>OX328106.1:9957831-12775645 GCA_946811185.2 Hippopus hippopus
GACAGACTGACAGACAGAGGGACAGACAGAGAGAGGCAATTGCCTGCAATAATTTCTACCCTATCTGAGACTTCCAGCTCATTTTTCCAAAAAACTATTGCCTGCTACAGATGTTTTGAATTTTGAACAATCCAAGCATACAGGACTTAAGAACGGGGGGTCGCTGGTTCAAATCCCCAGCTTGGCAAATTTCTCTCTGAGGACTGATGATAGTTATTGCACCAGGATTCATTCCTCTCTCACAGCTGATCTATGTTTTTTTGATGGTTATGTGGGAAAGCAGCATTGGCTTGGAAAGAATATTGTGCAAAGTACTGGTGAAAGAAACTACATGAAAACATGGATAGATGCTCTTGCTGCCAGGATATTTTATTTTTATGATTTTATAATGTTGAAAAACGACATTAAAGCCCCTGTAAAGCCAAAAATAGGTAATTTTCACCGTTTATAACTCGAAAATATATTGGATAATCCATCACAACACACATATATAAGATCGGAAAAAACTCGAACATGTCAGTTACTGCATTGGTTGCCATAATATACGTGAGCGAAAATGCATGGAGAAGCCCGTCAATTTAACGGACGCCATTGATCGAGACAACCTTCGTTATCGTTTGTGTATATTCGAACTAAGTCTTCGAGAACGTCACGTGATAACATTGCATCTCATTAGACAAGTGTAACCCGAGGTGGAGATCGGAGTTGGAAATCTGAATTCGTAACTTTATTAGGGGTTGTCTCAAAATTGACACATACCATCATTATCTATTATTCAGTGTCGTCAAATACCTTCCATGAATACTTACAAGAAAATGTTTCGAAAAGACAACATTTTTTTCGAGAATTTATCGCATCTCTAAGCTGTAGGAACCATTAAAACCAAGGGGTGCGACTGCTAATGAATAAGAATAAAAACGAAATAGGTTGTGATTCATAATTGACAGGTTGGCAAGGATTTAAACACTTCACAGGGATCCTCCGTGGCTCAGTCGTAAAGTGTAGGTTTCGTAACCTGGAGGCCCCGGGTTTGAGCCTCACTGGATCCACTGGTTTTTTCGTGGGAGTTACCTTGGGCAAGACACTTTAGAGCCCGAGCTTAGTCTTGGTGAAACCAAGGAAATATATGAATATGTGAGCTTTTGTCTTAATATGACTTAAATAATGTTGAAAGCGGCATAAAACACCTTTTAATCAATCAGTGCAAAAAAGATTTGCCCCTGCAACCCCAACAGTTGTCAGACTTTGAACTGCTTATGCTGCACTTAGGGTCAGTCATGATGTCCGCGATATATAAGATTTAAAAAAATAGTGAGGAACTTCACGATTTATTGCATTATTTTTGCATAACAATGATTTTCAGCGCTTTCGGTATGTTTAGTTCCGAGTTTAGCGATTTCTCACGAAACTTTAACAATTCTGGTCAAGATCTGCCACGATTTTCGTTACTTTCTCTAAGTTGTCTGACGATTACGATGATCGGCTATCACATTTTTCTCACATTCCCTTCAGACCCCTTATGCGATCAAGTTCTGCCACGACTTAATAAAAATGTCAACGAAAATCATGATTGTCACATCTTGTGCATGATTTTGGCATAAACAGCAGGCATGGTTCATCTACCCTCTCATTATGCCCCCTTCAACGAAGTGGGGGTATATTGCTTTGCTAATGTCGGTCAGTCGGTCGGTCGGTAGACCTTACCTTGTCCGGATGATAACTAGACACAGAATTGATCTAGGTTCGTCAAATTTGGCACAGACATGCGTCTCAGAGTGTAGATGATCCCTATTGATTTTGAGGTCAATCGGTCAAAGGTCAAGGTCACAGTGACTGTCAACATGTTGATATAAAGACCAAACCTTGTCTGGATGATAACTAGACACAGAATTGACCTAGGTTCGTCAAATTTGGCACAGACATGCGTCTTGGAGTGTAGATGATCCCTATTGATTTTGAGGTCAAAGGTCAAGGTCACAGTGACCGTCAACATGTTGATATATAGACCAAGCCTTGTCCGGATGATAACTAGACACAGAATTGACCTAGGTTCGTCAAATTTGGCACAGACATGCGTCTTGGAGTGTAGATGATCCCTATTGATTTTGAGGTCAATCAGTCAAAGGTCAAGGTCACAGTGACCGTCAACATGTTGATATATAGACCAAACCTTGTCTGGATGATAACTAGACACAGAATTGACCTAGGTTCGTCAAATTTGGCACAGACATTTGTCTTGGAGTGCAGATGATCCCTATTGATTTTGAGATTAATCCATCAAAGGTCAAGGTCACAGTGGCCTTCAACTTAATGATATATAGACCAAACCTTGTCCAGATGATAACTAGACACAGAATTGACCTAGGTCCTTCAAATTCTGTACAGATATTCATCTTGGAGTGTAAATGATCCCTATCGATTTTAAGGTTAATCTGTGAAAGGTCAAGGTCACAGTGACCACCAGATGATTCAGGGCCCACGCTGCTGTTTGCCACTTGAGCCGTTTGCTCAAAAAAATTAAAGTGTCTCAAAAATCATCATATGTGGCTCAACTTGTGGCTCCAACATTTTGTTCGCGTATTATCGGGGACGTAGTAAGCATCGGAGTCGACTGGGAAAAAGCAGGAGTCGAACGCGCGTGCCGAAAAGAAAATCGATAACTCAGTCTGTGTATCGGTGACTGTTTACAATCTTGTATGTATACACACGGTGGTGTGTATAACTATGCGAACTGTTGACAGATTATCACGTTTAACAATTGAAGTGGGCTATAAATCAAAAAGATGACATCGATATTTCCCAATCAATTCTTTTGATATCAGTTTATGAACTGTGCCACTTCCTGTATCAATGTGGTAGTAGGGGGGCATGACTGTTTTACAAACAGACATCTTGTTCTCCTCAGAGATTCAAAACAGAAGTACCCGTGAGCAACCGGTGGCTCAACCATCAGTTCGGCAGGCAGCTGGGCCTGCAATTCAACCAGTAGTCGGTCTATCAGCTTAACCAGATGAATTGCAGAAGGTAGAGGAGTACCAGACTTGAGGGCTTAGGCCTTAATCAGCCATCTTCGGAGGTAGTTACTGGTTAACCACACAGGCACTAACCTGACCGGACAAGAAAGAGATCCCTCTCTACTTTTACGGAAAAATCATTAACTGTATAATAGATTATTGAAGAAAAACTGCCAAACGTTCTTACAGAACTAGGAATAAGCAATTCCAATTCTGACTAATTTTTCTTTTTGTAGAGGCGAGTCTTTAAATCCGGCAAATCTGTCGATAATAAAGCAAGAAAACATTGATGCATCAAGGTTGTCGTGAAATGAACGGCTGAAAAACTTTACAGCCCTGATGAAATAGGATAAAACTGCCCTTATTGTGGTATCAGTGGAGACGATCAATTTTGTCCAATATTAGATATTTACGATTTGTGTTTCATTGATGAATTAAATTATGTATCTCTTATTTTCCTATAATTCCTTTCTTTTCACATGCGGCAAACCTAGAGTGATCCGCTCATCAAGTCTCTCGGCTGTATCACGTTGCTTGATATGCACCTACACAGTACATGTCTTCACTGGAAATACACCGTTTTACCGTTCTTAAAATCATAACACTCCACTTAAAAAAGAAAACACTAGTCACATTTTCCTGTGGTAATCTTTCTAAATGCATTTCCAATCATAAAAAAAATTGTTCATTTATTTTCTTACTCGGTCTATCAATTTCGTTGGCATTTTTCTGTGCCAGGTTGCTTGCTTATCGGGGTGGCTGTTGTTGCCGTTGCTAATGAATAGACATGGGCGTCACCATGTTTAAGATCATGAGACTGGCAGTATTTTAAGTGCAAACTCCCTTGATACAGATGCGATTAACCTGATGTTGATGTTACAGAATCGGCCGAGTTGTGACGAGTGGCTTAATTTCCAGGCAAATAAAATACTGTCGCCACATCTGCAGCGACACAATAAGAACCTAATATTTTCTTTAATTCTTATTCATTTGGCCTTAACCCTTTACCAAACGACAAAATTATAGACTGGTCCAAATTGAAAGCATTTGCAGACGACAAAATAAATGTGACTGAAAAATTACAATTTGGTTTGAGAAGGGTAGAAAACATTGTGGGAAAAGGAGAAAATGCTGGTTACCAGCATTTTCTCCTTTTCTCACAATGTTTTCAAAAGGCTTCTTTATCAGGGTCGTTAAAAGTCGGGATTGTGTGGTAAAGAGTTAAACAGCAATCAAATCCTTTGATTTTAATGATTTCTGCATTATTCTTAAAACGTTTTATTTTAATAATTAGTTTCTTCTAGGTATTAATGAAAGGTATTTGGTCGCATTTGAAAGTAGATTATGATGGTATATGTCAATTTTGAGACAACCCCTAAGAAAGTTACGAAGTCTGACTTCAACTCCGATCTCCACCTCGGGTTACACATGTCTAATAGTGCTACGTAGTAGACAGGACTAATGTTTACAATTCCAACATTATGTCATCGGAGAGTAGGATTGCTCATTCTGTACCAGTTTTCTTATTTAGATGTAGTAAACTCTTCCTGTATTGATGATAAATGAATAAGCGACGATCAGCCTGTGTCGTTGTTTCTGTTTATGATGTCGATAAACTTACGTTTTTCAAGCCTAGAATGGGGACAAAACGATCAAGTGAATGAAGGGTTTGTTTCGACGCTTTGAATGATCACGTGGTGTTTACGTCACTAACACGTCACTGCGGACATTTATGACGAAAAGTTGGCTAATTGTCGGCGATCATCGATGTAAACAAACAGATAATGCGGCATGGTAGGATCTGTTCTAGTTTCAAAATTCTTTTTTCTGCCACTGACTGGAACTTTTGCGAACTGCACCTTTACATATCGTGAAAGTCATAATAATCGCCATATTTTTACATGGTAAAAATGAAATTTACTTTTATTTTATAAACAGGTTGTTTATTCAGTTGGACGCTACTGAGACTTTAAACACCATACAATCAATCAATTCTATATTACTATTTCAGGCAATTAGGGCTCTCCTATGTTCTTGCCACTGGAGGTGCAGTAGGCACAGCGCTTTCTATAAACAGTCTAGTGAAGGTAAGAATATGTCATACCATTTGAATAAGTCAAGCAACAGGAACCTGTTAGAATTTTAAAGAAAGCAGAATGATTTTTGTGACTTTATTATTTTTCTGTTTCCTTTCAATGTAGAATATATCATTTGTATCATAAAAGACTTAAAATCCTGATGAATATTGATTCATTGATTGTATGGTGTTAAAACCAAAGAATAAAAAGCCAATATTCTGCAGAGGTGAGTGTGTTTTGGTCCTGTAGATTGCTACTTTGGGGAAGGTCTGACTTTTTTTCTTTTTGGGGTTACCTATATTTTTTATGGTCTACACCACCAAGTTTGCAGTTTTTGTATGATTTGCCTTTCTCAAGATATTCATCCGTTCCTGGCCAGTACAGTATAGGCATCATGTTATTTATGTCTTTATCTTTTTTTTTTTTCCAGAAAATGCCCCCTTTGATTGGTCGGTTTGTTCCGTTTACAGCAGTAGCTTCGGCAAATTGTATAAATATACCATGTATGAGGAGTAGGCGAGTATAAGACTTTTTTTCTCTCATGGGTGTTTGTATGATGTTTACATTTAAAACTTTTTATTTTACTTCAATACTTATATATGCCAGTCTGGTGGAATTATCTCTTTTTGAACCATCTTATGCATATATAGTAAGAAAATGAACAAGTCTTGCAATATTATAGGAACCCATGCTTGCCTGTTACATAGCCAAATCGTTAATTAACTCATAATGAAAAAAGAAAACAAGAAATGAAAGCCTTAATATACTTTTTAGACACTGCATCACAATGAAATGCGCCTCCTGTAGTTCAGCTAGCTGGGTTTGATTGTACTTCATATTACGATGCTGTTGATTTTTGTTTATGTGTCGTTGTGGTAGTAAGTTTAAATGCACCATACACTGAAGAGTTCCACCAATGGAAATACAAAGTATTTTGTGTAAAGTGTTTCAGCTTATATGAGTCACTCACAGCTTTTAAAAACCTGAACTCTTTACCACACAGCAAAATTTTGGACAGGGCAAATTTCAAGGTGTTAGCAGAAGACAAATTTGATATGCCTCAAATAAATGGATTTTTTTTTCTTTGAAAGGGTAGAAAAATTTGTGGTAAAAGGAGAATGCCCTTAATGTTCTGAAAAGCCTATCTCTCAAAGGTCATTAAAACTGGGGATAATGTGGTAACTGATTAAACAGTCATCTGTACATTTAATTTGTTGTCTGCAAATGGACGTTCAGTTTTGACCTGTTTAAAATCTATGAGAATTGAATGCAGTTACCAATGAAAATCAGGTCTTTTCTTTTAGGGAGGTGTTAAAAGGTGTACCAATTTTTGATGCCAATGGTAACAAACTTGGCGAGTCAACAGTGGCAGCTAAATCTGCAATAGCACAAGTTGTGTTTTCACGTATAATGATGGCCACCCCTGGAATGAGTAAGTTTTTAACCCTTTTACCCATTACTATACAATCCCCTAGTTTTTTTTGCCCAGGGAAATATACACATTGAGAGGAAATACAAACATTTTATACAGTAGCAAATTTGACATGTAACGATCTATTCGATTTTCCGGAACCCCATATATACATGAAAAACTATCAAAAAATTTGATATGTTGCATTTTTGTTTTCAGAGATTTTGTCATGAAAATAGCCCATGCTATAAATAGAAGAAGAGACGGAGGGATGGGGCTGCATAGTAGGGAGTAATTAAAGTTTCAAAGTTGGTGTTAACAAGCCTTAATATGAGTTCTGCATGCAATTCGTTTGTTTTAGAACATCCCTGCAGTATGCATATTATCTCATACCTCACCACCATATCTCAAGTCTTGCCTAGAAATAAGCATAAAGAGGGTTTTTCTGTAGTTATACTATCAATGAGAGCTTCAGTGAAATACACAATGTTCTGGTAACTTTTCTTAAACTATTAGTCTACCTATTTTTCATCAAAGAGGGCATAGGACTTCAAAAGGAAGGAAATTTTTGATGGGGTAAACCAAATTGTTTAAATCAGATGCTTTAGCCAGTGAGGCATTTTGTTACTTTCTTAACTCTTCTTAAACAAACTCGGGTTTTAGTAGCTCTGAGGGAGATAGCTCATGAAAACATTGTGGGGAAAAGGGGAAAATTCTGGTAACCTGCATTTTCACCTATTCCTGCAATGTTTTGAGAGCCTATCAGAGAACTTAAACTCATTTGTACCAAATTGATGTGGTTGTCTGCAGATGTTTTGCATTGGAAGAAGTCTACATTTTTGTGTTTGCACAAGGATTTATTTAGAACTGGACTAAGAATGCTATTTAGGATGGTTAGTGAATACAGCACCTGATGCTATAGTCATTGTTGTTGTTGGGTGTTTTTGTTGTACATTCATATATGTTTTATGTTTTTTCAGTGATTCCACCTGTAATTATGAACCATTTAGATAAACAACAGTTTATGAAGGTAAGTGAAACTGTCATACAGACAATACATTTCAAATCATAAACTGCTTTTCATAACTTTCTATACGCCCGTCGAAGACGGGACGTATTATGGGATCACCCATGGCATTCGGGCGGGCTGGCGGCGTCCAGTTCTTTGTCCGGAGCATAACTTTGTCATCTCCAGTCTGATTGACTTGAAACTTGGCATTTGTATTTGTTGCAATAATACGGAGTGCAGTGCGAAAGAACCATAACTCTACCTCGTGCTGTCTTTGAGTTATTTCCCTTTGATCGTCATTTTTACAGCATTTTCTGGTTGTCCGGAGCATAACTTTGTCATCTCCAGTCCGATTGACTTGAAACTTGGCATTTGTGTTTGTTGTAATAATACGGAGTGCAATGCAAAAGAACCATAACTCTACCTCGTGCTGTCTTTGAGTTATTTCTCTTTGATCATCATTTTTACAGCATTTTCTGCTTGTCCGGAGCATAACTTTGTCATCTCCAGTCCGATTGACTTGAAACTTGGCATTTGTGTTTGTTGCAATAATACGGAGTGCAGTGCACAAGAACCATAACTCTTCCTAGCACAAATTTTGAGTTATTCCCCCTTTGATCTTCATTTTTACAGCATTTCTTGCTAGTCTGGAGCAAAACTTTGTCATCTAAAGTAGGAATGACTTGAAATATGTTGTGCTTATTTGTTGCAATATTTGGAAGTGCAATGCGCAAGAAATGTAACTCCAACTCGTGCTGTCTTTGAGTTATTTCCCTTTGATCGTCATTTTTACAGCATTTAGTGCTTGTCTGGAATATAACTTTTGTCATCTCAAGTCAGAACGACTTCAAACTTGGTATGCATGTTTGTTGTAATATTACGGAGTACAGTGCGCAAGAACAATAACTCTACCTAGCGCGGATTTTGAGTAATTCCGCTTTGATCTTCATTTTTACAGTCCAGTTCTTTGTCCGGAGCTTAACTTTGTCATCTCCAGTCCGATTGACTTGAAACTTGGCATTTGTGTTTGTTGCAGTAATACAGAGTGCAGTGCGAAAGAACCATAACTCTAACTCGTGCTGTCTTTGAGTTACTTCCCTTTGATCGCCTTTTTTACAGCATTTTCTGCTTGTCTGGAATATAACTGTCATTTTTAGTCTGAACGTCTTCAAATTTGGTATGCATGATTGTTGAAAAATTACAGAGTGCAGTGCACAAGAACCATAACTCTTCCAAGCACGAATTTTGAGTTATTCCCCCTTTGATCTTCATTTTTATAGCATTTCTTGTTTGTCCGGAGCATAACTTTGTCATCTTAGGTAGGAATGGCTTGAAATATGCTATGCTTATTTGTTGCAGTATTTGGAAGTGCAGTGCGCAAGAAATGTAACTCTACCTCATGCTGTCTTTGAGTTATTTCCCTTTGATCGTCATTTTTACAGCATTTAGTGCTTGTCCGGAATATAACTTTTGTCATCTCAAGTCAGAACGACTTCAAACTTGGTATGCATGTTTGTTGCAATTTTACGGAGTACAGTGCGCAAGAACAATAACTCTACCTAGCGCGGATTTTGAGTATTTCCGCTTTGATCTTCATTTTCACAGTATTTCTTGCTTGTCTGGAACGGAACTTTGTCACCTCAAGTCAAATTGACTTGAGACTTGGTAAACATGTTTGTTGCAGTTATGAAAAGTGCAGTGCACTGGAGCCGTAACCTTACCTAATGCCTTTTTGGAATTATTCCCTATTCATTATTTTTTTTACAGCTTTTCATGCTTCTCTACAGTATAACTTTGTCTTTTCATGTTGGAATGACCTGAAACTTTATATACATGTTTCCTTAACATTAGAGGAGACATTCATGCCTATTTCAATCACTTACATGATTTCTGCTGCACTACTATTTTCCTCTACCTGCCTTTTACGATTATTATCCCCCCTTGACAACTGGCGGTGGGATGGGCGTATCTTGCGACAATTTGCCGCTCTTGTTTGGTATTAAATAAATTCTGTGGCAGAACATGAAAAAAATCAGTCACTTGTCCATATTTAAACAATTTTGTCACATAAATTGCTCAATAGGAGTGATTTCTCCTTTTCCAACAATAATTTTCAAAGTGGAAACAGCTATACTTCCACAGCTTTAAATTTCTTGCCTTGGTTTCCTTGTTTGGTGTCTAACGCCGTGTCAGCAGCATTTTAATTATTTCACGGTACAGTTCAAAGATCCATTTTTTTCTCTTCACCAATACTACCCGAAGAAAGTGCTACTTGTTTCAGTGCACCAATAGTATTACCATTATGTGCAAAAAATACATGGGTACACTTTTGATTCAATCTCCACGACAAAAATACATGCGAAGTAAGATGCACGCGAACATTTGTCATATACGTCATTAATAAAACAAGAAATGCAGCGTAAGTTATTCAAAGTCAAGAAAATTGTGGAAATATTTCGGTTTACTCTCTCTATAACTGTTTCATTCCACTGTCAACGTACATGTCACATCGCTATCTTCTTGTGCATGTACACATTTCAAACCGAACTACATCTGTAAACATGTACCCAAGAACGGTATATAGGTTGAAGGTGATGTTGCAGGATACATATTTACCTTAATTTGTATTATGTGATAAATAGAATCACACATTTGTGTTTATGTATTATCATTTTTATCAAACTCGTGGACTAAAATTTGTATGATGCTCGCCAAGCCTCGCAAAAAGAGGACCTCTCAAAGAGTACCTCTGGAAACAAATCTAAAGTACCTCTGGAAACAAATCTAAAGTACCTCTCAGAGTACCTTTCAAAACAAATCTAAAGAACCTCTCAGAGTACCTCTCAAAACAAATCTAAAGTATTTCAGAGAAAAATATAACATTTAAAACTTTACCACACAATCCCGACTTTTAACGACCCTGAGAAAGATAGCTTTTGAAAACATTGTTGGGAAAGGAGAAAATGCTGTTAACTACCCTATCAGATATGATTATCACCGTTAAAGCAACATTCAATTTGTCGTCTGCAGATGCTTTGAATTTGGACCAGTCCAAAATTTTTTTTGTTTAGTAAAGAGTTAAATGGTAGCTTTGGGGCATGCCTTTTTAAACCCCTGTAAATTGAGGTATTTTTGATTTTGCCCCAGGCATACCTTACTCCCACCTTCCCCTTTGTTGATAGCATGCAGTCAGCAAGATAAGATGAATTTTTTAGCTGGATTTACACTGTCTGATATCTTCACAGATGTTTTGTTCAAAAAAGTTCCTTTTACATTGGAATCTGTTTGATTTAACTATATATTTAAATATCTTATTTCAGAAAATGCCCTGGCTCAATGCTCCATTACAGACTTTACTTGTAGGATTTTTGTGAGTATATTTTGTTGTTGTTTTATAAACATTTGCCTTTTCCCCAAAATGTTAGCCCACCTGACCTATAGGTCATGTGAGCTTATGTCCTGACTTCCTATCTAGAATTCAAAGTCTGGTATTCTGTGTTTTTTGTTAGCTTTGGTCAACTCTTAAGCACAGAAAAAAATTTAGACGGTTCCAAATTTAAAGTATTTGCAGATGATAGAGCAAAGTTGCCTCAGATCAAGGAATTCGTGTTTGAAAAGGTAAAAAACACTGTGGGAAGGGAGAAAATGCTGGTCACCAGCATTTTCTCTTTTTCCAACAATGTTTAGAAGAGCTTTTTTTTCCTCGGGGTCGTTGAAGAACATGATTGTCTGATCAATGGTTAAAATTTTCCCTGAAATGATGGAAAAGATTATGCTCAAGCTTTGTGAACTTTATTTAAGAAATGACCTTGTTTTATCTTACTCATTTATGATCATTATTGATTAGGATGTCGCAATAAGATGTTAGTGTTTAAACCACGTTTTCAAAAATTTTCTTAATGTAATTTGAAATGTCACATAGGAAGAATCTCTTGTAGGCAATTTAATCCTAAGGTCATATTATACATTTTGCTGAAATTTTTAGAAAAGTCTTTTAGACCTTTTAGAAAAGCTCCATAACAAGTTGTTGAATTTGTATGGTCATTTTTGTACATCTTTTGATGATTTTTTTTTTAGGTAAAAATTCTAGGTAACTTTCATTTCAGATGAAAGTACATAATCGAGTTCTTGGTATCTACATGTATTCACTTACCATGTATAGGAATATTCTTGGTCTAATTACAGATTTTAAAAGTAACATAACTTTTGATTGGCTAAACCATTTTGTTTAGCCAAAATGAGGTTGTGTTACTTTGAAATTTTAAAATTCTTCAGAATGAGACTGAGAATGTTCTTTGAAAATGGTTGGTGAATACACCCTAGTGGATTTTGATACTGATCTGACTTCTAGTGCAAACAAGGGCCCATAAAGTACTGAATTTCAGTCCTTTTTTCTCCCTTTTCCTTTCCTTTGTTTGGAGATAAATTTCTAGTCTTTGAACCAATATTTGATATACTCTTTGTTCTTACTTTTCCTCTGTTTTAAGTCATTTCCATGAAAAAAAAAAAAAATTACCCTTGTCCAAATTCAAAGCAGTTGCAGAGGACTTATTAAATGTGGCTAAGATTTTGGAATTTTACTTTTGAGAATAGAGAAAGCATTATGGCAAAAGGAGAAAATGCTGGTTACCAGCATTTTGTCCTTTTCAAACAATGTTTTCTAAAGGGTTCTTTCTTAGTGTCATTTAATTTTAGGATTGTGTGGTGGGGGTTAAGCCTGTCAACAAAAATTTTAGAACTGTATATATTGAATATATTGGAGAGAACAGATCAAAAGTTGGCTCAAGTGATGGGATTTTTCTTTGAAAGGGTAAGAAGCATTGTAGAAAAAAAAGGAGAAAATGTGGTTACCAGCATTTATCTTTTTTCCTCAATGTTTGTAACCCTTTGGCGCCAGAGGCAAAAACAATGGTTTTTATGCACAGTCTGATCTTGGATATATACTGTCCACTGGTTTAGTCAATTCTATAAGAGAAATCATTCTAAGTTTCTGTGGATTGTATTTCAAGCTGTCAAAAGAGGTCAAGTTTATTTTATTTGTTGCTGAAAGAGTTAAATATCTTTTTTCTCAGCGGTGTAGAAACACAGGATTGTTTTGTAAAGGGTACAGAGATGTACATATGTAGTTGTCATGAGCCCGGTGTGATTAAGGAAGGGGATGTAATCTTTGTAAACAGGACCATGTTGTATAGTAAGTTATCTCCCCTTACTTGATTTTTTTCTTGATGAATGAATAACTTAACTCCTAAGTATATTCATCATGTGAGACTCAAATACCAGAGCAATTGTCCCTTTTCATTGCTTTTGTTTGAAAGGCTTTATTATAACCCCCCACAAACTTTGTTTGGGGGGGTATATAGGAGTCACAGTGTCAGTTGGTCAGTCTTTAGCTTTTTTGTCCGTGCTATTTCTCTATGACTACTGGACAAATTTCAATCAAACTTCAAAGGAAGTTTCAATATGAAGCAAAGATGTGCATATTATAATTTGTTTACGGTTGAATGATTTTCAAATGAGTTATGGCCCTTTCATGATTTTTTTTGTCCGCTCTATTTCTCAATAGGTACAGGACAGATTTCTATCAAACTTCATTGAATGTTTTAATATAAAGCATAGATGTGCATATTATAATTTTGTTATGGTTGAGTGTTTTTCTAATGAGTTATGGCCCTTGATGATTTTTGTCCAGGCTATTTCTCAATGACTACTTGACAGATTTCTATCAAATGTCATAGGAAGTTTCAATACAAAGTGAAGATGTGCATATTATAATTTTGTTATGGTTGAATGACTTTTTCATTGAGTTAATGAGTTATGGCCTTTTGATGAAGTTTTTTGTTGGAGCTATTTCTCAATAAGTACTGAACAGATTTCAATCAAAGTTCATAGAAAGTTTTATCACAAATCAAAGATGTGCGTTTTTCATTTTGGTTATGGTTGAATGATTTTTCAATGAGTTATGGCTCATTGATAATTTTTTTTGACCGAGCTATTTCTCAATAATGACAGGACAGATTTCAATCAAACTTCATAGGAAGTTTTAATATGAAGCAAAGATGTGCATATTATAATTTGTTTATTGTTGAATTACTTTTAAATAAGTTATGGCTCTTTATGAATTTTTTTTCGCTCTATTTTTCAATTACTATTGGACAGATTTCAATCAATCTTTATAGAAAATTTCAATACAAAGCAAACATGTGCATATCATAGTTAGGTTATGGTTTAATCTTGTTCAAGGAAGTTACGGCCCTATGATGAATTTTTTTTGTCGGAGGTTTTTTTTCAATTACTACTGAATGGATTTATGTCAAAATTCATTGTTTCATTACGAAGCAAAGATCTGCGTTTGCAAATTGGTTATGGTTGAATGATTTTCCAATGAGTTACAGCCCTTTGTAGAATTTTTTGTCCCAGCTATTTCCCAATAACTACTGAATGGATTTCAGTCAAACTCATAGGAAGTTTCAATACAAAGCAAACATGTGCATATTAAAATTAGTCTATGGTTGAATAATTATAGGATGAATTATGGCCCTTTGATATTTTTTCAGAGCATTCTTTGTCTTAGCTATTTCTTCAGTACTGTATGACAGATCTCAATCAAACTTCATAAGAAATTTGAATACCAAGCAAACATGTGTATGTTACACTTTTTTTTGTGGTTCAATAATTTTTCACTGAGTAATGATCCTTTGATGTTTTTTTTTTTTAATCGATTATGTCCGTTGTATTTTTCAATTATTACTGGATTCAATGTGTGACAAAGAGTTATTTTTTGACATGGAGCTGGTGGGGGGGTATTCATCACATTTAGTGATAGCTCTAGTTTGTTTCTGAAGGGTTCTAAAAGATCAATTGTCAGAAGTGCAGATAAGACCTTTATCCATAACAAAAGATCAGATGTGTTTACACCCCCTGTAGAAGAGAGCTGTTATCCAGTATTTTCTCCTTTCTACCACAGTGTTTTATCTGTTTCAAAAGATAGTTCCTCCACTTGATCAACATATAATTTTTTTACTTATGTTGTCAGATAAAGAGTTGATGTTTTGTTTTCTTTCAGTTTGGTATTTGCTACTCCATTGTGTTGTGCATTATTTCCACAGAAAAGGTAATGTATGAATAATCTAGTTGAGTCGTTCTCTGGCAAAATGAGGTTTAGTGCATGTTTGTGATGCACTGTAGATAGCAAGTTATCACCTAATTATGGATCCATATAATTAATTTTGTCTCAGAATCCACTGAATTGTGAGGTAGACTGGTCCTTTGAAAAGCAGAAAATTGACCAGTAACAAAAAGTTTTGACCTAGGTCAGCCTGCACGGACTCTGCAGGCTAACCTGGGTCAGTACTTTGTACAGATACATTTAACTGCTTGTTCACAGAGCATGGATCAGTTACTGGCATGGAAGTGTTCCTTCTTTATGTGTGGAGAAACAGACAGAAAGGGAGACATGGAAAAAAATATGAGACAGAAAAATGACAGTAACTTACCAGATGGTGAATGAGAGAGAGATGGAGAAAGGGAGTAGCAGGAGGAAGAGAAAGAAGGAAGGGGAGGTAAATGAGAAAGATGGAGAGTGGGAGTTACAGGAGGTAAAAAGAGAGAGCAAGAGCTAGAGAGAGACAAAAGTGTCTCAAATTTAGTTGTCCGAGTCATTTCTTCTGAATTTAGGAGTGGATTTCAAGATTATTTGTTGTTCTCTGTGATAGGAAGAAGAATCATGTAAATCTTTGATTAGGTTCAAAGTCAAAGTCACATTTGAAGATCAAATGATAAAATACTGGTATTATTGGAACAAATTGACCTGAAATTGACCTTTATGCAAAGAATAATTAAAGAGTGAATATTTTTATCATCGGATATAATCGGATGGTACAGAAATTCTGTTAACGGTTAATGTCGGGTTTGACCCGTACTGTGCCATAGTCAAAATAAGAAGCTTTTGTGGATGGCATAGATCAAGATCAGACTGCACAGAAAATTCATCTTAGATCTATGCCACCTGCCACGTATTACTAATTCAAACCAACAAAATCATGTTTATTACAGGTATTTTCAGTATTATTTAAAGACATGATAAATCTATTAGCCGCATAAAGAGTTGAAAATAGTTCACATAGTTCCGCATGTAGATGACATTAGCTGAAGCTAAGTTTGGACAATAATTCAAGTGTGTAATATATGGTAATAGAGGTCATTTATTTCATGTCAATTTGTTCCAGTAATAGTAATAAATACAGAGTAATAAATACAGAGTGCCTTACCCATTTATCAAAAATTTTTGTATTTATTTCAAATAAGTTTTCCACAACTGTTTTCCATGTTTCCACATTTAACTTTTATGAGACTTAATACAAGTGTCATAGGGGGATTATTACAATGAAAAAAAACTTAACCCTTTATCAAATGACATGGTTTTAGACTTGATCAATTTGAAAATATTTGCAGGTAACAAATGAAATATTTATCACATAACCTCCATCGTTTTCAGTGTAATATACCCATTATGGATCTTATACACGTTTGATACCACAATTGTGTGATGTCATTATTTGACGTTATTTGTATATATTTCAAAGAAGTGGATGGGTTTTACAGATATTACCACGGGTAATATATAGATGGTTTTACATCTTCTGATTTATAATTTATGAAATATTGTTATGTGATGAAAATAATCTGACATTTGTTTGGCATTTGAGATAAAATCTTATTAAACTTGTCGAGAAAAAAATGATACTAAGCTTGCCAAAGGCTTGCTTAATAACATTTTTCCTAGACTTGTTTGATAAAATTTTGTCTCAAACACCAACTGATGTCAGGTCCTATATGTCTCAAACACCAACTGATGTCAGGTCCTATATGTCTCAAACACCAACTGATGTCAGGTCCTATATGTCTCAAACACTAACTGATGTCAGGTCCTATATGTCTCAAACACCAACTGATGTTAGATCCTATATGTCTAACATCATGGAATTTGTCTTTGAAAGGGTAGAAAATGTTGTTGGAAAAGAATAGAATGCTGGTCTCATTCATTTCTAACACTGTTTGCTTAAGATTTATTCCTTAAGGTCATTAAAATTCAGTACTTTGTGGTAAACGATTAAATGATAAAGAAGTCATTGTGGGAAAAGGAGAACTGCTATTTACAGACCATTACACCTATGCCAATAATGCTTTTCAAAGCAGACTGCTGTATAGCTATAAGATATTTTATTATAGTAGGTTGATGAATAATCTTTGCTTTTGTGTTTTCAGTTCTATGTCAGTGACCAGTCTGGAGACAGAACTACAAGAAAAAATCAAACAACTTCCACATAAGGTTGAATGGGTGTATTTTAACAAGGGACTGTGAATAAGTTCCTCTTAAAACCTTGTTAAGTTGCAATTTTTTGAGAGAAAAAAAAAATATGATATTAACCATGCGCTGGCAGAAGGGGGCTTAATGCATCGCCATGGTGCATGATACCAAGCAAGTCAATATACGTCATTATTATGAATCCATAACATCCGTTTTGTCTAAACAACTGCCTGAATCATGTGATACACTGGTCCTTAGACATGCAGAAAATAAACCTAAAGCAAAAAGTTTCGACTCTGGTCAGCCTGCATGGACTGTGCAGGCTGACTTAGGTCGATACTTTTTGCAGATGAATTTCGCCCACTTTACAGAGCATGGTTAAATTCGCATACAAACCATATTTGTCTTTATTATATTGGAAGAAGCAATCTAAATTTATCACTACTTCGTACAAGAAGGTTTAGGAAAGCATTTTGAGATAAAGAGAAAATGTTGGTAGCCAGCATTTTCTCCTTTTGTGCAATGTTTTCAAAACCTTTTCTTGTAAAAACATAAGATGTTTGGTCAAAGGTTAACATGCACAATTATTCTCCACAGTATTAAGTGTTTATGATTTTCATAATTGAGCCATACTCCGGCAAAAGGGACTTTAATGCATCTTCGTGATGCATAATGCAAAGCAAGTTATCATATAATTATGGATCCATAAAATACATTAACTTTTAGTCTAACAGTTGATTGAATCTGGAGGTAGAATGGTCCTTAGCCACGCAGAAAATTTACAAATAGCAAGAAGCTTCCACCTGTGGTAGCCTGTGTGAACTTCAAAGGCCGACGTTGGTTGATACTTTTTTGCAGATGCATTTAGCCTCCTTTTCACAGAGCATGACTAATGTGATTTTTGTCTTTCGTGTTTTTTTTTCATTTTATTGGTAATTTACATTTATACAATAGAGGAAATACCATGCCATTACTCCAGTGTCTAGAAAAATCCCTTTTGCTAAGCTGATTATCTCCCTATAACAAATGCAAATGACATGAATTAGTGTGTTTGGGTATTTTTGTACATATAAAGTTTGGATGAAAGCAGTTCTATTGACTGCTTGTGTAGATACACATGTATTAGCTGAGGGTGGAAGTATTTCCATGACCAGCGCCTAAAAGCTCAGGTGGTGGAGTATGAGACTTGTGATGGTCAAATCTCTGATCGCTGGAGGGTTTGAGTTCAATCACTATGACTGGCCACCTAAGATTACTAATAGTTTTTCGGATGAGATGTTTAATGGAGGTCCTATGTGACAGTACTATGCACTCAGCATGTTAAAGAACCAGGCGTAACTTATTATGGCTTGCATCTTGCACTATCCACCATAATATAACTAACCATTTTCTGGGAGCGTCTCCCATATGGGCAACCTGTGGAGACGATATACCGGTATATGTACGAAAATCTCTCTAGAAAACCCATTGAAATGTTAAATGTCCCATCCTGTCTGTCTGCATTAGATATTCAAGTTAACTCTTCATCACATGATTCCAAGTTTTAACAACCTCAGGCTCTGAGAAAGAGACCAGTTGAAACCATTTTGTGAAAAAGAGAAAATGCTAATAACAAGCATTTTCTCCTTTTCCTCACAATGTTTTCTAACCTGACACAGACAAATACTGTCATTTGTGTCATATTTAGTTTGTCATCTGTTAATGCTTTCAAAATTTGGACGAGTTAAGAATTTTCATAAAGAGTTAAGATCTGTCATCATAATTCTATTTCTCTGGTTTGTCTCATCAAGCTATCAAGTGACTTTTAAATCCTAAGGGAGAGTAGTGTCAGGTCCACATAGCCTTGGTTCAGGCAGTAATAAACTTTTAATCACTCCTTGTTGTGGTCTCCTTATACATGTCTATAGTAATGAATTGATAATCAGTCCCTTAATTATTGCCGTCATTTTTGACACAGTAATATCCAGATATGAAAAAGGGAAAAAATCAGCTGGACATTTTATTCATATTACAGGCCTCTGGCCAAAAATACATGAGGAATGTAAATACATAAACAAACGAACGAACGAACGAACGAACAAAAACGAACAGTTTTGGGTTTCATCTAGCCTGGTGCAATAGCCTTTTCTAACATAATCTACATGTATGTCAAAAGAAAAAAAAAATATCCAGCATTTTCCTCCTCTTCACCTCAAGCTTTTATACCCTTTGAAAGACAAATTCCATTATTGAAACCACATTAAATTGAATAACTCTGAGTGCTTTCAGAATGGACATAAAAAAATGATCAGACTGGAGCCAAGGCTAGTTGCACCAATAGTGTTTGGTCTATTAAAAGCCTGTAGAGAAATTGACTTTCTCTTTACCAGACACTGAAATTTCGACTTGTTGATTTTAAAAGCATTCGAAGACGAAAAATTGGTTGCGGCTGAAAAAGCTCATTTTTTTTTTAAATACTTTAAAACAACTTGATGAAAGGAGAAGCTGTTGGTTACAAGCATTTTCTCTGTAACCCACAATGTTTTCTGAAGCCTGCTTAGTAAGGGTCGTGAAAACATGGAATAATTTGGTAAAGGGTTAAATATTGACTTCTGTTCCTAGTGTGATATTTTTTATTGCATGTTTTTATTGATATTCTTAAAAGTGAGCATCGGTTGTTGAGTGATAATGAAGTAATTACGTATATGGTAATTAAACTTGTTTAAGAACCAGATTCTGTTTATGTGAAGTTCATAATCAAAATTATCATTTTGCATCCATTTGACAGGGAAGTTCTGCTAGTTATATATGTTTTTCTTGATGGTTTTGCCCTCGGGGTGGAGCCTCGGTAGCGCAGTTGGTAGCGTACAGGACTTGAGAACAGGGGGTCGCTGGTTCGAATCCCCAGCTGGGCAAATTTCTTTCCGAGGATTGATGATAGTCATCGCAACAGGATTCATTCCTCTTTCACCTATGATCACTGTTTGGCTGATAGTTATGTGGGAAAGCAGCAAGTAGCTTAGGAAGAATATCGCAAGAAGTACTGATAACAGACTCCAGGAAAGCATGGTTAGGTGCACTGGCCGCTGCGATACATTTGTACATGTAACTGAATCAATTTTAAAAAAGGCGTTAAGCACTTTACAATCAATCTCACTCGGAACCCAGGCAGATTTTGTGGCATGCAATTGGTAGTTCCAACAGTTGAAACTGATTATCAAAAGTTCAAACCCAGCAGTGCAGATGTGAGAAGTAAACACCTGCCCGATACCGCCAGCTAAATCTGTCTCGAAGTCTGTTTGCCTCCTCCTGAATCCAATACCTATGACAGCTGATAAAGGAATGAATTTTCATTTGAGGGATAGACCACAGTATCAAGATGCTACATATTCCCGAGATCAAGGTCATTGTAAATCAAGAGAACCGCAAGCGGGTGCCAATCTCGGCTGCAGTTGCTGTCAGAAATAGATTGATTTTCAGTGAAAATTCTTAACCGAAAAAGTTGCGTGACTATTATTATAAAATAAACTTTCAAATTGATGACCTGCTATCGATTCAATAACAACCGAAAAAAGTTCATTTTATTACAGAAAGTCAAGACATTATAAGACCTTGAAAAAAATCCAGCACAGAGATTTTTCTTATTTTTCGCAGATATGCACATCGTTATATCCTTTATCAAAAAATGCAAAAAAAAATGATAGGTTGCCTCGCTACTTTTCCCAATATTAGAACTCGATTAGTTTAAACATATTTTATTCAATATAATAGTTATATATATGTTAATATACCAAAAATTCAAAATACATGAAAAGGATTGGAACGAAAGCTGTAAGCTTATAAAGTTCCTCTCCTGAAAGTCACGTCAGTGTCAGTTGTTAAACAGTAATAGAAATTGGAACAATATATGATCAACTCTTGAGTGTGAGAGACAGAAAGAGAGATAGAGAGAAAGAGAGACGTGGAGTGCCACCAACAAATATTCTGGTTTCAGACAAAAAAAAATCTGAAAAAATCAACTTTTAAAACGTTTAGTGTCAACAATATATGAGTGAACCGCTGAGAATATTTTTTCGTTATCGGCAAGACTGAGAGTCTCGTCTCCAAAGAGAAGTGTCTGCAGGCTTACAGTGGAAATTACTGACACGCTTTGAAATAAACTATTTCTAGGTTCGCGATAGTATTTACAGTCAAAGAAATAATGCTGATTTGATTCAATTTCACCACAAGCACAAAGAGGAGAATCAATTACGTTTCTGAAATAAAGGTGTTGATGAAGTGAACTACATTTAGTTCGCAGCCTAGCATGAATGATTTGAATCCTCCTCTCTCCAAAAAAATATAGCCTATTTGGATTTGCTTTATCTCTATTGATATAACGTTTAAATGCTGAAAGGGAGTCCAGGTTTCTAACATCAATGGGTAAAGCATTCCAATCAGTAACAACAGATGGTAAAAAGGAGTTTAGATAAAGATTAGTTCTGCAAGCTATATTTTGTAGATTGTGAGATCCTCTAAGGTTGTAGGATGAAGTACTTCCTACCGTTACGGGCACTATCGAATTTAAATAAGAAGGGGCTAGTCCTTTTACCATTTTAAAAAACAATATAAGTTTGTGTTTATATCTTCTTTCACTAAGTGTTTCCCACCCTGACTCTTCGGTAAGATCCGCTAAAGACACAAGTTTACTGCATCCAGTTACAATTCTTGCAGCTTCACTTTGTACTTTTTCAATTTGTTCTTTCTGGTATTGAGATAGATTCATCCAAATAACATCTGCATATTCAAGAACTGGACGGATAAAAGAAAAATATATTATCTGTAAAGATGTTCGATCTAGGCGCAACTTTAGACTTCGCATAATTCCAATTCTCTTCCATGCCTTTTTTAAAGTATGATTTACATGGTAATCCCAAGAACCATCATTAGAAATGAAAATACCGAGATGCTTATGAACCTGCACAGATGGAATTTCAACACTAGACATAAAAAGCTTCGGATGAACAGGTTTATTACGTTTACGGGATATTATTAAAGATTCTGATTTTGAGGGATTGAACTTTACAAGCCACCTATTTGCCCAGTCTGTAATTTTATTGATGTCTGTTTGTAAAATTGTACCTGCTGTATCAGGATCACCTACCACCATGGATAAACTGGTGTCATCTGCAAATAGGTTTATATTTGACTCAATATCATTTACTATGTCATTAATGTGGACTAGAAATAGGAGAGGACCGAGAATAGATCCTTGCGGGACTCCCGCATTAATAGAACTCGAGTCTGAGACAGCACCAGGGAGAACAACCCTCTGATACCTGTTCGAGAGGTAGAACTCGATTACCTCCCTTGGAACAACGAAAATTACCCAAAACGCCCAAGATTCAAATTAATTTGTAAGATTAATTATTTTTAGCACAAAATCATGTCTTTTTCACAATAAGGATAATATTGTTTGATAAATACTCGATTTAACATTCGAATGGGACGGCTTTGGAAAAAAACATTTTGGTAAAAGGAGTAATTGCTCATAACAAGCAATTTTGCATTTCCCCACAATATTTTCTACACTAGCGGCATTTTAACTCGCATTTATTACATTTTTTAATTTGTTATCTGCAGCTTCTTTCTATTTAGAAGTTTCAATTTAATTCATTTAGAAAAGGGTTAATGCGAAATAGTACATTTTAATAGATGGAAAAACAAGAAAAGTAGAACCGTCCAGGAATTACTCGAAGGCATAAATTACTGATGAACCTTATAGCAAAATGAATCAGACGATCCCGATTTCTATCAATATCCAGGAAAGAGACTTTGAAAACACTAAAAAGGAGAATTACGTGTAGTTTTCTCTTTTTTCCACACTAAACTTACTATCCGGATAGGTGATGTCCGAAAAATATACCTGTTCCGTGTCCGCTGTTTCGGAACGGTTTACACTCATAAATTGATCTTTAAAAAATAACTTGAATCTACCACTACTTCCTCCACGTCTTGCAGCTGAAATCGGTAGTCCGATAATAGTACTACAATCGAGGAAAATTACGCGCAAGGAAAAAAAGAAAAGAGACATGCGCGGAAATGTTAAGCAGTGACAACCCGACGAAATCTCTTTAAATTTGGATAAGTCGAAAAAGCTTGTCATTTGAGTTGACCCATTACCATACAATCCCTACTTTTGACGACCCTGAGAAAGAAGCCTATAGAAAACATTGTGGGAAAAGGAGAAAATGCTGGTAACCAGCATTTTCTCCTTTTCCCACAATGTTTTCTACCCTTCACAAAACAAATTTCAAATTTTCAGTCACTTTTATTTTGTCGTCTGCAAATGCTTTCGATTTGGATAAACCTAAAATTTTGTCGTTTGGTAATGAGTTAAAAGGCAATTATCTCCCTTGTACTAAGTTTTAGGTGAACTAGGCGCTTTGTAGAAGGATAAACGCACTTGCCAATCTGCTTTTCAGTGCGACATGCATAATTAGCGTCTATTAGATATATGATTCAATTCATGACAATTAGTAAGAAAATATTGTGAACTCGCTTTTTCAATTTTAACTTGTATAAAAAAAAAAAAAAAAAAGAAATCAAATAAACCATTCTTTGTGGAAAGGAGGCTTAATGCATCTGCGAAAATTATCAACTCGGGTCAGCCTGCGCAGTCCGCGACGGGCTGACCTGGGCCAATAATTTTCGCTGTTGTTCAATATTTTGTATGTAAAAGGACCAGGTTATCTCGTAAGTCGGTTGTTTAGAAAAAAAAGTGGCTATTGTGGATCCATAAGTACATGTATATGATGGGTTGCTTGGTACTATAGATCATAGAGATGCATTAAGCCCCCTTTTGCTGGAGCATTGCTCAAATGTTTTAAATATGCGGTACCTCGGTATACCACAGTGATTGCAAAAGCTCTCTACTGCATGGGCGTAAATACGAGAAAATGCCTCGGCATGGGAGATGGGGGGTAGGAAACGCGCTTCCAAAACCCCACAAGCAGTAGGCTACGGATTGCTGTTTTATTCCACTGACCTTTTCTTACACGGAAAATAAAGTGAAAAACACTTTCTTCAACGACTGTCTTTGAATCTCTGCTACTCTTGATCTAACAAAGCTTGAAGCTTGAAGAAAAAAAAAAAATATGGACAAGTAGTTTATACAAAAGGATAACGGAATCTTTACCGATTTTTTTATTCCTGCTTTATCACAACTATCCGTGAAAAACTGCAATGAACATAAAAAAAAAAAGAACACCTAGTGGTTGTAAACCTTGTTCCTTGATGGTAGGAGTCCGGTTAGCATGTTCTCGTGTTGCAACACATAGAGAATGATCAACTGGTTGTGTGTGATATTAAAAATCTGTCACTGGAATGGGTTGTGATGCGGTTGAAAGAACGAGTCCGAAGGACAGGTTGATTATCCTATTTATTATATTCCTAATTCACCCCTTTTTATTCTGATAATTAACAAGAATGGTAATATAGGAAAAAGTAGTTCCGGCAAACCATTCTAAAACTATATAGTCACTAGTTATGATAACATAATTATCATCACAAGTGGTGTTATTCACTGTGAAATCCCAGTGATTCACTGATAGAAATATAATAAAGTCTGTTCTTTTTTTCAAACGCTTTCTATTTATACAAATAAGTGTAAGTTTCAATTTAGAAAATACAGGCACCTGACTTATTTTTGCGATGCCAACCAATGGACGTAAAGAAAGAAGGATTAAAACATGTGCTACTATACACACCAAACTATTTTGAACTAAAGTGAGAACTAGTTTACGGAAAGTTTGAAAAACTTATTGAAATGCTCACATTTATAGAGTGATGATTTAAAGCCGGTTGTAAAACACAACCGGCTTGACCCTTAGGCTGCTAAGCGTGCAAAAGTTATCGATTCATGTCAGCCTGCTCAGTCCTCGCAGACTGACATGGGCTGAAACCTCTCTCTGTGGGCCAATTTTCTGCATGTCAAAGGGCCATTCTTCCTCGGGATTCAGCCGACATATATGGATCCATAATTATGTGATCACCTGCTTGGTACGCCTATATTGCATCACGGAGATGCATAAAACCACCTTTTTTCAGAGCATGGTTCATATTAATTTTCGCAAATATGGCGATCAGAAGGTTGCGGCTTCACTTTAGAGGTGTTTGAAACGCCATTTCTCTTTTTTTTTATTCAATAGAAATATGAGACTATGATATTTTGTTGTTAAATTCATTAACGTGTTTGATAAATGACCCGCCGGGAAATCAGCACAAACGGTGCGTAGAGCTGGAAAACCGGGAGATGTAATTTGGAGAGGGCTAATGTTTTATGATAAGATACTGAGATGTATTTTGGGCTGGTTTATGTATCAAAATTTTATCTTTTTCTTTGGTTAAGCTATCAAAGATTTTTTTCTCCTATCTTTACAGCAGGCCTACCCATGTTATTTGAAGTAATTTCGCAGTCATACAGAAATCATAAATTCTTTTTTTTTTTACACGTTTAACACGTTTTCTTTTTTTCTAATTAAGAGATAGGGAAATAAATAGTTTCGGTTTTGTGCGAATGATTTGATAAGCGATTTGTATCTTTATTGCGATACGTGAAGGGACGACAACGGTATCATCATGTTTTGGCTGTTTATTCTCAACCGCTAATGATGAAAAAACACCCCAATGAGGCCTGCAGAAACTCGACACAAAGAAACTGATTTCGAATTACGTTAATCCTTAGGTGAGCATTATATCTGAGTCATGCTTGTTCTCGATTTGGACTTTGTAGGGATATATCAAAATCTTAGAGCAAAACAAAAAGTCCCCATGGTAGCAATCTATTAGACAGCATTTTGTTTACAAGTAGGCCTGTAGAATCCAGAGTAAACAACTGCGTATTCATGACACCGGTTTTTAGGCATTGCCTTTTTGAAAAATAAAAAAAAAAACGTATTCCTTTATTGTTCCTTAGCCACTTCATACAACTTTGAAGGCATATATCGACTGTGAGAGAAGTTAGCAAATGATATATTTTCTTCCTGTGTGGATTTAATACAGGTAAAAGAGAATAAACAAACCAGAATTGATTTAATTTGCGTTTATTTATCGTCGCCACCAGTTGCCCATATAGGCGACGCCCCCTGAAGGCTGTTAGTATTGTTACGGGGGATAGTGCAGATACAAGACGAAACCCATCCTAAGTTACGCCTGGTTTTTTTCACGCGCTCGGTGTATAGCACCGTCACATGGGACCCCGGTTTAACAAATCATCCGAAAGACTGAACAAATCAGAGTATTGACAGCAAAGCCAAAATATCGACATGTATTTGTGTTTTTCATTCTTTCCAGCCGAAATTATTACGGTACAAAATATACGAAACCAAAACTTTGGAGGTAGACATGTATCAGTTAAAAAAGATTAGCGAAAGAAAAAAAAAAGAAGATAATTTGACGCATTTCCTGAATGGGGTACGCATGTTAACACCCTCCCCCCTTTTCCCCTTTGCATTAAATGTTACCATCCTTTTTGTAACAAAGTTGTAAAATGTTATGGTTAGTGCTTGTCTAACCGTGCTACAAGTTACGGTCAGTGCTTGTCTAACCGTGCTCCAAGTTACGGTCAGTGCTTGTCTAACAGTGCTCCAAGTTACTGTCAGTGCTTGTCTAACCGTGCTCCAAGTTACGGTCAGTGCTTGTCTAACAGTGCTCCAAGTTACTGTCAGTGCTTGTCTTACCGTGCTCCAAGTTACTGTCAGTGCTTGTCTAACCGTGCTCCAAGTTACGGTCAGTGCTTGTCTAACAGTGCTCCAAGTTACGGTCAGTGCTTGTCTAACCGTGCTCCAAGTTACTGTCAGTGCTTGTCTTACCGTGCTCCAAGTTACTGTCAGTGCTTGTCTAACCGTGCTCCAAGTTACGGTCAGTGCTTGTCTAACAGTGCTCCAAGTTACGGTCAGTGCTTGTCTAACCGTGCTCCAAGTTACGGTCAGTGCTTGTCTAACAGTGCTCCAAGTTACTGTCAGTGCTTGTCTAACCGTGCTCCAAGTTACTGTCAGTGCTTGTCTAACCGTGCTCCAAGTTACTGTCGGTGCTTGTCTAACAGTGCTCCAAGTTACTGTCAGTGCTTCTCTAACAGTGCTCCAAGTTACTGTCAGTGCTTGTCTAACCGTGCTCCAAGTTACGGTCAGTGCTTGTCTAACAGTGCTCCAAGTTACTGTCAGTGCTTGTCTAACCGTGCTCCAAGTTACTGTCAGTGCTTGTCTAACCGTGCTCCAAGTTACGGTCAGTGCTTGTCTTACCGTGCTCCAAGTTACGGTCAGTGCTTGTCTAACAGTGCTCCAAGTTACTGTCAGTGCTTGTCTAACAGTGCTCCAAGTTACTGTCAGTGCTTGTCTAACCGTGCTCCAAGTTACGGTCAGTGCTTGTCTAACCGTGCTCCAAGTTATGTCTGTACTCTACGACAATAGTTTAACCCTTATCCTGCTAAATGAATTAAATGAAACTTTCAAGCCGATAGTTAAAACCCAAATGTTGCTATTTTTTCTTTATTTTTTCTTTATTTTTTTAAAATTTATTTATCTGTTTTTTTTTTTAGAAAAATATATCTTTATCAGACAGTGTAGATCCAAAATCAGACTCCACGTTCTCTGCAGTCTGAACTTGATCTCCACTGTCGGCAAAAGGTCAGTGAGTAGCGCTTAGCAGCCTTAGAGTTAACCCTAAGAGCACTAAGTTGATATAATGAACCATTTCAATTTGGAAAAAGATCCAAAATACTGTATTGTTATCGTTGTTATGGCCAGAATATGTAACGAAGTAGCGGATAGTGTAGATCCAAGAGATCTTGATCTACGCTGTCCGCAAAATCAGCTTACATGTAAGTCGGTTTCAGCGCTTTATATGTTAAAATTACCATTTGCAGGCAACAAATAAGGTGTGGTTTAAATGCTTCGGTTTATCTTCAAGGTACAGAACACATTATGGGAAAAGGAGAAAATGCTGTTTACCAAAATTTTATCCTTTAACTACTATATTTTCAAAAGCCTTCTTCGATAGGGTCTTAAAACTCTGTATTGCTTGGTAAAGGATGAAATAAGGGAATGTTTGCTGAAAGGTTAGATCAAGCCGTGCTGTTGAACCAGCCCTTTTCTTGATGCCGCATCGCACTTTTTCTTGTTCTCCGTGGATGTCAAGCATTATGCCACATAACTGGTGCGTGGAGGGGTGCTATAGGTTTTTGCACGATCCAAGTTTGTCATGCTTTGATTCCATTTATTTCCTATTTTTTCTTTCTTTAATGAAGCTGTTCATTCACCATGAAGTAAACCTGTATGGGAAACACCGTTGGACGTTTACAGTTGTTAAATTTCGCGAGTTATTTTCTTGCATGGCCAAAAATGTGGCATGTAAACTATTCCAGTGATACCAGAAGCAATCAAGTTACAAGCTGTGGGACCAAAACTTTCACATGAAATAATCATCACATTAATTGTTATTTTGTAAAAATGAGGTATCTGTTAATGAGTATTATTACCGATACAGCACTTTAACAACTGCCTTGCTCAAGTAAGTCATTTGTTGTCTCTTAACTGAAGCTTTTCCGAATTAAGGTATGCCGCTGTAATTGCTACTACTCTATATGCTATAAAGAGATACTTAAACTCATAATCCGTTTTTTGGATGGGTATATCAAACTCCTTTCGCTAGTTACCATATTCAAAGTTTTGAGCCATGCTCTGGCAAAAGCGGGTTTAATGCATCTCCGTGTTACATTATATATAATAACTATTATATCAAGCAACTCATCACAGAATTATGGTTTCAAAAATCTCACCACCAACTGTGTCATGCGGGAGAAAAGTCCTTAGACATGCAGAAAATTTACAAAAAGCAAACAGTTTCGACCGATGTCAGCCTGCGCGGACTGCGCAGATACATTAAGCCCCCTTTTCACGGAGCATTGCTCATTTCTGTATGAAGAGACCTATTACTTGACCTTCTTCGTTCACTTTTGTTGTTGTAAAACGGGATCCAGTAGATCACTCTGGGAACACACGATTAATCGTTTAAAGATGCCCGTCTACAGCCGGTAAGCAAACACGCTGTTAAATTTCAAACAATTTAGAATGGTACAGAAATCAGTCCTTTGTGTAAACATGGATAAATTACTGACATATATGGTGTAATTGAAAAAAAAAGAAACACGGAGATTTGTATCAGAAACCGAACATTGGTCAGAAGAAAACTGGCTGTCGATCGAAGCTGTAAACAATGGCGGTGCGTCACGGAAATTTATCGTTGGTCGGATACGGTGTAATTTGCATACAGGTCGCGACCGTCTGAAAATCGAGGCTGCAACAGAGAAGCATCCATTTTCCTTTGTTTACCTCATTAGACGCAGGGCGAAGGTCAAATATAGTCACGTGACAGAATGCATGATCTTCATACGAATCTACCCGAGTGTATAACGGATATATCGAAATCTTCGATTCAAAAACAGGAAACGACGAGTCTGTTTACATGGAAGGCCGCAACTCAGCGAAATGCATTTTCTATCGACCGTAATCTAAGCAACCTTGCAACCGTCAGGCGCAATATTTGGCATGAAGGTATAAGAATGACTATAGTTTGATAAAATAAAGACAAAATAAGTTAAAACTGGCTGAAAATGAGTATAAGGGCCTCTTTAAAATACTGTCTGGTTAATTAATTAATCGATTAATTCATTACTGTAAGGACGATGCGTGTGCTGTTCGGTGGGCTGATGGATGGATGAGTGGAATGACAGATTTTTTGACGTGTTACTGAGCATGTCGGTAGATACAGCTTTAGATCAGATCGGTCAATCACGAGACGTCTTATCCAATCAGAAAATGCGCTCTGATTGTTTTATAATCGAATTTAACAGAAAAAACTACTGTTACTTTCACTAAGCAAATCTTGTTCTATGCTTGTACAAAAGTAACTTTTAGACTGCAAAGCAAAAAAGAATAACCAGATTAAGGCTGTAAGTAAAAGATAAAATAATGTGTATCTAATTGTCTTGATAATTGCCCTGACTTTACAATGCGAAAAATCTGAAATACAAGTATTTTGTAGATTACCAGAAAAACACAAATAAACCAAAATAACAGCCAAGCAAATTGTGTTTTTATAAACAGAATTCTCAGATAATTAGTGTATTATTTCATCAGTTTTCTCCATCAAAACGAATTCATCAAGTTTGCCATTCTAAGTATGCAGCAGACGACATTTTATCCAATAGGAACGCCTTTCATCATGTCACGCACCGCTTGGAATCGTGTTTGAAATTAGCTGCGCGACACCTGATTCTAGGCACTAATAACTTCCAAATCGGTTACCAAATATCTATGGAAACGCTTCATAAATAATCTTCTGAATATACTCATTAAACAGAAATCTCTTGCAGTTTTCTTTTGGGTTCATTTGAAACGATTCCTCACGATGGTTTATCTTCGAAGTTTGATCGATTAAACATATGGAACATTATTCATTACCAGCGGTATCCAAATACACCGAATCAAGCTCATTTGATCGCAACAAGAAAAATAATGCTCACAAACAATTATTTCCAAATAAATATTGCAGAAAAATGCTTGTCCAAACATATTTCTTGCATTTATAAACTTTGCATAGCATGCTTATGCATGTATTTTTCTTTACCCTTATTGTCCTGTGAAAATTTACTGAAGAAACACTCTTTCGGTAGGAAAAGTTTTTTCTTAAAAAAAAAAAAAAGGTTTTCAAACGTTACATGTGTCGAATTAACTTTTCCTTGCGTTTTTTTTCCCAATTCTTTACCAAATTGATACTTTCAGGTAATTGCACTATCGAGAATAGGCCTATAAACAGTCTGAGCCTGCATATATTCTAAAATAACAACGCTTCTTCCTCGTTGTGTTCAAAACACGGACCAAAACCACTTTAAGCCTTAACCTTTTATTACAAAATCCCCAAGTTTTAACGACCCTGAAACGTACAAATTTTGAAAAGAAAAGAAACTTATAAAAACATTGTGGGGAAAGATTAATATACTGGCAACCAGCACTTTCTCCATTTCCCCCAATGTTTTATACCCTTTCACAGACGGATCTCGCCATTTAAGCTACATCGAATGTGCCTTTTGCAAATGATTTTTGTCGCCTGATAAAGAGTTAAACAGCCAAATACATGGAATGAAAATTTCAAGCGCATAGAAAAGAATATTTATTGCGAGTTAAATCTTTCCAACGGCAAAAATCTCGCGACAAAAGCGCATTGACTCTCACTTTGCAGCCCAAGGGTTTACTAGCCCGGCTCTTTACGAGGAAAACGTTTAGGTATTGTCAAAGTCCGGGCGTCGTCGTCTGCTTCGTCGTCTGTGCAGGCTGACATGGGTCGATCCTTTTTAAAGATGGATTGAACCCCCTTTTCACAGAGTATAGAGCTACAGTAATTTATCAAACCATAACGCGTTAATTGAATCTTAAGTTGCATTATCTATCAAAATAATAACTCAAAGTCTGAAATTTAAAGCATTCTTTGGTCCAAAATATCGCGAAAAAAAAACCAATGGACGATGCAAATCAAAGATCAAATTGCACGCTCTCTGCAGTATGAACTTGATCTACATAGTCCGCGAAAAGCAATACAAGCTGTGCTTTGGGCTCCAGGGCTGTAAGGGTTAACGACATGAATGGCCTATCGCTGGCATCAAAAAGGAAACGGTTCTTAGAAAATTTTGGTAATAAATGCATCTTTCATCGGCTTGCATGTGCTTTTCTACTTTAGTTTATACAGATTAGTTCCGCTTTTCGTCAAATGCTAAATTATCGCTCACAATAAGATACTCTGTGGCGATTCAACCCTTTACTTCATACTTACTCATTTTGTTTCAGCCCGGTTAGCACTTTCAAACTCTTTACCACACAGCTCCGAGTTTTGACGACCCTGTAGAAGAAGGCTTTTGAAAATATTGTTGGAAGATCCCATAATGTTTCCTACCATATCATTTGTGCTATATTTAATATGTTGTCTGCAAATGATTTCAATTTTGTCCCGTCCAAAATTTTGTCATGAGGTAAAAAGGTATTCACATGTTTTATTATGCACAACGGTTCGTAATACTATATTGAGATCTTGTGCGATTTGATTATGATGCAGTTTTCATCTCTATTACAAAAAAAAAAAAAAATGAAAATAGAGGAACTATATATCTTTAACACCGGATAGCAGCAATATTTAAATATAGAAACAAGGGACCGTAAGTTCACGCTATATCTCGGGAGATCGTTATGATGGCGGAAGAAAAAAAACGAGGCTCGATTAATCACCGGAACTTGACGAAGGAGATCCAGGCCGCGCAAACTTGGAGCGGGGAAAACAATAATATTGTCATTCCGGAGGAACCTCAGTCTGGGATTTATCTATAAATCATTTATCTCGGCTCGCAGGGGAAAATCTGGAGTTTACTTTAAACTAGACAGACAATTAAAAAGAAATAGCAAACGGTTATTCGAGCGAATAAAATTTTTGATGATTTGTAAACTGTGTTTTTTTTTATTGTAGTTGTTGTAACTCCTTCGCCGTCAAGTAAATAACACCGACTTTTGTTCCACGCCAAAAAAAAACATCCATTACAAAGAACATACGTTTTATATATGAGCCATGTTTTGTGAAAAGGGGGCTTTATACTTCTGCAAAAGGTTTCAACCCATGTCAGCCTGCGCGGACAGCGTAGGCTGACATGGGACGAAACTTTTTGCTTTGTTAAATTTTCTGCAAGTCCACGGACCAGTTTAGCACGAGATGCAATCGGTTGTTAGACAAAATTGACTTTATGGATCCATGATCAGGTAATGACTTGCTTGGTATCATGCATCACGGAGATGCAGTTAGCCCGCTCTTGCCAGACCAATGCTCATAAAATGTTACATAAAAAGACAGTACTTGAAGCTAGAAGCTGTTTTTGTATTTATTTCATGCATTTGACCCTTTTTAATATTGATTGTCTATGGTTACTATACAGAGATTTTTTTCCTCAAAGTTGTTAGTTGCAATTTATTCTGGGAGTAATAGGCTGAAAAGGACATCGGATATAAATGGATAAAATGATAAACTTTGTTTCATGCTTTTCAGTAATTTATCGTAAAATAATGGTGGATTATAAGGTTCGATATTTTATGGTCACGGCCAGAGAAATTAAAGGTAAATATTCCCGTAACCGTTGTCTGTGCATGTCATATTCTTCAAAAATTCGACATATCTGCTATGACGCATCATTATCCCGTACAGGATAAATATTAATACACGGCGTGTAAACTAAAACTCACCGCTAATAAAGTAGCAATAGAGAAAATGGCTATAAATAGTACCTCTGTGGAGAAATCTAGCCTGATTTTCGCGCCAGATTTCTTACATATTTAATTATTTCAAACGGGAAAAATAGTTTTTACTAATACTATTGTTTTACTCATGGCACATTTTTGAATACAGTTTCTGAATATAGACTTCAGGGAAACTGGTATTCGTGCGTTTTTTTTCTCCACAGACTTATCTACAGGAAGTGTCCTAGGCTTATGCCGAAACTATTTCAGAACCGGACTACTTTCTTTAAACCGAAAACCGTTAGATCTACTTCGATTTTCCGAAAATAAAATAAACGTTTACTCAATAAAACGCTACCTGGTACGATTCATTCAGCTATGATCAGCAAGCATGTAACCTTAGCACCGCTCATTTATAAAAACAGCACTACAGGCTTGGATAATAGCCATTTTTCCATTGCTACTTTATTAGCGGCGTATTATATTTATCTTGTACAGGACCAGCCCGCAAAGCTCAGGTGGTAGAGCGTAGGACTCGTGAACGTGATCTTCCGGGTTACTTGAGGGTTCGATTCCCACGGCTGGCCATCTAAAAAATTACTAACAGTCTTTCGGATGAGACATGAAACCGAGGTCCTTTTGTGACGGAGCTACACACCAAGCACGTAACCCAGGCGTAACCTAGGATGGGTTTCGTCCTGTATCTGCACTAACCCCCCCCCCCCCCCCCCTAACAATACTAACAGCCTTCAGGGGGCGTTGCCCATATGGGCAACCGGTGGCGACGATAAATAAACGCTAATTCAATCAGTCTATATTGTACAGGATGGTGTGATGCGTCATAGCAGAGAGGTCGAATATTCGAATAAAATGACATGGACAGAAAACGGACAAGGGTCGAAACTTTTTGCTATGTGTAAATTTTCTGCCTGTCCAAAGATCGATCTACCTCATGATTCATCCGGTTGTTAGACATATATTGTATGGATCCATAATTATGTAATTATTTGTCTGGTATGTATAATACACATTAAACCCCTTTTTGTCAGAGCTTGGCTTATGTATTGCGTGATATAAAAAAATGGGCCGACCGATCTACCTCATGATTCATCCGGTTGTTAGACATATATTGTATAGATCCATATATTATGTAATTATTTGTCTGGTATTTATAATGCACCACGGATACACATTAAGCCCCCTTTTGTCAGAGCTTGGCTTATGTATTGCGTGATATAAAAAAATGGGCCGACCGATCTACCTCATGATTCATCCGGTTGTTAGATATATATTGTATAGATCCATATATTATGTAATTATTTGTCTGGTATTTATAATGCATCACGGATACACATTAAGCCCTCTTTTGTCAGAGCTTGGCTTATGTATTGTGCGAGATAAAGTTTTCTTACAATTATGACATTTTGTCACTTCAGAAAGAAACTGTCAATTAAAGTTTCCTTATAGAATGATACGTCATCATGCAGATGTTTCAGAAAAGGAAATCCATCAAAGGCACATTAGCGGCAACTAAACAACTCGGGAGTCAAAATGCTGAAAATTTTAATTCATGCAATTAAATTATGGAGATTGTTTTGAGGCTGATAATGTGTTACAGTGCAATCTGTCTAAGTTCCAGTTGCTGTAAAAAAAAATAAAGTTGCTAATCATGAGGATGACCGGTCCTTCGACATGCAAAAACTGACCAAAGGCAAAAAGTCCAGACTAAGGTCGGCCAGCGCGGACTGCACATGCTGACATAAGTCGATACTTTTTGCAGATACATTAAATTCTCCTTTAAGAGACATTGACTTAATTATACAGTTAAACCTATCTTTAGCAGCCTCTTAAAAGAAGTGAAAAAATTGGCTTCTTAATAGCCTCGAGTGTCCATATTCCGTCATGATAAGGAAACAACATAATGAAATGTAGAATTTAGACAGGAACATGAGCTAGAAATTACTTGCCTTTATAAAAAAATCATTTCTGATGACTTTCATGAAAAAAATTAGATAGCAATTTCCATGTTCAATGTGCATAAATAAACAAACATGCCGTCGGCCTTCTTTAGCCAACATGGCGTGACCTAATTCCGGTAACTCAGTAGTATTTATAGCATAAAGTCGTAGATCTTTGCATTTTTTTGTGAAGGAACACTATTAAGATATAAGAAAAATGATGTCAATTTCTTTTAAATCAGATGATTGATTGATTTTTAAAAGTATTTGTCTCGTATTTGGCTGAAATTCAGGGGCAATAAAACGTTCGATTATTGGTAAGGGTTACAAGGAGAAATACCGTGTGACGTCATCAAACTATGTGCTTTACGAGATGTAAACAAAAAATCACCGGTTCAAGGACACTCACGGAATAAGGGCACTCGACGATACATGGTGGCTGACAATAGATGTTGGGTTTAAATTGAAATACCATTCCGGGGAGTTTAAATGTGGCTGTTAAAGACGGATTGGATGCTCTACAGAGGTGGTCTTTCATATAGGGATGGCCGTATACATTAATGAGCCATGCTCTTGCAAGAGGGGGTTGAATGCATTTCCATGATGCATTGTATCAAGAAAGTTATTTCATAATTATGGACCCATGAGATCTACTTTATCTGAATCAAGAGGTAAAATGGTCCTTGGACATGCCGGAAATTGACCGAAAGCAAAAATTTTCGACCCATTTCAGCTTGTGCGGACTTACTTTTTGCAGGTTCAGTAAACCCCCTTTTCACAGAGCATGGCTAAATTTTAGAATATTCCACCACCTGCGAGGAAGCAAAAGAAGACTAAAAATAACAGAAATTGGAGAAAAGTCAAACATAGTTGGTTGTTAAGATGATTTTAAATACAAATATAGTTACAGATAAAATGGTAATAGTTTTGTTTACTTTCCATTATAGGCCAACAGTGGCACAGGAAAAATAAGGATCGATGTTTTGTTATTATAGAGTGTGTATGTGTGTGTGTGTGTGTGTGTGGGGGGGGGGTTATAGGTTTTTGGTTCACATCTCGGATTTTTCATACTAAAGACAAAGTATAAAGAAGAAGGCACGGTTATGGCCCCTCTCAACGTAACAGGCTTTATCGACTGCCCCTGGTCCAGCACACAATGTGTGGCAGCAATACGTCGAGAAAACTTTGGACGACAGCTGCATTTGGGTTGCCGTACCCATTTCCTCACTGCGTCCTCACTGCGTAATTAATAACCTTACTTGTGATTAGGGATTGCGGAAGAAATGTAAAATACAGTAAGTATACTAGGATATTGGTTGAGAACTTGAAATATCTTGGAGACGGGCTACCTGGGGCCTGGTGCTTACAGGCTGTTACCATCCGGTAGACCGACAATTGGTTGATGACATCTAAGTTCGATAGTAAAGGATTGTTTTCAGCTAAAAATCACATTTAAACCTTTTACGAATACATGTCTATGGGTGTGAATACGTCCGTCGACGTAACAAACGTTAAGCCCGTAATAATAGCTTTCCGGAAAGGCTTTGATAGGGGTAGTGTCATAGTATAGGCAGCCTTAAACTGCATTAGTTGTCATTTAATGAAATGTAACGGCCAAGTGGACAAGATCCTCGGTCGGTTGTTGTCCACATGCTCACTCATCTATCAGATCCTGCACTTCAGCGTTACAATGCAAGACGTAGCAAGACGAACCAGAAAATGTTTAACCGATAAATGCATGAAAAACTGAGTTCAGAATATGCGTACTATTTTTCAGGAAGCATTATCATAACTTCCATAAGGGGCACAAGAAGTGGAAGGACTCGGCATACTTTCGGCTTACTTCTGAAGCCTTCCTTTGAACTTGGGGAGCATTTACCATCCATCCTGAATAACGTTCTATGAAATACTCACTCAAGGACTTTCAAATTTCACAGTCACGCAATCTATGCTGAACCAAATAAACGGTTTAGGCAACCAGAAATTACCTTCTGAATTTACAATTGGAAAAATAATGCTATTCAGGGCCCAATATCTCAAAACTTAAGGTTTCGTAAGTTACGGTTAACTTTACGGTCATTTTACGAGGACGTTACGATTTTCTTAAAGTGATCTCTCAAAACCGACCTTAACACTCTCGTAAAGAAACGTTAAATTTACGATTACGATCGTAACATTTGAAATTAGAGTCATTTTTTGATACTGAATCGATTCCGACCCCGTGCCTGTCTGCCATCACAGACTTAAAACTCCCCGTTGCATAAAATCTCAAAGCCAATGTTATCTGCAACGACACCGGAAGTGCGTGTTTCGGTAGGTTTTTAGCTCACCTGAACACGAAGTGTTCAAGCTGAGCTTTTGTGATCGTGCTGTGTCCGTCGTGCGTCGTGTCTCGTCCAGGCGTCAACAATTACCTCGTGTGCACTCTATAGGCCACATTTTTAGTTTGATATTTATGAAACTTGGTCAGAATATTTGTCTTGATGATATATCTGGCTACATTGAAACTGGGTCAAGTCATTCAACATAGTAGGTCACTGTGGGAAACCTTAGAAAAGCCCTCTTTGCACTGCAGAGGCTGCATTTCAGTCTGATACACATGAAACATTGTCAAATGGTTGTTCTGATGCTATCTCGGACAAGTTAGAAATTTGGTCAAAACAGATTCAAAAGTTGGTCACTGGGCCAAATCTCAGTCTAGAGGCCAAATTTTCAGTCTGACACTCATGAAACATTATCAAAGTGTTTATCTTGATGATATCTCAGACAAATTTGAAATTTAGTCACAACAGACCAAAGAACTTGGTCACTGGTCCAAATCTTAGAAAACCTTGTGTACAGTCTAGAAGCCTCATTTTCAGTCTGATATTCATGAATCATTATAAAAATGTTTGTCGCTGGTTCGAGGCTCGGCCAATATCTTCCTGAAGACTGATGATATTCATTGCGACAGGATTCATTTCTCTCTCACCGCTGACCATTGTTTGGACGATGGTTATGTGGGAAAGCAGCCGGTGGCTTGGAAAGAGTATTGTGCGGAGTACTGGTAAAAGAAGCTCCAGGAAAGCGATATGACTGAAATGATGTTGAAAACGACGTTAAACGTCAAACAACCAACCAACCAAAACGTTTGTCTTTATGATATCTCCATCAAGTTGGACAAGTCGGTTAAAAAGTGGGTCACTTACAATGATGTATTTTATATCATCACAACTAGGATCTCTTTAGTTTTATCAACTTTAGATGACTTTTATTAGGTGAGCGCTTTAGGGCCAATGGTCCTCTTGTTCTTTGAAATGCTCCACCAAGAATATTGCAGAGGGTAACAATTGATCCTTGAATTACATGGATGACATGGAATTAATTAGAAAATACCGCCTCGACCGAGGATCATTTGTTACCCTCTGTAATGTTATTGGTGGAGTACTTCAAAGAACAAGAGGGCCATATGCCCTAAAGCGCTCACCTGAATAAGGTTATCTAGGGTTGATAAAACTAAAGCGATCCTAGTTGTGATGATGTAAAACACATCATTGTAAGTGACCTACTTTTTAACCGACGTGTCCAACTTGATGGAGACATCATCAAGACAAACATTTTGGTTGGTTGGTTATATTATGTTTAACGTCGTTTTCAACAATTCAGTTATATCGCGGCGGCCAGAGCACCTATTCATGCTTTCCTGGAGTTTCTTTTACTATACTCCGCACAATACTCTTTCCAAGCCACTGGCTGCTTTCTCACATAACCATCGTCGGAAAAAATGGTAAGCGGTGAGAGAGGAATGAATCCTGTCGAAATGAATATCATCAGTCCTCAGAAAGATATTGGCCGAGCCAGGGATCGAACCGGTGACAAGCATTTTGACAATGGTTCATGACTATCGGGCTGAAAATGAGGCCTCTAGACTGTACACAAGGTTTCTAAGATTTGGCCCAGTGACCAAGTTCTTTGGTCTGTTGTGACTAAATTTCAAATTTGTCTGAGATATTATCAAGATAAACACTTTGATAATGTTTCATGAGTGTCGGACTGAAAATTTGGCCTCTAGACTGAGATTTGGCCCAGTGACCAACTTTTGAATCTGTTTTGACCAAATTTCTAACTTGTCCCAGATAGCATCAGAACAACCATTTTGACAATGTTTCATGTGTATCAGACTGAAATGCAGTCTGTACAGTGCAAAAAAGGTTTTTCTAAGGTTTGCCACAGTGACCTACTATGTTAAATGACTTGACCCAATTTCAATCTTGTCAGAAATATCATCAAGACAAATATTCTGTCCAAGTTTCATATGTACATTATCAAACTTAAAATGTGGCCTGTAGAATGCACACAAGGTTTTTTTTCCAGGATGTGGCACAGAGACCTACTTTTTTAGCCAACATGACCCAATTTCAGTCTTATCCGAGGTATTATCAAGGCAAAAATTCTGACTTGGTTTCATGGGTATCAGGCTGAAAATATGGCCTATAGTGTGCACACAAGGTTTTTCTAAGATTCGGCCCAGTGACCTACTTTTTGATCAAACGTAACCCAATTTCAATCTGTCATAGATACTATTATGACAAACATTCTGACGACAAACATTCTGACCAAGTTTCAAGAGAATTAGGCTGAAATTGTGGCCTCTAGAGTGCACACAAGGTATTTCTTAGATTTGGCCAAGTTACCCACTTTTTGACTGGATATGACCCATTTTCAGTCTTGACAGAGATATCATCAAGACCAACATTCTGACTTAGTTTCGTGAGTATCTGGCTGGAATGTAGCCTCTACAGTGCACACAAGGTTTTCATCTAAGATTTGCCACGGTGACCTTCTATTTGACCCGACATGACCCGTTTTCGGGCTTGTCCGGGATATTATAAAGACAAAGAAAGATTCTGACCGAGTTTCATGGGCATTGGACTGAAAATGTGGCCTCTAGAGTGCACACAAGGTAAATGTTGACGCCTGAACGAGACACGACACACGACGGACACAGCACGATCACAAAAGCTTACTTTGAGGACTTCGTGCTCAGGTGAGCTAAAAACTTACCGAAATCGCACACTTCCGGTGTCGTTGCAGATAACATTGGCTTTGAGATTTTATGCAACGGGGAGTTTTAAGTCTTTGATGGCAGACAGTCACGGGGTCGGAATCGATTCAGTATCAAGAAATGACTTTTAAATGTTACGATCGTAAATAACGTTTCGTTACGAGAGTATTACGGTTGGTTTTGAGAGATCACTTTAAGAAAATCGTAGGCCTAACGTCCTCGTAAAATGATCGTAAAGTTAACCGTAACTTATGAAACTTAAAAGTTTTGAGATATTGGGCCCAGGATAGTTGGTCCCTGGCGCATGTAGCTTGCCGTGAATGTCGTCGTCTTAGTAATTTTAGATCTCATGTCTCGTCAAGTATAAAAGCAGACGAATGGTATATAGAATTGACATCTAGCCGGTCTTAATCTCTATTGCATGCCCAGGTACCCTGAAATAGCAGGATTCTTTGCAGCCTACATGGACGTTATCAATATGGCGGTTGTTTGGTGTCTCCTTACATTTTAGCTTCTGACCTCTAAATGTTTCAAACCAATAAAAAAAGCTCAAGGTTTCAAGGCTTTATCTACAGACTATCTCATCAAACAGTGTTCAGGGCTGCCATTCACTAAACTGCGTACGAACAAAAACTTGCGTACGCAGTGAAGGTAAGCAAGCATCAAGTCTGGAAACAAGTTTCACTAAACTGCATAACTTTACAATTTGCGTAAATATTTGCATAACTTGACGTCATCTCACATACGATCCCTGCTTTACCCAAAAGCTTAGTATCTTACCAGCGGGAAAAGAATAAGACTTGTCCGTATTGAGAAACTTGTGTAGATTACAGATTTTACCTGCGCACAAGCTGACCTGGATCAAAACTTTTTTTGACATTGGTCAAGTATCTAATGATTCAGTCGATTGTTACACAAAATGGATTTTTATGGATCCATAATTATATGATGACTTGCTTTGTATAATGCATCACGGAAATGCATTAAGCCCCCCCCCCTTTTTTTTGCCACATGTATGATTCTCAAATGCTTGGATTTGTGTTTGAAAGGTCTTCAGCATTTTCTTATTATCCGACGTAATTTTCAAAAGCCCTCTTCTTTGGAGTAATTAACTGTTTACCACAGAGCTATCCAGATTACGAACATTTGTGGACAACAAAGTAAATGTGGTTCAAATGATGTGGTTTCCATTGAAAAGTGTAGAAAACATTTTGGGAAAAGGAGAAAATATGCTGGTCACCAGCATTTTTCCTTTTCCCACAATGTTTTCAAAAAACCTTTTTACCAGAGTCGTCAAAACTCGGGATTGTATAAAACAGGTTTAAAACATGGGGTTATTTTACTGTGAAAAGATGGCACAAGATATGGATATCAACCGCAAATAATATCGTTCTATTTGACCAACACTTAAACGCTAATTATTGGATGAATAGGTTTAATTTTGGACATTGTGATTGATTAAATTTGCGTTTATTTATCGTCGCCACCGGTTGCCCATGTGGGCGACGGCCCCTGAAGGCTGTTAGTATTGTTACGGGGGATAGTGCAGATACAGGACGAAACCCATCCTAAGTTATGCGTGGTTCTTTAACGTGCTCGGTGTATAGCACCGTCACACGGGACCTCGGTTTAACGTCTCATCCGAAAGGCTATTAGTAATTTTAGATGGCGAGCCGTGGGAATCGAACCTACACCCTCAAGTGACCCGAAACATCACGTTCACGAGTCCTACTCTCTACCAACTGAGCTATGCAGGCTGGTCAAATTGGACATTGTGGATGGTGAATTGACTTTTTATACCGGTACACCATACAAAAAAACCTTATCTAATCGCACAACTAACATCCTCAATGTGAATTGAATCTGTATTTTACAATTGCCATTTGTCAATGCCTCAGCTTAAAGTAAACGCAAACCAGCCAGTCAGATATGTAGTATGCCAATTAACGTGGCAGAAGATCAAAAGAGATCTCATGCCGCTGGATTGACCCTTGATTTGTTTGTAAAACAAATAAAGCAGACGAGATTTTCTTAACTAAGTGAGATTGAAAACCCGTGTTAACCTTTCTTTACGATTTGATCCTATCCCATGTTTTAACTACCCTGAAAAAGACAACTTTTGAAAACATAGTGGGAAGAGGAGAAAAATGCTGGTTACCAGCATTTTCCCCCTTACCCACAATATTTTCAACCGTTTCAGATACAAATACCATTACATGAGTTAAGTTGAACCAAGTCGTCGTCTGCTAATGCTTTTAATTTGGAAAAGTCTTGATATTTGTCGTTTGGTAGAATAGTACTGATAACTTTCTCACACCGCCTCATCGAATGAGGTAATTGTTGAACATTATATCCATGCGTCAATAAGAATGATTCATGTTGGTTTTGCGTATTGTGCAGATCGAGACCAGACTGCGCAGAACGTGCAGCCTGACTTTGACGTACATTTATACTGTTCGATACAAATTCTGTCTTGAAACTTCAATATCGAGCTTATCCGTCTTATTTAACTTGTATAGTGGAAAAAGGGAGCAAAAACTTGTTATCAGTATTTTCTCAGCTTCCCACAATGAATATGGCTCAATCGACGGAATCTGTCTTTGAAAGGGTAATAAATATCATGGGAAAAGTAGAAAATGCTGGTCATCAGCATTTTCTCCTTTCCCCGCAATGTTTTCAAAAGCGCTCTACTTCAGGGTCGTTAAAATTCAGGATTGTATGGTAAAGGGTTGATAAAAGGTTACATTTTTTTAACATTTTGTTTTCGATATAAAGCAACCAGTCTGTGAGAAAGGAACGAACGAACGAACGAACATGTAAAACCCATTCAATTCTATGAATTACGTACAAAATGACCTCAAAAATGATGTCACACAGTTGTGATATCAAACGTGTATAAGATAAGAAAATTCGTAATTGGTAAATTACACTTAAAACAAGGGAGGTTATGCGATAAATGGTTTTTCGGTATAAAATCTAGCGTAAAGTTTCGTATTTCGAACATTTAAGAAGGAAGTAAATTTCGTTCTCTATTTCATGTAGTTGACATAGGCTACAAATACGTTCACTTAATGTTTGTCCAATAAATCTACCAGTTTCTACCTTCAAAGGCAAGGTACCAAAACGAAATTAGGCTAAATGACATCTCTCTGTTTTAGATATGTTTGAACAAAGATAAGGTTCTTGACCAAAGGTTTGCTTAAAAATTCTGTATGTTCTTAATTTAACCATTTTCTGAATTTCAGTTTGAAAGTTTTCGGATTCCTTAATGAATATTTCTTGCTTAAATTGTTGCTGGTCAATCGGTATCTTGGATTCATGTTTGTAGATGGTTTACATTTTCCATTATATATATATATTTTCATTTCTGAACGCCATGATTTTCGATTGCAAGTATTATCGTAGTTAAGAATAGTTTTAGGTAAGCGATTGTCATTCATTTTAATGATACGATTCCACAGTAGTAACATGTTGACCCAACATCTGTGCCTACAGCTGATAACACCTATATCGCCGGAAATACATAGGAGAGGAGTAAATTTATGAACACCAAGGAAATATCGAAAACATTTATTTTGGATTGACTGCGACTTCTTACACTCCTTAAACCCCCAACTAGAAAAGCAAAAGTCAATAACCATTATAACGCACGACTGTTATAGCTTCACTAGCTTGTTATAGGTTTTAAAACCAATATCTTTTTTACTGTGAATTTTATGAATAATAGAACCAAGTGCTCGGCTTCCAGCTTGGGCAAGGGTATCTGCAGTGTATAAAAAATCTAAAAATTCATTTATGAAAATACCAAGATACCTGTAAGATTTGGTGTATTCAAGCACATTGCCTTTCATTTTAAGCCATTACTTGCTTCTGGATTTACCCTTGTTTCTGAAGTGTATACAGTTGGATTACGAATGATTTATACGTAATCTCCATTTATTGCACCAATCGTTGGTAAAGTCTAGCATTGTTTGCATTTCATCTTCGGACTCTGACAGTAAAATTATATCATCTGCATATACAAGACAGCTTAATTGCTTATTTCCATATTTGATTCCTTTATCCCTTCAATTAAGTCATAAATGTAGAGAGCGAATACTGTTGAAGAGCTCGTATCATTTTGCCGTACACCGGAAATAATAGGAAACTAGTCGGAAAGTATGCCATTTAGTTTAACGCATGACTGCGTATTTATAATTAAAGATTTAAATAAGCTATAGAATTTACCATTGATACCATTCTTAATCATCTTGAAAAGTAACATGTCTCTATTGACAAAATCGAATGCCGTTTGTAAGTCTATGAACGCAGCAAACGTATCTTTTTTCTGTAGAATTCTGTTTCTGATTAATGTGCTGGCTCAAAAAATATGTTCTTCACACGATCAGTGGCGTCTGAAACCATTTTGTTCTTCTGCAAATATATACTGACGGAAAAAAGTTTAGCAACAAATTTCAAACTAACACTACTTTACAAAAAAGCAATTGTTAAAACCCAAACCTTATACGCATAGTATGCATGTCGACTGAGGTTAGCCCCATAAGCATTTTTATGTGCTATTATCTGTCTATCCGTGATATTGGGTCGATTTACGAAAATCAGGCTCTGCGCGTGCACAAGCCTAATGTCTGTACATGTTTCAAACTGCTACATGTGGATAGACTGAACGTTTATCGAATTAAAAGAAAACGCTTAAAAAATCTTTGAAAATTGTTACGGGGCGCCGACCTGGTATGACGTTAGATCAACGTCAGATGGCAATCGGTATGATGATAGGTGGTATAAGTGCAAGTAACGTTGCACGGCATTTCGGTGTTCACAGAAGCACAATAAGCCGTCTTCAGGCAAGACACCAGCAAACCGGACATGTTGCAGACATGCCACGTTCGGGGAGGCCAGGTGCAGACAATTACATTATCACTTTATCAAGACGTAACCACTTTTGGTCCAGTAGCAAAATCGCTAGTCATGTTCGAAATGCGACTGGTACAAGAATTTCATCTCGAACAGTACGTAATCGTCTGAGGTCTGCAGGTTTGAGAGCCTATCGACCGTACATTGGCGTTCCACTTACGTTACGTCATAGTCAAGCAAGGTTTCAATGGGCTAGAGCTCATCGGAGATGGACTAGAAACCAATGGAATGAAGTTGTTTTCACCGATGAGTCTCGCTTTAATGTTGACTTTGGCGATGGACGAGCCAGAGTGTGGCGGCGACGGGGTAAAAGATTCTTTTCTGAAAACGTCATTGAACACGATCGTTATGGCAGAGGTAGCGTCATGATATGGGGCGGGATAAGTCACAGAACAAAGACAGACATTATCATCGTTGCAGGAAACCTAACAGTTGACCGATACTGCAACGGAATTCTTCATCCTGTGCTTATCCCGTTTTTACGCAATGGTCATGCACGAATGCTGCAACAGGACAATGCCCGCCCTCATACCGCACGCCAAACTCGGTTGTTTTTACAGCGACACGGTGTTCGTACACTTGCGTGGCCTGCCAAATCCCCCGATCTCTCGCCTATTGAGCATCTGTGGGATCACCTGGGACGGCAAGTACGAAAACGTCATGACGTCAATAACGTCCAAGACCTCAAACGGATTTTACGCAGAGAGTGGGAAAGAATCCCTTTGCACATTTTAAGAACCCTCATCGCTAGCATGAGGCGTAGGTGCACTGCTGTCATTACCCACAGGGGAGGTCACACACGATATTGACTGTGACATTTCCTTCTGCTACTGACGTCAATTTACTCTTCGAGTAACCTCATTTTCAAATTTGCTTGATTTGATTTCACATCCCCTAGTCAGTTAAAGAGTAAATGATTGACTGGCGGCAGGTTTTTTCCTCTGTAAACCCCCTATAGTTGCTCAATTCCTAAAAATATCGCCTGTTGCTAAACTTTTTTCCCTCAGTATTTCATTCTCAAGATACTTCATCAGACGTTTATTTAACACAGTGTTACCATCATTTCTCCTTTTCTCACAATGTTTTAAAATCATTCTTGTTTGTGTTCTTTTGGACAAAGGATTACTTCCTTTCATAATGCGGTCATTCCTTTACGAATAGTAAAGACCGAAATCAGTCCTGTTCGCCTTGAATAACCTTCCGCGGGATATCTACATCTTTCAACATAGAAACCTGAAAATAATTTTCCGAACAAACACAAGTAACATTAAACAGTATTTATTCTTAGTTAAATACACACCCGAAGTGTCCAATAATTAAGTTTGTTTATCAATTTGCAATACGATAATTAATTTTTCAACAAGATGCGTGTGATGATTCAAGATTTTTTTTTTAAGTGTACCTTCATTCATAGAGAATTTAGCCCTACCACGAAGTTCGGTAACGGAATCGTCTGTCTGTCGCCCCAGAAGTAAAAAAAAAGTGAGCCATGCCTTGTAAAAAAGGGGGCTTAATGCATCTGCAAAAAGTCTCGACCCATGTCAGCCTGCGCATTCCGCGAAACTTTTGCCATTCGTCATTTTTCTGCAGGTCCAAGGGACATGTACTTTAGGATTTTGTCGATTGTTAGACTCAAAAGATTCTGTGGATCCATAATTATATGATTACTTGCTTTTTACAAGGCATCATGGTGATGCATTAGCCCCTTCTGCTGGAGTACCGCTCAAATGCTGAAAAAAGTTATCTTTGCAAAAAATTCTGGTTATAGTAGTTCAGGTCTCTGCTCTTTGATACGCCGTCGTAGAACTTAAAATTAAGAAATTCACGAATTTCTTACAAGGCAATATCATTTTAGACACGTCTACTTTGAAAGCTATTACTGGTCACAAAATACATTTAAATCAAATGACGGGATCATCATTCAAAATGGTAACAGAAATATCTTAAAAAAAGATACACGTCGTAAATTTGCCAGCAAATAGACAGGGACCCTTAAAATAAACATGTCTACATTTTTTACAAATTACAAATTAATATCGATTCATTTTTAATCAGTATCAAAAAGTAGGTCAATAGCCAGCACATTCAGCTACGCCGAAAAACATTCACTATTGGAGAGCCATGTTTTCAAAAGTTTTCCTTGCCCCACAATATTTTCGAAAGCACACTTCCACGGGGTCGTTAAAACAGGATTCCTTTGTATAGGGTTAATTAAAACATCTTTTAGTATGCATATATTCATTTTTCACGTCCGTGACCCTTTTTTTCAGACAGCTCATATCTTATATAGTGTATTTTATCATTATTACAAGGAACAGTATACTTAACCAGCTTTGATAAAGAAGGGTTGGGAGCATTTTATTGTGTCAAATTTTAACGTTCTAAATCTCTCTCTTTTTTTTTTTGTTTTTGCCGTTTTCTCTGTATCTAATTTTTATCCAACATATTACTGTTATTTTCTCTCATAAATCTTCACCAGAAGAAAAACTTTTAGACAGGTCCATACTGAAGATTCCAGTCTGGTAACTGGTTTTTTTTTTTCATATAATCTGACGTTACTTTGTTAAAAAAAAAAAAAATGACGTAATAAAACGGAAACGATAAATAGTTTTGCCACAGATCTGTTCAGGCCGTGTAAAGCGACCGCGATAAGGAGTGGTTATAATTATCAAAGCCTAAACCAAGATTTTGGAAAAGGATAAATGCTGGTGAACAGCATTTTTTTTTTTTTGTCTTTTCTCGCAGTGTTTTCCATCTTTCCAGCTAGAAATCCTGTCATTTGAGCCTTATTTAATTGGTTGTCTGCAAATGTTTCCAATTTGGAATCACCTAAAATATTGTCATCTGGTAAAAAGTTACGGCCATATGGAAGATGCGTCATGTTGCGTTTGCCATGTGGAAGTATTCTTGTGCATTTTATACGTTTAAAAAAAAGCAGAAAAGTATCGGACCATTTAGCAGCTGCGAAGAGCAGATCATTTTATTTAAAATTTAATTGCCTTAAAAATCGTTCATCGCCACTATTCGTTAATTTCCGTGGTTTTTCGTACCAGTCACGTTGTTTTAAGTCTTTCAACGGCGCCGGTTGCCAATCTCGTTTAAGATCTTTAAAGATAGCGTAAAATTGCCAAGTGGTTAGCAAATCAGTGCAATATAAATAGACCTATGAAATTAAAACTGCGATAAATAACTTTAAATCGGGATAGAGCGGAAATCGATATATTTATTAATGACTTAAACACATTAGGAGAAATTTCGCGAACTGGTACTATCTCATTGCCTTAAAAGCCTTGTATTTTTGACGGTTACTTTTTTTTTTAAACTTCTAGAGCAGACTTTATCTTAGTTAACCTTTTCCCAAAAAATTGGGTATGTTAACTACCCTGCTTTTGAAACATCCTGAGACAAGGAGAAAATACTGGTAACCAGCAATTTCTCCTTTCCCCACAACTTTTTTTTTATTATTTCAAAGACAGATATCATGGCTACCTTGAATTTGTCATCTGAATTTTGTAATTTGGTAAAGATTTGAACTTGTTAACGGCTGTAGGGTTCATCTGTTGTAATTTTGTAATTTGGTAAAGAGTTGTACTTGTTGACGGCAGTAGGGTTCATCTATGGAAACTTTAAAGTATCTAAATCGGGTTTCTTAAGCTGGGAAAAATATAATTCTACAGCAATTTAGCAGTACTACTGAATAATATTATTAATATCAATAATAATAATAATAATAATAATAATAATCTCGTCTTCAATAAATCAGATATGAGACTTTAAATGAAAACATCCTGTTGCTCAAATTTTTGTTATTCATAAAATTGCGAAAATGATTAATTCAAGATTTATACGACTATTAAACTTATGAAACTGTTATCTGATACGATGATTTATTTTTTGCCTAAACCCTTGGAGTTTTAAACTACTCAAAAATATTTTCAAAAACTGTGCTTCACTACCACTGTACGAATAATTAAAGATATACTATCATAAACCTCAGACAGTATTGACCCACAAGGGAGGTCCTTGTGGCTCAGTGGTAAATTGTAGGACTCGTGGCCTGGAGGCCCTGGGTTCGACCCTAACTAGAGGCACTGGGTATTTCATACAAGTGTCCTTAGGCAGGATACTTCAGAGCCCTGGCCTAGTACTAAAGAAATCCGTGACAAAATGAAAAAAAAAAAATGAGCTGCCGCCGTAATATGGCTGACATAATGTTAAAAACAGATCAATCAATCAATCAAACAATCAATTAATCCATCAAATCGGACTTATGGCAAGCTCTGTGCAGTCTGGTCTTGATCTGCAACCCCTACAAAACTTGTTTCTTCAAGCCTTTCCCTCAAGGAATAAAAGAAAAAAAAAGTTACTTAACCGAAAGTGAACATTGAAATAACGTCGTAAAAATGAATTTAGATAGAGTAATGTCACTAATCCTTTACTATGTACAGGCAATGTCCAAATTACCCAACCCTTTACTGAACAAGCCCGGTTTTAACGACCCTGTGGAAAAAGACATTTTAAAAACATTGTGGGAAAAGGAGAAAATGCTGGTCACCAGCATTTCTCCTTTATCCGCGATGTTTTCTACCCTTTCAAAGAGAAAAATCATTATTTGGGCTGCTTTCGAATTGTCGTCTGCAAATGCTGTCAATTTGGACAAGTCTAGAATTTAGTCATTTGGAAAAAAAATTGTATACTAACCCGACGACAAAATTTTGGACTCGCCTATATCGAAAGCATTTACAGACAACAAGTGAAATAAAGTTCACATAATGAAACCAGTCTTTGACAAAATAGAAAGCATTCTGGAAAAAGGAGAAAAGGCTGGTTATCAGCATTTTCACCTTTTCCGATAATGTTTTCATAGGTCTTCTTCCTGTAGGTCGCTAAAACTGTGAATAAAAAATTGATGACGGGTTAAATGTATCAAAATTCTTCATGCGATAAATGGAATGATTTAACACGTAAGTGGTGAAAAATTAATACTGCATCACAAATTATAATGACATAAATTAAGGTAGTTTGATGTATTATTGGTGTGTATAAGCATTTCATAGTTTATTCCCCCCCCCCCCCTTTCCCGCAGCATAGGTGAGTCATTTTAACAAAATTCCTTTATAACTTTTTTTTTCCTCACTGTTGATGTGATTTCTTATAGGGGCTTTTTCATACATTTACTGAGCACAAGTCTTGCACTACTTGTGCCCTGCACTGGTGAAATATCTTGGTTTACCCTGACACAAATTTTGTTCTAAGACACTGAAATTAGTTTGTTAGAGTAGCTTTTCCAAGCATGTTTTTAATTAGAAAGTTGATAAATGGTTATCATCTTCATTTACTGCATGTGAAGTGATAGATTTTTTTTTTTATAATGGCACACCCAGTTTACAAATAATGTGAGTTTATTTAACATACATGTACTAGGGTACAATACAGAATTGACCTTTCTGCCGATTTTGATTGACAGCCAATCAAAACGCAGAATAGCATGTCATGTAAACAAAAAGGTTTGACAAAGTAACAGACTATACTATTGTAAATTACTACATATATGTATTTTTTCCCTTTAAATCAAAGAAGATTGGAATATAAAGTAATTTAAGTTGCAAATAAGAATCATGTGGTAAGGTATATGTTACATAATATACCCTGAAAGGAAAAGTTAATTTATCTATTCCAAAAACCTAGACCTACGTAAAATGTCGCCGGTAGAATTAACCAGAATTAAAGAAAACAAACAGCTCTCCACCAAACAATAGAAAATCAGATTGTTTTTAAAGCTTTCGAGAAAGGAAGAACGATTATGTCTTTTGAAGTGTATTGTTAATTAAACTACCTTTATTGAAATCTGACTGAACGAACATCATTCAAATTCCAAACTAGAGCTCGTAGACAGTCGTAATTGTTCAAACGAAAGGAGCGACTGGAAAAAGTACATTTTATTGACAGCCACTCGTCATCCTGTTTCACGAATAAGCTGACATTGCGAACTTCATCTATGATTCTTTAGGGAGTATTCATATTTTATTCCTGTTTCATTAAAACGATTACATATGACTGTTAATGGCACTTTCGCCTGGTTCGAACAGTTTTTTTTCCCAAGATCGTCGCATGATTGATAAATGCACGTCCATTCTAATTCAGTATAATCCTTATAATCACATCAAGTGACCAAACATACCCCCGATATATAAATTTTTACAACATACATCTGTTAAAAATACGGCAAACCATTTCATTGATCACTTACGATAAAGCTTATTGACTTTCACACAAACAGGTATTAGAGGTGTTAAGTAACTCTTTATCAGACAACAAAACATTGGAATCCTCTATTTTGAAAACTTTTGAAGTCGACAAATTAAACATTGCTCCAACGATGAGATTTGTGTTTGAAAGGGTAGAAAACATCTAAGGAAAAGGAGAAAAGTTTTCAAAAGTGTCCTCTTTCAAGGTCGCTAAAGCACGGGATTGTGCGGTAAAGGGTTTAATTGTAAATTCTTTTCTTATATTGTTTACTATCATTTTGACACGTCATACGGACAAAATGTCTTAAAAACTTATGCTTCTTTCCCATTTTATTAATTATATACAGGATGTCCAAAAAGAAAGTTTACAGTTTTAGGCCTACTGTCTATTTATTATGTCTTTACGTTCTGCTAGATCAACGAAAACTTGAGCATGTTTGGACAATAGCTATAAGTTTTATTCCATATCAGATTTAAGATTTACACTTGCACACTTTTCAGAAAAATGTCAGTTTACTAAAATTATCATATTTTGTCCATGACGTCAATTCTGCAGTTTATGACGATTGCAAGATGTCTGCCATTTTGAATCTTGCGTTTTCGCTCTCGCTCTTCAAAACTGTTGATTACCTTGCAGCAAATGTTCGCACTGACCTTCCTTACTTCTGACTTGATGTTTCTGAGGAGCATAGATGTGTCCATTGGCTTTGGTTTGTACATTAACAACTTCAGATAGCCCCAGAGAAAGAAACACAAGAATTGAGATCCAGGCCGTGGGCGGGCTATGTGAATAATGCCTGGTTCATGCAAGACAGGGCAGTCCCACTACTGCAAATGAGGTATTAGATGCATATATGAAAAAAACGGTGATAGAGTAATTTCCAGGAAACACCCGGAGTTGAAGCACTGTGGTGTAACGTGTCCCGCCCAAAACCAGGATCTCAGTCCTTTTGATTTCTTTCTCTGGGGCTATCTGAAGTCATTAGCGTACAAAACAAAGCCACCAGACACATCTATGTTCCTCAGAAACATCAAAAGAGAAGTACAGAAGATCAGTGTGGACACTTGTTGTAATCAAAAGTTTTAAAGAGCGAGTTTGAAAAGGCAAGATTCAAAAGGGCAGACATCACAAGAACATCATAAACTGCTGAATTGACATAATGGACAAAATATGAGAATTTCAATAAATTGACATTTTTCGGAAAAATAAAAGAATATAAATCTTAAAACTGATACATGATAAAACTTATATCTATTGTCTATACATGCTCAAGTTTTCATTGATCTAGCAGAACGTAAAGATATAATAAATAGACATTAAAACTGTAAACTTTGTTTTTGGACAACCTGTATATGTGGCCTACAGCAAGCAATATATTTTTATGTTAAATGCTGTGACCAAACATGAATTACGAACATACTTGCACTATTTCTTATTTCTCAATTTTTCATGAAAATAGCATTATTCAAAGCATTTTGTCTCGTTAAGTTGCCGATTTAGTTCGAATTGAGAAAGCTGGGGAAAAATTGGGGTGCTGAAATAGGACCGAAACAAAAGCTAGAATGTAACTGTAATCTTTCTCTATGTATTCGACGCCATTTTCTGATTTATAGCATAGCAACCAAAATACGGCGTTACTAAGGTGGGCGTGCCAAACCGGCGTTTGCAGAAAGGTCAATTCTATTGGATGAGTACACTGCAGAACCAGTCTATATTTTGAACAAGGCTACAGCCGAGTCCCAAATTTGGACTGGTTCTGTAGTGTATGAATTCCGCATTGAACCCTAGCATGTTAAATGACATCCTTATTTCCTACAAGTTCGCGCTGTGATTTTAAAATAACCGACAAACATTTTGGCCATTTAATTTGGGGGAAAAATCGAAACAAAACAAAAGAGAGTTTTTTAGCGAATGATTGTGATTTTGAAAGTGAATTTCGATGCACTACTTTTCCGAACAGATATTGAAATTCAGGACTCTTGCATCGTTTTGAGAAATCCATATTCCTGGACTGTTGGCTACTTATGAAAATCAAAATTCGGGACTCTACATATTCCAATATCGGTTAAGATATTTTGTACTCACGTGGTACTATTTAAGCGATTTAATTGGGCGTTACATTGTACGAGGGGTGATCAGAAAGAACGTTGACCAGTGCCTGTATTGGAATATTGTTATAAAAAACAACTTGGAATGTCTACTTTTTTTGAAAATAACCTCCTTCGAATTCTATGCACTTATTTGTTCTTGATTCCCATGCGCGAAACACGTGCGCGAGCGCGTCACGTGACATTACTCTCAAGGACCTGGTCATAGTGAGGGTTAGTTCCTCTCTGCTCTCGTAGTGCGTGCCACATAGAGAATCTTTAAAAACATGAAATAGCTACAGGTCACAAGGGGTCAAGACTGAATTATAAGGAGGGTTGACTAGTGTTTCTGTGTTTAGTTTTTGCAGAGTTTTCTGTACAAGTGTGGCTTTGTGAACTAGGGCGTTATCTTGGTATAAACTGACGTCACTCTGTAGGACTTCTGGCTGTTTTTTTCGTATGGTGTTTGTGAAATTTCTTTGAATAATGTAGTCTTACGAACAAAGTCCGTAACAAAGAAACAAATGAACAAATGCATAGCAGAAATACAGGGACCGGGCAGGATTCGAACCTAGAACACCCGGACGAAAGGCCAACACTATAACTACTGAGCTAAAGAGAATTCTAACGCAGTTGTTAGGTATTGTATTTAAATCGGGATGAAGCCATGCATGAAGGAGTGGTCTCCCGTAACACCCCCTCTTAAAGTCATCATTTATTGATGACTCAAAGCCTTATTAGGCAGTAACTCCGTTTTTGGACAACAAATGGGATTAATGGCTCAATGGCCAATCCCGGACGAGCCCCCATCTTACGAACAAAGTCCGTAACAAAGAAACAAATGAACAAATGCATAGCAGAAATACAGGGACCGGGCAGGATTCGAACCTAGAACGTCCGGACGAAAGGCCAACACCCTAACCACTGAGCTAAAGAGAATTTTCCCTAACGCAGTCGTTAGGTATTGTATTTAAATCGGGATGAAGCCATGCATGAAGGAGTGGTCTCCCGTAACAGTAGGCGTAATACTCAGCATTGAATGTTGCATGTATAGATACAACATGATTTAGAAGAAAAAGGGCTAATAGAAAAATATGATGCGCATAACTTTACTGACTGACTTGGAAAGTTTGGCTTTAACGGCGGAACGCGATGTTGAATGTTCTGTACACTGCTTTGTTGTTAAGTTTCAGTCTCGTTAAAGTGTACCTATGTTTCATCGCATGTTACAATACGATCAGTAAAATTTGACCCCTCGACTGAAATTTCTTAACAGATTTCGACCCTAACCCACATTGGCTCGGGCGTCAATAGTCGAGGTACCCACCTTGTGCAAACACGCGACATTCCAAGATTGTCAGCCAAAATCTCCTTGGCACTTTTGTATGAAATGCTAAATGTGTCAGTTATTTTCCTCACAGTATCTCGGCGACCTTGTTTTGCATGCCGCTCTACATCTGCGATGATTTTGTCAATGACTGATGTTGATGGACGGCCAGATTTAGGGTCATCTTTAACAGTATCGCACTCATGTCTAAACAGGCCCGATCCATTTATGCATATCAGATTTCTTGAGTGCAGATTCCCCCTAATCTTTAATATCTAAATCGGTTTTGATTTCTGATAAATAATTTCCGATTTTGAGGTAAAACTTTATGATTACTCTCGGCTCAAATAAAACGTCGTCCGACATTTTGGACCACTTATGCAGTGTATGAAGTCATTAAAATGACGTCACACTTTACCTACTTGACTAAGACGACATTTGAAAGCTTAAGTCGGTTACCAGATAATGCTCATCTGTGCAATTTTTCGTAATCCTATGTGAAGTAGTTTTCAAATAACGAGATCGTCCACGATCCTTATGATCACCCCTCGTAGGTGTCAAATAATAGATCTATGAGATTATTTAACATGCTTGGTACAATACTGAAATATACTGGATGAGTACACTGCAGAACCAGTCTATATTTTGGACTCGGCTGTCGCCTCGTCCAAAATAGAGACTGAAAAATCTATATTTGACTCTTGCCTCGTTCTGAAAAATCCATATTCGGGATTCTGCAGAGTCTAATATGGATTCAGATATTATATAACCACGTGGTAGTGTTTAAGCGATTTCATTGGGAGTTAGATTGTTGGTGTGAAATAAACTGAATTATTTGACACCTACAATGTAACGCCAAATGAAATCGCTTAAACACTACCACGTGAGTACATAATATCTACATAATGCAGATAAAAAAGGTAGATCTACAAACTTGGAGCGCAATTAACGTGTTGGTCGTTCTGCAATAAGAAACTCTGTCTATATCTATCATGGACATCGAATATGAAGTCAGTGTGCTTATTTGAATTCTGGCCTGCACAATTTACGTGTCTAAGATCTAAGATATTCCCACGAGGGTGCAAAAAAAAAGAAAAACTCTGGATGCAGTTAAAAAGTTCAAATTTGGTGTTTAATTCCACACATTTGTTGTTTTGCACTCGGCTTTTCCGTCTATTTCTATGACGTCAGATATCACGTGATTGTACCTAGTTGACTACGATCTCACAAAACCGGCGTGTGTTATTGATCACCTGACATTCGCATAAAACTTCGCCAAATTCTGGCGCGAAATCTAAAAAATGCGTAAATATTAGTTGTATGGTCAGGTGGCAGAGGACTTGGAAACTTGTTAATGTCTGTGTCGAATCATGTTGCTCCGAGCCTCCGACATGATTCGCCACAGCCGTGAACAAGTTTCCAAGTCCCCTGCCAACTGACCGTACAACGAATTTATTAAACTGCAAAGTTTTAGGTCATTCCAAAGTGTATTGAGCGAATTTCCATGTTTTATGGTCTCACGAATTGAGTACGCTGACGAAATAGAATTTTCCCTCTGAGTACCCTAATCCTATGAAAACTGACGTCACTGAGAGCTGACGTCACTCAAACTTGGTAAAACGTGCAGTTTGGTGCATAAACTTGATGGTGTCACTGCAATAGACATTCGACGTATTGTTATTCAAACATGGATTTAAAGAACTTCAATGTGAGTAACTATGCATTTTAAAGATTTTTTTTTCAAAAGTAAAGGACCATTAGTTGCAAAACGACCATTAGGTTACTAGTATCCTTTAAACGTAATGCATAATGTATGAGTTTCGACACTTCACAATTTGCTAACCTGTCGAAGGAATGGCTCATTTTAACCCCATGTATTTGTTTTAGAATGACAACAAACGATAATAGATGTAACTATTTACACGAAGGCTCGATGGAAATTTTTAAAAATTGGTGTAGATAAGGTGCAACTCAATTCCAGTTCATTAACTGACATGGTTATGATATCCTTACATTTTACACAAAACTATGGCTATTATAGCAACGGAAGTTTAGACACACGGCGCAACCCACAGAATTTCGATGTCCGATATTTTACATCGCATAACTGAGCTCATATCTACTAATATAGAGTGGCAAAACGTTGTAAAACTGCACATACATTTAACATGATCTTACATCATTGTGTTGAATTTCAACGTCAAATTCGCAAGGGTTATTTGAAAACTGTTTATTGATCAAAGCAACCAGATTTGTTTCGGAGAAAAAAACATGACGTTGTCCAAAGCCACGGAGCAACGTCTGATGATAAAGTTCTGTGTTGCACTCCGAAAAACACCGGCTGAGACGAGAGAGATGCTGGAATAAGCAGAGCTTAAGCTAAAGGTGTGCCGAGCCTTGGTCTACAAGTGGCATTGACATTTTCAGAAGGAAGAACATCTGTAGAGGGTGATATAGGCCGGGGAAGAAAGCGAAAAATTGATAAGATACTTATCAGTTGCAGAACAATGTGATGAACGCAACAGAGGAATCGAAGAATAAAACCAGAATCATATTAGCTGGGATCGAAAAGAATTGGTACAAAAACATTTTCCAGGAATGGATCGTCAGGTACAAACGCTGTATAAAGTGCACGGGTGAGGATTTGAAAAAGCTGTTGGGTGAGTCTTCCGAAATGATGTTTATAACGTCGGGCGACGTAATTTATACTGCGCCGTGGTCACTATGGTATTGTAGCATAACATGGTGTATCTAGACAACCAGCGAACCGATGTCCGAGATATTTTAGACCTAAGCTGTAAAAACGCTTAGCTACACTATATTAGATAGTCACGAAAATATCACGTTAAACAGCTTGGTAATATGGCTTGTCTACGTATTTTTTGAATTGCCCTCGTAAAAGGGAGGTAATTCCATACTACAATTGTAATAAATAAAGAATGGTAACTAGTGGGATTTGTCTTCAAAAGGCTGGGAAAAATTGTGGGGGGAAAAAGGTTTCTCGCTTTCTTCAGAACGTTTTCATTACTTTCTTCTACGGAGGAGTTAAAACAAGGGGTCGTGAGGCAAAGATTAGTTTTCCTTTGTAAGCGCCTTCATCAAGTAATCAATCCATGAATACAGGAACACAGGGAAAATTACCCGCAGTTTGAAGGCTAATGTTTTTATATGAGATAGGTGCAGAAGACAGACACCTTCTACTGATAAGCCTCCATCTAATAGATCAATGAATAACCATACATCGCTTTTATTTTTTGCACTGTTTTAGATTATACCTAGATATTTTGTTGTCTCATACAATCGTGTCAGTATAGTGAACTTAAAAACTGCTAAAGAAATTATTTGGAAATGGGGGGTGGTCTGGAATAAAGGGGTTTACTGCATCTCCATGATGCATTATACCAAGCAAGTCATTATATGATTATAGATTCATAAAATTTGTTTTGTCTAACAACCGACTGAATCTTGAGGTAAAGAGAATATTGACCAATAGCAAAAAAATCCGATTCAGGTCAGACCTGGGTCTCATATTTTGCAGATCATCGGAAATGTTTGAACTAAACTAAAGGAAAAAAATTCTGGCTGCTTCGATTTCAAGATTTTCAGGGTGGGGTGCGGAAGGGTCTAATTATAACACATGTATGATGTCAGACAGTTTGAGCTCAAGATCAAACTTCACGTTCTGTCTAGTCTAATCTTGATCTTTTCTGTCAGTAAAAGCAACAAAAGTCGTGTTTGGCGCCACGAGGTTTGAATTATCGTACGTATGAAACGATATTCCGAGACGTGTTCATCGCTATACAGTTGTTTACGACATTCGCTTTGCGGTACAGCCTGCCATTATCTCTTGTAAACATATGTTGTTATTTCTTTATTTACCAGAACAAATTGCATTTAGATAAATGAGTTCTGTTGCTAATGAGAGAATTTCAGCAAAAACTATGAAGTTATGTACAATACTGAAACAACTCAATTATTTTCCAGTAATCTTTTACTTGATCTTGGCATGTGTCGAAACTGGTTTTCCTACACACAACAAAGGATGACTACGTCAGATGAAGTTTACTATTCTTTCTTGCATAAGCAACTGCGATAGCTTGCCAGACTGCTATATCGGCCGACACACAAATAGAACAAGAACAGACATCGGCCGACACGAGAGGACAAAAGAGACCAACAGTGAGTGGCCATAATATTTTTTATCAAATTCAAAATTGACTTACGTGTATTTTTAATTGTGCAAGAAAATTACGCTGCTTCTTATCATGCGATCACAAAAAACACTATACTGGTTTGAAGCGAAGTTACTAGAGCTATTTACACTAATCATATATTAGTGTTCCGTCACCTGATACAAAAGTTGAAGCTCTTTAAAACGTAGTACTAGTGTTATTCAGCCAATCTCGGCAGCTTCCGTCTTTTAATATGAGAGTTAGGGGCCGTAGACCTGAAAGGTGGGTATTTAGATTTTTCACATCTCACCAAATTAAAATATATATATATAACTGAAATTTATATGAAAAAACAATACAAATCATCAATAATTAAGAATCATAACATTACAAAAAAATTTTTTTTTGATGGTGTTCCCTTAAAAGGCTACGTAGCCTCTTAGGGTATTTTTAGATTTCGCGCCAGAAATCAAAAAAGCATTGTGGGAATGTCAAGTGACTGGCACGTGACTAATGACGCTTAAATTCCATAACATAACAAATATGTAATCATTTTCCATAATGTCTTCTTCGGAAGCTATGTTTGAAGATTCGTCTGTGTATTTCCGGTATGTAAATGAGCGAGTTGCTCATGTAAAAATAGGCCGTGTTTCCCGTCGGTGTCGACCTGGGCCGTAGTAAATCTCTAATTTCTCTTGTTGTCAGATGGTTTTCGACTACTGGGGTTTTATGAATGAAAATTAAAAGGCTTTGGGAGTATAAGGATGATTTTTTTGTATTTTTGTAAAATTTTCATCACAAAATCTGAAGGGCCACCTTTAAAGGGACATGAAACTAGATTTAGAAAATGTTCGAATTTGGCAGTAAACTTGATTTTGTTCGGATAGACGAAGTTATTAAAGTATAATATGGAAGAATGAGGTTAAAAATAAAGAAAAATAAACTCTTTTTCGTAGGAATTCCCTTAATTTTTTCTAAAGCGTCAGTGACGCTATAATTCTAAATTAAAAGCACGCACCTGTTTTTTTGCGCATGCGTACATGTATACTGATTCAAAACACAAATTCGCCCCGAGGTGCTACGCGTCAGCAACAAGCAACCAACAATAAGAAACATGGAGACCTTTAGAATCAAGACGTTTACAATCAGCAGGGATCCAATCCCTCAAATCGGTCCGGAGACCGTAAGTGAACCGCATGTTGAAACAAACTGGACACCATTTTTATTGTAAATGCCACCTAAGACGAGCAGTAAAACGCGAGTGCGAAAAATCGTACTTGGATTGCAGGATAACGAAGAATTCAGTCAAATTGAAACAAATCATGCTGGAAGATCAAGTCGAAAGTTGGCAAGAAATACATTACATGTACATGCAGAAGGAGACCGTGCTTTGAAATACTGATCATTCGTAAGTACATGTATGTCGAGGGGGTTTCTCAAAGTGTTGAATGTATCCAACCTACAGCGAAACAAAACTTTTTATTTGAAAGCGAGTTTAAACTTACGGGACCAAATACCCTACGTATTTTGTGAACTGGGCATGTCATTTACATTTTACTCCCGTGCGTGAGTTAAAAAATGTTTAAAGTCGTTGAGAGTGGAGATTAAGATCGGCTGGCACTTGCATGCAGTCTGATTGTGGCTGCACGTTCTGCGTCTGTCTTGATTTTCGAAAGCACATCATTAGTAGATCTATTGGTAGACTTAAATTTTTGTTGTGACAGTAAAGTGTACGAGTGCATCAGCATACTGTTTGTCAATGTTTCCTCCATAGTATAATCGTTTCTTCTTCCCTACCACTGCAGATCTTTCACTAGCTTTATGAGGGTCCTACTAAATACCACAAAGACACCCTAAATACCACAAAGACACACAAAGACGCACAAAGCACCACAAAGACGTTAAAACATGTAAAAAAAAAAAGAAAGAAGTTAGTTCTTTTGAGTTGTTTGCATTATGCTAGGGTAAAAAAGTGGACAAAATCATGCAAAAACGCGCGTGGGTTAGAGCATCCGCAGGGTCAAGTGGATATTTTTCTACTTGTTCTGCTGATTTCATATATACCAAATATTTCCTCTATTTAAACACCATGATGAATGATTGATGATGATGATGATGATACTTACACTGCTCTCAATGATGATGACAATATCTACTTGCTTGCATATTTCTTGAAAACATTCTATATAGTTCAATTTTGCATATGTAAAGGCAAAGTTGACAATTTATCATTTACCGTTTTCTTTTTATCTTATTCTGCACTGCAAAGCTTGTAAGCTATTTACAAAACGACAAAAATATCAGACTCTTCCAGACTCAAATTCGGAGACGACAAATCAAGTGTTGCTCAAATCATGAAATTAGTATCTGAATGGTAGAGAACATTGTGAAGATAGGAGAAAATGCTGGTAACCAGCATTTTCCATTTTTTCCACATTGTTTTCAAAGGCTGTCGTTGTCTTAGGATCGTTAAAACTCTGAATTGTGTGGTAAAGGGTTAAAAGTACCGAACGTTCTTTTGGTTACTGTATTGTTCTTGAACATTTCTCCATTTCGTGTTATTTGTAAACGGGAGTAATAAAGAATAAATATATGAAAGTAATGAAGGCAGTTGTCAGTTACTGGTAAAAAAATGTGCGCTGAGTACTGGTTACCCGATAAGGAGGTCTAAATCTGTATATGAAAAGTTTGTTTATAGAATGTAATCAGTATTCGTTAATCAGAATTGGATATCACGAGTAAATAAATAATCCAAAACAAGAATTAAACATATCACTCATCGCCAAATTTTACTTTTTACAGATTCCAGCTAAACGTTCCATTATATACCGACATGCCTCTCTTTCATTAAGACTCAATGAATCTCATTAAATTTAATTTCGCATTATTCTCTTTCATCTTGAACTTTACAAATCAGTTAATATATTACATTAAGTTGTCAGACTGTTAGCCACACGAAATGAGATTGTCCAGTTAATTATGGTCAAAGAACAAATCATGAACAAACTACGATTTACTAATAAACAAATTTTTTACGGTGCCGACTTGATAAAGGGCATCAAAAGAGGACAAGGCTTTTAAATTACCAGAGATTAAATTATTAACAGGAAAATTAGTTGCAGGAAATGATCCGGCGGATGCTCGGACCTACATGTGTGTCTGCGCGATTTTGTCATTTTTTTTTAACCTAGCATAATGCAAACAACTCAAAAAGCTAATATATTTTTTTTCTTTTTTTACATCTTTTTACGTCTTTGTGGTGTCTTTGTGTGTCTTTGTGCGTCTTTGTGGTGTCTTTGTGGTGTTTAGGGTGTCTTTGTGGTATTTAGTAGGACCGCTTTATGACATAAAATTACATAGCAAGTAAAATAACTTTTTGGCAAGAAATTCTATGAAAGGGTCACTTCTTGAAGATGTTTTATCTTTGTATCTGAAATTGGAGCTGTAAAATCCTCTTTGGCCCGATGTTGACTGTTTGGAATTTGTAATCTGGATGTACTGCATGGGTTTAAACCTCACCCAACTGGTCCATGTTTATTTTTTGGGAGTGTCCTTGCAAGACACTGCAGAGTATACATGTATGTAACATTCTCAATTTGGAGAATGGTATTGAACTTAGTATATTTGATATGAAATACAGTTTATTATGTTATATTGCATAGACTATACATGCATGACTTGAAAGCTTTTGCAGACAACAAATGAAATACATGTATGTCTTGACTGAATTGCTTTTTTCTTTGAATGAGTAGAAAACATTGTGTTAGGAGAAAATGCTAGTTTGCAGCATTTCCTTTTTTAACCCTTTACCAAACAATCCCTGATTTTTATGACCCTGAGGTAGAAGCCTTTTGAAAACATTGTGGGAAAATGAAAAAAATGCTGGTAACCAGCATTTTCTCCTTTTCCCACAATGTTTTCTACCCTGCTGGAAACAAATTTCAATTTTCGAGTTATGTTTATTTTGTTGTCTGCAAGTGCTTTCAATTTGGACTTGTCTAAAATTTTGTCATTTGGTAAAGAGTTAACCATGATGATTTCAAAGTTTTCATTCCCCAGGATCTATAAAACATCATTTGATTAGTAGATGATTAATGATTTATTTTTCACATTTCATTTTAGGATAGAGTTTGGTCTGATGTTTCACCATAAGACCTGGAAGACTTTTATGACTCAGATTATGATCCAACATGCCATCCTTGGGACTAAAACACTTTACTTGTGTATGTTTTAAATCGATTTCCCTTTATGTACATGAATTTTTCCAAACCATATGTAAATGTAGTAATGCAGAGAAGATTCAATATTAAGTGAAGCCATGTTTGCAACAGTTTTCTCCAGCACCGGTTTGAAAGGCACATGGATATCGTTTTGGTTTTGTCAATTTACCTGTCCATACTTCTTTCACATTTTAGAGTTGACTGGTATTTAAAAATCCTTGTTAACCATAATAACAGCTGTAGAACAATAAAGAATATGGCATAAATATAAAGTTCAATTAGATTATAAGGAAAGTGCATGTATGAATCGGTACAAACTATATCTTATCTCAGTTGAGCAATTCTCAAGGTGAAATTTTGTTATTTAGTTAACCCAGGCCCTTTCCCAAATGCCCAAGTTTAAACTTTTTGGATTTGAAAACTTCATCAGAGGATAAATTCAGCTATGGAAGTAATTAACATGAGTTCTCTGACAGTGTGGAAAACATTGTGGAAAAAAAAACAAAATGCTGATAACCAGCATTTTTTACTTTCCTACAATGTTTTTGAAAAGTTCCTTCCTCAGGTCTGTAAAAACTTGTTTAGTAAAAAACTCTATGAAGGCTGTTAGTATTGTTACAGGGGATAGTGCAAGTACAGGATGAAACCCATCCCAAATTATGCCTGGTTCTTTAACCCTTTACCAAACAATCCCTGGTTTTTACGACCCTGAGATAGAAGGCTTTGGAAAATATTGTGGGAAAAGGAGAAAATGCTGGTAACCAGCATTTTCTCCTTTTCACACGATGTTTTCTACCCTGCTGTAAACAAATTTCAATTTTTGAGTTGTGTTTATTTTGTCATCTGCAGGTGCTTTCAAATTGGACCAGCCTATAAAATTTTGTCGTTTGGTAAAGAGTTAAATTGCTTGGTGTATAGCACCATCACATGGGACCTCAGTTTATTGTCTCATCCAAAAGACTAAAAGTAATTTTAGACAGCCAACCATGGGAATCGAATCCACACCCTCAGCCGATCTGAAATGTGATGTTTACAAGTCCATCGATCGAACAATTGAGCTATGTGCTATAATGCAGGCTGGTCAACAAAAAGAGGAGTAATTAGGGGGAGAGTAACTATGCTACATTAGTGCAAAAGCAGATGAAATTCATCCCACAAAAACTTATTGTCCTGGACCAAAAATTTTATATATTTACTTGGAAAATTCCTTTTTTTTAACAATCAGGAACTGAAGAACCTTTTTAAAAGGTGTGAGTTACTGCTGTGTTAGACCTATGAAGTAGCCAAAGAAATATGCCTATTTTCCAGAGTTGCTCGCTAGGATTGCAATGGAGTATGTAACAGGGGAGAAAACATCAACTTCAAAGGTTCAGGCGGACGCAAGTCACCCATAGAGAATCGCCCTAACTATTGTCCGCAACCACCACAAACTACAGAATTAAGAGCAAAACAAATTCCAAGAGCAAAGGGAAAAGTGATTGTGGATGACTGACTAGTTTATTGTACTGGAAATGGGCAGGACTTTATATTACTGGGAGTGTTACAATCAGTTTTCGTAGACATTATACTTCTAGAACATAGGTGTTTGTCATTTGAAGATCCTAATGGTCACGGGCAAACTCTTTACCATACGATAAAGCTTTGGACTTGTCCAAACTGAAAGCATTTGCAGACGACAACATAAACATGACTCAAAAATTGAAATTTGTGGAAGGGTAAAAACATTTTGGGATTAGGAGAAAATGCTGGTAACCAGTATTACCAGCATTTTATCCTTTTCTCACAATGTTTTCAACAGTGTCTTCCTCAGGGTGTTTGATACTCGGAATTGTGTGGTGAAGGATTAAAAAGATTTCATTGAAAGTTACATGCAGCAGTTGGATCAAAGTAGACAACTATCCCTATAGTCTAAGTATCTTTTATTGTCCAATTCTCTTACAATGGTTAGCATTTGATGATCATCCTTTATGTGACTAGTTTCACCCTTTACCAATATTCCCATGTATAAACGACCCTGAGGACAAAAGCTTTTGAAAACTTTATGAGAAAAGGAGAAAATGCTGGTAACCAGCATTTTCTTCTTTTCTCACAAGGTTTTCTACTCTTTCAATTACTAATTCCAACATTGTAAAAACATTTTGTTTGTTATCTGCAAATGCTTGTGAAATCGGAAAAGTTCGAAACTTTGTTGCTTCAATGGTAAAGAGTTAAATCATCAGTATATTTTGATTATTGAAAGTCCCCGTGTGCTTCACCATTTAATTCACTTATTACTGATTCAGCAGTTGCACATTATCAACTTATTACACCTTGACATATAAATTTCAAAAACTGCTGATGAATGACAGGAATTTGTTTAACTTTAGTCATGTACAAAGAATATCATTGCTGCAGAAGTAGAAATTGTTGATTACGAGCAACTTCTCCATTTGCAACAATGTTTTCTAACGAGGTTTGCTGGACATAAAGGGTTCACGAAACAAGCCTTTATTCTACCCTTGGGAAGAAAGGCTTTAACTCTTTACCTAGGCCCTACTGACAATATTTTGGATTCAACCAAATTCAAAGCAATTGCAGATTAATCAAAGGTGTAATTGTCTTCTGTCTTTTATTGGGTAGAAAACATTGTGGGAAAAGGAGGAAAGCTGGTTACTACCATTTTCTTGCTTTCCCTCAATGCTTTCAAAAGTCCTCCCACTCAGGTTCATTAAGAGTTGGGATTCTTGGTAAAGAGTTCGATAACTTTGTAACATACAGGACATGAAATTCATAAGTTGTTGGGTTGATTTCCAGCTGCCCAGTCAAGTTCTTCTCCAAAGACCTATGACAGTAATTGTGACAATGTTCATTCCTCTGTCAGCCCTGCATGATGTTAGAGTGGGAAAGCTTCCAGTGGCCTGGAATGTATTACATTGTAATGCAAAGGACTGGTTACAGAAACTTTGGAAATGCATGGATAGGTGCACTGGTTGATGCAATACAACTTACATAAGGTTGAATATGTGGTGTTAACACACAGACACACTCAAACAAAAAAAAACATAAGCATATTTATAGATTTTTTTCTTTATTTCTCTAATTAAAAATGGTGTAGAAGCATATATATTTTCTACATAGATGGATAAGAGTTGTTGCCAGACTTTTTACATAAGCTAGGTTAGTATCATCCAATGTTCAAATTTGAACAGCAATTTACAAAGCTTTATCAACAAGCCTTTTGTAAAGTACCTGATTAGAAAGTTTTTTCAAGCATTGTGGAAAAAGGAGAAAATTTTGGTAGCTAGCATTATGTTGTTTTTCCACAATGTTTCCTACCCATGAACATCTTTACTAATGGACAAAACTTTGGACGGGATCAAAAGGGTTTTCCGATGAATAAATTAATATAGCTCAAATGATTATTTCTGTCTATGATAGATTCAAAACATTGTGGGAAAAACAGAAAATACTGGTAACCAGCATTATCATGTCTTTCTACAATCTTTTTTACCCTTCTGTGAACTCTTTACCAATTGACAAAATTTTGGATGCGATCAAATTGAAAGTGTTTTCAGATGTCAAAAAAAAGGAACTCAAATATTTATTTCTGTCTATGATAGGGTTAAAACATTGTGGTCAAAGGAGAAAATGCTGGTAACCAGCATTATCTTGTTTTTCGAAAATGTTTTATACCCACTATGAACTCTTTACCAAATGACAAAGTTTAGACAAGATTGAAAGCATTTTCAGATGACAAAATAAATTAACTCAAATAATTATTTCTGTTTGTGATGGGGTCAAAAACACTGTTGGAAAAGGAGAAAGTACTGTTTCCAGCATTATTAGGTTTTTCCACAATCTTTTCTAACCACTGTGAACTCTTTACCAAATAACGAAGTTTGGATGAGACAAATTTAATAGCATTTTCAGGTTACAAAATGTATATCTATCATAGGGTCAAACACATTGTGGGAAAAGGAGGAAATGCTGGTAACTAGTACTATCATGTTTTTCCACAATCTTTTCTAACCACTGTGAACTCTACCAAATGACAAAATTTTGGACAAAGTCAAATTAAAAGTGTTTTCAAATGACAAAATAAATGCAGCTGAAATAATTACTTCTGAAAATGATAGGGTCAAAATATTGTGGGAAAAGGAGAAAATGCTGGTAACCAGCATTATCTTGTTTTTTTTCACAATGTTTTCTACCACTATGAATTTTCACCAAATGACAAAGTTTGTACAAGACTGAAAGCATTTTCAGATGACTAAATACCGGTAAATGCAACACAAATGTTTATTTCTGTCTATGATAGGGTCAAAAACATTGTGGGAAAAGGAGAAAATACTGATAACCAGCATTATCTTGTTTTTCTACAATGTTTCCTACCCTCTATGAACTCTGTACCAAATGACAAAATTTTGGAGAGAATCAACTTTAAAGGTTGTTCAGTTGACAAAATTGATTTAGCTCAGTGAATCATTTCTGTCTATGATAGGGTCAAATTTATTGTGGGGAAAAAGGAGAAAATGCTGGTAGCCAGGATTATTTTGTTCTCAAACAATGTTTTCAAAGGCCATCATATTAAGGGTTGTTAAAAGTCAGGATAGTTTGGTTAAAGGTTGAGACGAGTTCCATGGTTAATACAGTAGCTTGTTTTTAATAGTTTGTTGTATGCAGTTGCTTCAAAACGTCAAGTTTTGTTTGGTAAAAAATTAACCCTTAGGGTACTTACTAGGTATGACTAAATGCTCTTTTGCAGACAGTGAAGATCAACATGAGATGGCATAGAACATGCTGTTAGATCTTGGATCCACCCAGTCTGATACAGAAGTTTTTTTCCTAGCAACAAGCAGTTTGTAATTGCAATGTTTTGGCTTATACTATTGGCTGGAAATCTTAATTCTATTTATTTAGCAGTATAAGCCTTTACCAATGGATAAAATTTTAGACTGGTCCAGATCAAAAGCATCTGCAGACGACAGATTAAATGTGAGTATAGAAACTGAAATTCCTCCTTTGAAGGGTAAAGGGTATTGTGGGAAAAGGAGAAAATGCTGGTTACCAGTATTTTCTTCTTTTCCCACAAATTTTTCAACAGCCCTCTCTGTATGGGTCATTAAGACTAGGGATTGTTTGGTAAAGGGTTAACACTTAGGGAAGTGATACAACTTTTTATGCTCTTGAATGCAAATGACAGGGTTTGGAAATTGAAATACAGGAATAGAAGTTTTTGCAAGTAATAAGCATTTACTCCAACTGCCCCAATCTCTTCAATATTTTCCTTCCATACTGCATACATAACTTTCTTCTTAGGGGTTGGGAAAACAAACTCAGTTCTAACCACTTGTTTATGAAGGGAGACTGTTATATTTCCAATGCACTTATTTTGCTAATAAATAATAGAAAATTATATTCATAATGTGTTTTTTTTTTACCGTCTGGCTTGCAACACGCGAAAAGAGGCATTCGGACATTTGCATAAAGTGTCGTCTCGGATCAGCCTGTGCAGCACTTTACGAGTACATTAGATTTTGTGCAACAGTAGACTTGCGCAAAACAGAAAATTAAATAAAAAACGGAAAGTGTCATTTCGGATTAGCCTGTGTGGACTGCGCAGGCTGATCTGAGACAACAGTTTATGCAAAATGTCCGAATGCCCCTTTTCGCATGTTGCAAGCCATCTTGTGTTGATATTGCAACAGAACCATTAAGTTAACTAGTTTTAGAACATTACAAAGTACAGTAAAAAAAATATTGGCTGCTTCAACCATTTACCAAACAATCCTGAGTTTTAGAGACCCTAAGGAAGAAAGCTGTAGCATTGTGGGATAGGGAGAAAATTCTAGTACCAGCATTTTCTCCTTTTTCCAATATGTTTTCTGTCTCCTCGAACAAAGTCCCGTCAGTTTAATCACATTTGTCATGTGCAAGTTATATCATTGGTAACTCCTAAGAAGCTGCCAGCAAACAACATATCTTGCTGGGATATACCCAGTGTTATGTTCACTTGGACAGGAAAACTAGCCCTTTGCAATTTTCAATCAAAAGGCTGGCAGAGTCCATCTCATCTACCCTTTTTAGCCTACCATTCACTCATACAACAAACTGTTTATAGGCAGCAAGCCCAGATCCTTTGTGTCCTCCACTTTTTCTTCCTGATCGGCAAATGCATTATTCCTTATTGTCTGCTGAATGTGTCGAGTCAGCATGTACTTAAATTTAACTATTACCTGAAAAAAAAAAAAAAAGTTAAAAAAAACCAACGTAAGTCTAAATACCGTATTTTTATATGGAAAAATAACTGGCATATTCTGGTTCAAGTCAAGCTTTTCCCCCTCCAAGATGTTAGCTTTTCTCCACAGCCATTCATATTTGAGAAAACAACATACCAAGGAATGTGAACCAACATGTTATTTCACACAGCATCTAGGAATATTCGTTTCGTTTGTAATTCAAAAAAGGTAGCCTTGGGAATTTGAATCATGAACCTGCCAAATCTCTGGCAAGTTGTGAGAGTCTTTACAGCATGATTCATTTGTTTCTTAGACTGAAGAAAGTTGTGTGTAGTGCTTGTTAACTCTTTATCAAATGACACAATTTTAAACATGGCCAAATTGGAAGTTATTTGCAGAAGGCAAAATAAGTGTAACTCGAAAATTAAAAATTTCAAAGGTCAAAAAGCATTGTGGGGAAAGAAAATACTAGTAACCAGCTTTTTCTCCTTTTCCCACTGTTAAAAAAAAAAAAACATATTTCTGAGGGTTATTGAAATTCTTGACTTTGCAGTATATGATTAAATAAAAGGATGTATGGATATGTAAACTGGCCAACATGTTATAAATAAAATACTATTCAAAACAGCTTTTAACTCTTTACAAACCACAAAATTGCAGATATTGTCAAAATTGAAAGTGTTTGCAGACGACAAAATGAATTTTACTCAAACTTAAATTTGTTTTTTGCTTGGGTAGAAAGCATTGTGGGAAAAGGAGAAAATGCTGGTTACCAGCATTTTTTTCTTCTCCAACAATGTTTTCAAAAGGCTTCTACCTAAGGGTCGTTAAAACCTGGGATTGTGTGGTAAAGGGTTAAATACAACATTGTTCAGAAAAAGGTAATCATGTTTAAAATGCCTTTTCCCTGGATATTAAACACTTTAACTGTGGTAAAGAGTATAAACATTCTTTCAACAAAAACACTTAAACTGTGTTTATATCTTAACCAATGATTGTGATGAGCAATTTTCAAGAAAGCACTGTTGATAAGTTTTTTTTTTTCTTTTTACTTACTGGTCTTAAGCAAACAGATAAATTGGGTGCCATTCCACATTACAGCTTGTCTTCATCTCTGTCAATTCCTGCACATGCACCAAATTGCAGTAGCTTGTGCCAGGCCTGGTTGTGGGTCCTCATGTGTTTGCTGCAATTATTACAACATATTTTGTTATTTGATAACAATTGTGGTTTAGATGCTGAGAATTGACCTCAATGTTTTCTGAAACTGAATTACTTTGTTACATCACTGAGTGATAATTGAAGTGCTTTACGCAACTTTCATCATAATTCCAGTTATATCACATCGACAATTCAATCATTCATGTAGGCCTATGTAGCAGGTTTAAGAATAGCACGTATGTTTACCTTCAACACAAACTGAATAGACAAGGAGCAAAATCTGACTATAAATTTTCACTGAGTAAATGGAATTGTTTATAGTTTGGAATTTTGCTCCACAATATAAATTTGCAAGAATCTGTGAAAAGGGAGCTCTATGCATCTGCGAAAAGTATAGACCCAGGTGACAGATCAGCCTGCATAGTCCGCGGAGGCTGACCAGGGCCGAAACTTTTCGCTATTGGTCAATTTTCTATTTGTCAAAGGAGCAGTGTACCCCAAGATTCAGTCGCTTGTTATACAAAATAGATTTTTACGGATCGATGATTATATGATAGCTTGCTGGGTGTGTATCGCGGAGATACATTAAGCCTCTTTTTGTCAGAGCATGGCTCAATTATAAAGCGTTTGAGACGACCCCGCCACCTTCTACTCATTGCATTTTAAGGCAATAATGACCGAAAATAATCTAAGTAAGTCCAAAGATGGCTATGATGTGTTTAACTATGATTTGATGCACGAGACAATGAATTTAAATTGTGGAAATTAACAAGGAAAAATAGTGCATTCACTTACCTCGACACTTGATGTAGGCGAGTCCGTCATTTTGGTTGTTTACCTACGATCACGTGACAACTTGAATACATACCGATGACGTTCTTGATCATGTGATAATTACAGAGAAACCCGCTCTATTTTAAAACGGAATTGGCTTCGACTCGGGAATAAAAAGTGTTTTTCCACCCCCTAAATACATTTTTTCTTACGTTTCGTGATTGTGATTAGTCTCACTATGTAATAATATCCTCGAAAAGGAAAAATATCAATATACAAGAGGGTTTTTTTGTCAATATATGATCATGTCCCTTTAAGTCCCGTGATTTGTCATTTTCCTAGAATAGGATTCAGCCCTCCTGTGATTTACTTTTGCGTTAAGCATAGATCAAAATGTTTGTCTTTTGAAATATTTCATTCCCATGTCTCTCCATGTCGGACCGTCAACACTTAAGGACCACAATGGAAAAAAGGGATCCTTTCCCTTTTTTGTGATATCCTTGGTGCTGATGTGCCTGATATGGTTCTATGCATTTCCATCATATTTGACTTTTTATTTGAATATGTTGTGTGTTACTGTCAAAACCATATTATGTACATGCATTGCTAAATAAAATAAATAAATAAATAAAAAAATAAATAAATTTTGGTGACGTCGCCAGTAACTTCAATGTATTTCTCGAAAATGATGATCACTTTTTATACGGCTGTATTTATACTATGTTGCAATGTATAGAGTACTTAAGTACGTGGTACTTGTTGTTATAATTGAGCCATGCACTCTGAAAAGGGGATTTAGTACATATGCAAAAAAGTATCGATCCAGGTCGCCTGTGCAGTCCGCGCGGGCTGATCTATGTTGATTCTTTTAGCGTTTGATAAATCTCCTTCATGTCCAAGGACGATGTGACATCAGGTTTTAGTCGGTTGTAAGACAAAATTAATCTTATAGGTCGTTGAATATGTGATGACTTGCTTGGTATAATGTTTCAAGGATATGCATTAATCCCCCCTTTGCAAAAGCATGGCTTGATTGTTTAGAGCTTTAAATTCCCAGACATCTTCTTCTATTCTGACAAAAACATGGTTTTGACGTAAGAATTTAAAGGTGGCCCTTCAGATTTTTTGAAAAGAAAATTTTACAAAAATACAAAAAAATCATCCTTATGCTCCCAAAGCCTCTTCATTTTCATTCATAAAACCCCAGTAGTCGAAAACCATCCGACAACAAGAGAAATTAGAGATTTACTAACCCCGGTCGACACCGACGGGAAACACGGTCTATTTTTATATGGCCCGATACGATAGGTAACTCGCTCATTTGCATACCGGAAATAAACATTGTGTAAGACAGGCGAAGCTTCAAACATGGCGTCTGAAGAAGACATTATGGTATATAATTACACTTTTGTTACAAATTACGCTCAAATAAAGAAGTTAATCAAAAATCACAGACCCGTGGTCGATTAATTGTTAAGAATAGTAAACAATCATAATATTTTAAGCTACATTTCATATCAAAATACGCAAAAATTTGGTGGGCGATGTGTTGTGAAAGCGAATAAGGGGTTTACTCAAAAGGACCGAAGAATATGCAGCCACATGAAATTCAGCTGCAATCCCATCCGATTAATTGTTGTTTGCATTATTTACGAACTTGACAGGTGAATTACAAATGACCTGCATTTTAAGATTCGTGTTTCTGTCTGGCAATTAAGCATAACTCCTCATCGTAATCACTATCATGTAATTTTGGTTTATGATGGATCGTTGACGTTGTGTTAGTCAATGTAGCTTGTACGTTTTCGACCACTTAGAGTTAACTTCTCAATGCTAGATTTAATTATACATACTTATGAACCCTTTTGGCACCATAGGCGAAAAAGGATACTTTTGCGGACGGCATAGATCAAAATCAGACTGCACAGAACGTGCAGTCTGATCTTGGATTTATTCTGTCTGCTTGTTTAGTCAAGCACTTGAGAGAAAAAATCCTTCTGAATCTCAGTGGATTCCATTTTCAGGCATCAAAAAGGATTGAGTTTATATATTTGGCGCTGAAAGAGTTAACTGCATCATTGACAGATTTTTGACAGTTGAAGTGATGCATGAATTTGGAAACATATGAAGGAATCCACTTTCAGACTTGAGATACATGTATCTGTATTTGCAGAAAAAAATGGAATTATGGAAAGTGTCATAGATCTATGACTTAAAGACAGATGAGGGATAGCGGCACCCAATGTTTTGATTTTTAAAGATTTGCGTTTAGAACTATAATCGTATATTTCAGATTTCAGGAGAGTCCCTCCTCATCCTTGTCCAAATATCAGCTACCAGAAAAGCTTGTAAGCAGAGGAAAGACAGATTGAAGGGGTGGAAGAAGAGAAGCCTACAGAGGAAGGGTGGCTTCAAAAAAGCCACGAGGAGATGGATCCAAAGAGAAAGGAAAGGGTGCCAGTAGAGGGACAAGAAAATGAAGTGGTGTATTTGAGTTGACAGATGACAAAATGCACTAAGTTGAAAGCCAAAAACTGAATAATAATAATCAAGCCAGAGTATGTTTTATGTAATTGATGTTGAAATGAACCATTTACTTGCTTAACCTTTTACAACATAATCATTACATTTAATGAACTTAAGAAAGACGTCTTTTGAAAGCATAGTGAGAGAAGAAAAAACTGATAGTATCCGAGTTTTCTACCTTCCCAATACAAACATCAATGTTTAAGTAACAATTATTTTGTCGTCTGCAAATGGCATAGGGTTAAAGCCCCAGTAGAGACCAAAATTACTGGCAATCAATGCAGGTGTTATAATGCATTCAATTTTACATCATACATGTACTATTCAAATTAAATATTGTGTATATTGGTAGACTTGTCTATGATCGGATAAGGAATATTGTGGAAAGCGGAGAAAATGCTGGTTACCAGCATTTTCTCTTTTTCTCACGATTTTTCAAGAAGCGTTTTCCCAGGGTTGTTAAAAGTCGGAACTGTTTGGCAAAGGGTTAATCAGTGAGAAGGCTTCATAAATTTTATATCAGTTATGTGAAATTACTGTAGAAACAAGCATTGATATCAACCTGAAAGTTTATAAATGCCCTTGTGGTAGTACATATTATAGGTGAAATATTAAAAATATATTTGTGACAGGAAGAGGGTGTCCATGGTGGGGTTAGGACCGTATCATTTTTTTCTCTTCTAATCTGGATCAGAATTAGACACAGACTGTACATGTCATACTAGATGTTTGTGAGACAACTAAATTTACACTTTACACTTTGTGGACAAGCAGATGTGTTTTGTGTATTTTCAATATGGGAAAAGACTGAAATGATAGCTTCAAACAATATTTTTCCCTTCGTCATAGCCTTAAAACGAGTTTCAGAAAACATAAGGTTTAGGCAAAATTACAGCCAGTATAGCGATTCAGGCCCTCAAGGGCCTTTAGTTTATAACAATAGCATGCTGCTTTCCAGTATGTAGGGTATTTGGCCTCCTACACCAGTTAAAATATGAAAAGTTTTTGGCTATCTGCTAAAGTTCAAATACAATTTTTTTTAACGTTAATTTTTCTGGCCGAAACTGCAACATCAGCACAAGAAACAAAATTTGCCTCTTATTTGATTCATAGCAGTAGCTGCTTCTATTTATGAATTTTATCAGAAGGCAGATGCACAGTTTATTTTCATGTACGAATGAACTGTCCTTATATTTTAATGGATAGAAAAATTAAGTATGCTTTTATAATTTTTCAGGAAATCTATCTCATCACAGACATCAAATATAAACAGTGCAGAGGAAGTATAGGAGTGATGTGTTTGCTGGACGAAATGTCACCAAAGAAGAATACAACAAACAAACGAACGAACAAAATATTTTATTGACAAGAACTTACAAAGTTTTACAGTCATAATAGACATGAAAATATGCAATGCAATGTCATCGTGCTGTAGCTGCAGAAAAAAATAAGGAAATAGTTTATAGGTTGCAAAATAAGGAGGAAAAAAAAGCTTTGAGTTGAAAATTTGAATGATAAAGAAAAAAGGTTAATAAATTGAGAAAGAAAAAAGAAAATTTGCTAGAGGATCAGCCAAACACGTCACAGTCAAAAAAAGAAAACTGTTGCCAGCTTTAGAAAATATTGTCGAGGAAAGCAGCCGTTTATTACAATCAATTGCTCCCTCCCAACAATGCCCTCCATACTACCCTAAAACGACAACATTTCAGTGTTTTACTGTGTATTACTTTTATATTTTGTAACAGTCTCTGGTTGGATTTACCTTAATATGTACAAATAATTATTCAAGATTTTAAAGCATTAAAACACACAAGAATGAGAGAAATCATACGAAAAATAAAAGTGGTGAAATATAAAAAGAACCTGAAAGAAACTGCTATACGTTCAAGGATGACCGAAGAAAACAGAAATCTTCAAGATAGAGAAGCAGTGCAAATCAAAGATAATTCTGCATGTTAATACAGTCCGATCCAGATCTACTCTAATTCCAAACTTTTAGTGCTCTCAAAGTTGTAATCGGTACTGTGACTGAAAGAATTGCATCGATTGTAAAGATATCGAATGCGTGTCCGATCCAATTGTAACGCAAACAAAAGTATTTGTTTTTAAAGGCTGGATGCAATATTAAAGCAAATCCTAACATCCTGAGTAACTCTAGCATGTATTAATAACATTGTGATAAATTATAATTACAAACTGGACTGCAACTAAACAACCAAAAAAAACAGAGGGAAAAAAAGGCCATGAGGCATGCTGCTTACAGGCAGTGCATGTTATTTCAATATGAAGGACTTGGACACTATGTTCCATAATCCATATGTACCCTGGCAGAAATGTCACATTTCAATAACCCTTTACCACACAATCCAGGGTTTTAACAGCGTGGAAAAAGAAAACTTTTAATAGTTGTGGTAAAAGGAGAAATGCTGGTAACCAGCTTTTTCTCCTTTTCCCACAATGATTTCTACCTTTCTAAAGATAAGTCCTATTGTTTGAGCCATTTTCAATTTGTCGTCTGCAATTGCTTTAAATTTGGACCAGTCGTTGTTCTATAAAGGTTTGAACAGTATATTGTTTGTTCTTTATCATACCATGTTTTGGGCTGAACTAAACTGAAAACATTCACAGACAATAAATTGTTGGGCATTTAGTTGTATATTTCGCTAAAAGGATAGAATACATTGTGGAGAAAGTTTAAAATGTTGGAAATAAGCATTTTTATCATTTTTCCACAATGTTTTCACAAGCCTTCTTCCTTCGGATCAGAACTGTGTGAAGTGGTCAGACTAGTGGGGAAACTCATTACCTTATGAAAACAAGAGCACTGCATGAGGGTGCAAATGCTGGGCTGCAAGTGCTTGATTTTCAGTGAAAATTCAAAGTCGAAAAAAAGAACATTCATATTTTGGTTACCTGCCCTTGTTGTATAGGTTCATCTTTAATAGTGAACAACTTGCCCAAGTTTGAAGTAATAATCTTCAGATATCTTCAGTAATAACAGAGATGCTACAAAATTTTTAAGTTTTCACATGACGATACAGACACTATGGCTATGACATTTAACTTGTCGTTTTCTTCGAAAACAGCCAAGCTTAAAATGCATAAGGAATGTCGAAAAGATCCTTGTAACATGATTGTTAAATCATTGGCTAAAATAAGTTGGTGTGTCTTAACCCTTTCCCGAACAATCCGGGGTTTTTACGACCCTAGGAAAGAAGGCTTTGAAAACATTGTGGAAAAAGGAGAAAATGCTGGTTACCAGCATTTTCTCCTTTTCCCACAATGTTTTGTACCCTATCAAGTACAGAAAGCATCATTTGTTGTACTTTTAATTTATCACCTGAAGACACTTTCAATCTGGTCTATTCCAAAATGTTGCTTGGGAAAGGGTTAAGGTTTAGCCCTTTACCACATGACAAATTTTAGACCTATCCAAATTGAAAGCATTTGCAGACGACAATTTCAATGTGGCTCAATGATGAAATTTTTATTTGATGGAGTAGAAAACATGGTGTGAAAAGGAGAAAATGCTGGTTACTAGCATTTTTCCCTTTTCCCACAATGTTTTCAAAAGGTTTCTTCTTCAGGGTCGCTAAAAGTCAGCATTGTGTGGTAAAGGGTTAAAGAACATTATGAAAATAGGAAAATAGATGGTTACCAGTAATTTCATCTTTTCCCTAAGTTCTGCCAAAAGGTTTTTTATTTAGGTCATTTTCCCTTTCCCAAATGACAAATCTTAGACTCTTTCAAATTCAAAACTCCTGCAGATGACAAATTAAAATGAGTCAGAAATGAGCTTGAGCTCTTTGATAGGTTTGAGAAAATTGAGGGAAAAGGAGGAAATGCTAGTTACCAGCATTTTCTCCTTTTCTCACAAGGTTTTTAAAGCCTTCTTTCCCAGGACTGTGAAAACTCGGAATGCGCTGGTAAATGTTGAAATTGAAATATGCATATGCATACTTTGTGACAACAAGAGGAATTCATTCTAGATTATTTATTTTGCCGCAATGTTATCAAAATTGGTTGTTCTCATAAGCAAGAAAAGCTATGATTTGCTTTCTAAGGGTTTTGGCCTTCATTAGTTCTCCATGTAGCCAAGTCTTTCATTTAAAGGTCAACGACCCCGATGAAAAGGGCTTTTGAAAACATTGTGGGAAAAGGAGATATTACTGGTTACCAGCATTTTCTCTTTTTCCCACAATGTTTTCTATCCTATCAAAGACATTAATCATCATTTTAGCATCATTTAATTTGTCATACTCAAATACTTTGGATTTGGTCCAGACCGAAATTTTGTTATTTGGTAAACAGATTAGGTACAAGTTAACCTTAGCACGTTCAGCTCTATATGATCACTATTCTCGTACATTTAAAATAACATAAAGAAGTACAAAAAACAACGTTACACCGACTAGATATGCAAGTGATTGGTAAATTAGTGCAAAAAGAAACAAAAGCAGAAAAGAAATGGATGTACAACCCTCAATTCTAACATCCCTGATGCTGACAACCAGCATTTTCTCTCTTGCCACCACTGCTTTCTACCCCCTCATAGATCTCTTGAGTCATAGTTATGTTGCCTGCAAATGCTTTAAATTAGGAAGAGTTTAACATTTTGTCTTTTTCTAGAGATTAAACAGGATTTGAAGTAAACCAGACAAAATCAACATTACTGTGAAGTTGCAACATTAGCAATAGATCATACAGAATGCTGATTTAAATTCTTGATTAGACGAGAGTGAACTCTAATATTCAAATGCAGTTGCACAGTATTTGAGTATTTGGAAGGCTTTATCTGCAAAATTCTGTTTTTTTTTTGTCCTCTTCACATGAAGGCTTTTAAAAGTATTATCAGAAAATAAAAAGGTAAAGTAATGGTTACAGTAATGATCATTTTCTCTTCTTTTTTCAAATTTCTACAAAAAGTGCTGTCTTTAAATTATTTCAAATTGACTAAGCTGATTTTTTTTATGGCCCCGCCATGAAATGGGGGGGGGATATAGAGTTACCTGTGTCCGTCTGTCTCTGTGTGTGTTAGTGTGTGCGTGTGTATGTGCGTGCGTGCGTTAGTGTGTGTGTCCCATTCTTGTCCGGAGCGTAACTTCTACATTTATCAATGGATTTCAAAAAAACTTCGCACACTTGTTCTCCTTAACAAGTACTAGTGTCATGCGAAAAGTTTGTTTCGATATGCCCATGGTCAAGGTCACAGTTGAAGATCAAATGTTTAAATTGACCTTGTCCGGAGCATAACTTCTACATTTATCAATGGATTTCAAAAACACTACGCACACTTGTTCTCCTTAACAAGTACTAGTGTCATGCGAAAAGTTTGTTTCGATACGCCCAAAGTCAAGGTCACAGTTGAAGGTCAAATGTTTAAATTGACCTTGTCCGGAGCATAAATTTATTTATTTATAAATGGATTTCAAAAAAACTTCGCACACTTGTTCTCCTTAACAAGTACTAGTGTCATGCGAAAAGTTTGTTTCGATACGCCTAAGGTGAAGGTCACAGTTGAAGGTCAAATGTTTAAATTGACCTTGTCCGGAGCATAACTTCTACATTTATCAATGGATTTCAAAAAACTTTGCACACTTGTTCTCCTTAACAAGTACTAGTGTCATGCGAAAAGTTTGTTTCGATACGCCCAAGGTCAAGGTCACAGTTGAAAGTCAAATGTTTAAATTGACCTCGTCCGGAGCATAACTTCTACATTTATCAATGGATTTCAAAAAAACTTCGCACACTTGTTCTCCTTAACAAGTACTAGTGTCATGCGAAAAGTTTGTTTCGATACACCCAAGGTCAAGGTCACAGTTGAAGGTCAAATGTTTAAATTGACCATGTCCGGAGCTTAACTTCTACATTTATCAATGGATTTCAAAAAACTTTGCACACTTGTTCTCCTTAACAAGTACTAGTGTCATGCGAAAAGTTTGTTTCGATACGCCCAAGGTCAAGGTCACAGTTGAAGGTCAAATGTTTAAATTGACCTCGTCCGGAGCATAACTTCTACATTTATCAATGGATTTCAAAAAAACTTCGCACACTTGTTCTCCTTAACAAGTACTAGTGTCATGCGAAAAGTTTGTTTCGATACACCCAAGGTCAAGGTCACAGTTGAAGGTCAAATGTTTAAATTGACTGTTCAACCCAGTATTACATCCTGCTCAGCAGAATCGTGATATGAAGATACAGTTTTGGTTTTTAAAAAGACTCATCCAAAGAACTATGCCAGAGAATATTGAGGCTGCAACCTACCCTTCAACTATAGTCCAGTGTGATAATATTCGATCCAATTTGTTCCTGTCTCATAGAGGAAGTCCAACAGACTAATTATTATTGCTACATTTCTCACTCTCATTCCTCAAGTTAAGATCTTCATAATCCTTAGTATAAGTAACCCTCAGTTGAAAGATTAAGGAAAACGCTGAATAAAAAGAAGTTACTGCTCAAAACCAGCATTTTCTTCTTTTTCTCACAAAGTTTTCTACCATATGCAATACAAACCATATAATTTATTGTCTGCATATTGCTTTCAACTTGGACCAGTCCTCAATTTTGTTATCAGGTATAAATAATCTGTTATCTGCTTGGCTATATATATAACAAACTTTCTTAACCCTGTCTAAGCTGTTATCCAAAACAGCAATTTTCTGTAATACCTATTGATTCACTCATATGACATATCTGTGACCAATACCATTTAGCAGGGGCATCCGTGTCTCTAACACACATATTTCTAGTTTTTGTCTTATTTGACCATAGACAGTCTTGCAAATACTGGACCTCACTCAACTGGCTACTTTCCCACATTAACATTGTCGAAACAATTTCATGTATCAGCATTGAGGGAGGAATGAATTCTTCATTAATCCTGTGGAAGAAATAGACCAAGCTTGGAATTCGAACCAGCGACTCCTGTTCTCAAGTCCTGTACGCTACCGACTGCCTAACAGGATCTAGGCACTACTATCACAGCAAACTTAATACATGTACACTTCATTTTTGTAGATCTGTTAATATCTACTGATGCATTATCATTGTTATATTTTTGTTTTGGATTTATTTTAATCACTGAGCATTGAGCTCCAAAATCTTTCAATAGGGATCTTTGATTGAGTTTGGTTTAGGTAGATACTGAAGCCATGGTGTTTGTTTCTCACTAACTTCCTTTGTTGTTGGTGATGTTATAGGGGCACTCGTTGTGGCAATTTGAGTAGAATCACCTTCCACTTTCTTACTTTAAGCTGATTTTTGACTCACCACTACAATAACTCTCAAACTGAAAAATGACAGTAATGTTTTAAAGTAACTGTGGTTCTTCTGTTCGTTCTTGTGTTTGACAGTCCAGTGATTGGCAGCTTTGGAATGGACTCTTATGTAACTGAAATTATCTTCATACGTTTTTCTTAAATTTTCTGTAAAAAAAAATTGTGAAATCAATCTTTTACCCTCCGAAAACTAATGTTTATGAAGAAGACAGGAAAACAACCCTGAACTGTTTATCAGTCTGCAATCATTCAATGTGATTATTATGAATATGTCACACAATTTTCGGAATGGATGACAAAGTTATTTTCAGTATTTTTTGCTGTAGCATTTTGTTTCGCTGAAAAGAAGGGAAAAACTTATTCTAATTGTCAAACATTGAAGCACTTACTGTATTCGCTTTCAAAAGTTTTTCTCATGGTAGAACAAATGTTCAGGTTTAGCAATTACCTGTGATAGGTTTTGTGCAATCAAGATCCAATGTTTCTTTCAAACTGCCAGTGTATGTCTCAATAATATCTAAGTCAACAAGAAAACAAGTCATGTGATTTTTGAAAGGAGGTCATTTGAATAATTTTTATCAATAGATTACACGCTTTAGAAACTGTATCAGTTCCAGGTTAAGATGATTTATATCACAAAACCATCTTAGTTATGTTATAATTATTTTTTTTAACTTACCAATATTCTCCCTGTCTACTCTTTTTGTATGGTTTATTCACATGTTCCATGTAAGTCAACTGCAGCAAGCTGACATCTACACTTATACACTGTATACCTGCAATTTTTTATTTTTCATATTTGCCTTCATGTTTATGATAAACTTGTTGAAAAGTTAATAAAAGTAGCAAACAGTTTCACTCTCAAGTACATGTATTTACTTTTTCCCTGTCAAGAAGTGTTCAGTGCTATTGTAACTTGAGCAATCAGTTGATTCAATGGTGTTAAAAAATATGCCACTTTTAATGTTATATCATGGCGACAACTCACATATTCATGTTTTATCTGGATTTCATCATTGCTAGACTGGGACTCTGAAGTTTCTTGCCAAAGGGCACTCCCATGAAAACCAAATGCTTCCAGTGAGGTTCAAACCCATGGCCACCACATTATGAATTCTGCACTTTACCACTCAGCCACAAGGGACTCGAGCAACTTATTTGACTCATGATTTAACTCCCAAGACAAACTATTAGAAACTGACAGAGGAAAATTCTTCAAATATTATCAAAAACTTAATATTTTACAAAAATGACAAAATTCTATTAGACTGGTCCAACTTGACAGCATTGGCACTTGACAATTTAGATCAAACAATGACTTCTGTCTTTGAAAGGGTAGAAAACATTGAAGGAAAAGAAGAAAACGTTGGTTACCGGAATTTCACCTTTTCCAATCTTTTCAAAAGCCGCCTACTTCAGGGTAGTTAAAACTCAGTATTGTGTGGTAAAGAGTTAATTAAAGAAAAGTGACCCAGCAAAAAACCATTGTTAAAGATGCTGAGTTTTTGCTTATAACCATTCTTTCTTTTATTAGTTAATGTCTCAAAGACTGATATTACGTTCATTTAGGATAATTTAGCAGAATCAAAAATTTAAAGTCATACCTAAATTAATAAACCTACAGGTTTGCTATAATTGAATGCTTTTAAACATTGCTTCAACATTATTCATTCATATCATTGCAACAGCTCTTGTAGTCATTTGTGCCCTGGTTTTCACCACTACAAAGCTAGGGCTCTTGTTTATCTTGCCAAAGCACAAGAAGAGCTGCATGCCTTTGGTGAGGATTAAACCAAGGCCATGAGATAACTAGTGCCACACTTTCTCCACACAGAACCACACAATCAGATAATAAAGGCAAATATATAACTGTAAGGAATCCTAAATGGACACAAATTTGCATTCAAATATTTATAGTATGTATTCCCTTACTGCACAAAGTTTCTTTCCAAGGTTCTTTGCCCCAAACCAAATATTCCAACTGTGTCAGATATTGTGAAAATTTCTTCCTACAAAGACAGACATATATACATTATGAAGGCCACATTAGATTGTCAAAATGCCATTGAAAAATGTGGAATTTGGCACATGGCTCAAGTAACATGTGAGCACACAATGCCAACTTTTAACAACCCTGTGAAAGAAGCCTTTTGAAAACATTGTAAGAAAAGGAGAAGATGCTGGTAACCAGCATTTTTGCCTTTTCCCACCATGTTTTCTAACATATCAAAGAAAATGCACCGTTTTAGCCACAGTGAAATTGTTGCCTGCAAATTCTTTCAATTTGGACAAGGCTAAAATGTTGTCGTGCGGTAAAGGGTTAATCCAAAACTATGCAGTCTCTACTCATATTTTTGTAAATACAATAAATAATCAAAGTACTGACAGTACTGAAAAAACAGCGAGCAGGCGATTAATTATTTAGTGACAGGTTTCAAGCGATAATGTATTCAGGAAAGAGTGTCTTAAACGATTCATCATAAAATTTCATATTCCTCTGGCCCAAGGGAGACAGCTTAAAAAGGAGACACGCAGGAAAGAAGAAAATGCTGGCAATTCTTATATTCTGATATTGTTCTTAAGGTATTACTATCACAACGCTTCTAGTGCAACATGGAATAAAATTTCTTATTAGTTGATAAATAAGGATTCATACTGATATAATACTTTTGAACATGATTGGTTGATATTTGTAGATGCTAGAGTGTAAACAAAGTTTTCTAATTCAAGGGCAAATAACTCCAGTTGTTCTGGTCTGATTAGACCCATGATCAAACTAATCCGAGATCTTATGGTCATTTATATTTTGACCAAGTTTAGTGCTGATTGCTTAATATTTGTAGATGCTAGAGTGTAAACAAATGTGAACGGATGGACGACGGACGGACGACGGACAGACGACAGCTGACGGTGAGTGATCACAATAGCTCATCCTGAGCACTTCGCACTCAGGTGAGCTAAAAAGAAGCTGAGATGAACTCAACTCTACAACACAACAAAATTTTGGACTTGTCAAAACTGAATGCAATTGCAGATGATAGGGTGAGCTAAATGAGTACCATTTGATTTGTTGGTTTGTTTTGGAGTTAAACGCCATTTTAACAGCTTAGGTCATATCATGGCGGTCAGTGACATGCAAACTTTATGTGTTTTCTGGCTTGATCGCACAATTACTAACACAACTTTCTTTCCAGAGCCACTGGCTATTTCTCACATGCATCAGAGGTGAGAGGCGAAAAATCAATAGGAAGAATTAAGGTTTGCCGCAACCAGGTATTGAACCCGCAATCTCCAGGTCACGAGTCAGATATGCTAGCCTCTGAAGTACCCAGTCAGGCCGTACTACTTGAAGGGATTTTTCTTTGTATGACTATAAAAAATCTGGGAAAAGGAGGAAGAAACAGCTACAAGTTGATCAACATTTCTCCTTTTTTCCATTACTTTTTCAACAGCCTCCTCTGGATCATTAAAACAGAAAATGCGGGCAACTAGCATTTTCTCCTTTTCTGGACATGATTTTACCCAATCAAAGATAGACGTCAAGTTTTGAGCTAGATTTGATATTTTAAATTTGGTCATGTCCAAAATTTTCTGTATGGTAGAATTAAACAGTTACAAATTTGAAAAAAAAAAAAGACCACAAATTTAATATATCTTCTTTTTCTCTGAGTTTTAAGTTGAAAAAAAAAATTGGTAAAACAAAACAAGAAAGCTTACTTATTTCATTAATGTAATATTACGACAATTCATGACTGAATACATTTTCCTTTCGTTGGGCTTACAGTTGATCTAAATCTACACTGGATAGGTAAATTTATACCGTATCAGTTACTTCCTCGAAAAATAATACCAATTTACAAAATCGGACCCCCCCCCCCCCCAAAAAAATGAAAGAATCCATAAATTGCAAGAAGGAGAAAATAAAGGTTACCAATGTTTTCTACATTGTCCACGTTTTTTACCATATATACAACTTTTCACAATGGACGACAAAGAACTGATGTTCATCAATGGTCATAATCAAATTTACTGTATTACTTCCCTTTAATATCTATATCAAAGACTAAATCTCTTTTGCTCAATATGGAAGTATGCAACCTTTTATTTAAAAAGTTAAGTATGTGTTAAAAAATAAATGACTAGACTGGTGGATTTGAGGACGTTTTCTGTTATTTTCTTTATAATCCCAACCTTACACTCTGCAGGAAAAGGCAAATATAAATTGCAACTACACAGTTGAAGCAATCAAATGTTAACTGCTTCCCTTGCTCAGTGGGATGGGTAGCAGGGACCAATAGTCGTTTGTTCAGCCTGCATAGCTCAATTGGTAGATCATAGGACATGAAAGTGTGGGATTCAGTCTCCACGGCTGGCCATCTAAAATGACCAATAGTCTTACAGATGAGTCACTCGTCACAACTCGGCCGATTCCGTACCTACATCTAACCTCGTCCGTATAACGGTCGTTTCCATTTGAACTGCGAATCACGTGATCTTATACATTGGCGCGCCACTGTCAGTCGTTTAGCAACGACATAAACAACCTCGATGGAGTTATTCACATCTGTTTATCTGTCGGTGAAAACTTTAATCGGAATTGATAAATAATGAATGTACGAACTGTTTGCCAACTCAACTGAAACATAGTTAGAAAGATTTCGATAGAAAATTGAAACTCAAGTTTTCTTTTTTTAAGAGGAGCCTTACAATTTTCAGAACGGTAAACCGGCGTATTTCCGGATATGTATCGATCTGATGCATATTAATCCACCAGATACAGCCGAGGGATATGATGGCTCCCATCACCCGAGGTATGCCGAATGACAGATGAGTCGTGAAACCGAGGTCCTGTGTGACGGTGCTATACACCGAGCACGTTAAAGAACCAAGCAAAACTTAGGATGGGTTTCGTCCTGTATCTGCACTATCCCGTGTAACAATACAAACAGCCTTCAGGGGGTGTCGCCCATATGGGAAACCGGTGGCGACGATAAATAAATGCATATTCAATCATTCAAGGCAAGCAAGAAAAGACCAGTCCGCACAGCTCAATAGGTAGAGCTTGGACTCATGAACGTGTTGTTTCGAGTCCCTTGAGGGTGTGGGTCGATCCCCACCGCTGGCCATCTAAAATTACTAACAGTTTGGATGAAACATTAAAGAGGCCCTTATACTCATTTTCAGCCAGTTTTAACTCATTTTGTCTTTATTTTATCAAACTATAGTCATTCTTGTATCTTCATGCCAAATATTGCGCCTGACGGTTGCAAGGTTGCTTAGATTACGGTCGATAGAAAATGTATTTCGCAGAGTTGCGGCCTTCTATGTAAACAGAATCGTCGTTTCCGGTTTTTGAATCGAAGATTTCGATATATCCGTTATACACTCGGGTAGATTCGTATGATGATCATGCATTGTCACGTGACTATATTTGACCTTCGCCCTGCGTCTAATGAGGTAAACAAAGGAAAATGGAGGCTTCTCTGTTGCAGCCTCGATTATCAGACGGAGGTCGCAGCCTGTATGCAAATTACACCGTATCAGACTCTAGGCGGAGACCGACGATAAATTTCCGTGACGCACCGCCATTGTTTACAGCTTCGATCGTCAGCCAGTTTTCTTCTGACCAATGTTCGGTTTCTAATACAAATCTCCGTGTTTCTTTTTCTCAACTACACCATATATGTCAGTAATTTATCCATGTTTACACAAAGGACTGATTTCTGTTTGAATTTGAAATCGTTTGAAATTTAAAAGCGTTTTTGATCACCGGCTGTAGACGGGCATCTTTAAATCGAGGTCCCATGTGACGGTGCTATACATCGAGCACATAAAAGAACCAGGTTTCATCCTGTATCTGCACTATCCTCCGTAAGAATACTAACAGCCCTCTCGGGGTGTCGCCCATATGGGCAACCGGTGGGGATGATAAATAAACGCAAATTCAATCGATCAAGGCAGGCAAGATGGGTGGACAGATAGTGCAGTGGTAAAACGTTGGACTATCAGTCCTGAGGTTTGATACCTGGCCAAACTAGGACCTTTTTGAAACCTTGTATTTCCCACCCAACTAGAGGTGAACTGGTTTGGAACCCACCGGTAGCCTCGCGTGTAACGGTGCTTTACACCAGGCACGTTAAAGATCCAAGGAAGTCTATTCGAAGAAGAGCTAGGGGCTTGTGCTCGGATTTCCTTGTATCCGATTCTTTCTCTCTAATGGTTCATACCATATATGCCTAGAGCATGGGGGGGACCTTAATCCTACAAAGCCATCATCATTAAGGCAAGCAAGATAACTTTGATAATCTATACAGGTTCGGTGAACACTGACTCAGTACAGGTTCTATCCTGGCAAGGACATCCAGCATGTCGCATTCAATTGCCTACTGTAGTGTGTATCAAAAATCAATCATTTACTAAGGGAGAGAGAATGGTAAACTGGATGATCAACAAAATTCTAATTCTAAATATTATGAAATATAAAACTTAATCTTCAACTCTTACCACACAACCCATACTTTTAACTACACTGAGAGAGACGGCTTTGTGAAGCATTGTTAGAATAAGAGAGAATGCTGGTAAACAGCATTTTCTCCTCACACAGTTTTCTGTCCTGTCACTCACAAATGGCACCATTTAAGCCAAATTTAATTTTTTGTCTATAAAAATTTTGATTTGGACAAGTCCAAAATTTTGTTAGTTGGTAAAAGGTTATAATACATACAGTACTTGCTATATGAACCATGCTCTGTCAAAAGGGGGCTGAATGCATCTGCAAAAAGTATCACAGCTCAGCTGGCACATGCTGAGCTGGGCTGAAACTTTTAATCTTTGGTCAATTCTCTGACTATCAAAAGACCAGAATACCTCAGAAATCAGTTGTTTGTTATAATCCTAAATAATTTGATGAATTGCTTGGTAAAGTGTGTCATGTAGATGCAATTAACCACTTTTCACCAGAGCATCCATCATATCAATCTCCTGCGCATGTCATATTCTTCGAAAATTCAACGTGTTTGCTATGACGCATCACCCATCCCATATACAAGGTACAAAGGAAAAGTAGGGCTTATATTGAAGCTATTACCCAAGCCTGTAGGGGCTGCTGTGATAAATGACCTGTGCATATGTTACATGCTAGCTGATCATAGCTGAATAAATAGCACTAGTAAACGTTTATTTTATTCTGAAATTCAAAGTTACAGTTGTCATTTGAGAAGCAGTCCGGTTCTGTTCCCAGAATGCCAAATCAGATAGATGTGTATTTTAAGAATGCCATCTAGCAGACGATTAATATCAATTTCGAAGCAAGGAAGGCAAGAGTTTGTAGACAAATAAGTAAGTCACTGATTATTTTTGGTAACTTTCAATTAATTTCTTTAATTTTCCAGCGTCAAATTCACAGAGTTCCAAATAGAGGCATTTGCAGGCAATAAATTAAATGTGATTCAATTGATTGAATTAAGTTTTTTTTTGGGGGGGGGGGTTACCAGCATTTTCTCCTTTTCTCATATTGTTTTCGGAAGGATTCTTTCTTACGGTCATAAAAATTTGGGATTGTGTGATAAAAGGTTCGGTGTTTACACTGATGTTGAACATTAAAGAGTTAAGCTTGTATCAAATGATTGCACTTTTCCTTCATTTTCAAGAAAGTAAGAGGAAATCAGTGTCCTTTTCCAACAATGTTTTCTAGATTCATGTATTGACAACAAAGTTCAAAACTTAAATGAGGATTCATTTGATTTTTTGTCCAGAAATGAATCAGCAAAGACATGTCTAGAATAAGAAGTCTGATAAATAAGGTACATGTAGTTAAAAATGAAAATATTATCCATAGCAGCCTTGGTATCCAGATCAAAAGAATTTGGTCCATTGCTGTATAACCTCAATGTGGTGTTTTTGTTTTGTTTGCAGCGACAGTTCGAATTGATTGGCAAGAAAATCCATGAAATGGATATATGTGTCTCTTTCAGAAGTTGATAAGGGATGCAGTCAAAACAAAATAAAAATAACTTACACCAACTTGATCTCATGGGGCATAGCTAACCTTTGACATCAGTCGTCTAATTTATTTTTAATTTAAAGGGCAAATCCTAAAATATTTTGACCAGACTGTTTTTTTCCTTTAATCAGCTGCAAATGATGTCAGTAAAACATGTGTCCGTCATTTTTCATAAATACCACCCCGTAACATGCCATAAACCACGGCCGAATTGTCACGCTGACATACGACCCTAAAAATGGTACATGGCTTACTTCCCCTGATTCGCTTATCTCCCGTGCTTGTGTGACGTCATTGTCGATGCAGTCTGTGTATACCGGTAATAGACATAAAGTAGGAACGCGAATGATTGTACGCAGATATCTGAGTATTAACTGAGAATTGAGTCGAAAAAATGGTAAATTGTGCAGCCTATGGCTGCAACGTCGATTCGGGAACTAATAGAATTAACTAGTATGTTCAAATTTCCGAAGGAATTAAAAAGGAGGAAACTATGGATTCAACGTTTAAATCGGGGCCGGATTTTGTGTCATCGGTTCATTCGAAATTGTGTCTGAAATACTTCGAGGACAGTCAGTTCTTAATACGTCCAAAACTCGCAAAAGAAGTTGGTTATAGGAATTTTAGGCTGCTGTTAAAACCTGACGCTGTGGCGACATTATTCGAAACTCCGAGTCGAAAGGTGATAGGCCTTAAACTTAAACTCCGAAAGATAGACATTCTGCAATAGCAATTTCCAAAAAGAAAATCCAACATGAAGTAGGTAATTTCTTTTTTTCTTGAAATAAGAATACATGAATTGTTATTCGTACTATTTTACCCTTTTCTACATTATCGCTTCATTCTGGACAAAGGAGAAATTGCTGCCGTTTTCTCCCTTTTTCCAAACAGGGATCGTATATGGTCGACATTGTTCAAGTGCTGTTAACTTTCAAGAGATAATAATCATTCTTTGAACAGCAAACATCATTTTCTTCCCACACTGTTTTTCAAACACTCTTTCTTTGGGTATTGGAAACTAGATCTAGGGTTTGTATGGTAAAGGGTGAAGTCAGTATCTGGCTACCCCTAGTCACGGTCATAAATGTAAATCCATCACCGACCAGTTGAAACAATACAGGAAATGGTTACATAACATTTGCATATCTCACCCCTTTACACTGTAATGTTTGTTTGTGACAGTAAACCCATGTTAAAGCTTTTTATCCCATACACTACTTCTCTTTGACATTTCACTCTTAAAAATGATTTGACAACTTACATGCATTTTGAACAAATTTTGAATTATATCTATACAATTTTGATTTATGGATATTTCCTTGTTCCTATCCATATTATGTCTTCTAGACAGGCTACTGAAAAAAATCTTTTGAACATGTCAGTATGAAAATTTTGAAACTGCACATTTGACACAAGTCATTTTCTCTGATAATCAGACAAAAGTGAGGAAATTAAAAATAATACATTTTTTTTTTAAATTAGGAAACAGAATGTTTCTGACCAGGCTCACACACCAATTCTTTTACCTTTTACCTCAAAATTCTGACCTTCAACCACGCTAATGGAGAAGGCTTTTGAGGACAAGGTGAAAAAAAGAATAAGTCCTGATACCCAGAATTATCTTCTTTTCCTACAATATTTTCTACCCTCAAAAGGCCACATTTGATCTGTGGTCTGCAAATACTTTCAGTGTGGAGTGGACAAGTCTAAAGTTTTGCCATCTGTGTAAGGGTTTAGCCTAACCCTAACCCAAATGATAAAAAATTAGAATATTTCAAATCTACAGCATTTAAATATGACCGATAAAATGTGATTGTTTATTGGAATTTAGTTTAACTTAGTTTAACCCTTTACCAAACAATCCTTTGTTTTAACGACCCTTGTGAAGAAAGAAAAACCTTTTGAAAACATTGTAGGAAAAGGAGAAAATGCTGGTAACCAGCAGTTTCTCCTTTTACCACAATGTTTTTTACTCTGCTGGAAACAAATTTCAATTTTTGAAATATTTATCTTTATTTTGTCGTCTGCAAGTGATTTCAATATGGACCTGTTTAAAATTTTGTCGTTTGGTAAAGAGTTAAAAATAGAAAATATTGCGGATAAAGGACCAATTGATAGTTATAAGCTCTTTCTATGTTTTTACAATGAATCTGAAGTCGTCTGTAGACCAATTTGAGACTTACCCAAATTGAAACAATTTGCAGAAGACAAACAAAAACTGAACAAATTTACACTATCCTTTCCCACGGCACACAATTCAGAGTTTCAGACTTTCACAGAGAAGGTCTATATGGAACATGCAATAGCTATACATGTATGATAAATTTTTGCATTAAATGGATCATGTGTACAAGGTAAACAGCAAAAAAGTATTTCACACATGTAGATCCCCTCTCCCTCTCTCTGATGTGTATGTATTTCTGTATGGTAAGAAATACAACTAAAATAATTTTCAAAATAATTTTGAGAATTAACTCTAAATAATCTCGGAAGATATTCTTTTATCAAATTTCATGCTGGTTAACAGCATTTAACAAAATATTCTTATTCTTATGAAAATCGTGATTTATTGTGTAACCCTTCACCCATGAGAGAATGAACTTGTACCCGTCAATGTTTACAGAATTCTTTACAAGGTACAAATATCAACAAGGACCTATCAACAAATAGTTAGAACTAACATCTCACGATTATCAATCGTATAAGTCAAGAAAAAGGTTATTTGACATGAAACTGAAGTGTCGGGGAAATGTCTTCAAAAGTGTCAGGGAACTGTCTTGTTGTGGAACTGTCTTGAAACCGTCCTTTTCTTTGGGGGATTAATTCCGCCCGTTAATCTACTGAAAATGCTTCACGTGAAACAAAGTTTATGCCATACACTTAATTCTATCATGTATAGAATAATATTTCTGTAAGCGATGTTCGCCCCGTAATGGACGTATTTCAATAGCGCGCGATACTCAACACGTTGAAAACTCCGGCACAACATCGTCATTTTCGTCATCAGTGGGCGAAAAGTAACTTTCATCCTCATCCTCAGAAACTTAAAAAGTTTCTTTAAAAATTGGCTCGTACATGTACGGCCTTACCGGCCCAGAATTGTCTATTTCTTCGTCTTCAATATCGTTCAGTTCGCTATCGTAAACAACGTCCATATTGAAACAGGCTCTCCTATGACGTCATAAATCAAGGGACACAACAATAAGTAAGGGAGATAAGCGATGCAATAAAAATTGATAAGCAGAAATATAAATTGATAAAAAGTACTTTTACTAATTTTTTTTTTCTAATTACAACATTACCAGGTTACCATTTGATAAGTGTAGATTTGAAAATTAACCGTATCTGAAACTTGTTGATTTGCCCTTTAATGGCCATAAGTCAGTCCGGAATTGTTTGTAGTAAATCTAAGCACACACAATACTTTATCAATCCCTTGCTTTATGGAATACGGCTACTCACAATGATTTCCATATTACCAATTAATTGTCAATCTAAAATGTGATGTGCTAAAACATAGCTCTGCCCTGCCAGGTCAAATTTTACAGCCTATACTTTTAGTAAGATATGGTCAATTTTTATGATTAAAAAAGCTCCCCAAATTCCACTGTTAGTCACCATATAAAATGTTGTTTATTTTGTACTAAAGTTTAGTTGCAAGCCGTCAACCCTTATCAAATGATAAACTGATACCAAAGTCGAGAAAATATTATTGGCAGTGTTGCTTTAACTAATTTGTACACTTCTGAAAGTAAGTCACACCCACTTTGAAAGTAGAACTTTCACCTACATGTTTTTTCCTCTTTTTACTGTCCATGACATGAATGCAGACTTGCCCAGATTGAAAGCATTTGCAGTCGACAGTTTGCACTTGGCACAAGTGGTGAAATTTGCCTTTGATAAGGTATAAAACAATGTGGAAAAAGGAGTAAAGGCTGGTTACTGGCATTTTCTCCTACTACAATTTTTTTAAAAGGTTATGTTCGTAGGGTCATTAAAACTCAGGGTTGTGTATTAATTCTTTAAACATATATGATAAAAAAAAAAACATGTTCATAGTCTATTTATAATGGTGACTAAAATTTTTCAAATATAATTGTGATATGTTTTATCAATAGTTCTAGCCATTTATGAAATTAAGGCACATATCTGCACAGGGATCTTGTATCCCTGATCTGCCATAAAGCAACATTTAGAAGAAAGTCGCCCCAAACTAGAGACAACTCGCCCCATACTGAAGACAAGTCACCCCAATTTTATGAAAATATGGAAGATTCACAGAACTCGAAGATTCTTGCCAAACTTAAGAAAATGTACAAAATATAGCAGAATTCACATCCCGTACATGAAAATTTGGTTTAAAACGATTATAAACTCATAAAAATAACAACCTACATGTCACTGACACTAATCTGTTTCGAAATGGACAATTAAATATACAAAAAAGTAATTTTTTGCGATTAGGAGGCCTAATTAAAACGGTTTGTCATCAAACTTATCTACCAGACAAAAGCAATCATGAAAGACTTATCATCAAACAAATTACTGGTCTGTCTACCTTTCAATTGTATTACTGATTGAAAAGAAAGGGTATATTGACAACATGGTAGGATGTTCTTTCCTTGAGCTGAATATGTCTAAGATATCAACTGATCTAATTAGCACCATCTTAGCTAATTTAAATGTTCATTGGTGCAAATGAAAGAATATAATCTTCAGTCACTTGAACAAAAGCAGCCAATCATGTGACTAGCTTTGAAATTCAGTATTTTCTTGAACAGTTTTGGCCTAGTTATTACATTATGAATCATTCATTTGTAATTTTATTCACACAATCGTTTGAAACTGACTTACTTACGAAAATTATGCAGCAGCAAACTTTTTTTTAAGTCAGTGGGGATTAGAAATCCCTTGTATTATTCCCCTTTTCCCACCTTTATTCATAGGGTCAATTTTGAAATAGTAAGGAACCATGAATATTCATGATTATGTGAGCTGTGGCCATTTGATATAGAATTTGTCACCACACATTTGAAAATAAAAACTGAATAAAAGTCATAACAGTTGTAGACTTCTATCTTATTTACCAATAAAAATAAAAGTGGGGCGACTTGTCTAAGAATTTGGGGCGAGTTGTCTTCTGAAGGTGGGGCGAGTTGTCTTGGGACGAGCTTTTTGCGGGGCGATTTGTCTTGGGGTGAGTTGTCCTGTACCCTTAAAGGTGAGTATTTAGATTTTTCACATCTCACCAAATTAAAAAGTATATATATCACTGAAATTTAGATGAAAAAACAATACAAATCATCAATAATTAAGAATCATAAAATTACAAAAAAAATTTTTTTTGATGGTGTTCCCTTAAAAGGCTACGTAGCCTCTTAAGGTATTTTTAGATTTCGCGCCAGAAATCAACAAGCATTGTGGAATGTCACGTGACTGGCACGTGACTAATGACGCTTAAATTCCATAACAAAAATGGCGTCTCGCCCGTAGTGAAGAACGCCGCCGGCCATGAAAAGACGAAGATTGGCACAAGCTCGTAAAACTAGACAGTAAACAGTAAATTAACGCGACCAGACTGATGGGTGGAAAGAAATAACGGAAGAGAACAGTATTTTTTGCACGACGGAGATGTGGCGAAACTTTTGATCGATTGGTAAGGGGCCGTCTCGAACTATTTAAATTATAAAAATCGTTTTTTTTGAAAAATTTCTGCTTTCATTTTCTTTTCAGTTTTGTTGTTTTTAATTTTGAAATTCATGTTTGTAACACTCTTTACCCATAAACAAGGCTATTGGTAGTCTGCAAAACAAACTCGGTCTGTGGCAACCGTCAATTTACTGCATTTCTGACATTTTTATCGGGCATGGAGCTGCCGCTTAAATATAGTCTCTGGCTTTAGTTTTGAGTCATGTAGATGACGTTTGTTACGTCTTGGTTGACCCATTTAACGATAAAATCAAAATATAAAGACCCGAATTGAATCGACTCCATTTATTCAAGAAACCTACAACCAAGGTTCTCTAGAGCAAAGTGTTAACTTATATATGTCTTGTGTAGTATAACATTTGGGGTACATTAAAGTTGTTCTCAATACACTATGTACAACGTGGTCCTATCAATGTAACAGTAGACAATTTTACCAGGGTAGCCTGATCTTGTTCCTCTGTATTGCTAAACGATCATTCCGTAATTGAACTCTTTCCAAATGACAATATTTTGGACTCAACCAAATTCAAAGCATTTGCAGACGACAAATCAACTATAGCTTAAATGATGATTTCTGTCTTTGATGCGGTAGAAAACATTGTCGGAAAATGAGAAAATGCTTGTAATACGCATTTTCTATAATTCAAACGATGTTTCAAAAGCCGTCTGTTACAGAGTCATTAAAACATGAGATTGACTTGTAAAGGTTTAAACAGCCAAAAATTGCTCCTGTTTACTGAGTGCAACTGTATATTGGCTATATGACTATAGAGGAAAAATATGTTTAGTTGTATTCATTGATGTTTTACCAGAAATTTTGATTTATGACATACAAACTAGACTAAATAGCCCAGATTAACCCTTTCCCACACATCTCGAATTTTTCACGACTGAAATATGAGGCTTTTGAAAACATTGTTGGAACTGGAGAAAATGCTGGTAACCAGGATTTTCTCTTTTTCCCGCGTTTTCTACTCTTTCAAAGACATATTCCATCCATTGACCCACATTTAAATTGTTGTCAGCAAATGCTTTCAACTTGGAAAAGTCCTGTATTTTGTCGTCTGCTATAGAGTTAAAACATCTTCAAATTTGATAATTTCAGTTATATAATGAAATGAAAAGTACACGCATAGATTTCATTATATGCTTATATAGTTAAATGACAAAATTTTATATTTTAAGGGTATGGTAGAGTGGACAGTCCAGGCCACTCTGCAAAGTGCAGTGGAAATAGAAGATCAATAGGAGGGAAGGTATGTTGGCCTCAGGACATATTGAAGCCGTTGGGTTTGAGAGAACCATAAATAAACTCGAAAGACATGGGTCAAATGCTGTTAGGGTAGTTACAGACGTTTACCCACAGATATCAATTATGAGTAAGTTGAACACAAAACCTTCATATATGTTACAGTCGTGAAACCAAAGGTTGTTATCAACATGGGCAAAAATTGCTGGACCTTGCTTTATACATGAATCATGTCAAAAAACTTGGAGAGCTTTTGTAATTGTGTCTGTCATATGCAATCATTGTTTACTGTATTTTTACCTAAAAAATGACACTTATTGTCCCATGTTCATGAACAATATTCATAGCTTTCCCATGAAATTATTTCAGTAAAAGATCTAATTGAAAATGTTAATCTTAAATGGATCATTGTCATATACATGGGAAATCTGTGTGTGCATTCTATAGGATAAATTGTGTATGCTTGCCTTTGTTTGTATCTCTGATGAGTTAGTTATGTAATATTTATCAAAGTAGACTACTTCATCAAATAACTACAAAAAGAATCAGCCTGCTAACCCCTTGCCAAGTGACAAATTTTACTTGCTTTACGGTTGAAAACATCTGCAGATGAAAAATGAAAAAAAAAAAAAAAAAAATGGTAATAAACGTGGTGGGAATAGTGGAAAATTATGGTAACCAGCATTTTGTCCTTTTCCCACAATAATTTCAAAAGGTTTGTTTCGAAGGATCGTTGAAAATGGGAATGTGTAGTAAAGAGTTAAAAGTTTGGTTATTGCATACATTTCATTAACTCTTTACCAAATGAAAAAAAATTAGCCTGCCTAAATTGAAAGAATTCGCAGACAACTAAAAAAATGTGACAACAACTTTGGAAAGTAGGCTTTGAAGGGTAGAAAATATTGTGGGAAAAGAAGAAAATGCTGGTTACCAGCATTTTCTCCTTTTCCCAAAAAGTTTTAAAAAGCTCTCTTTTTTGGGGTCGATAAAAGTTGGGATAGTGTGGTAAAGGGTTAAACTTGGTCAGAATATGATCCAGGGTCATCATGGCCCTCTTTTTTTATTTATTGTATTTACAAAAATAGGAGTAGTGACTGCATAGTTTTGGATTAACCCTTTACCGCACGACAACATTTTAGCCTTGTCCAAATTGAAAGAATTTGCAGGCAACAATTTCAATGTGGCTAAAATGGTGCATTTTCTTTGATAGGTTAGAAAACATGGTGGGAAAAGGCAAAAATGCTGGTTACCAGCATCTTCTCCTTTTCTTACAATGTTTTCAAAAGACTTCTTTCACAGGGTTGTTAAAAGTTGGCATTGTGTGCTCACATGTTACTTGAGCCATGTGCCAAATTCCACATTTTTCAATGGCATTTTGACAATCTAATGTGGCCTTCATAATGTATATATGTCTGTCTTTGTAGGAAAAAATTTTCACAATATCTGACACAGTTGGAATATTTGGTTTGGGGCAAAGAACCTTGGAAAGAAACTTTGTGCGGTAAGGGAATACATACCATAAATATTTGAATGCAAATTTGTGTCCTTGTAGGATTCCTTACAGTTATATATTTGCCTTTATTATCTGATTGTGTGGTGCTGTGTGGAGAAAGTGTAGGACTAGTTATCTGATGGCCTTGGTTTAATCCTCACCGAAGGCATGCAGCTCTTCTTGTGCTTTGGCAAGATAAACAAGAGCCCTAGCTTTGTTTTGGTTTCTATTGGAGTTTAACGCCATTTTAACAGCTTAGGTCATATCATGGCGGTCAGTGACGCACCCACGTGTTTCCTGGCTTTCTCATACAAGTACTAACACAACTTTCTTTCCAAAGCCACTGACTACTTTTCTCACATGCATCAGAGGTGAGAGGCGAAAAATCGCAAGAAAGAAAGTTCGCCGCAACCGGGTATCAAACCCGCAACCTCCAGGTCACGAGTCAGATACGTTAACCACTGAGCCACCCGGCCGGGCCCCAAGCTTTGTAGTGGTGAAAACCTGGGCACAAATGACTACAAGAGCTGTTGCAATGATATGAATGAAATAATGTTGAAGCAACGTTTAAAAGCATTCAATTATAGCAAACCTGTAGGTTTATTAATTTAGGTATGACTTTAAATTTTTGATTCTGCTAATTATCCTAAATGAATGTAATATCAATCTTTGAGACATTAACTAATAAAAGAAAGAATGGTTATAAGCAAAAACTCAGCATCTTTAACAATAGTTTTTTGGCTGGGTCACTTTTCTTTAATTAACTCTTTACCACACAATACTGAGTTTTAACTACCCAGAAGTAGGCGGCTTTTGAAAAGATTGGAAAAGGTGAAATTCTGGTAACCAACATTCTCTTCTTTTCCTTCAATGTTTTCTACCCTTTCAAAGACAGAAGTCATTGTTTGATCTAAATTGTCAACTGCCAATGCTGTCAAGTTGGACCAGTCTAATAGAATTTTGTCATTTTTGTAAAATATTAAGTTTTTGATAACATTTGAAGGATTTTCCTTTGTTAGTTACCAATGTTTCTAATAGTTTGTCTTGGGAGTTAAATCATGAGTCAAATAAGTTGCTCGAGTCCCTTGTGACTCAGTGGTAAAGTGCAGAATTCATAATGTGAAGGCCATGGGTTTGAATCTCGCTGGAAGCATTTGGTTTTCATGGGAGTGCCCTTGGGCAAGAAACTTCAGAGCCCCAGTCTAGCAATGATGAAATCCAGATAAAACATGAATATGTGAGTTGTCGCCATGATATAACATTAAAAGTGGCATATTTTTTAACACCATTGAATCAACTGATTGCTCAAGTTACAATAGCACTGAACACTTCTTGACAGGGAAAAAGTAAATACATGTACTTGAGAGTGAAACTGTTTGCTACTTTTATTAACTTTTCAACAAGTTTATCATAAACATGAAGGCAAATATGAAAAATAAAAAAATGCAGGTATACAGGGTATAAATGTAGATGTCAGCTTGCTGCAGTTGACTTACATGGAACATGTGAATAGGTCATACAAAAAGAATAGACAGGGAGAATATTGGTAAATTAAAAAAAAATAATTATAACATAACTAAGATGGTTTTGTGATATAAATCATCTTAACCTGGAACTGATACAGTTACCTATTGATAAAATTATTCAAATGACCTCCTTTCAAAAACCACATGACTTGTTTTCTTGTTGACTTAGATATTATTGAGACATACACTGGCAGTTTGAAAGAAACATTGGATCTTGATTGCATAAAACCCATCACAGGTAATTGCTAAACCTGAACATTTGTTCTACCACGAGAAAAACTTTTGAAAGCGAATACAGTAAGTGCCTCAATGTTTGACACTTAGAATAAGTTTTTCCCTTCTTTTCAGCGAAACAAAATGCTACAGCAAAAAATACTGAAAATAACTTTGTCATCCATTCCGAAAATTGTGTGACATATTCATAATAATCACATTAAATGATTGCAGACTGATAAACAGTTCAGGGTTGTTTTCCTGTCTTCTTCATAAACATTAGTTTTCGGAGGGTAAAAAATTGATTTCACAATTTTATTTTACTGAAAATTTAAGAAAAAAGTATGAATATAATTTCAGTTACATAAGAGTCCATTCCAAAGCTGCCAATCGCTGGACTGTCAAACACAAGAAAGAACAGAAGAACCACAGTTACTTTAAAACATTACTGTCATTTTTGAGTTTTGAGAGTTATTGTAGAGGCGAGTCAAAAATCAGCTTAAAGTAAGAAAGTGGGAGGTGATTCTACTCAAATTGCCACAACGAGTGCCCCTATAACATCACCAACAACAAAGGAAGTTATTGAGAAACAAACACCATGGCTTCAGTATCTACCTAAACCAAACTCAATCAAAGATCCCTATTGAAAGATTTTGGAGCTCAATGCTCAGTGATTAAAATAAATCCAAAACAAAAATATAACAATGATAATGCATCAGTAGATATTAACAGATCTAAAAAAATGAAGTGTACATGTATTAAGTTTGCTGTGATAGTAGTGCCTAGATCCTGTTAGGCAGTCGGTAGCGTACAGGACTTGAGAACAGGAGTCGCTGGTTCGAATTCCAAGCTTGGTCTATTTCTTCCACAGGATTGATGAATTCATTTCTCTCTCAATGTTGATACATGAAATTGTTTCGACAATGTTAATGTGGGAAAGCAGCCAGTTGAGTGAGGTCCAGTATTTGCAAGACTGTCTGTGGTCAAATAAGAAAAAAAAAAAAAAAAAAAAAAAAAAACAGCTTAGTCGATTTGAAATAATTTAAAGACAGCACTTTTTGTAGAAATTTGAAAAAAGAAGAGAAAATGATCATTACTGTAACCATTACTTTACCGTTTTATTTTCTGATAATACTTTTAAAAGCCTTCATGTGAAGAGGACAAAAAAAAAGATAAAGCCTTCCAAATACTCAAATACTGTGCAATTGCATTTGAATATTAGAGTTCACTTTCATCTAATCAAGAATTTCAATCAGCATTCTGTATCTATTGCTAGTGTTGCAACTTCACAGTAATGTTGATTTTGTCTGGTTTACTTCAAATCCTGTTTAATCTCTAGAAAATGACAAAATGTTAAACTCTTCCTAATTTAAAGCATTTGCAGACAACATAACTATGACTCAAGGGATTTATCTATGAGGGGGTAGAAAGCAGTGGTGACAAAAGAGAAAATGCTGGTTGTCAGCATCAGGGATGTTAGAATTGAGGGTTGTACATCCATTTCTTTTCTGCTTTTGTTTCTTTTTGCACTAATTTACTAATCACTTGCATATCTAGTCAGTGTAATGTTGCTTTTTGTACTTCTTTATGTTATTTTAAATGTATGAGAAAAGTAATCATATAGAGCTGGATGTGCTAAGGTTAACTTGTACCTAATCTGTTTACCAAATAACAAAATTTCGGTCTGGACCAAATCCAAAGTATTTGAGTATGACAAATTAAATGATGCTAAAATGATGATTAATGTCTTTGATAGGATAGAAAACGTGGGAAAAAGAGAAAATGCTGGTAACCAGCAATATCTCCTTTTCCCACCATGTTTTCAAAAGCCCTTTTCATCAGGGTCGTTGAAAGTCCATTGAGTTAACAGCATTTAAATGAAACACTTGGCTACATGGAGAGCTAATGAAGGCCAAAACCCTTAGAAAGCAAATCATAGCTTTTCTTGCTTATGAGAACAACCAATTTTGATAACATTGCGGCAAAATATATATATAGAATGAATTCTTCTTGTTGTCACAAAGTACGCATATGCATATTTCAATTTCAACATTTACCAAAGCATTCCGAGTTTTCACAGTCCTGGGAAAGAAGGCTTTAAAAACCTTGTGAGAAAAGGAGAAAATGCTGATAACTAGCATTTCCTCTCTTTCCCTCAATTTTCTCAAACCTATCAAAGAGCTCAAGCTCATTTCTGACTCATTTTAATTTGTCATCTGCAGAAGTTTTGAATTTGAAAGAGTCTAAAATTTGTCATTTGGGAAAGGGAAAATGACCTAAATAAAAAACCTTTTGACAGAGCTTAGGGAAAAGATGAAATTACTGGTAATCATCTATTTTCCTCTCTTCATAATGTTCTTTAACCCTTTACCACACAATGCTGACTTTTAACGACCCTGAAGAAAAAGCCTTTTGAAAACACTGTGGGAAAAAGGAAAAATGCTAGTAACCAGCATTTTCTCCTTTTCACACCATGTTTTCTACCCCATCAAATAAAAATTGCATCATTGAGCCACATTGAAATTGTCGTCTACAAATGCTTTCAATTTGGATAGGTCTAAAATTTGTCATGTGGTAAAGGGTTAAACCTTAACCCTTTCCCAAGCAACATTTTGGAATAGACCAGATCGAAAGTGTCTTCAGGTGATAAATTAAAAGTACAACAAATGATGCCTTCTGTACTTGATAGGGTACAAAACATTGTGGGAAAAGGAGAAAATGCTGGTAACCAGCATTTTCTCCTTTTCCCACAATGTTTTCAAAGCCTTCTTTCCTAGGGTCGTACAAACCCGGGATTGTTCGGGAAAGGGTTAAGACACATCAACTTATTTTAGCCGATGATTTAACAATCACTTTCCTCATGCATTTTAAGCTTGGCTGTTTTCGAAGAAAACGACAAGTTAAATGTCATAGCCATAGTGTCTGTATCGTCATGTGAAAACTTAAAAATTTTGTAGCATCTCTGTTATTACTGAAGATATCTAAAGGTTATCACTATCAATGAGGAACCTATACAACAAGGGCAGGTAACCAAAATATGAATGTTCCTTTTTTCGACTTTGAATTTTCACTGAAAATCAAGCACTTGCAGCCAAGCATTGGTACCCTCATGCAGTGCTCTTGTTTTCATAAGGTAATGAGTTTCCCCACTAGTCTGACCACTTCACACAGTTCTGATCCGAAGGAAGAAGGCTTGTGAAAACATTGTGGAAAAATGATAAAAATGCTTATTTCCAACATTTTCAACTTTCTCCACAATGTATTCTATCCTTTTAGCGAAATATACAACCAAATACCCAACAATTTATTGTCTCTGAATGTTTTCAGTTTAGTTCAGTCCAAAACATGGTATGATAAAGAACAAACAATATACTGTTTAACCCTTTATAGAACAACGACTGGTACAAATTTAAAGCAATTGCAGACGACAAATCGAAAATGGCTCAAATAATAGGACTTGTCTTTAGAAAAGTAGAAATCATTGTGGGAAAAGGAGAAAATGCTGGTTACCTGCATTTCTCCTTTTTACCACAACTATTAAAAGTTTTCTTTTTCCACGCTGTTAAAACCCTGGATTGTGTGGTAAAGGGTTATTGAAATGTGACATTTCTGCCAGGGTACATATAGATTATGGAACATAGTGTCCAAGTCCTTCATATTGAAATAACATGCACTGCCTGTAAGCAGCATGCCTCATGGCCTTTTTTTTGCTCTGTTTTTTTGGTTGTTTAGTTGCAGTCCAGTTTGTAATTTTAACTTATCACAATGTTATTAATACATGCTAGAGTTACTCCGGATGTCAGGATTTGCTTTAATATTGCATCCAGCCTTTAAAAACAAATACTTTTGTCTGTGTTACAATTGGATCGGACACGCATTCGATATCTTTACAATCGATGCAATTCTTTCAGTCACAGTACCGATTACAACTTTGAGAGCACTAAAAGTTTGGAATTAGAGTAGATCTGGATCGGACTGTATTAACATGCAGAATTATCTTTGATTTGCACTGCTTCTCTATCTTGAAGATTTCTGTTTTCTTCGGTCATCCTTGAAGGTATAGCAGAGTTTCTTTCAGGTTCTTTTTATATTTCACCACTTTTATTTTTCGTATGAATTCTCTCATTCTTGTGTGTTTTAATGTTTTAAAATCTTGAACAATTATTTGTACATATTAAGGTAAATCCAACCAGAGACTGTTACAAAATATAAAAGTAATACACAGTAAAACACTGAAATGTTGTCGTTTTAGGGTAGTATGGAGGGCACTGTTTGGAGGGAGCAATTGATTGTAATAAGCAGCTGCTTTCCTCGACAATGTTTTTCAAAGCTGGCAACAGTTTTCTTTTTTTGACTGTGACGTGTTTGGCTGATCCTCCAGGAAATTTTCTTTCTCAATTTATTAACCTTTTTTCTTTATCATTCAAATTTTCAACTCAAAACTTTTTTTTCTCCTTATTTGGCAACCTATAAACTATTTCCTTATTTTTTTTTCTGCGGCTACAGCACGATGACATTGCATTGCGTATTTTCATGTCTGTTATGACTGTAAAACTTTGTAAGTTTTTGTCAATGAAATATTTTGTTCGTTCGTTTGTTTGTTGTATTCTTCTTTGGTGACATTTCGTCCAGCAAACACATCACTCCTATACTTCCTCTGCACTGTTTACATTTGATGTCTGTGATGAGATGGATTTCCTGAGAAATTATAAAAGCATACTTAATTTTTCTATCCATTACAATATAAGGACAGTTCATTCGTACATGAAAATAAACTGTGCATCTACACTTCTGATAAAATTCATAAATAGAAGCAGCTACTGAGCACTATGAATCAAATAAGAGGCAAAATTTGTTTCCTGTGCTGATGTTGCAGTTTCGGCCAGAAAAATTAACATTAAAAAAGATTGTATTTGAACTTTAGCAGATAGCCAAAAACTTTTCATATTTTAACTGGTGTAGGAGGCCAAATACCCTACATACTGGAAAGCAGCATGCTATTGTTATAAACTAAAGGCCCTTGAGGGCCTGAATCGCTATACTGGCTATAATTTTGCCTAAACCTTATGTTTTCTGAAACTCGTTTTAAGGCTATGACGAAGGGAAAAATATTGTTTGAAGCTATCATTTTAGTCTTTTCCCATATTGAAAAGACACAAAATACATGTGCTTGTCCACAAAGTGTAAAGTGTAAATTTAGTTGTCTCACAAACATCTAGTATGATAGAGTCTGTGTCTAATTCTGATCCAGATTAGAAGAGAAAAAAATGATACGCTCCTAACCCCACCATGGACACCCTCTTCCTGTCACAAATATATTTTTGATATTTCACCTATAATATGTACTACCACAAGGGCATTTATAAACTTTCAGGTTGATATCAATGCTTGTTTCTACAGTAATTTCACATAACTGGTATAAAATTTATAAAGCCTTCTCATTGATTAACCCTTTGCCAAACAGTTCTGACTTTTAACAACCCTGGGAAAAAGCTTCTTGAAAAATCGTGAGAAAAAGAGAAAATGCTGGTAACCAGTATTTTCTCCTTTTTCTACAATATTCCCTATCCTATCATAGACAAGTCTACCAATATACACAATATTTAATTTAAATAGTACATGTATGATGTAAAATTGAATGCATTATAACACCTGCATTGATTGCCAGTAATTTTGGTCTCTACTGGGGCTTTAACCCTATGCCAAACGACAAAATCTTAGTCCCAAATGAAAGTATTTGCAGACGACAAAATAGTTGTTACTTAAACATTGAAGTTTGTATTGGGAAGGTAGAAAATTAGTATACTATCAGTTTTTTCTTCTCTCACAATGCTTTCAAAAGGCGTCTTTCTTAAGTTCATTAAATGTCCTGATTATGTAGTAAAAGGTTAAGCAAGTAAATTTATGGTTCATTTCAACATCAATTACATAAAACATACTCTGGTTTGATTATTATTATTCAATATTTAGCTTTCAACTTGCTGCATTTTGTCATCTGTAAACTCAAATACACCACTTCATTTTCTTGTCCCTCTACTGGCACCCTTTCCTTTCTCTTTGGATCCATCTCTTCGTGGCTTTTTTGAAGCCACCCTTTCTCTGTAGGCTTCTCTTCTTCTACCCTTTCAATCTGTCTTTCCTCTGCTTACAAGCTATTCTGGTGGCTGATATTTGGACAAGGGTGGGGAGGGACTCTCCTGAAATCTGAAATATACAATTATAGTTCTAAACGCAAATCTTTAAAAATCAAAACATTGGGTGCCGCTATCCCTCATCTGTCTTTAAGTCATAGATTTATATGACACTTTCCATAATTCCATTTTTTTCTGCAAATATAGATACATGTATCTCAAGTCTGAATATGGATTCCTTCATATGTTTCCAAATTCATGCATCACTTCAACTGTCAAAAATCTGTCAATGATGCAGTTAACTCTTTCAGCGCCCAATATATAAACTCAATCCTTTTTTATGCCTGAAAATGGAATCCACTGAGATTCAGAAGGATATTTTTCTCATATGCTTGACTAAACAAGCGGACAGAATAAATCCAAGATCAGACTGCACAATCTGTGCAGTCTGATCTTGATCTATGCCGTCCGCAAAAGTATCCTTTTTCGCCTATGGTGCCAAAAGGGTTCATAAGGATGTATAATTAAATCTAGCATTGAGAAGTTAACACTAAGTGGTCGAAAACGTACAAGCTACATTGACTGACACAACGTCAACGATCCATCATAAACCAAAATTACATGATAGTGATTACAATGAGGAGTAATTCACCTGTCAAGATGGTAAATAATGCAAACAACAATTAATCGGATGGCAATGCAGCTGAATTTCATTTGGCTGCATATTCTTCGGTCCTTTTGAGTAAACCCCTGTTCGCTTTCACAACACATCGCGCACCAAATTTTTGCGTATTTTGATATGAAATGTAGCTTAAAATATTATGATTGTTTACTATTCTTAACAATTAATCGACCACTGGTCTTTGATTTTTTATTAACTTCTTTATTTGAGCGTAATTTGTAACAAAAGTGTAATTATATACCATAATGTCTTCTTCAGACGCCATGTTTGAAGCTTCGCCTGTCTTACACAATGTTTATTTCCGGTATGCAAATGAGCGAGTTACCTATCGTATCGGGCCATGTAAAAATAGACCGTGTTTCCCGTCGGTGTCGACCTGGGCCGTAGTAAATCTCTAATTTCTCTTGTTGTCGGATGGTTTTCGACTACTGGGGTTTTATGAATGAAAATGAAGAGGCTTTGGGAGCATAAGGATGATTTTTTTGTATTTTTGTAAAATTTTCGTCCAAAAATCTGAAGGGCCACCTTTAACAAATAAGAACTTGGTAAGAATATATACATAAAATCTAAAACAAAAACAGTGTCAAATTTGTACCTTGTATCGAATCCCGCGTACGTGCACGAACCATCGTTGAAAAATTCGACAGATGAACTCGTATCGTTGAATGGAAACACTAAAACGGTTGTATAGTTAAAATTTCGATGGCAGTGGCGTTTAAACAACAGGCCTAAAAGTACCGGTATATACCGGGTGCTGCGAGCAATTACTTTCCCCAAAGAGTCTATCAGTCACATATGTTATACTTCTAATCGCTCTAGGGTTTACTAAATTTGATTATTTTTTACTCATTTACACTATCGTGAAAATATTTTTTACTCCTTTACACTATCGTGAAAAAATTAACAAAGTTATCGAACAATGTACAACACGCAAAAAGGAATATGCCGGATGACTAGCCCACTAGATCAAAGCACTTTGGTATCAAATGATCAATTCTTATATGTCGTAGCTTTTGAAGATAAGAGTTATTGTTTATCTCCTAAAATTTACATTTTGGACATTTCAAATTAAATACCCAGTCGTAAATCGAACTTAACTTTTAAATGGTTTTTATAAGATGTTTTATGCCTAGGCTAGCATACAAATCCTAATTTCGGAGAAAAAAGGTTTGAGCGATCGGAATCTGTTTCACTGTACTTCGATAATAATTGTAAACATTACAGGGAGATTACTCTGGGAGCTGTTTCCGTAGGATTCGAAGGTTATGGTGGTCAACATTTTTGCTATTGATCATGTTTTATAGAAACAGTTTGTCGCATAATGGATGAATTGAGGAGAAAGATTGTATCAAAATACCTGATAAGGTGTCATGATCATTAAACTAAGGTAACACACACTGAGTAAAACTGGATTTGAAAAACTGAGGTGGACAGTGAGTTTTTGTCGCCAGGGGGTGCTTATCAAAAGGCACATCGAAAAAAATCCAAACAGTTCAAAACCAATATTATTAAAACAGCGATTACGTAATCGCTGTTTTAAAAAAAGAGGGCCATGATGACCCTGGATCATATTCTGACCAAGTTTAACCCTTTACCACACAATCCCAACTTTTAACGACCCCTAAAAAGAGAGCTTTTTAAAACTTTTTGGGAAAAGGAGAAAATGCTGGTAACCAGCATTTTCTTCTTTTCCCACAATATTTTCTACCCTTCAAAGCCTACTTTCCAAAGTTTTTGTCACATTTTTTTAGTTGTCTGCGAATTCTTTCAATTTAGGCAGGCTAAATTTTTTTTCATTTGGTAAAGAGTTAATGAAATGTATGCAATAACCAAACTTTTAACTCTTTACTACACATTCCCATTTTCAACGATCCTTCGAAACAAACCTTTTGAAATTATTGTGGGAAAAGGACAAAATGCTGGTTACCATAATTTTCCACTATTTCCACTACGTTTATCACCATTTCAGAGAATACCGGTACTTTTTTCATTTGTATAAAATTCTAGTTTTTCATCTGCATATGTTTTCAACTGTAAAGCAAGTAAAATTTGTCATTTGGCAAGGGGTTAGCAGGCTGATTTTTTTTGTAGTTATTTGATGAAGTAGTCTACTTTGATAAATATTACATAACTAACTCATCAGAGATACAAACAAAGGCAGGCATACACAAGTTATCCTATAGAATGCACACACAGATTTCCCATGTATATGACAATGATCCATTTAAGATTAACATTTTCAATTAGATCTTTTATTGAAATAATTTCATGGGAAAGCTATGAACATTGTTCATGAACATGGGACATTAGATGTCATTTTTTAGGTAGAAATACAGTAAACAATGACTGCATATGACAGACACAATTACAAAAGTTCTCCAAGTTTTTTGACATGATTCATGTATAAAGCAAGGTCCAGCAATTTTTGCCCATGTTGATAACAACCTTTGGTTTCAAGACTGTAACATATAAGGTTTTGTGTACAACTTACTCATAATTGATATCTGTGGGTAAACGTCTGTAACTACCCTAACAGCATTTGACCCATTTCTTTCGAGTTTATTTATGGTTCTCTCAAACCGAACGGCTTCCATATGTCCTGAGGCCAACATACCTTCCCTCCTATTGATCTTCTATTTCCACTGCACTTTGCAGAGTGGCCTGGACTGTTCACTCTACCATACCCTTAAAATATAAAATTTTGTCATTTAAGTATATAAGCATCTAATGAAATCTATGCGTGTACTTTTCATTTCATTATATAACTGAAATTATCAAATTTGAAGATGTTTTAACTCTATAGCAGACGACAAAATACAGGACTTTTCCAAGTTGAAAGCATTTGCTGACAACAATTTAAATGGATGGAATATGTTTTTGAAAGAGTAGAAAGCGCGGGAAAAAGAGAAAATCCTGGTTACCAGCATTTTCTCCAGTTCCAACAATGTTTTCAAAAAGCCTCATATTTCAGTCGTGAAAAATTCGAGATGTGTGGGAAAGGGTTAATCTGGGCTATTTAGTCTAGTTTGTATGTCATAAATCAAAGTTTCTGGTAAGACATCAATGAATACACCTAAACATATTTTTCCTCTATGGTCATATAGCCAATATACAGTTGCACTCAGTAAACAGGAGCAATTTTGGGTGTTTAACCCTTCACAAATCAATCTCATGTTTTAATGACCCTGTGCCAGACGGCTTTTGAAACATCGTGTGAATTGAAGAAAATGCATGTAACAAGCATTTTCTCATTTTCCGACAATGTTTTCTACCGCATCAAAGACAGAAATCATCATTTAAGCTATAGTTGATTTGTCGTCTGCAAATGCTTTGAATTTGGTTGAGTCCAAAATATTGTCATCTGGAAAGAGTTCAGTTACGGAATGATCGTTTAGCAACACAGAGGACCAAGATCAGGCTACCCTGGCAAAATGGTCTACTGTTACATTGACAGGACCACGTTGTGCATAGTGTATTGAGAACAAGTTTAATGTACCCTAAATGTTATACTACACAAGACATATTTTAGTTAACACTTTGCTCTAGAGAACCTTGGTTGTAGGTTTCTTGAATAAATGGAGTCGATTCAATTCGGGTCTTTATATTTTGATTTTATCCTTAAATGGGTCAACCAAGACGTAACAAACGTCATATACATGACTCAAAACTAAAGCCAGAGACTAGTCTATATTTAATTAAAGGGCAAATCCTAAAATATTTTGACCAGACTGTTTTTTTCCTTTAAAGGGCAAATCCTAAAATATTATGACCACACTGTTTTTTTCCTTTAATCAGCTGCAAATGATGTCAGTTAAACATGTGTCCGTCATTTTTCATAAATACCACCCTGTAACATGCCATAAACCACGGCCGAATTGTCACGCTGATATACGGCCCTAAAATGGTACATGGCTTACTTCCCCTGATTCGCTTATCTCCCGTGAATGTGTGACGTCATTGTCATGTCAGTCTGTGTATACCGTCAGTAGACATACAGTAGGAACGCGGATGATTGTATGCAGATATCTGAGTATTAACTGAGAATTGAGCCGAAAAAATGGTAAATTGTGCAGCCTATGGCTGCAACGTCGATTCGGGAACTCATAGAATTAGTATGTTCAAATTTCCGAAGGAATTAAAAAGGAGGAAACTATGGATTGAACGTTTAAACCGGAGCCGGACAGTAGCGACAGAATTTTTGCCATCGGTTCATTCGAAATTGTGTCTGAAATACTTCGATGACAGTCAGTTCTTAATAAGTCCAAAACTCGCAAAAGAAATTGATTATAGGAATTTTAGGCTGCGGTTAAAACCTGACGCTGTGCCGACATTATTCGAAACTCCGAGTCGAAAGGAGATAGGCCTTAAACCGAAACTTCGAAAGACAGACATTCCGCAACGGCAATTTCCAAAAAGAAAATCCAATATGAAGTAGGTAATTTCTTTTTTTTCTCGAAACTGGAATACATGAATTGTTATTCGTACTATTTAACCCTTTTCTACATTATCGCTTCATTCTGAACAAAGGAGAAATTGCTACCGTTTTCTCCCTTTTCCAAATGATTTCAACATTTAACAAAATTATAGATTCATCCAAATTCATAACATAAATTTTGCAAATAACAAAGTCGACATTGTTCAAATGTAAACTTTCAAGGGATAATAATCATTCTTTGAACAGCAAACATCATTTTCTTCCCACACTGTTTTTCAAACACTCTTTCTTTGGGTATTGGAAACTAGATCTAGAGTTTGTATGGTAAAGGGTTAAGTCAGTATCTAGCTACCCCTAGTCATGGTCATAAATGTTAATCCATCACCAACCAGTTGAAACAATACAGGAAATGGTTACATAACATTTGCATATCTCACCCCTTTACACTGTCATGTTTGTTAGTGACAGTAAACCCATGTTACAACTTTTATCCCATACACTACTTCTCTTTGACATTTCACTCTTAAAAATGATTTGACAACTTACATGCATTTTGAACAAATTTTGAATTATATCTATACAATTTTGATTTGTGGATATTTCCTTGTTCCTATCCATATTATGTCTTCCAGACAGGCTGTTGAGAAAAATGTTTTGAACATGTCAGTATGAAAATTCTGAAATTGCAAATTTGACACAGGTCATTTTCTCTGATAATCAGACAAAAGTGAGGAAATTAAAAATAACACATTTCTTTTTAGATTAGGAAACAGAATGTTTTTGACCAGGCTCACACCAATTCTTTTACCTTTTACCTCAAAATTCTGACCTTCAACCACCCAAATGGAGAAGGCTTTTGAGGACAGGGTGAAAAAAGGAATAAGTCCTGATACCCAGAGTTATCTTCTTTTCCTACAATATTTTCTACCCTCAAACCTATTGTCAAGGCCACATTTGATCTGTGGTCTGCAAATACTTTCGGTGTGGAGTGGACAAGTCTAAAGTTTTGACATCTGTGTAAGGGTTTAGCCTAACCCTAACCCAAATAATAAAAAAAAAATTAGAATATTTCAAATCCACAGCATTTAAATATGACCGATAAAATGTGATTGTTTATTGGAATTTAGTTTAACTTAGTTTAACCCTTTACCAAACAATCCTTTGTTTTAACGACCCTGGTGAAGAAAGAAAAACCTTTTGAAAACATTGTAGGTAAAGAAGAAAATGCTGGTAACCAGTATTTTCTCCTTTTTCTACAATGTTTTCTACCCCATTAAAGACAAGTCCAAACATGTGAGTAAAATTTAAATGTTGACTCCAAATGCTTTCAATTCGGTTGAGTCAATAAATTTGACGTTTGGTAACAATGTAAACATGTATTTTGTGAAACAAGTTCATACAACTCGTACTAATCTCTTCAGATACTGCTTCCTGGGAACTAAACCAGAACTCGTGCCCAATGTGTGGGATTTATATTTAACCCTTTACCAATCAATCCCTAGTTTTTACGACCCTGAGACAGAAGCCTTTTAAAAACATTGCAGGAAAAGGAGATAATGCTGGCAGCCAGCATTTTCTCCTTTTACCACAATTTTTTCTACTCTGCTGGAAACAAATTTCAATTTTTGAAATATTTAACTTTATTTTGTCGTCTGCAAGTGATTTCAATTTGGACCTGTTTAATATTTTGTCGTTTGGTAAAGAGTTAAAAATAGAAAATATTGTGGATAAAGGACCAACTGATAGTTACCAGCTCTTTCTATGTTTTTACAATGAATCTGAAGTCGTCTATACTGCAGTTTGACCGGAATGTCAGTATTAACCGCTCAGTCCCTAGTAGACCAATTTGAGACTTACCCGAATTGAAACAATTTGCATAAGACAAACAAGAAGTGAACAAATTTACACTATCTTTCCCACGGCTTACAATTCAGAGTTTAAGACTTTCACAGAGAAGCTCTATATGGAACATACAATAGCTATACATGTATGATAAATTTTTGCATTAAATGGATCATGTGGACAAGATAAACACAAAAAAGTATTTCACACAGGTAGATCCCCTCTCCCTCTCTCTGATGTTCATGTATTTCTGTATGGTAAGAAATGCAACTAAAATAATTTTCAAAATAATTTTGAGAATTAACTCTTAATAATCTCGGAACATATTCTTTTATCAAATTTCATGCTGGTTAACAGCATTTCAAAATATTCTTATTCCCATGAAAATCGTGATTTATAGTGGAACCCTTCACCCATGAGAGAATAAACTTGTACCCGTCAATGTTTACAGAATTCTTTACAAGGTACAAATATCAACAAGGACCCATTAACAAATAATTAGAACTAACATCTCACGATTATCAATCGTAAAAGTCAAGAAAAAGGTTATTTAACATGAAACTAAAGTGTCGGGGAAATGTCTTCAGAAGTGTCGGGGAACTGTCTTGTCGTGGAACTGTCTTGAAACCGTCCTTTTTTTTTTTGTTTAATTCCGCCCGTTAATCTACTGAAAATGCTTCACGTGAAACAAAGTTTATGCCATACACTTAATTCTATCATGTATAGAATAATATTTCTGTAAGCGATGTTCGCCCCGTAATGGACGTATTTCAATAGCGCGCGATACTCAACATGTTGAAAAGTCCGGCACAACATCGTCATTTTCGTCATCAGTGGGCGAAAAGTTACTTTTATCCTCATCACCAGAAACTTAAAAAGTTTCTTTAAAAATTGGCTCGTACATGTACGGCCTTACCGGCCCAGAATCGTCTATTTCTTCGTTTTCAATATCGCTCAGTTCACTATCGTAAATAACGTCCATATTGAAACAAGCTCTCCTATGACGTCACAAATCAAGGGACGCAACAATAAGTAAGGGAGATAAGCGATGCAATAAAAATTAATAAGCAGAAATATGAATTGAAAAAAAGTACTTTTACTAATTTTTTTTTTCTAATTACAACATTACCAGGTTACCATTTGATAAATGTAGATTTGAAAATTAACCATATCTGAAACTTGTTGATTTGCCCTTTAAGCGGCAGCTCCATGCCCGATAAAAATGTCAGAAATGCAGTAAATTGACGGTTGCCATAGGCCAAGTTTGTTTTGCAGACTATCAATAGCCTTGTTTATGGGTAAAGAGTGTTACAAACATGAATTTCAAAATTAAAAACAACAAAACTGAAAAGAAAATGAAAGCAGAAATTTTTCAAAAAAAGCGATTTTTATAATTTAAATTGTTCGAGACAGCCCCTTACCAATCGATCAAAAGTTTCGCCACATCTCCGTCGTGCAAACAATACTGTTCTCTTCCGTTATTTCTTTCCACCCATCAGTCTGGTAGCGTAAATTTACTGTTTACTGTCTAGTTTTACGAGCTTGTGCCAATCTTCGTCTTTTCATGGCCGGTGGCGTTCTTCACTACGGACGAGACGCCATTTTTGTTATGGAATTTAAGCGTCATTAGTCACGTGCCAGTCACGTGACATTCCCACAATGCTTGTTGATTTCTGGCGCGAAATCTCAAAATATCTTACGAGGCTACGTAGCCTTTTAAGGAACACTATCAAATTCTTTTTTTCCCGTAATTTTATGATTCTTGATTATTGATGATTTGCATTGTTTTTATACGCCCGTCGAAGACGGGACGTATTATGGGATCACCCATGGCGTACGGGCGTACGGGCGTCCAGGCGGGCGGGCGGGCGGCATCCAGTTCTTTGTCCGGAGCATAACTTTGTCATCTCCAGTCCGATTGACTTGAAACTTGGCATTTGTGTTTGTTGCAATAATATGGAGTGCAGTGCGAAAGAACCATAACTCTACCTCGTGCTGTCTGAGTTATTTCCTTTTGATCGTCATTTTTACAGCATTTTCTGGTTGTCCGGAGCATAACTTTGTCATCTCTTGTCTGAACATCTTCAAATTTGGTATGCATAATTGTTGAAAAATTACAGAGTGCAGTGCACAAGAACCATAGCTCTTCCTAGCACGAATTTTGAGTTATTCCCCCTTAGATCTTCATTTTTATAGCATTTCTTGCTTGTCCGGAGCATTGTCATCTTAAGTAGGAATAACTTGAAATTATGGTATGCTTATTTGTTGCAATATTTGGAAGTGCAGTGCGCAAGAATTGTAACTCTACCTCGTGCTGTCTTTGAGTTATTTCCCTTTGATCGTCGTTTTTACAGCATCTAGTGCTTGTCCGGAATATAACTTTGTCATCTCAAGTCAGAAGGACTTCAAACTTGAAATACATGTTTGTTGCAATATTACGGAGTACAGTACACAAGAACAATAACTCTACCTAGCGCGGATTTTGAGTAATTCCACTTTGATCTTCATTTTTACAGTCCAGTTCTTTGTCCGGAGCTTAACTTTGTCATCTCCAGTCCGATCGACTTGAAACTTGGCATTTGTGTTGGTTGCAATAATACGGAGTGCAGGGCGCAAGAATTTTAACTCTACCTCGTGCTGTCTTTGAGTTATTTCCCTTTGATCGTCATTTTTACAGCATTTTCTGGTTGTCCGGAGCATAACTTTGTCATCTCTTGTCTGAGCATCTTCAAATTTGGTATGCATGTTTGTTGCAATATTATGGAGTACAGTGCGCAAGAACAATAACTCTACCTAGTGCGGATTTTGAGTAATTCCACTTTGTTCTTCATTTTTACAGTATTTCTTGCTTGTCGGGAACGGAACTTTTTCACCTCAAGTCAAATTGACTTGAGACTTGGTAAACGTGTTTGTTGCAGTTACGAAAAGTGCAATGCACTGGAGCCGCAACGTTACTTAATGCCCTTTTGGAATTATTCCCTATTCATTATTTTTTTTTTTACAGCTTTTCATGCTTCTCTACAATATAACTTTGTCTTTTCATGTTGGAATGACTTGAAACTTTACATGCATATTTCCATAACATAAGAGGAGACATTCATGCCTATTTCAATCACTTACATGATTTTTGCTGCACTACTATTTTCCTCTACCTGCCCTTTACGATTATTATTCCCCCTCGACAGCTGGCGGTGGGACGGGCGTATCTTGCGACAATTTGCCGCTCTTGTTTCTTATAAATTTCAGTGATATATATATTTTTTAATTTGGTGAGATGTGAAAAATCTAAATACCCACCTTTAAAAAAGAGAGAAAAATTCCACGATAAAGGCGGAAACTTGTTTCAAAAACGACTTTATTATTTATATATTTCTTCAATTTATTTCTAAAGTTTATTTCAGCTATCTCGTGGAGATATCCGAGATTTCCCGAGAGCACATATCTCACGTGATTGATGTTGTTAATTTCCCGGAAACGCAGTCGTGTCCTGACGCCATTTCTATCCACCGTTTTAATAACCAATGTCAGATGAATGAAGTCGATATGGGGTCTGTAAACACGGTTTCATTTAGAAATAAATGGACGTTAGCTCTGGATTCATGTGATAAAATGGCTGTTTGACGAGGAGAGTGAGTTTTTACCGCCAAAATTGACTTATCATAAAGGCGGCGGTTTAATCTTTAAATTACTTTCGGAGAAATGCTGTCAGAACTGAGGGAAGTTCGTGGCTTGAATGTCGAAGCGATCATTTGTGCTGTAATTGGCTCAATTTCAGTCTAAAATTGGTTTTTGATTGGTGATAAGGGGAGTTTTTCCGGACTGGAAATTGACAAGATTGATTTGTAATTTGTGTCAGTTATTTCCCCTCTGAGCGTTATTTATTGAGAACGATTGCTCAAAATTGTTGATTCTGTTCTTGGCGCGATGATCGGTCTCTAAAATTTGACTCCAAAGGATGATAAAAGTAATACATTTTAACTAATGAGCTGGTTTCCGGTAAAAAAGGGAAACACTAATTTTGTTAGACGGGAACCAGTCGTCTTGGCATCCGTATGGTATTGTGAGAATAAGGTTCCTAGGTAAACGATTTTTATCTGTTTTTTAAAAGATGATTCACTTACTATACAACCTTTTGAAAATTCATCTCTTTTCCAAACGAAAAAAATTTAGACTTGTTCAAATTGATAACATTTACAGACGACAAATTAGATGTAGCTCAAGGAATTGTTTAATTACCAGCATTTTCATCTTTTCCTACAATGTTTTCCAAAGCCTACTCCCTTAAAGTCGTTAAAAGTTGGGGGTGTGGTAAAGGGTTAAAGCAGATTACGGCGATTGCTGGTAGACAGAATGGAAAAAGATGATGTTACTCAGAAGGTTCGATCTTTATGTCGCGAGGTTACTCGTCAGAGATATTACAAAGGCAAACATTCTGACCAAGTTTCACTTTCATTTGATGGAACTTGTAATCTTTAATCCATACGAATAAAGCAGAACTTGTAAACAATTTTGCTTCCAAAACAAAGTCAAAGAAATTATTTTGATTTTCAAAAGCAAAAGTTGAATCTTTCATATATTTGAGAGAGGACCGAGTAGTCGAATATTCGATTATTCTAAAAGTTGATTGATATTTGAAAATGAATAAAAATGAATAGAATGAATATTGGATTAGTACCAGTATTTATTTTGTGCAATTACAGGCTCAGTCTTTTGTTTAATTGTTTAATTTATGCAACGGACATTTCTTCAGAGAGGAAAAATCTAACTAAAACCCATTTTTCGTAAAATGTGATGAGACACCATTTCATTCCTAGTCCCTGCATGTATCAAAATGGGTGAAAATATGCTAGAACGAAAGAGACCAGATGTTCAGTGTATGCTTTTACAGATATAGTTAGAACAAAGTTCCATTACTTAAACAGTCATAAAAATCGTCCGGAGTAAATATGGAAGCGAGTATGAAACGTAAATTTTAAAAGCATCTCACTCTCAACCTTTTACCAAAAAACCCCTTGTTTTAACTATCCTGAGGAAATTTCTTTCGAAAACATTAAGGGAAAAGGAAAGAAAATGCTGGTTAATGATAATTTACGCTCCTGCTCAAAGATTTTTCCCATCACTTGAAGAACAATCAATTTTACGTCTTTATATGCTGTTAATTTGGAGAATCAACAAATTTCTTCGCTTATTCGAGGGTTAATACAAAGGCACGTAAAGCAATTTTACGAATATATTATTTTGTATTCATATATAGATTCCAGAAGCCTTCTAGGAAATTTACGTTCAATGAGTATTTTAAGATCCTTGACTGAACAGTTACGTCCATTTTGACCCATGGAGATTCGAATTTTCAGGCTGTATATAAAAAAAATCGAAATCTGAGAGGTTTCTTTTAAATTTGAAAACTTTGTCAAATTATTCAATGACACTTTAAGAATGTGGAATTTATCCCTAATCTATCCATTATCATAATGATTTCAAAAACTTTTTCCCACAAGGGTCGTTAAGACTCGGGATTGTATGGTACAGGGTTAAAGTGCAGAGAGATATTTTACTTTTAACATACCGTTTCAGCAAAAATGTTCATTATCATATTTCGTTGTGAATAATGGACACGGCCGTCAAGGTGAATGAGAATAGAGGAGACAGACTTTGCACGTATTGTTTCATCCGTAGCGATGGTTTTTTGTAAGTTGATGACTACCTTCATCGTTTGCGAAAAAATTAAAACAGTACACGAAATTCGTTTATTTTCTTGATTAAAACATAAAGTTGCTTAATAAAACCTTCAACAGTTGTTACAGGGTGAAGACCCAGACGAAATCTGCGATTTAGCTTTAAATGTAAGTAAATTAATGGAATGTATCTAAAACTTGGCACATTGCTGTGTCTACATTCAAGAAACTTGATGACTACAGTGGGCCAGAGGCCTTGTTATGCTTATAAACAATATTTTGTAAAATTGTGATGTAAGTAAAACTTGTATTCAACTTTTTTCCACAGGCGAAAAACTGAGGTTCTCCATAAGAATCACTTAACCATGATAACGTTACATCCGTATTTACTTTCCATACGTGCAGGCAAGAAGATAAATGGCCGAGTTCCGATCAAAGCGCGAATGTTTCCAGCGTCATGAACAACCTAAACAATATACAAAACCACGTCGACAACTCTAATTTATCAAATTAAGCACCTTGGGATGCCAAAACGCCATTAACCTATACCGTATCTATGTAAATATGGACGTGTGCCTCGTTCCCAATAATTCGATGTCTTCTACAGGAAACTTTATTGCGCATGCGTGCCATCAAGGGAAGCCATAATTACCAGTTTCGTGCGTTATATTTGATCTGTGACTGTAATAAAATGATATTTTATTTTTTTACAGCTGATTAAAAACTAGAAATGTGTCATTTAGTTATCTTCATTATCTGTTTCTCTTGTTTCATCTTGGGTTATTTATCATTTTTGTTAGACAAAATATTTTATTTCTGAAGATGGCGTAACCATTACGGCTCTCAAGGACAATTATTTCTACAGGCGTGAGGGAACTAAGCTACAAGTTAGTAAAAACCAAGAATAATGGTAATGAAATATCAAAGTATCCTGTTTTATTGGATCTTACTAAGCTAAGCTCGTCTTTACCTTTCGGTTGCTTTGTGGATAGTGAAGTTGTTACAACATCTAGTAGACCAATAGCATTTGACTTTCAAGTGAGCAACGTGCAGCTTATGGTACTTAACCCCTTACCACACAACAAAAATGTAGACTTGTCCAAATTCAAAGCCTTCGCAGACAACAGTTTAAATGTGGCTCAGATGATTGAATTTTTCTTTGATAGGGTAAAACAAAGATTGTGGGAAAAGGAGAAATTGCTGGTTACCAGGATTTTCTCCTTTTCCTACAGTGTTTTCAAAAGGCTTCGCACTCGGGGTCGTCACAACTTGGGACTGTGTGGTAAAGGGTTAAAGAGTGGACAATGTAGGTCACGACCAAATACCTTGTGACATCTTGCAGTCAAACGCCCTGTAAAATGCAACAACTCTTTTTTTTCCCCTGACTTGAGAAGTCCTATTCCATTTATATAACGCTATATTTTTGTTTATTCAATGTACTTTTAAGAAATATTTTAAGAAAATATGTGTCAGCTCAGTAGCTTTCAATTTTTTCAGGACTGTACTTTTCATTCTGCTTGTTATTTCATTTGGAGGTTTCAACGGTGAGTCGATCCTTATGATCCTAATACTGGAAGACTATAATTATCTGTGATACATGTCTCACTACTCGCAACATTTTAGCCATTCCTTGTTAAAAGGCATTTAATACATCTGCAAGAACAAAAACTATCGAAACAGGTCAGCTTGGGCAGTGTCTGAAGATTGACCTGAATCGATACTTTTTGCTTTGGCTCAATTTTCTGCGTGTCCAAGGAACATCCTACCTGAGGATTCAGCCGGTTGTTAGACAAAATGGATTTTATAGATCTACAATTATGACTGTTATAACTTGCTTGGCATAATGCATCACGGAGATACAATAAAACCGTTTTTCTAGAGCATGGCTTATTTTTTATTTACCAAAATTGAATACAATAAGTTAAATATGGCTTAAATGATGGGATTTGATTTGTAATCGGTAGAAAACGTTTTTTTGAAAAAGGAGAAACTGACTGGTTGTAGCATGTCCTCCTTTTTCCCTCACAATGTTTTCTAATACCTTTTCCCCTGGGGACTTTTTTTTATTTTTTTTATGCATTAAATTAAATTTCTTTTAAAAATACCGCCAAATACCACCAGGTATATTTCGGTTGCAATTACCTTAATTGTAGAGTTACACCAAATATAAATGGGCAATTTTGGGCGTTTAAATAATGGAATGGTCGTTTTGCAACCGGTAAATAGTCTAATTTTATCACATCAGATATGACGTAATCATACTAAATTGAATAAGAATCATTGTAATCGACGCGTTTTATTGATCATGTGACATTCTCACAAATCTATGCAAAACTCTGTCGCAAAATCTTGATTTTTGAATACATAAAGAGGCTAGTGACGTAGCCAATTAAGAAAAATACCATTTAAAAATACTTTTTTCATACTTTTTCACCTCTTCTTTTCTGATGATTTACCAGGTAATGATTCAGTTATACATGTAAATCATTTCAAACTCGAAGCAAATTTCACAGCCGCGGCTACATGTATTTTACCCCTTGAAATCAGACAGACTCCGGCTTTGCCGTTAATCCTGTAACGCCTAATTGCTATAGAAATAGATAATGGCAAACGTGGTAGATTCAGATCAGCAGATAAAAAAGGAATATATGGTACTCTCTGGCAAAAGGGGGTTAATGCATACCCATGATGCATTGTACCAAGTAAGTCATCACATAACTAGGTATCCATAAAACCATTTTGTCAAACAACCGACTGGAATATGAGCTATATGTAATATGTCCTTGAACATGCAGGAAATGTACAAACAGCAAAAAAAGTATGGAACCATATCAGCATTTGCCGACTGCGCAGGCTGATATGGGTCGGTCAAGAGGCATTAAACCCCATTTGCACAGAGCAAGGCTCATACAGGAGAAGTGTTTGTCTGCACAACGTAAGATATGTTAGCGGTAAAGGAAAGCTGATGCTCTTCGCAGTAGCCCAAACAGTTGTCTAAGAGCTGAAGAAAGTTTTACTGACCAAAATACATTAACCCATTACACAACAAGGCTATACTTTAACGTCCCTGAGGAAATAAGTTTTTAAAAACGTTGTAAGAAAAGAAGGAAATCGTGGTAACCAGCATTTTCTTCTTTTTCTAATCTATAACGGTTTTTTTTTTTGCAACTTCAAAAACGTACTTATTATTTTTAAGATATTTCATAATTCGTCTGCAAATGCTTCGAAATTAGACAAGTCTAAAATCTCGTCATCTGGTGAAGAGTTTAAGATGTACCAGTAGCCATAATCCTGCTTAAAGGCCCAGTAGCAGCCAAAAACAAACAAAATGGGTGTTGAAATTTATTTTATTCAAATTATACCTTTTAAAAGAATACTGTGACGACAACAATCTGTTATTGTAAGGTCGGTCCAAGTATTAGTCGCTGGCAGAAAAATGAATTTTAAAATCAGGTAAAAGATGAACAAAAGATAGAGCGCACTGGCAACTGTTGACCCACTTTTGAAATTCTTTTTTCTGCCAGCGACAAACACTTGGAACAACCATACAATAACAGAATGTCGTCTTCAGAATAATTTTCATACTTTTAAATGGTATGATTTAAATCTAAATGCATTTTCACACCTGCGTTGCTATTCTAGCCGCTTTTGGGGCTTTAATAAAGATGGCGGTTCCTTGGTTTAGATTTGCCACCTTATCGATAAACAGACCCTTGTGCCATCGATAGTACTTCCTGTATCTTTCAGGGATATGGAGAAAGAAAGAATTATGTTGTTTCTACTGTATTTTATTTATGATGTTGCAATTATGGTGGTTTGAAGATAAATTCAGACAACAACTTCGCAATGTTGCTTTTAATGACATATCTTTATTACTAAGTATAACATTCTGACGGCTTTACAGAGTGCTTCTATGTGTTTTTACCGGGGAACTATTTTTTCTCGCGTACGTGATGACTGGTCTGACATTTTGACGCAACATTACTACACTTGTAAATGTAATCAAAACACGAGTATGGAATTCGCAAAACTAGTTCCGGTGTAATGATGCCTAGTACAGCGGGCCGAGACAGGGTGATTTATTCGAATATTAGCCGAGCACTTATTTTATGAAGCGAATCGGAACGACTGGAAAAGTCATTAGTTTTTTCTTAAAGATTGACATAGGAGCGATACGGCGAATTATTGCCATTCTTATCAGCTTTGAGAGATTCGTACAGCCGACCATCTGGAGGGAGAAATGGCTAAAACAGATTTTCTAGATCCCGGCAGAATGCGCACCAAAAATGAAATAGGATGCAAAAACCTCCGCGAAAATAATCCTTTTTAGCAAATTTTGCATCGGAGGGTTGTAAACCAATATGAAGACAGCTGAAGCTTTTGTCCAGCTCGCTGATGGCAGAATTGCATAGTGCATAGCTCAAGTATCTTAACTTTTGTCCTTGGAACCTACTTGGTAGCAATTCTGCCATTCGGACTTGAAGAGGCCTTATCAGACTGTTATTGCAGCAAAATAATTATTTTGATAGCGAAATACCACTGAAGAAAAGATTTTTCCCTCATATTTGTATTTCTTCGTTATTGAGGGTTTGCCATCTATGGCCAAGCTGAATTCAGTGATAAATATTTGAGCCATGTACTGGCAAAAGGGGGCTTAATGCATCTTCGTGATGCATTATACGAAGCAAGTCATCACGGTACATGTATTATGGATAAAAAAACCTCAGTTTGTTTTACAACCAAATAAATGATAAGGTACAGTGGTCCTTTGACATGCAGAAAATTGACCGATAGCAAAAAATTTCGGCCCAGGTCCTCGATCGATACTTTTGCAGATGCATTTCTTTAAAGATTGGTGTGATTATAAAAACCTAAATATTCCCTCGAGAAAAAAGACAGACAAATGGTAGAAAAATATTTTCATTGGGTTTTCTATTATGGGCTTCGTAGCCTCTTTAGGTATTTTCAAATTTCACGCCAGAATTAAGTTCGCAAACATTAGTGAGAATATCAGGTGATCAGTATGTCAATTATGAGGAATCATATTCTGACACGTGCGGTGACGTCATACTTGATCTCATATAAACGAAGGGCGGAGATACCGATTGTAAAGCGACTAACCCGTTATTAGAACCTGTTTGTCATACTTTTCGATAATTCATCGGGAAATAAAGGTGGCTTACAAGGTTTGATAATTCATGGTTACGACCAGTAAAATTAACCGTAAATATTTCCGTAACTCTTCAATTGTAGGCGGAAACAGTAGCTCCCGCGCACTAGTTACCTAGGTAAACAGTGCGTTCCATTCAACCAGACGGATATATGACGTATTTTATGCGCATTTACCCTACATTTCTCGCGCTTCAAGTAATATTTAACCCGTTCTTATGTAGGGGAAGGTAAGCCACGGGGAATTAAGGAAAATAATTGTACTGGGTTTTGATGAAAGTCCCAACAAAACAAGGGTAAAGCCCCTGACGGTTGCAAGGTTGCACAGATTACGACGGATAGAAAATGCATTTCAAGACATCACTTGAGTTTCTTTATCCCATTCACCTATTATATCGATCATTTATCCATATTTACTCAGCTGACTAGATTCTACACACTATCAAGTTTTAATCACTTATTTTCTTCCTGGTTGTAAAAATGTACCTTTAAAATAGTCTTGGAAAAATGAAATTGTAGCAAAGATCGCCCGACACAATACCAGCATTTGCTGGTTACCACCATCATCTCCCTTTTCCCATTATGTACTCAAACAGCTTTTCCTTCAGGATCCTTAATACTCGTGATTGTGTGAAAAAGGGCTAAGTCAATTTGACAAATCAGCAGTCGCTTACTTCTGATGAAATAGATTGGTTATATGCTCTCTGAGTTTTGTAGAACGAAGAGAGAAAAGCAGAACACGTAACTTTCTTTTAACATTTCTTTCATGGGGTCCTGCATGGCCCATTGGTGGAGTGTAGGACTCCCAACCTTGAGGCCCCGGGTTTGAGCCTCACTGGGAGTACTGGGTTTTACGTGGGAGTGTCTTTGGCAAGAGACTTCAGAGCCCTAGACTCAGGACATACATGAATATGTGAGATGTCGCTATCATAAGATTTGTTCAACATTTCTTCCCGTCAAACTCAAAAATTAAATCCAAGCAAGTCATCATATAATTATTGATCAATAAAAACCGTTTTGTTTAACAAACGACTATATCGTGATTTATAATGGTCCTTGAAAACACAGAAAATTTACAAATAGCAAAAAGTATCCATCCATTTCAGCCAGCACTAGCCCCCTTTTTAACAGAGCATGGCCCATTTATACTGACAAAAATATCTCGATTGGTCTCCCTTTACCAAAGGACAAAATATGAGAATCGAGAATATCAGAATCATTTTAATATCCGCATTGTTTATTTTTGAGTGTTATTTGCCCTTTAAAACATGGGATGGCTTACACGAGTCAAAATTTCTGTAAAGGGCCGGGCTGAATATATGGTAATAAAGAAGATCATGAAAACATTGTAACAAAACGGGAGGTCACTCACTGTGAGTTTCTCGCAATACCGTTTCACAGCAGATGCATAGAAGAAAAGGGTTAAATGTCTGCGTTTCCATCAACTATCTCGGCTGATTTAATCCCTTATCTTGGCAGGTCGCGTTGGAATGGAAGAATTATTTTGCAGGTCTGCATTGTTCGCGGAGCGATAAGGCGGCACGAGGGCGTGATTTGGCTCCACTTTTGATCATTTATATTGGTGTAGCAGAAACAACACTTTTTAAATAATCTCTGAATGTTGGTTTGGAGCTTTCGAGTGATGGATCGGTGAACCTGCGGAGCCGGTACTTACCACAATTATGAATAATATATTCTGTCCAATCTAAATTCAGAAAGAAACACAATATCCGATTGGTTAAACCGTTTTGGTTTCTGCCAATTGGAAGTTGCGTTCCTTTCAAATTTGCAAAATTCTAGTGAATAATAATCTACATGTATAATGATTACAATTTAATATTTTACCACACAATTCCGAGTTTTAACGTCCTTTTTCAGGAGTTTTTTTGAGGTTACTGTGGAAAAATGATAAAATACTGGTAATCCGCTTCTTATCCTTTTCCCAGAATGTTTTCCATCCTTTCCATGAGAATTGCCACCATTGGAGCCGCATTCTTCGACTGCCAATGCTTTTGTTTCGACAAGTCGAGAATTTTTGTCATCTGGTAAAGAGTAAAACTGGTTGGTGAATACGTTCTATAAAGCTTTCGATCTGACCATACAAAGTACGACGTTGGTGCAATACAGTTAGCTCTCTTGTCCACAGACACTGGACCCGAGGCTGCCAGGTGAGACTCAATACGCTTTTGCGGACAGTGCAGATCAAGATCAGGCTGTACAGAACGCGCAGTCTGATCATGATCTACAATGTACGACACGGTTGATATTTTCTGGTGCCAGATCTTCTAAATTGTAATAATTAAGGTTTGTATATTTGGCTGGTAATGTCTGTTCAGCTTCTTTAACCATTACAGAGGACATGGGGGGGGGGGGGGGGGGGAGGGGGGCAGGGATCAGAAACCATTTTTTTTGCACGGAGCAAAGGAATGGAAGTTTCCCCCCTTTTGAACAACATCAGCTGTTGTTGTTGCTGTTGTTGGAGCCATCGTCATTGTCATCATCATCATGTTGCGAGGAAAGTTCTCTTTCTCCGTCTAACCTAGTACATTATTATTATTATTATTGAGTATTATTAATTTTTAAAAGAGTAAGCGGCAGGCGATTTTTGAGGAAAATAATGTAAAATGTACAAAATCGATATGAACAAAAGTAAAATCCATACGATGCTTGTGTGCCAAAAGGAAATATTAGCCGAGTCAGCAATTCCTGCTTTATTCATGGAGTTCTTAACCCGTTGAGATCTGAATTAGACAACAGCGGCTTTTGCGGACGGCTTTCATCAAGATCAGACTGTTCAGAGCGTGCTGTCTGATCTTAATCTTCACAGTACTCTAGTTTAGGCAAATCTATATGCCTGGAAGATGAAACAGCCTCTGAGTTTCAGTGCATTGTATTTTCAGCCAACAATGGAAGTCAAGTTTATAATATAAAGGGGGCTTCATGCATCTGCAAAACGTTTCGATCCCATGTCAGCCTGTCCAGACCGCGAAGGTTGACATGGTTTGAAACGTTTTGCTATTTCTAAATTTTCTTTATGTCTAAGGACCCTTTTACTTCTAAATTCAGTCAATTGTTACAAGATATAGATTTTATGGATCCATAATTATGTGATGACTTGCTTCGTTTAATGCATTACAGAGATATATCAAACCCCATTCTGCCAGATTGATTGATTGATTGTTTGGTGTTTAAGGTCGTTTCAACATTATTTCAGCTATATTGCGGCGGCCAGTGCACCTATCCATGCTTTCCCGGAGATTCTTTTACCAATACTCCACACAATATTCTTTCCAGGCCATTGGCTGCTTTCCCACATCGCCATCGTCGAAACAATGGTCAGCGATGGGGGAGGAATGAATCCTGTCGCAATGACTATCATCGATCTTTGGAAAGAAATTGGCTGAGCCGGGGATCGAACCAGCGACCCCCTGTTCTCAAGCACTGTACGCTACCGACTGAGCTACTGAGGCTCGGCCTTCCGCAAGAGCACGGCTCATATATATTTTGTGCTGGAATATTTAAGCCGAGGATTTAAAGCCGAACCCGCCGCCAACGACGCAGCTAATTCAGCATTACACGGCTCTCTGTATATGGCCAGGGAGCGATGTGGAAATTTCCCACTGATTGCGAGAGCTATCTATTCAAGATTCCTCTAACTTAATAAGGAAAATCTTGTAATACGTCTGCTCTACGCTCCACGGAATGACAAACAGACGAGATTTTTATCCTTAATAACACGCTATCAGTTCCGATGAAAATAAATGTTCCTTTCTGCTACAATTGGCTTTCCGACGCCCTTGTAAACCGTCCTAAACAAAAAAGCAATTGAACCGGTGCTCAATAATGGCGGCCGATTAATCGAACCCCTGTCTAGATAATATGAAATTGATGGCTTATTTGTGAGCAATTTGCGAAATAATTGACATAAATTCCCCGTGTTTATTTCTTCTGAGAATGTCCACATCAATCAAGCGAATCTGATTGGTCTAAGAGGCATTCCATCTCACTTCTTAAATTAACTACCCGCTATTCTCCCTACTCCTCTTCAATAGGTAATTACAGTCTATATGAGCAGTGCCCTGACAAACGGAGGTTTAAAATATCTCAGTAACGGACTCATAATACATGTGGGCCATGCTCTTGGAAAAACAAGTTTAATACATCTCCATGATGCATTATACCAGGCAAGTCATCACATAATAACGGATCCATTAAATCCATTTTGTAAAACAACCGACAGAATCCTGAGGTGGAATAGTTCTTTGACAAGAAAATTGAACGATAGCAAAAACTGTCGAACCAGGTCAGCCTGCGCAGATGCATTAAACCTCCTTTTCACCGAGGACGGCTCATATTCTCTCTGTGACGTTTTCACAAAACCTTTACCGTTAAAGGGGCTTAAACCAGACTTTTCTCTGCATTTAAAAAAAAAAAAAAAATATTATTTAAATCTTAACGGAGACTGCTAATTTTTCAGTCGTGTGCAAAGATGGCTTTAGAATTAAGAGATAAATGGAAATAAACAATGCATGTGTGAAAAATACGAGCAACGAACGAAACTTTTTGTATTCATGTTGTAAAATTCCCTATTTCGTTAGTAACGGTTTGATTGCTATTGTAAAACATGGTTTAAATTTATTTTCTATCCAGGGAAATATTTGTCAGTCATAGCTCAGTTGGTAGAGTCACCGATTATGGTTTTGAAGGTCGTGAGCTAGAGTGTCAATGGGGTCATTTTTTGGGAAGACACCATTTCTTTTTTTTTGTTCTCTAACAAATCGTAAACAGTGCCATCCGTAGGATTTTTTCCTTACAAAATATCAACCCCCCCCCCTCCCTTTCCTCCACCGCTCATTAGGACTTATAGTGTAAAAAAGTGGAAGGAAAAAAAAACCAGAAAATGAGAATTAAAAGCGTTCTTGTTGTACCAATTTAAATGTCATCAAAACAACACCATTGTTCATTAACAAAGACACGGTAAATGATTTTAAACTAAACAGCGTTTTCTGATTCCCATAACAATAATTATGTTTTGTTTACAAGTAAATGTCATTTTCGACCGACTGATAAGCATGTGGCTGAGTTATGTGTCGTCACCGAAAAGATAACACCGTTTTTATTATATTTTTACTTTCAAAATAACGTCAATCACGGTTGTCTCCTCTAATAAACCCTTCAAATGGTAAGTATATTCAGCAAAAATTTGAGCAAATAGCCAAAACACATGAACGTGCTGTCTGATCTTGAATCACTGTCCGACTGGCTGAGATTTTTATCCCAGCTAAAAGAATTTTGAAATAACAAAATTTTTATTATTTGCTGGAAAGCTCCTTTTCATTTATTGAGCAGTCAAAGGTTAAAAATCGTCGACGTACGAGTAACAAGTTAAGTCGTATAGGCACGTCGACGTACGAGTGACACATTAAGTCGTATAAGCACGTCGACGTACGAGTGACACGATAAGTCGTATAAACACGTCGACGTACGAGTGACATGGTAAGTCGTATAAACACGGTAAAAAGTAAACTCTGGTGCTGCGAAATGAGTCAAGCTAGGAGGAAAACCCGAAGGTATTTTCTTTTTTAGACTATAAGTCTGTTTTCAGCATAAAATTATTTTCACTTCGGACAGTGTAGACCTAAGATCAGATTGTAAGTTCTGTGCTGTCTAATCTTAACCTATACTATTCGCAGAAGCCCATCCAGTGGCGCTTATCAGTAGAAGAAATAACGAAGAATTATGGTGATAATAATGTTTTAGTTGCAATAATAATGGTGAATATTTCCCTCAGTTTTAATGTCTTTTTTGACAAGTTTATGTGATAACTCTGTGTTAAATGTAATTACCTTGATCAATATTGAAAAAAATAACATCAATTAGTAGCCGTGGCGGCAACGATGTCTCGATAGGGTTAACGCCCCTTTAAATGGTATGTAAAACAGATATTTTATGGCGATAGCGCACCTAGTTTTGTCTTTCCGGTGTTTCAACAGTACGAGGCCCCGGCTCCTGCACTGCTCTGAAGGGTCCTTTTTGGCTAGGTGGTAAAATGTAGGACTCGTAACCTTGACGTCCCGACTTTGAGTCTCACTGGAAGGTGTTGTTTTTTTTTTTTGTGGGACGGTCGTTTGGCAACACACCTCAGAGCCCCAGCCTAGTACTGGTGAAACCCAAGATATACATGAATACGTGAGCTGTCGCTGTGATATGAATGAAATAATGTTGAAAGCGGCGTAAAACACCATTTCATATTGAACTTAAAATGCTCTGTACGGTCTGATCTTGATGTACATTGTCCACAAAAGCAAGTAATGTTATGTTCTTAGATTCGTACCAGAGTATCACGCTGTATTTAATTCAAATTGATGTTTAATTTCTAAACTGGTAGCCTGTCTTCGATTCTTTTATCAACAATAGGTAACACCTAATGCTACAAGGCAGAAATCTGCCTAGTCCGATACTTCATGAAATAACGCGAGACTTGGAAATTTAAATTGTGATATAATTTATACACAAAGATAGACCTTATCGATAAAGATTAAATCTTTAGCGAGTTTGATAAAATTGACCGTGGTCAGCAAAAAAATGTCTGTAAGAAAATTGTACCCAAAGATAGAATATTGCCCCGTTATTTTAAAACAGAAATTAAGGTATGCTGTTACGGGCTGTCTGATAGGTGGATTCGGTTCATATGAACACCAGTAACTGCCATCGATAAATAGGGTCTTGCCTGCTGCCTATTGGATGATTACGGGAGATAAAACGGGTACCAGTTTATTCGATTTCGTTTTATGCTCCATGCAAAACCTGTATAATGATTGGTATCTAAAATTCGTAAATTTATGATTTAATAAAGCTGTGGGTTATTAAAAAACAAAAACGTCTTAGGCTGACAAGAACGACTCATAGCGCTTTAAAGGACTGCGTAGATCAAGATCAGATTACACTAAAGTAAACTGTTGTCTGATCTTGCATCTACTCTACTCGATTCGTTTAAATTTTATCCACAACTTTACTGTCTAAATTTTTTTTTTAATTTATGTAATATATTCTGTTATATTGTGCAACTACTGGTTGGAATTTTTTTTAGTATTTTCAGTACCTGAACGTATAACTCTTTAACAGACGAAAGACAATTTTACACTCGTCCAAATTGAACACTTTTGCAGACAACACACTCATGTGAGTCAGACGTAAAAATGCCATATAAAGAATTAGAAAACATTATAGGAAAATGAGAAAATGCTGGTCAGCAGGATTTTTTCCTGTTCCCACAAACTTTACAAAAAATGTCTTTTTCAGGGTCGTTAAAACTCGAGACTGTGTGGTGAAGGGTTAGAAATGATGGTAACTTGCAAAGAATTGTAAGAATTTAATATTTGATGTATAATGTAATTGCCTGTAACAGGATAATATCATGTCATCACAAAGCGCTGTCTAGTACATTAGAATTATATTAATTTGACCTATCTGACACCAATCACTGTTTTGGTTCTTGTCGCTGTGTAGGTCAAGATCAGACTGCATTAAACGTGCATACTGACCTTAGATCCATACATCACACTTACATAGCCGTGAAATTGAAACGTGTATATTCATAAATATTGAGGTTTGAGAAACATTTCAATTATCTTTTTGCCAAACGATCTCCGTAGACTGAGCAACAAGGCTTTGGAAAATATAGGGGAAAACAGGAGAAAACTCTGATTTCCTTGCTTTCCCCCCGTACCCCTTTTTCCACTAAACTTTCCACATTTTCAAGGACAAATTACATCATTTGGGCCGTACATAGTTGTATTTAAAGTCTTTCAAAATGGACCAGTCGAAAATTGTATCATGTGGAAAAGAACTTTATACAGACAATTTGAAATGAAAAGAAAAAAAGAAGTTATTACGGTAGCACCATGTGTTTTGACTGTTTGCTCCTGGTAGGGAAAGGAGCAAAACTACCACATTAAACATTTGTCATGACAGGAATTCGAACCCATTCCTGTTAAAAACCATAGCCAAGCTTCTGTACCAACTAGGCTATCAACTCAAAATAATATCTGTAGCATTTGGAAATGTTCTGTTGCAATACACTGTATAAGCCTGTACCATTTTTGACAAAGTAACTTCAAAACAATATGAGCCATGCTCCGGCAAAACTGGGCTTAATGCATCTCCATGATCCATGATACCAAGCAAGCCATCACATACTTATGGATCCATGATAACCACTTTTTTTTAAACAACCCACTTAATCATGATGTAGACTGGTCCTTGGACATACAGTAAATTGAACAATAGTGAAAAGTTTTATCCAGGTCGATACTTTTCGTAGTTGCTTTAAGCCCCCTTTTCAAAGAACATGGGTCATATAAAAAGAAGTAGAATGTATAAAAGAAAAAAAAAATCAGACTGGTACCCAGGCTACGAGAGCGGATAAAGAGTTAAACATTTTGTCAGACTGGTTTGTCAACATTGGATGTAAGATAGCAGAGTACGAGTGGTTGTAATAGAAACCGTACATCTGCAGAAACAGTTTTCAAACCTCCATAATTGAGTCGTTTGTAGAGTTTATCATTGTTGTCATTTTTCTAGAATTCCAGTCATTTCGACAGTTTCGTTCATTGCGGAACAATTTGTTCTGCTAAATATTTACCAGATGATGTCGGGTCACATTCGGATAAAAACTATTAAATCAGTCTTGTTTTCTCAAATCTGGTCAAGTGCAAATGAGCCATGCTCTGTGAAAAGGGGCCTTAACGCATCTGCAAAAAGTATCGACCCAGGTCAACCTGCGCAGTCCGTGCAGGCTGACCTGGCCGAAATTTTTTGCTTTTGGTAAATTTTCTGCATGTCAAAAGACCATTGTACATCATGATTCAGTAAGTTGTTGTACAAAACGGATTCTATGGCTCTATAATACTGTGATGACTTGCGTAGTATAATACATCGCGGAGATGCATTAAGCCCCCGTTTGCCAGAACATGGTTCAAATTTTTTATGTTATCGATGCTTTTAGTTCTTCCTGTTTGACTTTGTTTGTCCGATTTATATGAGCTATGTTCCGGCAAAAGTGGTCTTAATGCATCTCCCTGATGCATGATACCAAGCAGGTTATCACATAGCTATGGATCCATAGAAGTCAGTTTGTCTAACAACCGTCAGAATCATGAGATAGACTTGTCCTTTGACCTGCAGTAAATTGACCAATAACAAAAAGTTTCGGCACAGGTAAGCTTACGCGGACTGAGCAGGCTGACCTGAGTCGTTACTTTTGCAGATGCCCTCTTTTCACAGAGCATGGTTCATATGAATATTGCAGTATTGTGTTGTTAGTATACAAATCTGCGAGAAGGCAGAAAACTAAATCTTTATGACAGTGACATGATATTTCGTGATTTTTATGATTGATTTTTGCCCTGATTTCCGTTTGTAAGATTTGAAAATACTTGGTGAATCAGGTTATATGATACTACTTCGATCTATTATAAAATTACAAAATACTAGTCTATGTGCTAAGAAATATACTATTCTAATTGTCTGGTTTTTGAAGTTTGCAATGAACGTAAAAGTAAGAGAAAACGTTAACGGCATATTGACGTTATGGCGTTATTTATGTCGTCAGACTCAGTGATGAAGTTTTTCAGTTTGGTTTTCGAAAAGATTATGCTAGGGGGGAATTTTTATCTTAGGTTACTGTTAAGATATTCTCTTCTTCATGCATTGTCTGTCTGTAAATCACTTTGATTGCTTTCCCCAAATAGAGGACTTGCTGACCTTATGTACTGACCATGGCTAATTAGGGTTACGGTTAGGTTAGGGCTTACGGTTAGGGTTAGGGTTTGGGTTTAGAGTTAGGATTACAATCATGGTGCAACAAGGTCCCTGAGATCAGTTGGGAGGATCCGACTTTTGAACACTATCTACAATCCATTTAGTTCACAGAGCGGACAAGGTCCCAAACAAGTCTCGGGGTTCCTACACTCAAGTATAAGTGTCCCTCAGTTTTGTTGTCAAAGAATTTTCATCTCAGATTAGTGTTAAGGCATTCTCTTTCTTCATGCATTTTCTGTCTGTAAATCCCTTTGATTGCTCTCCACAAATAGAGGACTCGATCTCTCTCTCTCTCTCTCTCTCTCTCAATCTTGAGGCTTTTTGGGCTGACAGAAAATCAAATGTTCAAATATCCTGAATGTAAAAACGTCCCAAAAACATTTTGACAAACGAATAAATTGCACGTATCACAATGTTTTTCAAAAGAGCCTATTAATTCATATGTAGCTAACGCGCTTGAATTGGAGAAAGGATAAGACGGAGTCACTATCCGAAAGCAGCTGTTCTTTACCAATCTGAGAAACACCATTTGTTCCGAGAATGTTCGAAAAGCATTTAGTTGGGCTGGTCCGATAGGTATCTATGGATAGATTAAGATGTCATTAATCACAAAATTAATAGTAATTAGGCCTCACTCACTTCACTTCGGTCGTTCAACTGAGATGGATAAAATAAAATATGGCAGCTATCTAAGGCCTACATCTGAGATCTCGTGGTCTCGCGTGTTTTTGTACGAATCGTCACGATCTTTTAAGAGGTATCTTTTTTTATGAGTTTGAGATTTCTTGCTATATTTTGTTCAATATCATTTGATAACGTTAACTACGCTGATTTTAATACTAAATAATTGCAGCCTTTAAAAATATTATAATCCTACACTGGAATTGCAGGAGATTCTCGTTGTTGTTCTTGATTTCGTTTTTAATCGTTGCGAGATAATATGAAATGTCTGTTTTGTATCAGTACCATAGTTTGCAAGACAGTGTACGCAATGTCTGATGTTGCTCCATTGGTGACGAAAGCTTGTTAATTTCAGCATAATATTTCCCTTTTAAATTTCAAAACTCAAGATTCTATTTATCTTAAATTCACCGAAATATTTTGAACAAACTGTTACGAGGTTTTGCTTTATGGTTTGAGGTTTTTGCTCCATGATTTTTTAGCCAATCAACGATTGCTAAAAATTGAGCAGCAGTTTGTTTTCTTTTTCCACAATAATTTCTACACATTCAAAGACATTTTACCGTATTTAATTTGTATTCTGCAAATGTATTCAATTTGGGCAAATGTAAAAGTTTGATATTTGGTAAAGAGTTAACAATTTCAGCGTCACAGGCGAACACAATGGAAGACAAAAGACAGTTACTTCCCTTGGTAGCTCCCCACAACTAACTAGGTCCTGAATAAGGTATTACTTGGTTTTTATCCTTGATATCCTTTGCACTATTTAGGAATGACCGGGTAATACATCCTTGAAAATTTATCAAACCAAATATATATTCGACAGCAAGCAGTGTATTTTTATTTTAAATGCTGTGACCGAACATGGAATTAGGAACATGTTAGCGCTGTTTTTATTTCTTGATTTCTCACTAATAGATCTATAGCATTATTCAAAGTATTTTTTCTTGTTTCGTTGCCGATTTAGTTCGAATTGATAAGAAAGTTGTTGAAAAACTTTGGTTGCTTAAATTAGACCGAAACACCAACTAGAATATAACTGAAATAAACCCTCTTTCTCTATGTATTCGACGCCATTTTCTGGTTTGTCGGGCATAGCAACCAAAATACCTCGTCACCAAGGTGGGCGTGCCAAACTCGCGTTTGCAGAAAGGTCAATTGGTTACCCAGGTTTTATGTAACAAGGAAGATAATTTGAATTTCACTTTTCCCCCATTGTTTAACGTAGCCACCGACGGCCCCAGAGGTTACACGTATATGTCATTCTCAACCCTGAAGAACAATTTTTCGGCCATTTTGAATTTCTCCACATGGAGAAAAAGTTGGACTGTATCCGTACTTCAGCTTCCTTGACAACTAGAAGGTTGATTTAATACAAGAAGAATTCAACACAAAGTCAACGAGATTGACTTTAATTATTTTGTGTTAAAATTTCTTAAAATTTTTAGACGACGATCCACTAGCATTTCCCACTTGTGCGCCTATCATAACAAAAATATCGGAATAATATTGTTAGTTTCAATGACGTATGAACTACGCAGTTCGACATTCTTGCTTTGCCTTCATTTTTTTCTGATGTTCGGGCTTGATCCCGTTCGTCCTTTTACAGTTCGCCCTATTTCGTGTTCGTTTTGGTTTCGAACACCCTTCTCAACGTCTTGAGTTTTTTTCACCCTTTGTTCAAAATGGTAATTAAAAGGTTACTTCTCCAGTGGTTATTTGAAAAAGAATTAAGAAAAAAGAGTATTGTAAATATTGTTGATTTTTAGAAAGCTGACACGAGGACGAGGGATAGATAGTTGTGTAGTACATAGATACATGTAGAGGATTGGATGAAAGATATTTTAGGAGATTTGGAACGACAGAGAGAGGAAGAGTGCTTGATGCAATGTTTTGGTTTGGTTGGGTCGTTTATTCGGTTAATGGATGGATGGGTGGATGTATGATTTTGATATGGGAGAAGAAGATTCATTGTATGGTGTTAAACGCCATTTTCAACACTATTTGAATTATATCAGGACGGCCAGTGCACCTATCCATGCTTTCCAGGAGTTTCTTTTACCAGTACTCCTCATAATATTCTTTCCATTCCACTGGCTGCTTTCCCACTCAGCCATCATCAAAACGATGGTCAGCGGTGAGACAGGAATGAATCCTGTCGCAGTGGTTATCATCAGTCCTCGGAAAGAAATTGGCCGAGCCGAGGATCGAACCAGCGACCGCCTGTTCTCAAGTCATGTACGCTACCGATTGAGCTACCGAGAGAAGAAGAATGGATAGATAGATGGATATAAACATATCTAGATGGATAAGGTTTTAAAAAAAAATTAGTATCAATATATGCAGCTTACTAGATTTAAGAAAATAATCCAAGTTTATCAAAATTATGTAGATTAGATCTATCCAGAGTTTATCATATTAAAGTGATTCAGAGGTAGACAAGCAAAAATCATGACGCATTCTCACAACTGGTCAGCAGAGCTAGAGAAAAACATTGTATACACATATTCTTGCAAAGGTGCGAAAGGGGCTGATGCTGAATACACATCCTGGCCCTCGCTGGAAGGAGTACTGTAACCAGTAGATATACGCCCCCATCCCCTTAGCTGGTTGGGGGGGGGGGGGGATGGGAGAAGGTGACGGTACTATTTGGTAGTACCTGTTGAGCATTAAGCATGCTCTTATTTTTCACTTTTTTTTTCCACAGAGCTGATTGTGCTGGCTTTTCACCTGCCAATGACCTGGTTTTGACCCTTATAACCCGTAAGGAACTGTAATGTATGCCTACCTGACTTTATTTTCAGACACACTAGTAATTTTAGGAGGAACTTCTCCTTTTCCAAACATGGTTTGGATTAGCATTAAGATCTAATCTTGAAAATATATCTGGATCTATGATATAAAGTTTTGCTTTTCAAGGATTTTCCAAGTAGTAAAAAGAGACAATTTCTTGTAATTTTACTTTTCATTATTTCTCTGCATATTGAATCCCCAAAGAGTTTTGACAATATTCAGATTTAAGTGCCTGAAAATTACGTCGTCTACATTTGCTAACGATATTTCTTGTAGATCTCTATGTGCAATTAGCAGATCTATACAAAGTTCCTCTTTTTTTTCGGTTAGGTTTCTACACCCCTACGTAGTGAAATGAAAATGATCAGAAATAACATATTTCCTACTGTTCACAGAGCCATAATAAATTTCGGTATTTGTATACATGTTTATTTGGTGTTAACGCAACTTCAACATTACATCAGTTAAATCGTGGCAGCAGGTGCACCTATCCTTGCTTTCCTGGAGTGCCTTTTATCAGGATATGCACTTACTTCTTTTCAGGCCACTGGCTGTCTTCCCACCTTATCTTTACCCAAACAACGATCGGCGGTGACAAGAGGATGAATTGTCGCAATGACTATATAACCAATCCTCGGAAAAAAAGCTAGTCAAGCTGGGATTCTAATTAGCGACCCCTGATAATTTGGGGCTAAATTTCTTCACAAGTTAACCCTTTACTACACAATCCCGAGTTTAAACGACCCTGAAGGAGAAGGATTCTGAGGCCATTGGGGAAAAAGGATAAAATACTGGTAACCAGCATTTTCTTCTTTTGCCACAATGTTTTCTACCCTGTTAAGTACTTTTGTTTCATTTGTCTCTTTCGAATTCGTTTTCTGCAGAAGTTTACAATTTTGAAGAGTGTAGAATTTGTCGTTTGGTAAAGAGTTAGAGCAGTAGATATCTACTGCCATCAAAAATTTGCAGGGCAGTGTCAAATAAACATATTTGTACCGACCAGTTATTGTACGGATTACGTTTAAATATGTCTGAGAAAATAAGTCTGTTTCGCCCGTTTCTAGGCTTTGCCTATTTTCATATTAGAGAGGGATACAAGACAAAACCCATCATAAGTAACGCCTGGTTTTTAACGTGCTCATTGTATAGAACCTAGGTATAACTTCTCGTGTGCAAAACTTTTTAGTAATATTAAATAGTACCGAAAGAGGTTGAGTATATATACTGAACCAAAAAAGAAACTTCCCCTGTGTTTAAGTGCAAATGCAATGTTATTAAAAAAAATCAAAATATCAGATGACCTACATATATTCGGGCGAACGATTATGTGTCCGATAAAACAAATTTTAAGTCGATTGAAAGCATTTTGCAGAAGAAACCCGCTGAAAGCGATTTTCACGTGCATGCACGGACCAGTATAATTCGTGTATATATTTTTGAAACCTTTCAGTCTAATTTTATAGACTTTCATGTGAGTAAGATAAACACGTTGAAAAAAATTAAATTCTTTTTAGTTTTCTTTATTTTTGATATGCCTAGAATTCCGCAAAATTTACACGAACGTGCCATTGGCATGCTTAATGCTGGTATGACGATGAATGCTGTTGCTATGAATATTGGATGTTCTACTCGTGCTATTCGACACCTTAGGCAACGTTTTCAAGCAACAGGGCGTACGGAAGATCGACCACGTAGTGGACGTCCTCGCGTCACGACGCGCGGCCAAGACCGCTATATTCGGAACACCCACCTGCGCAATCGCTTCCAAACTGCCACAGCCACTGCTGCTAACACCCCTGGTACACATAACAACCGTATATCTGCCCAAACTGTGCGCAATTGCTTGCACGAGGGTGGGCTACGTGCACGTCGTCCATACGGTGGTTGTGTTTTGACGCGACGCCACCGCGTAAAATCGTGTTAATTGGGCACGTACACACCAACGCTGGCTTAGACAACAATGGAATAGCGTTCTTTTCTCTGACGAGTCCAGGTTTTCCATTCATCGAGGTGATGGCAGGGTTCGAGTATACCGTAGGAGAAATGAACGTTATGCCGACTGTTGCGTACTTGAACGAGATCGTTTTGGGGGTGGGGGTTCTGTCTTGGTCAGGGCGGGCATTGCACATGGCTTTCGCACTAATCTCGTCGTTATCGAAGGGAATTTGAATGCCCAACGCTACCGAGATGAAATTCTTGCGAGGCACGTTATCCCACTGTTTCAAAATAATGCCAATATCACTCTTTTTCAGCATGATAATGCCACAAGCCATACAGCTAGGGACAATGTGAATTTCCTCAGGGTGAATAACATTGCATTTATTAATGACTGGCCTGCCAAAAGCCCTGATCTGAATCCCATTGAACACCTTTGGGATAATTTGGACCAGCGTGTTAGACGTCGCCCTATTCCACCGTCAAACGTCATACAGCTAAGACAAGCCTTAATTCAGGAATGGAACAACATTCCACAAGCCGAAATCAATACACTTATACGTTCTATGCGCCAACGATGCCAGGCAGTCCTTCATGCTGAAGGTGGTCATACCCGGTATTAATTTGTGATTTTGGTGAGCGACACCTTCCGCATTTTAACTACCATTTCACACAAAGTCGCAATAAAATACTCTTTCAATGCATATAAATCTAGTTTAATCCTGATTTTCATATTTGTGTATATCTGCACTTAAACACAGGGGAAGTTTCTTTTTTGGTTCAGTATATATATATGGACAGTACTTGTTATACAGGTTGTTTTGGGACTCTAGTAAATGTATATACAGACACGTGGTTAGGAAGTATGTATTATTTGGTGTCCTTGGTCATGAGAGAAGCATAGGGTAAGCATCGGTCTCGCAACCAAAAGGTCTTCGGTTTGATACCCGGAAGCGGGTTTCAACTTTGGAACTGTTCAATGGCCCATACATGGTGCGAATACTGGTGTAGTTTCCAGGAAGCAGAATCGAGAGATTAGTGCAAGTTGTAAGAACTTGTTTCTCAATCGATGTAAAATAACTATGTATAAACTAAACTATAGTTTATATTGGTCTCATGTCATTCAATGCATTTTTATTTAGCCAATGTGATGTAGCAGATGCATAGGGATAAACAGCTCAATTGTTGTATGTGTCACATCTTCTTCTCCACTATGCATGTAACACAAATATGATGGTCTGCATCTTTAGCTGGGATGAACCAATGAATCCTGCTCTTGCCATAATGTTATTTTAAGACACTAAGACCTAGAAGACCTTTACAGGCTATCCCAGTTAAACATATATGATATCCTGCCCCTGGATGGCAAAGGAATAAACAAGATTTGTCGTGTAAGACTTTAATACAAGTTACGCAAAAAGAAAACATTACTTCTAAAATGATTGTGGTCCATTCTGAAAGTGCCTTTTATGGGTCAGGACATGTGTTTAGTGGAATAGCTGTAACGTGACAAATAAATGATGCAAAAAGAGGACAAATGTACCTTGGCTGTTTTTTTTTTCAACTTTTGACTTAATCGATAATAGAATTATTGGTGTAATGGCGACTCTGTAACAGATTGTATAAACAGACCTTTGATAAACTTTATTGCTGTAGCATTTTGAGTAAATTGGTTTTAAGGTTACATTTTGTTTGTTAGTATACATTGTATTTAGCGCCGCTTTCACCATTATTGCAGTTATGTTTCATTCAGAAGATATTTCATATGTATTCTTTGGTATCTGTTCCATTCTAATGTTGGTCAACTGACTAATTGTTTGCTTAATCAGACTGCTTGAGCAAGTGATTAGTCGATTAACTGAGGTAAAAGTTCCTTTGATTGTTCAACGATGACAATCAAGTTTTCCTTCCATATATCTATATATCTATGTAACTTCAAAACTGAAAATACCCATTTCAATTATTTTCTTACTTAATATATGATTATATATACAAACCTTTTAAAACTGCAAATAGAGTAATGAAAGAAACCGCGTGACGTATGCATATTTTAGATTATTTATACAACATGTATGACTATAATCTTTGTTAAGTTTTTGTCAAATAAACGATGTTCTGTTCTGTTCTGTTATATGTCGTGGCGGCCAGTGCACCTATCCATGCTTTCCTGGCTTCTCTCTTACAAGTACTTAGCACAATATACTGAACTCCAAAGCCTCTTGCTGCTTTCCCACATAACCATCGTTAAAAAAAAAAAAAAAAAAAAAAAAAAAAATCAGCGATGGGAGAGGCATGAATGCAATCGCAAAGACTATAATCAATCGCCGAAAAACAAAAGAAAAACCTGAACGAACTGGGGATTCGACCCAGCGGTCTCCCAGTTTCAATCCCTGTGCCACAGTGTAGGACCGGAAATGTACAGTGTTTTGGATTGTATGTGGTTTGGGATTCTTTACATTGACAGTCTGTCACTTGGGTGTTAAAAACTGTGTTCACAAAGTAAGTCAAGCTGGTGCTTTTTCATTTATTTTGATGACTATTATTGAATATTCCTATCCAGTTATTTGTTTGTTATGTAAAGATCATATCACGAGCACCAGTATGTGCTCTGTGAACCTTCCTAGAGCAATGGAGATGCCTTGATCAGTTGACCGTGCTGAAAATACAGATGATTTTGTCCAAAACGATGCCGTTTTTATTCGCTTACTCAGCTTTAAAAACCCGTTTTCCCAATGGAAAATGTAAAAACAGTTTCTTTATTCATATTTTGTGAAAACATGTCAAGGTTTGGTAACAAAGTCGACTATCCTTATCCTTCGTTTAAAATAGAACGTTGAGAAAAGATATTTGTTCAATCAGTTTTAGTCGGTTGTACATTTAGATATATCAACCGCTTACAAGTGACTTTACAAATTTCTTTTCATGGTAAAAATTGAGTTGTCTTACATGGGGAGAAAAAAGCTCCCAGAAGGTTTTCGACATTTACAGCAACATTTCGCGAGATTCTTTTTTTTTTAATCGGACAGTGAGTTCTTTAAGTCTTTACCTAACGACAACATGTAACACTTGTCCGATTTGAAAGCATTTGCAGACGACAAATTAGATGTTGCCCATAAGTTGGAACTTATCGTTGAAAGGGTAGAAAACATTTTGGGAAAAAGGAAAAAAATGCTGGTTACCGGAATTTTCTCCTTTTCCAAAAAAATTTTTAAAGCCTTTATCCACATAGTCGTTAAAACTCGGGGTTGTGTGGAAAAGGTTAACTTTAATCGTGTGCTTCTGGTATAAAAAGCATCTACAAAAAGAATGCAAATGTCACTAAAGGTCGCTTGCAAATTTAGAATGAAAAGCAGTTAAATGCCGTTTGCTTATTGTTTCGGAATGATTCTGTTCTTCTGTATTAATTGCCATTCTATCATTTCGTTCAAGAAGCATTTAAGCGGAAAATCACATTTCCTTAGAAACAATTAGACTCTACTATCATGCCCAAAAGTGAATCTCCTCCAAATCCAACCAATCTATTTTCCCAATTGATCAGGCAGGAAATAAATGCCCTCTTAATACTATGTAATATTTCCCGTTCAACATGTTTCTCGCTCTAAATGGGAGTATTTTCGTCTTTTTCCGCCATTTCCTATTCGGAAGACATTACACGGTGAATTCCCCCGGATTATATTAGCTTTCCGAACTATCCATAATAAGGCTTTAATTGTTTCTCCGCTCGTCTTCTAACCCTTTGTTCTCCTTTGCCTTTATAAATGCGGGTACCAAATGACTGAAAAATGATATTTTCAATTAGTAAAACAAAAGGACAGATTGTTGTATTGTGAAAGCCTGTTTTAAACAAAATATATTCCAGTATATTGGATTGTAGGGATCTAATTTCAAACAGCACAATCTATACAATCTTACCTTGATCTGTGTTAGCCACAAAGCACCTAAAACTTGGCTTCGAGGCAATACGTGTAAATTTTTCCGACGCGTTTTCGTTTGGCGACTTATTTTGCAGTCCATTGATTATTGCTTTTTTTTTTTCTTTGGTAAAACATTTTTCTTAACATGTAAGGCATACTGAAAAAAAACGAAAAATTAGTTGTTTTTTTTGCAAGAGAGTTTTCAAAAGCCTTAAGTTGAGGATTTGTGAAAAGACGTATGTTTTAGATAAAGGAATTAAATGAAATCGAAATATATCTAAAATTGTTCTTATGATTTGCTTGAATTAAATACAATATAGTCTTTTTTTTTTCATGCAAACGCTCACAATATATCTTTTTGTCACGTTTCGGGTCTGCAGTATTTGCTTTTAGTCCCTTTTTCGGGTATAATACGTTACGTCAAAAACAGGTAGCCAAACCGGAAGTACTAAGGGTTTTAAAGATGGTTTCGGATATCTTCGGCTTTAACGCACATATTCGCCAGCGATAACTTAATAAACAAGATTACGGCGATCACAATTTAATTAAAATGGTAATCGCTCCAGATGGGAGGGAATTGTCTCCCTTTGTCTCCAGTCCTTCGATCTGTCGTCTTCACCCTTAGGATAACTACCACAGCTTCGGTAGCTTCTGCGGACAGTGTACATCCAAGATCAGATTGCACAGAACACGCAGTCTGATCTTGGATCTACACCGATACTTCAGATAATATAATCAATAAGTCGTTGCAGTCGTAACAATATCGTATCTTTCGCAATGATTGAAAGTTCCAATTTGCTTTGACAGCGCCGTTAGGGTTACGAACGATCCGTACAAATTAAATACCGCTTTACAGTGGAGGGGGAGAGAAAAGCCCCTTTGCGAGTTGCCTCTAAACACTGATTATTGGTCTAAAAGCTTAATAGGGTTACGAACATCACGGCAAACATTCAATTTTTTACCGTAACGACATCATTGGAGAGGGGAATTATCCCTTTACCAGAATGTATAAGATTTTAGAATTGTTCAAATTGAAAGCTTTTGCGGACAAGAATATAGTAAGTATAACCTGAATGATGTGACTTTCTGTCTTTAGAAAACATTGCTGGAAAAGGAGAAAATGCTGGTAAACAGCATTTTCTCCTTTTCCCACAGTGTTTTCAAAAGTTTCAAAGCTAGAATACAGGATTGTTTTGTAAAGGGTTAATGGACAGGATTCGGGAAATTCTATGGAAATGAAGCCAATTTTCGAGCCTAAATAGACACTCGATGACTAGTGATGGTCACAAAAGTGGACGCCGATGGATTGTCAACGAAGAGTCCTTGTTGTAAGATTTTTGTGGGGCGGGGCGGCATTTCTCTTTTCCTCAACATGCCAAGTCCGGTAACTTAGTAACGTTTCGGACTTTCTATCTCGTGATCGAGTGTTAAAGTCCAAGCACGGGCAAACTATAGCTTTTTTTTTTATTGGTCGACTTGTAAAAAGTATATCGTCATTACAAAGAACATATATACAAAATAGCTAGGAATTATCAAATTCTGATTTCTAAATAAGTAAAATAATTAATTGATTGAATGGTGTTTTACGCCGCTTTCAACATTATTTCAGTAATATCACGACGACAGCTCGCATATCCATGTATTTCCTGGATTCTACCAGTACTAAGCTGGGGCTCTGAGGTGCCTTACCCAAGGGCGCTCCCACCAGAGCCCAGCGGATCAGGTGGGGCTCGAGCCCGAGGCCTCAAGGTCAAGAGTCCCACACTTTACCACTGAGCCACGAAGGACGCCTCTAAATAAGTAAAATCAAAATAGTATAATTAATGACGTCATCATTTCCTAGCATTGGTCATTGTGTATATTTATACAAAAATAGACGTTTACTACGTCATGCACGAGCCGGTTTTTCGAGGAAAATATTGTGTCGAAGAAATTATGACTAAACTAGTTTTTTTTTTTATTGATGATTGATTGATTGTATGGGGTTTAACACCGTTTTCAACATTATTTCAGTTATATCACGATGGCCAGTGCACGTAATCGTGCTTTCCTGGAGTTTCTTTTACCAGGAGTCTGCACAAATTTCTTTCCAAGCCAGTGGCTGCTTTCCCACATAACCATCGTAGAAACAATGATCAGCGGTGAGAGAGGAATGAATCATGTCGCAATGACTATCATCAGTCCTCGGAGAGAAATTAGCCGAGCCGGGAATCGAACTATCGACCCTCTGTCCTTGAGTCCTATACGCTACCGTCTGCGCTACTGGCTCGGTAACTAGTTTCTTGAGTGTTTCAAAATACCATTTACAGAGAAAGTCGGATTTATGATCCGTGAAAAGGGGGCTTAATGCATCTGCAAAAACTATCGACCCAGATCTGCCTGTGCAGTCCGCGCAAGCTGACCTGTATCAAAACTCAGTGCTAGATCTATTGATCAATTTTCTGCATGTCAAAGGACCAGTATGCATGCCTCGAGATTCAGTCAGTTATCATACAAAATGGATTTTATTGATCTATATAATTATGTGATGACTTGCTTGGTATCATGCATCACGAAGATGCATTAAACCCTCTTTTACTGCAACATGGCTCAAATATGTTTGTTCAAATGTTATAAAGTTAGAAGCTTGATGATAGATCTAAAAGTTTGTTTGTTTTTTTTTTTACCATAAGTTGGATATCTATCCGATAACTCAGCAAATTTCTATCCTAGGACTGATGATAGATCTAGTCATTGCGACAGAATTCAATCCTTTCTCTACATTGATCACTGTTTCAACGATGGACGTGTAGGAAAGCAGATTGGATGAAAAAGGAAAGGTACAAAATCCGATTGTGGCGATCTACGCTCTTTTATTTGAAAGAAACTCAAGCCGGATAATGTCGAAGTGTTAACGTGTTAAAAATCATAGTCTAAAAAAAAAACATCATAATTCTCCAAAGATGGAGAGATCATGATGTGAATCAAGTCAGAGAATGATCAGATGTCGCTGCAGTAGCGCCCGGTTAGCAGGGGAAACAATTCAGTCGACCTTAATCACCAACTAAACCCTTCAAAATGTGGCGGTCACATGATTCCCTGGCGATCACAGCCACTGGTGGTATTGCAGAAAGACAGCATCGTTCCATGGAACTATATAGATCTACAAAAAAAAGAAGGGTTTTTTGCCCTTCTCCTTTTTACATGCCATGTGAAAATGTGACCGTGAATTAGATCTACTTCCTTTCTGTCTTCTTTTTTTCTCATTCTTACAGATCTAGATCTAGATCTACATGCAGTGAGGATATGTCCCTGTAAAATGTTTTTTAAAAGTACGTGAACCAGTTATCACTCCAAGTTATTTTTTTTCGGGATATAAATTAACAAAATTGCAGAGGAACTGTCTTAATTTTGTTAAGGGAATCTGGGACCGTTCGCCCCTTTTTCACATGTATACATCCACGAAAAAAGCATGCATTCTACTTTTAGCAACGCTCAAAATTAGTTTTGGCAAAGCCGGAATTCGAACTCAAAACCCCTTGATTTCAAGATCTAGAATCTAGGTCGTCATTCGAATTATTAGATATTTGTTCCACAAATCATTCATGTTGCTCGTATTGAGGCTTTGCCTTTTTCATATTACGTGTATACTGAAACAAACAATTATCCTATTTCTTTTATGCTCTTCAGTTCAAATTTCAAATTTCTGCTCATCGTGAAAAATATGTGCTTTTTTCAAGCGAAATAGATCTAGAGCTATTCAATCTAGTGGATATGGACTATTTGTAATTTAATGACGTCATTAGTGATGTTGACTACGTCATGAAGCTTGACGTCACCCGCTAAAATCCATTTAGGTTCTATAAATAACGGCGGTATCTTAAGGAATGAAGAGAACTTTCTTTTCACACAGTGATTAGGTTTTTTTTTTTTTATCATACATCCATGAAAACAAAAAAAAAAAAAAGTCTCTTCATTCCTTATAATTCAATATCACAGACAACAAATATGCACTTAAATAATACTAACTGCCTTCTTTTGTAAATCCAACATTTCGTATTTATTTAATGTCCATTTCAGTTGATATTTCATAGCACGGTAAAACTGTTCGTTCGTGACGTAAAAATGACCTTAATCCATGACGTCATTATAGTATTGACCATTTGCAGATTTAGTAGATTTATTATTAGAAGTTCAATACGCTAGAATTAAGTTGAAAATAAGATTGTTTCAACCCAGCAAAGTGACAATAAGTTTTAAACTGTCTCTTTGAATTTATTGTTGGATTTTTTTTTTTCAATATTCAGAGAAAGTACATGCAGCAGCTAGCAATTTGAACTTCGGACTCGCTATAAAATCAGAAAGAAAAACATTATAAAATACGTATACATGTACATGTTTGGTTACATTAGTTTGACTGCAAAAGTAGTTCCGGTACTGCTTTTTTTTTTTCATGGAGTTATAAAAAAAGAATTTCAGCCAAACAGAACTCGCCATTGTTCATGGAAAAAAAACTAGGTCTAATATTGAATTATTAAAAAATAGAAGTAGAATAGATCTAACATACACCAAAGAATTATAACGTTCATGGGTGAATTGTAAAGATATAATTCAGTGTTAGATATTACTGAAAAGCATAAAAGAAAACAACGTTAATTAATGACGCAATTCAGTCCCGTTGACAGGAAAATTTGCGGACAGCATAGATCAAGATCAGACTGCATATGTGGCATGTGGTCTAATCTTGGGTCTAAACCATCCGCTTGTTAAGTCAAGCCTGTAAGATAAAAATTCAATGTGAGGTTTAGTGAATTGTGTTTTCATCCGTTGAATGACTGATTTTTGCGTTTATTTATCGTCGCCACCTGTTACCCATATGGGCGACGCCCCTTGAGGGCTGTTAGTATTTTTACGGGGGATAATGCAGATACAGGACGAAACCCATCCTAAGTTAAGCCTAGTTCTTTAACGTGGTCGGTATATATGTTACAGTAAATCTGTGAAACTAGGAATTTCATGAAATACCCTAAAAAAACCAGGAAATTCGTGAAATGACTGTTTTACTTAGTGATTTCGCGAAATGCCTGATTTTTTCAGGAATTTCGTGAAATGACTAGAAAATACCTTCAGTCATTTCATGAAATTCCTGAAATTACTTCATCTTCACTGTTTTATTGATTGGTAGATCTAGTATGATATTGATAAGTCCCAATATTTCTGTATCATTCATATTATTTTGCATGACTGAAGAACCAGACAACAACTTTTAGGTTCAAACGCTATACATACAACATGCATGACTATAAACTTTGTTAAGTTTTTGTCAAAAAAAAAAAAGATGTTCTGTTCTATTCTGCTAAAATTTGTCAAAGAAAGGATAGAGCACATTGTTGGAAAAGGAGAAAATACTGGTTACAAACTTTTTTTTCCTTTCCCACATCTTTTTCAACAGTTTCTTTCTAAAATGTGACTTGTTTATTCTTATGTCTATTCATGAAATTTTACCTATTTGACAAACTATATGAAAAATGAACTTGACAAGATATTACATAAACTAGAAGCCCTTGAGGGTCAGAATCGTTCTACTGACAGAGAATTTGCTTTTTTTTCTGGCATAAATCATTCATTCATGATGCAAAAAGGGAAAAGACAAACACACAAAAACAGGGGGAGTGGTTGTTGCAACTGGGCTTAAACCCACTAAAATAGCATATCTAGTAGGCATGGTGAGCTGAACAAATAGTGAAGTAATTGAAATACATTTTGTCAAAACCAATTACTTTGGAATACCGCAAAATTTGATAGGGTTTAAGAACTCACTGTATAAAACAATCCCTGCAAGTTTCAAAGAAAGGTGGCCAATAATATGGACTGTGTGTGAATAAACAAGACTGTCATCAAATGGCTGCTTTTCCTAAACTGAGTGACTGCTGGGTTTTTCGTCTTTTTTGACAGGGTTCAGTTCCTTGATGATTCACATGATCAGTGCAAGTTTCAAAAATACTGAATAAAAAAGGCCGACTTGAATGTATTCGTGTTAACAAAAAATGTACTCGTACCTTTGTAAAAGATGTTTGTTACATCATGTATGTATTGTTATGGCTAGAAACACTGTAAGTGTTTAAAGCTTTAATAAAGAGTATGAGTATATCTTCAACTTTAGACGGCTACTTTTCGCTTACTAATTGTCAGATTATTTTTCAAAATCAATCGGCTTATATTAAAAACTTTAAGTACAGTTTTGATTAACCATTTCCCAAGTACATATGAGTTAAACAAACTCAGAAAGCATATCAGTTAAACTGGTATGTAAGAGTAAATTTATATCACTTGAGAGTTACCAAATGTCGAATTCTTAGTTTTTCTTTTTACAAGTCAGACTATTAGGATGTATACTATTGCAAAGCCGCTGCACCTGCAAACAAATCAATCTATTTGTATCAACTTATGTACTTTTGGTATCTTTATAATTACAAATAAATGCATATCAGACTTTTTTTTACAATAAAATGCAATATGAGTTCAAAATTTTAAGCAAGTCAATAAGTATGTGTTTAATTAATGAAAAAATAGCAAGTTATAAAGAGTTAGTTATCAAGTATCAACTGTTTAACGGACACATCATTTCACACATTTCCTGAATCGATAAAATGCAATATGAACTCAGATTTTTTAAGCAGGTCAATAAGCATGTGATTAATTAATGAAAAAAAAAAGCAAGTTATAAAGAGTTAGTCATTAAGTAGCACACGAGCTGTTTAAAAGACACATCATTTCACACATTTCCTGAACCATGAAAAAGTCTGTAGTAAATCTGTGTAAAAATGTCTCGCGATTTTCAGACATTTCACGAAATTCCTGAAAAAAAAACGTTACACGTTCTTTAAACGATTGTCCGGTCAGGTGAAACGATCATGACATTGCAACGGTCGGGCCTGATGGGCTCCTTTGCCCTTAACCCTAGGGCTGTTAAACTCGACTCAGTTCCCTTTTGTGGACGGGATAGATCAAGATCAGAGCACACAGAATGCACCGTCTGATCTCGGGGCTACACTGACTTTCTCATAGGATGATATTTTCTGGCTAGAAGAACTTTGAAATCGCAATTTCTTGGTTTTTACTTTTGGATAGAATTTTTCGTTTAATCCATCAGGTACTCAATCCTAAACCAAATAAAACAAAATTTTAGGATCTTCCAAACTGTAGGCATTTGCAGACGACATGTCAATACAGCTAAAATGATAAGATATGTCTTTGATATGATAGAAAACATCGTTGGAAAAGGAGAAAATGCTGGTCACCAGCATTTTTCCCTTTTTCCACGATGTTTTTAAAAAGCTTCAGCATTTTCTCCTTTTCCCACGATGTTTAAAAAAGAAAACAGTCTTTCTCAGGGTCATTTAAAACTCAGTTTGGCTAAGGGGAAAGGGTTAGCCAGTGATCTAGGATTACTAACGACCGTGTATGCTAAGTTTCAAAAATCTCTTAATAGCCTCAATTGAAATCTTTCTCCCCTAATAAATTACCCAAAGATTTAAACTTGATCGAAATAAATGAAAAATAAACACTAATGTTGAAATAGTCCATACTCCGTAAACATCGCGGCAGCGCGTGAAACTTTTAGACGTGTTTAAGAGTTGTCGAAAGCTGGTGATCGCTTGTTTACATTGCTTTGATAAAGCGAACCCAAATTGTAATCAATACTGGGCTCTGCCCATTTAAAACCCATTCGGGTGGGCTTTATCTACCCTTCAGGGCAATATTAGGTCGATATGAAAAAAAGAGGTACTTTTTACTTAATTACTTTAAATTGTGGTAACACTGATTGTTTGATTGATTGGTTGGTTGCTAGAGTGGTTGATTGATTGGTCGATTACCCATTAGGCTGCTAAGAGCGACTCAAAGCGCTTTTGCAGACATTTTAGATCAAGATTAGACTGCACGGAGAGTGCAGTCTGATCTTGGATCTACACAGTCCGATAAGAAGTTATTTTTCCTCAGAAATAATTTCAAAAAATCAATATTTACGTTTTTAACTATTTTGCTGGAAAATTTTATCTAATTTATTTTGCAGATTAAGGTTTAATAAATCAAGTAATTCTGTGTCTGCTAGTCTTACACTGCTGGACTGTACAGAAAGAGCAGCCTGATCTTTGATCTGAAAACGAGGAAATGCTAGTTTCCAGCATTTTTTTTTCGCACATGTTTTCTAGCCTTTTTTAAAGCACTTTTCACACAATTCTGAATTTTAAAGACTTTTAAAACAACATTGTCCTCTTTTCTCACGATATTTTCTACCCGACCAAAGACAAATTCCATCTTTTGAGCCACATTTAAATTGTCATTCGCAAATGCTTTCAATTTGGACAAGTCTACAGTTTTGTCGTGTGTTAAAGAGTTAAAACAAATCACATCATTTAAGCGACATTCAGGTACCGTATACACCAACCATTCTTTCGACCGTTATTAGTCTTATTCCTCAGAATTTTCTTAATGTGAAAATAACACAACGTCTGATTAGCTTAACCATCTGGTGTAGCCAATCAGAGGTTGTATTACTATTACATTTCGAAAACCTTGGAGAATAAGACTAAGAATGTTCTTATGAATAACTGGTTAATACAGACCCTACTGTCGTCTGCCTAAAATTTGTCGTCTGGTAAAGAACTTGAATAATATGTTCAAATATGGAAATTTTACGTTTTTTTTTTTTTTTGTAAGACATGGGGGAGGGGGGGGGGGTTGGAACTTATATATCGTGGAACGAAATGAATCAGCATTTATAATTTCTGCTGCAGTCTGAACTTGATCTACCCGTCGATATTTTACCTGAAATCGTCAACAGTATTGTGAAAGGGAAATGAAATGTAAGATGCATTGGTAAAAATCTATTTTGTCTAACAACCGACGGAATCTTTAGGTGGAGTAGCCTTTGACATGCGGAAAATTTGGCCAATAGGGAAAAAGTTTCGACCCAGGTCAGCCTGTGCGGATTGCGCAGACTGACCTGGGTCGAGACTTTTAGCAGATGCAGTTAACCCCCTTTTGTCAGAGCATGGCTCAAACAAATTTTTACATAGTTGTAAACGACGTTAACCCTCTGCTTTTCCCTGAAATTTGAATTTATTCAGTGATATCATTCATATTTGACACTAACCTATCGTTACGACACTATTCCACGGTACAGAGTTCTGAATCAGTTATGAGGATTTTTTATTTATCAGTTTTTATCAGAATGATAACTGAAGTGCATCGACTTGTCACCCACCCTAGAAAGCCGCTTTCTTACCGATAAAACATTTTAGCCATTCTCTGAAAAAAAAAACGGGCTTAATAAGCATGATACCAAGCAAGTCGTCACAAAATATGGATCCATTAGCCCTATTTTCCCTAACAAACGACTGGATCTGGAGGTAGGGAGGTCCTTTGCTATGCAGAAAATTGACCAATTGCAAAAGATTTCGACCCATGACAGCCTTCGCGGACTGCACAGGTTGACATAGGTCGATACTTTTTTTTTTAAAAGATGCATTAAGCCCCCTTTTCACAGAGCATGGCTCTTTTCTGTAACCAAGTTATTGCTCATTTCATCTGGTAAATATGTTACTGTTTTTCCAAACGAAAATACACTCAACAAAACTTCTAAACTCACACTTTTAAGCAGTAATTCCCCGTAGACCTTTTTTTTTCGACGCTGTCCAGAACGGTGACATTTCATGTCGTTTGTTTTTTTGCAGGACTATCGACCAATGTCAAAACATACCTGAAATCTGAAAAAAAATTATTTTTTTTGTTAAAAGAACTTAAGTAACATCCATTCACATAACAATGAAAACGGAAAATTCAAATCCTTGAAAATTGCATGCTCGTTTTCTCGGATTAATTGTTTGTGCAGAAAATAATTTTCATGTTTTTTTTCTAATTGGTGACAAAATTTCAGTAATTTAAGCTTCTCTTTTTAAACTGTTTTGTCTGATAGACATCACGCATGCGGAATCGATGTGGGTTTTCCTCTTTAAAAAGACATACCTTCTATTGGCGGAAACGAGAATAAGTTCATTACAATACCATGACTAACGTCAAGATATATGTTACCATTTCTTTCCATGTACATGTCTATTACTTCCTCAAATTTATAGGAGAAACAATAGTGGCGGTTTAGAAGTTTTGCTGAGTATATATGAGCCGTGCTCTGGTAAAAGGGGAATTAATACGTCTGGAAAAGGTATCAACTTAGGTTAGCCTGCGTAGTCAGCGCAGGCTGACCTATGTCGAAACCTTTTGCCATTGGTAAATTTTCTGCGTGTCCAAGCACAATCTTACCCCAGGATTCATCTGACTGTAAGACGTAGTGGACTTTATGGATCAGTATAATTATATGATGACTTGTTTAATAGCCACCATTTTCTACTTTTCCTTCTATGCTTTCTACCATTTTAAAGGAAAAAGTACTACTATTTCTTTCGCATTTTATTTGTCGTCTGCAAATGCTTTCAGTTTGGACAGGCCTAAAATTTTGTTGTCTGGTAAAGTGGTAAAGAACGTAAGTACATCAGTACTAAAAATTAATTGCTTTGAATGACAAACTACAAGCTCATCCATATGCAAGGTATTTATTCATTTTCTTTTTTTCTTTAATTCACGAGCAAAGTTTTTCAAGGTCGGAACTCCCAGATTCCTTACGTATTTCCGCCTTTCGACCAGTAGACTTAATTGTCAATTAAGAATACAAAAGAATCTACTATATTCGTCCGATAAACGACAGATTTTCTTTACAGTTCAATAAGCTTGCCCACTTAACGTTCAAAATCGCTTTCATTCCCATAAAGATGGCCGCAATTCTCGAGTACGCTACACAATATCTGCGAGCAATAACGATCTCGCGGCCTCACTCAATACATCAATCAAAAATAAATATCCAATTTGCCAGAGTTTCTGTAGACTTCACACACGATTATCCATTGAAAGCAAGTTAATGATATCTAATTTCATACCTCATGTTTCCAATTAAATTGATAGCCAATGAGAGCCGGGTACGGAAATTTAGATATCATTCAGTGGGCGGAACAAGATAAACAGACCAAGCTCCGCCCATCAACGCATGCGTCGTAGGATGTGCAACCCATGGGAGTCAGGGCGTATCGAATACATCGCTATGCTTTCGTTAAAACGATACAAAACACAATAAATACGATGAAATTTTAAGCGTAAATGCTCGAAAAATTGAAATTCCATTAAGGCAGAAACAGTTATATTTTTCAAGTTCGGTATTTAACAGTGTAGTATAACTCAATTTCCGATCAAAGTGACATCTGCAAAATCACGTATCTAACAAACAAATAATTATTTCAAAGTAAAATCATGACATGTCTCTCGTTAAAAGTGTGTTTTCAAGTGGGATTTTGCGGCATGCTTTAACTCCTTGGTGAGACCAGAAACACAAAACGATGGCAGATGACAATTCAAAGGATTCGTCTGCTGAAGAAAGAGGGGAGAAAACAACTTTAGATAGAAAACATGACAATATTTTCGCCATGTATTCGACAGACGTCGAAATGAAAAAGGGAGAAAAGGAGTTAAAGATGAATGAACAAGAAGATTGTGTGCACCATTCTAGTGAGAAACCTTTTGTAAACAACCGTGAAAATCAAATTTTAAGACAAGCAAAAGAATGTAGAGCGGAAACGGAAGTGCATAAAATAAATCCAATTGAAACAAGGAACAGCAATGACAATGCAGGACCGGAAGTTAGCCCCGTTCGAACCAATACGACGCCATTTTCTGTTCTCGATATTTTAGATCCAAAGAAATTTACTGGGCACTGTCCGCGAAAACTTGACCTTCGACTTCAACCATGGTTGCAACTAAAACATAGACTAGCAAATGGCTTGATGGAAAGTGCGGAAGACTTAGGTTTGTATAAAAAAAAGTCTTACTTAATTATTGAATTGTTAAGCGAGACTGTCAATGCATTTGCAAACAATGTAGATTAAGATCAGACTGCACAGAACGTGCAGTCTGATCTTTGATCTTCATTGTTCGATATTTTTGAGGATATACTGGCCCATAACGATTGAAATCGAAGTATTTGTTACTTTTCGACGCGGATGAAATATGCTTCTTTAATTTATGAAAAGTATTTACCAAACTACAAAATTTTTAGACGTGTCCAAATTCAAAGCTATTGAAGTCGACAAAATAAATAGGGCACAAAATAAGACTTAAACCTCCATTTCACAGAACAAAACTCTTTTTAGTAATTCGTCTACAAGAAAAAAGGAAAGACAATACTGTGTTCGATATCGAAAAGGAATAATTAAGATAAGATTGCACAGAACTGCAGGCAAGTCTTAGTCCAAATTGTCAAAGATAGCCTGGGTTCCATTCCGATCATTTTTTGTTGTTTTGTATTCGGACGCTACTTTGTCAAAAAATTGGTTACAATTAAGGAACCGATTATCGGTTCATAGCCATAGATATGTATGTATAAATCGTTAAAAAAAAAGGGACTGCTATAAGGAGTGATTAGAAATTTATTACCGCCTGGACCAAAGGTAGGTCAGAGGTTACAACACACTGGAAAGAGAGTCAGACAGAGCAAAAAAAAAAATATTGGTTCACAGGGTAATTATATCAAATGGTGATGAAGTACATTTGGGTCTGTATTCACCAACCATTTTTAAGAACATTTTTTGTCTAATTTTCAAAATTTTTCTAAATTTAAAAGTAACACAACTTCTGATTGGCTAAATCAAATGGTTTAGTCAGCCAGAAGTTGTGTTACTTTCAAATTTAGACAATTCTGGAGAACAAGACCTAGAACGTTTTAACCCTTATCCTGATAAATAAATTAAATAAAACTTTTAAGCCAATGGTAAAAACCCAAATAATATTATTTCAAACTTATATTTTGGAGAAAATATCTCCTAATCGGAAAGTGTAGATTTAAGATCAGACTGCACGTTCTGTGCAGTCTGATCTTGATCTACATTGCCTGCAAAAAGGCCAGTGAGTCGCGCTTAGCAGCTTAAGGGTTAAAAATGGTTGGTGATTACGGACCCTGGTATCTCGTTTCCAAAAGTCCACCGTTGGAATTAAAGATTAATTTCACCCGGGCCAAACTTTACCAACCTACCTAAAGTGCAGTCTTAGTATTATTCTAGATAAAGAAAAAAATACAATTTCTGATTGGCTAAACCATTTGAATTAGCCAATCAGAAGTTGCGTTACTTCATAAGAAACTTGTTGAGAGTTAGACTAAGAATGCTATTAAAGGTCCAATAGTTGCCAAAAACACAACGCAGGTAATAAAATGCGCTTTTATTTAAATCATACCATTTAAAAGTATGAAAAATATAAATAAAAGATGGCAATCTCTTATTGTGTGGTCGGTCCAAGTGTTAGTCACTGGCAGAAAAAGAAATGAACTTCAAAATAAGACAAAAAATAAAACAAAAGATGAAGTGACCTGGTAAGTTTTAACCTGGTTTTGAAATTAATTTCTCTGCCAGCGACTAACACTTAAACCGACCGTACTATAACAGATTGTCATCATCACAATGATTTCCATATTCTTAAATGGTATGATTGAAATTTAAATGCATTTTAACACCTGCATTGTTTACTTTTTACAGCTATTGTTACTTTAAGAATAGTTGGTGAACACGGGCCCTCGAACGTTCGAGAGGACGGTTGTACGAACTTTCCTGGCATCGTGTACATAACTATGCAAGGTCAAGAGGAGATCCTTCGAAAACGCTTAAACTCTCTTCCAGACGACAAAATTTTAGACTTGTCCGAATTCAAAGAATTTGCAGGCGACAAATCAACTGAGCGTCAGATAATGGTTTTTGTCTATGATACGGTAGAAAAATGGTTTGAAAACGAAAAATTACCAGCGTTTCTCTTTTTCCCGCAATGTTTTCAAAAGGTTTTTAAAGGTTTTAAACCTGTATTCCAGAAAACAAATCTCGTCACGGTTCGTGGTTTTAAACCTGTATTGCAAAAAACAAACAATAATAAAAATGTTATTGAAAAGTTATCGAATTAGAGTTATACCACGGTTCAGGTATTGGATGATGATAATAATAGTAACAATATTAACAATAACATGTTTAAACATAATTATCAGACATAAAATAATAATATTAATGCATAAGAATTCGTTTCAATCATAGATTCATTTTATCAACGATTTAGCGACAAAATGCTTGCTTAAACATCGTTTTCTTGAAATAGCTCAAGTATTAAATATCAACCAACAAAAATAGTTAAATGTTTAAACACATCGTACAGAAAATAACAACATAATTTATGCATATTAACCATTTAAAATCATTGGATCGTTTTATCTACAATTCCGTAGTTCAGCAACATAACACTTGCCTAAAGATTTTTATTTTTTTCTTGAGAAATTGCACATTTATTAACTATTAAGCAAAAACTTGAGACATGCAGTATCTTAACCCTTTACCAAAAAATTCTGACTTTTAACGACTGTCATGGAAGAAGCCTTTTGGAAACAACGTGGGAAAATATTAGTGACCAGTATTCTATCCTTTCCCCACAACGTTTTCTAGCCTTTCAGATATAAATTTCAGTTTTTCCGTCACGCTTATTTTGTCTTCAAAAGCTTTTAATTTTGACAAGCCTAAAATTTTGTCTTTTGGTAACGACTTAGAAATACATGTATTTTAGTGAAATCAAGCACCTGCAGCCGAGTGTTGGCATCCGCACGCGACACCCTTTTTTATTTTTCTTAAGTAAAGCCATCATTAAATTAAAAAGTGAAATGTTTGAGTGTCGCACTATTCGTTGACGTACATGTATTTTACGAAATGAGCGGTAAGAACACTAGCACACAATTGTATCAGTGTTGTCCTTGCAAAACTGGACCATGTCAAAGATGAAAAGGACAATAATTATAATCCATTGTCGTGAAAGTGAATCATTGAGATAATCTTTCAAGCAATAAATTGGTATAGAAAATAGTCTTTTGCCACCGATTACAAGATTAACCAAAAATCTAAAGCGAAACATGTAAATTACGATAATAATGATGATGTTAATGATGAACGAACCATTAGTAGTAGCCGAATGAAAAAGGTGAAGTAATGGGTGATTTGTATTTAGTAAAAAATACTGGAAAAAACAGGAGCCACACTTTCTGAGATTTCTTTTTTTCTTTTATCCCTCGTGTCTTTCAAAAGTCTTCTTTATACTATTTGTAGTACTTTGATCTTTTACAAAATCAAAACATCCCATGTCCCTGAGCACAGAGGCACGTAGAAACACAGAGGAAAAAGGAGAAATGCCTGTAAGCAATATTTTCTTTTTTGTGCACAACGTTTTCTACTCCTTCAAAGACAAATTCGTCATTTGAGCCACATTCAAGTTGTCATCCGAAAAAAGCTTTGATTTTGGAAAAGTCTAAATTTTTGTCCTCTGGTAAAGAGTTACAGATTATAAACAGAATGATACTCGTGTCTTGAATTGCAAAATTTTGATTGCTACTTCTGAGTAAATACATGTATGTCCACCTTATTTATAATGCATCTAGACTTCAACAAATTCCAGACCCTTAAAAACCATTTTGACAAAGCGAGAACATAGGGAGCAATTTTGTCCTAAAGAAAATTGTTTTAACCTGTATTTATAATTTTATGTGCCGTGGTCTGTGAAAAGATATCTGCAAGAAATATCTACCCAGGTCAGCTTGTTCAGTCCGCAAGGCCTGACCTGTTTCGAAACTTTATGTTTTTGGTACATTTTCTCCATGTACAAGGGCCATTATACCTCAGGATTCAGCCAGTTCGCAGACAAGGTAGTATTTATGGTTCATAATTGCGTGACTTGCTTGGTATCATACATTATGGAGATGCTTTATACCCCCTTTTGCCAGAGGGCAGCTGACATAGAAAACACGTTTTTTAACCCTTTCCAAAACGGCGAAATAAGTGACGGGTCAAAATTTAAAGCAATTGTAGACGATAATTTATATATGGTTGAAATGTTGGGTTTTGTACTTGAAGGTCTAGAAAATGTAAGAAAGGAAGGAAATGCTTATTACCACCATTTTCTCCTTTTTCGTACAAGATTTTTTAAAAGCTTTCATTTCCTCAATGTCGTTAAAGTCGGGATTGTATGGTAAAGGGTAAAACAATTATTACCTCTATTTAACAAGTATGTTCTGCAAATTTATTTCAGGAGGCAAAGGGTTAGTTAAACAAATAATAATAACACTAATTTTAGAGACTTAACCTTTACCACACAGTCCCCAGTTTTAACGATCCTTAGAGAAAAGGCTTTGGAAAACATTGGGGGAAAAGGAGAAAATGGGGGTAACAAGAATTTTCTCCTTTTCCTACAATGTTTTCTACCCTTCCAAATACAAGTTAAAATTTTTGAGCCTCATTTATTTGGTTGTCTACAAATGTTTTCAATCTAGACAAGTCTAAAATTGTGTCGTTTGTTTAACTCTTTACCACAAAATGCCGAGTTTTAACGATCTTGTAGAAGAAGCCTATTGAAAACATTGTGGGACAAGGAGAAAATGCTGTTAACCAGCATTTTCTCCTTTGTCCATGTTTTTTACAATGTTTTCTGCCCTATCAAAGACAAGTTCTAACATTTGAGTCACATTTATATTTTAGTCTGCAGATACTATCAATTTGATTAAGTCCACACTTTTATCGTTTGGTACAGGGTAAAGGGTTAAGGAATAGAAATGCCAAAGATACCATGTGTTCTATAATGAAGCCTCGTTTTGATTTCGGTTGATGAGACAGTAACACGATTAACTCGAGCATTTCCGCGCCATTCTGCCAATTCACCCGATTATAATTAACTATTCGATTTCGAAAAATGTTCTCTTATTTTGCGCCAAGATTTAAAAGTCAATTAAATCTAATTTTATTATGATTAGAATTACTTTAGATTACGGGTCTATCGACCGTATGATTATTCAGTTCAATAACTTTTGTGCATTTATAAGTTTTCTTTACAAGGTAGGAGACTCAGGAAGAAAGAAGAGAAAGAGAGAGAGATTTATATATAGAAAGCGAGATTTAGAGAGAGAGAGAGAGAGAGAGAGAGAGAGAGAGAGAGAGAGAGAGAGAAAGAGAGGGGGGGGGGAGTAGGCGGAAGGATAGACAGACATGAAACTAAAAAAAAAAATCGATCTTAAATACAGGCAAAACTCAGATAAAAAACAGAAATAGATAGCGGATGGCAGGTTATGCAACAAACATTTAGTTCTTTCCTAATACTGTTTTCCTTATCATTATTATTTTTTTCATTTCCTTTATATGACCCGTGCTCTGTGAAAAGATGAAAAGGGGGCTTCATGCATCTGCACAAAGTATCTACTCAGCGCAGGCTGACCTGGGCCTAAACTTTTTGCTGTGGATTAATTTTCTGCATGTCAATGGACCAGTCTTCCTCAGGGTAGAGCTGGTTGTTAGACAAAACGGATTTTATGCATCCATAATTTTATGATGTCATCACGGAGATGCATTAAGCACCTTCTTGCCAGAAAATGGCTCATACATTTTTCCGTCTTTCGCTTGTTCATGATTGATCTAAACTTAACATGTACAGTTATGGGTTAGCGCCGTTTATAAGTTATAAGAAGTTATTGCGATCCTTGGTCCTCTGACTGTTCTTGGGACATCCATGGCTCAGCTATTACGGATTTGAAATTAGGAAAATATGATGTTGATTCCTTCTGAAACCATTAGTCACGCGAGTGTCCTAGCACAAGGCATTGCAAATCCACAGATATAGTACTGGTGAAAATCAGGATATATGAATTTGCGAACGGATTGTTTCATCGTTACGATTGAAAAAGTGTTGAAAGCTGCGAAAAGCGCCTTTCAGACGTTCTCTCGTCATGAAAGTTAATGGAATATTTCTTGCTCAAGGACACTCAGACTGTAAATATGACATTGAGAAGAGTCAAAGAGCTGTGCCCGGTCGGTAGGTAAGGAACTGGACTAGGAATCCAAGAGTCTCGAGTTCGATCCCGAGCTGGACCAAAAGCTTTTTGGGTATTGATGACACTAATTGGGACCGAATTTATCTCCACTCATCACACACACACACACACACACACACACACACACACACACACACACACACACACACACACACACACACACACACTCTCTCTCTCTCTCTCTCTCTCTCTCTCTCTAATAGGAGAATGAAAAACTATATTTAAATCAAGAATCAAGAAAGACAGAAGTCGGCTTACATTAAGCGTCATCTTGGAGAGAAAATTCGAATCGACAAATTAAGCCTCAATGTCACTTTAAAGTTCCTCAACCAATTATGTAAAATACTTAAACACATTTAAAAGATCGTAGAGTAAAGAACATCTCAATTTTACCCCTCAAAGTATGAAAACATTTGTTCTGGAGAAACGTTGTCGCGAAGAATTGTCAACATCTTTTCTCCGAGACGGTTTATTTCTGGGCTAAACACAATTAGGGCGTTCAAGGTGCTAATTTATGACCTTCCTACAATTAAAGATTAACCGAAAAGGAAGCAAATTGAATTAAAACCAATTCTAAACTCTAATTACCGAACCAAATGTCGTCTGCTATATTTTTCTCCTCTTACCTAGCTAAAAAGTGCGATCTTCTTTTTTAAGCGGAGAATTTTCCGGCGCAGTAACTCGTATCTGTCAAGATACATCCGCACTGTATCACTTCGCGACAAATAATAGACAGAAATGAGGGCATTAATTGCATAAGTGCGCGTCGGAAGGGACTAATTTCTTTACGAAATTAGCGAATCTAATTAAGGACCGGGTTTAGGCGACAATGGCGGACTGAGACATGTCTACTGTCATTATTTCAAAGACCTCTGATAAACGTACATCAATATTTCATAAATAATTAGTTCCAAGCTTGGTCGTAATTTATCCGGAAACTTGTTTTTATGTCCCATGGCGACAATTCACGGAAGAAATTCTATAAGTAGTATAGGTCTGCAGTAGACATAGGACACGCCGTTCAAAAAAGAGACAGGCATCTTGTATCCTCGAATTTGATTGTTACCTACCGTATTGGTTTGTGTGTAGTTTATTTTTTGAAAGCGGAGGGTGGATGTGACGCAGGTGAAATGAAGAATAGCGCAAAATCTCGTTGGCACGTTTCTATTACAACCAAAACTATTTACAGTTTTTCCTATTTCTGAATATCGAAAAGTGTGGTAAGCTTCAAAAGCTGTACAAGTATTAAGATTTAACTCATTTCTCAATGATAAAAAATTCAAAACCGCCCAAAGCTGTTACAGACGACAACTTAAATGTGCACTCATATAATGAAATTTGTCTCTGAATGGGTGAAAAACATTGCCGGAAAGAGAAAATGCTTGTTACCAAAACATTCTCATTTTCCCACAAACTTTTAAGGTCTACGGCTCCTAACTCATCGGTAAACATCGACGTTTTCGTAAAGGCTATTCGGCCAATCTCGGCAGCTTCCGTCTTAAACATGAGACTTAGGGGCCGTAGACTCACTAACTCATCGGTAAATATCGTGAAACATCGACATTTTCGTACAGGCTATTCGGCCAATCTCGGCAGCTTCCGTCTTTTAATATGAGAGTTAGGGGCCGTAGACCTTAAAATACTTCTCCCCAAAGGGTCTTTGACATCCGGGTGAATATTTGACACCCGTTTTTGTTTGGTGAAGTACTGACCCAAAAAATCTAAACTAACTTTCATTATTGACAAGGATGTTTTCAAAGCTGTCTGCTGCATGTTTGTTTCTTAAGTTTATCATTTAAACCTTTCGGTACCAAAAGTTTTTGACCGCACTGGACAGAACGAGCAATACGATCAGAAGAGAATAAATATTAAGGGGCTCAATGACCAATGGAAATGGAACGATACAGTACAATGCACAATGATGAAAACAAATAATGTGAATCCACACAGAAGATCAGCACCTACAGTGCAACAAAGAAAAATATTGAGCTATGCTCTGTGACAGAGGGAGTTTCATGGATTCCTCATGGTATTATGAGGAACAAGGACATGTACTCAGGCAGCTTTAGACGATAAATAATCATTTTTTTTGCACAAAAGTTAAGGTTTATATTCACTGACTGTTGTAAATTAGAGCCCGAATTTTATTCTAATCTTAGAGAACAAGAAAATTTCTGAATGACTAAACAATATGGTTATGCTATGCTCTGTGAAAAATGGGGGTTTAATGCACCTACGAAAAATATTAATCAAAATCAGGCAGCTCAGTCCGCACAGGCTGACTTTTGTCGAAACCTTTTGCTTTTGGTAAATTTTCAGCTTGTCATGGGACCAGTGTACCTCATGATTCAGTCGGTTGTTAGACAAAGTGGATTTTATGGATTCATAATTATTTCATGAATTGCTTGGTACAGTGCATCTCGGGGATGAATTAAACTCCCTTTTTGCCAGAGTATGGCTGATATGGTTGGGCCATTCAGGAATTCCTTTGAAAATTGAAATATTTTTGAGAACTAGAGTCAGAATTTGATATGGAATAACTAGTCGCTACGGACGCAGATTTTGTACGGTGTGTATATATGCGTATTATCTTATATTATAGATAACCTAAGCGATGGGGATTCCAGTATTGAACCGGAAATGACGCAATCAGAAATGGAAGAGGAACATGATGGGATTAACGTCATGGACAAGTCTATCGATGGCAGTTCTAACGACGAACAAATTCCCTCAAAACACGCCGATTCCTCTCCACATGGAAAGCCAAGGCGACCTCGGACAGCATTCACTTATGAACAATTAGTCGCATTGGAAAATAAGTTTAAAACAACTCGATACCTATCAGTATGTGAACGTTTGAACTTAGCGCTTGCTCTAAATCTTACAGAAACTCAAGTGAAAATATGGTTCCAAAACAGACGGACAAAGTGGAAAAAACAGAATCCAGGAATGGACGTGAACTCTCCGACAATTTCGCCCTCTAACGGGGGTATGTCGTCATTGGGCTCTCCGTATTCGGGCTTGTTTTACGGACAAGCACTACATCCCTATTTAACGGGGTCTCATTTATCAGGAGCCTTAGGGATAATGAAAGGGCACCCCGCGTATATGGATCAAAAACACCCCCTATATTATTCTTTTCTCTCTCAGTCACGCTAACAAGCTAACAAAAAGTACACCAGCAACAGAGTTTAGCTGTTATGCCTCTAAGAGCTACTCACTGCACCTAGGTGGATATTGTAGCTCAAGACCAGACGGCACAGAACATGCAGTATGATCCTGGATCTACACTGTTTCGTAGAAGAAAAGGTTTAAAGTCGCATGACTACAAACTTTTCATTTTGTAGTATTACGGGGGATTTCCAGACGTTGGCCAAATTTTTGAAATGTAAAAAATATTTTTGGTTGCTAATCTGTTTGTTGTATAATATATATATATGAGCCATGCTCTGTGAAAAGGGTGTACAATACATTTGTAAAAAGTATCGGCCCAGGTCAGCCTTACCGATCCTTTTTGCTTTCGGTAAATTTTCTGAATGTCAAAGGACCAGTCTACCTTTTGATTCAATCGGCTATTCGATAAAATGAACTTTATGGATCCATAAAAATACGACGACTTACATGGTACGATGCATAAAGGAAATACTTTAAACCCCCTTTTGCCAGAGCATGGCTCATGAGTTAAAACTTAATTTACACTGAATACTTCTTATTCAACAAGGATGTTTTCAGTGTCATCTGCTGCAGTATTGCTTCAGCAGGTAAAGTTATTACAAAAAGTCGTTTTTATTACAAATGTTGTTTTGCGTTCCAACCATTTTGTAATAAACGGCATTTTGTAATAACATTTCATTTTCAGAGTCATTTTTTTTTCAACTTTCATGATGTTTTCTGTTAACTTTAGGGTTCAAACCACAAATTTACAATGTACATCCATTTTGGACCACATTGGTGGATATTGAAGAAATATAGCGATGTTGAAAGTTTTACTACAAAAAGCCGTTTCATTATAAAATTGGTTCTAAAAAGCATTATTTGTTTACAAAGTTTCAGTACAACCTCCATCTTTTATCCGTGTTTTGAAAAAAACGAAAACAAGAAAAGCTACATTTCAAGCAAACAAGCTCCATGCTTGTCTAGTCACTTTTCGTTGGTCAAGGCGCACAGAAAGGTTGATACTTTGTCAAAAAATGTATCTCAAAAGAACTGATTAGACTAGATGGAAAGAATCAATGCTCGTTGTATATCTTTCAGTCATCATCCTAGATTTAGGTTGAGTACTTTGAATACTCGGCTTTGTTAAATAAACTGAAGTTAAAATGTGTTAGAACTGATTTAGAGTGATTCGTTAGACTTGGAAATATTCTGACAACTTCTGTTTTTCAGCCCAGCTTGCTCCTTTTCCTCCTTAAACGAATGACATTGTAATAATAAGCAAACGTCTTTAAATCGCCAGAAAAGTACAGGATGATCAAATGATTTTTCCTGAACGTTTAAACTTTTACGAATCTAACATTTTAGGCAATACAAAACAAGAAATTAGATTTAACATAAAAAAAAAAAAAAAAAAAAGTCGATCAAGGTCAGACTGCACAGAACGTGCCGTCTGATCCTGGAACTTTATCATCGGCTTTTTCTTAATTTCAGTGGATTGTACATATGAGCCATACTCTGTGAAAAAAGGGGCTAAATGTATCTGCAAAAAGTATCGACCCACGTCAGCTAGCGCAGTCCGCGCAGGCTGACATGATATCGAACTTTTTGCTATAGGTAAACTTTCTGCATGTCCAAAGACCATGCTACCTCATGATTCGGTCGGTTGTTAGACAAGAAGGATTTTGTGAATCCATAATTTAATATGTGATGACTTGCTCGGTATAATGCATTATATGGAGATGCGTTAAACTGCCTTTTACCTGGGCATGGCTCATATTTTTTGAGCTGAAAGGCTGAATGATATTCTTTATCCAAATGACGAAGATTACCATCGATTTCGAAAATCTTCTAAAATGGTTTTGTTTTCCAGATCTACGAAAGGACAGCTCGGAGCAACAATTATTCTACTCATGTGAACTTCACTTTATACAGAAGTTCATGTTGGACAGTTCTCATAAAGTAGGAAGATGATTATGATAACTTATTAAATATGATCTGGTAAAAGGGGGGGGGGGTTGATGCATCTCTGTGATGCTTTAAACCAAGCAAGTCGTAACATTAGTCCTATAAAATCTATTATGTCTATCGATCGATTGGATCATTGGGGTAGAATGACCCTTGGATATGCAGAAAATTTACAAATAGCAACAATTTTCGACCCATGTCAGCCTGCGCGGACTGTGCAGGCTGGTATGAATCGATATTTTTGCTGATGCATTGAACCCACTTTTCACAGATCATAACTTAAATACTTTGTTTATCGATTGTCTTAGTTGTGTTATTGTTATGTGAGATTCCAATAGTGCTAAATTAAATGGTAAAAAAAATCTCTTTTGTTGTTTGCAATTACAGATACATTAGATAGTATTTTACGCCTCTTTTCACATTGTTTTAATCTTATCACGGTAGTTTGTTTTCGTGTTTCACTTGTACGAAACTCTAGCGCAAAGCCAAGTTCCTTACATAATGGTCGAGCCCAGATTTTGTGGATTACCTATCCAACAACCTTACCAATGAGGCCACGTCGACCTTTTACCAAACAACGCCCCTGGGGAAAATGCTCTTTTAATAAATTAAGGGAAAAACATAAAAACTGGTCTATCAGCATTTTCTCCTTTTCTAACAAGGTTTTCTACAGTTTTGATGACAACTACAATCATTTAAGCAACATTTAGTTTGTTGTCTACCGATGCCTTCCATTTTAACAAAGTTAAAATTTTGTTGTGCAGTAAAGAGCTCAACCAGACTGTGTCAATTTAGACGACGTGTCTTTTAGTTTTAAGATCCATCAAGGGTCCATTGAAAAATCGATTTTCACTTACAACCGAATTTCAACATATTTCACGAATCAGTCTTATGGAGCTAAGTTACAACTACAATCGGACAGCACTATGGGAAAAGGGGGGGGGGGTTTAATTCATCATCATGCTCTATATCAAGCAATTCTATGAATATGGACCCATCATGCTCTAAAAACTATATGAGTCTCGCTCTGACAAAAGGGGTTCCACTCATCTCCGTGATGCGTTGTACCAAGTCATCACATAATTATGGATCCATAAAATCCTTTTTTGTCAAACAACCGGCCGTATCATCAGGTAGAATGGTCCTTTGACATTCTGGAAATTGACAAAAAACAAAGAGTTTCGATTCAGGCTGATACTTTTTGCAGATGCATTAAACCCCCTTTTCACAGAACATGGCTTATCAACTTTCCCTAGCAATGTCTATCAGATTACAATGGCTTTTGTTCGCTGTTTAGATCAAGATCAGATTAAACAAGATGCAAAGTAGGGTGTGTTGGATCTTCATTGTCCAGTACATCTGTCTTATGAAACATTGTGACAAAAGCACCCTTGAAAATGCGATTTCTGGTAACCAACATTTTCTCCCTTTTCCACGTTTTCTACCCTACCAATGACAAATTCTTTCATTTGTTTATGTATACGGTGTCTACCATTATTAAGCCATAGTGCGGCGGCCACTGTACCTATTCATGCTTCCCTGGAGTCTCTATAACCAGTACTTCGCTTAATATTTCCAAAAAGCTATCGGCTGCTTTCCCACATACACATCGTCGAAACAATCTTCAGCTGTGAGACCAAAATGAATCCTGTCTCAATGACTACCATCAAGCCTGGTAAAGAGTTTCGACGAATCGGGTCTCGAACCCCATCATTTTTTACCCTATTCATTATCGGCTAAGCTTCCGCGCTCGGCTCGACACACAAAAATAGAAAAACCCTTATCTCTTCCTTTACCATAGATGACACAAGAAACTTTTGCGGACACTGTAGAGCGAGATCAGACTGCTTCGAACGTGGAGTCCGATTTGTGATCAACACTGTCCACTACTTTTTTTTTTTACTTATGATAAGAGTGTCCCGTGATCTTGCAGTAGAACTGTAATTGTAACGAAACTTACCTTTTACCAAACATTCCTGAGTTTTAACGATTTTGAAGAAGGCTTGTAACCAGCATTTTCTCCTTTTCCCGCAATGTTTTCTCCCCTTTCAAAGACAGAAGCAATCATTTGAGTTTCAAGTAATTTGTCGTCTGCAAATGTTTTCACGTTGGTCAAGTGCAAATTTTTAAGATTCAGTAAAGAATTCAAAATGTGTAATCTATACATACTCTGTGATAAGGGGATTTAATGCATAGATCTGCAAAAGGTATCGACCCAGGTCAGCCTGTATCTTCGCGCAGCCTGACCTGGGTCGATACTTTTTGCTATTTGTAAATTTTCTGAAAGTCCAAGTGTACCTCACTCAGTCGGTTGTTGGACGAAATGAATTTTATGGATCCATAATTATGTGACTGCTTGGTATAATGATTGTCGGAGTCTCATTGAAACCCTTTTCCTAGAGCATTGCTCAGTTTTTTGGTAGTAAAAAGAAGTACCAGTATATCAGGGGCCGAGGCCAGTGGCATACAGGACTAGAAACCAGGGGGAGGGGGGGGGGTCGATAATTCGAATTCCCAACACGGAACATTCTTTCGAGGAGTGATGATAGTCATTGCGACAGGATACACTCCTCTTTCATCGCTGTCCATTGTTTCGACAATGGTTATGTCGGAAAGCAGCCAGTCGCTTTCGAAGAATATTGTGCTAAATGCTAGTAATAGAAACTTAAAATGAGAACATGGATAGGTGTACAGCCCAGCACGATATACGAGGGGTGATCAGAAAGAACGTGGACCAGTGCCTGTATTGGAATAGTGTTATAAATCAAAGCGTTGAGAACACTGAAGTGGTATTTGTCAAGGAAGCCATTGTGTGGAATTAATAATCTGAAAGAAAAGGAGAAATATTATTCAAATATTGGCTTGAAATTCAACCTACTAAGCAAATAAATACTTTTTTTTGTTGAAGGGAGAGTACTCATGACAAAGTTAGGATTATTTGTATATTGGTGGTCTCCCTTTGATCATTAGGAGGAGTCAGGAGTAACGTCCCTTGACAGTAGGATGCATGATGGATAGAGAGAGAAACCATGTGAATATATCAAATAAAATTAAGTTTGTAACTGAAATCTATGATTTTGAAATATATTTGGCCGTTAACATTGAATTCCCAACATTACAATCAATTATTTCGATCTATAAATATTCATGCCCAATCAAATGGAGTAGCACGCAATCATGGGACGAACAGGCCATGGGACAAACTGGTTTTGGAACGAAAAAGCCCAGGACCAAGCGATCAGTCGACAAATTTTGTATATATCATTGCGCCAACAGAAGGCTATTAGAGCGAAGCTATTTTCAATCAAGAATTAGTATTTCCATGATCGATGGCCTCGCCCAGTGTATTTTAACATGCCATTTCCAATTACATATCTGAGTGCTATCGGAAAACTCATTTGTCTGAGAAAAATTGAGTTTAATATGGTTTATTTCCTTCGGCTTCGCACAAACTACGATACATGGTCTTCAAAATTCAATATTGAACTCATAGTGGTATTGTCTTCGACAAATACCACAAAAACAACTTGGAATGTCTACTTTTTTTTGTAAATAACCACATCGAATTCTGTGCACTAATTTATTCTTGATTCCCATGCGCGAAACAATTGCGCGAGCGTGTCACGTGACATTACTCTAAAGGACCCAGTCGTGGTGATTAGTTCCTCTCTGCTCTCGTAGTGCGTCCACATAGAGAATCTTTTAAATCAGGAACCAGCCAAAGGTCACAAGGAGTCAGGACTGAATTATAAGGAGGTTTGGCTAGTGTTTCTGTTTTTAGTTTTTGCAGAGTTTTCTGTACAAGTATGGTTTGTGAGCTAGGGCATTATCTTGGTGTACAGTGACGTCAAGTCGCAGGACTTCTGGCTGCTTTTTTCGTTATTTTTGTTTCCTTGATACCTTTTCTTCTTGTGATTGTGCAGAGTGTCAGCTTATTCATGACAGATATATATATATCTGTGGGTTGAAATCAGAGTTTACTTGTTCAACGTATTGGAATGTTTTGGACAAATGTCGTGCTTTTGCATATTTCTTTATTTACTGAATGGTATAACTTGAAAAATATTGTATAGAAATCGCTAAGCCGACATATCGTCCAAATTTTCCTTTTTGTATTATAATAAGTCTGACATTTCTTTATGCAGTACATTTATCTCCCCTGTATCTTTTTTCTGTGCAGTGGAATTTTAGACACTCATCCACCATGTTTCGGTTAATTGAATTTCATAACAAACGAAGAATATTGCTCAATCAGAAACATTCTCAAAATGTTGCATTTTCTCTTTCCCTTTTGAGGAATTTTGTATTTCTGGATATTGCATACATTTTAACTGTGTTAATATCTTTGCTATATTTGTCTGGTGATGTCCATCTAAATCCTGGTCCTCATTCAGATACTTCATCAACCTCTTTGTACCAGTGACCTTTACAGTTTCCTGAATCTCCCGAATCATCTGTCTATAGTTCATTATAATGTGCAAAGTATTTCCAATAAGTTGGATATTTTGATTTCGGAGTTCTCTTACTTCGACATACTGCCCTTTACAGAAACGTGGTTACATAGTAATGTTGCATCAAATGATCTTCTTTTCTCAAATTTTCATCCACCAGAACGTAAAGATAGAGACGGGGACAGGTACGGTGGTGTGATTCTATACGTTAAAGATAACATTGTGTATAAACGTAGACTTGACTTGGAACCAAATAGTTTAGAATGTATTTGGGTTGAGATAAAACTTAGTAAAAGTAGAAATGTTTTATATGGTGTCTTTTATCGACCACCTAATTCATCTGCGATGTATACCTCTTTACTTGAGGACTCTATCGGTCTCGCGGTCGATACGAATATCACCGACATTATTATAATGGGTGATTTCAACCTAAACACAATGGACCAGTCTCATTATAGAAAAATTTATACTATCTGCAAACATTTCAATCTCACTCAGTGTATTGAGGAACCTACACATTTCACTGAAAATTCAATGTCAGTAATTGACCTTCTTTTTGTGAAAAATAGAGAATCTATTCTAACTTCAGGAGTGGGGGAGCCATGCCTGAATTTGAACGTTCGTTATCATTGTCCTATTTTTGGTGTTTTCAACTTCTTAAAACCAAAATATAACTCATATAAACGCAAAATCTGGAAGTATGAAAACGGTGATTATTGTAAGCTTAGAAGTAGTTTATCAGAAGTTGATTGGAATTCTGTTTATAATGACGATCTGGACATATACACACAAAATATTTCGAACATCTTAATTGAAAAGGCATCCCAATCAATTCCAAATAAAACGGTCACCATAAAACCGCATGACTCGCCTTGGATAACATCGGAAATAAAAAGAAAAATTCGCAGGAGAAAAAGATACTACAAGAAAGCAAAGAAAACCAACTCTGACCAGCATTGGTTGAAGTTTAGACGTTTAAGGAATGAAGTGATTTCAAGTATTCGACTTGCAAAAAATGACTATTTTAACAATATGGCACTTAAATTAAGATCTGGCAATCTAGGTTCACGTGACTGGTGGAAAATCCTTAAGTCGTTTATAAGTCCGACCGCTAGTTCAGGGTCAACACTGCCGCCTATTTTTGACTCTGCTGGTGACAGATTTGCAGTAGATGATTATGAAAAGGCAAATGTTTTGAATTCGTTCTTCTGCAGTCAGTCAGAGATTGGCGATTCTTTAAACACTCTTCCCCGTGACCATCCGCAATTTTTCGGTGAAAAAATCAATAATATTACCACAACGCCCCAAGAGGTTTTCGATGTATTGCAAACTCTTCGTATCGCAAAGGCATCTGGTCCAGACGGCATCAATAACAAAATATTGGTAGAATCAGCGTTTCAAATTTCATCTCCTCTTTCTCGATTATATAATCTATGTCTTGATAAGTGTGTTCTTCCATCTGCTTGGAAATTATCCCTTGTGTGTCCTATCTTTAAAAGTGGTGATCGTTCTATACCATCTAATTATAGACCTGTATCGCTTTTAAACACGATGGAGAAGGTTCTAGAAAAATTATATACAAACATATATTCAACCTCTTACTAAGAAATAACTTTTTCACGCCAGTCTGGATTCCTTCCTGGGGATTCAACAGTCAACCAGTTGACTTATTTGTATAATAGGATTTGTAGTGCTTTGGATAATGGCCGTGAAATAAGGATGGTATTTTTTGATATTAGTAAGGCATTTGACAAGGTGTGGCACAAAGGTCTCATTTTTAAATTACATGCTGCAGGTATAGATGGTAAAGTTTTATCTTTCCTACGGGATTATCTGTCTAACAGAACTCAGAAAGTGGTTCTTCCTGGAGGATCTTCTAATTTATTATCTGTACGAGCTGGAGTTCCACAGGGGTCAGTATTAGGTCCATTGATGTTTTTGGTTTACATAAATGATATTGTAGACGACCTTGAATCCGTAATCAATTTGTTTGCTGACGATACAAGTCTTTCCATAGAAATCGATACTCCAGATATATCCGGAGCTATTCTACAGTCGGACATTGAAAAAATTAGCAACTGGGCGGATAGATGGTTGGTTAAGTTTAATCCCTCGAAATCGAAATCACTGTTAATATCTCGTAAACGTAACAAACCTGATCACCCAGTCCTTACTATGTCAAATATTGCTATTCCGTCGGTCCAGTTTCATAAACACCTCGGTATCTGTCTATCTTGTGATGGATCCTGGGACCATCAAATTCAATCTATTGTTGAGAAGGCATGGAAAAGAATAGGTGTTTTACGCCGTTTAAAATTTCTGCTTGATCGCCTCTCTCTGCAGACTATATACTTTTCATTCATCAGACCTATTCTTGAATATGGAGATACCGTTTGGGACAATATGCATGAATACCATAAGGAAGAACTCGATAAGATCCAAAATGAGGCAGCCAGGATAGTAACAGGATGTACAAAACTGGTGTCTCTTTCAGACCTTTCTAGAGAATCTGGCTGGGAGACATTAATAGAACGCAGAAACAAACACAAACTCATTCTTTTTTTCAAAATGGTTAATGGTCTAGTTCCAAACTACCTATGCTCTCTTGTTCCGTCCACTATTGGAAGTAACACAACGTACAATCTCCGTAATTCTAATGACTTGGCAAACATAGTATGTAGAACTAGCCTTTATATGAATTCTTTTCTGCCATCAGCTGTAAACGCATGGAACTCTTTGCCACAAGCTCCAAGAGAAACTGACTCTCTCTCATCGTTTAAACGTTTGCTGAACATAGACAAACCCACTCCTTTTAAACTGTATTTTTATGGGGAAAGAAAAATGCAAATTATTCATACTCGACTTAGAAATAATTGTAGCGATCTAAAACAACATCTCTTCTGGAAAAATATTGTGGCTTCTCCTCTTTGTCGTTGCGGGGAAGTTGAATCTAATACACACTATTTCTTTGAATGCAGATTTTATCATAACATTAGAACAACACTCAGACAACATATTAGCGCAAAATCTGCTTTTAATATTGATACTGTTCTTTTTGGAGACACTGAACTCTCCCTTGTCGAAAACGAACAGATCTTCCATGCGGTTCATAATTACATTGGTAAAAGCAAGAGATTCTCTTACTCTTAATCCACTCAAAGGTTAGATCCTTTGCTCCTCTTTTCTGACAATGTACTGTCGCGAACATATATACAAGTATAACTTTGTATCTTTTGTTGCCGCTCTGCTCAATCACTCAATCACGAATCACATTTCCTTTTTTCTTTTTACTTTTTCAGATAATGAAGCCTTTTTGTTCTTTACAATCATTACTATCTGTTTTTTGTGATAATCTTTTCTCTTCTTGATATTATTTGATATTATTGGCGTATCACGTGATTCAACTTGGGGAGAGGAACTATATAAGCAACATGCTTTCGTTCCGATCCTTTTCACATTTATTTCTTGTATTGTATATGTAAATGTCAATGTATATTGAATAAAATATGTTTAAATTTTATGATGTTTGTGAAACTTCTTTGAATGATGTGGGCATAAAACTCAGCATTGATTGTTGTATATATACACTAAACAAAACCTCTAAACGGCCACTTTTAAGCCGGAATTCCCCGTGGACCTCTTCTGGCATCCGCTGTCCAGAAAAGAGACATTTCATTTAGTTTGGTGTTTTGGAGAATAATTGACCAATGTAAAAGCATACTCCAGCCTAAGTTTGAAAAGAATTTGTTGACTTGTTCTATTGAAATGAAGTTATTTAACATTCATTCACTTAACATTGAAAATTGAAAAATCATTTTTTTTTTTGAAAACTTCACACTCCTTCTCTCGGTTTATATTTTTGTGCAGAAAATAGTTTTCATGTTTTTCCTTACTGCTGACAAAATTTCAGTAATGTATGCTTATCTTATTGACCTGGTTTGTCCGATAGACACCACGCATGCGCAAACCACGTGATTTCCCTTATTTTTGAAAAAGAGATGCCTTTTATAGGCAAAATCGAGAATCTTTTCATTACAATACCATGTCTAACGTCCAGACATATGTTATAAGTTGTTTTTATTTACTTGACTATTACTTGGTCAAATTTACAGGAGAAACGAAAGTGGCCGATTAGAAGTTTTGCTTAGAGTAGATACAACATGAGTTAGAAGAAAAAAGGAGATAGAAAGATATGATGCACATAACTTTACCGACCGACTTAGAAAGTTTGGTTTTAATGGCGGAAGGTTATGTTAAATGTTTCTCTACACTGCTTTGTTGTTTAGTTTCAGTCTCATTAAAGTGCACCTATGTTTCATTGCATGTTACAATACGATCAGTAAAGTTTGACCTCTCTACCCTGATGAGTTCTGAAATTTCTTAACAGACTTCGACCCTAACCCCCATTGGCTCGGGCATCAATAGTCGAGGTACCCACCTTGTGCGAACACGCGACATTCCAAGATTGTTAGTCAAGATCTCCTTGGCACTTTTATATGAAATGCTAAATATTTCAGTTATTTTCCTCACAGTATCTCGGCGATCTTGATTTACATGCTGCTCTCCATCCGTGATGATTTTGTCTATGACTGATGTTGATGGAAGGCCAGATTTAGGGTCATCTTTAACAGTATCTCACTCATGTCTAAACCGGTCCGATCCATTTTACGAATATCAGATTTCTTGAGTGCAGAGTCCCCTTAATCTTTTTCTAAATCGGTTTAGATTTCTGATGAATACTTTCCGAGTTTGAGGTAAAACTTTATGACTGCTCTCGGCTCAAATAAAATGTCGTCCGACATTTTGGACCACTAATACAGTATATGACGTCATTAAAATAACGTCACACTTTATTTACTTGAATAAGATAACGTTTAAAAGCTTAAGTCGGTTACCATATAATTAATGCCCATCTGTGCAATTTTTCGTAATCCTACGTGAAGTAATTTTCAAAATAACGAGGTGGTCCACGATCTTTATGATCACCCCCCGTAACTGAACTAATAATAATAACACGTTTCGTGTAGTCTGATCTTGATCTATACCGTCAACAAAAGTGACTGTTTTCTCCTATGATGCATTAAACCCCCGATTCACAAAGTATGTTTAAAACATTTGCATAATTTTACTGATTTATATATAAGATCTATATTCATTTTACTCATTTATATAATATTTTATTGGCTTGACTAAACAAGAGGATAGGTATAGATCAAAGATCAGACTGCACGTTCTGTACAGTCTGATCTCAATCTATACCGTCCGCAAAAGTCCCTGTTTTCTCCTATGGCCCTGAAAAATTAAAGAGTCTGTCTCGGTTGTGTGGGAAACTGTTTAAAAGATATTTATTTCAAGCAGTTTTAATGATTTGATTTCTTTTCATGTATTTAATTTACTAGAGTGGGTTATTTCACGTTTATTGATCACCTACTTGAGGTCTAATCTTATTAGCAGGAAAGGCCCCGAGCTGTTGTTATATAGCAAGTAACCGCCGAAACATAGGAAATATTTCCATTCTTTCTATTTTAGCCATGCTCTGGAAAAAGGGGGTAATATAATGCATCGCATTGATGCATTGTATCAAGCAAGTCATCGCACTGATGCATTGTATCAAGCAAGTCATCGCACTGATGCATTGTATCAAGCAAGTCATCGCATTGATGCATTGTACCAAGCAAGTCATCGCATTGATGCATTGTACCAAGCAAGTCATCGCATTGATGCATTGTACCAAGCAAGTCATCGCATTGATGCACTGTACCAAGCAAGTCATCGCATAATTATGGTTCCATAAAATCCATTTTGTCTAATAAGCGACTGAATCATGAGGAGGAATGGTCTTTTGACATGCAGAAAATTTGCTGAAAGCAAAAAGTTTCAACACAGGTCAGTCTGTACAGACTGTAGACCTATAGGTCGATACTGTTTGCAAATGTATTAGACGCCCTTTTCCACAGATCATGTCTTATTTTTATTTGATTTAACGTTTTCATGTTACGTCTATAGTTATTCAATTATTCAACTTACTTTATCCTTTGGAACATTTAAAACGGACTTCCCTTGCTTCTGCGAATAGTGTAGATCTACAGATCATACAGCACAGACCGTGCTTTCTGATCTTGGATCTTTACAGTTCAATATTGTAAGCATGTCAATGAGAGAGGGAGAGAGAGAGCTTCCTAAAAAAGTATCGACCAATGTCAGCCTTCGCAGTGCGGAGTGTGCGCAGGCTGACATTGGGCGAAACATTTTGCTATCTTCGAATTTTCTGCATGTTAAAAGACCAGTCTACATCATGATTCAGCCGGTTGTTAGACGAAACGGATTTTATCCTTACATTATTACTTGCTCGGTATAATGCATCACCGAGATACAATAAACCCCCTTTTTTCAGTGCATGGCTCAAATATTTGTGCAAGTTTATTCATATATAAGGAGCATAAAGGCCTGTTGCTTGTGTAAATAGACAGCGGCAACCATTGTAGATTCATTTCATATGTCATACGAATCTACAGCATTTGCAAACGGACAATCTTTGTAGATACATGTACTTACCTGATGCATTTGACTTTTCAAGAAAAGTGCTCCAAAGTCAGTCTTTATAAACTTCTATATGGCCTGCAACATGCGAAAAGGGGCATTCGGACATTTGCGTCAAGTGTCGTCTCGATTCAGCCTGCGCAGTCCCCGCAGGCTAATCCGAGACGGCATTTTACGACTACATTAGATTTTGTGCTACAGTAGACTTGCGCAAAACAGCAAATTACATAAAAACGGAAAGTGTCGTTTTGGATTAGACTGCGCGTACTACACAGGCTGATCTGAGACGACACTTTTCTCAAATGTCCGAATGCTCCTTATCGTGTGTTGCAGGCCAGATACTACAACAGTTGAAACGGTTGTGCTCATTTGCATATTTACTGTGTACCAGATGACAACGTCTAACATTGCACACTACACATTAAGCGTATCTCAAATGATTTGATTTGTCTTTGGATGGAGAGAAAAGAATGTGGGTAGGGAGAAGCTGAATATTGGCTACCAGCATAGTCTTCTTTTCCCACTACGTTTCCTTCCCTTACAAAGAAAACTTCATCATATGATTTGTTGTCAACGCAATGTTTTCAGAATGGGCTATTTTACTATTTTATCTTCTGGTATAAAGAGTTGGTTTCTTAAAAATCTGTTGTGGCACCACCCGTTGATATTCGAAAGTTTGATGTGTTTGTCAATGAGCGTTTGGGTAATGCTGTTACAGAATGAAAACTGTTTAAATATTGAAACATGACACAATCTTGCGCGAACGATGCGTTGCGCTCTACCATTTGCAAAGTAATGGCTTATTCAACTTATCAATTTGTAATTAGGTCCAATTAACGCCGTAATACAAATGGCTACCATGGGACCTTACAAATTGACGAATAGCTTGTACAGTTAGTATGATGATGATTTTGTAGGTCCCACCGGTCGAAGTCGCTTATTCGATTCCTTCCGAGAACTGATAATCGTCTTTGCGACAGGATTCCTTCCTCTCTTACCACAGAACATTATATTGTTAACATACGACTTTGTTAAAGGAAAACACCCACTTGCTTGGAAGGAAATATCGTGCGAAAAAAACAGGTAAGTAGAAACTCCAGGAAAGCATCGATTAGTGCACTGGCCGCCGTGATATAACTAAAATAATCTTAAAAAGGGGCTAAACACCTACCAAACAAACAGTTCCTTCCGTTCCCCAGGCATGTTTGATGTGAACCGTAAGTATATAAAGATAGAATACAAGGAGTTCGGGTACAATACATGGATCTGTAGCGATAAGATAAACCGACTTCCTTAGTTACTGTTACTACCCGCTCCCAAGCTACTGCACATACAATATATCGGCTAGTCTACTTTAATCGTGATTTCATTTCATGACCTATTCTGTCAAAAAAAAAAATTGGGGAAAACACGTTCCTTACATGTTTGTATGTGGATGATTAATTTTGCGGTAAGAAATCTCGGGTGATGATTGAACTAATCTACACAGTTATATGTACACAAAGTGCGAATCTTCGGGGCCACTGACAATGAAAATCCCTTGTTCTTCTTCTGTAAGACCCCTTGGCCCCTATTGGGTTTGGAAACAATGTGTTTCTGAAAAATCCGCTCTCGACCTGGAAATCGAGCCCGGGACCTTTTTATGAAATGTTTCCTATCCTTTGGAACACATTTTTGGCTACATTAAATTGTCGTCTGCAAATGCTTTCAAGCCTTTTGCCAAGTATGAGTTTTTGTCATCCGGTAAAGATGCTGTCTAAGTCTAGATACTCTAGAGACAGATTAACTGTTATACTGTGAAATAAACGGACCAAATACTAATAGAAGATACTTGAAGTCACCTGGTAGCAAACACAGACTTGTTCTGACTAGAACATCTCAATCTTCATTAGTATCTATGGGACAGGGTAGATCAAGATCAGACCATACTTATCTTGATCTACATGGTCTGCAAATGCACCGAATGTCGCCCTCACTAAGAGTTAATTTTGAATTGACTGACTAGTTCTAAACAAGGTCATTTCTCCTATTCAGTCTGCTTATAATTTTGTCAGAGAGCAATTTTACGGCAATCTCCTTCATTACAAAGTTCATCGAATCGCAAAACGGAGTCAATAAGAAGGATTTAAGCGATAAAATAGGGATTAAAATGACACGGCTCCCAAAAGGACCCGCTCGCTTTGTCCGACCCGGTTCTGAATTGGAACCTTATTCTTGGGAGTTAATCGAGCAAAAAGACAAATTAAGTTGTAAGATTGGGCTGCGATATGACGCGGATAAACGATATTAGCGCCTTTGGAAACGATCTTGATGGTAAATGTGCGGGAATTATCCAAGAATGGGGAAAAATTGATGAAGTTATTTAATTCAAAATAGTAGTTATCCGCCAACGGAGTTTGATTTGATAATGCTGTAATATCCGGGAACAAAATACTAGGAGAAAAGGTTCTCACGCCTTTTAATCGAATCTTGTTTTCTTTTTAGACTTTCTTTGTAACTTTTATATTAAGCCTTTTTTTCCCCCGCTTATGTATTACAAGTTTTCTTTTAGATTTACTAAAATTAAATGAATACACAAGAACAAACAATTTGAAGGAAAGAAATACATGTATATCTTAATTTTGAATTTATAGCATGATCCAATTTTAAAGCTTAAAACAGACTTTAGGTTCTACATCGCTACCTTTCGTCCTTATCTCTTTATGTACTTGTAGTATCATTACGTTGGTTTTTTAGCATGCAAATGGAAACTTTAGGTCTTTTTTGCGGTACCTATTTGTCGATCAAAATCAGAATTAAAAAATGGTGAAATCTAGAGTAATTATTCACCAACCATTCTTAAAAACTCTAAGTCTTTTTCTCAAGAATTTTCCAAATTTGAAAATAACACATTTTCTAATTGGCAAAACCAAATGGTTTACCCAATTACAAAGTGTGTTAGTTTGTAAATCTGTCATTGGAGCGAGAATGTTCTTAAGAATGGTTGGTGAATACAACCCAGGTCTCAGAATGAAAACAGCCATAAGAGTTTATATAAATAAACAAATACACTTTTCGTTTCGGACTTCAAAAGCCTGTTTCATTTATCTAGTGGTCCAAGTGTTGATACATATTTGCAAAACTTAAAAAGAAAATATTGTTATGACAAATGCAAAAAACAGATCCGACAGAAACTCGTCTCGTATCTATCCGCAAGAAGGATAAATAAAACAGAGAGGCGCTCTTGAAAATAGAAGGTTCAATGGATCTTCATAACACAATATACCTAGCATGTCTTTGCATGATATGGATCTATTTCGTCTGAATCAGCAGCTGGAATGGACATTTTCCGAAAGCAAGAATTTATCAGGTCAGCCTGACTTGATACTTTTTACAGATGCACGCATTTTCACAGAGCAAGATGGAAATATATTACTAGATATAACTTAGTGGCGGAGAGACTCATATGAATGTTAAGAACATTGTATCATCGAGAAAATAAAAGATAACACTCTTAAATATACCATACAACCGGTGACCTTGGTACATATACTTGGTAGTTCACTTGTCACAACTCAGCCGATTCCGTACCTACATCTAACCTCGTCCGTATAAAGGAGATTTCCATTTCGAACTGCCGATCACATGATCTTAAACATGGAGGCGCCCATGTAAATCGCTAAGTAACAGCATGAGCAACCACGGTGAAGTTATTCACATCTGTCGATCTGTCGATGAAAACTCTCAATTGAATTGATAAACCACGCTAAAAATTGAATGTAAAAACTGTTTTTCGACGAAAATATTTTTAGAAAGATATAGGTAGAAAATTGTGGCTCGTGTTTTCTCTTTAAAGAGGTGCCTTGCAATTTCGAAAACGGTAAAACGGAGACGAAATGTACCTTGTAGCTGCATATCAAGCTACGTGATACAGCCGTGGTACTTGATCACCTGATCACCCGAGGTTTGCCGAATGCTTGGTAGTTGTCAGACTAAGTCAAAGAACAGGCGACTTTCGTTCTTCACACTTAATACTCTTCTGCTGAAAGAAAACACATAGGTATGTCACACTGTCGCACTGTTCTGAAAAAACAAATGACCATAATTTGCTCCCAGCCACCTAGAAAAGAGTAAGTAGAAAGGAATAACCCAAGACTAAACAACAAAACTTTAAACTTGTCTACATAGAAAACATTGGCAAACGACAACTTCAATGTGGTCCAAATAATTAAAGCAAAGGGTAGAAAAACGTTATGGGAAAAGGAGAAAAATGATTGTTACCACCATTTTCTCCTTTTCCGACATTTGTTTTCAAAACCCGTCTACATTGGGATAGTTAAAACAATTGATTTTTTGATAAAATGTTAAACGACTTGTTCGGTTTGGTAATAATTTTGTTCATGTTTCAATTGTGAAAATATTTACATCTTTTGCAATTTAATAATTATTCGGTCCATCACATACGTATTGCGTCGGAAGAGCAGAAAGCTATAATATTGAAAAAGTACTTTTTTCACCTTTTCTCTCATTATTCGGTCATTACAGATCCAAGTATTGTTAGCAATCGTTTTTGACGCCAAGATCTGAATTATGATTAAAAAGAATGAATCGTAAATGTTTAACCCTTTCTAACATAATATAATACCATGATTTAACGACCCCTGGAAGTGACGCTTTTGAAAAAATTGCGGAAAAAGGAGAAAATGCTGCTTAACAGCATTTTCTCCTATTTCTACAATGTTTTCTACCATATCAAATTAAAACCCAACCAACCAAGCAACACTTTATTTTGTCTGCAATTGCTTTCAGAGTTGGTCAAGTCTAAATTTTTGTCGCCTGGTAAAGAGTTAAACGCCGCATTCAGCAGTGAGCTTAGACCTGTACCAGCACTCCCGTGTTGTAACGACGAAGAGGAAGAAGGCAACTGAAAACATTGAGGGAAAAGGAGAAAATGCTAGACACCAGCATATTCTCCTTTTCCCCTCAACGTTTTATACCCTTTTAAAATAAAATTTCATTCTTTGATCCACACTTAATATGTCGTCTGCAAATGCTTTCAATTTGGACAAGCTCAAAAGTTTGGTGGTCTGGTAAATATTTAAATCTTTGTGACAAGGTCTGACGTTTTTCTGTATTTAACATCTGTTAAGGTGCAGAGTGCGTTAACTTCACACTTAGCGTAATACACGAGAATCAATGCAAGTTTGCCACAGTGTAGATTAACCCTTTATCGGACAATGCCGACTTTTAACGACCTTGGGAAAGAAGCCTTTTCCCACAATGTTTTCTATCCTATCAAAGAAAAATTGCACCATTTCAGCCTCATTGAAATTGTCGTCTGCAAATGCTTTTAATTTGGACAAGGCTTAAATTTTGTCGTCTGGTAAAGAGTTAAGATCAGACTGCACAGAATATACGGCTGTGAATTTGGATCTACGTTGCCATCAGTAAGTTAGGTAAAAAAGCAGTTAATTTTTTTTTTATTAGAAATTTCCATTTCACTAAATTACCATTATCAGTGAGCGTCTCTCTGGCAAAGCGGGCATTAAAGCATCTCCATGATGCATTATACCATTCAAGCCGTCATATAATTGTGGATCCGAAAAAAACATTTTGTTCAACAACAAACTGTGGCGGACTGTCTCTTTGGCATGCTGAAAACGGACCGATAGCAAATAGTTTCGACTCAGGTCAGCAAGTGAGGATTGCGCAGGCTAGCATGGGTCGATCCTTTTTGCAGATGCAAGAAACCCGCTTTTCACAGGGCATGGCTCAAGTGTCTCCCCCAAGCTTATTCACCAAGCTAGGTGAGACCTTCGCAGATGGCATAGACTTAGATCAGACTGCGCAGACCATGCAAATGGAGAGACGTTTTGGTCAGATTCAGAATGATTTGGCAAACAGCGTATACGTGTATATCCAAGATGAGACCTATGTTTACCGTTCAAAAACGTTATTTTTAAACTTAAAGGAAAAAAGTCTCTCGTTGGCGTTGATAGAATGAAGGTCATCAGGGTTAAAGATAAATAAACGATGTTACAGAAATTAGGACTTTGACACTAAAGGTTTGTGATTTGACAAGGTGATCATACAATTAAACACCTGTTATAGGCCCAATTTATATTTCTTATTCCATGGTCAAGGGCAACGTATTTTCATCTGTACTTTAGACCACGCATGTAGCGAATTGACCAATCAGCGATCAGTATTTCAAAAGTATATATCGAAGATACAGCTTCCACAGTTGTATATCTAGATTTAGACCACGCATGTTGCGAATTGACCAATCAGCGATCAGTATTTCACAAGTATATATCGAAGATACAACTCCCACAGTTGTATATCTAGATATACAATGCTAGTATATCTTGCACGTGAAATCCGACAAGGCTATGTTTTCAGTATCGCGCCAGAGCAAAATGTACCTGTCGCGGTAAAACACATTTTGGTAAATATGATTCAGGAATAGGATACAGCATTTCGATACGTGAGTGCAGTACTATTCTAAGTGCGTATACAATATACAATCACTTACAATAGTATTGCTCTTACTTATCAATTTACAAGTAACCTCTTTAGTGGAGTGTGTTTTTGACAGAAGAAAAAATAAAACTTCGGTAAGGAAAAAACTAATGTTCGCATCATGATATCACGGGGGTCACTGAATCTATGCGTATGTTTCCTGCCTTTCTCATACTACAACAATGCAACTAAGTGACTTTTCTCTATAATTTAGAGAAAAAAAAGTATTCATTCATTTTAAGTAAGAAATAAATTCCACTGCGCTCTTGCGTCTGTTTGTACAAGAGTTTAACGCTGTTTTAATAGTTGTAAGGTCATATCACGGCGGTCAGTGGACCTATGTATATGCTCTCTGGCTTTCTCACACCAGTACTAACAAAACTTTTTTTCCAAGTCACTGACTACTTTTCTCACAAGCATCAGAGGTGAGAGGGGAAAAATCGAGGGAAAGAGAGCTTGACACAACCGGGTATCGAAACTGCAACTACCAGCTCACAAGTTAGATATGCTAGCCACTGACCTACCAGGCCAGGCAGAAATTCCCGTATTGAACATAATTGATAAAAATAGAACAAACAATATTTCTCAAAAACATGCTATGTTTTTTATACCAAAATAGACAGTTCAGTCGAAACATAACGTTTTCAAATTATGGCAGACAAATACTAGTTCGATCTTGAACACTCAACAATGAGGTTTACCTTGATTAAATATCCTAATGAATAATTCCAAATTTTGATAGAAATTCTACCTTTTATTTGCCTCTTTTGAATCTGGTGCAGAAATTATACCTTTTATTTGCCTCTTTTGAATCAGGTGCAGAAATAATACCTTTATTTGCCTCTTTTGAATCTGGTGCAATAACTCATTTTAACGATCACAGTGACTTCATTTTGTAACAAGCTTTTTATCTCATACGCCCATGTATATTTGACATGAAATGCACGAATAAGTAGTCACGTGGTCTAAGTCAGATAGAAAATCTCGTGCCGTGATATATGGGAAATATACACTCGCTAAGGCTCGTGTATATTCCCCATATACCACGGCACTCGTTTTCTATCCTATACATACAATGCTAGTATATCATGCACGTGAATTCCGACAAGTTTTGTTTGCAATATCGAGTCAGAGCAAAATATACCTGTCGCGGTAAGACACAGTTTGGAAAATATGATTCAGGGAATAGATACAGCATTTCGATGGGTGAGTGCAATACTATTCTAAGTGCGTAAACAATATACAAGCAGTTAGAATAGTATTGCACTTACTTATCAATTTACTAAAGTAACCTTTTCAGTGGAGTGCGTTTTTGACAGAAGAAGAAATAAGACTCCAGTAAGGAAAAAAACTAATTTTGGCATTAGATAGTATGACGGCGGTCAGTGAACCTGTGCATATGTTTCCTGCCTTTCTCATACCATAATAAAACAACTAGGCAATTTTTTTCTATAATTAAAAAAAGTAAAAATTAAGAAATTCCACTGCGCTTTTGAGTTTGTTTGTACAAGAGTTTAACGCTGTTTTAATAGCTGTAAGGTCATATCACGGCGGTCAGCGGACCTATGCATATGCTCTCTTTCGCTTTCTCACACCAGTACGGACAAAAACTTTCTCTCCAAGTGTCTACTTTTCCCACATGCATCAGAGGTGAGAAGGGAAAAATCGAGGGATAGACAGCTTGCCGCAACCGGGTATCGAACGTGCAACTACCAGCTCACAAGTCAGATACGCTAGCCACTGAGCTACCAGGCCGGGCAGAAATTCGTGTACTGAACATACTTGATAAAAAAGAACATTATTTCTCAAAAACATTCTATATTTTTCGTAATAAAATATAAAATTCAGTCGAAACGTAACGTTTTCAAAATATTGAAGACAAATACTAGTTCGATCTTGAACACTCCACGATAAGGTTTACCTTGATTGAATATCCTAATGAATAATTTAGCATTTTGATAGAAATTATACCTTTTATTTGTGTCTTTTGAATCTGGTGCAAGACCTTTCATTGCAACGAACAGAATGACTCCATTTTTAGAAGGTGATGGCGTCATCATCACCTTCTTATGCCAACCGATAGACTTTTTCCCCAAGAGGACGCATTACACCCCAGTTTCAAGAAAAATAGGTGCTCATAGATCAATGAACAGACGCGTCTGTGTCATTTGATATGTACAAATAATATGCGGATTAAAAATCAGTGTGTGTCATTTACACAAACAAGGAATTTCAGAGTTAATGTCGTAGAACCCGTTCTTAATTTGAAAAATTGTCTCGTTCCGCAGCTTTGACCTGACCTAGTTTATAAAGTACGCCTCACGAGAATCAGTGAAAGAAACACCCCAAAACACTCGAAAATTACCCAAAACTAATGTCATTATACCTCAAACAACTTTTCTAACATCTAAAACTGCATGTAAAACGTTTAGATACACGATTTTATGGAAATCAGCCATGAAGTTTTGCTATCAATTTTAGTATTTTAGGTCTTTGATCCGCTTTAGGTCGAAGTATAATGTACTTTGATTATTTGTAGTTGGGTTCGCGTTCTGGGATAGAAACCGAAAGTAGATAACGATTGTAATCAATAAAGTTAAAAATCGAATGCTGATTATTGCTGTTGTTCGGACCCTAAAAGAGTGGCGACAAGGATATTTTATCCCCTCCGTATACAGTAAACATAACCTGAAATACGAAACGCGGGGTAAAATACAGCAATTTCGACCGTACATTGACAGCTGGGTGGAGAACGAGGAATACGCTATTGAATATAAGTTCTAGAGTGGTTTTCTGTAGCGAATAGCATCGATGATGATGACAGCTGATTCTTTTATATCTCCATGTGGATCAAATACTTCCAGCCTGCTCTGTAATTTTGTTGCACCTCAAAAGGTTAATGGTAAGATTTTCGACCCATTATTTAAAATAACCTGCAAACCAAAACTTTCATCGTGGTAGAACGATTTATGTTTCGTTGTAAGATGCTAAGTGAAAATGAAACTTTAACCCAGTAGTTGGTAGAATCAATGTTGGTAAGTGAATCATATGAATTTGGGACATTTTTAGATGTGTTGAGCGATTTTTTTTTGTCCGAGGGTTACGGAACATTGTTATTCAGAGAACGTTATTGTGAGAAGAAGAATTGACTTTGAAAAAGGCAGTTGATGTGACTGTAAGTATGGAATTGGTAGAAATTGAAGCATCAAAAACTAAGGGCCCATGATAAAGTGTTCACACAAAGGTTTAGGGGTGGTAAAGCTAATCATTACAGAATTGTTTTTACAAGAATGTCAAGTGTCATAGCTGTAAAGGTCAGGTCATATAAGCAAGATGTCTCTAAAAAGGCTATAAAAAGACCAACAGAAAATCACAGCCTATGGCCAGACCGGACAAGAGAAATAAAAGAATGTCCAAAATTCACTTACTAAATGAACACCAAACTTTCGGAGTCTGAGAATTAAAATGAGGGAGAATGGCCAATTTTCACACTTAGATCACCATCAAAATTTTGGAAACCAAGACCTGTGTGGGTTGCACTAGAGAACAAAATTAAAACAGAATTAGAAAGACTAGTTGATAGTGGAAAAAGTCCAGACTTTAAATGGGCAACTCCAAAATTGTCTCATACAAGCTTATCTTCGTTGTCTCTGGCTGAGTGGTTGAAGGGCTCTTTGCGTAAACTATGTAGTAAACTGAAAGTTGTCAAAGTTGATAGAGACAGTAATATCAGTGTATCGACTAGCCCTGTGAAAGCAGGGATCGTACATATAGGATCCCTGGTGAAAGGTTGCAGGTTCTGTAAAAAACTGAACTAGAAGGTTTGACTGGTACATGTATATTAACCCTTTACCAAACAACAAAATTTTAGACTGGTCCAAATTGAAAGCACTTGCAGACAACAAAATAAACGTAACTCAAAAATTGAAATTTGTTTCCAGCAGGGTAGAAAAAAATTGTGGGAAAAGGAAAAAATGCTGGTTACCAGCATTTTGTCCTTTTCCCACAATGTGGTCAAAAGGCTTCTGTCTCAGGGCCATAAAAACCAAGGATTGTTTGGTAAAGAGTTAAGATTTCGGAAAAGTATTCGTGTCAGTTGTGTCATGGCAAGTCTTAACTCTTTACCAAATGACAAAATTTTAGACTTCTTCAAATTGAAAGCATTTTTCAGATGACAAAATAGGTGTGACTCAAAAATTGAAATTTGTGCTTGAAACGGTAGAAAACACTGTGGGAAAAGGAAAAAAATGCTGGTAACCAGCATTTTGTCCTTTTCCTACAATGTTTTAAAAGGCTTTTATTCTTATGGTTGTTAAAAGTTGGGATTGTGAGGTAAAGTGTTAAATTTCCAGACGCTGAGGTTTACATAGCATGAGAAAGTTGAAACATTGGTGCAAAAGGAGAAAACTGGGGTTGCCAGCATTTTCCTGTCTCAACTTAATTTCTAACCCTTTGATGACTTTTGCCACAAGTAAAGCCAAACTTCAGGATACAAGTCTTATTACTTAAATTTTGTTGAAACTGGGTTTTTCTTACCATTAGAAAGTTGAAAACATTGTGGCAATAGGAGAAAACGCTTGTAGTAAGCTTTTCTCCTTTTGACAAAATATTATTTTCATTACTTTTTAACATTATTTACATCCTTTAAGGCATTATCTATATTTGTCTGCTGCAAATGCTTTCAATTTGATAGTAAGAAATTATCTTACCTGGTAAACAGGATGATTTTCAGCAAAAAATTCTGTCCAGGATGTTGGAAATAATAGTGCTTGGAAGATTTAAGAAAAAAGATAACAAAAATGTGCCAAGAGAAACCATTATTCATCCAAGTAATGTGTTCTCTTTCCATAATGTTTTTCATCCAAAAATTGTATGAATTGAGCTGGGGAAACATTAAACATGTTTAACTCTTTACCACACAGTCCTGAGTTTTAAAGACCCTGAAGAGGAAGGCTTTTGAAAACATTGTGGGAAAAGAAAGAATTGTTGGTAATCAGCATATTGTTCTTTTCCCATATTATTTTCAAAATCTTTACCCTTCACCAAACAATCCCTGGTTTTTACGACCCTGAGATAGAAGCCTTTTGAAAACATTACCGGTAAAGGAGAAAATGCTAGTAACCAGCATTTTCTCCTTTTCCCAAAATGTTTTGTACCCTGCTAGAAACAAATTTCCATTTTTGAGTTACGTTTAATTTGTCATCTTCAAGTGCTTTCAGTTTGGACCAGTCTAAAATTTTGTAGTTTGGTAAAGAGTTAAAGACAGATACTGTCATTTGTGCCCCATTTTATTTGTCATCTGCAAATGCTTTCACTTTGGACTGGTCTAAAACTTTGCAGTGTTGATAAGATTTAGATAGTTGTTTATAGGAATAAGGATATTGATTAAAAAGATAGAAAGTATTATATAATTTCATGTACTGTATTGACATGGTTTTCTATTTAATTAAACTGTTAAATTGTTAAAATATTACTATTTCCTTGTATAACTCAGTTCACATTCTGTTTTTAATGTCTGTCTAAACTTCTCAAAGTCTGACCACTTCTCCCTATTTTGAAAAATTTCTCCTAATTCTCAGGCTAGAGAGAAGTAGCTTCTCCTCTAATTCTGAGAGTTGGCAGAGGCCTGAGTATTAAAACCTGACAATACACTTAGAATTTAAGGAGATTTCACAATCATGTTTAACCCTGTATTTGATACAGCAGATTATCCATTACCAACATCGGAAGATATGTTCATAAAATTAGGTTGGGGACAACACTTTAAAGAAATTGACATGTGTCATGTGTACTAACATGTATGATTAGATGAGCAGTCGCATGAATTTGTGACAAATTCACAATATATGGGTCATTACTGATACTGAATAAGTGGAAATATTGTGATGTGGAAATTTCTGTGATTTTGCGAATTTGAAAAATTTGCACAATTTTCTGTTTGTTAGTTTTACCACAAATATACCAACAAATAATAAGTGTTTTGAAATCACAAACATTTCCATAATCAGTAATTCACATTTTTTTTGACACATGTATATGTCGTAGGCCAGATCGGAATCTAGGCAGATCTGGAATCTGCCCAGGCAGATCCGGAATCTGCCTAGACCAAATTAGAATTAAAATTTTGTGTAGACCAAAATAGATTCTTTTCCAAATTTTTTAATCATATTAATCCACATGTGTTTACAACTGAGATTGCTCCGTTTAATCTTACTCAGAATTTCTGATTAAAACTTTTATGTTGGTGTTTAAGTTAAATAAGATGGTTTATATGTAGTTGCACAATATTAAACGAGAAAATCTTCCAATTTGGTCTAGGCAGATTGTGGAGCTGCCTAGCCAAACTGGAACCCTATTTTATTCTGGACAGAATTCCAGTTTGGTCTAGGCAGATTCCAGATCTGTCTAGATTCCAGTTTGGACTATGACATATATATATATCCATGTACACAGTATCTTAAGCTTCCATATAGAGTTTCAAGTTCACCCGCAATATTCTACCAAACTATGGTCATGGTGCTGTAAATATTGGATTCTGTGGGTTGCATATTAGATGATACCACTATTACAAGTCAAAATGATGATGATGAGTCAGTGTTGAAAAGACAAGCCCAAATAAATATTAAATTGAGTTAGGAAAGAAAAGTATTTTTTTACTTCAAGATGAAGTTGAATATTTTGTTTTTAGGGTAAATAAGGATGGCATTTAGCCATCCAAAAGGAGGGTGGAAGCCATAATGTAAATTCCTGGACCTAAAACAAAAAAGGGTTGTAATCTTGACTTGGTATTGTCAAGTATTCTAGGAAACTCACTCCAAATTTGTCTACAGTAATTGAACCCTTGACATATTTGTTGAAAAGCAAAAATCTATGGGTTTGGACTAAGAAATGTAAACAAGCCTGAGAAAAAGTAAAAAAAAAAAACCAAACCACTTAGTTCTTTAGATATACTGGTGCATAATCAATCCAAACAATCCATGGGTCGGTAAAAAAAGCAGACAATATAGAACATAGAGTTAAGCAGACAATATAGATTTTTTCAAGATTTTATTCATACTTATGCATATACATGCATTTCGTATCATACACATATACATATTCGAAACCAAATAGGTCATTTAAAAAGAAAGATGAATATAAATAATCAAATGTTACAATAAGACTCAGGAAAGAAAATAAGATGGAAAGCTGGAAATGTGGAGAATGAGCATGGACAATCTAGGTATTTAATCACTGTATAGTATCGTGTATGTTTTCGTTGCAGATGGAAATCATTAGACTTGCCTCCGTATTGATCATACAGTCAACAACAAAGACAACTCTATCGACCAATCATATTACTAAATAGTGTGGAATTTTATGGTTAAACACTTAACCCCTAACTTAAACCCTTACCAAACAATCCAGTGTTCTAATGACCCCGAAAAAGCAGAATTAGGAAACCATTGTATGAAAGGGAGAAAAAACCAGTGACAAGCATTCTCTCCCTTTCTCACAATGCTCGCCGCTCCTTCAGAGACCAGACTCATCGTTAAAACCGAAGTAAGTTTGTCGTCATTAAATGATTGTATTTGGACAAGAATAGAATTTTGTTGGATGGCAAAGAGTAGGGTGGACTTGTAAAACTACAGAACCCAAAGAAACGTTAGGAACTGAAACGTTGAAGCTAAGGTAATACATAAATAATACATACAGACTATATAAATGAACTAAGTACTGACAACAGAAAGTTTAAATATATTGTTTCATGAATAAATGTATGGTCGCTTACTGAGGCACAATTTAAGAGGAAACGACGTTGATAACGGATAAACGGCGCTTTACAGCTACGTTAATAAAATAGCAAAGATTTAAGATTGTTTGTTTGTTACAATTAGTCAACATTTCTATAAATCTGTACATACTTGGTTTTTTATAATAATATTTTTTCATATATTTTTGACGAATATCGCTATACACGTCACAAATCAAGACAAAATGATACCCGTCTTCTATATCCGACTTCTTACAGATCAGGCAACTTCTTTCGTTACGCGCAATGTGGTTTCTCCCATACCTGCCCGTCTCTATTAAGTTATGAGACGAAACTCGAAGACGAGTCAACATACTTCTAAGATACTTAGTTTGTATCTTCTGAATATAATCCTCCAAACCAAAAATCGGTTTCAAGTGAAAATACAAATGATTAAGAACAGATTTATTTTCTATATCAGACATCCAAGATTGTTTGAAACAATCCAATAACCGATTCTTAAAAACTGTAATAAATTGCTTTTCATTGATATTATTTTGGAGGTCCCAATATTCTGAAAAACCATAGTTATTCAATATTGTTTTAACATTGTATGCCCGATTTCTCTCACCCATGGAACATTTAAGTAAGGAATTTTCGTACACCGTTTTCACAAAGAATGGTAATGTAACAGATGATAAAACACAGACAATATAGACAAAGAAAGGCCACATGCAAAACGCAGACAATGTAGTTCAAGGTACTCAGAAGTACCTGACTTTCCTCCTGGTTATTAGCTAAATATCTTTTCATTTAAAACAAGATTCCTTTAAACTTCACTTATTTCAAACTCCCCTGCCCCCCTCCCTGCTATTTATTCATTGCTTTGAGGCAAAATAATGAAACAGGTACATATATTCAAAAGCTTCATTTGTATATCATACAGTATAATTGATCTATTTTTATCATTTGTATGGTCCCAAAATAAAAGTATCAAGTTGGTAGATTCATTTCAATTAAAGTAATCGAGTCTTAAATAAAACCTTATGTTTAGTCTTCCTTCAATTTAAAATGTATGGAAATGAAACTTGAGTAACAACACTCCCCCCTTTATACACCGATTTGTAAATAAATGCAATTGAACTAATTGGTATAATGTGCTGAATTGAGATATAATCAATGAAAATTTCATCAAAGTCTATTTACTCATTTAACAGGTATTTCAGAAAACTTCCTTGAACTTTTATTTCTTCGTTTTGCATATAGCCCTTCTTTGTCTATATTGTCTGTGTTTTATCACCAGTTCTATTACCCTTTTTTGTGTATTTTGTCTGCTTAACACTATGTTCTATATTGTCTGCGTTTTTTACAGTCCCCAAGCCATATGTAGACCTGTGATCAATAAAGTTGAAAATCAACATTTATACTGGTTATTGCTGTTGAGCAGACTCTTGAAAAAATTACACAATCTGAGAAAAAGATGTTATCAACCATCAGTTGAATGAAATTTTTAATGAAGTGATCCGCTGTTAGATCCTATTTGCTAGCATATTTCTAGCATCACCTTCTATTAGTACTTTCAGTACTTTGATGTAACAAGCTTTTTATCTCATACGCATATGTACATTTGACATGAAAAGCACGAATAGTCACGTGGTAAGTTAGATAGAAAATCTCGTGCCGTGATATATGGGAAATATACCACGGCACTCGTTTTCTATCCCATACAATAAAGTGGTTTGGCCAATCTAATAGTCGTTATGTTCATATGCAGGAAACTTGGATTTTACCGGAAGTATTTTTCTAGAACCACAGAGTGAATATTCACAAATTATCTGTATGATAAAACGATCGAACCTCATTGAAAATGAAGAAAGTCCAATGACTGGTGGAAAAAAGGACCAATTTGATGATATACGAGTATTTTTATTTATGTAACTGAGTTCACATTATTGACCTCATTTCTTTGTAACTCGCAGGAATTATTCTGTGATATGATAAACACAACCGTTGAATTTGGCTTGAATGCAAAAAAAAAAAAGGCCATGTGAGATTATATATATTTTTTTAATTATTATTATTTTTCTTTTATCTATGTGTTCAATTCTATCTTTATGCAAACTTATTAAGTTGTACACGAAAGGCCATGAGTTCAAACGCAACAAAAACAAAATATGTTTTGTCTTTTGTTATCCTTTTTGTTCATTTTAAGTCTATGATAGACTTCAGAATTCTGATTTCTTGTTGAAGAAAAGTACATGCACACTTTGATTGTTTGAACTTTAAAAGCGTTGGGGCCTATCTGAAGGTGTGGAATTATTTTGTCAACCAGTCTATTTAAATCTTTGCCACACAATCCCAAGGTTTAATGATCCTCGGAAAGAAAGCTTTCGAAAACATTGTGGGAAAGGAGAAAATGCTGGTAACCAACATTTTCTCCTTTTCCTGCAATGTTTTCTACTCTTCCAAAAACAAATTTTAATTTTTGAGTAACATTTACTTTGTCGTCTACAAATGCGTTAAATTCGGACTTGTCCAAAATTTTGTCATTTAGTAAAGAGATGTGTGCGATATTGAGATGGGGATGTTACCACATGACAAAATTTTGGACAAGTATATAAAGCTTACATCTTTCCAAGTTTATTCTGTACTTCGAATAAAGCGATTTTTACGTTAAGGAGCAAATTAAAACAAACCAATCGTAACACTGATGAATTCCTACACGAAAGGTGCTAAACAATGCGAATGGGAATCGAACATTATCGAATGTAATTCGTCAGGGTTTACTCATTTTACACCCAACCCGTCCTTACCAGGGTTCTTCGTCGAATTCAACCAAATCTGTTTCCGGTAATCTTCGACTAATTAAACAGATTTACTCAAGTTAATTGACTAATAGTGTTGGCAAATAAAAATAATTTGCTCGTGTCTTCATACATATTTCAGATTATCTCACGGCCAAGTATTACGCGATGAATAAACCATGAGCTAACAACACGTTGTTGTCCAACTTTGATCAGAAAACTAATTCGTTCACCAATAGTTATTACTTACCAAATTATGCGTAGATTATTGTTTCTCACTTAAAACTGTGAACTCTTCAAGCAATGCTCTACTCTGCTCTTTATATAAAATTACTTAAATTTAACGAAATAAATGAAGAAACGGCATTGAATGGGCAAGCAATTATTTTTACTGTGCATTTTGAAACTTTCTTTTCGAGTTTTGTAGAATTACTAACAGGTACTCCCAGATCAGACAAAAAATCTACCATACGCTAATTAAGATAAGGGCTAATGAAGCGGAACACGTGACTAAGGTACCCAAATGGCTGTCATTATTTTAAGTAGCCCACTGGGAGACTTTGTCTGTTTTTTTAAATCCTTTACCAGAGAATCGCGTATTTAAGGATCCCCAAGAATTAGGTTTCTAAAACAGAAATTGCTGACATGCAGTAGAGCGGACGTTGTTTATCTGGATCAAGCTGTACAGAACGAGCAGCCGAGTATTTGTGTTATTCCAAACGTGATTTTAAATCAAGATCGAACATGATCTTTTAAATGCTCGAATAGTATTTTACCCCTCCCGTGGAAAAACTTGATGGTTTGATTTTTTCAGAGCCCCCCCCCCCCCCCCCCCCAATTATTAGACCTATTTCGACGGCTGATACTATACCCCACTATAACTCAGAAAGATACATAACTAATGCGTTAGACTTAACAAGTGGGGGGCATTGATCTAAGATCAGACTGCACATTCTGTGCAGTCTGATCTTGATATACGACGTTCGAAAAAGTCTTTGTTTATGCCTTTGACGCCGACAGGGCTAAGATTTTTTCACGTCAGAGTAAAGGTGGTACAGGTGAACGGAGCAGTAAACACATAGTTTGAAACGGTGCAAGTAAATTCTTGATTTTTCAGAAATCATCTATTTTTTTTTGATGACGACAAAAGTTACGACATTTTTGTTCTCGTTCTTGCTTGCTCCGTTGAGTAAAACAAGTCTGTTAAATATAAGTCCTGAACTTTAATGCGTCTCGGTTATAAAAGATCGTTTAACACTTTGAAATACAACGATTAGCAATTAGCAAAAATCGTTTTTTTCCATTATTGTCTTAATGCTTACTAATTATCGCGTATTTGTATTAAGTTCGCGTATAGATCTAGACGGAAAGGTGATTTATGTACTTCCGGTACGGGTTTTACCCAGAAGGCGTTTCTGTAAGCTTCCGGTTGAATACTTTTTTTGCGCGCGTCTCTGATATTGTAATGGGTATTTGTTCGTTTTGAACAGGAAAGATCTGCAGCATTTTTGAGGAACAGTTATATAATTACTGTATTGAAGAGCGCTCAGCCCATCACCTCCGATGCTCCAGTTTTGCCCCCCCCCTTCCCCCCCCCCTCGGTAAATGTAGGATTCGGTTTAAGATTTATCCTTTACCTAATCCTCCCCTATTTGCACGACAGAAGAAAAAAAAAAAAAGCTTTTGAGGGCATTTTTGGCATTTTCTCCAGTTCTACCAACGTTTTCTGTCATATTAGAACTTCACCTCATACATACGAATTTGGAAGGTGTGTGCTGCAGCTGCTTCCAGTTTTAGGGAATCTAACAGTTGTTTTTTGGGAAAGTTTTAAACATCTTTCTAATGTTTTTTTTTTTTCAACTGCCTTACAACCCATCTCTTGAAATATCATTACTCTAACACGAAGTTAGATGACAGTTCTTTTTTTGTCAGAATTTCTCTCGTGTTAAGCGGCAATTAAGTTCTAAGTTCAGGCCTTGCGTTGTCAAAGGGGATTAGGAATTTTATGAAATATTTACGGCCACTGACAGAGGTGTTTTGAAAACATCGCAGAAAAGGAGACAATAATGGTAACCTGCAGTGTCTCTTTTTTCCCCCACAATGTTTCCTACCTTTTGAAAGTCGATCTTCATTTGTACACTATCCTCAGAATACTAAAGATTCGTAGAGCATACCGACATTGGCGATATTATGAAGCTACGATTTCTTTCGTTGTTTTTGTCTTTCACCATTTAGGCTTGAAGTCCCAGTTGGGGGTCTCAAAGACGTAGTGTCAATGTTTTTTTCTCATGCTCATAATATTTCTCAAAACCACCTTGCGTGTTTCTCTCGCAAATTACGATACCGTGAGAATTACGCCTTTCAACGTCATTCTCTGCATTGATAACATAACGGGAACTTTTGACAAGTGTTTGAGGTTTTCATTTTGTATATGACCCTTCACAAAACAATCCTTTGCTTTAATGACCTTAGGAGAAGGCTTTTGAAACCAACAAGGCTGGTAAACAGTATTTTCTTCTTTTTCCAATAATGTTTTCCATCCTTTCAAAGAGTCATCATGTGATCAGATTTTTATTCGTCAACTTCAACTTGGATGTGTCTAAATTTTGCCATTTGGTAAAGGACTAAACACATATCCCGCTGGTGTTGAAATTGTTGGATTATTAAAGAGAATGATGCACAAGAACAGAGAGTTTGTAGGCACGGTTTGAATTTCGAAACGGTCAACACCCAAGTTGCTTCGCGACAAAAGAGTAAATTGCACAGCTCCTAGTTTTCACTTCCCTTCAGAGGTCTTTATATAAGACATGCTCTATGAAAAGAGATTTTAAAGCATATGTCAAAAAGTATCGATCTAGGTCAGCGTGCACAGTCCGCGGTCTGGGTCGAAACTCTTTTGCTATTGGACAATTTTCTGCATGTAAAAGGACCAGTCTACCGCATGATTCAGTCAGTTGTTAGCCAAAATGGATTTTAAGGATCCATACTTATGCGATGACTTGGTAGGTATCATGCATCACGGAGATATATTAAACCCCTACTGCCAGAGCATGGCCGACATGTATAAAACGTCCAGTGTACCAAGAACGATGTTTTAACGCAGGAAAGGAGGGGTGATGACAAGAACTGTATATCATCAAACAAAATTTTTAGAATATATTTTGCTATAGCCTTGGAGGCTACATGTATAACACGAGCCATTCTTTGACAAAAGGCGGTTAAATGTATCTCCGTGATGCATGATACCATGCAAGTCATCACATGATAATTTATTCATATAACCCATTTTGTATAGCAGCTGACTAAATTACTGAGCTACACCGGTCTTTTGACATGCAGAAAATTGACCAATAGCAAAAAGTTCCGACTTTTTGTCAGGGCGTGTCTCACATATGATGTTTTCCCCTTTTTTCGACTAGCTCTAGCTTGCAAAATGGGAAATAGCTATTTCTCTCTGGATAGCATTTAAGTTTTCTATTTAGCTAGCAGAAGTTTCAGACGAAATTTCATCGCTTCATCACCTACCAACAAGTGTCAATAACGTTATCTCTCGTCGCCTCTCGCGCGAACAAGATCTCGCATGAAGTCACGATATGATACGGTAATAGACTTTCAATTCTCGTGTTTCCTATGGTCTAATTAAATAATACAGCAAACATACAGTGAAAAGAAAACCAGAATATCTCCGAGTTAGATGTTTAGGGCGATATTATGTTCACTTCATCTGCCAAATGAATTACAACATTTCTACTTGCCAGGAAATGTGCCTAAATGTCTGGAACACGCATTGTCGTAACAAATAAACTACTATGAACTCGGAGGAAACCCGAGAAAAAATTACTTTCCATCTGTTACACCGCAAAAGTTGTTTATATCCTTTACCAAACGACAAAAATTTAGATTCGTCCGAAATTAGAGCATTTGCAGACGGTAATTTTAATTTGTTCAAATGATTTACCATGAAAGGTAAGAAAACATTGTGGAAAAGGAGAAAGTGCTGGTTACCAGTATTTTCTCCTTTTCCCACAATGTTTCCCAACGGTTTTTCTTGCAGGGTCGTTAAAACTCGGGAATGTTTGGTCAAGGAATAATTACATGTATATCCTTTACACGACATGGATTATTTTAACTCCTATGCAGAAGGAAGTTCTTTTGAACAGTGGAAAACTGATCATAGGCTCTAAGGGAGTGTTAATCAAAAATTCATGCAAGAAATCTTCTTAGTTTTGTCACATTTTCATGTTTCAGAACTTATTTAACTAAATACACGAGTGGTGTCCGTGAATGTGGGGTAGAACGTCGACCACGTAACCATAAGGTCCCGATTTCGATACCCGGGGGCGGGTGTCAACTTCAGACTATTCATTGGCCCACATATTCGGCGAAAGTACAGGTGTAATTTCCAAGAAGCAGAATAGTATAAGTTGCGAGAGCTTGTTTGTCAATCGATGTAAAATAAATTTGTGTAAACTAAACGAGTTTTGGCCAATCTGATTTCATCAGTGCAATACCAGCTTTGTTTGAAATCTTTACCGAAAAAGAATATTTTTGACTGGACCAAATTAAAAGCATTTATAAACGACGAACTAAATATAAATTGATTGGCAATTTCTGTGTTTGATAGGGTATAAAACTTTATTGGAATGATGGTAACCAACATATTCTTTTCCCTATATGTTTTCAAAAGCCTTCTCTTTCAGGGTCGTTAAGACGCGGGATAGTGTGGTAAAGAGTTAAGCGTGATGGGAACACAAAGAGATAGATAGACAGAGAGACAGACAGGGAGACAGACAGGGAGATAGACTGAGAGACAGACAGGGAGACAGACAGGGAGATAGACAGAGAGACAGACAGGGAGACAGACAGGGAGATAGACAGAGAGACAGACAGGGAGACAGACAGCCAGATAGCTTGACAAACAGACAATGTTTAGCAAAGAGATGTAGAGCAAACAAAAACGATAGGAAGTTAGGAGTGTGTTGAAAAATAAGAATGTTTGAAAGAAAAAGATTGACATACACAAAACAAGAGTGTATTTTCGTATTTCAGCGTGGCCAAGTACACAGAAGTACATTAAACAGCAGAAGATGCATCTAACTCCTGTCACACAGATGTACAGACAGACAGCAAAGAGCGTTTTACTCAAGAACATTCTCATGAACTGGCCTCACTTAGATAAACAACCAGCTTCCGGCACGCTGATGAGGCAGGTGTGGCGGTCAGTAGCGGTCAAGAACGCGATGATCGGGACATAATGACCACAATGATTCGCTCCATTACTGGTCACTTCCACTGACTGGAACAAATTAGTCTTGATAAGCGACGAACCGTGACCGATTGGGAAAATTCAGGTTTAGGACGAAGCGACTTGCTGACGAAACGTTCAGTCAAGCATTTGACGTAAAAATGATCGGTCAAGTAATGTTGAAGTCTATACAACACATTTACGTGTTCTAACTGCTCTGAGGAGAAAGGCTAATGAAAACTTTGTGGAACGAGGAGAAAATGCTGTTAACCAATTTTAATTGGGATGAGACCAAAATTTTGTTACTTGCTTAAAAGTTAAGCACTGTCTTGGTCTTTTTTATAGACTCATCGAAAAGGGGCAAATATATTTGAGCCATGCTTTGTAAAAAGGAGGCTTAATGTATCTGCAAAGAGTATAAACCCAGGTCAGATTGCGCAGTCCGCGCTGACTGACCTAGGTCAAAACTTTTTGTTTTTGATAAATTTTCTGCACGTCAAAGGACCAGGGTACCTCATAATTCAGTCGGTTGTTATACAAATGAATTTTATTGATCAAGAATTATATCATGACTTAGTATTATGCAAAACGGAGATGCATTCAACCCCCTTTTGCCAGAGCATGGATCATTTATTGGCACATGTAAAAAATTGCTGTGTTATTTTGTGGAAAGAAAGGGTCAATCTTCAAACTTTTGTAACTTTTAACAATCGATTCATTTTATAATAATAATAATAATAATAATAATAATTTTATTATTATTATTATTATTTTTTTTTTTTTCAATGCGATTTTTCGACCCGCATAAGTATTTAAGCAGCTTTAGACTAGATTTTGACCCAAAATGTGTTTTGGGTAGTTGAAAGCATTCAGTCAAATTGATCTGTGATTGCCACATCGAAAATACACTTATGCATAAATAGTACATGCTGCTGCCTAATAATGTTGAATTAAGACTGAGTTAGCCAATCAAATTTTGCATGAGATTTGTCCCTCGCGATGATAATTTCGTCATTTAATTGGTCAGCTATTTTTAAACATTATCAAAAGTAATATGTTATCACTCCTGCGTCGGGAGATATCGCTGTATTGTAGTTTACAGTAGTTCAGGGCACGCTTTATGCAGATGTAGGTTTGTCGTTCCTTTACTTGTATCTTTTAGATTAACCCTTAGGATGCTATGCGCGACTCAAAGACCTTTTGCGGACGGTGTAGATCAAGATCAGACTGCACAGAACGTGCAGTCTGATCTTTATCTACACTGTCCGATAAGGAGGTGTTTTTTCCCAAATAATCCTTTGAAAAGGCAATTTTTGGGTTTTACTATATGTTTGAATGTTTAATTTCATTTATTTAGTAGGATACGGGTTGTTTGTTCAGCTGTCGACAGAGGTCGTACTTACACATATAGCGCTGAGAGGGTAAAAGGTAGATAAATACAACAATTTAACCCTTTACCGTACGATCCCGAGTTCTAATGACCCCAAGGAAAAGGACTTTTGAATACAATGTTGGAATTTGAAAAAATGCTGGTAGGCCTAAGCAGCAATTTTCCTATTCCCATAATGTTTTCTACCCTTTCAAAGAAAAATGTAAATTTAATTGTCTTCTGCTAATCCCTTCAATTTAGACTAGTAGTTTTTGCCATGCTTTAAGGCTTTACCAAAAAATCCAGAAGTTTAAAGACCCCAAGGAAGGAGAAGGTTGAAAACAATCTTTGCCACCCTTTCCGAAGTTTTACAGACCTTATAGGAGGAGAAGAGTTTAAAGCGTATTAATCAACACAGATAAACAGATAAATCAATACTTAATTAACACTGTAAGAAATGGACCGGCTTGTATCCTCGTCAACGTGGGGACCCAGCCGAATATAGGGTCGTTAACTGTGAACTATGGGCCCATTTATCTTGCATTAAAAATCCCGACAATCTTACAACCGAAAGCCATGACCATCCACGTTCATACAATGTTGTTGAAAATTTATCGAACTTTGACATTCATGTCTAAGCCAATAATTTTGAATTGTTATGATTGATTTTCAAACTTCGAGTTCTGATTGGCTGAATTATAGTAACTAGGAAAATCACCTGAAATAGCAAAGTTTGAAGAGATCTGTCTTCCTGTCATAAAGCGCTTGCAAGTGTTATACATAGAGCATATTTGTTATTTTCGGTGAAAGATCGAATATTTATCTCGTGAACATGGTCGGTAATACTTTCACGAATGGCGCAGCCAGTCGTGAAAATATTACCGACGGTGTTCACGAGATGAAATTTTCGATCTTTCAAAAAAAAATCTATTCATTTCATACTTCTAACCCCTTTTTTGTTGGGACTTTCGTAAAAATCAAGTAGTTGTGTTTGATAATTCCCCGTGGTGTACCCCCCCTCCCATTAAGAACCCATTACAATATACGTTTAGCGCGAGAAATGTAGAGTAAATGCACATAAATTACGTCATATTTCCCTCTGGTTGAATTGCACGTGCTGTTTACCCAAGTAAACAGCGCGCGGGAACAACTGTTTCCGCCTTCAATATTGAAGAGTTAGAAAATATCAAATTGATTTTTTTTCACTGGTCACATACCGGTAACCATGCAACAACAAACCATAGTCCACCATTATTTTTCGATAAACTATCGAAAAGCATGACATAATGGCATCGTTCTATTAAACCAGTATTCATATCCCAGACTTTTTGATAGTATGGTTACACCTACATATGGTAGCGAGATTTGGGGAGTTGAACCCAATGACGTCATTGAAGCTGTTCACATATAATACCATCGAGAATTTCTTGGTGTTAACCATTCTGTGAACAACAGTATCGTTTTAGCTGAATGTGTACGGAAACCTCTATATACGATGTATATGCTGAAAGTTATTAAATACTGGTGCAAAATTCTTACAGTGCCAAATAATCGCTACAATGTTACAAAAAAACAATGTTACATAATGTTAAAATCCCTTAGTGAACTAGATAGAGTAACCTGGGTGTCAAAAATTGAACGTATTCTCAGCTCTTATGGATTTGCTTATGTTTGGTATGCTCAGGAGTTAGGATATATAGATTTGTTATTTCAAGTTTTAAAACAAGGCTGGAAGATTGTGCGGTTCAGACACTGCAAAGCAACATAAATACGTCCTCTCGATGTGACTTTTATAAAAACATTTATTCGATTTTCAACCCCGAGAAATACCTCACAATTGAATATACACCCCTACTATGAAAAGATATTTTGCACGTTTCCGATGTTCAAGCCATAAGTTTAACATCGACCTTAGCCGTCACTTTAATATTGATAGGGAAAATAGAATATGTCATTATTGCCTGCATACTAAAGATCTTTTAATTTTAGAAGATGATACCATGCTTCTACTCAGTGTCCACAATTTGAGGATGAACGTCAAACTTTGCTTTTCACATGGTATTCTGGATGTTTGGATAGGAGAGCATTCCATTAATCACTAAAAACTCAAAATATCACAAAACTGAAAAAAATCATAAAATTTGTTTCAGAAATTATGGGATTAAAAGATGTAGTGGCAAATGAGATCGTTTGAAAAATGTCAATCTTTTGAAATAATTATTCCAGAGATACAAAAAGTCATAGCTTAAGGATAACTTTTATCACATTTTTCTATAATGATGATGATGATGATGATGATGTTATTATTATTATCATTACTTTTCTTTCCGTCGGGTATAACAAGTTATGAAGAGTTATCAGGACACTTTACTGATGATGGTGAGGATATGGAAGACGGCGATGATGATGATGATGATGGTTGATAATGGTGATGAATACGATAAATGTGATTATTATTACTATTATGTTTTCATTTCTATCGCTCTGCTCTAAACTGACATCACAGTTACATGATGATGATGGTGATGATGATGATGATAAATTTCATTATCATTTCTTATAATCTGATGTAAACAAATGCATGATTTTTATTTAATTTTAACAATTTGTTACGAGTAATCAGAAAATTAACTGATGATGGTAAGGATATGGAACTGATAATGATGATGATGATGATGAATGTGATTGTTATTGTTATTATTGACTGTTAATTGCTATTATGCTTTCGTTTCTATTGTTGTGCTCTAAAACTTACATTACAGTTATATATATATATATATAGATGATGATGATGATGATTTTTATTATAACTGTTTCTTATATTCTTACGTAGACAGAGGCATGATTTTGAAGATGATGAGGATGATGATGATGATTTTTTCTTCTATTGCTCTGGTAAAATTTTGCTACGCTTATATATAGTTGATGATGATAGTGACGGATGATGATAATTTCATGTACTCTAAACGAACGATTCTGATTCTGATTTTGGGTCTTGTTGATGCTGATGAGTTAAAACGGCGTTAAACTCCAATTCAATTAATGAATTGTTGTTGTTGATGACGATGAGGATGAGGATGATGGTGGTAGTCTCGCCTGTGATGATTATGATATTTATGATAATTTTGTGTTACACGACTCATGCATGTTTGTATTTTTTGTTAATCTTTATATGTGTATTATGGGCCGGTGGCCTTGATTTACAATAAATGATTTGATTTGATTTGATTTGACTAGAGGACATTTTTTCTCACATCATCTAATTTGAATGATATGGACTTGGATAGCTTTTATAGTATTGAATAGAGCATGTTTTTGTCACAATTAGTTTATTTAAACTCTGGAAAAGGACTGGCCTGACCAGGGGTTTACTTCGGTTTCAAGCAACCGGAAGTGTGACTAACAGACCGCGACGCCCTCGAAGAAGAGTTACAACAAGAATCCAGGATAGTTACCTTATTCTTCCTTACTTGCGGAACAGATTTCTTTCCGCAACGGAGACTGCTTGTCAGACATATTGGCATAAAGAATCGTCCTGTTTCTGCACAGACCATACGAAATCGTCTCAAAGTCTATGGCCTAAAAGTATAATCGCCCTAGATAGGCGCCTGTCTTTTTTTATGCAAGGCATCGTCAGGCAAGGTTAGCCAATGCGAGGCGATATCTGAGGTACGCAAGGGCCGACTGGGCCAATGTCTTGTTGTAGACGAAGTCCGGATAAAGCTTCGCTGGAGTGATGGCCGTGTTAGGGTTTACCGGCGACGTGGGGAGAGAAATTTCTAGAATTGTATTTTGCTGTACGATTGCTTTAGGGGTGGATCCATAATGATTTGGGCAGTAATTTCCATGTATACGAAGACACCAGCAGTTGTGCAAATTCAGGGTAATCAAAACGCCCAAAAGTATCAAAACGAAATTATACTGCCTGTCATGTACCCCATGTTCGAGGGAATCGCGGCATACTTTTAACACAGCATAATGCCACCTGCCATAGCGCCAGTGTTACTCAGAATATGTTAACGGCTGACTATGTCCATGTCATGCCTTGGCCAACCAAAAGCCCGGACCTGAACCCATTTGAACATGATTGTTTTACAAGTTCTCTCTCCAGGCTCGGACACGAGATTACACATTCATTGGCCATTCAGAACAGTCATGATTCTGGTCCTCATTGTAAAGGAGCGGCGCTCTGATAAAATGGGGTTTAGTGCATTATAGCAAGTAAGTCATCACCTGATTATGGACCATTAAAGTCCATTTTGTCTAGAGGTAGACTGGTCCTTTGACGAGCAGAAAATTTACTAATAGCGAAAACTTTTCACCCAGCACACACGGACTGCACAGGCTGACATGCGTGGATACCTTTTTGCAGATGCATGGAGTCCCCTTTTCACAGAGCATGGCTCAAAATACAGACAGTTAGAAAGAATTTCACTTGCTAAACCCGATTTGCGCTTTCAAAAAATGCGTTTTGAAAGTTAGAAAATTCTTTAGAAATAGAATGAAATATATAGAACAGTTATTGTATACAGCCCGGGATCAGTATTACCAACCATTCTCAACCCCTAGGCTGCTAAGCGCAACTCAAGGACTTTTTGCAGACAGTGTAGATCAAGATCAGACTGCACAGAACGTGCAGTCTGATCTTGGATCTACATTGTCCGATAAGGAGATATCTTTCACCCCAAAATACTTTTGAAATAACAAAAATGGGGTTTTTACCATCGGCTTTAGAAATTTCATTTCACTTATTTAGCGGGATAAGGCTAAAGAACATTCCAAGTCTTATTCTAAATTAAGAAAGTAACGCAAATTCTGATTGGCTAGACCATTGTTTTAGCCAATCAGAAGATGTGTTACTCTCAAATTTAGAAAATCCTTCAGAAGAAGACTGAGAATGTTTTTAAAAATGACTGGTGAATACAGACCCAGAAGGAGTCTAACTTCGCCGGAAAATTTTCCTAATCATCTAGCATCACCAAGACTGTTATTGCTGTATTCTCTATCTGAAACGTCTCCGAGGAATTTCTGGTCACTTTAATCTAAAACCTTGTCTGTTAAATAATAACAGAGATAAAAACGATGCGCTGTAGGTGGGACTTCAAATCAAAGAGTTTAATTCCAAATGTTTCGCCAAATTAACTAACGAATAGTGCAATTAGTAGGTTCTGTGAGTTTGCAGTACCACTTAGGGAAAACACAAACGCTTTTGATAAAGGCGACCTTAGCCTTCGTCTTGTTGTTCCCTCAAAAATCATCAACGCCTTCGAATGATTATAAAAACCTTGCTCTGTGAAAATGGGGTTTAATGTATCTACAAAAAGTATCGACCCAGGTCAACCTGCACTGTTCGTGCAGGCTGACCTGTGTCGAAACTTTTTGCCTGTAGTAAACTTTCTGCATGTCTAGAACTATTTTACCTCAGAATTCGGCCGGTTTTTAGACAAATAGATTTTATACATAAAAAAATTATATGATGACTTGCTTGGTATAATGCATCACGGAGATGGGTCTATACTTTTTGAAGTTGCATTAAAACCCCTTTTCGAAGAGTATGGAGCAATTGAATATTACGACCAGGGCTCATTACCCTCTCACCACTGAGCCTGGTTTCGACAATATTTATGTGAGTAAACCGCCAATAGCTTAAAAAAGAGTTCTGTTCAAAATATTAGTAAAAGAAAAACCCGGAGCACATAGATAGGTGAATTTGACGCCGTAATACAAATGAAATAATGCTGGATACAGCTTTAAACAACAATAGGCAAAATAACAAAGAATTGTTTGTACTACCACGAAGACGATTATTTTGAAAACAATCTGTCCTACAATGTTGTCTATCTTTTCAAACAAATTTCCACCATTTGAGATATATCTACCATGTCGTTTGCAAAAGTTTTTTGAGAATGGACGAGTTTAATTTGTTTTTGTTCGGAAAGGAGAAAAATCAAAATAATGACAAGGGCACGAAACATTGTAACCGGTGAAGGAGTTTGCTCAAAACGGAGTTTTCCAAAGGAAAGTGTCTCTTCATATGAACACTTTTCAAGACAGCGTATATAATTACAGGCTACTCGAAATTGCAGACATATGCAGACAATGAATAAGATGAGAAACTAAAACTGAATTTGTCTGTAAAAGGGTAAAAAACATTGTTGGGAAAAGAGAAAATGTTGGTTACCAGCATTTTTCTCCTTTTCCCACAATGTTTTCAAAAAAAGCTTTTTTTTTCTCAGGGTCGTTAAAAGACGGGGATGTTTTGCAAAGAGGTTAAACAGGGTCCAAGAAAATATCAAGAGAACTCAGAAGTTCGTCATTTCCAGTTTATTGGCTGTTGATACAACTGTTTTTCATGGACCGAATTCCCCCGATATAAGGCTCAAAGGGTTTTAATGATTGTGAGGAAGTCATTATACCCTCTTAGGTCCCTTCTCGATCCTTAACTTTATCTCTTAAACAAACAGTCACGAGTATCCACTCATTTCACCCTGGGCAGACTGTGCAGGCTGACCTGGGCCGTTTGCTATTGGTAAATTTGCTGCATGTCAAAGGACCAGTTTAAATCATGATTCAGTTGGTTGTTAGAAGAAAATGGATTTTATGGATCCATGATGATAAGATGACATAGAGGATATTTGTTTTTTTCGGTGAAAGATCGAAATTTATTTCATCGAGTGAACACCATAGGTAATATTTTCACGAGTGGCGCAGCCACAAGTGGCGCAGCCACGAGTGAAAATATTACCGATGGTGTTCACTCGATGAAATAAATTTCGATCTTTCACCGAAAAAAACAAATATTCTATTTATTTCATGCTTTTAACCTTTCTTGGAGGAGCTTTATCAAAATCCAGTACATTTCTTTTCAATTATTCCCCGTGGCGTACCCCTCGCGCATAGCAACGCATTACAATATTACGTCAAGCGCGAGAAATGTAAGGTAAATGACGTCATATTTCCATCTGGTTGTGAGTCGCGCGCAATTTACCTAGGTAACTAGAATATAAAAATCGGTATTTTCACTGGTCGTACCCGTGTAATATCGAAAAATATTTTCACTGCTATTTCTCGATATCTTACCGGGAAGCATGAAATAATTGATTCGTATACTGCATCACGGAGATGTATTAAACCCCCTTTTGGCTAGAGCATGGCTCAAATTTTGATATATGTCACCGGCTCCCTTGCTCTTTGATCATGACATCATCCTTCGAACGAGAGAACGAAGGTTCGAGTCTTGGTAAAAGAGGGAGTCGCCGTGATATGGCTGGTTGGTGGGCCTTCAGAAAGTTAACTCTTTTCCACACAATCCCGTGTTTTAACGACCCTGAGAAAATGCTTTTGAGAACTGTGGGAAAAGGAAAAAAATGATGCGTATCAGCAAACTTCAGATTATCAGCACTTTCTCTTTTTCCCATAATGCTTCTTTCCTCACGGTCGTTCAATCAAGGGATTATTCCGTAAAGGGTTAAAAATGGTTTTTAATGCCGTTTTCAACATCAATTACCATAATGCTGCGGCAGTACATCTATTTCCTTTGTCTTTTGCCGGTGCCAAAATTTCCAGTAAAACACAGGTGAATTCAACTGGATAAGATTCTCATTGCTGCCGTTAAAAAAAGGTATGGTAGCATTCCGTGAAATGGTGAGATTTTTGGCATTTAAATGACGGGATAATTGTTTTTGTATACAATCGGTAACTCCGTTTATTTTTTATAAGATGAGATATGACGTCATCGTATGATTAGAATCCGATTACTCGAAATAGCGCGTCTCATTGATCATGTGACATTCCCACAAGTCTTTTCGAAACTCTGGCGCGAAATTTAAAAAGACCTGAAGAATTTTCCTAGCCCTTGAAGGAAATCCCACTGAAAAATAGATGTTTTTTTTTTTAATCGGCGTAGCTGAATGTGCTGGCTTTTGACCTACTACTTGATACTGATAAAGAATGAATAAATAGTAATTTGTGATTGGTACAAAATTTGCACATGTTTATTCGGCGGGCCCCTACTGCTATATTTTCTCGAGCATTTAGGAAACAACTATTTACAAGTGTTGCTCCTTCTATTCATGCCATAGTAAATTCATGTAATAGAGAATGATCATTTTCTTGTTCTATTTGAAAGTTTATTACGAACGTAAGCATCACCCAATTCTTATTTTCAAGAAAATGAAAATAACAGTGAAAAAAAAGAGGCAATTGCTCGTGAGGTTACTTTCCATTAATTCACTTCACTTTGAACCACCAAAGAGTTTCAATATTTACATTTCAGTAGATCCATCTCTTTCGCCGATTATATCTTTTTGAAAGATAATTCTTGTTTGTATTGTCTGTATTCTTTCGCTGTTGGTGAAATATTAGAAATCTGAATAGCCCCTTTAACCGCGTAAAGCGCCTTCCACAGATGGAGTTACGTTTGTGGAAAGTTACATCAAGACCCTAATGCACAAAACACGCACCCTGATCTAAGATGTCCACTGCCCGCTTTGGTGAACGATAGCGCTTTTAAAGTTGCTCTTGGTTGAGTCTCACACATAGAATGAAAATGTTTGTCGATTTTTCCTCGGCGCTCTAAGTTTTAAGTAGTGGGGACAAAAACTTATGAGCTATGCTCTATGAAAAAGGGGTTGAATGCATCTGCAAAAATAAAGTATCGACCCAGGACAGCCTGCGCAGTCCGCTATTGGTCAATTTTCTGCATGTCATAGAACCAGTCTACCTCAGGATTCGGCCGGTAAATAGAAAATATGGATTTTTTTTGATCCATAATTATTTGAAGACTTGCTTGGTATAAATTGATACAGAGATACATTAAAACCTGTTTTGTCATACAATTGCTTTTATATATTGCTCATTGGCATTTAATCGGTCCAATGAGCTAATAAACCAACAGCATCGATCCGGCTCTATTTTCTGGTATCACGAGAAAAGGGTTTTATGCCCCTTGCTGATGCCTATTTCTTTGATTTTGCAATTGTCAGTCCATAAATACGTAATGGTCCGGGAGATGATTAAACGAAAACCGGCTAATTATGTCGGCGAAATTTAATGACCAGTGAAATGATAAAGTGTTCTAAATTCTGCAGATATCTTTCTTATCTCTGACTCTTGACGTTCAGTTGTCTCCGAGGACCATAGGGAATTTCAAGACTCGAGCATAGTTAGCCTTTGCTCCCTTGCGAGAAGATAAGAAATTTTTCAGATAATAAAAAAAAAAAAAATGGGGCATTCATCGTACTGTCTGTTTGTGTTTTTTGTCAAAAGCTTTGTCCTACTCTTTACTTGCTAGACTACAAAATTTTTGACTGGTCCAAATTGAAACCATTTGCAGACAACAACATGATTAAATGTGACTCAAATGGATGCACCTGCTTCTGAAAATGGACGAAAATAAAAATATTTTGGGAAAAGGAGAAAATGCTGGTTACCAGTATTTTCTCCTTTTCCCACAATGTTTTCAAAAGACCTCTTTCTCTGGTTGTTAAATCTTGGGATTGTGTGGTAAAGGGTTTTTTTTAAAAGCCATGTCAAGGAGAATATATATTATCATTTTTATTTTCAGTAAAGGTTTTCTTTTTTCAAATCTAGGGAAACAAACTCTGCTTGCACGCTACATTGAAACCAGTTTCAATTTTTTGTAACTTCTCCTTTTATCACAATATCTTCAAGCGAGAGTAGGAAATGAGACATATACTTTTGTACGTAAAGCAAGTGATAGATTAAAGATACATCTATACTCGTTATCAGGCAGGTTTTTTTTTAACCCATTTCATCCTTATTTTATGAAAATGTAATAATTCTTGTATCTTCATGCCAAATGCTGCCACTGACGGCTGCGAGGTTGCACAGATTACGACGAATAATAAACTGTATTTCATGTTTTGGAGGCCTTCAATGCCATCTCTGTTTGTCGTTTGTGGTTTTAAATGAGAACAAATTCCTTGAGTTTTTCAATTCCTTACACCATATATATTGGTAATTTATCCATATTTACACAGCTGAGCCATTCTACACACTTTAAAGTTTTAATAAGCTTTTTTTTCTCTCCAGCTGTAAGGATTCATCTTTAAGTAGTTTCTAGTGCAAGAAAAATATATGGCATGGTAGCGTTTCGTTATATTTTGGGTTGATACGGCACAAAATCTCTGTAGTATAAGATAGTTTATCTTTCATTTTTGACATATTATTGGGCTATGCTCTGTGAAAAGCGGTCTCAGTGCATCTGCAAAAAGTGTCTGGACACATGTCAACCTGCTTATTCCGTGCAATATTGTGTGACAATGAGAAATTGAATGTTACGGTGTTTTCAACATGCTTGGTGACTTTTTGAACACGTACACGTTTACTAGACAAAAATAAATGTGGGGCGCTCTGGCGGAAGGGGTTTATAACGTATATTTGAGATGCAGGAAAATGACGATAGTAAAAAGTCTCAACCTAGGTCAGTCTGCGTAGATTGCGCAGACTGACCTGGGTCGATACTCTGTTGCGGATGCCTAGAACCCCTTTTTCACAGAGCATGGCTCATATATAGATCTATATAATGGACTGGTCCATATTGAAAGCATCTGCAAAAGACAAAGGTAAATTTTGCTCAAACGATAGGATTCCTCTCTAAAAGGGAGGAAATAATTGTGGAAAAAGGAGAAAATGCTGGTAACCAGCATTTTGTCCTATTCTCACAATGTTTTCAAAACTTTTCTTTCTCAAAGGCATTTAAACAATAGACAGTTTAATAAAAGATTAAGATTTTGCTTCATTCTCGGTGATAAGACGCTATTTGATGTTGCGTAGTATTGTTTCGTTATTGTATTTAGACTAAACATGCGAAAACACTGCCTTTCAAATAACCCATATCAAGATAAGAGTGTTTTAAGCGTATTATTTTCAGAAGAGATAAACTTAAATTATTCAAGGCAATCGAACGTGCAGTCTGATCTTGGATCTGCACTGTTCGATAAGAAGATATTTTCCTCAAAAAAGAGTTTGAAATAGCATTATTCGGGGTTTTAAAATCGACTTCCAAAGTTTCATTTCACTTATTTATCAGGTTAAGCGTTAAGCGTTTTATTTCCAGAAGTAAATAAACTTGAATCATTCAAGGCAATCGAAAGAGTAGTGATTTTGTAAATAGTAAATGTAAAGCGAAGGTTTTCCGTTTATTTAGGAATTACAAAAGATTAATTAAATAAAAATCGCTGTCTACCCCAATATTTATCTCACGTGTATTGATAGCTTACAAATATTGACATAGCGGGACATTTTATTCAAGTGAGTGTAATGCATCCGGGGTAAATTCACCGGCGTATTAATACGTAAACAAAATAGTGCGGAGTAATACATAAACAAAATAACGGTTTCAAACCAATTTGTCCCCCGATCATTTGATGGACCGCAAGGTAATTACTAATTTCAAAACATGTTATTTTATAGTTTAGCTGATTATCTCGGTCCAAATAAATTGATTTCCGAATTATGGCTCGATTTTATTATGATATATCTGATTAAGTAGCGAGTGTTTACTCTGTAGATCAACATGCCGGTAGTTTTTTTTTCGTCGTCGGCAATGATGAGATCATTATTTTTGTAGTTCTGGATGGTTTCACAACAAAAACTGTTGCGTCTAAAGTATTTCAGCATTGCTGGCTAATAGCATTTTTCCTAATACCACAATGTTTTCACAAGCGTTTTCTGTCCAGGTCGTTAAAATTTGGGATTGTGTAGTATAGGGCCAAGAGAAACATGTTCATAAATTACGTATTTAGAATCTGTTAGATTGCGTGTTATATCAAAACAAAAAAACGAACACGGTACCAGTAATTTTCTATTTCTTTTTCTTCCTTTAAAGACTAAAGCTAAACAGGTCCCTCGTATATTTTATATATTTTCCAGGTTAAATATCTTCGTTGTACGGCTGTGTAATATTCTAAAACTGAATCAGAATTCACTGGTGTATGTAAACAATTAAGACATATCAACGCCAGTTTCTGGTGGAATAAAGTCTGTATGACAAAATGCCTTGAAACAGTCATAAAATAAACGGAGAACAAAAGTCTTTGTTTCTTTTTTAATGCTAGTAATATCTTTTTTTCTGAGAGCGTGCGTTAGGTCTTGCACTGGAGCTAATCGACGGTTCAAACAACACTTGTGGCAGAATCAACAAAAAAGGAACAAATTCCTTCATTTCTTTTCAGCTCCATACTGAGCTCAAAACTTAACCACACAATCTCGAATTTTATCGATTGTTAGGAAAAGGGCCTTTGAAAACATTGTGGGAAAAAAAGAGAAAATGCTGACAACCAGCATTTTCTCCTTTTCCCACGATGTTTTCTTCCCTTCAAAATGCAAATTTCAGTGTTTGAGTCATGTTAAATTGTATTCTGCAATTGCTTTAGTTTGAGCCTGGTTGAAATTTTGTCGTGTGGTAAAGATTTAGAAATTTCCACGAGAGAAAATGGATATAAGTTGAAAAAGCTTGTAAAATGTGGAGTGCGGCAATTGGCCACCCTGTGGAACGCCCCCTGTCAATCAAACTACGTATAGGCGAATAACGAGTCGTGAGCGATATAATCTGTTAATATCAGCAGCGAGGCTTGTAGAAAAGCTGAAAAGCGAACCACTTAAAGTGCTACCGATATTGGCTTTTACGAGACAGTATACATACAAAAGGAAAATTTTAATAATTGATGAACCTAATGTCACAAGCAAATGCTTTAAACTGATGCTACTTGACGGTTGACTTAAAACGAGGAAAAGTCCTGAATTAGGAAACATTTGTCAGTGTGGATAGACTCTTGGAAAAAAGTTCTGTCGTCGTATTTTAGCTGACAGTGTCGCCAATAAAGCTGGAAAGATCAGACGTTTTAAGAGCGTGGTTAGGATATAACTCACCAGTACGCGAGTTTTGGATATTAGGCAGAGAAATGTCGAAGTAAGTACTCTGACTAACTTGAAAGGAATTGCCGGAGTGAGGTTCTAAATTGGTGGATATGTATTACAGTCAGCGAATGTGTTCGGATCGAAAAGCATTAGAAGAGTAGCACAAAGATCCGGAAAAAATAAAAGACAGTGGAAACATTTTTTCTAATGAGAAAGTTAGTGGGACTGATACACCAAAAGATGTGGATCTTTTGAACGGGTTACCATTCTAACAGCAAAATATACTTCTAAACACAAAGGCGTGAAAAATGGCTGCTTTACCAGATAGACTATCTGACTGTGACAGTGACTCTAATGCGGGATCAGACAGATATCACAGTGACAGTATAGACAACGATGTTATAATCAGTGTGGATAATGGACTCGATATGACGAGAAAGCCAACTAAATATGATACATACAGTCCAGTATACTGTAGAAATAAACGTGTCGAATGTGACCCGGATGATGACGACGCTGACAGTATACATGAACGTTTTGTGCCGAAATGTGCCAAAACTTTTGATTCTGCTAGAAACGATAGGGATTGTTACGTCGGGGACAAAGTGGAAGCTTCAGATAAACTTGGTGGAAACATTGAAAAGTCAAATGTTAAAAATATCAGGACCATGGTTCAGTCACAGGATTCAACTAAAACTAACTCAAGTGGTCAGATAGCTGAAGGAAATAGTGTTAGACAAGTACAAAGAACAAATGACAACAGTTCTAATAATGTGAAGAAAACTTCTTTTTCTGTTTTAGACATTTTGGATCCTCATAAGTTTGTGGGATGTGGATCCCAAAGGGTGTGGCACCCTTGGTCACGTGACGAAGGGGTGCGAGATTATTCAAAGTCAAACCTGGACCGTGAGCAAGCCGAAATTTGTGAACACAAAGGTAACTATTATCTGTCACTGGTCATTATAAAGTTTCAAGATCTAGAATGCATTTAAAGAAAGAAAGAAAGAAAGAAAGAAAGAAAGAAAGAAAGAAAAGGGTGAATGGATATGGGATTTGTTTTAAATTGATGCTATATCAAACTTGTTGACTGGTTGCAAAGCGCAATTTAATGAAATATGGAAAACAGAAAAAAAGTCCAGGAAATCAAACTTCTACATACATTTGAAATTTTTCGTTAGACAACGAAACTTTTCGCCCCAGAAAGATTCTGACAAAGTGAAACCATAACACTGTACCCCCGATTCCTCTCCCTCCCCAGGCTAAACATTCATCTATGTATTACTTTTTATTTAAGAAAACGGCGGTTATGTAGTTCACCGAAGATTTCAAAGAAAATGAAACAACCAGTTATCTATTGCTGATAACCGTTAAAATCTATGAGCATTTTATGTAAAAAGGTGTTAATGCATCCACAAAAAATATCGACTCAGGTCTGCAAAATATCGACCTAGGTCTGCAAAATATCGAACCAGGTCTGCAAAATATCGACCCAGGTCTGCAAAATATCGACCTAGGTCTGCAAAATATCGACCCAGGTCCGCACAGTCTAGACTGACCTGGGATGAAACTCAACTTTGTATTGTGGGTTAATTTTCGGCATGTCCAAGGATTCAGCCGTCTTTTAGACAAAAGGGATTTTATGGATCCATAATTACCTGATGACTTGCTTGGTATAATGAATCACGGACCTCGTTTAACCAAGCGTGGATCACATTTATATCTTTGATAAACCGAAGATTATACTTATTAGTTCGTTACCAAACAAACAAAAAATGGACCTGGACAAACTGAAAGTCTTTGCAGACGACAAAAAGAAATGGAACTCATCTGAGCCAATTTTGAATTATCGTCTGCAAATACTTTCAATTTGGACAAGTCTACACATTTTTGTCGTCTGGTAAAGAGTTAAAGCCGTGGTTTCATTCATCTACCATTCTAAATTCGATTCTAATTCTCAAGTTCCTAAGGAATTCTCCTTTTCTTATTTCAACCCTCTACCAAACGATATAATTTTGAAATCCTGACTGAACACTGTTACAGATGATTTTGTCGACAGTTTAGATCAAGAACAGAAAGCGCACGGTATAGTCTATTCTTTGTACGTACCGTTTGTTATATTGTAATGGGCTGGCTAAGTTAAATACTTACAAAGTGCATTATTGACACTCCGTTATAAGTACCATGATTTTCTATTTTATTTCTTTGAACCATGCTCTTTGAAAAGAGGGTTTAATGCATCTGTAAAAAGTATCGACATGTGTCAGCCTGCGCAGTCAGCGAAGACTGACACGGTTAGATTTTCTGTAGGTCATTCTGTCTCATGATTCAGTCGGCTGTCGGACAATATGGATTTTATGGATCCATAATTACGTGATAATTATGTGATGACTTGCTTGGTATAGTACATCACGGTGACGCATTAAACCCCCTTTTTGTCAGAGCATGGCTTATTTACAGTTTACCCAATCCAACATGCAGTAAATAGGGCTTATCAACCCTTATCCTGCTAAATAAGTTAAGTGAATCTTTCAAGCCGAGAGTAAAAAACCCCAATAACGAATGCAATTCCAAACTTATTGTTTGGAGATAAATATCTCTACATCTGGCAGAGTAGACCGAAGATCAGACTGCACGTTCTGTGTAGTCTGATCTACACTGTTCGCAAAAGGTCAGGGTTAAGTCGTAGTATTTATTCAACCCTTTATCAATTAATCACGAATTAGTCCGACCCTTACTGAGGAAGAAGACCTTATCTAGAATATCGCGGGGGAAAGAGAAAGCCACTGGCTACTTTCCCATGTAAACCTCTTGTTTAGAAGTGAGAGAAGAATAATCCTGTCGCCGCTGATCCTAGGGAAGAGTTTAACCGAGATAGCAATTTGAATCAAAGACCCTCGGACTTCAAGCCCTGCACGTTACCGACTGAGGCTCTGCAATTCGAGAAAATCCGAAAACAAGAAAAACAAGCTAAAACAGGGCTTGAACGAATTTTTTTCCAGGAGCATATCAAAGACAAATCTCATTATTTGAGCAGCATTTAATTTATCGTCTGTTTTTTTTTATCCTTTCTTTTTTCAATTTGAACAAGTCTAAACCTTTGTCATCGGGTAAAGAGTTAATCTGATTCTTTGTTTTGTGTAGCTGATCTTGATTTAGTTCAATTTAACCTTATCCTGCTAAATATGTTAAATGAAACTTTCAAGCCGATATTAAAAACCTAAATTTTGTAATTTCAAAGATTTTTGTTTTGTTTTGTTTGTTTGTTATTGTTATTTGTTTTGTTTTTGGGAAAAAAATCTCTTTATCGGACAGTGTAGATCCAAGATCAGACTGCACGTTCTGTGCAGTCTGATCTTGATCTACACAGTCTGCAAAAGGTCTTTGAGTTGCGCTTTGCTGCAAATTTATTTTACATCTACTGAGAAACAAGTTCTTGCAACTTATACTAATCTCTCTCGATTCTGCTCCCAGGATACCACGCCAATTCTCGAGCCGAATCTGAGGCCCAATAAACAATCCTACAGTTGATACGCGCCCCTGGGATTCGAACTCGACACCTTGTGGTTGCAGGGCCAACGCTCTACCTAACGACTACGGACACCACACCAAGGACCAGTCTACCTCGCCATTCAATCGGTTGTAGTACAAATTGCATTCTATAGATCCATAATTATGTGATGACTTTCTTGGTATAATACATTTTTTTTTTTTGCGTCAATGTAAACAATCTACATGAGGCAAACCACACATAATACAATACAAAATAGTCAACGTGGTGCGTTGATATCTGGTCTGTATCACGGAGACGCATTAAACTTCATTTAGCCAGAGCATGGCTCAAATTTACTGGTCAGTAACTGAGCGGCAATACCATGTCACTGTAATATTCTAACGTTTAGCAAACACACACAGTTGCGAAACACATATTATTGTTATAATAAGCCAATTAAATACATAAGAATGGAATAAGTCCTCGTAATACTTTCATAAAAAAATTCTTACAACTCTTACATATGTTCTGAAGTCCCCTACCCTCCCCCCACCCCCATCCTCCGTCAGTGTTTGACTGTACTAATCCTTTACCAGACGACAAATTTGTAGACTGTCCAATTTGAAACCATTTGCAGACAACGAATCCAATGTTGGAGTTTGTCTTTTAACTGGACAAAATTCAAAGCAGTTGCATTTACGAAAAAATAAATGTAACTCAAATCATAATTTCTGTCTTTGGTAGATGGTAGAAAAATTGTGGGAAATGGAGAAAATGCTGTTTACCATGGTCTTTAAAACTTGGGATTTGGTGGAAAAGGGTTAAATGGTAGAAAACATTGCGGGAAAAAGAAGGAATGCTGGGTATCAGCGTTTCCTCCTTTTTACCACAATGTTTTCAAAAGCTTCTTTCCTCAGAGTCCTTAAAGATATGATTGTGTGGTAATGGTTTAACAAGTAGGAACTAATAAACTTGCACCCCTTTGTACTGGGCCCAGCCCCGGTTGTCCAGTCGGTAGTGTACAGGACTTGAGACCAGAGGGTCGCCGGTTCGATCCCCGGCTCGGCCAATTTCTTTCCTAGGATTATTATAGTCATTGCGACAGGGTTCATTCCTCTCTCAGCGCTGAGCATCCTTTCGACGATGGTTATGTGGGAAAGCAGCGGGAGGCCTGGAAAGAATATTGTGCGGAGTACTGGTAAAATAAACTCCAGGAAAGCATGAATAGGTGCACTGGTCGCCACGATATAACTGAAATGATGTTGAAAATGGCGTTAAACACCAAACAGTCAATCAATCAATCTTTCTTTGAGTTTTAGAACATAATAATACCCATATCTCTGGATTGATACCGTATAAAATCTGTTTAAAAGTTTTAAAATGTTCTTCGCCTAATCTATATTTAAATCAAATACAGATTAAGTTTTAAATGGATCTGTATCTTAATGTAGAGGTACAAAAAGACATATCATGAGAAAAGAAATGGCGCTAATTTTGTGACAAGAGTATATTAGACTAATAAAAAGTTATTTAAATCATGACAACGTACAGGTAGTGCGTACCAGGACACGATTATTATTGTTATTATTGCAATTATTTTTATTATTATATTTTTATTAGCTATTAACTCTTTACTAGAAATCAAATTTTTAGACGCGTCCAAATACAAAGCATTTTCAGACTACAAATTCGATATGGCTTAGTTAGTTGGACCTGTCTTTTAAAGCGTAGAAAACATCGTTGAAAAAGGAGAAAATGCTGGTTACCAGCATTTTTTCCTTTTCCACGATATTTACAAAGGCTTTATTCTGTACGATTGTTAACTCACGTAGTTGTTTTATGGATAATTGGTTGAACACTCCCAGCATTATAATCATAGTACAGCAAACTTTACATCGACTTACTTTATTACATTCGTATTGAATGGCTTTTGTTGCGTCCTAATAATGACGAAATAAGTATTTAAATGGACCTTAAACTAAATTTAATTTCGGAATTTTCTATTTTAGAAAATCCTTACAAAGGCGGTTTATTTTCAAAAGCGTGTATAGATAGCTTATAAATTAAAAGATAAATAGAAATACCTGTAGATAACGAGAGAATTTGCCGATTTTTTCTTGAAATATATTATTACTGGAAACTTTTCTATTCTGTTACTAACGGTACAGCCATTATTGCGTAACAACGGATAAATGCATTTTTAAGAATCTGATATATCGGTTGCCTCCATAGCTCAGTGTGATGGAAAGTCGTGGTTCGAATCCCACTGGAAACATTTTTTTTCTGTTTTTTTTTTCTAACCACATTAGGCGTAAACACTAATGTCCTTATGATTTCTCTATAAGAAATATCGAATTTGTCACACTGAAAAAAAATTTAATCAAAATCTCGATTAATGGCCCTAAGATATTGCAAGCACTACAAAGTCGAAAGAGGGAAAATAATATCTCCATTAATTGAGTCTAGACAAAGAACAAAAACCATCTTCAAGTTTTGAATAGGTGTCTTGGCATGAATGAATGCGGAAATTAAGGTAAGTCTAATGATAATGTAAATATACACTTATTAAGAAAATTTTATTATAGAATATATACAGAGCCTCTCTGTTACAATAAAACATGACGTAGAACAGTCAGAAATAGTAATGAAATATATATAAAGCCAATTTAAAGCAATTTCCATTTCAGCAGTACTCGTATGTAAGTGTATGTTTACAATTAAAAATCTTTTAAATAACTAGATATGTGTGATTGATAGATTGAAAATAAAAACCGGACTGAACGAGACAAAACCACAGGAATTATCGTTTATAGAAAACATCCCCACTTCCATATTTCTAAAATTTCGAAGATTTAAAACTGGAGCAAAGAAGAAACTTTGCAACAAGTATAATTTAAACAGACGTAATCGATCTGTTTGCTCTTGAATATATCTTTGACCAGCTTCAAAGAGAATGAATTAATTCCAACACATCAAAAGTATCTGTCATTCTATAATTTACAAAATCTTGAAATTAATTCTTTGGTAAGTGACTGTTTTACGCTTTCATTAATAGGCAGACATTTACACTGACATAAAAACGAGTATTCAAGTAATATGCGAGGTTTAAAATTGAAGATGATCCGACAGAGATCACCAACAAAACATTAAGTGGCATCCTAGTTAAATGACGTTAACATCATGGCGTGCTCCAAGTAGCCGTTATGATCATTAAAAAAAAAAAAGAGTCATAGCAACTACGTCTTTTTATCAGTTTGTCTGAAACTTTCAAATTATCTCCGTTATGAATACATACGAAAATTTCAGTGTAATAACACAGGTTGTTTTGCTTTAATAAACAAATTTCACGAACTTTTTATTCAGCCCTCGTTGTATTACTTCTGTTTTGAATGATTCAATTTAATTTCTTTGTTTGTATGTACGGTGTTTAATGTCGTTTCCAACATTATTTCAATTACATCGTGGCGGCCAGTACACCCATCCATGCTTTCCTGGAGTTTCTTTTTACAATTAGTTCACACCATATTCTTCCCAGGCCCCTACATTTATATATCTGTTATCATGAAATAATGCATTTGCGATGTCCTGTTATGAAAAACAAGCACTCAGCTTCGATCGAATTACATAAAGTAATAGTTACACGAGTTCTTGCAAATACAACCAAGTGTATTTGTACGAGAACTATAAAACAAAAAGATTGAATTTAAGGATTAAGAAAAAAAAAAAAAACTTTGATCTTCTGTTTTCTACTATCTTAAAGTCACAAAAAAATGAAGCTAACAGACGCCAGTTTTTTATTTGCTGTTTGTTGACATTAAATATTCATAAAATATTGTGACATAAAATTAATTAATTGTTGTGCAAATAGTTTTAAATGCTGATACAATACCGACTGATCGATACCATTTATGTAACCCTTTTAGTGCCATATTAATGTAGACGAAAACAGGGACTTCTGCAGATGGCACAGATCAAGATCAGACTGCACAGAACTTGCAGTCCGATCTTGGATCTATACCGTCCGCTTGCTTAGTCAAGCCTTTACGATATTTATCCGAGTTTCAGTGAATTGTGTTTTCTACAATGTACAAAGAGGCAGAGTGTGTGTGTGTGTGTGTGTGTGTGTGTGTGTGTGTGTGTGTGTATATATATATATATGTGTGTGTGTGTGTGTGTGTGTGTGTGTGTGTGTGTGTGTGTGTGTGTGTGTGTGGTAGAAAGATTTAAGAATTATAACATTGTGGTCTTCATTCAGTGTCTACCGTGGTCTGGTTCTACTGATTCTTTTTCTCTATTTCTGCTTCTTATTTCTAGGATCAGGGCCCATAATCTCCAATCATTCTTTATTCTAACACTCTTTGTCTAATTCTCAAGAACTGCCTAATTTTGAAAGATACCCAATTTTGGTTTAGCCAACCAAAATCTCCGTTAGTTTCTTAATCTAGACCTTGACTAAGCAGGTAATTTAAATGATCTGTAAATTAATTTGTGTATCAGTTATACAGAACAAATGTGAAGAAAAACTAATATTATCTAAATTGTGAGATAGAATGGTCTTTTGACAAGCAAAATCTTTACAAATAGCAAAAAGTTTCGACCCATTTTACCTTTACTTTGGTTTTTAGTGGGAATACATATCATTTTAGTTTTTCATTGAAATCTATGTTGTTGGCACTCATTGGAACTGTCTTATATTTGATTGTGTTGAAGATACATTGACTCCATCAATTAAATGAGCTTGTTTCGTTCATACGGAAAACAGGATGGTCCCATGGGATATGACGTCATTCTCTGTAAAGAAAAGAACCCGTATGTTTAAGGCGGCTATTATCTCGGCTATCTTAATTATAGAATTAGGCTATCAGCACGGCGATTGCTAATTTGACTCGAATGATTTCGCGTCACTCGACCGCAATCTGTCACTCTTCAGGATCGATCTTAGTTACCAAGGTAACAAGCCTCCTAAATAAATAATTGAAAAAAAAAAAACTTTGTTTTAGATTGAATTTAAAAAAGAAGGAAATTAGAATTAAACAACAAAAACATTTTCGAGAAATCGAACAATCATTAAATGCACGATAAATAAATTGATACTCTTCTCCAGTATTGTGTGATAGTGTGATAATGTAATAGTGTGATAGTGTGATAGTGATATGTATGGCTTTTTTGCCCTTTAACTCTTTACCAAACAATTCCGAGTTGTAACAACCATGGGGAAGGACATTTTTGAAAACAGTATGGGAAAAAAAGAGAGAAATTGCTAGTTACCAGCATGTTTTTTTTCCACGTCGTTTTCTACTATTTCGGAGAAAAATATCATTCTTTGAGGTAAATCCAATTCGTTTTCTGCAATTGCATTCAATTTGAGCAACTCTGAAGTCTCGTCGTCAACTTAAGCGAAAAATTAGTCAAACGCATACATGTAAAAATGGCGCACAACCAGCGTTCGCTTTGGAAAGTATTTAAAAAAAATACAATAGCTATTGATTTTTACTCTCCTGCAAGAATGTTCTTTTTAGAATACCGGCAGAAGATATGAGAAAATTTCGAAAACATCGTGTCTGTTTTTTTTTTTTAAATCTTACCCTTGTTGTCACCGGGTATCCGTTACTGCTTAACAAGCTATCTTTAGAATTTTAATACTGATTAAATGTGCGGATAGCCCAGTCTGTACGGCTATGAAGACGGCCGTGATATCGAATCCCTGTCACAGCGAACTTTTTGTAAAGTTTTCTTTTTTGCCTATAAACAGCGAACGGTCATGTCCCAATGATTCTAGCTTTTTATCAAACAAGACAAATTTGGATTTGTAAATACAAGGCATTATCTATCAGACGACAAATCAAATTTAGCTTAAATGGTGAAAATCGTCTGTTAGAAGCTAGAAAACATTGTGAGAAAGGGAAAAAGCTGGTTACCAGCGTTTTCTCCCTTTTCCGAAATGATATCAAAAACCTTATTTAAAACTAAGAATTGTGTGGTAAAGGGTTAACTTGCTTTACTAAATATAAACTTTTTCTTTTGATTTGTTTTAGAAAAGCCAAGTATATGCATTTTTAACCATTTACTAGACCTGACAATGTAAGATTTATCCATGTCCAAAGCATTTGCAAACAGCAAACTGAATATAGATCAAATGATGGAAATCGCCTTTAATTAATAGAGTAAAAAAAGATTGTTAGGAACGAAGAATATGCCAACAACATCAACAACGACGACGACGACGACGACAACGACGACAAAAACAACAACAGCGACGACGACGACGGCAAAAACAACAACAGCAACGACGACGACGGCAAAAACAACAACGACGACGACGGCAAAAACAACAACAGCAACGCCGACAACGACGGCAAAAACAACAATAGCAACGACGACGACGGCAAAAACAACAACATCAACAACGACGACGACGGCAAAAACAACAACAGCAACAACGACGACGACGACAACGACGGCAAAAACAACAACAGCGACGACGACGACGGCAAAAACAACAACAGCAACGACGACGACGACGACGGCAAAAAAAACCAACAACAGCAACGACGACGACGGCAAAAACAACAACAGCGACGACGACGACGACGGCAAAAACAGCAACGACGACGACGGTAAAAAAAACAACAGCAACGACGACGACGACGACGGCAAAAACAACAACAGCAACGACGACGACGACAAAAACAACAACAGCAACGACGACGACGGCGGCAAAAACAACAACGACGACGACGACGGCAAAAACAACAACAGCAACGACGACGGCAAAAACAACAACAACAGCAGCAGCAACGGCAGCAAAATAACCCCAAAAACATTACAACAACAACGACGATGACAATGACAGCGACGACAATAAAAAGAATGATGACAACAACAGCAACGACATAAACAACAAAAAGAATAACAAAAGCAGCAGCAGCACCAGGAAGACCAGCAGCAGCAAAAAAACAACAACAATAACAACAAGAAGAACAACAAAAAATAATTATAATAAAATTAATAATAACATCAATAACAACAACAACGGCAAAAATAACAACACTGACAACAACAACAACAAACAACACCAACAACAACAAAAACCATGACGATAGCAGCAGTAATGATAATAATGACGAAAACAATAATAACAACTATGAAATAACGGAAATATTAACTAAAATGACGATACAGGAATTATAACAACAAAGAAGACATTACATCAATAATAACAACAATGACAAATACAGCAATGATAACAACAAAGATGAAACAGCACTAATAACAATGACGACAACAGAATTGATAACAACAATGGACAACACCCTTATAACAACAATGACGATGACAGCAATAATTACAACAATAATAATCAAAATGACAAAAACAATACTAATAATTACAACAATGAAGAAATAAAGACAATGTTGACAACAGCAATAATTAAAAAAGATAACAGCACTTACAACAACAACTGCGATAATAACAACAATAATAACAAGAATGACAAAAACAGCAGTTATGACAACAGTGTTGACAAGATCGGCCATGCTAACAACAATGACGACAACAACAGCAATTATAACAAAAACAGGACAAATAATAGGACAAACAATAACAACAATGACAAACACAAAAATAATAACAACGATGACAAATTCAGCAATAATTACAACAATGATACTTACAGCACTAATAACAATGACGACAACAGAAATAATAATGACAAGGATGACAAAAGCGCTATTAACAAAAATGACAAAAGCAGCAATAATTACATAAAATACTTCTTCTACTACTATTACCGATAGTAATGATAATGACAATAATGATAATCATAATATTAATATTCGTTCAGTTTGTTTCCTCCATATGGATACATATAATTGATGTTTTAACGTCGTTTTTTTTTTTTTTGCAATATGGCACTGAAACAGCACATCTACAACAACGATAACAAAATTAAGAACAACAACAACGCTTCATTTTTTGCCATTTGTATAATAAATTGTTAAATGCTCTCCGTATATTTTTTATGTATATGCATCGCTTAATCTTTATTATAAGATGTCTTCTCCCCCTTTTTTTTAACGATAATCGCTTTGTATATCCATACAAAATAAAACTGTCAACATTTTATCGAAATTATAACGCAAATATTTATATCCTGTGCCTTTTTACACGAGAAACAAGCGAAAAATATAAATATTCGTGTAAAACTCGCGATTGTATGGTAAATAGTTAAGACATATCAATATCAGTTTCGGGTAAAAAAAAAGAAGTTTATGTTACGAAATGCCTTGAAAGATATTAGAACAAACGGGAAAAAAGTTTTTATTTTTTTTTAAAATATGCTAGTTTAGAAGTTACCTTTTCGTTTTGAGAGCGTACATTTACATCAAAATCTCGAGATTTGAAAGAGGCTTTCTGACAGCATTGTTGGAAAAGAAGAAAATGCAGGTACCCAGCATTTTCTCTTTTTCCAACAATTTTTCTAAACTTTCAAACAAAAATTCAATTATTTGAGCAACAGCTAACTTGTCGTCTGAAAATGCTTTCAATTTGGACATGTCTTAAATATTGTCGTTTGGTAAGGAGTTAAGTTGATCGACAAAAGCGGCCAATGCATATACAAACTGGTAAATCTGTAAGTCTGCGGGTCACCAAACCGGTTGGTTAACCCTTTACTTGCATGTCAATCACATTCTGCGCCAGTACTTTATCGAAAGTAGCGTTCTCGAAAATGCAATAATCCTCGACAAACGGAAAATAATTATAAATAGATCATAACGCCAAAGCATTGTACACAAAGTTTCGCTTGTCTTGAAAAAGTTGATGGAAAAGTTCACGCGATTCGTCTGAACACCTCTGAACGCCATCATGAAACAATTCAAACTCGTTCAATGGAGGATAACAATTCTTTATCTCTCAGTCATTATGTCGAGGAATGACAAACGTGTTCCGAATCTCTTCTAATACCACAATAATTTTTTCATAGAACTCTGTTTAACAAGAATTTGGTTTCGACTAACATTTTCAGCGCGCGCGCGCTCGAGAGAGAGAGAGAGAGAGAGAGGGAGAGGGAGACGTAGACAGAGACAGAGACAGACAGACAGAGTGTGAGAGAGAGAGAACAGAGAGAGTGCTGTTGAACAGTGTTCGAGCTACAAAAGAAAGAACATCACAGTAACTTTAAATAACATACTAGTAGTACATTTTACCATCATAATATTAGATGTCTTTGTTAAGGACTACTTTTAACCTCTTTACTTCAACAATCATAAACAACTTTACAAATTTCGAGTTAATAGCCTGTGACAGCTACCGACTAATATAAATACCCATTAAATTAGATTTTAAAACTTCAATTTGTTAAATCGTAAATTCTCGTTTTAAAACTGCGACTGTTACCCGGCGTCACACATCGCTAGCCCGCTCATTTTCTGATTCCTTCTCGTGATTATTTATAAATTCATAAAATTTTACTGCGATCTATGTGGTATGTCATGCTTGGTAACACGTCCTATGGAAAGTGAGCACAAGATAACTTAATGTCTAAAAACAATTCTCAGGTATTTCCTTACTAGAATATTTGCCTCTTTAGGTGTTTAAGATTTCGAAGCGGAATTTCGCAAAAGCTTTAGAGAATTTCACATGATCAGTTATACGCGTCGATTATGAGGGATTAAATTCAAATAAGTATGATGACGTTATATCTAGGCGTATAAAAAATCTACAGAGTTCCGGATTGCAAATCGACCATCCTGTTACATAAAAGCCAGATTTTTACCTTTTTAGTTTTTACTGATTGTTCGTTTCTTTACACTTGCAAAAAAAAAAAAAATGAACCATGCTTTGGGAAAAGAGGGCTTAACAATGCATTATACTAAGCAAGTATTCACAAAATTGACCTTTCTGCCAATTTTGATTGGCAGGTCATGTCAGCCAATCAAAAAGCACTATAGCACATCATAACTGGACAAAGTGACACACTTTACTTTTGTAAATTAATATGTTTTTTTTTTACTCTTAATCAGATAAGATTGGAGTATAGATTTAAAATAATTGTTTCAAAACGGATTGAAGTTGCAAATAAGAATCATGTGTTAAGGTAATTGTTACATTATATACCCTGAAAGGAAAAGTACACTTATCGATTCCAAAAACCTTGCTCTATGTATAATGTCGCCGGTAAATTAACCAGGATTCCGAAAAACAAGCCACTCTACTAAACAATAGAAATGCAGATTTTTTTTAATCTTTCAGGAAAGAAAGAACGATTATGTCAAAGTGTATTGTTAAACTACCTTTAGTGAAATCTGACTGAACAAACTGCTTTCAAATTCAAAACCATAATTCGTAGACAATGGTACTCGTCCAAACGAAAGGAGCGACTGGAAAAAGTACATTTCATTGACAGCCACCCGTCTTCCTGTTTCATAAATAAGTTGACATCGAGAACGTCATCCTGTGATTCTTGTTGTAATACTTTAGGGAGCATTCATATTTTATTCCTGTTTCATTAAGACAATTACATATGCCTGTTCATGGCACTTTCGCCTGGTTCGAATAATTGTTTGTTTTCCCCACGATCGTCGCATGATTGATAAATGCACGTCCGTTCTAAATCAGTATAATCCTTATAATTACCTCATGTGACCAAACATTCCTATAATAAAAAAAGTTTTCACAACATACATCTTTTAAAAATACGGCAAACTTATGAATTGATCACTTACGATAAAACTTACTGATTTTCACTCAAACAGGTATTAGAGATGTTAATCAACTCTTTAAATATCAGACAACATAACACTGAACCCCTCTATTTTGAAAACCTTTGCAGTCGACAAATTAAACGTTGCTCCAATATTGAGATTTGTCTTTAAAAGAGTAGAAAACATCCTCGAGAAAGAAGAAAAAGTTTTCAAAAGTCTCCTCCTTTAAGATCGTCAAAGCACGGGCTTATGTGGTAAAGGTTAAATTGTAAATCCTTTTCTTATATCGTTTGCCGTCATATTGACATGTCATACTGACGAAATGTCTTAAAAACTTATGCTTCTTTCCCTTTTTATTAATGGTACAATTATGGTGTCGACAGCAAGCAGTGTATTTTTATCTTAAATGCTGTGACCAAACATGGAAATACGAAGATATTTGCGCTTTTTTTGGTTTCTTGATTTCTCATAAACATAGCATTATTCAAAGTATTTCTTCTTGTTACGTTGCCGATTTAGTTCGAATTGATAAGAAACTTGGAGAAAAACTTTCGGTTGCTTAAATTAGACCGAAACACTAGCTGTGATATAACTGAAATAAACCCTATTTGTCTATGTATTCGACATCATTTTCTGGTTTGTTTGTCGGGCATAGCAACCAAAATGCCGCGTTACTAAGGTGGGCGTGCCAAACTCACGTTTACAGAAAGGTCAATTATGGATCCTTGAAAGCCATGTATTTTATCTACTAACTTACTGAATCATGTGCTCATTTGACATGCATAAAAATGGTTAAGAGCAAAAAGTTTCGGCCCATGACATTCTCGCGGACTGCGAAGGCTGACATGGGTCGATGCGTTTTGCATATGCATTAAGCCCCCTTTTTCAGAGCATAGTGTTTATTAGTGTCTCAAAATAGATTCTGAGTAAATGCAATTTTACAGACTGTGTAGATCAAAATCAAACTTGCGGTCTGGTCTTAATTCATTACAATCCGTTTTGGAGATATTTTCCATATTGATTGTATCTTTGAAATTGTTAGATTTAAGTTCTCATTATCTGAAGGAAATAGAAATGTTTATTTAATCCATTGAGCAGTTTAACTCTAACACACGAAGCAATTTACACTTGTCCGAATTCAAAGCGTTTGCAGACATCAAACCACTTGTGGTTCAAATTATGAAACTTGTCTGTGACGGGTAAGAAAACGTCGCGCATTTTCTCCTTTTCCTACGATGCTTCCAAAAGCTTTCTTTTCCAGGGTCTTTAAAACTCGGGACTGATTGGCAAAGGGTTAGGGGGTTAAGATGTTCGTATAGGTCAACAGTTCTACAGTGGTATAGACAAGCAGGGTTTGTAATCATTAAACAGTGTAACTCGAATTCTAGCTCTAGATTCAAAGACTAGTGTCTTGTTATTGGCCAAAACATTTTGTAGTGCTCAGTCCATAACATTGCAAGCCTTGGAGTTTAGATTAGAACAGAATTAAGAATGGTTTGTAAAAACGATCCTTGTAAGTAATATTGTACTTAATCGTACTTAATCTGTTACGAATTGTATAATGCATGTACATGTACTCCCTGTTTGTTTTATTGACTTTTTACAAAGATACAGAAAGGAAGCTAAAAACCTGCCTAGAAATGATTTCCTTTAAACATGTTCAGATTGTATTTGAAACAAAGGTAGCTAGTGACCACTTTCTTTTAATTGGTGTAACATTTCCAGAGGTCACGCAACATTAACAGCGTGATGCACACGTGACTGACACTACCATATGTACGACTCATGCCAAACATTTCCTAGTGTTTTGACACTTGTATTATGAAACAATATGTCCATGATGTTGCGAATGGTTGAAATTCCTAGTCAATATTTTCATGGGGTTGCGAATTGTTTGAAATCCCTACGCAATTTATTGATTATTCGAACATATAAAATTCGGATCAATCGGTTGATTCGAGTTAGTGGGTGGTAAAGATACGTCCTAGGGGTACAGGGTAGTCTCAGTTCTGTTCATCGTCTGTTTATCTTAAAAAGTGACTTTTTTGTTGGAAAGACAAAAAAGCTTATTGAGTACGTATTTCAGTCTTACTGACGGCAACAGAAAAATCGAATGTTTTACTTTCAATAAGAATACATGTACATTGATGATGACTTCAAATTAATTGTGGTAAATGGGGAAAATGCTGGTTACCAGCATTTTCTCCTTTTTTCACAATGTTTTCAAAGAAAAAATACCACCATTTGAGGAAAATATAATTTGTCGTCTACATGTTCTTTCATTGTGGACGAACTTTATGAAATGCTACTACAAATATAAATGTACCTTTAGTGGCTATAATTTATCATACTACGAATTCTTATTGACTTACATGACCGTGTTTCCAAGTTTACTCTTTAATTCAGTGCGGGTTGAAAAAAAAAACTATCGTCATGAGAATTACATAAAAGTGGTTGATTTTGTATGATCAGAAGCGGTGTAACAAGTTTTCTTTCACACTGAAAAATGCAGGTAGTTCAATGGGAATTGGGAATTTGATGAAGTGATTTTGGCCACTTACTGAACATGTTTAGTCAACCTGTAGATATACGTATTTGCTCCGGGTACCTTATCGATGCTTAAAATACAAAAATCTGAACTAGTTAGGTCCCTCTCTCTCTTTGTTATGGTTCTGCGAGGATGATGATGATGATTGTGTGTCACATCATCATCATCATCATCACCATCATCATCGCTACTATAAAAACATTATAAATTTTCTATTTCAGATTCAAACCCTGGTTCCATGATTGATAGGGCGAAAACCGAGGGTGACCAATCTTTTTCGGATAACGAGAGTTTGGATTGTGATCTAGACGATAAAATGGACACAGAACATCACGTGATCTCAGACGATACTCATAAAGGCGGGAAACCACGACGTGCAAGAACGGCCTTCACCTACGAGCAGTTAGTTTCTCTCGAAAACAAATTCAAAACGACACGATATCTGTCGGTGTGCGAGAGATTAAATCTGGCCCTGTCTCTCAATCTCACCGAAACGCAGATCAAAATCTGGTTCCAGAATCGCAGAACGAAATGGAAGAAACAGAACCCTGGTCTTGACGTCAACAGTCCTACAATTCCTCCGACCGGAAGTGTGTCTTCATTATCCCCCTTTGGTGGAATGCTTTATAGTCATGGGATGCACCCGTATTTACCACACCATGCGTTACTCGGATCCTATGGACTTCTAAAAGCTAGATCGCCGTATACAGGACAGCTACCAGTGTTCCCGCAACATTTCGCACAAACAACATGATTTAAGAGTTTTTCTCCTTACCAAATGATAACCTTGTACACCTGTCCAAAGCGAAAGCATTTGCCGACGACAAATAAAGTATGGCTAAAATAACGACATTCTTCCATCATAAGAAGGCTTTAGAAAAAAATGCAGGAGAAGGAGAATTCTACTGGTTACCAGCATTATCCCCTTTTCCTACAATGTTTTCAAAAGCCATTTTCCTTGGGTTCGTTGAAACTTTAGATCGTTCTGTTAAAGGTTAACTGAAGCTAACGGTATTTTCTGTTAGGGCGGCGAATTATAGTGTATGTGATTGAATGTGTTCCGGGATCGACATTTCGTTGATATGCAAGGTTGGAAAAAGTGAAGAGACAAATATAGACAGTTGTTTTTTTTTTTTTTCACTTTTTAAAATTAAATAGAGTGAATTTGCTGTAAAAGAAAAGTTTCCTATTCAAGTGTCTATGGATAAGTTTACCGTTGGATGAATTTCATCGTTTTCTACATTACGACTGTTTCCAGGGCAGAAAGCCTTTTCAGGTAGATTTCAGCACAAAATGTATGAGCCATGCTCTGTGAAAAGGGAGTCTAATGCATCTGCAAAAAGTACCCACTCATGTCAGCCTGCGCAGACCGCGCAGGCTGACATGGATCGAAACTTTTTGTTATCTGTATATTTTCTGCAAGTCCAACGACCATTCCAAAACAGGATTTAGCCGGTTGTTAGACAGAATCATGGATCCATAATCACGTGATGTCTTGCTTGGTATATAATGCACCACGGAGATACATTAAACCACTTTTTGCCAGAGTATGGCTCTCATGGTTTTACCCTTTTGCTGCCAAGCTTTACCTTAACTTGATTCGAGATCTAAAACTAGACAGAATGATGCTGGTCGTTGTATAGAAAAGGGAGACGACAATAAGTTTTTAGACTTAAATGTTACTTAAATGATGGGATTTGTCTTTAAAAAGAAGAAGACACTGTGGGAAAAGGAGAAAATGCTGGTTAGAAGCATTTTCTTCTTTTCCAACAATGTTTTCAAAAGCATGTCGTTCTCCGGGTCATTGACGGTTTGGTAAAAAAGATACATGTACATTGCTCGTAATCTTTTAGTGACATGTACATGTAATTGTAATTCGTGCTTGGATAAGATTGTAGCGACCACATGAAATGTACATAATTATAAGTATCGATGAAGTATACTGATATATTGGAAATGTTCAAATAAATGATAACCGAAATTGTTTCTCGCTTTTGCATTCTAGTTCTTTTTAAAATTAGATAATTTCATGTGATTTTGTTTAACTCTGTACCACACAATCCCGAGTTTAGACGATCCCGGGGTGGGAAAAGGAGAAAATGCTGGTAACCAGCATTTTATCCTTTTGCCACATTTTTTTATCCCTTTCATAAACAAATTTCAATTTTTGAATAATAATGCAAAGGCTTTCAATTTGGACAAGTCCAAATTTGGTATACATTTAATTGAAGGCGGTTTTATGTGTCTTTCAACATTATTTCAGACACATCATGGAGAGAGCCCACATATTTATGCGTTTCTTAGCTGTAAATGGTGCTAGTCCTGGAATCTAATATGTCTTGCCCGAAGAACCTTTGTCCATATTCAACAACCATTCTTAAGAACATTCCAGGTCTTATTCTCAAGAATTTTCAACGTTTGAAAATGAGACAATTGCTAATTGACCAATCAGAAGTTCTGTTACTTTCTAAATCCAAAACTAGACTAAGAATAATTTTAAAAATAGTTGGTGAATATGTACCCGGGAGGACTACATCAGTAATCTAAAGATCGCACGATACTATGTGTATTTGGTCATTTCCTATAAAACACCTTGTCAATGAGTATTGTAGGTCATACCACGGCAACCTGTGCACCTAACTATCCACACCTTGAGTTTCTGTGACCAGTACTATGCACTTGCATAATTTGCCCAAATACTGCATGGAGAGTAAATAAAGAGTAAATGAAGCATGCTCTGTGAAAAGAGGGCTTAATGCATCTGCAAAAAGTATCTACCCAGGATCGAAACTTTTGCTATTGGTCAATTTTTCTGCTTCTCAAAGGACCAGTGTACCTCTTGATTCAGTCGTTTGTTAAACAAAATGAATTTTATGGATCCATAATTATGTGATGACTTGCATGGTATCATTCATGACGGAGATGCATTAAGCCCCTTTTGCCAGAGCATGGTTTATACCTTCCCTCGCTCATTGAACAGTCTGAGGGTTAAACATTCGACTGGTTCCCATTCATCATGTCACATCGTAGAGAATGACGAGGCTAATATTTCACCGCTGTTTCCCGGCGCCACACACAAACGTTATTTACTAATAAGACTTGTCGGGAATAGATGTCTCAAAGTTGTCTAAATTAAGGTAAAATGGATTAGTCGACTGAGAACGTGTCACTGTTTATTCCTTGTAACTAGTTTTCGCGTCGTTTCCTTTTTTTGTGGAGCAATTAGCGTAAATTAGCAAGTTCCTTCATACGCTCATTTTCTAGTCATTGTCCTTACTTTTAACGATAATGATTGATTGTATGAATAGTTTTACATCGTTTTCAACGTTATTTCAGTCATATCACGGCGAAAGCTTACATATTCATCAGTACTAGTCTAGGGCTCTGAAGTGTCTTGCCCAAGGACACTCCCACGAAAAATTCAGCACTTTCAGCGAGGTCCGAACCCAGGGCTTACAGGTTACGAGTCTTACACTTTACCACTGAGCAAGACAAGACCCCCCCCCCTTTTTTTTTTACAACAATGAACATAGCTATCTTAAATAATATATGGACCACGGTCTTGGGGTTTAATGCATCTGCAAAAAGTATCGACCCAGGTCAGCCTGCGCAGACTGGACAGAAACCTGTTATTAGACAAAAATGGACTTTATGGATCCATTATTATGTGATGAGTTGCTTGGCATCATGGATCACAGAGATGCTATAAGCCCCCTTTTGCCAGAGCATGGTTCATATGTAACGACCAGTTTATTAGCGGATTTACTACATAGCAAATCCGCTTACTGTGATCGTTTTGACCGGAACCAAATACATCATGCGTAACGACGCATGCGCGGTCACTTTCAGTTTTGCATGGTTGGTTATGGGACGAACAACGCAGATCTACAAATGATGTTCCTCTCTGACTTTGAACAAATCATACAAAGTATGTTTGATTTCTTTATCGAAAATTCATCAAAACTACAAAAATTGTCAGTTTGAAATATTTCAAATACTTTAACAAAGTTTTTTTTTTTCATTAAGTATTGCTATATGCGTATGAACATTGTTTACACAGACTGCCCCCATTTTCTTTCAAGAAATGTTCATTCACAAGTCAACTTGTGTTGTCCGCTGCCGAAATAAACAAGGAAGAATAATAATTTTCTTAACGGAATTACATTTTTAAACTCTGTATTATATCAAATATCTTTAACTGTTCAGACAGCTAGCTAGAATTCGGCCGCAAATAATTTAAAACCCTTTCGATAACGAATACACAGAACCCATAAAGTCGATTCGGCACCTTGCTAGGTACCGCCCTTCGTATAGCATTATCCGATTTGTTTGAAACATTTCTGTGAAACGTTTAAAGAAATGGAGATCGTGTAGTTTATTAAAGAAATACTTTTTTGACGTTTGATTTATGCAAGACTGCTTCCAAGATTTCTCTCCAGTTATCCATAGGACATAAGAAATCCTTCGTTCACAAACGGCCCCGATCAAGTATGAACCCGTGACATTAACTTATACTGAGGATTTTTGATGGGAGATCGTGTCCTTCTCAGTGAACTAGACATCCACTAACTTAACCTAACATCATGGACTTTTAGCCTCAGAGACTCAATGGTCTTCAAGGTGTAAAAGTCCATTCATATTCCTTCTGATCGCTTGAATTTTATTTTGTTACGTTTCATGCAAAAGAATAAAAAAGAATGCAGAATTTGCAGATAGTTGTATGATAAAAGGTCCACAGGAATGCATCTTTACGTCTTACTATTTAGACATGTAGATTTAAATTCTCTGATATATTTTTATGCTTGGAGATTGAAGTACATATACACAGAGCAAATTGAAAATATTTGTACGTTATTTAATAAAGTACATAGATCTATTTATGATGAAGTGCTGCTCAACCCATATTAGAGACGGTAACTGTGCTTCATGTAAACAGCAAGTAATTCAAAACTCAGGATAAAAGTATGCCTATAGTTTTAAAGTTTTATAGAGGGACCAATTCCTTTAACCATTAGGCTAAGTGCTACTCAAGGACCTTTTAAAGACAGTGTAGATCAAGATCAGATTGCACCGAATGTGCAGTCTGATCTTTGCTCTATACTGTCCGATAAAGAGGTATCCCCCCCCCCCCCAAAAAAAAAAAAAAAAAAGAAAAAAAAAGTTTGAAATAGAAATATTTGGATTTGTACTATCGACTTGAACGTTTCATTTTAGTTATGTAAAGGTCAATTTTTACTTTGCATAGCAACTTGTCACACTGAGAGTGATCTTGGTCCATTCTGGCTGCTATAGTGCCTTCACCTGTACCCAGGGCAGGGATTTACAGATATCAAAAAACAATTAATTTCTGGACTATGGTCTTCCAGGTGATGAGTAATGATTTTAATTTTTTTCTTTAGACCATGAAAATGGATTCACTCAAAACTGCATTAGATGTAATGAATAACCTTTTTACCAGTCTTGTATTCAAGTGTCTCATAATGCTACATCATGTTTTTTTTTGCACATGTTCCTGCAATGGTCCAATTATGTAGTATGACTCAAATTCACAAAGACGAGGCTCAAAACTTCAAAAAGGAATCTAGATCTATATGTAAATGAATAAAACTTACATAATTACTGACAAAATTTCAAAATCCCATCACACTTTAACTGTAACTTTAAATGTATGTGAGACTTAAGTCAACTTTTTACGTTGTACTTATTCACACCTGCAGTTTTTGATTGAATAGAAATAGACCCAAGAATATGAGTTTGCATATTACATGTAGGTCTCTTATGTATATGTGATACTCATAAAACGAAATTGAAATTATTAAGTATTAGTCCATTTTTATAGTTAAGTGTAACACCAGTTTCTTTTTTTGGAATCTGTGTATGATAATCTTAGTTCAGACTGCACAGAATATGAGGCCTAAGCTTGAATCTATACAGCCTATGTTTTTTTTTTATATTTGCACCAACATAGCGGTGAAATGACATAATCTCGTTCATTTATTGAGTGGGGTTCTGTAAGACTGTGGCTGATTGGTGAAGGCGTAGGATGGGTTATCCCGGCTTTTATCCTCATCTAGTTGCCAGGATTTTGTAGGAGTGCCTATAGACAAGACACTAAGGAGAAACAGCCTAGCCCTAGTAAAACCCAAGCGGTACACAAATACGGATGAGTTGTTGTCACTGTAAGACTGACACAGTGTTGAAAGTAATGTAACCACCAGAAATCAGTCAAACATCAAATTATTCTTGAAGGTAGTTACATCAATTTCATGTTTTGTGGCAGTGCATGAGTTAACATTACTTTTCTTCTGTGAAATCATTATTTCCTTGACTTGTGTCTTTATGGTGATACAAAGTAAATTTTCATTTACGTAACAGAAGGAAGGTATGTTTAATATTCATGAATTACACATGGCTTAAATCTTAGAAAATACTGAACACACTATTTAGTTTTCACCTTCCAGACTATTTCATAACTTTTTTTAGTTCAGGAATAAAACTAAGAATATTCTTTTCAAAAGAAAGAAGAAATCATTGTATCTGAACTATCAAATTGTTGTTTCTGGTTTGATTTTGTAGTTCGTTTTGAAATTGATAGTTTCAAATTGTGTAGTAATTAGGAAGAACCCTTGAAGGGATTCCTAGGTGTTAGAGTCATGGAAATGCTTTCAGTAAGAAATTACATACACAATGCCATTGTTTCTATTTCCCTGAGAGGACTCCAGTGTTTTTTTTTTAAACTAAACCATACTAGTTTCAAAACAATACATGCTTGTACTTCAGAATGAGGACAGTTTGTTTGCTTTGTAGCAAGAGTAGATTAAGATCAGACCACCTAACATAGTAAAATTCAACTCCTATAGGCACACTATTTTAGATTTTAATTGTTTGCAGTCTATATGATTATACTCGCTATATAAAAGTTTAGAAAGTGTTCTGTTTATAGTCTGACTAGATTTGTAAAATGCTGTTTTAAAAATCAAAACCTTGATGTCTGAGTACAGAAGTTTCAATATTTTTAAAGAGTTTTGCATAATGATGAATAATAATGATTTTAGAAATGCTTAAAATGCTATGGTAAAGAAAAATATAGTCATCATGTTTAGTGTATCTATTTAAGCTCACATGTTTACAAACCCTAGGGTGAGCTGTTAATATTTTCAATTTGACTTAAAGCATAATCTAAGACAAAAACTGCCTTCACTAGTTCTTCTGAAAACCCTTGCTTTTTAGTACAGCTAAATAAAGCTCAGCAAATTGGATAAGTTGTTTCAAAAGTTTTTCTTAACATCCTTCAAAATAGGATAACATAGCCACACTTACCTAAGTTAAAACATATTGTATCCTTTATGGTGCAATGGAATGGGGAAAAATGACTTTAGTAAGAATGAATAAAATTAATAAATCTGTTTGTCTACCAATATTTTTAAAAACTTAAGAGCTACATTTTGTGAGGCTAACAGAAATGTCAGATAAAGGTTAACCTTGCAGGAGGCCAGTGTTAGATCCATATTTGATTAATTGAATGGTGTTTAATGTTGCTTTCAACATTATTTCAGTCATATAACTGCTACAGCTAGCTTATTTATGTATGTCTGGGTTTCGGCAGTACTACGCTAGGGCTCTGAAGTGTCTTGCCTAAGGACACTCCCACAGAAAAACATGGTGCTTCCAGTGAGGCTGGAACCTAGGCCATCAGGTAACAAGTCCTAAACTTTACTGGTAAGCCATGCAGGACCCCAGATCCACATTTAGGGGGTAGTTAATTTTTGTAAGATTGTTCAGATTAGTCTATGTCCACCATCTTTGCATAAATTACTTTTTGTTTTTTTAATCAAAAAATGGTAATCAAATGGATACTATTTCATTATTCATTCCTTCCCCATATGACAAGTTTTAGGCTCTATAAGCGTATCTGCAGACAACAATTCAGAAACTGATACAAATGAGGAAAAGTTCTCTCATATGAATGAAAACACTGTTAGAACAGGAGAAAATACTGTTTACCAGAATTTTGTCCCTGTCCCATGATGCTTTCAATTGCCTATTTCTTAGGGTTATTAACATGAGTGTTTAGTAAAGTGTTAAACCCCAACCAAAATTTTCTCCAGATCCAGTTGTCAGATGCCAGGGAAACCCGACATTGATATGTTGTATACTGGTCTATCCCACAGATTGATATAAATGTATAGCTTGTGTTTGTATAAGGGGACACTTATACTATCTTGCTATAGAGCTAGCTTTTGTGGCAATGTGGTAGAGTGTTTGCCTTGGGAGTTGGGACCTAAAGGTTCTGGGTTCAATCCCAGCCTTTGGGGCTTTTTAACTGAACTGTTACAGATGCATGTAATCAGTATTCAGAATACCTTACGGTTTGTCCAAACATGGCCTATATTTGACCCTTGAATTTGAGGATTTTTCTTCTTTTAGCCCTTTAACACACAATAAATCCTTTGTTTATTTTTATTACACCAGATATAACGTCTTGATACTGATTTGAATATAAATCCTTGTTGACGGCGCATGTTATTGATAAAGTACCACTCCCACAAGGCTTTCCAAAACTGTGACATGAAATCTAATAATACCCAAACAGGCTGTGTAGCCCATGAAGGAAATATCAATTCAGATATTTTTTTTTTTCTAAATCTTATCTTTCTTCATTACTAATGATTTTCCAGCTATAAGTCAGAAAGTCATTTTTGAGTTTGTTGAGAGTATGAAAATCTGAACAGTTGGTTTTAATTTGAGAGAGTCAAAAGTTTTGTCCTCTGGTAAAAAGTTCAAGAAGGCACAAAAATTTTATATTGCATTCATGTGTAAGTAGCAATATATTGTACTCTGATCAATTTATCCATGATTGCTGAAACTGATTGGCAGCTGTAGGCCTTAACACTTTGTTTTTACAGAAATATCATTATATATCATCGTCCTATTTTTTAATAATTTTTTAAATCTTACTCATCAACAACTGAAGTGTTCTATATATTTGTCAAATAACTTTCACTATATAAATCCATCTTGGTATTTTTACAGTCCTAAATATAATACTAGCATTAAAAAAAAAAAAACCATCAACTTGTTGGATCAAATTACTACTCTGATAAGTAGTAAAATTACAGTTGCTGCGCAGCACACTTTTTAGAACGACTCCCATTGTCCTTGCTTACTCTACTAATTACTTACATATTATACATGTATTACATGTGATGAAAAAATTTAATTTTCATTACATCAATTCATAGTTTAAAACTGTTCAACAAATCCGCTTTTCAGGACTTTCAGTCCTTTGATGTTTACGTATATACCAAACAACAAAGGTTTAGACTTGTCCTTATTATAAGGTTTTGCCTACGACAAACCAAATGTGGCTCAACTGATGGGATATGTCTGTAAACGAGTAGACAGCATGAGGAGTTATGTTGCTTACCAGCTTTTTCTCATTTACCAACATTTTTAAAAGAGCTTTATTATCTCACACAGTTCTTTAACTGGTTCGAATTCATCACGTCATATCTACCATAATTATGGTCTAGTGTTTCAACGATCTTGATAAAGAAGGCCTTTGAAAACGTTATGGGAAAAGGAGAAAATGATGGTAACCAGCATTTTCTCCTTTTCCCATAATGTTTTCTACCCTATTAAAAACAAATGTCATCATTTGTACAACATCAAATCTGTCGTCTGCAACTGCTTTCAATTTGGAGCAGCCTAACTCTTGTAGTCTGATAAAGAGTTACTAGTAACAGTATCGTTTGATAAAGTGTTAACATTCTATATGTTAATACATAGTTACCAGCAGCTGAGGCTTTGTGGGGATGTTTGGGGGGGGGGGGGGGGGGGGGACAAGGCAATATTTCACTTTGCTACAAGGCTTTTATATGAATTATTATTTTACTAAGGTCTCATAATATGTGGTGTCTATCTACATCTTATATGGATGTTTTCGAGATCGTCCGGCGTAAATCTGATAGATCAGGGAGTCATGAGTTTAACTCTTTCACTACAAGTGTCATCTTGGGTAGTTTTTGAGAACGGCATAGATCAAGATCAGCCTGCACAAACGTACAGTCTGATCTTGGATTCGCACAGCCCACAACCTGATGCTAAATTTAGACCAAAATCATCTTTGAGTTGCAATGAAAATATACTTATAGTCCACTGAGAAAAACCTAATTCGTTTTTGTCCTGCTCGGGGGAAAAATAGGTTTAACACATCTGCAAAAAGTATTGATCCATGTCAGCCTACCCTGTCCGCTGACCTTTTACTTTAGGCTCCAATTTAAAGCATGCCAAAGGATTATATGGCAAAAGGTATCCATATTGTGTGACGACCAGCTTTGTATGGTATATTACAAAGATGTTTTAAACCTCCATTTCCCATTGTTCCACTCATTTAGTTGTAGCGAAAGAAGTAAAAAATTAGATGAGCCATGCTCTGTGAAAATGGGGTTTAAATGTATCTGCAAAATGTATCGATCCATGTCCATGATATGGGTCGAAACCACGGTTTGCTATTTGTTAATTTTTTGCATGCCCAAGGACCATTCTACCTCATAATTTAGTTAGGTGTTGGACAAAATAGTTTTTATGGATCCACAATTATGTCACAGTGATTACTCGCTTGGTATAATGTATCACAGAAATGTATTAAACCCCCTTTTGTCAAATGCGACTCAGTGGTATGACTACTTAGTAAGTCGGTGTTCTTTAGCTTAACCTAACAACACAAATTACATTTACACATCAGACTAGCAATATAAACATACAAAAAACTCCGAGAATATTCGAACCATGAAATAAGGGCAGTTTTGAGTGTCAAGTCAATTTGAATTTCAATGTTGCGAGGAAGTTTTTCGATTTGTTTCCTGTCTTTTAAAACATAACATTTTGCCTTCAACTTTCAGATCTAAGTAAACAACACGTAAACGGTTAAACAGGCCGAGCGGAAGTAAGCGTTAAATTTGGCGCAAATTTACCGGAACAAAAACTATTTACGTACAGTAGTGAACAATTACAGAAACGAGGCTAGATGTCAAATCTCGCGAGAGTTTCTATTAATTTTCGATACCCTATGCATACGTTAATAAATGGCAGGAAATCGAGCGTGTAAAGAAGTCAATAAAAATCTCGTAGTTTTTCCACGAAACATTTCTAGAAAATCTTTTAGAACAAACCACGAGTAAACTGCATATCCAATTTACGTAGATTAACGCTAATTTTAACATTTTTTATTTAACTTGCGGCAGCAACGTTACCTATTTACGTATTTCTAATAATTTTATTACCGCTACTTCAACAATAAACAGCAAGAAACGTGCTGAAAGGTTCCGCAGGTGAGAGAGAGAGAGAGAGAGAGAGAGAGAGAGAGAGAGAGAGAGAGAGGGGGGGATAAATCATGTCGAAGTGACTTTCTTGAACCTACGGCAAAATTCCGAAAGAGTCAACATACCCAATCTCGCAGTCCATTGCAAAAGAAATGCTCACTTTTTAACTTGAAACAGACACATGGGAAATGTTAAGCAGCCCCAGAATGTTTTACAGTAGTTCCAGCAACAATCTTTTTCGTCAAATTCTTGATTTAGTCGTGTTAAGCGCAGGCAACAAAGGAAACCTTGCAAGAAAAACACTGTGTCAAACATAAAAAGCAACAACAAATAAGCTAGAAAATGCAATACATGTATTTTATACCAGAAACGTATGCACATATCCATGGTGTATCACAGCAAAATTTAAACTGTGCTATATTGGACTGTACTGTCCTAGAACGTTTTTGACCGTGAGCAATATGTCTGATGGCAAGAGGGGCAAAAAAGAAAAGAATAGAATAGAATTTATCGACTTGTACAGTTATACTTATGCGGGTTCAAGACAAACAATACGCGTAAAGACAACATAAATTGAATATGACTTTTGTTAGCCTAAAAAAATAGGCTGTTCTCAAAGCACGACACAATTTCGGTCGCGAGGACGCTTCCTCAGAGTAATTTTCTAGGGTAAACGTGCTTGTGCAGTCACCAAGTTTATGTTGACGTCATATCAAATACACGCTTCCTCAGAGTAATTTTCTAGGGTAAACGTGCTTGTGCAGTCACCAAGTTTATGTTGACGTCATATCAAATACACACCCCTACAATAACAGAGCTTCCGCTACAAGGTAACACCGTCTTCCTATACCATTGATCCTAGAATGCCATGCAAAATTTTACATAATTTTACAGAGTAAATATAGTTCAGACCGTTGTATGATTTTTGTACTTACAGTGCTTGATAAATACTTTCGACAAATGCAACATCTTGTACTCGGTGAACTAAGACCCGCCTCCTTACGTACACACGAAAGTAAACCAAACCAACTTTATCAGCATCTTTACACCATCCCAAAACACAATCAGGATGTTTCCCACAATAACAATAGAACTTCGAATCAAGAACATGGATAACAAGCTAGGGTATCAAGTTACAAAAAAGTCACTGTTTCACTTTCCACAAATAAGATTTTATCTATGTTCTGTATCTGCTAAAAGTATCGAATCAGGTCAGCCTGCACAGTACTTATAGGCTGACCTGCTTCAAATTTTTGCTGTTGGTCAATTTTCTGCATGTCAAAGGACCAGTGTACCTAATGATTCAGTAGTTGGATCCAAAATAGATTTTATGAATCCATGATTATGTGATGGCTTGCATACATACATGTACATCACGGAGATGCATTAAACCCCCTTTTGCCAGAGCACTGATCATATGTAAACTTACTGGTAATGTAGTACAACAGGAAATGTTCAAATCTCTATTGCTGAAATCCCTCCTTCAGTTGACCATGTATCAGCTTATCGAGGTCATTGATTAAATATATGCATTTAAATCGTTGTAATGTAATAGGTACTACTTACTTTGTTATAGCATACTTGTCTATGTGTTATAAGGCATATCGGCTGCCATTTGGATGCCATTTTGAAAAACAAATTTATTACTGACCGGCTTACATTGATCAAATGTAACAAATGTAACAGTTGTGTAACTAGGCACTATCATTCCAACCAGTGTATTTTTTTAAGATGCATATCATTTTTGTCATTAGAGTATGTTAACGAAAATATTTGAGCAGCAATCTTGGCGGCCATCTGTAATATTTGGTTTGAGGCTTTATATTTTGAGGAGAAGTTTGGTTGTTTGTCTGGATAGTCTCAAGATACAGAAATGTTGGTTTTGCTTAACCTTGTACGGGGTATAGATGGAGCCATGTTCTGCGAAGAAATGGTTGAAAGCATCTGCAAAAAATATCGACCCAGGTCAGCCTACGAAGTCAGCGCAGGCTGACCTGGGTCGAAACTTTTTTCCTATTGGTAAATTTGCTGCACTAAACCCCCTTTTGCCAGAGCGAGGCTCATATTACGTATTACTACCTCCCACGGTATGTGTTATTGTTCAAGTCCATTTCACTTGTTTGGAGCTCTAATCGCAAGGCTAACATCAAAGGTAATGGACTCAGTGCACCTCATACAGACAAGCCATCATGAAGTATAGGAAAGTAAAGTGTAATATTTAGGTAAAGAAGTTTAAAACAAAACAAAAAACATATAGTGGGGGAAGGGGTAATGTACGGGAAGGAGAAGGGACATGTACGGGAAGGTCGCGCCAGTTTCCGCCAAATCTATCGCATTTGACGTTGTCTGGCTGTCTGCGGAGGGAAAACACTGTTGTCGCCTGGCTCCTGGCACCACCACACTACAACCTAAACGACATCGTCGATCAAAGGAATTACTGATCCAGCGACGATGTTTATCAAATAGCCATCTTTACCACCGTCATATAAAATGATCATACTCATTTTATGTTTAATGAATTGAGACGGCAACAAAATCGACCAGACTCACGAGGTTAAAACATTTTTGGATTACACCGCGAAAAAAAGTAGTCCGGAGCAACTTTGTACCTTGTAAAACCAACGAAATTTGAAATTACGCAGTGAAATTATTTCAAAAGCTCAGACCGCTTTTTGCTTTTAGGGTGCACTGAAGTATATCATGAAACAGAATACGGATAATATATAAAGTGGACAAACAGTTTTGAAAATGCCAAACTCTCTCAAAGGATGTGCAAGTATACGGTACATTTTGTCATGTTGTTGACCTCGAAGGTCGTTCGATCCAGCGTGATATTCACTTTGACGACTCTAAAAGGTCTTAGTTGTTTAAACGGTGTTAAAGACCCCTCATTAGAGATCAAGGCTTGATACTGATCGGTAAATTCACGACAATAATAATAATTGAGTGCCTTTTGATATCAAATAGGCCATAAAAACGAACAAATTAGATAATTAGACACTGTTGTTCCGTGTTTTATAGGCCTTGTTCTTCATGCTTTTTTTGCCTTACCGCTGACACAACGGCTGCGAGGTAAATTAACACTTTACCAAACAGTCACCGTGGTTTAAATCTTTACCAAACGACAGAATCTTAAACCTTTTAAAATTTAAAGTATTTGTAGACGATAAATCGATGAATTGAATGTGGCTAAAATGATAGAGATTATCTTTGAAAGAGCAGGAAACAATGTGGGAAAAGGAGAAAATGCTGATTGCCAGATTTTTCTCCTTTTCCCACAATGTTTTCGAAAGCGTTCTCCCTAATACATCACTAGGCGCAGCGAAAACCGTCAGAGCGCCGCCTAAACCCAAACGACATTTTCAGTCTAGAAATATAAGCCAAATAAATGCAATTGGGCGGTGCTTTGGCAAAAGGGTGTTTAATGCATCTCCATGATCCATTATAACAAGCAAATCATCACAAAATCATGCATCCATAAAATCCATTTTGTTCAACAACCGACTGAGTAATGAGGTAGAATGGTCCTTTGACATACAAAAAATTTACTGTGCCAATAGCAAAAGGTTTCGACCCAGGTCAGCCTGCGCAGACTGAGCTGGCTGATCGTGTCCAATACTTTTTGCAGATGCATAAAACTTCCTTTTCACAGAGCATGGCTTAATTCTAAAGTTGCTATTGTCCGCCCTCTGATCTACAATATTCCAAACTTTGTGAGATATTCTCGTCTTGAAAGAGTCTTGAAAGTATTTTTTGATATTTTTTTTCTGATTACTATAAAAAACTCTTTATTGTTCGATATTTCGGCTATTGCCTTTTTCAAGAGCTCTAAACATTTTTTCCTCTTTTTTTTAGCGTGAATTACTGCAGCCATATTGTTTTACAAGAAAGAAGTGACGCTAACTCTGTTACGCAAAGTCAACGTTCCCGCGCTCTGTCAAACACCAATCAACGTTATATGAAATTGCGCGTCCTTGATGTTACAACCCAGTAGTTGGATCGCCTGCAGCTTCATAATCCATGCTGATTCATGTATTTGATTTTTTGTTCTGTCTGCGGCGTACATCTTTTTTCAGGATTGTGATTGTGAATTTTAGGTTGGAACTTGAATGGTGTTCTTCAGAAAAATGAAAGTTTATTGGATTGTCTCTCAGATGTTCTTTCATCCTTTCGTGCTGTTGTCTCTCAGTTTCACCGACCTACACTACTATTTCACAACGTCTACAACTGATGCCACACACTACGTTCTTCTCTTTACAACTGGTGTTAGACGGGTCGTTGTACGCTCTTCTGGAATTAGTGCCTACGATTTGATCTTCTGGTATAACATCACACGTTTTACAATTAGATTTACAAAAGTATCGGCTATTTCGTATCGCCCAATTGGTTTTGCTATGCACCAGCGTGTCACTGAGATTCCTGTCCCTTCTAAATGCTACTACAGGGGGTTCTTGAAAAACTTGCTTCATGCGCTAAGACTCGTGTCGAGTCTTTTTTTTTACATGTTGGCTGAGAAAAGTTTGCTTTTAATGATTATATAAGTTCTCTGCGCCTAATTTGAAAATTTGAAAACTTTTTGGCTATGTCCACGAACTATACGGACATAAATACCTCGTGCAAATACCGCGGATGAGTTACGTCATCATTACGTCATCCTATCATATTTGGAACAGTAGGCCTATTTCACAGTGTACAGGATTCTATAATACGGATTTTCTTTCTGTCGTGTGTGTTATTTAATCCGCGTGCGACGTATGTGTTTGAGCCAGAAAATTTTCAGGTATTTAATAAAAAACGTTCTTACAACGTCAAAAGGCGTGCGATATACAACTTCTTTACATTATACAATGTCAAGATCTGGTATACAACGTCCTTACAACGTCAATTTTGGTATACAACGTCAAGATGTGATAAACAACGTCCTAACGTTGTCCAGATGTGATATACAACGCCCTCACAGTATCAAGATGTGATATACAACATCCTTACAACGTCAAGATGTGATATGCAACTCCTCACAGTGTCAAGTTATGATACACAACGTCCTCAAAGTATCAAGATGTGATATACAACATCTTTACAACGTCAAGATGTGATATGCAACTTCTCACAATGTCAAGATGTGATATGCAACGTCCTCACAGTATCAAGATGTGATATACAGCATCCTTACAACATTAAGATGTGATATAGAACTCTTCACAGTGTCAAGATGTGATAGACAACGTCCTCACTGTGTCAAGATGTGATGCACAACTTCTTCATGTTGCCAAAATGTGATATACAACTTTCTCACAGTGCCAAGATGTGATCTTCGATGACCTTAGAGTTTCAAGATCTGATGTTATCCATATTATGTTATGGGTTATATCATGTCAAGGTTATTTGTAATCGAATGAGTTTTGGCGTTAATCACGTGACCACATGTAATAAAGGTTGCATCAAAGGTAAATAATTTCCTGTTACAGAACAGTTCAGGCGTTCGGCTTTTAACCTGCTACTCGTACTAAACACGACTTTGTGTCGCCTTTTCGGGCAACATCATTTGAAAGTATTGTTGAAAAAGGAGTAAATAATTTGATACAATATTTTCAAAACATTTTTCTTATGTTATGAAAACAACGACATTCAACTTTTCTACACATATTTCTCCCATGTGTTGTAGATAAGTATATTTTGACCCTTTTAGCGCCATAGGGGAAACAGGGACTTTTGCGGACAGCATCGAGAATAATCAGGCAGCACAGAACGTGTAGTCTGGGTCTATCTTCACCAACCGTTCTTAATTTTATCCTAACTACAATTCTAGATTTGAGGAAATAACACAACTTCTAATTGGCTAGGGTTAGGGATTTGATTTAGCCAAACAGAAGTTGCGTTACTTTGCAATATAGAAAATTCTTGAGAATAAGACTAAGAATGTTCTTTAGAAAGGTTGGTGAATACGGACTGTGATCTTGGATCTATACGGTCTGCATACTTAGTCAAACCTATGAAATCAAAAATCTTTCAGAGTTTCAGTGGATTGGATTTTCAGCCGTCGGTTTCATTATTTTTGGCGCTTTAGACTTAAACACATACTCTGAGGTATTGGGTTGGCTTAATCTTTTGCCAAACAATCTCGTTTTTAATGACCTTTGGGGAGAGGCACTTGAAAACATTGTGGGAAAAGCAGATAATACTAGTAACCATTATTTTCTCCTTTTCCAACAATGTTTCCTATCCTTTCAAAGACAGCAATCATCCTTTGAGGTACACATGGATTTTCGTCTGCAAATGCTTTTATTGTAGGCGAGTCCAAATTTTTGTCGATTGGTAAAAAAGCTTAACTCTTCCTTCCTCTATAGCTGTACAAGTTTTTTTCACCAATATCCATGGTAGATATGTACGAGGTATGTCCGTAAAGTTCCTGGACATTGCTAAAAAGTTAGCAAATTTACAAATTAGGCACATGAACTTATATCATCATAAAGAACAAACTTTTCTCAGCCGACATGCGATTATTGGTCCTGGCCTGCGCATACCGAGAAGAACCCAGGGCAGGTGTTGATGTCATTATGACATTGCGATATCGTTTTCTGAAATTGTATTAACAAGATGTCAGATGCTTACCGTAGAATCAAAATGTGATTGCGAGATAATCAAATACATTTCAGACCTTCTAGAAAATTTTACCTTTTGCTAAAACCCCTTTTTGGTCCGACAGTTCCCTAACGCTGACCCTACGATCCTCTTTTATTATCGTACTCACCGAATCCACAAATCCTGCAATAATGATGTCTTGTCGCCCGTATCTTTCGTTATCGTCGGTTGAATTTCCCCCATCCAAAAATCTTATGTGCCACTTGTAAACCTGTGAGCAACATACAGCTGGCTTTTTTGTGGCTTTAGACAGCGTTTCTATGGTATCTATCGGTGATTTCCCTGGGTTGGCGCCAAATTTAAAGATGGTCTGTTGTTCCGCGACGTTAAATTCCGTTGTTTTTTTTTTAAAACGACAACTTCGTAGTGCGCTAGAATTTGTGTGCACAAAGTTTGAAAGGCTATGATGTCATCTTCTATATTTTCCGGACATGATGTCGATGTCATCCTTAATCGCGGGGTAAAATTGGAAAAGGGTCAGGTTATTTTTCGTCAGTATATACATTGCAGACGACAATTTGAAAAATCAATTTAATTGCATTGTTTGGAGAGCCTCGCGTCCCTCTCACATCGTTAAAAGCATGATTGGTATCCTAATTATTGTTGGCGCAATATCTTTGTATTTTTTACATATAATGCTTAAGATATACCAAAAGGTAATCGAGGAAATAAAACTCGTTGGTGTGCGTTAGTTTTATAGATATCGGCATTATCAAACAACTTTACATTATCTCCCGCTAGATGGCATTCTACAAATACACGTCTAATTTGGACATTCTGGGTACAGAACCGGACTACTTTTCAAAACAACAATCGTTACTTTGAATTTCAAAACGAAATAAACATTTACTCAAAAAACGCTACCTGGTGCGATTCATTCAGCTATGATCGGCTAGCATGTAACCTATGCACCGGCCATTTATTAAAACAGCCCCTACATGCTTGGGTAATAGGCTAATAGCTTCGGTGTAAGCCCTACTTTTCCCAGGTATACGGGGATGGGTGATGCGTCATAGCAGACAAGTCTAATTTTCGAAGAATATGACATACGCAGACAACGACCAACTTTACAGAAATACCTCGTATTTGAGTTGAGCTCTGAGCAAATGGGGTATCACACATCTCCGTGATACATTACACCAAGCAAGTCATCACATAATTATGGATCCATAAAATCAATTGTGACAAACAACTGACTGAATCATGTGTTAGAATGGTCCATAGAGATGTAGAAAATTCACGGAGAGTAAAAAGTTTCGACCCAGGTCAGCCTGTGCAGACTGCGTAGGTTGACCTGGATCGATACTTTTTGTAGATGTACTGAACCCCCTTTTCACAGAGCATGGCTCATCTACAATAGTTATGTTACCTCCATACCTGTTAGACTACTCTAAGAATGACATAGACATCTCATAGACATCCATAATGGCATCCAAGAAATAAGGCCAGGGCCATATAAATAATGAAGATGACTTACTCTGCTTGCTGAGAAATAAGATGGAGTACATAGAAGCAGCTAAAATAATGATGTATTGGCCTTAAAGCCCCTATAAAGTCCAAATATAGGTAATTTTCACCGTTTATAACTCGAAAATATATCGGATTACCCATCACAACACACATATATAAGATCGGAGAAAACTCAGTTACTGCATTGGTTGCCGTGAAATACGGGTGCGAAAATGCATGGAGAAGCCCGTCGGTTTCAGGGACGCCATTGATCGAGACAACCTTCGTTATCCTTCGTGTATATTCGAACTAGGCCTTCGAGAACGTCACTTGATACCATTGCATCTCATTAGTGCTACACGGGACTACTGTTTACACTTCCAATAGTATGTCATCGGAGAGTAAGATTGCTCTTTCTGAACCTGTATTTCTTATTTCGATGTAGTAAACTCTTCCTGTATTGATGATAAATGAATAAGCGATTATCAGCCTGTGTCGTCGTTTTGTTTACAATGTCGATAAACTTACGTTTTTCAAGCCTAGAATGGGGACTAAACGATCAAGTGAATGAAGGGTTTGTTTTGACGCCTTGAATGATCACGTGGTGTTTACGTCACTATCACGTTACTGCGGAGATTTACGACGAAAAATCGGCTAATTGTCGGCGATCATCGATGTAAACAAACAGATAATGCGGCATGGCAGGAACTGTTCTAGTTTCAAAATTCTTTTTTCTGCCATTGATTGGAACTTTTACAAACTGCACCTTTACATATCGTGCAATTCATAATAATCGCCATATTTTTACATGGTAAAAATGAAATTTACTTTTATTTTATAAACAGGCCTTTTTACATTTGCACTTTACTGAGACTTTAAATATAGGGTCTCAAGGTTTCAATCTCGAATCAATGAGGTGTATTTATATGCAGTATAAGTCATATTTTAACGACAAGATATACAAACCGGGTACCATTCAGGTAAAAACTATAATTGAGTTTTTAGATGTCATCCAACGGGCAATCAGCCAATATCAAAAACATGATCTTATCGCCATTAAACTGGAACCACTTCATACCGAAACTGCTCATTTAGTTTTCATGGTTTAAAAGAGGAAGAAAAGAAATCTGTTATTTTTGTAAGTACTTTTCAAATACACGTATGTACCTGAGCTTATGTAACTTCCTCATCTAACTCTGTCTCGTTTTCTCGCCTCCCTTCACCTTCGTTGCGGGAGAATTTTTATAATATTTAAGGATAGGGCACCCTAATGCGGATTCCTGTAACATCGCCTTTCATCGGCGAAAAACGTACGGATTCGGCTAAGACTCGGGTAAACCGTAATCGATCGGCAGATAGATGCTGGTCCGAGTATCGATTACGGATTACCCGAGTCTTAGCCGAATCCGTACGATGAAAGGCAATATTACACGAATCCCGTTAGAGTGCCCTATCCTTAACTCTATTCCAAACGACAAAATTTTAGACTTTTCAAATTCAAAACAATTGCAGACGACAAATAAAATGTCCGTCAAATACTGGTTTCTGTCTATGATACGGTTGGAAACAAGGTGGGAAGAAGGAAAAATCCACCATTTTCATATTTTCCCACAAAAGCAAAGTTTTCTACCTTTTCAACGACAATTTCCACCATTTGAGCTACACGAATTTTGTCCTGTGCAAATGCTTTGGTGATTTGGATAAGTCTTTAATTTTGCCTGGTAAGAGTTAAAAAGTTTAGCGTGTTTTTGATATTACTATTTCTGGATAGTAAAGAACGTCTTTACTGTGCCACGTCTCATCGAGACATTTTTTTCTAAATTTGAGTGAAAGTTTTAATCATTTATCACATATATTATCTGCACTTTAAACAAATTGAGGTATAAAAGGTTGACACCAACTTTTTTTTTTACCTTCTGTGAACATGTTATGATCTATATTTATCTTTTTAACCCCTTACCACACAATCCCAAGTTTAAATAACCCTGACGGGTCCTGCGTGGCTCAGTGGTAAAGTGTAGTTCTCGTGACCTGGAGGCCCCGAGTTCGACCTTCATTGGATCCACTGGGCCTTTCGTGGGAGGGTCATTGAGCAGACATTTCAGAGTCCTAGCCTAGTATTGGTGAAGTACATTCGTTGTGGTATGACTGAAATAATGTTGAAAGTGGCGTAAAACACCATTCAATCAATCAATCAATCAATCATTAACAACCCTGACATAGAGACTGGCTTTTGAAAACTTTGTGGGAAAAGGAGAAAATGCTGATAACCAGCATTTTCTCCTTTCCCATCAATGTTCTCTACTCTATCTTAAAACTTAAGCTCATTTGTACCAATATTAAATTTTTCGTCTGCAGATGTTCTGAATTTGGAAAAATCTAAAATTTGCCGTTAAGGGAAGGGTTAAAAAGGATGGGCAAAATCCACCTAACTTTTTTTTTACTCCATTGGTTTCTTCCTTAACTCTCAACCAGACGACAAAAAGTTTAGTCTCGACCAAATTGAAAGAATTTGCAGACGATAAAATATATGTGAATCAAAAATAAAGAATTGTTTTGGAAAAGGTAGAAAAACATTGTGGGGAAAAAGGGAGAAAATGCTGGTTACCAGCATTTTCTCCCTTTCCCACAACGTTTTGGGAAGCTTTCAGTAGCTTCAAAAGTGATATTATCAGGAGGTTTCTTTCTCAGGGTCGTTGAAAGTCGGAGTGTATGGTCACGAGTAAACTCTTTACCAAACAACATAATTTTAGATTCGACCAAAATGAAAGAATTGCAGACGATATATTCAATGGAGCTCAAAAACATTAATGGGAAAAGGAGAAAACGCTAATTAAAGGCACCCTCTTCTTTCTTCTCTCACACTGTTTTTAAAATCTTCTTTTTCAGGGTCGTTAAAACACGGGATTGTTTCTTAAAAGGTCAATATTTCGGCTACATTCACAGTACCTCTGTAGAACGTCTAGGAGTCATGGAGTCACGAGTTCGAATCCGAAGGGTTAAGTATGCTGAGGATAACCTAGTCTGGATCATCTGCCCCTCACACCAAGTTATCGGACTCTTAAAGTGTGGCATGGTACCAGACTACGGATAACCACGGGCCTTTGAAGCTCCATTTGACTGTCACGAAACACCGAAATTTTAATTGCTCGATCATTGGAGACCGTTACTGAAAATAGCGGGTTTGCGCATCGCCTGTATATCGTATATAGTTACTTTATACGATACAGAGGCGATGTGCCAGTGCGCTTTTTCTTTTGGTAATGGTGTCTATGATCGAGCAATGAAAATTTTGGTGTTCCGTCAAAAACCAACGGAACATCAGTTGCCTATGAGATAACTTAGCAAATGCTTTAAGTAGACAATGTAGATCAAGCTAAGACTTTAAACAGTGTGCAGTATGATCTTGTTTCCTAACACATTATCCGATTTGTTGTTGGAAAATAAGTGTCCTATTCACAAACCATTCTTAAGATTATTCTTTGTCTTATTCTCAAGAATTTTCTAAATTTGAAAGTACCACAACGTATAATTGGTTATACTATTTGGTTTCCTCAAACAGAAGTTGTATTATTTCCTGAATCTATAATAAGACAAGGAATGAAACTAAGGATGGTTGGCGAGTACGAACTCTGGTTGGGAAAGCCTTTGTAAGATGATGAATTAATTAAAGTATAACTGCTCATGAATGATGAGGCATGGACTGTAAGATACGTGTCCATGTATAAATAACTGAGCAACGCTCTGTGGAAAAGGGCTTTAATGCATCTGCAAAAATTATCGAACCAAATCAACCTGCGACAGTGCAGGCTGACCCGGGTCGAAACTTTTTGCCATTTGGCAATTTATGCATTTCACAGGACCAGTCTACCTCGTAAATCAATCAGTTGTCAGACGAAATGGATGTTACAGATCCTTAATTATGTGATCGCTTGCTTGGTATAATGCATCACGGAGATCTAAACATAAACCCCCCTTTTGCCAGAACACTGCCCCGGCTCTTTACCAGGCGAGAAAATTTAGATACCTCCATTTCAAAAGCTTTCGTAGACGAGAAACTATGTTTTTAAAAGCCTTTCTCCTGAGCTGGTCAAACACAGGAATGTACGGTAATAGTTAACCATTCAACAGACAATCCCGTGTTTTAACGACCCTGAAGAAGACTTTAGATACCATTGTAGAAAAAGGAAAAATACTTGAAACAAACAATTTCTGCTTTTCCCACAATGTTTTCTAGACTATTGAAGAGGTTAAATTTTCATTATCGGTTTGGAATTTTCATCCGGTGATGTTTTCAATTTCTGTCAGTCTAAAATGTATTGTTCGGAAAAGGCTTTACCATATAATTTAGACAACGGAGTAGGCTAGCGTCTCATACCGTGAGAAGTTTTCAGGTCGTGGTTTCTATGTTTACTTTCGTTGAATTATTCATCGTGGCTCAGATGCGATTTTTAAGCCATAAAAATTGATACTCAAACAAGGAAATGCAATTTCAAGAACTTTCCTCAGTAGTTTGCACTAAAGATTCCGAGTAATTACGCGAATAATTATTCCTGGGGGATTTATACGCTATCACCGGAACACATTTCTGCTCATGCGTACTCAATTGATAGATTTGCAGTAGCCCTATTTGGGGACGTTAGTGAATCCCTAGACAGGTTTTGGACAATCTTCTAACACCCTGGTAAACAAATCAAGCTGGCTCTCGGTCCCACGCGCAGGAATCGTGCAAGAATGTCTGTTGATAAAGGGTTTAATCGGCTAAGACGCCACCATCTGCCCCCTCTGTCAAGGTTATCCATTTTTCGTCAATCCTGTCTCGGTTTTTTGTCCCCCAGTACTCAAGCTGGTAGTTATTACACTGATATCATTCTTTGTGTCACTACAGCTTAAAAATTCTAAAAAAAATATATTGTGTGAAAAGGAGCAAATGCTTGATGTATGAAATGCTTTGTATTTCAAGCGCTTAGCAGTAGACTTGTGAATATGTGGTTTAATGCATATGCAAAAGTAACGGCCCATGTCAGCTTGCGCAGTCCGCACAAGCTGACATGGGCCGATAATTTTTGCCATTGGAAAATTTCAGCATGCCAGGGGACCACCCTACTCATAATTCAGCCGTTTATATTTCCCCACAAAACTGATATATAACTATTATGTGACGACTTGCTTGGTATAGTCCATTACGGAGATACATTAAACCTACTTTTTCCAGAATGCGGCTCATGTATTTTCAATATAAGCCCAATAAACGGTTAAATTCATTTCCTTCAAATATTTAACCTCTGTGTCAGTTGTGGTGGTCTGTGGTATTGCATAAAATGTTCTGTTTGTAATGGACCAAATTTCATTTCATATCATTACGTCTTTGATTTATTCAGGGCGTGTAATTATTCTAATATGTATAGTCCATTTATATGCAACAAAAAATACTTGAGTAATGCTCTGTGAATAGGGGGCTTAATGCATATGCAAAAAAATATCGACCTAGATCAGCCTGTGCAGTCCGGGCAGGCTGCAGACCTTTCCGCATGTCCAAGGACAATTATACCTAATTATTCAGTTGGTTGTTAGACAAAATGGATTTTATTTATCCATAATTACGTGATGATTTGCTTGGTGTAATGCCTCATGGAGATGCATTAAACCTTCTTTTACTAGAGCATGGCTCACTTATACATAGGTTAAGCATAGGGTTGCAACAGATGAAATGATAATTAAGGCTCAAAATTAGCTTGAAATAGAAGGTTAATTTTTTGGTACTAATAATTTTTTGTCTGTCTCACCGAACGATCGCCCATCTTTAGACAAATCAATTTAACGTTAATCTCTCTCTCTCTCTCTCTGTGTCTTTCTCTCTCTGTTTGTACCTTCCTGTATTTCTGTCTCTCCCTCTCTAGTCTCTGTTGAAGAAAACTTCAAAGAAACCACAGGTTATTCGGCGGTAGGCATAGAACAAGAATGTAATTTGTCACTGTCATCTCGGCTCGGTATATTACACTGTACCTTTATATACCCATCGTCTTTTATAAATCAGAAAAATATTCGATTTTAAAAGCATCCTTTATTTAGGTTATCTATCCCATTAGAATTTAGTAAATAGATATAATTACGGACTGAAAAACATGGTCGCTCGCTCAATTTAGTATTTTTCCTCAAAGTATGTTTATATTACCATAATTATGGCTACAGTAATTCAGTCAATTACAAACCTCCTTACATTTAGCTTTACAAACAAAAAATATGCATTTCTTTTCCCAAATTCTAAACAAGAAAAATTTGAATTTTTACAGTTGCTATAGCAACCATCTTTTTAATTCTTTACCAAAAAAAAAAAAAAAATAGAATTAGTCATCCATTTGCAGACGACTTATTGAACGTGCTAAAATTTGAGATTTTCCTTTGAAAAGACATAAAACATTGCGGTAAATGGTCAAAACGCCAGGACCCAACATTTTCCCAAAATGTGTCCAAGGGATTTCTTACTGATGGTCGATAATCTTCGATGTTATGTTTTGTGAAGGGTTACAGAAAATATGGACAATGTAAATGCACGATCAGACTGTATCAATCAGACGGTCTGATCTTGATTTAGCCATCCATAATACGTTACTTGGACCGCCCGCCACATATGAAACATTCATGAAAGAAGATTTTATTTTTGATTTAACTTGAAATGAGCCATGTTTTGTGTAAAGGGGGTTTAATGTGACTGCAAAAAATATCAACCAATGTTAGCTAGTGGGTCAATCCGCATGTGTCAAAACTTTTGGCTATTCGGAAATTTTTACCATGTCCAAGGACCACTCTACCTCATGACACAGTCGGTTGTTAGAATGGATTATATGAATCCAAAATTATGTGATGACTTGCTTGGTATAATGCATCACAGATATGCACCTAATCCCTTTCTGCCAGACCGCTGCTCAGATAATATTATTAAGAGATGGCTGTTTCTGTAGATTTCTATGCATGTTGTGCTACATCAGCCATTGCCATTAATTAATTCTTTACCAAACAACAATATTCTAGATTGGATCAATTTGAAAGAATTTGCAGACGACATGTCAAATGTACCAGTAGCTATAGTGATGATTTCTGCCTTAGAATGGATAGAAAACATTGTGGGAATAGGAGAAATTGCTGGTAACCAGCGTTCTCTCCTTTTGCCACAATGTTTTCCAAAGCATTCTCTTTCAGGGTCGTTTGAACTCCGGATTGTGTGGTACAGGGTTAAGGTATTTCACTACAACCGTTGTATAGTTCACTAGTCGCGTTTTCCTCAAAGAAGAGGAGCCAATGTAACATGTAACCTTTGTAATCCTCTTTAGTACATGGGTACTTTCGTATATCTTAACACCTGTATCAAACAGTCCTATACTTTATATGTTATGTCAGCTACAAACAAAGTGGAAAGTGGTTGATACGAACGATTCTCTCTTACCACAATCCGTGTACATAAATGTCTGCACCTAGGAGGGAAAAAAAAATCAAGCAGTGAATCTTTAGGTGTAATTCATAAAGTTAAAAGTTAAAAGAGAGAGAGAGAGAGAGAGAGAGAGAGAGAGAGAGAGAGAGAGAGAGAGAGAGAGAGAGAGAGAGAGAGAGAGAGAGGCAGGCATGCAGACGGACAGAACAAGACAGACCGAAAAAGGTCTGGCGACTCATGCGCTAAACTACGCAGTTTGAACTTTTGCCAATCTTCTTGAAACAAATGCCGAGTATTTACGAATTACATCCTCCTGCGAGTCCCAACCACTGAGGTCCATTTCTCAGACCGTAAAGCCAAGATCAATCTACACGTCTTTGCAGTCTGATCTTAGCCTACACTCTTCAATACCATTTTGATTCCTAAAACTTTAGCATACTCATTCAATAAAAAAGAAAAGAATGATCTTTTTTCAGCACATTGGGAAAGGTTGAAACATGTGCCAAGGGAGATAACTCTATACTTGAATATAAACCAGTTTAGTGACTTAGTTATTTCCCTTAAAGTACATCTGGTTGTTTGCACAGGTAAATGACAAGGTATTGCCACTCAAAATTTAAAGAAACACAAAATGTTATTGTTTCCACAAGTGGCTTAATACAAAAGATGAACCAACAAAAGCAGTGATTTTAATAAATACAACCATGTACATCCTTTCAGAAGACAGACCTTTGAAAACACTGTAAGAAATGGAACAATTTAATGTTAAAAGCATTTGCCTAACTCAAGACACTTTTCACTAAAACATTTTTAAACCTGTATTACTCCAACCGTGTTGTTAAAATACAAGCAGCAACTTGCAAAAAAGATGTGGATGGAATAATACATAATTATTTGAAAATATTCTAGAAGAGTAAAGTGTTCAAAACTCTTAACTGGTTAACCAGCATTTTCTTCTTTTCCAACAATGTTTTCAAAAGCCTTCTTTCTAAGGGTCGTTCAAAGACAGGATTGTGTGGTAATATGTTTCGGTCTTTTTTTGTTCTCATAAACTCTTTAACATAATTTTTTATTATGCACTAAATCAATCTTGAAAACACCATGGTAAATGGCGAACTAACACAAAAGCAAGCTCATTTCTCCTTTTTCAGACAACAAATTAAATGTGATTCACATGATAAATTCTGTCTATGAAAGGGTAGAAATTACTGATTGATTGACTGTATGGTTTTCAACATTATTTCAGTTATACTGCTGTGGGCAGTACACCTATCCATGCTTTTCCTGGACTTTCTGTTACCAGTAATTTGCAGAAATATTCTTCCCACGCCACTGCCTACTTTCCAAAATAATCGTCTTAACAATGGTGAGTGAAAGAGCAATAAATCCTGTTGTAATGACTATCATCAAAGCTAGATATCATTGTAGATTAAATTGCATTTTCTTTTTTCCGCATGATGTTCTTAGACGCCTTTCCCCTGAGGGTTGTATTGTTTGGTAAAAAGTTAAACTAATTAATTGTATGGTGTTTAACCCCGTTTTCAACATTATTTCAGTATATGGCGGCAACCAGTGCACCTATCCATGCTTTCCTGGAGTTTCTTTTACCAGTACTCCGCACAATATTCTTTCCAACCCATTGGCTGCTTTTCCACATAACCATCGTCAAAACAATGGTCAGTAGTAAAAGAGAAATGAATCCTGTGGCAAAGACAATCATCAATTCTCGGAAAGAAATTGGTCTAGCTTGAGATAGAACCAGCGAGCCCCTGTTTTTGAGCCCTATACGCAACCGACTGAGCTATCGGGGCTTGCCAAAGGGTTAAACTAATGTTTTTTAATTGTTCAGTTGTGAAAACCCTACACAAAATATACAGATCACTTGAACATAAATATAGAGACAACCATCAACAGTAAAACATTGAGAAAAATGTTCCTTCTGTTGAGTTTCCCCATCCGAAAGCATCTTTCAGTACAGTTACTGAGCACCAAAATCATCTGCATGAGGAAAAGTGTCCAGCCATTGCAATATAGACTGTTGATACCGCCAAAATTTGGTTGAAAATTACTGATTTGGAAATAAGTGCACAAAAAACTACTTTTTTAGAGCTTTTCTGCTCTAACACTCACCAAACAATCCCATATTTTAACAACCCTGAGAGAGAAAGCCTTTCAAAACATTACAGGAAAAGGAGGAAATGCTGGTAACCAGCATTTTCTCTTTTTCCCCACAATGTTTTCTTCCCTGCAAAGACAAATACCATCATTTGAGCCATATTCAATTGGTTTTCAGCAAATACTATTTGGGTGTGTCTTGTATTTTGTTGTTTGGTAATGAACTAACAATTAAAGTGCCTTTCACAACTAAAGTTGCCTTGGCGGCCAGCTTAGATAAAGATCAGACTGCACAAAATGTGCAGCTTGATCTTAGATCTACATTATTCTCTTTGCTGAAACAATACAGGCAAAAAGTAACCATACAATTACACTTATCTGGGTCTTATTCTAGATTGAAAATGCCTATTGGGTTTATCTGGCAGTTAAGATTTCAAGAAGAATATTTGTTTGGCAAGTTTCCTTAGTATTCAGCTACGCAGTTTTCTTTTCAGGTTTCACTGGTTCTGTCACTAAATACAGAGCTTCTAGCTCTCTCACCTCCTTCTCTGATCTTATATACTGATCTATGTCTTTATCTAAATCTAGATCGTCCTCTTCATCATCATCATTTTCCGTCTTTAAACCATTTTCAATTCCATCTTTGGGTTCATATTTCTGTCGTTTAGGTAAGGATTCTATGACACCTAAAATTTCTATTTCTTCTTCTGGCTTTCTTTTATAGTTGATCGAGCTGGGCACTCTTTTAAACACAGTCTCATATCTTTCCTTTCCTTCTATATTTGCCTCACATTCACCAGTCTCATTTTCTTCTCTTTCCAATTTCATGTTTTGAATGGTGGTTTTCAACGCACTGTCAAACAGAAGGTTTTTGTACTTAATGATATCGTTTAAATATGGTGTAACATCAAGGTCCTTGTCTGGCTCAGCTACCACCCAGGGTATTTCTCTAGCCATTGCCTGTAGTAGAGCTGTAATCTCTGCCTTTCTTTCTCTATATCTGTTAAGACCAAACATGTCGCAAAAGTATCCATAACTCACCTTTCTTCTTTCATAGAAATCCTTAGCTTTCCATGCATAGTAAGAAGCAACACAAACAACAGACTTTAAGGACCTTCCACTCAAAATCCAAGAGCGCTCAAACAGAGGAATTAGTTGTTGAACAAGTAGGATCACACCACCAGGGATGGACTTTTGTGTCAACATGCTGTAAGTATCTCTCAGAACATTGTTTTCTGGCAATGTTACTGCATATTTAGTTTTGAGGATGCTTAAAGCTTGACCAAATTTTCTGTATGGATTTGGAATAGAAAGTTGTTTGCCTAGGTTTCGAATAAGTACTCCGTAATTATTCATTTTTCCGACTACATGTAAACATGCAACACACATTGCTTGTCGTCTGTCTTCTTGCAAACCCTTCACATCCTCTTCGTATACTTTTTCAAACAGTCTCACAGCATCTTCTATCGCATCTCGAGAGTAGTGAAGAGCTGGACCCATGGTCCTGATGAAATTCCGACCTTTCACTAACCCTTTGCAGTCCTTCTGAATAAATGATGTTGGCTTCAAATTATCTGGCCCTCTTGTTTTACCGTCTGTGATTGTAGTTCCCTTTCAGGAAGAAAAAGAAAGTTTCTGATACATGTATACATTTCTCCAAAAATTCAAACACGTAATTAACCCTTTACCACATAACAAAAATTTAGACTCATTCATAATGAAGGAATTTACAGACAACAGAAACTGCCCTTGAATATGTAGAAAACAGTGTGGGGAAAAGGAGAAAATGCTGGTTACCAGCATTTTCTCCTTTTCCCCACACTGTTTTCAAAAGGCTTCTTTCTCAAGGTTGTTAAAACTCAGGATTGTGTAGTGTAGGGACATCATTATCAACATTATTTCAGCTATTTTGCAGTGGCTTGTGCACCTATTTATCCTCTCTTGGAGATTCTCTTGCCAGTATTTCACACAACATGCTTCCGAAACCACTGGCTGCTTTCCAACATGACAATCATGGAAACAATGATCAGCACAGAGAGAGAGAGAAAGAGAGAGAGAGAGAGGGAGAGAGAGGAATGAGTCTTGTAGCAAGGAATATCATCAATCCTCGTAAGAAAATTGGCTTGGGATTAGAAACAGTGACCTCCCCGTTCTCTAGACCTGTACACTACTGGCTACACTTTTGGGGCCCAGCGACAAAATTCTAGACTTGTTCAATTTGAAAGTAGGGTCAATCCGGGTAAATACGGACGATTTTTACACAGCTCACCTTCGTTAGTCAATACTCTTACAGTTTGAAAGCCATGACCCCTAAAACCTATTTGTTAATATTTCACGACTTTCCTCTTTGATATTTTCGCTATAGGTACAGTTTACTTTGCCCTAGATACTGCGAAAATACAGTTGAATTTACTTAGTCAAATCCGGGTAAATACGGACATGTGGGATGAAGTACGGACACAGACTGGAAAATTACGGACACCTTACTTTTAGTGGGAAAAATATGGCATCCCTCGGTACAAGCTATTTCTTCTTTTCCTATAATGTTTTAAAAAAAATAATACTGCCTTAACCTAATAAAATAATGGATTGGGTGTCGCCTAAATGGATAATAATAGTAATAGATTTAACACGACCTACACAAACACAGGATAATAGTTACAAAATACAGTGAAATGAAAGATCATTTTGCTCCATGTGTTTATTTTCGGAATAGTATCGCATTCTACTTTATTATCCGAATCGCCCTACTCTAGATCGTGTCCGACTCGAGCTATCAATTTACCCTATAGATATCCTCCTTTTCAAATATTTGATAAAGAAGAATTCTGTAGCATAGAAGAAATATTTTTTGTGAGTCTGTAATTTTACAATGTGTTCAAATGACTGGTTTAATACGGACACTTGTCTTTTTCTTCTTAATTTCTGCTAATGTGTATTTTGCCATTAGTTTGTTCATTTATTACGTTTCTTCAATCACTTGTCTTAGTTTTTAACATTACTAGGGCTTAGTGTAAAATTTCTATAATTTGTGAAAGCGTTCAAGTAACTGTCAGAGTTGAAGCACAAATCTTTGAATTCAAGCATGACTGAGAAAGAGCGAGTCACGTGTGACGTTAAATGTGCTTGCATCATCACGTAAACTTAATCGTCATCAAAAATAGCACACTGACACAGAAATAAGATGGGGGTGCTTTAAAAAGACAGTAGCAAGGATATTTGGAGTTAAAAATAGGCTCGGTGATTTCCCGAAATGTAGCTTGTGTCCGTAATTATACCTCTGTCCGTATTTACCCGGATTGACCCCATCTGCTGTCAACAAATTGAATGTATCTGGAACAATGGGATCTGTCCATATAAGGGCAGAAAACATTGTGGGAAAAGGAGAAATTGCTGATTATGATCAGCATTTTCTCCTTTTCCCAGAATGTTTTCGACAGTCTTCTTTCCCATGGTTGTCAAAAACTAGGGATTGTTTGGTAAAGTAATTAACCCTTTAGCCCAAAATTCGTCCTCGTTACTGTTCTAACCTTCCTAACAATTACCCTCTTGTGGTATGGTCTATAAGGTTCTAAATTCTTAGATTACCAGTTCTACCATTCAATCATACTCACTTCGTACTGGTTTTCAAATACATAATCTTGCAACTCATCATCCATGGCACCACATTCTGTACAAACACGAACTTTTTGTCCATTTTCTTCATCACTAATCACGCTTTGCGTCTTACAGACCGGACAGTGGTCCATTTCGTCCAATACACATGTAAATGACTCACGAGATGTTCGAAACGAAAGTTGAACGTAAGCGCAGCGTTTGACAGTTAAACAATACTTCAAAGAAGGTATTGAATCTAAATATTCAAAATGTTCATTTTGATGAATTTGTGAATTACCATTCTTTTGATGAAAGTACCTTTCGTGAATTTATATAGTAAGAAATCAACTCATTAAGTCATGTTGAAATATTTGTACGACTCAATAACTTTCAAAATTATTTACCGTTTCATTCGATTATACAGTTAGATTATCACATTTTAAAACCAAACGCTCCTCCACTCCATTACAAGTAGATTCGTCCTCAAGCTTGATTGTATTAAATTATTTTTATTAAATTCGGCCCAAAGTTAATAACCCTAAGTGGACAGATTGACACACAGATGTAATTTTTCACAGAATAGAGAACAAAAATTTGCTGGAGTTCATTTTTCAAATGGGCTCAAATTTTTTTCTGCCAGAATGTTTTTTTTTTTCTTGTGGTCGAGCGTTGTCTGCGCATGTCATATTCTTCGAAGATTCGACCTGTCTGCTATGACGCATCACCCATCCCCCGAATATTCGGGAAAAGTAGGGCTTACAGCGAAGCTATTAGCCTATTACCCAAGCATGTAGGGGCTGTTTTAATAAATGGCCGATGCATAGGTTACATGCTAGCCGATCACAGCTGAATGAATCGCACCAGGTAGCCTTTTATTGAGTAAAAGTTTATTTCGTTTTGAAATTCAAAGTAACGATTGTTGTTTTGAAAAGTAATCCGGTTCTGTACCCATAATGCCCATATTAGATAGATGTGTATTTGTAGAATGCCATCTAGCGGGTGGTCGAGTTTTCTTGGGATCGAGTGTGCACCTGAGTCTTGATCATTCAGACGCATGGCGCAATCTTCAAATAAATGGCGTCCAAACGGAATTTGTACAGACCTGCCCAAGTGCAAGAGAATGTTGGCCAGCGTCGACCTAGGTAATATAAAACCACAGGCAACCGTGCGAACAACTTATTATTTACGCTAGCAACCTCTGACGATAGTTTTTTTTCCTTGTTATCTTGAGATAGAAAGTTAGATCTGTGACGATCGATGGGATGCGGTCAAGACGTACCCAAACCAAAACGTACCCAAAAAATAAGTCAAAACGTACCCAAAGTAAAATTTTCTTTGTACCAATTTCAGTGTTAGATATAAATCAAAAACGTCATGTATTTTACCTTTTTCTTCTACTTAATACTGCTTGACAATCATTACTGATTATTCAGTGCTCGCGCTGCCAATCGACATTATCGACAATTGTCGATTAATTAATTCAGCTGTCGATTAATACTTCCAATTGTCGATAAAAATTGTCGATTAATTTATTCCCAAAAAAAGTCGGGTAAAATTCCCACTACTTGCCTGGATCACGCGCTAATTTGCACCGGAAATGTGATAATCGCTTGTTTTACACCTCGGCGGACGCAACCTTAGGTAATCGACAGGTCACAGTTGGCTTGTATATTCCAAAACGCGTGTCATCTTATCGGTTATTATTCTAAGCCGTTAATTGGAGAACGCGATTATTTGTTTATTTCACGTTAAATTTTGATTGACTATTTTACTCGACGCGGTGATAGAATGCCTCGGATTTCAATACCGCCAGAAACGGCGATGGCTACTACAAGAAACCAATTAGATATCATAAATTCGTTTACATTGCTAACGTAAACCGGCACTGTTTAAATGTCGGCGAACAAAAAGAAAACAATAATTCATAATTGAATTTAACTGACATATTGACATTATTCTAATAAATTTTGTTCTTGAACCCTTAAAATTTTATCATTCTTCACTTGTACATCAACATAGGTCGTCCAAAACGAAAACTATCGCCAATTAAAAAAGATATTAAACTAAGGAAAATTTAACTGCATTTACAGTATTGGATTTAGCAGTGGTATCAGTGAATAGCAGTATGAAAATTCAAGTTAAATTTGAAGGCTTAGGTTGATAACCTCGTCCACTTCACTGTTTAGGTACTATCAAGCGAATGACTTTATTTAAGACATTATATCCTCCTCATTGACCTTATTAGAAAATAATTAAGGTCAACAGATAATAAAGGGAGGTAATTCATCATGTAATAGAAAATTTTCTCCTTTACTTATGCACATCATTTATTACAATAATAAAAAAAAATGTTGTTTGGTAAAGAAGTAACCATTCATCAAAAGAAACTAGGACTTAATTGTCTGTATGCTTTTATACAAATAATGTGGGAAAAGGAGAACTATCCTTAGGAAATGGTGTAGAACAAATTTTCCTTTTCCTACAATATTTTCTACAATGTAAGATTAAAATGAAATTTTGTCTTTTGGTAAAGGAGTAACCATTCATCAAAAGAAACTAGGACCTAAAAGCCTTTATGCTTTTATATAACTATTGTGGGAGGGAGCACTATCCCAGGAAATGGTATAGAGCAAATTCTCCTTTCCCACAATATTTTCTACAAGGTAAGATTAAATATATATGAGCATTTTATTATTATTATTACTGTAATGGAAATGATTATGTGAATGAAAGTTTGAAACTATGAGTAAAAAACAAAGTTAATGCTACATGTGCATGTCTGTTCTTTTAAACCAAACTTCGCGCGCTTAACTTGTCTATTATTTTTTTCAAGAAAAAATTGTTGGCCATTATTTTACTTGGGCCAGAGCTAGCACTGTTATTACTAGCAGGCGCATGTCTGGGAACAGTTGTTAGAAAAAAAAAAAGTATGCAATGGTTAGATTGTTAAAAAGAAAAGTACGGTTATATAGTTTGAAACATGTTAAAAAGTTTAAAAACACACTCTGATTTTTAAAATTTCTGAAATGGGTCAAGCCTCTCAGTGAAGACTGCTAGATGGGGGCTTGACTGGATGCTGTATGGGAGACTATTCCACAGGTGAATGGTTCTCGGGGAAAAAAAGAATTTGCGTGATATTGAGTCCTTGAATGGGGTATTTGGCAATTTAGGTATCTTGTATAGGTAACATGATGGTGATCCACGCAGACAAGGTTATGTAGTATTTTGTAATAGAGGATTACAGAGCTGATGTAACGTCTCTATTCTAGGGTTTGCCATTCTAGGTCCTCAATCATTTTTGAGACACTACTGGTATAGGAATAATCATTGAAAACATATCTGGCTGCTGACCGTTAAGGATGGTTTAACTCCAAACTCACTTCATATGCCGTCAATTCTTTAAAATGAAGCATGTTTTCAATCCCATGTAACATTCAATTATGGGCGATGTGTTTTTGTCAGGACTAATCGGGTGTAACAAACTAGTTATTATTTAAGTTTTATTTTTCATAAAGATGATTTAAGCACATGTGGACAATTGTTACATAGTATTATATAATAGGGTCATACTAAAATACGCCCTACAGGAAAATTCGCCCTACGACGCCCTACGTTAAATTTATCACCCTACGGGTATATGGACTGTGTTGGATAGAATTAATTACTTATACATTTCAAAATATACTTTAACTAACATAACCTCAAACATCATGACTTTATTTTGTATAATTTTGGAGGTATTTGATCGATAGTTTTCATACTGACCATGGGTGACAGGTGCTCTATACCATTTCAACGCTCGCCCTACTTGTTTTCGGGTGATATTTTCACCAATAAATTATATATGTAGTTAGAATAATGTTTCTTTTTACTGACTTTTACTTATTTGTTGTTCATTTCAAGGTATTATTGATGTTTCAGACGAAAACGTCCACATGCGTGGAGATTCAAAGGGAGATAATTTGATAAACACAATTACCTAAAGATAGAGTTATCCTTCATAGATACGATCCCTAGTCATAACGAACTTAAGAAGGCTGTAGAAAACATTGTGGGAAAGGCAGAAAATATTGGTAAGGCCTAAAAAAAAAATAGTTTGTTTAGGGTAATGTCTCCAAAAATGTTAGGTAGGGTAGGGACGATTTTTTTTTTTTTTTTTTAACCCCCCCCCAAAACATTTTGAAAGAGCTTGACCTCTTAACCACATGAAAAAATGTAGACTTGTCCAAACCTAAAGCATTTGTAGACAAATGTAATATGGATCAAATGGCGGTATTTGCTTTTGAAAATGGAAAAAAAGAGAAAATGGTGCAGTGTTTCATTTACCTGTGCGTCCTGCGTCAGGGACGCAAAGAAATTGCCGAGGACGCAAAACTTTGAGATATGTGTATTTTCGAGACGCACTTATTTTGATATCAATGCCTTTTGCAAAATTTCGTTTGATCCCGATCAATTAAAGTGTTTACATTTTCTATCGAAACACTGGTAATTTTTCTACTTTAGACTGGTACCTTCATTTTCCGGTCTATTTTTAGCCTAAGTAATCTAGTCTATGGAATGGTTTCCGTTTTTCTTTTTATTCGGGTACACGGAATATCGACATCCAGCACGTACGTTATAGATCCTCTCCAAGGCATATTCTTACTTAATTGCAGAAAATTGTAGTCAATATGAATGAACAACTATCATTTCATGTCCTCATCGGCAAATAATTACTTTTTGAATCTTTTTTATACCCGGGCGATTTAGATATCCTCAGACGATTTCCATTTCGTCGAAAAAATTCCAGTGCGTAGATCTATATCTAAACGATGTAATGCGTAAGCAATGCCACCAAAAAAGAAGGCAAAATCCGATCACAAACAACAAACTTTAACTAGTTTGTTTACGAAATCACAAGAGTCTGACCTGCCTATTCATAGTGACTTACATACCGATAAAAATGTCGAGAATAATGAGAAATCATCGGCAGTTCAATCGGCGTGGATTCGGCCCCGGCCAGTTCGAAACCGAGAGAATTCAAGTCACACTGGCTTAAACTTTTTAGTTGGCTAACTTACGAAAGTGAAGAGAATTCATGACAGACAATTCATAAATCAGACCATACAGATTTTTTAACAATTTGAACAATATTTTTTTTAAAATGGGGTTTAACTCATTACCACACGATCCCTAATTTTGACGCCTCTGAGAAAGAAGCCTTTAGAAAACATTGTGGGAAAAGGAGAAAATGCTGGTAACCAGCATTTTCTCTTTTTCCGACAATGTTTTCTACCCTTCTAAAAACGAATTCTAAATCTTCAATAACTTCAATAACTTTTATTTTGTCGTCTGTTAATGCTTTCGATTTGGACAAACCTAAAATTTTGCCGTTTGGTAATGAGTTAAAAGGTGGGACTCGTAAAGTTGGTTTCAGACTCATAGTTTTTCATCCCAGCGAGTCCCAGGACTCACTTATAGCAAATTGTAAAAAAATCACTGTGGTGGCTACCAGCTCTGAGTCCTTTTCTCATTATGTGTTCAAAAGACCTCTAGTTTGTCAATAACTTTCCGATTGTGTGGTAAATGGTCAAATTCTATCTAAACTATACTTCTATATTTGCATCTTTTTTCCCCACTGAATGCTGTCCACTTTTGTTTAACTCTTTTCTGAATTGAAATTTTTTAGACTTGTCCAAATTAAAAGTATTTGCAGACGACAAAACAAATGTGACTCACAAATTGAAATTTGTTTTGGGTAGGGTAGAAAACATTATGGGAAACAAAGAAAATGTGGGTTTATAGCATTTTATCCTTTTCCCACAATTTTCCCACAATGTTTTCAAAAGTTTTGTTTAAGGATTGTTAAAACTGTGGATTGTGTGGTAAAGAGCTAAAACAGCTGAAAAAGTGAAAAACATTTATTTGCAAGTTTCTAAATAAACTGAATAAATACTAGAATGTTTCGTTTGTTTTTATGTTTAATACCCTCCCCCTCCAGAACACTTTAGAGGACCAAATATATTATACTGATTTAAAGTAAACATTTTATCTGTAGAAAAGTTGGGTTTACAAAGGATATGCATTTTGTTTTTTATCTAGAACACACATTCTTGACACAACTTTTAAATTACAAGTATCCACTTTTGTTGTCCTTCAGAGTTATAATGTGAAACAAGAGTGCCATCATCACAATATACGCCGCCACATGGCTGCTATTTCAAGCAGCTAGCTTTAGAGACTAAAGTGTTGGAATTTCTAGCACCTACCTGGGTAGCTCAATGGATATATTGTGTTACTTGTGATCTAAAAGTTTTAAACACGGACTGATGGATGGACAGACGGACGCACAACGGACTCAGTGGTCATTGGCTTTGATTAAGTAATAAAAATATGAAGTTTCATGAAATTATGTCCATTAGTTGGAGATACACTGATGAAAAAAATTTTTTTTTCTGTGACACAGCAATAAATTCCAAAACCCTGACAATATATGCTAGGTCACATGATCTTTGAAAATTTCATCCAACTCCGTTGAGATATGTCCAGTAATTAAAGAGATATTGGTGAAAAATGAAATATAACATTAAGCCCCCTTTTTCCATGATGCAACTATAAATCGCAAAACCTTGACAATCTGCACTAGGTCACATGATGAGAAACATTCTATGAAAATTTTATCCAAATCCGTCAAGAAATGTGGGAGGAGTTGCGTTCACAAGAAATAGACTTATGTAAGGACGGACGCAGTTTAAATTTGACATGAAGCCCCCTTTTTCCATGACACTGCAATAATTTCCAAAATCCTGACAATATGCGCTAGGTCACATGATCTGTGAATATTTCATCCAAATCCGTTGAGATATGTCCAGTATTAATTAAAGAGATACTGGTGAAAAATGAAATATAACATGAAGCCCCCTTTTTCCATGACGCAGCTATGAATCGCAAAACCTTGACAATATGCGCTAGGTCACATGATGAGAAACATTCTGTGAAAATTTTATCCAAATCCGTCAAGAAATGTGGGAGGAGTGCTGCTGTTCCTCAATTTTATATAGATCAGACACATTTTACCTGGAAATTAAAGTGGCATTACTTGCCGAAGTGTAGGAGAGATTAGAAAGCCTTGGAAAATTTTTGCATAGTGGCTCCTAGCCTAGGCAGTTTCAGGTTTTTCTCAAAGACCAGGTAGGGTAAATTAAGCTGAGTGAAAGAGGGGGAGGGGGGGCAGAGCGAGAACAAGGCAAGTTTGGGTAGATTTATATTTTCCGAAAGAAATTATTGTTGCCTCATTCTGACAAAGATAGAAAAAAAATATGAAAAAACCTGTTTAATAAGAAGACCTATCGACGCTTGATACAAATCTAAACTTCTATCTTTTCCGTCGTCTAGTTTAGTCCACAGTCTGTCCTGTCAGGTAAGTTGCAAGAGAAACCCCCATTAAAATTTTTTGAATGTTATATCTGCATTGAACACCGTAGTTGTTCGTAGTTCTGGAGCATGCTAGCACTTTTGTCTAATGATGTTTAACAGAACTTGTTCAATCTGAAATCTAGCAAACCGAAAGTAGCGACAATGCACTACAGAACCGGAAATGCGGTGATCACAACAGAGATGACGGGATCCTGTCTATATTTTACGCGAAGAAAAGCGAAAATCACAATTAAAAGTTCGTTACACAGTCTGTACTGAACCGCAGTATTTCGGGCGTGATTCGTTTTAGAAAATAAAACTGGTACCCGTTTGTCTTTTGTAACTGTGCGATAGGATACGAACGTTCGATAAACAGAAGTTTCTGTGTGGAGTTAGCGAAAAAGCCCGATCTCTCCGCTTGCCTGTATGTATTTTTAGAAATGGAAAAGCCACGTTATTGCGTTTGACAATTTGTGTTTAAGGTCGGTTCAATATACTCCGGTACACGGTAGCTTTTGTACAGGCGTAGGAGTTTTCATGTAGTACATGATTGCACACCTATAATATAATGCACAATATTTGCCGAAACAGGCGTCCTGTGACACAGTATGATAAAAGGCTGATTTTTCTTTTTTTATCGGAAGACAAAAAAAATTAAGGTTGGGGCAAAATTTCCAGGTAGGGTCAGGTTACCCGAAACAAACTATTTTTTTTATTACGCCCAACCAGCATTTTCTTCTTTCGCTACAAATAGGCAGACAAAAAGAAACGATAACCCTTCTATTTCGACCCCTCTTTGAGTCTCATCAGATAATTACCCATATGAAAATCAAATGGACAGATCTATATCCCCACTGTATTTTTTTCCCCTTAATCTTTCATTTTCTTTCATAGATCTACATATTTTTTTTCCTTATTTTATTATTTAAATAAATTTTCTTAAATCATATTAATCTTTCATTTGTCTAACTTTTAAGATTTTCCCCTTCTTTGAGTATGCCTACAATATTATCACACAGTCGTGTCATAACGCACAAGCATTCTCGGAAAAGAAAGACACACTGTTCCCCTTTACCAGAAAATCCCAACATTTAATGACCCTGGGGAAAACCTTTTAGAAACCTTAAGGGTAGAAAATGCTGGTAACCTGCAGATTCTACTTTTCTCACAATGTTTTCTACCGTATGAAAGACATAACTCATAACCTGTAATTCCATATCCCAAAACAAAGTTTTGTGTAAAGGAGCACTTTTACTTGACCCCCAAAAGTGCTGATACTTAGAAGTCTGCATAAGACTTAATATGACATTAGTGTCGAGGAGTGCATCAGCGCAAAAACTCAACAGCAGAAAAATCAGTGCATGTCCGTAGAAATTCATATGCTGGACTATATATATGGAAACAAGGAGTTATTCTGCGCGCAAGCACATAAAACTCCAAAGCAGGAAGATTTGCACGATAGCAAAATTTTAATCCTTTAAGTGCAAAATAAACCCATTAAGTATTCTAAATGTAGAAAGAAGATGTAAATAAATGCAATTTCAAGGTCAGTATTGTCTAGAATGTCTCAGTAAAGCAGGCAGTGTAGAGATCTCAAAGACCAGACTGCACATTTTGCACAGTCTAATCTTGATTTACAATGGCTGCAGAAGCAACTAGGGTTGTGACAGGCACTTTAAGGGTTCATAGTGAATAGCTTCAAGTTTTTTTTTTCTTTTTCTGTCCTAGATATTTGTATGAATGTCATAAACCATAAACATTGTCGTTTGCACTTGTTTCAGAAATCTCACGCTGACTCGACCCCCCCCCCCCCCCCCATTTAATGTAGAAATAATTCACTTTCCGTCGTAATAAGATTAAAATTCCAACTCCAATATCATGATTTATTGAGTGTGTATGCAAATGAGCTGTTTTAGTCATTATCTAGGATAAAAAGACAGTTTGAAGGGTCTTTGAGCGGATGATGTAAATTTAGCACCTGTTTTGTCGTGGGTTTTCGTGTTTTGCCGCGACAAGTAATTTTAATTAAATAAAAGTAAAATGTTAGATGAAAAAAAAAACTGCGTATTGTCGAACAGTTTAGGGAATTTTCATGATCTACCGTAATTTGCTTAAGTTTTGGGACAGTAAAAAATAATTAATTTTTTTCGTGTCCCAATACATTGGTCTACAAAAAATAATTATTTTGTCAGCTGTCCCAAAACTTATGGTCAAACAAGACAATCTGTCATACTGAAAGTCACTGGCCGCTAACCCGTCGAATATTGCCGACATTAAAATATTGCTACGTCATTGATGTCGATAAACTTCCAATCATTTGCAGGTCATTGTTGGTCTATTTTTAGACAGATTGGAATTCCACCGATCAATTTGAGCACTAAGAGTTTAAAACTTCGCTTTTGCTCATTGTTTTCGTTGATGATTAACTTGTCACTCATTATTGTCTGCGTCCTGGGATCGCGATGAGGATGTTATTTTGCGTTTGTAGATAAATTCACAACATATTTTACCTGCTTACATGTACGTGAGGTGAAGGACATAATTCCACTCTGACAAGTACCTGCTCGGACCGTTCTCAAATTTGATTGGCTCGTCGATCTTCGATCGATAAACCTTGGGTAATGTAGGCCTACCTTGATTTCTATTTATAAAAAACGAACTCGATTGACCGTGAAATACATGCGTGTCAACTCTGTCAACATCGGATGTACATAAACACGTTATACACGTTATGTATCTTGGATACAAGTTTATCACACCATTTTTGTGGCATTTGTCGAAGACAATGCCACTATGAGATCGATAATAAATGTTCAATATTGAATTTTGAAGACCATGTATGGTATTTTGTCCAAAACCGAAGGAAGTAAACCCAATTAAACTCAATTTTTCAAGACAAACGAGTTTTTCAATAGCACTCAAATATATAATTGGAAATGGCGTATTGAAATAAACTGCAAAAGGCTATCGATCATGGAAATACTTCTTTTTGAGTAAAAATAGCTTCACCTCTTCATAGCCTTCTATTGGCGCAATGATATGCACAAAATTTGTCTTCTGACCGCTTTGCTTCCGGGGTTGTTCGTTCCAAAACCAGCTCGTCCCTGGGCTTGTTCGTCCCATGATTGCACACTACTCATTTGATTGTGCATGAATATTTACAGGAAGAAAACTTTATTGTAATGTTGAGAATTAGGTCCTGACGGCCAAAGATATCTCAAAATCATAGTACATATTCAGGTATAAACTTAATTGAATTCAATATATTTACAAGGCTTCTCTCTCTACCCATCGTGCATCCTTCCGTCAAGGGATGTTACTCCTGACTCCTCTTGAAAGATCGAAGGGAGACCACCAATACACAAATAACGCAAACTTAGGCACCAGTAATCTCCCTTTAACCAAAGAGACGTATTAATTTGCTTAGGAGGTTGATTTTCAAGTTAATATTTAAATAATATTTCTCTTTTTTTTTTTAGCTCACCTGAGCACGAAGTGCTAAGGTGAGGTATTGTGATCGGTCATTGTCCGGCGTCCATCTGTCCGTCTGTCCACAATTCCTTTAAATATCTTCTCCTTCTAAACCGCTGGGCCAATCTTGGTGAAATTTGGCAGGGATGTTCCTTGGGTGAAGCTCTACCAAAGTTGTTCAAGAGATTGAATTCCACCCTTAACTCTGGTTGCTATGGCAACAGAAAGGAAAAAAATAGCAAAATCTTCGAAAATCTTCTTCCCTGACATTAGAAGGCGTAGAGCTTTGATATTTGGTATGTATCATCTCCTAGTGGACCTCTACCAAGTTTCTTCATATGATGCCCCTGGGGTTAAAACTGGCCCCGCCCCGGGGGTCACAAGTTCGAACATAGGAACAAAGAAAGAAAACTTTAAAATTCTTCTTCTCTGAAACTGGAAGGCATGGAACTGTGATATTTGGCATCTAGCATCTCCTAGTGGACCTCTACCAATTTTGTGCATATGATGCCCCTGGGGTCAAAACTGGCCCCGCCCCAGGGGTCACAATTTCGAACATAGGAACAAAGAAGGAAGACTTTAAAATTCTTCTTCCCTAAAACTGGAAGGTGTGGAGCTTTGATATTTGGTATGTAGCAATTCCTAGTGGACCTCTACCAAGTTTGTTCAGTGATGCCGCTTGGGTCAAAACTGGCCCTGCCACGGGGGTCACAAGTTCGAACAAAGGAACAAAGAAGGAAAACTTTAAAATTCTTCTTTTCTAAAACTGGAAAGCATAGAGCTTTGTTATTTGGTACGTAGTGAACCTGTTCTAAGTTTGTTAGCCCACCTGAGCACAACGTGTCCATCAGTTCAAAATTGGGTCACCTGGGGTCATAAACTAGGTCTCAAGCTTAAATTAAACTAATACTTTGTGGGCACTCTAGAGGCCATATTTTTTGCTCAATTGACTTGAAAATTGGTCAGAATGTTTGTCTTGATGAAATATTGGGTGAATTTGGAATTGGGTCACCTGGGGTCATGAACTAGGTCACGTGGTCAAATTTAAGAAATACCTTGTGGGCACTCTAGAGGCCACATTTATTGCTGAATTAACTTGAAAACTGTTCAGAATGTTTGTCTTGATAAATATTTTGACGAGTTCTAAATTGGGTCACATCGGGTGATAAATTAGGTCACTAGGTCAACTTCAGGAAATTCCTTGTGGACGCTCCAGAGGCCATATTTTAGGCTCAATTGACCAGACAATTGGTCAGAAATTGAATTACGCACGTGGAGTGAATTTCGCCTATTGACTCAGATGAGCGATCCAGGGCCATCATGGCCCTCCTGTTTTCAAATTATTAATTCTACACAGTGGCTTCCTTGACAAATGCCACATCAGCATTCTCAACGCTTTGATTACACTTACGTCGGATTTCTTTTTGAATTTGGGTTTAAATTAGACTGTCAGGTGATCGTTTTTTTTGTCTTGAATCAGGAAACTCCCATTGAAATCGGGAGGGTTGGGAAGGATGCTTACGACGTTACGTGTGTAGAAATAAAACTGCGCGAAATAAATATTTGCAAACAAACGGTATCAAATGGATTGAAAGATTTTTTTTTTTAAAATAGATATTCACTGTCCCTATTCTTTGGAACAAAAAAATACCGATCTCGCTTTGCAATTTTTAGTATGTCCCAAATCTTTGGATCATAAAAAATAATTATTTTCGCGATTTTTGATGGTGCCCCAATTCTTTGGGTGTCCCAAAACATACGCAAAATACGGTATTTTACGTTTACATCCGCTTAAAGATGCCCGTCTACAGCCGGTGAGCAAAAACGCTGTTAAATTTCAAACTATTTAGAATGGTACAGAAATCAGTCCTTTGTGTAAACATGGATAGATTACTGACATATATGGTGTAATTGAAAAAAAGAAACGCGGAATTTGTATTAGAAACCGAACATTGGTCAGAAGAAAACCGGCTGACGATCGAAGTTGTAAACAATGGCGGTGCGTCATGGAAATTTATCGTTGGTTTCTGCCTAGAGTCGGATACGGTGTAATTTGCATAGGCTGCGACCTCCAAGGCTGCAACAGAGAAGCCTCCATTTTCCTTTGCTTACCTCATAATATGAAGGGCGAAGGTCAAATATAGTCATGTGACAAAATGCATGATCATCATATGAATCTACCAGAGTGTATAACGGATATATCGCAAATCTTCGATTCAAAAACTGGAAACGACGAGTCTGTTTACATGGAAGGCTGCAACTCAGCGAAATGCATTTTCTATCGACCGTCATCTAAGCAACCTTGCAACCGCCAGGCGCAATATTTGGCATGAAGATATAAGAATGACTATAGTTTGATAAAATAAAGACAAAATGAGTTAAAACTGGCTGAAAATGAGTATAAGGGCCTCTTTAAAGAAAGCATTGTTTTGAAGCTCCGAGAAAAAAAATCCGTCACGTCTGAAATCCTTTTAAGCATGTGCAGACAAAATGGATATGAATAAAACATGGATTATAGGTATGGACCTAAAGACGGATTTTTGACACCTGTAAGTCTATGTAGATGGGGGCATTTACATATTTTGGAGTTTCTGCAGTAATGCGCAGATCCTCATTCAGTTGACTTTCTGCGTCTAGGCATAGAATTAGTATCCTACTACTAAGATGTTGGTTTCTTTAACACTTTACTTGATAATCCCAATTTCACAGAGGAAGAAAGCTGTTGAGAGCACTGTTTTCAAAACATATTTTCTACCTTCTCAAGGCCGAATTTCGTCGTTTAGGTATTCTTTAATTTGTTGTCTGCAAATGCGTTGAATTTTGACCAGTGTGAAATTTTGTCGTCAGGTAGAGGGTTGATTATCAATCAGTTTTTCAGGTGCTTTGGTACTGGCCGAAATATTAATCTTGCAGGATATTATTTATCCAGACTATTGTTATGTTTGATTACTTACATAATTCTTTACAGTTTCGATACTCTAATTCCATTTTTTTAAAATTTTATTTTAATATTTTAATCATTATCATTATTGCATGATCACAAATATCGATGATTCTATATCATTTGGCGATCTTTCTGAATACACGAATTCTTTTCTGAGAAAGCTTTAATTGTCATTATAAATGCGTTAATTATGTTAGTGACAGAATGTTTTTATTTTTATGTAATAAAACACAATACAACTTGAATTCAAAGACAAGTAGAGGGATGCAAATAATATGACAAATTTAATATGTTCCCCATTGGCTAAATCTGTTGTTTTCCCGCATGTTTTTTTTTTAATGGCGTTCTTCCTCAACATTTTGCCAAATAAGAGCACGGGATCGTCTCGATCTGTAAAGGATAACTCTATCTCTAGGAAATTGTGTTTATCAAATTATCTCCCTTCGAATCTCCACGAATTGTGGACGTTTTCGTCTGGAACATCAATAAAACCTAGAAATGATCAACAAATAAGTAAAAGTAAAAAGAAACATTATTCTGACTACAGATATAATTAATTGGCGAAAATACCACCTAGAAACAAGTAGGGCTAGCGTTGAAGTGGTAGGGCGTGTAGAGCACCTGTCACCCATCGTCAGTACGAAAACTATCAATCAAATATCTCCAAAATTATACAAAATAAAGTCATGATATTTGAGGTTATGTTAGATAAAGTATATTTTAAAAGGTTTAAGTAATTAATTCTATCTGACAGAGCTGACCAACCCGCATAGCTCAATAGGTAGAGTGTAGGACTCGTGAACGTGATGTTTTGAGTCACTTGAGGGTGTGGGTTCGATCCCCACGGCTGGCCATCTAAAATTACTAATAGTCTTTCGGATGAGACGTTAAACCGAGGTCCCATGTGACGGTGCTATACACCGAGCACGTAAAAGAACCAGGCATAACTTAAGATGGGTTTCATCCTGTATCTGCACTATCCCCCGTAACAATACTAACAGCCTTCAGGGGGCATCGCCCATATGGGCAACCGGTGGCGACAATAACGCAAATTCAATCAATCCGACACAAACCATATACCTGTAGGGCGATAAATTTAATGTAGGGTGCCGTAGGGTGAATTTTTCTGTAGGGCATATTTTAGTATGACCGTATATATAATATTTAAAACCCCCCCCCCTTTTTTTTTTTTTTTTTTTTTAAAGGTTAACAAAAAATAAGTTAGATCTAGTCAATTTAAGTTTGAAATGAAAACGTTAGACACAATTAATTGAACATGTTTTCCCCCCCACTAAAAAGCACAACTTAGCTTTATTTACACAATCCATAGTATTAACAATCCTTCTGAAAAATGGCTTTTCAAAAAACTGTGTGAAAAGGAGAAAATGCTGGTAACAATTTTCTCCATTTCTCACAACGTTTTCTACCCTTCCAAGCCTTATCTAACGCTGTTTGCAAATGTTTTAAATCTGGAAGAGTCAAAGATTTTATTGTTGGGTAAAGAGTTTAGTTTACAATATTTTCAGAGCAGAATAAAGCTTATGATATTCCCCCCTCCTAAAAAAATTGTTTGTTAACATTTTAATTCAATGAAAAATGGTATAAATGATACTTGTAATGATAAGTAAGTGTAATTGAGTCATTGCTCTTAGACAACCAAATTTTTGACTTGTCCATATTTAGGGAATTTCCAGATGATAAAAATATTACAAACAAGAGCTTTGAAAGGGTAGAAATGGAAAATATGAGAAAAATTTTCCAGCAGATAAGTTACTGAATTTTAAAAATCAACCCTTTAGTTTTTCATTCGAAGCAAACTGTCTCTCAAATCATAAAAATTTTTACAACGCAATTTAATTAATTACTATGCAATCTACAACAGGTGAAAGACCATGTGAATAATTAATTTATTCACCACATAAAGTAGTTTGTTACACTCTTTTTTGAGTGCAAATTGCACCTTTGCTATCCAAACCATGTAATTAATGTATCTAATTTCTTTACAGGTGTTGATGCTTGTGAATGTTGTTTCTTTTTTTTATAGATAAAATATATAAACAATGATGGATAAAGATATTAAGGTATCTGATGCTTTTTCATTGATATCAATTGTATTTTCTTAAAAAAAAACACACACACACACACACACACACACACACACACACAGAGAGTTATTTTTATCATGAAGCATTTGATCGACTTAGCTATGTAATATGCAGGGCTTTCAATAAGACTTAAAGTAGAAGGGTAATTTCCAAAAGTAGAAGGGGGGTCTGGGGGTCCTCCCCCCAGCGGGGGCCAAGGGGGCAGCGCCCCGTCTGGGGGTCCAGGGGGCCAAAGGCCCCCGGCCAAAAACAAAAATTAGGTGTTTGCAGACATGGAGAACCATATATCCAGGGGGGGTATTAGGTGTCATTTCTTGTCCATATCCCCCCTTTTTCTTTAGAAACATGGAGAAGAATATAATGAAGAGGATCAAATAAAACAGAACTTTTTGTCAACGAAGCTTAACTTTACTATTTCATCCCCAAATTTTGTTGATATGAAAATGAATGGTAATCAACAATGGCTCTTGGAGAAGAGCCTATAGTATTTTTTAAATTTATTTTGTTGATTTATCTGTCAGTTTTGTGCATAAATCAAGCATAAAATGAGAAAACAGTACAGAAAATTTTCCAAAAGCATTTTTGGGCATTTTCATCACACAACTTACAAAATGTCCTGCTGATTACCAATCACTTTCACATTCACTCTCCGACCAGTCATCATAAGAGGGTGGTGGTGACTTGACAGAAAGTTGCACAGCTTTAGCATATAGACGAACTTCATCTCTGACAAGCTCTGCAAATTCCTTAAAAGTAGTGTTGGGCAATCGGTTTAAAATCTCAATTGATTATCACTTCTTAATCGGAAGAGCAAATCTACTAGCTATCGGTTGTACAATCAGTTTCTCCATTTAACTGAGAATGCCTTTTTGCTTTAAATACTGTGACAATATTGTCTACATGATATTAAGTTTATAAACATGTTGTGTTTTTCACTTTAAAAATCAATGGAAATACACTACCATTAAATTTTCTGCTTTATTCAATACCATTCATTTTGTTCCTTATATTTTAATTTGCAAACGAGTAAAAAAGATTCAGACATAATTTCAAGCATTTGCAGACGATACCCCCCCCCCCCCCCCCGTCTGCTATAGTTCTATATTTTCATTTCATACAACTTTTTTTTTCTTTGAAACAGAATTTTAGATTCCACTTATTGTTTTATTCAGAGATTTGTGTAAATTCACTGTTTAAATTCATTATTAAAGATGAGAAGATAGTTTGAAGTCCCTCTGATCGGACGATGCCACGCTGCTCATTGTAGTGTCATGGGTTTTCACAGATTTTTTGGCGATCTATTTTTTCGTGACAATTAATTTTTGGAGAAGTATTACTACATGATTTGACATCAGTTAGTCAGTTTGAATAGCAGGTTACTTTAAAATCTGTCACTTTAAACTAGATTAGAGGATTAACACCTTTGTTACTTTGTCATAAATGACTCGCCCGCTTCATTATCATGCGCGTTTCCTTCGCGTTTTATACTGATCGTGTTTAGCCAATATTTCTGCCGGATGCGCGCAAGCTAGGTTATATGAAGCTCTAGACGATAATTTCATGCGTCAGATTGACATTTAGGCAGATATTTTTCAGTGTCAAAGACAGGTCATTTCAAATTTCCAAGTGTCGAAATCTGGGCTCAGGGATCAAATGAGAAGCTTGTGGAGTTGTCAAGTTTTGTCAAGGCATCTATGGACAAAAATTTCTTTCTCATTTTTCCGGCCAATTTTCATGTTTGTTATCCACTATGTTGAATCCAAGTGTGATTAATATAAGTCACAAAACCAAACGCTAAAAACCAGAATTCAAGTTTTGGGACCGAGCGAGTTCAGGAATCGACTACAATCGATTCCGGGATTTTCAATCGATTATCGGAATCGGAAGCCAAAACCAACTGACTTTCGACTATAGTCGATCATCAACCCACCACTATAAAAGACATGTCTTTTCGGCTCAATCTAACTCTTGCGAGTCTTCTGTGCATTTGTGTATGGAAGATTCGTAGACATGCTGGTTTGTTTACATCGCCCATTTCCGATTGTCGTAAACAACGAAGCACGATTCCGAGACACTTTGAGCCAAAACCATGCCTATCCAATTCACATCGGCCCGAATGATTCGGACTTTATTACCTGGAACACCTCTGTCAGCTTTTCGGACCCCTCAAGTAAATACAGATCCAAACATTACCCTGACGACGGTGACCCTCCCCAAAAATTGAATAAAGGCCGAAACTACGTAGACCCGAAACGACCGGGCCGAAACGAGCGATAAAAAAGACCGATTTTAGGTATTATTTTGTAAACAAACTATTCGCGAGACGGATTGGAAGGTGCAGTTAATTTTATTACGTTTTTAGTGACAGGGCAATGTTTTATAAGCAAAATAATCGGTGAAAACATTCAAAACACCATTGGCCATTTTTTGTAGGACAAAAGTAGCGGGGGGGGGGGGTTCGGTCAAAATAGACGGGTGAAATCCCCGGCTCCCGGCTCTTAATGAAAGCCCTGAATATGTTTCATCATTGGTTTTAATCATGTACGGCAAATTTAAAATAAAGCAGAATTAAAAATTATCAACATCAAAATGGTGAATACAACAATTTCTATTAATTTGTACAAAGATGGAAGATAAAAACACTAAAAAAGAATCATGGGTACATTTTGACTTCACATTGGGTACGTTTTGACTCAACTTGGGTACGTTTTGACTTCAGTTGGGTACGTTTTGACTCCACTTGGGTACGTTTTGACTTGGGTACGTTTTGGTTTGGGTACGTTTTGACTGTAAACCCAATCGATTTGTCATCAAGATTCTTGGAGGGTTTCACTTGATTTTCCCGTGTCATCTGACCACCTTCGATAAATAGAGGCTAACATTTGAATTTTAGGGGATAGTGTGAAAATTTTGTCCTAATTTATAGAAATGGTAGAAGGAAAAACCATTTTTCTTGCTGTCATATGGGTTTCAGTACCTTCAATCTGAAGGGTTGCTCCGATGTTAGTTTTATGATTGGATCTCCGCACTCCTTCACAGCAGCCCTTCTTCAGCAGTATCTGGACAAATTTCAAAATCTTACCGGTCATCTTTCAGTCTGCTAAATGTGTCTTTAATCTGCTTGTCAGCTATGAAAATGGGCATGAATTGATAGATAAATGATTTAACTTCACATTGACACCAAGTAAAGTGCAAGGTTTTCATTGATATTTTTGTAATTTAACATATCATTATTAACGACGTTCGCAACAGTTTCCATTTTCACGCTTCGTGTAACTATCACGCTCACCTTTTACTCGAAAAACGGTGAGCACCTAACACAATTGATCTTGCCACACTTGTCAATGTCTGCAGAATGGATAAACCAAGAACTAAAACGGATCGTTTCTTGTCAGCAAAATGAAGAAAAAAGTATTTGAATCAAGCCAAATAATTATATGCGAGACAAGAATCCAAAATTACGCTTTCAAAAGATTTGACTGAAAGTCAAAGTGAATCGCCTAACTACGTTTAGATACCTAACAACGGAAATATGGACACAGGTGCTACTACTAGCGCTCTATTTGGTGAGCTAAAACATCCTTTCAGATGCAGATGCTTTCAGTTTGGTCTAGTCCAAAATTATGTCACTTGGTAAAGACTTGCAGAAAACGAGGGGCTGTACATAACTCTTTCTCCTTTACCAGGTTGTCCCTTAGCTTGATGAGTCTGCAGCAGACATTAGAAAACATTGATGTCAAAAGGAGAAATTGCTCCTAACGATTGATTTCTCCTTTTCGCACAATGATTTCTGACCTATCGAAGAACTGTGATACATGAATACCAGGTTTTGATTTAGCGTCTTCAAACGCATCAAATTTAGAAGAGTCTAAAATTAGTCGTTTGGAAATGGGTTAAATGCTAACATCAGTATTACATTTATATGCTGTGAATTGGTTTATTATGACCAACAAACTTGATTCTTATAAATATTGTTGTATTATTGAAAAAATTGAGACAATTTACTTCATATAATGTCTTTGTCTTTGACAAACCCTACAATTACTCATTAGTTAGTGCCCCACCCACAAACTTAAAATGTATTTTCTGAAAAAATAATGCTGGTGACCTATTTGTTTTAAGCCTGATTCTTTTAGTTTAGTACCTGAATATTATTTATAGAAAAAATAAGAAAAATCTGAATGTTACAACATTTAAAAAAACAACTTTAAAAGATACTCTTTGGTTTTTTTGTTTTTTTCCAAAATAAAGGTGTTTTAGCCACAAGTTAAGGGTTTTTTGTTTAAATATTGATACTCAGTATACTCTAAATTATTTTTTTCATTAAATTTGATGTTTCACCAATACAGTGACATAAAATTTTCTTATAATTGTTGTCATTTAAAAAAATATACATAGACTTAGTTTTCATAGGTGAAATTTCATCCTGAACTGCCGCAATGCAGGGTATACTAAAAGAAATATTCATAGAATTTTCCCAAAGCTGGTGACCCCCTCTTTTTATCTCCTATTTTTGTAGATCAGATAATAAACTATCACCAAACAAAGTTTCGTGAAATTCTGAATGTTTTGAAAAAATGGTGAAACTGTAGCGATCGTCTTTAATTCAGTTAACTGTACATGTATGGTCAATTTGATTTGAAAAAATGATATTGTGTGATCGGCAATTTAAGAGATAAATATGACTCCATGTAAATGAAATACATCCAGTACATATAGTTTTCCTTTCAATGCCCTAGGTGATAACACAGAAGTCGATTAATTGTGAAAAGTAAAGAACTTTATTGTACAGGAAGTGACTTGCGAAACATGCGCAGTAAATGTCAAGCCTAGTTTGGTTTCCTTGGAAGTGGGTCATTGGATATTTACATTCCGAAATAATGGAATTACTGGGAGGTAACACTGTCATTTTTAATTATTGCGGTGTTTTTGTAAAGATTAATCATTAGTCTATCGAATAAGGAACTTACTGTTCACTGACAAAGAAAAGATCGACACATGCAGCCATTTGAAACGATTCCGGTATTTTAATTTTTCACTCCAGGTGGGTCATAAAAGTGGCTGCTGCAGGGGCTAGCAGAGAAACAATCACAAAAATAACATCGCAGCTTCAGGGTCCAAAAAATCCACTCGTCCTCTCGTATGTATGAGTGAGAAATGGATGAGGACGAGTGAAATATCTGTCATGGTCGTCCGACAGGACGAGTGGTAAATAGGAGGTACTAAACAAATAAGTTTTTCCGGATGAAAATTATCTTACAGGAGACAAAACAGTCATTTCATTATTGAATAAGACCATTAAGGGTATTCTGGAAATCAAATATTGAAACAGGACATAAAACCTGCTGGTACCCGCTCCAAATAAAGACCGGTTTCAAGTCAACCTAATGATATAACCCGGGACATTTTCATTGCATACAGATGTTTTAATATGCCTCGGGTAGATCTAATTCAATACAAGTGAGTTTGCCAATTTATTAAAACGATCGACATTAACAATAACGCAAATACTCTCCCGAAACCAGGTCCAAAAACTCCGTTGTTCTGGCTTTATTAATTTCTTATAACTTGATCGGATAAAATGATACCGGATATTCAAACCTGGTATTTAATGTTCATTGCTATGGGAGACAATATAATTAGCATTTCTGTTTCGTCTGAAAAAAAAAGCCAGTCAAATATTAGACGGGTTTTTCTCTTCGGACGAGTGAGGATCGAGGCAGGGCAAGTGTTTTTTCAAAGTCACTTGTCCTACAGGACGAGTGTCCTTTCCGGAAATTTTTGGACCCTGAGCTTGTCCCTAAAATGGGGGGTAGGGTTTCAGTTTTTTTTCAGCAGGAGTAAAACTTTTCCTCAAATGGATTGAGGGGGGGGTTGGGTTGTCAAAACGACCCCTTTCTAGAACCAAAACAGCTCAACGCAGAAACGCCCCATTACCAGAATGGTCCACTTTTTTTTATAATGCTTTTAAATAGTAAAATAGTTGAAGTTATACACTTACTGTTATTTTGACCACACAGTACAGGGGTTTTTTTTTTTTTTTACTAAGAAAGTGATGCCGATAATCGGCATCGTCCCCTCAGCAAATTTTCCCCAAAAAATGAAGTTTTCCCATGAGAAATCAATTTTTCCCTAAGAAATCAACTTCCCTTACTGTAATACAAAGTATTGTACTAAGATTTAGTTAATGAACCCACTCCAAGACTGAAAGATCGGCTGCAAAATCGACCAATATTTTCATTGTTTAATGAGTCATCCTCCTTCAAGCTCCAGGGAAAACAGTCACCAGTCGGAGGATTTCATACTTTCTATTCAGGGTTGTGGAAATCTAAGAAAGTCCACTTGTCCGCCAGTGCGGCTTACTTGTCCAAAACAAAACAGTTTTAAACTGCATTCAACCACGCCTTGTCAAAAAGACTCTGTCTTGTTTGTCATATTCCTTGTTGTGGTACTTTTTATATTTACGTTTATAGCTGCCAGATGCTCCTGTGGTCTCCCAGCTTCCCGCATTCCGTTTACTTTGAATATTTAATAAATAAAACGATCCATTTTCACCGATTTTACGCATTAATTGATCTCTGAATCGCAAATTGTTTCAGTTTGAGACGGTTTCCGGCAGAGGAGATAATGCCTAAACCTAGGCCCATTCGCACCGAAGCTGTACCATCAGATTTAAGGCTAAAATATTCACATGTACGACATTGTCGTAAGAGATCTTTGAATCGGAGCTAATATGACAAGAATAGAAATATCTTAATCCCCAATGGTGATCTTGAAAGTATTCAGACATTTTCCAGAGGAAAAAGGTCGACATGCAAAGACAGCAGCATTTTATACCGACCCTGTCGAATCCGGTGACTGCAGAAGTACACCAAATGTGTATTTTGGGTTTCCAGAATTCAGGGATCATCTCAAGCTGCTGTTTATCTTTCGAAATTTCAATTTGTGCAAAGGGTGAACATTTGCGTTTCACTGCTTAATGTTTACAACAGATATTTTTTTCAAATGCACCATAAAAGTAATGACACCATGTTTTACCTTGATCAAATATCTGTAAGTTTTGTGAATTTCATTAATTTTCTCTTAAAGATTGATTTTAAATGTGAACTCAAATAACATAGGGGTCAATTTCAAAAATATCGAAAGTGGTAAAAATTGGACTATAGGCAAATTTTGGTATTGAATGTCAGATTAAACAGACAATGTTGACGGGAGCTTCTCAGTAGCGTGTATGGCCACCATTTCTTCTGATGCAAGCCAGTATTCTCCTCTTCATGGAGTTGACGTAACGTCTAATGACGTCATTTGGAATTGCCTGCCATTCTAACAGTGAAGCCTGTCTCAGGTCATTGATGTTGTTTATTTGGTGATTTGTTCGTACTCTGCGCCCGAGTTCGTCCCAGATGTGCTCAATGGGGTTAAGATCCGGGGAGACTGCAGGCCAGGGTAAGACGTTCACATTATTGTTTGCCAAGAAATTATTGGTTACTCGGGCAGTATGGGGTCTAGCATTATCATGTTGAAAGATTGCCTGAGGGCCATGGTTCTGCATAAATGGGAGCAAATGATTGCGCAGAATATTGATATAACCTTGTGCACTGAGATTTCCCTCAACAATCACAAGTTCTGTCTTTTGGTTAGGGTTGACTATTGAGGCCAAAATCTACTATTGCGATAGTATTGACATTGGACAAAATACTATTGCAATAGTATTGATATTGCCTGTTACTATTGCAATACTATTGCAATACTATTGGATGAATTGCAAGAGATGATTTTCAACAAATTACATCTTGAAACCATGTTTTATGCTAATACTTTCTCCGAGTAGTTTAAATTTTACTTGAGTACATGTTTTGAATAGCAAATAAAGGGGAAAATGGAGTTAAATGCATGATGCTCCATAAATTTCAATGACTATTTATTCTAAATACAGATGGTTCACAAACAATTTAACATACCTAATTACTCTAAACTTTTGAAGAAGTCAACTTTTAAGTCTGATTGATATACAACAGCACGCAAAGCACAAAATGCCGACAAATGCTGATGGTTCATAAACACACCTAATAAAAAGGTAATTATAAAGCAACTTTAAACTTTTAAAGAAGTCACCTTTTAAATGTGAGCCCTTAAGTTTTTTTTTTTTTTTTTTTGAGTTGATAGAATTTTAGATTTACCCATAATTGGCCAATATATTCAGACAGAAAAAAAAATTGTTAAGTCTCCAAATCTTTGAAAAAAAGGGGGTGGCCGAAATAATAGGTTTTACCTTGTTGTATGTGTATCCAAAACGATAAGGATAAAATCTGACAAATTTAGATCTATTTACAGTTCCGGTGAAGGAGTCAAAACTATAGTAGACCTATACATATAGTTTCGCCATCTTTTTAATATTGAAATACATATGTTTCAAACCAGTGTTCCCTCAAGCTTTCTATTTCAAGGGTACACTTAACCCCTGAGCTGTGAATCTGCGGGTAAGATTCCATATTAGAGGGTATGACACTAATGGTTCCCAACTAGACGTAAAGCATTCTATATTGATGATTTGCAGCAGAAAGTGTGTTATATTAAGATATTTGTATAAATTTACTGCTTAAAGTCATTAAAAAGCTGAAAAGACGATCTGAAGTGACTCTGATCGGACAATGTCAAAGAGACATTTTGTTGTGTCATGGGTTTCTGTGTTTTTTACACCGATCAGTTTTTCATGTCTGTTAATTTCTGGATAGGTATTTCCACATGATTTGACAAAAAAATGTCAATAAGGGTAACAAGTAACTTCAAAACCTGTCATTTTACACAAGAAAAGCAGATAACGGCCTTTTTTGTCCATGCATTTTCTTGCGTGAAGTCTCGGGTGTAACCAGAATTTGTTATGTGAATTTCAATTCTATAACGTGATTTATGCAATAGTTTGCGCGAGTTGGAACACTGTTAAACATCATCTTACCTTTTTTAGCCCGAGAAAGAAGTAGCTTTTTAATACGACTTAAGTCATAGTACAGAAGTGGATGGTATAGATCCAAGATCAGACAGCATGTTCTGTGTAGTCTGATGTCTATCTACAACATCCGACAACGCTTTGAAAATTGCCATCTTGCCATCAGCAGAGTAAATTAGAACGACCATAAATGTAGATCTATATTACAAGCCATCTGTCTACAAGATGCCTGTAGGCCTGTCGTGGGTACACAAATGTTTGAAGTAAAATTTGGATAAGGGGTATGACGTAACATGGAAATCATTCGAAGCAACAGGGTTGTAACGCACCTGTTTAATTTACACACTTAAACTGGTCTGCTCCAAGAAACTTATATCTGGCTGCAGGTCGACCTCCAATCAATTCAAAGTGACCACGCAATAAGGCTATTTCATGCACGATTTACACTAGCTGATAGTGCCTTTTTGCATTTAGTAATACAGCTGTTTCAAGAACACCCCAGTCGTGTCACATGTTTTGTTTAGTCAGCATAAAAAAGTCCGGCTGTTTTCTAAAAATAATTCCTTGCAGCCGACACAAAAGGAATGCATTTGAAATGGATTACTGATAAATAAAGAAAAGAAAGAACGAGGTTTAGTATTCATTTTTCATAGTAGATTTACTTACTGCTTATGGAGGGACAACATGCATGATTATGGTTTTTAGCTGTTTTTGCGGCCTGTGTAGACTAAGATTAGACTGTAGGCAGACTGTTTGGTTTGATCTTTGATCTAAATCCACACTATTTGCTTTGGTGTGAAGTTTTTAACGAAAACACCCTTAATGTTGGAAACATTTTGGTCTAATTTCATGACTTAAAATTACCACTGAGTTAGTCAGCTCTCGAAGGATTCGTTTTCGTAATGATGAACATTGCCATGCAGAAATGAATATTATGCAGCCGATCATTATTGAAAACATATTTCGAAAAAATTATCTGTCAAATATTTTGGGAAATTAACGTTACAGAATGTCCGAATATTTAGGAACATTTGCTTTTGGAAGTGTTCAGAGAAAGGATTAAAAATAAATTATTTTTGGAATTATGTAACATGTCCGAACTTTTAGGGCATCCGAATACATTAGCGAATTGCGTTATTTTCTCTCTCTTTCTTGTCAGTGAAACTATCGAAACTATCGATATTTGAGGTAACTATCGGCGATAGTTATCGATTTACAACTGAACAATCGATGCAGTAGCATCGACACGCTTGCCATCGGGATCCATTGATAGTCCGATGTATCGTTACACCCCTACTTTTGGTTGCCCTTGATTCCTCCCCAGACCATGACGCTGCCGCCACCAAACCTGTCCATTTCCCTGATGCAACATTTGGCAAATCTTTCATTTTTGCGGCGGTAAATTCTCACCCTACCATCTGCAAAGCTGACCCTGAAGCGTGACTCGTCTGAGAAAATGACATTGTTCCATTGGTTTCGCCTCCAAAGGCGGTGACGTCTTGATCATGCCAATCTTGCAGCCCTATGACATGCCGTTAGAATCGGTCCAATGTAAGGTCTGCGAGCACGAAGTGGAAAATTTAATCTCCTCAGACGGTTTCGGATCTGAGCAGTGACCCCTAGCTGCCGAGCAGTTATTGTGGCTGGCATAAAACGATTATGTAAGTGAGCTAACGTAATAGCGTGATCGTCTCTACGTGACGTCGCATGCTCTCTACCTGGTCTTTGGTGGTCGCGGACAGAACCAGTAGCTGTATAGCGAGTTACAAGGTTGTGAATGGTTTGGCGAGAGCACCCAAATTGCCGTGCAACATCATTTACCCTAGCACCGGCATTTAGCATGCCAATAGCCTGATTTCTCTGATTTTCAGAGAGCCGTGGCATCGCTAAGAACTATCGAAAATACCGTATTTCCCCTAAGTATTCGGACGGGAAAAAATAATTATTTGTTTTGGTGTCTGAAAATTTACAAAAATAATTGTCTTACTGTCCGAAAATTTAGGGATGAATTGATGATGGAAATCTCTATCCGAAAACTTCGGTTCCTAACGCACTGTATCAAAGAACATTTTAATAATTAACGATCCATTATCTACAGTTTTGTGGTGTCAATTAACAGTAAGTATGACAAATAATACCTGTCAATCACAGTAGTTCCCAATTAAAAGTTTAATGACAGTATGAATGTTTGCAAATGTTTTTCTACCTGAAATACGCTTTAATTATTTCCCCTACACAATCCAAGATCAAAGAGGATGACGTAGTATGCTGCCGAATGTATGATCAAGTACTGCACATACTCGCTTGTTAGTAATTTGATTGTTTGACCTAACCAAACCTGGTTACGTTGTTCATACACATTCTTGTCTCCTTGTCAACATGTCGAACTGTGTACAGGGCCTTACAACTATCAATACTGTTATGCATTAAAAGTGTATCTTACAGCGTTTATCGCTAAAATTTACAACTTTAATGCGTCACGGTTTTTGACTTAAATATCTAGCCCGTGTAACACAAATTAGCGCTCGTATTCAGTTTACCGCGATCATCACATGCCATACAAAGGATTAATCCTTAAAACAAAGATCGATTTACGATTCTCAGGTACTTGCTAATTAACCCTCTCCCAAACAAGCCCTTGTTTTTACGTGTCTGCAGTACAAGTTTTACGAAAACACTGTGGGAAAAGGAGAAATTGCTCGTAACAAGCAATTTATCCTTTTCTCACCGTGTTTTCTACCCCTTTGGAGAACTTTCTGCCATTTTAATAACTTTTAAAATTTGAAATTGTCGTATGCAAGCTCTTTCAGTTTGGAAGGGTCTAAAATTTGTCCTTTGGGAAAGAGTATTGCGGGTCTTCATCGAACTTCTAAACCATTATAATTTCGTGTCCCAGAATGCTTTTTTGATTTCTGGGGCGAAATCTAAAAATACCTTAAGAGGCTATGTAGCCTTTTAAGGGAACACCATCAAAAAAAATTTTTTTTTGTAGTTTTATGATTCTTAATTATTGATGATTTGTATTGTTTTTTCATATAAATTTTAGTGATATATATATTTTTTAATTTGGTGGGAAGTGAAAAATCTAAATACCCACCTTTAAAGTAGGTCAGAATGTTTGTCATGATTATAGCTTGGATGAGTTTGAAAATGAGTCATGTCAGGTCAAAAACTAGGTCACCAGGTCAAATCTTAGAAAAACCTTATGTAAGCTGTAGAGGCCACATTTTCAGTCCAATAATCTTGAAATTCGGTCAGAATGTTTGTCTTGATAATTTCTTAGACTAGTATGAAAATGGGTCATGTTGGATAAAAAACTAGGTCACAAGGTCAAATCTCAGAAAAACCTTTTGTACTATAATTACAGTCCAATATTCTTTAAACTTTTGTTAGAATGTTTGTCTTGATGATATCTTGGTTGAGTTTGAAAATGGGTCACATGGAATAAAAGTTTCAACCTTGGTAAACCGTGTGTACGCTCTAGAGGCCACATTTTCAGTCCAATAATTATGAAATTTGCTTTGAATGTTTGTCTTGATAATATCTTAGACTAGTATGAATATGGGTCATGTTGGATAAAAAACTAGGTCACTAGGTCAAATCTTGGAAAAACCTTTTATACACCCTACAGGCCACATTTTCTCTCAAATACTCATGAAAGTTTGTTGGAATGTACGTCTGGATAATTTCTACATGTCAAGTAGGCCGCTGAGACAAATTCTAGAAAAAACTTGTGTGCACTCTAGAGGCCATATTTGTAAGCCCAATACTAATGAGTGTTTATCAGAGTGTTTGTCTTAATATCTCTGAAGAGATTGGAAATGGGTCATGTTTGATCAAAAGGCTCAGGTGAGTGACTTAGGGCTATCATGGCCCTCTTGTTCTTGTTTGTGATCAACACTTAGTGTTTCTCTGTAAGTGATCTTACTTGAAACAGACAACGATGTTTCAGCACGTGGGTAGTGTTGAAAACCGGAAATCGAGGATCGAGCAAAGCGTGCACGGTACGCCTGAGGGGGATTATCAATATTGGGAGTGTATTGACAGGCCAGTCGATAAGTGTAGTAAAGGTTAATCAATGAGAACAATAGCCTGTTCAAAATTGGGTATTTAGTATGTAAAGTTTTCATTTTTGCTGAGTATAGATTGAAAAAAGGCAGTTGTCTGACGTCAAATTTTCCCGAGTCGGACATAGGATTTCCGCATCCCTGCTATTCATTCTTTGCATTGAATTTTCCAATTTAGCTTGCGGTATATTACAAAAAACACTGGATCCCAGCAGACTTCGAAAATTTTTCCAAAGATCCACTCGTCCTGCAGGACATGTGGAATAAAAAGTTGTCCTTCATAGCTTTTTACTCCTCTTGCAGGAAAGATACTCAAGTCAATAATTCAAACATATAAGTTTTATTTTTTACTTCAAATACAAGACTTATGTTTGTGTAATGTTTGGTCACTAAGGCTAAGGAACTTTTTGCAATATTTACAATAAAGGCTTAAGGGCGTCGTCTTCGTACACAGCCCATTCAAATTCTCTGAGCCAAGACTCTTTTAAAAGTCTTTTTCTTTTCGTACTGTTATACTCTTTTTGTGCTGATTTACACTTAGACAGTTTCTCGCTATCCCCTCCTCCCTGTTTCTCATCGTCATTCTTTCAAAAGAAGCTTCTGATGTCCGTCTTTTTTTTATACCCCCCACAACGAAGTGGAGGGGGGTATACTGGAATCGCCATGGCTGTCTGTCCATCCATCCGTCCGTCTGTCTGTCCGTAGATACAAATTTGTCCGGCGAAATACTCCGACAGTTTTTCAGGTACTGAACTCAACTTTACACACTGTGTTCCTATATATATGAAGTTGTGCATGTGCAATTTTCATGACCCTGCTGCGATGTGTTGCAGAATTACATTGTATTTCCCCTTGAACTTTTTTCATTATGGACAAAGAACGAATAGGTAACATGCACATGCAAAAGACAATACCTCTTATATGTTTCTCTCTAAAAACATCTTTTTAAGCCTAGGATATCATTTCAAAGAAATAACTTGTTAACAAATGATCCGATTCATGAGGCAGACTAGTCCTTTGGTATGCAGATAATTATACCCCTCACAAACTTTGTTTGTCTATAGCTATTTTGTTCGCTCTATTTCTCAATGACTACAGGGTGGATTTCAATCAAACTTCACAGGAAGTTTCAATATGAAGCCAAGATGTGCATATTATAATTCGGTTATGGTTGAATGATTTTCAAATCAGTTATGGCCCTTTTATGATTCTTTTTTGTCTGTGCTATTATTCAATAACTATTGGACAGATTTCTATCAAACTTCATGGAAAGTTTCAGTTTAATGCAAAGATGTGCATATTGTAATTTGGTTATGGTTGAGTGATTTTCAAATGAGTTAATGGCCCTTTCATGATTTATTTTGTCTGTGCTATTTCTTAAGAACTACTGGACAGGTTTGTATCAAACATCATAGGAAGTTTCCATATAAAGTGAAGATGTGCATATTATATTTTTTTTATGGTTGAATGACTTTTCCAATCAGTTAATGAGTTATTGCCCTTTGATTAAGTTTTTTTTTTTGGAGCTTTTTCTCAATAAGTGCTGGACAGCTTTCAATCAAACTTCACAGGAAATTTTATTACAAAGAAAAAATGTACGTGTTTATTTTGGTTATGGTTGAATGATTTTCCAATGAGGTTTAGCTAATTGATGATTTTTTTTTTTTGTCGTAGCAATTTCTCAATAACTACAAGATAGATTTCAATTAAACTTCATAGGAAGTTTCAATATGAAGCAAAGATGTGCATATTATAATTTGTTCATTGTTGAATGATCTCCAACAGAGTTATGGCCCTTGATGAATTTTTTTGCTGCTCTATTTTTCAATTACTATAGGTCAGATTTCAATCAAGCTTTAAGAGCAAACACTGATGAGCACATTGTATTATCATTATGGTTTGTTGATTTTCTACTTAGTTATGGCCCATTTGTGTATTTTACTGATTAGTCCTTCCCCATGGTATTTCTCAAGTTGTACAGGAAGGATTTTGTTCAAATTTTAAGCAGGGAACACAGGTTTTTTGCTCACTACTGTTATACTGGTAAAGCGAGTAGAGTGTTATGCACTTATCCATACAATTTATCAAAAGAAATAATGGTTAGCAGACTGCATTGAGTCATGAGGGGAATGGAATAGGAGCCCATTTCAGGTTGCTTTTCAAAGTTTCTTTTTGTTTCAGTATTTATTAGCTGTGTAAAACTCTCTTACATTTTGGACTTGGACATTGTGCATTTGTGTGACAAAGAGTTATTTTTTGACATGGAGCTGGTGGGGGTATTCATCACCTTCAGTTATAGCTCTAGTTTAACAAACTTTTGCATTTTGCAGATGCTCGAAATCGAGTCATCAATTTCTTACTTACGTAGCAACAAATGGACATATCTAAAATGCTGACGGAATGTACCGGAAAAATCGAAAAGACTTAACATTTAATAACCGGTTTAAAGTAACGCATTTATAATCATTTTGTCAGTAGAATTTACCAAATTCATTTCCATCATTAAATTTTTTCGTAATTTTTCAACATGCATATGGCTCTCAATAAACGAGACATTTTGGGACTGCGACGGTGATTTATACTACATCGATCAATATCTTCTGGGTGTTTGACTACCCTGAATTAAGCGTTTATCAATGCTCAGTTGATCAAATTAATAAAGAAGAATTCCAATCGCGTTTGTAAGTTGATTACGGGACAAAATAGTTGATTTTTCTGTCACAAATAGACTACAACTTTCTTCAACCACAATGCTTTTATGTCATTTGCAAAGTTGCTCATTATTTCTTACTCGTTCGGAAGGAGGACCACTTGCAAATTTCTGCTTGTCCTAAATTCGTCATGATGAGCGGATGAGTGGAATTTTAAAGACCTGCCCAGCATTTGGTATTCAACATACTCATTGGTACGTTACCTACTACATGGAAACCAGTAGTTGGTATTTATTCTGGACAGGGCTGATTGCGTGATTCACGCTAGAATCGTCTAGGTCGCCCAAATATTGCTACATAATACGTGACAAAGAAGGAAAAAAAAAGATGAAAAGAGATGCTGAAAAGATTTCATATATATAACATTTATAAACTCGAAGAAAATTTTTCATTGAAGGGAGGTAACCAATGACACTTCCGGAAAACCAGATTGTCTGAAGTGTTCTATTTTTAGATCACTCGCAGACTTATTCCGCTAAACAGGAAAAAACCCTCCTTCTCTCCACATTCAAGCATTATGAAAACATACAGTATGCAGAGTTCTGCCGAGGACGCGCCATTGCCAGATCGGCGCTAAAAAATTATAGACGGCGCATTAAATTATGTCTAATGGGCCAACTGCACGTCAAAAATATGCTGCGTCGGCCGTAGGTCAGAAAAATATGTGGGGCGAATCAACTGGTATAAAGTGGTTCCTGCTTTATCTGTTTAGTTATCGGAATTCAGAAAGACGCTTGGAATGAAGTTGTTGTTCGTATCAGCGATTTTCATTGGATAAACTTCTTCAGCAACAAGGCGTTTCCCAAATTTTGACCAATAGATATCTTTGTCGCAACTATACGGAATGCGTTTTCGAGTTTGTTCTGCATCAGATGATTGCAGTCTTCGTGATGGCTGAAAAGAAGCCGACGAAAAAAACTAGATCCATACACAGTTATTTTGGCCAATCTGCGTTAGAAAAGGCCTAAACAGATACTCAGCTTGAGCCTGTCGATCGGCCGAATACAGACTCGGAACACCTAGAAACCTCAACAGATGATGATAAGTCTGACCTCAGGCAAAAAGTTCGTCGTATGAAAAACGTTTTCAAAATAAATGGTTCTCGGATTTTCCCTGGTTGCTGTATGACTCTGAAAAAAGTCCCTGGCTTGTTCATTGTGTATAAGACACAAAAAAGCGCAACTTTCTCACGGACCCTAATAAAAACTTCAGAACTAGCACATTAACGAGGTACGCAGATACTGCAGTTCCGATCATAAAGCTGCAGTCCTTGCAGATTCGATGACTGGTGATCTCAAGAAGAGTGTTAAACATATTTTTGATGAGTAAAAGAGTAGTGTCTTGTCAGCTGTAAAGGTTGTATTTTGGACAGCCAAAGAAGATATTTCAGTAACAAAATATGCAAGTCTTTTGAATTTGTTGGAAAATCTTGATTGTCCTAATATTTCTGCACTTAAATGTGGTAAAACTGTTTCTTATTCCTCTGATAAATCTACTACTGAATTGATGGAGGCACTGGCTTATTTTGCAAGAAAATCAGTTCATATCTATGTGGAAAAAATCTCCATTCTATGTCTCATTCTATGTCTGATTGACTGACTTGGCCCCATGTAGCATTAAGATGGCCCAACTTTTTAAGCTTGGGTGGGCCAGTGGCCCCTATAGCTCAAAACCTTGGCAGAACACCGAGTATGTTGATATATTGATGTTGTATAATCACTATTTTTTGACACTAATCACAGTCTAGTCTGGAAAAATCCATGATTATTTTGATTATTTTATTTCATTTAATAATTTTGGTGAAATATATCGGACTTTGTTTGAGAACCGATCTCAAAATGTAAATGAATAGCAGACATTTTTTCCTCTCGATTGAGTTTGTGATTTTATCTATGCGCGAACTGATGGAGATTAGCAATTGTTGATTTCCTTCTAGATCTAGTTTAACTTCATGAAGATCTTGGACAAAGTTGTCCTTCTCAAGAGACAAACTAGACCTAGATCAAATCTGCAGTTCATAACATGTGACTTTTTCTGCAGTGTCATAATTTAAGTGAAAAGATGTCCCATAATTGGGGTAACTACAATAAAAAGCTGAAACTTTCAGATGCCAAGACTACAAAATGAATCAATCCTTTCTTAGGGTCCAAAAATTAGCCAAAATCCAATGAATGGTTGGAATTTGAGGCTGATGAACAATCCGAGAGAAGGCAATCGGTCACCGATGATCCTGGGTCAAACAGCATAATTGTTGAAGACAGAGAGAAAGGATGCAATAGGTATCTACATCCTATGACCCTTGTCAGCTTTCTCTCATTCATGAAGCTGAGAGTTCAGTGTTCACCAAAAAAAAAAAATTAATTCAGTTTCATATGTTTGAGTGTTAGTGCAAAGATTAAAACCAGTGTTATATTGATAGTACATGATGTATAGTGTATATCACATTGATGTACACCAACATATATAGCAAGACAGTAAATTTTCCCCAAATATGGCCTTTGTCGCACGTTTTTTCCCCTTTAGACAAGTGTCCAGTGTCTTCCCCAAAGCCTAAAAAAAAGCCCTGCAGTAAGTTTTGAGAAGGATTTTTGAAAACAATGAAGGAAAAGAAGATGACACAAATTTTTGAAAGACTAGAAACCATGTTTGGAAAAGGAGAAAACGCTTGTTACCACTATTTTCTCCTATTCCAAAAATGTTTCCAAAGTCATTTAAACTTAGGATTGTGTAGTTAAGGGTTATTTATCATTTTTCCGCAATGTTTCTACCTTTTTGTGAACAAAATTATTAGTTTGTGCAACACTTTATTTGTCATTGGCAAATGTATTCAATTTGGACAACTCTATGATTTTATTGTTTGGTAAAGATCGATTGATTGAATGGTGTTTTATGCCGCTTTCAACATTATTTCAGTCATATAATGGCAACAGCTCACATATTCATGCATATCCTTAGTTTCACCAGTACAAGGCTAGGGCTCTGACGTGTCTTGCCCAAGGACACTCCCATGAAAAAACCAGTGGATCTAGTGAGGCTGGAACCTGGAACCTCCACTTTACCACTGAGTCACTTTACCACTGAGCCATGCAGGGCCCCTTTGTTTGGTAGAGTTAACTCTTTCCCAACCAACAACATTTGGGACTTGTCTTAATTGAAAGCACTTGCAGACAATAAATATGGCTGAAACCTTGAAATTTGTTGCTGAAATGGTAGCAAACTGGTTAGTGCCAGCATTTTCTCTATTCCCAAAATGTTTTAAAAGGTCTCTTCCCTAGGGTCACACAAACTTTGGATAGTAAAGGGTTAAAATGATGTAGTAAAGTTAGGCCTTTGAAAACATTGGGAAAAAGAAAATACGAGGGTTGTTAAAAAATTATCCGGATTTTGCCTTATAAAAAATTATTTGCGAAGCAATCATGCTAAATTTTGCATCATTCTCTGTCGGAATTCAATCCGCGCATGTCTGTGCGTATGTTATATTCTTCTTTCATAAAACGCGCTTGCAGTTGCCATCGAAAATGCCATGGTAACGTGTTCCCGGTGCAGCGCAAAATATTATATCTATACTCGCCCTTCTCTTGTACATATCGTTTCTCTCGTAACTGATTACATTATGAAATTTAAGCAGAATACAAAATTTGGAGCTACTTACATCGTGATTAAATTTGACGTCATTTGACGGTTAAATGCTTCAGAAAATCGCGTTTAAATACAGTTGGGGTAAAAGTTTTGAACGTTAAAGATGGCGTCAACTGACCATCTGGAAATCCGGTCCATAATAAAATTTTGCCAGCAGGTAGGAGAAACTCAGACAAACACATACAAAAAAAATATCATGGCGAAAGGGAATAATTCGGTCACACGGACACTTGTGTATGATTGGCATAGACGCTTCAAAGAAGGGGAAGAAAGCATTAACGACCGAGAAGGAACAGGTAGAAAGAAGAAAATACCAGCGACGTTGGTAACGTCCATTGGCGAGGCCCTGAGGCGAGATCGGCGTTTGACAGTGTGGACCTTATCAGAGACCTTCGACAATGCCTCGTCCCATGCTGCAGGGGCCACAGATCTGGAGCTGGCTTTACTTGGACTTGAGACCGTGTTCCATCCGCCTTACTCTCCAGATATGGCACCATTTGACTTCGCCATTTTCCCAACCATAAAGGCACAACTAAAGGGTGAGAAGTATCAGTCCCTTCAATAACTGCGAGTTGCAACACGTTTAATTACGAAGGAGAACAAGTCCGAGTGGTACAGGAATGTTTACAGCCAGTGGGTACGCCGTCACTGACGATGCATACAGTATGGGGGGGGGGTGGGCGAGTACTTCGAGAAAGAATAGGTAACGTTGCCTGATGACTTTCCGACGACGTTGATGACGTCGTATATTGTAGCGTTTCGTGCGCCAGTTCCTAGTACCTGTGCATGTTTGATTGCGTGTAAAATCAACATGTATTGTTCGATTGTTGAAATATTTTGCACTTTTGTACATAATGTGGTTTTACGATGCGTGGACTTTTGTTGCATTACGATAACTCATTAAAAATTTATAGACTTAATCCGGATAATATTCGAATGACCCTTGTATTCAGGAATCCAGCATTTTTCCCTTTTCTACAATGTGTTCCACCTTGTTTCAGACAAGTTTCATGAATTTAGCTATATTTGATTTATGGCCTACAAGTGCTGTCAAACTTAACAAAGCTTAAATTTCATTGTTTGGTAAAGAGTAACAAAAAAACCTGGACATTACAATGTTATTGTCATTTTTCCTGAATGTTTCTCAAAGTAGCAGATTGTGTAGATCTAATACCAGACTGCATATTCTGTACAATTTCATCTTTGGCTATGCTGTCTGCATAAGGCAGTTTAATCTTGTTCTTTGGTGTGTTAAAACAGCCAGAGTAGAGATCAGCTACCTAAGGCAGTGTTTTAACAAATCTATGTTAATACTCACTGTTATTTTTTGTTAAGAATTGCTGTATCACTGTTCCAGTGTCTTCGTGTAGGGTAACCCAGGCGTAGTCCAATTCTATCCAAATGTCAGAATCCTTTCAATTTATCTGAGTTGCTTAAATCCCCACTTAACTAGTTCTATCACAAATTAATTTCACAGCGGAACAAGACAAAGAATTACTACGCCGTGCTTACAAAAAATAGTTCATTTTAACTACAATTTTAACAAATCTACGTTAATACTCACTGTTATTTTTATGCCCCCCTTCAACGAAGTGGGGGTATATTGCTTAGCTAATGTCGGTCAGTCGGTAGACCTTGCCTTGTCCGGATGATAACTAGACACAGAATTGACCTAGGTTCATCAAATTTGGCACAGACATGCGTCTCGGAGTGTAGATGATCCCTATTGATTTTGAGGTCAATCGGTCAAAGGTCAAGGTCACAGTGACTGTCAACATGTTGATATATAGACCAAAAGTTGTCTGGATGATAACTAGACACAGAATTGACCTAGGTTCATCAAATTTAGCACAGACATGCGTCTCGGAGTGTAAATGATCCCTATTGATTTTGAGGTCAATCGGTCAAAGGTCAAGGTCACAGTGACCGTCAACATGTTGATATATAGACCAAAAGTTGTCCGGATGATAACTAGACACAGAATTGACCTAGGTTTGTCAAATTTGGCACAGACATGCGTCTTGGAGTGTAGATGATCCCTATTGATTTTGAGTACAATCAGTCAAAGGTCAAGGTCACAGTGACCGTCAACATGTTGATATATAGACCAAAAGTTGTCCAGATGATAACTAGACACAGAATTGACCTAGGTTTGTCAAATTTGGCACAGACATGCATCTTGGATTGTAGATGATCCCTATTGATTTTGAGGTCAATCAGTCAAAGGTCAAGGTCACTGTGACCGTCAACATGTTGATATATAGACCAAACCTTGTCTGGATTATAACTAGACACAGAATTGACCTAGGTTCGTGAAATTTGGCACAGACATGCGTCTTGGAGTGTAGATGATCCCTATTGATTTTGAGGTCAATCAGTCAAAGGTCAATGTCACTGTGACCGTCAACATGTTGATATATAGACCAAACCTTGTCCGGATGATAACTAGACACAGAATTGACCTAGGTTTGTCAAATTTGGCACAGACATTCGTCTTGGAGTGTAGATGATCCCTATTGATTTTGAGGTCAATCGGTCAAAAGTCAAAGTCACAGTGGCCTTCAACTTAATGATATATAGACCAAACCTTGTCCAGATGATAACTAGACACAGAATTGACCTAGGTTCTTTAAATTCTGTACAGATATTCATCTAGGAGTGTAAATGATCCCTATCGATTTTGAGATTAATCCATCATAGGTCAAGGTCACAGTGGCCTTCAACTTAATGATATATAGACCAAACCTTGTCCAGATGATAACTAGACACAGAATTGACCTAGGTCCTTCAAATTCTGTACAGACATTCATCTTGGAGTGTAAATGATCCCTATCGATTTTAAGGTTAATCCGTGAAAGGTCAAGGTCACAGTGACCACCAGATGATTCAGGGCCCGCGCTGCCGTTCGCCACTTGAGCCATTTGCTAAAAAAAAAATTAAAGTGTCTCAAAAATCATCATATGTGGCTCAACTTGTGGCTCCAACATTTTATCCGCGTATTATCGGGGACGTAGTAAGCGTGCCGAAAAGAAAATCGATAACCCAGTCTGGATATCGGCGACTATTTACAATCTTGTATGTATACACACGGCGGTGTGTATAATTATGCGAACTGTTGACAGATTATCACGTTTAACAATTGAAGTGGGCTATAAATCAAAAAGATGACATCGATATTTCCCAATCAATTCTTTTGATATCAGTTTATGAACTGTGCCACTTCCTGTATCAATGTGGCAGTAGGGGGGCATGACTGTTTTACAAACAGACATCTTGTTTGTTAAGAATTGCTGACTTTAGAGAACTTTATTAAATGTACAGTCTGTAGTGATGCCTTCACTTTGAACTAATGAACAAATAAGTCAGGTGGAACTGTTTTAACTTAAATAATTTCACGAAATGTGTACAAGTACTGTTAATTATTATGTAACATATTTTGTGTAAAGTCTGCAGGTACACGGCCATACACATAGTGATTTAGGAAAACTTCTTTAGTTTTCCATCTGCCTATTTTCATTACTGTTTCAGGTAGAACTCCTATACCTATTGCGTTTGTAGCACCAGTTGGCCTAAATGACTTTGCCATATATCCTAATTTGTCAAGTCCAACAGTTTTAATGCCATCTTCTAAAATACTTGCTATTGTGTCTGCACTCAAAGCACGATAAGGCTTGTTGAGGGATAAGAACAATGGTCGATACTTTTCTGTCCTTAAATGTTCCATCTTAGAAATGTAAGTTTTTATGCAAGTAACTGGGTCACACTTGGAATCGCTTGACGAAGGTATATTGATTTCAAATCCTTGTCTATTAGTATCTATTAGTATCATTTTTAATCGCCCAAAAATGAATTGTCATCGATCTATTCTCTTCGAATTGAATGTCATCACAAGACATAATAGAGTGTATGAGCGAGTTATTGACTGGATTGTAAATGGTACCTCTTGGTGCTAAGTCCGAGGGTCTAGTCATAGCGACCAGAGCAAGTAAGACAATAGATTTCATCCTTAGTGTCTTTAAAGGGAGCATATCATCACTATCTAACTTTCTGAAGTAATCAGTGAACAAATGAACAGGCATTGGCTTTATCCTTCTCATTGGTGTCTTGGTGCCAGTTTTCACAAGGGCTGTAACTAAACGATGAATGTCTGGATCGACACCAGGTGACATCTTGCCCAATAACTGGAAGTATAAGTTAACGGCTGCTAAAGTAATCTTGAGGGCTGATTCAGGTCTTTCAGAGTTGTCAGCGACAGTACACAAGAAATCTGCAAGCACAGCTGCAGTGATTGGGAAAGAATTATTTTCAATGAGACAATGTCCCTTCCTCCAGGAAAATCAATGTGACATTTTGAAAACCAATGTGACAATTTAAGAAAAAAACACAAAATCTTTTAATTGCTTTCATTTATTTTTTTAAATAGTACTATCCCAATGCAAGTCAAAATGTAGCTAAATGCTTATGCTGGTTCTATATTTAATGCTTGGAATCAAACATAGTCATCTGGGTTCTCATTAGGTCCTGAATCCCAAGGGTCATTGAACCTTTGGCTGAAATTTTCAAGAGTCAAAATGAAATTTCCAAGCGTCAAAGAGAAATGATCAAGGGTCAAAATTACTTGGTTATTGTGGAAATATAAGGATGACACCAAAAGACAAAGGCCTAACCTTCACACACCCCCCCCCCCCCCCCCACCCCTTTTATTGTTCCATAAGACGAAGGTCTGACCATCACCCCCTCTCATTGTTATTTTCATTTCATTAAAGAAAAAAAAAAACAAGAACTTTTTTCTCATTATCACTCTTTACATATAATTATGTAAATTCACTGTTTAAATTCATTATAAATGATGTAGAAACAGTTTGAGACAACTCTGATCGGATGGTGTCAAATTGACAGTTGTTGTGTCATGGGTTTTCGCGTTTTATTTTTTCAGCGATCTACTTTCATATCTTTTTATTTCTTTTAGCAGTATTATAGCATGATGATTGAAATGAACTTATCAATTGGGGTAACAGGGAACATAAATACTATTAGACCATAAGCTGATTGAGAATGTTACCTATCTAATTCATGATGAAAAAAAAAGTGGCCTTCTCAATCAGCATAATATACACTGATAAACGTTTGCTGCATGTCCATGGATATGCTTGGGATAGGCTCGGAGAGAGATGTGATCTGAGAGTTGCTCTGATTCTCGCTAGGATCATCTGTATGAGCCTGTTAATAAACGATCATTGTGGGAAAGAAATTACTGATGGAGCCCTGACCTTCATGCAATTTTAAATTTTCGGTGGTATTTTCTAATGCTTAGGTAGTTGTTGAATTTGAATTTTACGGCAAAATCAGGGCAGTTTCATCAAGACGACAAAATAGGTTCAATATTCAATAAGCGTTTTATGATTGAAAACATGACGTCACACGCACATAGCTACTCATTTTATAGAGCGTCTAATCGGCGCTGATCAAAGGAGATTCGTCTGACTAAATTTCGTACTTTTACGACGTTGAAAATTGAATGGGACAAGGGCGCACTCATTGGCAAAAACGATGTGACATTTTGGATTTTAATGTGACTATGGCGCATGGCGCAAGCCTTTCCCAGTCACTGCAGCTGTGAAGCAATCTGTATGAGAATAATTTTTCTCCAAGCCAAATTGAATGTATTTATGGATATGATAGTTGTATGAAGCCCTGGTAGAGTCAGCTAAACTGTGAACGGTTTGCTTAGCGGCACATAAAGACCATCCTAAACACCTTAATCTTGTTGACCACAAACTCTCCAAGCGAAAATTTCCCATTTTCGATTTTTGAGTGGCTCCTTTCTTGGTCCAATCGCTACTACAGTTCGATTTGAGATAGGTAGTCATACTGGTGGTGCCACACTCATTCTGACCAGATCTTTGTACCACGGCTGAGCCTGCCATTTTGGGGCTATGATTGTAGCACAAGCTTTTTGTTGTTTTAACGTTAGTACATCTGGTATTAGCGCAAAAGGCGCGTTGACGTAATTGTTCATTATTGCCCAATCGTTCTGAGCGAAGGCATTGATCCCTGATGTCATAGGATCTTAGAACCTTGAATTGTATACTGGCAGTTGTGTTGATGTTATAGAGGCGAACCGGTCTATATCGTGGGGACCTCATATTTTGTCTAGCATTTTGAACAATGCTGGATGGAGTTTCCATTTGTACGTAGAGTTTAGATGGGAAAGGTAGTCCGCTTTCCAGTTTCTTTGTCCTGAAAGGTAACTTGCCGATAGGTGAATATTGTTTTCCATCGCTTCTATGTGGATGCTGCGGGCGATGGAGTCTAATTCTGCAACATGTCCGCCCATTCTATTGGTAAGTGCGACTGTAGTTATGTTGTCTGATAGAATCTGAACAGAGCGATCTGCAATACTGTCTTTGAACGATAGAATTGCCGTCAAAACCGCCAACGCTTCGCGGAAATTGGAACTTTTGTGGCTTATCCTTTGGTTCCAAAACCCTTGAGCACATTTGTTGCCTTGCCATGCTCCCCAACCTGATTTTGAAGCGTCTGTAACAATTTGTACATTAATCTTATTGTCTACTACTGTATACGCATTCCACTCAGTAACAGAGTTTAACCACCAGTACAGGTCAATCATTGAATAGATATCAATGTTCAAGATTTCATTCCATTCTTGCTTAGTAGCGAGTAATCTGTAAATGTTACGAAGCAATAATTTTGCTGGGAATATGCATTTGCTCATCGAAATACACTGCCCTGCTATCCTAGCTAATGTACGAGCTGTACAATTACCCCTGGTGATGACTTTTCTTATATCTTGCTTGAGTTTGCGAATCCTCTCACGACAAATCCTTATGACAGTTTTATCACCAGAATTTTCAATAATGTACCCCAAGTATTTGTGTACCTGTTTTGCCTCCAAAAACGACTTTTCAAAATTAATGGTCCACCCAAGTTCTTGTAATGTATCTATGAACAGTTCTTGTGTAAATGGATATCTGTATCCTTTCCAAGAAGAATGAAATCGTCTATGTAAACCACAATTTTAAGCCCCTTAGAGCGTAAGAAAGCAACAACTGGTCGCAGTACCTTATTAAAGAAATATGGACTACAAGAATGTCCGAAAGGTAAAACTGTCCACTTGTAATAAGTATCTTTGTACTTAAAACCAAGCAAGTCTTGATGATCTGAATGCACGGGAATGTGAAAGAATCCGTTTTTAAGATCTGCAGTTACTATATAATCTTTTGGTGCTATCAAAGATATCATAGTGTTTATATCCGCATTTTTGAAATTAGGAGGCTGGCATCTACTGTTTATGCTTCGTAAATCGATTACCAGCCTGAGTTTCCCATTTTTCTTTGGGACACAATTTATTGGTGAAACGCACTTAGGCTTAGAAGAACAAGTAATGATTAATCCTTGTGACAATAGAGACTGTATCTCAACATTTAAAAAGGTTAACTCATTAGATGAAAACTCTATATTTTGTAACTCAAAATTACTGATATCTTCAGTTAAAGGAAATTTAACGCCATTGGAAATCCAATCAACTACCTGTTGAGGAGCACCAATTTCTAACCATTTTGATAGGTTATTACATAACGTATTTCTCATTGTTCAAACTCGATGTTATCCAATGTGTGTCTCGTGCTAGGGGTGCAGAATCTTGAACCTTGTATGTTCACAAATAAGTCATCTGGTTTTTTATCATGATTGCCAAAGCGTCCTCTCCAAGGATGAAAACCAAGTGTAAATGGACGAGAACTACTTCTTGGCTGATTTTGGAAACGATTCCCTATACTAGACAATTTTGCAGCAATGCGGACATTATTTAGAGATTGTTTGTCAAACCCAGAATTGTTTCTTTGTAATGATCTAAATAACTGGGCTGTTGAGTCATCAAATTTACCTTTAACTAATAAGGCTGAATATTCATCCTGTAAATATTTCATATGTGCACACAATGTGATAAAAAAAGGTTCTACGTCTAATGGCTCGTCTTCTTTTGCTTGTGATAACCACTTGAGTACTGTCTCAGTATAACGAGCACTCCATGTCAAAACATTGAGAACTGCCTGATCATCTCTCTTAATACCTGTACGTGAGTCATGAAGTTTTAAATGTGATGGGAGTATGGTTTTACTCACAGATTCCCGAACTGTGTTGAACTTCTCCTGTATCTCATCAAATACAGGCTCTTCAGCGGTGTCTTGATAGTCAGGGCTGAAGGGGAATGTGGCCTGATTTGGCTGACTGAATAACTCATAACAGGCCTGGATTGGCTGTTTTTTAACCTTGGGTCAACACTATTGGTCCACGGAAACAGATGGCAGTTCCATGTGAGAACTATTTTCACCTCGATTCTGAACTGATTTTAGCTCTAATCTCGATAGACGATCCTCCTAACGTCTAACGACTTGCATAAAATCGGATTCCTTTACCGGCTCCGGATGTCCATAGTTAAATGTTTCATCATGTTTGTCATCAAATTCCTCCTTAATTGACATTTCGCCTGGGCTTCCCCGCGCGACGTTTCACAGCGGAACAAGACAAAGAATTACTACGCCGTGCGTAATAAAAAGGCTTACAAAAAATAGTTCGTTTTAACTACAATTCCCACTACGTTTTTATTTCATAGGTACATTTACCCCTTTGTCTGAAAATCGGGGGGTAAGATTTCATTTTAGTGGGTATGACAATAATGGTGACCAGTTAGTGGTATAGTGATCTGTATTGATAATTTTTGCACCCAGACACAAAAACAATTACAGCTGATATTGATTCCTTCTTCACTATGGAACATGTCATACAGACCATTGTCACTTCTTCATTGAATTTTAGCCAAGAAAAATTCTGATGTTGCTGCACTGCGAATGTTTGCATGGCAATAATGCATACGTGTACGATAGATAATATAATAGGTATGCTATATGCCTGTAGAGTTTTAAAAGAATGAAGATGGGAATTCAGAATTAGGAAAGGACAGTGGGATAGCCAATTAGGAAAATCCCATAGTGTTCGTTTTCATCAATGTTTTTTTTTAGTCTCCTACCGGCGAAGCCGAAGGGGACTTTAGGTTTGCACTCTGTCCGTGAGTCCGCACACAAATCAGTTTTCTGGACTTTTTTTCTAAACGCTGGCAGATATTAAGCTGATTTTTGGTCCTTAAGTCAACCACCATGAGTTACAGATCAAGTTTGAGTTTCGTTTCGGTCCACTGGTTTTTGATGAAATTACGGGCCTTGGACTTAGAAAATTTCACCGAAAAAACAGTTTTCCAGACTTTTTTTCTAAACGCTGTTAGACATTGAGCTGATTTTTGGTGTGCGAGTCAACCACCATGAGTTACAGATCGAGCTTGAGTTTTGTTCCGATCCACTGATTTTTGACAAAATTATGGGCCTTGGACTTCGAAATTTTCACCAAAAAAAAAACAGTTTTCCAGACTTTTTTCTAAACGCTGGCAGATATTGAGCTGATTTTCGGTGTGTAAGTCAACCACCATGAGTTACAGATCAAGTTTGAGTTTTGTTCAGGTCCACTGATTTTTGACAAAATTACGGGCCTTGGACTTAGAAATTTTCACCAAAAAAACAGTTTTCCCAACTTTTTTACTTACAATGCTCATGTTTGGTATGTAGGTACCAGTCATTGATACCGATCTTCTGTGGGTTATATGTCCAAGGTCAAGGTAAAAAATTTTAACCTTTATCATGAAAACTTATCCTCAAAACTCTTCATAGTCATTTCTCTGTATATTCAAAGTACTTAAGTTATAACACTTATACATGTTAAGCTGGTACCTCTCATTGGTACACACCTGCTGATGATGGGGTCAAGGTCATCTCACAAGGTAAAGGTCATATATCTGAAAATTTGCTTTTACGGGGGCATTTGTGTTTCACAAACACATCTTTTCTTAGTAAAACTTCTTCAATGAACTTACTTTAACAAGGAAAGTACTTATATATCTGGCTTTCATTAAAGCATTGCATACAAAGACAGACATGATGCTTATAATTTTGAAAGGGGGTCAAATATGTTCTTTCTCCTCCACAGAGTTTCACAAACTAGCAGCCAGCGATATATACGGCCAGTAGGGGACTCGGTATTACTATGCAATACTATCAGAATGCTTGTTCTTAGGTGAGGTATCATGTGTAACCAATATTTGTTATGTGAATTTTGATTTCATGATACGTTTTATGGAAAGGGTTATAGTGCAAAAAGCTATCATAGTTTTAAATACAAGTTATGTACATGTATTTCAACCTAGTGCTGAATATTGTTGGTTTGTTTCACAGGAAGACTTTGGCTCAAGGACGTTTGATATCAAGCACCAGTCAACAAAAACTTCATACCAGTGCAGGTAACTATTTATTTGAATCTTCCATTTCATCTACATTAACCCTTTACTGCATAACAAAATGTTTTGGCTCATCCATGTGATAATGAAAGCATGTGCATACCACAACAAAAATGTGGGTCTGATAATTTGAAAGGTAAGAAAGCATTGTTGGAAAAGTAGAAAATGCTGGTTAACAGCATATTCTTTTCAAAGCTTTACCCCTCTTTGTAGTAACCCGTACCAAACAGCAAAATATTTAGCAGCATATTCTTTTCAAAGCTTTACCCCTCTTTGTAGTAACCCGTACCAAACAGCAAAATATTTAGACTTGCCAAAATTGAAAGCTTTTGCAGATAATAAAATAAATGTGGCCGTAAGATAGAAATTTGCCTTTGGAAGGGAAGGAAATGGAAAATGTAGAAAAAGGAGAAAATAATACTTTCAGAAAGCTTATTTCAGCTTATTCCTGAGGGTTATTAAAACTTGGGATTGTGTAGTAAAGGGTCCAAACTTGGGATGGTTTGGTGAAAGGTTAACTGGTAGTTTTGCTGCTCATTGGTTTACAGTAGTTACAGACCAATCAAGAAAAAGCCAAAATTTTAATTGAGTATAGAATCAGTTACAAAGTGATTTTTTAATTTCATCTTTTAGTTAGTGTCAAAGATAATATCATTCAATTCTATCCAAATGTTTGAAAGAAAAACTACCTTGACCTGCATCACTATACCATAGCCATTTTGAAATTGAATCATGCGACTTCACTAGTATTCTTCAAAAAGTCATTGCAACTTGAGATAGTTTGCTCAAATATGTGATCACATGAGCTAAAAACATTGCCACATGATGTAGCAGACGATCTAATTGCATCTTCATGTCTGTTTGCTAGTAAAAGTGCATTATAAGGGATTTTAGAGGGTGGGGTAAATGTAGGTGCCAATAATATTGTTTTTACTTCCAATGCATTTTTTTTATGCCATTACTAACTTGTTTTTTTTTTAAATTAAAGTTTACTTAGCAAGAGTAATTTCTGAGTCAAAATATTTACACTCAAAATAGAGGCCATACAAGCCACTAGACAACACCATTGTTTATTATGATGGAAAAGTACTAATTACCGTGAAGCAAAATGCACAGTGAACCTACATGTCTTGACTATAATCAAGGCAAACTTTGGTAATTTGGCTCTACTGATCAGAGGCCAGTGGGGTTATGTTATGGCCCAAGCCAGTTGTGTGCCCATGTGTGAAATTTCATTTGAAAAATCCTCTGTGAAGCTATGGAACTAATTTTGACCAAACTGCATAGAAATTATCTTGCTGTTGTCATCTCCAGAATTCCTTCACATGATTCCTGTAACAATTAAATGAGCCATGCCCTGTGAAAAGGGGGCTTAATGCATTGCGAAAAATATGGACTCGGGTCAGCCTGCGCAGACTGGGCTGAAACTTTTCACTAATGGTAAATTTTCTGTAGTTCAAAGGACAGTGTTCCTCTTGATTAAGTAGGTTATTTTACAAAACAGATTTTTAGGGATGTATAATACTATGGTGACTTGTTTGGTATCAAGCATCACAGAGATACACTAAGCCCCTTTTTGCTAGAGCATGGCTCATATATATGTATTTATACTTTGTTCATTAACAGTCCAATGAGTTGAGCACCATCTTATTTGTCATTAGTATGCAAATATGTACTTCACTCATGAAGGAGTCCAAAATTTTGTTGAATGGTAAAACATGTATGAGTCATGTTCTGTGAAAAGGGGCTTTATGCATCTCTGTGATCCATGGTACCAGGCAAGCCATCACATACTTATGGATCCATAATAGCCACCTTTTTTAACAACCGGCTTAATCCTGAGGTAGACTGGTCCTAGACATACAGAAAATTTACCAACAGCGAAAAGTTTCGGCCAAGGTCAGCCTGCGTGGACTGCGCAGGCTGACCTGGGTCGATACTTTTTGCAGATGCATTATGCCCCCTTTTCACAGAGCATGGCTCAGAAAGATATGTCTAAAGATTAACTCTTTACCAAACAATCCTGTGTTTTAATAACCCTGAGGAAGAAGCCTTTTGAAAACGTGGAAAAAAGGAGAAAATATTGGTAACCAACATTATCTCCTTTTGCCACAATGTTTTCCACCCCCTCACAGCCAGAAATCATCCTCTGGGCCTTTCTTTTAATTCATTGTCTGCAAATTCTTCCAATTTGATATTGTATAGCTTGGTAAAGAGTTAACCCTTTACCACACAATCCCAAATTTGAACAATTCTGCTTGAGAAGGTTCCTGAATACATTGTGAAGAAAGGAAAAATTCCACTCCAGTAACCAGCATTTTCTCCTTTTCCCACAATGTTTTCTACCCTTTCTTACACAAGTTTTCCCATTTTGACCACATTTAAGTTGATGCCTGTCAATGCTTTCAATTTGGACAAGTCTAAAATTTTGTGGTTTAGTAGAGTTGAAAAAAAATACAGACTGAACGGTACATGTAGTTTTCCGCTGGATGTTTATTTTGAAAAATGAACTTTGTATGATCTTTTATCTTCACTGTTTTATGTGTTGTAGATATTTTGAAAAAAAAACAGTCACAGATTTTTAATTAACCCTTTACCAGACAACATAATTTTAGACCTTCCCGATTCGAAAGCATTTGCAGATGGAAAATTTGGTATGGCTCAGATGATGGGATTTGTATTAATTTGAAAGGGTAGAAACATTGTGGGAAAAGGAGAAAATGCTGGTAACCAGCATTTTCTCCTTTTCCCACAATATTTTCAAAAGCCTCCCCCACCAGGGTTGTAAAACCTGGGATAGTTTGGTAAAGGGTTAGATTTTGGGTTTTTTTTCCCAAAGGATATCATTTGTTTCTGGGCAGTGTTTTGCCTGTTTTTGAAATGATTAATAGTTCAGAGAGAATTTTTATAACATCAAAATAATTATATAAATAATGCTATATTTTTCTATTATGATTTCTGAGGCAATTTTGACAATAATTATGAGCCATGCTCGGTGAAAAGGGTGCTGCATGCATCTGCAAAATGTATTGACCAAGGTCATCCTGCACAGTTTGGGCAGGTGGACCTGGGTTGAAACTTTTTGCTTTTAGTCAATTTTCTGCATGTCAAAGGACTGATCTACCTCATGATTCAGTTGGTTGTTATACATAAATATGTTATCCATAAACAGATTTTATACATCCATGAATATATGATAACTTGGTTAGTATTATGCCTCATAGAGATGCATTAAACCCCTTTTTGCCAGAGCATGGCTCATCATTTATGTTTATTGTTTTTTCAGTGTCCCAGACATCCAGCCATGTGTCTAACACATCAGGCCATGTGTCCCGTCTTCATACATCACTCATTCAAGGTCAACTAGAAGAGTCAATTTTTTCACCGCGCAGGTAACATTGCTGCTCCTATCAATATAATTTCTTAATTTTGATTTACAAGATAGATAACTCTTTAAGCTGTGTACTGTGTAGGGGATTATCTCCCTTCATCAAAGATTTGATCTATTTTTTTCTTATTACATAAAACCACCCCCGGCAGTGTATTAAACCCATGACTTATTTTTGATAATACACTAATGTATTATCGTTTTTTGGGTCTTGGTTCTGATCATTTTTCAGTCATGAGCGTGTGAAGCTTGAGAAACAAACCACAGTAAATGCCGGAAATTGTACTACTATGCCGTTTTGCGAAAAAATGATGTCATTGTTGCCAAGGTATATGTGCGTGGACAGTTTTGATTTTCATGTTTAATAAAAAGCAAGAAATGCAGCGAAAGCTTTTTAAAAAACAACAAAATTGCTGAATTAGTTGCACTTGCCCCCTCTAGAAACTTTTTTTATGCTACTTTGGTGTAAATGTCATGGACTTATCTACTTGTGTATCACACATTTGAAATGGAACTACAACTGTAAACATGGACCCATGAACGGTATATAGGCAAAGGGTGATGAGGCAGGATATTTTTTTCTGTCATTCTTTTTATGTGATAAATAGAATCTCACATTCGTGTTTATGTATTATCATTTTTATCAAACTCATTGACTAAAATGTATTTGACGCTTGCCAAGGCTCGTGTCATAAAATTTTAGTCAACTCGTTTGATAAAAATGATAATACATAAATACTCATGTCAGTGTCTGATCCAGAGTGCGTGATTGTGAGAATCGCCTGACTTTTTCATCGTTCATGCACGTTTTCAAAACCAGTGCGCAAAAAAATAATTAGGCAATTAGTGCATGATCACTTGTTAAACTTAATGCTCGAACGTTGATGTAAAAATCATTTTCAAAGCCAGCACATCTGTATCAGATCATTCCTATGAATCAAAAGTAACTTCCCTCTCTTATCTCATGGACTCTGATTTTATGAAAATAAATGTCTGCCATTTTTTCTTCTCAATTTAAATATATTGATTCCATGTTTCCAACACTTATTTATCAAAATAAACATGAGTTTAAATTCTGCCTTTCCATCCAAGTACATATCAAAGCTGTCAAGATGAATTTATTCCGATATCACTTTATTAGTTTCCATTAATACCAAGTCCCGGATGTTGATATTTTTCTGCATGTAAACCCAAATAGCAGACGATATTGACAGTTCTGTTTTCTAAGATGGGAAAAAACATCAAATTACTGATATCTTTACGCATAGAGCGTTTGGTAATGGAGATGAACAATCTGTTTTTCAACATGCAACTTACGACCAGTGCTACGCAGAGGTGAGCGTAAGGCCTAAAAAAAATAGTTGTGTTTCGGGTTTCATTCCGAGATGCTGTAAGTAGGGTAGGTCGGGAATTTTTTTTTTTTTTTCAGATTTTTTTTTTTTACATGGACCATGTATACTGTATACGTGTAAAGATTTATTAAATAGAGATTATAGCTTCCACTTATTGTTTTATACAGAAATTTCTGTAAATTCACTGTTTATACTAATTATTAAAGATGAAAAGACAGTTTTAAGTGTCTCTGATCGGACGATGCCAAAATGACCTTTGTTGTGTCATTGGTTTTCGCTTTTTTTCCAGCGATCTGTTATGAATGCCAATTAATTTTTGGAGGAGTATTACCACATGATTTGTCTTGAATTTGTCAATTATGGTAGTAGGTAACATTCAAACCTATCATTTTACACTAGATAAGTGGACCAACATCTATATCATGTTTTCATAATTGACTCGCCAGCTTCACTAGCAGTGATAAATAGAGCCGCGTGCATCCTTCACATTTGTTACTGATTGTGTTTATTAAAGCCCATAATTCTGCCGTATGCATGTGAGCCAGACTGCTTTATATGGAGCTTTAGCCGATAATCTCATGTGCCAGATTGACTCTAAGAAAGATAATTTTAGAGTGTCAAAAACCTTCATTTCAACTTTTCAAGTATCAAAACCGGGAGTCACTGGTCATATGAAAATGCTGCTCTATCGCTACTGTCTTGTAGCTGTTGACAGCAGGAGGCAAGTTTTAGTCCGAGGGAAGGGACGCTTGAAGCCATACAGAGTGATACAATCTTAATGGCTTTTATACCCGTTAATTGGCCTTCCGTTAAGATATCAGATAAAAACCTGTGCCTAGTTTTTAGCTCACCTGAGCACAATGTACTCAAGGGGAGCTTTTAGGATCACCCTGTGTCCGTCGTCCGTTGTCAACAATTTCTTTAAACATCTTCTCCTCCTAAACCACTGGGCCGATTTGGACCAAACTTGGCTGGAATGTTCCTTGGGAGGTCCTCTTTAAAAATTGTTCACAGAATTCGATTCCATCAAAAACTCTGGTTGCCATGGCAACCAAATGAAATTTTCTAAGAAATTCTTTAAAAATCTTCTCTGAAACTGCTGGTGAGATTTTGAAATAATTTCACAGAAATGTTCCTTGGGTGACCCTATTACCCTATTCAAAAATTGTTCGCGAAATTTTGATCCGTCGAAATACATGGCCGTGGGGGTGGGGGTCCTTGCGTCAAGTGGTGTCAACAATTCTTTAAACATCTCCTAAACCGCTGGGCCAATTTGGACCAAACTTTGCTGGAATGTTCCTTGGGAGGTCCTCTTTAAAAATTGTTCACAGAATTTGATTCCATCAAAAACTCTGGTTGCCATGGCAACCAAATGGAATTTTTTAAGAAATTCTTTAAAAATCTTCTCCTCTGAAACCGCTGGTCAGATTTTGAAATAATTTCACAGAAATGTTCCTTGGGTGACCCTTTTCAAAAATTGTTTGTGAAATTTTGATCCGTTGAAAAACATGGGCGCGGTGGAGGGGGGCTGTTTGCATTCTTTAAAAATCTTCTCCTTTGAAACCGTTGGTCAGATTTTGAAATAATTTCACAGTAATGTTCCTTAGGTGACCCTTTTCAAAAATTGTTGGTGAAATTTTAATCTGTCGAAAAACGTGGCTGTGGTGGTGGTGGTGGTGGGGGGGGGGCTCTTTGCATCTTGCGGTGTCAACAATTCTTTAAACATCTTCTTCTCCTAAACCGCTGGGCCAATTAGAACCAAACTTTGCTGGAATGTTCCTTGGCAGGTCCTCTTTAAAATTTGTTCACAGAATTTGATTCTATCAAAAACTCTGGTTGCCAGGGCAACCAAATGGAATTTTCTAAGAAATTTTTTGAAAATCTTCTCCTCTGAAACCGCTGGTCAGATTTTGAAATAATTTCACAAAAATGTTCCTTGGGTGACCCTTTTCAAAAGTTGTTCACCAAATTTTGATTAGTCGAAAAATATGGCCGTGGTGGGGGTGTGGGGGGCCTCCTTGCACTGTATTGACTTAAAGAAATTCTTTGAAAAATCTTTTTATGCCCCCGCCATGAAATGGCGGAAGGGCATATAGAGTTACCTGTGTCCGTCTGTGTGTGTGTGTGTTAGTGCGTGTGTGCGTTAGTGTGTGTGCCCCATTCTTGTCCGGAGCATAACTTCTACATTTATCAATGGATTTCAAAAAAACTTTGCACACTTGTTCTCCTTAACAAGTACTAGTGTCATGGGAAAAGTTTGTTTCGATACGCCCAAGGTCAAGGTCACAGTTGAAGGTCAAATGTTAAAATTGACCTTGTCCGGAGCATAACTTCTACATTTATCAATGGATTTCAAAAAAACTCCGCACACTTGTTTTCCTTAACAAGTACTAGTGTCATGGGAAAAGTTTGTTTCGATACGCCCAAGGTCAAGGTCACAGTTGAAGATCAAATGTTTAAATTGACCTTGTCCGGAGCATAACTTCTACATTTATCAATGGATTTCAAAAAAACTTTGCACACTTGTTCTCCTTAACAAGTACTAGTGTCATGCGAAAAGTTTGTTTCGATACACCCAAGGTCAAGGTCACAGTTGAAGATCAAATGTTTAAATTGACCTTGTCCGGAGCATAACTTCTACATTTATCAATGGATTTCAAAAAAACTTTGCACACTTGTTCTCCTTAACAAGTACTAGTGTCATGGGAAAAGTTTGTTTCGATACACCCAAGGTGAAGGTTACAGTTGAAGGTCAAATGTTTAAATTGACCTTGTCCGGAGCATAACTTCTGCATTTATCAATGGATTTCAAAAAAACTTTGCACACTTGTTCTCCTTAACAAGTACTAGTGTCATGTGAAAAAGTTTGTTTAGATGTGCCCAACATCAAGGTTACAGTTGAAGGTCAAGTGTTTAAATTGACCTTGTCTGGAGCATACATTCATCAATGGATTTCAAAAAAACTTCGCACACTTGTTCTCCTAAACAAGTACTAGTGTCATGCGAAAAGTTTGTTTCGATACGCCCAAAGTCAAGGTCACAGTTGAAGGGCAAATGTTTAAATTGACCTTGTCCGGAGCATAACCTCTACATTTATCAATGGATTTCAAAAAACTTCGCACACTTGTTGTCCTTAACAAGTACTAGTGACATGCGAAAAGTTTGTTTCGATATGCCCAAGGTCAGGGTCACAGTTGAAGGTCAAATGTTTAAATTGACTGTTCAACCCAGTTTTACATCCTGCTCAGCAGAATTGTGATATGAAGATACAGTTTTGGTTTTTAAAAAGACTCATCCAAAGAACTATGCCAGAGAATATTGACGCTGCAACCTACCCTTCAACTATAGTCCAGTGTGATAATATTCGATCGAATTTGTTCCTGTCTCATAGAGGAAGTCCAACAAAGTAATTATTATTGCTATATTTCTCACTCTCATTCCTCAAGTTAAGATCTTCATAATCCTGAGTATAAGTAACCCTCAGTTTGAAGATTAAGGAAAACGCTGAATAAAAAGAAGTTAATGCTCAAAACCAGCATTTTCTTCTTTTTCTCACAAAGTTTTCTACCATATGCAATACAAACCATATAATTTATTGTCTGCATATTGCTTTCAACTTAGACCAGTCCTCAATTTTGTTATCAGGTATAAATAATCTTTTATCTGCTTGGCTATATATATAACAAACCTTCTTAACCCTGTCTAAGCTGTTATCCAAAACAACAATTTTCAGTAATACCCACTGATTCTCTCATATGACATATCTGTGACCAATACCATTTAGCGGGGGCATCCGTGTCTCTGACACACCTATTTCTAATCTCTTAAACCATTCGTCAGATTTTGAAATAATTTCACAGAAATGTCCCTTAGATTCCCCTTTTAAAATAATGTTAGAAAAATTTTAAAACCGTCAAGAAACAAGGCTGTTGTGGTGGGGGGCTATTTGCACTATATGGGCATGAAGAAAAATTCTTAGAAATTCTTCTTCTATGAAACCACTGGTCAGATTTTGAAATAATTTCACAGAAATGATCCTTTGGTGCCAAATTATGCCCCTTTTTTGAATTACAATTTTAACTTAATATCCAGCACCCAAAAGCCAATTGTTGGCACCCGCATGCGGTTCTCTTGTTCTTTTTATTGAAGTTATTGAAGAAAAAGTTTTGGAATAACAAAAAAACTGGCTATGGTCTGCTCAAATATTCAGGTGAGCGATCCAGGGCCATCTTGGCCCTCTTGCTTTTTTTATTTTTTAATTTTTCAATTTTTATACGCCCGTCGAAGACGGGACGTATTATGGGATCACCCGTGGCGGGCGGGCGGCGTCCCCATTCTTTGTCCGCAGCAAATCTCGAAAACTATGCTAGCTACGGTTATGAAATTTCATGGATGGATAGATCTCATCAAGGCAGAGTGCAGTGCACAGGAATCATAACTCTCGCTTGCTTAATTTTTGATTTATTGCCCTTTGTTGTTTTTCATACTTGAATTTTGTCCGGAGCATATCTCCAAAACTATACTAGCTACGGTTATGAAACTTCATGGGTGGATAGATCTCATCAAGGGGGAGTGCAGTGCACAGGAATCATAACTCTTGCTTCGTTAATTTTTGAGTTATTGCCCTTTGTTGTTTTTCATACTTGAATTTTGTCCGGAGCATATCTCCAAGACTATACTAGCTAAGGTTATGATACTTCATGGGTGGATAGGTCTTATCAATGGGGAGTGCAGTGCACAGGAATCATAACTCTTGCTTACTTAATTTTTGAGTTATTTCCCTTTGTTTATATTCATACTTGAATTTTGTCCAAAGCATATCTCCATAACTATGCTAGCTACGGTTATGAAACTTTATGGGTGGATAGATCTCATTAAGGGGGAGTGCAGTGCGAAAGAACCATAACTCTACCTCGTGCTGTCTTTGAGTTATTTCCCTTTGATCGTCATTTTTACAGCATTTTCTGCTTGTCCGGAGCATAACTTTGTCATCTCCAGTCCGATTGACTTGAAACTTGGCATGTGTGTTTGTTGCAATAATACGGAGTGCAGTGTGAAAGAACCATAACTCTACCTCGTGCTGTCTTTGAGTTATTTCCCTTTGATCGTCATTTTTACAGCATTTTCTGCTTGTCTGGAGCATAACTTTTGTCATCTCCAGTCTGATGACTTGAAACTTGGCATGTGTGTTTGTTGCAATAATACGGAGTGCAGTGCAAAAGAACCATAACTCTACCTCATGCTGTCTTTGAGTTATTTCCCTTTGATCGTCATTTTTACAGCATTTTCTGCTTGTCCGAAGCATAACTTTGTCATCTCCAGTCCAATTGACTTGAAACTTGGCATGTGTGTTAGTTGCAATAATACGGATTGCAGTGCAAAAGAACCATAACTCTACCTCGTGCTGTCTTTGAGTTATTTCCCTTTGATCGTCATTTTTACAGCATTTTCTGCTTGTCCGGAGCATAATTTTGTCATCTCCAGTCCGATTGACTTGAAACTTGGTATGCATGTTTGTTGCAATATTACAGAGTACAGTGCGCAAGAACAATAACTCTACCTAGTGCGGATTTTGAGTAATTCCACTTTGATCTTCATTTTTACAGTATTTCTTGCTTGTCTGGAACGGAACTTTGTCACCTCAAGTCAAATTGACTTGAGACTTGGTAAACATGTTTGTTACATTACCTGCCCTTTACGATTATTATACCCCCTTGACAACTGGCGGTGGGACGGGCGTATCTTGCGACAGTTTGCCGCTCTTGTTGTAGAATGGCTACCTCAACGGGTAGCTATCGCATATCGTTTTGTTTATACAACAAGAACCATCTCAGTTTTTAGCTCACCTGAGCACAACGTGCTCAAGGGGAGCTTTTAGGATCACCCGGTGTCCGTCGTGCGTCGTCCGCCGTGAGTTGTGCGTCGTCAACAATTCTTTAAATATCAACTCCTCCTAAACCGCTGGGCCAATTTGGACCAAACTTGGCTGGAATGTTCCTTGGGAGGTCCTCTTTAAAAAGTGTTCACAGAATTTGATTCCTTCAAAAACTCTGGTTGCCATGGCAACGAAATTGAATTTTCTAAGAAATTCTTTAAAAATCTTCTCCTCTGAAACCACTGGTCAGAATTTGATTCCTTCAAAAACTCTGGTTGCCATGGCAACGAAATTGAATTTTCTAAGAAATTCTTTAAAAATCTTCTCCTCTGAAACCACTGGTCAGATTTTGAAATAATTTCACAGAGATGTTTCTTGGGTGACCCTTTTCAAAACTTGTTCGCGAAATTTTGATCCGTCAAGAAACATGGCTCTTGTGAATGGGGGCTACTTGCACTATACAGAAATGAAGAAATTCTTAAAAATTCTTCTATGAAACGGCTGGTCAGATTTTAAAATAATTTCACAGAGATGTTCCTTGGGTGACCCTTTTCAAAACTTGTTCGTGAAATTTTGATCCGTCAAGAAACATGGCTCTGGTGACTGGGGGCTACTTGCACTATACAGAAATGAAGAAATGCTTAAAAATTCTTCTTGTCTGAAACCGCTGGTCAGATTTTGAAATAATTTCACAGAGATGTTCCTTGGGTGACCCTTTTCAAAAATTGTTCGCGAAATTTTGATCTGTCAAGAAACATGGCTCTGGTGACTGGGGGCTAATTGCACTATATGGACATGAAGAAATTCTTAAAAATTCTTCTCTGAAACGGCTGGTCAGATTTTGAAATAATTTCACAGAAATGTTTCTTGGGTGACCCTTTTTGCAAATTGTTTGAGAAATTTTGATCCATCAAGAAACATGGCTCTGATGGCTGTGGACTATTTACACTATACGGGACATGAAGAAATTCTTAAAAATTCTTCTTCTCTGAAACTGCTGGTCAGATTTTGAAATAATTTCACAGCAATGTTCCTTGGGTGACTCTTTTCAAAAATTGTTCACAAAATTGTGATCTGTCAAGAAACATGGCTGTGATGGTGGGGGCTATTTGCACTACAGGGACATGAAGAAGAATTTCTTAATTCTTCTTCTCTGGATTGGCTTGTCAGATTTTGAAATAATTTCACAGAAATGTTCCTAGGGTGACCTTTTTCAAAAAATTGTTAGGGAAATTTTTATCCATCAAAAAACAACAGCCAATTATTGGCACCTGCATGTGGTGCTCTTGTTCAGCTTATGTTTTTAGTCACTATCAAGCATGTGCTCTTCTTCAAGAAATTGTCTTTGGGTGATCTACCCAAAATTTATTTGCAGAATTCTGATTCATCAAATTCATTGCTGTGGTGATGATGGTAGGGGTGGTGACAGATTTTGAAATGACATTTACAGGTGACCTTTTCAAAATTGCTTGGCAAAATAATGATTTTGTTTCCAAAGTTTCAATGCCTCAAAAAAAAAAAAATGGCTATGTTCCTCTCAAAAATTCAGGTGAGCGATCCAGGGCCATCTTGGCCCTCTTGTTAGCTCACCTGAGCACAACGTGCTCAAGGGGAGCTTTTAGGATCACCCTGTGTGCGTCGTCCGTTGTGCGCCGTGCGTCGTTAACAATTTCTTTAACTCTTTACCAAACGACAAAATTTTAGACTTGTCCAAATTAAAATCAGTTGCAGACAACAAAATAAATGTGACTGAAAAATTGAAATTTGTTTTGGGAAGGGTAGAAAACATGGTGGGAAAAGGAGAAAATGCTAAAACTCTGGTTGCCATGGCAACCAAATGGAATTTTCTAAGAATTTTTTTAAAAATCTTCTCCTCTGAAACCGCTGGTGAGATTTTGAAATAATTTCACAGAAATGTTTCTTGGGTGACCCTTTTCAAAAATTGTTCACGAAATTTTGATCCATTGAAAAACGTGGCGGGGGGGGGGGGGCTCCTTGCGTCAAGTGGTGTCAACAATTCTTTAAACATCTTCTCCTAAACCGCTAGGCCGATTTGGGCCAAACCTGGCTGGAATGTTCCTTGGGAGGTTCTCTTTAAAAATTGTTCACAGAATTTGATTCCATCAAAAACTCTGGTTGCCATGGCAACCAAATGGAATTTTTAAAGAAATTCTTTAAAAATCTTCTCGTCTGAAACCGCTTGTCAGATTTTGAAATAATTTCACAGAAATGTTCCTTGGGTGACCCTTTTCAAAAATTTTTCGTGAAATTTTGATTCGTCGAAAAACATGGCTGTGGGGGTGGGGGGGGGGCTCTTTGCATTGTGCAGTGTCAACAATTCTCCTCCTAAACCGATGGGCCAATTAGAACCAAACTTTGCTGGAATGTTCCTTGGGAGGTCCTCTTAAAAACTTGTTCACAGAATTTGATTCTATCAAAAACTCTGGTTGCCATGGCAACCAAATGGAATTTTCTAAGAAATTTTTTAAAAATCTTCTCCTCTGAAACTGTTGGTGAGATTTTGAAATAATTTCACAGAAATGTTCCTTGGGTGACTGTTTTCAAAAGTTGTTCGTGAAATTTTGATTTGTTGAAAAACATGACCGCGGTGGGGGGGGCTGTTCGCATTCTTTAAAAATCTTCTCTGATGAAACCGCTGGTCAGATTTTGAAATAATTTTACAGTAATGTTCCTTGGCTTACCCTTTTCAAAACCTGTACGTGAAATTTTGATCCGTTGAAAAACATGGCCGTGCTGCTGGTGGGGGGGGGCACTTTGCGTCGTGCGGTGTCAACAATTCTTTGAAATTCTTCTTCTCTTAAACCACATGTCAGATTTTGAAGCAATTTCACAGAAATGTTCCTTGGGTGCCCCTTTTGAAAAATTGTTTGTGAAATTTTGATCCGTCAAGAAACATGACTGTGGTGGTGGGGGGGTATTTGCACTATATGGACATGAAGAAATTCTTAAAAATTCTTCTTCTCTGAAACCACTGGTTAGATTTTGTAATAATTTCACAGAATTGATCCTTTGGTGACCTTTTAATATTCATAAAAAGACTGTGTAGGTATTTTGATGAAAAGGGCTATTGCAGGCGTCAACCTATACCAGGTGAGTGCACTGGTCAGAAATGCTGATCAATATGCACACTTTCTACTTGATGTATTTGATAGCTATGTATTGCAAGAGGTAATATAAAACTGTTATCTTTGGAATACATGCATAATATTTCATCAGTTACCAACATGGCCTCTATCTGGGTGTTAACCGCCTTGTTGTTCACTATTTCTGTATAGTCCAGTCAACCTGGCAGATGGGTTGGAACTAATTGCAAAAGTTTTTATTTTTACATTCCATGAAAGAAAATGAACATAATAATTCCAAGAAAAAAGTTGCACTTAAAATTCATTGCCCGAAAAGAGATATTTGTAATTTAAATTTGCAATTTTCGGGAAAAATAAACGTGCTCGATGATGGCCTGAATAGCCGCCGTATTCAATACTATCTAACCTACGTCAAAGTTATCGCGCGCCATTCTGCGAGTTAAATGTAAACACAGAGGATGATGACCAGTGAAACGTACTTCGACTAAGAAATTTAGACTATAGATGTATTAACAAAACTTCGACGATTGCTTTAAAGGTATTTTTCTTTCACTTACTGGTATCTTTTCTTACAGATGGGTGTTTAAATTCGAAAATAGACTTCAATTTGTACGTCCATAAATAGTCGATGATCATCTGACGAGTGTCAGATCATATACTATTCATTTCTGTGTTTATATAATTGTATATCAGCTTTATAAATCGCCGAAATATCGTTTAAAAGATAAAAGAACGAGTTTCCGAGCCATCTTTTGTGTCCGTACTAAGTGTGAAAGAAATCTAAAGATGTTGATAAATTTTTATGACGTCACGAAAAGCGATGGTTGCAAAAAAAGTACGGTAGCACAGTAGTGCCTGAATTTCACCTCACCACTATCAATTACCCGAAATAATTTCTTTTATTGTGTTATTATTATCATTATTATTTCAGGATTTCTTTTTAAATGTATTATGTTCACACATTCTTTTTAATGTATTCATACTTGATTTGTCCCATTTAAATAATTGAATAATATTTAAGCTGAAAATAGATTGAGTGAATGAATTAATTTGAAACCCACGTAGACCACTCATAACAATAAGATGAATGGTTGTCTAATTCATATCAATTTGACAACAGAAGGAGAAGCATGTTTAAACTTTTATTCAATGTTTGAATATTTAGCTGGCTTTACTGGTTTTCACCAGTGTTTCGTCCATATCACAGCAAACTTCGCTTAATCATGTAGTCCATTGGTTTCACCAGTGCTAAGCTGCCTATCGAAAAGACACTTCCACGTGACCAATGACGCTAGTAGAATTCCATTCAAAATCCCCTTGATTAAAAATCCAACCTCTAAGCAATGAAACACAGATGGTCTTACGTTAGTGCTAAGAGCTGTTTTCGTAATAGAATTATAATATTTATCTTTAAGCATTCCCTGTGAAAATGGAACACAAAATAAGACGCTACATGTACACAACTTATGATAATCAACAGATTTAGATTATAAGGTGATTTTTACGACAAATGTAGTGTTTTGCCTTTGAGAAAAATGGCTGATGTTATTCAAAATAGGAATTTACTGGCAAATCAATTACCATTAGGAGAATCAATGAATGAAAACTGTAAGATTTTCCAGCCTAAAAATTGAAGCAAACGATACGCTAAAAATATAAGAATAAAGAAATATCGACTGTAATTTTATGGATATTACCCGTTACTGGCAATTTCACTCTTTTCCTCAACGTTTACAACAGTTGTCTGCTGTAGATGGTCCAAAGTCAAATGGGGGCGGGAGAGAAAGATTAAGAGTCAATTACAAGCAGTAATTTAACCCTTTACCCTGGACGAGAAAATTGGATTTGTCCAACTTCTAAGCACTTGCACTCCACAAATTAAATGAGGCTCAAATGTCAGAGTCTGTGAGTGACAGAAACCACTGTCTGATTATCAGCATTTTCTCTTTTTCCCATATTTTTTTGGAAAACTTTTTCCGTAAGGATTGTTAAAACTTCGGATTGAGCGGTAAAGGGCTAAGTATCAGATTTTTTATTTGTTCCCGAATTTCTATCATAAAGGAACAGAGTTTAAATTTGTTATAACTGTGTTGATCCGTTTGTATTAGGCAATGCTAAAAGTTAAATATGCAGGCATAATGCAGAAATGGTACAGCCCTATAATGCAACCTTTTTACCGAAATGGTAAACTGGATGGGCCGCTCTCCCAAATAAGTCTATATCAGTCGCATGTAGTCCAGAAAATTTGAGGAATTAATCGTATAAACATCCTGTTTGAAAAGAAACTCATTGGAAAAGAATTTGAGTTTCGTAGGGTTTTCAGAGCTGAAATGAAACTGCTAAAAGTTTTGTTGTTAAGCAAGTTTAGTGCTGTACCAGACCAAAGACGCTGAAATCGTTAACATATTACGTAGTTGTAGACTCTCTAAATTTAAAACTTCTGCAGATGAAAAAGTAAACATGGCACATTTATACGGGTTTTTATTGGAGAAAATATTACGAATATAAGAGAACTTACTCGTCATGAGCCATTTCGCCTTTTCCCAAAAATTTTCAAAACGCATGTATGTCAGACACGTAAAACACGGGATTGTTCATAAAGGGTTTAAAGTGAAATTAAAAGGTGAAATTACAAAGGGAAATGTTGCGATAATGGCAACTTTAGTACTGGAAAAGTTCTAAATTTGATTGTTCTCCTGCTATCATTTATATTACAGAGCAAGTAATGTATTTGGGCTGTGACAAAGACTCAGATACATGTACTATTTACATCTATATAGATCCCCTACCCTGTATCTGCATTTGCATTGCATATGCACATGATGATGATGTTTTGCCATATAAAGGTTTTATTTCAAACAGATTTGTGTATTAAATGTATTTAATGTGTTGCAATTCATTAATTTACCAAAAAAAATGAAAAATGCATCATAGGCTAAGTGGGTGGGGTAAACTAATACGATATCGCAACAATTAACTTCTATTTGTTCTCTTGTTTTAATCTGAAAACAAATTATATTGAGATTACAATCTTTCCTGCAATACCAGTTTTACAAATTAGGTGACAAAACATCATTATCCATTGAGTATCTTGCATAAAATGGCATTTTGTTGAAAAACTAGATGATGATGGGAAATTTATGGTGGATCTATTCGAGGACATTTTTTGACAACTTCCCCTCTTAGTTCAGACTGCAACTTTTTTCTTGTGATTACTGAGGTATCAAATGAAACGAAAATGACAAAATCATTTCTTTTGCAATTAGTTCCAAGTTTGGTGCTGTTTTCGGCTAGGTTGACTGGCCTAGTACTTTATGATAGATTGTTTTCTGAATTCTATACAAACTTTATATGCTGAATTCTGATTCGTCAAAAACATGGCTGTGGTGATGAATGTAGGGGTGCTGACAGATTTTGAAATGATTTTTTCAAATGACCTTTTCAAAATTGCTTGTCAAAATAATGATTTTGTTTCCAAAATTTCAATACTTTAAAAAAATTAGCTATGGTCCTCTCAAAAATTCAGGTGAGCGATCCAGGGCCATCTTGGCCCTCTTGTTTTTTTAATGCTAAACAGGCAGCCTGTTCGGTTGTTGCTAAATACATATGGATTTGTAGACTGACCTGTTTTGGAGCAGTACCTGTTTTCAATCCCGAAATGATATCCCACTTTCCTTGCGAACTATGAAGTGAATGATGTCACCATTTTGTATCAACCGCTTATTTGAATGTAAATAACTGAATAACCACTATTAATTTACGAAATGCAACAAAAGCAAGCAGTATGCATGTTTCTAGGAAAGATCAGCTTTAGTGACAAATTTCTTATTACCTTTTTAAACCAGATACTTGCCCAATTTAAATTCTCTGTTTAAAGTTCAAGTTTAATCCTGAAAAGTTCCCGGCATGTGACATAGTGTAGATGCCAAAAAGCCATATAACCATACTGGAATAATGTGACAAGATTCTGATCTATATTTAGATCAGAGAATTTCGTGACCTATTTCGTTCTGTCACTTATGACTGAACAATTTTTCCAGAACATTAGCTGCTACTGGAGTACATGTTTCCAACCCATTTATAAAGACACTCAATATTTTCAGATGCTTTATGAGATAAGTTTTTGAAAAATTCCTTTAGAATCTGTCCTTAAAGGTGCATATAAATTGATAGAAGGCACCAAAAGGTCTTAATTTTAGCTATTCAGGTATTCTAGTGTAACTGTGAAGAGAGGGCCAATGGCTGCCATGACTTTTATCTGTCCCCTTCATTGCGCTTCTAAAACTGAAGACAGTTGACTTAGAACTGGTCATTATATCCCCGCAAAACGAATGTTTTCGGGGGTATACTGGAATCAGCCTGTCTGTCCGTCCGTCCGTGTGTCCGTCCCTGTGTCCGTCTGTGTACAAAATACTAGTAATTTTGTGTCGTGAACTCCTCCTACAGTTTTGCTGCTTTTGTATTGAAAGTTTATGGATACATTGATCGTATACTGAAGTTGTGCAAGACGCAGTTTTCAATCATCTACTCTCTATGATTCAAGGGTAATCTCCCCTTGAACTTAGAAAATTTTTTGTTAAATTGCCTGTTTCTGTCAAAGGGCTGGCGGGGGTATTAAGTCACATTCAGTGACAGCTCTAGTTTATGCTGTTCAGAACAGTCCCTTCTCGTGATAGTTAACATTTCAGTTGAGTTTGGTGCAATGATGTTTTTCAGTTCTTTAATACATGTTCATGAACTGTTCTATGGATACTAAGTGAAGGCCACGAAATGAGAGCAGGTTTTCCCATGTGCCATTTTCAGCTTCCGGCACAAGATTGAAGGGTGAAATATGTCGTTATCATTGAATATTCATGATTCAAACAGAGATTATGGTTAAAGAGGCATTGAAAATCGATCTTTTAGGCTATCGTGACAGGATGAACACCATATAACACACAATCAATACATGACATTATGGGCGGCGACTAAATCTCGTGAGTGATTCCCGATTTAGTGGTTTACAAGAGAGTTTGCAGATGAGGCGTGGCAAAACTGACATTTGATTGATTGGCATTTTATGGTGTGTATGCATGTTTGGTGTGTGACTAGACAAAACCTAGTTTGTTATCGATCTTTGTATCAACTCTTTTGGACGGCTACGGGACATACAATGGGTACCAGTATATTTTGATGCAGACGAGTGAGAGGGAACGAAATTGCAACAGCCATAAAGTACCGAGATGTACCAAAATCACACCCAACGGATTTTTTTTCAATTGTAGTGAAAAAAAAAGTTTAGGGTCAGCAGCATTTTTCTAGGTAGGGTCGGGAAACCCGAAACACGACTATTTTTTTTTTAGGCCCAACTGATGAAAGCTTAGGGACTAGCGTTTTAACTTCTCTATGACTTTCAAGTTTCGTAGCAAGAAAATGTGTTGGGTATGAACAGGACTGAAGCACAGTACTATAGAATTGAAAGGGTTTAATGAATACAAAAGAGATTAGTTTTGTTTCTTACATTTTGTAGTTAATTTTAATTCCCCCATACTTTTTAGAAATCCCCCATGCTTTTCAGAGTGATGGGGGACAATCCCCCACTTTTTTCAAATCCTGGATCAGACACTGTCATGTAAGATCCTCTATACTGCAAAGAAATTTCTCGCAATCTGATAGGATAATACACTCCATATATATATGTATATATATTGTACATTGGCAAGCTCAAGGGAAAAGCAGTTTCCCTGTTGGGAGCCCATAGACTTTACTACACTTCAACGCAAAATCCTAGATGGAGTCGCCTAAAACACCAATACATCATTTCATTTGTAGTTTCCCTTGATGGTTGTCATTAAATCAGAAAGAATGGATTATTTTTTAAAATGAATGGACACGGATTATGGAAAATAAAACTAATGGTGGTTTGAAGCAACTAATAGCTGTTTACTTTTGCCAAATAATCTTAAACTGAATAGTTACTTACCTTAGAGTTGTTTAAATCCATGTTTAGATGAAAATGCACCAAATGTCTATCGCAGTGACTTCATGCACCAAGCTGCACATTTTACCAAGGTTTCAGTGATGTAAGTTTTCACTGGGGCACTCAGACGGGAATTTCACTTACCCAAGCATTCTCTATTCGTAAAACCATAAAACAGAAAAATTTCACTGGAATACATGTTAGAATAGTAAAACTTTGCAGTATGATAAATTTGATGTCTGGTCAGGTGACAGGGCACTTGGAAACTTGTTCATGGCCATGCCACCTGACTGGACAGCTAATAAAGTATCAGGTAAACATGTGGTGTTCTTATATTCTTACAGCTGCTATCTTACAATTGATATATTATTTACCATTGAAATGCCAAACCCTTTTCTTAAGAGCTGTTAAAACTCGGGGTAGTTTGGTAAAGAGAATAATTTCTGCTTAACCCTTTACCAGATGACAAAATTTTAGCCTTGTCCAAATTGAAAGCATTTGCAGACAACAATTTCAATGTGGTTCAAATGACGAAATCTTGCTTTGATAGGGTAGAAAACATTGTGCAAAAAGCAGAAAATGCTGGTTACCAGCATTTTCTCCTTTTCCCACAAAGTTTTTAAAAGGCCTCTTCTACATGGTCGTGAAAATCCGGGATTGTTTGGTAAAGGGTTAATTTTTTTTTCTGTACTACATAGATCAGTGCCTCGGGCCTCAGAGCCCCGATCTCCAGGACATGGACCCCCCGCACATAGCCTTGACCTTTCTGATAGCGATGAATTTGCAGAGGTTTGTGTTTCTAAGGTTTTCCTTTTGTTTCACAAGCTTGTATGATTAAGAAGGAAAAATTCTGATGATAGAAGAATTATTGACTACAATTCAACCCTTAACCATACATCTAAACTTAAACCTGAATTAAATACAGCAAAAATATAAGCCTTTGTAGGATAAAAAGCACATCAAAGAACAGATGAAAATGATGCTGGTTACCAGGATTTTTTTTCCTCTCACAATATTCTCAAAAGACTTATTCCTCAGGGTTGCTAAAAAGCTGTATTGTTAGGTATAGGATTACAACAAGATAATAAGATAGTTATTTAAAATGTTTAATTGGAGTTAAATACTATAGTCAACACAATACTGGGTGTTTTACACTCTAATCCCATTGTAACAAGTCTGAGGAAGAAAGCTTTTTTTGTGGCTCTTATGACTGAATTTGTCTTTGCAAGGGCTGAAAACATTATAGGAAAGGAGAAATTCTGCTTACCAACATTTCTCCATTTCCCGCAACGTTTATAATGCCAGCTTCGCCATGTTTCTTTAAACGTGTAGTTGCTAAGTAAAGAATTATTTAAGCCAAGCCCCCATAACAATAGCCAATAGTGTACAGGACTTGAGAACAGGGCGTCGCTTGATGGAATCCTCAGCGCAGCCATATTTTTCTGAGAATTGATGGTAGTCAATTGCAACAGGAATCATTCCTCTCTGACCACTGATCATTTTTTCAATGATGGTTATGTTAGAAAGCATCCACTGGCTGTGGAGGAATATTTTGCAAATTACTGATTAAATAAAGCCCAGGAAAACACTAATAGGTGGACTGGCTGCTACAACATAATTGAAATAATTTTAAAAAAAGCATTAAACACCGTACAATCAATCAAAAGGATTATTATAATCCTTTCAGTTACCTGAAAAGAAAGGATTCCAAGTTCCCGCAGAAGTGATATGTATAGATGCGTCACGTCAGACCATGGACCCTGACTTGTCGGAGGTTGATATTAGGATTGGGATGGATAAACCTTCAGTTAAAATTATCTGCCACTCACCAAAGAGTCACTCTTTTAAGTAAGATTATTTTACCTTATTTCTATACCAGACAACAAAATGTAAGACTCTTTCATATCAAATATTTAAGAGAATACCTTGAATATTTCTCAAGTTGTGTGATTTAACCCTATATCACACAATCCCAACTTTTAACAACCCTGAGGAAGATACCTTTTGAAAACATTGTGTGAAAAGGAGAAAAAGCTGGTAACCAGCATTTTCTCCTTTTCTTTCAATGTTTTCTACTCTTACATGGAAAAATTCCATCATTTGAGCCACACATCATTCATCGTTTGCAGATGCATTCCTTTTGGATAAGTCCAGAATTTTGTGATGTGGTAAAGGATCAAAGAACAAAATACTTGAAAAAATACAAAATATTGTGGAAAAAGGAGAAATGCTAGACTACCAGCATTTTCACCTTTTATGCATAAAAGCCGAAACAGATAATTTTCCTGTATATCTTGCCTCTATGAAAGATGAAGTCAAAGCCTTGTTGTCTCATTTTCCATTTGACACAATGTTTCAAGTGATTTATCACAATGAAATTATGGTAAGTTTTTCTGTTTTTTTTTCTTTTTTTTTGTTACCAGCTAGAACATAACCCTTTACCAAACACTTCAGCATTTAAAGGACCTTTAGGAAGAAGGTTTTGACAATGATAACATTGTGCGAAATGGAGAGAATGCTGGTAATCAGCACTTCTCTTTTCCCACAATGTTTTCTACCTTTACAAAGACAAACCCTACCATTTTAGAGACATTAACTTGTCATCTGCAAAGGTTTTTTAGCTCTACTCGCTAAAAGCTAGCAGAGCTTTTGTCATGGTATGGTTTTCTGTCGTCCATCCGTCTGTCTGTTCGTCCGTTAGTCTTTTTCTTGTTTACGCGATAAAGTCTGCATTTGTTGTCAGATTTTCATGAAACTTGCACAGTTTGTTTATCTCATCAATAGCTTGAACCCTATTGATTTTGAAAAAAATCCAACAAACAGTATGGGAAAAGTAGCCATTTGAAGTTGAAAATTTCCATTTCTTGTTTACGCAATAAAGTCTGCATTTGTGGTCAGATTTTTGTGAAACTTGCAGTTTGTTTATCTTATTCATAGCTTGAACCCTATTGATTTTGAAAAAAATCCAACAAACAGTATGGAAAAAGTAGCCATTTCAATTTAAAAATTTCCCTTTATTGTTTACATGATAAAGTCTGCATTATGGTCAGATTTTCATGAAACTTGCACAATTTGTCTATCTCATCAATAGCTTGAACCCTATTGATTTTGAAAAAAATCCAACAAACAGTATGGGAAAAGTAGCCATTTGAAGTTGAAAATTTCCATTTCTTGTTTAGGCAATGAAGTCCACAGTTTTGATCCAATTCTATTGAAACTTTCAAAGAGTGTTTGGTTCATCAAGGGATTGAACTCTATTAAAAGTGAAGAAAATCTAGTAATCTGTTGAGGAAAAGCAGCCATTTGATAACTTAGTATTGTTTACTCAACAAAGTCCACATTATTTGTCACATTTCTTTGAAATTTGCTGGGATTGTTTAATACAAAGTGTACTGAAACCCTATGGCTGGATTTCAAACAATTATTTTTCAGAAATTGCACTTCATTTTTTTTCACTGTTTGTTCAATTCACCATGCCTACTTATGCTGTCTTAGTGGGTTCAAGCCCAGTTGTAAGAACATCCCCCCCTTTTTTTTGTGTGTCTTTTTTGTCTTTTTTCTTTTTGCATCATGAATTCATAATGTATGCTAGCAAAAAAGCAAAATCACTTCCAGTAGAGCGATTTCAGGCCCTCAAAGGCCTCTAGTTTAATAAATGCTGCAAACTTCCTTTTCCCACAATGTCTTCTATCATATCTAAAACAAATTTTATCATTTTAGCCAGTTAATTTGTCTTCTGCAAATGCTTTGAATTTTGGCTTGTCCAAAATTTTGTCATTTAGTAAAAAGTTAATTTGAACAAGTCTAAAATTGTTCCATGGGATCTAGTAACCTGTCTTCTGTTTGTTTCTTCTCAGCTGGAACTTAAATAGTACATTTTTTTTTAAATTATGAACAAGAACTGTGCTTTTTTGTCTTTGTTCATTTTTGTTCTCTATCAGTAGAGATCAGGGTAACTTGGAAAACTCCAGACAAGCTGGTCAGTATTCTCCACAACTCCAAAAAGCAAGACCTGTGATCAAAGATAAAGTGTCAGGTAATATAAAACTTCCTATCCTTCTTTTGAAAGATAACCTTTCTGGTAATATAAAACTTCCTATCCTTCTTTTGAAAGATAACCTTTCTGGTAATATAAAACTTTTTATCCTTCTTTTGAAAGAGAACCTGTCCAGTAATATATGAGGGGTGATCATAAAGATCGTGGACCACCTCAATATTTTGAAAACTACTTCACTTAGGATTACGAAAAATTGCAAAGATGAGCATTAATTATCTGGTAACCGACTAAAGCTTCCAAATATTCTCTTATTCAAATAGGTAAAGTGTGACATCATTTTAATGACGTCATATACAGTGGAACCCTGCTATAACACTGTCGACGGGACCCATGATCTGCAACAGCATTATATCCGGGGTGAAGTATATAATGCTGACCGAACCCCCCCCCCCCCCAAACACACACACACACACTACCCGCGACCCATCCGCCGAGTATTGCAAGAACTATGGCATCAATTAATTGCTGTTATTCTCCAATTTATTCAGACTAAAATAAAAAAGTTATTTCCTGGTTATTATGGAAATCAATATTTTGAACAAATCAGGGTAGCCAAAATAATAAGTTTAAATTTGGGGGCTGTATCTGAAATGATAAGGGCAAAGTCTTTCAAATTTATACATAGTAGCAGTGGAGCTAGGTCTAGTTCAAATACTTAGACATAGACATGCATATTTACGTTGAAACATGTTTTTATCGGGCATTTTACAATTTAGTCTTTTTTTTTAAAACGATTACCAATTAGTTCTATCGCCAGAACTGGTCATTCAAACACCGGTACAGGTACCTAAAAGAACTTAGTTTACCTTTAGGACCATGTTTGATAAAAATTATTCAGTCGCTGTTTAGCTGAATTACAGCCTAGTTCATTCAGAAGTCAAATAAATGCTATCATGTTGGATTGCAGACGGTGCCGCCGCCATGTTTTTGACTAACGAAATCTCTTTCAATAAACAAACGGGGCAAGACCCGACCGACATGATGAAAGTCGAAGTGAAAAACGTGCATCAGGGTCTAGAAATTAGACTTCGGTGGAGGGATCTAAACTGTTTGTAATATAGATCTTGTGTGGATGGGTTGTCAGTCTTGAAATAAACGGATCTTAAATATGTTCTTACCTTGTTTAGGCATAAGAGAAGTAGCTTTCTATGAAAATGCTTTGGGTCATAGTTCAGCTGTGGATGGTATAGATCCAAGATCAGACTGCACGTTCTTTGAAGTCTGATGTTTATCTACACCGTCCACAAAGACTTTAACCTTTTACCATACTTTCAAGACCCTGAGAAAGACAGCTTTTGAAAAGCATGTGGAAAAGAGGAGAAAATTTTGGAAACCAGCATTTTCTCCTTTCACCACATTGTTTCTACCCTACCATGAACGGATTTCAAATTTGGCTCCCCGTTTTTTTTTTTTTTGTTTTTTTTTGTCGTCTGCAAATGCTCTGAATTTGGACATGTCTAAAATTTTGTAGTTTGGTAAAGAGTTAAAAAATCGTCATTCTGCCATGGGCAGTGAACAATTAAATACGACCATAAACATTTAACTCTCTGTCCATAAAGATTTCACACCAGTCGTGTTTCCACAAAATTAATGTGTGCAGTGAAGTTTGCATTAGGGGTATGACGTTGCGCGCCAATAATTCGAAGCGAGAGAGTTGTACAGTAAGCATTTGTCGAACACACTTACAATTTACACCTGGTTTATGGGCTGACCTCCAATCAAAACAAAAGATCATGGAATAAGCCAGTATCTCGCTTGCTTATATGACCGGATACAGCCTTTTTGCGTATCGTAATGATTATTGCTAGAACACCCCAGTCGTGTCACATGTATATTGTGTAGTTGGCAGAAAAAAGTAATTCCGCGATTTTCTGAAAATTTTGTTGTGACCAAGATAAAAAAGAAAAATGCACCCGCTAACTTGAAGCATAATTTAAATGGAAAAATTACCGATGAATAAGAGAAACAATGTTTTGTATTCAACAATGCTTTATTTTTGTAATTATGGGGACAACACAGGGCTTCAACCATTTCCCTCTTTTGACCGACTTTTCATGCTTCTGCTGAAGATGCCTTTCAAAAACGTTGTGAAAAATGACGAAACTGCTGACAGAACATCCAGAGGCCGTGAAAGAATGAACCCTTACGCATCTTTCAGGGCTAAAGTTGCTGTTGTGGCCTCTGTAGATCAAGATCAGACTGCAGACTATGACTTGTCTGATCTGTGATCGTAATCTTCTCGGTCCGCTGTGAAGAGGACTTAGTTACAAAATAAACCCAATGTTTCATTTTTTTGTGTGTGTAATTTCATGACTGAGAATTACTATTGGTTGACTCGGCTCTCGAAGGATTCATCTTCATTGCAGTTTTACGCATGATGTACAGTTGTGCTTTCATTATGCAGCCGATCATCCTATCAGAAATATTTTCCAAAAATTATAAGTCAGATGTTTTGGAAAATATATTTTCAGTATTTAGTATTCTTGAATATTTTGACTCTCTGGAGTTAGGACTAGACAAAAAATATTTTTGACAGTATAAATCTAACATGTCCGAACATTAAGGGTGTCCGAATACATGGGCGAATTACGGTACATTCGATATCGCTATTAACGGTCCACATAAGGAAATTTACTATGTTATGTCTGTCCAACGTAAGATTGTGTATTTTATGTGAAGACAATTATGGGCTGAAGTCCTTATGTTATCAACTGTGCGTGTATTTGTCAAACAGAGCAGTTGGGCAGAGCCGTAGGTGATTGAAGTAATCAACAAGGTAAAGGTGTGAAAAATTGTCACATTATGTTCACGGTATCGATTTTACTCCAGTATCTAGTCTATAGGTAGTTATGTTTTTACAATGGGGACTCGTATCAGCGGAACGGTGGATTCGGATCAGACTCGAAAATGGTTAACCCCCCCCGAAATTTTGGGAGCCATAGGACACCCTCGTTATAATAGGGTCAGCGTTTTAGTGAAGTTCGTTTTAGTGGGGTTCCACTGTATTGCATTAGTGGTCCAAAATGTAGGACGTCGTTTTACTTAAGCCGAGAGTAATCATAAAGTTTTACGTCAAACTCGGAAAGTATTTATCAAAATCAAACCGATTTAGAAACAGTTTAAGGGGACTCTGCACTCAAGAAATCTGATATTCATACACGGTTCAGACCGGTTTAGACAAGGGTGTGATACTGTTAAAGATGACTCTAAATCTGGCCGTCCATCAACATCAGTCGTTGACTAAATCATCACGGATGTAGAGCAGCATGTAAATCAAGATCGCTGAGATACTGTCAGGAAAATAGCTGACACATTTAGCATTTCATAAAAGTGCCCAGGAGATTTTGACTGACAATCTTGGAATGTCCTGTGTTCGCACAAGGTGGGTACCTCGACTATTGACGCCTGAGCCAATGGGGGTTAGGGTCGAAATCTATTGAGAAATTTCAGAATGCATTTGGGTAGAGGGGTCAAATTTTACTGATCGTATTGTTACATTTGATGAAACATACCTGTACACTTTAACGAGACTGAAACAACTAAACAACAAGGCAGGGTACAGAAACATTCAAGATCACCTTCCGCCGTAAAAGCCAAGCTTTCTAAGTCAGTTGGTAAAGTTATGTGCATCATATTTTTCTATTCTCCTTTTTTCTTCTAATTCATGTTGTATCAATACATACAATTGTTACAGTCAATGCCGAGTTTTATGCCCACAAAGAAATTTCACAAACACTATACAAAAAAAAAATAGCCAGAAGTCTTGTGGAGTGACGTCACTTTACACCAAGATAACACCGTAGCTCACAAAGCCACACTTGTACATAAAACTTTGCAAAAACAAAACACAGAAACACTAGCTAACCCTCCCTATAATTCAGTCCTGACCCCTTGTGACCTGTAGCTATTTCATGTTTTGAAAGATTCTCTATGTGGCACGCACTATGAGAGTAGAGAGGAACTAACCCTCACTATGACTGGGTCCTTGAGATTAATGTCACGTGACGTGCTCAGGCACGTATTTCGTGCTTGGGAATCAAGAATGAATAAGCGCATAGGATTCGAAGGAGGTTATTTTCAAAAAAAAGTAGACATTCCAATTTGTTGTTTATAAGAATATTCCAGTACAGGCACTGGTCCTCGTTCTTTCTGATCACCCCTTGTAAAACATTCTATCCTTCTTTTAAAAGATAAACTGTCAGATGATATAAAACATTCTATCCTTCTGTTGAAAGATATTACTGCCAGGTAATATAAAACTTTCTATCCTTCTGTTGAAAGATAAACTGTCAGGAAGTATAAAACATTCTATTCTTCTGTTGAAAGATATAAACTGTCAGGAAGTATAAAACATTCTATTTTTCTGTTGAAAGATAAACTGTCAGGTAATATAAAACTTTCTATCCTTCTGTGGAAAAATAAACTGTCAGGTAATATAAAACATTCTATCCTTCTGTTAAAAGATAAACTGTCAGGTTATATAAAACATTCTATCTTTCTGTTGAAAGATAAACTGTCAGGTTATATAAAACATTCTATCCTTCTTTTGAAAGATAAACCCTCAGGTAATATAAAGCTATTTTTTTCTTCTTTTGAAAAATAAACCCTCAGGTAATATAAAACTATTCTATTCTTCTTTTGAAAGATAAACTGTTAGGTAATAAGAAAAATTTTATCCATCTTCACATTTGTAGTTGCCTTTGCAGCCCGTTTAGATCAGGATCAGACTTAAGTGTACAGTCTGATCTTTGATCTACACTGTCTGCTTTGATGAAACAGTATATGCAAAAAGCAATATTGACAAAGATTTGTTCTTATTTCTGGACTGAAATTGTCCATTGGCTTTATTCGGTACTCTTAAGGTTAAATTTGTTATCTGTTCATGCTTTACCACACAATCCCAAGTTTTAACAACCCCCGGGCTCAAAGGAAAACGACTTCTGAAGACAATGTGGACTAGGAGAAAATACTGGTAACCAGGGTTTTCTCCTTTTCCCAAAATGTTTTCTACCATTTCAAAAAAACATTTCCTAATTTATGCAACATCTACTTTATCACCTGCAAAGGCTTTCAATTTTGACCAGTCTAAATTCTGTTGTTTGTAAAGAGTAATTTGTATCATTATGGATGGGTGAAAATTAAGTTGTCTCTGAGAGAGTAAAATTGCTGAAGGTTTATTCCCACTGAATTCAGTATGCTCCTTGCTTGATGTTTTGTTTGATTTTGTTATCAATGATGATCAGTGTCTATTCTAGAAACTGAAAATGAGGGGTTATTTCCCCCCCTCCATCTGAAACATAGGGTGATTTTCAAAAATAGAGGGGACAATATTCAAACAGAATCCACAAATATGGGCCACTTCTGTGAAGTAGCCCATATTGGACCAGGCTATTTTGGAAGTGGACTGTTTTGACCCACTCCCCATCAAGGGAGGTAACTTAAATGGACATAACATGCTTCGAAAACAGCTTTGGCAATGATGCTGTTTTATTCAAAACAGCAGTATTTTCCGCAAGGCAAAGTAATTCTTTTTTCTGGGACTTTTTAATTGTTTATTTTTAACACAAGACTGTCATGCATTGGGTCCTAATTTATGCGGTTTCTGAAATTAAATAGAGTGAATCCCACAATCATCCGTCCTAGAATTAACACTGGGTGATGTCTTTACAGATAGCCATGTAGACCCAACAACTGCAGTACAGTCTATACCCATGTCACCATCACTGGGAAGTCGACAGATTTTACAAACTCTACCACTACCATCAAATTTACCACAACCAAATTTTGACGATACCAGTGATTCAGATAAAACAGGTCCATTCCTTCAGGCTGATGATACCGGTGATAAAGAGGACAATATGTCAGTGATTAGTGATATCGTCAGTGACCATCACGATGACAGTGAAGTAAAAGGAGTTAAAGTAACAAATCATAAGAAGGATGGATTAAAGAGTGGCCCAAAGTAGGTATTTTACAGGGATTTGCATAGTTGGTTACTTGTTCAAATCTTGTTTCTTAAAATATTCTTATTTTAAAATGACAGTCATTGAATCATATCCCTCTCTCTCTCTCTCTCTCTCTCTCTCTCTCTCTCTCACTGTCACTCTCTCTCACACTCTCTCTCTCTCTCTCTCAACAGACTGTCGCTTCAATAATGCATTTTTTGGTTATGTCTCTTTATATACATGTATACAGTAAACCTAATAATTACAGATCTTCAGTATGAATCACAACACATCCAAATTCTGTTTATTTTTCTTATCTGCTTAAATTAGACAAAAAAGGAAAGTTTTGTCTGTAGAAGCAAGATTCTCCCATTGGATAATGTTACATCCATAATACATGTATTTATGTTTCTATCCATCACATTTATGACATCAATTATGTTTATACCATATTATCATATTCTTCAACCAAAAGATTACAATGCCAAAATACACCCTTCATTAGCAACAAAAATTGCACAGGCAGTGAAATTTAACAATTTATAGTTCACAGGAGACTTTCTACAGTAAAATTGTAAGTTTAGATTTTACTGAGAAATTTCAATAATCCTCAGTAAGTAACGTATGAAATTCCAAATGTGATCTGTCATTATTATGCCCCCCTTCAACGAAGTGGGGGTATATTGCTTTGCTAATGTCGGTCGGTCTGTCGGTAGACCTTACCTTGTCCGGATGATAACTAGACACAGAATTGACCTAGGTTCGTTGAATTCGGCACAGACATGCGTCTCGGAGTGTAGATGATCCTTATTGATTTTGAGGTCAATCGGTCGAAGGTCAAGGTCACAGTGACCATCAACATGTTGATATATAGACCAAACCTTGTCCGGATGATAACTAGACACAGAATTGACCTAGGTTCGTCAAATTTGGCACAGACATTTGTCTTGGAGTGTAGATGATCCCTATTGATTTTGAGGTCAATCGGTCAAAGGTCAAGGTCACAGTGACCGTCAACATGTTGATATATAGACCAAACCTTGTCTGGATGATAACTAGACACAGAATTGACCTAGGTTCGTCAAATTTGGCACAGACTTGCATCTCGGAGTGTAGATGATCCCTATTGATTTTGAGGTCAATCGGTCAAAGGTCAAGGTCACAGTGACCGTCAACATGTTGATATATAGACCAAACCTTGTCCGGATGATAACTAGACACAGAATTGACCTAGGTTCGTCCAATTTGGCACAGGCATTTGTCTTGGAGTGTAGATGATCCCTATCGATTTTGAGATTAATCCATCAAACGTCAAGGTCACAGTGGCCTTCAACTTAATGATATATAGACCAAACCTTGTCCAGATGATAACTACACACGGAATTGACCTAGGTCTTTCAAATTCTGTACAGATATTCATCTTGGAGTGTAAATGATCCCTATCGATTTTAAGGTTAATCCGTGAAAGGTCAAGGTCATAGTGACCACCAGATGATTCAGGGCCCGCGCTGCCGTTCGCCACTTGAGCCATTTGCTCAAAAAAAATTAAAGTGTCTCAAAAATCATCATATGTGGCTCAACTTTTGGCTCCAACATTTTATTCGCGTATTATCGCGGACGTAGTAAGCATCGAAGTCGACTGGGAAAAAGCGGAAGTCGAACGCGTGTGCCGAAAAAAAAATGGATAACCCAGTCTGTGTATCGGCGACTGTTTACAATCTTGTATGTATACACACGGCAGTGTGTATAATTATGCGAGCTGTTGACAGATTATCACGTTTAACAATTGAAGTGGGCTATAAATCAAAAAGTTGACATCGATATTTCTCAGTCAATTCTTTTGATATCAGTTTATGAACTGTGCCACTTCCTGTATCAATGTGGCAGTAGGGGGGCATGACTGTTTTACAAACAGATACCTTGTTTCATTTATTAGGTTACAGAAAAATATTGATGCCATTTTAGTCTTTTCCTGAAAACAAAGTCTCCTTTTCCCACCTTATCTTCAAAGGCTTATTTTCTTACGGTTGTTAAAGCTCAGGATTGTTTGGTAGAGTTACTCAAAACTAAGTATTAATGATTATCCCCTGCTAAATCTATTTGATGTATTTCTCATGTATTATCAAGGTCCTGGTATTTGTATTTACAGAAGTCAGTCTACCAAGTTAAAGGTACAAGCTCCAACTAGAAAAATTGCCCCAGGGTCATCCAAGAAAGAGGCCCCCAAAAGACCCGAGACAGATAAGAAGAAAAAGGGTATGAATTAACCCTGTCCTGAGTTTTGAAAGACCCTGAGAAAGAAAGCTCCTGAAAATATTGTGGAGCAAGAAGAAAATGCTGGTAACGAGGATTTTCTCCTTTTCCCACAATGTTTTCTATCCCATTATTTTCGTCACATTTATTTTTTTTCCCTACAAATGTTTTCAATATGGACAAGTCTAAAGTTTTAGGTTGTGGTAAACAGTGAAAGTGTTTGCTAACATGATTATTTATGTCAGGGAAATCAGTATCATTCAAACCTGCAATAGTTTACATACAACTGAATGTGTGTTGTCAAAATAGCCTTTAGGAGAATGTCTGTATCAAGAGAATACTCTGATAGTCATTGCATCAGAATTCATTCTTCTCTCACTGCTGATCATTAGTTTGACCATGGTCCTGTGGGAAAGCAGCCACTGGCTTGGAAGAATATTTTGGGAAGTACTGATGACAAAAATCCCAGGAAAGCAAGGACAGGTGCACTGGCCACCAGGATAGTATCGGAAAGATTTAAGTATGGTGAACATAATAAGTCATTAGGGTTTTTGAGGACTTACTGTGATATTTCTTAACCTTGTCATAATCTGAGTTGTCATCATCATCATTGTGCTAAAACATTTACAGTTTTTCATACCTTGACCATTATTGAAGATATATACTTCAAATTTGGGTTAGTGCTTACTATCAACAGGGGAATCCATAGCTCCTGGGCCAAGCCCCTGTAGCTCAGTCGGTAACATACAGGACTTTAAAACAGGGGGTCACACTTTGGCCAATTTCTTTCCAAGGGTTGATGATAGATGATGGTTATGTGGGAAAGCAGCCAGTGGCTTGGAGAGAAAATATTGTGCAGAGTACTGGTGAAAGAAATTCCAGGAAAGCATGGATAGGTGCACTGGTTGCCACCATTTTACTGAAATAATGTTGAAAACAGCATTAAACACCTTACAATCAATCACTCAACCATTGCTCAAGGGCAGATAACTGTGAAATATCTTTTGTCATGATTATTTTCTCTAATTAGCCTATCTATTTTAGCTGAAAACATCAAGGTATTGTCATAGCCCTGGCGTTATCTGTGTTGTGCAAAATCTTTGACATTTTATGCTACCTCTGTCATTACTGAAGATATTTACGCACTTCTAACTCCCGACTAGTTGTTACATGTAAATATCAAAAGGGGAACCTATACAACAGAGACAGGTAGCCATCAGTTTTTTTTGACACAGTTATGTCTCTTTTATTGACGTAGAATATTTTATGAAAATCAGGTAAAACTTATGAAAATCAAGTAACTGTAGTGTAGTGTTGGTGACTGCACATGATGCTCCTGTTTTTACAAAGATTCTTCAGTGAAAAAAAGCTGCAGTCGAGGATTTGCACACAAATGTTGTGCTATTTTAGCTCACCTGAGCACGAAGTGCTCATGGGGAGCTATTGTGATTGTGCTGTGTCTGGCGTGCGGCGTGCGTCGTCCGTCATCAACTTTTTCACCTTGTGTACGCTCTAGAGGCCACATTTTCAGTCCGATACTCATGAAACTTGGTCAGAATGTTTGTCTCAATAAAATCTTGGACGAGTTCGAAAATGGGTCATGTTTGGTAAAAACTAGGTCAAATCTTAGAGAAAAATCTTGTGTACGCTCTAGAGGCCACATTTTCTGTCCAATACTCCTGAAAGTTGGTCAGAATGTTTGCCTTGATAATATCTCAGACGAGTTTGAAAATGGGTCATGTCGGGTCAAAAGCTAGGTCACCAGGTCAAATCTTAGAAAAACCTTGTGTACGCTCTAGAGGCCACATTTCCTGTCCAACACTCCTAAAAGTTGGTCAGAATGTTTGTCTTGATGATATCTGGGATGAGTTCGAAAATGGGTCATGTCGGGTCAAAAACTAGGTCACTAGGTCAAATATTAGAAAAACCTTGTGTACGCTCTAGAGGCCACATTTTCAAGCCAACACTCTTGGAAGTTGGTCAGAATGTTTGTCTGGATGATATCTTGGATGAGTTCAAAAATAGGTTATGTGGGGTCAAAAACTAGGTCATTAGGTCAAATCTTAGAAAAACCTTGTGTACGCTCTAGAGGCCACATTTACAATCCAAAACTCCTGAAAATTGGTCAGAATGTTTGTCTTGATGATATCTCAGATGAGTTTGAAAATGGGTCATATCGGGTCAAAAACTAGGTCAGTAGGTCAAATCTTATAAAAACCTTGTGTAAACTCTAGAGGCCACATTTTCAGTCCAAAACTCTTGAAGTTGGTCAGAATGTTTGTCTGGATGATATCTTGGATGAGTTCAAAAATAGGTTATGTGGGGTCAAAAACTAGGTCATTAGGTCAAATCTTAGAAAAACCTTGTGTACACTCTAGAGGCCACATTTACAATCCAAAACTCCTGAAAATTGGTCAGAATGTTTGTCTTGATGATATCTCAGATGAGTTTGAAAATGGGTCATATCGGGTCAAAAACTAGGTCACTAGGTCAAATCTTAGAAAAACCTTGTGTACGCTCTAGAAACCACATTTTTTTGTCAAAAACTCTTGAAACTTGGTCAGAATGTTTGTCTTTATAATAGCTCAGGCGAGTTTGATAATGGGTCATGTGGGGTCAAAAACTAGGTCACTAGGTCAAATCTTAGAAAAACCTTGTGTACGCTCTGGAGGACACATTTTCAGTCCGATACTCCTGAAACTCAGTCAGAATGTTTGTCTTGATGAGACCTTGAATGAGTTTAAATTTGGGTCATGTGAGGTCAAAAACTAGGTCACTGGGTCATAAATTGGAAAAACCTTGTGTACGCTCTAGAGGCCACATTTTCAGTCTGATACTCTTTAAACTTGGTCAGAATGTTTGTTTTGATGATATCTCAAAAGAGTTTGATAATGGGTAATGTCGCGTCAAAAACTAGGTCACTTGGTCAAATCTAAGAAAAACCTTTTGTACGCTCTGGAGGCCACATTTTCAGTCCAATACTCATGAAACTTGGTCAGAATGTTTGTCTTAGTGATATCTCAAAAGTGTTTGATAATGGGTAATTTCTGATCAAAAACTAGGTCACTAGGCCAAATCTTAGAAAAACCTTGTGTATGCTGTAGAGGCCACATATTTAGTCTGAAACTCTTAAAAGTTGGTCAGAATGTTTGTCTTGATAATATCTTGAAAGAGTTAGAAAATGGGTAATGTTGGATCAAAAACTAGGTTACTAGGTCAAATCTTCGAAAACCTTGTTTACTTTCTAGAGGCCTCATTTTTAATGCAATACTCATGAAACTTGATCAGAATGTTGGTCTTGCACCACTTTGCAAGTGGGTCATTTTGGGTCAATAACTCATGAAAATCTTGGTAGAATGTTTGTCATAATATCTCAAAAGAGATTGTAAATGGGTCATCTTTGGTCAAATGACTCAGGTGAGCGATTTCAGGGCCATCATGGCCCTCTTGTTTTATCTAGTTAGAGATCACTACATTTTGTTGCTATATATGTGCTATTAATCTCTTACAAAATATAAACTTCAGGGAGGATAGTTCCATCACGCTACATGCAAGGTGCCGAGGCAAAAGCTAAAATGTCCCTGTCCTCTAAGATGGAGAAGGTTAATCTTTTTTCACTTACCTTTTTTTACACAATGTGGTGTTTTGATGACCATAAAGAAGAAGGCTTTTGAAAACATTGTGGGAAAAGGAGAAATTGCTGGTAACCAGCATTGTCTCATTTTCCCACAATGTTTTCTACCCACTTGAAGACAAACTTGATCATGTTAGCCTTTCAAGTTGGATGTGTCTGAGATTTTGTCGTGTGGTAAGGAGTTAGTCATTTACAGCATAACCCTGGGACGACCGTAAAGCAGAATGCCTTTAAAAACATTGTGGGAAAAGGAAAAAATGCTGGTATTCAGCATTTTCTCCTTTTCCCAGAATGTTTTCCTTCCTTCTCAAAGACAATCATCTTTTAAGCTTCATGGAATTTGTCATGTGCAGATGCTTTCACTTTGGTTGAGTTTTAGTTATTAAGATAGATTAAGAGTTAACAGTGATGACTGCTTGTCAAATAAATTTGAGCCATCGTCTGGAAAAAGGGGGTTTAATGCATATCCATTGTGCAATTTACAAAGCAAGTCATTACATAATTATGGATTCATAAAATCAATAATGTTGTGTAACAACCAACTGAACCATGAGGTAAAATGGTCCTTTGGCATGCAGAAAATTGACCAATAGAAAACAGTTTGGCCAAGCCCCAGTAGCTCAGTCTGTAGCATACAGGACTTGAGAACAGGGGGTTGCTGGTTTGACCTACAGCCCTGCCAATTTTTTGGTGATTAATGATAGTCACACAATTCATTCCTCTCTCACTGCTGGCTATTGCTTTGGCTATGGTTATGTGGGAAGGCAGTCGGTAACTTGGAAAGAATCTTGTGTGGACAGGGTTCAAATTTTGTTTTTTTAACCACTGGCAAATTTTAGCAAGTGGCTTCTTTTTCCACTCGCAAAATTAAAATTAGACTTGCATTTTTTTTTTTTGAAGCCCAGCATGCCTCCATACCAATGGTGGAGAACGGAGTGCCAGTACAAACTGTTTAATTCTATTCTATTACTTGACATGTCGAATAGACAACAACCAAACAATATAAGAAGAACGTTAATTGATATTAAAAGCATGATTTAACTATCAATTCAATTGCAGTTTAATATCTGTTCTCAAACCAAGTTAAATTTCCATTTACAACGGTGGATGATTTTGTTAATGAATTACGGACGTTGCACATCCAATATCTGCGTGTCCGATAAATGGTATATAGCGAGTCCACCTTTTCCGACGTGGTTCTTGTTGTTATTTCTGCATGATAATTATCTTTTCAGGAAAGATTGACAAATATTTCTGTTTTATAATCAGAGATTGAATTCGCTTACCGTTTTTTCGTTTTAAAAAAACACACACACACAAATCGTGGTATTGGCCATGAGTGCAGACAAGCGCACTTGGCTGACGAAACTCGGATAACGAACAACAACTCGGAGGCTTCAATGGCGACATGTATGGTAATAATTAAAAGCCGTTGAAAGTATTCTCAGTGCGACATGACTGATGTTTATCCAGATGGAAAAGAATTACCTTATTTGTATTCACATGTAAAATGAAGTAGATCTACATTTTGGTAATTGACCTTCAATAATTTGCACTCGCAATTTTTTTTGAGTGCTTGAAATTTTAGCTAGCATTTTCCAATTCTGACTCGCATTTTGCGAGTAAATACATGGGAATTTCGAACCCTGTGTGGAGTACTGGTAAAAGAAATTACAGGAAAGCATAGATAGGTGCACTGGCTATAGCAATGTAACTGAAGTAATGTTGAACTTGGTTAAACACCATACTATCAAGCAAAAAGTCTGCTTGAATTGGGTAAGCTGACCTGGGTAGATACTTTTTGTAGATACAATAAGCCCCCCTTTCACGGAGCATGGCTCATTTATATATCTGTTTTGTGCTGTCTGAGCAGATAGATGTCATAGGATGAGTTAGTGCTCGGAGTTAAACTTGACACAAATGATACAGGAGATGACCTCTTTCAGTATCATTCAATGGTTTGATCTGTCGTGTAAATATGTCAAAGGAGCTAAAAATACATTCTAATATTGATAATTTCAAAGATCTTCTCAGTCTGTGGAGCTGATTTTACTCAAAATTGGTACTAAGTTTCCGTAGATTATTTTGGGGGTAAACCTTATAAATTTTATATGCCATGGTGACTAGTAGCTGGAAAGATAGAAAACTTAAAAAAAAAAAAATGTTCTCCTAAATGGACGACCTCTTGCTTTGAAACTAGGGATGACTAAACAGTATCGGAATTCCTATTAAGATTGTTCAAATGATATTTGTGTGCTGTTCTTTGACCTTTTTTGGTCACTTTTCTATTGTGTTCTGAATGATGTACATGTATATGGAAAGTTAAAAGATCTTACCTTTTTGTAATAAGGCTTAAATATGATTGATATTTTGCGTATAATATTGACCATTCATAGCAAAAATCCAACAATTTTACTTCCACATGTGTGACACTCTCTGAAATAATGGAATAAGAAGCCACTGCATGTAGAAAGTGTTTTCAGTGCAACTCATGAAAGTTTTCTGTTTTCATTTATCAATTTTTTTCACCTTTGTGTAATTTGCACTTCTTTGGGGTTAGTCTAAAACTAGTCAATACTCTTTAGAAATATGGTTAGTCTGATAGAGTTAAAATACACTTTATCTTTAACAAATTGTAATTTTATTTAATAGCTATCCTTCATGGACAAAACCAGCAAAGTCAGTAAAAGTATGGAGGCTCCATCCTCCACCAGAAAGCCTGTCAGAAAAATTATCAGGTCAGCAGAGACTGGTAGAACTGCTGAAAGAAAACTGGACATAGATCGTCCACAAACACCAGAGAACCAGTCTATAGCATCGTCAGTGGGGGCAAAAACCTCCACACCTACCATGGATGGAACTTTTGTCAGTCATGAAATGGAAATAGACGCTTCAGCTATTCACCCTGAAGTTTCTTTGCTAGCAGGTTAGTTCAAGGAGAACCAAGGTGGGGATGCATGAAGGACTTAGAACCCAGGGTCCTCTTTCACTGACCATTCTTAGTTTCATTCTCTGTCTAATGCTAGAAATAGAAAGTAACACAACTTCTAATTGGCTAACCATTTGGTTTAGCCAATCAGAAGTTGTGTTAGTTTCTTATTCAGAAAATTCTTGAGAATTAGACTAGAAATGATCTTAACAATGGCTGGTGAATATGGGCCCAGGGTTTGTTAGATTGAACTCTGGCTTGGAGAAGTTTTAGTTTTTTTGAAGGATTTATGATAGTCGTTGTGAACAGATTTACGAGGGCTGTTCGATATGTAATGTGTATTGTACCACAGCGCGATAATGCTTTGCACGATTTCGTGGATGATGATACGCTTCAATAGCTCTATTCAATACCTTTCAAATGGTATAAACACGAGCCTTCAGCTCCGCATAGTTCTAAACTTATAGTCATTTCAATAGAGCTAGTCATTGACCACTGTTGTAAAAATGGTTGGGAAACGGATTAAGAATATTAAAGAAATTAGAGCTTATATAAAAGTTCGCACAAAACTCGGTCATTTGGTAATGCAGATTTTTACTGAATTGGGGGAAGTTTATGGGTCTGATAAGGTATCTTATGAGACAGTTTGTAGGTGGAGAAAGAAATTTCTGACTGGCACAGAGTCCATCAAAGATGCAGCAAAATCTGGCCGACCTGTGACTGTAACAGGCAAGGCAAATGTCTCAAAAGTCAGGGAAATAATTGAAAGTGATGGCAGATACATGATTCATGATATTGCCAACGCTGTTGGCATATCGCTATCGCGGGTGCATTTCATTTTGAAGCGTATTTTGAAAGTACAAAAGATTTCTGCCAGGTGGATACCGCATATATTGACAGATGACCAAAAACGGGTACGAGTACAAACCGCTAAGCAATTGCTCAAAATGTTTCCCAAATTCAATCAAAGACAATTTGTAAACATTGTTACTGGTGACGAAACATGGGTTCACTATTTCAAACCAGTAACAAAAAATTGGAAACAAAATATGGCTAACTTAACACGGTAGAAGGCCTGTATTTGCCAAAAGAAGCATAAGCACAAAGAAGGTTCTTTATTGCATATTCTTCTCATATGATGGTATAGCTGTACAAATTCCGGTGCCGAAGGGCAAAATTGTTACAGGTCGGTATTACTGAGATGTTATACTAAAAAAGGTCAAGAAATATTATCTTAAACGACGCCCTGTGTCAGGATTTAGGCATGTTCGTCTACTTCATGATAATGCTCCATCACATACATCTGAGCTTGTGAAGCAATTTTTGAAGTCGGAGAAGGTTACTGTCTTGCCACACCCACCATACTCTTCAGATCTAGCCCCATGCGACTTTTTCCTTTTTCCAAAACTTAAAAAGTTCTTATCTGGTCGTCGTTACAAGTCCCGACAAGCCCTTGGCTCAGCCATCAGTCAGTGCCTCAGAGGTCTACCTAAATCAGGGTACCGTGACGCATTTCAGAAATGGATTCAGAGATTGAAATTATGTATTTCAAACCGCGGAGAATACTTTGAAGGGATGTAATGTTCATTTCACTATTTGAGTCGAATGCTTTTGAGATATTGTACAATACACATTACATATTAAACAACCCTCGTATTCCTCTCTCACTGATGAACACTGTTGTGACAGTTTTTATCTTAACTCTTTCCCACACAATTCAGAGTTTTAACAACCCTAATAAGAGAGGCTTTTGAAAACTTGGTGCGAAAAGGAGAAAATGCTGTTTACCAGCATTGTCTCCTTTTCTCACAGTATTCTCAAAAAGCCTAGGTTGTTAAAATACAGAATTGTTTGGTAAAGTGTTATAGAATGTTGAAAATGGTGTTAAAGATACATCCTGACAGCCAGAGATTAAAATCACTGTTAAAACTTGATAGTGTGTAGAAATGGTTCAGAATTTAGTCAGCAGTGTACGCATACATAAATTACCAATATATATGGTGTGAGGGATGAAGAAAGTCAAGGGATTTGTCTTTGATTTAAAACAGGAAACAACAGCAGTGATTTCATTGATGGCCATCTGAAATGAAATGCACATTCTCTCGGTCATAATCTGAGCAACATTTGGAATGAAGATACAAGAATGATCATAGTTTTATGAAATAAAGATGCAGTGGGCTGAAAACTGGCTGGAAACAAGTATAAATGTATCTATTAATACCAAACAAACAAACAAACAATGTTTAAGTTTTGCAGACGGCAAATTAAACATGGCTTAAACTCTTTACCAAATGCTGAAATTTTAGACTGGTGCAAATTGAAACCATTTACAGATAGCAAATTCAATGTGGCTCAGATAAGTTTGAGTTTTTGTCCTAGAGGGTAGAAAGTATTGTGGGAAAATGACAGAAACCATCTTTTTAGCAACCCTGTTTTTGACGTCTTAAATGCTTCCAATTTGGTTGCGCTTAGGATGTTTTTGTTTGATGAGTAAGAAAATAAATAATAAATATTTGTATATTATGTGCATTCTGATCTTGAGCTGCCCGCCCGGGTGGCTCAGTGGTGAGCGTGTCGGACTCATGACCTGGTGGTTGTGAGTTCGATACCCGGTTGAGGCGAACTTTCTTTCCGGCGTATTTTCGCCTCTCACCTCTGCTGAAGCATGTGAGAAAAGTAGTCAGTGGTTTTGGAAAGAAAGTTGTGTTAGTACTGGTGTGAGAAAGCCAGGAAACATATGTGCGTCACCGACCGCCATGATATGACCTTAGCTGTTAAAGTGGCGTTAAACCCCAATACAACCAATACAACCAATGATCTTGAGCTATGCATACCACAAAAGAGACTATGATTGACACTGTATGGATTTCTGACATTGCATTAAGCCTTCTCCACAAAATCCCTTATTTTAACTAACCTGAAAGAGAAGGCTTTTGAAAACATTCAAGAAAAAGGGAAAAAAGCATTTTCTCCTTTTCCCGCATAGTTTTGTACCCTACAAAAGACAAAAATCTTTTTTTGAGCTACACTTGATTTGTCTTCTGCAAATGTGTTCAATTTGGTCGAGTCTAAAATTGTATCATTTGGTAAGGGATTAATTATTGTTTCAGGCGATACATCTAGATCAGGCAAACAATCATCAGGAGCTGGGAAGGCTCGATCATGTGTCCAACAAGACTTCAGAGATGAACTGATGGGCCAGTCCATTCTCTCTAATGTCTCCTCATCAAACCCATGTACTGTGTCCTCAAAACCTAAACAGGTTTGTTACACTTTCTACTGCTTGTATTTCTCCCAGGGGCATGCTCACTCACCATTCTTAATTCAAATCCTTAAATCTATCAGTAGTTGTGACAAGCCCTGTAGAGCAGTCGGTAGTATACAGGGCTTGAAACAAGGGGGTTGCTGGCTCAAATCTCAAGCTTGGCTAGTTTCTGTCCAAGGATTGATGATGGTCGTTGCAAGAGGATGCTTTCGTCTCTGATGGCTGCACATTGTTTCGATGATGGTCATGCAGGGTTTTTCCTGACCCCAAATTTTCTGAATTTCCCCTCAGATTTAAATGTTTGCCTTCTTGAATTCATTTGAAGGGGGGTAAAATGACCCCAAAATGACAAAGTCAAGGGAAAACCCTGGTTATGTGGGAAGCCAATGGCTTTGGAATAATATTGTGTGAAAACTCCGGAAAGGCATTGATAGGTGTACTGGCTGCTGTAATTTAACTGACATAATTTTGAAAAGAATGTTAAACACCATACAAACAAACCATCAATGCTTGTCAAAGTAAGTCTGATAGCTATTCTTTAACTATTTACCGTTTGACAAAATTTTGGACTCCACCAAGTTGAAAGTATTTGTAGATGACATGCAACGTGGTTAAAAAAAAGATTTACCAGCATTTTCTCCTTTTCCCGCAATGTTCTTGAAGGACTTCCGCTTCAAAGTGTTTGAAATTTTTAAATGTGTGGTAATGAGTTAAAGGCTTAATAGTGGCCAAAAAACCAATGTAGGTGTTAAAATGCATTTAAATTTGAATCATACTATTTAAAAATATGGAAAGTATTTTGAGGATGAAAATCTGTTATTGTGTGGTAGGTCCAAGTGTTAGATATTGGCAAAAAAATGAAATGTAAAATTAGGCAAAAAGTAAACAAAAGAGCGTGACTTAGCAACTTTTGACCTAGATTTGAAATTAATTTTCTGCCAGCAACTAACACTTTGAACGACTGTACAATAACAGATTGTCATCTTCCCAATAATTTCCATACATTTAAATGATAAAAATGATAAGATTTAGATCTAAATGCCTTTCAACACCGCAGCTTTTGGCAGCTATTGTTACTTTAAGTTATTCAAATATTTCGGGTGAATAGAGGCCTTAGACTGCCTGCTTGAAGTCTGATTTCTCAGTCCTTTTTTACTTTACTCTTTACCAAACAAAAAGTTTTTAGAATTGTCCAAATTAAAATCACTGACAGACAACATAATAAATGTGACTAAAAATTGAAATTTGCCTTTGGAAGGGTGGAAAACATGGTTGGAGAAGGAGAAAATACTGGTTACCAGCATTTTCTCTTTTTCCTCAGAATGTTTTCAAAAGGCATCTTTCTCATGGTCGTTAAGCTTGGGATTATGTGCTAAAGGGTTTATTGAACTAATCTACAGCCTTAGCTTTTACAATAAAATATGAAAAGGTTTTATGAGCTGTGCTCTGGCAAAAGGGGGCTTAAGGCATCTCTGTAATGCATTATACCAAGCAAATTATCTGTGAACAGAGGTCTTTATGCATCTTTTTTAAAGTATCGACCCATGTCAACCTGAACAGTCAGCGCAAGCAGACATGGGTCAATATTTTTTGCTGGTGATGAAATATCTGCATGTCCAAGGACCATTATGCCTCTTAATTCTGTCGGTTGTTAGACAAAATAAATTTTACGGATCCAGAATTATGTGATGACTTGCTTGGTATCATGTATCATGGAGATGCAGTAAACCCCTTTTTCACAGAGCATGGCTCATTTATAAATATAATTATATAAATATAAATGCTATTTTTTAGCTCCACTGGCCGAAGGCCAGCGGGCTTATGTCATGGCCTGTTGTCCGTCCGTCCGTCCGTCCGTCCGTTAACTTTTTCTTAAAACGTCTTCTTCTCTGAAACTACCCATCCAATTTTGATGAAACTTCACAGAAATGATCCTGCCATGGTCCTCTTCAGAATTTCTTGAAAGAATTTAATTCCTTCAAAAACTCTGGTTGCCATGGCAACAAAACTGAAAAATTTTGAAAATCTTTGAAAATCTTCTTGTCTGAAACCGTAAGGCCAAGGGCTACCAAATTTGGCATGTAGCTTTATCTAGTGGTCCTCTACCAAGTTTCTTCAATTTATAGCCCTGGGGTCAAAATTGGCCCCGCCCCGGGGGTTACAAGTTATACATGGGCTTATTTAGGGAGAACTTTAAAATTCCTCTTCTACCTAGCCATAGGGCCTAGAGCTACCAAATTTGGCATGTAGCTTTATCTAGTGGACCTTTGCCAAGATTGTTCAAATTATAGCCCTGGGGTCAAATTAGGCCCTGCCCGGGGGTAACAAGTTTTACATGGGCTTATATAACAAGTTTTACATGGGCTTATATAGGGAGAACTTTAAAATTCTTCTTTGACCTAGCCATGGGGCCTAGGGCGACCAAATTTGGCATGTAGCTTTATGAAATGGCAATATTTAGGTTTTTATTATTTACATGAAAGTTTCATTTAATTTATTTAGCAGAATAAGGATTCAGAGGTCTGCTACATAACAAACAAAGATACTGCCCTTAAAAATACAATGATATGCTCAGTCACAAAAAGAAATTCAAAATGAAAGCACAGCTCCAGATAAGAGAGAGTGATCATATTCTAAATCCATTATTTCTCGTTCAAACCCTATGTTGTGGGTTACATAGTTCAGATTCTTTGCTAAAAATTTGATCTGGCAGTGGACGTGGCTGCTGTGGGCTTGGCTTTATTAAAGATTATAACTGGTTATATGATTTAAGTTTACATACTGATAAAAGGAAATAACTCTTGTTCTGTCCATGCAAATATAAATGCACTCAAAACACTGCTGTTCCAGTACATTATAATTTATAGTCTACATCTTTTTTCCTTGCTTCAAAGTATGGTGGAGAATTTTAAAATCTTCTTGTCTGAAACCATAAGGCCCAGGGCTACCAAATTTGGCATGTAGCTTTATCTAATGGTCCTCTATCAAATTCCTTCATATTATAGCCCTGGGGTCAAAATTGGCTCTGCCTTTGAGATCACAAGTTTAACATGGGCTTATAGGGTGACTGTAATTTAGAATAGTAATCAAGGGAAATAACTCCTGTTATACAAGATAAAGTTTGTTACTATTTACCTCCCTTGATTATCAAACTGCAGTTATACGTTATTGGAGTTTGGTATTCAAGTTTTTTGGAGAGGAAATGTTCTGTTTTAAGAGAGAGTTTTTTTTAACTGTACCAAGTTTAAAGCCATTGCAAAAAGACAAATTGAATGTAGCTTAATTGACTATTTCTGTCCTTGATAGTTAGGAAACGTTGTGGGAAAAGGAGTAAATACTGGATGACAACATGTCCTATTCTTACGATGTTTTTGAAAGCCTTCTCTTTCAGGGTCATTAACACTTTGATATGTGTAGTAAAGGGTTAAAAAGCCAGTGGAGCGATACAGGGCCATCATGGCCCTCTTGTTATTTCATTTCAGAAAATAGATGGTAAAGCTCTACAAAAAAAGCTAGATCTGTACTGGATCAATAACTTACAGTGGGCCTTCTTGGAGGCTAAAGCCAAGAAAAATTTGGAGGACCAGGAACGACAGGCTATGGTAAAATTAACTAAATTTGCAACCAATTTCCCTTTCTGATTGACATGTTACTATGCATACCTTTGCTTTCATTAAACGAGCTTGCAGCTTTTTAAAGCAATATAAGAAAAGGGGAATGTTCCTTAGCCTTTCAAGGATCAATCCCATCATTTAACCCTTTACCAGACAACAAAATTTTAGATGCATCTAAATTGAAAGCATTTGCAGATGACAAAAAAATGTGAAGAAGAAATTGGAATTTGATTTGGGAAGGATAGGAAACCTTGTGGGAAAATGCGAAAATGTTGATAACCAGCATTTTCTTCTTTTCCACATTGTTTTCAAAGCTTTCTTTCTCAGGGTCATTAAAAGTAGGGATTGTGTGGTAAAGAGGTAAGTCACATTCGATATGTCTTTGACTGCTTTCAAGATAGACAGGTGTAAAATTTTGCCAGCTGGTAAATAGTTTAAGAGTAGAATCCAGCCAGGGAAGCTATATCTTTAGTACTGCACAGGGCTTTTTCTTTTAATCATTTGCAATTTCAAGTCCTTTGCTCAAACTTTTTTCCTGGACCTTAAAAGTTGTTGTGACAGGGATTATTTCTTTGTTTTTTCCCTTGCTTTTTTACTTGGTATTACGTCTTTCTTTGCATTAGTCAGGTCTTTTCATTGTACTTGAGTCTTTCCCTGGAGAAAGGAGGTATCATGCAACTGTGTGATGCCTTATACTTAGCAGGTCATCACGTAGTTATGGATCCATAAATTCCATTTTGTTTAACAACAGACTGAATCCTGAGGTAGAAATGCCCTTAAATATGTAGAAATTTATTAATAGCAAAAAGGGTTTGACCAAGGTGAACCTGCATGGATTTTTTTGCAGATGAATTAAGGTCCCTTTTTTCACAAAGCATGGCTCACTTGTAAGCTTTGTAAGAAAACCTAGAGTTATTTTCCAAGCCCTGTAGTTGTCTTTGTTGTCGTCCTCGTGCAAAAACTTTGACATATCATCATATCTCTGTTATTACTGAAATCATTTACTTCAAATTTGGACTATTGTTAAATTTTAAAAGGGGAACTTAAACAAAAAGGGCAAGGAACCATCAAAATATTTTTGACACAGTTATGCCCTTTTTTTTATGTAGAATTTTCACTGAAGATCAAGCCACTGCAGTGGAGCATTGGCACTCACATGCTATGCTCTTGTCTTTGTTAGGTACAGTGGCTGGTTTTGATCATCAGCAACATTTCCAAAAGTTGCAACAAAATAATGAGTAAAGCCTGCCTTCAACACTACATTTACTCTTTCAGGCTCAAATTTATGGTATTCATGAAGAGGTAGAAAAGTTACGCAAGGTAAAAGCAGAGAAGGGACGTCATTTAGCCAAGTTAAAACATGTGAATTTGACAGATCATCTGACAGAAGTACAGGTGAGAATTTGTTGGCAAAGGTCTTGTAGCTCAGTTTCACTGTACAGGATTTAGTATAGACTTGTGCCCTTTGTATTTATCATAACAGACTGATAGACACTAGGCAACACACAATGTATTGATGGCAGGTATTGGTTGTAATATGCATAAAAGCAGATAAATTTTCACGTTTCTAGAATTTCCCTTAATCCTTTAACACACAATCCTGAGTTTTAATGATCCTGAGAAGTAGGCCTTTTGCAAAACATTGTGGGAAAAGGAGAAATTGCTGGTAACCAGCATTTTCTCCTTTTCCCACAATGTTTTCTAGACTATCTGATTCAAATCCCATCATTTGTGCCACGTAAATTTTTTCATCTGCAAGTGCTTTCAAATTGGACCCGTCTAAAATATTGTTGTTTGGGAAAGAGTTAAAGATATAGAATTTTGTGCCCAGGACCAATGTCAATTGTCACGAATACATACAATCTGTTTAGGAAAGTTCTTGTGAATATATAATGTGGCAATTTGTATTTCTAAGTCTCCTTACATTTTCCCAAGTTTCCCGAGTTTTATTGACCCTGAGGAAGTTGAGTTTTGAAATCATTGTGGAAAAAGGAGAAAATGCTAGTGACCAATATTTACTCCTTTCCCTCTATGTTTTTCTATTCTTTCAAACAAACTCAAACCCCATAGTTGTATTCTTTATATTTGTCATCTGCAAATGCCTTCAAATAGGACAAGTCTACACTGTTGTCATGTGGTCAGGAGTTAAAGAAACATCCTTACAACTAGACAGAAAAAATGCTGTTGAAACTTGAAAGTGTGTAGAATGGCTCAGCTATGTAAACATAGATAATATACCAATATCTATGGTGTAAGGGATAGAAAAACACATTTGTCATCATTTGAAACCAGAGAAGACAACAGTGACTGCTTTGCAGACCTGGGTTCAATTATTTTGAAAAGTAATTAATTGATTACAATTAAAATTGAAATGTTTCAATTAAATTGCAATTATAATTACTTGTTTTTATAATAGTAATTAATTAAATACAATTATTTTCAGAAAAATAATTATTTTTTAATTATTTGGCGTAATATTCATAAATAGATTACTCTGCTTTAACCCTTTAACACACAATCCCAGGTTTTAACTGCTATCATCATGAAGGCTTTAGAAAACATTGCAGAGAATGAGAAAATGCTGGTTACAAGCTTTTTCTCCTTTTTCCGCAGTGTTTTCCATTCTATCAAAGACAAAAACTATCATCTGATCGACATAAATTTACCATCTGCAAACATATGTGCTTCCAATTTGGTCGAGTCAAAATTGTATCATGTGGTAAAGAGTTAAAGAACAAACCTAAAGTACTAATTCAATGGAAAATGAAAAGTACAGCTATGATGAATGTGTTACTGATTAACCCTTTATCACAAAATCCTGGCTTGTCTATCAATAACCCTGAAACACAAAGTTTTTGGAATCATTGTTGGAATAGAAGACAGTGGTGGTAACTAGCTTTCTCTCCTTTTTTCATGTTTTCTACCATGTCACAGAGAAATGCCAGCACTTGACCTTCATTTAATTTGGTGTCTTAAAATCCTTTCAGTTTGTACAAGTCTACAATTTTGTTGTCGGTAAAGGGTTAACTCTTTACCACACAGTTCCGATTTTTAACGACCCCAAGAAAGAAGCCTTTTGAAAACCTTGTGAGAAAAGGAGAAAATGCTGGAAACCAGCATTTTCTCCTTTTCCCACAATGTTTTCCCCTCTATCAAGGAAAAATTGAGTTATTTTTATTACCTTTAATTTGTCGTCTGTAATTGCTTTCAATTCGGACAAGTCCAAAATTTTGTTGTTTGGTAATGAGTTAAGGTAGTTCAGCAGTTTATTCAATCAATCAATGGTCTGACAACACCTTTTTAGGTGACCAACAAGTGTGAAATTTACACTCCTAAGTAATAATACCAACTGCTTAAAACCTGTCTTTTGCCAAGGTTTTGTTTGGTACACTGGTTGCTACATGTAATTGAAAAGTAATTGAACTTAATTGTCAATTATTTTGTTTTATATTCATTTAATTAATTAATTTCAATTAAGGTAATTGATTTTTATATCAATTACTAATTACTTTCAATTAGTAGAAAAGTTGTAATTAATTACAATTAATTAAATTATAATTGTAATTAGACCCAGGTCTGCTGCTTTGAAGGCGTCCAAAACATGAAATGCATTTTCTATCCTTAGAATCTGTGCAATCTTGTTGCCATCAGAGACAACATTTTGCTGGAAGATGCAAGAATGATTATAGTTTCATAAAATAAGAATAAAATGGGTTAAATTATGGCTAAAAACTGCCTAAAAAACCAGTAGAGATGTATCTTTAAGTCTTGATTGAAATTCTGCCCAGTACAATTTTGCTGTTACTGGTTGTTGATATGAAGATCAATAATGTGCTGCAAAGTTACAGCCAGTAGTCCTTGGCGTAGCTATGCATCCCACCCAGTCAAAAAGCTATTTAATGATTGATGATGGCCATTGAGACTGGATTTACCCCTCTTTCACTGCTGAACATTGGTTTGAAAATATTTATGAAGTCAAGCAGCCGATTGCTTGAAAGGTGTGCTGTTTGCAATACACTGTGAATAAATTGATCGGTGCACTGATTGCTTTTAAGAAAGAAAATAAAAAAATGGATATTTTACTTTGTTTGAGGGGCAAAATTTTGTGAGGCTTTATTATTTCTTCATTTGTTTAGAATTTTGATTGGTCGTTGAGCCGTTTGAAAAAAAGTGTAGCAATCGCAAGTTTTTGATGACTCACTGATGCTAGCAAGCACTAGGTCCAAGATAGATAACTTGTCTATTTTTGTATAAAGATAAATCTTTCAATGTAAGGAATGGAAAAACGTGAGCAACGCTCTGATTATTGTTGGTTAAATGCCAATCAAGTCATCATAGAAATATGGATCCATATAATCTATTTTGTCTAACAACCCAGTGAATTGTTAGGTAGAATGGTCCTTGGACATGCATAAAGTTTACCAGTAGTATGATATTTTGATCCATATCTGCCTGCATGGACTGCGCAGGCTGATCCTGGTGGATATTTTTCACAGAGCAAGGCTCATATCTCTATAATCACTATCATTATACAACCTTGTTGGAAGCTAAGCAATTGCTTGTTTTAGGTAGTTGCTGTTGTTCCCATGTTTTTTAGAGGCCTGTGGTTGCAAAATGGTTACAGAGCAGTTATCGGTTCATATCTTTATATACTTTATACATTTTTAATTTGACATGACTGCAGCGTCAGTGTTTAGGTCCAGTGATAAACAATCTCCCAATGCTGAAAAAACAACATCAGTGTCTGGCAGAGGCTTTAGATACAACAAGACATGAAATAGCTACAAAAGACATCCATCTACCTGACAATGAGGATCAGTTTCAAGGTATAAAACGTGGACTGGTAACTTTTTTGTTATCTTAACAATTTTTTGATGCTTTATCGAATTAGCCCATCTTTCAGCTGACCCTTAGAAAAAAAACTTTTGCAAAAATAAACGGAATTAAAGAAAATATTGATGACCAGCATATCTTCCTATTATCTTGTAGTTTCCTAACCTTTCTAAAAACAAATCTGATTATTTTAGGCACCTTTAGTGTGTTCTCCTAGAACAGGTTCAATTATAAACAAGTCTAGGAGTTTGTTGTAAAGAGTAAACCATAGCAATGACAAGTATAGCTTTTGGTGCTTTTTAGACAAGGGTTTACAGATCAGAATGCTTAAAGGTGAAGTCTGATCAAGGATATACACTGTCCAAAACCTTTAGATTTTCTGGATGAAAATGGTTGTGTAATTGAAATACCAGAATATTCTGGCAGAAGGAAAGTATCAGTTGTATTTAGTTTGTACTATAAGGCTGACATGGGTTTGGTAAAGAGCTGGTATGTAAAAGAAACGGCTCATGTTCTTTGTTAAACACTGTACTAAAGTATTCTTTTACTGAACCGAAACATAGCTTATCAAACCTTGACTTCCGTTGGAAACTTCATTTGACTCCTACTTATTTATTTTCAGCACGTTTAGAGGCACATTTGTTAGAAAGTGAGAGGTTACTTGGAGAAATAAGTGTTGTCACCAGACAAGATTCACAAAAAGTCACAGATATGGCAAATGCTATTGTTGCTATGGAAACAGCTGTAGAAGATATGGACTCGGAATTAAAGAAGTAAGTTTTTTTTCTATATAAACCCCTTCATCTTTACCCACAATGTTTTCTGCCTTTTCAGTGACAAATACTTTCATTTGAGCCACATTTAATTTGTTGTCTGCAAATGTTTTCTATTTAGACCAGTTTAAAATTTTGTCATTTGGTAAAGATTTACAGTATCAGAGTGAATGTAAGGATGTAATTACTTAGTCTTTATCAAACAACAAATTTGTAGACTTGTCTGAATTGAAAACAGTTACAGACAACAAATATAATTATGAGCCATGGTCTGGGTAAAGGGATGTTACACATCTGTGTGATATACCATGCAAGTCGTGACATAATTACGGATCAATAAAAACCAGTTTGCCTAACAGTGGATGAATCATGAGATGGGTAGGTGCTTTGACATGCAGAAAATTTACAAATAGCAAAAAGTTTTGTCTAATGTCAGCCTGCGTAGACTGTGCAGGCTGACATGGGTAGATACTTTTTGCAGATACATTAAACCCCTGTTTAACAGAGCATGGCTCAATTATCCTACAAAAGAAAAAATAATGTTTTGTAAAATGGAAATTTAACATTAATTTACGAGGGTTGTTCGATATGTAATGTGTATTGTACGATATCTCAAAAGCATTCGACTCAAATAGTGAAATGAACATTACATCCCTTCAAAATATTCTCCGTGGTTTGAAATACATAATTTCAATCTCTGAATCCATTTCTGAAATGCATCACGGTACGCTGATTTAGGTAGACCTCTGAGGCACTGACTGATGGCTGAGCCAAGGGCTTGTCGGGACTTGTAACGACGACCAGACAAGAACTTTTTAAGTTTTGGAAGAAGGAAAAAGTCGCATGGGGCTAGATCTGGAGAGTATGGTGGGTGTGGCAAGACGGTAACCTTCTCCAACTTCAAAAATTGCTTCACAAGCTCAGATGTATGTGATGGAGCATTATCATGAAGTAGACGAACATGACTAAATCCTGACACAGGGCGTTGTTTAAGATAATATTTCTTGAGCTTTTTAGTATAACATCTTGGTAATACCGACCTGTAACAATTTTGCCCTTCGGCACCGGAATTTGTACGGCTATACCATCACATGAGAAGAATATACAATAAAGAACCTTCTTTGTGCTTATGCTTCTTTTGGCAAATACAGGCCTTCTACCGTGTTTAGTTAGCCATATTTTGTTTCCAATTTTTCTTACTGGTTTGAAATAGTGAACCCATGTTTCGTCACCAGTAACAATGTTTGCAAATTGTCTTTGATTGAATTTGGGAAACATTTTGAGCAATTGCTTAGCGGTTTGTACTCATACCCGTTTTTGGTCATCTGTCAATATATGCGGTATCCATCTGGCAGAAATCTTTCGTACTTTCAAAATACGCTTCAAAATGAAATGCACCCGCGATAGCGATATGCCAACAGCGTTGGCAATATCACGAATCGTGTATCTGCCATCACTTTCAATTATTTCCCTGACTTTTGAGACATTTGCCTTGCCTGTTACAGTCACAGGTCGGCCAGATTTTGCTGCATCTTTGACGGACTCTGTGCCAGTCAGAAATTTCTTTCTCCACCTACGAACTGTCTCATAAGATACCTTATCAGACCCATAAACTTCCCCCAATTCAGTAAAAATCTGCATTACCGAATGACTGAGTTTTGTGCGAACTTTTATGTAAGCTCTAATTTCTTTAATATTCTTAATCCGTTTCCCAACCATTTTTACAACAGTGGTCAACGACTAGCTCTAATGAAATTACTATAAGTTTAAAACTATGTGGAGCTAAAGGCTCGTGTTTATACCGTTGGAAAGGTATTGAATAGAGCTTTTCAAGCGTATTATCATCCATGAAATCGTTGAAAGCGTTATCGCGCTGTGGTACAATACACATTACATATCGAACAGCCCTCGTATCTCACAATTATCATTGACAAACAAATTTATAAACTTCGCTTGAGATAGTTACCCTTATCCTGCTAAATAATTTAAGTTAAATTTTTTATTCGATCGTGAAAACCTGAATATTGCTATTTTAAAAATATGTTTTTATACACCCATCGAAGACGGGACGTATTACGGGATCACCCATGGCATACGGGCGTCCGGGCAGGCAGGCAGTTCTTTGTCCGGAGCATAACTTTGTCATGTCCGATTGACTTGAAACTTGGCATTTGTGTTTGTTGCAATAATACGGAGTGCAGTGCGAAAGAACCATAACTCTACCTCGTGCTGTCTTTCAGTTATTTCTCTTAGATTGTCATTTTTACAGCATTTTCTGCTTGTCCGGAGCATAACTTTGTCATCTCCAGTCCGATTGACTTGAAACTTGGCATTTGTGTTTGTTGCAATAATACGGAGTGCAGTGTGAAAGAACCATAATTCTACCTCGTGCTGTCTTTGAGTTATTTCACTTAGATTGTCATTTTTACAGCATTTTCTGCTTGTCCGAAGCATAACTTTGTCATCTACCGTCCGATTGACTTGAAACTTGGCATTTGTGTTTTTTGCAATAGTACGGAGTGCAGTGCGAAAGAACCATAACTGTACCTCGTGCTGTCTTTCAGTTATTTCCCATTGATCGTCATTTTTACAGCATTTTCTGCTTGTCCAGAATATAACTTTGTCATCTCTTGAATGAACATCTTCAAATTTGGTATGCATGATTGTTGAAAAATTACAGAGTGCAGTGCACAAGAACCATAACTCTTCCTAGCACGAATTTTGAGTTATTCCCCCTTTGATCTTCATTTTTATAGCATTTCTTGCTTGTCCGGAGCATAACTTTATGCTCATTTGTTGCAATATTTGGAAGTGCAGTGCGCAAGAATTGTAACTCTACCTTGTGCTGTGTTTGAGTTATTTCCCTTTGATCGTCATTTTTACAGCATTTAGTGCTTGTCCGGAGCATAACTTTGTCATCTCCAGTCAGAATGACTTCAAACTTGGAAAGCATGTTTGTTGCAATATTACAGAGTACAGTGCGCAAGAACAATAACTCTACTTAGCGCAGATTTTGAGTAATTCCATTTTGATCTTCATTTTTGCAGTCCAGTTCTTTGTCCGGAGCTTAACTTTGTCATCTCCAGTGCGATTGACTTGAAACTTGGCATTTGTGTTTGTTGCAATAATATGGAGTGCAGTGCGAAAGAACCATAACTCTACATCATGCTGTCTTTGAGTTATTTCCCTTTGATTGTCATTTTTACAGCATTTTCTGCTTGTCCGGAATATAACTTTGTCATTTTTGGTCTGAACATCTTCAAATTAGGTATGCATGATTGTTGAAAAATTACGGAGTGCAATGCACAAGAACCATAACTCTTCTTAGCACGAATTTTGAGTTATTCCCCTTTAGATCTTCATTTTTATAGCATTTCTTGCTTGTCTGGAGCATAACTTTGTCATCTTAAGCAGGAATGACTTGAAATATGGTATACTTATTTGTTGCAATATTTGGAAGTGCAGTGCGCAAGAATTGTAACTCTATCTTGTGCTGTATTTTAGTTACTTCCCTTTGATCGTCATTTTTACAGCATTTGGTGCTTGTCCGAAATATAACTTTGTCATCTCAAGTCAGAACGACTTCAAACTTGGTATGCATGTTTGTTGCAATATTACGGAGTACAGTGCGCAAGAACAATAACTCTACTTAGCGCGGATTTTGACTAATTCCACTTTGATCTTCATTTTTACAGTATTTCTTGCTGTTCCAGAACGGAACTTTGCCACCTCAAGTCAAATTGACTTGAGACTTGGTAAACATATTTGTTGCAGTAGATCCAAGATGAGACTGCACATTCTGTGTAGTCTGATCTTGATCTACACTGTCTGCAAAAGGTCAGTGACTCGCTCTAAGCAGCCTAAGGGTTAATGCATAACCAATACTGTAAAGATTATGATGAAAATAAAAATGGAGCAATGACATGAATATCTTGAACTGTAATAAGCAGGACACAACAAATCCTTGGATACTTGATGGTGCAGGTTTGATATACACAGCTGGCCTACTTAAAATTACAAGTAGTCTTTCTGATGAGAAATTAAACCTAGGTCCCCTGCCTGGTATTGTGCTATACACAGAATGTGTTAAAGAGTCAGGCGTAAATTAGGATCGGTTTCTTCTTGTATCCTGCGCTATCCCACTTAACACAACTTACACAGTAACAGCCCTCTGAGGGTGTCATCCTTGTGGGCAACCAGTGGCCACGATAAATAATGCAAAATCAATCAATCAATGGGATTCGTACTATGCTGGCCAGTTTAACAGGCATCTGCTATAGTCTTGTAGCAGGCTACCTTTGAAAACAATAAGGCAAAGGCAGGCATTGCATGTTCTGTGCAATGTTTTTTTGTGCTACAGTGTTTTTACAATATGCATACCATTAAGATTGAAATTCATATATACAATCCTCAAATTCTGACAAAAATCGAAATGTTATATGGAATTGAGCCATGCTCTGAAGAAAGGGGGCTTAATGTACTTGCAAAAAGTATCGACCCAAGACAGCCTCCTGCACAGTCTACGCAGCCTGACCTAAATTAAATATTTTTTGCTGTTATTCAATTTTCTGCATGTCAAAGGACTAGTGTACCTCATGATTCAGCTCATTGTAATACAAAACGGATTTCATGGATACATAATTATATGATGGCTTGCTTGATATCATGCCTCACGGAGATGCATTAAGCATGGCTCAGTTGTTAATCTTTTTGTTTCCTTCTTGCAGGAGTCGAGAGTTACTGGCAGCCACGGAAACTTTGATTATGCATGAATGTTGTTTACGTGTACAAGAAATACAGATGTTGGACCAGTCCTGAAACCATAACTGCAAAAATAATTCAAAATTGATGATTGTGATTTAGCTGTGAATTTTATTATTTTTGGGTTCAAAACAAAAGCATTATATACAAGTTTCTTTGGAACTGTTTCTCATCCGTTTTGTACACACTGTCATTGAAGTGAATAGTCTTCGTGTAAAATTTTAGTACACATGTACATGTAGGCCTCCATTTTAACACACCATGTACTTTAATTCTTGACATACAGTTATGTGATTAAAAGAATCAGACATTCGTTGGTTTTTTTGGTGAAATTCATTTAAATGGTTATAAACTAACAACATTTTTTAAGACTCGTCTAATAAAATTCTATCTCAAATGCCAGCTCTTGTCAGATCCCATATACCGGTATGGCAATTTAACTCTTTACCAAACGACAAAATTTTAGACTTGTCCAAATTGAAAGCATTTGCAGACGACAAAATAAACGTGACTCAAAAATTGAAACTTGACTTTAGAAGAGTAGAAAACATTGTGGGAAAAGGAGAAAATGCTGGTTACCAGCATTTTCTCCTTTTCCCACAATGTTTTCAGGAGGCTTCTTCCTCTGGGTCGTAAAAACCAGGGATTGTTTGGTAAAGGGTTAAGCAACTTCTTGATCTGTTACATTGATGTATAAAGGTCTCTTATACTTTTGCGCCAAAGAAAGCTTTGTTTGATTAACCCTTTACCCTAAGTCCTGAGTTTTAACTACAATAAGAAGGAAGGCTTTTGAAAACATTGTGGGAAAAGCAGAAAATGCTGGTAACCAGCATTTTCTCCTTTTTGCCACAATGTTTCCTACCCTTCCAAAACCAGGTAATAATTTTTCAGTCACATTTATTGTGCTTTCAATTCAGACAAGTCTAAAGATACTGTTGTTTGGTAAAGAATTCAGGTTTATGTAGAGGTCATTCATTTTCTACATGCACATTATTTTCTTCGTGAACATTATTTTCTCGTCCAAGAAAATTGACTTGACGTTTATACAATTCCAATACAGACGAAGTGACATTTCAGAGTCAAGTACCAGTACTGACACAGCTGTCTTTCCAAGCCACTGATCACCTTCTCACCTCTGATGAATGTGAGAAAGTAGTCAGTTGCTTGGAACGAAAGTTGTGTCAGTACCGGTACGAGAAAGCCAGGAAACGCATGCGGAGGTGCACTGGTCGCTGTGATATGACCTAATTTGTTAAAACGGCGTTAAACTCCAATAAAAACAAATTCAGAGTCAAGTAGTGGACGGTGAAGATCTAAGATTAGACCGCATGTTCTATTCTGTCTGATCTTGATCCATGCCTTCCACAAAGCCACATGCGCCGCTTGTGATGAAAAAACAACATTTTTTAACCATTTAGTTTGCCAAATCTATTTTAAGAAAGCTTAACAGATATGATCTGAATAGTGATCAGCAATTCTACATTGTTTTTCTTTACGTAAAGATTTGAATAGTGCTTAATAGCACTGCTTAATTTATTCTCAACTTCAATTCTGTAAAACAAGTAGAGATTACAAGTAATAGCATAGCAATATCAAAAGTTTATATCTAAAACATTCAGTTTCCATGTATACTTATACCTATGTTTATCACATAGGATTTTTGTATGATTCACGTTATCGTTCAATGTCAAACCATTTATTATGTGATGATGACCTGTACAGGTTAAATCAATTGTTCTATTCTGTTCAGTTGTTTTCCGTCTGTTGTTTGAATGGGGGCATTTTAACCCTTTACCACACAGTCCTGACTTTCGATGACCTTGAAATAAAAGCCTTTTGAAAACAAAGTTGGCAAAGGAGAAAATGCTGTGTACCAGCATTTTCTCCTTTTCCTACAATGTTTTCTACTCTTCCGAAAAATTCATTTTGTCACTCACATTTATTTTGTCGTATGCAAATGTTTTTGATTTAGACTAGTATAAATTTTGTTGTATGGTAAAGAGTATATGTAATTTGTTTATGTAATGAGATGCACCCATTATCATAAAGAGACTTGTACATTGAAATTATTTCGATTGCTTTCTCTGATTTTGTAGGTATTTTTATACTTACCATTTATTACGTTTCCCGCCGCCCCGAAAATTTAAAGACCATTCAGTTTTCTTTAACTAATCCTTAAAAAATTTATATTTGAGCTATGCTCTTGCAAAAGGGGGCTTAATGCATCTCCGTGATGCATGATACTGCGCATGCTGACATGGGTCGATACTTTTTGCATATGCATTAAGCCCCTCTTACACAGAGCATGGCTCGTTTGTTTTACAAGAACATGTGGTTAGTAGATAACTAGACAGATAGACAGAGAAGGGAATACTGGGGATCGATTGGAGTTTGACACATCTGTTGACATTGATATGTAAGGATGAGCAATGCAAACCTTATTGCTATAATTACATCCTAATCTGCATAGTTTATTGTAATATACTTATTATGAGTCATGCTATGGCAAAAGGGACTTAATGTATCTCGTATTGCATTAACCAAGTAAGTCATCACATAATAATCGATCCGCAAAGTCCAATTTGTTTAACAAAAGAATGAATTCTGAAGTAGAATTGTCCTTTGAGATGCAGAAAATATACCAAAAGCAAAATGTTTAAACCATGGTCGGCCTGCGCAGGCTGACACGGGTCGATATCGATACTTTATGCAGATGCATTAACTCCCCTGTTCACAATGCATGATTTATATATCAATGATTCCATTTTACCAATGATTGAATGGTGTCTTATACGCCGCTTTTAACGTTACTTCAGTCAAATTACGGCGACAGCTCAGATATTCATGTATTTTCCTGGGTTCCACCAGCACTAGGCTAGTCTTGTAAAGTGTCGTGCCCAAGATCACTCACTCGAAGAAAAACTGGATCCAGTGAGGCTCGAACCCAGGCCTACAGCTCCCTAGTCCTACACTTTACCACTGAGCCACGCATGATATCTTGTGATATTTTTTAAGTACATGAAGTTTGTTATCAGTGTAATCTGCAATCGTTAAAGGACTGCTGTCGCCAGTATGATATGAACTTGTTTTGTTTGTCTTATTCTGTCAGGAAATAGGATTAGAGGAATCGATTGAGCGAATTTTTAATCCTTGAAGCCTTGGAATTAGATGAGTTATTCTCTATGAGGAGGCTTAATGCATTTGCAAAAGTATCGACCCTGGTCAGCCTGCGCAGTCCGCACAGGATGACCTGGGTCGAAACTTTCAGGTCTTTAACAAATTTCTGCATATCAAAGGACCAGTCTACTTCAGGATTCAGCCGGATGTTAGACGAAATAGGTTTTATGGAACCATAATTATGTGATTACTTGCTTCGTACATGTATAGTGTATCACTGCTATACATTAAACCCCATGTTCCCAGAGCATGGCTCAAACGAATTATAAATACTTGTTAACTGTATCACTGTTTTCCTGCTTTATTCATCCGTTCAAAACATCATTAAGATGAGATAAAAAAGAAGCCCCACACCCTTCGAAAACAAATTTAACCAAGACAAGGGGGGAGAGGGTGTCACAAAACCAGGAAAAAAAATTCATAATAGTAGGCGATATGCCTTAAATACCTATTATTTTTTTCTCTTCTTTTTTTTTCAAAATTTTAGCAATCGATACCTGTTTTCTTGACTTAATTTCTTCGCTAATGGTCTTTTCTCACAGCCGTGAAGGCGGATCTGTAAAATTATTTTGCCTTTATGCCTTCTAATCGGGTACGATATTGGCATTAAAAACCCATTAATTCATAATCCAGCTCAGACTGATGTGGTCTATAATTGGCGTTCTAATGAGTTCAAACAAATTCCCAATCATACGCTTCTAGCCTACTTTTGTACAGTGAAACTTGATGCTTTACTACACAGTCCTGAGTTTTGTACGATCTTGAGTTGAAAAGTTTTTGATGGGTTTGTATGTACTGGAGTTCAACGCCATTTTAAAACCTGAGGTCATGTTCGACCAGTGCACCTCCGCATGTACTTCCTGGCTTTTTCACGCCAGTACTGACACAACCTTCTTTTCCAGCCACTGAATACTTTCTCACATGCATTAGAGGTGAGGGGCGAAAAATCGTCGGAAAGAAAGTTTGGTGCAACCTTGTATCGAACCCGCAACCACCAGGTCACGAGTCAGATACGTTGACCGCTGAGCTACCAGACTGAGCGAAAGATTTTTGAAAACATTGTTGGAAAAGCAGAAAATGTCGGTAACCAGCATTTTCTGCTTTTCCCACAATCTTTTCTACCCCTTCAAAGACGTTAGAGCCACGTTAAATTTGTAGTCTGCAAATACTTTCAATTTGGATGAGTCTGAAATTTTGTCGTTTGGTAAAGAGTTAATCTTTTATTAAACAATCTTGTGTTTCAACGACCCTGTGGAATTTAGTTTTTGAAAACATTGTGGGAAATATTTAAATACTGATAGCCAGCATTTTCTCCGTTTCCAAGAAAAATCTCTTTCGAGCCATCTATAATTTGTCACCTGAAAACCTTTTCAGTTTGGCTAAATATTTGTCGTCTGGTGAAAAAGTAAACCCTTAACCATAAGCATAGACACATTTTTAAAACACACAAAAAGTAAACCCTTAACCATAAGCATAGACACATTTTTAAAACACACAAAAAGTAAACCCTTAACCATAAGCATAGACACATTTTTAAAACACACAAAAAGTAAACCCTTAACCATAAGCATAGACACATTTTTAAAACACACAAAAAGTAAACCCTTAACCATAAGCATAGACACATTTTTAAAACACACAAAAAGCAAACCCTTAACCATAAGCATAGACACATTATTAAAACACACAAAAAGTAAACCCTTAACCATAAGCATAGACACATTTTTAAAACACACAAAAAGTAAACCCTTAACTATAAGCATAGACACATTTTTAAAACACAAAAAGTAAACCCTTAACCATACATGCTAAGCACAGACATATTTTTAAAACACACAAAAAATAAGCCCTTAACCATACATGCTAAGCATAGACACATTTTTAAAACACACAAAAACTGAAATGGAAATCGTATCGCGGGGAAAAGATACAACTGATTTTAGTAACCATCCTCTCCTTTTCCTGCAACTTTTTTCAAATACTGTTTACTACTGGACCCCGGTAATCTATTTTGTTTGATTTCGATTCCATGACAGAAAAGAATGAAATAATGTTAAAAGAAGTCATAAGTTTTAAAACTAAGCACACGGCTTTACTCTTTGATTGACAGTTGCGAGCTAATACCCCCGTCACACCAAACTAGTTCTCACTCTGTTCCGAAAATTGTTGCCAAACGCACTTCAACTGTGTTCGGACGGGATGGACGTATTAGCAACCTTCTGCGTTCTGTTTACGAACTTAATGGACGGGTTAGGACGGGAAGTGTGCTCCAGAACTTTGAGCCTGCTCAAAATTTTTTGCCGTCCATCCCGTCCTGTAATTAGACGGAACTGCCGTAATTCGATCCTAATAGAGACGCGGTGCAGTCGGGCATCAAATATACGTCCTATCCCGACCGCAGCGCGTTTTACGATTTTGTTGACCGGGGTAAGACTTTCCTAAAACAGGCTTGGTGAGACAGGGGCTTCAGGTAATCATCAGGCCAAAATTACACGTTCTACCCCGACCGCAACCAATTTTCCGATCATGTCAGCACGGGGTTAGACGTTCTAAGAACTGGTTTGGTGTACGGGGTCTTAAATAGTATTTGTGGACGGTTTAGATCACAATGAGTCTCTATAAGCCGTGCATTTTGACCTCTGATCAACGCGGTCCACCCACTGATTCTAACCAGTGACCTAATTCATCTTCAATTGCCGTGGAAATCTAGCTTTAGACCACAGAAAAGACCGATTTATTTAGGTAGCAACAAACTGTTTAAAACTTAATCACACGTGCAAAAATAACAGTTTTTGATCCTTAGTTGACAGCAAAACAGTTACCGCATCGCTGTCTTGGAGATAATTCTTTTTTTTTTTTTCAAATTCCGAAAAAATACATGCGTAGTGGACCGAGGTTTACGTGTGCAATAAATCATCTGTTCCACTTTTATCGAACTGTGTCGGACTGATTCAAGATAAGAAAAATAAGATAGATGGAAGACATCAGACGGTTCATAACAACTTTCTCCTTTTTCCAACAATGCTTTTAAGTTTCATCAGATTCGTTAAAACATGAGATGGTTTGATCTTGTCTATTTGGCAATGAACAGTTACCTGGTGATATTAATGAGAAAAAAAGAATTTTAACCCTTTACCTAACACAATTCCGTGTTTTAATCACCCTGTGGAAAAACGGTTTTGAAAACATTGTGGAAAAAGGAGAAAATACTAGTAATCAGCATTTTCTCTTTTTTTTTACAATGGTTTCTACCCGATTTAAGACAACTCTAGCAAATTGAGCCACATTTAATTTGTAGTTTGCAAATATATTTTGTTTGGACAAGTGTAAAACTTTGCCGTGTGATAGAGGGCTAAAGTGAGTTATCGGGTGTACATATCTTTCCTAGTTAACATTATAAATTGAACAGGTGCTCTGATCGCCCAAACAAAAATTCAAGTCGAAATAAGAAAAAAGAAAAAATCCAGAATCAATAGCGGCAAATATCTGTGTATCGACCCGTCTTTTGCCGTCTGGTCATGCTCTATACCGTTTCTAAAAGCGCAATATACCACTAATAACAGTGGAGGTATGAAATAGTGGTTTGTATTCACCAACCATTCTTAAGAATGTTCTTAATATTATTCTCCGGGACTTTCTAAATTCGAAAGTAACACAACTTCTGATTAGCTTAACTATCAGCCAATCAAAAGCTGTGTTACTTTTCAATTTAGAAAATCATGTAGAATAAGTCTAAGAACGTTCTTATTATTTGTTGGTGAATGAGGATCCTGTTTAATAACTACATGAGATATGTCAAAGTCAGTGCAAAGCCTCCGAATTCTCACAGATAATAACAAAAATATCCGATAATTTCATGCCGTGACGATACCGATGCTAAAATAAGATACAAAAAAGTAAATATTTCATGGACGATTGACAAGAACTGGTGAAACCTCATTTTTCTCTGTTGGCAATTTCTGCAGAAAGTTTTATTTTTCATGATAACACTTTTTTTTTTTTTTCTTGGCCCAGAAGCAAAAAAAATTTTTTTTTTTCTAATGCTGTATTAATCATACGAGTCTACCAATGAAATGCCAATATAAATGACCTCAGCGACCGTTCGATTCCCACCTGAATCATTCCAAAGGGCGGAAAAAAAAAAAGAGTTGCACTGATTCTCTCTCTCTCTCTTGCGTTGTATATAGCACTCGAAGTTTGCTAGCACCACGTTTAAGATCATGTGACTGACAGTACTTAAAAACGGAAACCTTGGTACGTACGATGTTAGATGTAGTTACGATGTCGGCAGAGTTGTTATGAGTGGTACCCGACGTGTGTAAGGCATCCATTCTTCACTTTACTTCGAAAGGGGCATTGGCAAGAGGATGTTTAATGCATCTACGTGATGCATCATACCAAGCAAGTCATCACATAATTATGGATCCACTAAATCAATTTTGTCCAACAAATGAATGAATCATGAGATAAAATGGTCTTTTTACACGCAAAAATTACAAATAGCAAAAGGTTTCCACTCATGTCAGACTGTAGATACTTTTTACAGATGCTTTAAACCCCCTTTTCGCAGAGCATAACTTATTAATGAAAAATGACCAGTTGATCCGAGTATAAAATACACTGATGGGAAGCAGAAATGTAGCGGCCGCTTGTGATGTTGCTGAGGCCCGTGGCATGCACCATGCTATTGTCATTAAAGCCTGGGCGAGGTATCCATAGTATAGCTCAGGCAGTTTTCAGCCAGTTTTTGACCCATTTCATCCTTACTTTGTCTATAAAATTATAATCATTCTTGTGTCTTCATGCAAATGTTGCGAAAGTGGTCCACAGACAGTGTATACGTATTTTGCTTTCCCGGGGCCACTATTTGCTACAATATGAGTGGGCCCTTTACAACGTTTCATGAATCAAAATTGATTGGCGATCCGTCCTGTTTACATATGAGCTCAGGTAGCCTAGTTCGTAGATTACGAAGACAGGCGTGCTACGGTATTGCAAAAGCCAGAAGAGATTCGACGAAGCCAACATAGCTGTGAACGACCTTCATGGAGGCGTTTTCTAAAAGATCTGGGCCCTGTGTTACTAAGGTAGTTACGAACAAAATTTGCGTAAGTTTTACGTAACTATAGTATAGTGGCATTAATCTACCACGAGATACATAACTATCATGATTGTTTTAGAAAACTATTGCGATAAATCAAAGTTTCCTGGAAATTTTATCTAGATAAAATGAACAGATAAAATTTCCAGGAAACTTTGAACAGTTAGGCTATACACAGTTTTACACAACTATAAGCCTATGACTATGATTTAATGTGAGGAGTTGCTTGGTATGTTGTGGAGATGCATGAAACCCTCTTTTGCCAGAGCACGGCTCATTTTTATGTATTGATTTCTATGGAAAACCATTTGAAGGCTACATATCCTCTTAAGGTAACTCATACACTTCATACAATTGTGAAAGCAAATAACTTTTATCCAGTCCAGAGAAGCTGGTGAATCGTAGTTTTCGTGTGGACTCAATACAAGACTCGGATATTCAAAATCAATGTTTTTTTTTTTGGGGGGGGGGGGAAAGAAATCGAAATATCCCCATTTAACAAATGAGCCATACTCTGTGAAAAGGGAGCTTAAAGCATCTGTAAATAGCATAGATCTATGTCAACCGTCGCATTCCACGCAGGCTGACATGGTTTGAAACCTTTTTGCCATTTGTGAATTTTTCTGTATGTCCAGGGACCGTTCTACTTTAGGATTTAGTCGGTTGTGAGACAAAATTGATTTTCAGCCATAGTTATGTAATGACTTGCTTGGTATAATGCATCACGGAGATGTATTTAACCCACTTTTGCTAGACCATGGCTCAATTTTAGAAGTCGTTTAAAACGTGTACTTTAGAGCGAGTCAAATTACAATATAAAAGTACTATCATGTTTATAAGAAACTATAGATATAAGGAAATAGGTCATGGCTATTACCAAAAGGAATAAGTTAGTATTATGTACCCCCATAACAGCTTAATGGAACAGTTTGAATTAATATAGTGTACGGTATTTATTGTACAAAACGATCAGAGAAACGTCGTTAAGAAATATTAAACACAGATGCAGAGGTAATTTAGAAACCAACATCTAAACTGTTTGCCCCCAAGGAAATTAATTTGTTATTGATAAAAAACTGCAACCCTTTCAACAGAAAATATAGACGTAGGAAGAATGCAGAAATAATACTGTAAACATTTTGATAAATGCTATAGTGAGAAATAGAGAAATTTCTCATGATTAAAAAGCAATTTCTTCCCATTATTTCAATTGCAAGCCATCGAGAAACATTACAGAAGAAGCCAAGTTTAAAGATCGACATGAACCTGCAATATAGATACTTATTCGCCCATAAAGTGCCAAATAGAACTAACAGACATTTTTTGTCTAGAAATATGGTTCAAATAATTACAAAATCAAGTTGCTCTTGTCCAGAATGTCTAAGAAAAACGGACAATGTAGATCCAAGATCAGACTGCACGTTTTGTGTAGTCTGATTTTGATCTACATTGGCCGCAAAACTAAATACATGTAAATTTGTGAAAGGCACCTAAATAGAATATGACTGTCTTAACCTTTGTTTAGTTTAAACATATTTTATTGTCATTATTTACAAATCCTTACATAGAATACATTTTTACATACAATACAAATAGGACAAAGGGGTTTGGCCACAAGTTCTCGCAACTTAGATTCGGCCATCCCTTTATTAAACATACATGGTATAACAGCCTTCAAGAGAGAAAAGAAGAGGAGAATATCCTAAATATAAGTTTTTTTTTCACAGAATATGACTGAAGACAGTTTTGTTCCAGGTATAGAGAAGATAAATAAACTGTAAGACATTAAAAGCATGTTGGGAATATCAATAGTAACATTATATTGAATAGAAGAAAAAAAAAAAAAGATGACAGATATTACCTGTGAAAGAACATCTAAATGGTGGGAGAGAAAAACCTTGGTGTCAGTCGGTAGGAGGGCAAATCGGGTTTTTGGTGCTGCATAGCAAACTATTTATCAAACCTCTTTGTATCCCTTATAAAATTTTGAACTGATTTAAATATAAAAGAATTTTCACCATAATCGAGGTTGTCAGATCCAAACAGTAGGAGCTGTAGAGAAAGTGGGTGAAAACGCCGTAATTCTCGAAACAATTTAATACGCAGTTCAGTGAAATTAGGACACTGAAAAAGGAAGTGTTCGGCGTCTTCAGCAATGTATCCACAACTACATGTAGGGAACGGTGATATGTGGTTCGAATAAAGATCGAAGTTCAAATTACTACAATTATTCCGGAGTCTTGTGTGTAAAACAGATAGTCTCCTCTGTCCTACACGATAATGTCGCGGTACAGGTGGCGCAGCGAAACGTTGTAAAATACGAGATTTGAAAAGTGAAATCGATGTTATGGATTTGATATCATCCGGAAGTTCATTCCAAAGGGAGACAGCAGAAGGAATAAAGGAACTTGCAAACAGCTCAGTGCGACTGCCAACTACATCGATATTATGAGCATTTCTTAATGTATAATCAGTTCTAGAGTTGACATTCGTTGGAAAAATATCGCGTGAATAGTCAGGAGTAAGGCCGTTTATAATTTTAAATATGCAAATAAGTTTTTGATACCTACGCCGATCTTCCAGAGTCATCCAGCCAATTTCCTTATATAAATTATCAAGAGATGCGGATCTGGTGATACCTGTAACTAGTCTTGCGGCCTCAATTTGGCTTTTTTCAATAGTTTCCTTTTCGCGGGAAGTACAATTATCCCAAACTATTGAAGCATATTCAAGAAGAGGTCGTAATAGAGAGATGTATGTTTGTTGAAGTGAGTCTCGCCTGACTATGAATTTTAAGTTTCTCATGATGCCTAGTAATTTGGACGCTGATTTAGAAATGTTATTTATATGTTCAGCCCACTTTGCATTACTGCTCAAAGTAAGTCCTAGATGTTTATGGTTATCTACAAATTGAATTTGGACATCATTCAACAGTAAGTTAGGGCGAGAGACATTTTTGTTCGTGAATAGCATTGCAACTGTTTTAGAAGGATTGAATGTTACAAGCCAACGTTCAGCCCATTGAGATATCATTTGTAAATCATGGTTAATAATACCTTCAATATCAGGAACATGTGAGGCAGAGCACGCCAAGGATGTGTCATCAGCAAATAGTCTAGAAATGCTTAATAAGTTATCCGAAATATCATTTACATATACAAGAAAGAGCAATGGACCTAGTACAGAGCCTTGAGGAACTCCGGCATTAATTGGCCGTGACCTTGACCTCGCCGTTTATAACATCACAGATTGCGTGCGGGAAGATAGATAATCCTTAAACCAATCTAGAAGAGAGCCGTTGATTCCTAATTGACGTAATTTAAAAATAAGACCTTTATGCCAAACTCTATCAAATGCTTTAGATATATCGCAAAATACCATACAAGTGCTTTGCTTGGCATCAAGCGACGATACAACTTGGTGATATATCTCAAGCAATTGGTGGACAGTGGAATGACCCTTTAAAAAGCCTGACTGTTTTTCGTAAATCAATCGATTAGAGAAAAGATGATTATAAACATGTTTATAAACACATCTTTCCATAAGTTTACCTAAACAACTTAGTAAAGAAATTGGACGATAATTGCTAACAGATGATTTATCGCCCTTTTTGAAAAGTGGGTTTACTATGCACTCCTTCCACTTACATGGGAATTTCGTGTCTGTGAGAGACTTGTTAAAAAGTTTTGTAAGAGGTTTACTTATACTGTATTTTGCCAGTTTTAGTAATTTGTGACTAATGAAGTCTGGCCCAACAGCTTTGTTGGTACTTAAGTTGCTTATTATATTAACGATTTCTTCCGTTGAGATACAGATTTGGGTAAGTCTACTATTGGTTATGGAGACAAAGGGAGGTAAGTTTGCATTAGTATCATCAACTGTCGAAATAGACGAAAAGAATCGATTCAGACGCTCAGCCTTTTCCTCGTCTGTGCAATGAAAGTATTCATGACCATTTTCAGTCGTTCTCAAAATTGGTAAGGTATCACATTTTTTGTTTCTATTTACCAATGTACGAATATGTTTCCAAAAGGTTTTTGGACATTCATTGCGAGAATTAGACAACGTTTCGTCAATATTATTTAAATACCTTTGCTTAGCTTCTTTTATAAAATTGTTTACTTTTATAAAAGAAGCTAAGCAAAGGTATTTAAATAATATTGACGAAACGTCTTAACCTTTGTAGTGTTAGATTAATGAAATGGACATTTTCTGTCAGAACTCAGGATTCTACGGTGGCACTGAGGTGACATGTACATAATAATTCGTTTTCCCGAGATGTTTTTTATAAAAAAAATTGCAAAAAACAAAATTCGTTTTCGCGAGTTTTTTTTTTATAAAAAAAAAATCGCAAAAAACAAAATTCGTTTTCCCGAGTTTTTTTTTTTTTTATAAAAAAAATCGCAAAAAACAAAATTCGTTTTCCCGAGTTTTTTTTTATAAAAAAAATCGCAATAAACAAAATTCGTTTTCCCGAGTTTTTTTTTATAAAAAAAATTGCAAAAAACGAAATTCGTTTTCCCGAGTTTTTTTTTATAAAAAAAATTGCAAAAAACGAAATATTATCTCGTTCCCACGAGATAATCAGCCAATCAAAGTCATCCATTATGTCGTTCGAACGAGATAGTAAGTCGTGGTAACGACATAATCATCCAATCAGATTCTCCCTACGAATTCAAATCCGCCTATTTGTGTTGTATACATTTAGCCATATTATCTTTTCTACTGAATCTACAAATACAGCCGTGTATGCTTAGTCCAAATGGTTTCCAGTTTATAATAGTCGTCTATATGCCTGATAAAATTAGGCCCAGGTGCGCTGTCCGTCCGTCTAATGAATCGTCTGCATGTTCTCTGTTCTACGCCTGCCGAATTGAAAGTAAATATGAGCCATGCTCTGTGAAAAGGGGCTTAATGCATTTACGAAAAGTATCGAATCATATCAGGCTGCGCAATCCGCGCAGGCTGACATTGGCCGAAACTTTTCGAAGATCGATAGTGTCGTCCCTGTATTGCAGAATGGCATATCTCACAGGAGACAAGCACGCCGATGGGCCATATTTGTTGACAACCTAGGGTTTTTTCCATAGTGGGGTTATTTTTTATAACGGAAGAAATGAAATTACCCTCTCTACAAGAGAGTATCATAATGCTATCGATCTTTCGATTGGCTATTAGGGTACTTCCCGACCATATGAATATTCATAAGAAACGACGAATTGCTAGTCAATTATCCCAGGGGTAGATGCATGGAGAGTAACGTAATGCTTCAAACCTGGGTTTCGAGGATGCACTATCCATTACAGGATAAATGTTGATACAAGGTGCGTAAACTGTCGCTAAAAATAGCATACAGAAAATGGCCATAAATAATACGTCTGTGGTAAAATCCTACCACTTTCTCGATACAAATTTAGATAATAGATAAAAATTAGATGTAGATCTAATCCAATAATTTGAAACGGGAAAAAGAATTTGATAAAATACCCTTGTTTACTGCAAATCTCTGTATACAGTTTCTGAAAAAAGAGATGGGGAAAACCGGGATTTGTGCAACAGACTGACAACAAAGATAGGCTTACACCGGGGCTATTTCCCAAGCTTATCGGGTCTGTGGTAAGAATGACTGGTGCATAGGTTATATGTCATATATACAATGGCTGAATGAATCGTACTACCCAGCGTTTTGGTAAGTAAAAGTTTATTTTGAAATTCACTGCACGGGTTGTAGCCTTGAAAAGTAGTCCGGTTCTGTACCCGAAATGCTAAAATCAGATAGGTATGTACTTGAGAAATGCCACCTAGCCGAAGATAATGCAAACTTGCACGTTTCTATTGAATATATCTGTCCAGTTGCTTTACGCTTGCAACGAAAAATATGTTAAATTGTATTTATTAATATTTTCCAAGAAATATTGATTTGCGGCAAACCATTTACTTAGTCCCCTTTAAAGTAATTTTTTTTTTAATCACAGCTCAAAATGCTTGTGGTAATGAGCTATAATGGCGCAAGTCAAAATTTTACGTTCATTAAAGTTCGCTCTTGTCTTCCATGGACGATTTTATATTACGCTTTACTATGTACTCTTAACAAAACTTCTAAACCACCACTTTTGTTTTATCCGCAAATTTATCTAGTAAATTCATAGGTTAATGGAAACAAAATGTAACATATATCTGGACATTAACCATAGTATTGTAATGAAAAGATTCTCGATTCTGCAAACAGAAGGCGTGTATTTTCAAAAAGAGAGTGGGCACATCGGTTGCGCATGCGTGGTGTCTATCATGCAAAATAGGTTAAAAAGAAAAGCTTAAATTACTGGAATTTTGTCAGCCATAAAAAAAGTTATTGTCTGCAAAACATACAATCCGAGAAAAGGAGCATGAATTTTTCCATTGATTTTTCAATTTTCAATATTGAATGAATGGATGTTGAATAAGTTCCTTTAACAAGAGGACCATGATGGTCCTATATCACTCACCTGAGTACTAAGCAGTAAAGGTCTACAATGAAGATAAATACCAAATATCGAGGTTCAAGACCAAATGATAATGAAAAAAGAGCGGCAAATTGTCGCAAGGTATGCCCATCCCACCGCCAGTTGTCGAGGCGGTATAATAATCGTAAAGGGCAGGTAATGCAACAAACATGTTTACCAAGTCTCAAGTCATTTGACTTGAGACTTCAAAGTTCCGCTCAGGACAAGCAAGAAATACTTTAAAATTAAGATTAAAGTGGAATTACTCAAAATCCGCGCTAGGTAGAGTTATTGTTCTTGCGCACTGTACTCGGTAAAATTGCAACAAACATGCATACCAAGTTTGAAGTTGTTCTGACTGGAGATGACAAAGTTATATTCCGGACAAGCACTAAATGCTGTAAAAATGACGATCAAAGGGAAATAAATCAAAGACAGGACGAGGTAGAGTTACAATTCTTGTGCACTGCACTTCCAAATATTGCAACAAATAAGCATACCATATTTCAAGTCATTCCTACTTAAGATGACAAAGTTTTGCTCCGGACAAGCAAGAAATGCTATAAAAATGAAGGTCAAAGGGGAATAACTCAAATTTTTTGCTAGGAAGAGTTATGGTTCTTGTGCACTGCACTCCGTAATTTTTCAACAATCAAGCATATTAAATTTGAAGATGTTCAGGCTAGAGATGACAAAGTTATATTCCGGATCAGCAGAAAATGCTGTAAAAATGACGATCAAAGGGAAATAACTCATAGACAGTACGAGGTAGAGCTATGGTTCTTTCACACTGCACTCCGTATTATTGCAACAAACACAAATGCCAAGTTTCAAGTCAATAGGACTGGAGATGACAAAGTTATGCTCTGGACAAAGAACTATTCTAAAGAACTTTCTAATTCAAGGGCAAATAACTCCAGTCTTCAATTTGACCCATAATCGAACTCATCCGAGATCTTATGGTCATAGGTATTTTGACCAAGTTCGATGCTGATTGGTTAAGAATTGTAGATGCTAGAGTGTAAACAAAGTCAAATATAGCAATTTTTCTTATTCAAGGGCAAATTATTCAAGTTGTTCTGGTCTGATTAGACCCATAATCAAACTCATCCGAGATCTTACGGTCATATATATTTTGACCAAGTTTGGTACTGATTGGTTAAAAATTGTAGATGCTAGAGTGTAAACAAAGTCAAATATAGCAATTTTTTCTAATTCAAGGGCAAATAACCCCAGTTGTTCTGGTCCGATTAGACCCATTATCGGTCTCATTCGAGATCTGATGGTGATATATATTTTGACAAAGTTTGGTGCTGATTGGTTAAAAATTGTAGATGCTAGAGTGTAAACAAAGTCTAATATAGCAATTTTTCTTATTCAAGGGCAAATAACTCCAGTCGTTCTGGTCCGATTAGACCCATAATCAAACTCATCCGAGATCTTATGGTCATATATATTTTGACCACGTTTGGTGTTGATTGGTTAATATTTGTAGATGCTAGAGTGTAAACAAAAAGTGTGAACGGACGGAAGACGGACGGACGGACGGACGACGGACGGACGGACGACGCACGCCGATGGACGGTGAGTGATCACAATAGCTCATCCTGAGCACTTCGTGCTCAGTGAGCTAAAAATGAAGGAGCAAGAGTCTAAATGAAGTCAAATTCAGCAATTTTTCATAATTCAAGGGCAAATAACTCTGGACATACTACTCCAATCACGCTCAAAAGGAACTCATCTGACATCTTATTGTCAAATATATTCTGTTAAAATATGATTAGGTTTGGTGAAAAAGTAAAGGAGCTTAAGTGTAAACACAGCAAATTTAAGCGATTTTTCAAATTCAAGGGCAAATAATTCTGGACGTACAGGAAAATCAAGGATCCCACAACATAGGGCAAACTTCCACACAACGTCAATAATTCAAGGTATTTTGGTAGATGTCTACTAGACGATGCTAAATGCAAAATATGACAGTTCTAGCCCTTACAGTTCAGGACAAGATGATTTTTTAAGATTTCCTGCTTTATCTCTTTGTAAAATCCTGAACCCCACAACAGAGGGCCAATTTCATCCCTGGACCAAAATTTGTAGCATTTTGGTACAGATCCACTAGACAAAGCTACAACCCAAATATGAAAGCTTTAGCCTTTACAGTTTGGGACAAACAGATTTTAAAAAAATTTCCTTCGTTATCTCTATGTAAAATCTGGGAACCCACAACATAGGGCTCATTATGACACTATGGTTATAATTTGAAGTCTTTTAGAAAGGGTCCACCAGACAATGCTACATGCCATATATGAGAGCTCTAGCCCTTAAGGTTCGGGACGAGAAGATTTTTAAAGATTTCCTTCTTTATCTCTATGAAAATCCGTGACCCCACAACAAAGGGCCATTTTCCACACAAGGGCCATCATTTGAAGTATTTCGGTAGAGGTCCACTGGATGATGCTGCATGCCAAATATGAAAGCTGTAGCCCTTAGGATTTAGGACAAGAAGATTTTTAAAGATTTCCTTCTTAATCTCTATGTGAAATCCGAGACCCCACAACAAAGGGCCAATTTCCACACCAGGGCCATAATTTGAAGTATTTTGGTAGAGGGTCACTAGATGATGTTACATGCCATATATGAAAGCTCTAGCCCTTACGGTTTGGGACAATAAGATTTTTAAAGTTTTTTCTTTCGGTTGCCATGGCAACCAGAGTTCTTCATGGAATTCAAATCTTTGAAGTATTCATCACCTAAGGATAATTTCTGTGAAGTTTCATTGAAATCTGTTCGCCTGTTTCAGAGGAGAAGATTTTTTAAGTAATTGTTCACGGACGGACGGACGGACGGACATACAGACGGACGGACGGACGGATGGACGGACTCCGGACGGTGATCGATCACAATAGCTCACCCTGAGCACTATGTGCTCAGGTGAGCTAAAAAGAAAAAGCCATTAACTTTTTAGACTTAGAATGAGATATGCCTTTACACTGGTCAATTATTCGGCAAAAAATCAGAACCAAAATGAAATTTCTCTTGTCTGGACATTGATGCAAAAAAATAAAGGGCAACGGGGAATCACAGCTAAAAAATGGCCGTGTAGAAGTTTTGTCGAGTGTATATCATCTGGATATATACGTACCAGTCGAGCGATTCTGCTTCAATATCGTTTGGTGCCAAGGAGTGGTTTCTAGTACTTTCGGTTTTAAGTTCCTTGCTCGGTATCGGCAGAAACCGCCATATCTTGCACCAAACGCAAAACCGCCAACAGCTACTACTCTATGTTAAACTCTTTCCTCTAACCGTTTACCAGACAGCAAAGTTGTAGACTCGTCCATATTGAAACCATTTGATGACGAAAGATTAATCCGTATAAAACTATGGTAGTTGACTTAGACAGAGTAGAAAATATTGTTGGAATAGTAGACAATGCTGGCTACCAGCATCTTTTACATTTTTTTCGAAGGCCTTCTTTCTCAAGGCCATGAAAACCCGAGATGGTTTGGTAAAGGGTTTAATCTAAAATGCATAAAACTTCAAGGATAACAATTATAGACAATTGCGCAGTTTACTTACTTTCAGGATTCTTCTTCAACAGCTTTTCTAGCCCGGATCTGTTTTCTCGGAGCTTGCATTATTTAACCCTTTCCAAAACGACAAAATTTAGTAACTTCCAAATTAAAAGCATATGCAGACGACTTATTCAAAATTGATACAAATGAACTTAACTTTTCTGATAGGCCAGGAAACGTTTGAAAAGGAAAAAGAAAAGGCCTAGTCACCAACGTTTTCTCCTTTTCCCCACAATGTTTCAAAGGCCTCTCTCCTAAAGGTCGTCAAAATTCGGGAATGTGTGGTAAAGATTTAATGTTTCCGGTTTTAATTATGACAAAGGATTTTACATCTGTACAGATGTCTAACGGATGGGATGTTTGCTTTTTTACTTAGTAAAACAATCGTTTATAGGCTTTCATGACTGGACCGGAAGTGAGATATGTTACACACACACACCTTGATTACCGTGTCATCAAACGTCATTTCCGCTAGTATTGACTTACTTCTCTACTTGAAGCTGACATTGGCTTCAACCAAATAGGAACTTTATTCTTTCACTGCAAATGGCTTCTTTATTTAGTAGCATTTTCCAGACGGCGTAGACCGAGATCAGACTGCATAGAACGTGCATTCTGATCTTAAATCAACGCCGTTCAATACAAAATTTTAATTCATGACCAAAACGTCAATTCATTTGCACTTGGAGTTTATTTTGTTGCCAGGAAAAGGGTACAACCAAAGCCGTGGTGTATTAGTCATTAGCTGAGCTTTACGACATTCCAAAGATGGTTGGTGCGATCATTGATTGAACAGACGAGGGTGCTGAAGATATAAGCTGATATATTCATCGTAAAATGTATGGCGACGACTGACGAATATTTGTTGGATGTCTGCTGTACACAATATTTCGATTAACATATCAAGGAGTAAATATACGAACTGTAAACGAATAAGAAAATAGATTAAAGGAATTGCACATAGATGTATGTGGCATTTTCCGCATTGAAAACATAATTCAGCCCCAAGAAGATATTGCAGTGGTATAATATTGGGATTTTTAATTCAGCCATGCTCTGTGAAAATGGGGTCAATGCGTCTGCAAAAAGTATCGATTCAGATCAACCTGTGCAGTCCGCACGAGCTTACATCGATACTCTTTGCTATAGGTAAATTTTCTGTAAGTCCAAGGACCATTCTACCTCGGATTTAGTTTGTTGTAAGACGGAATGGAATTTTTTGGATGTAAAGATATATACATGATGACTTGTTTAGTACACCGCATCACGGAGATGCCAAAAAAAAACCCATTTCACAGAGCATAGCTTAATTATTAATCATCGGCGACAACTGATTTGGCAGATTGGAAGTACTTACGCCTAGCCCGGTCGCCCAGTCGGTAAACTGCGGAGCTTGAAAGCCAGGGATCGAGTGTTCTATTCCCAACTCGGCCATATTCTTTCCAAGGACTGATAAAAGTCATCGTGACACGATTAATTAGACTCTCATTTCTGAATATTGTTTTATGTGGGAAAGCAGCTAGAGGTTTCGGAAATATACAAATGATGAAAGAAACTGGGAAAGCATAGATGGGTGCACTTGCCGCAGGGATCTAACGAAATAATATTAAAAATATCGTTAAGACCGAAACAAATGAACAAAGAATTCTAACCTTCCAAAATCTTCAACTTAGACAGAAAACTTCACTCTTTATACTTTCGGCACACCACATAAGCGTAATACAGTGAATCAGTTTTCAAAACGCCCAGATATCATCCTTTCCACAAGAGCGTATTTTGTCAGTCTTCTCACCGATACTTGACAGTTTTGATCTAACAACTGACAGCAAGCTCTTTGTAGTCAGATCTTGATCTACACTGTCTACAAAACTAAACCCGCTGTTAGTGGACTAGGGTTAAACTACATAATACTACTCTCTTAATGTGGAAAATAAATGAACTATCGAAAATGCGGTTAACTATTTTTTCTGCTTTCTGTATATTTGCAAATACCTTTATAAGAGTATTCTCGCACCAAAGATATTGTTGAACTGTATTCACCAACAATTCAAAATGCAATTTTACTTGAAAGCTTCAGTATTAACCCACTGGCCGAGACAGAACGTTTCGGCTTGTCAGATGTTAGTAGTAATGGACGGGATAGTACGGATGTGTCAGATCCGTACTATCCCGTCCTGTAGAGCCCTACGCTGTCTACCTTGCAGAGAATTTGTCCCGGTTTGCTACCCAGTTTGCCTACCCTGAAGGAATTTATCCCTCTGCAACAGTTCACAAAGACGTGTGGGGGGGGGGGGGGTGGGGGTCGAGTAAACGATAAAGTCCGAGAATCCACATAAACATTTATTTTGCAATAAAAGGCTAAGTATTGTCCACTGAGGGGCCCAGCCTAACCATTGAGTTGGACTTAGTTTTTTTTCTTCACCTATGAATGATTTCTCTTTCTAATTGCCTGAGCACTGAGTTGGACTTAGTTTTTCTGCATCTATGGATGATTTTTCTCTCTAAAAAAGCCTAATCATTGAGTTGGACTTAGTTTTTTTCACCCTGTAAATGATTTTTTCTCTCTAAAAGACTGAGTACTGAGTTGGACTTAGTTTTTTTCTGCATCTAGGGATGATTTCTCTCTCTAAAAGCCTGAGCACTGAGTTGGACTTAGTCTTTTTCTGAGTTTTTTTACTCTCTGGAGTGTGGCTCTTTGGAGTGTAACTCTTTGGAGTGTAACTCTTCTAAAAGAAAGAAGTTTGACAATTTTGAAGAAATGACAACTTGAAGATAGAACTTTCGTGGTAAATGGTTAGTCCTGAAAAGGACTGTTGGGTTAGCTCTGAAAAGAGCTGTGACAATTTGAAGAAATGACAATTTGAAGATAGAACTTTCGCCTGACATCTTGAAGATAGAACTTTCGTCTGACAATTTGAAGAAATGACAATTTGAAGAAAGATAGAACTTACGTCTGACAATTTGAAGAAAGATAGAACTTTCGTGGTAGATGGTTAGCCCTGAAAAGGGCTGTTGGGTGTCCTAAAAAGGACCTGGTTTGGAGGTTGTGTTTTTAAGCACAACCTCCAACCTTTCTGCAGGCTGGGCAGCTACTCGCTGCCCGCCTCTTTAATCTCTTCAGCTGTTGTGCGTCAAGATCAAACTTTAACGAGAACGGTGGCTCGTTGTCATCGTTCCAATTTTCAGTAGAAGGCACAACAAACTCCTTTTTCTCCTTCTTCTTTGCTGGCAGCTGGACAATCTCCCAAAAATCCATCTCTCTAAGCGAACACTCCATTTTATCGACTTGAAGAAAATGAACGATGTGCGGGAAATAACGCTGGGTATTATAGCTTTTCAGACGGATTGAACTAGTTGACCCATGACGTCATTTTCTCCTATGTTTTTCCCGCGTCGGCGTTTCATGCTGTTTTGGCTCCAAATTAATGTTATCCAATCAGAATTATCGTTGTTTTTTCTAATGGTAAATGTTTTATTGTTGACCAATCTATAGTTTTGTTACATTTTCTTGTTCGGGTTAAAAAAAAAAACTAGAGTTTGACTATCCTATGACTTTTTTGATTATGAGTCTTCTGACAAAAAATGAAAAGAAAGATGTTTCATTGAAGATGGTTAGCACTGAAAAGGACTGTTTTTGTGCAGAATACACTTTTTATCCTCCCCTCTTTCTTTCGATTGATTCCATTTTATCTAGCATTTGCATTAGATGCTCAATTTCATACCTGATATATCTGAAACGTTCTCTTTCTTCTAACCAGAAGAGCAATGAGAGAAAAAATGTCAATCCAAACATTATGGGATACTGACTCAGCTTTTACGAAAAGTTAATGGTGAATGAGAAAAAATAATCAAGAGTTTAGTGTTTTATATGTGCAATGGATCACTTTTTAGGCTTTTTTTGATTTTATCCCTATATCACTGAGTTGGACTTAGTTTTTTTCTGCATCTATGAATGATTTTTCTCTCTAAAAGCCTGATCACTGAGTTGGACTTAGTTTTTTCTGCATCTATGGATGATTTCTCTCTCTCTCTAAAACCCTGAGCACTGAGTTGGGCTTAGTTTTTACCCATATGCTATTAGGATTGCTTTATTGTTTACTTCTAACCACTACTTGGCCTTTAAGTGGTTTCTCTCTAAAAGCCTAACCATTGAGTTGGACTTAGTTTTTTCTGTATCTATGAATGATTTTTCTCTCTAAAAAAGCCTAATCATTGAGGTGGACTTAGTTTTTTTTCACCCTGTGAATGATTTCTCTTTCTAAAAGCTTGAACACTGAGTAGGGCTTAGTTTTTCTGCATCTATGAATGATTTCTCTTTCTAAATGCCTGACCACTGAGTTGAACTTAGTTTTTTTGCATCTATGAATGATTTCTCTTTCTAAATGCCTGACCATTGAGTTGAACTTAGTTTTTTCTGCATCTATGAATGATTTCTCTTTCTAAATGCCTGACCATTGAGTTGGACTTAGTTTTTTCTGCATCTATGGATGATTTCTCTTTCTAAAAGCCTGACCATTGAGTTGGACTTAGTTTTTCTGCATCTATGAATGATTTCTCTTTCTAAATGCCTGAGCACTGAGTTTGACTTAGTTTTTTCTGTATCTATGAATGATTTCTCTCTCTAAAACCCTGACCATTGAGTTGGACTTAGTTTTTTCTGCATCTATGAATGATTTCTCTTTCTAAATGCCTGAGCACTGAGTTTGACTTAGTTTTTCTGCATCTATGGATGATTTCTCTCTCTCTAAAACCCTGAGCACTGAGTTTGACTTAGTTTTTTTACCCATATGCTATTAGGATTGCTTTATTGTTTACTTTTATCCACTACTTGACCTTTAAGTGGTTTCTCTCTAAAAGCCTAACCATTGAGTTGGACTTAGTTTTTTCTGCATCTATGAATGATTTCTCTTTCTAAAAGTCTGAACACTGAGTTAGACTTAGACTTTTTTCTGAGTTTTTTTTACTCTCTGGAGTGTGGTTCTTTGGAGTGTAACTCTTTGGAGTGTAACTCTTCTAAAAGAAAGAAGTTTGACAATTTGAAGAAATGACAATTTGAAGAAAGAACTTTCGTGGTAAATGGTTAGTCCTGAAAAGGACTGTTGGGTTAGCTCTGAAAAGAACTGTTGGGTTAGCCCTGAAAAGGACTGTTTTGGAGGCTGTGTTTTTTCTCTACCGACAGCTTTTCTTTGGTTTTTTCGGGATCTTGAAATCAACGTGATTATCAATGTTTTTCCCGTATTTACCCTGGCCTGTCATTATCGGTGTAGTTGGCTTTTGATCAACTCGCTGTTTCTTGTGGAGATGACTATCGTCTTCCTCAGATTTCCGTTTTGTTGTTTTTCTTGGTTGTTTTTCCTCTGTCTTTGGCTTTTTCGGAATCTTGAAATCAACGTGATTATCAATGTTTTTCCCGTATTTGCCCTGACCTGTCATTATTGGGTAGTTGACTTTTGATCAACTCGCTGTTTCTTGTGGAGATGACTATCGTCTTCCTCAGATTTCCGTTTTGTTGTTTTTCTTGGTTGTTTTTCCTCTGGTTGTTTTTTCTTTGGTTGATTTTTCTTCACAACACTTACGATAGAGTCCACTAACTTGTGAAGATTGGTTTTATCAAAGTCAAACTCCACAGGGATCTTCACAGGAACTGTTGAAATGCACTGACCCTGTTGGCGTAGTACCTCGATATTTTTACTGAGCTGCTCGGTGTTTGTGTTTAAAGTTTTAATTTCCTCCAAATGCCTGTTTAAAGTCTCCAGTTGTTCTAAGATCCGAGTCATCATGCCATCTTGTTTTGAATTTAACTGTTTCATCTCTTCACAAATGTTGTCCAACACCGTCGGCGGATTGATAATTGTCGAATTTATAACTGATGAAAGAATATCTCCATTGTTTTCCACTGGTGGGAAATCGTCCAAGTTGATTTCATCTAAGTTGTGCTTCATATTGAAACTGCTTCCGAATATTGATACTGCTTTCGAAGTGATCGTTAGCTGGGAGTCAAATGTTTTGCCATACTTGAGTATCTTGGACAGAAACATAACTGTCCAGATACAGCTGAAGGATTTTACGATGATGGTGAAGGTTCATCGACTTGTTGCGAACACTGTGGGTGTGAAATCATCCCAGTGGATCAGGCGGAGGAGTCGTAGAGCTCGATGTTGTCGTGAAATCCTTTTTAAAAAGCCCTTTTCAGGGCTAACCATCTACCACGAAAGATCTTTCTTTTCAAATTGTCAAAAGTAAAAAAGACTTACAGTCAAAACTAGAAAAAAGTCAAAAGTAAGAAGTAATTATTTTCATGTTTTTTATTTTCAAAAGAACTTATGTACAATGAAAAAATCAAGTCATGAACTGTAAAAGACAAAAAAATGAATGAACTGTAAAGACAAAATTGAATGAACTGTAAAGACAAAAAATGAATGAAAAAAATCAAGTCAGTCTTTTTTGTTTAAATTCAATATTGTGTTGAAATCTTTTTTCACTCAGTATGTTTTTCTTTTTTCTTTGGAATGTCAGATTCACATTTGGTTTTACGTTTTCTTTTCCTTTCGTTGGTTTTTTAATACTATATCTGGACAGATTTTACCCTTGTGTTTTGTTGATTTGTAAAAGAAACAGTTCTTTGTTACTCGTTTTTTCTTCTTTTCGTTGTTTTGCTGTTTTTCCTCTCCGTACGACCAGCCCGGTTCTGCAGAAAATTCGTTTTTTAGATCCAAAGTTTGTTGTTTTCTTAGATTATCATTTGTAGATATTTTTTTCTCTACCTGTTCTGTTATTTTGCAGATTTCTGAATCGCTGATATCCATTGTGTCGGAGTGTATGTCTACGGTCTGAGTTTCAATGGATGATGTAGCTTGTGGTGAACTTTTTTTCCATGTATTTTCACTGCGGAATTAATTTAGTGGCCCGACGAATTTCATATGTTGGAGAGCGGTACTGTTGTAAAACGATGGTGAAATTTCGATGTCATGACTGTGTGGATTCACGTAGACAAAAACAAATGTTCCTATCTGATTTTCTTTTTCTGGACATTCTTTGGCCCAATGTCCTGCTTTGTTGCATGTAAAACAAATATTTGTTCTCTCACCATTCACCCCATATCGTTTGTCGATCGTCGCTTGATCCAAAACTCTGTATCTGGTAGTACGGTAAACATCTTTTTCTTCTAAATGTTGGTGGGATAAAAATGATCCCACGTAGTTTCCGATATGTTTAACATGATACTTTGATGGTATATTGCTGATCTCATAATCGTAGGTGTATGGATTAACATACAGATGCATCCTCTTTTTAAGTGGTGATGTATTTTGCAACTTGAACTCGCTCATATTCTTTTATCAACTGTACTGTCTGAGATTGAGCAGAAGAATGATTAGATTTTCACAACAGTTGTCTCTATTTATACACTGTTGCAACGGGGAGGTTATATAAATTGTTAGTTTTTCTCACTTTCTGCATTATTGTCTTTTCACTCAGAGCTAAAACGATGGGTAAAAGAAAAAGAATAATAACCTATTCAGACAGCGAAAGTGACGATGAGGTATTTCCACCAACAAAAAAGAAAAAAACTAGACCGTTGAAAGAAGAAAGTGACAGTGACGATGAAAGTATCAACTCTAGCTTAGACATGAAAAGTCTATATGATTTAACAGAAAGGGGTAATAAGAAGTCAAGAAAATTTAGAACAGAATCACATGTGCTGACGGTGAGTTTTAAGAAATTTGAAGAATTAACACCTCAGAGACTACTTGGATTATTTGACGATATTACCCATGAAATTATTCGAAAGTTAAATGTTAACCCGACGGACATGATTAGAATTAGCATTAATCATCCTTCGTTGGAAATGGGAATCCATATTCCTTTTTTAACTACAGAACAGTTGCAAGGTGAAACTATGTTGAATAAAATTGAACGAGTTCTACAATCGAATACAGATTTCGTCTTGAACGATGGATTAATGACGTTTGACATTACACATACAATACCTCCAAGTGGTAGCGGAAAATATAGATCATCAGAATTAGATTCAAAGGTTTTTGCCCAGAAGAAAAAATCCATTATTCAAATTGGCAATCATGACCAACTATGTTTTGCAAGAGCAGTTGTTGTGGGAATTTGCTACATTGAACGTGAAAACACCGGAGCATGGAATAGAAAATGGGATCGTATTTCTCGTTCAAACCACCCTCTTCAAAAGACTGAAGCCGAGAAATTGTTGAATGAAGCTGGAGTTTCACCAACACAGTCTGTAGGAATTGATGAATACAAAAAAATTCAAACATTCTTGTATGAAAAAGGCTATGTCATTAAAGTTCATCAACAGCATTCAAAAGTGGAAAAAATATTTGAACATCCAGAAGTGAAAACCAATAGTAAGATCATACATTTGTACTTTCATCAAAACCATTATGACTACATCAAATCTATCAAAGGTCTTTTTTGTTGTGCATATTATTGTGAGTTCTGTGATGTGGGTTACTCTCACCGGGAAAGTCATATTTGTTCAAATATCTGCAAAGGTTGTTGCCGCAAAGGAAAATGTCCATCAGAATTTAAAGAATATGTTTGCAGTGATTGCAGTAGACGATTTTTTAGTGCTGAATGCTTTGAAAATCACAGAATTGTTCAAGGTAAAGAAAAGAAATCCATTTGTGAATTAGTGAAACTCTGTTCGAAATGTGGTGTGCAATATCTTGTCAGAAAGAAAAGATCATGTTTGCAATGGAAAGAAAAGGTGTCATATCTGTAAGAGAATTGTTAACTTTTTTCATCGATGCTATATTCAGCATTACCAAAGTAAGTTGAACCATGACAGCGATGACGAGACGAGTTCTTCTGTAGTCAAAAAACCACAGTTTATTTTCTTTGATTTTGAATGCAAACAAGACACAGGGGTACACATCCCGAATTATTGTATTGCACACAGAGCATGTGATGAATGTATCGATAAATCACTTGATTTTCATTGTTCTACATGCAGTGAATTTGAAGAGGGTAGGGAAGTTATTTTTCAAGGTAAACAAACTTTGAGTCAATTTTGTAAGTGGCTCTTTTCAAAACATCATAAAGGAGTCACGGCTATTGCCCATAATTTCAAAGGTTATGACGGTCAGTTCATTCTTGGCTATATTGTCAAAGTTGGGTTAAAACTTCCAAAATTGATCATGAATGGAAACAATATTATGAAGTTAGAGGTGAATGGTGTGCGTCTGATCGATTCTTTCAATTTCATGAGCTTTGGTTTGGCAAAATTTCCAGCCACATTTGGTCTTCAAGAAATGAAAAAAAAAGGTTACTTTCCTCACTGGGCAAATACAGATGAATTTTGGAGTTACATTGGACCTTACTTGGATATGTCTTATTACAAACCCGACTCAATGCCTGAAGAGGCTAGGTCAAAATTCATAGTTTGGTATAATGACAAAGTTCAAAAGGGTGAGGTATTCAATTTTCAGAAGGAGATGGAATTGTACTGTAGGTCAGATGTTGATATCCTTAGACGAGGGTGTGCTGAATTCAGAAAGCTGTTTATCGAACAGGGTGGTATTTGTCCATTTTTAGAGGCGATTACCATTGCAGATGCCTGTAACAAGGTCTGGCGAAGCAAATATTTGCCAGAAAATCAAATAGCTATCATTTCAAGCAAAGACTCATCCAGACGTCGCTTTTCTATGAAAGCGATACGCTGGGTTCAAAGCGTAGCTCAGGAAAAAGGTATTAATATTCAGCATGCAAAAAATGGTGGGGAAGTTCAAATCGGGAGATATAGTGTAGATGGTTTTCACCGTCAATCAAACACTGTTTATGAATTTCTTGGGGATTTGTACCATGGTTGTCCTGTATGCTATACAAATCGAAAACAGATCAATCCTATTAATGGGAAACCCATGTCTGAATTGTGCGAACGTACTTTTGAACGTATAGCAGATATCGAAGAAATGGGTTCTAATGTAGTGTACATTTGGGAGCACGATTTTGATGCTAAGATGAAGGATAAAGAGTACAAAAAACACATTGAAAAGTTATATCCACATTTGGACCCTATCGATCGAGGGATGGTTTGTCTGGGGGAAGATGTAATGCAATAAAAATTGGTTATGATGTTGATGAAAAAAACAAAAGGGAAATCAAGTATATCGATATCTGTTCTCTGTACCCTTATGTTTGTAAACACAAATCCTATCCTGTAGGTCAGCCAGAAATTTTGTCTGCTGAGAATATTGACATGAACAATATTCGACAATATGAGGGGTTAATCAAATGTAAAGTTTTACCTCCAACTGATTTGTTTCACCCCGTTCTCCCAGTCTACTGTAACAACAAAATGATGTTTCCACTCTGTATGAAATGTGCAGAAGAAAGTTCAAGCATTTGTAGGCATGGTAAAGAAGAGAGGGCTTTGGTCGGAACTTGGGTTACTTCTGAATTATTCAAGGCTCTTGACTGTGGTTATCGATTATTGCAAGTGTATGAAATTTGGCATTTCAATTCTGTATCAGATCAGTTCTTTAAACATTATGTGGACAATTTCTTGAAAATTAAGCAAGAAGCCAGTGGTTATCCAGATTGGTGTCAATCAGACTCAGAAAAAGATCAGTTCATTTGTGAATATGAAAAGACGGAAGGTGTTCGTCTTGATCCAAGTTGTATTCAAAGAAATCCTGGCAAAAGATCATTTGCTAAGATTATGTTGAACTGTCTTTGGGGAAAATTGGCTCAGCGTGAAAAAATGTCCAAGACGGAATACATCAGTGATCCGTCTAAATATTTTGAACTAGTCACCAATCCCAATTTCATTGTAAAGCATGTAGAAATCCTTGACGAGGACTGTCCATTCATCTTGGTTAACTATGAATCAAAGTTGGAACATATTGACACCCACGCTACAGCCAATGTGGTAGTAGGGTCTTACGTAACAGCTTATGCAAGACTGGAATTGTACAGTGTTCTTGAAAAGTTAAAAGATAGAGTTCTGTATTTCGATACAGATAGTTGTATGTACATTCACGACCCTGAATTATGGAACCCTCCTATTATTAACAGTCGGCTAGGAAAATGGACTGATGAAGAGCCTGCTTGTAAAATTACTCAATTCAGGGGGCTTGGGCCTAAGAATTATGCTTACAAAATGAAAACAAAAGATGGAAAAGAGATAAGCAAATGTAAAGTAAAGGGGATTACTCTGGATTACAATACAAAACAGGTGGTGAATTTCGATACATATTCAAAATGTGCTTTGGATCGCACAATAGAAATCAAAATTCAGTATGATTGTAGAATTAAAAGACACAGAGATAGAACGGTTACCAGTGAACCACAAACAAAAACGTTTCGCTCTGTATACACCAAGAGAGTTATTGTAAATGGTACTGACACTGTACCCTATGGTTATAAAAGTTTGAGAAAATAATTCTATATCACATTGTTGTGTAGTAATCAGTCAAAGTAAGTCGGAAAAAATATTACCCGTTGGTCAAAAATAACAATCATGTTGCCGTTACCAATAGAACTACGTGAAAAAATTTATGGAGAATTTGTTCGACAGCATACGCTTGATGAACGAACACAGCTTAACATTAAATTTCTCTGTGTGAAAATTTGGATCGGAAAATTGTTTAAGTGGATTGCAAAAGGAGAAAAATCCTACAAAGTGTATGCTATAATCAACTTTATTGCGATGATGGTGGACGATTCGGGCTTGGATCTCGTTCTCAAAACTTATTTAGCAGATAGCTGTTTGAAAGACAATGTTATTAGTAAGCTGTTTCGATCCACAAGTCGATGGACATTTTTTATCATAGGAACAACAGAAGAAAGTTTTCTTAACGTTCTGAAAATGAAATCAGTTCTATTTGACTTTTACTTACGCTACAAAAAAGGATCTGTTCATTCCTACGGAGAAACAATGGAAACCATATCAGGGTATATTCTATTTGATAGAGATGTTACAGAAAAAGTAGTATATTCAGCTCTTTCAACAAAAGACGGTTATAGACATGCTTCTCCATTCCTAGGACTACGAGATTTCGACGATATGGACAGTGAGTATACAATGATTTTGGGGTATGACCAATTGCATAAAGACATTACGGAATATGAAGACAAATGTGAAACTCGTGGTATTTGCGAATTTGCATTGTAAAAAATTTGTTATATACTGTATTGTAAATAATTCATTGTGAATAATTCATTGTGAAAAAATATTTCAGTGTGATTTTTTTCATTGTCAAAAAAATGTTTTTATGCTGTATTGTAAAAAAATGTTTCCTTGTGATTTTTTTTTCATTGTCAAGAAAATTTTTATGATGCATTGCAAAAAAATGTTTCATTGTTTAGTTCTATTCAATAAATAAAAGTTCAAAAAACAAAAGAGCTCTTTATTCTGTTTTCCCCAAGACTTGTTCTTTCTACATTTTTTTTGCTATATTAGCATGAAACGTAGCATGGGAAAAAATGTATGTGCTTTCCGCCAGGTCCGTGCTCTTCAAAAATTTTCAATCCTCTGTAAACGTATAAAGCTCAACGTTATTTTCATACAATCACCATTTCTTTGGTTCTCAGCTAACGTTCACTTCAAAATCAGTATCAATATTCGGAAGCAATATCAATATGGAGGAGATAAATCATCAACTACGTGAAGCTCTCCAAGAATATCTAAATGCAGGTCAACAGTTATTACAACTAAACACTCATTTCATAGGAGAGGAGGAACAAAACCAACTACAACGTATAACACAGCCATACAAAGATCTCGGCGAAAGATTAGTTCAACTATTCTTAAAGACAACACCGGATGTCATTTTGGTTGATATCGAATTTGGGAGGAAGATTACTTTCGATAATGGTGCAATGGTAATCAGAAAAAGAGTTGAAGCATGCCCCATTTGTCAAGCGAATTTCGGGTGCTGTCATTAAAGTGGAAAACAACGTGAGACGAAAAAAACACAGCCTCCAAAACAAAACAGCCCTTTTCAGGGCTACCCATCTACCACGAAAGTTCTTTTTTCAAATTGTCATTTCTTCAAAATTGTCAAAAACTCAAAAGATTTACAATCAAAAAAGTCATAGAATAGTAAAACTTTAGTTTTTTTCTAACCCGAACAAGAAAAAATGTAACAAAACCACGGGTTGGTCAACAATAAAACAATTAGTATTAGAAATAAAACAGTAATTCTGATTGGACAACATTAATTTGGAGCCAAAACAGCATGAAACGCTGACGCGGGAAAAACATAGGAGAAAATGACGTCATGGGTCAACTAGTTCAATCCGTCTGAAAAGCTATAAATCTCTGCGATATATTTTCCATACATTTCATTTTTCACAATGGCTTCAAGACCATCACTCAACTTGCGCTTCACTTGGATGGATGCAGAGCGAAAGTTAAGAAGAGCGAGGAGACAAATCGTTTTACTTCAACAGCGTTTAGTTGAAGTGAGAAAACGTTACGAGAGGGCTCAGCTTGCTAATAACAGGGTGTTCTGTTATAACCTTCGGATGAAGGAACTCATTATTGAGGGCATGCTTGAAATGTATTTTCAGTATGTTATTTCAAAAACTGAGCAGTTAGACCGTCTTTTCCGCGCGCAAATCGCCGCTGAAAGGAGTGAGTCAGACAGCGAATCGACTGATGCTGATACTGAATAAACATTTTCAAAAATCAGTCCTTCTCTAAAAACAGCCCTTTTCAGGGCTAACCATCTACTACGAAAGTTCTATCTTTCTTCAAATTGTCATTTCTTCAAATTGTCAATCTTCTTTCTTTTAGAAGAGTTACACTCCAAAGAGTTACACTCCAAAGAGTTACACTCCAAAGAGCCACACTCCGAAGAGTTACACTCCAAAGAGCCACACTCCAAAGAGTAAAAAAAAACTCAGAAAAAGACTAAGTCCAACTCGGTGCTCAGGCTTTTAGAGAGAAAAATCATTCATAGGTGAAGAAAAAAACTAAGCCCTACTCAGTGTTCAAGCTTTTAGAAAGAGAAATCATTCACAGGGTGAAAAAAACTAAGTCCAACTCAATGATTAGGCTTTTTTAGAGAGAAAAATCATTCATAGATACAGAAAAAACTAAGTCCAACTCAATGGTTAGGCTTTTAGAGAGAAACCACTTAAAGGCCAAGTAGTGGTTAGAAGTAAACAATAAAGCAATCCTAATAGCATATGGGTAAAAACTAAGCCCAACTCAGTGCTCAGGGTTTTAGAGAGAGAGAGAAATCATCCATAGATGCAGAAAAAACTAAGTCCAACTCAGTGATCAGGCTTTTAGAGAGAAAAATCATTCATAGATGCAGAAAAAAACTAAGTCCAACTCAGTGATATAGGGATAAAATCAAAAAAAGCCTAAAAAAGTGATCCATTGCACATATAAAACACTAAACTCTTGATTATTTTTTCTCATTCACCATTAACTTTTCGTAAAAGCTGAGTCAGTATCCCATAATGTTTGGATTGACATTTTTTCTCTCATTGCTCTTCTGGTTAGAAGAAAGAGAACGTTTCAGATATATCAGGTATGAAATTGAGCATCTAATGCAAATGCTAGATAAAATGGAATCAATCGAAAGAAAGAGGGGAGGATAAAAAGTGTATTCTGCACAAAAACAGTCCTTTTCAGTGCTAACCATCTTCAATGAAACATCTTTCTTTTCATTTTTTGTCAGAAGACTCATAATCAAAAAAGTCATAGGATAGTCAAACTCTAGTTTTTTCTAACCCGAACAAGAAAATGTAACAAAACTATAGATTGGTCAACAATAAAACATTTACCATTAGAAAAAACAACGATAATTCTGATTGGATAACATTAATTTGGAGCCAAAACAGCATGAAACGCCGACGCGGGAAAAACATAGGAGAAAATGACGTCATGGGTCAACTAGTTCAATCCGTCTGAAAAGCTATAAAACCCAGCGTTATTTTCCGCACATCGTTCATTTTCTTCAAGTCGATAAAATGGAGTGTTCGCTTAGAGAGATGGATTTTTGGGAGATTGTCCAGCTGCCAGCAAAGAAGAAGGAGAAAAAGGAGTTTGTTGTGCCTTCTACTGAAAATTGGAACGATGACAACGAGCCACCGTTCTCGTTAAAGTTTGATCTTGACGCACAACAGCTGAAGAGATTAAAGAGGCGGGCAGCGAGTAGCTGCCCAGCCTGCAGAAAGGTTGGAGGTTGTGCTTAAAAACACAACCTCCAAACCAGGTCCTTTTTAGGACACCCAACAGCCCTTTTCAGGGCTAACCATCTACCACGAAAGTTCTATCTTTCTTCAAATTGTCATTTCTTCAAATTGTCAGACGAAAGTTCTATCTTCAAGATGTCAGGCGAAAGTTCTATCTTCAAGTTGTCAGGCGAAAGTTCTATCTTCAAGTTGTCAGGCGAAAGTTCTATCTTCAAATTGTCATTTCTTCAAATTGTCACAGCTCTTTTCAGAGCTAACCCAACAGTCCTTTTCAGGACTAACCATTTACCACGAAAGTTCTATCTTCAAGTTGTCATTTCTTCAAAATTGTCAAACTTCTTTCTTTTAGAAGAGTTACACTCCAAAGAGTTACACTCCAAAGAGCCACACTCCAGAGAGTAAAAAAACTCAGAAAAAGACTAAGTCCAACTCAGTGCTCAGGCTTTTAGAGAGAGAAATCATCCCTAGATGCAAAAAAAAAACTAAGTCCAACTCAGTACTCAGTCTTTTAGAGAGAAAAAATCATTCACAGGGTGAAAAAAACTAAGTCCAACTCAATGATTAGGCTTTTTTAGAGAGAAAAATCATCCATAGATGCAGAAAAACTAAGTCCAACTCAGTGCTCAGGCAATTAGAAAGAGAAATCATTCATAGGTGAAGAAAAAAAACTAAGTCCAACTCAATGGTTAGGCTGGACCCCTCAGTGGACAATACTTAGCCTTTTATTGCAAAATAAATGTTTATGTGGATTCTCGGACTTTATCGTTTACTCGACCCCCACCCCCCCCACCCCCCCCCCACACACACGTCTTTGTGAACTGTTGCAGAGGGATAAATTCCTTCAGGGTAGGCAAACTGGGTAGCAAGCCGGGACAAATTCTCTGCAAGGTAGACAGCGTAGGGCTCTACAGGACGGGATAGTACGGATCTGACACATCCGTACTATCCCGTCCATTACTACTGATGTTTAGTCTTGAAATTAAGAATTAAAACCTACCCTTGAACGGTCGGTGAAATTATTGCTCCTAGTCCTTAGTATTATCATAGATTATTATGGCTGATATCCTGGTTAAAGCCTTGAAAAAGATAAACATAATATATACCCGGGCCGTTCGCATTGTGATGGATAAATGAAATTTATAACCTGGTCCTATATCATTGTAATGGATAAATGTAATATAGTGAACCAAAAAAGAAACTTCCCCTGTGTTTAAGTGCAGATATACACAAATATGAAAATCAGGATTAAACTAGATTTATATGCATTGAAAGAGTATTTTATTGCGACTTTGTGTGAAAAAAATTATTGCTGAGGGTTTATCCAAAAGTAGTGAAATGGTAGTTAAAATGCGGAAGGGGTCGCTCACCAAAATCACAAATTAATACCGGGTATGACCACCTTCAGCATGAAGGACTGCCTGGCATCGTTGGCGCATAGAACGGGTAAGTGTATTGATTTCGCCTTGTGGAATGTTGTTCCATTCCTGAATTAAGGCTTGTCTTAGCTGAATGACGTTTGACGGTGGAATAGGGCGACGTCTAACACGCTGGTCCAAATTATCCCAAAGGTGTTCAATGGGATTCAGATCAGGGCTTTTGGCTGGCAAGTCATTAATAAATGCAATGTTATTCGCCCTGAGGAAATTCACATTGTCCCTAGCTGTATGGCTTGTGGCATTATCATGCTGAAAAAGAGTGATATTGGCATTATTTTGAAACAGTGGGATAACGTGCCTCGCAAGAATTTCATCTCGGTAGCGTTGGGCATTCAAATTCCCTTCGATAACGAGGAGATTAGTGCGAAAGCCATGTGCAATGCCCGCCCAGACCAAAACAGAACCCCCACCCCCAAAACGATCTCGTTCAAGTACGCAACAGTCGGCATAACGTTCATTTATCCTACGGTATACTCGAACCCTGCCATCACCTCGATGAATGGAAAATCTGGACTCGTCGATTGCGCAGGTGGGTGTTCCGAATATAGCGGTCTTGGCCGCGCGTCGTGACGCGAGGACGTCCACTACGTGGTCGATCTTCCCTACGCCCTGTTGCTTGAAAACGTTGCCTAAGGTGTCGAATAGCACGAGTAGAACATCCAATATTCATAGCAACAGCATTCATCGTCATACCAGCATTAAGCATGCCAATGGCACGTTCGCGTAAATTTTGCGGAATTCTAGGCATATCAAAAATAAAGAAAAATAAAAAGAATTTAATTTTTTTCAACGTCTTTTTCTTATTGACATGAAAGTCTATAAAATTAGACTGAAAGGTTTCAAAAAATATACACGAATTATACTGGTCCGTGCATGCACGTGAAAATCGCTTTCAGCGGGTTTCTTCCGCAAAATGCTTTCAATCGAGTTAAAATTTGTTTTATCGGACACATAATCGTTCGCCCGAATATATGTAGGTCATCTGATATTTTGATTTTTTTAAATAACATTGCATTTGCACTTAAACACAGGGGAAGTTTCTTTTTTGGTTCAGTATATATACCCTGGTCCACAGCCTTGTCATGGACGAATACAATTGATACCCTGGTCCATAGGAAGATAACGGATAAATATGATTAATATCTTGGTTCATAGTCTTCTAATGGATAAATATAATTTATAGCCTGGTCCATGACATGGGAATGCATAAATAAGATTTATATCCTGGTCCATAGCCATGTGGTGGATTAATACAATTCATAGCCTGGTCCATAGTCTAAATATAGTTTATAATTTGGCCCATTGCCTTGCAAGTGTTATACTTTGGGGTGCAAAAACAAAATATCAGAACTCGTGATATTTAATAGATTTTAATCAAGATCTGAAGTTGTTCGTCTTGTTCAAGGTCTGTTGATATTCCAGCAAGATAGCAGCCAACCACATAGGCTACAGCAAGATAACACCCGACCACATAGGCTACAGCAAGATAACACCCGACCACATAGGCTACAGTAAGATAACACCCGACCACATAGGCTACAGCAAGATAACACCCGACCACATAGGCTACAGCAAGATAACACCCAACCACATAGGCTACAGCAAGATAACACCCGACCACATAGGCTACAGCAAGATAACACCCGACCACATAGGCTACAGCAAGATAACACCCGACCACATAGGCTACAGCAAGTTCCGATGGAATTCCTGCGACAGAACTACATATCCGTTCTCAGCCTTTAAAAAATTACCAGATTTGGACAGTGAAGTGACCCCTACAATGTAATTTCCTGATTGTCACAATACCTAAAAATATTGTCCGAACAGTGTGGATCAAAGATCAGACCATACTCTTTCGATGCAAATTACGCACACTTCCTATTTTTGGGACCATGGGGAAGAAGCCTTTTGAAAACATTGTGGGAAAAGGAGAAAATGCTGGTAACCAGCATTTTCTCCTTTTCTCACTATGTTTTCTATCCTGTCAAAGACAAATCCAAACATTTGAGTGATATTTGATTTGTCGTCTGAAAATGCTTTCAATTTGGTCCAGTTCGAAATTTTGTCGTTTGGTAAAGAGTTCAGAGATATTTTTGTCATACAATAAAATCAAGCAGGCGACTTCGTTGATACAAGAGTAGTCTAAACGTCTTTTGCTTTTCAAATGTTGCTGTACGCAGACTGCAATTACACCCTTGATGATGAAAGACGCTGAACAAGGAAATGAGCCATACTCAGGAATAGGGAGAAGGGTATCCATCTCTGTGATACGTTATACCTAGCAAACCATCACATAATAATGGATCCATAAAACCGATTTTTGTTTAGTCCCAGGACATGCAGAAAAATGACCAATAGCAAAAAGTTTCAATCCAGGTCAACATGACTTCGGTCGATACTTTTTGCAGGTGCATTAAACTCCTTTTTCATAGAGCATGGCACAAACAGATACATTCCGAAATCCCTTGTGGGCTGCTGAGCACGGCTCAATTTGCTCTTATGGCGGACAGTGTAGATCAAGAACAGACTACACTGATCATACAGTATGAAACTTGATCAACACTGTCGGTTCCTGTAATATTTTTCTGGCGAATAGAAAATCGAAGTGGCAAAATTTGGGTTTTAACTATTTGATGGAAATTTTCAATTAATCTATTTTGCAGATTAATGGTTAACATTTGCATGCAGTTATCTTTCATGAGACGAAACTATTAACTTATAGGCTATTTTACTTTTATGATCAGAAAAGCAACGAGCGAAACAACATCCTTCATATTTAATGACTCGGAAGAATGGTTTGAATGTGTTTCTCTTTAGAAATTGATTTTATTACAAGATATTCTAGGACTAGACGTGTAAAACTAATTACCGTGAAAAATACACTTTACTTCTGTAATATATATATTTTCTAAACTCTTTACCAAAGGGCAAACTTTCAGACTCCTCCAAATTTAAAGCATTTGTAGACTATAGATAAGATTGGACTCAAATGGTGGGATCTATCTTTGAAAGCACAGGAAACATTGCGGGGGAAAGACAAGATGCTGTGTACCAGTATTTTCTCCTTGTCCCATAATGTTTTTCAAAAGCCATTTTTTCAAATGGTTATTAAAACACTGGATTGTTTGGTGAGGAGTGAACATATTCATATCTAACAAAAGTAACATTATTATGTAAAAAGTTGATAAGGAGATTTACAAGGGAACTCTGTTACAAACGCGAACAATTTTTTATTTTAAACACTTCACCTTATACCATATCGTATTCAAAAATCGTGTACTACAGTTCCATTAGAATTCGAGTGCAGGGTTTGACAAATTATAAAGAATAACTCTTTAAATTTGTGTAACAAAAAATAATTCTATCTGGTATCACTTTTCCAACAATGTGTTCTACCTTTTCAGAGAAAAATCTCATTTTTGGCTCACGTTTGATATGTCGTCTGCGAATACGTTCAATATGTCAAGACCTAGAACTTTGTTGTCGAGTATAAAATTAACACTTAGGCTGCTAAGCACGACTCAAGGACCTTTTACGGACAGTGTAGTGCACATGGTTATAGTATTACTGACCAATTAAATGACAATATTACTGGTGACATGGGATAAGAAAGCTACACAAAGTTCGATTGACCAACTTGGTTGTATGATCTTGGTGTCCAATTACGGTCTTTGAGAGGAATGTACGCTCTGGTAATTGCTGTATTGGTCTTCCAGATAGACCCATTTTGTTGGTTGCTGTATTCTTTTCTAAAATTGTATTTTTCACACACGTATGACGGCGACGTGTAATACTGGGACAGAAGGTGTTGACATTAAAGTTCCGGTGGCATAGCGAATCTACACACGGACAGTAGCACTTTGTAAACTCATCACATCGAACCAATACTGTTGAAGGTAACCAACGAGAATTCGTGTAGTTTCATCTCGTCTCGCTTACCAAACCAGTCTTCATTGCGAATTTTGGCCGTGGCGGAATTCGATCTTACAACCACTGTCTTCAAAACACCTTGCTGTAAGAAAGAGCTACCCCTTACGTCATATTTTATAACATAGGGTCAATGCTCGATCAGTCACAGTAAGAACAAATGTATGTTTGCACAACGATCCTGTATGACCTGCCAAGGAATGCAATAAAGCAATAACGCTTACAGAACCCACAGAGCAACAGTATTGCGTAATGTCATAAAGAAAACGACTTCACGCTGGTGTGTAGGTTTCGGTAGAGGAAGCTTATAATTTAGAGCAGTGTGTGGTTGGGTTCTATTTCTACTAAACAATCTAACAAAATACATAGGTGCTAGCAAGTGGTATATCAGCTACTTGATCGTAACTATAACCTTTCTGAAAACAATCAACAGAACAACACGTGGTTGTAGAGGACCGAGTTATACAATGCATAAAAAAGCAATTGAACCATGCTTTGTTAAAAATGGGTTTTATGCGTCTGCTAAAACTTTCGACTAGGTCAGTCCGCGCAGTCCGCGCAGGATGACCTTGGTCGATACTTTTCGCTGTTGATCAATTTTCTGCATGACTAAGGACCATTCTACCCCATGCCGTTGGTTGTAAGACAAATGGATTTTATGGACCCATACTTAACTGATAATCTGCTTTTGTAAAGTGCATCTCGAAGATCCATTAAACCGCCTTGTGCCCGAGCACGACTCTTGTCTGTATTTTAGCACTGTTTGTGGTATAGGTATTTGGAACCCAAGTCTTCGGCCTGCATGGACTATGTAATCAAATACCTATATTTGGGGTTATTCCCATCTCTATTTTAGGCTAGACTTTCCTACGCTTAACAAAGTAGCTCCCCGGTTGGAAAGACTACTGCGCTTCAAGAACAGAAAGTAATAAAACGTTAACGACTGCCATGGAGAAAAAAAAATCGTTCATTGGTCGCCACAGAGACCCGTGAAAAGTTCAGAAGTCGCTGCAAACATCCATTAAAACGTTGACTGCTCGCCACAGAGATCCACGTATACAGTCATCAGTCGCCATATAGGTCCATGAATGCTTTCACTGGCTGCCAAGAGATCCATAAATCTATACGTTCATTGAACGTCACTGACATCCATGTATACGCTCACTAGTTGCCACAGAAATCCATGGATAAATTCCTCGATCGCCACATAGATCCATAAATAAGTTCTCTGGCCGCCACGGAAACCCATGTTACATTCACTGATCTACACAGTATTCCATGAAAACATCTGGGCACAAAAGAGATCGTTTCAACGGTCGCTGTGACATAATTATGTATCTATAAGGTTGATGCTATCGGCTTGAAAGTTCCATTTCACTTATTTTTACCTATGCGCTCTTCACTTTTCTCCTTTTTTTCCAGCGCCATTTTCTTAAAAAAAAAATCATTAAGAAATGAGTTATACGTAGCAACTGATCACGGACATTTTTGTTTACGGAGATTCCGTAGTAAAGAAAACCAAAGCCAAAAATAGAAGAGGAGTCGGACAGATGCGCGCGCACAGAAGGAGGTAAAATGCGTCGATATCAAAGATGAGTTAACAGCCAGCATCGAACAGCAATGGAAATACTTTGAGGTAAATGTACGTTCTGCGAGTATTTTTTTTTTTAAAAAAAAGACATCCCTGCAGAATGCAAATTACTTCACACCTCATTACCATTTTTAGGGTTTTGTCTCAAAATATGTTTTAAAGGGTTTTCCTTAACTAATCTATTAGTTAATCCTAAGACTGCTGTGCGCGACTCAATGGCCTTTCGCATACAATGTAGATCAAGATCAGACTGCACAAAACGTGAAGTCTGATCTTGGATCTAAACTACCGTTAAGTAGGTATTTTCCCTTAAGAATAACTTTGAAACAGCGAAATTCAGATTTTTACTATAGGCTTGAAAGTTTCATTTAAGTTATTGAGCAGGTTAAGGGTTAACTACAACTTCAGTGAAGAAAACAAAATTGTGGTATATCTGTTCTGAAACTGTTGTCTACCTATTTAACTGCGTACGCCTACTTTAATTTCTATGCCCATTTTTTTAAAATCAAAGTGGGCATGAGGCTTTAATATAAATGAAACACAAAATATCATAAACGTTTTTTTCCCTATGCATAATCAAGATACAACTTACTGTCTGACAACTCTGTCGGCATTCGAACTTAAGTCTTCTTAAGAACACGCCAACAATTCCTTAACTCTCAGTACGCTAACAATTTCCCAGGGTCTGAAATTTTATCTAAGCTGTGTGGAGCCGCAAAATTCACACTTCGCAAATTTCACACCTATGTGAAGAATTGGTACCAATACGTCACATTTGGCAAATGTGACATTTGCGTACAGTCAATTTCGATAATTTTTTTTTGGGGGGGGGGGGTGGGGGAATAAAATTTGTGCTCAAATTTCACACTTTCCTAGTTTTGACGTTTAAAGAATTGGTACGTGTTCATCACATCTACAAATTATCACAGATGTGAATAATTGGTACGTAAACTTCACAGATGTCATTGACAGAACTCCACAGCTATGTTGAATTAGTACATATTTATCAACCGAGTCCGAAGAAATGACATGAGGTTTTGCAGAGCATCTTATCGTTTTTTCCGCTTCCAGTCAAATAAAATGACGATCAAGTTCGCAGTGAGCAGTGACTGCTCACTGCTAGACAGTTACTGCCAGCAGTCACTGCTAGTCACTGCCAGCAGTCACTGTTCACTGCTACCCAGCAGTCACTGCTATGACAATCACTGCCAGCATTCACTGCTCACTGCTACCCGGTAGTCACTGCTTTGGCAGTCACTGCTAGCAGCTAGCTGAAACATATCTTGTAATGAGTGAGGACGTCCCCGTAGTTTACATTTGTACAGAGGGAAAGTGAAGTTAGATCAGCTGGCTAACAAGATCAGCTGGCTAACCTGTGAGGGTCTCACGGAACACCGACAGGAACATCCCGTCTACTGGCTAACCAACACTGCGTTACACTTCAGTACTTCGTTCCACTCCATGGCATGTACGGAGAGAGGTCTCGTGTAAAGCGGACATGATTTTTGACAGAAACTACTACTTAACAAATTTCAAAGGGATATAAGTACAATTACACATCACAAGAGTTTTGGTTCTTCCATTCTAATACCTCACAGCCTTTCTTGTGAAAACTTATACTTGCGTTGGTTTATATTTGTACAGTTTCATGAAGATACCATGTGTGAGATTAGTTGTGCGATAGTGTGAGAAGCCACTGCTTGCCATATGATGCCGAGCGCCAAGCAAGGTAGCCACTGGTACCATTTTAACGCCTTAGGTATGTCACGGCCAGGTTTCGAACCTTCGACCTCCCGCCCCGAAGCGAACTATCTCCTACTTATGCTATCTGGTTCCGGGTCACACCGGAGACATGATTCATTATATACAAAAAGGCACTCTCAAAAGCTGCATATATATCAAATTGGCAAAAGCTCCTCTCTCCCTGTTTATAAATACTAGTAAGCCGCGTCATGAGAAAACCTGATATTTGCATATGCAAAAAAGCGCAGATTAGCTCAGGCGGATCAGCGCCTTTGTTTTGTTTTTCGCTGCAATGATTAAAGAAAGAATCTCCACAAGTTCTCAGTCCGAAATTAAAAGACAGTAGCTTGTTTATATAGCTACACAGGCTGGCGGATCTGGTTCGGAACACCGAAGAAAGGTTTTCTCGTGACGTGGCTCATATAAACGATTTCCCCTGGCCTGACCATTTTGAGTCCTGTCCCCAAAGCTCCACTCGTAAACCATATGCATAATATGTTATATGTTAAAAATTCCTTCCACATTTATAGAATTATGCCATACATGTGAAGAATTGGAATCGAGTGCAAAATGCAAAAATTTTGGGGGGTATTTTGTCAGTGTGAAGAATGCGCATGTATGCTATATGAAATTTGACTTCATGCGCATTTCTCACAGACGTGTGAAATATTGGTACGAAATTCGTGACGTATTGATACCAATTTTCACGGGCTGTGAAGAACTGGTACCAATAGTTCACAATGTGAAATTTGCGAAGTGTGAAATTTGCGGCTCTACAAAGCTGTCCTCCTGGCCCAGATAATACATGTATTGAATCTGGGGATTTCAAACTACTATCTAAATAGTAAAAAAAAAAAATCAAATTGATTTATTTGGCTTCAATCAGTTAACCACTCGTTCTTAAACTCTACAGGTAGACATACTCCCTTCACATGAAGTTTTTTATTATGTTTTGGAGTTTAACGCCGTTTTAATAGCTTAGGTCATATTACGGCGGTCAGTGCACCTACGCATGTGTTTTCTCATACCAGTGCTGACACAACTTTCTTTTCAAGCCACCGACTGCGTTTCTCCCATGCATCAGAGGTGAGAGGCGAAAAATCGCCCGAAAGAAAAAATACTTCAACCGGGTATCGAAATCGCAACCACCAGGTCACGAGTAAGATACACTAACCACTGAGCTACCCGACCGGGCTCCACAAGAAGGCAATGATAGAAAATGAAAATAACACTGTGAGTTCTATGTTTAATGATATACATTTAATGCAGGCTTTCGGTTTTTCCAGCATTATTTCAGTCATAAATCTATAACAGTTCTCTTATTTACATGTGTCCTTGGTTTCACCAGCAAAACGCTGGGGCCCTGAAGTGACTTATCCAAGGGCACTCTTACAAAATGATGGTTATGATCAAAAGCTAGCTTAAGTATAGACATTGTCTTATATATCCTCATATATCCCAGTATGAAACCCAAAGTCCTGTTTTTTGTCTAATTGTTCAACGTAGCTTTAAACATTATTTCATTTATGTCGCGGCGACCAGTGTACATATCCATGCTTTCCTAAGTTTCTTGTACCAGTACTTTGCACAGTTTTATTCCCAGGCCACTGGCTGCTTTACCCACAAAACCATCATCGAAACAATGATCAACGATGAGAGAGAAGAATAAATCCTGTCCTGAATAATCACTATCATCAATCCCAGGAAGGAAACTGACCGAGCCGTGGCTTCCAACTAGCGACCCCCTTGGTTTCAAGCCGTATACGTAACCATCTGAGATACCGGGCAGGGCTTTTTATAGAATTGATATTGAACCAGTTAGTGAATAGGACCTTAGGTATTCCGTATGACCAATTATCTCGTCGAATGCAGTCTTCCGCATTTTAATTAGATTACCTCATTTTATCTGCAGTTTTATTGCTTCTTGTCGGTACCAATTCAACACTATTGCTTTAAAACTGAACAGCTCTGCAGCGCGGAAATAAATTTTCGATTACCTAATTATTTTCGCAATAAGTAGGTCTGGCTTTTCCAAAATGCATCGGAGTGCAAGAATTTTTACCCACTTAAAAAAGTCTATACCCCTTACCGTTTAATCCGGAATTCTAACGAAACGGGGAAAAAGGGGATTTTTGAAATAATTGAAGGGGAATAAGAGAAAATGCTGGTAACCACCGTTCCCATAATATTTTCTATCCTTTCAAAGACAAATTCTATCGTTTTGAGACACACTATTTATTTGTCGTCTGCAATTGCTGCCGATTTTGGCCTGTCCAAACTTTTTGGCGTGTTGTAAAGTGTTAACTCTTGACAAACAGTCCCGTGTTTTGAACCATTAGGCTACTAATCGCCTCTCAATGACCTTTTGCTGAAACTTGTAGATCAAGATCAGACTGCACATAAGAAAAAGTCTGATGTTGGGTCTACACTGTCCGATCAGGAGATAGTTTTTTTTTTTTCCAAAAATAAGTTTGAAATAGTAACATCTGAGTTTTTACTATCGGTTTGAAAGTTTCATTTCACTTATTTAGCAGAGTCCGTATTCACCAACCATTCTTAAGAATGTTTTTGGTCTTATTCTCGAGAATTTTCTAAATTTGAAAGTAACATAACTTCTGATTGGCTAAACCATTTGGTTAAGCCAATCAGAAGTTATGTTACTTTCAAATTTAGAAAATCTCAGATATGAAGACTAAAAATGTTCTTAAGAAGTGGCTGGTGAATACGGCTGCAGGTTAAGGGATAAGACCTTGCATAGTTGGGCGTCTCTGTTAGTCTATAAATGAATACAAGAGGCTTGGCCGAGGAAGATTTGACTGTCGAATTCTCGTTTTCAGCAACATTCATATCTACAGTCAGTATATTATACAACTATGACGTCAACTGTTGATTTTGTTGCTAAAATTAGGGATTCAGTCACTTAAATAATTACGTACAAGTTATCTGAAGGAAAGAAAGGAAAAAAAACATACAGTTCGGAATGAATTAGGGACGGAATGACCTGGGTATAAAATTACCAGTTACCATTTGCAATATGTCAGTTCATTGGTCGACATTATGTCATTATGTAACCAATGAAATGCTTTATTAATTATTTACTGGGAAAGGAACACCAAACTGTTATATTTTCATCCACAATAACTGTACACAGTACAATTGGCAACATGGGATTCAAAATAGAAGTTTTTATAATTGTGACCGTTTTACCATCTGAAAATAACCTCTTTCGTGGTTTAGTAGAATCATTTTGGGAAAAAAAAAAAATGCATAAAGAGTATTTTCTATTTTTGCCATAACATTTTCAAATTTATAAGATCATTTATAAAAAGTTACGCAATTTTACAAAAATACAGATTTTGATCTCTTCAACACAATGTCTTTTTCATTCTTGGTCAGTACTACATGTCATCGAATGATATGGAACCACGAGTCACCGAGTTTAGCGGCCATTTTTCTTATCAGAAATTACTACATACTGTATGGAGTTCGTGGTCGACGCTGACAATTATTTCAATTTGTTAACATTATTTTCGTCTGCAAGAATCGCAGAGAATGAGATTTAAGCAGATAAATCGGCAAATTTTATATAAGCATGCATATGTTCAAATAATCGTGATATAACACCAAATAATTACAGAAAAATTACATATTTTTGCTAGGCAAAAACTATGCTGTATTTGTGACGACAAATTTCATCACAAAAATTACTAAAATGTTTTTTCTTCAAGGTCATTGAGTAAGCAAAATAAAATGAGCTAATTTCTGTGAAAAGGGGGCTTAATGCATCTGCAAAAAGTATCGATTCAGGGTCGATACTTTTTGCTATTGGTCAATTTTCTGCAAATCCAAGGACTATTGCACCTTATAATTCAGTCAGTTTTTATAAAAAAAAATGGATTTTATGGATCCATTGTTATGTGACGGATTGCTTAGTATCATGAATCACGGTGATACATTAAATACCCTTTTGCCAGAGCATGGTTGAAATGGAATCAGAAACGAAACATTTTGTGTCCACATTGGTCTGATTGGTGGCATATTTTCCGAATGTTTGAATCCACGTGCATAAATAAATGGCGGCTCTGTTTTATATGGTCGAGCTGACGGGAATGAATTTGTGAATAATAAATCCAAACCGGACTTGTAACGTTAATGTATACTGGCAGCTAAATTATTAACCGATAGATTGATTGAATTTGCGTTTTTCTATCGTCGCCACCGGTTGCCTATACGCGTGATGCCCCCTGAAGGCTGTTAGTATTGTTATGGGGGATAGTGCAGATAAAGGACGAAACCCATCCAAAGTTACGCCTGGTTCTTTAACGTGCTCAATGTATAGCACCGTCACACGGGACCTCGGTTTAACGTCTAAACGGAAAGACTAATAGTAATTTTAGATGGCCAGCCGTGGGAATCGAACCCAAACCCGCAAGTGACACGAAACATCACGTTAACGAGTGGTACGCTCTACCAGCTGAGCTATGCGGGCTGGTCTATTAACCAATACATATAGGTAAGTGGGATTTGATTTACTTTTTTCCGGTAATTAAGTCTACAAGCTCGCTATTTTCGGTTGGGCAAGTGTAAATTAAGTGTAAAAAAAAAATAATCAAAGTACCCCGAGTAAAGATGGAGCAGTCCTGGCAGAGATCAAACATATCCCTTAGAGCAGCTTATAAACCAAACATATCCCTTAGAGCGGCTTATAAACCAAACATATCCCTTAGAGCGGCTTATATACCAAACATATCCCTTAGAGCGGCTTATGAACCAAACATATCTCTTAGAGCGGCTTATAAACCAAACATATCCCTTAGAGCGGCTTATAAACCAAAAAGTCATTTTCACTCTCGAAATTTCATGATTGCGTTTTGCCCAGAAAGTTTCAGTAAATCGGACAGTGCAAATCAAAGGTGACAGTGTAGAGGCAAATGCAACTATGGCTGCGAAAGGCGCTTTAAGGGTTAATAGAAGATTGCTATTTTCGTCTAAATCATCGTTTTACATGTGAATCAGGTGTCTGAACGTTGAGTCAGAACAATTCTTTATAAAGATTTTATTTAAAAACGATTACAGTGATAATTCGATTATTCGGACATGAAGCATCTTCGGCAGGCAAGGGTGACGATCTATTCACGTGAATACAGCAAGGTAGTGATCGTAACCCTTGGCTAGCGAAGACTGACAAAGAGTGATTCGATTGTAATTTTTTAAAGGGGCTACTCAATTTGTAAAATCTTACCAAACTTCAAAAAAATGTTTTATCACTTAGTAAGACAAAGAAGTGTTAGAAGAAATACCAGTAATTCTTTGGTGGTATTTCCTTACAGTGATACTTAAAGTAACATCAGCTGCGAATAGTAAACAAAGCGGGTGTTAAAGTGCATTTCAATTTAAATCATATCATTTAAAAGTACAGACATTATTGTGAAGATGACAATCTGTTATTGTATGGTCGGTCCCAGTGTTAGTCACTGGCAGAGAAATTGATGTCAAAACTAGGTTAAAACCTGCCAGGTCTTTTGTTTACTTTTAGCCTGATTTTGAAATTCGTTTTTCTGCCAGCGACTCACGCTTGGACGGAATAAGCGGTTTTCATCTTTAAAATATTTTCCATACTTTTAAATTGTATGATTTCAATGTATTTTAATACCTGCTTTGAGTTTTTTGTCCGCTACCGAGCCTCTAAACGATACCTTTAAAATTCTCGCACAATAATGTGCGCAACTTCGATAGAGACACGTGTCGATTATTACGGACCGTATTCATGACGTCACATCTGGTGTCACAAGAATAAACAGAGTTCCCCGTCCCGTTCTTTAAACGCGAAAATTGCACTCTTCTACATTGAACGTAACCGTCTACTTTCTTTGCGTTAACGACAAATATGTTAAGTAGTTTTATTAGTATTTTACCGTAAAAAATCCAAATTTGCCCATTTTGTTCAAAGATATTGCCAAACAGATTCGAAAAGGTAAACAATAATTATTGCAGAACTTGAGAATTCGAATTCTTATTTCTCACAAACCTCTGCCACTTCACAGGTTATCGCAAACATATCTTCATAATTTGAAATATTACTTTTCGAGTTAAGTGTTTATATTAAAAGAAATACACCACTAGATAAGGGGAAACTAATGAACCCTTCTTCTTCTTAGCACGATTCAATACGCTATGTCGGATAGTGTAGATCAAAGAACAGACTGCACGTTCCGTGCAGTCTGATATTGATCTACTCTATCCGATAAAATGACATTTTTTCTCCAGGGAAAAGAACATTGAGATTGCAGTATTTTGTTATTAACTACAGGCTGAAAATTTTCTTTTACCTAACTCTTTACCAGATAATACAATGTTAAGTTTTTCCTATAATTTGAAGACGACTTATTGAAAGGGGAATGAAATTCTGTAATTTATTCCTTTAAGATTTAGGAAATAGGGTTACCAGTATTGTCTACTTTTTCCATAATGTTTTCAAAAGCTGTTTATGTCAGGGTCGTTAAAACACGGGATTGAATGATGGAGGTTTAAGCAGCGTAACTCTTTCATTACCAAATATATAAACTCGACCTCGTCCACGGCTCAAAAAACAATCAACTCGGAAACGAATAAAGATTTTAATCTTATAGGCCTGATTAAATAAGTGGACTGTATAGATTCAAGATCGGACTGCACGTTTTGTGCAGTTTGATCTTGTATCTATGCTGTCCGCTAAAGCCTCTATTTTAGCTTTTCACACTGAAAAGGTAAAGGATTAACACTTAACCTACTAAATAAGTAAAATGAAACTTTGAAGCCGATAATAAAAAACCCAAATATTGCTATTTCAAAGTTACTTTTTGGAGAAAATATCCCCTTATCGTACATTGTATATCCAAGATCAGACCGCCCTTTCTGTGCAGTATGATCTTGATCTACACTGTCTGCAAAATGTGCCCCGCCCGGGTGGCTCAGTGGTGAGCGCGTCGGACTCATGACCTGGTGGTTGTGAGTTCGATACCCGGTTGAGGCGAACTTTCTTTCCGGCGTATTTTCGCCTCTCACCTCTGCTGAAGCATGTGAGAAAAGTAGTCGGTGGCTTTGGAAAGAAAGTTGTGTTAGTACTGGTGTGAGAAAGCCAGGAAACACATGTGCGTCACCGACCGCCATGACATGACCTTAGCTGTTAAAGTGGCGTTAAACCCCAATACAATCAATCAATCAATCTGCAAAATGTCCTTCGGTCGCACTTAGCATCCTAAGGTTTAAGCTTATCAGTAGGTCTGTCCATATCTGAAAAGAAAATCAGTAACATCTTGAAGTTTGAATGATGGAGTGCTCAACTTTATTAAATTATCAGCGTATCTATCCTTACATCAGTGCCTAGAGATAATTACATTATAATTTCATGCGTTTATCCTTGAAAGCGTCAGTTTATTCTAAATCAGGATAAGTGCTTATAAAACTTTTCTCATGCTCAACTCAGATTTTAAATCATACAGAATTGATTCGATACTCTCCAGAGAGCATTTCTTTTTTAAAATGTTCGAAATTCTCTTTCCTCTTTCTCATTACATGAAAGGCTACCTTTCATTCCCACAGCTGCACTTATAAAAAGCACTGATAAAACTGAAAGATGGAGCCCAAACTCAGTTTAGCATTAACTAAAGTTTTATAAGCACAGACCAAGATCTTATAGTGTTTAATTTGTCGGATATGAATTCACGCACACGATGGATGGATGAATGGATGGATGGATGGAAAGATGGATGGATAGATGGATGGATGGGTGGATGGATGGATGGAGTTGATTGATTGATTAATTGATTGATGGATGGATGGATGGATGGATTGAAAGTTGAATGGGTGGGTATGTGGATTGATGATTGGATGGACAGATTGATGGACGGAAGAAGGACAGACAGAGAGACAGTCAGACAGAAAGACAGACAGAGAGGTGGACGGACGGACGGATAAGATATTGTTATCATCAAACAAACGTGCGCACAAACGTGAAAAAAATAATTGACTGAATGGAATTTACGCCTCTGTCAACAATATTTTAGTCATGTCACGGCGACAGCTAACATATGTATGTATGTTTTTTAGAATGTTTCACTAGTACTAGGCTAGGGCTCTAAAGTGTCCTGCCCAAGGACATGATCATTTCGTACATTATTCTTTACAGACATAGATAAACATGAGAAAAAGCATATTTACCAGATGTCACCGTGCTATAGAGGCAAAAAAAAAAAATAAATTTAATCGTGCTAGATAACTAAAATGAAAATTTCAATTCGATAGTAAAAACCAAAATATTGCTATTTCAATGTTATGCTTTGGGGAATAATATCTCCTTATCGGACAGTGTAGATCCAAGATCAGACTGCGTTCTGTGAAGTCTGATCTTGATCTACACTGTCCGCAAAAGGTCAGTGAGTCGCGCTTAGCAGCCTAAGGGTTAAGAACGTGTGATATGCCTGCTATTTACAGAAATGGTTTAACGTAATCCTTGGAAAATCCTTTGTGTGTCTTACACTTACTTGTAGTATGTCTAGTATTTCTATACCCCTTTAGCAAACGACCGAATTTTAGACTTGTTCAAATTGAAAGCATCTGCAGACTACGTTTCAAACCGTGGCCTAGATGATGATGTCAATCTCTGTAAGGGCTTAAAAACATTGTAGGAAAAGGAGAAAATGCTGGTTACCAGCATTTCCTCCTTTTCCCAAATTGTTTTCATAAGGCTCTTCCTCAAGGTAGTTAAAACTCGGGATGGTGTGGTAAAAGCTTATCCTAGGCGGTGATGGTTTATACATTCTATATTATAGAAACCTAGATTTTCTGGCATCATAACTCAATGGTGTCTTTTCGTCGATAGCTGATAATTTTGGTTTTACGACCTGAATATTACCTTTCAACTGTTACATGTGGGCACAGATTGCATAAAATTGATGTTTTTATTAATTATTTCAAAAAGTGTCAAATGTCTTGCTTTGACCCTTAACTGAAAAAAACCGTGTTTTAACGATCCGGAACTAGAGGGCTTTTGAAAACTTGCGGGTAAAGGAGAAAATGCGGGTAGCCAGCATTTTCTCCCTTTTCCAACAGTGTTTCCTGCCCGTTAAAATGTAAATCCTTTTACTTGAACTTGAAGTTAGTTGACGTCTGCAAATGCCCTAAAAGTGGTAAAAGTCTAAAAAATTGTGGTATAGGGTAACTTGCGTTCTAGAGATCTAGTTTTAGACTAATCGATAGACTAAATCAAATTGAAAATTAGAAACTCTTGTTATCAGTGTATTTTTCACAATTATGTAATACGCATGGTGTCATGTTTTTGGCGCCAATATGTCGCCACCTTTTCCACTGTTGAATGATGATAGCATGAGAAGACCTTTTCTCACATTTTCATTAATTACGGGTTTACCATCTGCTTTCTCTTTTCCTAGCCGAGCATGGTAGCTCAGTCTGTAACGTACATGACACGAAACCAGGTGGTTGCTCGTTCAGTTCTGAGGCTCGGCCATATGCATTTTCTTTCCGAGGATTGGTGATGGTCATTGCGACATTGCGATTATTTTTTCGACGACATTAATATTAGAAAGCATTCAATGGCTTCGACAGAATACTGTGCGAAGTACCGGTAAAAGAAACAGTCTAGCAAAGCATGGGTAGGAATACTGAATAAAATATGGAAAACGGCATTAAACACCAGATAAACGATAAAACAAACAGTTTCGCTAGTACGAGGGCTGTTCGATATGTAATGTGTATTGTACCACAGCGCGGTAACGCTTTCAACGATTTCGTGGATGATGATACGCTTGAATAGCTCTATTCAATACCTTTCCAACGGTATAAACACGAGCCTTTAGCTCCACATAGTTTTAAACTTATAGTCATTTCATTAGAGCTAGTCGTTGACCACTGTTGTAAAAAATAGTTGGGAAACGGATTAAGAATATTGAAGAAATTAGAGCTTATATAAAAGTTCACACAAAACTCGGTCATTCGGTAATGCAGATTTTTACTGAATTGGGGGAAGTTTATGGGTCTGATAAGGTATCTTATGAGACAGTTCGTAGGTGGAGAAAGAAATTTCTGACTGGCACAGAGTCCGTCAAAGATGCAGCAAAATCTGGCCTACCTGTGACTGTAACAGGCAAGGCAAATGTCTCAAAAGTCAGGGAAATAATTGAAAGTGATGGCAGATACACGATTCGTGATATTGCCAACGCTGTTGGCATATCGCTATCGCGGGTGCATTTCATTTTGAAGCGTATTTTGAAAGTACGAAAGATTTCTGCCAGATGGATACCGCATATATTGACAGATGACCAAAAACGGGTACGAGTACAAACCGCTAAGCAATTGCTCAAAATGTTTCCCAAATTCAATCAAAGACAATTTGCAAACATTGTTACTGGTGACGAAACATGGGTTCACTATTTCGAACCAGTAAGAAAAATTGGAAACAAAATATGGCTAACTAAACACGGTAGAAGGCCTGTATTTGCCAAAAGAAGCATAAGCACAAAGAAGGTTCTTTATTGCATATTCTTCTCATGTGATGGTATAGCCGTACAAATTCCGGTGCCGAAGGGCAAAATTGTTACAGGTCGGTATTACCGAGATGTTATACTGAAAAAGCTCAAGAAATATTATCTTAAATGACGCCCTGTGTCAGGATTTTGGCATGTTCGTCTACTTCATGATAATGCTCCATCACATACATCTGAGCTTGTGAAGCAATTTCTAAAGTCGACTTTTTCCTTTTTCCAAAACTTAAAAAGTTCTTATCTGGTCGTCGTTACAAGTCCCGACAAGCCCTTGGCTCAGCCATCAGTCAGTGCCTCAGAGGTCTACCTAAATCAGCGTACCGTGACGCATTTCAGAAATGGATTCAGAGATTGAAATTATGTATTTCAAACCGCGGAGAATACTTTGAAGGGATGTAATGTTCATTTCACTATTTGAGTCGAATGCATTTGAGATATCCTACAATACACATTACATATCGAAGAACCCTCGTATGAATGTTTTTTGACGACTATATTAGCGCTTTATCAAACGACAATATTTGGATTTGTCCAGTTTCAAAGTACTTGCAGACTACAATTTATATGTGGCTAAAATAAGAAAATGCGTGTCACCAGCATTTTCTCCTTTTCCACAATGTTTTCTAAAGCCTTCTCTCTTAGGGTCGTTACATCTCGGGTTTGTGTGGTAAAGGGTTAAACTGCCTCAAATTTTGGCAAATGCAGTATTTATACAGAATCTTTAATATCTACGTTTCTCGTATGCTTTTGCATTTATTTATCGTCGCCACCGGTTGCCCATAATTTTATAGTCGACGGCCCCCGAAGGCTGTTAGTATTATTACGGGGGATAGTGCAGATACAGGACGAAACCCATCCTAAGTTATGCGTGGTTCTTTAATATGCTCGGTGTGCAGCACTGTTTCACGGGACCTTGGTTTAACGTCTCATCCGAAAGACTATTACTAATTTCTAAATGGCTACCCGCGGGGCTCGAATTTACACCCTAAAATGACCCAAGACTTGATGTTTACAACTCCTACGCTCTACCACTTGAGCTATGTAGGCTAGTCAACTGTCAATACACAGAATTTTCTATGCTTTCGTTCTTTGTCAATATTCACAAAGGAGGTTTTCATTCGGCCAGAACAAAGAAAATTTCCAACCCTTTATCTAACGGTACTGTGTTAACCACGAGGAAGAAGGCTTTTGAAAACGTTGAGGGAAAAGTAGAAAATGTTATTAACCAACATTTTCGTCTTGTTCCTCAACCTTTTGTTTACCCATTCCAAGACAAATCCTGTGATTTGAGCCACGTTTGATTTAACCATGCTCTGTGAAAAGGGGGTTTATTGCACCTGCAAAAAGTATCAACCCAAGTCGGCCTGTGGGGGTCCCTGTACAGGCTGACCTGGAGCGGTACCTTTTGCTATTAGTCAATTTTCTGCATATCATTAGACCAGTCTACCGCGTGATTCAGTCGGTTGATCGAAAAATTGATTCTATGGATCCATAATAATATGACAACAAATTTGGTACTATGTATCTCGGAGATACATTAAACCCCCTTTTCCCGGTGCGCTGCTCATTTCTAGTCATCATATGTCTGCAATGAGCATAGATCTAAGATTATACCGTCTAATGAAGAGTGTAAACCGTTACCGCCATTGTCGATATTTGAAATATTTGAGGATGGTTGATCAAGATCAACCTGTCCAGAGCGTGTGATCCGATCGTGGATCCACACCACATGTATGTTACTTGATCCTAAATTGTAAAATAAATGAGAGGTTTTAATGGATCTCGATAATGTAATATATCAAGCAAGTCATCACATAATTATGGATCCACAAAAAACATTTTGTCAAACAACTAACTGAATTATGAGGTAGAATTGTCCTTTCACCAGGAAAAAATTGACTATAGCCAATAGTATCGACCCATGTCGATACTTTTTGCAGATGCATTAAACCCCATTTTCACAGAGCACAGCTCAAATATTCCTCCATTTGCGGTGGATTGGTATTCTAGAACAGAAAAAAGTGGACATTATATGGCTTGCAACACGCGAAAAGGGGCATTCGGACATTTGCGTAAAGTGTCGTCTCGGATCAGCCTGCGCAATCCGCGCAGGCTGATCCGAGAAGGCACTTTACGACTACGCTAGATTTTGTGATACAGTAGACTTGCGCAAAACAGAAAATTACATAAAAACGGAAAGTGCCGTCTCGGATTAGCCTGCGCGGTCTGCGCAGGCTGATCCGAGACGACATTTACGCAAATGTCCGAATGCCCCTTTTCGCGTGTTGCAGGCCATATATTCGATGGCGAAGGAGCTTTGAGTACATAGTGTGTGCATTTTCCTCGCAAAATCTGCAATGAGAGGATAAGGCTTTCTGTGTAAATGACTACAAAATGTTACAAACTGTTTTAACTCTTTACCAGACGACAAAATTCTATCTTTTTCGTAATTGAAAGTATTTGCAGACGACAGCATAAATGTGCACGAGAATTGAAATTCGTTTTTGGAAGGATGAAAAACATTGTGGGAAAAGGAAAAAAATGCTAGTTTTACGTCGGCTGTAATATGATGGATTGTTATGCACTTTCACGATACATTGCTTCGCCGAAAATATACCGTTTTACTATTCTTACAACAACATGGCTCCCATTAAACGTAACACATTTTTCTATTAAGGTATTTCTTAGCACATTTTCGTTGACAACAGCTGGTAAAATAAATTTTAGTGTTTTGTTAATTTCTTAGTAGTTTTCACTGACAGGTTGATGTGAATAACATCACTGTGGTTGATGCTGTTGATGATTAATTTTCATGGGCGCAGCCATGTTTAAGATCATGTGATTGGCAGTTTATCAAAATAAAAACCTTCTTGATACTGACGAGGTTAGATGTAGTGATCGGCCGAGTTGTGACGAGTGGGTTCTACCCATCATTGGTTACCCAGGATTCTTTGATTACATTACACTTGTTCTACGTACGTAGGATATTTGCAAGTCTGTCAAAATCTTGTTCCCGTGAATAACTGATGAAGCAGTTCATTGGTTCCGTGAGGCTATTTTTCGGAACTTTTGACCAATTAACTGACAATTTATAAATAATCTGTATGGAAGAATGTTCCTTATCTTATTATTGTTCTTTTGTTAGCCTCTGACCTCTACAAACCAAATTAGTTGAAAAAGACAGGTTTTCAAGTTCAGGTTAAACCTTCGGTTTTTTTGTTTTTTTTTAACACAGATTGCGAAACAAGTTCTCCAACTATTTTTATGTCCATTCTTACTCTAATTCTATATTTAGAAACTAACACAACTTCTGATTGGATTGACTATTTGGTTTAGGCAATCAGGAGTTGTGTTACTTTCAAACTTCGAAAATTCCTGAGAATTAAACCAAGAACGTTCTTAAGAATAGTTACTAAAAACAGACCCAGGTTCCATATGCACTCAAGAAAAAAAAATCTGAAAACATATAACTTTTTATCCAGAGAAGTTAATTAGTGGTATCTTTTTCATTGGGACTTAACAATGTACCAAATATCCCGTTTATTTCGACCGTGAGGAAAAAGGCTTCGGAAAAAACATTGAGGGAAAAAGGATATGCTGATTACCAGCACTTTCTCCTTTTCCCGCAATGTTTTTTAATCTTTAAAAAAGACAAATCCCATCGTTTCAGCAGCAACTTTTTTATTTGTCGTCTGCAAGTACTTTAATATAAATTGTCCGTCTGGGGAAAGGGATTATTGAATGGTGTTTTACGCCGCTTTCAACATTATTTTATTCATATCGTAGCGATAGATCACATGTTCATGTATATCCTGGATTCACCAGTACTAGGTTTGACGTCGCTTTCAACGTTATTTCAATCATATTATATTCATATACATGTATGTCCTAGGTTTTCCTTCTAGGCTAGGACTCTAAGGTGTATTGCCTACCGACACTTCCACGAAAAACCCAGTACTTCGAGTGAGGGTCGAACTAAGGACCTCCAGGTTACTAGTCCTGCGCCCTACCATTGAGCCACGTAGGACCGAAAGGTACAATACATTGACCTATGAGAGTCTAGCCCCGGTAGTGAAGCCGATAGCGTGCAGGAATTGAGACCAGGGGATCGCTGCTTCGAATCCCCAGCTCTGCCAATTTCTTTCCGAAGATTTATTATAGTCATCGAGACAGGATTTATTCTTCTCCCATCGCTTTTCATTGATTCTACGATAGATATGTTGGAAAGCAGCCAGTGGCTAGTGAAGAATATTGTACGAAGTACTGGTAAAAGAAACACCAGGAGAGCATGGATGGGTGCATGGGCTTTCGCGATATAACTGAAATAATGTAAAAAACGACGTTAAATACCATACAATCAAACATACTACACGGAGATGTGAAATAACAGACAAATTCCGATCAAAGCTCTTGCTAAAGACCTTGATATCTCTTTTGAATTCTTTACCACACAATCCCGAGTTTTAATGATCCTGAGACAGAAGACTTTAAAAAACATAGTGGGAAAAGGAGAAGATGCTAGTAACCACCATTTTCTCCTTTTCTCACGATAGTTTCTTCCCAAAAACAAATTACATCATTTCAGTTGCATTTTATTTATCGTCTGCAAATGCTTCCAATTTGGATGTGTCGGAAATTTTGTCGTCTGGTAAAGAATTGAATTGCAATCAACATGGCACGGCAGAAGACAATTTCATTTCCACAGATGGAAGAAATATGTTATTTTGATAATTAAGTCAATCTTCCTTTTCAAACAACCAGTATATTTTCTCCGATTCATCACAGAAAACACGTGTAAAATACGCATGACATGTTCGAATCACTGTTTTTTCCTGATAATATTTTATCTTCTGCGCATTCCTTTTATTAACAAATATTGATAATACATTAGAAAAACATTAGTGGATGCGTTTGATTAATACGTTTTCTCAGCGGAAATATAGTCTAACGTCAAAAAGGACAGAATTTTCTTCTCTCTTATCATTTCATATTTCTTTAGGCAAATGTGCCATTCAAATTATCTAAGATGCACTTTTTCTGTACGGTACAGGAAATCTATCGACATAACCCTTTGACCTCAAACACAATAAATTGGAATTTTTTTTTAAACATAATAAGAATATATCTAATTGTGAAATTTTAACTCTTTCAGAACCCAAGGCAAAAATTTAGGGCACTTGGCGACAGCATAGATCAAGATCAGACTGCACATTCTGTGCACAGAATGTGCAGTCTGATCGTGGATCTATACCGTCATCTTGTTTGTTCATGTCTAGAAGATAAAAAGATAAAACAAAATAATATATCTTAAAGGGGCATTAAACTAGGTTTTAACGATATATTTTTATGTTTTGGGAGGGTAGAGAAAGCTGATATTTTGTAATGAAAAGTAATAAGGACGTGACTGTTTACTCTAAGTTGGGGAAAAACAAAAACTAATAAATATACTGGAGAAAGAGAGAGAGAGAGAGAGAGAGAGAGAGAGAGAGAGAGAGAGAAACTGCGGTGGAACTCGAACCCGCGACTAAAAAGTTGACCAGTGACCCTACCACTGAGCTATAGAACAGAACAGAACAGAACAACATTTTATTTGACGTGTACACAGTACATAGTCATATTTACATCAAAAGTCACATAAATTCAAAGGTCAATCTCTCTCTCTCTCTCTCTCTTTCTCTCTCTTTCTCTCTTGTCTTTCTCTCTCTCTCCCTCGCTTTCGCTCTCTCAAGCACTCTCTCTCTCTCTCTCTATTACTCTGCTCGAGGCATGTAAACTTTCATTGGACAAAAATGCTAATTTAACAATTACAACAAGTATAAGGAATCAACTGAGGATGATAGTATATGAATATAGTGAACCTGTAAAGCTTCGTATGGAGAAAAAAGTAATAATACTAACTGTAAAGAGTGTTAAACCGTAGTGAAAAGGCTGATGTCAGATAATTACCGAACATAGACAATACCTTTAGGTCGTTACTCGACAGTAAAGAGATGAGTTTAAACATACTAAGTTTAATGTAAAAATACTTATCTAGGTACTTCTGTCGTAAGTGTTTGTATTTCGGGCAAACTAGCGAGAAATGAAACTCATCCTCAATTTCGCCACTTTGGCAAATTTGGCATAATCTTTCATTTCTCGGTATATTATCTCTAGAAAATCTTCCAGTCTGAATCCGGAGGGAATGGGCTGAAATCCTTAATTTACAAATATATGAACGGGTTAAAAGGGGCAATTTGTCTAAGTACTCTTCGCTTTCAAAATTTGACTTAATATGTTTGTAAAGAGTGAGTATATTACTGTTACTGATTTTTGCAAACCACTCTTGCTTAAAGCAATCTATTATGCGTTCCTTTAGAACAGGCACAAATTCCTTTACATCAAATGTTGGATTAATAAAAACTTCGGAAAAACCAAAATCGTCAAAAATAGTCTTAACGGCTGAAACCCAATTTTTCTTCCCTTTAAGATAATCACCATATGCATCGTTATAAACATTTTGTATTATTATGTTATCTGAATTCATAATTTTAAACCAATACTTCACAATTCGTATGTATCTGGTAATGTACAAAGGATATCTACCTAACTCACCATAAACTGCCATATTACATGATCTGTTATTAACACAAAGTATACGTTTACAAAACTTAAGGTGTACGAGGGCTGTCCCAAAATAGCGTGGACAACTTTTTATTTTCCGGAACCCGGCGTTTTTTTTTCGTTTTCGTTCAATTTCTTTAGATTTACTCTTTCCCCAAGTCTCACAAGAATATCCTAAAATAGAACCAACAAATGCATCGAACAATTGACAAAGGATTTTGGTTGACAATCTAAATTTTGAACAGTTTGCTAAAAGGACGTTTAGGGCTTTCAGCGCTTTTGAAGAGAGATATTCTCGGTTTTGTGCAAAACTACCAGTGTAGTGAAATAAAGTCCCCAAATAACTAAAACTATCTACTGATTCTATTACCCTTCCCTTGTATGTCCATACTTCATCGAGTTTTAATGGTCCTCTCTTCCTAAAAACCATAGTTTTTGTTTTATCAACATTCACTTCTAAACCCCATTTGTCGCAATATTCACTCAATTTATCTATATTACTTTGAAGTTCTGTTGGAGTTTTCCCAAAAATAACCTTATCATCTGCAAATAATAGAATGATAATTGAAAGTTCATCAATACTAATTCCAGAATTTGGATTCTCTGACAAGAAGAGTTCTAAGTCCTCAAGGAATAATGAAACTAGGATCGGAGAGATTGTCTCCCCTTGCCTCAATCCTACTGTGTAGTCAAAAAAATCTGAAAGTAAATTACCATTTTTCACACATGATTTAACTATACTGTACATATCTCGTATAATCCTAATTTCCCTTGAATGCCATGTTTTATATAATTTTAGCCACAGGGCATTTCTATTTAGGAATCAAAGCATTTCTTCAAGTCAACGAAGACACAGTACAAACGTTTGTTTTCGTTGAGAAATTTTTGTACAATACTCATTAATATAAAACTTGCATCAGTGGTTGAGACACCTTTTTTAAATCCAAATTGTGCATCTGATATTACTGAGTTTTCTTCACAAAATTTATTAATTTTGTTGTTCAATACGCTAGTAAATAATTTAGATAAACAACTAAGTAAAGTAATGCCCCTGTAATTATTAGGGTCGTTTAACATACCCTTTTTATGGACTGGTATAATTAATCCTTCAGACCATATGTCTGGGAAAAACCCCGAGTCGAAAACTGCATTAAAAATGTCACAAATATGTGAGGCTAAAATATCACTACTTTCAATTAAATACTCATTCATTAAATGATCATTTCCCATAGCCTTACATCTTTTCAAAGATTTTATGGATAACAAAATTTCTTGGACTGTAATACGTGAATTAAGTTCGTCAATATAGAACCAACTGGCTGTTCTCTGCCGCAAAAAACACCTTGTAATAATTACTATACCGTAACTAACGAAATAGAAATACTTTACCGTAAACAATACCATAAAAAGCGCTGTAATTCCTGGTGTATTCTGCATGTATGTCTATCCACAATTTAATCTTAAAGCCATCTTCACACTCGAATGAAAACCAACAGTTTTTGTCAATATTTTCTGAAACACTTTCAAAATGAAATCTGGTTTGAGGTCCCTTTAAGTTTCAGTGCATTACATTTACAGTCGTCGAGAGAGGTCGAATTTATATATTTCGGGCTGAAAGAGCTGAGGGACATCAACCCTTATCCTGCTTAACAAGTGAAATGAAATTTTTAAGCCGATGGTAAAACCCCAAATTCTACTATTTCAAAGATATTTTTGGGGGAAAATATATCCTTATCGGACAGTGTAGATCCAAGTTCAGACTGCATGTTCTGTGCAGTCTGATCTTCATCAACACTGTCCTCAAAAGGTCCTTGAGTCGCGCTTAGCTACCAATAAGTTAAGGTATGATGTCTCTAATCATTTCAGCCCTTTCCTAACCAGACCCGAGTTTTAACAAACTGAAGGGGGAAAGACCTTTGAAAACATTGCGGGAAAAGGAGCATTTTCTCCTTTTCCTTCAATGTTTCAACCTGTTCAAAGACAAATTCCATTGTATGAGCCGAATTTCATATGATTCGTGCTCTGGCAAAAGGGGGCTGAATGCATCTCCGTGATTCATTATATCAAACAAGTCACCGCACAGTTATAGAGACATAAAGTCTAACAACGGACTGAATCACGTCCGTTCTACCTCAGGATTCAGTCGGTTGTTAGACAAAAGGGATTTTATAGATCCGTAATGTCAGCAAAATAAAATGAGAGAAATTAAACAAATGAAAGATTCTAAACGTAAGCAGTTTTGGAAACATTTTAAGAAAAAGAACAAATGTAAAAATAATATAAGTTCAAAAGATTATCGAGATTATTTCCACGTGTAACACGAACTGGTACCCTGCCTACTAAACTGTGGTTTTGTAGGCGGGGCGTCCTTATGGTTTTACATGGAAACTGTTTATTTCACGGCTTCTTTTTGATTTTGTTAGGGTTTTTTTTAATAATTATATTCAATTATATTGTATATTGTATTTGAAGCAATGAGAAATTGAGTGTATATCACAAATGTTCGCGATCCGCTGCGCATGTATTTTTGTCATGGATAGTGAATCAAAAGTGCACCTATATATTTTTCGCACATATAGTAAGTAATACTATTGGTACACTGAAACAAGTAGCACTTACTTCGGGTAGTATTAGTAAAGTGAAAAAAATCGATCTGTGAACTGCCACCGTCAAATTATTAAAATACTGTTGACACGGCGTTACACACCAAACAAGCAAATAAAAGCGGGAAATTTAAAGCTGTGTAAGTATAGCTGTTTCCACTTTGAAAATTATTGTGGGAAAAGTAGAAATCGCTCCTAATGAGCAATTTCTCCTTTTCCCATAGTGTCTGCTGAGCTTTTATCCTATTTTTTTTTCTTTGAAAAAAATAATTTCCACTGTGACCTTCATCCCTGTTTTCTGACGAAATAAGCACGGATAGGTGCTATTGTTATTTTTCTTATTGTTAAGAATTATAAATACTATCAGTGTGGAAATTTTAAGAAAAATCTGTCCGCTAAAAAGTATCTATTTATAAAAAACTAACCCTTATTTCGGTCAAATTATCTCCCTTTTTAACTCAATGATCTATATATAACATGCATATTTGTACATTTACCATGCTCAAAACCAGGCTTTTATATATTTTTGTGCAAAACTAAATGAATTTTCATTAAAATGATGTATATTTGTATATTCTTCCGGTAATTTTCTTGTTTAACTGACTATTAAAGAAAAGCGTGTTAAGTCCAATATAAGTTTTGTTACGGTATGAGAAAGGCAGGAACTATATGCATAGGTTCACTGACCGCTGTGATATCATCTAATGCCAAAATTAGTTTTTTTCCTCACTGGAGTCTTATTTTTTCTTCTGTCAAAAACACACTCCACTGAAAAGGTTACTTTAGTAAATTGATAAGTAAGTGCAATACTTTTCTAAGTGCTTGTATATTGTATACGCACTTAGAATAGTATTGCACTCACCCATCGAAATGCTGTATCCGATTCCCTGAATCATATTTTCCAAATTGTGTTTTACCGCGACAGGTACGTTTTGCTCTGACTCGATATTGCAAACAAAACTTGTCGGAATTCACCTGCAGGATATACTAGCATTGTATATCTAGATATACGACTGTGGGAGTTGTATCTTCGATATATACTTTTGAAATACTGATCGCTGATTGGTCAATTCGCTACATGCGTGGTCTAAGCTGAAACTTGGACCTTTAGATACCTTTTTCAAAGGTAAATATCTCAGAAACAAGCAGGGTGACCCATATCATTTTTGTGGCATTTGTCGAAGACAATGCCACTATGAGATCAATAATAAATGTTCAATATTGAATTTTGAAGACCATGTATGGTATTTTGTCCAAAACCGAAGGAAGTAAACCCAATTAAACTCAATTTTTCAAGACAAATGAGTTTTTCAATAGCACTCAGATATATAATTGGAAATGGCGTATTGAAATAAACTGCAAAAGGCTATCGATCGTGGAAATACTTCTTTTTGAGTAAAAATAGCTTCACCTCTTCATAGCCTTCTATTGGCGCAATGATATGCACAAAATTTGTCTTCTGACCGCTTTGCTTCCGGGGTTGTTCGTTCCAAAACCAGTTCGTCCCTGGGCTTGTTCGTCCCATGATTGCACGCTAGTCATTTGATTGTGCATGAATATTTACAGGAAGAAAACTTTATCGTAATGTTGGGAATTAGGTCCTGACGGCCAAAGATATCTCAAAATCATAGTATTCAGGTATAAACTTAATTGAATTCAATATATTTACATGGCTTCTCTCTCTACTCATCGTGCATCCTTCCGTCAAGGGACGTTACTTCTGACTCCTCTTGAAAGATCAAAGGGAGACCACCAATACACAAATAACGCAAACAAAGGCACCAGTAATCTCCCTTTAACCAAAGAGACGTATTAATTTGCTTAGGAGGTTGATTTGCAAGTTAATATTTAAATAATATTTCTCTTTTTTTTTTTAGCTCACCTGAGCATGAAGTGCTAAGGTGAGGTATTGTGATCGGTCATTGTCCGGCGTCCATCTGTCCGTCTGTCCACAATTCCTTTAAACATCTTCTCCTCCTAAACTGCTGGGCCAATCTTGGTGAAATTTGGCAGGGATGTTCCTTGGGTGAAGCTCTACCAAAGTTGTTCAAGAGATTGAATTCCACCCTTAACTCTGGTTGCTATGGCAACAGAAAGGAAAAAAATAGCAAAATCTTTGAAAATCTTCTTCTCTGACATTAGAAGGCGTAGAGCTTTGACATTTGGTATGTAGCATCTCCTAGTGGACCTCTACCAAGTTTGTTCATATGATGCCCCTGGGGTTAAAACTGGCCCCTCCCCGGGGGTCACAAGTTCGAACATAGGAACAAAAAAAGAAAACTTTAAAATTTTTCTTCTCTGAAACTGGAAGGCATGGAGCTGTGATATTTGGCATCTAGCATCTCCTAGTGGACCTCTACCAATTTTGTTCATATGATGTCCCTGGGGTCAAAACTGGCCCCGCCCCAGGGGTCACAATTTCGAACATAGGAACAAAGAAGGAAAACTTTAAAATTCTTCTTCCCTAAAACTGGAAGGTGTGGAGCTTTGATATTTGGTATGTAGCAATTCCTAGTGGACCTCTACCAAGTTTGTTCAATGATGCCACTGGGGTCAAAACTGGCCCTGCCCCGGGGGTCACAAGTTCGAACAAAGGAACAAAGAAGGAAAACTTTAAAATTCTTCTTTTCTAAAACTGGAAAGCATAGAGCTTTGTTATTTAGTATGTAGTGAACCTGTTCTAAGTTTGTTAGCCCACCTGAGCACAACGTGTTCAGTCAGTTCAAAATTGGGTCACCTGGGGTCATAAACTAGGTCTCAAGGTTAAATCAAACTAATACTTTGTGGGCACTCTAGAGGCCATATATTTTGCTCAATTGACTTGAAAATTGGTCAGAATGTTTGTCTTGATGAAATATTGGGTGAGTTTGGAATTGGGTTACCTGGGGTCATGAACTAGGTCACTTGGTCAAATTTAAGAAATACCTTGTGGGCACTGTAGAGGCCACATTTATTGCTGAATTAACTTGAAAACTGTTCAGAATGTTTGTCTTGATAAATGTTTTGACGAGTTCTAAATTTGGTCACATCGGGTGATAAATTAGGTCATTAGGTCAACTTCAGGAAATTCCTTGTGGACGCTCCAGAGGCCACATTTTAAGCTCAATTGTCCAGACAATTGGTCAGAAATTGAATTACGCACGTGGAGTGAATTTCGCCTATTGACTCAGGTGAGCGATCCAGGGCCATCATGGCCCTCCTGTTTTCAAATTATTAATTCTACACAGTGGCTTCCTTGACAAATGCCACATCAGCGTTCTCAACGCTTTGATTTACTGTAATCTCCTAGAGACATGATGAGCTTTGTATGTGCAAAGTTTAAGAAAAATCTGTCCGTTAGAAAAATTTGTGATATACGTCGTTAATCGGTACGTATGGGATAGAAAACGAGTACCGTGGTATATGGGAAATATACACGAGCGTTGGCGAGTGTATATTTCCCATATACCACGGCACGAGATTTTCTATCTAACTTAGACCACGTGACTATTCATTCGTGCTTTTCATGTCAAATGTACATGTCTGTATGAGATAAAAAGCTTGTTAGAAAAGTCAAAACTATTCATTATAATCGTTAAAATGAACGTTATTGCACCAGATTTAAAAGAAACAAAAGGTATAATTTCTATCAAAATGCTAAATTATTCATTAGGATATTTAATCAAGGTAAACCTCATTGAGGAGTGTTCAAGATCAAACTAGCATTTGTCTTCAATATTTTGAAAACGTTACGTTTAGACCGAACTTTCTATTTTATTACGAAGAACAGAATGTTTTTGGGAAATAATGTTCTTTTTTATCAAGTTTGTTCAGTACGTGAATTTCTGCCCGGCTTGATAGCTCAGTGGCTAGCGTATCTGACTTGTGAGCTGGTAGTTGCACGTTCGATACCCGGTTGTGACAAGCTCTCTTTCCCTCGATTTTTTGCTTCTCACCTCTGATGCATGCGAGAAATGTAGTCACTTCGGAAGAAAGATTTTGTCAGAACTGGTTTGAGAAAGCCAGAGGGCATATGCATAGGTCCACTGACCGCCATGATATGACCTTATAACAGCTATTAAAACAGCGTTAAATTCCTGTACAAATAAACAGAGGAGGGGGGTAGATTTTTTTTATTTTTTAGTTAAAATGAATTTTTACTTTTTTTGAATTATAGAGAAAAATTGCTTAGTTGTTTGGTGTGGTATGAGAAAGGCAGGAAACATATGCATAGGTTCTCTGACCGCCGTGATATCATCTAATGCCAAAATTAGTTCTTTTCCTTACTGGAGTCTTATTCAAGTTTTCTCCTGTCAAAAACACACTCTACTGAAGAGGTTACTTTAGTAAATTGATAAGTAAGTGCAATACTATTCTAAGTGCTTGTATATTGTGTGCGCACTTAGAATAGTATTGCACTTACCCATCGAATTGCTGTATCCGATTCCCTGAATCATATATTCCAAATATTGTTTTACCGCGACAGGTACATTTTGCTCTGACTCAATATTGCAAACAAAACTTGTCGGAATTCACCTGCAGGATATACTAGCATTGTATATCTAGATATACAACTGTAGGAGTTGTATCTTCGATATATACTTGTGAAATACTGATCGCTGATTGGCCAATTCGCTACATGCGTGGTCTAAAATTTAGATCTAAACTAATATTTAGATACAAACACATTGTATTCATGTGATAATATAATATGAATACGGCAAAGCCTCAATACGAGCGACGTGAATTATTTGTGGAACAAATATCTATTAATTCGAATGACGACCTAGATTCTAGATCTTGAAATCAAATGGCTTTGAGTTCGAATTGCGGCTTTGCCAAAAGTAATTTTGAGCCTTGTCAAATGTAGAAAGCACTTTTCTTTCGAAGATTTATACATGGGAAATAGGGCGAACAGTCCCTGATTTCATTCCATCGGTAGATAATTATTGTCATTTTTGACCAATCAGGTACTTGTGCGAAAGATTGTCATACGTGTGACGCTGTGCGACTAACCGGAAGACACTCAATTTTTAGTCATCCCTATTTAGATTTAGACTAAAACCCATCACGAAATCGGAATTTCATTTTTAAAAATCTAGAATGGTGTTACCGCAAAACGAGCTTCGCTCGTTATGAATAAATATTGCAATTACGTCAGTTCATCCTCAGTAGACTGAATTTACACAATTTGACAAAACCAGTTTTATATGTTTATCTTTATCTATAAGTTATTATTGGTCATTTTCTATTTAAAGTATGTTTATTGAAAAAATTTCCCCTTCACATTTACTCTCTCTCTCTTTCTCATAATCATGATGATATTAATAGCCATTTCTTATCCTGTAGCATTTGACTGATAGGGATCCAATGTTGTTTATGATTTATCCGATCTAGTAGAGCAAATACATTTATATAGTAAGTGAAAACAATTTTGTAATGATGACAATTTACATTGTACAAGTCTGTTGAATATTTCTGTCTGTCTGTCTTATCACGGTCTCCTTTAACGGTCCATACTGCTTTGAAAGGACGCAAACAGTGGTCTGCAGGAGGGGTAGCCATAATTATGTTGAAGTTAAATTTGGAAAACAAGACACCGCCCCATTTGAAGATAACTTTCTGTGAAACTTCCTATTACGTGTAAATGGGTCACGGGGTAGACGCAGAGCTTAATTCTTTTCAGAACAACAAATCTTTGACACGTCAAAATTGAAAGTATTTGTTGACGACAAATCTGGCTAAAGCGATGATATTGGTCTTTTAAAAGATAGAAGGCATTGTGGGCTAAAGGAGAAAATGCCGGACACCAGTATTTTCTCTTTTACTTTCACAATATTTTCAAAAGCTGTCTTTCGAGTTCAGTGTCTTTTTAATACGGGATTGTTTGGTATTTTAATGCTAACAATCCATACAGGCTCGATAGCAACATAGAGCGAACGTCTCAGTCGGTTGAAATGGTTTTAGAGGTAGGGACTTCGAATCCCAGCGGTTAGTATTTTGAGGTAATTTTGTTCTCCTTACATTCTGCAAACCTTGGATGATCCGTTAGTTTAAACATATTTATTTTGCATCTATTGAGAAACAAGCTCTTAAAACTTATACAAATCTCTCTCAATTCTGCTCTCTGGAAACTACACCAGTACTGGCGCCGAATGTGTGGGCCAATGAACAGTCCTAAAGTTGACACCTACTCCTCGGTATCGAACTCAGGACCCTTTGGTTACGAAGCCGACGCTCTACCTCAAACCACGGACACCACTACGGGTGATGACTTGATTACAATGGATGATATGGCCTGCAACACGCGAAAAGGGGCATTCGGACATTTGCGTAAAGTGTCGTCTCGGATCAGCCTGCGCAGTCCTCGCAGGCTAATCCGAAACGACACTTTCCGTTTTTTATACACTTTTCTGTTTTGCACAAGTCTACTGTAGTACAAAATCTAAAGAAGTCGTACAGTGCCGTCTCGGATTTGCCTGCACGGACTGCGCAGTCTGATCCGAGACGACACTTTACGCAAATGTCCGAATGCCCCTTTTCGCGTGTTGCAAGCCATATTCACATACGCCTTACATTTCTTACAGTTACGGAGTCGGCTAAGTTTCCCCCCCCCCCTTCCCCGTGAGAGTTTTATACTTTTCTTATTATCTTTCAACTTTATCAAATGTCAGCATTCTTCTTAAAAAGGGTGAAAATTTTATCTTCAACAAATTCGAAGAGAAGTTCAATTGTGTATAGTGCATTCTTAGTTGACGTTAAAAAGATTTGATTTATTAAAATTGTCACTTTTATATCTCTCTCTGTAGAAATTTCTCAGGTGTAAGATGAAAGTGATAAAATTCCTATTTCCAACTCACGCGGTAAGTTAAAAGGAAAGATAAGCTCTTATATAATTTTTGCGTGCTTCGTCAAATTAGTTTGGTTGCATTGAATATTTCCATTTTAAATTTGGTAGGTTGTCGGCTGTATCAGAATTTTATTTAAAGGCCCAACTAGCTGCCAAATGTTAATAATTCGGTGTCACAATTGAAAAATGCTGTCTAACTTTAGCCTATCTAAATTTTGAAAATACTGTTGTATAGCTGTGATTCGCCGAAATCATTCATTCATTCATTCAGTCAGTCAGTCAGTCAGTCAGTCAGTCATGATTTCATTATCCATTTGTCTCTTTTTTTGTTTTTAGCTGTCTTCTCTTGAGTGGTTGAGTAGTAAAGATAGTGGTTGGGTAAGTGGGATTGTTGCTGGCGTGGGGGAGGGTATTTGAGTGAGTGATCACCCATATTATGTTAAAGGAAAACGCCAATGTGGTAAAACTGAAACGTAATGTCGGGCACATCATCATGTGGAGTATTTAACCACTTTATTTATCAAAAAGGCCATGATGGCCCTGAAGTCGCTCACCTGAGTCTTTTGACCAAACATGACCCATTTTCAATCTCTTTCGAGATATTATGACAAACATTCTACCAAGCTTTCATAATTATCGGCCTGAAAATTTGGCCTCTAGCTTGTACACAAGCTTTTCCTAAAATTTCTCTCAGTGACCTACTTTTTAGCCAAACATAGCCCATTTATCAAAACAAAGATTCTGACTACCTTTCATAAGTATTGGACAGAAAATGTGACCTCTAGAATGTACACAATGTTTTTCCAAAATTTGACATGGCGACCTAGTTTTTTACCAAACATGACCCATTTTCAATTTCATGATTTTGATCATCAAGACAAACATTCTGACTAATTTTCATAAGTAATGGATAGAAAATGACGACTCAAGAGCTACACAGGCTATTTTAAAGATTTGACCTGGTGACCTAGTTTTTGACTCGATGTGATCCATTTTCAAACTCATTCAAGATATCAGTATGACAAACATTCCCATCAATTTTCATGAGTATTTGACTGAAAATGTGGCTTCTGGAGTGTACAAAAGGTTTTTGTAAGATTACGCTAAGTGGCCTGGTTCTTGACCCGACATGACCCATTTGCAAACTAGTCCAAGAAATCATCAAGACAAACATTCTGACAAACTTTAACGAGAATTGCACTGAAAATGTGGCCTCTAGGGCGTACACAAGGTTTTTCTAAGATTTAACCCAGTGATCTAGACTTTGACCCGACATGACCCTTTTTCGAATTCATCGGCGATACCATCGAGACAAACATTCTGACCAACTTTCAAGAGTTTTGGACTGAAAAATGAGGCCTCTAGGGCGTACACAAGGTTTTTCTAAGATATGATCTAGTGACCTAGTTTTTGACCCCACATGACCCATTTTCAAACTCATCTGAGATATCATCAAGACAAATATTCTGACAAGCTGTCAAGAATTTTGGACTGAAAATGTGGCCTCTAGAGTGTACACAAGGTTTTTCTAAGATTTGACCTAGTGACCTAGTTTTTGACCCCACATAACCCATTTTCAAACTAATCTGAGATATCATCAAGACAAACATTCTGATCAAGTTTCATGAGTATCGGACTGAAAATGTGGCCTCTAGAGCGTACACAAGGTAAAAGTTGACGACGGAAGCCGAACACAGCACGATCACAAAAGCTCCCCTTGATCACTTAGTGCTCAGGTGAGCTAAAAACAAAAAACACAGTACTTTTTATGCTACATTGTCTGCTTCATAATCTCTCTCTCTCTCTCTCTTACAAGAAAAAAAAAAAAAAAAAAACTAATCATATGCATACATCTTATATGCTATATTGACTTCTTCACAATCTCCTCTCCTCTTTCAAGGACCAGGGACCAATGCTAAGGAGCATCCGTTCGGTGGATCTTGCCTTGAATTGTACTGAAATGTTTGAGGAGTAAGCAGATTTTATTTACAATTTATAAAACTCTCCAACGGCTTTGTTTATACCGAGAGTTAGACAGGGGTTCATCGACACCTCAGCAGATTCTTTTGAGCAAGGATTAATTAGAATAAGTTACATAACTCTCCTCCGTCTCTAAAACTAAGCAGTTACTCAAATTCTGTTTCAAAAAATGCAACTATAAAGTATTTCACCCCCTCGTTGATATAGCCTTGGGGGTCCTAACTGTTTTCACCATACAAACAACAGCTGAATCGATATGCTTAATTTATTATTTTTTAAATTTTTGTTTTTAATTAATCAATTAACTAATTAATTCATTCAATTTTCTTTTGCTACTTTCTTTTAATTAATTACTACTTGACAATCGTATTAGGAAAATAAAAACATTGTGGGAAAAGGTGAGGATCCATGGGATCTTTAAAAAAAAACCGATTGATTTTAAAGAGTCCTGATAGCAAAGGAATAAACTAACGAAAAGAAAACCATACAAATTTACAGCACCAAAATCAACAACAAGTGGACATCGGTATGCAAGTTTCCACCTGTAACACTGTCGACATTTGAAATGAGCCATGCTCGGTGGAAAAGAAGTTTTATGCATCTGCAAAAAGTATCGATTCATGTCAGCCTGCACGGACAGCGCAGGCTGACATGAATCAAAACTTTTCGCTATTTGTAAATTTTCTAAAATTCAAAAGACCAGTCTACCTCTACCTGATTCAGTCAGTTATCAGGCAAAATAGATTTTATGAATCTATTATTATATGATGACTTTGTTGGTGTAACAGATCACGGAGATAAATACTAATTAAGAGTATGGCTCTTAACATTGTGATAAACAGAGGAAACTGCTCGCAACAAGCAATATTTCCCTTTCCCTATTACGTTTTTCAGGGGCCTGAGCAGGTTTAAAGAATCGTGACGCACTCCGAATGAAGACTTCTATTTCAAAATAAAGATATGTCCATATTGAAAGCCTCTGCAGAGGACAAATGAAAAGTAGCACAAATAATGATATTTGTCTTGGAAAGAATAGGAAACGCTGCAGGTTACTGGTTACCAGCGTTTTTTCCTTTTGCAAACAGCGTTTTTAAGGTCCTCTACCCCAAGGTCGTTCAAAAACGAGACTGTGCGGTACAGAATTACCTAGGTGAATGACATTATTCTCTAAAATGTCAAAATGCCTGATGTTCTCCATTCTTACATAACGCAGTTGCAAATTGTGTTTTATGGGCGCTCTGCCCTTGCGTTTTCTATCAATTCAGTCAACCGCAAAAAAAGCAAAAGTAAAAGCACAAACATTGTAATATCTTTGAAGTTCTTTCACGCACTTGCCCCTGTGTGTGCTCCACTACTTCAGTCAATCATCAAAAAAAAAAACCCAAATGTTATTGCATTGTCGAAGTTCTTTTGCTGTTTTAAATTCTCACGGAACTTGTAAACTTTTTTGTCTGATTCAGTTACGATGCAGGTGCGAGGGATTCGACTTGATTCGGCATGAATCGCACCAATATTGTCAAGATATAACTACGATTTACAGAAATTTAATGGGAAATACTGCACCGACGTTTGAAATTGGTCACTAACTATTCAAGAAAACGTCCACTTTTACCATGAATTTACGATTGCTCAAGAAATGCTAGAACTAACTTCGCGGTTCAGTTTGGAATTTCACGAACTGATTACGATTCATCTACAAATTCTAAAGTTTATCATTTTTCAGACCACGTTTACAGCGACTTGACCAATCAGCGTTCAGTATTTCAAAAGTATATATCGAAGATACAACTCCCGCAGTTGTATATCTGGATATACTATGCTAGTATATCCCGCACGTGAATTCCGACAATTTTTGTTTGCAATATCGAGTCAAGGCAAAATGTACCTACCCTTCACGGTAAAACAATTTTGAAATATGACTTGAACTGGATACAGCATTTTGATGTGTGGGTGCAAAACTATTCAAAGTGTCTAGTGTACAGGCACTTAAAATTGTATTGCCCTCAACTATCTATTAACTACAGCAACCTCTTGGTTGGAATGTTTTTAGCAGTAAAAAAATAAGGCTCCAGTTTGGAAAAAATAAACGCGATGTTCACATTTTGCCATTGCCTTTACAACCATTTTTCTGTCAAATCTGAGAAGGATTAAACACTTATTTTGGCTAAAAAATAACAAGAAGTTCCCCTGCGCTCTTTAGTTTGCATTGGTGTTTCACGCCATTTGAATAACCAAGCTGAAAGGTCATATCACGAAGGACAGTGCACTTTCGCATGAATAGGTTGTTTTTAGTAATTTTTAACCCTTAACCTGCTAAAAAAGTGAAATGAAATCTTCAAGCCAATAGAAAAAAACCCAAATTTTGCTGTTTCAAAGATATTTTAGGAGAGAAGATCACCTTATCGGACAGTGTACATCCAAGATCAGACTTTGCACATTCTGTGCAGTTTGATCTGAATCTACATTGTTCGCAAAAAGTCCTTGAGTCGCGCTTAGCAGCCTAAAGGTTAAGCTCTATGGCTCCACAAAGTTTACAAAATGTTCATGTACGGACTTGACATTGCTTACAAAAATTGGTTGAAATTTCAGTATTGAACATAATTGCAAAAAACACTAAACAACATTTCTCATCAACATTCCAGATGTTTCGTAGTAAAATAGACCAGTTCTGTCAAATTACAAGAGACACATAGTCAGTTCTAAACGATGAACGTCCCTTTACTCTTTGACAATATATTGCCGACAAATACAAGTTCGATTTTAACCTTCCATAAATAAGTTTACTTTTATTAAAAATCATAATGAATAATGTAGCAAGTAGATATAAAGAGAGAGTTCTGGGTTTTAGCCATCCCCTCATCCGTCTAAATCTACCCATATGCGTGGTTCAATTAATTAACCATCTCCCTCTTTAAAATTTATATGGTTGAACTTTTTAAAACCATGGTTGGCACACCACTAAATTAACCATATCATCAACCATCTTTAAAAAACCACAACCACCTAAAATTCAACCATATCCCTGGCTAACTCCCAAACTCGACCATGTGTATGATTAAATTAATGTTTGACCACCTCCCTCCTCAAATCCAAATTCAACCATCCCCTTGCTTAAATTAATAATTCAACCACCTCCCTGGCTAACTCTGAAATCCGACCATGTGTATGATTAAATTAATGTTTGACCACCTCCCTGCTTAAATCCAATTTCAACAATCCCCTCCTCAAATCTAAATCCAACCACCTCCCTGGCTAACTCTCAATCCCAACCATCCCCTCCTCAAATCTAAATCCAACCACCTCCCTGGCTAACTCTCAAACCCAACCACCCCCCTGCTTAAATCCAATTTAGGTCAAGGTCAACAAAAAAACTAGGTCAAGGTCAACAAAAAACTAGGTCAAGGTCAACAAAAAACTAGGTCAAGGTCAACAAAAAACTAGGACGCTCCTCCTCTCACACCCAACCACCCCCCTCCCCAAAACTACATCCCAACGATTTGTATTTTTCACCCATATAGCTAGCTATATGAGCTAAAATCCCTATCTGTGATAAATCTAACCCCAACCACGTCTATGGTTATGCTGCTAAACAACATCCTAGTTAACACGTCTCATATTTTCACCCATATAGCTATATGAGCGAAATTACAACATTTTTTACTCTGTCATGTGATATATATTCTGCCCTATACGTAGTAAATTTTCTAAGATCTGTGTATTTATCTTAGTGTGTCCCAAAGCTAATGTATCGATATTGTTTCCTAGGATATAGCGTTTATCGTCGTTTCCGCTCAAGGCGACTTTATAGGCTTATATCTTTTGTATGGGACTTAAGAAAAAAATCAATTAAGTTAAACAAAAAATCTTATATATAAAAAATGAGTGCAGATATGAATTATATCAAAAGTGGAGAAGTATGTAAAGAAGACCTTTCTATAAATTACGCGAATAAATATGAAAGCAAAGAGTATGCTTTTGTTAAGATTCCAATAAAGTACAGATACCCTAATAATAAAAATGGTTCGTTGTTTATGCGTACCCCTGTTTTGTTTTCATATGGTGTTAATGCATTTGGAAATAACGCTGGAGGAAAAGATCTAAAAGATTATTCCTTATCTTTAATATGTTATAACAGTCAAAAGCCTATGAAAAAGGAAAGAGCTTTTAAAGAAGATCTGGAAAAACTAACAGATTTCTTCAGAGAGCATGGAATGGACAAAGAACTAAAAGAAGATAAGATTAAAAATTTTGACACAATTATTATTTTAAGATATAATGAGGATGGAACAGCTGTGTTATACCCAAAACTTTGTGAAAACAAACAACATAAGACCCGCTTTTACGATGAAAACAACAAAGAGGTAAACCCTCTTTTATATAAGAAAATTGCCTGTAAGTTGTTTTGTATTTTAAAAGTAGAAGGAATATTTAAAAATAAAAACATCGAAACGATCCAGATTAAAGTTATGTCAGTAAAAATAATGGAGAAGAATGTAAAATTACCAGAAAAGGAAAAGGAAAAGGAAATTTTACTTAATATCTTAGATGAATGCCCAAGTTCTGACGAGGATGAGGATGAGGAATAAGTAATTTTAAATATTTAACTTCAACACAGAAGTTAAATATTCAATGTGTAAAACATAACTTACCTTAACTTTTTTTAATGCATATATAAAAATGGAATCTTGTTTAAAATTAGAGCTTAAAAAAAGTTTAGAATATAAACTAAAATACTCAGCAAAACCAATTAAATACAAAGGTTATGATTTCATATATTTCCCTAATGCTCGTAGCAAAGATTATATTCATACAGTTACCAATATAATGGATGCTTGTTATTATGAACATAGTAAAGCTGTAATAAAATTTAAAAAGGAAAATATAGTTTTTGATCTATTCTTTTTTCCTGTTTGGGATGAAGTTGAGTCATATGAAAACTTTAGTCCATTATTTATATTATATATATCTTCATGTTGTTGCCACTTTATTAACCAGTTTGATACTGAGTTATCTTTAGAAAAAAGTGATGGTTTTGGGCAAGGTTTCAGAATTCATTATAATGATATAGAAATTTTTACAGCTGATGAAAAAGAGTTAAAAGATTTTAATAAATATTTATCTAATTTAGGTTATGATTTCAACAAAGCAGAGTTTATACCATTTTTATATATTCGCCCTTTTGGTAAATATGCTGGAAATTACAAACATATTTTATTTAACTTTAAAGAAATAGAAAAAACCCAAGAGGAAAGAGATAAACAAGCTAGAGCAATACTAGAATACTTTGAAAGAAAAAGAAGGTTTATGGAAAAAGAAGAAATGAGAGATTCAAGTATTAATGGTTTAGAAGTTTATAAAGAAGATGTGTGTGGTTTATGTAAGGAAAATAAGCCCGAAATAGTATTTTGTGATTGTGGCCATTGTTGTATTTGTGAGGAATGTAATTCAAGAAATAATATTACCGATTGCCCAATTTGTAAAACAGAAAGTACCATTAAACGTAAAATATAACTTTTATAAACAAAGTTATATTTTTTACAAGTCTAACTCTATCAAAATAGATATGTAAGCGTGTGTTACATCACGGTTGGTTGATCTTGAAATAAAGTTTATGATGTCGCATTGTTTTACCTCCAACGCCCTTGGAAAAATTGTACAGCTACAAATTTCGTCCGCTTTTTTAATAATAGAGTAATCAACCTGCTCCAATCCGTTTACCACAATATTAACTTTTACCTCTTCTGGTGTGTTAGGTTTATTTTTAACAATCGTTAAACTTCCTCTTATAATTCTACCCGACGCACTCATGCAGTAACCTCCTAAACCATGTTTGCGGCCTGAATTACCATTACCGAATGAGAACTCAGAATTACCATCTCCAATTGGTCCTTGTTCCTCACCCCACACAGTTATAATGGGTTTAGGGCCTATGAGAGAAGGAAGGGAGACTTTTTTATCCACATAGGATTTTGTTGCTAAATCTCTCTTTTCTACCGGGGTTACCGCGTTTTTTATAGAAAAACCTTGAAGATCTATGTCAGCCGTCGCCGTGAAACTTCCATCTTGTTTTTTGGTCAAAGCTTTTTCACCCACGGTAGCTACCTCAACGACTGTATCTACGTAAAACTTATTTACAGCTTGATCATTTTCTAAAGGGCTTCCAACATTGTTAATTCTTCGTCCTCCCATAGAGACATCACCAACTGCCATATACCTACCAGCTCCATAAACGAAGGCTCTATTGGCAGAATCTACATATTTTTTAGTTGCTGCATCTTGCGCATCTGCGGGATCCAAAAGATTTGTTAATGAATACTCTCACATATCTATATCTGCAATAGCGGAAAAGGTACCGTCTTGGTTCTCTACTATTGCTTTACCACTTCTATCCACATATTTTTTAGTAGCAGCTTCGTTCGGTTCTGTAGGCTCCTTAACATTTCTTATTTTATTGAAACCCATATATATAAATCCAAGAACTTGGTATCAACCATTTTCTTTTAATAACCCCCCAGAATTTTCATCAACGTAATGTTTTGTAGCAATGTCTTGAGGATTTACCAGATTACTAACCCTTGTTAATGTATTACCATTCATGTCTATAGAACCAGAAACAACAGTTGTTCCATCTTTACGTAAAAAAATATTATATATGTAAGCGAGTGACACACCATCACCGCTTGTTTTATCATCTTTCATTCGTCCAAATTTATCAACAGGCATTTTTTATTATTAAAAAAGTTTATTTATCACTGTCTGAAACTTTTTACCCGAGCCTAACTTTTTTAGAATGTACAAACATAAATGACCACAAAATACTTGTCCAGCTTGTTGTATTTGATCAGTATTATAGTGTATTTGGCTTTTTAGATACTCATGAATTTCAATAGGTGGTTGTATGCCATAACTATCAAAATAAATTTTAGTTTTACCGTTTTTATACCAAGCAACCCAATGTGTACCAGGTCCACCACTTTTATCAAAGTTTACTATACCACATTCTTTTTTATTTGGTTTTCTCGGTAATGTATCTAGTAAAAAAACTCCCCTAAAATAAGGAATCTCTAATCTTTTTACCGCATCTTCTAATTCGAAATTATTCAATGGTTTATTTGGTAAAATTACGTTTGCAATCGAAATATTTAACATTTTTTTATAGTTAAATATTTCTAATGATATGCCATTTTATATTGTACCTAAATATTTATAATATTCTTATTATCAACCCACGAATTAAATTCATCGGGATAACCTTTCCACTTTACTAGAGATTTCTGTTTTCCTTTTTTAATAACCTTTTCTATCCTATACACCTCTTGACTAGTTTTTTGAAGTTCGGGTTCATAAAATGTACCTTGTATTTCTTCTCCATTAAGATCCTTAATTTCATACGTTACGGGTGATGTATGTTTTACCTCAGAAACCGTAAAAACCTCTTCAGTCCATCTGGTGGTATAGCCCTTTTCAAAGGTCTTTTTCTTTTTAGCTACCCTTACTCTGTCTCCAACAGAAAACTTAGGTTTTATATCTTTTATTTCGGGATGATGGGGGTAAAGATTTCTCCAAACTTTGGTTTCATTTTCTTTTTTACTCGCATTTATCGGGGTCATCTTAATAGAAGAATGCCTTGTGTTATTATATTCTTTAACAAGATCCGGTAACATATCAATGTAGATGTTTGTAGAATGAGAAGAAAAATACTTCCACATTTTTTCTTTCATCGTTCTAATCCATCTCTCAACAACGCTAGATTTTTCCTCATTTTCGGTAGAATACAATTCAACCAGCGCTTTTACATCTTTGTTATAAAACTCTTTACCCTCATCCACCCATATTTTTTCGGGTTTTCTCTCCTTAAAAATACTCTTTAGTGCTATAGCAACAGATTTTCCCGTTTTATCTTTTAATGGTACTAACCATCCGTATTTGGAAAAGATGTCAATGACTGCGATAAGATATTTAACGTCGTGATTAAATTTAGAAAAAGCTCGCATGTCTGCTAAATCTGCTGCAAATATCTTATCTATACCGTTTACTATAACTGTCCTTTTCTTAAATTTTCTTCTTACAGGTTTGTGTAATTTTTCCGCTAATTTCAGCATGCTGGAATTTTTTTTTTAATTCCCATTCCGAATTTCATCTTTGTTCCAATGAGTTTACTTACCAAACCCCTTTCCATTTTTTCTCTAATAGTAGGATTGTAAATACCTTCTAACTCTGTTAACATATTTTTATCACAAACTGCGTTTCTTGTGGCAGTGTCATTATGCTGAAGATAGCAAACATCATGATGATAAGCAGCTTTATCAACGCGGTTTATTGGTTTGCTCCATTTCTTTGGTGTTAGATCTGGATTGAGTCTTTTCTTTAATTTAGTGCTGGGTCCTGTGAAATTGTGTCCAGGGAGATGCATTTCAGCAGGTAAATTATTTATAGCTTTATTTAGCAATGATCCACCCTTTGTCGCCTTAACAAACTGAGTTTTAGTTATTCCACAAACCACACATTTTCCCCGTTTCATATTTCTTCCATTTTTAGCAACAGCATATTCTATGTTGCTTGTATCAGTATGTTTTTTACATTTAACACAATACATTTTTATATATAAAAATTAAAAAAGTTATATAAAATGGATGTCGTAAACTTATCATGGAATGAAGTAGTATCAAAGAGATTTAATCACTCTCTTTTACCAAAAAGTATCAGAGGAATAATTGTAGGGAAATCAGGATGTGGTAAAACTACCTTACTGTTAAACCTTTTACTTAGACCAGGTTGGCTTGACTATAATGATTTGAGTGTTTTTGGAAAAAGCCTTTTTCAACCGGAATACCGAATACTAAAAAAGGCTTTTGAAGAAAAACTACCAAAAGAATGTATCTTAAGGTTGTTTAACATGCGTGATGAAATACAAGAACTAAACATACCCCCAACAGCTTTGGTTGAAGAATGGATTAAAACGATTAAAAACAAATCGGATATAAATTGTAATTTTTTTGAAAATGCGAGTGATGTGCCTGATCCAAGAGAGTTAAACTCAGAAAATAAAAATTTAATGATTTTTGATGATTTACTTTTAGAAAGGCTAAACAAATGTGAGTGTTACTACATTCGGGGAAGACATAGTAATGTTGACTGCTTTTACCTCTCACAGAATTATTTTAGACTACCAAGGCAAACTATTAGAGAAAACGCTAATTTTATTTGTCTTTTTCCACAAGACCTAAAAAACATTAATCATATTTATAATGATCATGTAGGTGAAGATATGCCTAAGGATGAGTTTAGAAAATTTTGTCAAAAGGCATGGGAAAGACCACATGGTTTTGCTATCATTGATTTAACCAGTAAAAAACATGATGGAAAGTATAGAAACGGTTTTGACAATTTTTACATACCTAAGTCAGTATAAAAAATATTATTTACTCAACTAAATAATATTTTTACTTTTTTATAAAATGGAAGATCTTTTAGAACAAATTGTAAAAAACACAGAACACAAAACATCATTTCAAATTATAGTAAGCGACACCAAAACATGTTTTAGAACAAGGTTTAATCCTCCAATTAGTTGGAAAAGGATAAAAAATATGAAATAGCTTTGGTAAACCTTGAAACTTACTACTCTTTTCCAAACATTGATGCAACAAACAATGTATTTGTTTATTCTCCAGACAATGGTACCTCATGGATTAAATTAAAAATACCTGCAGGAAGTTATGACCTTGTTGACATTAATGATACCATTCACCAGGAAATGAGAAAAAAGGGGCATTACGATAAAGTTAATGAAGAGTATTATATTAACATTTCTGCAAACACCAATACTCTAAAGTCTGTTCTTACTCTAGAAGATGGTTATCAAGTAGATTTTAATCAACCAAACTCCATTGCTAAAGTATTAGGATTTACTCACTCTAAATATACACAAGGATTTCACGAGTCAGAGAATGTAGTGAACATTCTTAGTATAAACAGTTTGCTTGTTAACATAGATATTATTTCAGGAAGTTATGTTAATGGTTCAACAAAAAACACTATTTACTCTTTTTTCCCAGATGTTGCACCTGGATATAAGATAATTGAGTGACCACTTAATTTAGTATACTTACCATCAACATTACATGAAATACATAGCCTAGAGGTAAATATTACAGACCAAGATGGTAATTTACTAAATCTTAGAGGTGAAAATTTAACAATTAGATTCCATATTAGAGAAGCGAGATAAAAAAATAGTTATATATAAAAAATGACGAGTTACACTACTGTTAAAGTTAATATATCAGAAGGACAAAAGCAAAAGCTTCAATCTGCTGTTAAAGCTGGTTGCCCTGTAAGTATTCGTTTAGGTCATGAAGATTTAAAAGGTAATGATGTTTTAGCAATTACCAATTCACAAGCAAAGAAAATGGCAAAGCCTATGAGGGGGGTAAAGGTATAACTATTAAAATGTCTGCGAAACAACTTAAACATAATATGAAAATAGAGGGAGGTTTTCTTGGAATGTTGGCTGGGTTGGCTGCTAGAGCTTTACCAATGATTGCAAAAACTGTTTTACCAGCGTTAGGTGTTGGTGCTCTGTCTGGATTAGCTCAAACAGGAGTACAAAAAGCAATGGGGTCAGGTCTTTATCTTAAAAAAGGAGGTTGCGTTTGTCAGGTGGAAGCCGATGGAAAAGGGCTTTATTTAGGACCATACAAAGGTAAAGGATTAGGGTCTGTTGGTGATGGTTTGTATTTAAAGCAAGGAGGAAAATTTATGACGGAAAAGGACTTTTGCTCGGGCCTAATAGTTCATTTGCTAATATACCTATTTTAGGAGCTATCTTATAAAAAATATTAATATAAAAAAATAATACATAATTAAAAAATGATATGTAGAAATAGTGGTGATTTTCGAATTAATGAAAATATAAAAGAAGTAATATAGTTTCCTTTACAAAATTTAGAATATCCACCTAAAAATATAGCAGATAATATATGGGAAGTATATTCACAAAGTGAAATAATACTACAACCTGGAAAAAGTGTAAGATTGCAACTTGGGCTTGGGTGTATTTTAAGAAGTTGTGGTAATATTTCAACTGTACTTAAAGATCATTTATTCTTGCAAGGTCTAATACACGAGAGTGACCCAAAATTTGGTACAAGAGATGATATATTTGTAATTATAAAAAAATAGTTCTGATAAAAAGATTACTGTCGCAAAAAATGAACCTTTATTTTTTGCTTTTTATCATGATAGAAATCATGATTATAGAAGTAATGATTAAGTTATATTGTAATGTTATAAATAATATTTAAATATTATTTATAACAAAATAAAAATGGATATACACAAATTTGGTATAAAACCTAATATTACTAATCAACATAAAACTATATTTTGGAAACCTAACTTACATGTTGATTATCCTCCCATCAAGCAAGATCCTATAAAATGGAAAATTTATTCTCAAGATGACATTAAGATTCCTTCTAAAGATGGAAAAATAGTATCGTTAGGATTTGGTTATATAACTACACAAGGAGTTGTAGTGATATCTGTTAGTAATAAATGGAAAGATAGTTTAACCATTTTTAATGGAACACATCTTGATAATGAAACTAATGATATCTTAGTCTACATTTATAATTTCTCACAAAAAAACGATTGAAATACCTGAGGGTGAGTTATTTTGCTATTTAAAATATTTAAAATCCTGAGATAGAAAATTATCATTTTAATAAAAAAATGACAGATGTAGATCAAAAACATCGTAATAAAGTCTATCCTTCGTTACCTAAAGAAAGTAATACACCTTCAGCCCCGTCTATTGAAATGATGACACTAGATGACAAAGGTCATTCCTACCGTTTACAAAAGATATCCGAAGTACAAAAGTTTCTTGAGAATGAAGTTCAAAAAAGAGAAGCCCTAGCCAAGAAATATTTTAGAGCCGCAAGAGTTGTTGATAATATTGATACGGTTCTCATTACTATTACCATGGCTGGTGGAGTTGGAGGAATTGGGTTGTTATCTACTATTGTAGCTATTCCAGCTGTCATAGCATTAGAAGCATCAGCTGCGGCAACCGGGCTTCTTTCACTGGTAGGTAAATATGTAGTAAGAAATTCAAAAACAAAGGGAGAAAAACATCAAAAGATTCGAATGATAGCTGATGCTAAACTTGATACAATTGCTTCACATATATCCAAAGCTTTAGTTGACAATCGTATATCAGATGAAGAGTTTAAACTTATCATGGAAGAACTAGAGAAGTATAAGAAGATGAAGGATGAGATAAGAACAAAAACTAAGAAAAAGATATCTACCGAAAATGAAGAAAGTTTAATTGAGAGAGGGAGGCGTGAGCAAAGGGAGTCCTTTCGGAGGTTGGTTGAAAAACATCATGGTGGGGCGCTTGAGTATTAAAAAACCAAAAATAAAGTTTTCATGCAGCTTTAGTTATGAAACATGTTAAAAACTATGTTAAAAACTATGTTAAAAACTGAGATAAAAAATTATTGTAGTAATTTAAAAATGTCTTTTTTAAAAATCACTGATCCTGCAAAAAGGGACTTAATTGTAAAAGAGTATCTTGAAACAAAAAAGAATATTCGGGATAATCTACTAGCAGAGAGAACAGGTGAACAACAGCTCCAAACTGATCTTTCAAAGTTTTTTAAACCTATTACGGAAACACAAAAAGCTACAACAAAGGAGATTACAGAAGGACTTAAACCTATTAAAGAAGGTGTAGAAAACTTACCACAAGCTATTAAGTTCCCAGCCTTTCCTTCTATCAAAGCTTATGATAAACCATCAAAAGAAGAAGAAGGAGTTCCAATATTTATGGGGGAAATAGCAGAAGGCTATTTAAGAAAGTTTGCTACTAAGGATGAAGCTGATATAACACATGGAATATATGACAGAAATAAGAAGTTTTATATTGGCAGCAAACCAATTGTTATTCAAGACAACAATATTATTATGGAAAATGTGGAATATGAAAGCACACCTGGTCTATGGGAGTTAATTGTATCTAAAAATCCAGATGGTGCTATTTTTAATGATGATGATTACGAAAATTACAAGAAGTTGATGGTAAAAAGCAACTCTATTTATCGTGACAACAACCCAAAAAGTAAATATCCTAAATCTTCTAAAAGTATGAAATGGAATGTTATACTTAGACCTATTTGGGATAATAGAAAGAAATATGAAGGAGAGGGCATCGTTGTTATCCCGTCTGACCCTAACGCATTAATAGAAAGACTACACCTGTTGTTGGCAAGTAAAAAAGCAGGTAACACAGGTGTAAGAAATGAGCTAGTGAGCATTTGTGATGAATTAAAAAGACAAGGTGTTTTGAATTCAAACGCTTATAAAAATTTAATGTCTATACTATAAAAAATGATTATCAATAAAAAACACGGATTTAAAAAAAAATATTCATATGGTGGTACCGGAATCTTTGATAGCATTGCTAACTTTTTAGCGAGGCTTTTTACAAGTAGCGCAGCTAAACAAATAGCATCTTCTGCCCTTGATGTGGGAAAGAGTGTAGCTAAGGAAGAAGCAAAGAAAGCTTTAGAGGTTGGAAAGAGTGCAGCTGTAGAAGCAGGGAAAAAATTAGTTACAAAAGCTTTAACACCAAAATCAAAGAAAATTTTACAAAAATATAACACAACACCAAAACCCGCTGATACCCCTACAACACAAAACATTAATACATTAATAGATGGAAGTGCCATAGCTATCCAAGACTTCGTTAAAAAATTAAACAGTGGGGCAGGTATTAAGGTAGTATAAAGAAAAAATAAAAATAAGTTAAGAAAATTATCTTATTATATAAAAAACAATGTCAAACTTAATATTTGGTCGTGATTATTATTCAAAATACAGAAGTAGTACTATTCATATACTAAATGCATCTTTAAACCTAAAAGATTGCGAGATTCTTGAAATTAATAACACAAAATATGGTTATAAAAAAGCCGTTGTGAAGTTATCTCCTGAAAAAGTAATCAAGATGAAAGAGATTGAGGAAAAGGTGAATGAACATTTACAAGAGTGGAATATACCCCAAATAACACTTGTATACGGAAATAGAATTTACCCTAAAAAGAAAACATTTACCCCAGAAAATAAACTAAATAAAATTAAACTTAAAGGTGTGTTTGTTAATAGTGAAAATAAGTCTTTTCCCCAGCTTTGGGAAGAAATTTAAGTAAAAATTAATACAATTATAATTTTTATTTAAAATTATAATTGTAATAATAAAAATGGACATTTTAAAAATCACCGACCCAATTTTAAAAGATGATAGTATTGATGAGTATGAACACCATGAGTATGAACCGATCACAGGTGCAAATCTTAACAACTCAGGAGGAGATATTAGGATTAGCATTGAAACCCAAGATATTTTTACTCATCCTAGTGAGAGTTATTTACTTATTGAAGGTCAATTAGTAAAGAATGCTGATGACACTGCTTATGTTGATGGCGCAGACAACCTTAATATTGCTTTAACAAACAACGCCTTGATGTACCTGTTTAAAAATATTAGGTATCAACTTTCAGGTATGGATATTGAATCCATAACAAATCCTGGTCAGGCTACTACAATGCTTGGGTTGTTAAAATATCCGGATGATTTTTCCAAATCACAGGGGTTAAACCAATTATGGTATAAGGATACAACAGTCAATGCAGACAATCAAAATACAGGTTGGGAAATAAGAAGACAATACATCATTAATGGTGTTAATCCATTAGGTTCTTTTAGTTTTAGAGTTCCTTTAAAGCATATATTTGGTTTTTGTGAGGACTATAATAAAATATTGTATGGAATGAAGCAAACTCTCACATTAACAAGAAATAATGATAATGATGCAATCTATCAAGCCAACGCAGCTCCTGCAGGTAAAATTAGATTAGATAAGATATCATGGTTTATGCCACATGTGCTACCTGCTGATAAAGAGAAGATGGAATTTTATAAAATTATCGAGAAAAAAGAAAAAATACCGGTTGGATATAGAATGCTACAGTGTGACTCTATCGCAGTTCCTCAGACAACATCATTTACCTGGAGACTTTCAGTTAAATCATCTCCTGAGGTGCCACGTTTTATCATTGTCGGCTTTCAAATTAATAAAAGTAATAACCAAAGACAAAATGCATCTGTATTTAACAATGTAAATGTTAAAAATATTTATGTTATGTTAAACTCCACTAGATATCCTGCGGTTGACTATAATCTTTCATTTGGCAGTCAGCAATTTAGTAGAGCGTATGGTGATGCTGCAGTATTTAGATCTAAGTTTTATAACATGGATGAGTTGGTGTCAAACCCTAACATTTCTCCCTCCGATTATAGAACTCTATATCCTTTGTTTTTGTTTGACGTTTCCAAACAGAGTGAAAGATTAAAATATTCTGTTACTGATATTCAAATTAAGGCAAATTTCGGCGCAAATGTGGATGCGAACACAGAGGCATATGCTGTTATTATTAGTGATAAGTTAATTAACTTCCAGTCTGATGGAAATGAGTGTAGTATATTAAGATATTTTTTCTTATATATAAAAATGATAAAGATTACAGATTTAAGAAAAATTCTTAAAGAAAATAATATAGATTTTTTCTCATACTGGGATGAAAAGCGGCTAGTTGAGTTGGTGAAAGAACATGGGTTATTCCCAGAGGAGTCCCCCGAGTTGCCTAAAAAAGAAATAAGCAAGGATCCGAAGTTTGAAAGATTAAAAACTATTAAGCATAATCCTAAGAAAGTCAGTTTAGAAGATGTTGAAACTGGTGAAATAATAATATTCCCATCAATTTACAAGGCGGGTAAATTTATAGATCGTTGTCCTCAAACAATTACGAAATGGAACGGAAGAGTTTGGAAGAATAAATATAAGATTAACATTCAATAATTTTATTATGACATTCCATAATAAAATTATTTTGACTTTTAGTTAAGATTTTTATTATATATATAAAATGGAGAACATTAATTATACTATATATACCGTACAAGGTTTAAAAAATTTAGCTAAGTCTAGAGGAATCCGAGGATACTCTAGACTTAAAAGAGCTGAATTAATTGGACGTCTAAGTAATCCTCCACCTCCTAGTCTTGCTGATCAATTCAGCAGGTCCACAGTAAAAGACTTAAAACAAGAAGCTAAAAACCGAGGAATTAGAGGATACTCTAGACTTAGAAGGGCTCAATTAATAAACCTCTTATTTAATCGGGGAGCGCCAATATTAGATTATGATATTGGTAATTTTGAAGCCCCGGTATTAAAACCAACACCTTACACACCAACACCTTACACACCACCCCTGGTACCAACTCCACCTACAGCCGCAGCTGAGGAGTTGATGAACTATTTAGATAGTATTAGAAAATTCCAAAAAAAATATCACCTAGTTTAGAAGCTTTAAAAGAAAAAAATAGATGAGTTATATAAAGATAAAGATAAAATAGAGATTATAGAAGGGCCATCAGCATTTAAAGGTTTTACCAAACAATATTTTATAAAAGGTAAAAGAGCTTTTACGCCAGCTGATTTCCTTGATTTAGCAAAAGATAAATTAACCAATGTTATGAGAAATAATCTCCGAACAAAAGTTAAACTTATTATGAAGTGTATGTTGAAACACTCTATTGAAAATCGTTTAAAAGAGATGAATTTTAATTCTGGTTTTCCAATTGTTAATTTAGATGGGGATGATGTGGATGAAATATATGAGGAAATGGGAGAACAGATATTAAATGGGATAGCAAAGAAAGAAATGCAGGAAGATTATTATGAAGTTCTTTACATAATCGATTTAAGATTACACACAGTATCATATAACCCAATAAGGGGTAATTCTTGGATCCCAACTCCTCCTAAGATAGCAAATACAAAAAGTGTTATCAATCCAATAAATAAGAATGATGATATGTGTTTTGCTTATTGTATTCTTATAGCTTTGAACCCAACAGATAATAATCCTGAAATAATTAAAAGACTAAGACCATTATTAAACACTATAAATATGGAAGGGATTAATTACCCTGTTTCCCTTCAAGATAGAATTAAATTTGAAACCCTAAACCCATCTATATCCGTATCAATTTATGGATATATTGATTCCACTGGTGTTTATCCACTTAGTTTAAGTAAAGAAGTTTATAAAAGAGAACACCATATTAATCTTTTACTTCTTGAGAAGGATGGTAAAAACCATTATTGTTTAATTAAAAATATGAGTAGATTGTTATCTAAACAAATATCTGATCATAACGGTAAAACTTGTATTGTGAAAGATGTTTAAATCATTTTCAAAAAGAAGAAACTTTAAATAAACATTTAGAGTATTGTGGTGAAAAAGATGCCTGTAGAATAGACTTACCTGGAAAGGGTACCAAGATATCTTTTCAGAATTTTTATAAACAACAGAGACACCCTTTTGCAATTTATGCGGATATGGAGTCTACATTAGAAAAGAAAAACGAAAAGAAAGACAGCGTGACAAAAGTAATTAATGTGCACAACATTTCAGGGTATTGTTTTTATGTTAAATCACATTATGAAGATTTTTACCCTTCAAAGCTTTTTCAATATTCTGGCGAAAATGCATCTAAGAAATTCATAGAGGATTTAGAAAATGTTATAAGAGAAATAGATAGGGTGCCTTCGAAGGAAATGATTTATAGATTCGAGGATAATCAGAATTTTGAGAAAGCAGAAAAATGCTGGATATGTGGAGAGGCATTTTCGGAATGTAAAAGAAAGACAAAGGAGAAGAAGAAAGATAAAGAGGAAATATGTCCAGAATGTAAAGAACCACTTAAAAAATGTAATGGTATGAAAAAAGAAAGAGACCATTGTCATTATACTGGTGAGTATAGGGGAGCCGCGCACAGTGTGTGTAATTTAAAATTTAGAAGAGCCACTTTTACACCCGTATTCTTTCATAATTATAGTAACTATGATGCTCATTTATTTATAAAAGACTTAATGAGTACACCTGGTGAGACGAGTTGTATACCAACAAACAAGGAAAGTTATATAAGCGTGTCTAAAAATGTGCCAGTAGAATACACTGTAGTAGATATGAAAACAGAAGAAGAAATAAAGAAAATTAAAACGCATCAGATCAGATTCCTTGATAGTTTAAAATTTTTAGGTAAAAGTTTAGATAAATTAGCTAGCACTCTAGCTAAGGAGGACAAGACTAATCTTATGAAATATTTTGAGGGGGAAAAGCTTGAATTGGTCTCTCAAAAGGGTATATTTCCATATGAATGGTTTGATAATCTTAGTAAATTAGAGGAAACAAAGTTACCCAAACAAAGAGAATTTTACTCAAAGCTTAAATACAGTGGAATTGGGAAGGAGGATTATCAACATGCATTAAATGTATGGAAAACCTTCGAGATGAAAACTTTTAAAGATTATCATGACTTATATAATAAGACTGATGTTTTACTGTTGGCGGATGTCTTTGAAAATTTTAGGAATGTTTGCTTTAATAATTATGGATTAGACCCATCTTGGTTTTATACAGCGCCGGGATTAGCTTGGGAGGCAATGTTAAAAACTACTAAGGTAAAATTAGAATTATTATCAGACCCTGATATGATTTTATTTATTGAAAACGGAATAAGAGGAGGTATCTCAACCATTTTTAAACGATTTGCAAAAGCAAATAATTTATATATGGGTAAAAAATATGAACCAAATGAACCATCTAAATTTATTACTTATTTAGATGCGAATAATCTCTATGGTTGGGCAATGTGTCAAAAACTTCCCATTGGTAATTTCAAATGGATGGATGAAAATGATTTAGAAAATTGGCAGAGTCACCCTTGTATATTAGAGGTTGATTTAGAATATCCTAAAGAATTACATGATTTACATAATGATTTTCCGTTGGCTCCTGAAAGATTAAAGACTGGTAAAGTTGAGAAACTTATACCTAATTTATATGATAAAAATAAATATATATTACACCATGAAAATTTAAAGTTGTATTTAAGTTTAGGTCTAAAGCTTAAAAAGATTCATAGAGGGTTAACTTTTGATGAGAGTGAATGGTTAAAACCTTATATCGCTAAAAGTACTAGACTAAGAGCAAGAGCTAAAACCGCATTTGAAAAGGATTTCTTCAAACTTATGAATAATTCTGTATTTGGTAAGACTATGGAGAATATTAGGAATAGAGTAGATATAAGATTAGTTAGTATCAGAGAAAAAGCAGAAAAATTAACCGCTAAACCAAACTATTACGACATAACCGCCCTTGATGAAAATTTATGTATAATTCAAATGAAAAAACCACGTTTATATTTTAATAAACCTATTTATGCGGGGATGTGTATTTTAGATTTAAGTAAGGCATTGATGTATAACTTTCATTATAATTATATTAAAGATAAATATGGAGAAAAAGTAAAACTTCTTTTTACAGATACAGATAGCTTAATGTATGAAATAGAAACAGAAGATTTTTATAAGGATATAAGTGATGATGTTAGAGATTGGTTTGATACAAGTGATTATCCAGTTGATCACCCTTCAGGTATTCCCACCGGATTAAATAAGAAAGTTGTAGGTAAGTTTAAAGATGAGACAAGTTGCAAGATTATTGAGGAGTTTGTGGGTCTCAGGTCTAAACTATACTCTTATAAAATGTGCGACGATGAGGAGGAGAGTAAAAAATGTAAGGGTATTAAAAGGCATGTAGTAAAAGCATTTATTAAACATGATCATTATAAAAAAGTGTTTGTTTGAAAATAAAACACAATTAAGGAGAATGGTAGTTATTAAGAGTCATAATCATGAGTTGTATACTGAAGAGGTGAATAAAGTCGCCTTGAGCGGAAACGACGATAAACGCTATATCCTAGGAAACAATATCGATACATTAGCTTTGGGACACACTAAGATAAATACACAGATCTTAGGAAATTTACTACGTATAGGCAGAATATATATCACATGACAGAGTAAAAAATGTTGTAATTTCGCTCATATAGCTATATGGGTGAAAATATGAGACGTGTTAACTAGGATGTTGTTTAGCAGCATAACCATAGACGTGGTTGGGGTTAGATTTATCACAGATAGGGATTTTAGCTCATATAGCTAGCTATATGGGTGAAAAATACAAATCGTTGGGATGTAGTTTTGGGGAGGGGGGTGGTTGGGTGTGAGAGGAGGAGCGTCCTAGTTTTTTGTTGACCTTGACCTAGTTTTTTGTTGACCTTGACCTAGTTTTTTTGTTGACCTTGACCTAGTTTTTTTGTTGACCTTGACCTAAATTGGATTTAAGCAGGGGGGTGGTTGGGTTTGAGAGTTAGCCAGGGAGGGGGTTGGATTTAGATTTGAGGAGGGGATGGTTGGGATTGAGAGTTAGCCAGGGAGGTGGTTGGATTTAGATTTGAGGAGGGGATGGTTGAAATTGGATTTAAGCAGGGAGGTGGTCAAACATTAATTTAATCATACACATGGTCGGATTTCAGAGTTAGCCAGGGAGGTGGTTGAATTATTAATTTAAGCAAGGGGATGGTTGAATTTGGATTTGAGGAGGGAGGTGATCAAACATTAATTTAATCATACACATGGTCGAGTTTGGGAGTTAGCCAGGGATATGGTTGAATTTTAGGTGGTTGTGGTTTTTTAAAGATGGTTGATGATATGGTTAATTTAGTGGTGTGCCAACCATGGTTTTAAAAAGTTCAACCATATAAATTTTAAAGAGGGAGATGGTTAATTAATTGAACCACGCATATGGGTAGATTTAGATGGATGAGGGGATGGCTAAAACCCAGAACTCTCTCTTTATATCTACTGTAGCATTTTGATATTTTAGAATTTGTACCTTATATCTGCCCCTTTTGATTCAGGGGCAAAACTTTTATTTTAACTTTCACGACGACTCCATTTTGTAACTAGCTTCTTATCTTATATATGATATAAAAAGCACGAATAGTCACGTGGTCTAAGTAAGATAGAAAATCTCGTGCCGTGATATATGGGAAATATACACTCGCTAACGCTCGTGTATATTTCCCATATACCACGACACTCGTTTTCTATCCCTTATGTCGAGTTCCCGGTCCGTGTGAGGTAGCAACTTAGGGTTTGTTATACTGCAATAGAGATTTAAAAAATAAAAAACGCAAAAAAGGTTCTTATCTCTTTAACCTTTTACCACACAATCTAGACTTTTAACTACCATAATATGGAACGCTTCTGAAAACATTGTAGGAAAAGGAGACAATGCTGTTTTTTGTTTTACCTTTTCACAGATAAATCCCTCCTTTTTTAGCAAATTTGAAATTTACTGTCTGCAAAATACTTTGGAAATGGTCCACTTTAAAATTTTGTCTTGTGGTAAAGGGTTAACCATAAAGTTTTAGACTGGTCCACAATGAAAGCTTTTGCAGACCTCAAATTAAACGTGACTCAAAAACTGAAATATGTTTTTGGAAGGGAGGAAAACATTGTGGGAAAAGGAAAAGATGCCGGTCACGGGTTCCCAATTTTCTTTAAAAGCCTTTTTCCTAAAGGTGGTTAAAGAGGCCCTGATACTCATTTTCAGCCAGTTTTAACTCATTTTGTCTTTATTTTATCAAACTATAGTCATTCTCATATCTTCATGCCAAATATTGCGTCTCACGGTTGCAAGGTTGCTTAGATTACGGTCGATAGAAAATGCATTTCGCTGAGTTGAGGCTTTCCATGTAAACAGACTCGTCGTTTCCGGTGTTTGAATCGAAGATTTCGATATGTCCGTTATACACTCGGGTAGATTCGTATGATGATCATGCATTCTGTCACGTGACTATATTTGACCTTCGCCCTGTGTCTAATGAGGTAAACGAAGGAAAATGGAGGCTTCTCTGTTGCAGCCTCGATTTTCAGACGGAGGTCGCGGCCTATATATGCAAAGTACACCGTATCCGACTCTAGGCGGAAACCAACGATAAATTTCCGTGACGCACCGCCATTGTTTACAGCTCCGATTGTCAGCCACTTTTCTTCTGACCAATGTTCGGTTTCTAATGCAAATCTCTGTGTTTCTTTTTTTCAAGTACACCATATATGTCAGTGATTTATCTATGTTTACACAAAGGACTTATTTCTGTACCATTCTATTTTAACAGCGTTTTTGCTCACCGGCTGTAGACGGGCATCTTTGAAGGTCGGGGTTGTGTGGCAAAGGGAAAATACTGATTAATGGCGTTTTCAACATAATTTCAGTTCCATTGAGGAGACCAATGCAACTCCTGTGGTTTCTCTTCACAAATATTTCGTTTAAGATCCTTTCAAAGCCACTAGACCCTGTCTGACATTAGTGTTTGGTGAAGAGAGAGAGAGAGAGAGAGAGAGAGAGAGAGAGACAGAGAGAGACAGACAGACAGACAGAAGACAGGCAGGCAGGCAGGCAGGCAGACAGACAGAGACTTTTTAGGGGGTAAATTAATGAATAAAGACAATATGATAAGATTGCGGACAGTATAAAAGAATGGATAAATAGATGATTGATTTAAAGAAGATTTTATATTCGATATCAGGTGTTGTTTTGATTTTTAAAACATTTAGTACCCCTGGGCTACGTCTATTAACATACCAGTACTGGTTTCCAGGGCTTAGCGTTTCGATTCTATAGTTGTGGGGACAAAATACTTTTACGTTTGATTTTCGAAACAGATTTTGAGTCTTTGTTTGGTTTCAGAGACAGATGAGCGCATGAAACTTTTTTCTAAATGGTCGTTTAATTCAATCAATCAATCAATAAATTCGGTTAATCAAAAACTACACAACAATATTTTCATAGTTTAGATAGACTAATGTTGGACAGCATTTTTCAATTGTGACAAAATCAGTCGTCTGTATTTTCAGAAATTTGGTCACGTTTCATCGAGAGAAAGTTTCGGACTGAAGGGTATAAACGGGAAATCTGCAGAGCTTTTGTCATTAGTAGTTTCTTACCGACAACTAAATATTTGAAAGGAAGCCCTCATCCATCGGCACCGACGGACATATTCTGAGCCGGTCCACAAAATCGGATCCTTTGTTATATTTATTTGTGTAATTTAATTTCAGTTCTTTGCCAGCAGAAAATGGAAAAAGTTCAAGACAATAATTCACTCTTTCAGGACAGCAAAACTCTATCTTATTTGCTAACTTAATGGCAATATCAGCCTGAAATTATGTCCTTGACGTAATATTTCGGCCAGGGTCAACCCATGGCACAAATGATTTAGACAATACTGTACACGTTCTATAACTTTCCATGCTGTAGAAACACGTTGAAAGCCAAGAGCATTGAATGAAATTCTCTTTTTTTCGATTTTAAAGACTTAAGAACACATAAGTACAAAGAATGACAATGCCATTTTCCTTGCGTTCTTTTCAGCCGATATCTTTTTGAACCGAAAGACCAACACAACATTCTCCTATCAGAGCCAATGGCTCCGATTATGAAGTTTCCTACCCGTGAGATTGGCTTTACGATTGCATAGTGACTCACCCGTTATTTGAACGCCAAATTGTTACTTTCTTACTGCATGTAACCGTCCAGGGCCCGGTCTCACTAAAAAGCTTAAGTCTCTTATTTTGCTCATATCCACTGACGGACTCATTTTCGGACTTAATTTGAGTTCATTTTGAGAGATAATATAAACAGACTGTTGTAACATTCTCAAATCCTAACACAACACATCAGACTCAACTCAGCAAAATAATGGACTTGAGTCTCTTAACTAAGTTATGTACGGAGCCCGGTAGGTGTCATGCTCTACACATTTTTTATTTCGAAATAACGAAATCCTAAATCGCTCAAACGAAATACTATTTCGAGAAAACGAAATACTATTTCGAGAAAACGAAATACTAAATCGTTAAAACGAAATACTATTTCGAGAAAACGAAATACTATTTCGAGAAAACGAAATAATAAATCGTTAAAACGAAATGCTATTTCGAGAAAACGAAATACTATTTCGAGAAAACGAAATACTAAATCGTTAAAACGAAATGCTATTTCGAGAAAACGAAATACTATTTCGAGAAAACGAAATACTATTTCGAGAAAACGAACTACTAAATCGTTAAAATGAAATGCTATTTCGAGAAAACGAATTACTATTTCGAGAAAACGAAATAGGTACGTTCGGAACACTTGGTTGTCATCGTATACAGACTGTGTAGTCGCGGGCTTTTTCGTCCATGGGCTTGTTCGTCCCAACTGGTTTCTCGTCGGTCCGGGCTTGTTAGCCCCAAGTTATGCACCTAAGAACCAAAGATGTTAATAATACACACTTCACTGATTTTGATAGGTTTATATAAATAGATGTTGACTGCACATAATCCCCGATCATTTTACTCAACATAATATATAAATCTGTGCAAAAATATTCTTCCCCATCATTACGCTTAGAGATGAAATCAAAGTACAGAAAAATATTTATGGATATGGACATGAATTTTCAATTTATAGTGTATTGTAGGACGGTAAGCCGTAGGAAAGAGGCGCTGCAGTACTGGCTACCGCGATATAACTGCAATATTGCTGAGAACGGCTTTGAGCAACAAAATCAAACAAACGAACTCTGTATTCCTTAACACAGTACTTTTTACGAATAACATGGTACAACGAACCCATAGTAAATGTTATTTTGCCAACAAAAGGCAATTAACATGCCAGTGTGTCTTGAAGAATAGAGGATAGTTCAATAAACGACCAAGAGAAAGTTTTATTTAAAGTACTTTTATATGTAAAATAACAACTCATTTTAGAAGGCACATAGCACTATACATTCAAACACGATCGATAAGAAAGTGTGGGACGAACAAGCCCAGGCGGATAAGCCCGAGGACGAACAAGCCCAGGGACGAACTGGTTTTGGGACGAAAGAGCCCGGAGTCACTCATCTCACATGGCCATGCCGGACGATAACAGCCAAGTGTTCCGAACATACCTATTTCGTTTTCTCGAAATAGCGTTTCGTTTTATCGAAATAGCATTTCGTTTTAACGATTTAGTATTTCTTTTTCTCGAAATAGTATTTCGTTTAATCGAAATAGCATTTCGTTTTAACGATTTAGTATTTCGTTTTCTCGAAATAGCATTTCGTTTTAACGATTTAGTATTTCATTTTCTCGAAATAGCATTTCGTTTTAACGATTTAGTATTTCGTTATTTCGAAATAAAAAATGTGTAGAGCATGACACCTACCGGGCTCCGTAGTTATGTCTGTTTTCTTTGCTGATTTGTTTTTCAACCCTGGTTTTTAGAACCTTCCTAAAGGCTTTGATTGTTAGTGACATGCGTCTCGAATAAAAATTCAACTTAAGTCGGAATATGAGTCAGGGGATTTGAGCAAAGTAGGAGACCTAAGTTTTTTTTGTGAAACCAAGCCCAGTTTCCAGGGAAAAGCATAATTATTTTGTATTTATCGGCGATTAACAAAAAAAAAAAATCCTCAGCAAACAATCTAAATAGATCTCTCGGAAAAAAATACTCTCCCTATGTCTGTTTATATTCATGATAAAAATGACTTTTTTTTCTCAGGTGTCTTATTCTGCAATATCTGTCAGAATTTTTTTACTTCAAAGGAATGCCATCTTTCTTCGACAAAAAAATTAAAATGTTGTAATTCTGAAAGTGCATTTAAAACATTTACTCTTTCGTCATCCTATCCTTGGTTTACTGAGCGTGATTCAATGCACTTTTGAGTACAGTGTAGATCTAGATCAGACTGCACAGATCTGCTGTCAGATATTAACCTACACCGTCCGGTTCGTTGAGATTTTTCCTGGCTAAGAAAAAAATTGAAATCGAAATATTTAAGCTTTTGCTAGTGGCTAGAAACCCCCTTATCAATTTACTCAGCAGTTGAAGGGTTACAACGTCAATTGTATGTTTTTTTTAGAAACAGGTAATATTTCACAGTAAATTTTATGAACTTTGACAGGAATGACGTACAGTAATGTACTTTCAAAATGTCCGTACTTTGAAGGTTCTAGTAACCACTTCCTATGTCGTATTACAAGTGGGCTGTCTGGCTTTCCCTTAACCTTGCTTGTCTGTTGGTTCATAGATGAGCCATGCTCTGGGAAAAGGGGACTTATTGCAAATCTATGATGCATAATACCAAGCAAGTCATCACATAATTATGGATCCATAAATTATATTCTAGAATTTACAAAAAGCAAAATGTTTCGACCCGTGTCAGCCTGCGCGGACTGCGCAGGCTGACATGGATCGATACTTTTTGTAGATGTATTAAATCCCCTTTTCACAGAGCGTGGCTCAATCGTATCTTTCTTACACTTTACCAAACGATAAAATCTGAAACCAGTCCAAATTGAAAGCGTTTGTAGCCCGCTCAGATGATGGGAATTGTCTAAGTAAGGACAGAAAACATTGTGGGAAAAGGAGAAAATGCTGGTTACTAGCATGTTCTCCTTTTCCCACAATGTTTTAAAGACCTTCATCCCGAGGGTCGTGTAAACTCGGGGATTGCTCGGTAAAGGTTTAACGCTACTTAAAGAATATTTAAGCCAGCGGGTATGGCGATAGCTTGATAAGATTTCTAACGTCTTAGTTACAGAGCTGTGGAGAGCTGCTTAAAGTCCCAATAACTGCCAAAAGTAAACAAAGCGGGTGTTTGAATGCATTTGAATTTAAATCATACTTTTTATAAGTATGGCAATTATTCTGAAGATAACAATCTGTTATCGTACGGTCGGAATTTTAAAATCAGGTAAAAAGTAAACAAAAGACAGACCAACCTGGCAACTTTTGACCTTCTTTTAAAATTCACTTTTTCTGCCAGCGACTAACACTTCGACTGGCTGTCCAATAACAGATTGTCACCTTCACAATAATTTCCATAATTTTAACGGTATAATTTAAATTTAAATAAATTTCATAGCCGCTTTGTTTACTTTTGTCATCTACTGGGACTTTAACTTTTCCTTTCGAAAACTTGCGTATGAATACAGAAAAGGGTTATTGCTTTATCATTCTATTAATAGCATTTATTGTCTTATTATGAATCAATAAAAATCTGTAACATTCAGTGATAAGAGATCAAATGAAACCGTCATAAAATAACCTTTACATCATCTAAACGTCGATTTATGCCCTTTTTGTAGAGGGTACAACTTGGAAAGCTTTAGAAGACAAGCACAGGGTAAGATACCAATGTAAATAATGTGTGGTCTGATCTTATTTTTTCCACCGTCCAATACCATCTTCAATAACTTTACAAAAAGGACGTACAAAACTGCAAGTGAGCGTTTTCTTTATTTCACACAGGCTCGAAATGTTGAGTGTCATCCTGGGGATGCCTTAAAGATTAAAAAAGAATATATCTGTAAATGGTGTAGTGGTATGATTTTCATTGTTCTTCAATTCTAAAGTTTAATTCCTGATTATAAAATATGTAAAAAACTTTACTTTTTTAAGAAAGAGAAAACAAAAGATGAAAATACACACAAAATTGTAAGAATGGAGAGAAATAAAAGACTAACATTCCTTTTAGATAACAAGCCATCGTTGTTTCCCATATATAACCATAAATAACGAAGGTGATTTAAGGCTTTACCAAACGACAAAATTTTAGACTAGTCCAAATTCAAAGCATTTGCAGACGAAAAAATAAACTTGACTCAAAAAATGAAATTTGTTCGCGGGAGTTTGGAAAACATTGGCAGCATTTTCTCCTTTCCCCACAATGTTTTCAAAAATGTTGTTTTCTGCATGGTCATTAAATCAAGGGATTTTGTGGTAAAGCATTAAGTCGTCTGCAATAAGTGAGATTAAAAGAAACAAAATGGGAACAAAAAGTGTTTTTGCATGATCGAATTCGTTTCGTTCACTTTCACATCATTTTTAATACGTATTTTTTGTCAAGAGTTTTAGTTCAATAATTCCCAATTCCCAACATGTCTGTACTGTTTTCAATCCTAGACTAGTAAATTGTATTCGTCCAGCCACTCAGTAATGTGGACATTTATCTTATGTTTCCATACTGACTACTTTCCATATAATAAAGAATATTCCGTGAATCAGTGTTGAGCACATGTCATTAGTAGTGCAGGGGTTCGTTGTTCGGTGACGTCTTGCTTGTCGCGTAGCAACAACCTTTGGCAAGGCAATGCAAAGCCCCAGTATGTATATGCTAAGGGGATACATGAATTTGTCAGTTGTGATAAACCTCAAATAATGTTGAAATCAGCGTAAAAAATCATAAGAAAACCCAAATTTATAAAATGTGCGTCTTTAATACTGTGTTATTGAATGGTACTACAGCTATCAAGTTTTAGCTTGAAACATACTGGAAAAAGTTCAACTTGCCAATATTTCTGAAAGCCAATATTCTTATTCTCATCTGAAATGTATAGCAAAATTGGTAAAACTTGGCATCATATTTTTGGGATCAAACTAGGGTGATGCGGCAGTATGGAAATTGAAGAAAAGTTTTGGTTCGTATACGTTTGTTTCTTTCGTGTTGAGATGGACAAATGAAGATGAAGAAAGTATATATGAGAAGCTTGAATGAAAGTTTTCGTAATCCGAGATTGAAATACAAAAATGCTTTTCTTGATTGCATACATGTACACCATCACCGAGATGCCACAATTTCCCTTTCTGCGAAGAAGTCTGCCCAAATATAAAATGACAGTCAGGGACAATCAAGGACACGTGTTACTGGACATTTGTGAAACCTCAAATGGAGCCATAGTATGGGACTCATGGTATTTATACGAGGAACAATATGCTCTGTCAAAAGGGAGCTTAATGCATCTGCAAAAAGTGTCTAAGTAACATTCTACCTCACAATCCAGTTGGTTTTTAAGTTGGAATGCGAAGCATGCCAACTTAGATTTAGCAAAACCGGAAAATGAAAACAGAATAATTCATTCCGGGTACCCGAAGAACACAACACAAGGATATGAATACACCAGGGACTGGTTTTCATCTCAACTTGCCATGGACGACCCGTTTGTAATAACCGAAGATAATAATATGGGACATGTATTACTTTCGGGACAAATATGCATAAATAGCCATCGAAACCTTCGTAGACTTGTTTTTAAAAGATTCAAAAAGAAAGTAAAGACAGCGTATGAATATGTAGCTGTGCTTCAGTGTTTGCTTATTTGGTAATCACGTGATCTTTATTTTTCAGAAAACAAGTTTCAGTTTCCAAACGGCCTAGTTTCACTTTCTAAACGGCCTTATTGCACACTTTAAGAAAATAGTTCATATACATTTTGTCAATAATTTTGTTAAAAACGTCATTGAAGGAAGACAAAGTCTTGTGAATATTTATTAACATAAAAAACTCTTTCGATTAAAACTATTTGCATTTCATTACTTCCCTTAATATCGCGAAATCAAGTATCAACAGCGCGCATTGACTTCATTTGATAGTTGGTGGATGCACAGAATCATCTTGGGGTTAAGTAAACAGTTTTAATATCGATGAATTTTTTAATTTTGGATCACGAACAATAAATATCGAGTCGATGTATCAATCTTCGCGTGTATAAAGGTTGCAGGAATAAAGTTTTAGTTTGCGACTGGCGTGAAAATTGTGTCTCGAGAGGTCACTGTATAAAAACTAAACTGCCGATTTCAAGAGCAGTAGCGTTTACTTGATTTCACGCGATTTATTATTACTAATTGTATTTTCTTGAAACTCGGAGTATATGTTCACTATCAAAACAGCAACCTATGCCATCAAGGGAAATAACTCCAAATGCATTTTGTAAGAATTTTGTCCCTTTTTCGATTTAGATCTTTTTCACTATCCAGCACCCACAGCCGAGCGTGGCACCAGCATGCGGCGCTCTTGTTACTGTTTAAGCCTGTACTTTCTGTCTGTCTGTCCACAGTTGACATGCAGACTGAGTCTCTATTAGTATACATCCAATTTTTAGGCAGCATAATACATGTTATAGGGGTCAGCTATAGTTGTGCTTGTTGCAGCAATAGCTCCTTGGCTTAAAACTTCAAAATCACAATTTAAGGTTTGTCAAAAATCTTGACTTGAATGACCTTCGCAAGTCCATTTTCCCTGGAATGATCGGACCATATCTTAACAGTGTTGCACAACTGTTTATCTACATCGGATATGATTTTCATGCCCCACATCGAAAGATCGGAAGCATAATTATTGTTGTCGAGCCCGCTTGTGGTGAGTGAGACAGAGCGTTACAATGTCGTTTTGGCGTCCATCTGGAAAAAACTTAGCATTTCCTTATCACTCCAAAATTATTCAAATTACATAGAACAATGCTCATATTTTTCATGTAGACACCTTTCGTCAATATGCACCTTATGAGGGTCATATGTCCTAGACCAGAGTCAACTTTTAACCCAGATCACGCTAAGAATGTACTTCCTGTCAATATGCATATAATGAGGGTCACAAGTCCAATGTCAATGTCAATATTTTGATCCTTTCTTCAAAAGTTATCACAGAAACTTAACATTTAAATAAAAATGTTCATATTTGGTACGAATGTAACAGTCATGGATAGAGATCTGCTGATGAGAAGGTCATAGTAATCTGACAAGGTCGAAGTCAAACATCAAAGCCATTCACCAGATAATTGGCTGTTACAGAGGCATTTGTTTTTCACAAAAAAAAGTCTTGTTTTGCAAAAAATATCATGGTCGAAAGTTAGCATGCATGTGCTTGAAGTTCAGGTTGTAAACTCTTCCAAAATATCACATTTTCTTTTGTTTTCCGTGTGAAAAATTGTCAGATGTCCGATCAGGTTTCTCAAAATTCCTCACTTTCAGCCATGTAATATGAAAATGTTTCACTTTGAAGCAAACTACTCTAATCACCAACGAAGCAATCTTTCATTTCAAATAAACTGAGGTATCTATAGACCTCATGAAAACTAGGAATAACATAAGAAAGAAAGGTTTCAAAGACATCGTTAAAAAAACATAGAAAGAAACAAGTTTGTATTGCATTTACCGCATTCCAACTTAGCAGTGCTTTCAGTGCTTTAATTTAAATTGATGTTATTGATCTATAATATTTTTATATAAGACCAAGTGTATACAAGCTCATAAAACTTCTAAATAGCTCCAATCTTAGAGTTTTGAATAATCTATCTCTGTTTTGTATCAAAGCTCTAAATGTAATAAAAGAAAAATTAAATATAATTACACAAGAAAATTAAATACCTATAAAATCATTAACTCCAGGAAAGATGTTTGTTTAGGCAGCCTCTTCCGCTTATTTCACTCATTTCATTTATTTTATTTTAGTCATTTCATTATTTTCTAATGTATTACTTTTGATAGCTACATGTATAATGTCCATGTATTGTTTGTCCATTATTTGTTTGATTGTTTGTTTGTTTGTTTACGTCTATCTTTTCCGCATGTATTTGTACATGAAATTGACGAGGAACCTCATGGTTCAAGTCAAAGAATAAAACTATTGAATTGAATTGAATATAATTATCTGATGACTTACTAGTTACTACACATCACGGAGATGCATTAAACCCCTTATTGTCAGAGCATGGCTCAGTTGTTTTAATCAGCCCTCATCGCAATTGAGTATTCGGTGCTGCTTCAAGAGGCCATTAGTATACATACGAAATATCATATTTTATTATATACCTGAAAAATTTTCGGCTCATATAATGCGTCGCACGCGGATAAAATATCACCCAAAAAATCCGTATCTACACACATTGAAATACGGCTCCAAATATGGTATGGTGACGAAAAGATGACGTAACTCACGCGCGGTACATGTATGTATTCATTTGCAATTTTATTGGTCAAAATTTTACCCTGTAATATTCATCCGCCATTCATGAAAACGAAGTTACTGGCAACTACACCATTATTTGTTTTATTTTGTCTACCGTTTTCGGATAAAATGTCAATATTTCGCAATATTTTGTCGTTGAAAAGTTGAAGTTATATAATAAAAGGAATATTATGCTGTAGTGACTTTCATAGTGCTTGTATTTACTTCTCGCTGCGTGAGAAAATATTGGCATCTAAATTGCTAAATTTGCAGTCGTTGAAAACTTCGAGCCCCGGCTTACGAGCCTTAAGTAGGTCAACTCGGATGAGACAACAGTTGCCTATAAGGTAACTGTGCAAAATCCTTAACCACCCAACCTGATCTAAAAAGAATTTTCATCGTGGTTTTTTTCTTCTCATAAAAGAAGTCAATAAGTTAGTGGTAAAAATTTCTCAGTTTATGACCTTTATTTATGACGACAAAACTTTATTTAATTTTTTACTACATGTTAATTGGTTTCGAATGATTTCTTACTACAACGAAACGTAACGTAGGCGAAAAACATGATTAAAAGTGACATTAAAAATCATAATATAATAATTAATATGAATTTTAATGGTTTGCTATCACCGTTCTTTTTTCATCTTTATGTTTGTTTTATGCCCACTGAACATACATGTAATTCTTTAGCTTATCGTTTCTGTCATTATTCGTAAACTTGAAACAAGTTTAGTTGAATCCGCTGAAAGCGTAGACGAAGATCACACTGCACAGGGTCCACATCTTCATTTTGAGGAATAACGTTGAACTCATGAGCGAATGTTGAATATGGCTAAGAAAATTTGTGATAATTTACAGAAATGTATAGATCCATAAGGCAGAAAAAAGTAAAAGCTTGCAAGATCGGTCCTTATTACCAAGTAAAACGTGTACATGTATCACAGTCAATTCAAAATTCTCATTATGTTTGAAAACTACAAACACTTTCTTGCGTGTAATACATATATGAACCATGCTCTGGCAAAACGGGGCTTTATTAATTTCTGTGATGCAGTATACCAAGGAAGTCATCACACGATTATGGATCCATAAAATCCAGTAAGTCTGCTGGTCCTTTGACATGCAGAAATTTTACGAATAGCAAAAAAGTTTCGATTCATGTCAGCTTGCGCACTTCGCGCAGGCTGACATGCGTCGATACTTTTTGCAGATGCATTAAAGCCCGTTTTCACAGAGTATGGCTCATATTTATTGGCAATTTATTTCAAGTTGTAAATGGTCCGTCTTATGCAAAAGAAAATACAAAAGAGTAAAATTAGAAGTTGTAATAAATATTTTACCTATATGGTTTTTCAGCAACCAGTTTATGATTACATCAAAGGCAAAACAATTTCTAGTGGCTAGACGGGAGAAAGTAAAAATAGTTTTCATATTTGTAATATTGCCATTCTTGTACAGCCTACTTATTTGTTATATTTTTCCATTGATGACACATGTTGACGGAGGAGAAAACCGTTACTTCTGAATGGGAAAACGCTCGATGTAAAAAGACATAAATTGTTAGTACATGTATATGATAGAACACGAAACCATGATTTCAAATATTTATCCAACTTCAATGACATGGATATTCATTACATGACAGAATTAATCCATTTTTATGAATATATAAACACATTACATGTCAGTAATAGTATATGAGCCACGCTCTGAGCGGAAGACTTGTAAACATCTGGGGTACATTTCACTAAACTGCGTAGATTTACGCAATTTTTTGGGGATTGAATACACAAACATACGATTCTTGCTTCACCCAAAGTTACATGTACGAACTGGCGTAAAGTTATGCAAATATTCAGTCAAATCGTTAAGTTATGCCGTTCGATGAAACTTGTTCTCAGACTTGATGCTTGCTTACAAAAACTGCGTACGCAAATTTCGTGCATACCCAGGTGAAAGAAAGGTACCCCAGGTTTTGGGTCACTTGAGGGTGTGGGTTCGAGCCCCACGACTGGCAATCTAAAAAGTACTAATTGTCTTTTGGATGAGACGTTAAACCGAGGTCCCGTGTGACGATGCTTTACATCGAGCACGTTAAAGAACCAGGCGTAACTTAGGATGTTTCGTCCTGTATCTGCACTATCCCCCGTAACATAACTAACAGCCTTCAGGGGGCGTCGCCCATATGGGCAACCGGTGGCGACGATAATTAAAAATAAATTCAATCAATCAAATCGGCCATGTTCGGTGATTATGGGGTTTAATATATCTGCAAAAGGTATCGACTCATGTCTACCTGAGCAGTCTGCGAAGGCTGACCTGGTTCGCATCGTTTTGACATTCGTTAATTTTCTGTATGTAAAAGGACCAGTCTACCTAATGATTCAGTCGGTTCTTAGACAAAATAGACAAAATAAATTTTATAGATCCATGATTTTGTGTGTCTTGCTTGCAATCATGCATCACGGATATATTTTAAACCCCTTTTGCAGAAGCATGACTTATGGCATTTTGTTTACATATCTACAAGAACAGAACCATTGTTTTGAAATCAATCTGAAATGATACTTTTGTTTTAAACCAGATTGTGGTTACGTTGTATCACTAGTATAAAACACTTGTTTTAAACCAACAATATAATTTCAGCTTCATTTCAAAACCATTGTTTTGTTTTAATCAGTATGTTAACCGTTTACCAAACGACAAAGCAAGTGTGACTCAAAAACCGAAATTTCTCTTCGGAAGATTAGAAAACATTGTAGGAAAAGGAGAAAATGCTGGTTACCAGCATTTTCTCTTTTTGCCACAATGTTTTCAAAAGCATTCTTTGTTAGGGTCGTTATGTGGTAAAGAGTAAACAGAATGCCATTTGATTGTTGTATACCCAGAGTATCATTTGGATAGTATATCCATTTTTCTCTGTAACTATTGCCTCGACCCCTTTGTCAGTTCTAGTAAATGATAACTGCTATGCATATGTGCTGAGAGAATTAACAAAACTGAAGTTTATAAACACAAAATGAATTAGCATTCTATTAACCCGTTGACTATTACATGCGAGCCCTCCTCTGTTAAAAAGGAGGTATAATGCAGGCTGACACGAGTCCAAACTTTTTGCTACTGGTCAATGTTCTGCATGTCAGATACCGATCGACCTCAAGGATTCAGTCGTTTGTTGACAAAATAGATTTTACGGATACTTAATTATGTGATAACTTGCTTGGTACGATAAATCACGGAGACGCATTATATACCCTGTTGCCAGAGTATGGATCATATAAATTAAAACTTCCATATAATCCAGTGTTTTAACGATCCTGAGGAAGCAGGCTTTTTGAAAACATAGTGAGGAAATGAGAAAATGCTTATAACCATCATTTTCTAGATTTGCCATAATGTTTTTTATCCTTTCTACAATAAAATCCGTCGAAACAGAGTCAGTATAGCGCTCTATCTTTGCTACCGGAAAATTCACGATGAGCTTGAGACGGTACGGTGCTTAAATAAATGTCCAAATATGAAAATAAATTACCTTAGCGTCTTATTATTGAGATCAGAGTGCTGCCGAACGTACTGGTTTAACAGGAGTTCCAGGACCGTATGGGTGCAATGACTACCGTGTTTCGACAGAAGTAATGTTGAGAACTACACCAAACACCTTACAAACGAATACAACCCATACATTAATCAGGTAGCACTGAAAGACTCCGAAAAGAAGAGGGAGATTTGGGTTGGAGACGATGTTATATACACACAAGCGTTATTGTGTCAAATTACTAAAAATGGGCCAAAAGTCGGGCCTCATTTCAATAACAGAAATTTGATACTATTTACTCAGTGTTTTTTTTACGAGGCTTCTGAATTCTTTTGTAATAAAATGTGAAAGGGTGAAACGGTGTGTATTTTATAAAAAAAAAAGTTTGTATTGTGCGTATGCTAAAAATGTGTTACTTCTAAAAGACAAACTTCCAAGATTTTCGGAGGACTTGACGGACCACGTGAGTTCTTAAATCTTTCTTACCTTTATGCCTATTAACTCTTTATCTCCGGCTCTGCCAACTTCTTTCCGAGGATAGATGATAGTCATTGCGAGAGGCCTCTCTCACCGCTGACCATTGCTTCAGCGATGGTTCTGTTGGAAAGCAGCCGGTGGCTTGAAAAGAATATTGAGGGGGAGTACTGGTAAATGACCACCGCGATATACTTGAAGTCACAGGTGCCTGATATATCTGGTGTCATACAACCCCTCTATATAGATACAATAATTTATTATAATGTCTTTATTATATCTATATAGAGGGGTTGTATGACACCAGACATGTCAGGCACCTGTGCTTGAAATAATGTTGAAAACGACGTTAAACACCATACAATCAATCAATAAAGTACTTTATTTCATGCTTTCCGGTAGGTTATCGAGAAATATCGGTGAAAAATATTTTTCGATATTCCATGGTTACGACCAGTGAAAATACCAATTTTTATATTCTAACTCTTCAGTTGAAGGCGGAAACAGTTGTTCCCGCGCACTAGTTACCAAGGTAAAATGCGCGTGCCTCACAACCAGATCGAAACATGACGTAATTTACCTTACATTTCTCGCGCTTGACGTAATATTGTAATACGTTGCTATGCGGAGGGGGTACGCCACGGGGAATAACCGAAAAGAACTGTACTGGATTTTGATTAATTTCCCCCGGAAAGGGTTAAAAGCATGAAATAAATAGAATATTTGTTTTTTTCCGTAAAAGATCGAAATGTATTTCATCTCGTGAACCTCAACGGTAATATTTTCACTCGTGGCTGCGCCACTCGTGAAAATATTACCGATGATGTTCACTCGATGAAATAAATTTCGATCTTTCACCGTAAAAAAACAAATATGCTCTATTTATTTACTCTTTACCAGACAACAAAAGCTTTCCTAAATTAAAAGTATTTGCAGACAACAAAATAAATGTGACACAAAACTGATTTTCCCTTTTTATTGGCGGGGGGGGGGGGTTACAAAACATTTTGGGAAAAGGAGAAAATGCTGATAGCATTTTCTCCTTTTCCCAAAATGTTTTTAAAAGTCTTTTATCTTCAAGGTCCTCAAAACTCGGGATTGTGTGTTGAAGGGTTAAAGATTCCATATGGTACAGTCAACTGTTCAGCGCCAAATATATAAAAATGACCTATTTTGACGGCTGATAATCGAGTCCACTGAAGTCAGAAAGATATTTTTTCTACAGGTTTGACTAAATACGTTGACGGCATAGATCCAAGATCCGACTGCACATTCTGTCCAGTCTGATCTTGATCTTTGTCGTACGTAAAAGCCACTGATTTCTGCTTTGGCACTGAAAGGGGATAATATAGTCACTTTTACGCAGAGTAAAGAGCCCGGCCGGGTAGCTCGGTGGGTTGATTATTTGACTCGCGACCTGGTGGTCGTGGGTTCGATACCTGGTTCAGGAAAATTTTTCTTGCGGCGGTTTTTCGCCTCTCACATCCCATAAATGTAAGAAAAGTAGTCATTGACCTGGAAAGAAAGTTGTGTCAGTATATACTGGTGTGAGAAAAGCCAGGAAACACATGCGTAAGTGGACTGACCGCCGTGATGTGACCTAAGCTGTTATTTTAAAACGGCGTTAAACTTCAATAAAGACAAACAGACGACGGAAAATACAATCTTCTGAAACTCGGAAAGATCTTTATTTTACAGGCTCGGCTAAATAAGTGGACGGCATTGATCAAGATCAGACTGCACGATCTGTGCAGTCTGATCTTGATCAATGCCGTCCGGAAAAGCCCTTAGGTTCGTCTCTGGCGCTGAAAAGGGTTACTACTCTTATGGAGAGTGACGAGTAAGATCAGACAGAAAAGAACGTGCACCATAGTTTGAACGATATAATCATTATTACAAAAAATTATTATTATTCAACATATTTCATATGTCAATCGATCATAATTAAGTGATTATCAGGTATGACTGACATATAACTAATGCTTCAAAAAAGAGAGGTACATGTGAAGTTTGCCAAATTCAAGTTGATGACCACTACGGAAATATATACTCTCTTCCAAAAGAAAGTGTGCACTTTTCTTTCGGCGATTTTTCATTAACAGTTTTTCTTAATGCCTATGTATTTGATACCAAATTCGAGATCAGATCATGTTCAATATAGCCATTATTTTAGACTTTGAGTTCCGGTCGCGTTAAGAGTATTTTTGATCACGAGAAAGGACTGGGTGTTAAAACGAAAGTTGCAAAGTTACTCAGAAAATCAGAACTTGTGCGGTTTAGAATTTCATGGTGCTCAAATTGGGATCTTAATGTTAATTTTAGTCAGTATCGTGTGTGACCACCTCGGCTATTGATACAAGCGACGATGCGACCTCGCATGCACCTAACGTAACGTCTGATAACGACGTCGGGAATGTTTTTCCATTCTTGAATAAAGGCGTTTTCGAGGTCCCTAAGATTGTGGATGTTGCCTCTGGATCGCACCCTTCTACCAAGATAATCCCAGAGGTGCTCTATCGGATTCATATCCGGTGAGACAGCAGGCCAGGGTAGCACGTTAACGTGATTTCTGTCAAGAAACTGTCGACTTCTCTGTGCAACATGAGGCCTTGCATTGTCATGCATCAAAATTGCAGGCCCATGTCTTTGAAGGAAATGAACTGCTTCAGGCTGCAGAATCTGGTCAATATAGCCTTGAGCATTGAGGCTGCCACGTACAACAATTAGATTTGTTTTCCTTCTTCCCATGATTCCACTCCAAACCATTACACTCCCACCCCCAAATGTATTCCTCTCAACGAGACAACAAACGTTCTCCTCTTCCTCTAAAAACACGTGTGCGACCATAATGGTCACTAACATTAAATCTAGACTCATCAGAGAATAGAACTCTAGCCCACTGCTGTCACCCCCAACGGAAATGCCGTCGGGCCCACTGAAAACGAGCAGCTCGATAACGTGGTGTCAGAACTTGTCCCACATAGGGCCTCCTAGGCCGGATGGATACTCGGGCTTGCCTGAGCCGACGCAACACGGTCTGGCTGCTGATACCGTACTGCCTTGCGGTACTTGACGCTGTTTGGAAACGACGTCGAAGGTGCGTCAACGTTATAAATATGTCTGTTCGAGGATTTGTAGCCCTGGGTCTACCAGATCTGGGGCGATCTGCCACCTCTCCTGTTTGCTGGAAACGTTGGTGCAACCGAATCAATGTGTTTCTGTGGCATTCTAACGCCCTACTCACGTTATAGACGTTATCGCCACGAGCAAGCATCATCAATGCTTGAATTCGCTGGTTTTGATTCAGTCTAGGCATGTTCAGTGACAAGCGCTGTGAATTCAAATGTGTTTTTCCCTAAGTAGGAGGTATATGGATTATATCCATACACATTTCCTGTGACATGTACGTTCGCTTCCGGTTGCACGTGCAAATCAGGCAAAATTATGTCTTACTGTATAAACCAAAAATCTCTTCATAACACGGCATAGATTTAATACTGAATCGATGACAAGTTTACTTGAGGTAAAGTGTTCCACATTTAAAAAATAAAACGTCTACTTATTATTGAAATATTCAACATTAAAAAGTGCACACTTTTTTTTGGAAGTGAGTATATTTTCTCAAGGCTGTTGACATTGGACTGGGTTTACAGAACCGAAACTATTGTTATAGCAGCGGATAGTGTAGAGCTAGATCAGCCTGTAGGTAGATCAAGATTACACTCTGAAGAAAAATAAGAGCAACGCATGCAGGTGCCAACACTCGGCCGCGAGTGCTTGATTTCCAGTGAAAATACTAAGTCAAAGAAGGGGCATAACCGTGTAAAAATGTTTTGATGGTTACCTGCTGCTGTTGTATGAGTTCCGCTTTTGATAGTTAACAAATTGTCCAAGTTTGAAATAAATATCTTCAGTAATAACAGAGATAATATGAAAAAGCCAAAGCCCAAATACGAGCGACATGATTTTGTGGGATAAATAGATCTATCTAATAATTCAAACGACAAGCTAGGTATTAACATTATGCGGTTTTGAGTTTGAATCACGGCTTTGCCAAAACTAATTTTTAGGGTCTATAAAAGTCATTGCAATAGAATATAAGTTATTGTTCTCTCGTGGATCTAGATGTATACATGTGACCCTGCGAACCAAAGCAGCCGTCATGGCAGTCAGTGCACCTCTCCATGCTTTCCCTGAAGTTTCTTTAATCAGCGTGCATAGATTGCCCTATTTAGATCATTTGTTGCTCTTTCTTTCTTTTTTTTCTTATCTGCTTTCCTACATGTCCATCGTCGAAACAATGATCAGTGGTGTCGCAATGGCTAGAGTTAGAATACTCGTATCAATTCTTGGAAATATATTCGCTTTTAAAATTTTGAGATCTAGATCAAGATATCTGGTTAATGACAAAAAAAAAAATGTTACAGGTCTATTAAAAAGGTTTCATAACGTATGAATAAATATAGATCTAGTTTCTATACAGAGCTATTGGAAAAGGAATAACAAACTCAAAATTCCGCTTTCTCTATAAATGGCACTTTGAAACATTCAAAACACCACAGTACGTTACCGACTAATGCACGACGTTGGTTACTATTTTACATACTGACATGAAATACTGCTTAGAAATATTTTGCTTTTGGTTGTACAGATCAAAATCTAGCTAAAATATTGAAAGGAAAAAGAAAATTTATAGTTGATACCAACGAGAGGAAGAAGTTTTTAGAAAACATTGTTGGAAAAGAAGAAATTACTGATCAGCATTTTCTCCTTTTCCTACAATGTTTTCTAATCTTTACAAGACAACTCTCATCATTTGAACTACATTTAATTTGTCGTCTATAAATGCTTTCAAATTGGACCCGTCTCAATTCTTTGTCATTTGGTAGAATCGAAGAGTTATGCTTTAAATGAGTTGTGATCGAGAACTAGACTAACTGTAAAAAAGGTGTGAAAATTACTTAAGCCATGTAATGAATGGATCTAGTAAAGGGGCGGTATACATTCTGGGTTGAATAATGAATTCGTTTTATAAATAACAAATCAGATGATGATCAAAGAACACTGTCGTCTAGGATTTAGAATTAAATAAACAATTTGAAATGGTAACAAGAAAAAAAGTAAAATATTCATATTTTTATATTCTTCTGGAAACCGTTTCCATGAAAAATAGAAATCATATAAAAACACATATTAAACCTCACAATCTAACTTTAATACAAATCAGATGCGAGATCTCTCACGGGATCACCCTCTCATACTTTTACATAGGCCTGTCAAGTCTAGTCCTTTAGTCCCCAAATGCAATTACGACCGTGGCTACGTTAGGTGGCCAAAACCGGGACACTTACTGACAACTACTACCTTAATTGACTGAGTTAGGGCGAAAACCGGCATCTCGGAACGGCTGACTTTGGATTACACTAAATCCCTAGTAACGGCCAACTCGAGGTTTTCTTTGCTCTACTGACAAGAACTAGACTAAAACTGCGACGTTAACCTGATTGTTTTAGGGCGAAGACAAACATCTCGGAATGGCTGAGGTTTGGATTTCATTTAATCCCTAGTAACGGCCAATTCGACATTATGCTTTGCCTTACTGACAAGAACTAGACTAACATTGCGACGTTAACTTGACTGTTGTAGGGCGAAGACAGACATCTCGGAACGGCTGACTTTGGATTTAATGAAATCCTTAGTAACGGCTGTCTCGAGGTTATGCTTCGCCAAATAACGACAGGAACTAGATGTATACTGCGACGTAATTCCGGTTACTGTGACTGACAACTGCTACGGACTTATATTGCAGGAAGGTTTTTTGTTTCTCCTTCCTTAACAGTTATTTTTTGTTGACAGACTGTTTTCTTCTGACTGACGGGAATGAGTGAGTGGAGAGAGAGTGGGAGGAATGAGATGAAAATGCATGAGAGAGAGAAAACTAAGAGAGCGACCGGATGAAAGAAGGAGATTAGTTAGAGAAGGGTGGGTGAGAATCTTGAGAGAAGTGTAAGAGACTGGTTGAAAGTAAGAAAGAGGGAAGGGGTAAAGTGTTGAGAGAGAAGTAGAAGAGAGTTACCAGGCGATACTAGGAGAGGGGTGGGTAGGGGAGAGTGTCGAAAGAGAAGTGAAAGAGAGAGACCGGGTGAAAGTAGGAGAGTAGTGAGAGAGAGAAAAAGAAGAGAGAGACCGGAGGAATAAGACAATTAGCCTGTTGACCTGTGTTTTCGACCCCTTTAGCATTGATTATCGCGCATGCGCATAAATGATATTAGATGACTTTTCATCAGTTAAACTGTGAATTAAACTATCAACTTTCAAAACCACAAACAAAAAAAGATGTAAAACACATAGAAAGAAAAAATATCGGTATCTAAACAAATCGAGTCACTCCTCTGGACCACTCGGGTGCTTGTCTTGTATATTCGACCCCTCTGATTGGTCTGATGAAAAAAAAAAAAGGTCATGGTGGCCGTATCGCGATAAAACTACAGTGCAGTTCAAATTATATATAGTCTACGTAATAAAATGGGAACACTTTCTATTTAATTTTCGATTTTTTTAAAAAACTTTTTTCAAATAAATGTAAAACCCAACTATTTGAAAATAAGTAAAAAGGATAGAGCTGACATACCCCATCTGTATATTCATTCGAAAGTTTAACTGGCTACACAATGGAGACAGTGAAATTTACTCTGTCTCCAAATTGTTTTTTTCTGCTGTACAGAAGGTAAGGTGTACCTAGTGCTCGCAATAATCACATTTTGCCCATTTTACAAGTTTGAAATAAGGCAGGTGTTTCAATCCTTCTGGTTCAAAACGTTTAAAAACACAGTATTTTTCAGTATCAAGATATTCCACTGTCATCACTCATATCTTTTTATCAGTCTTGTCATCTGAATTCCATTGGTGTTTGCTTGAGGACTTGACATCAGGTTGTTTTTTCTGTAGATTGTTCTTTTTGTTTTGTTGATTTATGGGTAGCTTTTCATTTGATTGCTTGTTTTACTCAAGTAAGCTTAGTTCAGAAATATAGTCTTCGCTGGTGACTGCCTTTCCAGGTGGATTTGGCACATTATTTTTCTTCAGTTTACATGTTGCTCGTAGTTCTCTGATTTTCTCTTCTTTTTGTTTCAGGTTTTGTCATTTCTTCGACACAATTTTTTTTTTCTGCGGGAAAACAGCTCGTGTATGACGTAAGAATAGTAAGATTTACGTCGTCATTACTCCTTAGCATGGGACATTATGGATATTAATACAATAATAGAAGTTTTTTAGACTAAAAGTAAGTTGGAAATTAGATAATCTGTACACATTTAACTGACGATGATTTTTAATTATCATCCGATCGGTAGATCATTTATTTTATTTTTGACCAATCAAGTAAATATGCGAAAGACTGTGATACGTATGACGCTGTCCGACCAACCGGAAGACAGTCCTTTTTAGTCATTCCCATCTGGATTCAAACTAAAATCCAGTACGAAGTCAGAATTTTATTCTTAAAAAATCTAGAAAGGTGTTACTGCAAAACGAGCTTCGCTTGTAACGGGCTTTGCCCGTAACTCGCTTTCGCTCGTTATTACAAAATGTTAAATGTTAAAGATTTTACACGACAACAACGATGCAGACGACAACGATGCAGACGACAACGATGCAGACGACGACAGAGCTACGACAATACCTCGACGTTTTCTTCCAAAACAGCCGAGCTAAAAATGGAGTTGGATGTTTGAACTGAACAAACTGCAATATAAGGATTCTGTTTTTTCTGTGTTTAATGCAGACTTGAAAGGACAACATGTACTTGTATATCACGCTTTCTCCTACGGTTTAAGATGTCAGCTTCTTTACCAAGCTCTTTACAACACAGTCCCGTGTTTTCCTAGACCCTTGGGGAAGAAGACATTCGAAAACATTGGTGGGAAATGAGCAATTTCACATTTTTCCAAAATGTTTTGCACTCTTCCGAAGACAAATCATTTGAGCATTATTTGAGCCGATGTTGTCGTCTGCGTATGCTTTTGATATGGGTTGTCTATAATTTTGTCACCTGTTTTGAAGTAAACATTCTACAGGCAACTATATCAACTATATCAACCTTTAGGCTCCTAAGGGCGACTCAAGGACCTTTTGTGGACGGTAAAGATCACTATCAGACCGCACAGAATATGCAGTCTGATCTTGGATCTACATTGTCCGTTATGGAGATGTTTTTCCTCCAAACAATAAGTTTGAAATAGCAACATTTTGGGTTTTACTGTAGGCTAGAAAGCTTCATTTAACTTATTTAGCAGGTCTAAGGCTAAATCGTTATTTAATACTTCACCGTATTTTGATCTCAACAACATTGAAGTAGATATGAAAACGTTGAGAAAATAATAAGAATATAAATTATAACTTGTTTTAAATGGTGGATGGCTTGTCTTGATAAAGTTTTCGAATCAACATAGCGTTTTCAAATGGCGCCTCAAAATGATATACAGACACAAGGGTTAACACTTTACAAAAAAAAAAAGTTCTCATTGAAGGCGGGTTAACACTTTACAAAAAAAAAAAGTTCTCATTGAAGGCATCTGCAGACGACAAATTAAACGTGGTTTAAAAGATGGGAGTTTACCATAGAAATGGTGCGGAAAAAATATCAAAGGAAAGGGAGAAAATACTGGAAACTCACATTTTCTCATTTTCCCGCTATGTTTTCAAAAACTATCTCCTGCAGTTTCGTTAAAACACGGGATTGTCAGGTGAAGGATTAACTAGTGATGTAAACTTAATGTGTCAAGAAAATTTGAGCCATGCTCTTTGGATAGGGGGTTTAATGCATCTGCTAAAAGTATAGACCAAGGTCAGTCTGCGCAGGCTGACCTGGGGCGAAACCTTTTGCTTTTGGTCAATTTTCTGCATGTCAAAGGACCAGTCTACCCTATGATTGAGACTGTTGTTAGACAAAATGGATTATATGAATTCATAATTATGTGATGACTTACTTTGTAACATGCATCACGGAGACGCATTAAGCCCCCTTTTGACAGAGCTTGTCTTTTTTATATTGGTATCGTTGTCATCTGCTATTAGGAAACGAGAAATGAATCTAAGTTACAATTTTTTACAAACCTTAACCACTTCAGATCTACGATCGAAATTTTGCTTGCTTTGCTCACAGTGTTGATCAATATTAGACTGAACGAATCGTTTCTGTTTTCTGAAATTTTGAGAGTTGTAAAATACAATGATGTAAAATGTTTTTCTTTTTCTCTTTGATTGATTTTCCGTTTATTTATCGTCGCTGCCGGTTGCCCATATGGGCGACGCACGCAGAAGGCTGTAAGCTATGTTACAGGGGATAGTGCAAGATACAGGACGAAACTAATGCCTAGTTCTTTATCGTGCTCGGTGTATTTCACATTCACACAGGACCTCGGCTTAACGTTTCATCAGAAAGACTATTAGTAATTTTCAGTCGATCAACCGTGGGGCTCGAAGCCACAGTCTAAACTGTCCAGAGATTTGTAACTCACAAGTCTATGGCCTACCGTTTGAGCTATTCGGTGAAATGAATGAAATTGTTCATTTCATATGAGCCATGCTCTGTGAAAAGGGGGCTTAATGCATCTGTGAAAAGTATCGACCCAGGTCAGCCTGCGCAATCCGCGCAGGCTGACCTGGGCGGAAACTTTTCGCTATGGGTCAATTTTCTGTTTGTCAAAGGACCAATCTACCTCATAATTAAGTCAGTTATTCAAAAAAGTGGCTCCTATGGATCCATAATTAGGTGATGACTTGGGCTAGTATCGTGTATAACAGAGATGCATTAAGCCCCTTTTGCTAGAGCACGGCTCATATATAAAAACGAACCATGCTCTGTAAAAATCGGGTTTAATGTATCTACAAAAAGTATCGACCAGTGTCAGCCTGCAAACAGCTAATCCAAACTTTTTGCGTTTTGTAATATTTCTGCATGCTAAAGGACAATTCTAAGTCGCGAACTAGTCGTTTGTTACACAAAATGGATTCATGGATCCATAATTATGTAATGATTTCCATGGTATAATTTATAAGGGAGATACATTATATCCTCTTTTCCCGGAGCGCCACTCAAATATTTATGCAATGAAGCGCGCCTCGGCCGATCAGATGGCTAGTTATGGCATAATGATGATGATGATGATGATGGTGATGATAATGATAATGATGATGATAATAATAATAATGATAATAATAATGCTATTATGGTTGGCATTGGTAACTTAAGAATTCAAAATCTCCAACCTTGATAAACCTAGCAACCAAAATAATGTGGTATTGTGAGAAAGGAGGACTAAATAGTTCTCATATCAGTGAACGTGTACAGTTTCAGACTTATCAGGTGTATCCTAGTTTGTTATCACTTATTTTGGTATGGAATGTTTCCGGTCAGTCAGAAATGGTCAAGGACTGACCCCTTGTTAGGTCACGTGGGCTTGAATAGTTTATCTATTACCACACACATACTGTACTAGACGGATGTCAGAAACAGTCTGACATGGATCAAAACTTTTTGCTATTTGTAGTTTTTTTGCATGCCAAAGGATACTTCTACATCATTCTTGATTCGGTTGTTTGACAAAATGGATTTTATGGATTCATAATTTTGTTATGACTTGCCTCGTATAACGCATAACAGAGATGCATAAAAGCCCCTTTTGCCAAAGCATGGCTGATATCATTTTAACAATTTCAGTCTCAAATATGTAAAATCGACATCTTTCAACGGCTGAAAATATAATCCACTGAAACCCAGAAAGTTTTTTACCTTATAGGCTTGACTATAAACAACAGGATCAATAGATGGTACCTTTCCAAGATCAGATTTCACTTGCAGTCTAATCTTGATCTATGTTGTCCGCAAAAATCCCTGTTTTTGCCTATATAGCTCTGAAAGAGTTAAACAAGAGGGCCAAGATGGCCCTGGATCGCTCACCTGAATTTTTGAGAGGACCATAGCCAATTTTTTCTGAAGTATTGAAATTTTGGAAACAAAATCATTATTTTGCCAAGCAATTTTGAAAAGGTCAGCTGTAAAAATCATTTTAAAATCTGTATCCACCCCTACAATCATCACCACGGCCATGTTTTTGACGAATCAGAATTCTGCAAATAAATTTTGGGATAGGTCACCCAAGGACCATTTCTTGAACAAGAGCACATGCCCGATAGTGGCTAAAAATATTAAGTCGAACAAGAGCACCCCATGTGGGTGCCAACGATTGGCTGTTGGGTGTTGGATAGTAAGTTAAAATTCTAAGTCGAAAAAGGGGCATAATTTGGACAAAATGATTTTAAAGTTATCTGCCCTTGTTGTATGGGTTGCTCTTTTACTAGTGAACAATTATTCCAAGTTTCAAGTGCATGTGTTGAGTGGAAGCCGAGATATAACAAAATATCAAAGTCTTTGCACAACGACAGCAACGCAGACGACGACAACAGGGCTATGACAATACCTCGATGTTTTCTTCGAAAACAGCGGAGCTAAAAAAGGGGCATAATTATTGGATCATTTCTGTGAAATTATTTCAAAATCCGACCAGTGGTTTTAGAGAAGAAGAATTTTTAATAATTTCTTCATGTCTGTATAGAGCAAATAGCCCCCCCCCCCCCCCCACCACAGTCATGTTTCTTGACGGATCAAAATTTCGCGAACATATTTTCAAAAGGGGCACCCAAGGAACATTTCTGTGAAATTATTTCAAAATCTGACGAGTGGTTTAAGAGAAGAAGCATTTCAAAGAACTTCTTTAAGTCCATACAGTGCAAAGAGCCCCTCCCCCTACCACGGCCATGTTTTTCGACGGATCAAAATTTCGCGAACAATTTTTGAAAGGGTCACCCAAGGAACATTTCTGCGAAATTATTTCAAAATCTGACCAGCGGTTTCAGAGGAGAAGATTTTTAAAGAATTTCTTAGAAAATTCCATTTGGTTGCCATGGCAACCAGAGTTTTTGATGGAATCAAATTCTGTGAATACTTTTTGAAGAGAACCTCTCAAGGAACATTCCAGCCAAGTTTGGTCCAAATTGGTCCAGCGGTTTAGGAGGAGAAGATGTTTAAAGAATTGTTTACGCCGCACGACGGACGACGCACGACGGACACAACGTGATCCTAAGAGCTCCCCTTGAGCACGTTGTGCTCAGGTGAGCTAAAAATACGAAACTCTTCCTTGGTGTATAGACTGAATATGCAAGCAGCAGATATGTTCAAATTCTACTTTTGTCGTCAGTAAGTGAAACTCTGAGAGTTAAAACGTGCGCACAAAATCTGTGTCATTTTTTTTTTCGAGATCGTATAGAGCTGTACCCAGATGCCATCTTTCAATAAGTAAAATCGCATTTGGGGACAGTTTTCTGTACAAGGTATAGGGTAGAGAAAAGTAGGACCGTAAAATACCGTTTAGCATGTTTTATATTCTTTGCGTTATTATGTGTAATTTAAGTTTTATTTGCATTGGTACGTGGGTATTTGAACCTGCACAATTTTCTCTTCTCTTGACTCCACTTTTTTTTATCATTTTTCTTCCCCCCGCTTATTCAATCTTTACCAGTGGAAAAAAATAGCTTTGTCCGAACTGAAAGCATTAGATTTTGTAGAAGAAAAAACAAAATGTTACTCAAAACATGAAATGCGTCTTTAAAAGCGTAGAAAACATACTAGGTAATTTCTGATTTGTTTAAGCATTTTCCACACAATGCCGAATTTTAACGACCCTTAGAAAGAACTCCTTTTGAAAACGTTTTGGAAAAAGGAGAAAATGCTGGTTACCAGCATTTTCTCCTTTTGCCACAATGTTTTCGACCCTATCAAAGACAACTTCCATCATTTTCGCAACACATAAATTATCGTCTGCAAATGCTTTCAATTTGGACAGGGCTACATTTTTGTTGTTTGGTAAATAATTAGAATAAATTAGTCTGTGAACAGAAGTTCTTCTGTGGCTAATCTGGATCTCCTCTTTTAGTTAATACATGCACTAGATTAATCTTGAATCTCAGTATCTGCAACACTGAGATGACTGTCTCACATTGCATTTCAATTAGTGATTTCTTCGATGATATAGGCAAAAATATTCACGATATACATGTAACTGTGTTTTAGATGCCTTCGTAAATTTGGGTAGGATAACGAAGATCGCAATAAAATAGGTAATTTTGAAAATTTTCTGAAAAAGTTAACGATGACAGCTGCTACTGAACTGATATCGAGTACATGTATATGACCCGTTACTGTTAGTAACAGCTTGAACTTATTTCCTCATACTTCCTATCAGGTTACTGATGATCCATTATGTAACAATGTTCCATCCTTCGACAAGCACAGCACCAAGCTTCTTGAGATCGATACTTCTTGGTTTAACGACGTTCGCGACAGTTTCCATTATCACGCTTCGTGTAACTATCACGCACACCTTTTTACTCGAAACGGTGAGCACCTAACACAGTTGATCTTGCCACACTTGCCAATGTCTACAGAATGGATAAACCAAGAACTAAAACGGGTCGTTTCATGTCAGCAAAACGAAGAAAAAAGCATTTGAATCAAGCCAAATAATTATATGCGAGGCAAGAATCCGAAATTACCTTTTCAAAAGATCGGACTGAAAGTCAAAGTGAATCACCTAACTACGTCACCTAACTACGGAAATATGGACACGTGCTACTAGCGCTCTATCTGGCAGACGTATCGTTGAGCTAAAACATCCTTTCAGATGCAGATGCTTTCAGTTTGGTCTGGTCCAAAATTATGTCACTTGGTAAAGACTTGCAGAAAACAAGGAGCTGTAACTCTTTCTCCTTTACCGGGTTATCCCTTAGCTTGATGAGTCTGCAGCCAACAACATTAGAAAACATTGATGTCAAAAGGAGAAATTGCTCCTACTGGCTGATTTTCTCCTTTTCGCACAATGATTTCTGACCCATCAAAGGACTGTGATACATGAATACCAGGTTATGGTTTAGCGTCTGCAAACGCGTCAAATTTAGAAAAGTCCAGAATTAGTCGTTTAGTAATGGGTTAAATGCTAACATCAGTATTGCATTTATATGCTATGGATTGGTTTATTATGACAAACATCTTGAACTTATAAACATTGTTGAATTGTTGAAAAAATTGAGATAATTTACTTCATATAATGTCTTTGTCTTTGACAAACCTTACGTTTACTCATTAGTTATTGCCCCACCCACAAACTTAAAATGCATTTTCTTAAAAAATAAGGCTGGTGACCTATTTGTTTTAAGCCTGATTCTTTTAGTTTATTATTTATAGAAAAAATAAAAAAAGTCTGAATTTACGAACATTAAAAAAAATAACTTTAAAGGATACTCTTTGTTTTTTTTGTTTTTGTTTTTCCAAAATAAAGGTGTTTTAGCCATAAGTTAAGGGTATTTTTTTTTTAAGATTGATACTCAGTATACTCTGAATTATTTTTTTCATTAAATTTGATGTTTCACCAATACAATGACATAAAATTTGCTTATAATTGTTATCATTTAAAAAAATATACATAGACTTAGTTTTCATAGGTGAAATTTCATCCTGAACTGCCGCAATGCAGGGTGTACTAAAAGAAATATTCATAGAATTTTCCCAAAGCTGGTGACCCCCTTTTTTTTTTATCTCCTATATTTGTAGATCAGATAATATACTATCATCACACAAAGTTTCATAGAATTCTGAATGTTTTCAAAAAATGGTGAAACTGTAGCGATCGTCTTTAACCTAACGGCATGAAATTCCAACCTGCAACGCATTTCCCAAATGCTCCAAGGGATTGAGGTCAGGGGTTAGGGGTGGTGTGTCCAGACGTGCAATACCGTTTCTTTGCAAGTACTATCACACAATTTGAGTACAAGCATATTCATGTATTCGTGCATCAGAAAAAAGCAATAACATACTGCACCAGCATTTAATTTCAACTAAAAAACCCGCCTTGATACTTGTAGGCAATCAGTGTGCAACTGTCAAGGACAAGGATGTGTTACATACCAGTCCAGCTGATTACACCTTGAACCGTGATAGAACTGCCTCCATAGTGGTCATTATCAGCTTTGTAGGCTGCCTGGGGTCTCTTCCCTCGTATTCGCCATATCCTACCACACTTATCTGTGTTATACGAGAAGTACCTGGGTCCATAGTCACCAAGTATTCTCAAAACTGTTACAGTAAACTCTTTCATTGCCTGTGGCGAGTAAACCTTTACCAGACATCAAAATTTTAGACCTATCCAAATTGAAAGCAACTGCAGACGACAATTTCATAGTGGCTCAAATGATGCAATTTTTCTTTAATAGGGTAGAACATTTTGTGGGAAAAGCAGAAAATGCTGGTAACCAGCATTTTCTCCTTTTCCCACAATGTTTTCAAAAGGCTTCTTCCTTAGGGTCATTAAAAGTCGTTAATGAGTGGTAAAGGTTTAAATACATTTTGTGGATGACATGGATAAAGATCACAGGCAGAGAAAGTTAAGTCTGATCTTAGATATACACTGTCCACTGTCCGATGCTTATCTATGACCAGTATAATTCTGAGTTACAGAGGAATTCTTATTAAGACGGAACAATTTTAAATTTTTACAGTTAGCAGTGACAGGCTTAATCCTATCAGCGCCAAAGACGAAAACATGGGCTTTTATGGACAGCATAGATTAAGATCAGACTGCACAGATCTATACCGTCTACTTGTTAAGTCAATCCTACAAGACAATAACCTGTCTGAAGTTTATTGGATTGTGATTTTCAGCCGTCGAAAGAGGTCGGTTTACATAATTTGTTTGCTCTGAAAGAGTCACCATGGCAATCGTAAGCTCAGACTTACAGAATTAGGAAGACAATTATAAGGCTGGGCACTTATAGCAACGATAATTTGAACGTCAATTTCTGCATGCTTTTGATCTTGTTGTTAATCGCTCATTAGGAAAACAACATCATCTCTGAAATCTTTCTCGCAACCCTTTACCAGCAATCCTGAGATTTAACGACCCCAGAAAAGAAGGCTTTTGAAAGCATTATGGGAAAAGGAGAAAATGCTGGTTACCAGTTTTCTCTCTCCCTCTCTTTCTCTCTCAACGCTAGTAGTATTGGTAGGTAGCGTAGGGACGCGGCGGATCGGCCGCGTCCCTACGCTACCTACCCTACAGAGCCCTACGCTACCTACCCTGAAGGATTTTGTCCCTATATCACTGACTTTTTTCACCTATAATCTCTGCAACAGTTCACAAAGGGACCGAGTAAACGATAAAGTCCGAGAATCCGCATGAAAATGTGACTATAAATAGAACATTTATTTTGTAATAAAAGGCTAAGTATTGTTCACTGAGGGGCCCAGCTTGTCTACCTGAGAGAATTTATGCCTATATCACGGAGTTGAACTTAGTTTTTTCTTCACCTATGGATGATTTCTCTCTCTCTAAAAGCCTGAGTACTGAGTTGGACTTAGACTTTTTTCTGAGTTTTTTTTACTCTTTGGAGTGTAACTCTTCTAAAAGAAAGAAGATTGACAATTTGAAGAAAAGATAGAACTTTCGTGGTAAATGGTTAGTCCTGAAAAGGACTGTTGGGTTAGCCCTGAAAAGGGCTGTTTTTGTTTTGGAGATTGTGTTTTTTCTCTACTGGCAGCTTTTCTTTGGCTTTTTCGGGATTATGAAGTCATCGTGATTATCAATGTTTTTCCCGTATTTACCCTGGCCTGTCATTATCGGTGTAGGTCTCTTTTGATCAACTCGCTGTTTCTTGTGGAGATGGTTATCGTCTTCCTCTGATTTCCGTTTTGTTGTTTTTCTTGGCTTTGTTGTTCTTGGTTGTTTTTCCCTTGGCTGATTTTTGTTCACAACAGCTACGATAGAGTCCACTAACTTGTGAAGATTGGTTTTATCAAAGTCAAACTCCACAGGGATCTTCACAGGAACTGGTGAAATGCGCTGACTCTGTTGGCGTAGTGTCTCGATATTTCTACTGAGCTGTTCGCTGTTTGTGTTTAAAGTTTTAATCTCCTCCAAATGCTTGTTTAAAGTCTCCAGTTGTTCTAAGATCCGAGCCATCACGGAATCTTGTTTTGAATTTAACTGTTTCACCTCTTCATAAATGTTGTCCAACACCGTCGACGGATTGATGATTGTCAAATTTATAACTGATGAAAGAACGTCTCCATTGTTTTCCACTGGTAGGAAATCGTCCAAGTTGAATTCATCTAAGTTGTGCTCCATATTGAAACTGCTTCCGAATATTGATACTGCTTCCCAATATTGATACTGCTTTCGAAGTGATCGTTAGCTGAGAGTCAAAGAAATGATGAATGTATGGAAATAACGCTGGGTTTTATACGTTTACAGAGGATTGAAAATTTAAGAGCGCGGACCTGACGGGAAACACCAGGATTGTACTGCGTGACACTGAATTAGGAGTGTTGAAAAACAGCATGAAACGCCGACGCGGGAAAAACATAGGAGAAAATGACGTCATGAGTCAAGCAGTTCAATCCTCCTGTAAAGCTATAAAAAAGACAATCTTTTTACATAAAAACATATTTGCTCAGGATGGTTCGAATTCTTGTCTGCAAGCAGGTGTCATATAGAGTGTGGGAAATGTTTTGCTATCCTGGAGTATCTTGGGCAGAAACATAACTGTCCAGATCCAGATGAAGGATTTTACGATGACGATGAAGGCTCAGCGGTTTGCTGTGAATACTGTGGGTGTGAAATCACCCCAGTGGATCAGGTAGAAGAGTCGTAGAGCTTGATGTTATTGTGGAATCCTTTAAAAAAGCCCTTTTCAGGGCTAACCATCTCCTAGAAAAGATCTTTCTTTCTTCAAAATTGTCAAAAGTAAAAAGTTAAAACTAGAAAAAGTCAAAAGTAAGAAGTAATTATTTTATGTTTTTTTATTTTCAAAAGAACTTATGTACAATGAAAAAAATCAAGTCATGAACTGTAAAGGCAAAAATGAATGAACTGTAAAGACAAAAAAATGAATGAAAAATCAAGTCAGTCTTTTTTGTTTAAATTCAATATTGTGTTGAAATCTTTTTTCTCTCAGTATGTTTTCTTTTTTTCTTCGGAATGTCAGATTCACATTTGGTTTTACGTTTTCTTCCCCTTTCATTGGTTTTTAATACCATATCTGGGCAGATTGTATCCTCGTGTTTTGTTGATTTGCAAAAGAAACAGTTCTTTGTTACTCGTTTTTTCTTCTTTTCGTTGTTTTGCTGTTCTTCCTCTCCGTACGAACAACCCGGTTCTGCAGAAAATTCGTTTTTTGTGGAATCTATGAGATTTTGTTTGTGCAGATTTTTTTGTATTGTCTCTAAATCATATGCTATTTTACAGATTTCTGAATCGCTGATATCCGTTGTGTCGGACTGTATGTCTACGGTCTGAGTTTCAATGGATGATGTAGCTTGTGGTGAACTTTTTTTCCATGTATTTTCACTGCAGAATGAATATAGTGTCCCGACGAATTTCATATGATGGAGACTGACACCGTTGTAAAACGATGGTGAAATTTCGATGTCATGACTGTGTGGATTCACGTAGACAAAAACAAATGTTCCTGTCTAATTTTCTTTTTTTGGACATTCTTTGGCCCAATGTCCTGCTTCGTTGCATGTAAAACAAATATTTGTTCTCTCGCCATTCACCCCATATCGTTTGTTGACCGTCGCTTGATCCAAAACTCTGTATCTGGTAGTACGGTAAACATCTTTTTCTTCTAAATGTTGGTGGGATAAAAATGATCCCACGTAGTTTCCGATATGTTTAACATGATACTTTGATGGAATATTGCTGACCTCATAATCGTGGGTGTATGGATTAACATACAGATGCACCCTCTTTCTAAGTGGTGATGTATTTTGCAGCTTGAACTCGCTCATATTTTTTATCAACTGTACTGTCTGAGATTGAGCAGAAGAATGATTAGATTTTCACAACCATCGTCTCTATTTATACACTGTTGCAACGAAGAGGTTATATAAATTGTTAGTTTTTTCTCACTTCCTGCATTATTGTCTTTTCACTCAGAGCTAAAACGATGGGTAAAAGAAAAAGAATAATAACCTATTCAGACAGCGAAAGTGACGATGAGGTATTTCCACCACCAAAAAAGAAAAAAACTAGACCGTTGAAAGAAGAAAGTGACAGTGACGATGAAAGTATCAACTCTACCTTAGACATGAAAAGTCTATATGATTTAACAGAAAGGGGTAATAAGAAGTCAAGAAAATTTAAAACAGAATCACATGTGCTGACGGTGAGTTTTAAGAAATTTGAAGAATTATCACCTCAGAGACTACTTGGATTATTTAACGATGTTACCCATGAAATCATTCGAAAGTTAAATGCTAACCCGACGGACATGATTAGAATTAGCATCAATCATCCTTCGCTGGAAATGGGGATCCATATTCCTTTTTTAACTACAGAACAGCTGCAAGGTGAAACTATGCTGAATGAAATTGAACGAGTTTTACAATCGAATACAGATTTTGTCTTAAACGACGGATTCATGGCATTTGACATTACACATACAATACCTCCATGTGGTAGCGGAAAAAAGAAATACAAAGTATCAGAATTAGATTCAAAGGTTTTTGCCAAGAAGAAAAAATCCATTATTCAAATTGACAATCATGACCAACTATGTTTTGCAAGAGCCGTTGTTGTGGGAATTTGCTACAATAAACGTGAAAACAACGAAGAATGGAATAGGGAATGGGATCGTATTCGTCGTTCAAACCGTCCTCTTCAAAAGACTGAAGCTGAGAAATTGTTGAATGAAGCTGGAGTTTCACCAACACAGCCTGTAGGAATTGACGAATACAAAAAAATTCAAGCATTCTTGTATGAAAAAGGCTATGTCATTAAAGTTCATGATCAACATTCCAAAACGGGAAAGATATTTGAACATCCAGAAGTGAAAACCAATAGTAAGATCATACATTTGTATTTTCATCAAAACCATTATGACTACATCAAATCTATCGAAGGTTTTTTTTGTTGTGCATATTATTGTGAGTTCTGTGATGTGGGTTACTCTCAGCGGGAAAGTCATGTTTGTTCAAATATCTGCAAAGGTTGTTACCGCAAAGGAAAATGTCCATCAGAATTCAAAGAATATGTTTGCAGTTATTGCTGTAGACGATTTTTTAGTGCTGTATGCTTTGGAAATCACAGGATTGTTCAAGGTAAAGAAAAGAAATCCATTTGTGAATTAGTGAAACTCTGTTCGAATTGTGGCGTGCAATATCTTGTCAGAAAGAAAAATCATGTTTGCAATGGAAAGAAAAGGTGTCATATCTGTAAGAGAATTGTTAACTTTTCTCATCAATGCTATATTCAGCCTTACCAAAGTAAGTTGAACCATGACAGCAATGACGAGACGAATTCTTCTGTAGTCAAAAAACCACAGTTCATTTTCTTTGATTTTGAATGCAAACAAGACACGGGGGTACACATCCCGAATTATTGTATTGCACACAGAGCATGTGATGATTGTATCGATAAATCACTTGATTTTCATTGTTCTACATGCAGTGAATTTGAAGAGGGTAGGGAAGTTATTTTTCAAGGTGAAGAGACTTTGAGTCAATTTTGCAAGTGGCTCTTTTCAAAACATCATAAAGGAGTCACGGCTATTGCCCATAATTTCAAAGGTTATGACGGCCAGTTCATTCTTGACTATATTGTCAAAGTTGGGTTAAAACTTCCAAAATTGATCATGAATGGAAACAATATTATGAAGTTAGAAGTGAATGGTGTGCGTCTGATCGATTCTTTCAATTTCATGAGCTTTGGTTTGGCAAAATTTCCAGCCACATTTGGTCTTCAAGAAATGAAAAAAGGTTACTTTCCTCACTGGGCAAATACAGATGAATTTTGGAGTTACATTGGCCCTTACTTGGATATGTCTTATTACAAGCCCGACTCAATGTCTGAAGAGGCTAGGTCAAAATTCATAGTTTGGTATAATGACAAAGTTCAAAAGGGTGAGGAATTCAATTTTCAGAAGGAGATGGAATTGTACTGTAGGTCAGATGTTGATATCCTTAGACGAGGGTGTGCTGAATTCAGAAAGCTGTTTATCGAACAGGGTGGTATTTGTCCATTTTTAGAGGCGATTACCATTGCAGACGCCTGTAACAATGTCTGGCGAAGCAAATATTTGCCAGAAAATGAAATAGCTATCATTTCAAGCAAAGACTCATCCAGACGTTGCTTTTCTATGAAAGCGATACGTTGGGTTCAAAGCGTAGCTCAGGAAAAAGGTATTAATATACAGCATGCAAAAAATGGTGGGGAAGTTCAAATCGGGAGATATAGTGTAGATGGTTTTCACCGTCAATCAAACACTGTTTATGAATTTCTTGGGAATTTGTATCATGGTTGTCCTGTATGCTATACAGATCGAAAACAGATCAATCCTATTAATGGGGAACCCATGTCTGAATTGTACGAACGTACTTTTGAACGTATAGCAGATATCGAAAAAATGGGTTGTAATGTAGTGTACATTTGGGAGCACGATTTCGATGCTAAGATGAAGGATAAAGAGTACAAAAAACTCATTGAAAAGTTATATCCACATTGGGATCCTATCGATCCGAGGGATGGTTTGTCTGGGGGAAGATGTAATGCAATAAAAATTGGTTATGATGTTGATGAAAAAAGCAAAAAGGAAATCAAGTACATTGATATCTGTTCTCTGTACCCTTATGTTTGTAAACACAAATCCTATCCTGTAGGTCAGCCAGAAATTTTGTCTGCTGAGAATATTGACATGAACAATATTCGACAATATGAGGGGTTAATCAAATGCAAAGTTTTGCCTCCAACTGATTTGTTTCACCCCGTTCTCCCAGTTCACTGTAACAACAAAATGATGTTTCCACTCTGTATGAAATGTGCAGAAGAAAGTTCAAGCATTTGTAGCCATGGTGAAGAAGAGAGGGCTTTGGTTGGAACTTGGGTTACTTTTGAATTATTCAAAGCTCTTGACTGCGGTTATCGATTATTGCAAGTGTATGAAATTTGGCATTTCAATTCTGTGTCAGATCAGTTCTTTAAACATTATGTGGACAATTTCTTGAAAATTAAGCAAGAAGCCAGTGGTTATCCAGATTGGTGTCAATCAGACTCAGAAAAAGATCAGTTCGTTTGTGAATATGAGAAGGCGGAAGGTGTTCGTCTTGATCCAAGTTGTATTCAAAAAAATCCTGGGAGAAGGTCATTTGCTAAGATTATGTTGAACTGTCTTTGGGGAAAATTAGCTCAGCGTGAAAAAATGTCCCAGACGGAATACATCAGTGATCCGTCTAAATATTTTGAAGTAGTCACCAATCCCAATTTCATTGTAAAGCATGTAGAAATCCTTGACGAGGACTGTCCATTCATCTTGGTTAACTATGAATCAAAGTCGGAACATATTGATACCCACGCTACAGCCAATGTGGTAGTAGGGTCTTACGTAACAGCTTATGCAAGGTTGGAATTGTACAGCGTTCTTGAAAAGTTAAAAGATAGAGTTCTGTATTTTGATACAGATAGTTGTATGTACATTCATGACCCTGAATTATGGGACCCTCCCATTATTAATAGCCGGCTAGGAAAATGGACTGATGAAGAGCCTACTTGTAAAATTACTCAATTCAGAGGGCTTGGGCCTAAGAATTATGCTTACAAAATGAAAACAAAAGATGGAGAAGAGATAAGCAAATGTAAAGTAAAGGGGATTACTCTGGATTACAATACAAAGCAGGTGGTGAATTTCGATACATATTCAAAATGTGCTTTGGATCGCACAATAGAAATCAAAATTCAGTATGATTGTAGAATTAAAAGACACAGAGATAGAACGGTTAACAGTGAACCACAAACAAAAACGTTTCGCTCTGTATACACCAAGAGAGTTATTGTAAATGGTACCGACACTGTACCCTATGGTTATAAAAGTTTGAGAAAATAATTCTATATCACATTGTTGTGTGGTGATCAGTCAAAGTAAGTCGGGAAAAAATATTAGTCATTGGTCAAAAATAACAATCATGTTGCCGTTACCAATAGAACTACGTGAAAAAATTTATGGAGAATTTGTTCGACAGCATACGCTTGATGAACGAACACAGCTTAACATTAAATTTTTCTGTGTGAAAATTTGGATCGGAAAATTGTTTAAGTGGGTTGCAAAAGGATAAAAGTCCTACAAAGTGTATGCTATAATCAACTTTATTGCGATGATGGTGGACGATTCGGGTATAGATCTCGTTCTCAAAACTTATTTAGCAGATAGCTGTTTGAAAGACAATGTTATTATTAAGCTGTTTCGATCCACAAGTCGATGGACATTTTTTATCATAGGAACAACAGAAGAAAGTTTTCTTAACGTTCTGAAAATGAAATCAGTTCTATTTGACTTTTACTTACGCTACAAAAAAGGATCTGTTCATTCCTACGGAGAATCAATGGAAACCATGGCAGGGTATATTCTATTTGATAGAGATGTTACAGAAGAAGTAGTATATTCAGCTCTTTCAACAAAAGACGCTTATAGACATGTTGCTCCATTCATGGGACTACGAGATTTCGACGATATGGACAGTGAATATACAATGTTTTTGGGTTATGAGCAATTGCACAAATACATTACGGAATATGAAGACAAATGTGAAACTCGTGGTATTTGCGAATTTGCATTGTAAAAATTTGTTATATGCTGTATTGTAAATAATTCATTGTGAATAATTCATTGTGAAAAAATATTTCAGTGTGAATTTTTTCATTGTCAAGAAAATGTTTTTTATGCTGTATTGTAAAAAATGTTTCATTGTGAATTTTTCATTGTCAAGAAAATTTTTTATGCTGTATTGTTCAGTTCAATAAAAATGCTTTCATTTTCAATGATGTTATCATTTTATCATTAACCATTAAAGAGTAAAGTAAAAAAATATGGATGTGCAATCCATATTATTTCAACATCCTTGTAATATTTTCATCACAGGGCCGAGCGGGTGTGGAAAAACAGAGTTCATTCATAAATTAATTGAGTATCGAGAAGACTTGTTCAACATCGTTCCTGAAAGAGTTGTTTGGTGTTACAAAGAATGGCAACATGCCTACAGTGTTATGCAGGAAAAGTTTAATTCACAATTTGAATTGATAAAATTCGTGGAGGGGATTCCTGACGACGAAAACGAAATTGTCAGTGATGTATCCATTCCACATTTAATCGTCTTTGATGACATGTTGGGTGAAAAAGATGAGGAAAAAATAAAACTTTGGTTTACAAGAAAAGGTCATCATCGTAATGCAAGTGTGATTTACATCACGCAAAATATGTTTCAGCAATCGAAATCGAGTCGAACCATTAGCCTTAATTCTAGATATATGATTTTATTTCGAAATGAACGAGATAAGAATCAGATTAAAACATTAGCTCGGCAAATGCAAGCCCCACATTTGGTACCTGCTTATGAAGATGCTATATTGTCGAACCATGGATATCTAGTCGTAGATTTTCATTCACAAACAAACAAAGAATTAAGACTCCGAACAGATATATTTTACCGTCGGTATACACAAGGTAATGAGAGAGGACCTGTTATTTATTCTTCTGCTTAAAAAGGTTTCTTTAAGAAAGTTTTTATGCAAATGTTCTTGCTTTAAAAGAGAATTACATTTTGAATATAAATCATTTTTATGATACCCATTCGTGAGTAAACATGGCCTTACCAGCTACACCAAGTTCGGTTTTAGCTGCTTTGCAAAATTTAAGTCAACAAACCGATAAACATGAAAGAGAAGCTGTGTTAAAAGCAGGATTAAAAGAAATTTTAAAATGGTTTACATTGGCTGCGCAAAACATCATCGAAAATAAAATCAAATTACCAAAACAAACCATAACGTACATGACAAAACATAGAGCAGATATTGAACAGCTAGCAGATCCGTCCGTAGATGAGGAAAGTAAACGTAAAATCATTTTAAAACCTGGAGGGGGTGGATTTCTAGGTGGTGTTATTATCAGAAGTTTGCTGAGATGGGATGGATCAAAAACCATCAGAAAATTTGGAGCTGAAAGACAAACTCGAAAACGTGTTCCACGAAAGCGTGCTCCGCAAAAGAAAAAGTCTCCAAAAAAGAAAAAATCTCCAAGAAAGAAGAAGTCTCCAAAAAAGCGTACTCCAAGAAAGCGTGCTCCACCAAAGAAAAAATCTCGAAAGAAGAAATCACCACCAAAGAAGCATACCCCAATTACGATTGATGAAAGATTTGTTACTACCCGAAAACGAAGACCTGAAGGAAGTAACATTTCAGAACATCAACAGTATCCGAAATCCAGAGAGGAAAGAATAAGAAAAAAACTGCGGGATTACGAAAGAAAGTATTCAAGATTCATATTACCAGGCAAAAAGTTATCGTTTCAAAATATCCCCTCCGTCACGTGGTCTCCAAAGACATTAGCCAAACATAAAAAAGGGTTAAAAAAATACAAACGAATGTTTTATGATATGCTGAAACATAACCTTGATACAGGGAGATATAATCTTGACGACTAAAATAAGATGCTCTACCTTGGGAAAGTAAGATCCGTTCCGGTGGATTCATCTATATCTACCGCCAGTACATTAGCCGACGAATTCTACCCACAGTTTTCTTAAGAAATTTTAACAACAAATTTTGTCTACAAAAAACATTACATTAGCTATAAATGTTAGTGACATGGAAGTTGTATTATCATTTAATCCGAAATCGAGATCAAGTCAACATGAAGAAGAAAACACCTCTGATAAAAAAACATGGTTCAATGGTTATGGCTATGATACAGGCTAAACCAAAAACACGTAAAAAACTTGTAAAAGATTCGTCACCCGAAGTGATAAAATGCATATCGGAATGCTGTCATAATGTTTTAAAAGGCAATGTACATTTATCATCACCTCAGAAGTAGAAATTGTATTCAAGAAGCCAGCAACTCAGACGTTTAGCTTCGAAATCTGTCTCAGTAAAAAATAAAAAACAAATATTAAATCAAAAAGGTGGATTTCTTCATTTGCTTGGTCCTGCATTATTACCATTGTTAGGAAAAGCCGTTATCGGAGGAATAGGAGGAGCTCTTAAGGCCTTGTAATTTCATAATTTTTAAATTATGTCTGTTAAAAAAATGGTTATTGTGCCTTACCAAACCTTAGAAAATATGAAACGTTGGAAAGTCGAACAAGCTCAATGACCTCGTTTACCACCCAACCCGCAAGTTGTAGATGTAGCACATCTTCAACAGGACATGGGTCATATTTTACAAAACACCGATTTATCAGAATCAGAAAAGACTCAAAAGTATGGTGAAACTTTGTTTAAGTTACAAAATTCTCTTCAAAAAGCAAGGCCAACTTTGAACAATTTACTTTCAACGACAAAAAGTGATGATAGTGTACAGAAATCAGCATCTGTTACCTTGCATGATCAAATTTTGCAAAGTGTACCAAAAACCATGAAAAGAAAAGCCGAGTTACTTTTGAATATGATAAAAGATAACAAAAATTTAACTTGGGATGAACAAGGAGTTGTGTCATATAAAGGGGCACGCGTTCACAGTTCCAATATCATCGATCTTATCAATGATGCAATACGTCAAAGAAAAGGTGTTGAACCCAAAGGCTGGAAAACTTTTTCAAAGGCATTACATGAAAGTAATATTCCGCAAGAAGTTATTGGCAACTCAAGTAGATGGAGGTGGATACATAAAACTTATGATAAATCTTATGATAAGTCACTGAACGAAGATGAAGAATCCCATGGTGAATCCGATTACTTATTTCACACGCCAAAAAGTGTACAAAAAAGTGCAAGGAAATCGGGTGCAAAAAGTGTTAAAAAATCTACGATGAAAACTCCATACATGAAACCTGAAGAAAAAGAAAGACTGAAACAATTCTATACTAAAGAGTTGTTAACTCCACCAGAATCTATAAAAAAGACCCCTAGTCGTAAAACGGTTCAGTCATGGGAGCCCTGGTAAAGCCTAAACTTGATTACGTGTTAAGAAAGTTGTTTTATGATCCCAAAAGTACTGTCGCATTTACTGGAATAAAGCAATTGTATTACGCTGCAAAATCTGTTTTGAAAGGAATAAGATACAAAGATGTTCAAGAGTGGTTACGAGGTGAATCCACCTATACCTTACACAAACCAATCCGTCGACGTTTCAAAAGACGAAAAACTATTGTAAGTGGTATAGATTATCAATGGCAAGCTGATTTGGCCGACATGCAACATTTAGCAAAACAAAATGATAACAAGAAATATTTACTTTGTGTAATTGACGTGTTTTCCAGATTTTCATGGGTTATCCCTATTCCAAATAAAATGGGAAAAACTTTGATTCGAGCATTTCAATCTATTGTTCAGAAATCAAAACGAAAACCATTATCACTTCAAACAGATAAAGGTTCGGAATTCAAAAACAAACTGTTTCAACAATACTTGAAAATGAGTCAGATTCATTTTTTCACCACCGAAAATCCAGAGACAAAAGCAAGCCTCGTTGAAAGATTTCAACGATTTTTAAAAACGAGAATGTGGAAATACTTTACGTACAAGAAAACAAGACGTTACATTGACGTATTGAATTCTTTAGTTCAGAATTAAAATCAAACTTTTCACAGAAGTATTAAAACATCTCCTGCAATGGTAACAAAATCAAATGAGGCAGAGGTTTCGAAAAATCTGTATCCTCGATTATCGACAATCGCAATGACGAAAAAGCCAAAATTAAAAATTGGAGATCGTGTTCGGATCAATAAAACAAAACGTACATTTGATAAGGGCTATTTAGCAAATTGGACGCAAGAAATATTTGAAATCACACATGTTAACAAGACATTTTCACCTATCACCTATAAAATAAAAGATTTACAGGGTGAACAAATTTTGGGAACTTATTATGAATACGAACTTCAATTAATAAAAGATGATGAAGTCTATGAAATTGATTCAGTTCTTGATAGACGTACAAGGCGTGAGGGCAAAAAATTAATCAAAGAAATAAAAGTCAATTGGAAAGGTTATCCAAAAAAATTTCAAAGTTGGATACCAGAATCCCATTTGGTGTCTTTGAAGGGAAAAAATCTTATAGATAAAAAATCTTATAGATAAAAAATCTTATAAAAAGACAGTGCATTTATGATGAATTCACAGTCAAACATTGAGTGCGCGACAGAAAGTGTCGATAGCGTTAGTACTAAAAATTACAGCTGCTGTGGAAATCGTGTTCCAAAGAATCAGTTTACATATATTTCACAGATATTAGTCATTTACGCAATTATTGCAACCTCCATAGTACATTTAAGTATTCAAAGTCAGGATCGTGAATTGTGGTTGATACTGTTAAGTAGTTCACTCGGATATATTCTCCCATCTCCGGGGTTAAAATTCACAAAGACAGAACAAAAACAACCAGGACTTGATTTCATTGCCAGTAAAAAATAAAAAAATGAATTCGTTTTATGTTACTCTACCTAGCGATAGTTCCATAAACATTTATCCGAACAACACACAGTGCTGTTTTAAAGTTCATTTACCAAAGACAGTTCATATTGATAGGGAAAATTGGGAAGTTGCATTAGTTCAACTTATTACCCCCTCTCAGTTTTTAAACGTGAGTGAACAAGAAGCAAAGTTCGAAATCATAACTGCAGATAACGGTTTATACAATGCAATAGCAGCGGTAGATAAAAAAAGAGATAATATGCAGATAACTGTATTAAGGCGAGACGATAAAGGTAGAGCAGAAAAATGGTCAATTCTATTTACTTTTCCACCGGGTAGTTACACTTTACCAAAGCATATTATAGAGGTGGTCGATGAATTGGTTCAAAATAACCTATCGGGTATCCTTCAAAAGAATTCAATGCTACTGTCTATTAGCTATTCAACCTCATCCAAACGTCCGAAACTTGCAATGAGAAATATTACAAAAACCGGAATCAAATTCCATTCATCGCTGTTTTTAAAACTGGGAGGATCGCCAGAATTTCAACAGGAGGTGATTTATCCGGGTAGAAGATTTTTAAATGCATTTAAATACACTCCTAACATTGATGCTGGCTACAACCATCTGTTTGTTTATTCAGATATTGCTGAACACACTATGGTGGGTGATACTTTTGCTCCCATACTTCGTGTTTTACCGTTCAAACCAACCGAATCAGTTGAAAATAATTATGAAGCCCAACATATCAACCATGATATTACATTACCGCATTATATCCCCGTTTCGAAATCTGATTTCGATACTATTCACATTCAAATAACAGGGGATTCTGGCATATCGTTTCATTTCATTAATGGTAAGACAATCGTCAAGTTACATTTCAGACAGAAAAAATAAAAAATATTTGAAATAATTAAACTGATACATTGACAAAAAAATGCTACCAGTTTATCGTGGCGTAAAACATCAGTATGGGTATGGATTAGGTTCCCTATTTAGATCAGCACTTAAAACAGTGACTCCATTGCTTAAACCCTTGGTCAAATCTGGTTTTAATGCTATAAAAAAAGAAGGAATCAAACAAGGAATACGTGCAGCAGAAGATATCTTTTTACGTGGTAAAAACCCTAAAAAAGTTGCAGTCTCGCGAGGAAAACAATCTGTTCATAATTTAGCACAGCAGTTAATACCTGGGATAAAAAAACGAAAATCACAAAAGACACGTCATTTATCTTCTCGATCTCGCAGGGGCAAGATCATTAATAAAAGACAAAGAAATCATTACACTAGACCAAGACCTCTTGATATATTTGATTGAGAAAAAATCTTTTGAAAAATCTTTTTTCGAAAATGATGCAAAACGGATCTTGCGAATGCAGTAAATCAGAACTCAATGTTCTTTCTGTACCACCTACATTGACAACATTGCAAGAAAGCCAATGGGTTGAACATTTTCCAATATCATCTTTGACAAACAATTCACCGATAGAATTCATCATACCACCTCAAACCGAACATTGGACAGATTTGTCACAATCGTATTTGTATATCAAATTCAAAATCGTCAAAGCAGATGGTAGCAATTTAGATGCCGGTTCAAATGTAGCCCCTGTAAACAATTTCATGCACAGTATGTTTAGCAGTGTCGATTTGTATCTAAATAATAAACTAATCAACAGTAATTCAGACACCTATCCATACAGAGCATATATCGAAAATCTTCTGTCATATAGTGCCGACTGCAAGACTACGTTTTTGAAAGCTGGTGTACTTTGGGTCGAAGACACCAGTGGTCAATTCGGAGCACTCAACCACGATGGGGATAATGAAGAATTACGAGAAAGAATCGGTGTAATCACACTAAGCAGAACTGCAGAGCTTTTCGGACGATTGCATCTTGATCTATTTCAGCAAGAAAAATATTTACCTAACGGAGTTGAAATCAGACTTAGATTAAACAGAGTCTCATCAAACTTTTGTCTTACGGGAGGTACTGGTGCACCAGCTGCAAAAATTGTACTGGAAACAGTCAGTCTGCATGTGCGAAATGTTGAATTGTTACCTGTTGTTGTGAATGATCTAAATCGAATTATCTCTCAGCAAAACATGAAAATTCCTATCCGCAGAGTAGAAGTAAAGACTTTTACCATCGGCAATGGACTTCAGTCTAAAGTTGAAGATCATTGGTTTCAAGGCCAGCTTCCGAAACGTGTTTTCATTGCAATGGTAACAAATGCTAGTTATAATGGAGGTTATGATACCAATCCATTTTTCTTTCAACATTTCAATCTGTCAAACATAGATGTATCATGTAATGGTCACAGTATTCATAACAGACCCTTTGAGCCTGACTTTGAAAATGGCTTGTATTTGAAATCATATTTGTCAATGTATCAGGCTGTCTCAGCCTTTGGACTCAATAAATCATTTGATATTGCCAAAGAAGATTATGCTGGTGGATACTGTTTGTGGGGCTACGATTTGACAGCTGATCAAGGCAGTGAAGAAGGTCAACTTCATCCTATAAAAACTGGAAGTCTTCGAATTGAGCTTCAATTCGCCCAAGCCTTGGTAACAGTGATCAACGTTATTGTTTTTGCTGAATTTGACAATCAGATCGAAATCAACAGTTTGAGAGAAATCATCACAGATTACTAACTTCGGAAAAATTACATCAGAAAAAACAGCCCTTTTCAGAGCTAAGAGAAGTAAAAAACAATGCAAGGACTCAGATTTGCTATATCACTGAGAGAAGAAGCAGAAAAAGTGAAATATCACACTTCAAAATGCATCTCTACTCGGAAAAATGACATTCACAATAGCTTCGAAAAACATATGATTGAAGAAATAAAAAATCTTATTGCCAGTGAAGTTCGCAACCAGTGTTACGGATGTCAAGTGGATCACCCCAGTCAAATACAGCACGAACTGTGTTTATTCAAGAACAGACAAGAACATACAGATATGTTCATAGAAAAAGCTATGATGGAATTAAATCCATACAAAATCATGGAAAAATGGTATCCTGAACTAATGGAGATGAAACTCGATGACAGTGACTATGTGGAAGCCTACAGATTATGGCAAAATATAAAACAAAACATTTTATCTGAAATCACGGAGTCGTGCTTACAATACTGGTGTGACAAAGTAAAACAATCCTGGGAAGAAAGTGACTAAGAAAAAACGTGATGTATACTTCTGAAATTCAATACATATTGGATCACGGAACCTGGATAAAAAATCTACAGGCGAAAGTCTGTGCAAAAGACCAGTTACCTCGACAAAAACCCGAACATGTGAAAGCTTACATTGTGAATACAGAGAGATCAGATAGACCAGGAGAACACTGGGTGGCAGTGATATTTGATAATAATGACAATGTGCTATACTTTGACCCGTATGGACTACCACCACTTGAGCCAGAAATCATTAACTTTTTAAACAATCATTCTTCAACGTGGAGATACAATCGACAAACTCTTCAGAGTCTACAGGGTAAAGTTTGCGGACTTTACTGTATCTTTGTATTGGATGCTGTTGCTAGAGGATACAATATACAGAAATATCTTCAACAGAAATTCCTCTCGACGGAACACCATCGAAACGATCGAGATGTATCATTGTGGTTTAATCAACACTATGGAATTCTATACAAGAAAATTTCAGAGACTCAATCCCCACAAACAGTGAAAAAATGATCTTCTTTTTGTTAACAGTTCATTGTGAATATTTCATTTTTGTCTTTTTTACAGTTCATTGTAAAATATGCTCATTGTAAATATGTTCATTGTTCAGTTCTGTTCAATAAAAAAGTTCAAAAACAATAGAGTTCTTCATTCTGTTTTTCCCAAAGACTTGTTCTGTCTACATTTTTCCCCATACATCGGGTCATAACTTTTTGCTATATTAGCATGAAACGTAGGATGGGAAAAAATGTATCTGCTTTCCGCCAGGTCCGAGCTCTTTAAAAATTTTCAATCCTCCTGTAAGCGTATAAAACCCAGCGATATTTCCATACATTCACCATTTTTACTCTCAGTTCTCGAGCAGTTCAGAAGCAGTATCAATAATCGGAAGCAGTATCAATATGGAGGAGATAAATTATCAACTACGTGAGGCTCTCCGAGTCTATTTGAATGCCGGTCAGCAGATATTGCTACTAAACACTCATATCATAGGAGAGGAGGAACAAAGACAACTACAACGTATAACACAGCCATACAAAGATCTCGGCGAAAGATTAGTTCAGCTATTTCTAAAGACAACACCAGATGTTATTTTGGTTGATGTCAAATTTGGGAGGAAGATTACTTTCGATAATGGAACAATGATAATCAGAAAAAGAGTTGAAGCATGCCCTATTTGCCAGGCGAATTTCGGATGTTGTCATTAGAAGTGGAGAACAACGTGAGACGAAAAACAGCCCTTTTTAAGGCTAATCCAACAGTCCTTTTCAGGACTAACCATTTACCACGAAAGTTCTATCTTTCTTTCTTCAAAATTGTCAGAAGACTCAAAACTAAAAAAGTCATAGTATAGTCAAAGTCTAGTTTTTCTGACCCGAACAAGAAAAAATGTAACAAAACTACGGGTTGGTCAACAATAAAACATTTACCATTAGAAATAAAACGGTAATTCTGATTGGACAACATTAATTCAGAGTCAAAACAGCATGAAACGCCGACGTGGGAAAAACATAGAAGAAAATGACGTCATGAGTCAAGTAGGTCAATCCGTCTGAAAAGCTATAAATCTCTGCGATATATTTTCCATACATTTCATTTGCACAATGGCTTCAAGACCAACACTCGACAGGCGTTTCACTTGGATGGATGCCGAGCGCCAGTTAAGAAGAGCAAAGAGACAAATCATTTTGCTTCAACAACGCTTAGCTGAAGTGGGAAAGCGTTACGAGAGGGCGCAACTTTCAAATAACAGATCGTTCTGTTATAACCTTCGGATGAAGGAAATGATCATTGAAGGCACGCTTGAAATGTATTTTCAGTATGCTATTTCAAAAAGTGAGCAGATAGACCGTCTTTTCCGTGAGCAAATCGCCGCTGAAAGGACTGAGTCAGACAGCGATTCGACTGATACTGAATAATCATTTTCAAATTGAATCCCTCTCTAAAAACAGCCCTTTTCAGGGCTAACCATTTACCACGAGAGTTCTATCTTTTCTTCAAAATTGTCAAAACTCAAAAGACTTACAATCAAAAGCCTAAAAAAGTGTCCCGTTGCACATAAAACATATAAACACTAAACTCCGATTATTTTTCTCATTCACCATTAACTATCGTAAAGCTGAGTCAGTATCCCACAATGTTTGGATTGACATTTTTCCTCTCATTGCTCTTCTGGATAGAAGAAAGAGAACGTTTCAGATATATCAGGTATGAAATTGAGCATCTGATGCAAATGCTAGATACAATGGAATCAATCGAAAGAAAGAGGGGAGGATAAAAAAGTGTATTCTGCACAAAAACAGCCCTTTTCAGGGCTAACCATCTTCACTGAAACTTCTTTCTTTTCAAATAAAAAAAAAGTCATAGGCTAGTCAAACTCTAGTTTTTTCTGACAAGAACAAGAAAAATGTAACAAACTATGGATTGACCAACAATAAACATTTACCATTAGAAATACAACAATAATTCTGATTGGACAACGTTAATTAAGAGCCAAAACAGCATGAAACGCTGACGCGGGAAAACATAGGAGAAAATGACGTCACAAGTCAAGTAGGTCAATCCTCCTGTAAAGCTATAAAACCCAGCGTTATTTCCATACATTCATCATTTCTTCGACTCTCGCCTAGCAATGGAAGATTTAAAAAAGACGAAAACTACAGTCAGCGAAATGGACTTTTGGGACTTTGCCCAATTACCAAGAAAGAAGGAGATCATAATCCCACAAACCGAATGTTGGGATGATGATGATGAACCACCGTTTTCGCTGCGATTCAACCTGGATAACCAGCAGTTAAAAAGACTGAAGAGGCGGGCAGCGAGCAGCTGCCCAGCCTGCAGAAAAGTTGGAGGTTGTGCTTAAAAACACAACCTCCAAATCAGGTCCTTTTAGGACCACCCCAACAGCCCTTTTCAGGGCTAACCATCTACCATGAAAGATCTATCTTTCTTCAAATTGTCAGACGAAAGTGCTATCTTTTCTTCAAATTGTCATTTCTTCAAATTGTCAGACGAAAGTTCTATCTTCAAATTGTCAGACGAAAGTTCTATCTTCAAATTGTCACAGCTCTTTTCAGAGCTAACCCAACAGTCCTTTTCAGGGCTAACCCAACAGTCCTTTTCAGGACTAACCATTTAGCACGAAAGTTCTATCTTTTTTACTCAAATTGTCAATCTTCTTTCTTTTAGAAGAGTTACGCTCCAAAGAGTTACACTCCAGAGAGTAAAAACTCAGAAAAAGTCTAAGTCCAACTCAGTGCTCAGGCTTTTAGAGAGAGAAATCATCCATAGGTGAAGAAAAAAACTAAGTCCAACTCAGTGATATAGGGATAAATTCCTCAGGGTAGGCAACCTGGGCTCTGTAGGGTAGGTAGCGTAGGGCTCTGTAGGGTAGGTAGCGTGGGACGCGGCGGATCGGCCGCGTCCCTACGCTACCTACCAATACTACTAACGCTGTGTTGATCATTTGTGACAAAATTATGATGTTATGAATGTTGATTTGTATGTCTAAGTAAAAGAGCCAGAATAGAAACTGATAGGAACTACTGCCTTATCGTCATCTAAGTGTTGATGAAGTCCTTGATAAACTTCTACATAATAAATGGAAAACAATTTTTCTTGTGTTAAAGATACATCTCAGTCGAAGATACCGTTTCGTTAGAATCAAAATCAATTGACAGACGATGTCGCCCAAAGCCCCTTATCCAATAAACAGTAACCGGGTTTATATAATAAGGTCATTGAAACAGTTCCGTCAGCAACCATATTAATATAAAATGTACGTCACGCATCAGTGGTCATGTCGGATAACGAGGGAACTATTTCACGGCGCTAAAAAGAATGTCGTATCTTGAATTGTCTGTCTGGTGTCAATTTTGTCTGGAACTGTCTCGGTGACGTCCAGGCAATTGGCGGCCGTGGCATGTAAAATATTTTCTTGTCATAGTTTGTGGAATTGGTATAATGCAACAGGCTTTCTAGACATTCACAGATGACAAAGTATGCTTTGAAATTGTTAAACGTCAATTTTGAAACAATATAACTATCAGTATCAGAATAATTTGACTTCTTTGTAATTGTGCAGGAAAAAGAATACAGGAAGCATTAGTCCTTAATGTACCAAACATAAAAATGGTTGCTTTTGCAGACGGTCAAGATCGGGCATTTCAGCGCTTGAAGCCTGATTTTTTATCTAGGCAGTCCGATATATTCTTGACCAAAAGTCTGAAAAATTGGTTTTTAATGACTGAAATAATCCAGTTATCTCAGGTCCTAAGGGATAATCATTAATATACCAAATAAATAATATTATGTATTCTGATTAAGTATATGAGTCAGACTGTGTGAAAAGGGGACTTAATGCATCTGCAAAAAGTACCAATCCTCGCAGGCTGACCTGGGCCGAAGTTTTTTGTTATTCGTCAATTGTCTGCAAGTCCAAGGACCAGTGTACCTCATGATTCAGTTGGTTGTTAGAGAAAATTGATTTTATGGATCCATAGTTATGTGATGATGTGCTTTATATCATGCAGCACGGTGAAGCATTAAAAACCATTTTGCCAGAGCATAGCTCTTATATGAAAAGACATACATGAAAAGACAAAAAAAAAAAAAGAAATCACCATCAAACACATTCATATACATAGCCATAGCTCTGCCAGGATGGAGATTCTCAGACACTGTGCCATCATAATGCAAACAGGTTGGACCTTGGTTCAAGGATAAATATCATTGGAAAAGTAGTCTTTAGCGCATATGTCCCAAAACTGTTCCCTCAGTAAAGTTTATTAGACTAGATACTCTAAATAAAGATAGACTAATAATAATCTCATTATCAAACAGATAATCTAGACTAAATAATCCTTGGCAAGAACACTGCGCCATTGATACCGCAAAGAGTTACAGTGACAATAGTCTTACTATCACGAAGTCGTTTTTCTCCTGACGCCATCAGCTGGTTGACAGGACAGTTCATATCCTACGGCACGTCATTTCATTCCAGATATTAAACGGTTAAGTTTGTTATTTTCAAATGTAATGGAAACATAATTCGGATGAGTTGTAAGCCGCGTGTCAAATTTCCAGACGTCTATTCCAATAAGGAATAATCTCTATGAGGGACATGTAGATATAGACCTTGATGGATAACAAACCGTGATGTCGGTCGTATTGTGGTTAACTCTTTATCACACAATTTTGAGTTTTAACGACTCTTCTGAACAGAACTTTTGGGAACATTGTGTGAAAAGGAGGACATACTGGTAACCAGCATTTTCTTTTTTTCCGACGTCTTCTATCCATTCAAAGACAAATACTACCTTTTGCGCATCATCAAATTTGTCGTCTGCAAATGCTTTCCATTTGAAAGAGTTTCATTATTTGTCGTCTGGTAAAGAATCAATCTATAATCAGATTACATCAATTCAGACTTGTGCAAATTGAATGCATTTGCGAGCTGCAAAACGTACGGGAGTTTGCCTTTGTATTGGAATTTGTTTTTGGAGCAGGAGAGAGCATTTTTTGCTTTTCTTACAACGTTTTCAATAGACATCCTCCTCAGGGTTGTGTATCGATTGTGCTCTTTAACTGCAGAAAATGGACCAATAACAAAACGTTTCGACCCAGGTCAGTCTGTGCGGACTACATGGTCGATACTTTTTGCAGATGGATTAAATCCACCTTTTCACAGAGCATGGCTAATATTCATGTTGCAAATACCGTATCATACTAACTAAAATATGCAATAGTGGCAGGGTTAGTGAAAAAACTTTTGTCGAATCTATCAGCGGAACTTGAACTTCAGAAACTTGGGTTACAAACCACATACCTGGATAAGACCACCACGTGTGGTGTAAATCAACCCTATTCGGCAAACCTCGGGTGATCCGTCGGGTACATTACGACGGGTGATTTATTCGTAGGAAATTCACCGCTCTACCGTGTTCAAAATGTTAAAAAAACACCAAAGTATTGAAAGTACTAATACAATATAATGGTTGAAATTTGCTTGCAAAAAGATTTTAATAGTGGACGATTTCATTAAAGCCGTGGTCTCACCTTACGTAGTTGACCGGTACCGTAGTGGGGAATGACCGTAGATGGCCGGAGTTGAACGTATTAAACGTAGTTGAACGTAGTTACACGTAGATTACCGTAGTTCAACGTAGTAATGAACGTAGTTTGAACTTATGATTTGCCCGTAGTAAGCGGCTAATATTTGAACATGTTAAAAAATTTGTTACAGTTAAATACGATGTTGTGACCCTACTGTGACCGTAGTTTGAACGTAGTTGCCCGTAGTTAACCGTAAATGACCCTACTTAACCGTAGTGTGTTTAATACGTTCAACTACGGCCAACTACGATGATTCTCCACTACGGTCAACTACATAAGGTGTGACCACGGCTTACGTAAGTTGTGACAGAGGTTGAAGCTGTGGTCACACTTTACGTAGTTGACCGTAGTGGGGAATGACCGTAGATGGCCGTAGTTGAACGTATTAAACGTCGTTGAACGTAGTTACACGTAGATAACCGCAGTTCAACGTAGTAATAAACGTAGTTTGAACTTAAGATTTGCCCGTAGTGAGTGCATAATTTTTTAACATGTTCAAAAATTTGTTACGGTTAACTACGACGTTGTGACCCTACTGTGACTGTAGTTTGACACGAAGTTAACCGTAATTGACCCTACTAACCGTAGTGTGTTTAATATGTTCAACTACGGCCAACTACGGTAATTCCCCACTACGGTCAACTCCGTAAGATGTGACAGCGGTTAAAATACAATGACTACAGATTACCCATACTGGCAGGCACTACTACAATGTTTTACCATAGCTTAACGCAGTTGACTGTAAATTACCGTAGTTGTGAGTACTTAGAACGTTGTTCATACGTAGTTTAACGTAGTTAATCGTAGTTAGATGTAGTAATACCCTAGTTAACCCTAGCCACTTTGCACGCAGTTGAATGTAGTTAATCGTACTTACATGTAGTTCAACCTACCTAGACTTTCTATATTTCCTCTTATTGCCAAGTTTGAACCTACTTTGAACGTACTTCAACCTAGTTGACCGTAGTAAGACTACGGCAGACTACGTTTGAAATGAACTACGGACAACTACGTGCATGACTGTAAATGTGACTGTGGCTTAAAGTACGATGACTGCAGCTTACCCGTACTGAGCAGTCGCAAACACAACGTTTTACCGTAGCTTAACGCAGTTAATCTTAATTTATGGTAGTTGTACGTACTTAGGACGTAGTTTATACGTAGTTTAACGTAGTTAATCGTAGACGAAAGAATACCCTAGTTAACCCTAGCCACTTGCACACAGTTGAATGTAGTGAATCGTACTTAAACGTAGTTCAACCTACTTATACTTTCTATAACACTACAGCAGACTACGTTTGAAATGAACCACGGGCAAGTACGTGCATGACCGTAAATGTGACCATGGCTTAAAACTTTATTCATCTGGCAGTTGATAGCATTTCTATCTAAGACTGGTAGCATTATCTCCGCCATTTTTCATAAAATCGTGTTTCTAAGCGTTTTGCCTGTGGTTTTGGGTGTAATGACAATGGTTTTGGGTGTTTTTTCGAGTAACTTTGGATGTTTCTCTACTCGTTCATCCGCGATGTAGATTTTGTAAACTAGTGAAACATGAAAGGTCATTACCTTCTAAAGACAGACGAATCATATTCTAAGTAGAAATTTTTTTAAAATATATTTGCGTTGACAAACAGTTTGAACATTCAATATCAAACGTGGTCTATCAATTCTGTTGGTAGTTTTCACGGACAGATTGATAGATGTGAATAAATTAAACGTGATCTTTGAAGTCGTTGCTAATCCATTTACATGGCTGCCGCCATGTTTAACACCATGTGACTGAAAGAACATTGAAACTTCCTTGATACGGACGAGGTTAAATGCAGTTGCGGAATCGGTCGAGTTGTGACAAGTGGAATCAAACCCGCTCCCTTTCAAACCACGTGAAGACGGGCGAGTGTAATAATTTGTGATCGGTCTCAGAAGTCTTGGTTCGACCTTAAACTCGATAACGTGAAACTTCAGAAACCAAGGTTATAAACCACACGTTTGCATTAAGACCACCGAAAACCGTGAGCGAATTAAACCTGCTCCCTGTCAAACCACGTGTAGACGGCAGAGTATAATATCTTGTGATCGATCCTAAAAGTCTTGGTTCGACATTGACCCCCAATAATGTGAAGCAGACAATTTGTTCCTGTGCACCCACAGACAAAAATGACAAATAAAAGTTCATCCAGACAAGCTCTCATGCATTTTACATGAGACGATGTATCTAATGGCCGGTGTAACTTGACCCTTTACCACACAATCCCGAGTTTTAACGACCCTGAGAAAGAGAGCCTTTTGAAAACATTGTTGGAAAAGAAGAAAATGCTGGTAACCAGCATTTTCTCACAATGTTTTCTACCCTTTAAAAGCCAAATCCTATCATATGAATCAGTTTAATATGTTGTCTGCAAGTACTTTCAATTTTGACATGTCTAAAGATTTGTCGTCTGAGAGAGCTTCTTACGAGCACCATGCAACAAATATTTAGACTTGACAGTTTTAAAAGCATTTGCAGAAGACAAATTAAATGCGGTTTAATTAATAGGGTTGTCATTGAAAGGCTAAAAACATTATTGTAAAAGTAGAAAAGGTTGGTTACAAACATTTTCTTCTTTTCCTACATTGTTTTCAAAAGACTTCTTCCGGTGGGTCTTTGAAACTCGGGGTTGTCTGGTAAAAAGTTAAACAACGGTTCTTCAGCGCAAGTGTTTAACACTGTTTTCGTTATGGGCTCAGAAGATCTTGCCAACACTGCCCCCCTCCCCCCCCCCCCCCCCCCTTCCGGGATTCTGAAAACTTGCTTTTTTTGGTGTTATGATGCACAAATGTTTCTTTTGAAGTCTACGAGTTTCGGCGACAAATCGAACGTAGATACTTTTATACCAATCATTTAGTGCTGCATGTACAAAGGAGGCATGCCACACGGAGGAAATAAACGCCATGCGGACGAAACAGTTTCACTACGGTAACGCGATATATGCCAATCATACATCTAGGTCCGCCCTACTTCAACACCACGGAACACCAAGGCCACAGAAATGTCATACACACACCTTGTCCTGAACTCTTCACGAAACAAGAACATTTTAGACGCTTTTTATTTTAAAGGGACTCTATTTTAAAAGCATTTACAGACGACAAATGAAATGGCAGTGAAAGGATGGAAATTTTCTTTAAACATTGTGGAAATACGGGAACAGTCTCCTGCAGGTTTAAAAACACGTTATTTTTTGGTAAAGGAAGAAAATTGGCCTGATTGTTTAGCGTTTTCTGGACATTCGTAAAGATGTTTTTTTTTTGTATCATATACTGTTTACGTAGGCTTACGCTGTTTAACGCTGTTAATTAGGTTTACGCTGTTTAACGTAATGTTCAGTGTTTTCACAAAGTATTTTTTAATCAGATTGAACAACATATAGGCTCGAATTCGTTACTTATTCTTGATGTATTTCTAAATGCCGAACGTAGTAACTTCACGCTGGAGAGACCTTACTTTCTTGCTCCAGATCAACGTTAAGTAGTGCTCCTGTCAATTGAACGTACCCGCTCCAGGTAAAAACATGGCCGCACCCATAAGATTTTGCAAGGTATGCACAAAAACTTATTTTTTTGACATGTTATTAAATAGATATGCAGTTGAAGGTTGTCGCACGGAATGTCTGGGATGTCAGAGCACGTTAATCTGTAGTTCTTTTGGTGGATAATCGTTTGTTGAAAACGTTTAATCCGACAAACTTTCGTCGGCGACTACGATTTCTGGAAAATCAATACTTGGAGTCTCCAAAAACCTTTGTAAAACATATATACTCGGTATTCTGAAGTGTCTACCGTGTCAAATGGCCTATATAATGATTATTCCTCACAACTATAAACCGAAAAAAATTACATTGCAATTATAAAGCGATATTTTGCCATTTTTTAATTACAACGTAACATGCTCCAGAATTCAATACGACGATCCAGCTCCTGAGTTGAAACACGGTAAGCGTAAATCTTCGTGTTACAGTAAACAATTTTGTAATTTTGGTCAAGATTCTATATTAATTGTCGTGGTCACTGTCATAGGTTCGTCATCGTTGATAATGGCAATAATTGTCATTATGAACGACCAGCTATAAATTCCAAATCAGCTGAACATCTATAGACATCAGTTTATGTATTAGTTTGAGGCTAAATAGTAAATTCTACAGGAATATAATACACCCCGAAAGAACAAGTGCAGTGCTCAACACTGTGGCATAGCCACATCTCTAAGATTACATATATAGTCATCCTTATTTGGTGTTGTGGTTAGTGAACATATTTTACACAGCCTACTGTAAAACCTGTATGTTTTAACCCTTTACCAATATTTCCTAATTTAAATAAATTTAAATAACTGTTGTAGAATACTAAGCAAAACATTGGGCATTTTTTCCTTTTCTCACATTGTACTCTATCCAATGAGATAGGTATCTTTCGGTTTAGTTACATTTTAAACTGTTTTCTGCAACTTGGTTTTTCTTATTGGAGTATAAAATGTCTTTGGTCGCCTTTTTGGCTTATTAAGCCAAAGATTTGTCTTCTTCCTTTTCCCCATCGTTTTCACATTTTATCTGAAAATAAAACATACATGATTTGTAAGTGAGCGTTTTAAATGTACGAGTATTAACCCCTTAGGTGTCAAATAAAAAAAGTCGTCTGCAACATGATTTCTTTCAGTACGAAAATATGAAAATACCTTTAAAAAACCTGCCGTAGATTATAACATTAATTCCTTTATTACCCCTTATCTATAGTAACACTACACGCAAATAGTGAAATATCAGGCACCGCCAGCTTCGGTAGCGGCTGATCTGGGACTGCATTATTTGCCTATGTCGTTTTCTGGTGCCAAAAGATTTAAGAATTTACCGGATCTGTTGCATCTATATAGTGTATTTCACAAAAAATGGCTTGTTAATTTGAAACAAATTCGTCATTCGACATTCGCAAGCTAGTTTAAGGTCTAATTAGGGTCTACTGTTTTGCAAAGGTGTGAAAAGTGAAAAGAAATCTATACATATTTAAACCATAGTATTAGATATAACTAGATGCTTTAGGTGTGCAGCTGACAAGGCATATGGTTGGTTGTTGGTTGATGATAATTATTATTCATTTACATTAACGAAGAGGAGTCTTGCGATGACGATATCGAAGATGATAGTTATAAATAATAGTTATGGGACTTGTGCATGATAGTTATGATAGTTATGGACCTTGTGCATGATTCTGTCTGTCGTCAAGCTCTTCATGTATATAATGATATTTCATTTCAAAAGCATAAAAAATCAGGACAAGAAACCTGACTGACAGAAAGACCGAAAGACGGACAGACAGACAGTTATACATATTGATCAAAAAGACAATTTTTTTTTTTTTTCTTTTTTTTTTAAACTTTATTGTCCACGTCTTTATGGTACTTGAGGGTCGTGGCCATCCCTCAATGCACCTTACAGATCGTTGTTAGTATTCTGTGTTAGTAATTAAAAAATTAAAATGGAAACAAAAGACAAATTGTTTGATCAAACTCGTAGACAGTCGCTTATAATATCGTTCTGTGTTTCAACTCAGGAGCTGGATCGTTTTACTGTGTTTTGGAGCGTGGAGCGTTGCCTATAAAAAATGACAGAAAGTTGCTAGATAATGAACATCGTATATTTTTTTGTTTAGAACTGTGGTGAATAAAGCATACATGAATCACTTGGCAGAGCACAAACTTCAGAATATCGTGTTTGTATGTTTAACAAAGCTTTCGCTGACTTCCGCGTGTTGATTTTCAAGAAATCATAGTCGCTAACGGAAGTTTGTTGGATGAAACGTCTTCAACAAACAACCAACCACCAAAAGAACAATATAGAAATATGCACTGACATCCCAGACATTCCGTGCGACAACCGTCTACCGCATATCTATTCATCTGATTGTCAAAGAAGTATGTTTCGGTGCTTACCTTGCAAAAGTCTAGGGCGCAGCCATGTTTTTACCTGGAGCGGGTACGTTCAATTGACAGGAGCTGTAACGTTGATCTGGAGCAAGAACGTAAGGTCTCTCCAGCGTGAACTTGATTGACCAAGATTGACCTAGGTTAATTTTTGAATTTATACGGTTAGAATTGAACTTAAGACGGCTGTTGAATATACGGACCCAGTCAAAACGATATCATATCGTACAGTGCAATATAATGTACATGTAAATCAATCATTAACATTTTGGGCGTCATACGCATAAAGATGGGCTTTTGCGGATAGTATGTATCAAAGATCAGACTGCAAAGAACGTTCAGTCTGATCTTGGATCTTTACCGTCTGCTTCTTTGGTCAAGCATATAAGATGAAAATCCTTCTGAGTTTCAGTAGATTTTATTTTCGGCCGTCGAAAGAGGTCGAGTCTATATGATCCACGCTCTGTGAAAAGGGGATTCAATGCAATTTCAAAAAGTATCGATACGGTCAGCCTGCGCGGTCCGCGCCGGCTGACCTTGGAAGAAACTTGTTGCTATTGGTAACATTTTTGGATGAAGAAGAACGTCTTTCCCTTGATTGAGCCGATTGTTTGACAAAATGGATTTTATGGATCCATGATTATAAGTGATGACTTGCTTGGTATAATGCATTACGGAGATGCATTAAAACGCACTTTTACCAGAGCATGGCTCATAAATTTAGCACTGAGAGAGTTTTTGTATGTCAAGTTGTCATGTAATTTTTCAATAACCGAAATAGAAGCAATTAAAGAAAAGCGTTTTTGTTCCTCGCGTTCGTGAATTACCAGGATTTTGTTGTACCAAGTGAAGTATTGTTATAATCTTCAGGCTGTTTCACTCAATTAAAATCCGTTTTATTAATCAGATGTATGCACTTTAAAAGCTATAAGTGCAATGTAAAATTTAAAACCATCATTAAATTTACAAGATCAAAGATATTCCGTAATTGAGCTGTTGATTAACGTAAACCAATTTATGATTTCTTTATTGCATAATGCGATTATTAACAATCCCTCGTTGTAAACAGCTATAACGAGCAATGAAGTGAAATGAACAAATAATTTTGATAAGCAATGACCCATCTTCCAGCAATATTTGCACGCAGTTCAAAACAGAGGTGTTCGGCTCTTTCGAATTTTTCTCTTATCTTTTTATGTGAGTTAGTTTTGCAGTAGTGTTTGAAGCCTAGCCTATGTAGATAGCACAGTAAGGAAAGTAGTACCACAATACCGAGTGTAAACGGCGTGAAATGGATATAAAAAAAAAACATGTACATGTAATTCGCAACTAATGTATTATGTCAGCAGCAAAGAATGCTTTAGCCGGGTGTTGGATATGAAGCGTAAAAATATCCAATCCAGATGCCATCCATCGAGGCACCGATGTGAAATATATAGGTAACCATTTGGGCACCGCTCTGGTAAAAAGGTGGTTTAATGTATCTCCGTGATGCACTGTACTAAGTATGGCATCACATATATCTATGGTTCTATAAAATTCATTTTGTCCAGCAACCGACTGAAACTGAGTGTACAACGGTCCTTGGACATGCAGAAAACTTCAAAATAACAAAAACGTTTCCCCCATGTCAGCCATTGCGGATTGCTCAGGCTAACATTGGTTGAAACTGTTTACAGATGCATTAAACCTCCTTTTCCCAGAGCATAACTCATACATTTTATCTTTGATGTAAGGTCCTAACAGAGATCAAATAATGGTACCTTATCCATACACCATTTTACATATAGCTCTAATTCTAAATTATTAATACCATGGACTAACCACCTAATTGGGTTAGAAAAAACGTCTCAGCGTATTCGATGGCTAGTCTACGAACTTTAGAATACATATTATCGCCAGTTCGACAGAGTTTTCTCTCTTTGAGCACTATATAGTGCATATTTCGTGCGAAAATGAACAAGTCTCGCGAGACAGTGCAATAGTATTGGCACCTTCACGGTGCCCGTAATGTACCCAAATCTTTAACTAACCCATAGCGGGGAGAGAAAACGAGAAATGAAAGCCTTAATAAACTTAAAAGACGCTGCATGGCGATAAAATGTGCCTCCGTTAGAATAGATGGCTACGTTTGACGGTACTTCATATATGATGTCATTGATTTTTGTTTGGTTAGTAAGCTCAAACGGGCCTTTAACCTGAAGTCCCACTTTTGGAAATAAGAAGTAACAGAGTTAAATTTAGTGTGGTCGCTGAATGCTGCCACGGGTAGAAATCCTAACGTACTTGTAGATGCCTTGCAGACAGATGTTTCCACTATGCACTGTAGTATACGTTCAATCGAAAATGTTTTGCTTGAAGCATACATTCTGAACCCCTAGGTTTCTAAACGCGGCTCAAGGACCTTTTGCGGACAGTGTAGATCAAGACCAGACTGCGCAGAAGCCTGATCTTGGATTTACACTGTCCGGTACGGAGATATCCCCCCCATAACTTTAAAGTAGCAACTTTGGGGTATTTTACTATCGGCTTAAAAGTTTTATATAACTCATTTAGCAGTTTAAGGGTTAAAGTATAGAAAAAAATCGACGATAATAACAATAATGGTTTAACAGGAAGTACTATTTTGAAAATGTTCACAAATTTGTAAGAGCATTTAAAGCCGAAGGCAATCAGTGTCAGATTGTAAAGCTACCGGTATTTCACTGTTATCTCTCTCGAGCCATTTTAACCCCTATACCGTAATGCCAATTTTCTTTGATGTTCTTGTTTCCGACATCTTTTAAAGACGCTTGATTACAAGTGAAGAAATCGTTGGAAATAAAAGTGGTTGTACTACTACTCAATGTATTTTGTGAAAAGAGAATTCTTTGTTAATTTTGGGGATGGTAAAGATCAAAATCGGCCTATACATCAGACATTTAAGATATGGAATAAAGCAGAAGGCGGTATAAATCTAAGGCAAGGGTCCGTATTCTTAAGAACATTCTTTGTCTAAGTCTTGACTTAGAAAGTAACGCAAGTGCTAAAGAAATAACCAATCAGATGTTGTGTTACTTTCAAATTCAGAAAATTTCTGAGAATAAGACTAAGAATTCTCATAAGAATGAATGGTGAATACGAAGCCAGACTGCACCATCTCTACAGTATAACCTTAATATACTAAATGCGTAAAGGACACAAAGTATTTTTTCCCGAAATAAACGCCTTTTCTCAACGAAGAAAAGAGTTAAGTACTGGACTGTAAACATGTGTAGGCTGATTTTCGGCGAATCTCCAAGCCTAGAACAAAAAAGATTGTAGTACGCATGAAAAGGGTTGATTCATTACCAGACTGTAAGATCTGTTAAAATAGAAAGCATTTGCAGACGACAAATTAAATGTTGCTCAAAACTTGAAGTTTGTTTCTGCGAAAGGGTAGAAAACATTTTGGGAAACGTTTCCCAACATTTTTTCAAAAGCCTTCTTCTGTAGGTTCGTTACAACTCAGAATTGTTTGGTAAAGGTTTATGAGCGCTTTGTAATTCTTTATCTACGTAGAAAAGAGTACAAAAATATAATTCCTGGTATCAGATAGGCGCCAATAGGAATTAAAACTTCTGGCAAACAGTATAGTTTAAATGATAAACCGATTTTGTACATACTCTAGGAATAATTAGAGGATCTGCTCGAAATCTTTGTAGAAAATACGTTAAAATAATCCTGTAATATTTGAAACGCCACACTTTGTAAGAGTTTTTGCACACGAAGAATAGCAGTATATCAGCAAATATCTGAACTCATTGCATAATACTACTTGAAGACGCAGTGCGTGCCGTACTATAACATTATACCAAATTCATTACACGTAACAAAAATCAAAGTGCTGTCAGCACTGTAATCGGTCGACACTGAATAACTGCAATAGTTTGAAATCACAAATCAAATGGCGTTTGTCTGAACTATGTATGAGATAGAAATCCTATACCTTGTAACAGAGCCACGTAGGAAGCCCCTTTTTTAACTGTCCTTTACAAATTAGTAGTTTAATGGAATGCTACAGATATATGTTTGCCGGTTAACAGCAATAGAACGTTAAATATATGTGACAGTTCTGATCAGTAGTACCTATCATCAAGCTTTAGATATCAACCATCCTAAATAACAGTACCTATCAACCTTTTAAATAAGTTTAACAAGATACAAATATTCTTTTCTGTAACTTTTGCAACTTTGACAACTGTACGGTAATACATTGTCAGATATTATCAGTAATATCCATACTTTAAAATGGTATGAATAAGTCGTATAAAATATGTCTGTATTATAACACAAATTGTTTACTTTTTGCTGCAAGTAGGCCTTTAACTTTTTCTATTTTTAAGAAGCAATCGTGTTTATCTGGACAAACTGTCCTACCTATTTTTTTTAACTGGCTAAATTGATCTGGGCAAGATCGTTCTGTCCAAAACATTGGCTGGCCAATTTCTTCCACATTTGTTTCAAAGAATGTAATATCTTCCCAACCCTCACCCCTTTTCCACTTGATGTAATTTTAGACTTGTCCAAATCGAAAGCATTTGCACATATGAATCAAATGTAGACCAAATGTAGACCAATTGATGATCTGAATCGTCGAAAGGAAAAAAAAAAAACTCGTGGAAAAAGGAGAAAACGATGGTTATCTGCATCTTTTTTTTTTTCTACAACGTTTTTAACAGCCGTCTTCCTCTTGGTCATCAAAAACGGGATAGTTTTGTTAAGACTTAAAGAACCCAGTTATGGCCTTTTTCAGTCAGAAAACAACAATATCCAAACGTTGCAATTTAATGGTCGTTTTTTTTTTTTTTTTTTATATATCCTACATAGACAATTAAGATCTTAGATATAAGTATGTTTATTGATCTGCACTGCATTCAAAAGACAGTCTTCAAGAGCGACTTTACTAGTCCTTAGACAACACAGGTCATTGTAATGAGCAAGAGCATCACTACAGTGAACCTTGGGCTCTTAATCTGAAATATGGAGGATGAGAATCAACTAATAGGGAGTAGCTAATCAGACAAACATCTAACTGAGTTTTACACTTAAAGCACTGAACTAATGAAATAGATATGTGAAACGTGGAAAAGCCTAACTATTACAGGACCGCTGCTGTTTTGATTAGAATATCTCAGAAAACTGGCCTAACAAACCTAAGATCTGATTGCATGTTCTACGCTGTCTAGTCTGAATCTGGGCTCTCCGAAAAAGCCTTTTTACCTGGTTAGTTGATTCAGACATGGAGAATATGAAGTTAAGTGAGCTTGTTTGTTTTGCACTTTCACTTTTATTCCGCTATGAAAATGTTCTCTTCAACTCTACCCGTGAAATTACAAAATGTTGAAATTCTTTCAAATGATGAAAAAAGCTGTGAGGAAAAAAAGAACATGCTGAATACATGCAGTTTTTCTCACTACATTTTAAAGCCCCACAGGATTGTTTAGTCAACATTTGACTAACTGATTTCTGTCTTTAGAATATCATCAAGAAGAAACATGGATGCAAAAGGTCATAAAGTCGCGCTTAGCAGTCCAAGGGTTAATACATCCTAAGCTGAAGGATGCCTAATCAGATCTATGCTGGTCTGTATTGTGAATGGACAGTCTGGTTACTAAGGTTGCAAGCGTGAGATAACCAGTTCATTCTGAAAATGTTTACGTAATGACCACTCCACTAGGGTCATATCCCTTACACAACTCTACATCCTTTGTCCCTCACAGCTTCACCTCGCTAACAATAAATGACCAACAGCCACATACTATATTAAACTTACAGCTGTTTCCAGTTTCATATACACCAGTTTGCTCTAAGACAAAACAATCTAAATGTTCAAATTATCTTAAAGCAATGTTTCCGTAAAACTCCGTTCCATTGCAATTTTTATCCCTGCTCAAGGCAAAATGACCTATCATCTTATCAGCACCTGCTATATATACGAACAGCACTCGTCAAAACTCGGCTGATCCCGTAACAATGTATAACCTGATCAACGGATCACTCGAAGTTTGCCGAATAATATGGACAGCAGACGACTAAGAGATGTGCTTACATAATCTGATACTCCTTGATAGACTTCAGTTTCGCAACGCCTGACTGAGCACCAGAAAAATATGTAGCGGAGGCAAGAAGCTAACTGATAAGCCTCCATTTCAATATGAATTACACACTGGTCAATGATGGTCAGTGTGTAGATTTACCTCATTCCAAAAGTAAATATGGTGAATAGCTGTTGTGTAATGGGTTGTAGTAACAGACAAAAAAAAAAGAATTTTCATAACACAGAATTCCAAAATCCCCTCTTTGGAAAAGAGAGGTATGGGAAAGAGCTGTAAAAAGATCCCGATACAGGAAAACCCTCAGAGAAATCTTGGACTATTCGGTGCACTCATGGATAATGCAGTATGCATTTTCTCACATTGTTTTCTATCCTTCCAGGAGCAAATTTTATCATTAGAGCCACATTCGCTGCAAATGCTTACAATTTGGATGTGTTAAACTTTTTGTTGTTTGGTAAAGAGTAAACACCGGAGACGTTACTCTTTACAACTCCATTTACACTTTACAAAAGGTAGATTGTAGATTGAATGGTGTTTAACACCGCTTTCAACATCATTTCAGTTATGTCTTAGTGGCCAATGCACCTATCTATGTTTTTACTAGCACTGCGGCCAGTGCACATATCCATATTTTCCTGGAGTTTCTGTTACCAGTTTTTCGCTCAATATTCTTTGTGAACAACTGGCTGCTTTCCCACATATTCATTATCAAAACAATGATCATCAGTGAGGGAGGAATGAATTCTGTCGCAATGAGTAGCATCAATTCTTGGAAAGAAATAGGCGGAGCCTGGGATCGAAGCAGTGACCTCCTGTTACTTTACAAAAGGATCCTGTGATTTCACATCCTTCAGGAAAAGTTGTTTTGACAACCTTTTAGGAAAAGGAGAAAATGGTGACCATAATTTTCTCCTTTTCCCACAATGTTTTCTTCCCTTTCTGATAAAAGTCCCATCATCTGTGCCACATTCAATCATTGTGCTCTGCAAATGCTTTCAATTTGGACCGGTCTAAAAATTTTGTCAGTTAGTAAAGAAATAACCCTTTTTCAAAGGATCCTATGTTTTAATATCCCTGTGCAAAATTTCTTTTGAAAACCTTTCAGGAAAAGGAGAAAATAATAACCAGCATTTTCTCTCTATTTTTCCACAATGTTTTCTCTGATATAAAACAATAACCTCATTACCTGTGCATCTTTTCATTTGCTGTCTGCAAGTGCTTCCAAAATTTCGGACAGAGCTTAAAGGGTAACTCTAGGCCAAAATTTTTATTTCAAAATCGGATAAAACTATACTAGAGTATGTTAACAAAAAAAATCTTAGCGTTCTATGATGCTTAGTTCACGAGATATAGAGGTTTAAACTTCGGATTTTCACCTGTCTGAAAGTCGCTTATTGAAAAAATCGTGACTTCCGGTAGTCTGTCGTGACGTCACAAGTGTGAGAAGATATGGTCGCTATATATGAACTAACACAGAAAACTGAGAAAACTGCATGAAATTTGCAAAGATATAAATCGCTTTATTACGTTTCAATCACTTGTCTACTGCAGAATTTCAATCTCTATCGCTCTTACATCTTACTACAATAATAGGAAAGAAATTTTAAATGAATTAGCCTAGTGGAGATAGTATTTATGAAAAAGAAAAGTTATTCTTCTAGTGGGGAAAAAAACTATTTTGAAATTCATTTCTTGAAGTTATTTCAGTTATACCACAGTTTCATCAAAGAATTTTGATAGATAAATAAAAAAAAAAAGAAATAATAACTTAAGATAGTTGAAATATGGCAAAAGTCTCTTCTACTAAGTGGTAGAAGGAACGTTGCAATGTGTAAAGGAAATCATTCGAGTACAGTTCTAAGGCTGTTTCTACCAAATATAGGACACCGTCGATCATTGAACGGTCTACACATCCTGTGCAGTCTGATCTTGATCTACACTGTCAGTGTCAGCATTTTACATGTCTCCTTCAGTTTGGGAAGAATTAAAAGCCTTGATCTACCTTAGAGATCGTATCCTCTCTTTAACATTCACAAACAACATTAAATCCAGCACACATCCTAAATTTGCCCTTTAAGTTGAATCCATTTTTTTCACTCGATCTTCATTTATTTTCCTACGTGTTATTTTCACAATTTCAAATTTGTTTCTTTCATCAACAACAACGTTAAAAGATTGTCTGAATTGCCTCCTGCCTTCCTGCCCTCCATATCAAGCAGTAAACGTTTTTAATCGTCTGCAAAATACAGGGTCAGTCCATTTCCTAAATACTGAGACATGTTAGGCGTAAATTTAAAAGGAAATATCAACGCGGACAAATATTATTTGACTTTCTTTTTCCGTATTTCTCGCTGTAATCACGTACGAGATAACAGATGCTGACCATAAAAAATTCAGCGTAAATTAAAAATTTATTACAAACTTTACGCAAAAGTTTAGTGCGCCAACCTTTTATTTTGAGAAAAGAATTGTGTGTTCCATCACTGTAAAGGGGCAGAGGGTTAATTCGGCGCCACTTTGATGTTGGTATCGCACCGTCGTGGTCTCACATTTTTTTTGCAGCTGGAGGTTAACAAGCACGTGTCATAAACATGTCATGTACAAATTTACTCTTTTCTTTTCACGACCATATTGAACACTTTTTTTTTTATAAAATGTAAATGGAATTTGGAATTTTACACAGGTTAAATGGGTAAAAAAAAATCCCATAATCTGCTTGTCGAATTTCTATTCTAACTACCCTCCAACTCTCTCTCTCTCTCTCTCTCTCTCTCAGTAATATGAAAGAGATGGATAATCATCAGTGAATTTACCATTGATTTCTTGCCCCATTTCAATTTCTGTGTGGCCCCAAGGCTGCTGAGCGCGACTCGATGACATTTTGCGAACAATGTATATTAAGATCAGACTGTACAGAACGTGCAATCTGATCTTATGTACAGTGTCCAATACGGAGATATCTATCGCCAAAAACTAACAGTATTCGAATTTTTGCAATCGGCATAAAGGTTTATTTAACCTGTTGAGGAATTATCAATAGTAGACCTGATATTAAGCTACGTCATTCGGTTTAGACAGACAGACAGCAGACTGACGAATAAATAGTCATCTCCTTGCTCTAAATAGTGCTTAAACTCGGCACTCGATTTACGATAGGGATTTTCGTGACAAAAAAAAAAATCGTCTCCCGACATGAGGGAGGATTAGGTTGTGAGAAAAGTCAGTATCAGAGCAAATTAACAGTACACAGAAGCCGAAATAAATGTGTGGGTCACACTTTCTACGTCACATCCGGTTTATCGAAGATTTCACAAACTCGCACAGGTGTGCAAACCACATTTTCGCTAATAACTCTCTTTTTACGAAAGACATTGAAATATGGTTTTCAATTTTAAGATTGTTTTCATTTAAGGATTCTTATATCCAAAAATAGCTTTGGTCTGGAGTTACCCTTTAAACTTCATCGTATTGTAAAGATTTAAGCAAGCTTAAGGGTCTGCCGCTTCCAGATGAAATATTTTTGGGTTTTCCGCAGACATTACGTACATGTACTTTAGAAAGTATATAGCCTTGTAACATTTAACCCTTTCCCAAACGACAAATTCAACATACATGTACAAGTATCTGCAGGCGACAAATTCAAAATTGGTACAAATGAACTTAAGCTCTCTGAAAGGGTAGAAAACTTTGTAGGAAAAGGAGAAAATGCCGGTAACCAGCTTTTTCTCCCTTTTCCCACAATGTTTTTCTAAAAGCCTTCTTACCCACAGTTGAGAAAACCCGGGATTGTTTGGTAAAGGGTTAATATTTTCATCAGTTGTGTAGTAATGTGGGTTATCAAGAAAGTAATGATAAATATCTGGACAGACAATGCCTGGCTAAAGCTTTACATCATTCAACCACAATATTTTTTCAATGTTGTATAGAACAAGTAAAATGTCTCCAGTGTTCAAGTGTTTATTTTTCCATGTACACAGCTAAATCACATGATGAAAGTTTTCTGGCGTAATCAGATAAATCAACTTGTTCGAAAATCTATAAATCTTTTAATTCTGCCGTCACAACCTTTCATATTATACTATTTCGCTACAAGACATACGGGAATCTGTGCTTATCAGCCCAATGTTTTGCCTTCACCACTGACCACGTGTATTTAAATGAGAAGCGTGTTACTATTTTTAGCCTAACTGAAATCCATCTATTCTCTCTTGTTTCATTCATAAGTTGTTATCAGGGTTAAAATTTCAATGTAATAAGGTCACAACAGCTAGTATTAGTGTTGTAAGACTGTAAGTAGAAGCTGTCACGAGTTGCAGTTAGATCAGTTTGCCCTCAGCAGACGGGTTTTCGAAATTTGTGGTCTCTCTAATCGTCCGGCTCACGCCGACCGATTAAAAAACCGATCTTACATAGAAGAACTTCTAATACATTGTTGTCCTAGTACAGATAACTGTCCCCGAATGCAATTTAAGTTTTTGACAGGTCGCATCCGGGTACAAAGACGATCGCGAAAAAATATAGGGAAATCTCTGCACAGATTTTGTGCGTTTGTTTAAACTCTTATATTTTCACAAATTAACGACAAAACTACAATTTGAACATACCTGTTCCTTGCGTATTCAATAATCCTTAGTTTCAAATACAAATATTTTCAATCTAAACTAAGAAAAAACAGTTTCATTCATCTTTTACTCGAGATGTTTATGTGTCCCAAAACAGATACAAAATGGCTGCCAAACACGATAAATTTCGTTAGTTTTTTCGAGATTTACATATTATCAATGACTTCCAAAAGCGCCTTACGTAATGGAATGTTTAATAATTTGTCTTTTGACATGTGTGTCACTAAAGAATAATTGCACTTTGTTGCAATACAGATTGAACCGACGAATAGAGCCCGTAGCTTTTCTCCCGGAAAATTTACGACGGACTTGAGACATTACGGTGTACAAGAAACGCCCAAATATGAAAAGAAGTACCGTAAACAGTTTATTATTTTGACTAATTGCTGACCAAGATTCCTTTTCGAAATTAGTGATTATGACAAAGATGTGGAATTTATAATATTTACATTCAAAACTAAATCCTAATATGCAAGTTCCTTTGGAACTATTTTTCGTCCATAATGTACATGTCAAAGACACGAATAGGCTTCATGTAAATTTCAATACACATGTACATGTAAGTAGTAAAGGGTAGGAGACCTGGTATTTTGGTCCAAAAAATACCCGGTCTCCTTACCCTGGTACCCAGTTTGCTTACCCCCGGGTAAGCAAACTGGGTATGAAATGAGAAAATTTCTCATTTAAGGCCAAAAATTAGTCAGACGTATGTTATCTTCCCTGATTTTCTTGGGCATGAAAATACCCACCCTACTTACCCTGAGTGGATTTCGTGCCCAGTTTGCTTACCCCCGGGTAAGCAATATGGGTACGAAAACACCAAAGTACCCGGTCTCCTTCCAAAAAAGTCAGACCTAAAGTTATCTGCTCCTGATTAATACCCCATTTTGAATTCTGACTGCCATTTTGAATTCTGACGACTAGGTAAACTGGGTACTGACTGGTAATCATGACGCCACGGGACCTTCTGTTATCCCCAGATTCCCTACCCTGAGAGAGGTTCTTTGACTAGTTTGTCTACCTGAGGTAGGATGTGATTCTTTTAATCCCAAAATGTATTGACTTCTTTAGCTTGCAAGGATGGATTGAGCTACTATTGATTCAGAATTAACGTTTTTCGACCAATCAGAAGCTTCGTTGCTTTAACGTTGACCAATCAGAACCTTAGTTATATTTCTTTTTTATTTGTGTGAGTAAAAAAAGAAGCTAGAAGGAGAAGATCGTGTTATGGACAGGAGTTGGACTTAGTCTTTTTTTTGGTATGGAATACAGTGTGATTTTAATGCCCACACTGTCTTAGATCAGAGGTCTGGTATTGGACTTTGACTTTTTTGAGTGTATCTTTTACAGAAAATTGACAATTTTGAAAAGAAAGATCTTTTCGTAGTGTTGGGTAGCCCTGAAAAGGCCCGTTTTGTTTTTTTGGAGGCTGTGTTTTTTTTAGGCACAACCTCCAACTTTTCTGCAGGCTGGACAGCTACTTGCTGCCCGCCTCCTCAGTCTTCTCAACTGTTGCTCGTCCAGGTTAAAGTGTAACGAGAACGGGGGCTCGTCGTCGTCATCCCAGCACTCTGTCACTGGGATGACGACCTTCTTGTTGACTGCCGGCAGTGGTGGTGATGGTGACCTTTCTTCCTGTTCAGCCATCAACTGATTGATCTGGTTGTTAACCCTCTCTAGTTTCAATGAGAGGGACTCTGCCACTCTCATTAAATTTCGAACGGATTTTCTAAGTTCTTCCATCATTCAACTGTATAGGAAAATATCGCCGGCTTTTATACGCTGACGGGAGGATTGACCTACTTTGACTCAGAATTAACGTTGACCAATAAAAAATGTGTAATGATATAACGAACGATTCGATTGGTCAACGTTAATTCTATGTCAAAGTAGGTCAATCCTCCCGTCAGAACTAGTTTTGATTCAGAATTAACGTTTTTTGACCAATCAGAAGATTCGTTGCTTTAACGTTGACCAATCAGAAGCTTCGTTATATTTCTTTTTATTTGTGTGAGTAAAAAAGAAGCTAGAAGGAGAAGATCGTGTTATGGACAGGAGTTGGACTTAGTCTTTTTTTGGTATGGAATAAGTGTGATTTTGAGAGAGAAAACTAGGGCGAACTGGACTTAGACTTTTTTTGAGTGCATCTCTTAGAGAAATTGACAATTTGAAGAAAGATCACTCTTTCTTGGTGGTTGGTAGCCCTGAAAAGGGCTGTTTTTATGTGTTGGTATGTTTTCCAGCTTTAATGACAACATCCAAAATTTGCCTGACAGATTGGACATGGTCCGACTCTTTTTGTGATTGTCATTGTTCCATTATTAAAAGTAATCCTCCTCCCGAATTCCACATCAACCAAGATAATGTCAGGCGTTGTCTCTAGAAATAGTTCGACTAATTTCTCACCGAGATCTATGTATGGGAGTGATATTCGTTCTAGTTGCATTCTGTTCTCCTCAATCCTGTTCTTTAGTATCAGTAGTTGTTCACCAGCAATCAGAAAGACTCGGAGAGCCTCAATAAGTCGATTATTCATTTGCTCCATTTTCCGTTTACGCTTATCCGTACTACTCGAGAGCTGAGTGTCGAATGATTCATTATTGGAAAAAATTCGACGGCTTTTATACGTTTGCAGGGGGGATAGACTTACGAGCGCGAACATGGCGGAAAGCACCCTGAGCAAAGCTCTGAGAAAAAAAGCTTAATGCATACATATGTGGAAATTCTCTTTAGAGCAGATCTATTTGAATGAAGTAGAAAGCATTCAATCGAACTAGACAAAAAATGAAATTTAGAAGGCTTTTTAATACAGAACTGATTGAGAAATTGACAAATTTGAAGAAAGATAGATCTTTCTTGGTGTTGGGTAGCCCTGAAAAGGGCTGTTTGTGCAGGTTCACTTTTTTAACCTCTTTTCTTTATTTTCCTAGTTTCCATTGCATTTAGTACCTGGATCAGATGCTCAACTTCATGCCTTATAAGTCTAATGCGTTCTTTTTCTTCTATCCAGTTAAGCAATGTGAGTAAAATTGTTAGTCCAAACATTGTGCTGGTTTGGTTTAACTCTACAGCAGTTGAGTGTCGAATGAGATAAATGGAAGGATTGAATGTGTTTTGTGATTGTCTTTTATAGTCTGCAGGGATACGTTTGTTGACTACAAAGTATTTTAACTAGGTTCACTGAGAATAGTGTTTACATAGAGAAAATGCAGTTGGGCTAACGTTGACCAATCAAAAATGTGTAATGATATAACGAACGATTCGATTGGACAACGTTAATTCTATGTCAAAGTAGGTCAATCCTCCCGTCAACGTATAAAAACGAACTTTTATTTTATTATCGGGTTATTTTCATTTCACAATGAAAGACAACAAAATCATTAGTGGACTAATTGGGAAGAGAAAGGCTGAGGAGAAGAAAAAGAGAGAGATGGAGGAGCGGATAGAGGAGAAGAAAAGAGAGAAAGAAGAAGAAGTCTATAGAAGAGAAGAGGAGAAGAGAGAAAAGTTCAAAGCACTGTGTGCTTTTTTCGAGAGGCGGGGGTACGAGTTTCACACTCGTACCCCAAAGATCAAGATGGGGAACATTTACCCCGACCTGATGGGTTTCATGCCACCCACTGAACATCGTGGGTGGCAGAAGAAGCTGATGAAGCTGTATCCTTCACTGGTATGGAATTAATTTGTCCAGCCAGTGAATGGAAAAAAAAACAGCCCTTTTCAGGGCTACCATTCACCAAGAAAGAGTCATCTTTCGAATTATCAATTTTCTCTCAAAGACTTACAGTCAAAGAAAAAAAGTCAAGCCCAGAATTATTTTATATGTTTTTTTATTCAAACTTTTGTACAATGAAACAAGTCAGGAACTGTAAAACCAATTGAATGAAAACATTTAAACAAGTCAGCCTTTTTTTGTTAAAACAATATTGTGTTGAAACTTTTTTTCACTGTGTTTTTCTTTTTTTCTTTGGAATGTCAGATTCACATTCACTCTTCCGTTTTCTTCCCCTTTCATTATTTTTTAATACCATATCTGGGCAGATTTTATCCCCATGTTTTTTTGATTTGCAAAAGAAACACTTCTTTTTTTCTCGCTTTCCCTTTTTTCGTTGTTTTGCTTTTTCTCCTCTTCGGGTGAAAGAGCCTCCTCTGAAGAAAGTTCGTTGTTTTTTAGTTCCAAAGTTGGTTGTTTTCTTAGATTATCGTTTGTAGATATTTTTTTCTCTATCTGTTCTGTTATTTTACAGATCTCTGCATCGCTGATAGTCGTGTTGTCGATCTGCATATTTTCAACCGATGATGTTGTAGGCTGTGGTGTGAATGTTTTCCATTTATTTTCATTGCAAAATGATTTCATAACACCAACGAATTTCATGTGCTGAAATTTACCACCAACTCCCATTGTTGGTGAAATTTTGATATCATGACTGCGTGGATCCACATAGACAAAAACGACTGTTTCTGTCTGCTTTTCTTTTTCTGGACATTTTCTGGCCCAGTGTCCTGGTTTGTTGCATGTAAAACAAATATCTGTTCTCTTTCCATCCACCCCATATCGTTTATCAATCGTTGCTTGATCCAAAACTCTGTATCTGGTAATACGGTAAACATCTTTTTCTGTTAAATGTTGATGGGATAAAAATGATCCCACGTAATTCCCGATATGTTGAACTTGATACTTTGACGGAACATTGCTGATCTCATAATCGTGGGTGTATGGACTAACATACAGATACATCATCTTTCCTAGCAGTAATGTACTTTTTAGCTTAAAGTCGCTCATTATTTTTTGTCAACTGTACTGCCTGAAGTCGATCAGAGAAAAATGATCTAGATTTCGTAGCTATCGTCTCTATTTATACACTATTGGGTTGAAAGGCTCTATAAAATGCCAAGTTTTCAGACTTATCGTGTCATTGTCTTACAGTCAGACATAAACGATGGCTAAAAGAAAAAGAATAGTACCCTATTCAGACAGTGAAAGTGACGATGAGTCATTTCCACCACCAAAAAAATTGAAAAAAGAAGAAAGTGACAGTGAAGACGATTTCTCTCCACCCAAGAAAAAGCATATAAAAATGATCGTGGAAAGTGATAGTGAAGATGATTTCTCCTCGAAAAAACCTGTAAAAATGATCGTAGAAAGTGACAGTAAAGACGATTTTTCTTCACCCAAGAAAATACCGATCATGGAAAGTGATAGTGAAGATGATACACCAAAGAAAAAATTGATTGAGGACAGAAAAGAAGAAAGTAACAACACTACTTTAGACGTGAAAAGTCTGTATGACTTAACGGAGAACGGAAAAAAGAAATCGAGGAAATTTAGAACAGGATCACATCTGTTGACGGTGTCTTTTAAACTATGTTAAATGAAATTGAAAAAGTTTTACAATCGAATACAGATTCCGTCTTGAACGACGGATTCATGACTTTTGACATTACGCATACAACACCTCCAAGTAGTAACGGAAAACATAAATATAGATCATCAGAATTGGATTCAAAGGTTTTTGCCCAAAAGAAACAATCGGTTATTCAAATTAACAATCATGATCACCTATGTTTTGCAAGAGCAGTTGTGGTGGCCATTTGCTATAGTGAACGTGAAAACACCGAAGCATGGAATAGGAGATGGAATCGTATTCGTCATTCAAACCAACCTCTCCAGAAGACTGAAGCTGAGAAATTATTGAATGAAGCCAGAGTTTCGTCAACACAGTCTGTAGGAATTGACGAATACAAAAAAATACAATCTTTCTTGTATGAAAAGGACTATGTCATTAAAGTTCATCAAAGCATTCAAAAGTGGAAAAAGTATTTGAACATCCAAAAGTGAAAGGTGAGAGTAAAATCATACATTTGTACTTTCATCAAAACCACTATGATTACATCAAATCCATCACAGGATTTCTTAGTTGTGCAATTTATTGTGAGTTCTGTGACGTGGGATACTCAGCACGGGAAAGTCATGCATGTTCAAATATCTGTAAAGGCTGTTATCGTATTGGAAAATGTCCATCAGAATCAAAAGAATATATTTGCGGTGGTTGTCATAGACGATTTTTCAGTGTTGCATGTTTGGTAAATCATAGAAATGTTCAAGGTAAAGAAAAGAAATCCATTTGTGAATTAGTGAAACTCTGTTCAAAATGTGGTCAACAATATCAAGTCAGAAAGAAAAATCATATCTGCAATGGAAAGAAAAAGTGCCATATCTGCAAGAAAATTGCTGACTTTTCTCATCGATGTTATATTCAGTCTTACCAACGTAAGACAAACACCGATGACAAGACGAGTTCTTCTGTAGTCAAAAAACCATTGTTCATTTTCTTTGATTTTGAATGCAAACAAGACACAGGAGTACATATCCCGAATTACTGTATTGCGCACAGGGCATGTGATGAATGTATCGATAAACCACTTGATTTTCATTGTTCCACATGCAGTGAATTTGAAGAAGGAAGAGAAGTTATTTTTCAAGGTGAGGAAACTTTGAGTCAATTTTGCAACTGGCTCTTTTCAGAGCATCATAAAGGAGTCACGGCTATTGCCCATAATCTCAAAGGCTATGATGGTCAGTTTATTCTTGACTATATTCTTGACTATATTGTCAAAGTTGGTTTAAAACTTCCAAATTTGATCATGGATGGAAATAACATTATGAAGTTAGAACTGAATGGAGTGCGTTTGATCGATTCTTTCAATTTCATGAACTTTGCTTTAGCAAAATTTCCAGCTACATTTGGTCTTCAAGAAATGAAAAAAGGTTACTTCCCTCACTGGGCAAATACAGATAAATTCTGGGGTTACATTGGTCCCTACTTGGACATGTCTTATTACAAACCCGATTCAATGTCTGAAGAGGCCAGGTCAAATTTCATAGTCTGGTATAATGATAAAGTTCGAAGGGGTGAGGAATTCAATTTTCAATAACAGATGGAAATGTACTGTAGATCAGATGTTGATATCCTAAGACGAGGTTGTGGTGAATTCAGAAAAGTGTTTATTGAACAGGGTGGTATTTGTCCATTTCTAGAGGCGATTACCATTGCCGATGCATGTAACAAGGTTTGGTGAAGCAAATATTTGCCTGAAAATCAAATAGCTATCATTTCAAGTAAAGATTCATCCAGACGTCGCTTTTCCATGAAAGCGATACGCTGGATCCAAAGCGTGGCTATAGAAAAAGGAATCAGTATTCGCCACGCAAAAAATGGTGGTGAATTTCAAATCGGGAAATACAGTGTAGACGGATTTCACCGTCAGTCAAACACTGTCTATGAATTCCTTGGAGATTTGTATCATGGTTGCCCCGTATGTTATACAGATCGAAATCAGGTCAATCCCATCACCGGAAGATCAATGTCTGAATTGTGCGAACGTACTTTTAAACGTCTAGGAGCTATCAAAAAAATGGGATATAACGTAGAGTTCATATGGGAACATGAATTTGATGCTAAGATGAAAAAGGATAAAGAGTACAAAAAACTCGTTGAAAACCTGTATCCAAATTGTGATCCCATCGATCCGAGGGAGGGGTTGTCTGGAGGAAGATGTAATGCAATAAAAATTGCCTATGATGCTGAGGAAAAAGGAGAGAAGGAAATCAAGTACATTGATATTTGTTCTCTGTACCCTTGTGTTTGCAAACACAAATCCTATCCTGTAGGTCGACCAAAAATCTTGACTGTTGAGAATATTGACATGAAGAATATTCGTCAGTATGAAGGATTAATCAAATGCAAAGTTTTACCCCCAGCTGTTTTGTTTCACCCCGTTCTCCCAGTTCACTGTAACAACAAAATGATGTTTCCACTCTGTATGAAATGTGCAGAAGAAAGTTCAAACATTTGTAGACATGACAAAGAAGAGAGAGCTTTGATCGGAACTTGGGTTACTTTTGAGCTGTTCAAGGCTCTTGACTGTGGTTATCGCTTATTGCAAGTGTATGAAATTTGGCATTTCGATTCTGTGTCGGATCAGTTCTTTAAAGGTTATGTGGATAATTTCTTGAAAAATAAGCAAGAAGCTAGTGGTTACTCCAGTTGGTGTCAATCAGACTCGGAAAAAGAACAGTTTATTCGTGAATATGAGGAGGCAGAAGGTGTTCGTCTTGATCCAAGTTGTATTCAAAAAAATCCTGGGAGAAGATCCTTTGCTAAGATTATGTTGAACTGTCTTTGGGGAAAATTAGCCCAGCGTGAAAAAATGACCCAAACGGAATACATCAATGATCCGTCTAAATATTTTGAATTGGTCACCAATCCAAATTTCATTGTGAAACATGTAGAAATCTTTGACGATGACTGTCCATTCATCTTGGTTAACTACGAAACAAAGTTGGAACATATTGATACTCACGCTACAGCCAATGTTATTGTAGGATCTTACGTAACAGCTTATGCAAGGTTTGAATTGTACAGTGTTCTTGAAAAGTTAAAGGATAGAGTTCTGTATTTCGATACAGATAGCTGCATGTATATTCATGATCCTGAATTATGGAACCCATCCATTATTAACAGCAGACTAGGAAAATGGACTGATGAAGAGCCTGGATGTAAAATCACTCATTTTAGAGGACTAGGACCAAAGAATTATGCTTACAACATGAAAACAAAAGATGGAAAAGTGAAGAGCAAATGTAAAGTAAAGGGGATTACTTTGGATCATAGGGGTGCGTAGTTTGACTCCTGTCACCCATAGACTAAAACAAGGGATTTAACTGTATGCAACCCGTTACTCGCCCCCGGTTACAAAAAATCAACGTATCTTTTTTTACCCCATCAGTTATTCTCCTAATTTTTTCTACAGCTGAGAGCTAAAACATTTTTCTACCAGAAAAACACAACTGTTTGTCAATGGCTAATGCAGTCTGGCTGATACATTAGCTCGAACTTGTAAACTCGCCCAAAAATCTTCGCCATTGACACGGGTTCGTACATTCGACACTGACGTTCGCGCATATAAATCAATGAAATTTCTCGTTCCAAACAGTGTCACCGTACTGTCACGTGACAAAAAGGTGTGAGCAGCTGTACGAAATTTCATTGGTTGAATTCACGACTGTTAGTACATATCAACCGATGAAATTTCTCGTTCCAAACAATGTCTTATGACAGAAGATGGCTGCAGCTGTTCGTAATAAGAACGTGGATCACAAATTCAACGAATTCTGAGGCGTTTCGTCGTTATTGAAGATAAAGACTATAGGTCAGTAATATTTTTAAACATGTTTAAAGGGTGGGTGCCGCTAATGCTGCGTTTCATTGGATCTAAAGTGCATTTTATATCTTGAAAACGGATGTACGAACCCGTGTCAATGGCGCAGATTTTTGAGCGAGTTTATAAGTTCGAGCGAATGTATCAGCCAGACTGCATTAGCCACTGACAAACAGTTGTGTTTGTCTGGTAGAAAAATGTTTTAGCTCTCAGCTGTAGAAAAAATTAACGCTATGGTTATAAAAGTCTGAGGAAATAATTCCATGTTACATTGTTTTGAACTGAACGGTCCAAGTAAGACGCAAAATATCGCTGAACAATTATGCTGCCTTTACCAGTAGAACTACGTGAAAAGATTTATGGAGAATTCGTTCAGCAGCATACGCTCGATGAACAAACGCTACTTAACATTAAATTCTACTGTGTGAAACTTTAGATAGATAAATTGCACAGAGGTTTTGCAAAAGGAGATTCGTCCTGCAAGTTGTATGGTATACACACCTTTATTGCAATGATGGTAGACGATTCGGAGTTAGATCTCATTCTCAAAGCTTATTTAGCAGCTTGTGGGTGGAAAGACGGTGCTATCGGTAAACAAATTCGATCCACAAGTCGATGGTGTTTCATTATCATAGGAAGAACAGAAGAAAGTTTTCTGAACATTCTGAAAATGAAATCAGTTTTATTTAACTTTTACTTACGCTACAGAAGAGGATCTATTCAAGACGACGAGGAAATACTGGATACCTTGGAAGGATATATTTTATTTGATAGAGATGTTACAGAAGAAAGTGTATATTCATCTCTTTCAACAAAAGGCGTTACAAAACATGTTTTTCCATTTAGTGGAATACGCGAATTCACTGAGATGGACAGTGAATATCCATTGTATTTACCTAATGACCAATTGTATAAAGTTATTACGGAACATAAAGAAAAATGGAAAACTCGGGGCATTTGTGAATTTGCGTTGTAAAATGATTCTGTTATATTGTACGAAATGTTTTATGCTATATTGTTTTTTAACACAGATATCGTTTTTTTCATTCCATTGTTTTTCATTCCATTGTTTTTTCACAGTTCATGTCTGGTTTCATTGTACAAAAGTTTGAATAAAAACAGAAGAGCAGTAGACTTGGTAGATAAATGAATACTCAAAAACAGCCATTTTCAGGGCTAGCCAATACCTCGAAAGATCTTTCTTTCAAATTTGTCAATTTCACTAAGAGTTAACTCAAAAAGTCTAACTCCATAGATCTGTAATTTTTTGCTCTAACCAGACAAAAAAAAGTCTTTTTTCCCAGACCTCTTGTCCTGAGACAGTGTGGGTATCAAAAAAAAAAAAAAAAAAAAAATCACACTGTATTCCATACCAAAAAAGTCAAAGCGTAAATCCTATCTTCTATCAATCCAGGTTTATCAATTGTTTTTGGATAAAAAATGTAACGAACGTTCTGATTAGACAACAATAAATCACACTGTATTCCATACCAAAAAAAAAGTCAAAGCGTAAATCCTATCTTCTATCAATCCAGCTTTATCAATTGTTTTTTGGATAAAAAATGTAACGAATGTTCTGATTGGACAATAATAAAACAACGATTGGTCAAAAACGTTAATTCTGAATCAAAACTAGTTCTGACGGGAGGATTGACCTACTTTGACATAGAATTAACGTTGTCCAATTGAATCGTTCGTTATATCATTACACATTTTTGATTGGTCAACGTTAATTCTGAGTCAAAGTAGGTCAATCCCTATGCAAGAATATATAAAGTCCGGATTCCAATTGTAAAAAATTATTATCAACTAGATATCCAAATCATCAACATGCCTTCAAGAATAACTCTTGACAAACGTTTCACTTTAAATGATGCTAAACGACGTTTTAGAAAAGCCTACAATCAGATCGTCTTGCTGGAGCAACGTCTAGCCGAGGTGAAGAAACGGTACAAGATGGCAGAACGTACAAACAACAGATCGTTCAGCTATAACCTTCGACTGAAGCTTACAGTCATTGAAGGAACACTTGAAATGTTTTATGAATATGCCTTTTCCAAAGGTGATCAGATTATCGAACTTCATCGGGAGCTGTTCAACGATTCGTTTGACTCTGAATAATTATTCAACTTGATTTCTTCAAAACAGCCCTTTTCAGGACTACCATTCACCAAGAAAGAGTGATCTTTCAAATTTGTCAATTTCTCTAGAGTTACACTCAAAAAAAGTCTAAGTCCACCCAAGTGCTGTTCTCTACTGTATCACTGTGAAAAAAGTCAAAGTCCAATACCAGGCCTCTGATCTAAGACAGTGTGGGTATTAAAATCACACTTTATTCCATACAGAAAAAAAAGACTAAGTCCAATTCCTGCGCATAACATGATCTTCTCCTTCTAGCCTTTTTTTTTTACTCAGTCAAATAAAGAAATATAACGAAGCTTCTGTTTGGTCAACGTTAAAGCAACAAAGCTTTTGATTGGTTAAAAACGTTAATTATGTACCAAACTAAAAAAAAGTTTGACCAAAGTCTATATCTCAGGAATACGATTCAATAATTCTCTTTTAATTCATAGGGTGCTTTCGCCCGGGAACGCGCTCTTAATTCTAAGTCAAAGTAGGTCAGTCCCTATGCAAGAATATATAAAGTCCGGGCCCAATTGTAAAAAAATTATTATCAACTAGATAACCGAGTCGAATCATCATGTTTTCAAGAAAACTGACTTCGAGTGAACACAAGATACAACGCAAAATAAATGTTGTCAAACGAGAATTTATGGAAGCCCACAAACAGATCCACTTGCTAGAACATCGTCAAGACGAGATAGAGAAAACATACAAGATGGCAGAACGTGCAAATAACAGATTGTACTGCTGTTGCTTTGGGATAAAATTTTGGGTTATTGAAGAAACACTCAATATGTACCATGAGTATGCTAGTGGTAAATCTAAGCAGATGGACGAACTTTACCGGGAGTTTTTCGACGAATAGGTCCAACTCTGAATATTTTGAGTTGATTTCTTTAAAAAAAAAAAAAAAAAAAAAAAAAAAAAAGCCCTTTTCAGGGCTACCCAACACTATGAAAGAGCAATCTTTCTTCAAATTTGTCAATTTCTCTCTAAAAAAGAGAAACTCTCCAAAAGATTAAGCTTTTCTTTTTATAAGTTGCCATTTTTTAAAAACACAGGCCAAAAAAGACTAGGTCCAATTCCATTTTGGTTGAGAAAATGTCCCATCATAGATAGACAAGGTAACCTTAACCATTAGTATTAACTAAAAAGACAGAGAAAAAAGGGGTCTCCGACGACAACTCTCTAGCTAAATCTTTTTTCAAAGAACAAAATCGTTCCTCAGACTAAGTCCAGCAGTAATTTTGACTAAGAAAAAAACCCATCTCTCCAATCAAAACTTATAAAGATATAACGACTTTTTGATTGGATAATGTTAATTCTGAGTCAAAAGTAGGACAATCCACCCAGCAAAACTATAAAAAGTCAATGTTTTATACATCAAATTATAATCGTTTCACCATGGTTCAGATTATTCTTTGCCCTGTGTGTGCTCAAGCATGCGATATTGAGTGTGGAAAATGTGCTACACTTCTGCAGTATCTTGGACAAAAGCACAACTGTCCGAATCCCGATGAGGGGTTCTATGATGATAAAGACGATGACCCAGGGGTTTGGTGCGAATGTTGCTGGCGAGAGATCAGGCCAGTAGTTTACACAGTCAATGAATAGCCTTGGCAGACAACAAGCCTAAAAAACAGCCCTTTTCAGGGCTACAAATCACTACGAAAAGATCTTTCTTTTTCAAAATTGTCATTTTTTTTCTATGAGATACACTAAAAAAGTCTAAATGCAGACCCCTAGTTTTCTCTCTCAAAATCACACTGTATTCCATACCAGAGAAATACTAAGTCAAACGGTTGTCCATAACACGATCTTCTTCTACCTTCTTTTTTTTTACTCACACAAATTTGTCCCAACCCAGACGAGGGGTTCTATGATGATAAAGACGATGACCCAGGGGTTTGGTGCGAATATTGCTGGCGAGAGATCAGACCTGTAGTTTATACAGTCGATGAATAGCCTTGCCAGATAACAAACCTAAAAACAGCCCTTTTCAGGGCTACCAATCACTACGAAAAGATCTTTCTTTTCAAAATTGTCAATTTTTCTCTAAGAGATACACTCAAAAAGTCTAAGTGCAGACCACTAGTTTTCTCTCTCAAAATCACACTGTATTCCATACCAAAAAAAGACTAAGTCAAACGGTTGTCCATAACACGATCTTCTTCTAGCTTCTTTTTTTACTCACACAAATAAAAAAGAAATATAACGAAGGTTCTGATTGATCAACGTTAAAGCAACGAACCTTCTGATTGGTCAAAAACGTTAATTCTGAATCAAAACTAGTTCTGACGGGAGGATTGACCTACTTTGTCATAGAATTAACGTTGTCCAATCGAATCGTTCGTTATATCATTACACATTTTTGATCGGTCAACGTTAATTCTGAGTCAAAGTAGGTCAATCCCCCCCGTTAGCGTATTAAAGCCGGCGATATTTTCCAAATAATGAATCATTCGACTCTCAGCTCTCGAGTAGTACGGATAAGCGCTAACGGAAAAATGGATTTCAACTCAGACGGATTCAACTTGGACGGTTTCGACATAGACGAATTCCTACCAAAAGAAAACAATGTGGATATTCTATCGACAGCGATAAATACAACACTCGTCAACCCATCGACAGCGATAAATACAACACTCGTCAACCCATCGACAGCGATAAATACAACACTCATCAACCCAACGACGGTATTGGACAGCATTTTTGAAGAAGTAAGACAGTTGAATTCAAAACAAGATTCTGTAATGACTCGGATTTTAGAAGAACTGAAGACTTTCAACAAACATTTGGAGGAGATAAAGACTTTGAACACAAACACCGAACAACTGAGCAAAAACATTGAGACATTATGCCACCAGAAAAAGCGTATTTCAGCAGTTCCTGTAGAGATTCCGGTGAAAATCCCGGTGGAGATTGAGTTTGATAAAAGCAGTCTTCACAAACTAGTAGAGTCGATCGTAACTGTTGTAAGGAAAGAAAAACAGACAAAGGAAAACCAACAACCAAAGGAAAAGCAGCCAAGAGCAACAAAACGAAAATCAGAGGAAGACGATGGTCAACTTCACAAAAAACAAGGAGTTCTCAATAACTGCACAATCTCGGAGGAAAATCAACAGCCAAAGGAAAAGCAGCCAAAAGCAACTAAACGAAAATCAGAGGAGGACAAAAGTCAACTTCACAAAAAACAAGGAGTTCCCAACAACTAGACAATCTCGACAACAACGGGTCAGGGCAAATACGGAAAAAAGATTGATGACTTCGATGATTTCAAGATCCCGAAAAAACCAAAGAAAAGCTGCCAGTAAAGGGGAAAAACACACCAACACAGAAAAACAGCCCTTTTCAGGGCTGCCCCACCACCAAGAAATAACAATCTTTCTTCCAATTGTCAATTTCTCTAAGAGTTACACTCAAAAAAAGTCTAAGTCCAGTTCGCCCTAGTTTTCTCTCTCAAAATCACACTGTATTCCATACCAAAAAAAGACTAAGTCAAACGGTTGTCCATAACACGATCTTCTCCTTCTAGCTTCTTTTTTTACTCACACAAATAAAAAAGAAATATAACGAAGGTTCTGATTGATCAACGTTAAAGCAACGAACCTTCTGATTGGTCAAAAACGTTAATTCTGAATCAAAACTAGTTCTGACGGGAGGATTGACCTACTTTGTCATAGAATTAACGTTGTCCAATTGAATCGTTCGTTATATCATTACACATTTTTGATTGGTCAACGTTAATTCTGAGTCAAAGTAGGTCAATCCTCCCGTTAGCGTATAAAAGCCGGCAATATTTTCCAAATAATGAACCATTCGACTCTCAGCTCTCGAGTAGTACGGATAAGCGCTAACGGAAAAAATGGATTTCAACTTAGACGGAAACAACTTGGATGGTTTCGATATAGACGAATATCTACCAAAAGAAAACAATGGGAATATTCTATCGACACGATGAATTCAACACTCATCAGCCCAACGACAGAAATGGACAGCATTTTTAAAGAAGTAAGACAGTTGAGTTCAAAACAAGATTCTGTAATGACTCGGATTTTAGAAGAGCTGAAGACTTTCAACAAACATTTGAGGGGATAAAGACTTTGAACACAAACACCGAACAACTGAGCAAAAATATTGAGACATTATGCCACCAGAAAAAGCGTATTTCAGCAGTTCCTGTAGAGATTCCGGTGAAAATCCCGGTGGAGATTGACTTTGATAAAAGCAGTCTTCATAAACTAGCAGACTCAATCGTGACTGTTGTAAGGGAAGAAAAACAACCAAAGGAAAATCAACAGCCAAAAACAGTATGCTGCGAAAATTGTGGGTGTGAATTCATTCCAGAAGACCAGTAGACTTGGTAGATAATACTCAAAAACAGCCCTTTTCAGGGCTACCCCCACCACCAAGAAAGAGCAATCTTTCTTCAAATTGTCAATTTCTCTAAGAGTTACACTCAAAAAAAAGCCTAAGTCCGACCACTCCCCTAGCCTCAGCTCTGGTGCAGTGAGAACAAGATCGAACTGTATTCCATATCAATCCTAATGTCAATTAAAGCCCAAGTAGTGGATAAAAGTAAACAATAAAGCAGTCTAAGTACAACACAGTCCCATTGATCTCTACTCTGACGTGTGGTAAGGACTAAAGATCAGTCCTAACCCTATTCCATCTTGCCCTATTCCATATCACAGTCTCAAGCAACAGCTGACTAAACTACAAACTATGTGCCAATCCTTCTTAGCGTAGCGAACCTATATAGTCTTACTATAGCAATATGGGTACGAACCCCACTGGGTACGAAACCCTCTCAGGATAGTCTTACTATAGCAATATGGGTACGAACCCCGTTGGGTACGAAACCCACTCAGGGTATGTGTCAATCCGTCTTAGCGTAGCGAACCTATATAGTCTTACTATAGCAATATGGGTACGAAGCCCGTTGGGTACGAAACCCACTCAGAGTAAGTAAGTAGGATTCTGAAAAAATCCTACCCATGATGCCTCAGTGTTACTAAAAATAGAACATTAATCTGAATTTTTTGGTGTTTCGTACCCAGTTTGCTTACCCGGGGGTAGGCAAACTGGATACAAACCCACTCAGGGTAAGGAGACCGGGTATTTTGTCATGCCCCAAAATACCAGGTCTCCTACCCTTTACTACTCATGTAGTGCTATATTTTACATATCAAGAACTATAATTTTTGATATACAGTTACGAGCTCGTATGTGACAAATAGAATCTGACCTTCGTTGACTTTAAAGGTAAAACTTTCTTAAACTCGTCTACAAAAAAATGGTATTAAGCTCGCCAAAGGCTTGTTTAATAACAACTCCACAATGTTCAAAACGTCCTCAAAAGTCAGCCCAATGAAGCTAAAAGATTTTTTTCTCATACAGGCTTGACTAAAAAAGCGGACAGTATAGATCCAAGATCAGACAGTATCTTCTTTGCAGTCTGATTTTGATTTGTAGTGTCTGCATAGCCTCATTTTCGCCTTAACAGCTAAAAAAACTGACTTGACCGAGCAAAACAGACCTTTGTACAACACTTTTAACGATGTTGGAGGCGACTTCTTATCAAGACATATAGGGCTATTTATGGAAGGTGTGGATCCAAAGTCAGATTGTGCTCTCTGCACTTTGATCTTGGAGGTACACTGTCCCCAACCGTCAGCCATCAAAGGCAAATCGAACAGTTGAAAACAACAAATAAGCTAATTAGAACGAAGTCTGTTTGCCCTGTAAAATTCACAGAGGCAAGACGATGATAAATTTGCACATTAGCAGACTATTTCAACTTATTTTATAACCATGTGCGTCACAATAAAAGTGTTGAAGCATTTGAATTACATCTTTGATGCATTAGAACTACCAGACAAAGTACACTTTATAGGGATTGTCGCTTTACGCGTTAGCAGAGCATTACAAAACTCTACAAATAAATAAGCCATGCTCTATGAAAAGGGACCTTAAACCATCTGCAAAATGTATCGTTTCAGGTCAGCCTGCGCAGTCCGCGCTGGCTGACGTGGGTCGAAACTTTTTGCTATTGATCATTTTTTTTGCATGTCAGAGGACCAATCTACCCCATTACTCAATAGGTTGTTGACAAAATGAATTTTACAGACCCGTAATCATACGATGACTTGCTTGGTATATTGCGTCACGGAGATGCTTTAACCCCGTTTTTTACAGAGCATGGTTCAACTATATAACAGTCTAATGGTGCTAGTAATATCATTTATGCCACAATGTACAGCGATGACTTTCTCTGACATGCAAAATAGGCTTAGTAATAAGATTGCACGCTGCCTTAGGTTAAAAAGAAATGACGTTAACCAGAATCATATATTACAGAGACTATTTAAATAATGGCATGTCGGATAAAGGATCGTGAAGTGCGCAGAGCAATTTTCAGTTCGTGTCAAAAACCTTTTATGTTATCTTGTAGACTTGAAAAATTAGGTTCGCACTAAAACCACAAAAACAGGGCCTGCAATAACATGGGGAAAAAGTTTATTGATATATTGCGACTTCTGATCTATACATTTCCAGGACTCGTTGTGTTAAATATCAAGGTTATACAGAAAACTTGTGATACCGTATTCTTGTCTTCGTCTTTTGGAGTCTTTTCATTTCTTTGTCCCTGTAAATCTTCACCAAACGACAAAATTTAAAACTTGTTCAAATTGAAAGCATTTGCAGACGATAAATTAAATGTTGCCCAAAAGTTGAAATTTGTTGTTGGAAGGGTAGAAAACATTGTGGGAAAACGAGTGAATACTGGTTTCTAGCATCTTCTCGTTTTCCTGCCATGTTTTCAAAAGCTATTTTGAGAAGGATCGCTATTAATCAGAACTGTGTGGTAAAGGGTTAATTTTTTGTTTTAAAGACATAATTCATGAGTAACACGCTTACTTTATTAAATGCTGCAAGTTTGACCCTCAACCGGGTTATACCAAACATCAAAGAAATATACTTGAATTGCATTCCGGCACTGTCATCTACGAGCTATGTAGCAACATAACATCACGACTGCTTTAGAACTGGGTGACTAACATTAGTTGTTTCAACACCAAAGATGTAAAATCATCCGCTATAAATACATTTCATTGATACTGGGAAAAAATCTTATCTTAAATCTTTACCAAATGATAAAATTTAGACTTGTCCAAATTGAGAGCATTCGCAGACGATAAAGTAAATATGACTCAAAGCTTAAATTTGTCCTCGGAGGTGTAGAAAACATTGTAAGAACAGGAGAAAATGCTGGAAGGAGGAAACCCGGGCCTGTACTCACTAACCATTCTTTATAACATTCTTACTCTAATTCTCAAAACTTTCTCAATTTCAAATTTACGTAGTATCTGATTGGCTAAACCAAATGGTTAAGCCAATCAGAAATTGCGTTACTTTGTAAATCTTGACTAAGACAAAGAATTCAATTTAGAATGATTGGTCAATACGGGAATACGGGTCCAGATAATTGATTTGTATTCGTACGTGAGTCTGGGAGATTGATGGTGGGGGGGGGGGGATGTTCAGACATTATGGAATAGCACCATGACAATTTTTGACGGAAAATGAATATATTATCAATACAAAGTTATTACATCTATAATTGACCAGGGGCTAAAGGAAGATATTACCGATGATTGATAGATTTGCGAGATGTCAGAAAATAAATCTTGCCCATCCTCGGCTTCAATTATTACTGGTCAGTTGCCCGGACCTTTGGTGGTCAGTTGTTGACCAGAGGTTATTTGCCCCTTTATGACCCTTCACCACACAATCCCGAGTTTTAACGGCCCGGAGAAATAACGCTTTTATAACGTTGTCGGGAAAAAGAGAAAATGCTGGTAACCAACATTTTTTCTTTTTCTCCAATGTTTTCTACCCCATTTAGAGACAAATTCAAGCATTAGGGACATCTTTAGTTTGATCTCTGCTAAGCTTTCAATATGGGCAAGCCTGTGACCCTTTACAAAACAATCCCAAGTTTAATTGATTGATTGATTGTATGGTGTTTAACGCCGTTTTCAACATTATTTCAGTTATATCGCGGCGGCCAGTGCACCTATCCATGCTTTCCTGGAGTCTCTTTTACCAGTACTCCGCACAATTTTCTTTCCAAGCCACTGGCTGCTTTCCCACATAATCATCGTCGAAACAATGGTCAGCGGTGGGAGAGGAATGAATCCTGTCGCAGTGACTATCATTAATCCTCGGAAAGAAATTGGCCGAGCCAGTGGTCGTAGCCAGGGATCGAACCGTGTTCTCAAGTCCTGCACGCTACCGACTGAGCTACCGGGGCTCGGCCCCAAGTTTAAACAACCCGGAAAAACAAGACTTTGAATACATTTTCGAAAAAGTAAAAAACCACCAATTTCTCCTTTTCCCACAATGGTTTATACCTTTTCAGAGACAAATTCTATTATACGGCACATTTTTAGTTTGTTGTCTGTAAAGCATTTCATAAAGCTGGACCTAAAATTCTGTCGTCTGGTGAAGAGTAAACTCAATACCAATTGCAGAAGACATGTTTGTTCTATAAACTCATGTTTGTTTTATAAACTCATGTTTGTTTTATAAACTCATGTTTGTTTTATAAACTCATGTTTGTTTTATTATTTTAGAGTGCACCTCTTTCAAAAACATAACGACGAAAATAGAGATCGCTCTTACTGAGCATGTTCTCCTTTTAACACGGCGCTTTAACATCTGTTAATGTAAAACATAAATTCATCCGAATAATCCTTATTGTGCAAGAATAGTTTCTGAGTTGTCTGCAGCAAAATTGCTTTACTCTTAACCATATGACAAAACATTAGACTGGTCCAAACTGAAAGCATTTCCAAACACCATATTGAATATAGGATGAATCAAGGGTTTTGTCATAAATATGGTAGAAATCATTGAGGGAAAAGGAGAGAATGCTGGTAACCAGCATTTTCTCCTATTCCCACAATGTTTTCAAAAGCCCTTTTGGGTCGTTCAAACACAGGATTGTTTGTCAAAAAGATCAGTAATGAGTCAAGCGATGGCGTATAGATATGAGACTGCGAGAAAATTGTAGATTTAGCATTGTCGATAAGAGAAATTGTATTTGTTGGGGGAAATCTCGTTAATACAAATCCATGGGGGACCAGGACATAGCATCGAATTATCCATATAATTCATTGTACGAATATTCGAAAAAGTGAAAGATGTATCCAGAAAATGCGTTTTGTTAAAGCCTACCTACTGTGAAGATATTTTCTTTACTGAAAAGGCTTAATTTTATCCTCTATGCATGTGTAAATTGTGTATCTAGTTCTGAAGAGGAGGATCTGTGACTTCCTTAAAGCACTCGCCACAACTCGGCCAATTCCGTAACTATATCTAACCTTGTCCGTATTAAGAAGGTTTCCTTTTTGAAGCACTGTCGGTCACATAATCTTAAACACGGTGGCGGCCAGGTAAATCGATTAGGAACAACTACGGCTAAGTTATTCATATCTATCAATTTGTGGTTGAAAAATGCCAACGGAATTGAGATAGACCACGTTAGAAAATGCACTAATGAAATGTTTGTCTACGGATATGTACTTAGAAAAAATTGGATGGAAAATTTTGACTCCTGTCTTTTTTTTTTTAAGTGCAGCCTAAGAAAAATAATTTTATTCAGAGACATCGACGGCGTATCTCTCTGTTCTCTGTCCTAGTCTCTGACTGTCAATGTCGACCCTCAGATGTACAACAAAGAAAAGAAAGATGCTCAATTCTAAACTGAGAACATTTTCTCCAGCTATCAATCGATTAATTTGTGGTCGCGACACTGACTGGAGATTTTTGTAGCAGGATGCACATGCATCTAAATAAGCTGCTAAGCGCGACTCAAACACCTTTTGCGGACAGTATAGATCAAGATAAGACTACACAGAACGTGCAGTCTGATCTTAGATCTATACTGTCCGATAATGAGATTATCTTTCCCAAAAAAATACCACCGAAAAAGCAAAATTTGGGTTTTGACCATCGGCTTGAAAGTTTCATTTCTTTTATTTCTATTTCTATTATTTAGCAGGATACGGGTTAAAATCGACCAGCAGTACCTGTGCAATATAGTATTGGTCTACACTATGCAAAAACAATACATTAGAACTGTTTTACTCTCGAAAAGGTTAAAAAGACGTCGGCATAGATCCAAATATAACAAATTAGTCTTTCCACAAAAATATAATCGAAAACATCGTCGCGTACCCACAGTACTTTGAAAACGATACGCTTCATCTATCATACTCCACTGTGTGATATTTTACTGACAAAGTCACGTTCTTATGAATTAGAATTGAACTATTTCAGGTTCCATAATGAATCTTTGTGGAGCCTATGACCAATCGATTGACACGCTTTAAAAAGGTTTTCCCAATTTAAATGAAGGAATTTACTTTCCAAAATTTTTAGTGACACGATTTCCAGTTGGTCTCCATCAGCTAGACCTCATTTTGGAGAGTTTTCAAATAAAACACGAGGTTTTATTGGTTGAACAGTCACTTCAGTAGCTCATAAATATTAACGAAAACAAGACTTCGTCAAATCTGCTGCGGCAAGGGTTAGAGTTTACTCTTTACCAAACAATGCCGTATTTTAACGACCCTGTGGAAAAGACTTTGAAAACATTGTGAGAAAGTGGTGACATGCTAGTAACCAGCATTTTCTAATTTTTTCCCCAGTGTTTCATACCCATTTGAAAACAAGTACGTTAATCTGAGCCAAAATGAATTTAACATTTTCAAATGCTTTCATTTCGACAAGACTAACATTGTGTCATTTGGCAAAGAGCTAGACTTACATGGGACCCCGACGGTGCCGAAGACTGTAGATGGGCGAATTACGTATAGACTACTGAAACAAAAATCTTCTTCGCCTCAGTCAGATGTTTCATACCATTTCCCAAACTGTTACTTTAAAAAGTGACATTAATGTTTAGGCTGCTAAGCACGACTCAAGGACCTTTTGCGGACAGTGTAGATCAAGTTCAGACTGCACAGAACGTGTAGTCTGATCTTGGATCTACACTGTCCGATAAGGAGACATCATTCCTCCCCAAAACACCTTTGAAATAGCAAAATCTATAGGTTCTGACTATCTGCTTCAAAGTTTCATTTCACTTATTTAGCAGAATAACGGTTAAAAATAACTAGGGTCTATGAAATGTCAATTCTGTTACAGACATAGACAAATGGTTGATCAAGATCAGAAGTCACCAAGTGTGCGGTCTCTTTTTAGATTTAACATCTTTCAGTACATCACTCTAAAATATGACAAAAAATTCTCTCAATTTCTAGCGATTCATTTTTTTTGTTCTTTAATCCCCCAAAAAAGAAAGTTTGTTTTTTTGCGACAAGAGAGCTCACGTCCCAGAGGGTCTTCAATGCTTGCACACAACTGCGTATTTCATTCCTTGGTACAAAATTCCAACTGATAGATATTCGAATCAATTCAAATGGCAAAACAAGAGAGAAACGTAACTGAACCGACAATGCACGAGAAATAGTACTATTTCATTAATGTCTAATTTGTTCTAGATATCTTAATATCTTTTCACCAAAATGTGGCTTAAATGTTTCTATAAATACTCTTAACCTAAGTGCGAATTAAGAGCTGATAAGCCTGTACACCTGTAAATTGCTCGGAAAGATTGTCGATTTCTGTTGACTTTTACTCCATAGGCAACTTTTGCGGAACGTACTTGTAATACTTCGAGAACAAAATCAGTGAAACAGACAGACGATTCAAAGGACCAAAGTAGGCCAATCTAAAGCTGTTGGGGGAATCGTTTTTCCTAAACTATCGGACACTGTACTGAGTGTAGATTAAACCAATAGCTGACCCTGATAAAGATATAGCAGGAGTTCGAATATGAAAGATTTTTTCATTAACTCCTCACTACACGACAAATATTTTAGCGGCGCTCTGGTAAAAGGGGGTATAATGTATTTCCATGATACATTATATCAAGCGAATCGTCACATAATTATGGATGTATGAAATCAATTTTGTCCAATAACCGACGGAATCATGAGGTAGAATGGTCCTTTGACATGCAGAAAATTTACAAATAACAAAAAGTTTCGACTCAGGTCATTCTGTGCGGTCTGCACAGGCTGTCGTTAATCAATACTTTTTGCAAATGCATTAAACCCCTTTTCACAGAGCATAAATCATCTAAATTTGCTGAAATCTGAGAGCAGTTGCAAACGACTAACAAAATACAGCTTAAACATTCGATCTGTCCTTGAAAGGATAGAAAACATAGTGGAAAAGGGAGATAATGCTTGTAACCATTGTGTTTATTTTCCCACAACATATATTTATAAAAGCTGTATTTTCATGATAGTTTACTCAAACGTTGAAATTTAAGACTTTAAAAACATTTGCAAGCTCAAAATTTCGACTACATTATTAGTTGTACGGTCAGGTGGCAGGGGACTTGGAAACTTGTTCACGGCTGTGGTGAATCATGTCGCCACCTCGCCTTCGGCTCGGGCCGACATGATTCACCACAGCCGTGAACAAGTTTCCAAGTCCCCTGCCACCTGACCGTACAACGAATTTATTATACTGCAAAGTTTTACCATTCCAACGTGTGTTAAGCGAAATTTACCTATTTTTTGGTTTCAAAAATTGAGTACGTGGACGAAGTAGAATTTCCCTTCTGGGTGCCCCAATTCAATGAAAACTGACGTCACTGGGAACTGACGTCACTGAAACCTTGGTAAAACCGTACAGTTTGGTGCATAATCTTGATCATTATCTCCCGCTAGATGGCATTCTACAAATACACATCTATCTAATTTGGGCATCCTGGGTACAGAAGCGGACTAATTTTTCATAACAGCAACCGTTACTTTGAATTTCAAAATGAAATAAACGTTTACTCAATAAAACGCTACTTGGTGCGATTCATTCAGCTATGATCGGCTTGCATGTAATCTATCCATCGGCCATTTATTAAAACAGCCCCTACATGCTTGGGTAATAGTCTAATAGCTTCGGTATAGGCCCTACTTTTCCCAGGTATTCGGGGGATGGGTGATGCGTCATAGCAGGCAGGTCGAATCTTCGAAGAATATGACATGAGCAGACAGCGTAATCTTTATGTTAATCTTGATCGACGCCGCCATTTTGGATGTTGTGTTGAAGGTGTAGTCATGTATACGGGGCTCCCGAAAGGGAAACTGCTTTTACGTTGGTTTTGCCAGTGTACATGATATATATGTTTGGGGCATATTATCCAATCAGGTCACGAGAAATTTCTTTGCAGTATAATAATAGATTTTGTGCTACAGTAGACTTGCGCAATACAGAAAATTACATAAAAACGGAAAGTGCCGTCTCGGATTAGTCCGCGCAGGCTGATCCGAGACGACACTTTACGCAAATGTCCGAATGCCCCTTTTCGCGTGTTGCAGGCCATAATATCTTATTTATTTGAGTGGCGCTCTGGCAAAAGGGAGCTAGATGTATCTCCGTGATGCAATATACCAAAGAAGTCATCACATAAATATGGATCTATAAAATCCATAGTAGAATGTTACCGTGGTAGAATTGACCAACGATATGCAGAAAGTTTACCAGGGCAAAACGTTTCGACATAGGTCAGCCTGCGCGGACTGCACAGACTGATCTGGGTCGATACTTTTTTGCAGATGCTTTAAAACTCCTTTTCAAAGATTATGGCTCATGAAAGCAACTGCACCCGATCGATGACCCCCGCTGCGTAGCTCTTGTTTGTACCAAGCAATGGATTTTTTTTTTAAATTTTAGACTGTAGGCTGGCTCCCCGTACAAAAGAAGGTCCATCACAATAAGCTCATCTTTAAAGAAATTTATACCGTTTTACTAGGCCTAAAGCCATGATCACATTTACGGTTATGCACGTAGTTGTCCGTAGTTTATTTCAAATGTAGTCTGTCGTAGTGTTACTACGATCAACTAGGTTGAAGTACGTTCAAAGTAGGTTCAAAACTGGAAATAAGAGGAAATTTAAGCCGTGGTCACACCTTACGTAGTTGACCGTAGTGGGGAATGACCGTAGATGGCCGTAGTTGAACGTATCAAACTTAGTTGAACGCAGCTACACGTAGTTAACCGTAGTTCAACGTAGTAATGAACGTAGTTTGAACTTACGATTTGCTCGTAGTAAGCGCATAATTTTTTAACATGTTCAAAATTTGTTACGGTTAACTACGATGTTGTGACCCTACTGTGACCGTAGTTTGAACATAGTTGACCGTAGTTAACCGTAATTGACCGTACTTAAGCGTAGTGTGTTTAATACGTCCAACTACTGTCAACTACGGTAATTCACCGATACGGTCAACTACATAAGATGTGACCAGACCTGGGTTCAATTGTTTTAAAAAGTAATTAATCATTTACAATTGAAATAGAAATGTTTCAATTAAAGTATGATTATAATTACTTGCTTTCTATAAAAGTAATGGATTAAATACAATCATTTTCAGGAATATAATTCATTATATTTAACCTATTACCACACAATCCCAAATTTTAATGATCCTGAAAGATAAAGCCTCAGAGAACATTGCCAGGTAAGGAGAAAATGCTGGTTACCGGCATTTTCTCCTTTTCCTGCAATGTTTTCTACTTTATCAAAGACAAATTTTCATTCGAGCTACATTAGATCTATCATCTGCAAATACTTTCAGTTTGGTAGATTCCAAATTTTGTTAGTTTGGTAAAGGATTATAGAACAAATTAGATCTATTTATTCAATGAAATGTAAAAAACACATCTATGATGAATGTACAACTAATTACTTCTTTACCATACAATCCTTTTCCATACAATCCTGACTTTCAACGACCCTGAAATACACAGTTTTTGAAAAACATTGTGGGAAAAGGAGAAAATATTGACTTTTTCTCCTTTTCCCAAAATGTTTTCTACCCTTTTACAAACAAGTTCCAGTATTTGAGCTACATTAATTTGTCCTCTGACAGGTCTTACAATATGGACAGTTTTGGTGAAGGGTTTATTTATTTCAACAATTTAACATTCATGAATGGTCTGGCAACACCTTTTTAGGTGATAACCAAGGGTGAATTTTATACTCCCAGTTAAAGAGGCCCTTATACTCATTTTCAGCCAGTTTTAACTCATTTTGTCTTTATTTTATCCAACTATAGTCATTCTTATATCTTCATGCCAAATTTTGCGCCTGACGGTTACAGGGTTGCTTAGATTACGGCCGATAGAAAATTCATTTCGCTGAGTTGCAGCCTTCCATGTAAACAGACTCGTCGTTTCCGGTTTTTGAGTCGAAGATTTTCGATATATCCGTTATACACTCGGGACGATTCGTATGATGATCATGCATTCTGTCACGTGACTGTATTTGACCTTCGCCCTGCGTCTATTGAGGTAAACAAAGGAAAATGGAGGCTTCTCTGTTGCAGCTTCGATTTTCAGACGGAGGTCGCGGCCTATATATGCAAATTACACCGTATCCGACTCTAGGCGGAAACCAACGATAAATTTCCGTGACGCACCGCCATTGTTTACAGCTTTGATCGTCAGCCAGTTTTCTTCTGACCAATGTTCGGTTTCTAATACAAATCTCCGTGTTTCTTTTTTTCAATTACACCATATATGTCAGTAATTTATCCATGTTTACACAAAGGACTGATTTCTGTACCATTCTAAATTGTTTGAAATTTAACAGCGTTTTTGCTCACCGGCTGTAGACGGGCATCTTTAAAAATAATTACTGCATAAAAACTTATCTTTTGCCAAGAGTTTATTTGTTGCATTGTTTGCTACATGTAATTGAAAAGTAATTGAATTTAATTGTTATTTATTTACCTGTTGCATTCTTTTAATTAATTAATTTCAATAGAAGTAATTCATTTTTACATCAATTACCAATTACTTTCAAATAACAGAAAAACTATAATTAATTACAATCAATTTAATTATACTTGTAATAGTAATTGGACCCAGGTCTGGATGTGACAGTGGTTAAAAGTACAGTGACTGCAGCTTACCTGTATTGGGTAGGCACAACCGCAACGTTTTACCGTAGCTTAACGCAGTTGACCTTAATTTACCGTAGCTGTGCGTACTTAGGACTTAGTTTATTGTAGTTAATCGTAGTTAGACGTAGTAATACCCTAGTTAACCCTAGCCACTTTGCACGCAGTTGAATGTAGTTAACCGTACTTACACGTAGTTCAACCTACTTAGACTTTCTATATTTCCTCTTATTGCCAAGTTTGAACCTACTTTGAACGTACTTCAACGTAGTTGACCGTAGTAACACTATGGTAGACTACGTTTGAAATGAACTACGGACAACTACGTGCATGACCGTAAATTAGACCATGGCTATAGAAAGTCTAAGTAGGTTGAACTACGTGTAGGTACGGTCAACTACATTCAACTGCGTGCAAAGTGTCTAGGGTTAACTAGAGTATTACTACGTCCTACTACAATTAACATCGTTAACTACGTATAAACTTCGTCCTAAAGCCATGGTCACATTTACGGTTATGCACGTAGTTGACCGTAGTTCATTTCAAACGTAGTCTGCCGTAGTGTTAATACTGTCAAGTAAGTTCAAAGTAGGTTCAAACTTGGCTATATAGAAAATCTAAGTAGGTTGACCTACGTGTAAGTACGGTTAACTACATTCAATTGCGTGCAAAGTGGTTAGGGTTAACTGGGGTATTACTACGTCAGACTACGATAAACTACGTAAAACTACGTATAAACTACGTCCTAAGTACGCACAACTACAGTAAATGAAGGTCAACTGCATTAAGCTACGGTAAAACGTTGTAATTGTGCCAGCTCAGTACGGGAAAGGTGCAGTCATTGTACTTTAACCGCTGTCACATCTTAAGTAGTTGACCGTAGTGGAGAATTACCGTAGTTGGCCGTAGTTGAACGTATTAAACACACTACGGTTAAGTAGGGTCAATTACGCTTAACTACGGTCAACTACGTTCAATCTACTGTCACAGTAGTCTAACAAAATAATAGTTAACCGTAACAAATCTTTGATCATGTTAAAAAATTATGCGCTTACTACGAGCAAATATTAAATTCAAACTACGTTCATTACTACGTTGAAGTATGTCTAATACGTTCAACTAGGGCCATCTACGGTCATTCCCCACTACGGTCAACTATGTAAGGTGTGACCACGGCTTAAGTACGCACAACTAGGGTCAGTTGCAAAGCTGGATAGAATAGTGGTTAAGTCTTTTTACTGAATGACAACTGTTTTAGACATGTCCGAATTGAAAGCCTCTGCAGACGACAAAACAAATGCAACTCAAAACATTTTAATTTATTCTAGGAAGGGCAGAAAACATTGTGAAAAACCTGCTGGTTAACATCAGTTTCTTTTTTCCGACAACATTTTCTCATGCCTTCTTTCTCAGGGTCAGAAAAACTCTGTACTGTGTTGCAAAGGGTTAAGTCGAGGGCTTGCAACCCAGGGTCGATTCCCATCCAGCTCAGCCAAATCCTTTCAGAGTATTGACGGTGGTGGTTTGAACCATGAGTCAGTCTTCTTTCACAGCTGAACATTGTGTCGACTTTATTTATGTGGGAAAGAAACCAGTGGCTTGGAAAGAATGTCATGTGAAGTACCTGTAACAGAAACTCAAGGAAAGCACTAATACGTACTCTGGCCGCAGCGATAAATTTGAATTAATAGTGAAAACGCCGTAAGACACGATATAACAAACAAATACAGTGAAATTAAGCTGCTTTTTTAAAAGTAAACAGTATAAACTCTGCAGGCATAGGATTAATCTTTATAAACTGTGCGAGGGGTAAATCAAAACAGATTAATGACAACCGGCAGCCTACAAGTGCATGGCTTATCAGTGCTTAACCCTTTATCAGCAAACACAATTTTAGACTCATCGTAAAAAGTATTTGCATACGAAAACATAAACTTGGCTTACACGGTAGTATTTGTCTGTGAGAGAGTAAAAACATAGTGGAAAAATGAGAAAAAATACTGGTCACCAACATCTCATTTTCCACGGTATTCTCAAGAGTCTCCCCGTCAGTGTTATGAAAACTCGGAATATCGTAATAAAGGGCTAATTTAGCACTCAAGTGAATCTATTTATAGAAACGTTTTCACCAAGCTTGTTGTGAACGGGGATGTTTACAGAACGAGGAAATCAAGAATGGCACATGCTCTTGTTGTCAGTAAACTCAGCTCTCGTTGGTTAGAAATACTATGAGTCATGCTCTGGCAAAAGGGGGTTTAATGCATCTCCGTGATGCTCTATACCATGCAAGTCATCACATAATTATGGGTCCATAAATATTGTCTGATAACTGCCTGAATTCTAAGGTAGACCGGTTCTTGGACATGCAGAAAATTCATGGACTGTGCAGGCTGACATGGGACGATACTTTTTTTGCGGATGCATTAAGCCTCCCTTTTTAAAGAGCATGGCTCACAAATTATCTGTCGTCAACAGACGGTTTTCTAGTGGCTCTTCAGATGCTGATCAATGGCAACAGTGGTGGATGCGATAGGTTGTAGCAAACATTGTAAGAACAAGATGAGATTGCACAGTGCATGCTATCTAATCTTGGATCTACGCTGTATTTTGTGAAATAATCTGATAGAATTGAATTTGCCTTAAAAGTGACTCTATTCATTAAAGACTGGAACTATCTGCTTGACCATTAGATTGCAAATTCCTTTTTCTGTCTAGCTCATTTATCCTGCTAAACAACTGAAATGAAATTTTCCGTTCAATAGTAAAAACCCAAACATTGCTATTTCAAAGTTATGTTTGGGTAATAATATCTCCTTATCGGACGATGTAGATCCAAGATCAGACTCCAAGTTCTGTGCAGTCTGATCTTGATCTACACTGTCCGTAAAAGGTCAGAGAGTCGCGCCTGGCAGCCTAGGGGTTAACTCTTTCATTGCCAATGTCGCCTTGAATAGGTTTTGCGTACGGCCTAGATCAAGATCAGACTGCACAAAGCGTGCAGTCTGATCACTGATCTACAACGTCCGCATTTGATGCTACTGTTTGACCTAAATCAGCTTCAAATTCAACAAAAATGTATTTTTAGACCTCGAGAAAAGTAAAATACATTTGGTTAACAGCGAAAGGTTTAAGATGCTGGATACTGTAACACAGGCGTCCTTATTCAGATTCTCTCCGACGCTTCCTTTTTTCGTTGATCTGTTCTTTAGCGAAGAATTGCACGGCATTTGAAAAGGTGAACTTTTGCTGTAATTTATGTGAAAAATACCACAAATAATGATAACTCAGAAATGATGTAAAATAACGGTACTGAATATACGGGTACAATATTTTGATGCAACCTTATTTATCTTCTTTTTCATGTAATAATAGCCAAAGACATAGAAATGGTATGTCGTTTATAACAAAAAGAAAATTAAATTGAAACATTAATCAACCCCCTTGCTTTCGTAAAGAAGACAAAAAATTTAACCGTGCTCTGTGAAAAGGGGGTTTAATGCATCTGCAAAAAGAATTGATACAGGTCAGCCTTCGCAGTCAACGCAGGCTTACCTGCGTCGAAACTGTTTGCTACTGGTCAATTTTCTGCATGTCAAAGGACTACTGTTGCACTTCATGATTCGGTAGGTTGTTATACATAATAGATTTTATGGATCCATGATTATGTGATGTGTTGCTTGGTATCATGTATCTCGGAGATGCATTAAACACCCTTTTCCCAGATGGCGCTTATTCTATTAGAATGAGTAGGCTTGTATCATTGTATGTCACCAGATAAAGATTATGTCGCTTACTGTAAAAAAAAACCAATAATTACATAATTTTCTGTATGTACAATACTAAAATCTCAAAATTTAGGCAGCAAAGCGCAACCCAATGAACTTTTTTGGCTGTGTTTATCAAGATCAGACTGCAGTGAACATGCAGTACGACTATGAATCAACACTGTCCGGTACAGTAGAAACTTTTATCGAAAAAACATTGAAAATTCAATTTTTGGTATTATACCATCGACTGGAGATTAAATTCAGTTTTATTTAGCAGTATAAGGGTTAAGTAAAGTGATTGAAGCAACGTCAAAATGAACCAAAACTTTCCCAGAAATCAATATATAAGCATGAAAAGCTTGCTGTCGGGGAAACAGGAGTAAAGACCTATTAATTGTCCGAATTATACGATGTTTTTCTCCCTCGGGGACGATTATTATACAATCAACTACCTCTAAACGTACATATAAATAGTCAAATACAATATCTACAGCATAATACAGAACGTTGAGCACTCTATCCAACTTGAATGTCACAATAGCGGCCAACCATCGGCCAGTAAAATGCATTTAAATCATACCCTTTAAAAGCATGGGAGCTTCCATGGGTTAACTTTTTTGAAAAAGATCTTCTTCTCTGAAACTACCCATCCAATTTTGACAAAACCTCACAGAAATGATCCTGCTATGTTTCTCTTTAGAATTTGTTCGGAGAATTCGACTCCGATAAATCCTCTGGTGGCCACGGCAACAAAACTTACAAAAAGAAAAGAAAAAAAAAAAAAAAAAATCTTTAAAAATTTTCACATCCGAAACCAGAAGGCCAAGGGCTACAAAATTTGGCATGGCTGCATCTAATGGACCTTTACCAGACTTCACCAAATTAAAGCTCTAGGGTCAAAATTTGCCCCACCAAGGGGTCCCAAGTTCACAATGGCTTATACCGTGAAAACTGTAAAAATCTTCTCGTTTCTAGCCATAGAGCTACCAAATTTTGCATGTAGCTTTATCTGGTTAACTTCTATCAGGATTGTTTGAATTATAAGTCCTTGGGTCAAAATGGCATGGGGATCACAGTTTTCAAATAGGTTTTAAAATAATAGAGAAAACTTTGAAAAACTTCTTGTCCCAAATCATTTGGTCTTGGAATGAAATGTTGCGTATGTAACGAAATCGGGGACCTTTATCAAGATTATACAAATTAATGCTACTGGTTCAAAATTTGGTCTTACCGAAGGAGTAGGGTTGTCACACATTGTACTGTGGTAAGCGATTAAGGGCCATTCTTGCGTTTTTGTTACGCTGTCAGAGTCCATTGATATTGAGCAGGGTTGATACTAGATTAGAACTACCTGTATTCGTTAAAATCATCTTGGTTGCGTGTTAAAGAGACCTTTGTGTGTGTGTGAGTGTATGTGTAGAGGGGTATTGTTATAAGATTTCTAACAGTTTGATGACTGTCAATGTCAATTACGTGCATGACATTAGCAATCTATTCGGCAGTGAAGCGATACAGGGTTATCATGGCCCTCTTGTTTTACTTTTGTCGACGTAGCGGAATGCGCTGGCCTTTGACCTGTTTCTTGGTACTGATAAAGAATTAATAGATGGTAATTTGCGATTGGTCAAAAATGTGCATTTGTTTATTCGGCGAGCCCCTGCTGGCATATATGCTCGAACATTTATGAGACCACTACATATTAACAAGCTAATCGATACCCCCGGGGCCTTGATTCATTCCATAGAAAACTAATGTAGTTAAGAAATAATCTTCTTTTTGTCGTGGTTTATTCACTGCGCCTTATAACTCACAACGTGGTTTATTGAACGATAAACCACGACAGAAAGAAGATTATTTCGATTCTAACATTACCAACTCTTACTGAAAGGAAAACAAGTTCATATTTAGAGTAAAAACGCGGATGTAGATTACATTCCATTGTATAACTTACTTACTTTATACAGAATGACGTCTCTATATAGAATGACGTCACTCTACATAGAATGACGCAGATTTTACCACGCTTTCGTTGCACTGTGTTTATAGAGCCGAATTCACGTGTCATGTTAGAATGAAAGATAATCCTTTTTTGTGTTATATGGAAATTTAATTTTTTCATAAACGTTACCAATAACCCTAATTCTATTTAAAAAAAAAAGTGACGAAAAAGAGGCAATTGTTCGTGGGGTTACTTTTCATTATTTTACTTCATATTGAGCCATAAAAAAAAAAAAAAGTTTCAATATTCATATTCTAGTATCTCTTACGCCGTTATTTTTTAAAGGTATATCTTATTTCTCTTGAAATATGCCAACTATGTATTTACGTATAGGTTACACAACCCTGGAGAGAGGAAGATATTAATGTAAATCAGTTCTGTCAAAGTATGGTGTTAAAGAGATTTCGTCGGATTGTCATTGCGCAAAATTTCCGCGCATGTCTCTCTGCTTTCTTTTTTTCCTTGCGCGTAATTTTTCTACTATTATCGGACTGCCGATTTCAGCTGCAAGACGTGGAGGAAGTAGTGGTAGATACAAGTTTTTTTTAAAGATCAATGTATGAAAGTGTAAACCGTTCCGAAACAGCGGACACGGAACAGGTACATTTTTCGGACATCACTTATCTGGATAGTATGTTTAGTGTGAGAAAAAAGAGAAAACCACACGCAATTCTCCTTTTCAGTGTTTTCAAAGACTCTTTTCCGGATATTGATATAAATCGGGATCGCTTGGTTCATTTTGCTATAAGATTCATCTGTAATTTATGCTTTCGAGTAATTCCTGGACAGTTCTACTTTTATTGTTTTTCCATCCATAAAAATGTACTATTTCGCATTAACCCTTTCCTAAATGAATTGAATAGGAACTTCTAAATTGAAAGAAGCTGCAGATGACAAATTTAAAAAAGGTGTTATGCAAGTTGAAATGCCGCTTGTGTAAAAATATTGTGGGGAAAAGCAAAATTGCTTGTTATGAGCAATTACTCTTTTTACCAAAATGTTTTCCAAAGCCGTCGCATTCCATTGTTCAATCGAGTATATATCAGGGAAAGGCAATATTATCTTTATTGTGAAAAAAGACATGAATTTGTGCTGAAAATAATTAATCTTACTTATTAATTTGAATCTTGGTCGATTTGTGTGATTTTCGTTGTTCCAAGGTAGGTAATCGAGTCCTATACTGGGAAAAGTAGCTAGGCGACCTATCATTTTTTTTTGCATTTTTTGATAAAGGATATACCCATGTGTATATCTGCGAAAAATAAAAAAAATCTCTGCACTAGATTTTTTTGGAAGTCAAATAATGTCTTGACTTTCTATAATAAAATAATCTTTTTGGCGGTTATGGATGTTATTGAAACATCGATAGCGGGTCATTAATTTGAAACAAATATTAATTTCTCATTAAGTTGAGAGGATCAATCGATTTCTTATGAATTTAAAACACACAGAACATGATTTGGCTGAATTGATCGACTTTACTCACAAAATTCTGATGTTTGCTGCAATAACTGGGTTTTTGTGTAATTTGAAAGAAGGGTTATGTTCTTTATGGGCTCAGAACTTTTTTGTTCATCTGGTTAGGTCTGATTATCTCTTCATATACTGAAACAATATACTTTGAAGTGTCTCTGTGTCAAATTTCACAAAATTCTCTGCGCTAGAAATAACTCGCTGAAACGCCTTTAAATGTACATTCTAGGCTGATAAAATCAGGACAGTTCAGTAAATGTGTCTAATCAAGGTTTCATCCTAAAAGCTGAAACATGTAGTATGTAATCATTACTTTGACGAACTCTTTAGCTACCAATCGCAATTGGAAGTGCTTTTGCGGACGGCGTAGATCAAGATCAGACTGCACAGAATGGTCAGTCTGATGTTGGATCTACACTGTCCGCTACCTGATGCTACAAAATTAACTAAGCCATATTTAAATGCAGTGGAAATAAAACTTTTAGACTTCGGGAAAAATGATAGTTCCCTGCAAAAGATGAAAAGCGTGAGGGTAGACAAATAACATTTTAGATCTAGAGTTTCATACAGAAAAAAAAATATCCAAAATTTTCATAATTGTCCGTCTGTCTGCCGATTTTGCATAAGCAAGTTTCTGTGTGTTTGTCCTTCCGTACATTTATCAAATTCGGTAAATTATCTAAATCTTAGCGAAAACTATGTATATCTTCTTTAAGTATGGAGTCATGAACTAGACTTCACAAGGTTTAGCCTGAAAACGTTCCAGATCGTATCACGACCATGCAATACATACTCCGCAAAAAAACATAATCTTTAAACGCATTTACCAAATTGGTACATTTATTTATTAATCACATATTAACCTCCCTCGTTTTCAATGTTATATAGCCATTACGAAATTCCTTATCTTACACACGTTAGAGATAAGATTTTGTGGCGTCATAGGATCATCACGTGACGTCATTGATTAAGCATTATATATCCGCCTAATTTTTTTCCAAAATTAGTCAGACACTTAAATTTCCTAGTCAATCCAAATGTCGGAATTGATGACCGCGATTAAAGCTGAGGGTTGTCTTATTTTTAGAATGAAAATCTTATCTTTCGAAATATTTCTATCCCGAACTATGTTTCAAAGCAGTGAGTTTGTCTCATCTACGAATATGAAAGTTTCACATATATAGATCCAATCATTTTACATGTAATTCTCGGGAAAAAGTTATGTTATTTAAAAAAAAAATCTGATATTCGTTTACTTTTGAGATGAAATTTTATTAAAATCGTTAAAAAAAAAAAGTCCTGTTAAGCCCGCCAAGGGCTCGCTTAACAACATGTCCTCTGTGCTTGTTTAATAAAATTTTATCGCAAACGCCAACTCATGACAGATCCTACAGCCTATGTGCATGACAGGATTTTTCTCAAGATGCCAGTATATCTGTATGACATTTTCTTTTTTTTTAGTGGCCAATAATGGATTCTTTCCAGTGGCCAATGTGGCTGTTTGACAGGATTTGTTTTCAATGTCTAATATAGGTGTTTGACAAATCTTTTTTTTTTTCAATGGGTACACAGGTGTATGAAAGAATACTCTTGGCAGTGGCTAATGTTGGCATTTGACAAGCTTATTATTAGTGTCCTATGTAGGTGTTTAATAGGATTTTTTTTCATTTGCCATTATGGGTGTATGACAGCATTTTTTTATTGTTAAATGCAGTTGGATGACATGATTTGTCTTGGTGTCCCTTAGGTGTATGCTAGGATTTATTCAATGGCTATTGTAGGTATATATATAGAGATATTTTTTTGAGAGTAAAATGTAGATATATGACAGGATATTTCTTCAGTAGCTTATGTAAGTGTATGCCAGGAGTTTTTCTCAATGACCAATGTAAGTGTGTGACAGGGTTTCTTTTTTTTTTTCCAAGTAGCCAACGTTTTATGTATGACAGGATGTTCTCCCTTATGATCAGTATAGGTGGATTTTTTTTCCATCGGCCATTCTATATGTATATATGACTGGATTCTTTTCTGTGGCAAATGTAGATTTTGGGCGTTATTTTGTTCAGGGGCCAAAATGATATCGAAAACATTACTGTAGGAAGTAACAAGTTATCTTAGATGTCGCCTAAAAACTCGCATCCAAGGTCTATCGACATAGCTTTACGCTTTGTCAATTTGCGTCATGAAAGCAATATAGAGAGACTATCAGTTAGTATCTGCTGCAAGCTCAGCACAAAGGTAGGTGTGTTATGTAAGATGTACCATCAAATTCGTGATATTATTTGACTAACTTTACATATAGGTGTCCAAATTTAAGAAAAAAGCTCTACCCTTGACACGTTTATTTCAACACCAGTTGTTTTATATTCTGTTTGAGGTTTGTTTTTTTTTTAAACAATCTACAAATACTGTCATTTTGCCATGATGGTTACATTGATTGCGTCGAAAAAAAAAGAGAGAGAGGATTCACTTTGTAGCAGAAGGGCATCAATAAATAATTCATGTGTGTGTGTTTTTTTTAAGCAAGGTTATCTACAACCTTCTTCCCAAAAGTTGTTAAAACAGGGATTGTTCGGTGAATAACTTAAGGAGGTGAAAAAGATAAAAACAAGCTTTCCACAACAATTTAAAGGATTATACCGCCTTGGGATTATCATTTAAACCAATTAAAACTAAAACTTAGAATACGAGGTTTCGGCAATTTGATAAATGAAAATCTGCAATAACAAACAATAAAAATTGATGTTATCAGATGGGAAATGTGACCTAGCCATACTATCACATCTAACCCATGACTGTAAAAAATAATGTCTAATATTAATTCAGAGCTTGAGTTGTTGTAAGATTAGCAAATTTTAGTACATAAAGGTCACGAGTTGTGTACATAAATATTCATTGCTATACATAGTGGACTAGATGGGGACATTATGGCCTCGTTCAGCTTGTGTCCCTGAGTTAATTCTCGTGTCATTTTTTGAACTTGATTTACATGCTTACGCAGCAATTCCGAAAAGCGGCGAATGCTCCAATCGATTTTTTGGAACATGGTGGCTTCATTGAAATTCCAAGCTATCGACTTAGCCAGGTCTTAGAACAAAAAAGAGGCTGTTCTTATTTTCTCATGCAGTTGTTATAGAAAAGCTGTGTACAGTTATTACCAAATATCTCTTGGCTTCTTAGCTGCCATTGTCTGTTCCGAAACTGCTTTTGAAATGAGAAAATGTGATGATTACAGAAAAAAATTTTCGGTCATAATTATTTACAAGTAAATTTTATCTCGAGCAAAACCAAATTATCTAGAAATGAGCAATGCTCTGCGAAAAAGTTTTTTTTTTTGCATCTGCAAAAATTATCGACCCATGTCATCTTGCGCTGTCCGCGCAGGCTGACCTTGTCGGAAATGTTTTACTCTCGGGCCATTTTGTGCATGTCAAACGACCAGTCTACCTCAAGATTCATTAGGTTGCGAAACAAAATAGATTTTGTTAATCCTCAATTAGCATACGTGATGACTTGCTTGGTATAATGCCGCACATTTTCGGGATTTGACAGAAAGAGCCGAGCATGAATACATAAAAGTTCTACATAGACTAACCCTACGTTTACACCATGTTTTCGGCAGCCACGGCGGGCAGCCACGTTTCTGACAACGGTGGACAAAATGGGATTGACGTAATACAACGCAGAGGAACGGGATAAGCAAACTTGTCAGACCTTGATCGCCGGGGTTGCTGTGCCAGATCGGACGTGCGCGGTTTCGCAGCATATCAAAGCTGCTTAATACCCCCGTCACCAAACTCGTTCTCACTCCGTTCCGAAAATTTTTGCCAAACGGACTTAAATTGTGTTCGGACGAAGTGAACGTATTAGCAACCTTTTACGATCGGTTTACGAACTTAATGGACGGGTTAGGACGGGAAGGGTGCTCCAAAACTTTGAGCCTGCTCAAAATTTTTTGCCGTCCATCCCGTCCTGTAATTAGACGGAGTGAAAGCGTACTTAAAACGAGATAGACGTACTACAAACGGAACTGCCGTACTTCGATCCTATTAGAGATGCAGTGCAGTCGGGCATCAATTGGCAGTGCGTTTGCATTTGACCGACCGAAATTACACGTCAGATCCCGACCGCAGCCCGTTTTTCGATTTTGTTGACCGGGGTAAGACTTTCTAGGTACCGGTTTGGTTAGACATGGGCTTAAGCTATTATCAGGCCAAAATTACACGTTCAACCCTGACCGTAACCCGTTTTCCGATTATGTCAGGACGGGGTAAGACGTTCTAAGAACTAGTTTGGTGTGACGGGGGCTTTAGGAAGATGAGTACAAGAAGTCAAAGTTGGCATTTTTCGAGCCATAAGGAGAACAAGGTCCATCTTTACAACACCACCTCCAATGTCACCAGTTGAGAACCGGGATCCGGTTTCACGAAAAAAATAAGTCTCTCATTTTGCTCAAGTCTGCTGAAGGACCCCATTTCCCACTTAAGTTGAGTTTGTTACTTCAGACCCACAATACCACTATAAACAGACTTAAAACACATTCTCAAATTCTAACTTGACACAAAGTCTCACACTCTACTCAGCAAAATGATGGACTTAAGTCTGTTAAAATGACTTAAGTCCATTATTTTCCGAAGCTGAGTCTGAATATAAGTGAAATGTGTCTGAATAACGAAGTCTACTTAAAGTAACAATAAAGCCAAATGTTAACAAAGCGGGTGTTTAAATGCATTTGAATTTACATCATACCATTTAAAAGTATGGAAATTATTGTGAAGATGACAATCTGTCATTGTACGGTCGGTCCAAGTGTTAGTCGCTGACAGAGAAATTAATTTCAAAACTAGGTTAAAACCTACCAGGTACAACATGTAGCTGTGTCTTTTGTTTACTTTTTGCTTGATTTTAATTTTTTTTTTCTGCCAGTGATTAACATATAGCCCGACCACACGATAACAGACTATCATCTCCATAATATTTTCCATACTTTTAAATGGTATGATTTAAATTCAAATGTATTATGACACCTGCTTTGATATTTTGGCCTTTACTGGGCCTTTAAGTTAGAATATGAGTCTGTTAGCGGACTTAAGCAAAATAAGAGACTTAAGTGTTTTTTCGTGAAACCGTGCCCAGATTCAACTTTATGATCCATGAGGGCCTGATGTCTCTCAAACTCCTGAGTCGGGGCTCTACATTCACCGGGTGCTTTAGGAACAGCAAACACTTTATCATTGTATGCTTCTACGAGGCATTGCAAAGTTTTCCAACCATATAGCAGATATGACAGCTTTACTACACCGAAATGCAGAGGATAGTAATGAATAATTGTCTCTTGTGGTCAGATGTCTAAGAGTCAGGAATAACTTCCGACAAGGTTGTAAAGCTAGGGTATACCTCTCGCCCTATCTCTAAATGACTGATGTTACCCGTTCCAGCATTTTGTCAAAGGAGTTCTGGAGGTATCCTTAGATAGTTTTGCAATGTGTTGATATCTTCAGTGCAAACCTCTCTGGTCAGGATTGCTGAGCAGTGGCCGAGGTGTTGCTTCTTTTTTCTTTATCCTTTCGCGCACCCACGTGGATCTTGGTTTTCTACCCCTCCTTCTTCTCTTTCCTCTTGCCTACTGCAATATGGAGTTCCGTCCCGGCTGCATTATCTATCTTTCTGAGACAAATATTGTATGAATGCACTAAGTAAATATACAAAAACAAAATCTTCTTTATCTTTGCATATCATTATGCATGTGAAAACCTTGACAGAACGTGTTAGACCCTGAAAGGAACATTAGAAACGTGAGATGGCTGATTAGAACTTGACAGGCCGGGATGAAACGTACACGCATCAGTGGTTGAACGCAGGTAGCTATAGGAGATCTTTGGGCACCGTGGAACTGAGCAACCCCTTCCCTCCACGGCTTGTCACGGATACCTTGAGGTACCGTAAAGAGACCTAACTCAACCCGGTAAATGGAGAAAAAGACGACCAAAATCTCACGGCAAATCATGTTTCGGACAAACAGGGCTACCGTTGCTGCCGGGAACATGGTGTTAACGTAGGATAATTTACATGTGTTATACGGAAAAACCTATACAGAGTACACTAGTGATATAGAAAACGTACTCTGGTCTGTTGTACACGTGTTTTACATAACGTCCTTATTTCAGTCTGATCATTTATTGGTTTAAAATAAATAAAAATCTATGGACTTAACCTTATCAAGCTGATCTATGATGGCCTTTTAAATGATTCTTCTGGGGTTAAAGAATTTGCCAGTGACCAATGAACACAGAGTGTCTTTCATCAATGAAATATTACTAACCATTGCTCACATGTATTGCATATTTTTTACGTTGCAACGGCATGAAACGCCTACGAATTTCACTACTCTTTGGACAGTTTCTGTTAACAAACACTAAAACAACGAATTGCGCTGAACTGTAAAGCGGACGCACGCCTGCTTGACCGATTAGGGCGGGCGGAAACAACGTCACGGCATAGTGTGTTCTTGCCTTTACCTTTCAAGCTATTGAAATGATTACAGTTTTGTACATGCAGGTTTATTTACCAAAAGATTAACCTTCATATCTAAATCTGTCTTAAGTTCAATCGCACATAAGTGAATTGTATGATTTAAGGCTAACGTGGCTTCAAAAGAAGAAAGATTAGCAGGTTAAGGGCAGAAACCTCCATACAGTGAAGCTACAAAACATTGCCACTTTAAACCCCCATTCCACTAAACGGCGATTCCGCTACGCTTCGAAATTTTGGTCAAAATGCCGTGAATCGTATGAGAAACGGCAACAGCGCAGTAGAAACGCCTCGATCGTAGTAGAAGCATATCGGAAGCTTAATGATTGTCACTTTAAACCCCCATTCCACTAAACGGAAATTTCGCTACGCTTCGAAATCTTAGTAAAAACGCCGTGAAGCGTAGCAGGAACGGCAACAGTGCAGTAGAAATGCTTTTATCGTAGTAGAGGCATATCGAAGCTTCATGATCGCCACTTCACGGCGCTTGTTTTGACCTTGCTTATATTTACGTCGCGGGATCGCCTCGGACTCGAAGTGCCATAAAAGCAAAATAGAAGCGTAGCAAGAAATTCGTGAACGCAGCAGTTTCGTAGCTGCAGCGCGAGTAACATAGCGCAAGTGCAGTGCATCGTAACAAAAGCAACACCCAACCCTTTCAGTGTATTGTTTATAACCGCAAGCATGAGCACAGCTACTGCAGCAATTCGATCCATTTTCTTCGAAGGTCGATGGTCAACTGCTGCTATACAGAAACGTTTCAAGAGCGCAACAGAAGTGCAGCTCCTGCGCATAGGTCGTGGCAAGGTCGCAGCAGCAACGTAGGAAGCCTGAGTTGTGGAAAGGTACATGTAGCAGAAGCGTCTTGGAAGCGCCGTAGAAGTGCAACAACGGCGTGACAGGATCGTGACCAGCGCAGCAAGATCGTGATTGAAGGGTACTTTAAGCGTACTGGAAACGCATAAGTCGCAAAATGTTGCACATGTCGGAGCTTCTTCGGCGATTCCGAAGATTTTGAAGTGCCATGATCGCCATGAGCGCAGTGGAATCGCCACCCAGTGGAATGGGGGTATACACAAACACACCCGTGACGACTCTCCGTTCATCAGTAGTTTTACTTTTTCCCCCTAACTGTGCTGACGCTAATCATTAGGGTGTTGGTAAATTAATTTTGTTTGTGAATACAGAAAAAACTTCGTGTGGGAGCGTTGCAATACAATACAATACCATACATATATAGATATAAAACAGCCACATAATATTGATGTATGCGAATCATATCAAATCCAAAACTTTTGTCACACATTATACTTTTTCTATAATATGTTTAGATTACAAAAGAAGGCATCTGAATTTTCTCTATTTGGTAGTTCTGTAAACCAAGAATCTAAATGAGCCTAGTGAGCCTAGTTCTGTGAAATGTGCTTTTCTGCATCTAAAAAGAATTAAATAAAACAAATATAAAGAAAGGAAAAAACAAAAAAAAAAAAAAAAAAACCCGCACAGTCCGCGTTGACCTGAAGAGAAACTTTTTGCTTTTGTTTAATTTTCTGCATGTCAAAAGACAATTCTACCGCATGATTCAGTTGGCTATTAGACAAAATGGATTGTATAGATCCATAATTGTATGATGACTTGCATGGTAAAATACATCACAAAGATGCATTAAACCCCGTTTTGTCAGAGTACAGTTCAAATATCTTTGTCTTATCCCTGCAGAATTTTCACAAGTAAGAAAGCCGTGATATGAATATTTAACCTGCAGAATAATTATGCCAGCCTTGCATCTCCGAACACTGTTATCACTGTTGCAACTGACGTCTTTCCGTAAATGTTGCTATGGAAATATGAAATTGAAAAAAGCATTAAGGATTTTTGACGTCTTGTTTCAATCTGATGATAAAGTTCTAAATCGAAATAATCAATTCTAAAACAAGGCTGAAATATTCATAATTGTATGTAGGCTTGAGCTTTATATTGTTGTTCAGTAATAAAACATGTCTGAAATCAAATCTTAAATCAAATTGTAAATGTCTGAATGCCTGTAGATAGCATTATCCAAGTCACATATTGCCGAAATTTACATACAAGGGAAATAAAATGTCTTTTTGACGAGTGTCTAACACGCAAGTAGTTCTACAAAATGAAACAAATTAAACACGATTTTCCCAGAACTCACCAAGCACGACTACAACGGTTTTATAACGTCTATGAAATTGAAGATAGAAGATATAATTAATCTAGCTTGAGGGGGTTTCCTGTTTTATTGAGGGTCAGGAGACAACAAGTGTTTGATAATCTTTACTCTTTACCAGACGACTAAATTCTAGACACTTCCATATAGAAAGTATTTGAAAAAAAAAAAAAATTAAATGTGGCTAAAATGATGGAATAAATTTCTAAAAGGATAAAAAAAAAATGTGGCAAAGGAAAAAGATGTTGGTTACCAGCATTTTTTTCCTTTCCGGCAAAGTTTTCTAAACCTGTCTCCGAATGGGGTTGGTGAAACTCGGTATTTTGTGGTGCAGGAGTAATTCATCAGGATGAGTAAAATTCTAATATAACTTGGGATGTATTTTACTGATCAGGATGTGAGAAATTTAGATTTGTTGATATGAAGTTTAATTAAGGGGAGGGGAGAGAAAGAATTTCCGTCCTGTTGACACCAAATAAGGATCCTTTTCATTAGAAAAGTCCTGAATAAAGAGTTTTTTCCTTGTACACGAGTTTCATTAAATTTTGCCACAAAAGCCAACGAACGTCAGAATCTTCTTATCACATACACATTACGTCAAAAATTATAGTTCGTGCTGTGTTAAAACATTACCCTACATGTACATGTGTATTGAAAATTACTTGAACCATATTCGCTTACTTGACAGCTGTACAGCACGGACCAAAAACAGTTCTTGCATATAATTATTTCATTTTGAATGTAAAGATGATTAAATTGCCAGTTTTGTCACGACTATCTATTTCGACAGTTAATTTCCCAGAGAAATCTGGTTAAACGATGTTTTAAAAATGAGACGTATATGGTTACAAATTGTTGACTAAATACGGCAATTTCTGCTTATTCCAAATGTGAGTGAGAGATTCAAGTTCGTAATGGCTGTGCTACACTGAAAACAGGGGTAGTAATTTGATACAGATACTTACCAAAGCCAGCCAAATAAAATTAATCAGATATCCTGGGTCCGTATTCATCAACCTTTCTTAAGAACATTCTTAGTGTTATTCTCCGAAGCCAATCAGAAGTTGTGTTACTTTTAAGTTTAGAAAATTTTGGAAATTAAGACTTCGAATGTCATTAAGAATGGTTGGTGAAAATAGACCTTGGATCCTTCTTGATTGATTTTTTTCCCGAAACAAGTTAGAAAATCCTGTGTGGGAACTATGAGCTTCATGATTAGAGATATGATTATTAACACATTTAATGAAAATAGCTGTAAAATTTGCTTAACGTTAAACTTCTTAAAGCCATTTTGTACTGAGAGAAAAGTTTATGCACATGTAGTATTGAGTTTTGATGGAAAACATCAAAAGGTCACATGCTACCTTACAATTACATATATTTTACATACATTGGATAGCATATAACACTCCGAGAGGAATAAGTGAATCATAGCCTGTGGACATGATACATGATGATAACAAATTGTACAAGAACATTCATGAAGTCACTTGGATTTATCTAAATGATCATACTAAAAACCATATGGACCATATTGTCATCAATTAAAACTAGAAATAGAGAAGCAAAATAGAAATCTCAGACGAAAACGGGGAGCAGATATAGGGAGTGAACATTCTCTAGCTCTTGCTAAATTCACACTAAAGATTCTCAGTCTGCATGGAAAGAGGAGAAATAGACATAAAAACTTCAATAATATCCTACTAGGCACGGCTAAACAAAGTCTTTGGTTAAAAAGGAAAGAAAAAGAAGGGTGGATTTCTGAAGGAAAAAAAAAAGAAAAACCTTTGAAGAAGAGTCATGAGCCCAAAAAAGACAAAAAGAAAGTCATTTCCACCAAATCCGAAAAAGGTAACAAAGATCAAAGGATGAATACAGAATATCGGATAGTGAAGTAAGTAAAAGTACAAAGACTAACAAGAAAGCAAACCTGGAAAATCTGGCATTGGAAGCAGAAACAGCAGCTTCGAAACAAGGCATGAACGTTTTACACTAAAAATGAACGAATATTAAATAAAGAAAATCCTAAAAGGAAAATTCCAAACAGCAAACAGAACAAAACTAGAGGCCCTTGAGGGCCTGAAATCGCTCTATTGGCAGTGATTTTGCTTTTATGCTAACATACATTATGAATTCATGATGTAAGATGAAAAAAAGACAAAAAACACAAAAATGTGTTCTTGCAACTGGGCTTGAACCGACTAAGACAGCACATGTAGGCATGGCGAATTGAACAAACAGTGGAAAAAAAATGAAGTGCAATTTCTCAAAACTAAATGCTTGGAATCCAGCCTAATTTGAAAGGGTTTCAGTACGCCTTGTATTAAACAATCCTAGAAAATTTTAAAGAAATGTGACTAATAATGTGGATTTTGTTGAGTAAACAATACTAAGTCATCAAATGGCTGCTTTTCCTGAACAGTTTACTAGATTTTCTTCATTTTTAATAGAGTTCAATCCCTTGATGAACCAAACAATCTTTGCAAGTTTCAAAAGAATTGGATCAACACTGTGAACTTCACTGCCTAAACAAGAAATGGAAATTTTCAACTTTGAATGGCTACTTTTCCCATACTGATAGTCAGATTTTTTTCAAAATCATTAGGGTTCAAGCTGTTCATGAGACAAAGCAACTGTACAAGTTTCATGAAAATCCGACCACAAATGCTGACTCCATCGCGTAAACAAGAAATGGAAATTTTCAACTTGAAATGGCTACTTTTCTCATACTGATTGTCAGATTTTTTCAAAATCAATAGGCTTCAAGCTGTTGATGAGACAAAGCAACTGTGCAAGCTTCATAAAAATCCGACCACAAATGCAGACTTCATTGTGTAAACAAGAAATGGAAATTTTCAACTTGAAAGGGCTACTTTTCCCATACTGATTGTCAGATTTTTTCAAAATCAATAGGGTTCAAGCTGTTGATGAGACAAAGCAACTGTGCAAGCTTCATGAAAATCCGGCCACAAATGCTGACTTCATTGTGTAAACAAGAAATGGACATTTTCAACTTGAAATGGCTACTTTTCCCATACTGTTTGTTGGATTTTTTTCAAAATCAATACGGTTGAAGCTATTGATGAGATAAACAAACTGTGCAAGTTTCATGAAAATCTGACCACAAATGCTGACTGTATCATGTAAACAAGAAATGGACATTTTCAACTTGAAATGGCTACTTTTCCCATACTGTTTTTTGGATTTTTTTCAAAATCAATACGGTTGAAGCTATTGATGAGATAAACAAACTGTGCAAGTTTCACTGAAATCTGACCACAAATATAGACTTTATCGCGTAAACAAGAAATGGACATTTTCAACTTGAAATGGCTATTTTTCCCATACTGTTTGTTGGATTTTTTTCAAAATCAATACGGTTGAAGCTATTGATGAGATAAACAAACTGTGCAAGTTTCACTGAAATCTGACCACAAATGTAGACTTTATCGCGTAAACAAGAAATGGACAATTTCAACTTGAAATGGCTACTTTTCCCATACTGTTGGTTGGATTCTTTTTAAAAATCAATAGGGTTGAAGCTATTGATGAGATATCCAAACTGTGCAAGTTTCACGAAAATCTGACAACAAATGCAGATTTTATCACGTAAACAAGAAAAAGACTAACTGACGGACAGACAGACAGACGGACGGACGGACGACGGAAACCTCGCCATGACATAAGCTCTGCTGGCTATCAGCCAGTAGAGCTAAAAAGACCAAGGAGGAAGCAGTTATTAAAAGAGGAAGACATATTTAAACAACGAAAAACACATTTTGATAAGGTCGTTGAGATTGAGTAACCAGAAATGGAAAGCAGCAGGAATAGATGAAATAAATGCAGTATTGTTGAGAGCAGAAGAATTCACCTCTACAGTACGAACAAACATATCCAGAAACTTATGAAAGAAAGAATAAAACCTGATACAATTAAAGAAAGAAGGACATGTGACTTAACAAAGTGAAACTATTACAATTAGAGAGGAATTATGCTCTTTTCAGACTTTTCAGGAAAATTTTGGCCAGAGTATTTCCTGATAGACTCACAAATACAACAGATCCATTATTGTACAAAAAACAAGCTGGGCTCAGAAAAGGAATACCCAGTACCGGCCAGAGTTTCACTCCAACATAATTTGTGAGACAAACCAACAAGTGGAATTCCTCAGTCTACAAATAAATTTCATGTAATGCACCAAGGATTTTGAAAGAATCAACCAACCTGCACTTTCAAACAAGGCGGTCTACGGTCTACCACCCCACCGCCCATTCTCTTACGATGTACCTGGGCTAGGTAATGACCGAAACCGTCAAAGAAAAAGAAAAGAAAGGACATCACCTGCACCCTGACAGAATTGCTGGAAGATCTTGATTTTGCAGGCAATTCTGCTCTACTGTCTCATTATCAACAAGACATACAGGATAAAACCAATGAATAAGAAGAGACAGTCACGGAATAGTCTCGACTCACTCAACATTGAAGCATTTAACAATTTTACCTGTCTTGGAAGTTCGATCATTTATGATTAAAATTCAGGAAAAAAGGTGTAAAAATCCAGTGTCTCGCTGCACTATCAAACATTTGAAAATCCAGAGAGATCAACACACAAACAAAACTGAATATTTTTAAGAGCAATGTTTTTTTTTAGTCCTTTTGCGTTATCCTGGAAAGTGACTGCTAGTATCTCCATCACATACAAATTGGATGCCTTAAAAACACATTGCTTATAGCATATTCTACATAACTCCTGTCCGCTTTCACTTGAAATTAAGAAAAAGAGATGGAAATTGACTGGCGATGCACATGCGATCAGATGGACTCCAGCAGAGAAACAGAAGAAGACCCAAAGAAATCTGATGACGTTCCGCCGACATGGAAATAACAAGAAAAAAGCTGGTCACGGTCAGGTTACAGCATTGATTTGTTGATTGATTGTTGTTTAATACCGTTCTCAACACTGCAGCAATGAGCCAAGGATAGATCAAAGTGGTAACAGCGTTATCGACACCCTAGCACAAAGAGGATTTAGTACGCGAGTAACAAAATAAAGTATTACAATTTAAAGATTTGGCCAAAATCTCGCTCAGTCTCATTACTCTAAGGTTGCTAAGATTCAGTACACTTTTGCGGAAAGGCAAGATCTTTAACCTACACTGTCCGATACGGTGAGACATTTTTCGACAAAAGGAAACATGAAATATGAATATTTGGATTTTAGCTATGGGCCGAAATCAAACTAAAGGACTAACTATTAAAAGAATATTTCCGTTTTTTCCCATTGACAGAAAACCATGAACCAGAGATAATATTAAACGAAGAATTTAGAATCAACAAAAATCGAGAATGCAAGTTACTGTTTATGTCAAAGTTTTATGCTGTTGTTTCGACATAAAACATGTCTTAAATCAAGTTGGAAAGTCGGATATTCTAAAGGTAGCATTGTTTGAAACAAATATCGCCAAAATTTACATACGGGCGAAATAGAGTGGCTTTTTGACAATTGTCTAACACGCAAGCTCTTCTCTAAAATGAAACGAACGTCATTTTTTCCAAGCATTCAACATACAAGATCTTTGAAGCTCAGAAAACATCTAAAAGATTGAAATAAATTACAGATTACTAGTTAGAAGGCTAGATTCCTAAAGATTACTTGCCGATAAAAATCTCAACAAAGTTCTCAACATATTTATGGTGTGGACAGTAAATGAATAAGCCATAACTGTGAGTTTTCGGTATATGCTAATTTTGAGATTTGGCTGCTTGGCATCAATTTCAAGAGCATCATGATAATAGATGCTCGTCACAATTCGACCGATTCCGTAACTACATCTTACTAAGTCCGTATCAAGGGAGTTTCCATTTTGAAATACTGCCAGTCAAAGAATCTTACACATTGCGGTGTTCAAGTAAATCGATTAGCAACGGCAACAACAGTCACGTTGATAAGCAGCCTGTCGCTGAAAAACGCCAACGGAACTGATCGACTGACTTAGAAAATAAATGTACAAACTCTTCATCGGAAATGTATTTAGAAAGATTCCCACAGACAATTGTGACTAATGTTTACTATTTTAGGTGGAGTGTTAAGATTTTAAGAAAGGTAAAGCGGTATATTTCCGGCGTAGAAATGTAACGAGTACATGGCTATCAGGCTACGTGATACAGCCGAGGGACTTGATCAACGGATCACCAGAGGTTTGTCGAAAGGGTAATAGAGTCTCTTTTGTTTTGAATATGGCGACGGATTGGTCTAATCTTGTGACGACATCTGCGAGTTCTTGCTCAATATGATCCAAATGTGCCAATACGCATGCTCATAAGCAAAGAATCTCCCATCTCATTATAATAATATGGATCTTACATCGAATCTTTGTTACTGGGGTTTACCGTAATTACCATATTAATTAAATCTTTTACAACAATTAAAAACAACTTTTGAATAACCTATGTATCAGCTTGTGCTATTTTCTTTGCACATTGAATTACATTAAAACGGAATGAGGCTCAGTGCAAGCTCCAAAGAAACATTCAAAATGTGCTTGGTCAAGACAGGTGCTTTCTCTGTGAAGGTACATTTTAAGATATTTGCTTTTCCTGGAAAGTTAATATATACAAGCTGTCAACCTACAGGTCTGCATTTCACTAAACTGCGTACGCACAAAATTTGCGTACTCAGTGTAGGAATACAAGCATCAAGTCCGGAAACAAGTTTCACTAAACTGTGTAACTTTCTATTTTGAGTAAATATGTGTATGACCCCAGCTCATACCTTTGGGTTAATCAGCGATGCGGGTATATACAACCCAAAATGATTTGGATAAATCTAAGCAGTATCTTGAAACGCAGCCAGGTCACTTGCTCAATAGAGGTGGCCTGCAAGGCAGGTTTTACTGTGTGTTTTTTGTCACTTGCATACTCGAATTATCATAGTTTTTAGCTCCACTGGCCGAAGGCCAGCGGGCTTATGTCATGGCCTGTTGTCCGTCGTGCGTCCGTCCGTCCGTCCGTGCGTCCGTCCGTCCGTGCGTTAACTTTTTTTTAAAACGTCTTCTTCTCTGAAACTACCCATCCAATTTTGATGAAACTTCACAGAAATGATCCTGCCATGGTCCTCTTCAGAATTTCTTGAAAGAATTTAATTCCTTCAAAAACTCTGGTTGCCATGGCAACAAAACTGAAAAATTTTGAAAATCTTTGAAAATCTTCTTGTCTGAAACCGTAAGGCCAAGGGCTACCAAATTTGGCATGTAGCTTTATCTAGTGGACCTCTACCAAGTTTCTTCAATTTATAGCCCTGGGGTCAAAATTGGCCCCGCCCCGGGGGTTATAAGTTATACATGGGCTTATTTAGGGAGAACTTTAAAATTCCTCTTCTACCTAGCCATAGGGCCTAGAGCTACCAAATTTGGCATGTAGCTTTATCTAGTGGACCTCTGCCAAGATTGTTCAAATTATAGCCCTGGGGTCAAATTAGGCCCTGCCAGGGGGTAACAAGTTTTACATGGGCTTATATAACAAGTTTTACATGGGCTTATATAGGGAGAACTTTAAAATTCTTCTTTGACCTAGCCATGGGGCCTAGGGCTACCAAATTTTGCTTGTGGCTTTATCTAGTGGGCCTCTACCAAGAGTGCCCAAATTATAGCCCTTGGGTCAAATTTGACCCCACCCCGGGGGTCACAAGTTTTACATGGGCTTATTTAGGGAAAACTTTAGAAATCTCCCTGTACCTAGCCGTAAGGCCTAAGGCTACCAAATTTTGCATGTGGCTTTATCTAGTGGGTCTCTACCAAGAGTGCTTAAATTATAGCCCTGGGGTCAAAATTGGCCCTGCCCCGGGGGTCACAAGTTTTACATGGGCTTATGTAGAGAAAACTTAAGAAATCTCCCTGTACTTATTCATAAAGCGTAGGGCTACCAAATTTCGCATGTAGCTATATCTAAAGGCCCTTCACCAAGAGTGCGTAAATTATAGCCCTAGGGGGGAATTTGATTCACCCCGAGGGGTCAGAAGTTTTACGTGGGCTTATATAGTGAAATCTTTAGAAATCTTCTTGTTACTAACCATATGAACTAGGGCTACCAATTTTAGTCCTGTTTCAGGGGTCTTATGTTCAAAACCAATTGGCCAAGTATTGTAATGTTTGGCATGTAGTGATTTTACGTATTAGCCAGTGGAGCGATACAGGGCCATCATGGCCCTCTTGTTATTGTATTGTACGCGTCGAGCCCTGTAGTTCAGCCGTTACGATTCAGGGCCAGTGATCCAAGTGTCCTTGGTTCGAATCTCAGCTCGACCAATGTCTCTTCGCGGATTGATAAATGTCTTTGCGAAAGGATTCATTCCACTCGTATCTTAAACTCATTATCACACCAAACAATTTTAACGTGGTCTAAATTCTAAGCATTTGCAGGCGACAAATTGAAGGTGGCTCAAATGATGGAACCTGTCCTTGATTGAGTAGAAAACATTATTGGCAATGTAGAAAATGCAGGTCACAATCATTTCTTACTCTTCCCGCAAAGTCTTCATAAGCTCTCGTTCTCAGGGTCGTTCAAACTCGGGATTGTGTGGCAAATAGTTAAACATTGTTTCAGCGATGTTTACATGGGAAAGCAGCCTGTAGCTACAGGAAAGAGTTTTATGTAAAGCACTAGCAACTAAAACTTGAGGAACTCCTGTAAAGGTGGAAGGTACGCTTGTAACCGTTATGTGATTGGAACAGTGTTGAAAACAGTCTAAAACACTAAACAGCTGTTCATGTTTACGTCTATTGTCAAAAAACCTAGACTGAGCGTCATTGGCGAAAACAGGAACTTTTGAATATGGCATAAATCAAGATCGGATTGCACCGAACGTGCAGTGTGATCTCGGATCTGTACCGTCCGCTCATTTAGTCGAACCTAAACTATAAAAATCTTTCTTAAAGTGAATGGATTATATTTTCAGCCATCGAAAGCAGCCGGGTTTATATTTGGCGCTGCAAAAGAGTTAAAACGAACAGTATCAGCAACAGTGCTTAAACCATTACCATACAGTCGCGAGATTTGACGACCCTGAGAGAGAAGCCTTTTGAAAACATTGTGGGAAAAGGAGAAAATGCTGATAACCAGCCCTTTTACCACAATGTTTTCTAATCTTTCAGAGACAAATCCAAATATCTGATCCACGTGAAATTTGTCTTCTGAAAATGCTTTCAGTTTGAAGAAGTCTTGTTGTTGTATAGTGTTTAACGCCGTTTTCAATATTATTTCAGTTATATCCAGGCTTTCCTGGAGTTTCTTTTACCAGTACACCGCACAATATTCTTTCCAATCCACTGGCTGCTTTCCAAAATAACCATCGTCGAAACAACGGTCAGCGGTGAGAGAGGAATGAATCCTGTCGCAATGACTATCATCAGTTCTCGGAAAGAAATTGGCCAAGCCGAGGATCGAACTCGCGACCCCCTGTTCTCAAGTCCTGTACTCTACCGGCTGAGCTATCGGGGCTCGGCTTGGGCAAGTCTTAAAATTTTGCCGTGTGGTAAAGGGTTAACGTGCGATAGCCTGTGATATGCACGTGTAAAATAGATGCTGTAAGAAGATGAACAGATTGGATTGTATTATATAATGCTATCGAACCACACATAATTATGTTGTACAACATGATCAAAGAACTGTATTCTGTTCTGTTCTGTTCGTTAGATTGACATAAAGGTTAATTAGGTTCTTTTCTCAATTGAAGTAATTAAGGTAGTCGGTATTGATTTCTATGTACTGCCAGGTTTTTGTCCCATTTGGGATTATTTATGATCTTTAGCGTCTTTCTTCAGCTAATCATTTCTGAACGATTGTGCTCAGCAATTTATCATTTTATAGGTAGCTCTCTCTCTTCATTTCTGTTTTTTCCCTCTCTCTCTCTCTCTCTCTCTCTCTCTCTGTCTGTATCCCTATGCACCAACCTAAGCATAACTCCATGAACACTGCAGCGAAAATTACCTGATTACACTGAATCTTGCATTATAACAATCAGCGAAAATAAAGTAATTTCTAGTCTCTGGCAAGTTTTCAGTTATTAAAAACGAAATATGTTATATTATGTCAAAACGAAAAGCACATTTCTATATAAAAAGATAAATAAATCATCATCAGGAAAAGATCTTTGGCATTCAAAGGGAAGAAAACGTAACCAGAAGAAAAGTTTGCAATGAAACGACTGTCACGGGTAAAATCTAGTAATGGATTCTGACCGCCCATTTTAACTGTTTTCCTTGTAAAATTGCATTTTAAAAGTAAACCCTATTTATTTAAAGCAACAGAGATATTTTTAAAAAAAAGGACAGTGTAGGTGGTATTTGAATATAAGGATTGAAACTTTTTTGTGGTTTATTATAAAGAGGAATAACCAGCCTCTTTTTCCGCATGGTTCTGCATGTTGTTGAAACTTGCAAATTTCATATAAATATATTTTTTCAAGCTAAGATTTTAACCCAACATCTCGTAAGTAAAGGAGCAATGCTGCTAAAATAATGTTTCAGAAAACACATTTAGATTGTACAATAATGATTTATCGGGTAACGCATAAAAAATCGAGTACTAATTAGTATTAGATAAGTTTTATGCCCTATTGCATCCTTTTCCCAAGGTGTAAATAAGTTTCGCACTGTATTTGTTAACGGTAGCAACCCTGGTAGATTGGTATCATAAGTGGGCCCGCAAATAGGTCAGCAGAGCCCCACAGAATAAACATGTAGCGAAGCTAGTATATAGGCTGAGCCATACTCAATGTAAACAAAAAACCCCACAGTTGCCAAATACTGCCTCACAGAAAAATAACTCTTTACTATTAGGAATCTTAATTCTGTCATATATGACGATTTTGACAAAAAGCACACAATCTCTACCATCCCGATTTGAACATGTCTACTTACAAAGTAAATAGACTGTACAAGATGTCATTGATAAGGTACATGATGTTTGCTTATATGTAAATTAAGTGACCTATGCAAATCAGGCTTATATCACTGATTCCTACACAGCCGTACTTAAAATTATGAATGGATCTAAAAATAGATACCCCCAGGTAACTTGTAGCAAATCCCAGCTACACAAACCCGCACTAGACAGGGAACCCTTGTATTCCTTCAGTCATTCATTATTTAGATTATTGTAAACGTGAAAATGATGTGTTAAACTGTTATTTTACTTCTTGTATATTAACCCTTTACCACACAATCCTGAGTTTACACGAAAGTTGGGAAGAAGCCCTTTGAAAACGATGCGGGTAAAGGAGAAAATACTGGTTACCAGCATTTTCTCCTTTTCCTATATTGTTTTCAGCCCTTTTAGAATATGGTTTCATCAATTGAGCCACATTTACCTTCATGGTTTGGAACAGCTTTTAATTTGGAGGAGTGTAAAATTTTTCGTTTTGTAAAGAGTTAAATAGTTAACTATTGCATCTTGTCCTTTTGATTAACTGTATGATCCAATTTAATCCTTAACCTGCTAAAAAAAAGTTATATAAAACTTTCAAGCTGATGGTAAAAACCTGAATATTGCTATTTCAAAGTTATATTTTTGAGAAAAATATCCCCAAGGTTATCGGATAGTGTAGATCAAGATCAGACTGTACAGTCTGTGCAGTCTGATCTTGATCTACACTGTCTGTCCGTTCGTCTGTCCGGACAGACATCTTTTAAAATCCTTGATGAAAATTGATGGAACTTCATACATGTATTCCTTACAATAGTCCGCCGATAAAGATTTTTTTTTTTTTTTTTTTCATTTAATGCCATGTCATCGAAAAAGGGGGCTTGATGTATATTTCCATTATGGACTGATATCTCTTTAACTACTGGACAAAATTTTATGAAACTTCATATTTATCTTGTTTATCATAAGCCACAGATAATCATTATTTGTTTTTATCTAATGAAATGCTATGCTATGGAAAAAGGGGGCTTAATGGAAAATTTCATTATGGACGAATAACAAAAAAAGCCACGTGTACATGCAAAACACAATACCTTTTATATGTTTCTATCAAAGGAGGTCTTTTTAGGCGGGAGATATCATTTCAACGAAATAACCTGTTTTAAATTGAAAGTTAACAAAGTGAAGTTTTTCATGATAAATTATTTCTTGTTTTGAGAAGTAAATAGTCAAGAGCGTTGGGTAAAGTCAATGGATTGAACTGGATTTGGATTAGACCGGATTGGACTTAATAACCGGAATTAACCGATGGAACTGGAACGGACTCAATAACCGAATTTGACAATTTTTCTTCAATCTTGTATAAACCAACCAAGTTTTATATTTACCATAGCTATTTATTTCAAATTCGCTAGTCTGTCAGTACTTTCAGTACTTTGATTTACCAAAAAGCAAATGAATATTTATTCATTTGATATAAGTAATACCAAGAGGGTAAAAGTCAGCTTATACAGCTACGTCGGAAAGTGAGGTTTCCACTCGATACGTTGATGCATGAACGAGGAAATCGGAAGTTAACGGCAAAAAAGTTCTATACAATGTGAAAGGCACTCTGGCAAAGGAGGGGGGGGGGGTTTAATGTATCTCCGTGATGCATTATACTAAGCAAAACATCATCATTATGGTTAGTTTAGTTTAAACATACTTATTTTACATCGATTGAGAAACAAGTTCTTACAACTTATACTTATCTCTCTCGATTCTGCTTCCTGATAACTACACCAGTACTCGCGCCGAATGTGTGGGCCAATGAAAAATCCCAAAGTTGACACCCGCTCCCGGGTCTCGAACTCGGGACATTTTGGTTACGAGACCGACGCTCCACCTCACAACCACGGACACCACACATCATTATGATTCCGAGGACTGCGTCGATACTTTTTTGCACATGCACTGGAACCTGTTTCCACAGAGTAAGGCTTATACACGTATACAATGTAATCCGTAAATCTAGGTTCCTTTTAAAGACCGGCCGTCGCAACATTATCGTTTCGATAATATGAAGTGTTACGCGTTTTGCGATTGGCTAATGCTGTAAATCGTTCTTAAGTTAATTGATAATCTAGAAACATTCGACATGGTTGTGCGTACGTATTAATACGCGCTACTTCTTGAAAACTACAGTTAAATATGGCAAACGTCTGCGCACGTACTTCAAAATGGCTTCAGATTTGTAAACAATTTTCAGCCAATACTAAAACCTTTCGCAAGGATAATCTCATCATATCGGTGAGTGTAGATGCAAGACCAAACTGCGCATTATGTGCAGTCTTATCTTGACTTACATTTTCCGCTTTAGCGCACGGACTCTTTCTTTCCAGTCCTGGTATAAAGACTCTTTCCTTTCGAAGTCAAAATAATATGACTTGTTAGTAGTCTTTCAGCTAAATATTCCAGCCTTGTAGACATGGGACAACACGAAACCAAACTCCCTCACCCACGCACACAAAAAAATAATGTAAATTTTATATTGCGTTACTCACCCAACCACTGGACTATTTTATATACGGCGTATTAACCCCCCCCCTTTTGAAAAATAATTGTACCTATGTCAGTATGGCTCAATATCCTCCCGACTATAAATGACTTTTGTAAATTGGTGTAAATTGATGTAACCCCAGCCCCCACCAGGCACAAAAATGGACTAACAATATGGCGTAAGCTCCATCCCCCCCTCCAGAAAAAAGGGGCTAATTGAATAATGAAAATATGTCGTATGTCACCCCCCCCCCCCCTAAAAAAAAGAGAAATCATATACCCACCCTTTAAAAAAAAATCCTGCTCCCTCCAAGTTCGATAAAAGGAACTTCTTCATGTTGGTAGATCCAGATCAGATTACAAATTACCTCTATTCATATACTGGATCCTTACGTTTTGCTTTTAAATAATGGCCGAAAATTTTAAACGTTTGCAGCAAATTCGTGTACATGTATTTAGCCCTCGAAAAGGGACGCATGTATTGAATAAACAGTAAAAGGGCTTATTGTTTATCAGACGATAAGATATCAGACTCATGCAAACGGAGAACATTTACAGACGCCGAATTAAGAGTTGCTCAAAAGATCGGATTTGTTTAAAAAGGTGGTGAATACTGCGGGAACTGAGCAGAACGTGCTGGTACAAGCATTACCTCCTTCGCTCACTAAGTTGTCTTCTTTGGAGTTGTAAAGAGACCATAGTTTTAGACTAGTGATCCTAATCGACTTCATATCCGGATTGGACCGGATCAGACTTTATGACCGGACAGGTCTATTTTTGTTCAATCTCGTATGGACCAACCGTGTTAAATTTGTCTTTACCAACACGTCTTATTCTACATTCGCTAGTATTTCAGTACTTTCAGTACTTTGATTTGCTAAAGGATCAGTCGTAAAAGTACAAGTATAAACAAACACTAAACTTGTTGATATACAAAAGTTTTCCAGGTTTAAAAGCAGGTCATTATAACCCGCTTGTTCTTTCGAAAAAAATCCTTCTATAATTTCTTGACTCTATGAACCTTTCATATTCCATCTTCAAATCACATTTCAGATAACCAGTAGCTAGAGAAGTCCGGACTTCCACTATCGGTTAAGCAAACAGCGAGGAGCGAACTCTGTGAATACAAGAGATATTGGTACAACGTGTTTCCCGTAGCAGATGTTGAGTAAACGCGGATATCCCACAGCGGACTTCATAAAAACATCGCTACGGACCTTAACTAATCGTGTTAAAACCTTTTGAATGTTTTCCGGCGTTGATCGGCCGATAAGAAATTGTCTAGAAATAAAGAAAAAATAGTTATAAAAGGTGGATTACGGAGAAACTTATGAAAAAACAGACGTAATAAGTAATATTGTTTATTCAAATGGAATTGATTAAATGTATTGTACGTTTTGTAGTGCACTTATCGAAATAGATTAGCAGGAGTGCGCTCCATAGGAAAAGAAGGAGCTCGTAGAAAATAACGTGATTATAATAGGAATATGATGGAGTGTGGATTGATTTATTGTTGTGTTAACTTTTACAATTCTTGACGAATGTTTATCTACTTTTGCAGACCGTGTAGATCAAGAACAGACTGCACAGAACGTGTAGTCTGATCTTGTATCTATACTCTCCGATATGGCGAGATTTCTCCGACGAGCGAATTTTTAGATCGTAAACTGTTGGTTTTCACGATTGGCTGAAAATTTTGAGTTTAATTTTTTTAGCAGTTAAAGATGTAAGATTCTTTTGTGGGCAGTGTAGATCAAGATCAGACTGCACAGAACGTGCGGTCTGATCTGTAAATTTAACTGTTTGATATTTTCTTGAAGAGTATTCGTGTCAAAATGGCATTTAACTTGCAAAAAGAAAATGGATATTTAACTCGTTGAAAATACACATTATTCATTTATTAAAAACGTATAGAAAGAAAGAAAAAACAATCCTGAAGAGAAATGAATGTATTTTTTAGTTAACAGACAGTCGTTACAACATTTCGTTTATTTATAACCCTTATCCTGATCAATAAATTAAATGAAACTTTCAAGCCGATAGTAAAACCCCAACCAATGCTGTTTTAAACTTAATTTTTTGATAAAAATATCTCCTTATCGGACATTGTAGATCCAAGATCAGACTGCACGTTCTGTGCAGTCTGATCTTGATTTATACCGTCCTCAAAAGGTCAGTCGCGCTTAGCAGCATAAGGGTTCAACGTTTCGTTTAAGTGTTTGACGAAATTATTATCACCACCATTTCTCATTTTGAAAAGCTGAAAATAGTAATTAAACACTTCCAGCCAAATTAAAAAAAAAAAAATCAAATATTGCTGATGCCAATTTTTTTCCCTTGAAACAGTTCATAGCATCAGACCGTGTAGATCCCTAATCCGTGTACATCTTTGTTGCAGTCCGATCTTGGATCTACACTAGTCGAGAGAGTGCACTGGGTCCCGCTCGGTAGTGTGAGGATTGAAATGCCGGATAAAATCTACATACAGTCTTTGTCAATAGTAAAATCCAGATGGCATTTCAGATTTTTGTTCACCTAATCTAACGATTAGACTGCATTTTAGATCAGACTGCATGTTCTGTGCATTCCGATCTGTATCTACAGTGTCTGCCTGAGTACATTAATTTAGTTACAAACATGACAGTCGTTTTTTCTAATACAACTTCTTTATTTATTCTTGAAATTAATTTAAATTAATTCCGCTGGGAGCAACTTCAACCCTAAGCGCGACTCAATGGCCTTTTGCGGACAGTGTAGATCAATATCAGACTTCATATAACCTGCAGTCTGATCTTGGATTTACTCTCCGATAAGGAGATATTCTCCCCCCCCCCTTTAAAAAAAAGAGTTTGATATAATCAAAATCAGGTTTTTTTTTTCTATCGGCTTGAAATTTTCATTTGTGTTATTTAGCAGGTTAAGGGTTGATAGCTCGTTACCAAATGAAATAAAAAAAAAAGGAAGTATGTAACCGTTAGTCATTTGTAGACGACGAGCTGACAACATTTTTTCTAACACAGAAAACACTGCCAGAAAAGGGGAAAATGCTGGTAACCCTGACCACATAGTCTTTCTATTTTGCATTGAAACTGTACTTGTAGTGCCTCGTATAGAGATGAAATTTTCCTTTCAGGATTTTTTTCAAGAAGTTTTTTAACTTTTAATCCCTCAAAATAGGAGGAATTTAACTTATAGTCCCTCGTAAGATATGAAATTTCACTTCTAGTCTTTCATTCTAAAGGAATTTTACTGTTGGTTCCCCATAAACAAAGAGATATTTTCTTGTAGTCCCCCGTAAAAAAAAAAGACTTTTACTTAAAGTCCCTCGTAGAATGGGACTTTTACCTCAAACCTTTCATAAAAAAAATGGAATTTTACTGTTGTTCCCATTTACTTATAGTTTTAGTCTATGGAAACGGAGAGGGTTTTATTTTAGCTTCTCATTTAAGGGGAACTAGAGGTTTAGCCAATCGTAAAATCTTTGATGAAATTATATGGCTTGCAACACGCGAAAAGGGGTATTTGGACATTTGCGTAAAGTGTCGTCTCGGATCAGCCTGTGCAGTCCGCGCAGGCTAATCCGAGACGGCACTTTACGACTACATCAGATTTTGTGCTACAGTAGACTTGCGCAAAACAGAAAATTACATAAAAACGGAAAGTGTCGTTTCGGATTAGCCTGCGCGAAGTGCGCAGGCTAATCCGAGACGACACTTTACGCAAATGTCCGAATGCCCCTTTTCACGTGTTGCAGGCCATATTGGAAAGAAATGAGCGGTGCTCTGGCAAAACAGGGTTAAATGCATCTCCATGTCATCACGTAATTGTGGGTCCATAAAATCAATTCTGTCTAATTTAACCAACTGAATCATGAGATAGACTGGTCTACTGACATGCAGAAAATTGACCGATAGCAAAAATTTCGACCCAGGTCAGCCAGCGCGGACTTTCTGCAGATGCATGAAGCCCCCTTTTCACAGACCATGGTTCCAATAATTCTCAACACTATGTTGAAAAAGCTTTCCTTGCATAACAATTCATCGGTACAAGTAAGTACCGTAAATGAACTGTTTATAGGAAAGCCAGGCAGATGTCCAGAAGTTTATAATAACTGAACAAATCAAATATTAGCTTTTTGAACTGACCGACAACTTTTTTTCAAACGAGACAAAAAAGCGAGGGAAAATTAATATCGGGAAAGTGTAGGTTACAATTCTTGTATTAACGTTTGGTCAAACAATCCGGGTTTTAACGACGCTTGAAAAAAATAAGTCTTTGGAAAACATTGTTGGGAAAAGGAAAAAATGCTGGTTTACCAGCAGTTTCTCCTTTTCCCACAACGTTTTCACAATTTCAAGGACAAGTTTAGTCATTTCAAACAATTACATGTGAACTGTAGCCTGCAAATGCTTTCAATTTGGACAAGTCGAAAATTTTGTCGTCTGGTATAAAGGGTTAATGAGTTAACTGTTGTTCTACTGGGTCCATTGAAGCCCCCCCCCCCTCCTCCCTCCGTGTAAAAGGCTGACGACACAATTTTAGACTTGAAATTCAAAGCAATTACAGACGATGAATTTGTTTCTAATCTAGGAATTTGTCTTCGAAAAGGTAGAAAACATTTTGGGGAAAAGGAGAAAATGCTGGTAACCAGCATTTTCTCCTTTTCCCAAATCGTTTTCAAGAGCCTTTTCCCCCAGGGTCATGAAAACTCGGGATTTCGTAGTAAAGGGTTAACTGTTTTAGCATCAGATAGATAAACTCGACCTTTATCGACGGCTGAAAATACAGTCCACAGAAACTCAGCTAGGTTTGCATCTGAAAGGCTTTTCCAAAGAAGCGGACGGTATAAATTTAAGATCAGACTGCCGTTCTCAAAAGAGATTGTTTTCGCTTATAGCACCGAAATGGGATAATCCTTGAAATGCCGGAAAAGACATCAATTATTGTTTCCTCAACAATGTATATCGAGATCAGACAACATAAATTGTACAGTCTGATCCTGGTCGTACTGTTGTCGAAAGAATAGGTAATATTGTGTCCAAAAAAGTCCTTAAATGGTAGTATTAATTTGAACAATACTCTGAGAATAGGGGGCTAATTGCATCTGCAAATGCATCGACCATGTCAGCCTGCGCAGTCCGCGCAAGCTGACACGCGTCGAATCATTTTGCCATTAGTCGATTTTCTATATGGCAAAGGATCATTCTACCTACAGATCCAGTCGATTGTTAAAATTATGTGTTGACTTACTTTGTAGAATGTACCATGAAGATGCATTATCCCCCCCTTTACCTGTGTGTGGTTCATCTACTTTTTTTTTTTTCACTGGTTGAAAATGTACGTTTTATTGATTCTAGTCCTTTTAACTCTTTACCAAACGACAAATATTATAGACTCTGTAAAATTGAAAGCCTATGCAGACCATAAATTACATATTGTTGAATCGGTTTGACTCGTCTATGAAAGGGAAGAAAACATATTGGGAAAAGGAGAAAATGCTGGTTACCAGCATTTTCTCCTTTTCCCATAATGTTTTCCAAAGCCAAACACGGTACTGTTTGGTGAAGGGTAAAAGTTTGAATTACGAGCGTAAAGTATTGGACTTTTTTAACTGGACATACAAAGTGTTCAATTAACGAACACAAATTAGACTTGAAATGTTTTCCTTGCTTTGTTTAAAACCGTAAAGTGCTGAGAACGAACCCTTACGGACGCGTTTATTGACTGTTTAGATCAAGATCACATTGCATAGAACTTGCAACCTGATCTTATTTCTACAATGTCAGATAGGTCGAGATTTCGCAAAGCGAACAGAAGTTTAATTCAGCAATATTTTTATTTTTTTCTAAACCATTCGCGAGACTTTTTGTTAGATTTTTTTACTATTTGCGGGAAATATCGGGTCGATCTATTTAGCAGCCTAGTTTTATTTTTCAGCGTCAGGTATTTTAACAGAACAGAATAATGTTAACTCGACCTCTTGAGAAATACAAACCACCAAATTTAACTCACAGATATTATCTTACAGGCTTGACAAAACAAGCAGACTGTATAGATTCAAGATCAGACTGCACGTTCGGTGCAGTCTGATCTTGAGCTATGCAGTCAGAAAAAGCCCCAGTATTGGCTTATGACACTGAAAGGGTAAAGGGTTGGCAGCCCTGATAGTTCACATTTTATTGTGTCGACTGTTTACACTTTGGGGAATAATGAGAGAGGAAAACAGTTCTCTTCTTTAACCATTTAACAAACTTTCCCTCGTTTATTTCCGATCATGAGGAAGTAGGCTTTTGAAAATATCCTGAGAAAAGTAGCAAATGATGATAACCAATATTTTCCCCTTTTCTCACAACGTATTCTGTCGTTTCAAAGACAAATCTCACCATGTTAGCCACATCTACTTTGTCACCCGCAAACGATGGTATTTTTGTTGTCTGGTAAAGGAATTAGCACTATATACAAATTCGTCATTTTTTCTGCTATGTTGATTTAAAAAGATACACTTCTGCTATTAAATGTAATTCCTTGTAAAAAGTTTAGAAAAAAATTAACACGTTTTAGATCAGACAACGTGTTTTCAAATTTCTAATGTCTGATCTTGATCTATCTAAACCGCAAAATCCACTCACCTCTCGCGTGGCGGTTGCGCGATTGTAAGGAGATAGAACGAATAATTCGTAAAATATTTCAGTGCATTAATTTCCTTGAAAAAATGGAACATGTTAAACTGAAAAACTTGCTGATTTTTTTTTTCTTGAGAACTGCTGTTGCCCAAGAATTCAGGCAATCAAATTGACATTCTGACATTTACATTGACATTTAAAGCGAAAAAAAGACACAAAACGTGCAGCACAGAACGGTGTCAAAGTTATTTCATTCACTGAACATACTTTAAAACTCAGACGGTGCCGTATGTAAATAACGATAACTAAACAAATTCTAACTTGGTGTGACTTGACAAGAGTCGAGACCACTTTCCGAGCACCTGTTGATTTGATCTCCACATATACTACTGGGTGAAATACCGGCTTTTAAATGAAATCAGTTCGTGGATATGAATTAAGTGTTATAAGTACAGAAATAGTGATCGTTATACAAGATAGCTTGACGTATCATGGATTAAACAGTGTTTCTGCACTCGGTTAAGTCGTTTCACATCATCTGCAGTGGACGTTAAAGAGGCTTATCTGTGGTATCAGTGATTTATATGGATAGCATGCCACCAGGAACAGGTAAAATTGTTTTTAGTACTCTAAACTCTTTACCAAACGACACAATTTTAGACTGGTCCAAATTGAAAGCATTTGCAGACGACATATTAGATTTAGCTGAAATCATGTGAATTTCTGTGAAAGTGTAGAAAACCTTGAGGGAAAAAGGGAGAAAATGCTGGTTACCAGCATTTTCTCCTTTTTTCCCGCAAGTTTTTAAAAACGCTATTTCCTCATAGGTCGTTATAACTCGGAATTGTGTGATAAAGAGTTTATATATTTTTATAATCTTTAGACAGTTATGTTTTTACGTTTGATTCAATTTTCGAAAAATTCTTTCATCTCTGCATGAAAGCAATTTTGTAACTGAACCAGGCAGGTTCTGTAACCTTTACATGTGCAGAAATTAGTGCGTTTTTCAACCATGTGATGTAAAAATGAATCACATTTCAGTAGATTAGAACGGAACAGAATATAACAGTTCCGGTAAAATAGTTCGGGAAGTATTTTAACCGTTTTATCTAAAGACCCTGAGTAAGAAGGCATTGGAAAATATTTTTGGAAAGGGAGAAAATGCCTTTGAGCATTGAATTCTTTTTCCAAGAACCTTGTCAACCCTTTTAGAGACAAATTTAACCATTTGGAGCCATATTAATGTTTGCATATGCTTACAACATGGTCAAAATGAACATTTTGTCGTCTGCTAAAGAGTGGAACGCAAGCAATTTTATTCCTAGCTGTGTTGAGCGGAAGTCGTATTTAGAGTTTCGTTTTTCATTCAGTATGTAAGGATTTGGGTATACCCACCCTAAAAAACTGATTGACCCTTTGCAAAAAGACAAAACTTTAGATCTTTCCAAATTGAAAGAATTTGCAGACGACAAATCAGTGGTGGCTAATATGGTGGAATTTATCTGTGAAAATGTAGAAAAGAGTTTTCGATAGTCTGTACTCACTGCTAGGTACGGTACATGGATGGTCGCAGTGATTATTTTGTTTAGAAGGAATTTTTCTGAAGTCTTTGACATTGTTGTTTAGGATCGAACTGCCCTTACTGACTTACTGGTTGAAACAGAGAGAGAGAGAGAGAGAGACAGAGACAGAGACAGAGACAGAGACAAACAGACAGACGGACAGACAGAGATCACACGATGAACTGAATATCTTGGATATTTTTCTTTTTCATGAAAACAGTTTCGTAATCGACGAAATAATGACAAGTCATGTAAATTGTAAGTTTTCCCTGTACCACCAATCACGTTCAATATTGCGTTGAGTATCAGCATATTTTCGCGAAGATTATCAGCATACAAAGTGCATTACCGCGCTAAAATAAATAGTATAGGTGAGAGTGTTGAGCAAGATCAGACTGCACGTATGTGCAGACTGATCTTGAACTGCACGTTCCGAAATGTTAAGCAATGATGCTATATCGCATGATAAGACTAGAGGGCAGGCTATCATATCAGACGTAAATACATGTTTGTTTGTTTACCATCTAATTAGTTAATTAGTGACCGGTACGAAATGCCAGATTCCGTAGTTCTTTGTGTCAGTTGATCGTAAAGCCTTACGTAGATCTCTCTGTAAATATTACTGTTAATATTGAGCCTTGCTTTGTGAAATAGAGGTTTAATGCATCTGCAAGAAGTATCGGACTGCGCAGGCTAACCTTGATCGAAACTTTTGCCTATTTTCTGCATGTCTAAGGATCATTCTACCTCATACTTCTGTTGGTTATTGGACGGAATGGATTTTATGGATTCATGTTCAAGTAATGACTTGCTTTGTATAATGAATCGCGGAGATACATCAAGCTCCCGAACAACATGATTTTAGACTAGTCCAAAATGAAATCATGTTTAGACGACAAAATGATTGTGACTAAAACATTGAAAATCTGGTTTGGGTGAAGCTTCACTTAGGTGAAGTTTCACTTCAAATAAACATCCAAGTTAGCCATAGCGTGGCATCGAAAAGCAGATGATGTAGATCAGAGATCAGACTGCACGTTCTGTGCAGTCTGATCTTGATCTATTTTGTTCGATAAAGCTACCAAAGGTGCCATCGTTAACGAAGGACTTGAATTGATTATTGATGGTATGGAACACCGTTTCAACATTATTTCAGTGATATCGCGGCAGCCAGTGCAACCATCCATGCTTTCCTGGAGTCTTTTTACCAGTACTTCGTACAATATTCTTCTTAAGCCACTGGCTGCATTGCCACATAAACAACAATTAGCGGTGAGAGAGGAATGAATCCTGTCGCAACGACTATAATCAATTCTCGGATGAAATTAGCAGAGCTGGAAAAAGTTAAAACTTTACCTGAAGGTTAAGTTCATCCAATCACAACTTTTATTACTTCTACTTGGCTAACGGCATTTTTAGAAAAAAGAGTCGATTCCCAAGAGTTAGTGACAAAACATTTCAGAGAATAGGCAGCTGTTTTCATAGTCCGTATTCACCAACCATTCTTACAAACATTCTTTGTCTTATTCGCCAGAATTCTATAGATTTGAAAGTTACACAACTTCTGATTGGCTAAACTCTTTGGTTTATAGAATAAGACTTACAATGTTCTTCTTATTAAGAATAGTTAGTGGATACGGACCCTGTGTTTTCATACTTCAATGCAGTTAGCCGAGCCCAGTAGCGCAGTCGGTAGCTTACATCATTAAAGACCGGTGGAGGGGGGGGGGGGCTCTCCGTGCTTCGAATTCCCCAGCACGGCCTATTTCTGTCCGAGGATTGATGATGTCATTACGACAGGATTCATTCCTCTCTAACCGCTGATCATTGTTTCGACGATGGTTATGTGGGAAAGAAACCACTGGTTTAGACAGCTATTGTGCGAAGTACTGATAAAAAAAACTCCAGCAAAGTATAGATAGGTGCACTGGCCGCCGCGACATCGCTGAATTAGTGTTAAAAACGGCGTTAAGCACCATTCAAACTAATAATTCAACCCACTTGAAGTAAACCGGGAGATTTTATGATGTAAAAAATATCGCTACAGAGTATCACTGCAGAAAACGGTTATTTTTTTTTCATTCTGATGAAGAATTTATTTTTGAGTTGTGACAAAAAACGTAAAATTGAACCTTTTTGTGATTTGATAGATCTTCACCTTTTGGGATTCTGGGTACAACTTAGTGGTGGACATTGTGGTGAAAGACCAGATTACACGGAGTGTGCAGACTGATCTTTGATGATACACTGTCATTTAATCTTGTTCTGTCAACTAACCCTCTACCATACAATCCCTTGTTTTAACCTTTAATGCTTTCAATTTGGACATGTCTCAAATTTTTGTGGTTTTGTAAAGCGCCAATGCTGTAGAATTATGTACAGACTTTTAAGGATGGCAATCGTATAGCGAATTTTTAAAGTAGGATATAGGTTTATTCAATACAGTGGTGCGATTCATCCAGCCATGATTAGCTAGTAAATAACCTATGCACCAGTTATTCATAAACAAAGCCCCTGTAGATTTGAAATAGCCCCGGTATAAGTCCAGGATGGTGGGGACATTTTTTGTTGTAAATGTCGATGGAAAAACCCTGCACAAATACCGGCTTTCCCAGAACCTATATTAAGAAACTATATTAAAAAATTTGCAGTAAATAATGTTTTTCTTTTTACTATTATTTTTCCCGTGTGAAATTGTCGTACTTTTTAAAGAAATTTTGAGCAAAAACAGGCTTTATTTTTCCTTACACGTATAATTTATAGCCATATTTCGCTTCCTAATTTTTAGCGGTATAGAGTTTTGAGTTATGCGCAACGCTTATTAATATTTTTACTGCACAGGATAATGATGTGTCTTAGCAAACAGGTCAGTCTTCCAAGAATACCACATGCACAGACAAGGGTGCGTTTGAAAACAATATGGGAAGCAACAAATTTTCCTTTCTCTTTACAGTGCGTTCTACTCTTTTAAAACCAAATCTCACCAGTTTAAAACAAACAGAAAATTTCATTAGATGAATGCACGAATACCGCAACGTGACAGTGTGACATAGAAATAGTTATGCTGACAGAATGGCGTTATAACAACGTGACGAGCTGCCCCGCATACGCTACCGCCTGTGTATGTCTACTGTATATACTCGTAGATTCTGACTTAGATGCCGTACGCATGTGAAATTTGCTGTACATATGCAATAAAGATGCATTTTCATCCGGGCATTTTTCATTGTTTTTATAACCCGTCGTTTTCAAATCATAACAAAAGTCTACGTAATTCTTGGACACCCCTCGTACATAGCTAAAATCACATACACTGAACCAAAAAAGAAACTTCCCCTGTGTTTAAGTGCAAATGCAATGTTATTAAAAAAAATCAAAATATCAGATGACCTACTTATATTCGGGCGAACGATTATGTGTCCGATAAAACAAATTTTAACTCGATTGAAAGCATTTTGCAGAAGAAACTCGCTGAAAGCGATTTTCACGTGCATGCACGGACCAGTATAATTCGTGTATATTTTTTGAAACCTTTCAGTCTAATTTTATAGACTTTCATGTCAATAAGAAAAAGACGTTGAAAAAAATTAAATTCTTTTTAGTTTTCTTTATTTTTGATATGCCTTGAATTCCGCAAAATTTACGCGAACGTGCCATTGGCATGCTTAATGCTGGTATGACGATGAATGCTGTTGCTATGAATATTGCATGTTCTACTCGTGCTCATCGACACCTTAGGCAACGTTTTCAAGCAACAGGGCGTAGGGAAGATCGACCACGTAATGGACGTCCTCGCGTCACGACGCGCGGCCAAGACCGCTATATTCGGAACACCCACCTGCGCAATCGCTTCCAAACTGCCACAGCCACTGCTGCTAACACCCCTGGTACACATAACAGCCGTATATCTGCCCAAACTGTGCGCAATTGCTTGCGCGAGGGTGGGCTACGTGCGCACGTCGTCCATACGTTGGTTGTGTTTTGACGCGACGTCACCGCGTAAATCGTGTTAATTGGGCACGTACACACCAACGCTGGCTTAGACAACAATGGAATAGCGTTCTTTTCTCTGACGAGTCCAGGTTTTCCATTCATCGAGGTGATGGCAGGGTTCGAGTATACCGTAGGAGAAATGAACGTTATGCCGACTGTTGCGTACTTGAACGAGATCGTTTTGGGGGTGGGGGTTCTGTCTTGGTCTGGGCGGGCATTGCACATGGCTTTCGCACTAATCTCGTCGTTATCGAAGGGAATTTGAATGCCCAACGCTACCGAGATGAAATTCTTGCGAGGCACGTTATCCCACTGTTTCAAAATAATGCCAATATCACTCTTTTTCAGCATGATAATGCCACAAGCCATACAGCTAGGGACAATGTGAATTTCCTCAAGGCGAATAACATTGCATTTATTAATGACTGGCCTGCCAAAAGCCCTGATCTGAATCCCATTGAACACTTTTGGGATAATTTGGACCAGCGTGTTAGACGTCGCCCTATTCCACCGCCAAACGTCATTCAGCTAAGACAAGCCGAAATCAATACACTTATCCGTTCTATGCGCCAACGATGCCAGGCAGTCCTTCATGCTGAAGGTGGTCATACCCGGTATTAATTTGTGATTTTGGTGAGCGACCCCTTCCGCATTTTAACTACCATTTCACTACTTTTGGATAAACCCTCAGCAATAATTTTTTTCGCACAAAGTCGCAATAAAAAACTCTTTCAATGCATATAAATCTAGTTTAATCCTGATTTTCATATTTGTGTATATCTGCACTTAAACACAGGGGAAGTTTTTTTTTTTTTGTTCAGTATATATAACAAAGCATCTCTCTCTCTCTCTCTCTCTCTTGGCGAAACAGGAGACCATTTATTTTCTGTGAAAATGACATACGAGAGGGTCAGACACGATTACTTTGTCGCCTGGAAATGCGTTTGATGTATAACAAGTACTCTTTTTCTTCTTGTATGGTCAAGACAATAGAAAGTGAACCAGTAAATTTGCAGGGTTTAATGTTTTATACTTTTAGCAAAGTAGACTAAGGAGTTGCGGACGGCATGGATCAAGATCAATCAGACTGCACAGAAAATTTCATGGATATAGAAAAGCTCAAACAACTAGTTCGGTATACAAGAGACTAGAACAAAATCAAACTGCGTGGTATGCAGTTTGACTGTGGTCTTCTAGTTTTGAATCAGATATTAAATATAGGCAGGATATGGGAAAAGTATAATAAACTTCAATTAGACTGAACGCTTTCACACTCAGTATTTGACTAAATAAGGCAGCGTGTCTAAATAAGGAAACACATATCCTTAAGTGTCTTCTGAACCATACATGCTTCGTTAACGTCAGGGAGCGTCTAACCTTACAGAAAAGCAGACGTGATTCTCATTGATAAAATCCTGGGAGTGATGGAAATTAAAGGGACTTTCTTCCCGTAGTACTAAAACATTGATAACAATAATTAAAGTAATAATTGAAAAAAAAAAAAAAAAAAGAAATATTAATAACATTAATAATAATAACAATAAACACTCGTGCCTGTTCAACCCGTTACCACACAATCCGAAATTTAACTGCCCTAAGCAAGAAGGCTTTTAAAAACATTGTGGCATTGTGAGAAAATGTTGGTAGCCAGCGAAATGCTTCCATCCCAAGCGACGACAGAAGACAATTTTTGACCTACATTTAATTATCACTATATTATAATTACTTTGCAATTTCAATGTCTATTAAACGAGAATTTCAAACAGTACGAATGTTGGTTAGTACATTCCTGATCAGTAAAGGTTTGACCGTTTTGTCTGCACAACACAGTCAACCTTTATTACTGAAAGTGTCACTCGAAGAGTGAGTAATGTAGTGATACTTGGGACACGGCTGATCTTTATGTGCTAAATTCCAGGTATGTCTCGGACACAAAGAAGCTAGACAAAGTTTGGTATAGAGTGTTGGGGATGCAAGTGTATTAAGGGTTTGAAGTTAGCTGTCTGAGTATATCTGTGTTTGGCACAAACTGACGATCATTCATTAAACCATTTGCCAAACGACAAAACTTTATACCGGTCAAAATTGAAAGCTATTGCAGACGACAAATTAAATGTAGCTCAAAAGATGACTTCTGTCGTTTATAGGGTAGAAAACATTGCGGTAAAAGGAAAAAATGCTGCCTAACAGCATTTTCCCTTTTTTCCCACTATTTTTTCAAAAGCCTTCTTGCTTAGGGTCGTTAAAATTCTGGATTGACATCTATACCGATGTTAACCTACTTTACGAGCATTTTCCATTGAAACTGTTCAGCCAAATCAGCATTGGTAGCTCATATATAAGACTGACACGAGAACTAAGAGTAACGATAGAATAAGACTACTTTCTTGGAAACTTTGGCCAAAAAAATCTTGGGAAAAGGGTAAGAAACTGTTTTGATGGATTGTTCCTTTTTGGCGGAACGTTGTCTGACGTGGTGAACTGCAAAGGTCTTAATTTCTTATCTGCTTTACAGATCAAATGAACATTTCCAGGCAATAATTCAGACCCAAATACTGCAATTTTAAACAAAGTTGTTTTTGCTGTGAAAAAAATTTCAGCGAAACGGAAAGCACGGATTTCAATCTATAACGTTACCCAGGTAACAAAATTTCTCTGTTCCAGATTGAAAGCTTTTGCAGACAAAAAATCATACATAGTTTAACTGATGGGACATGCCTTTGAAAAGACAGAAAACATTGTTATTTCCAGCATTTTCTCCTTTTTCCAAAATGTTTTTTCACATCCTTATTTCCTCAGGATTGTGGGTAAAAGGGTTAAGTCAGATCAACAAATTTATATCAAAGAAATGTTTGCATGTATGTATAATGTTTCACGAAGTTTTCAAACGTATCTCGGTGGTATTATGGCATCTAGTGCACCTATTTATGTGCATTCCTAGAGTTCATTTACCAGTACTATGCAAAAGGCCCTCTCTAAATACCCCACTGCTTTCCTCATGAACCAAATCTATCAAAGTTTCTCTGTTAGAGAAAAATGACCTTACACATCAATTCGTTGCTTAGTATTATCTCTTGGGACATTAACGGAAGAATTCTACAACTGTTCATGACTGGCATTAATTGCATCACAAATTAATTGCAAAACTACAGATCGTCTTGTATTGCAATCTCTCAGCCCTTGCAGCGCCGTAAGTGAAAAAGAGGGGATTTTGCAGACGGCCTAGATCAAAATCAGACTGCTCAGAATGTGCAGTCTGATCTTGGATCTATACAGTCCGCCTGATAGGTCTAGCCAAACAGATAAAAAATCTGTCTAAATTTTAGTGGATGGTGATTAAACCGTCATCAGGAGTGCATTTAACCCTTTCCCAAATAACATAGATTTTATATCTCTTTAAGATTGAGATCATCTGCAGATTACAAATTCGAAATTGGTGAAAAATGAATTTAAGTTCTCTGAAAGGATAGAAAACATTGTGGGAAATAGAGAAATGCTGGTTTCCTTTTCCCACAATGTTTTTAAAATGACTGATTCCTAATGGGAAATCGTTAAAACACAGGAATTGTATGGTAAAGGGTTAACAATATTTGGCACCGAAAGAGTTAAAAAAGCCAAGTATGGTCAAATGTGAGTTTATGGAAAGTTTAGACCAAGATCAAGTTGATCAGAACAAGAGTCAGTATATTTCTGTACCAAACGTTTTCCTGTTTAACGTCCTTAAGTAGAAAGGCTTTTGAAAACATTGTGCGCGAAGAAGAAAATGCTGGTAACCAGCATGCTCGCCCTTTCCCACAGTGATTTCTACCCTTTCGTGGACTAAGCCCATCGGGTCTGAAAATTGTTTTAAGTTTGGACAAGTTAAATATTTTGTCGTATGGTAAAATGTTAAGGAGCAGTCCGGTTATTTTTATTAGTCATACTCTGTATAAAGGGGCCTTAATGCATCTGGAAAATATATCGACGCAGGTCAGCCTGTGCAGCCGCGCAGGCCGACCTGTGCCGAAACTATTTGCTTTTGGTCAATTTTCTGCAAGTCCAAAGACCAGTCTATCTCATAGTTCAGTCGGTTGTTACACAAAATGGACTTTATGGATCTATGACCATGTAATGACATGCTTGGTATCATACATCACGGAGATGCATGAAGCCCCCTTCTGCCAGAGCATGGTTTATATATTCTACACATAAAGTAATAGTTTCGCAACACCTGCAGGTCCTTTCTACAGACTAAAAAGTCTCAGAAAAGTTCTTGTTGACGTTAATTGCATTTCAAATTAATCGTCAAAAATACGAGATCTTCTCATATTACTAAGTGATCCCTGTTTAGTTCTCAGAATTCGCCAAAAAGTCCATAAAAGACATTCATAAAAAGGCCGACCACCTCTGAGCACGAATGGAGAAAATGGGTCACCCTCCACTCTGGTGTTTGACTCGCAATACTCCTTATTATATACAGAGACACGATTATTTTTTCATCCAGTTTTACGACATTTCGGGCGTCGTAAGGGTGTTTGGACTTGTTCAACCAAAGTATTTGTTCGTCGAAGTTTCAAGGTTGTTTTAGTTTTGTAATATCACTGCCACATTTTACCGAATTCACTCGTCGTAAAAACTCGGGCAGTTCTATAATTACTGGTTTACAACCATAATGGTCGGTATTTGTTTTGTTTAAAATAGTCAATAAATGCATATAATACTGGGACAAAATCATTGAATAAAATGTCGAGTCACCGCAAAAAATATTTGAGCTATGCTCTGGCAAAAGGTGGTTTAATGTATTTTATGACACATCAACATTACTGTTATAATAAATGCTCCTGGGGGTATATTAACATTTGTCCTGCTAAATAAGTGAAATGAAACTTTCAAGCCGATTATGTAAACCCAAATATTGCTATTACAGGTCTTTTTTGATGAAAATATCTCTTTATCGGACAGTGTCGATCCAAGATCAGACTGCACGTTCTGTGCAGTCTGATCTTGAATCTACACTGTCCGCAAAAGGTCCTTGAGTCGCGCTTAGAAGCCTAAGAGTTAAGTTTTATCCGTGTATTTATGTAGAAATACAGTAGCTTAAATTTTGGACGGCCTAAAACCAGTGAGTATGAAGCAACTTGGTTTAAATACATGCATCGATTTGGCACTGTGAAAACATAATGGAACTTGTTCCTAAACTACAAGATAAATGGAATGGACAATCCCTGTTTCCTTGAAAGGCCCAGGTATTGCTTATTCAACGATTCTTTTAGCTAGAATATCTCATACGATATCGGACAATGTAGACCCAAAATCAGACTGCACATTCTCTTAAGCCTGATCTAGAATCCATACTTTGCTCAAGGACCCTTCACGGTGTCTTAAGCATGCAAAGGGTTAATACCGTTTTTATTGGGCTGTTGGGACACTATTTCATATTTCCACCATATGTTTCCATAAACAATTTACAGAGCCAATCAATAAGAACCTTTTGTTCACGTGATTATATGTTTTTCGAGGCTTCGGGTGTAACCGGATCTCAAGAAGACATCTTTTTGAAATTCCATCGATAATAGTTAATGTACTGATGTCACTGGGAAACTTTTCTTGAAGACATGTACAGTTACAGCGGCGTGAATTCATTGCAATGTATGGCTTTAGCATCCTTTTAGTTTGTACCCCATAATAGCATTAGCATTTAGAATCAGCACCATTTGGTGGAAAAAAAGGCAAGTCTTGAGTTTCCTAAACTGCTCTGTATCAATATTCACAAATATTACCACCCCGACAATGTCGATGCAAAAACACGTTCAAATTACTGAAAGCAAGCACTAAATAAATGAGCCATGCTCTGTGAAAAGGGAGCAGTGCGCGCAGGCTGACCTGGGCCGAAACTTTTCGCTAGTGTTCAATTTTCTGTATGTATGAGGACCAGTCTACCTCATGATTAAGTTGGTTGTTAAAAGAAGTGGCTATTACGGATCCATAAGTATTCGATGATTTGCTTGGTATGATGCATCACGGAGATGCATTAAGCCCCCTTTTGCCAGAGCATGGCTCAAATGTATATGAGCCATGCTCTGGCAAAAGAGTTTTAATGATCCATGATTCAAAGCAAGTCGTCATATAATAGTGGATCTATAAAATCCATTTTCTCTAACAACCGACTGAATCAATAGGTACACTGGTCCTTTGACATGTAGATAATTGACCAAAAGCAAAATGTGTCGGTCTAGGTCAGCAATCCGCGCAGGCTGACATGGGTCGATATTTTGTTGCAGATGCATTAAGCCCCCTTTTCAAAGAGCAGGTCTCATATGAATATTTCTTATTTTGTTAGGTTCGCAGTAAAACTGTCCGTTTGTCCATGATCAATGCTTCGTGGTTTATTAGCTAATTATTCCAATATCACCTATTTGACACATTTTGATGATAACAAATACGAAATATCATGCTGTAATAATCTTCTTGGTGCTTGTACTCGTATATGTCTCGAGCAGCGTGAGAAAATTTGACATCGATTATGTAGCAAAAGTGAAAAGTAACCAAACGATGGAGCGACTTGGTAACTTTTAACCTAGTTTTAATTTTTAATTTTCTGCCGGCGACCAATCATTAGGCCGACCGTACAATAACGGATTGTCATCTTTATGATAATTTCCATACTTTTAAATTGTACGATTTAAGTTTAGATTCATTTTTAACACGCACATTCTTAACTTTTGGCCGGTACTGGGCCTTTGAGGTTTATCAACCCATGAAGAGCTAAAAGTGTAACAGGTATTATTTCATGCTTTTCGGTAGTTTATCGAGAAATAATGGTGGTTTATGGTTTGATATTTCATGTTTACGACCAGTGAAAAATATCGATTTCATACTTTCTAACAGTTCAGTTGAAGGCGGAAACAGTAGTTCCCGCGCACCAGGTAAACAGCGTGTGCTATTCCACCAGAGGGAAATATGACGTAATTTACGCGCATTAATCCTACGTTTCTCGCGCTTTACATAATATTGAAATGCGTTGTCATTGGGGTTCTTATACTGCGCCACTCGTGAAAATATTACCGATGATGTTCACTCGATGAAATGAATTTCGATCTTAAACCGAAAAAGAAAATATCCTCTATTTATCCGTTGCTGTAAAAGAGTGGATTGTTGAAATATAAGGGTAAACGTTTGCCAGAACATTCTACTGACAATCTAAGGATAGATTACAAGTACTGCGTAATCTGCATTTGAATGGCACGCCAACAAATTAAAATTATATGAGCTACATACTGTGGGCTTGATGCATCCGCAAAAAAGTATCTTAGTAAATTTTCTGCATGTCAAAGGACCATTACAACCCCAGGTTCAGTGGATTGTTAGACTTAATAGATTTTATGGATCCATAATTGTGTGATGACTTGCTTGGTATAGTGCATCGCTGAGAAACATTAAACCTCCTTTCCACAGAGGACTGCTCATATATATCTACATGTATATAGAGTCCGCTGACGATAGAAGGGACCTGCGTGTCACAGTGGGTTGGGTATAGGACTAATTATGCAGAGATTTTGGGTTCGACTCATCTGAGGGATATCTACATGGTCTTTCGTTGGAGTGTCGTTTGGCAAGTCACTTCAGAGCTCCGGCAATGACCTAGTGAAACGCAAAATATATATACATATAAATAAGTAAGTTGTCGCCGTGGTATGAGTGAAACAACTAAAGGTCCGCCTACACTAGCAGACATTTGTTACAAACACCACTAAAATTTGGTTTGGTAATGTTTGTTCATGTTTGTCCGTAGGGTGCCTACGGCAATGTTTGGTGGTGTATGAAGATCATCCATCACATGATAAAAAGACAGCTACTGACTGGTCAGTATAGATCTATTTAAAAACCACCAAACACCAACAAAGACAGCAAACAAAAATGAACATGTCCAAACATCACTAAACACTGTTTGACGATGTTTGCTTGTGTTTGCTGATCGGTCTACACTAGCAAACTTTAGTTTGGAAACTTGAAAAAAATGAAGTTTGGTGTTGTTTTTCAAACAAATGTTTGCTAGTGTAGACGGTCATTCAGAAATCAGTGTAAAACTCGAACTAAATAATCAGTCAATCAAATGATGATAGAGGGTGAGAGAAGATGACATTTAGCTGGTTTATAATTTCATTGGGGAATGTTATAGTTCATCTTATCTGAACAGTGGTTTTGGCAGGCTATTAGCAGCTGAAGACGACCCTTGACCTTTTCAACTTTGAAGTTTACACGTGTGATCTAATGAGAATTCACAAACTGCTGTATTTCCTCTCTGAAATTATTTTAGATTTGTTGGTTTTTTTTTCTTGTTCTGTTTTGAGTGTGATATTTTAAACATTAGCTTATATCGGCTCCAGGTATGTAAAAAGAGAGTTCTACTAGCATATCTAAAAGGAAGCTGAAAAATGGAAATGGAAAAAACCGAAAGGAATATTAAATTTTGAACATACCATAATTCCTGTAGATCTGTATCTCCTAGGACTTTACCAGAGGATAAAAATCTTTAACTCTTTAGCAGACAACAAAATTACAGACTTTTCCAAATTGAAAGCTTTCGCAGACGACAAATTATTAGCTTAGACGATATTTTCTGTTTTTGAGCTGGCAGAAAACATGGTGCGAAAAGGAGAAAATGCTGATTACCAGCATTTTCTCCTTTTCGCACAATGTTTTCAAAAGCCTTATTCCTCGGGTCGTTAAAAATTGGGATTGTGTAGGAAATGGTTAAATTGTCAAAATTGATAACATTTGCAGAACATACATTGAATGTTGCTCAAATGACAGAATTTATCTTTGAAAATACTGTAAACATGGTTAAAAAAGAAGAAAATGCGGGTGATCATGAAATCCGCATAATATCTGGTCCAATTTTGTCTTTGAAGAATACAGTCTTCTAACGGTCGGTCGAAGTATCTTAACGAAAAAGTTGACACTAATTTCTAAATTTACGTACTAGCGCATTAGTGGTTAGCGTATATGGCTCGTGACCTGTGGTTGCAAGTTCGATACCCGCTTGAGACAAACTTTCTTTCCGGCGATTTTTCGCCTCTCACCTCTGTGACATGTAAGAAAAGTAGTCAGTCGCTTGGAAAGAAAGCTGTGTCGGAACTGGTTCGAGAAAGCCAGGAAACACATGCGTAGGCACACTGACCGCCTTGAAATGACCTAGGCTGTTAAAACGGCGTTAAACTCCAATACAAAGAAAAAACAAGAGGGCAGTGATGGCCCTGAAGTCGCTCACCAGAGCCTTTTGACCATACATGACCCATTTCTAATCTCTTCCAGGTTATAAAGACAAACATTCTGACAAACTTTCATTAGTATCGAGCGACAGCGAGTTACGGGCAAAGCCCGTAACGAGCGAAGCTCGTTTGGCCGTAACACCGTTCTAGATTTTTTTTTTTTTAAATAAGAATCCGACTTCGTTCTGGGTTTTAGTCTAAATCTAGAAGGGGATGACTAAATTTTGTGTGTCTTCCGGTTGGTCGCACAGCGTCACACGTATCACAGTCTTTCGCACAATTACCTGATTGGTAAAAAATGACACAAATTATCTACCAATCGCATGATTCCTGAAAAATCATCGTCAGTTGATTGAGTACAGGTTATCTAATTTCCTACTTACTCTCACCGTATTAAATGTCTATTTTTGTATAAATGTACGCAATGATCTATGCTAGAAAATAATGACGTCATTAATCATACTATTTTTACGTCATGCACGAGCCGTTTTTTCGCGGAAAATATTGTGTCGAAGAACTCATGACAAAACTAGTTTTTTGATTGTTTCAAAATGTCATATAGAGATAGCCGGATTAAAGATTTTAAAGATTTTTTCCCCATCATATAATGAGCAATGATCTGTGAAAAGGGGGCTTAATGAATCTGCAGAAACTGTCTACCCAGTTCAGCATGTACAGTCCGCGCAAGCTGACCTGGGTCAAAAGTCTTTGCTATTGATCAATTTCCTGCATGTCTAAGGACCAGTAGGCATGCCTCGTGATTCAGTCGGTTATCATGTACAAAATGGATTTTATGGATCTATAACTATGTGATGACTTGCTTGGTATCATGCATCACGGAGATGCATTAAAAACCCCTTTTGCCTGAATATGGCTCAAATATATTTATTCAATTATAACAATGTTATGAAAGCTTTTTGATAAATCTTAAAGCTTTTTTTAATCCATAAACTATAAAAAGTTCCTGTGCATTTCGTAATATTCTACAAAGTAGACTTGTGTAGGTAAGTAGCAGTTAAACCATTATAATAAACTGACCTCAAATATAGGCTTGTCAAATCATGTGTCAGCGCTTCCGTGAAACCACACGATTGTTTCTCAGACGTTAGTCTTGAAAACGCTTATTTCACGTCTGGTCGCTAACTTTCCCTGTATTTTTATCATTCTGATCACTGGTTGTCTTTGAGTACCTTTCTGAGAGTCGGAAAAATAAAACTGGTTTTTTTTTATGCAAATGAGAGATGCCACGTCTATCCGAAAATGAACGTTTATGTGCCGTTGGCATGTTTGAAACAGGGAAAGCATGGATTGAGGCTGCTAGACAATTTTGAGTGCACAGAAACACTGTACAATCTGTATGGAGACGTTACCAAAATTCAGGCAGCGTTCCAGACGCTTTACGGTCAAGGCGACCCCCTGTGACGTTACGACGTAAAGATACCCATATGCGCCAACAGCACCTTAGGAACCACTTTCAGACAGCAGCATTTAATGCCCTTAGCATCCTTAATCCAAAGCCAACCAGTGGACGAACTTTTAAAAATTGACAACAAGAGTATGGCTTACACCCGATACGCCCTACCATACATCCTATATTACGTCGTTATCATCGAGCAACACGTTTTGCGTGGTACAGACGACGTTTTCGATTCAGGAGACAAACTTGGGCAAATATCCTGCTTTCCCTTTAGTCTCGTTTCCATTTAGGTAGTAAAGTGGCCGACGTCGTGTCGATCGACGTCCCATTGAAAAATGTTCAGACAAACGTATTGTTCAACGCATGCTTTTTGGCAGGGTATTTGTGATGCTTTGGGGAGGAATAGCTGCAATTCAAAGACCCCGACCGTGCATTATCTATGGTAACTTAATTACACCTTACGCTACGTTACCGGAATGTAATCACCCATCCCTTCGTTTTGCCGTTTCTAAAAAGCAGTCGAACATCAAGTTCCAGTGATACAACTGTTGTATACAAGTTGCTCGCGTCAGGATGAGTTTTTTTAAAGGCAAAACAATGTTTATATCCTTCCTAGGCCTACTATTGCGTCAGATTTTTCACCAAAAGAACCTTTGTAGGACAATATGGAACGACGTCACCAGCGTCTTCCTAACCAATCGGTAAACGTGCTTGAACTGGAAAGAAACCTGTCTCATGTATGGACTGCTATTCCACAGGCTACACTGACAAACTTAGTGCGATTCATGCAAAATCAGTGAGTAGAATGCATTGCAACAAACGACGGCCACACAAGACACTGGTTTGTACTCAACGTTTAAAACGTCACGTCATTTGACGGGCTGTAATGCCTGTGGATGTTTTTGTAGGGGCAAATTTGCTTTATTATCAAATTGTTCAAGCCTAAATATTTACTTAATTTCTACAGAATGACACCAACCCCCTTTCCAATTCAGTTATGTGCGAAATAGCAATGCACAGGAACTTTTTTCCGCTAGTATATATATCTATCCGATAACTCAGCAAATTTCGTTCCTAGGATTGATGATAGTCTAGATCTAATCATTGCGACAGAATTCATTCCTGTCCCTGCACTGGTCACTGTTTCAACGATGAGCGTGTAAGAGGGCAGAGAGGGTCCTCATCTATAGATCAGCAAGTCATCTGTTTCAAACCATAAACACGGCATTGTATCTCTAATCATCCGGATACCGTATGAAATTTTCCACAGTACGCCAGATGTAAATTTGTTTGAATTTAAACAAGAGTGTCTTTGAATTTTCTTCAATCCCGTCTCCCATCTTTGAACACATAATCATTTTTTTCGATGATAAGGGATTTAGACACTTATATTGGTATTTCATCGATACATTTAAATTAAACAAGCCGAGTGCTTACAATCTATGCAGAATCGTTTGTTTGTATGGTGTCTGACGTCGATTTCAACATTCTTTCATATAGAGCGCTCTAGATCTATACAGTCTTTAAAATGTGAATGGTAACAAGTACGGATCTTCCCAACCTACTGACTGATTCCCCGTAGAAATCATACTCGAAAAATTAAACAGGGCGCACTGTGACAAAACATCATAAATCTCCAAAGATGGATGTGAATCAGGTCCGAGAATGATCAGAATCTGATGCAGTAGCGCTCGGGTAGCGGAGGATACAATATGTACAACCGACCTAAGTCACCAACTAAACCCTTCAAAATGTGTCGTTCACATATCATTCTCTGACGATCAAAGCCACTGGGGGTATTGCAGAAAGACCACAGTGTTCCATGGAATGATATAGAGCTATAAAAAGTGAATGTTTTTTTTTTATTCCCGCTTCTCCTTTTTACATGCAATATGAAAATGTGACCGTGAATTTCGTCCTTTTTTAATACATCTAGATCTAGATCTACATGCAGTGAAGAAATGTCTCCGTAAAATATTCTTGAAAAGTATGTGAACCAATAATCTGTCAAAGTTATTTGACTCTGAACCTAAATTAACAAAACTGCCGGGGAACTGTATTCTGCTAAGGGAATCCGGGGAACTGTATTATGCGAAGAGAATCCGGGACCGTTCGCCCTCTTTTCTATGTATGCACCTCTAGTATGAAAGAAGAATGCATTCTACTTTTAGCAACGCTGAAAATTAGTTTTGGCAAAGCCGGGACACGGGACTTATAGTATCTAAGCCACGTAAAACTTTGAATCCATTTATTTTGGAACGAACGGGCCTCTTTTGCTTTCGTGAAATCATCGGATGTTTAGGAGTTTCATTGCTCTCGGCCTTCATCTTTGTGAGTGCCGAAAAAGTAAAAAATCGCCTGTTTTTTTACGCTAGAAAGACATTGTTGCGGTACAACAAAACAAAAATGTGTTGTTGAATCCGATTAGACAACAAAGGAGCTTATTAACAAATGAGAAAGGCCGTTAGAAAGGTTTAAAGAAATGTAATGTAGCGCACCACACTACTTTTGTACCGTTAAAGCTTCGTCCCAATCATTTTCACGACTTCCGGTTTGCGGCAAAAAGAAGTGCCCGTTGGCCGATCGGTAGAGATTTATATGCGCCATTTATGATTTTTAAGCGCCTATGGCGTAAGGGTGCGCTCTGAATTGAACACTGAACAGTACAAATAGGTTTTTTTATTTCAGAAAAGAGCAATAACAAAATGCAGTGAAGCCCAATAGTCCTGCCATTCTTACAATGTAACATTTGACCTTTATCTTATATGATGACCTCGGACAAAGTATGACTCAATACTTTTGAAGTTTGGGGAAATGTTTGAACTGAAGCTCTGATCTGTACCTTTTAAATATGAAGTTTTGAATATCGACCTATGTTCGAACTTGTGACCTCCGGGGCAGGGCCACTTTTGACCCCAGAGGCTTTCTTTGAACAAACTTGGTAAAGGTTCACTAGGAGATGATACATACCAAATATCAATGCTCTAGGCCTTCCAGTTTCAGAGGGGAAGAATTTTAAAGTTTTCCTTCTTTGTTCCTATGTTCGAACTTGTGACCCCCCAGGGCAGGGCCAGTTTTGACCCCAGCTGCATCATTTGAACAAACTTGGTAGAGGTCTACTAGGAGATGCTACATACCAAATATCAAAGCTCTACACCGTCCAGTTTTAGAGAAGAAGAATTTTAAAGTTCTCCTTCTTTGTTCCTATGTTCAAAATTGTGACCCCCAGGACGGGGCCAGTTTCAACCCCAGGGGCATCGTATGATCAAGCTTGGTAGAGGTCTACTAGGAGATGCTACATACCAAATATCAAAGCTCTACACCTTCCAGTTTTAGAGAAGAGAAATTTTAAAGTTTTCCTTCTTTGTTCCTATGTTCAAACTTGTGACCCCAGGGGCGGAGCCAGTTTTGACCCCAGGAGCATCATATGAACAAACTTGGTAGAGGTCTACTAGGAGGTGCTACATACCAAATAGCAAAGCTCTACGCCTTCCAGTTTCAGAGAAGAAGAATTTTAAAGTTTTCCTTCTTTGTTCCTATGTTCGAACTTGTGACCCTCGGGGCGGGGCTAGTTTTGACCCCATGGGCATCATATGAACAAACTTGGTAGAGGTCCACTAGGAGATGCTACATACCAAATATCAAAGCTCTACGCCTTCCAGTTTCAGAGAAGAAGAATTTCAAAGATTTCGCTATTTTTTCCTTTTTGTTGCCATGGCAACCATAGTTATGGTTGGAATTCAATCTCTTGAACAGCTTTGGTACAACTTTACTCAAGGAACATCCCTGCCAAGTTTCATCAAGATTGGCCCAGTGGTTTAGGAGGAGAAGATGTTTAAAGAAATTGTGGACGATGGACGACGGACGACGGACATTGGGCGATCACAAAAACTCACCTTGAGCACTTCGTGCTCAGGTGAGCTAACAAAAAGTTGTAAGTTCTGAAGCACACATTTTAGTCTAAAAAACACTGTGACAGCTGCAAGCATTACTCGAACAGAGCACTTTTTTCCGTTTACGAAGATGTTTCCGTGCCTGTCTTGTGTCTAAGTAATAGATTTCTGACTGTCTTTTTATTGTTTGCACGTCCAAGGCCTTGATTCATGGATGCAACAATCAAATGGGTATAAATACATAATTTTATGAGCCATGTACGGTGACACAAGAGCTTGATGCATCCCTGTGAAGTATTAGCCACGCACCGTGAAACGAGAGCTTGATGCGTCCCTGTGATGCAAAGTCCCTAGCAAGTTATCACATTATCATAGATCCCTAAGATACGTTTTGTATAACAACCGACTGAATCATGAGGTAAACCATCCTTTAACCCTTATCCTGCTAAATAAATAAAATGAAACTTTCAAGCTGGCAGTAAAACCCCAAATTTTGCTATTTCAAAGGTATTTTTTGGAGGAAAGAAATCTCCTTATCGGACAGTGTAGATCCAAGATCAGACTGCACGTTCTGTGCAGTCTGATCTTGATCTACACTGTCCGCAAAAAGTCAGCGAGTCGCTCTTAGCAGCCTAAGAGTTAATATGCAGAAAATCGGCCAATGGCAAAAAGTATCGGCCCAGGTAAGCCTGTGCGCACTGCAGATGCATTGAGCCCACTTTTCACAGATCATAGTCCGTATAAGAATTATGAACTGAAATAAAGAAAGTTGCATGACAGTCAATGAAGAACGAAACAAAGGCAACTTGCCGTCAATCCTTTAACAACCCCGAGGCTCATGAAAAAAAGGAAAGGGTTTTAAAGATACGAGAACTAATAACACATGTTCTTCTTCAACTTCGTCTTCTGCTATATCATCTGCTAGTATTTCCCCCAACGCCACGACGACAACGACGACAACAGCAACAAAAACAATTGTCTGTCTGTTTCCTCAGTCACGACAGCTCCACTGTAATTGATTGTTTCTCTCTTTTACCCAGTTAGCCCGACAAATGAACTTTAATTCAATTTACATGTATATTACTTTGTAAAACGCGGAAAAATAGGGTTCGTAATAAATAATTCAACACGAACTAAATGTAATTACTTGAAGTGACCGTATTTTTCAATTTGCCCTGTGAGCGTCTGAATAGTTCTACGTTGGTATGTAGCCACTGTTTGTATTACACAGAGTACTGAAAATATAGTTGATTTCTCGGATTATGCAGATTAAGACCAAACTGCACGCATGAAGTAGAAGAAGAAAAGGAAACGAGAGTATGTACAGAGGTAAAAGCGGAATGAATAGTAGTCCAGTCAAATTAATGAAATTTGGGGCTTAACCCAAAACTAATTGCAACACAAGCCATTTCTTGATTTTTATGAGGGATTACCCTCCCTAAATAACATATAAAAAGTAGGACAAAATCGGAAGATATGAAATTCGATTTTTTCGCGCGTTTTGTTCCCAGCCGCAACTTTGTGTACAAATAGCAGCTTATGTGTAAATTTTGCATATTCATACTATTTTTGAGGTTTCTATTGCATGTAACATTTTCTGATAACTCTGGTGTTGAATTAACTAATTATTTGAAATATTGATCTTCCTTCTTGGTGCTTTTTACGTAAAATAATGAAAGGGCCGATATCAATTTACCCCACCCACTACATTTTGCATTAGAATTTCAGTGTTAAGTTGGGGGGTGGGGAAGAAACTGAATTGCCATGTGCATGACCATTTCCTTTATGATGATAAATGCTTATCAAAAGCCTAGACATTCTTTCAATGGCTGGCGTTGGATAAAGTCTGGCACAATGTCTTGTGATGGAATCGTGAGTTGGCGAATCTGAGTCTTATTGTAGATTTTGTGAAACAACAAAATTGTTAATAAATAAAGTTGAATGATTGGTTGAATGATGTTTAATGCCGCAATCAGCTTTGTTTCAGTCATACCACGGTGACAGTTCACATATTCAAGTATTTCCTTGGTTTCACCAGTAATAGGGTAGGGCTCTGAAGTGTCTTGCCAAACGACACTCCCACAAAAAACCCAGTGGAATAAACTTGAATTATTGTATTTAAAGTCTTATTACAGTTAGAAAACTGTGTAAGGATATTTTTGACAAGATGCAGGTAATAATTCAACCTATGATAATTAACAAAATTTACAACACCTTTTTGGTTTTATACTTACCCTTCTCAGCTTTTTTTTTTTTTACATAAGCAAACCTTGAAACACCATTTTAACAAAAGGTTAAAACCACTATCAACTGCAGGGGTATATTAAAGGTTAAATACATGTAATCCCACAAGTGTATTCAGCCAAAGCTGTCATATGAACAAGTCATTGTACGTCTTATAAGTTAGATTTGTAACCCACACATACAAAGTCCCAAGTGTAAGATTTCATTATTCAACCAAGCAATGTTCTTTTTTTCTAATCTTATTTGTAATTTTCCAGCAACAAATTCTTATCCAATTTATTGCTATTTTAACCTAAAAAAAACCACAATACTGGTTTTGTCATTGGTGTCATTCAAACTTTGTCAGAGACTTACTTTCCAAGTTAAGAAAACGATAATTGCATGTATGTGTTCAAAAGCCATATGCAAGGGTTGTTCAAAATGTTTGTACACTTTATCAACAATGCCAGAAGGTCTTTTGTTATAAACGAATGACGTCGGGCATATATGGCTTGCAACACGCGAAAAGGGGCAGTCGGACATTTGCGTAATGTGTCGTCTCGGATCAGCCTGCGCAGTCCGTGCAGGCTAATCCGAGACGGCACTTTACGACTACATTAGATTCTGTTCTTCAGTAGACTTGCGCAAAACAGAAAATTACATAAAAACGGAAAGTGTCGTTTCGGAATAGCCTACACGGACTGTGCAGGCTGAACCGAGACGACACTTTACGCAAATGTCCGAATGCCCCCTTTTGCGCGTTGCAAGCCAGTTATAGAAGATGATTTGTGTTCTACCGCATCTGTTAAATTTAGCTGTATACTATGATAAAATGTTTCCTTGCCAACCAGTAGATCCATGCCTCGGACAGGTCTTATACATAGAACAGGCTAATTGATAAGTTATAAACAATGTAATGAGTGTTAAATAACATCTGCATAAAAGCCGACGTCATGATGGCAGTTCCAGTTATCACAACAGAAAAGCGTCGACAGAGGTACAAAAATATTTGCAACAGTGTTATCAAGGAGAAACGTAAAGCGCCAATTTCAGACAGAGACATCAAGCAACAAGCCAGATCAAGTTATTTGATGATGAAGTACGATAGACATCCATGGATTTTGGACACAGACAGGCTGCCGTTTGATTTCCTTATTATTTCCTTGCGTGGTTACAAATAAAACGATTGCCAGATGATTTTCAACCAAGGTTGGAAACAAGCAGTTTAGAATACTAGGTTGTATGGGGTAGGGGTGACCTTCTGACAATCGAATGACGTCCATGTGGTGAATATATAAATTAGCTGATCTCCGTGTGTGAATCAGAAGATAACTGCTCTGAGACTTACTAGGTGACTTCAGTCTATCAGCAGTTTCATATCGACTACTAATGAAAAAAATCCCAGCAAAGAAGGACAAGGTAAAGCCAATGGCAAGGCTGCAAGAATACGATTTGCCAAGAAGCACAGATTCTTGGCCAGTTTTAAATCAGGCGCCAACCTATTGTGAATCTCAAGAATCGTATCTGGTTTCAGGCGAAGGTAGGAGTTCGAATCTGCTTGTGACTCCCGCAATAAATTCAACCCTAGGTATGTCATCTGGGGCTAGGGTTTCACTTAAACAGACCTTTTTTGGGCTTCTCCAGCATTCTCAATGTAAATTGCTGTGGCAACAAGTATGTTTCTTCTTTGCTGAAGAAACGCTCAACACAGCCTCTGTTTTTAAAAGAATGTTTCTTCTGATTATAATGCCGACAAAATTACAACAATAGAGAATTATGTAATCTCAACTTTCATTAGTTACATGTAAGCCGGGCGGCCCCAGTCAGACAAAACAACTGCCGCCCGGTGCCTGCACAGAAATCGCCCGATACCCTGACAATAAACATGCATCAGGCAGTGCCTATATGAAAAGATGTCTGGATGATGTGTTTTTGCACTAAATAACCTCGAAAGAAAATCACGTGGTGGTCGTTAACTTTTAGGTAGTACCTTAACCTCCAACAAGCGCCGTCTACTGGCAAATTTTCAGCTGCTCTTGTTCATTTGCAACTGCTGCTGGGTTGGTGCCGTCCGATTTTGCCCCCGATTCGGGGTAAAAGGCGCACTGTCCGTTGGATTATCTACATGTATATATGAGTAGTCAGTGCAAGTTCGGATCCTCGACCCTCTGTCCTGTGAACAGTGACAAAATGATAACTGAGTGTTCAGCGGAATTTCAGAACGGTTAAAAAATAGATGATTATCTTCTGCATTATCACCATAGATGGGAGGTGGAGTTGATGGGAAAAAATCCTGAGACAAAAGTTTAATTATCCTTGTACGGATCACTTAACCTTAGGCCTCTGAAGAAAAGTAGAGTTCGCAAGTCCGGCGAAACACGACATGTTTGCTGATTTCTACTGATCCCAGTTGCATCTTGCAAGTGAGCTGAGACAAAGTGAAGTGAGGACAGACAGTCATGACGTATCATATTTCTGCAAGTTTTTTTTTTACCATACAAGACTAAAATATTAAAAGATCTATATATCTTTATGATAATTTTATATGCAACATAAATAGAAATATCCCCAGTGTATCTCTGTGAAACTCTGTACTTAACATCTGTAAAGGGTAAGTCAGTATCTGCTAACCTATCCATTTGTAGGAAGAGTACGAAAAGAGGTCTTTTGCGGTATTTTCTTACACCGATATGTATCCTATGATTTATTGTAAATCTAATTTTCACGCTAGTTTGCAAATGCATGTTGGAATGTTACACGATCATTAGCATGCAACGATTAAGTGGAATGGCAGTCAATAGGGAACGTCGTTTCGATCGCAAAACTACCATCTCGTTTTTTCAATTCCAAATTTATACCATTTAACGCAGTGTAACCGTCAAGTTTCTTTACAATTGAAGGGAAAAATATGTTCTGAAGTACTTATCAGTATTTCAACAAACAAAAATTGATTCACAGCAAAAATCTAGATTAACCATTTTAAGTGACCGACCTTAGTTTACTGTATATATACAGCGGTCCTTCCCTTTGTATTGGTGGGTGGGGTAAACCAACTCCAGTGTAAAATAAAACTGACAGAAGGAACGCTGCAGTGTAAGTAAATCATGGCAGGCAGGTTGTAACAAGTTGCTGTTGGGTTTTTCTATTACTTTCAAGAAAAAAATCGACTAGAATGACATGTAAAACTTGCGAGATGAGCCGTAATAAAGTTTAAAATGGCGAAATTCATATGAATAAAAAATGCTTAAAAAATCAAATTTCATATCCTCCGATTTCATCCTACTTTACATATGTTAAAAAGGTGTCCCTAAAGATGTTGAAAACAGAAAAGGCGTTTGTGTTGCAATTTGTTTTGGGTCTTTCCACAATTTGACTGGACTATAGGAGCGAAGGAGTTTGAGAAAGAAAGTTGACCAAATAAAGATTGGAGATATATATAATTTGAGAGAGAGAGAGAGAGAGAGAGAGAGACGTTTATCTAAATGGACTCATAGACGAAAACAAATCGGGATCGCACGTGGTCATCGTTCTTATTTGAAGTACAACCATCCTGTTATTGGAGTGTCCAGGTTTCGAATCTCTAGCTGGACATTACTTATGTGGTAGTATATAGTATGGCATAAATTATACAGTCTTCTATACAAGTTGAAATCGAATCTCTTAGCAGCAGATAGCTTTCTTCTACTATGTCAGATACATCATATTATTATACCCCCGCAAAACGAATGTTTTCGGGGGTATATTGGAATCAGCCTGTCTGTCCGTGTGTCCGTCCGTGTGTCCGTCCGCGTGTGCGTCCGTGTGTCCGTCTGTGTACAAAATTCTAGTAATTGCCTGTTTCTGTCAAAGCGCTTGCGGCGGTATTAAGTCACATTCAGTGACAGCTCTAGTTTTTTTCTGTTATTAACGCTTTACCAAAAGACTATTTTTTTTACGCGGACGTCATACTAAAGGTTGCTCAGATGACAAAATTTGTCTTTAATGGGGAAAAAAAACACATTATGCGAAAAACGAAGAAAATGCTGCTTACCAGCATTTTCTCCTTTTCCCACAATGTTTTCAAGAGAAATCTCCATCATGGTCATTAAAACAGGGAATTGTGTGGTAAAGGATAATTTAGACTGAGACACTTATCTGACACTAAGATATCGAAGTAGCTTTTTTCGTAGTAAACATGAGAAAACAAATAAGGAATGCAACTGCAACGTCGTATTGGTGACAAAAGTCTCATATAACCATCGGACAATGTAGTTCCAACATCAGACTGCACGGAATGTGTAGGCGAATCTTGACCTACGTTGTCCACTTAGCCCTTTACCACACAATTCTGAGTTTTAACGACCCTGAAAAATGGGTCTCGGGCAGACATTTTTTGGCAAAAAAAAAAAAAAAAAAAACTAGTAGCAAGCATTTTTTCTTTTCTCACAATGTTTTCTAACCTTTCACAGACAAATCGTAGTATCTGAGTCACTTTAATATGTCATCTGTAAATGCTTTTAACTTTGACAATTTTTTCCTCTATCAGAGAGTGAAGTACCTAAATTTGTGAAAAGAAGTCTACAAGTTGAGGAAACACAGGTAGGCCGATCAATCCTTCTCATGTTCAATACTACCTGAGATAGAGAATGCATAATTGATGTTCCTTGAATGATCTTCTAATGCATATTGAACGATATCCTCGACATCAAAGAACACACACAAAGTAAGACGACACTTTTCCTGTCATAGCTTTGTAACACTTACCGTTTTATGTAGCTACACATTTCACTTGTTGTCAGATATCTTCTGTTGCTTACTTGGGTTTTCGATGTTTAACACCATGTTTTATATTGTTGAAGTGATATCACAACAGCCAGGTCACCTAAGCTATCCATGCATTCCTAGAGCTTTTGTTGAAAAAGAACTACGTAAGACTCTACGCCACTGGTTACTTTCCCACATAAACAACAGAATTTTATTTAGATTCTGTTACGCACTGACAGGGAAATGAATACTTTCAGTCTGAGCCGGAATACAACAGATAAACTTATGCACACGCTTTAGTACAAAGAGTAGGCCTACAGTCTTTGTTTATTTCAAGACCGACGTCATTTGTGACCAATTATGTAACCGAGAAAACGGTGTCCGTGACCTTTATTAATTGCACAGGTGTGCAAATCCATGTATACATGACGGTTGTTATCTGTAACTGATATTTAACGATAGCAGTTTCAGAATTCTGAAGTAGATTTTTTTAAGTGTAAGACTTTGTTTTTCGGTGTAAGGCGTTGTGATACAAGGAGGAAGAACGACAATTAAAAGAAAATTTCATAATTATGTTTCGAATTCTGGCGAAATCTAAGGGATTATGAAATATACAAGGAAACATGTGATCACTGAATGTTATATATAACAAACAAGAAAGACCTTTAAAAAGGTACACGGCTTAAATTTGCCCGCAAATAGGCCTGCAGGTTCCTGCAGCATAAACATGTCCACATTTATAACCAATCGCAAATTTCAATTTATTTCTTAGAATATATCAATATCAAGAAGTACGTCAAAAGCATGCAGCGCAACCAGCTACGCCGAAAAAGATAGTTACTGAAATGTGAGGGATGGAAACATAATATCGACAATGTGGATCTGTAACAGCAAACGTCGAGGACAACCTCGGATACTGATAGGTTTGTCTGGCCCATGGCAGATTTTCTGTCATGTGTAATCTTCTGAGCAATGGTCGATTGCAATGGAAAATGCAGAGGATCGAAAACAAAAACACATTACTGGAAAATTCACGAAGGACTTGAGACGGTGCGGCGAGAAATAACTGTCCCAAATATCAAAACAAGCATCGTAAACGTTTCATTATTGAGACTACGACGGACACGTGCTCTGAAGGTGAATGATTTAAAATTTTGTTTCGGTAAAAAGTAAAATAGAGAGAAAGTGAAAAATAATTAACTAAATGTTCTTATCTCTGTGGACGAAAGCGTTCAGGAAACTACCTGTCATGATGACTTAAAATTACTCTGGGTGATCAAACGCTGATTATGATATGTTTGTTGGACTGTTTTCAAGCGAAATGGCTTTTCGCATTTGGAATTACTTAAACGGTAATGACCTTCCATTCTCTTTTTGAAATAATGGAAAGGTTACGTAATTAAAACGGAAATAAAGCATGCAGCGAATAATTGCATCATATTTTCTTGTGTCTAACCCTTAGATAGGGTAAATAAGTGCTTTAGACTAATTCAGATATTTAGAAATGCCCGGATGTCCTGTTTGAACGTACAAAAGTTATGGTTTTACACCTGCAATTATCAGGTTTTCGACTCACTGATTGTCCAGCTCTAGATCTGGATCCCCTTTTAATGTAAACAAACTAGTAATTATTATACAGTTTATACTTCTAAAAATTGACGATGTCACTTTAGAGATATGCTGAACGTGACAAGATGATATTATACACGTCATAAGCAAAAGTAAATAAATAAATACATAAATAAATAAATAAAGACCGGTTTAAAAACAAATAAGAAATTTGATGAAAAACGAAGACAAATCTTTTGTATAGCTGCCATGTGGAAAAATAGCGTGTTGCTACATCTGATCATTTTGTTAATAAAATGGCAGTCTACATCACTCGAAAAAGTCCCAAATGTTTTGTATATTCACATTAGCAAAATGGATGTCGCTCACAGCTTAAGCTTTTTAATGTTGGACGAAGAATTACGGGAGACATAAATCTTAATTCCAAGTAACAGCTTGACCAGATTTGGTAAATGTATATTTTACGAGCCGGACAAATATTACGACGTCTTCAGCCATAGAAAATGCTTTCGTTTGTCGTCGCTTTGAGGGCCTTTTGAATGCAAAAGGACAATCATCCTCAAACAGTGTAGATTGCCTTGATCTGATAGCTGAGATAGGGCAGATTTCGTTTAAATAGTGCTTTTAGTGTAAATCTTCATATTTCTTATGTTTTGGTTTTCGCTGTTCAAAACTGACTTATTTTTCATTCAATGTAGCCATGACGATGTTCCATATCTTATACAAGTTTGAAATAAGCATTATGTGACGTTACAAAGTTATTCAACGTCATAGATATATAGGATCTGACATTAGTTGGCTTTTGAGATAAAATTTTATTAAACGAGTCTAGGGAAAATGTTATTAAGCGAGCCTCTGGCGAACTTAATAACATTTTTTCTTGACGAGTTTAATAAATTTTTATCTCGAACACCAACGAATGTCAGATTTTTTTTTATCACATAACGATATTTCACAAATTATTGATCAGAAATGCGAAACCATTCTATGCACCCGCAGTAATATCCATAAAATCCATTCACTAGAACTATGAAATACGTAAAAAATGACGTCAAAAATGACGTCACATATTTGTGATATCAAACGTGTATAAGATAAGAAAATTCGTAATGGGTATATTACACTGAAAACAAGGGATGTTATGTGATAAATATGTATTGAATTGCTATAAGTCATGCTGTATGGAAATGTGGATTAATTATACATTTGCAAAAAGTGTCGGCCCAGGTCACCCTGCGCAGTCCGCGCAGGGTGACCTGGGCCGAAAGGTTTGCTATCGGTAAATCTTTTCGATGCCAAAGAACCATTCTACCACAGGATTCAGCCTCTTTTTAGTCCAAATGGGTTTTATGGATCCTAATTATGTAATTACTTGCTTCGTATAATGCATCACGGACATTGATTTAACCCCCTTTTGCCAGAGTATGGCTCATATTCGTCATTGACCTAAGATTAACCATTAAAATCGATGGTCGTGTCCAGGGTAAAATCTGTTTAATTCCTAGAATTAAATTCAAGATGTTTTGGCACTAGTTTTTATCCCGACCATACATTTCTTAAAAAAAAAAAACATGAAACAGTCTCATCTAAAGAAATTTTTCACCCTTTCATATAGGGATGTTTCTGGTTTTTCTTTTTTTTTTTCGCAAATTAGATCTATAAACAATTATCCGTAACATATGTGTGATAAAAAGATTCTATATCTAGAAACGACACTTTCCGTTTTTATGTAATTTTCTGTTTTGCACAAGTCTAATGTAGTAAACCATCTAATGTAGTCGTAAAGTGCCGTCTCGGATTAGCCTGCGCGGACTGCGCAGGCTGATCCGAGACGACACTTTACGCAAATGTCCGAATGCCCCTTTTAGGGTGTTGCAAGCCATTTAATATGACAACTGAAATAACATGCAGGCTAAATCTAGGTCATCAGTGGTATAGGAATAAGGCGCATGATTACAGGGCCCGGTCTCGGCACTATATGCTTATATTAAGCTGGAAATTGAAAACAAGATTTAGTAATCCGATTTCTTTCGGGAAATTCGTAAAAAAATGAAATGTTTGCCAAGGCTCGCCTAATAACAATTTTCTAGACCCATTTGATAAAATCCTACCTAAAACCCAAATTCATGTCTGATCCTATGCTTAAGGTCTACGGCCCCTAACTATCATATCAAAAGACGGAAGCTGCTGAGATTGGCCGAATAGCCTTTACGAAAAGGTCGATGTTACACGATATTTACCGATGAGTTAGGGGTCGTAATCCTTAACTTTCGACGGTGTTTATTTGAGAAAGCAGCCGGTGGCCTAGGATGGAGTGTTTACAAAGTAATGGTAAACAAAACTCCAGGAATGCATAAACAGGTTCATTTGCCGAGGCAACATGATTAAAAAAAAAAATGAAATGGCGTTAAACACTTAACAGATACACAATTTATCGCCAGTTAGCGATAGGTTTTACATTGTTTTATTATATACTGACGTCCATTAGAAACGCCTCATCTCCCTCTGTCGCGTCATATTTCATGAATTTAATATCGAATGCATGGTTTTGTATTTTAGAAATGGACTTTGTCAATATTTCTACACATATTACATGACACAAACGTTTACCTAAACATTACACAAATTTAACAGTCATTTCAACAAACTCACCCCCTAAAATTCATCAATACCGTCTATGGCCTTCTTGACTTGCTATCAGTGCCGCAGTCGCAGTCCCATGGACCCACACAGATTACGTACACTGTAAAAAAATACCGTAATTTTAGGTAGGTTTTACGGTACCTGCGTAATGGAATTGGGCCGTATCTAACCGTTACAGTTTTTAACCGTAAAACGTGTTGCATTATGGGTAGAACATTTTGAAACGCAAGACGTTTTTGTTGGTAATGAACTGTTTATTTTTGATCGAATGAGCCAATTTTTGCTACGTCTCCTTATATTTATCTGGAAAGTTGCTCAAATGGTGAATCAGAATCATCGCATGCATTCATGAAATGGTAATAGAGTGCATATTTTGAAACAATAAGCAATATTTCAACTTTGTTTCGGGCCAGTGCTCTTAGACATAACCCCACCCACCATCTTTTGCTGACCATGGTGAATTTAAAAAAAGAAACCTGTACATGAGCAGCTGTTTGGAGCATACTACATCTTCAATATTCAGCACCCAAAAGAGGCGGCATACACTTTGGAGTTCATTTAGAGGTATGTTATACAACCTATAGGTGTGTAGATTTTGTTAAATCATATTTTTTTTTTGTTAACTCCTTACTAAACGACAAAATTTTAGACTGGTCCAAATTGAAAGCATTTGCAGACGACAAGATAGAAGTAGCTAAAATGATGATTTTTGTTTTTGATATGGTTGAAAACATTGAGGAAATAGGAGAAAATGCTGATTACAAGCATTTTCTCCTTTTCCCACAATGTTTTCAAAAGGCTTTTTATTCAGGGTTGTTAAAAGTTGGGACTGGGTGGTAAAGAGTTAATTCAGTAGTTAGACAAGAGAAAAATAGAATGTGCATACAGGTATGTCATCAGAATATCTCTTGTTCAGCTGCTTTGGGAGAAAACACAAGGTATAATGTTATAGCCTTGGCTTGGTAGTTACATGTGCGATGCAAAAACTTTGGCATTTTGTAATATCTCTGTTTTAGGTAAGATAATTACTTGAAACCTAGAATAAATGGCTCTTGATCAAAAGAGTTACTCATATGATCAAGGCAGGTAACTCTAAAGGCACCTTAACAAGAATTATGCCCCTTTCTTTGACTTAATTTTAATGCCCCCACATCGATATATCGGGGGCATATAGTTTTTGCCATGTCTGTCTGTCCGTTACTCTGTTTGTCCGCAAAAAACTTTAACATTGGCCATAACTTTTGAATGGTAGCTGATAGAGCTTTCATATTTCACATGTGTATTTCTTGTCGTAAGACCTTTTCTTCGGTACCAAGGTCAAGGTCATCTTTCAAGGTCAAATATCAAGGTCACAATTTTCAAAAAATGGCCGTTGCTGGGGGATTCGTGTTTCACAACCACATCTTGTTTTCCAAATATAGCACCCACAGCAGAGCATAGCACCTACATGCTGTGCTTTTGTTTTTAGAAAGCAGTTGGTGAGAAGGGCAAGCAGTGCAGACACAGAACAGGGATAAGGGGGGATTGAACCTGATCTTTGTCTGTTCTATTGGCTGCAGTGGTAAACTTTCAAGGTTGATTAAAAATTTCAGTTCTGTTTCCTAATTCTTTCAGTAGACAACATACTCAATAGAATGAAATTTGGAGCAAGTGTATCTGAATACGGTATATGATGTTATTAGTAAAGAAAGAAAATTTGAATAATTTAGAATTTCCATATTTAAAGTTATTGAACAAATTTCTCTTTACAGGTGTTCAATGGGAATTAATCTAGTATCAGAGATGGTAAAATCTTCTAAGAAGAGAAAGGGGAATTCAAATGTGAATCCCAAGGTGTTGAAATTAATTAACAAATTAGCAGACTTCGAGTGGACTGAAGGATTCTCTAATTATCAACCGTGAAGCTAGTGAATTAAGTTTATGAATAAAAAAAAAAGGGAACTGAATATTATCAAATGTTGCAGATGTTTAAAATTGTTTTAAAGATGTTGTTATGCCAAAGTTTGACTTTTTGGGAGTCAATTTGTGTGATGGGTATTGTAGTCAATAAATGTTACATTCACATTAACCCTTTACCAAACAATTCCTTTGTTTTTACCACCCTGAGATAGGAGCCTTTTGAAAACATTGTGGGAAAAGGAGAAAATGCTGGTAACCATCATTTTCTCCTTGTCCCACAATGTTTTCTACCCTGCTGGAAACAAATTTCAATTTTTGAGTTACGTTTATTTTGTCGTCTGCAAATGCTTTCAATTTGGACAAGTCTAAAATTTTGCTGTTTGGTAAAGAGTTAAAAGGGACCATCTGGGAACTGCAAAAAATAATGAGCCTGGCCAGTCTATGTGAACAGTGCAGCCTGACCAGGGTTGAAACTTTTTGGTTATAGCTTTTTTTCTGAATGTTTATTTGCTATCCTACCTTACAAGACAGTTGTTTTGAAAGCAGACCCAAAATTGAACTGCTTCGACTTAAATCTCTTTTTCATTGATTTGATTTATATTGAGTTCCCAGTTGGTCCCTTTTTGTATTGACAGGACATATATTTGTCCAAGTTTCAATTAAACATTTTTTCAGTAAGTATCAAACCTGAGGTTGTTCTAAATGTCTTACACTAGTCATGTTACAAAATCTGGGGTAAAATTACAGTGCAGGCTTAATGATTTAAAAGCATTGCTTTACAGCTATAAAATTAACTCATTATGCAAAGGAAAGAAAGACATTTGACAAATGAAAGTAGATTGTTTTACTATCAGAAAAATCTGAGTGGTAAATCTATTTGCATTTCAGGTAATTCAGACTTGTAGAAATAGCTGCCAAACCAAAATGTAGAAAAAGTCAACCAACATGTTATACAATTTTGTAATAGTTATGATATAGAAAGGGCTGTATATAATCTGGGCAGTATGTGTTGATAGTGTTGATGTTGCAGCATAAGAAGCAGCATCTGCTGAGTATACCAAAAACTTTCTTGCGGAAAGAAGAGTGGTCATTGTTCTGTATAAGTTAAATTGTGATAGTTATGACATTTCCTGTAGAATTCTTTTTGATAAGATAATTAATACCATTTAATAGCCATTAGATACATGCCCTCATCATAATTTTGAGCATTGTGTGTGAAGTTTGACTGTTTAATGTTGGCTATAACTTTTGTTTCGTAATTAGTAAGAGTTCATGTATAAGGTAGAAGAGTTAAATTTGCAACTAAGACTTTTGCAGTTGTTTGGTTTACAAAAAAAAAGATGCGTACAATTATTTACAGTATTGCATTGTTTATTTATCCTATGAATATCCTGAGAATACTGCTAGGATCATGGTTGATAGCTTGTTCATTCGGTTTCCAGGAGCAGAAGTAGTTTAACCCTTTCCCATACAATCACTGGTTTTCACGACCCAAACGTTATATTAGATAGAACATTGTGAGAAAAGAAGAAAATCCTTGTAACAAGCGGTTTCTTCTTTTTCCACAATGTTTTCTATCAAAAAGAAAACTTGTTGTTTTTACTTACTTTCACTTTAAATTGTCGTCGGCAACTTCTTTCAATTTTGACCAGTCTGATTTTGTCGTCTGGTAATGAATTGACGGTAAACTGCCCTATCTCAAAATTACGGGACATGCGTCCCGTACGGTTTTACGGGAAAAAACCTGGCAGCTGGTTTCCAGGACAATTCCGTAAAATTACGGTTTCCCTGTAACGGCGTCTCACAGTAGATTTACGGTTATCACAGTAGATATACGGTGAGGCAAGGTAACAGCTGACCCGTAATTTTACTGGATTGTCCTGGAAACCAGCTGCCGGGTTTTTTCCCGTAAAATTTTACGGGAATTTTTTACAGTGTAGGAGGTAGCGTGGAATGCGAGCCCACTCTTCACGAATAGCATTTGTCAATTCTTGGACGTTTTGCGGCTGTGGGTTACGTCGACGTAAACGACGTCCGAGGATGTCCCACTTGTGGTCGATCAGGTTACAATCGGGAGAGTTAGCAGGCCATGGCAGCACGGCAATATTATTGGCCATGAGAAAGTTTCTAGTAAATCTGGCTGTGTGGGGGCGCGCATTGTCATGTTGAAATGTAAGGCTACGGCGTTGCTGAAACACGGGAACGACCACAGGACGCAGAACTTGGTTTACATACCATCTGGCATTTAAATTACCATTAATAACCGCTATGTCAGTTCTAAATGTGTGGTTTATTGCTGCCTAAACCATTATACCACCACCACCAAAACGGTTGTGTTCCAGAACAAAACTTTGGGTGTACCGTTCATTACGTCGACGGTAAACGCGGACTCGTCCGTCGGCACAAGAGAGGTTAAAACAGGATTCGTCACTGAAGACCACATCACGCCAACGTCTTCCGATGTTGTTTTGAGTCCACTGCCGACGTTCCCGACGGTGGTGGTCAGTTAGCACATCACCGCGGTACGGCCGCCTGCACAATATTCCACGCTCCCGAAGACGTCGCCTTACTGTATTCCGACTTACGTGTCTTCCGCGATTCCCTATAACCATCGACGTTGTGGATTGCGCTGTGACAAAATGGTTTCGCAAGTGACGTTGACGGATGAAATTGTCTTGTCGTACAGACGTCACACGCGGAGCACCAGGTCGGGTTCTATCAGACAAGCTCTCTGTTTCGTTTACGTGAAATTGTCTTGTCGTACAGACGTCACACGCGGAGCACCAGGTCGGGTTCTATCAGACAAGCTCTCTGTTTCGTTTACCCGTCGAACAAGACACACTATTGTTGATCTTGCAACGTTAAAGCGTCTTGCAACGTCACTTTGAGAAAGACCGCTTTCAAGCATGCCAAAAATGCGTGCTCTTTATTCATTATTTTGTCTTGAGATTTTCGAAATTGATGTTTTCAAAATATTGCTTGGACTACTTAATTGTAAATCAATTACTTTTACACATGCGTAATTTTGACCGACAGAACTGCATTCTGTCCGATATCAATGCTTTTTACATAAACGCGTGGTTTCGAAAGGATATTTCCAAATACTACATTAGTAAACTTTGAACAGTATCGCGATTAATAAACACAAGCTTGACTCACCTCCTGCGTTAAAATGAAAAAGAACCGTACTTTTCTTTTCTTGACAGTGACAGTGAATAATAACCACTGACTGCCTTTTCAGCGTTTCAGATATGGTGTCTAGGCCACAGTTCTTTTTTTTTATATAATTACTCGAAGACAAGCAACCGTCATTTTTGAATGCATAGACTGATGTACGCAGACATACTCTTATGTAAATATTCATCCGCCATTCATAACTATTGTACATATATGTACAATAAAATGTAGTTCTCTGATTTTTTTTGTTATCTATAATGATTTCGTGATGTTTATTTACAGTTATAATGATAAGGTATATAATAAAAGGAATATTACAACAGTATGCATTTCTTCGTGGTCGGATCATATCTAGTTGTGTGTGTAAAGAGGTGAGTATCGGATGAGGCCGAGGAGTGTTGTAATATTTGGTAGTATTTCTGTAGTACATTGAACATTGATTTTTGAAGAATAACTTACCTGTGTTCATTGGTAGTTAAAAAACAATAATAATAATGAAAAAAAAAAAACGAGTTGTTATTCGAAGACCATATTCACCAACCGTTCTTAATTGCATTCTTAGTGCCATTCTTCATTTAGAAAGTAAATCAAATTCTGATTGGCTGAACCATTTTGGTTTAGGACACACTCAAATTATTTTTGACACAGTTATGCCCTTTTGTCGATTACGACGGTCTGGATTTCAGGACGGTCGGATCAGGTCGAGTTCCATGTCTAAAGGTCGAATCCGATGCGCACTCGTTTACATACGCAACGATGTATGTGTTTTAGATAAGGTTCGTAGTATAGTCAGATCATTCGTAAGTATATAATAAAATTGAAAACCGAATGAAGGGATGGAAATAATTATGTTGTGCATGTTTGTCTGACTATTTCTTGACTACATTCCTCTGTCGACATGTTGGATTAGTTGTAAGACTGTTAGGTTTGCTTCTATCAATATGGAAACTATTTGCCTCAGACTATTACTGGTTTTTGATTGCTTCACATTCCTCTAAAGTATAATATGTAGACTATTAAAATCCCTTCTTTAACTACTTTGTTTATTATTTATTACTCCTTACATTATGAAGTTTGCCTCTCAATCAGCTTCATCATCATCATCATCATCATCATCGTCATCATCATCATCATCATCATCGTCATCATCTTCTTCTTTTTTTTTTTTTCTTCTTGTTCCTCTTCTTCTTCTTGTCTCTGTCTCTCTGTGTCTTTGTCATGTCACTGTCTCTTATATTGATGAATCTTGAAACAGTTTTTCCAGACTAAAAGCTATTTTTTTATTACTGCATATTTCTCTAAAATAGTATTTTTAATCAAGTGAACTCATTTCGAAATTGTCGTCTCTAGATACTTTCAATTTTTGTAAGTCTAGAACTTGTCGTCTGGGAAAGGGTGAAATCTTTACCCAATTATTTTACATACAGTTTTGGAACTTCAGGCTGAAAAGAATGTACCAACGACAGACAGAAAAAAATTTAGGAAAAAAAAAAGAATTAAAGTAAAAGAATTCAAAATTCACAAACTTGTGTGATAAGGGCAACTTGCGGGCTGCCTTTCTCTAGTTTATATTTCTAAAGCTGTCCACTGAAGAGCATGTTCCTCCCTTTTCCACAACGTTTTCTAATACTTCAAAGATAAATACCATCAGTTTGGCAACACTTGATATGACATGTGCAGACGCTTTCAATTTGGATAAAGATTAAACACGTAGATTTTAGAATTTTACTCCGTCCTTTACAATCTTTACAATTTAAATTTTAATGAAATAACGGCGGCCAGTGAACCCATGGAAGTATCCACTGTATTTTTGTCACTAGTTTACAGACAGTTGATTTACTCATTTCAAGCCAATGACCGCTTTCTAGTGTATCAGGGTTTATCCCTCTCTAACGAATCGAAACAAAATTAGGTGTTTAGATAGGGATCAGTCCGGTGGAACTGGCAGTTCTTTAGCTCAAAAATAATTCGTTGTGTATGCGGATTCGAACTCACAAGCAACTGGATTACTTGCCCTGTCAGAGAGATAGGGAGTAAGTATCAACTCTTAAACTGTTCATTACCTTAAAAAGAAACTTCATTCCGATAGTAGAAACCCAAAAATGTCGATGTACGATTGCGAAATTCTTTTTTGCCTTTGAATATCACCAAATTGGAAATTGTAGATCCAAGACCAGACTGCACATTCTATGGGAACCACACTATGCTTTTGCGCATATATTTAGTCGCCCTTAGCAGCCAAAAGCGTTAAGAAGTTATAAATAAAGAGTAAAACATATGGTTTAAATATAAGGTGTCGACATAATGTTTACCATTTAATTACGGGAAGAATATTACATATTCCTACGCGGAATTAAAAATTTTACTACGAGCGTTTTTGATGTTTTATTCCCTGAAAACGAGCATAATAGGTGTAATTATGGGTATAAGAAATTTTACGTCGCATCTGCAAATAATTTGAAATTTTCCTCGCGCTCATGTGAGTTTTATAGTTATATTTCCAGCGAATATTTATTTAAAAAAAAGAAAACGATAGACAGTTAACGCTTAGAACGCCGGCGGACTGTGAATACCAAGATTAGAACTTCTAGTTTGATCTTGGATAAACATTATCTCATTTTTAAAAAAAAAAATATTCTGACCTACATGGGTTGAATAGTAATCATAAGTATTATAGTGATGATGATAATGAAATACTGTTACTACTACTACTACTACATATAAATCATCAACAGCAACAAGAAAAAGAACAAGTACTATAAGCACTACCACTACTGGCATTCAGCAACATCCGGACCATTTTAGTGACTGAAAATGTGCAATACTTTTTCTGGGGGGGGGGGGGGGGGTGAGGACTCTTTGGGTTTAGCTTTGCACTTCTTAATTAGAAGTTGGAGATGATAAAACATTTACTCGTTGATTGCTAATGGATTGTCATACCTAGAGTATTGGAGAATCTGTACCATTATGAATGGGGAACTCTGCTTACCTAAAATAATAAACACGAATAGAGATTTTTTATTAGGAATCACTGATGAACATACTAAATTTGAATTATAATAATATTTATTTGGGTAAAGTGAATAACGGACTAAGATCAAAGTTTACAGACTTGCAGACTGATCTCGGTCAAATCCTTTAGGCCTAATCTATCAGGAATGGTGTTTGTCTTTAGATCATGATTTAGACCAAAATTGCTACTTTTTTAAGTCTTTACCACACAATCCCGTGTTTAAACGACGCTTGGGGAAATACTTTTGAAAAACATGGCGGGCAAAGAAAAAGAAAATGCTGGTAACCAACATTTTCTTCTTTTCACACAATGTTTACTACCCTTTCAAAGATAAATACCGTCATTTGTATCAATGTGGACACGCTTAAAATTTTGTGGTTTGGCAAATGCGTGTTAGTGTCCTTGAGCAACATATTTCAGAGGCCTAGCCTAGTGCTGGTGAAACACAAGACATACATGACTATGTGGACTGTTGCGTGATATAACAGACATAATGTTAAATGCGGTATAAGTCACCATGCAATCAATCGTTTGGCAAACGGTTCAGGTAACTGGTCAATACAGACTTGAACTCTCCAGTGAGTGTAAATTTATAGAAAACAATCTTCGCATTCACTAACTATTTTAACTTTAAACTCTAAATTTCAAAACTATCGATCTAATTGGCTGAGACGTCCTGTTTTAGTCGGTCAGATGACTAGTCTTGCAATTCAGAAAGAGAATTTAGAATAGTTGGCCCTGGGGTCACTATCCCTCAACCATTCTAAATTTCATTTCTAGTTGCCGTCTCTATGTAGAAAGTAACACAATTTCTGATTGAAATAAGAAACGAGAAATTACGGTACTTCCAAATCTAGAAAATTCTCGAGAATTAGACAATGACTGTTATCTAGAATGGTCGGTGAATACCAGCTCAGATTACGAAACGTGACCAGTGATAGGTTTGTAAGATACGAACGAACTTGAGTATGAAAATTTCATCGAAAGAATCACATCTTAAATCTTTTACCACACAATTCCGAGTTTTAACGACCCTGAGAAAGAAGGCTTTTGAAAACATTGCTGAAAATTGAGAAAATGCTGGTAACCAGCATTTTCTCTTTTTACTAAAACCTTTCCTACCCTTTACAAAACAAATTTCAATTTTTTATTCACATTTATTTTGTCAAATTCGGACAAGGCCTATCAAAAAATATCTGTGTTTAGGGTTTCCCAACCCCAACTAGAAAATGCTGCCGACCCTAAACTTTTACGCTACGATTGAAAAAAAAAAAAAATCTGTCGGGTGTGATTTCGGTTCATGGACCATGTAAAAGTTTCTGGGGGACAAAAATCCCTACCTACCCTACCTACAGCATCTTGGACCGAAACCCTAAACACAGATATTTTTGTCAGGCCCAAGTCTAAAATTTTGCCGTTTGGTATCAGGTGAACATCATGTACAAAGGTCATATCAGTAACGCACGAGTATCGAGAATATCATCCAATCAGGGTAAAGTTTACATCAGGTTTATTCATTTATAACATAAAATTTGTCATTTCACGCCTCTGTCATAGACAGGTTTTGAAAACTTTGTGACTAAGAAAGATTTGCTGTTAACAAGCAATGGCGCTTTTTCCCAAATGTTTTCCTTTTCAGCGAAGGTATTTTTCTTTGATTCCACTATTTCTGCCAAAGTTGCTTGGTTAATGGCTTAAAATTGCCAGTTTAGATTTAATGTCGAATATCTAAATGCATTATTAATTTTTACCGCCATTTGCTATTGGAGTATTAAACTCCGCACGCGTCCATGAAAAATGAGCTTTAAAGGGCAAGCCGTCTCTTTGCTGTATGTGTCAAGGTTCGTGTTTTCGTGCACCTGTTAGCTTTTTGTCTTTGTTCATACAGATTAAGGAAATAAGTCACAAGCTAAATATATGAGCTGTTCTCTGGCAAAAGGAGGTTTAATGCATCTCGGAAATGCATTGTACCAAGCAAGACTTCACATAATCAATGATCAGTCACATTCATTTTGTCGAACAATCATGAGGTAGAATGACCCTTTGAACTGCAGATATTAACCAATAGCAAAATGTTTCGGCCCGGGTCAGCATGCCCAAACTGTAATGCAGATGCATTAAGACCCCTTTTCACAAAGCGTAGCTATATCATTTGTACAGGTACATAGTACTACAATTGCCTAATTCATCACATAGTGCGCAGTTATCTTTTTTACTGGACTACTTTTTTTTGAGGACTAAGAAAACATGTGCGCGACAGATACCACTAAGAGACGTCATGACAAAGAAAATTATAATACATGAACAATTTTGCCTTTTTTTTCATTTTCCCCGTATTTTTTTTAAATTAATGCAACTGATCGAACTGTCCCTGAGTCGGGATTGTGATTAAACGATTTTGCAATACTTACCGGTATTCTAAATAAGGAAACGTAAAAATGGCATCACATGACACAATTAGAAGTTATCAAATGTCCTTTATTTCGATTTATCTTGCATGCAACACGCATTTTATGATATCCCCTATGAGCATATCAACTTAAACATCAATACAGTAAACTACCCTGAACTCGTCTTGGTAACTTAACGTGATTTTCCAAACTGTGTAGATGAAGATCACGCTTCACGCAGTCTTCTTGCAGATCTTAGTTATAAGATATATTACCATATATTTTGATATCCCAAGCGGTAGTAGAACTTAAACAGTTTTAAGCTTTTTATGCGGGACAGATGTATTAATTTCGTTAATTTCGCGCTGCTTTAACTTTGTCCGTCCCAAACATATAAACTCTATCTCTTTCGCAGACTGAAAACACATCCCACTTAAACTCATTTTTTCCCCCTTTTCTTATTTATTGGACTAAAAAAGCGGACGGTATAGATCCAAGATCAGACTGCACGTTCTGTGCAGTCTGATCTTGATCTATGCCGTCCGCAAAAGCCTTTGGATTGCCAATGTCGCTGAAGGGTTAAGGGTGTTGGCCATTACCGAGAATTGCCTATTTGGGAATCGTTCCGATTTATTATTAGATTACTGAACCTATATTTCATTTCCTCATGCCATCAGTCAAAGTTTACTTCGTCGCTATGAAGACTTGAATTTAAAGGGGAACTATTTAGACTTCTATATTTTTGCCGGTGTAATGCAGAGAAATGACCCTCCCCTACAAAATGACCCATGGGTCATTTCACTAGGGGGGTCCTTTCTCTACAGTCTGGGGTTATTTCTCTACGTAGAATAATGACCCGGGTCATTCCTCTACGTCGTGAAATGACCCATGGGTCATTTTGTAGGGGAGGGTCATTTCTCTGCATTACACCGGCGATTTTTTGCCTCTAACTTCTGTTGCATGTGAGCAAAGTAGTCAGTGACTTGGAAAGAGAGTTGTGTCAGTACTGGTGTGAGAAAGCCAGGGAACATACTAGTATGTGTAGGTGCACTGGCCGCAATGATATAACCTAAGCTGTTAAAAGGGCGTTAAACTCCAATACAAACATTTCTGTAATAATAATAAACATAAAAATATTAATAATAATAATAGTTATTAAAAACACCTTTTGATATGTTTTATCACAGACTTTGAACTACTTTGAGCCATCAATAAAGAAGGATGAAAAGTATCAAACATTTTCTCTTAATTGTATTATCATAAAGGTCTTTAAGATCTAGGTAGCCTCTAAAGGTTTTGATAGATTTCTCATCAGTATTTTGTAAAAGTCTTTGGGAATGTCACATGACTATATAGAATGTTGTTGAAATAATCACGATGGCGTTTTATCTTGTCTATAAAAAAGTGACTGATTGCCTCACGGACATCCTGTTACAAAAAATAATCAAAATGCCAAAATTGCACAATTCTATTGAACGCAACTGTACAATCTCTTTACGCTTGTAGAAGTTTAAAACTCGGTAAAAAGTTGCCAAGTCGCTCTATATTTTGTTTACTTTTACCTGGGATTAAAATTAATTTTCCTTCGAGTGAGTAACACCTGCACGGACCGTACAATAACAGATTTTCACATAAATTTCAATATTTTAGAATGGTATGATTTGAATTTAAAAGTATTCTAAAATCCGTATTGTTTACTTTTGGACACTACTATGCCTTTAAGGTACTGTTTGCACTAAAGGATAATAAAGCATAATAACTATTTCGTCTAAAGTATCAATTGAAATACCCAAAAAGTACAAATACGATAGTTCAGGCCCCAACAGTGCAATTAGTTTAAAAACGTTGTAAAAAAAGGGAACAATTGCGTGTCACAACCAGTTGTCCCTTTCCTACAATGCTTTCCCGATACCACTCTACAATTTCATACACTTTTTTTCCTAAATTATTCTGTAAAGACAGTTTCATTTTTCTGGCATAATAACTATTTCATCTAGAAATTGTCATTCACTCTAGTTCGTAGGAAATCGAAAAATACTCTATAATGCGGCGATTCGTATGAAGGCTTGTTATAATAGAAAACTTAGAAGTGTTTTTTCTTTTTTTTTTGCCAGAATGCCTGAGGTTTGAATCCCACAAGCCACCACTAGAGCTGCAGCAGGTATTGCACTAGACAAGGGGTTCGATCCATAACCTAACCCTACCGATAGTTCGTATACAGCTTGCTTCCGAAAGCAGAAGGCGCATCGCGTTGCCATAACCAATTATTACTGTTGAGACATCGTGATACAAAGCTGAAATATTAAAAAGGAGTCATTTTTTAAGGTTTTCTTAAGACAGCTGTCTAAACCGTATTAGGTTCCCAGGCCTTTGTCAGCAAAACCGAGATTACAGCTAAACCATCATTTGTCGTCGAATTGATTAAAGAATACCTTAAAACTTAACGCTCTTGTATGTTGCGAATTGAAAAAGGCTTTTACAGCATCCCCAAAGGTCTAAGATTGTTCAATGCTTTCTTCTCGCGTGATGCCATATAAACAAGGTTTACTCGGAAATATTTGGATCAATTTATGGCCCCCGAACAATGTCATTAACAAGTTCGTTGACACAGGGGAATTTATACAGCGATAATTAAACATTGTAAATGTCTTGGTGTCATTTCTCGCAGTTTATAGGTACGATATCCACAGATTGTCTCCAACTGAAGGAAGAAATTCGGATGGATTGTGGAAGGGGGGCAACGAAGTATCTTGTTTCTCACTGATCAGGTAGCTTTCATATGAATGTATCGGCCTTAAAAAGTAGGAAGGATGAGGATCTTTTTCTACCAGGGTCATAACAGTAATTATAGACCCGTATTCTACATGGACCAAGCGAAACGGTGCTGTTTGCCCCCTAGTTATTTCAAATTATCAAAACAACATATAAAGGTGGCTTCTGCTTTTTACTACCAAGGCCATTTGAAAATACAAATGTGTGACTCGCAGGTATCAAAGTCGCAGGACTTGTCTCAGAATATGTTTTGGAGATCCCGGCTTACATTGTCCGTCACTGCAATGCATTCTTTCTGGATGCAGATATACAGTATTTATATTGAAATATCGGGTGTCCCAGTTTGTTGCCTGCATTTCATGCTCCCTCTGGGCGTTGTCATCGTGGTCTCTTTGTTGTATACTTTGTTTTGAACACTCTACGGTAAGGCTTTTTTAGACATGAGCTATATACCGAGCAAGTAGTAATTTAATTAGGAATCCATAAAATCTATTTAGCCTAGCGATTTACTGAATCTGGAGGTAGAGAACTCATTCGACATGCAGAAAATTTACAAATAGCATTAAGTTTTAATCCATGCGCAGACTGCGCACGCTGATATGGGTCGATACTTTTGCAGATGCATTCAGCCCTCTTTTCACAGAGCATGGCTCAAATCATATTCTTACCATTTCTGTTGAACTTGTGCCAGTAATATATTGTTTTCTTTTTTTAGTTCAAATGTTATAGATCTTGGTCTTAATAATTCCGTCTGAGGAATACATTTTAGAAATACTATCTCTGGTTTCTTTGGTATGCGCATGCGATCTTAGAGCTCCCGGATCTCTATCCGTGTGCATTACAACTGTTTTACCGGAGCTTGAAGAGTAATATGTCAAATCGAGTTGTAATAACATCAGTAACAGTACAAAGCTGAACATAGGTGGTCTCTCATATCATACTCAAGTCATTCAACTTGTAACAAGGCATCGTTTGAATGGCAGTCTAGAAGCTTTCATGTGCAAAATGATTAACGGCACACTCATCCGATTAAAGCGTCTGGGAGACCAAGAGTAATTAAGTACATTTTCCTTGTAAGTAAAACCATCTCATTTATTACATTAATAATTCACTTAGACCTATTCGCAGACTCCTGAGCTAGGTGTCAAAAACGATTACATAAATTACCGATGGTCGGCTTATGTTTCATTATGTACTTACCCCACTCCAAGAACATCACATAAAGCCTGTAACTGATCAATAGTTCTGTCCGTCTTTTTTTTCCCTTTTTTCTTTAGTTACAAATATCTTTGTAATCAAAAGTATGACAAGAGCTCAACTTGAACTGGAACAGCACAATAGCAAGTTAGCATTGGACATGCATTGACTTCCCCAAGGAAGCAAAGAGCAATGTCTCACCCTAACAAATTTCAGATTTCTATATTTGTACATGTGTAAATCTATCGAAGGGGCAAGGAAAATGATTGCGGTAAAGCCGACGTCTTAAACGAGTCGTGATCGTCTTCCATTTCAAATCACTTTCTATTTAACACCAGAGCTATTCTTGGTTTAAGCGTTGATGAGACATTTGTGATTGGAAAATGAACTGGTTCAAGTTCAAAACGAATCTGATGTCCGCATAATTACCTGCTATGTTGGACTTTTTGCAATCTCTGGTCTTTACAACTCTTATGCTTTTGTCTCGCCAACAGCAGCCGACTCCTCATAAAAATAAATCAAAGCATACACCGTCTTGATTGAGGTCTTCTCTAATGTAACACGTTATGATATTTCTGAAAGTACGATTGAGATAGTCGAATCTTCGGCCAACTTACCTGTTTCTTTGAAAATGTCTTGAAAATATAAAGCACGCAATGTTAATAATTTAGGTTTATCCGACAAAAACTTGATCACGATCTTTGACATTGTAATTATACAAAGAGAGGGATCAGATGTAGCTACCGAGCTTAAACGATCGCAGGTTGCTCTAATGGATAAAGGAATCATAGCTTTTGGCACTGGTTCTATTACTTCGGTCGGGTCCCAGCATTTAAGAGACACTTGATCCCAATCGTCTATTTCATACTGAAACCATGTTTGGCGTACTTAACGCTTATTTACATAATTGTAGATGATATACCTCGTAAACAATTTTTTGCATGCCCCGCTCGTGCATTCTGCTTACATGGTAAGTGCTGTTTAGAGTCTGTAAACTAGGCATTGAAGAACCGTGGTAAAATAACATTGGTAAAAGAAATGAAACCCATAAACAAATTAAGTGACTAAGTATTATGGCTAAATTATCTCTTAAAATCAGTTTTAGTAAGTCTGAACACTGTTGCAGCGTAGAACTTAAACTGGCTGCCTGCAACACTGAAGTAGCCCTGTTAAAACGCTAAATGATAAACCTGTGCCGCAAAAGCTGTAAAGTAACAATTTTACAGAGTTCAATTTTGTAAGGTAGCAAACTGTACAGAGTGAACAGTCTCATTTTGGACCGACGCTAGAAGAAACATTAACATTTTATATGGCTTACGTGGATTTTTCATCTACCTTGGATGACTTTCGAGTATCGTATTTTCAGCCGCCGGAAGAGGTTGAGTTAGATACTTGGCACTGAAAGAGTTAAAACTGCTTGTTTAGATGACAACCAGTACCAAGTGTGTGTACCACATACCTTCATGTGTTCTGAGAAAATGAAGCAACTTCTCGGAATGAGAAAACTTCTCAATCTGTCAAAACATTCTCGGCATATCTGAATACCTCTGGCATATGAAAAATAACTCCGGCATATGAAAATAACTCCGGCATACGAAAAATAACCCAACCACATAACAAAATTTTATACTCGCTCAAATTTTAAATCGTTTGCAAAGGAGAAACAGAATTACTCGTAAAAGGAAATTTCACTTTGCAACGGTGGAAAACCTTGTGGGAAAAGGAGTAAATGCTGGTTACCAGCATTTTCTCCTTTTCCTGCAGTGTTTTCAAAAGTCTCTTTTTTCAGGGTTCTTAAAATACGGGATTATTGAGTAAAGTGTTAAAACACTACAAATGAAGTATTTTGTTGTAAGACTAAAATTACTGCATACCAACAGATGCCGTGCGAGAATAGCCGTAATATTTGTCAATAAAATATAGAATTTCCATACAAACATTATCACAATGCTATGAAAAAAGGCCCGCTCTTCTGTTTTATTTGATCAGTAAAATTGACATTTTTATTACTTTTCCCGTGGTCCATACACGGATTTTTATTAGATTACCATTCAGCGACCTACCGTATTATCATATTTCGTTTCATTGAATATGGTTTTATTTCTTCGTAAAACTAGAAATTGAAGATAAAGTACACTCAATCGTTGAATGCTATACAAAAGATCGTCCCAGCTTGTCCATAAAGGCATCTATAAGTTCTCGCTAATGCATTATTAATTAACCCGTTACAACTACTCCTTTTTTACTTCTTTGCAGGGAGCAGCTTTTAAAAACAGTGTGGGGAAAAGAAGCATGTTGCTAGAAAAAAGCGAATGCTCCTTTTCCTCATGATTTCCATACGATTCAAGAGAAGAAAATCCGATTTTCACATAGAGCTCCTTGGACTGGGTGGAATTGATTGGAGGACCATGGAGTAATCAAAATTTGATCCCGTGTCTAAATAGCCTTCTGATGCCTCTGAAATAATCACACCCGTGTAAATGTAGCCCTACGTGTACACCATGTTCCCGGCCGCCACGGCTGCCCCGTTTGTCCGAAATGTCGTGTGCCGTGCGATTTTGGTCGTTTTTCCTCCATTTTACCAAGTTTAGTTAAGTCTATTTACGGTACCTCACGGTATCCGTGACAAGCCGTGGAGGGAACCCAACGTTTACACCATGTTCCCGGCAGCCACGGCATCCACGTTTCTGACAACCGTGGACAAAACGGGATTGACGTAATCCAACGCAGAGATAAGCAAACTTGTCAGAACGTGATCGCCGAGGTTGCCGTGCCAGATTTTTGACTGTTAAAAAATTTGCCACAGCAGTCCCGGTGCTGATGAGAAACCTGACAGACCGTAGCGGAACCGGTTGATCGTTGCGTTCTACTACGGCCTTATCGATACCGGTGAAAAAAGGGCTTCCACGTCCAAACACGGGTCGTCTTTGAGTCTTGTTACGGCTTGTTACGTGCAGGTAAGTTCTGATGCGATCAAGTTTGCTTATCCCGTTCCTCTGCGTTGTATTACGTCAAAGAAACGGGGCTGCCGTGGCTGCCGGGAACATGGTGTAAACGTTGGGTAAAGGGATGTGCGCTCATTTTGTCGCGAAAACTTTATTTTTTCATTAGCCTTCACGGCGAACGAAAGACTTCTTTAAAAGACGTTGCTGTTGATCATCGCTCATTGGACTATTTTCATGAGCCTCCATGGTGACTAAACATTAAGCAGCATTTTCACGGTAATAGTTCAGCCATAAATTATTACTATTTCTATTACCAGATCTAAACATACTCTGTGACATTACACATTGGCAAAAGATATTTCTCTGTTACAAACGCAAACTGATTTAACAAACGATGACCGATTGGTTCAATGAGATTTGTTTAAATCTATTTTCATACTTGTTAGTCCACTGCTTCTTCTATATTTTGATGTAATAATTTTCGTACAAGGTTGTAATAAGTATTTTATTCTTTATAATTTAATGTTTGCTTGTTTGGTACAAACAAATCAAAAAAATGAAACGTTATGTGCATTTTATGGGCTATAGGAGATAAGAGTTGTCCAAAAAATATGTACATCGCTTTATTGGTATGTGATTTTGGCTATATTAAAAAAAAGTATCAAATTCTATACCTTTCTCCATTAAATGATAGAAATAGATAATTAGGGGTTTAAGTACGAAGAACCCAAAAAAAGAAGTATTGGCATGTCTATATAAACTAGATGATAAATGTAGTTGCTGAAATATTATTTGCTAAAATAACTTGGTCGCTTAAAGGTTAAAACATTGTTTAAAATCGAAAGCGTGATTAACTGTTGTGTTTAGATATGGAGGTTGAAGCCTTGCGTGCAGTCAAGGAATCAGAGGGCGTGTTTCATGCAAACAGCGCATTTTCTTCGAATGGCATCGTAATCAGCTTAATAAACTTTCTATTGAAGACATTTTCCCGTTTCAATCCTATCTTTGAAAGGATTTGCGCTTTGAAGTAATCTTTGAATTAATTTTCAAATTATCAGAAACGGAAATAATAGATAAAAGGTCAATGCCTGATGTAATGTTAAAAGCATTAAAGCAGTGATAACAGTTTTATGCGTGTTTTTCGGACAGTGTGGATCATGCAGTTTGATAGGTTATCGAAACTGTCCTTGTTTCTTTTTCCGAGTTACTTTTCTCATATAATACCCCCATTCCACCGGGCGGCGATCCCACTGCGCTCGTGGCGATCAAGGCGCTTCTTCAAAGTTTTCCGAATCGCCGAAGAAGCGCCGACACGTGCAACATTATGGGACTCATGCATTTCCAGTACGCTCATCGAACGCTTCAATTACGATCTCACTGCGCTGGTCACGATCCTGTCACGCCGTTGTTGCGCTTCTACGGCGCTTCCAAGACGCTTCTACTAGGCTTCCACTACGGCACGGGATTTCTGGCTTACTACGTTGCTGCTGCGACCTTGCTACGACCTATGCGCAGGAGCTGCACTTCTGTTGCGGTTTTGGAACGTTTCTATATAGCAGCAGTTGAACATCTGCTTTCGAAGTTAAGAGGGCCATTGGCCCTCAAGCGCTTACATGAGTAAAGTCATCTATGGTTGATAAAGCTGAAGAGATTCTGGTTTTAATAATGTAAAAGGCATGCGTATAAGTGAACTTTTTGACCAACTTTTGAACTTGTCAGAGAGATCATTCAGACCAACATTCTGATTATGTTTCATGAGTATCAGACTGAAAACGCGTCTCTAGACTGCACACAAGATTTTTCTAAGATTTGGCACAGTGACCTACTTTTTGATCTGTTGTGACCCAATTTCAAACTTGTCTAGGATTTCAAAAAGATAGAAAGGGTTGGGTGTTGCTTTTGTTTCGATGCACTGCATTTTCGCTACGTTACTTGCGCTGCCGCTACGATACTGCTGCATTCACGAATTTCTTGCTACGCTTTTACTACGCTTTTGTGGCGCTTCGAACCCACGGCGATCCTGCTATTTAAATTTCAAGCAAAGCCAAAACAAGCACCGTGAAGTGGCAATTTTGAAGCTTTCGATACGCTTCTACAATGATCAAAGCGTTTCTACAGCGCTGTTGCCGTTCCTGCTACGCCTTGCGGCTTTTTGACCAAAGTTTTGAAGCGTAACGGAATCTCCGTTCAGTGGAATGGGGATTTAAAATGGCGATCATGAAGCATCCAATACGCTTCTACTACGATCAAGACGTTTCTACTGCGCTGTTGCCGTTTCTCCTACGATTCACGGCGTTTTGACCAAAATTTCGAAGCTAGCGGAATTGCCGCCAGTGGAATGGGGGGTATTAGCTTTAAAGTTGTGATTTCTTTTTTTTTTTTCTCCCTCATGACAAGTATAATAAATAGTATTTTTTTAAATAGCAACCCACTCTGAGCGATACAATTTCTAACAAAGGGACCAGCATTTATTTTTATCTAGATTATGATAATCTTGAGATTTGTCTGTTCGTATATGTATTTCTTTCTTTTGAGGTTACCAGCATCGTAAAAAATATTTCATTTATATACCGTCCGTCAGTGCAACTATTTCTAAAGGTTTACCTACTTGCACTGTTCCGCCGAACGCATTCTTTGTGAAAGTAAGTAGCGTTAAAGGAATGATTACTTGCTAATATATTTTTAGCAAGCACCGAAAAGACTGAACATTAACCATGCCTGTCGTCCAAATGTGTATTACCCCTGTAGAACATGACCAATGTGCAATTAAAAAAAAACACCAACTGCAGTCACACCAGGGCAAGTGCTTTAAAATGATATCGTCTGTTTTGCTAAGATAAAATTCGAAGTTACGCAATTGTAACTCTATAAAGCAAATAATTATAGATATTTTCTGTCTTTCTTCTTATTAAATCAAAATCGGAAAATTTGAATTACCTTACGAAATGAAACACTAATGAATTTGTATTTTGACCACAACAAAAACATCCACGATAGATAAAATCAGAAATTTGAGCACAAACCCAGATAAGCTTAATTTTTTATTTCTTGTATGAAAAGGGGCAAATTCAAAGATACACCTATACTTGTTTTTAACCAGTTCATAACCAATTTTATCTTAAGTTTATCGAACAATAACCATTCTTGTATCTTCATGCCAAATGTTGACCGTGATGGTTGCAAAGTTGCATAGACAACGACCGATAAAAAATGCATTTAATTTTCTGGAGGCCATCAAAGAAATCACTGTTGCAACTTTTCCAGTTTTAAATGGATGTTACCGATATATGCATTTATCCCTTACACCATATATACCGGTAATTTATCTATATTTGCGCAGCTGACTAAATACCAAACCATTCTACAGAATATCAAATTTTAAGGGCGTTTTTTTTTTCTGTATGGAAGGGTACAAATTTCAACATTGTTATAAAGGGACTTCAATGTTGTCTGTGAATGATTTCAATATAAACGAGTCCACAGTTTTATTTTCTAATTAATAGTCAAGCTTAATCCTCTTATCATCATTATAAGCTGGTAACAATACACGTAGACGGTTGTTTTCTATAAATAAATGTATTAACCCTAGGCTGCTAAGCGTTACCTTTTTCGGAAAGTGCAGATCAAGATCAGACTGCACAATTCACTGTCCTATCAGGAGATATTTTACCCCCCCCCCCAAAAAAAAAAAAAAAACCTTTGAACTAGCAATATATGGGTTTTTGACTATCTGCTTGAAAGTTTCATGTCACTTATTTAGCAGATTATTGATAACTGAAATAACGTGAATGAGACTTTCGGTATTTATTCTGTTCATCCCGTTTCACGACTTTTTGCACTGAAACAACGTTCATTAAAAGGCTTTCTTCTCAGTGTCTTTAAAACTCGGAATTCTATGGTAAAGAGTTACGTTGCCTCTCCAATGTCAGGAAACTTTGAATTCTTTATATTACTAGAAGATTCATAGTGATGTTTTTCCTTCAAACATCTGTGCATTGAGTAAAGTTCACGAGCAACAAATAATGCGTCATTAATGACGTCAGTGTTGGTACGAAGAAGCATGCAAAAATATGAGTTGAAGTTCAGATGTTGTAGTGCATGCATAGGTTAATTAAGGGGTTGACGAAAGAGGATAATACTTTTAAGAGTTGACATTGTGCCTTTGAAACACAGGAAATGAAAAATATCTGCTGTTGGCCACATTATCAGATTGTAGCTTCTCTGAAAGCAAGTTACTTTACTGTCCTGTAGCTGTACTCAAAACTGCCAATTCAAACACTGGCCTTTTTGAATTTTTTTTAAAGCTCCTAACAAAAGACAACGTATCGGAAAAGACATATATCATGGATGAAATGCAAAAAGACAACAATAAAAATGCACCAGAAAAAAAGGAGAGGGACAAGTGTCTCTCTTCTCCCTTAACCCGTCTAGCTTCTTCCAAACTATAACCCTTTACCTAGAAAACAAAATTTTGGACGTGTCCAAATTGAAAACATCTCCAGACAACAAACATAACGTGTTCTAAATGATGGGACTTGTCTTTGAAAGGTCAGAAAATGTTGTGTGAAGAGGAGAAAATGGAGGTTACCAGCATTGTCTCCTTTTCCCACAATGTTTTCAAAACGGTCATTACCTCATGGTCTTCTAAACTCGGGAATGTGTGGTAATGGCTTAACTTTTCTCTGTATTGGAGAAGCGCAAAATTCAATTTTAGCGTTGTACAACTGTAAACGTTGAATAACGGTACCGCCTTAATTGCAGGGAATTTCCAGAAATGGAAACGTGTTGTAAAAGTTTAAGACGTTAGTTTCTCAATAAATCTTAATTACTTTTACTGTGAAGAGAAGCTTATGTCTTGGTATCCAGTAGAAAGTTTACCTATAGCAAAAAGAGTTGACCCAGGTCAGCCTGCGCAGTCCGCGCAGGCTGACATCGGTCAACTCTTTTTCCAGATGCAAATATGTACCTTTCACAAGGCCCGAGTCATTTATAAATTCCCTGCCAAAGTCAGATTCTGAGTTTATTTACTTTCCTCTAAATATTTTCAGTTTAAAAAAAAAAGAGTATTCTAATAATAATAGAGTATTAATAAGAAAAAAAATTATAATGTAATGCAGACATCTAAATGTAGAAAAGTAGCCAGTGATTTCGAGAGAGTTTAGTCCAAAGTACTAAAAAAAGAAACTTCAAGAACGGATGGATATGTCATCGTGGTATGACTGAAATGGCATGGAAAATGGTGTTCATCACTAAACAAATATACATGTATATATAAATTTTCTTTTGTTCGAAATAGCTTAGCACATCTCTCCCTTACCTGCAATGTTTTCTACCCTTTCAGAGACAAATTTTATTTTTTTTAGCAGCAGTTGTCGTGTTCGATTACAATACTATGGACAAGTCAAAACTTGTGTCGTATTGTAAAGAGTCATTTCAAGCAAATATTTCAATTATCGGGCACTAACCAGCTGTTAAATAAGTCATCATTCTAGGAGAGAAAAAATGCCTCCTTACAATAATATGAGCCACGCTCCGTGAAAAGGGGGCTTAATGCATCTGCGAAAAGTATCGACCCAGGTCAGCCTGCGCAGTCCGCGCAGGCTGACCTGGGCCGAAACTTTTCGCTATTGGTCAATTTTCTGTTTGTCAAAGGACCAGTCTACCTCATTATTTAGTCGGTTGTGTAAAGAAGTTCCTATTATGGATCCTTAATTATGTGATGACTTTCCTTGTATCATGTATCACGGAGATGCATTTAGCCCCCTTTTGTCAGAGCACGGCTCATATATTTTTCCTCGAAGCGAAAAAATCACCAGAATAATAACATGGTTGATTTGACGTATGAAATGCTGCGAACAAATTTTCTGACGAGTTGTCAGTGTTGCTGCATGATTCTGATTTCACGTAATAAGAGATAGAGAAAACAAATCAAGGTTTTCCAATATATATTGTGTGTAATATACAGGGTGTTGCCAGTACAAATTATTATATCGCAGGGTAATTTGTTTTATGCCTGGCACACAAGGATGGTACTTTCAGGGACGGAAAAGGGGGTAGTGGGCGGCAATGTCTTTGCATAAGCAAAGTTTAAATAAAGAACATATTGCCATTGTCGTCATGGTTCTTGCTGAATATGAGCCTCGCTCTTGCAAAAGGGGTTTAATGCATCTATAAATGCCATATGCCAAGCAAATCACCATATAATCATGGGTCCATAAAATCCATTTTGTCTGGCAAACAACTGAATCTGCAGGTAGAATGGTCTTATGCAGAAAATTTACCAGTAGCAAAAAGTTTCGGCCCAGGTTAGTGCTCGCAGGCTGACCTTAGATCATACTTTTTGAAGCTGCTTTAAATTCCCTTTTCACAGAGCATAGCTAATACAAATAATGTACAAAATCAACGCCAGTGATCGGGGAACTGATCTTGAACGCGACGAAATTGCAAAGGTCGAGCTAAATGATCACCTTTTATTGGCCCCAATGCTAAAGACGCTCTCTCACTATTGCGTATCGGCTTGCGTATGTACGGCGTATCGGGATAAGAAAGGAACGCCGCGACAACGCCGCAGTAACGTCAACTTACGTAGCTAATACTCTTTGGTACGTAGCACGATCTCCTTGTACGCGGAGGTGCGACGTTTTTTTTAAGTCCGCACTTAAAAATACGTAGCACAAACGTAGCAGCTCCGATACGTCATGCTTACGTCACACATACGCCCTAAAAGCGAAAACAACGCAGCAGTGACGCCGCGGGAACGTAGCTCGAACACTTATTACGTTATGCGAACGTATTGGTTAACATGATAGGTTTGACTTCTTTTGAACGAATAAGATAAAGGCATCAAAATGTACAATTTCAGTGCTATGTTGAATAATTATATCAATCTACTAAGTAGATGAAGTAATAAGAAAGTTATGTTTTAGTTCATTCAAATACCACTTTACTGTTCTTACTTATGGTTTCGAGCTGAAGTCTTGCTCGACCGGACGCAAATCCCGGATTTAGTAACTAACACAGCCATACGTATTTTTAAAGTGTAACTTTTTAATGTTTCGATGTATAATCAGGGCCTTGATTCATGTTAACCGTTTAGGGTTCTAGTGAAATCTCTAGTTTTCGATGTTCTATAGGATTCTTGAGATCATCGAATAGATCTATAGTAAAACCAACGACTCCAATATAAATGACGCAAATCTTGAGCAGTATGGGCAGTTATTTAGTAATTCTAGTTGTTCGTATAAAGTGATTGAAGTCTTTAGAAATATGTTATTGGATAGTTGTGCAGTAATTCAAGGTGCTCTAGTAAAAGATTCAAGTCTTAAGAAGAGTATTCTTAGTTTTCAGATTATTCTAGCCGCTTGATAAAATGATATACATCTTGAGAATGATGTCCTGAAACAGGTATTTAGTAATTACACTTGTTTCGATGAAATGTTATACACGTCTTCAGATTACTTCCCCTAAATAGCCATGTAGTAAATCTTGTTGCTCCGAATTTATTGATAGACGTCTTCAGACAGATGTCCTGTAACAGTCATGTAGTAATCTCATTTACTTCGATAAAATGACACGTCTTGAGAGAGACAAAAAGATATGAGACAAAAAGATATGAGACAAAAATATATGAGCCGCGCTGTGGCAAAAGGGGGGCTAATGCATCTCCGTGATGAAATATACAAAGCAAGCCATCATATAATTATGGGATTGTAAACCCATTTTGTCAAAAATCCGACTGAATCCTGAGGCAGAATGGTTTTTAAACTTGCAGAAAATTGACCCGAACCTAAAAGTTTTGAAACAGGTCAGCCTGCGCGGACTGCGCAGGTTGACCTGTGTCGATACTTTTTGCACTTAGCCCCTTTTTCATAGAGCATGGCTTATATGCAATAATTTGGTTTCTTGCAAATCGATTATCGAGATTTTTACGGGTGGTTTTGTTGAAATTCCAGCTGCCCCGATAAAAATAACACAAGTCTTGAGAAATATAGCATTCGGTAGTTATGAAGTAGTTCTAACAGAGCTTGACTGAAATGATTCATGTAATGACATATAATGGATGGTTATGTATTAACCCTTTACCAAACGATCCTCTGTATTAACGACCTCGACAGATTAAAAATGCATTGGGAAATATGTGAGAAAAAGAAAAACTTCTGGTGACCAGCATTTTGCCTTTTCCCATATTTTCAAAACATTTAAAGAGAGATTCATTTATTAACCACGTTTAATTTGTCGTCTCAAAACACTTTTAATTTTGACAAATATAAAATTGTGCTCTTTTCTTAAGACTAAGTTCCATTTACCGCGATAGATAAAAAAAAAAAAAAAAATCATGAGAAATGTGTCATGGAATAATTACAATTGTCGTTATTCCAGTTCCTGTTTTGAAAATGATGCATGTTTTGAAAAATGCAGAAAATATACAAGTATCAAACGTTTTGATTCAGATCAGCCTGCGCGGACTTCGCAGGCTGACGTGGGTCGATACTTTTTGTGGATGGATTAAACCACATTTTCACAGAGAGCGACCAAATTATGTCAGTAGCTGCTCGTTTTAACTTTACAAATGTCTGAGTTTTCTTTGCAGAACTCGTGAATTGAACTTCCGGTGTCAAAGTCGTCTAGCACTTGACGTTCTTTGATTTTCCAATGTTTTGTCACATTCAGATCTCACAGATATGATCCGTTATCTGTGATGATGGGGTTTAATGCATTTGCAAAGAGTATTGACCCATGTCTCAGTCTGCACAGGTTGATATGTGTCGAAACTGTTTGCTATTAGACAAATTTGTGCATGTCAAAGGACCTGTCTACCTCATGATTCAGTCGCTTGTTAAACAAAACAGATTTTATGGATCCATACTTATATAATGACTTGTTTGGTATAATGTATCACAGAGATGCATTAAACCCTCTTTTGTCAGATCATGGCTCATATTTATGACTGATGGTTAATGATTTCTCGTCTGTTTTATCTCCACCCACTGAAGGTAGTTATTTCAGTGACTGGTTTAGATCTGTGTCTTTGATCGCACTTACAGAAAGAACGAAATTTGATACAATTACAGAATCAATACTATCGGTCAATGCACTAGCTGTATGTCTGCTTTAACTAGCTTTCTGTTGACGCTACTTAATATGGAAGTAAAGAACTTCTCTTTTAGGTGCTAACCATGCTGACAAAAGCCTTATATGGCCTGCAACATGTGCACGCGAAAAGGGACATTCGGACATTTGCGTAAAGTGTCGTCCCGGATCAGCCTGCGCATTCCGCGCAGACTGATCCGAGACGACACTTTCCGATTCGGCACCCGCATGCGGTGTTCTTGTTATTACTTAATTCTATCGATACATTCTTGAATTAGACAGATTGGAAAAAGGAGAAAACGGAAAGGACAAAAAGTGTCGGAGGGGTTGGGGTTGGGGAGTAGCTGAAGACGCTCTCTCACTATTGCGTATCGGCTTGCGTATGTAAAGCGTATCGCGATAAGAAAGGAACGCCGCGACAACGCCGCAGTAACGTCAACTTACGTAGCTAATACTCTTTGGTACGTAGCACGATCTCCTTGTACGCGGAGGTGCGACGTTTTTTTTAAGTCCGCACTTAAAAATACGTAGCACAAACGTAGCAGCTCCGATACGTCATGCTTACGTCACACATACGCCGTAAAAGCGAAAACAACGCAGCAGTGACGCCGCGGGAACGTAGCTCGAACACTTATTACGTTACGCGAACGTATTGGTTAACATGATAGGTTTGACTTCTTTTGAACGAATGACAGCAACGAAGTGAGCAGAGCCGTTTTCCGTCGAAGACCGCCGTATTTACGCAACTTCAAGGCCGCACATAAGAAAGGAACGTCGTGCTAACGAAGCGGTTACGCCACGGCAACGCGTCATACGCCACGCTTACGCATCAGTACGCCTTACTTTACGTCTCTTGAACTCCATACGAACACAGATACGCCACAGGAACGCTACAGAAACGTCGTACATACGCCGTGTCTTCAATTTTAAACAAAATACGCCTCAGTTCTAGGCGATTGACCCGCGTAAAAGAAATTTTGTTGCATAAGCCGCTGATACGCATTAGTGAGAGAGTAGCAAATTATTGTCCGCATTTAAAAATACGTAGCACGTACGTAGCAGCTCCGATACGTTATGCTTACGTCACACATACGCCGTAAAAGCGAAAACAACGCAGCAGTGACGCAGCAGGAACGTAGCTCGAACACTTATTACGTCACGCGAACGTATTGGTTACCATGGTATATTTGACTTCTTTTGAACGAATGACCGCAAGGAAGTGACCACAGCGTTTTCCATCGGTGACCGCCGTATTTACGCAACGGCAAGGCTGCACATAAGAAAGAAACGTCGAGCTAACGAAGCGGTTACGCCACGGCAACACGTTATACGCCACGCTTACGCCTCAGTACGCCGTACTTAAGTCCCTTGAACTCCATACGAACACAGATACGCTACAGTAACACCACAGAAGCGTTGTACATACACCGTGTCTTTAATTTTGAACAAAATACGCCTCAGTTCTTGGCGATTGACCTGCGTAAAGAAATTTTGTTGCATACGCCGCTGATACGCAATAATGAGAGAGTAGCATAAAAGCGAGGGGAAAGCCCAGTCTTTTCACTGATAAAACTAATTCTTTTAGTGTAGCAGGCATGTTCTATTTCTTTAGAAAAAGTTTTGTTAAAATGCCTTTAAACTAAATTCGTTCGCGAGAAAAAACAGACTTTGATTTCTAAAAACCCTGTCTCCATCAAATTTTCTTTCATCGTCATAATTGAGATTAAACTCTCAAAGGAACTGAGAGAAAAAAAACTGTTATTTTGATAATTGCCCTAAGTATATCCCAAAATATTAATAGGACTGTATTTTATGAGATGATACATGTATATTTTCTATATCATGTTGTCAGCTGGTGTAAGTGTCAGTCCCCATGTTATGATATACTGACGCAATTTCAACAAGTATGATTTTCGGACAATGTTCGAAAGATTTGTGGAAAAATAATAAGCAATTGCTTGTAACCAGAAAAAACTGAACATTTACTTGTAATTGAGATTATTGGAAATTATAGGCGATATGAATTCATGAATAATTCATTAACCCCAAGAAAATGACGTCACGTAGACCATCAATTTAGAATTAGATGCAATAAAATTCTCCATAAATAGTAAATCTGGAATATCTCTGATTCTCGAATTCGATATTTATCGTATAATTATCACATTCGTTCTATTTAATGCACGCAGTTAGGACGTTTCAAGAGTTTATCTAGAGTAGCAAATCTTTCCGAACTATTGGTATGTTGAAGAGGCTTTGATTTTTTTTTTCGTAAATCTGCATCCAAGATCCGGGTCCATTCTTAAAGACTTTGTTAGTCTTATTCTCCAGAATTTTCCAGATTTAAAAAGTAACACAACTTCTAATTTGCTAAACCATTTGGTTTTAGCCAATCAGAAGTCGTGTTACTTTCAAATCTTGAAAACTTTGGAGAAAATGACTAGGAATGTTTTAAGGCCAATTTACACGACTTGCTTTTTCAAATGTTTTGCAACATAAACTTGTGCTAGATCATACCATGTAAACCCTTTTTTAATGGGGGATTTGCTGGCAAAATTGTAGAGCAGAGAAAATAGAACTTGCTCTATTTTCAGTGCTTTTTTCACATAAAATGGACCAATCAGTGCACAGTACGGTGGGTTTCAGCTTTTTATCGTGGTATAAATTATAACTGCCGGGTTCTGTTTGTCGTCTGGTAAAGAGTTACCCTTCATTAAACAATCTCGAGTTTTACATGACCCTGAAGAAGCCGGGCTTCTGAAAATACTATAGGAAGAAGAGAAAATGCTGGTTACAAGCATTTCTTATTTTCCCATAATGTTTTTTATATTTCAAAAAGCAAATTGCTGAATTATATCCGCATTTACTATTCTGTCAGCGATAATGCTTTGAATTTGGGCATGTGTAAAGAATTGTCATCTTGTGAAAGGTTAAATATCAAATTACATGTGGTTATTTTTCTCCCCTGACGAGATAACTAGATAAGATGAAGCAGGTCTATTGAACATACCGCGTAAACGTAAAAAACACAAGTACTATAAATAAAACCTGCCTTATCAATCCTGAAAAAACATACCGTGTAAATTAGCCTTTAGGGAAGGTCGGTTGAATACGGACCCAGATTGCACAGACGTGCACTATGTTCTTGCATCTACATTGTTCTGTTTCAGTTTTCGACGTAAGCAATCCCTATCCCTTACACACGCACAAAATGTTTTTGTTTTTTTCCTTCGAAAACTTCTGACTTAATCTACATGGATATAAACGTCTTTGAAGTAAGTAACATTTTGTTAGATGTAAAATTCAAAGCTGAAAGATTATAAATCAAAGCGCTAACGCACTGAAGGCAGCAGATTTCTTTTCTGGTTCCGAATACATGCTACTAATTGGTGTGTTCTATGATTTTTTTTTCTGGTAAACTTCTATAAATCAAAACGGAAAGTTCTCCAGAGAATTCTTACCCTTGAGATTAGGGCACGACTTAACCAGGGTCCGAGTTCTCCAGCAACGAGGTATGTTATCGTATAAATGTGCCAGATAGTCGAGAGGTGTTAAACCCGGCACGGTTTTTGTTTTATTTAAGCTGAAAATCTTTTTATCTTAAATAGACAACTGAAACTTGATGTTTTAATTTTTTCAGAGAACATGCATTATCAAGTTGAACTGATCTATTTGAATATCATTGGCAAAACTATTTTGTTAGTGTACGAAACTGGTTTTGTTTACACGCGTATCCAGGCAAAACCTGCCGGAAGCAAAAATCTGACCTAGATAAAGATAGTAGGCTTTAAAAACAAGTATATACATGCACGCGTGACATTGGGGTAAACCCGCTGCCAAAAATATTTCCAGAAGTAAATTTTTTTCTTTCCTAGCAAAATAAATAAATAAATAAATAAATAAATAAACAAAAATAAAATCAGACCGTTTGTTGAAGGTCTAAACATTCCACCGGAAATAGAAAAACCCCTTAATCCTTCACGTCACGATCCCGAGCTGTAACGACCCTTATGAAGAAGCACTTTTAAAAAAATGTGGGTAAAGGAGAAAAAGCTAGTTACCAGCATTTTCTCCTTTTACCACAATGTTTTTCACCCTATCAATGACAAATTTCATAATTTGAGCCACATTTGAATTGTCACCTGCAATTGCTTTTAATTTGGACAAGTCTACATTTTTTCATGTAGTAAAGGGTTAAAAGTAATCAAAATGCAGTGTAGAATGGTGTAGATCCAATGTTAGATATGTTCTGTACAGTCTGACATCAAAATCAGCCGTCCTCGACACCCACTAGTGTAGACAGTAGACTCAGTGTTATACAGGTATTATTGCAAAAGGAGAAATTGTTAACGAACAGCAAATGCTCCTTTTCTCGCGATATTTTCGAAAGCTGTCTTCTTCAAGGTGCTAAACATCAGATTTTTGTAGTAACATTTCTTTCAAAACAATCCTATATGTCTCAAATAATAACAACAATAAAGAAAAAGAACAACTTTGTAGGTCTGGAAAAATCCAAAATATTACAATTTTAAATCTATTTGAAACAGAGCATCTCGAGATAGTCTTTACTGAACTAGACTACTCCTTTTGCGCAGTTTGATTTCGGTCGACACTTTCCGCAGTTTCACTTCAAGTAACGATAGGCACTCTAATCGTGAAAAGAAACGAAAACAACAACAATAAAACAATAAAGAGCGGGAAGAAAACATAACGTTTTCTATTTCATCAGTAAATGCGTAATTTAGAGTAATTACTTGTGATACAAAAAACATGCGGTTTGAGGCGACGCGAATTTATTTTATGGTTACCAGGAGAACGAAAATGCAATAACACACAAATTAATTATTGACGAAATGCTTTGCAATGTTCCTGTTGGTGGTGTTGATAGTGTTATATAACATAAGGCCTTAAGCGTTTGCTATAAACAACAACATCTCAACTGTGACCAAGTTGGACGCATTTGCAGACGAAAAATTTAATGTAGTTCAAAGGATGATTTCTTTCTTTTAAATGGTTGGAAACATGTAGGGAAAAGCAGAAATGCTGGTGACCTCATTGTTTCCGAAAGCTATCTTCTTCAGCATCGTGAACTGGGTTATCTGGTAAAGGGTTTTTAGTGTTGATATTTTCGCTCTTTTCCTACATTCCTTCTTTTTCGGGGGAAGCTACTATCAGTTGAACCACATTTAATTTATTGCCTGCAAGTTCAGTCAAGTTTAATCATTTTCTTCAAGTAAAGAGTTATATATGGTAGCCCCTATGAGATTAGATTTTAATCATTTTTACAAAGAATTAGAACTGTTTAGCAGTAAATGCTTGGATTCCATGTCAGCGATTTCAGAAACTCTATGTATTTTTGAACTCATCGAGCCCTTCATTGAATATTAACTCGAACTGATAATAACAGTTCTGTGTACGAGTAATACATTTTTCTTGTAAATTTCAAACCTTTATTTGACAGTGAAAAATGAGTAAATGGGTGAAATCCCTCGGGATTAAATACCAAGAATGCAAAAATAATGATCTATGAAACTGTTGTTCGTCATAGAAATATGGCCATTGTTTGCGTGTTCACCTCAAATTTTCTATTGATAGAAATTAATTCGCATGCGGGGGCTTTCCCTTTTTCTTTAGGATGATCTAGATTCGTAGGTTGGATATAGGCAGAGAATGATTCATTACATCATGAGATGGCTAATGCGGTCGGTTTCTATGTATGTTGTTATGTTAAAGTAAATCAGAAATGAGGTTTTGATCGGAGTTTAGTGAACATTCAACATTATTTTGTCATTATCATAATCATCTACCACCTTCCTTCTTTTCACGAGTTTAAACGTTATGAGGACAGCCTTTTTGTTATTTATATATATCACATTACCTCCCTTGTTTTCAGTGTAAAACAGCCATTTTGAAATTTTCTTATCTTACACACTTTTGGGATATACATCATGTGACGTCATATCTTTTTATACAACTTTGAGAGAAGTGAGTCGAACATTACTCATGGAAATTCTAAGAGTGCGTGTATGGTTTTAAATATTATGGCAGTAAATTCCCAAACATCTGACGTTCGTTGGTTTTGTAGATAAAATTTAATTTAATTCGGTCATGCAAAAATTGTTATCAAGCTCGCCAAAGGCTTGAATGATAATATTTTCAAAGACTCGTTTGATAGAACTTTATCTCAGTATGTTTGAGCGAACTGTTACTACATTTTTTTGTTTAAAATTGGCATCTTTAAGTAATTTAACAACGCCAATGGGTTTTATTTCACTTCGATGGTTTTTTAAGGTATGAATGCCATAGGAAACTTAGAATATGGCCTTTGCCGACGGGCAAAGGTTTCGGTTTCTTGGAAGCTCATATTTTGGTAAAGCACTGGCCGAAGTACTTTTCCAGAAACGTTTATTTCAATAGAACTCATCTAGGCCAACTTAGCTTATCGTTGAATAAAGATCTAAGAATTAAAAAGCGAACAATTGATACTGCATCTGCAAAGAGGATAGACCCAGGTCAGCCTGCGCAGTTGGCCAAAACTTTTTGCTAATGGTCAGTTTTCTACATGTCAAAGGACTAGTTTATCTTATAATTCGGTCGGTTGTTAGACAAAATGGATTTTATGGTTTCATCATTATTTGGTGACTTGCTTGATATCATGTATCCGAGGAGATGCACCAAAGCCACCTTTTGTCAGAGCATGGTTTATATGTATCAACTTAAAGGAGGAATGTACTCATTGTCTTAGAGGAATACAAACAAACACAAGAGTGTATTTGCATTTAAAACAGGATAAGTCTAAAAGAAATCATCATTATCTAAAGTAAAAAGAAATCAGATTCGAGGAAAAGGAACCAGTATCCGGAAGTTAATGGGAGAACTATTTTAATGTACCGGAAGTTAGAAACTCCCATGGTTATTTCGGTCACGCGAAGAAACGTTCTACTGATTCAACTAATTTCCTTCATGCGGACTTTTGTAGGACCAGAACTCATCAAAAATACTTTTGACATTTTATAATAATCTAAGAATTTTTCATGATAAACAATTTCTGTTGTTGTTGTTTTTTCTTTAAGTGAAATCCCACCTCTCCTTCACATTTTTTTTATAAGTCATTTTGTCTTCGTAGTGTTTGTTTTCGTGTGTTTAGTTGCTTTTTCCCGAGATTTTAACGACTTCTACGGAAAAAGCCACCAAGGTTGTGATTTAATTACGCAGAAAGTGATAGCTTGGGGACTTGTAACATAGAATGATCTATTCATTCTAGGTTCAAATAGGCAATTCAATGCCATATACTCAATACAATGATCAAAGATGAAGTTTTGTCGTCAGATGTTTATAACATTTACTTTGCCAGACATTGTTCGTCGGTAGAAAAATTAGTTTTCCTTTATTTTCTATTACACTTTCTGATGTTTACTTTAAAATTACCTATGTTTCTTTGCACATAATCTAAAGAATCTGTTTATAAATGAGCCATGCTCTGTGAAAAAGGGGTTTAATGGATCTGCAAAAAGTATCGACCCAGGTCAGCCTGCGCAGTCCGCGCAGGCTGACCTTGGTCGAAACTTTTTGCTATTAGTAAACTTTCTGAATGTCAAAAGACCAGTCTAGCGCATGATTTAGTCGGTTGTGAGACAAATGGATTCTATTGATCCATAATTATGTGATTCTTTACTTGTTATGACGGATCATGGAGATGCATTAAACCCCCTTTTGCCTGGGCATGGCTCAAGTAAATTACACAAGGTAAATGAAATGATTATATTCAAATACAGTATCGTGGTAGTCAACCAAGTAGCAAGTGTGTCGGAGCTGGTCATCCAGTTAATAAATCAATTCATAAATACATAGAGGATATTTGTTTTTTACGGTGAAAGATCGAAATTTATTTCATCGAGTGAACATCATCGGTAATATTTTCACGAGTGGCGCAGCCACGTGTGCAAATATTACCGATGGTGTTCACGAGATGAAACAAATTTCGATCTTTCACCGAAAAAAAAAAACCAAATATTCTATTCATTTCATGCTTTTAACCCTGGGGGGGGGGGGGGGGGGACTCAATCAAAATCCAGTACAGTTCTTTTCGGTTTCGGTTATTCCCCGTGGCGTACCCCCTCCGCATAGCAACGCATTACAATATTACGTCAAGCGCGAGGAATGTAAGGTAAATTACGTCATATTTCCATCTGGTTGTGAGGCACGCACATTTTACCTAGGTAACTAGTGCACAGAAACAACTTTTTCCGCCTTCATTTGAAGAGTTAGAATATAAAAATCGGTATTTTCAGTGGTCGTAACCATGAAATATCGAAAAATATTTCACCGATATTTCTCGATAACCTACCGGAAAGCATGAAATAAACGTAAGTCCTACATTCAATAAGAACAGGATGTCAGTCAGCCAGTTTCTGATTAGTCAGTCAGTTAGCTAGGCAGTCAGCTAGACGTGTGATTAGTTAGCTAATAAGATAACCAGGTTCATAATGTTTCTATATAGCAATCTAGCAAGGCTATATGTCCGTCGTTAGTATGCTGTGATGGATCTTTACACATAATGAACAGTCAAGTTGAGTTTTAAATGAGCCATGTTCTGGCCAAAGGGGGCCTAATGCTTCTCTCTCCGTGATGCATGATACCTAGTGAGTCATCAGATAATCATGGGTCCATAAAGTCTACAATCTCCGACAACCGACTCAATCATGAGGTAGACTGGTCCTTTGACATGCAGAAAACTGACCTATAGCAGAAAGTTTCCACCCAACTCAGCCTGCGCGGACTGCGCATTTTACAAAGCAAGTCATTATTATTACAGATCCCTAGAATCCATTTTGTCTAACAACCGGCTGAATTCAATGGTAGAATGGTCCTTTCACTCGCAGAAAATTTACGAATGACAAAGAGTTTCGACCTAGGTCAGCTTCCGTGGACTGCACATGTTGACATGGGTCGATACTTTTTGCAGACGCGTTAGGTATATGCCCCCTTTTCACAGAGCTAATTTATTTTACAGAGGGAAGGGAGTATATGCAAAGAAAACTCTTCGGAATTCCTGATTAAATAAATGTGTTTCTATCATTATTTAATTGGTGTCGTCATATTTCTCGCTATCCCCAACAAATCATAACACTGATAGCTTTTAGGCGTAAATTTCATACGTTCCAAACGTCAAGAATTGATTAACTCCAATAGCTCTACAGAAGTACTTACATTATTTTTCTATTAACTCTTGACGACAAAATTACTACAGCTAAATATGGTCATAAATCAACCGCAGTCACTCGTGAAATAGGATTTGAAAGCGTCTCATGCTGAAAACACAAGAATTGATTTTTCACCATGTTGCTTGATTCATTCCACCATTGTTCGGCTAATTTCTGTATCCATTGCCTCTATTTCCTCATAGACTATTTTTCTTACTCGTTGAACTTGAATAGCGTCTTAACAGATTAGATAACACTTCGGGATCAAAACACAATCTGGTGCTGTATTCAGCAACCAACTTTCTTAGTCTATTCTCCAGAGTTTTTTTTTTTTTTTTCTAAAATAAATGTAAGTAACACAATTTCTGATTGGCTAAACCAAAAACCATTTGGTTTAGCCAATCAGAGCTTGTTACTTCCAAACTTTGAAAATCTTGAAGAATAAGACTAAGAATGATTTTAAGAATGGTTTGTGAATATAGACCCTGGCTTTTGATTTTGGAGACGGGTAATAATAAAAAGAATTGCTATCAAGTAGATGTGCGTTAAGTTGAACAACTAGAATTTCCCTATGTACAGAAATATAATCGGAAATCTTGGTCAAGAGATTCAGCTTTCAAGACAGAATGTGAAGGATAAAGGCTGGTGGGTCACACACAGAGACAATATGTCAACAGACAAGATAACTACAGTTCCATTGACATTGCACACAGTTCGAAGTGACTTTTAACTCTTTTAGTAGCGCCAAATGTATAAACTCGACATCTTCCGACGGCTTGAGGTAGAATCCACAGAAACTCATAAAGGTGTTCATTTTAAAGGCTTGACATATCAAGCAGATGGTATAGACCCAAGATCACATTCTATGCAGTCTGAACTTCATTTGGGCCGTCAGGAAAAGCCTCTGTTTTGGCCAACGGTAAATAAAAAGTGTTAAACATTTCTTGTCACATGGGGTGGGGGGGATGAATCGCTTCACACTAGGGCTGAGGTATCCTGTAAGCAAAGGATTGATTGAGTGTATTTCTAGATTTTGTTGAAACTATTAAAGGGTCAATCTGAAATAAAAAGAACTAATCGATGTAAGAATAAAGTCCCTACTCCTAAGCCACGGTCAACACCTAGCGTTCAAACAGTGACAGATAAACTTATTGCTAACAAAATCTCATTTGCCATAGGCATACAAACACATGCACGCTTAGAATGTTATCTATATGATTTAAAATTAGGCTAAAGACCCAAAAGCAAGGAACTTGCCTTACAGATTAGCCCCGACTGACATACGGTCCACGGATATAGTCCAAAAGAATATCTTAACAGACAGATATTTTACATTATTGTCATGTTTGAACACACACAGTCACTTCAGTCGACAGAGTTTAAAAAAACAGCTTATTTCACTCCCTATCCTACAATTTTACCAACATTTGAGAATCACAGACGTAATTCACATGTTAAAGATATCCTCCCCTATACAGATATACACAAAGACCTTAGCCTGACTTTTTGGTATACGGGTCGGTATTCACTAACCATTCTTCACAACGTTCTAGATCTAAGTCTTTTTCTCAAGGATTTTCGATATTTGAAAGTGACTCAACATCTATTGGTTAATGCAAAAGATTAAGCCAATCAGAAGTTGCGTTCCTTTCTAAATCTAGAACAAGACTAGGAATGAAACAAAGAATGGTTGGTGAACACGGCCCTGGTTGACTTTTAAACTCATTTTGCCCCGAAAAAAAATTGTATAAAATGGTTCTGAAAAAACGTCCATGTAATAGATCTATATATAGGATCTGACCTAAGTTGGCATTTGAGACAAACTTTTATTAAACGAGTCTAGAGAAAATGTTATTAATCGAGCATTTGGCGAGCTTAATAACATTTTTTCTTGACGAGTTTGATAAAAAATGTATCACATAACTTCCCTTGTTTTCTACGGAACCCCTAAAGTGACATGCTCGATTTTTTTTTAGTATGCAAATTTCTCAAATTATTTCGTTTTTACGAAATAATATTTCGTTTTAACGAAATAATATTTCGTTTTTACGAAATAATATTTCGTTTTTACGAAATATTATTTCGTATTTACGAAATACTATTTCATTAAAACGAAATATCATTTCGTAAAAACGAAATAATTATTTCGTATTTACGAAATAATTATTTCGTAATTACGAAATAATTATTTCGTTTTTACGAAATAATTTTACCAGTTTGTATATTCAAAAAGGCCACGTAGCCTTGAATTCCATTATTGATCTTGTTAACGCCGATGTCATCATTATTCTATCTATATCTAGGCCAAAACATAATGGACCGTGCTCTGTGAAAAGGGTGCTTAAAGCATTTAAGAAAAGAATCGATTCGTGTCAGCTGGCGCAGTCCGCGCAGGCTGACATGGGCCGAAACTTTTCGAGTTCTTCAAATTTTCTGCATGTCAAGAAGCTATCGAGCTCATCATTCGATCGCACATAAGACAAAATGGATTTTATGGATCCATTACAAGGGCGGACCCAGGATTTTTTTTCGAGAGGGGGACCAGAATAGATCATTATATATGAGATATGCTCTGTGAAAAAAGGGCTTAATGCATTTGTGAAAAGTATCGACCCAGGCCAGCCTGCGCAGATTGGTAAAACTTTTCGCTATCAGTAAATTTTCAGTATGTCAAAGGACTAGAACTACCATATGATTCAGTAGACTGTTACAAAAAGTGGATAGATCTTCTATGGATCCCCTGCTGTGATTCATTCATCAGATTTAAGAATTAGAATTTATGGCTCTCTTTCTTATCACTCGGGTGCAGGAATCACTACAGGCTCTTAATTGTGATGGTAGGGTACATGCAGAGTAGGGAAGTGGTTGATTGATTGATGTCGGGCTAAATAATTTTCAATCATAATGACGAACAGCACTTATTCATGTATTCTTAGCTTTCACCAGTAGCCGGATGCGGCTCTGATGTGCCTTGCCATAGAATTGAGACTCAAACAGCCCCGCCAGTGGGATTCTAACCCAGAACCTCTTTCTTATAAATACGGTGCCTTAACACTTTACCAAACAACAAAATTTTAGACTTGTCCAAATTGAAAGCAAATGCAGACGACAAAATACTAGTAAACGTGATTGAAAAATTGAAACCTGACTTTAGAAGAGTAGAAAACATGGTGGGAAAAGGAGGAAATGCTGGTTACCAGCATTTTCTCCTTTTCCTACAATGTTTTCAGAAGGCGTCTTCCTCTGGGTCGTAAAAACCAGGTAATGTTTAGTAAAGGGTTAAGCTCCATATATAAAAGGACTCGTAATGTTCAGGCATCCACAAATGCGTCTTAAAAGATGGACAGATCAGCGTCGATGTATTTTCGAGTAGATAAGCAGCCTGTTGACTTTCATTCCTTTTGTATAAAAATACAGATCTTTAATATAGTGCACATAATAAGCATTGCTATATCGAGAGCTTTAACCGCTTATTTAGCCGAGTGGTTGGGCTGTCCCACTTGAGAATGGAAGGTAACGGGGTCGATCCCCTGCAAATCCCTTTCTAAGACTTATATAATGGCCATAATAGCGCGTTCCTTACTTCTTTCCTTCTTTGCACTTGGAAAGACGGGATAATATTTCGACTGTCACTTAAGTATCAGGGTAAGAGATTTGTAGAGTGATGATTAAGAGAGAGAGAGAGAGAGAGAGAGAGAGAGAGAGAGAGAGACAGACAGACAGACAGAGAGACAGACAGACAGAGAGCTAAGGTAATATCACGGTGGTTAGCGATGCAACCATGTGTTTCCTGGCTTTCTCACACCAGTACTGACAGAACTTTCTTTTCAAAGCTAAGAGAGGGAGACCAGCCTCTTTAGAAACCGCCTCGGAGGTGGAGAACAGCGAGGGGTAACGTTAGTGTTTTCGTGCTCATACAAACAAATTCTAATATGGTAGTAATGGAATTCCTTCCTTGGTACTCAGGGTCTCTAGGACAGCACAACGACTGCCTCACCAGTGTTAGGATTATGGGACTTTTCAAGTGCTAGCTGGTGATGATAGCCCAGGAAAAATGTTTTGTGAACTATTGTCGTGAAAACACTGAAATAAAAGATTGATGCAACGTTAAATGCGAAGCAATCAGACATGATTGAGCCGTACTCTATGAAAAGGGGGCTTAATGCATCTTCGTGATCCATGGTACCAAGCAAGACATCAACTGATTATGCATCGGCGGATCAGCGGGCGGTCAGGGGGGTCCGGGACCCCCACCTCCTCTACAATTTTCAAAGTAACCGCTGTCTGCCTGAAATTTTTACCAAGTATGAAAGGGTCATACAAGTTCTAAATCTATGCCAAATATAAGTCAAATCCACAAAGAACTTCTTCTAACTAGCTGAAATGCGTTAGAGAATAATGTTTAAAGTTGTACGCAGTAGCAAATTTGAAACTGAGCCATGCTCTGACAAAAGGAGGCTAAATGAATCTCCGTGATCCATGACACCAAGCAAGCAATCACATACTGATGGATCCATACTAGATCTATCCACTTTATCTAACGGTAGACGGAATCATATGGTAGTTCTAGTCCTTTGACATACTGAAAATTTACTGATGGCGAAAAGTTTGGCCCAGGTCAGCCTACGTGGATTGCATTAAATGCATATGCATTAAGCCCCTTTTTCACAGAGCATGTCTCATATATAATGATCTATTCTGGACCCTCTCTCGAAGAAAATCCTGAACCGCCCTTGTTACGGATCCATATCCATTTTGTCTTATGAGCGATCGAATGATAAGTTCGAGTAGCCCTTTGACATGCAGAAAATTTGAAGATTTTAAAAAGTTTCGGCCCAGGTCAGCCTGCGCGGATTGCATTAAATGCATATGCATTAAGCCCCTTTTTCACAGGGCATTTCTCATATATAATGATCTATTCTGGACCCCCTCTCGAAAAAAAATCCTGGATCCGCCCTTGTTATGGATCCAATCCATTTTGTCTTATGAGCGATCGAATGATAAGTTCGAATAGCCCTTTGACATGCATAAAATTTGAAGATTTCGAAAAGTTTCGGCCCATGTCAGCCTGCGCGGACTGCGCTGGCCGACATTGGTCAATTCTTTTCTCAAATGCATTAAGCACCCTTTTCACAGAGCACGGTTCATTATGATTTCGCCTAGACAAAGATAAAATAATGATGATAGCGGCGTTAATACCAGTCAATAATGGAATTCAAGGCTACGTGGCCTTTTTGAATGGTAAAATTATTTCGTAAAAACGAAATAATTATTTCGTAATTACGAAATAATTATTTCGTAAATACGAAATAATATTTCGTAATTACGAAATAAATATTTCGTAATTACGAAATAATTATTTCGTAATTACGAAATAATTTTACCAGTCTGTATATTCAATAAGGCCACGTAGCCTTGAATTCCATTATTGACTGGTGTTTACGCCGCTGTCGTCATTTTTCCATCTATATCTAGGCAAAGACATACATAATGAACCGTGCTCATTGAAAAGGGTGCTTTTTGCATTTGAGAAAAAAATCGACACATACCAGCCGGCGCAGTCTGTGCAGGCTGACATTGGCCGATACTCTTTCAATATGATCTTCCAACTTTCTGCATGTCAAAGGGATATTCGAACTCATAATTCGGTCGCTCATAAGACAAAATGGATTTTTATGGATTGTGCAGGCTGACCTGGGCCGAAACTGTTCGCTATCAGTAAATTTTCTGTATGTCAAAGGACTAGAACTACCATATGATTCCGTCGGCTGTTACAAAAAATGGATAGATCTAGTATGGATCCATCAGTATGTGATTGCTTGCTTGGTGTCATGGATCACGGAGATTCATTTAGCCTCCTTTTGTCAGAGCATGGCTCAATTTCAAATTTGCTACTGCGTACAACTTTAAACATTATTCCTTGACGCAGTTCAGCTAGTTAGAAGAAGGTCTTTGTGGATTTGACTTATGTCTTCGCATAGATCTAGAATTTGCATGACACTTTCATACTTGGTAAAAATATCAGGCAGACAGCGGTTACTTTGAAAATTGTAGAGGAGGTGGGGGTCCCGGACACCCCTGACCGCCCGCTGATCCGCCGATGCATAATCAGGTGATGTCTTGCTTGGTACCATGGATCACGAAGATGCATTAAGCCCCCTTTTCATAGAGTACGGCTCAATCATGTCTGACTACTTCGCGTTTAACGTCGCATCAATCTTTTATTTCAGTATTTTCAGGACAAAAGTTCACAAAACATTTTTCCTGGGCTATCATCACCAGCTAGCACTTGAAAAGTCCCATAATCCTAACACTGGTGAGGCAGTCGTTGTGCTGTCCTAGAGACCCTGAGTACCAAGGAAGGAATTCCATTACTACCATATTAGAATTTGTTTGTATGAGCACGAAAACACTAACGTTACCCCTCGCTGTTCTCCACCTCCGAGGCGGTTTCTAAAGAGGCTGGTCTCCCTCTCTTAGCTTTGAAAAGAAAGTTCTGTCAGTACTGGTGTGAGAAAGCCAGGAAACACATGGTTGCATCGCTAACCACCGTGATATTACCTTAGCTCTCTGTCTGTCTGTCTCTCTGTCTGTCTCTGTCTCTCTGTCTCTCTCTCTCTCTCTTAATCATCACTCTACAAATCTCTTACCCTGATACTTAAGCGACAGTCGTAATGTTATCCCGTCTTTCCAAGTGCAAAGAAGGAAAGGAATAAGGAACGCGCTATTATTACCATTTCATTAGTCTTAAAAATGGATTTGCAGGGGATCGACCCCGCTACCTCCCATTCTCAAGTAGGACAGCCTAACCACCCGGCTAAAGAAGCGGTAAAAGCTCTCGATATAGCAATGCTTTGGTGTGCACTATATTCTATACAAAAGGAATGAAAGTAAACAAGCTGCATATCTACTCGAAAATACATCGACGCTGATTTGTCCATCTTTAAGACGCATTTGTGGATGCTTGAACATTACGAGTCCTCTTATATACGGAGGTTAAGGCACCATATTTATAACAAAGAGGTTCTGGGTTAGAATCCCACTGGCGGGGCTGTTTGAGCGTCAGTTCTTCGGCAAGGCACATCAGAGCCGCATCCGGCTACTGGTGAAACCTAAGAATACATGAATTAGTGCTATTCGTCATTATGATTGATAATTATTTAGCCTGTTATCAATCTATCAACCACTTCCGTACTCTACAAGTCCCCCACCTTCACAATTAAGAGCCTGTTGTGATTCCTGCACCCCAGTGATAAGAAAGAGAGCCATAAATTCTAAATATTAAATCTGAAAAATGACTCGGCTGGGAATCGGATCCTCAACCGTGCTCTAAACAAACTGAATATTGTAACTTACTTTTAATTATCAATGACAATTGTGCGTACCCAATTCATAAACAGAAGAAATAACAGACGGACAGATAGACGAGGGACTGACTGACTGACTTTCTGACTGACCGACTGAATGAATAGATTTGAGTTTACCAGTCATATTACTTATGCTTGTCCCCTTTTGTCTAATGTACCGATATTAAGCTTATTTATTTGACATCGATTCTGGAAAAGCACAACTTAGATCAATGACTCTAGATGATAGCTCCCTTGAAACAGAATCCAAATTCGAACATGGTGTAGGCAATTCAGGAATAAGACAGCTCAACTCGGAATTCAAATCTATAGCCTATGATGTGAAAGCCTGTAAATCAACCCTACAATGCAGCCCTATCGCAAGGCAGTCCAAGTGCCTCGACCCCGAGTCGAACCGAGGATGCCTGTATTTCAAATTATCAGATTATTTCGTATTTACGAAATAATTATTTCGTTTTTACGAAATACTATTTCGTTTTATCGAAATAATTATTTCGTAATTACGAAATACTATTTCGTAAAAACGAAATATTATTTCGTATATACGAAATAATATTTCGTAAAAACGAAATAATATTTCGTAAAAACGAAATATTATTTCGTAAATACGAAATATTATTTCGTAAAAACGAAATAACTTGAGAAATTTGCATATTAAAAAAAAGTCGAGCATGTCACTTTAGGGGTTCCGTAGTTTTCAATGTAATACAGCCATTACGAATTTTCTTGTCTCACATATGTGTGCTGTATTTGGTCAAAACTCTGTAATTATACGCCTCATTTCTAATGCATTTCTGACCTAGGTTCCTGGGTGAAATTAACGATCAAAATTCGTAATCATGATAAAGTTGTTAATTCAATCACTTTTAGATTCAAAACAAAATCAATATATGCATCTTTCGTTGGAACTATTTTTCGTTCGTAATATACCTGTCAAAGAAGCGAATAGACTTCATGTAGTTTCATTACACATTATACCTCTGTTTTAACACATTATGGACTATAATTCTTGTTATACAGTTATGTGATAAAAAGAATCTGACATTTGTTGGCTTTTGGGGTAAACATTTATAAAATCGTCCACAAAAAATGTTATTAAGCTCGCCAAAGGCTCGCCTCATAACATTTTTGTAGACTCGTTTAATAAAATTTTATCTCAAACACCAACTCATGTCAGATCCTGTATATCTCAAACGCCAATGAATGTCAGATTCTTTTTATCATAAAACGATGTTTCACTAATCATAGATCAGAAGACGCAAAACCATCTTTAGATGCACCGGCGGTAATATCTATAAAACCCATACACTTCTGTGAAATATATACAAAACGACGTCAAAAAAAAATGACGTCGCACAATTTTGATATCAAACGTGTATAAGGTAAGAATATTCGTAATGGGTATATGACACTGAAAACAAGGGAGGTTATGTGATAAAAAAAAATATCAAAATATCAAAATTATTTTTGAAAAGGTAGAAAACATTGTGGGAAAAGGAGCATTTTCTCCTTTCCCACATTTTTTTCTGAAGCTTTGCACCTCAAGGTCGTTTAAACTCGAGATTGTCTGGTAAAGATTTAAAAGCTCCCTTCCTAGGCTCTACAGACGCTCTATCAAGCTTCATGTGTGCATCAATACTTTCCGCAAAGCATCAACAGTTTTATTGGTGTCCATTGGGTTTACGTTGGTGCAAAAAAATATATTGTCCAAAACCGTGAATTTTTAAACGTGATCAAGTGTTCAGGTGTCAGAAAAAATCTTCCAAAGAACCAGGAAATGTTGATAGAACTTGGAATATCTCCCTATTTACATTACACTCGACTTTCGGCGTGTGGTCTCGGTGCCTAAACCCGGAAAATTCGTTATATAATCTGGTGGATTAGTGCCTAATCTCGCTTCTCAGACGAGAGTCCAGGAAATAGCACTGTAGAGAATCATTTTATAGGTCTTATTCTCATTAATATGGAATAACAAATATTCTGGGTCATTCTGCCTCAACTGTTTCCAGGATTTTTTGACACACAAACTTGACATGTGTACAGATATTTCTAATCAAATCACATGATAAACAATGCGGAGTAAACGTGGTCTCAAATTCGCCCTAGAGGGAAATGCTCATAATACAGTTAAAAATGGTTGAGAAATAAATGTTCAAGAACAGTGACCGATAATACTGTGTTCCTGTATGTGAAGATTGATGCGAGTGTAGTGGATGCCCAACACATTTTATTTTGCTCTTTCTGATTTTCAAACATTAAATGTAGAGTAGAGTTCTGCTCGTGCACGCCAAAATAATTTGTTCGGATGGAATGTTGATAATAGGCTCGACTATGTTCTCCGTTTATGTAATCTGTCGACTTTCTTTAACCCCTTACCTGACAATCAAAAAAGTTTGTGTTTATAGTTGGAACTGAAAGAGGCAAACAATGGCTCAGTCTGTAGCTGGTATCATTTCTTCTATGAATGACAGAAATTCTACCCTTGAAATCGAAAACAAACACCTGCACGAACAAGTTGATCAGATGACCATCTCAAATCCCCAAGCATGGGCTGGATTCATATACAAGATCAGACTGAGCATGTACTCCCGTCGTAACTGTCCACGTTTGTTGATGGAAACTAAGACGAATAGCTTGTACTCAAGGTCGCGAAAAATGTGATGATGATCCAATACCGACACGAAATAGTGTCCTTAAATTGGAGTAATTACTTTGAATCTATATACAAGATCAATTCCGTTGTAACTGTCTGTGTATCTCTGATGTTCATGCTGATCTTGTAGTTCAGGCTGCTGTATAGTTTGATGATGATCTGTCATTGTCTTTAGTAGAAAGGTCCCGCAAGGTACAACAGACACCATCTCCAAACCCATGTCGACCTCTTTAAAGACCATAAAGAAAACTGAGATTCCCGTTAAACGTAATAAATATAACAAATAAATTCTTCTTGATCACCAGATCCTCAAACACAGACCATAACACAGTCAGTGAAAGTAGCTTTGAAGGGCACTTGCAAAAGCAAAGGGTAAATATCATCGTTGAAGTATTGCAAAGGTCTTACAGGTTTCAGAGGGTAACATTCGATGATCCTATCGGCAAATTGTACCTTTTAATAAAACATTACTGACTCAATTTCGTATAGAGTTTAACTGGATTTTTCAAGGTATTTCACGAGTTAATTGCGTTTCAATATGGGGGCCAAATTAAGTTTTCTATATAAAGCAACAAAAACAGTCTAGATAGTGCAGGATTCGTGACATGAAAGGGAAAAAAAAAAAACACTTACTTTTAGTTTTGACGACAGAGAAACAAAACACTAGACAAAGGTCATTAATTATGCTTGACTTACTTTTTGAAAGATGACTCTACTGCACTGAACGTGTAACTGTCAATTAACAATGCTTCTTCAGTTTTCAAATTTTAAGTCCAATATTTGCTTTGAAAAATGTAACTCTAGTAATTTTTATTTCCTCTTTACTGTAGAGTTTTCAACTAGAAAACTTGGCACGGCACTTTTGGCGGTCAGGGCCCCGTTTTATCAAAAACGTGAATCGTACGACCGTTGATAAAACTGGTCCCAGACTCTTATCGTAGATGAAGCTATACAATGTTGGATAGTTTTTGAGATACTTTTGTAAAGAGAGCATTAATAAACAACTTCGAACCTATTTGACCTAATTTTCTATTGGAAGAGAAGGGTCTGTGTCTTTTATTCAGTAGTTTAAGAGTATGTAAAATACCTTTGCATCAAAAGATATTGCAAGGACGTTGTAATGACAAGAATAAGCTGCTGAGTTTGCACGGGATGCAAGGGGAAACGGGGTGACATTAAATGAAAGAAAGAGACAGGGGGATAATATTTCTGAATACAAAAATAATAATTTGACTTTATCCGACAATGCTTGATACCTTCACCAAACAAGCCAACTATCTGTGTTTGTCTTTATAATATATATTAGAATTTTCGATCATTGTTACAATTTCATTGTTAACAACCCCCCCCCCCCCGATCTATCAGTCAGACTCAGAGACAAAATACCTTCTTTGTATAAAATCGTTGGTGACCCCCAGAATTGTCAAGTTATGTTTTCTTCCTTACAAAGCATCAAAGGTAACTATACAATCAGCGTTATTAACCCACGTATTTTACTTAATAAAGTTTTTAACCCCACAATCTAAAATATTGTGCATAACATTTTATTCAGTACTTCTTACGTCACAGAATTTCCAGCGGCTTAACAGAGCCACACAGAGCTGATATTGTTTTGGCCCTTAAGGTGATGAGGACACCTTGCAGTGCCTTTTGTAGATTTGTAGATGACGATTAGACTTCAAAGAACGGATCGTCTGATCTTGGGTTGCTTTGTTCTGGTCCCCTATAACAATTTTGCGTTTGCAACATTTTGATCGGTTTTACTTATAGAAAATATCTAATTTTTAAAGAACCCACTGGTACATCTATTTCAATATTTGAGCCATACTCTGTGAAAAAGGGGTATAATGTACCTGAAAAAAGTGTCGACCTATATCAGCAGCAGCCTGCGCAGGCTGCTTTTGGTTTTCTGCATGTCCAACGACCATTCTATCTTATGATACATTGTTGTTAGACAGAATGGGTTTTATTATTACATTATTATATGATGACTTGCTTGTTATACTGCATCACGGAGTTGCATAAAACCACTTTTAACAGAACACTGCTCACATATAAATTTGTTTCTATATAATTGAGCCGTGCTCTGGCAAAAGGGGGCTTAATGCATCTCCGTAATCCATCATACCAAGAAAGCCATAACATACTTATGGATCCATAATAGCCACTTTTTTAAACAACTTTTCGCAGATGCATTAAGCCCCCTTTTCACAGAGCGCGGCTCAATTATATAAAGTTTAAAATCTGTAAAGTTTTCAATATCTTTATACAATTGTATAAATGATAGTAAATGACACTTAGTAACATACAAACGACAAATGCCTGTAATAATTTGAATCAGAAAACATAAGGAGAACGATAAGAAATATTTCGCCAAGTGTAAATAAAAAGTGAATCAATTACCCTTACGCAAAGACCACAGAAATTACAATTTGCTTCCTTTGGTTTTTATCCCCGGGTCGTAAATATCCAATAAGAACGCGAGAAGGATCATATCGCTCTGGCTTTCAAGTGGAAGTACAAACATTTACGAGCCCCTTTTATGCCTCCAGAAACCTTTTTGTAGTAGTCTTTTTTTGTTTGGATATAATACCAATGATGATCAGTATGATTTAATTGTGTAAAAAATAAGAAATTATTTTGAAAAAAGAGAAAAGTGTTGAGTTGAACAATTTCTCTGTTGATCAAATTATTTCTGAAGACCTTTTACCCATATATACGCCTGAAATTGAAATCAAATGTCGAAAAAGGGTTTCTGTAGGTCTCGTATACTTATATGATAATAAAATAAGTGCATCGTAAGTATTTATATCTCTAGCAATTAGACGAAGAATTGGTGTTCGACCTATCGTATAAATTGTTAATGTGTACCACACGTTATAATATACCGACTTAAGAACTGGTTTAGCTGTTATTGGAATGTAAGAATTAACATAGTAAAATAAACGGAGTTAAAAACGGAATCGAAGAATAAGGCTTTGCAGATAAGTAAATCAGTGAACAAAATAATCATTGAGATAAATGAATAGATAAATGATATCGACTTTTTTTGTAAACCGATACATCTCTGTAAAAATTCAAAACACTGAAGATACTGGTAACCAATTTTATTGTACAATTCTGTTTTTGGCGGCAAAGGAATATTGTTACAACAATCAATAAAATCTTAAAGTACAAGGACGATAATCACTTTTCTTACCCGCATTCTGATTCTAATTCTCAAGAATTTTCTAAATACCAGAGCTACATAATTATTCTCCGTTATGCAAAACAAAATCCTTAAAGCAGCCAGATACTGAGCTGTTTCCTAATTTAAGAATTACAAGACAATGTAGAACATATTAATTGTAATAATACGGACTCCAGGTTTGTATGGATACCAACAAGATTTGCCTTTAGTTTTTAATCTTTAGTTTAGATTGTCCTAATCAAGATCGGGTATTTTGTTGCGTAACAGGTCAGACACGCGAGTGCTGCGATGATTGTTCTCCACGTAAATCAATGATCAGTGTTTATTTACAAAATCATTCTTCTCAATAATGATTAATACTTTGATTAAATGTGTTTTCTGAAAAAGAAAAGAAGAAGAAGGAAAATCCTGCATACTTATGTCAGTTATCTGAGCTGAATAATAAAAAGAGTAGGGGTATGTTGGTGTTTCTGTGGTATTTCGGTGATTCGTGGGACCGGTTAACATTGGTGTTCTTTTTATACAGTTATACAGGGAAAGTCTGTGATAAAGGAAGCATGAAAACATTCTGCATTTCTGTGTGGTCGAATAGGGTATTACCGCGTGTGTAATTTCGTATCAGATTCGAACTTAGGCTTCTATCCGATGCAAACCTCTTTACACACGCAACTCGACCTGATCCGACTCCACAGTAATGCAGACTGTTGTGATATTCGATGTTTGTTATCCCATCTGTTTTCTATCTACATTGACACAAATGAATAATTGATCCGAATAAATATGAATCATTCAAAATTGATAAAGAAACTAAAACCAAGACATATATTTCAAAAAAATTTTCTTTCGAGTTTTCGTACATATATTCATATAGAAGAATATAAAAATTGCCATGAAAATTTTCCGTGAATCAGAATGAAGAAATTATTTCAGTTGGAGATTCAAATATAAATCGTTACTATTTATGCGGAGATACAAAACCTTATATACATTAAATTGCACTTACTTGAATAAGAACATTATTCTTGATTCTTAATGCCTCTGGGATCTTCAGCTCAATGTTAAAACTGGTTCAAATAAGAAATTAAGTCAATCTAAATGCATAAGATTACATGATGAGCCTGAGTTAACTTCCATAAATATTAACCTACATGTAAATAAACCGACACTTTTAGTCAGCATTATAAACAAGAAATATCTTTTAAAAAAGACAGACGGCGTAAGAGGCACTGGGATATGAATATTTAAATTCGTTTGTAGTATAATATGAAGAGAAATTATGAAAACAGTTCTGAAAGTAGCCTCTATTAAATTGTTTTGTATATGGTTGAAAGCAGAATTTTCAATAAGATTTAAGAATGAGGAAGCTCTAGTAATGAGCGTTATGGAGCAATACATTTATTCTCATGTTTAACGTAAAATGAGAGTCGACATTCTGCCATGTTTCGGAATATATCGTTTGTTCTGTTTTTTATTAATGAATCATGTTTAGATAGAGGTCTGTTTAGACCATACGATGAAATCTTTAAAAAGAAAACAAAGTAGATTTGCATGTTTTTGTACAAAAATGAAGCACCTTTCAAACATCGACTATTTGTCGTTATCAGAAGGCAGGGTCTTATCACCGCTCTCAATGCTTGACCACACCCACCTACTTTTACGCTCGTATTAAGAGTGATTTAGTAGAAACCCAGTTTCTTCGCTTACAACGCAATAAAATCGATTGTTCGCCCAGGTAGGCATAGTTATTCACCAAATTCAAGACATAACATCTTTTTTCATTGTGACAAGAAACGAAATCAGTTGTTTCAGAACCCGTTTTCGTGTAAGACAATAGAGCGGTAGCCTGCCGTCGCAATTCGTATTCGGTTTTACGCGAGGAAAAACGGGTACCAAATCTCTTACACTAACCAAAATAGAAAACTTGCCAATACTCATTGCTATTAGTTTATCCATATGATTTAGATTATGGATGTTTAGCTAGAGTTTAACATCTGTATGGCCAAAAAGTACATCTTTACACAGGTAAATGTGATCATTACGTGATTTTCTACTCATGAACACTTTTATCCAATGTCGGTAAATTTCTACTGTGACCTTTATTTTTTTGCGTAGTTTACCTATATTTGGCCAATCACAAAATGTGTAACCATTCATTTCCTCCTAGTACTGAAAGTAGGTCAAAAGTGAGATCATACAGCTACGCCGAAAAAAAACAAAAAAAAAAAAAACGAGAGATAGAAAAAATCACGACTGTTTTAAACAGAAAATCGAACATGATAATATCGAACTGTGTCGAGCGAAAGTCAGATTGGACGTTATACTAATGTACTGTCTACAGAAATAACTGAAAGTGTAGTTTCACTTTAAGGCGACACTCTAGTTTATGGTTAAATCTACTAGAACTTCTCTTCTTTCCAATTTATACGAAAGGTATTATGGACTAATTGCTGGTTGTTGTTTCTGTTGCTGTTGGTGATGGTTGAATGGTTGTTTTTGTTGTTGTATTTTGTAAATCGAGCGAATATTAATTCGACTGCGGATAATTTAAAACTGAAAATCGATGCTTTTTATAGATAATTTAAATAACATTATCAATGTACACCGACAGAAATACGCACTGAAGATGGACGCATGCATCGACAATCTAGGTCATAAACTGCTATATTTCCACAGTTTCCAAGATAATAATTATTATAACCTTCGCTAATTTTCAGATTTTTATAACATTTGAGAAAAGCACTGAGTGATGTCTTAACTGCAATATATGACGTCATCGTGCAAAGCACAGTATTCCTTTCATTCGTTTCAAACTCTGGACTTAGTTTAAACGTATTTATTTTACATCGATTGAGAAACAAGTTCTTACAACTTACACTAATCTCTCTCTCTCTCTCTGGACTGACCTACATGTACAATTACTTATCAATTCAACATTTCAAATCGATAATTACGGGAAAGCTTAAATTTTATCATAAGAATAATATCAAGTACTTGTATGTAAGGGTTTTATTTTCTTTTCTTTTTTTCTTTGGTCGAGCACTCCTATTAAAGGCCCAGTAAAGGCCAAAATAGCAAAGCAGGTGTCATAATACATTTAAATCATACCATTTAAAAGTATGGAAAATACTGTGGAGATGACCGTCTGTTATCGTGTGGTCGCGCCATATGTTAGTCGCTGGCAGGAAAAAAAAGAATTTTAAAATCAGGCAAAAAGTAAACAAAAGACACAGCTACCAGGCAGGTTTTAACTTAGTTTTGAAATTAATTTCTCTATCAGCGACTAACACTTGGACCAACCGTACAATGACAGATTGTCATCTTCACAATAATTTCCATACGTTTAAATGGTATGACATAAGTTCAAATGCATTTTAACACCCGCATTGTTTTCATTTGGTCTTTATTGCTACTTTAAAAAGTCAGTTGAACTCATTCATGGTAACTTCCGCATCTGTAGTTTTATTCTATTGCAAATTATGAACGTTGATTCTTGAGGCATAGCTAAGATGCAAAAAGAATGTAACCAATGAATATCATTTTTCTCTCACTGAAATTAAGTGTGTCACACTTTGGATATTTGTGTGTGTCAGATTGCAAAAGTTCGTATGCTTAATGTGTTTACAACCCGAAAATGTTTCACATACATTTTCAATGTTATTTTTAAAAAAGAAGAATGGAATAATATGGGGTAATTGATACCTTTTTGCGCTTTGAAATTGCGTGAAATCCAAACAATTTATATTTGCAATTGTTAAAATGCTTCACCAATTCTTTCAATAATTATGCAAATAAAGCATTGAATAATAAAACACTACTAACGTTACTTCAAATTTGCTCGGAAAGTGCACTGATTCCGATAATTTCGCAGTTAACTCGAACTAGTCTTGCAGGAAAAGGACATTCAAAATGTACATCAAAAATAAACTTCAACAACATCACGACAAAATGAGTTAATGCTGGTAACTAGCGATTACTTATTTCATTAAAATGCTTTTTCTGTTATTTTCTGAAAAAAAAAAACGTGAATGGACATCAATAGATGGTACTGAGTCAAAGAATGCTTGTTTTATCAGGGAAGTTCAATGTTCATTCTGCCAAACAACTCAGCGTTTAATTACAAATGCAAGCTTTGTCGCTGCAGCTGCTGCTATTTTGTTCGAAGGATAGATAAGGATATTGAATATGTCGTAACATATTTATGTTGTCAAAGACTGTCGCGATACGATAGACAAAAATAACTTATTTCGGATGTGAATAGAGTTTAATCTTGATGGTTCAATACACGTGATAATATGAAAATATTGTCATTTTCTATCCTATTGATTACATACCTTTAACGAATTCAAATTAGATAGGTTTGACAGATGAGATGTTTGTGTAGGTGTATTTACCAAGCTGAAGCAATTTCATTAAATTAGACCACGCATGTAGCGAATTGACCAATCAGCGATCAGTATTTCAAAAGTATATATCGAAGATACAACTCCCACAGTTGTATATCTAGATATACAATGTTAGTATATCCTGCACTTGAATTCCGACAAGTTTTGTTTGCAGTATCGAGTCAGAGCAAAATATACCTGTCGCGGTAAAACACAATTTGGAAAATATGCTTCAGGGAATCGGATACAGCATTTCGATGGGTGATTGCAATACTATTCTAAGTGCGTATACAATATACAAGCACTTAGAATAGTATTGCGCTTACTTATCAATTTACTAAAGTAACCTTTTCAGTGGAGTGTGTTTTTGACAGAAGCAAAAATAAGGCTCCAGTAAGAAAAAAACTAATTTTGGCATTAGATGATATCAAGGCGGTCAGTGAACCTATGCATATGTTTCCTGCCTTTCTCATACCATAACAAAACAACTACGCAATTTTTCTCTATAATTAAAAAAAAAGTAAATATTCATTTTAACTAAAAAATAAGAAATTCCACTGTGCTCTTGAGTTTGTTTGTACAAGAGTTTAACGCTGTTTTAATAGATGAAAGGTCATATCACGGCGGTCAGTGGACCTATGCATATGCTCTCTGGCTTTCTCACACCAGTACTGACAAAAACTTTCTTTCCAAGTGTCTACTTTTCTCACATGCATCAGAGGTGAGAAGCGACAAATCGAGGGAAAGACAGCTTGCCGCAACCGGGTATCGAACGTGCAACTACCAGCTCACAAGTCAGATACACTAGCCACTGAGCTACCAGGCTGGGCAGAAATTCACGTACTGAACATAATTGATAAAAAAGAACATTATTTCTCAAAAACATTCTATGTTTTTCGTAATAAAATAAAAAGTTCAGCCGAACCGTAACGTTTTCAAAATATTGAAGACAAATACTAGTTCGATCTTGAACACTCCACAATGAGGTTTACCTTGGTTAAATATCGTAATGAATAATTTAGCATTTTGAAAGAAATTATACCTTTTATTTGTTTGTTTTGAATCTGGTGCAAGACCTTTCATTGCAACGAGCAGAATGACTCCATTTTGTAACAAGCTTTTTATCTCATACGCACATGTACATTTGACATGAAAAGCACGAATAAATAGTCACGTGGTCTAAGTTTGATAGAAAATCTCGTGCCGTGATATATGGGAAATATACACTCGCTAACGCTCGTGTATATTTCCCATATACCACGGCACTCGTTTTCTATCCCATACTTGTCTGATGCCATTGTCTGGTTTTCAGTGTCTTCGATATAAGCTTTCATCGTATATATACCCGTATACATGTCTACTGTAACTCATAACCATGTGCTGTGTTACAACTTGCTTATCGTACCAGCAATGAACCACTCGCTTTACACTTTTTTTTTCTTTAGAAAATGCGCTAAGGTGAGCAATCAGTACAGCTGCTATATTTTATACTAAAAAAAAAAAAATCCGGTCAAATATGCTGAGTATAAACCTTACTGTGAATAGCCGTTTGTCTACAATCTTTACTCTTTACCTTATGATTCATGACACCTACAGTGTTCATACTCGGTACTTAGTGTTATAAAATAGTACTTGATCAAAGCTGTTTAAATTTTGTCCCTTGGATTATGGCTGGTTCCACCTATCCGGTCATATGCTTTACACAGAGTTCCCCAGGCATTTTTTTTTTTTTATTTCGTATTTATTTTCTTGTGAAAATTAACAAGGTCCACAGTTTTGGGACTGGCGTTACAACAAGATAATTATGATGAAAAATTGCATCAAATGAACTTTGATTTTTTAGGCAAAGTTATCAAGTATAACACTGGAAAAAATCATCGTTTTTTGTGTTTGTGTCAAATTGCAAACACTTTTATGCCAAATGCCTTAACAACCTGGAACCACGTCACAGATATGCTATTGGTTGAAAAATAGAATAAAGTAATAGTGAGTAAATGCTAACTTTTTGCACTTGAAAATTGCATGGAAATAAAAAAAAAAAAATAGCTATTGTTAAGATATTTCACGAAATTCCCTCCAATATATATGCAAATAAAGGAATGAATAATGAACCAATACTACTTTTATGACATAGGGGAACTACATTAAACTCCTATAACTTGTCTAAAAACTCAAGACAAATTTGCGAGAGACGATTTTGTGGAATTTAACTGCAAAGTAATTTAATCTGGTTTTAGATGCACTTCATGATTAAATGTAGAAAATAGTATGATTAAAGTAATGTTTTCAAAATTTAACTGTTGCAAGACAAAGAAACGTCGGCTGTGTGAAGCAATGGGTCTAAGAATGGCGACAGGTAAATTTAATATTCATTCTGTCAAACAATACAGGGTTTACATTACTAAATGCAAGCTTGGTCAAAGCAGCAGCTGCTATGTTATCCGAAGGAAAGATAAGGATACTGAATATGTCATCGCATAATATTGTTGTCGCAGACTGTTGCGCTACGATAGACAGAGATAACTTATCTCGGGTGTGAATAAAATAAAACGTTGATGAAATAAAGCTCGCTATAATGTGAAAATATTGACACTAATATGGCTAGTGAATTTTATTATCCGTGAAAGCGCAGAATATGGACATTTAAAAATCGGCTGTAACGTACATAATTTTTAAGTCTTTCGGATGAGACTTTAAACCAAGGTCCCGTGTCGCGGTGCTATACACCGAGCACATTATGGAACCAGGCGTAACCAAGGATGAGTTTCGTCCTGTGTCTTCCCTCGTATCATAACTAACAGCCTTCATATGGGCAACCGGTGACGACGATAGATAAACGGAAAATCAATCAAATCAGTCATATTTCTAAAGAGGACAGGGCTGAAGCAAACAAACAGTAAGGCTGCTGCACTTTTTTTTCCAATTATGTATGAAAAATATGAACCTCATACTGAACATCAGTTTTTCTGCATCTTTTTAACGACCATAAAGGTTTTCTAAAACATATTTGGGAAAAGAGAAAACACTAATAAAAAAATGCCCGGCTGCTCGCCACATGGCGAAGGGCGAGGATAAATAAATGGACGTCGAATTTTCAACAGAAAGAAAATACTGGTTGATTGATTGAATTGGAGTTTAACGCCGTTTTAACAGCTTAGGTCATATTACGGCGGTCAGTGCATCTATATACGCATGTGTTTCCTGGCTTTCTCACACCAGTACTGACACAATTTTCTTTCTAGGTCACTGACTACTCTCCCGCATGTTTCAGAGGTGAGAGGCGAAAAATCGCCGGAAAGAAAGTTTGCCTCAACTGGGTATCGAGCTCACAACCACCAGGTCACGAGTCCGATACGCTAACCTCTGAGCTACTCGGGCGGGCAAGAAAATAATGTTGTAATAATATATATCATTATATAGTCTGTTTATAAGGCAGACTGTCTTCATGTCTTGAGTGTATATACACATATTTGAGAAATAATAAGAATAGCAAAAATAATTATCTAAATGAATTTCATTGGAGCATAGCTATTAATACTGATCTATAGGGTTGTTATCTATGCGGGTTGGCTTTGATATGCAGTGAAAAAATAAACACCCTCTGTCTTTGATTTATGATGTAAGTAATTGCAAGCCTTACTTCAGTCTGGGAATTCAAACCCTTTTGACGTGGAAAGTTGCTTTTAAGCGCAGGGTAGACTGAGATCAGACAGCACAGATCGCCATTTCTTTGTGACCTAATGAGATAGAAAGTTTGTGACGTACCACACGGTGGTTGTCAGTTTGATGTTAGCCCCAGGGATGCGTACAAAGGTCGGAAGCTATACATATCCAGTGTTATATGATTGTATCACAGGAAATTTTCTATCTATATAATAATCTTTCTATGGTCGAAAACATATATTTCATGCCCTGTCAAAAAGGGCCCCTGCAAAAAGAATCGACCCAGGTCAGCCTGCGTAGTCTGCGCAGGCTGACCTTGGTTGAAACTTTTGCCATTGGTCAGTTTTTGCTGTCAAAGGACCAGTTTACACTCGTTTCTAGATATTCACCCACCAGCGAATACCTAAAGAATATTTGCGATGCAAAATGTAATGTCTATTTCCCAGAAGCCACGATCAAAGCTCAAACATGAAGAACTAGTTACGGAGAGATGTTTGAGTGCTTGCTTACAGACCTTTAGATGTTTTATTCAGAACTGTAGCCCCATCTAACGATCATTGTACATTCACTTCTAATATTGAATTCCAGGCCGAGCAATATGATAGACTGTGTCAGAACGTCTCGGCCTATCGGATGGCTTCTCACAAATTTTGAAGTCAGAATACTAAATGAAATGGTTTGTGGATACTTTTCCTGGTTGTAGCTTCTGTTTTGATTCGGTAAGAATCACATTTTCGATCTTGGTTGTGTACTACGAGTTGAAAAACAGAAACCTTAGAAAAGCAGATATTGCTCACACCGTTTCAAGATGAATGCTTTAATCCTGGACATATTTTTTAACATCGCCACAAAACACTGGCAATGATTTTCCGCTCAGCCTGTAATGAGCGCGTCTAGACGGTCTAAGTGGAAAACAGGAACTGTAAAGCATTAATAGCGTTAATTCTCGGGCGAGACTTAATTGCTCTACAACTCCATCGGGACGGAATTGACCATTGTTTAAGTCATTAATCGCAATTTGTATAACACGAGTCGCATACGTTTTTTTTTATTCCTGACATATGTTGCCATAGAAACAGGATTGTAGAATTTCATAATTCTAGACCGATAAAATAAGTTTTTTTTTCTTGTTTGCTTTTTTGCACTGCAAGCCCTCTGAACGAAAAATAGCTCAGAACTCCACCGCCGTTTATTTAAGTTAGCTATACTTACATTGTTGTATACTTGAGCCATGCTGTAGCTACGGGGGTTTATACTTCTCAGTAATGTGCAAGAAAATACTGATGCATAACATCAATGGCGCCGCAAATATGTTGTTTCTGAAATGGGGCACTTTACAGCGGGTTAATTTTTTACGCCAAGGGCATCACTTGAACAAACTTCATAGAGGTCCACAAGGTGATACTACATGACAAATAATTAAACTCTGGGCCATCTGGGATACGATCTGGTTTTTATCGATTTGGCAATGAAAGTACGGTATTTTACATGTTAAAAAACCCCAAAAAAATCAGTCCAAATAGAGAAACAAAGTTGGTATGGGCTTGATCTGGTAACACTGAACCAGTCCATATAGTAAACAATATGGCTACCTCCACAGGCACTTTTCAAAAGCGAATAGAAATATAGTGCCGCCGCTCATGTGGCGCCACAGTAATACCAAGTAAGTCATCAGAAAACTATGGTTTCATAGAATCAGTTTTGTCAAACGAGCGACTTATCATGAGGTCACATGATCCTTCGATGAGCAGAAAATTGACCAATACCAAAAGGCTTCAATCCAGGTCAGCCTGCGCGGACTGCACAAGCTAACTAGAGTCGATACTTTTTTTCTGATGTATTACACCACTTGCTCACAGAGCATGGTCCATAATTATGTTTGCAACAGTAGAAATCAATTTTTATAAATACATAATTCCTTGTGATGCAATCGGTGGCTTTCTTATTACACTTACATGGTGCCAGATAAACATTAAATGCCTTATTAAAGGCCCAGAACATTCAAATGGATTCTGGCAAAAAATATCGAACGGCGTAAGTTTTATACCAAATAATTCCAAGCTTAAACGATCCTTAGGAAAAGGGGTTTTAAAAGCACTGTTCGAAAAGGAGAAAATGCACTTAACCAGCTTTTTGTCATTTTCCCACTATAAGTTCTATCCTTCTTCTGTAAATAAATTCCATCAGATGAGCCTCGTGTAGTTTGTCGTCGGCAAATGCTTGAAAAAGCCACAATTTTGAGGTATTGCAAAGTGTTAAACAGTGTAAAAGATAAAAATACTTGCCTTCCAGTCAAATATCTATAGCTTTAGTCAATATTTTATCTTCCATACTTCATAATAATCGAACGCAGATTTTCGCATTTCAGTGGGTTAATAAATTCGCGTTTTATTGCACGATTTACATTTCAAATACACGTGTTATTGGTTACGCGCAAAATTAGTAGAATTCGTTACTTACATGTATAGGCTATACTTATATCACATTTTAGTGCATCAGTCTCCATTCCTGCTCTGATATCGGTTTTTTCCCCATCTTTCGAATACACGTGTTGTTAGTTACGCGCAAAATTAGTAGAATTCGTTACTTACTTGTATAGGCTATACTTATATCACATTTTAGTGCATTAGTCTCCATTCCTGTTCTGATATCGTTTTTTTTTTTCCATCTTTCGAATAATAGATATAATAGATATCTGGCCCGATAACTGTATAATTTTTATCGCCATTCTGATAGAGCTTTGTAGGAGCACATTTGTCTTGGAGCACATTTGTCTCACGAGGTATGACCGATGTGCTCGTAAACATTCATATTTGCAACAAATTGGAAATGAGACAGATGTGTTTGACACACAATAGGAAGGACACTCGAAGCACATTTGTCTCACATTCTATCTATACTAAAATTCTACTTAAAAGAAAAACTGTTTCTGCTTAGTAAATTGTAACTGTCCGAAAAGGCGGGTATAGAAATTAGTTGCCTGTCTGTCTCTCTGTCCGTCTGTCTGTCGACATTTACAGCCTGAAAATTATCTGCGATAACTGACCTACTTACAGATGTATTAAAAATCACTTAATCGAATAGTGTCTTCACTTGAAGTCTACACGATTAAGAAACCGCTGTCAGTCGCTGTCAGTCCTTATATTCGGTAGATTATCATGCTAGTTTTATAGAATAGTTCATTTTTCTTATCAATTCTTCATTTATTTATTCTTTTATTTAAGTAATCAATTTAAAAAAAGTACGTCGCCGAGAGGTTACTTGAAAGTTCTTGTTCTTTCAGTCCTTCAGAAGGAAACACTGTATTTTTACTTGTGTAGGCTAAATAAATTATAATCATCTTTTCAGTTACTACACATAACAATATCCATATTTCTGAGGCTTAGATAATTATCTTTAATAGGATTACCAATGACACAAACAATAACTGCGCGTCATGACTTCCCTGTCGGTGTTACAATATCATGTCTCGCGTAGTGTCTCGTCGGAATATCGGGTCTCGCCCGATTCTCGTGTCTCGCCCTAAGGATGAGAGGCACGATATTTCATATGACACTAACGGGATTCAACCACTCAAATTTCTTGAATTAGAGATACTGGAATGAATAGTTCCACTGCAGTTTTTAGGTTTAAGATTTTATATAAAAAAGCATTAGCAAACCTGTTGGTGATTACACTTGACATGAGGTAAAACGGGGAACTTCGATTCTAAGATTTTTTCTGCCGTGGAAAAATATGTGACAAATGTGCATGTATTTCATAAAAAATGACATGAGACAAATGTGCTTTCCTGTTTCTTAAAAAACTTGATCGGAGCACATTTGTCACACAATTGTGTTTTTTTGTTTTTTTTTGTTAGACATTTGAGGTCACATTTGTCTCATGTGAGACAAATGCGAGCGCATCGGTCTTACGTAAGACAAATGTGCTCCGAGACAAATGTGCTCCGAGACAAATGTGCTCCGAGACAAATGTGCTCCTACACAGCTTTCTCTCTTTGAGCACTCTTGTGCATACATGGTAAGAAAATTAACAAGTCTCGCGAGACAGCGCGATATTGCTGGAACCTACACGGTGCCCGTAACGTAGTCATGTTGTTAACTAACCCATCACGGCAATAAAAAATCTGGAAAAGCCTTAATATACTTATTTGACACTACATCACAATGACATATGGCATTTGACTGTATTTCATATTATGGTGCCATCGGTTTTTGTTTATATGTGCACATGGTCCCGGTAACAGGTCTAAACGTGCCTTCAGCTTGAAGAGTTCACTGATGGAAATAAGAACTATTGATTACGGTCTATTTCTACTACTACTACTACTACGACTACCACTACTACTACAGTGTGAACTATGATCTGTGAAAAGGTGGTTTAATACATCTGCAACAAGTAGTGACCAAAGTCAGCCTGTAAAGCCTCCGCTCTTTGTAATTTTCTATATACCTATCAAAGAATCATTCTGCCCGATGATTTAGCCGTTTATTAGACAGATTGGATTTTATGGATCCATAATTATGTGATGAATTTGTTGGTAAAATGCATCACGAATATGCATTAAATCCTGTTTTGCCAGATCATGACTCATATCTTTATAATATGGCCTGCAACACGCGAAAAGGGGCATTCGGACATTTGCGTAAAGTGTCGTCTCCGATCAGCCTGCGCAGTCCGCGCAGGCTAATCCGAGACGGCACTTCACGACTACATTCGATTTTGTGCTACCGTAGACTTGCGCAAAATAGAAAATTACATAAAAACGGAAAATGTCGTTTCGGATTAGCCTGCGCGGAGTGTGCAGGCTGATCCTAGACGACACTTTACGCAATTGTCCGAATGCCCCTTTTCGCGTGTTGTAGGCCATATCATAAAAACAAACATGTGGTATAGAAATTACAAAATATACACTTCGTTGTTGATCTCTGTCATCTAGTCCTGAGTTAACTCTTGACCAGACGAGAAACTTGATTTTAGATTCGTCCAAAATTGAAAGCATTTGCAGACAACATATTAACATTGGCTCAATCGATGGATTTTTAATGAATGAGCCGTTAAAAGACGAGACTGATTGGTAAAGGGATTAAAAAGGTTACTACTAGTAGTATGTTGTCATGCTCTTGCTAAAGGGGGCTTAATGTATCTCTATGAGCAAGTCATTACATAATTATGGATCCGTGAAATTAATTTCGTCCATCGACTGACTAAATCATGAGATAGACTGGTCCTTGGACATACAGAAAAGTGATCAACAGTAAAAAGTTTCGACCCATTTCAACCTTTGCGGACTGTGCAGGCAGACATGGATCGATACCTTTTGCAGATGCCCAAACCCCTCATTTCACAGAACATGACTTATATTTTTATCGTAAGCCATGTTTTGGCCCGTCCCGCCTATGTCAATTACATCAGTGTTACAACGTTCCATTATAGAAATGTCTAATAGTACGGTGTTACGTTATATAAATAGTCCAAGACTCGACCTGTGCAGAGAAAACGTCTCTATTATACGCTGAGAAAAGATCTAGCGGAGATCTTTTGTGTGATATGATCTGCAAGCCCGCCATCACAACAGTCAATGATTCATATAGTCAATATATCAAATCCTTCTTTCATTACCGTAGTAACCGAGTCATCCTAATGTGTTGTTTGTTTGTTTGGTGTCAAATACCGTTTTCAGCAATATAGCGGCGGTCATTGCTCCTATCCATGTTTTCCTTGTCAATGATTGATAAAGTCAGTGCATCACATCGTTCTTTCATTATCATTGTGGCCTAGGTGTATTAATGTGTGGTTTGTATGCTTAGTGTCTATCGCAGTTTTCAACAATATTTCAGATATGTAGCAGTGGTCAGTACTTCTATCCACGTTTTTCTTGATTGCCAGTGACTCATATAGCCAATATATCAAATCGTTCATTCATAATGACCGATTTATAAAAATGGGTGACTGGTTTCTTTGGTGTCTTTCGCCGTTTTCAACATTATTACAGATATTTAGCGGTGGTCATTGCTTCCATCCGTGCATTCCTAGGGTTTTTTTTACGTTCATGACGAAACACTCTTTGATCTCTGATCTTTTTCTATAATCTCCATTAAGGTCTACGGCCCCTAACTCTCATATTAAAAGACGGAAGCTGCCGAGATTGTCCGAATAGCTTTTACGAAAACGACGATGTTTACCGATGAGTTAGGGGCCATAAACCTTAAATAGACTTGACGAAATCGATACCGACCAGCCCGAATAGCTCAAATGACAGAGGGTGAGACTTGGTTTCGTCCTGTATCTTGCACTATAAGTTTCGTCCTGTATCTTGCGCAATAACTTTCGTCATGTATGTTGCACTATAACTTTCGTCCTGTATCTTGCACTAAACGCGTAACACAGCTAATGGCCTTCGGCGGTCGTCGCCCCATATAGGCACCGGTGGTGACGTTAAATATACGAAAATTAATCAATCAGACATCTATATCTGGCAAAGTCCTTATAAGAAATACATCAGAAGGTTATGGGATACAAGGAAATGGTTGCCGTCATTTTTCCAAATGCCACTTTTTCCTATGCAGATATTTAAAGGATAAAATCCTAAAATCGTATTGATACACTCTTTCAACGTCTCTGTAAAAAAATAAAGTTATTGGCTCCACATTTCGGAGCAATCTGCTATCTCATCTCTTTCAGCCTTATTATAAAGGTATGGACAAACAGCATAAATCAAGATCAGACAGCACAGAACGTGCAGTCTGATCTTAAATCTAAGCTGTCTGCTTTTAGATTTGTTAAGGTAATATTTCTGAGTTTTCAGCGGATTGTATTTTCAGCGGTCAAAAGAGGTCAGGTTCACATATTTGACGCTGACACAGTTAAAAGTCCGTTTAAGTTCTTAATTTAAAAATCTAGTTTGCCTCTTGTCTGAGATGATTTTCTCAATTTAGAATTCGAATTCAATTAGCGGTTCGTGAAGACGGATTGATTTCCGACTGTCTTTCTTTGAGTTCAAGTAGTTTCTCTGTTTTATTTAACTCTTTACCTGCTAAGCTCGAATCAATCACTTTTTTGGCGGCCAGTGTAGATCTAATATCAGACTGCACAGAACGTGCAGTCTGATCTTAGAAATACACTACTCGTATTTGTTATTGAGAAAAGTTTTCGGCGAAATGAATTATGAAATCGCTGTATTTTGAGTTTACGCTAATGTTGCATTTTTCTTTTTTCATTTGATTTTTAACTTTTAACCCTTTACAACACCACTCCGAGTTTTAAAGACCTCCACAAAGATGAGTTTGGAAAATATTGTGGAAAAAGGAGAAAATGCTAGTAACCAACATTTTCTCCTTTTCCCACATAGTTTTCTACCCTTCAAAAGGTACATTTCAGTTCTTGAGCCATCTTCAACCTGTTGTCTGCAAATGCTTTTAATTTGGAACAGTTTAAGATTTTGTCGTTTGGTAAAAAGTTAGCTCTTTGGCTGCTAAGCTGGACTTACTGACCTTTTGCGGACAATGTAGATCAAGATCAGACTGCACAGAACGTGCAGTCTGATGTTGGATCTACCCTGTCCGATAAGGAGATATTATTCCCCAAAACATAACTTTGAAATAGCAATATTTTGGTTTTCATAATCAAATTGAAAATTTTATTTTAGTTATTTAGCAGGATATAGGTTAAGGACTGAGTAACAAAAACAAGAAACGAAAATCAATTACTTTTGTATGGTATCTTGATATTTGATAACGCCAGACTGGTCAGGTACGTTAAGATTGTGTACAGCGATATTGCGGTAGAGTGAATCTAACAGGAAACGACAGAAATGACATCGAATTAGTCGTTTTAACTCTTCGTTACGAAGAGCCAATCAAAATTCGTATCAGTTGTGTCCTTCGTGATTGTAATATTAGTATTTTTTTGGTCAGTTATAACGATATTTAGCAGGTATGTCTCGTATTAGTCTGGCGTCTCGAAATATCGCAATTCTATAACCATGAAAAAGCTTAGTTCGACTTCAAGAGTGGTAAGCGAATGATATTTTTTTTTTGGTAATGAAGACTTACTACATAGAAAATATATGAAAACGAAGAATGATATTGTCTTGCAAAGACTTGGCCAAGTTTCAGATATCTCTCTTTAATACCAAAGAATGAAAAGCTTCAATGACACGGAGGAAGACATTTTTCCTTTTTCAACCCTTAGGCTGCTAAGCGCGACCCTCTGAACTTTTGCGGACAGTGTAGATCAAGATCAGACTGCACAGAACGTGCAGTCTGATCTTGGATCTACACTGTCCGATAAGGAGATATTATTCCTCAAAACATAACTCTGAAATAGCAATATTTGGATTTTTACTATCGAATTGAAAATTTTGTTTTAGTTATTCAGCAGGATAAAGGATTAATACAGAGTTGAAAGAGGAGAAAATGCTGGTAACCAGCATTGTATCTAAAGCTTTTAAAGACAAAAAACATTACTTAGTCTTGGGTCATATTCTATTTCGTCGTCTGCAATCGCTTTCAGTTTGAACTAGTTGTGTCGCTTTTGCACAGAGTCAAGGGATGGAAAATCAGCCGAAATAACAAGGAGTCGTCTTATTTCTTCTTGACGACAAGATGACAAGATTGCGGACGTGCTGGTGTAACTCGAGTACGAACAATTCCCGGGACGAACGTCATCGAGCCTGAAGAGGATGAGCACAGTAATTAGATTAGTTCTATAGTGCCATGTCATTAGATTATTCCTGTAAAATATATGTCAACAGGGGACCGGCGTCGATCTACTGGGCATCTATGTTAGGAGATGTCGTTATTGTATTTGATAAGCTGTAATCTGTCTTTTATTTAACTCTTTACCACAAAGTCCGGAGTTTTAGCGACCCTGAGGATTTGTTGTAATTGGTGTTAAACGCCGTTTTAACAGCTTAAGTCATATCACGACGTCAGTTCCACTAGGGCCAGTATTTACCAACCGTTCTTAAGAATATTCTCAGTCTTATTCTCCAAGATTTTCTAAATTAGAAGTAACACAACTCTTGATTGGCTAAACCAAATGGTTTAGCCAATCAGGAGTTGTGTTACTGTCAAATTTAGAAAATTGTGGAGAATAAGACAGAGAACGTTCTAAAGAATGGTTGGTGAATACGGGCCCAGGTTACGAGTCAAATACGCTTACTACTGAGCTACCCGAACGGGCTACAACACTGAGGAAATGGCCTGTTGAAAACCTTGTGTGAAAAGGAGATTATATTGGTAAGCAGCATTTTCTCCTTTTCCTACAAGGTTGTCTATACTTTCACAGACAATAACCTTCTTTTCAGCTGAATTTGATATGTCGTCTGCAAATGCTTTCAATTTGGACCAGTTTAAGATTTTGTCGGATTATACAAAGTTAACCTTTTTACAAGAGGTTCCCATAGTAGCTTAAAGCCATAAACTCTTTATCAAACGACAGAATATCGACTCGACCAAATTGAAAGTATTCGCAGACGACAATTTAAATGTTGATAAAATGACGATTTCTGTCTTTAATAGGGTAGAAAATATTACGGGAAAAGGAGAAAACACTGGTAACCAGCATTTTCTCTTTTTCCCAAAATGGTTTTCAAAAGTGTTCTCTTTCAGGGTCGTTGAATGTCGGAATTGTGTGGTAAAGGGTTAAATTAAGGGCTGTGGATTTGTCAAAGGGGAGAGAATGTATTAGAGAGCGATCCGCCGCCATATGCTATGGAAACTTTTACTAAAAATCATCTAAAATTAACTAAGAACAACGTCATTCATTTGACCGAGTTGCATATAGCCTGCAACACGCGGAAAGGGACATTCGGACATTTGCGTAAAGTGTCAGTCCGCGCAGTCTGATCCGAGACGACACTTTCCGACCGTGTGTGATTTTCTGTTTCACGCAAGTCTAATGTAGGACAAAATCTAGTGTTGACATAAAGTGCTGTCTCGGATTAGCCTGCGCGGATTGCGCAGGCTGATCCGAGACGACACATTCCGCAAATGTCCGAAAGTCGTTTTTCGCATGTTGCAGACCATTATGTGTAATAGACTTTGGTCACTTAAACAGCGCAACCCAAGTACTTGAATCATGCAAGGTGAAAAAAGGATTAACATCTGCAAAGATTATCGACCCAGGTCAGCAGTCCGCATAGGCTGATCTGGGTCGAAAGGTTTTACTGTTGGTCAATTTTCAGCATGTCCAAGGACCAGTCTATCCCGTGATTAAGTGGATTTTTAGACTAAACAGATTTTATAGATCCATAATTATGTGATGACTTGCTTGGTATCATTCATCACGGAGATGTATTAACCTTTTACCAAACAAGCCCTGGTTTTTACGACCCTGAGATAGAAGCCTTTTGAAAACATTGTGGGAAAAGGAGAAAATGCTGGTAACCAGCATTTTCTCCTTTTCACACAATGTTTTCTACCCTGCTGGAAACAATTTTCAATTTTTGAGTTACGTTTATTTTGTCGTCTGCAAGTGCTTTCAATTTGGACCAGTCTAAAATTTTGTCGTTTGGTAAAGAGTTAAACCCGGTTTTGCCAGAGCAACGCTTTTATAAAAGTTTAGGCATGTTTGTCTGTAGCTCGTAGTTTGAAACCAAGAGGTCAATGGTTCACTTCCCAGGTTAGACCCCCCCCCCCCTTACCTCCCCGAAGATAGATGTCAGTCGTTGCGACATGAATCATTCCTCTCTCGCTATCTCCTCGCTTAAAAATGTCTCGACGATGTTTATATGCAAAAGCGGTTTGAGGGTTAGAAAGAATATTTTTTCAAGCTCTGGTAACAAAAGCTACATAGGAAAGCATGAATTCGTGCACAGGTCGCTGCGACATAACTAAAGAACTGTTGAAAACAGCTTTGCATTCCAGTCTAGCGAAACATCAAAAGCGATAGTGAATCTACGCATTCTTAGCTGTCTGATCTCGATCTATGCTTTCTGTAAAAAGCAGTCCATGTAGCATGTACAGTACGGAAAGCCCACGACTGCAGATCATTAGATAGTCTGAAATGAAGGTTGCACAGTGATCCACTTGGCCTCCACGTCTAGACAACGTTAAGTGCGTGATGACATTAATCCTTAGGTTGGTAAGCGTCACTTAGTGAATTTTTGCGTACAATGTAGATACAAGATCAGACTGCACAGAACGTACAGTCTGATCTTGGATCTTCACTGTCCGATATGGTGATCTTTATTCTGGCGAAACAGAGTTTGATATAGGTATATTTTGGTGTTAAAGATCGGCCAGAAGTCTTCATATAATATATCTATCAGTTCAAGGGTTCAGAGATATAAACAGTATTAATTAATTCAAGCCCAAATGGACTGTAATTTCATGATCTGTGCATTGAGTCACGACTCGCGATTGATTGATAATGGCGGACCGAGCACTTGTAGTTCTATCGGTAACGCATATAGGGTAGTAGTACCGGTATTCGAGGGGTTGTGAGCTTAAATTCCGGCGGCTGGCCGCAGATTGTGTTCCTTTTTCGACGGCTGAAATTCGCGATCCAGTGACACTCAGAAATGAACCATGCTCTGGCAAAAGGGGCTTAATGCATCTCCGTGATACATGATACCCAAGCAAGTCATCACATGATTATAGATCCATACTAACCACTTTTTTTAAGTAACCGACTGAATCATTAGGTACACTGGTCCTTGGACATAACAGAAAATTTACCAATATCGAAAAGTTTCGGCACAGGTCAGTCTGCGCGGACTGCGCAGGCTGACCTGGATCGACACTTTTCGCCCATGCGCTAAGCCCCCTTTTCGCAGAGCATGGCCCATTTTATTTTTATCACATAGGCTCGGCTAAACAATCGGACAATACAGATAAATAGAAGCAGAGACCCCTGGTTTTGAAGCCCTCTACAATACCCACCAGGCTACCAAGCTTGGTCCGCCATTTTTCTGTTTTGCCGAAATATTTGCGAGAGGGCTCTGTTGCAAAACGCAGAAAGATCAAAACACGTGTAAGAACTCCGTTTCGGTCCGCACTCCTGTTTTATTTATTTATTTATTGCAGAGAAAAAAGAAATGGCCAATATTTTTGTGACGGCAGCTTTTATTGGATAATGTTACACATAGTCGTACAGGGATATCGTTACACCGCCATTTGCCTTCGAATATTCTACGAAAAAAAAAAGCCAATTATTTAGACAGGCAAAATTACGTAATATTTAGTTACTGAAATACGTTATTATCTATCATTCCTTTGACCCTTTATGCTGCTGGAGTTTGATTATCAATGGAATTATTATTTAGATTTGTTGATTTAAATACTTGACATGCACAGTTTCTCTTGTTTTGTACATACATTAAGCTCAGACAGCTTTCTGGGTTCAATGTAGATTAAAATCAGACTGCACAATACGTGCTGTCAGATCTCTGATGTTTAAAATACAGTCAGCTATACTTTTTTTTAACCATCAAAGCACCTTTTACAAACAAAGTTGCTTTTGTGGCTAAAGTAAATCAAGATTAGACTCCACAAATCACGAAGTCTGTTCTCCCGATCTTTAATCTGCACAGTCAGCTATCTTTCTTATATAACCCATAAAGTGCATTTCACTAAACATGCAGTCTGATCTTTAATCTACACTGTGTGCTTTTCCAAACACTACAGACTAAAAAAAAAAAACATCATAATATTGTAATTATTTTGGTCATGATTCCATGCTGAAACTGTCTGCTGGGTTTATTCGACGCTGCAAGGGTAACATACTGACAAAGATGACCTCGAAATCTCAGTACGTTGGGTTTTGTTTTCCTAGTCGAGAAAATCGCTTCTTGTTTATATGGCCTGCAATATGCGAAAAGAGGCATTCGGACATTTGCGTAAAGTGTTGTCTCGGATTAGCCCGCGCAATCCGCGCAGGCTAATCCGAAACGACATTTTCCGTTTTTATGTAATTTTCTGTTTTGCGCAAGTCTACTGTAGCACAAAATCTAATGTAGTCGTAAAGTGCCGTCTCGGATTAGCCTTCACGGACTGCGCAGGCTGATCCGAGACGACACTTTACGCAAATGTCCGAATGCCCCTTTTCGCGTATTGCAAGCCATATTATTATGGATCTTTAACCGTTTCCGATGCGATATCCCGTGTAGAACGAATATTAGGACGAAAACTTTTGAAAATATTGGTTCATAATTATAATTATATAATACTTTCTCATTTTGCCACAATATATTATAATCTGTCTCAAATGAATTTCATCATTTGTTGCCCTGTTTAATTTGCCGTCTGCAAATGCTTTCAATTTGGACCACGCTAACATTCTGTCGTCTGTAAAAAAGTTAACCACTAACATAACAATTAGCATAAACCTTTATGTGAACTTTGGAGATTTGTTAGTTTACATTTACTTTACTGTTTTGACATTTAAAGCGCTTCGCCCTTACTGCGCTAAATAAATATTTTTGTACTAATCAATAAAACGGAGACTCATATTTTTTCCCCATTTTCATGGCTTATCAGTCCTTATCTGTGTAGAATAGGCCTACCGATAACCCATCTGACAGTGTAGATCCAAGATCACATAGTATTTCCTTTGCGATATGCTCTTGATCTGCATCCCTCAGTTCAGAGTATGTAATATTACAGTTTAAACATATTTATTTTACATCGATTGAGAAACAAGTTCTTACAACCTATACTTATCTCTCTCGATTCTGCTTCCTAGGAAGTACACCAGTACTCGCGCCGAATGTGTGGGCCAATGAACAATCCCAAAGTTGACACCCGCTCCTAGGTATCGAACTCGGGACCCTATGGCTACGAGGCTGATGCTCCACCTCACGACCACGGACTCCACTATGTAATATTATATGTTATGCTCTGGCAAAAGGGGGGGGGGGTTTAATGTTAATGCTTTTCCGTGAAACAATATACCAAGCAAGTCGTCACATCATTATGGATCCATAAAATTCATTTTTCCAACAAATGACTGAATCTTGGGGTAGAATGGTCTTTTAAAATCCAGAAAATTTAAAAATATCAAAAAGTTTCGACCAAGGTCAGCCTGCATGGACTGCGCAGGCTGACATGGATCGACACGTTTTGCACATGCACTAAACTCCCTTTTCCTAGAGTAAGGCCCATATATTTTCACCGTGAAAAGGGTTTGTGTTCCCGTCTGTTGAGCACTTCAAAAACCGTTACAATGTAAAAATAGCACATACATTAGTGTGTTTTCTGATATTTATGTAACCAGTAAATTTGTTGAAACTTTCGAAGAAAGAGGTCAGACTCCTTAAAACTCTTCATAAATAGCATACAACACGCGAAAAGGGGCATTCGGCTATTTCCGTAAAGTGTCGTCTCGGATCAGCCTGCGCAGTCCGCGCAGGCTAATCCTAGACGACACTTTACGGCTATATTAGATTTTGCCCAACAGTAGACTTGCACAAAACAGAAAATTACATAAAAACGGAAAGCGTCGTCTCGGATTAGTCTACGCGGACTGCTCAGGCTGATCCGAAACGACACTTTACGCAATTGTCCGAATGTCCCTTTTAGCGTGTTGCATGCCAAATATAAACAAATAATGAGGATGCTCTGTGAAAAGGGGGTTTAAAGCGTCTTTGTAATGCATTATACCGTGCAATGCTTTAAATAATATGAATTCAGTTCGCTCTAAAAGCTGGCTGAATCATAAAGTAGACTGGTCTTAGACATGCAGATCGTATACAGGTAGCAAACAGTTTCGAACCAGGTCAGGACCGTACAAGAGCGCCTTTTCACAGAGTATGGCTCATTCTGATTATAAACTCGACCCCTTTCGACCGCCGAAACTACAGTCCACTAAAACTTAGAAATACTTTTATTTTATTGCCTTGACTAAACTAGCAGACGGTTTAGATTCATGGTCAGATTGCACAGAATGTGCAGTCTGATCTCGGATTCATACCTTCCACAAAAAGCCCTGATGTTTTTTACATCGTCTGTGAAACAGGTTCTTGTATCTGATATTTATCACTCTCGAAGAATGTTGCCTGGAAATCTAAACCAGCACTCGTGCCAGGATGTGGGTTGTGCCGGTGGTTGATCCCGCTCATCAGAGCATTCGAACAACTAGAAATAGGTGTGTCAGAGACTCGGATGCCCCCTTTTTAAAAACCAAAACTGTATCTTCATATCACAATTCTGCTGAGCAGGATGTAAAACTGGGTTGAACAGTAAATTTAAACATTTGACCTTCAACTGTGACCTTGACCTTGGGCGTATCGAAACTTTTCGCATGACACTAGTACTTGTTAAGGAGAACAAGTGTGCGAAGTTTTTTTGAAATCCATTGATAAATGTAGAAGTTATGCTCCGGACAAGGTCAATTTAAACATTTGACCTTCAACTGTGACCTTGACCTTGGGCGTATCGAAACAAACTTTTCGCATGACACTAGTACTTGTTAAGGAGACCAATTGTGCAAAATTATTTTGAAATCCATTGATAAATGTAGAAGTTATGCTCCGGACAAGAATGGGACACACACACTAACACACGCACGCACACACAAACATACACACACACAGACGGACACAGGTAACTCTATATGCCCCCCCCCCCCATTTCATGGCGGGGGCATAATTAATATTCGATGTCAGAGGCAGAAGCTCTACCCCTATACTGTTATCTCACTGTTGTCTTTCTGCTGGTGTTTTCTTTTCTCCCTTGTTCAGTTATTGCATCAGAGAGAGAGAGACAGAGACACAGAGACAGACAGACAGAGAGGGACGGGCGGGCGGGCGGACGGACGGACAGACAGACAGACAGACAGACGTGGTGCGCAAAGGGAAACGATTTCAAAACCCTTTCAATAGCATTGTGTAGCATAAACCTCTAATTGTACTCACAGAAGGGCAAAGGTTACTACACAGGGGAATAAAAACTTATTACGAACATGAATATGTATAAGCAACCTGCTAACTGATCCACTGATCTCTATCTGTATAGCACTGATTCACGTGATAAAATCTGCTTTACCGGGGATCGTTAACTCGCTCAGCGCCAAATCATCAAACTTCACCTCTTTCCACGGCTGAAAATACAATCCAGCGGCGTAGCTGCCAGTAGGTAAAAAGGCAGTTGGCTAAAAACAATAAAAAAAAAAGACATCACCACAGGCCAAACAGATTCTATAATTCAAACATTTTCCAGGGTAGGATCCCAGACCTTCCTGGGATATTGCTTTACCCTTTCTCGGCACTTTCTGCCTCGGGTAATACCATCGGTATTCCGTATTTACCATCGGTATTCCGTACACTTATTTTGGGCTAGCAAAGTCCGTGCAATTCCACTAAAACTAAAGTGGATTTTTTTTTTTTGTATCTTATAGCCTATCTGATTTTCATCAGAAAGGATAGAAAACATTGTGGGAAAAGGAGAAAACTTTGGTTTCCTAACCAGTTTTTTTCTATTTTTCCCAATATGTTTTCTAAATCCTATTATCACCCATCCTCGGTGACCCAGTTTCGATTCATTCTGTAATCGCCCCTGGGTTATTTCGCTGGCGTTTCCTCGTTCTCATGAATTATTCATGAAGCATTTTGATAGGTGATCTCAGTTTTTCTTTGAGAAAATTTAAACTTTTTTTATCACAAATAAGCATTCATTTCTATTTTTACTTGTCGATATCCAATCACATCATTCGTTGCAAATCAAGCTTAGCGATACTTTAGATATGGCGGCGCCCATCAACACCACAATCGAGAAGCGTTTAAAAGAGATTTTCGGCCTAACACCAAAAGATTGTCAGTTTAAATCGCACACAAAGATCGATAGTGTCTTCCTGTATTGCAGAATGGTATATCTCACAGGAGACAAGCACGCCGACGGCCGCCATATTTGTTGACAACCTCGGGTTTTTTCCAGGGTTATTTTTAGTAACGGAAGAATTGAAATTATCCTCTCTACAAGAGATTATCATTATGTTATCGATCATTCGATTGGCTATTAGGGTACTTCCCGACCATATGAATATTCATAAGAAATGACGATTTGCTAGTCAATTTTCCAAGGGGTATGCATGGAGAGTAACGTAATGCTTCAAACCTGGGTTCCGAGGATGATTATCACCAGGGTCGTTAAAACTCGGGATTGTGTGGTAAAGAGTTAAACCTTTATCCCGTGTATGTCCGTACATCTTAAAGATACATCTTCACTCGTTTTCATCCGGTTATTTAACCGTTTTTTTTTTATTCTATGAAACTATAACCACTCTTGTATCTTCATGCCAAATATTGCCCCTGATGGTTGCAAGGTTGCACAGATTACGGCAGATAGAAAATGCATGTCATTCTATTGCGGCTACCCATAGACATAACAACCACAGTTTCTGGTTTAAATCGAAGACAAATCCCTACAGTTTCTTTACCCCATACACCTTATATTGATTTTTTATCTACGTTTACACAGCTGACTAGATTATAACACCATCAAGTTTCAACAGCGTTTGTTTACTCTCTGGCTGTAAAGATGTCTCTTTAAAGTAGATCTGCTTTTTCCATACACAAAGCGAGACGATCTCGAGGCAATCAATACCGAAACGACAAGAACGAAAAAAGGAAATATCATCATTTTTTTATGCTGTTTTCGAGTTTCAAAGGTATGTTAAAACAGCATTCACAGGATAATTAATGCGGTCTAACGATTGGTAAAAGATTTATCTTTGTCTCTTGTCGAAGAACTCTGGACGAAACCGTAAAAAATGAAACGCGGAAGACAATTACTCACAGGCATAATGCTAAAAATAGGTTTTTCCCAATAAGGACCATCACAGATGCATTGTCTCAGGTGTTAATTAAGTGTTAAAAGCGGTTATTTTCTTAGACAAGAGAGGAAGATGACTTTTTACCACCTAATTATTCAATCCAAGTTAGAACGGATTTCTAGGTCACATTTATTCTTTAGAAATAAACCATGCTCTGTGAAAAGGGGGTTTTTAAAATGCATCACCGTGATCCATCCTACCAAGCAAGTCATCACATAATTATGGGTCTATAAATTCCATATAGTGCAACACTCAACTGGATCTGGGGGTAGAATAGTCCTTTGACATGCAGAAAATTGACCAATGGCAAAAAGTTTTGATCCAGATCATCCTGCGTGGAATGCGCAGGCTTACCTTGGTCAATACTTTTTGCAGTTGCATTAAGTCCCCTTTTCGCAGAGCATGGCTCAAATCCTGAATTCTTTCTGACCCAATTATGTAAATTCGACATCTTTTGACGGCTGAAAATCCAGTAAAAGCGAGAAAGATCCTTTATTTATTTGATAGATCTCACTAAACAATCGGATAGTATAGATCAAAGATCAGACTGCATGTTCTGTGCATTCTTATCTTGCTCTTTGCGATTCTCAAAATCCTCGTTTTTGCCTATGGTGCAGACAGGGTTTCTGCGAAATAAATGAAATGAAAATTTCTACCCAATATTAAAAGCCCAAATATAGTGCTTTCTAAGATCTTTTTGTTGCAGAGAGTACCACGTAGAACCAAGATCAGACTGTATGTTCTGTGCAGTCTGATCTTGGTCTACATTGTCGGTAAAAGCGCCTGGAGCCGTGCAATTCAATTTTATTTATTTGTGTTTAACTGCTTCTTTCACAAGCATTGAATGTATAGCCTAAATATCTTATGCTGACAGCGTTTTTTTTTTTAAATCGGAATGCAGAGAAATCGTAGCCAGCTGATCTGCCCTCTTTAAGTTATAACAATTCTAAAGGTGAAAGACGAATGGTTGCTTGGTTGCATTGACTTAGATCAGCCCTCGCAGAATCGCACAAAATCATTTATTTCCTTCATTACTGTAAAAAAAAAATCCAGTCGAAAATAGGAGAGACGTGGACCACAGTAGACATTCAGAAACAGAAAAGTAGAGATTTAGAAAGATTCATTAATAATGTGACATAAACCAAATTAATACCTACCTCTTTGATCGCCATTGATGACGTAAGGAGCTTATGACCATGCTGTCTGATCTTGACTCTACACGCACATTTTGTCTGTTTTCGGAGTAGCTGTAGAAGCTGGTATTTGACCTTTTCTTGGTATTAGTCGCGATTTGATAAAGATTTATTTCAGACAGACAGAGTGACGGGGATGTAGAGCGGGCTATTAAAAGATTTTTATAATCCTACCAATTTATAAAATATTTTAGAAACTGTGTAGGGCAATAGTTTCACCAATAATGGGTATATAATTGAAAAGTGAGGAAAAAAAATCTGTCCTTTTTTTTTTAGCTCACCTGAGCACGAAGTGCTCATGGTGAGCTTTTGTGATCGTGCTGTGTCCGTCGTGCGTCGTGCGTCTTTCGTCGTCCGTCGTCAACTTTTACCTTGTGTACGCTCTAGAGGCCACATTTTCAGTCCGATACTCATGAAACTTGGTCAAAATGTTTGTCTTAATAATGTCTCAGGCGAGTTCGAAAATGGTTCAGGTCGGGTCAAAAACTAGGTCACTAGGTCAAATTTTAGAAAAACCTTGTGTATGCTCTAGAGGCCACATTTTCAGTCCAATGCTCTTGGGAGTTGTTCTGAATGTTTGTCTTGATAGTATCTCGGACGAGTTAGAAGATAGGTCAGGTCGGGTCAAAAACTAGGTCACTAGGTCAAATTTTAGAAAAACCTTGTGTATGCTCTAGAGGCCACATTTTCAGTCCAATACTCTTGAAACTTGGTCAGAATGTTTGTATAAATAATATCTCAGACGAGTTTGAAAGTGGGTCAGGTTGGGTCAAAAACTAGGTCACTAGGTCAAATTTTAGGAAAACCTTGTGTATACTATAGAGGCTACATTTTCAGTCCAATGCTCCTGAAAGGTGGTCAGAATGTTTGTCTTGATGATATCTTGGACTAGCTTGAAAATGGGTCAGGTCGGGTCTACAACTAGGTCACTAGGTCAAATCTTAGAAAAACCTTGTGTACGCTCTAGAGGCAACATTTTTAGTCCAATACATTTGAAAGTTTGTCAGAATGCTTGTCATAATGATATCTGGAATAAGTGTGAAAATGGGTCAGGTTGGGTCAAAAACTAGGTCACTAGATCAAATCTTAGAAAAACTATGTGTACGCACTAGAGGTTACATTTTCTGTCCAATACTCTTGAAACTTGGTCAAAATATTTGTGTTGATGATATCTTGCATGAGTTTGAACATGGGTCAAGTGGGGTCTAAAACTAGGTCACCAGATTTAATCATTGAAAAGCCTTGTTTACACTGCATAGGCTACATTTTCAGTCCAATAATCTTGAAATTTGGTCAGAATGTTTGTCTTGGTAAAGTCTTAGACTAGTATGAAAATGGGTCATGTTAGATAAAAAAAACTAGGCCACTAGGTCAAATCTCAGAAAAAAACCTTCTGTATACCCTATAGGCCACATTTTCTCTCAAATACTCATGAAAGGTGGTCAGAATATTTGTCTGGATAATTTCTACATGTTTGAAAATAGGCAATACTGAGTTTAAAAGTCGGCCACTGCGAAAAATTCTTGAAAAAGCTTGTGCACACTCTAGAGGCCATGTTTGTAAGTCCAATACTAATGACTGTTTGTCAGAATGTTTGTCTTAATATCTCGGAAGAGATTGGAAATGGGTCATCTTTGATCAAAAGGCTCAGGTGAGCGACTTCAGGGCCATCATGGCCCTCTTGTTTAAAGTAGTACCTAGCCTCTTAAGGTATTTTCAGATAGAAAAAAGAGGAATTTGTTGTAGTTATCTGTGTTTTACGAGAAAAAAAAATTGTGGTACAAAATATGGAAAAGGTCCCTAAAAGTAGCACATCAAAGACAGTGATGTACACAGGGCACGGACCTTTACCAAACGACAAATTTTTAGACTAGACCAAATTGAAAACATTTGCAGACGGCAAAATTAAATTAAGTGGGACCAAAAAAATGAAACTTGCCTTTTGAAGACGAAAAAACGTGGAAACAGGAGAAAATGCTGGTTACAAACATTTTCTCTTTTTCTTACAATGTAACAAGGCAGCCTTCCTCAAGGTTTTTAAAGCTCAGGATTGCGTGGCATCGGGTTAATTAAAACCTAGATCTTATAGCTTTATTGGGAAATAATGATAAGGAAGCTAGATACGCCTGTTATATAAGTCTATTAAAGCTCACGCAATGTTTTCAGGGCCTGTATTCACCAACCATTCTTAAGATATTTAGTCTAATGTTGAAAAAAATTCTAAATTTGAAAATAACACAACTTCTGATTGGCTAAACCATGAAAGTAACACAACTTCTGACTGGCTAAACCATTTGATTTAGCCAATCAGATGTTGTGTTACTTTCAAATCTAGAAAATTCTTCTTGAGAATTAGACAAAGAATTTTCTTAAGAATGGTTGATGAATACATACACGCGCCACTCGTGAAAATATTACCGATGATGTTCACTCGATGAAATAAATTTCAATCTTTCACCGAAAAAAACAAATATTCTATTTATTTCATGCTTTTAACTCTTTCTGGGGGGAACTTAATCAAAATCCAGTACAGTTCTTTTCGGTTATTCCCCGTGGCGTACCCCCTCCGCATAGCAACGCATAGCAACGCATTACAATATTACCTCAAGCGCGAGAAATGTAAGGTAAATTACGTCATATTTCCATCTGGTTGTGAGGCACGCGCATTTTACCTAGGTAACTAGTGTGCGGGAACAACTGTTTTCGTCTTCAACTGAAGAGTTAGAATATAAAAATCGGTATTTTCACTGGTCGTAACCATGAAATATCGAAAAATATTTCACCGATATTTCTCGATAATCTACCAGAAAGCATGAAATAATGACCTAGATTTCTTTTCCTGAATTTATACTCTCTATGGTAAGAAAACAGAACAGAATAGGATTTTATGGGGAACACCTTCATAGTGATCTATCCAAGTATGTGCCTCTTGAAACAAACTTGATACAGTTGTCTTTTAAACAGTTATTTTGCAATCATAAGAATGCATCAAGGTTTCGTTTTTTAAATATGGAAAAAAGAGCAAATGCTAGTCTAGAGCAAATCTAATATTTGTCACTATGTTTTCAAAAGAGGTCGTCTGCATGACAAAAACTGTTCTCTACAGAAGATGATAAATGGCCAATCCAAATGAAATAGACCATTGGCTGCTCTTGTCAAGAGTGAGTGTCTTTGGGCAAGACACATACTATCCCCAACCCTTTCTGAGGAAGTACATGTAAATTGAATTCCAAATCTTATTGACTTTGAGCCCGAATAACGTTTTTTTTTTTTTTGGGTGGGTGGGGGGGGGGGGGGGGTTAGATGGGAGAGAGATTTTATACAATATAATTATCATGAGTGGACAAGCAAAAAAACGTAAAAATGACATTGAGCAATGACGAAATTATATCTACCGACTAAGAGTGGCAGTAAACAAATAGCTCTGTACTGTACTAAAAAGCTACGTTCAATGTTTCAATAAACTACCGACATGATAAGTCTCATCGGAGATCGTTTCGGTTTGATATAGACATTGCGCAAATATCATCACCACCAAGTAACTTTGATTATTTGCCTGGCTCCGTTTGATTAATAATCCTTGCGAACGCTTCATCAATTGGCGGGAGAGATTCGGCTTATTTATGACGGAAGGAAATAGCTCTGATGTGTAAAATAAACCTTTAGCAGTCTGGAGGCCGACTTAAAGATACCTTTTGCGGACACTGTAGATCCAAGATCAGACTGCACAGAACGTGCAGTCTGATCTTGGATTTACAATGTCCGAGGACAGGGTTTATTCTCCAGCTGAATCATTGGAATTGCATTTTTATGGTAAATTCTGCTCTTTAGAAAAAGCGTATAAATAAATAATATGCAGGTATTATACAAGGGTCTCCCAGCTTTTAAACTTGTAATAAGTAAAATTACGTAAGAAATTAATTCAATCCTTCACTCAGACGTTGCTTCTCTTCATCACAATCCTTTGCTGTATACTTACGACTTCTTACATCGCTCGTACAGTAGCCAATTTCTTTTCAAACATTTGAGGATCGCTAAAAAAGTTTGATTTCTTGCATATACATATACCCCCGGGGGTTGAAGCATTTCTTTTAAGTATTTGTGACTTAGTCCGACGATTACAATCAATGCACCAGCTACGCAATGTATAGTGGTTGTAGGTGGTCCTTCATGGCTATGGAGTTAAGATAGTAAATTAGCAACACAGGGGTCCTGAAATCGATCCTCTCCCAAGGCACTTTGGTTTTTTGTAGAAGAGTTTTTGGGCAGACACCTTAGAGTTCAGGCCTGGTACTAGTACTACCAGGAAAACGGAGAAATAAGTGAGCTGTCGCAGTAATGTGACTCAAAAATGTTGGACGTGGCATAAGAGACCAATCGGCTCAACCGATCGATTAATCAGTCGGTCAATTAATCGAATTCGACTGATTTTAATCCTAAGTTAGGGTTTGTTGTGACCCCTGATTGTAAGTTTGTAATCATAAGAATGCGTTGGACCCTGGGCCGGAATATCTGCTCAAAATGGGACAGTTTGTGGAGTTGTTATTGAATAAGTAATGAAAAATGTGGAAGAAGGAAAAAATTGTGCTTACCAGGCTGTCTTCCTTGGGTTGGAAAAAGACAGGATTGTTACAGAGTACAGGGTTGATTTTAATCAAGTATTGCAGGGACGTGGAGATATACGTCTCTTTTTTGAAATAGATCTGAAGAATGTTGGATTCAAAGAAATTGCAATTTGTAATTTAGCTCTTAAGCCGCAATCTAAATGAGTCGCGTTTTGGCAAAAGGGGGCTTTATGAATCTCCTTGATACGTTGTATCAAGCAAGTCATCACATAATTATGGATCCTTAAAAAAAAACATTTTTCTAACAGCGATTTGAATCCTGATGTAGAATGGTCCTTGGACATGCAGAAAAAATTACCAAAAGCGAAAAGTTTCGACTCATGTCAGCCTGTGCGGATTGCGCAGGTTGACAAAGGTCATTTTTTTCCCCCAGATGCATTAAACCCCTTTTTCAAAGAGCATAGCTGATATGAATTTGTCGCTTTTTTTTTTTGCAAATGCTAAAACAATACAATTCTTTTAAAAACGGAGATGTTTTATTTTTTCACCTTTTTTGTAAGAAATGTGAAATCAAGTAGTTGATAGCGTGCATTTAACCCTTAGGCTGCTAAGCACGACTCACTGACCTTTTGCGGACAGCGTAGATCAAGATCAGACTGCACAGAACGTGCAGTCTGATCTTGGATCTACACTGTCCAATAAGGAGATATCATTCCCCATAACATACCTCTGAAAAAGCAATATTTGGGTTTTCACTAACGAACTGAAAATTTCATTTTAATTATTTAGCAGGATAAGGGTTAAGATGGGCTTGCATGATCTATGGAGTCTTGTCTTGCTCTACGCCGTTCACACGAGCTACTTACATGTACGTTGCCAATGACAACGAAAGTGTTCTGTTTTCTGAGAGGAAGTAACGCAGCCGTATTAGTTGATTAAACTGATCATATTAAATCAGTCGGTAGTGCTAATCCGTAACTAATTATATGTGTACACAACAGGTTTAAAAAAGACATTTTTACCTCAGCTTTTTCGAAGAAAACGTCGAGTTATTGTCGTAATCCTGGTGTCTTCATCGACGTCGTGTTGCAAAAACTTTGACAGTTTATAGTATATCTGTCATTACTGAAGATATTTACTTCAAACTTGGACCAGTTGTTAACTATGAAAAAGGGTTAGGGTTAGGGTTTAGGGCAGGTAACCATCAAAGTATTTTTTAACACATTTATGTCCCATTTTCGATATAAATTTTTCAATAAACTTTGACATTATCTCTGTCAGTACAGGATATTAACTTCAAACTTGGAGATTTTATTCACCATCGAAAAGGAACCCATACAACAGAGGCAGGTAACAATCAAAATATCTTTATATAATTGTGCCTTTTTTTACTTAGAATTTTCACTAAAAGCAACTGCAGCCGAGCGTTAGCACCTGCATGTGGTGCTCTTGTTTTAAACTTTTTCAGCGACAAACCTTTCAAATCAACTCAACCTTTTCGACAGCTGAAAAAAACAGTCAACTGGAACTGAAAAAAAAGTTTATTCTCGGCTCTTCTTATGAAATAGAGGGTGTAGATCCAAGATTAGACTGCTCGTGTGCATAAACTTTGTGAGAACTATACATCTTCTGACTATTTCATAATGAAGGCTTTAACTGGGCGCTAAGAAACATGCAGTTACAAAAATAATGAACCATGCTAAATAACTGAATTGAAATTTTCAATTCGATATTAAAAACCCAAATATTGATATTTCAAAATAATGTTTTGGGGAATAATATCTCCTTATCGGACAGTGTAGATGTAAGATCAGACTGCACGTTCTGTGCAGTCTGATCTTGATCTACAGGGTGTTTCATAATATGTGATACACTTTAAACCAAAGGTCTCTTTTATGTTAGAATGTCCGTAACAGTGAAAAATGTACCATATTAAAGGGAAATGCTGTCCAATTTTATAAGTGTAGTTTTACCCATTACACTTACCTATAAAATATTTAAGCAACGTTTACAGGGTCCGTTTACATCATGTACTCAAAATGACGTCCATTATGGCGTCGCACCATCTCCACACGTTTCATGAAATTTATCATCACATTATTGCACATGTCACTGGTTATCTTTCTGATTTCACGTCTGATGGACAGTTTAAGCTCCTCTGTTGATTTCGGCTGCACTTTGTAAACTCTGTCCTTGAGATGACCCCAAAGAAAGAAATCCAAAGGACTGAAATCCGGAGAGTGGGGTGGCCAACGGCGTTCCGTCTTCAGAGAGATGAATCGTGTGTCAAATGTTTTTCTAAGCCATTCAAGAACTCTCTGTGCGGTGTGTGGAGCGGCACCGTCTTGTTGGAACCATGTTTGTGTCATGTTTGTGTCATATCAAACCCTTTCCAACGGAGTGCAGGCAGGAACTTGTATTTCAGAAGAGACAAGTAGCGTTCACTGTTGATGGTCTCGGTGTTTCCGTCTTGATCTTGGAAAAAGAATGGCCCAATTATTCCTGTAGAGCTAATGGCTGCCCATACCGTTACTTTCTCAGCATGACATAGTTTCTCTACAAAAATGCCTGGTCTGACATCTGACCAGTGGCGATGGTTCTGTTTGTTTAACTGTTGATCCAAGAAGAAGTGAGACTCATCACTGAACCATACGTTTTCAAGAACCTCAGCATTGTATGTCATCCAAATGGAAAAATCAAGACGTTGGTTGACATCACTGTCTTTCAGATGTTGGAGCACTGGTATTGTATAGGGTGTTAGTTTTAGATCGAACCTTAGAGCCCTGTACACACTTGTCACACTGGAGGGATTTGTAACATCAGAAAGAACACTTCTTACCGACCTCTGTGGTATTTTACTAATCACCTGCTTCACCTCTGCAACATTCTCGTCATTCCTGCTCGTCCTGGGGCGACCCTGATTATTGTGTTTCTGGTCCAGTACACTTCCATGCTGCTCAAACCTTTTTACTACTCTGCTTACTTGTAGCCTGGTCACCCTCCTATCGCCAGGGTACAGTTGCCTCATTCTTTTGGTTACAGCTATGATAGAACGGTGTTCATAGTATAATTTTATGATATCCTGACATTTTTCCATGGACAACGCCATCTTGAAAATAACAGTTAATAATGACGTCATATACACGTATGACGTCATAACGTCAACGTCTTCCCGTAATTTACGTTGCATACAAAATGGTGAAGTGTCTAGTTTATTATAGTACAAGCATTGTGTTTATAACTATAGTATCAGTGAAGCAACAATTATTTGAAAGTGTATCACATATTATGAAACACCCTGTACACTGTCCGCAAAAGGTCAGCGAGTCGCGCTTAGTAGCCTAAGGGTTAATGTATCTCCGTGAAGCATTTTTCTATGCAAGTCAACTTATAATTGTGGGTCTATAAAATCCATTTTGTCTAATATCCGGCTCAATGTTGGTGTAGAATAGTCCTTTGACGAGCAGAAAATTTACAGGAAGCAGATCAGCCTGTGTGGACATGTGCAGGGGACCTGGGTCGAAACTTTTTGCAGATGAATTAAACTCCCTTTCCACAGAGCATGGCTCTAATGTCATACCTTGCATTGTTAAAAAAAATGAAAATCGTCAGCCATTGATAAAAACCTGAGTACTGCAATCTTAAAGTTCTTCTTGTCGGAAACATCCAAAGGTATTGGACAGTTTAGATCAATTACCAGACTGCACACTGGCTGAGCCACGGTAGCGTACAGAACCTGAGACTGGGAATTCCCTAGTTCAAATCCCCAGCTCGGCAAATCTTTTTCCATAGATTGACGATATTCATTGCGACAGGATTCATTCTTTTCTCACCACTGATCATTGTTTTGACGCCGGTTATATGGAGAAGCAGGCAGTGGTTTGGAAAGAATATTGTGCGTAGTACTGCGAAAAGAAACTCAAGGAAAGTATCGATAGGCGCACTGGCCGCCGCAATAAACCTGAAATGCTGTTGAAAACGGAGTTAAACACCATAAAATATATCAGTTCAATCAACTGATAAGCCATGCCCGCAGAAACACACTGAGTCACATTTAACTGTTTATCAAACATAAAAAATTTAAACTTGTCCAAATCGAAAGCATTTGCAGATCACATATTAAATTTGACTCAAAAATTTATTTTTGTTCTGGAAAGGGTAGAAAACATTGTGGGAAAAGGAGAAAATGCTGGTTACCAGCATTTTCTCCTTTTCCCACAATGTTTTCAAAAGCTTTCTTTCTTAGGATCGTTAATAGTGGGGATTGTGTGTTAAAAGGTTAACAGACCAAGGGTTAAAGAAAGGTTTCTGGAAGCCCTATAGTACCATCTTGTGTATAAAAATCCTTGTAATTCCCATAATCTTTATGGTACTTTATATGCTGAAGAGCTATCGTTCAACAATTAATAAGAATCAAAATAAAATAATACTTGAGAGAAATATAGACTCCATTCTATTTTCATTGAAAATGCCTTTTTGACCTCTAGACAAGACATGTTTTACTTTTTATTTTGGAAAAAAAGAGGCATAACCATGAATATCTCTCTGAGTCATTCTCTGTGAAAAGGGGGTATAATGCATCGGCAAAAAGTATCGACCCATGTCAGTCGGCGCAGTCCGCGCAGGCTGGCATGGGTCAATGCTTTTTCCTACATTTGTAAATTTTCTGCATGGCAAAGGACCCTTCCACCTCCAGATCCAGTTGAATGTTAGACAAAAATGGATTTTATGGATCTATAGTTATGTGATGACTTGCTTGATATAATACATCACGGAGATGCATTAAACCCCCTTTTGTCAGAGCATGACTCAACTGCTTGTCTTCTTTTTAACTCTTTCATATATAAAATATAAATACAAATATATAAACTCGACCTCTTTCGAAGGCTGAAGGTTCAACCCAATCAAACTCAGAAAGATTTTTATCTTACAGAATTGGCGAAATACGCCGACGGTGTATATCCAAGATCAGAGTGCACGTTCTGGACAGTCTGATCTTGATCCATGTTCGCCCGCAAAGTCCACTGTTTTCTCCTATGGCGTTCATAGGTCTAAACAGACATAATTATTTTGCAGACAATGTAGATTAAGACCAAACTGCATAGAACATGCAAGTTCTGTGCAGTTTTGAACTTGATGTCAGCAGACTGAGTCGCTAAAACTATCACGGGGGTGATGTCTTTTAAAATTTAATCACTACCTTGATTTTCTTTTTCTATCTTTTTCAGACTTGTGATAGTTGGATTTTCAACAAAGATTAAACCATGTACGAAGGTCGTTGGATTGTAAGTCTACTTTTTTTATTTTTAATAGCTTTCATGTTCCTCTTTCCTATCAATCGTTTCCGTTTTCGGTAGATGGGCCTACTACCACAGATTCCTATGCACTTACAGATGAAAGAGAGAGAGAGAGAGAGAGAGAGAGAGAGAGAGAGAGAGAGAGAGAGAGAGAGAGCGAGCGGCCGGCTAGTCACATTATTAAATACTTTCCAATCTGCAAAATGTGACACAGACAGACACACAAACACGGACACAGAGATGGGAACGGAGCAATGAAAAAATTGCGGGAGGTGACATGGAATTGTAAAGGAAGGAAGGAAGGAAGGTATATGTAGGAAGGAAGGGAGGAAGGAAGGAAGGAAGGAAGGAAGGAAGGACTCATAGCATTATTGAGGGATAGAGGGAGGGAAGTAAGCCTGAAAAAATTAAAGTACCAACTACAACTGTTGTACTAGTTTTATTCTTTCCAAATTATCTTGAAAATAATTCGTGATTTGTTGAACAATTCTCCCAGACATCTCTCTGGTAAACATAATGTTAAATCATCGAAAATTGTGTGACAAAATAAGAGATTTGACATATTACATGGACTCCATTTGAACGCACACTCCAGGGGGAGCCATTTATTTAAATTGGAAAATTAAGCTTCCGGAAACCTTTAATTCTTTACCAAATGACAAAATTTGAGACTTGTCTAAATTGAAATCACTTGCAGACGACAAATTAAATATTACTTAGAACATGATATTTGTCTTTTGTAATATAGAAAACATTGTGGAAAAAGAAGAAAATGCTGGTTACCAGCATTTTTTTCTCCTGTTCCAAAAATGTTTTCAGAACTCTTCTTCCTTAGGGTCTTTAAAACTCGGGAATGTGTAATTAAGATCAAATCTTTACCAAATGCCAAACTTTTAGACTTGTCCAACCTGACAACAGACAGGGAATTGGTTATGGCTAAAACGATGGGATTTGTCTTAGCAAGGGTGGAAAACATTGTGGGAAAAGGAGAAAATGCTGGTAACCAGCATTTTCTCATTTTCCTACAATGTTTTCGAAAGCCTTCCTCTTCAGGGTAGGGATCGTTTGGTCATTGGTTAAATGAGTACGCGCCTGCATAGCGAAGATCTAAGAGAGCGTAGATATGCAGCGTGGTCTTAAATCTGCACTGCCCGAAACGAAAGGTATTTTGGTTTATGGTGTTTAACGCCCTTTTTCAACATTATTTTAGTCATAAACTGGCAGCCATTGCACCTGTCCATGCCTTTCCTAGAGTTTCTGTTACCACTATTTCGCACGATATTTTTGCACAAGTCACTGACTGCTTTCCTGCATAACCATCGTCGAAACAATGATCAGCGGTGAGACAGAAATGAATCTTGTTGAAATGACTATCATTAATCCTCGGAAAGAAATTTGGCCAAGCTGTGTGAAGTTTCATATCACAAGAATACAACATACAATGGTTGGAAATACGGTCTTGCGTTCCCTTGCACATGTACAAAAAGAGTTTCAGCCGAAAATAATGCACGGAACGTTTTTAATACCCAAAAAACATAAATTAAAATGCTTCTTCAAGAAGTTTGTGATGACCTCTCTAGTATGACATGTATGTGTCCTTAGCTGTAATTAGTCCCGTCCTCTCTGGGTGAAATCAAGCCTAAAATCCAGCACGATGTCTCTTAACAGAATCATTTACTTGGAAACTATTTACAGTTCATTTAGTTCACTTCTTATCATCAATATCTTGGGATCAATCTTATTGTTTCACGCCGCGTGTTGACCAGAACCCGTATTAACTATGACCAAATATTTTTGCATCTTTAGTCTTAATTTCAAGAATTTTCTAAATTTCAAAGTAACGCAATTTCTGAATGGCTAAACCAAATGGTTTTGCCAGTCACAATTTGTGTTACTTTTTTTTTTTATTATTTTAGAATTAGACTAAAGTAATCCAAAGATATATGAAAGGAAATGACGATATGCCTAAAACTATGATGTTTGATATGTTAGTCACCTAAAAGGCTGCTAACATAATTGTTGTATTCTCGGATTTTTAGACCTTTTTCTTTGAGCTTCAGTTGAACAATTTGAGAAAAAGAAAGCCCCTTAACCCAAACTGCAAACCTAAAAGCTTAGGTATTTGTTTCTTTTATTTACTGCCATCCACTCTGATCCTCTTCAAAATCTGCTCAAGTTTCAGATAAGCGATTATAAATGACACAACCCAATGGTTCACATATTTCAAATTATGTGATATAGGGAAAGCCACAAGGATCTGCATGCACCAAGATCTGTATTTACAAACCATTTTACGAACATGCTTAACCTAGTTCTAGATTTAAAAAGTAACACAGGCTTCTTTCCCACGTAACCATCGTCGAAACAATGATCAGCAGTGACTATTACCAATCCTCGGAAAGAAATTGGCCGAGCTAGTGATTCGAACCAACCACCTCTTAGTTTAAAGTCATATACGCTACTGACTGCACTATCATGCTCAGCTCATCTTCATGAATTATATCCAGTAACCATCAGATAACACCGACTTGTCACCGGCGCACAACTGGTATGAGAGATCGGTACCGGTGTACATCGGACACCTACGGGAACAACCTGAGTGACACCGTCCTTTCCCGGGATAAATCAGGCAAACTAATGCAATAAATCGTGGAATTTCGTCATACATCGTAAATACTCGGTGGTAAACCGGGGCAAGGCTTCTACGGGGGTCAAATTTCAAGGTTCTTCTTCACTTTGAGACCGGGAATACAACAGAATAACGTTTGTCTTGTGAGAACGAACCCCATTTTTTTTTAAGAACAGTCCCGGTTCATCAAGTTAAACCGGCTTTTCTTTACCGGGCGGCACCGGAACCAGCTCCGTGACAGTGAATATACCGGGCTTTAAGTGCGGTATTTCCGAAGCCAGTAATTTGAACTGCTTCATTTAAACCGAGATAACTTTACGCCAGTATAGCACTAATTCTATCTTACATACTTCAAGTCCATTATCATTGAATAGCACCAATTTTAGCCTCTCACTAATGTAATTGTTCGTTCTATTTCATTTCTTTCGCCTACAATTGAATAAGTTCCAACTATTTCGAGGTTTAAATATGCAATTCCACCGCAAATAACGACAGCATTTATCATAGGCTGAAATGATCTAACGGACGAAGTAGATCAAAGATCAGACTGCACATTCTGTGCAGTCTGATCTTGATCTACTCCGTCTGCAGAGAGCACTATAATTATTCGAGGAGAAAGGATGAGTTTCAATTTCTGGGACAGTTTCTTTGTCAGCGGTTAGACGTGGCTGTCAATTGAATTATGAAATGATAGATGTATTTCATTCTATTTCGGGTTTTTTTTATAGCCTGTAATGCATTTATACCCTTTACATCGCTGAGCCTAACGTCATTATGGACTCTGTGATCAAAGCACTGAAATTACTTTTTTTTGTGACAGTACACATTTTATACATTTTCTTTAGGGAGGGAAAATCTAAGCTCTGTGTGACAGTTTTGCCACGAGAGATCGATAATGGCTGACCCATAGATTTTTTCCGATAATTCACTAAAAAGTCTTGAATGCGCGATCGGGTATTGCCGGCGATTTCCGTATATCATTTAAAATTTTACAACATGACTGATTAAAAATTCGATAAAACTAGATGAGTATCATTCCTTTTTGATTCTAAAACCGTTTAATTAGCATTAAAATTTGAAAACATAATGAAAAACAGTCAAAGAATTTTAGATTTTTTTTTTATTGGTCAATTTTCGGCAGCTCAAAAGACCATGATATAATTAGTTGTAAGACAAATCGGATTTTTTTGGATCAAGACTTATCTGACATCTTGCTTTGTATAATGCTTTACAGAGATGCATTAAACCCCTTTTTGCCAGAGGATGGCTCATTTATAAGCGAGCTGTTGCCATGGTATTACTGAATCTGTGCAGTCGGATATTTACATAGGCCATCCGCAAAAAAAACCCTGTTGTTGCGTATAGCGATGAAAGGGATATACATGGACAATCACTCTGAAGTGTACTTAGTCCTAGCATTTAAAACGACATTAGATCCCTAGCTATTCATAGACGTTTACTTAATTATGTCATTGACTGGCTCACTAATGAAATCAACCTAGGAAAATTGTCCTTGCTAGTAACCATACTTATTATCGCCAGTCCGATAGAGTTATCTTTCTTTGAGCGCCCCTTGTGTGTATTAAGTAAGAAAAAGTACAAGTCTCGCGAGACAGTTCGAAAGCATCGGAACCTATGCGGGCCCAAATCCATAACGGGAACAGGAAATGATGCATGGTCCTGGTAGTAAGTCTAAACGCGCCTTCAACTTGAAGAGTTCGCCTAATGAGAATAAGTATTCGTTTATGTTGCCATCCGATATTCTGAGTTTCACGATAATTGGCGGCCATTGTAAACAGAGAGGACAACGATCAGGCTGCAACATAAGCATCAGTTGTTCTCTTCGATGCCTTGATTATAATGTAAGAAAATTTATCGAAAGCAAACATGTTCAACCAAGGACAGCCTGCGCGAACTGCGCAGGCTGACCTAGGTAGAAATTTTTGCAAAAGTATTAAAACCCCTTTTCATAGAGCATGGCTCACATGTTTTTATGCATTGTTCTTTATTCGAAAACTTTATAAATCAACGTTCATTTAAAGGTCCCTTCACACTCTATACATCCGCCAAAAAATGAATACTCGTCCAGAAGAATGAGTGGATGGGGAAGAAATGGGAATAATAAAATTCAAAACTTTGACGAATAAGTGAATTGTCTCCCTTTACAAATCAATGCATGTGGCTGGATTCTAAACAATGTTTTTGTTTATTGATTATTCTTTGTAAAGCACGTTCATTTGAAGATTTCTTCACACTCTAGTCCACAGTGAGAAAATAAGTGCTCGTCCAGAAAAATAAGCAGATTTTCAAGAAATTGGAATAATGTAATAGGTGAAAACTTAGACGAAAAAGTGAATTGTCTCCCTGTACAAATCAATGCATGTGGGTTGAGATAAACTATGGTTGTGTTTGTTGATTATCTTTATAAAGCAGAATAAGAGGTAAATGTCCTCTCGCTACCTTTCTAAAAATCGGAAGAAAACGTTATGATAACAAAATTCATTAACGATATATTGCTGTCTCTTTTTTTAGCAAGAGAATACCAAAATCAATTTTGAACGTGAAATACGAGGACAAGAAAATGTCATTATAATGGAGGAATCACTGTCATTGACAATCTAATCGGCGAGGATGAGGCGAGGCCTGTTGAGAGGCAAATGCTACGGTTAACCTTCTACCAAACGAAACAATTCTAGACTAAACAAAATTGGTAAAATTTGCAGACGACAAAATAAGTGTAGCTGAATTGATGAATTTTTTCTTTGGAAGGGTGCAGAAATATTGTGGGAAAAGGAGAAAGTGCTTGTTACCAATGTTTTCAAAATCCTTCTTGTTTTTCAGGGTCGTTAAAACTGGGGATTGTGTGGTAAAGGGTCAAATCAATGCATCAAATTACCAATTCATTATCCCAGATCGATATAAAACTCCCTTACAAATACAATTTGACGGTTAAACATCGATATTTCGACCTCGAGTTAAAATCAAGAAAATATTGAAAAGGTCGGTACAATTCTAGCTAACCTTTACACCACCATAGTTTAAAACGGACTTCTGCAGGCGGTATAGGTCAAGATTAAACCTCACACACGGTGCAGTTTGATCTTGGATATATACTGTTTCAGTGAGTTTGAGTGGGTTGTATTTTCAGCTATCAGAATAGTTCAAATTTTAAATATTTGGCTCTGAAAGAGTTTAGTACGCACTAAATTTAAGGTAAGTTAATTAAGATTAGGAATACACGAAATGTGCTTTCTCATTCCTAGAATATGTGCATTTCAAAATATTTGTTTTCGCATTTGTTTTTGAACGGCGCTCTGGTAAATGGGGGTTTAATGCATCTCCGTGATGCATTTTACCAAAGAAGTCATCATAAATTATTTCTATGGATCCATAAAATTCCTTTGTCTAAAACCAACTAAATCAAGAGGTAGTCTGATCCTTTGACATGCAGAAAATTGACCATTAGCAAAAAGTTTCGACCAAGGTCAGCCTGTGCGGACTGCGCAGGCTGACCTGGGTCGATACTTTTTGCAGATTCATTGAACTCCTCTTTTTCAAGAGCATGGCGCATACATTTCAGTTTAAGACAAATATACTGAAATGTACCTCCACTATGCAAGCACCTGTCTTGGGTATAAACATTTAGATTTACCTTAAGAGGGTTGCTTAATACATAATTACAATTGAGAACATTGTGACTAAGGGAGACATACCTTAAGATTGGAATTACAAGAATTTGCTCTTTTTTTCTGACCTTAAAAGTGCAGTTTCGGTTTTTTCCCGCTCATTTTTTCCCGCGACCTAAGGGTAATATTGGACGATTTTGCAGGCTACTTGTGAACACTCAACACTCCCTATTGGAAAGTATTTGATTTTAATTTGATGTAATGGAAGTTCAATTTTCCAAGTCAAATAAACAGCTCCCTAGATAAATGTAAAATCTAATAGGATTCCTGTGAAAAGACACGCGTTTACCCTTCAGCCTGCTAAGTGTAACTCAAAGCGCTTTTTGCGGACAGTGTAGATCCAAGATCAGACTGCACAGAACGTGCAGTCTGATCTTGGATCTATACTGTCCGATATTTCATAAGGTATTTTTTTGGATAAAGGGCTTAAAGTTAAAAAAGTTGGGTCTTCATTATTAGTTTTAAATGTCTATTCAACTCTGTAAATGACAAAATTTTAGACTTGTCCAAAGTAAAAGCCTTCTGCTAATGAAAATTTATATGTTACCAAAAAACTGAAATTTGTCTTTCAAAGGATAAAAAACATTTCAGGAAAAGGAGAAAATGCTGGTTACAAGCGCTTTCTTTTTTTCCCACGATGATCTCCGAAAGCAAAAATTACTCGGGGTCATCATAATACAGGATTGTTCGGTAACGGCTTAATCAAGTTAACAGATTAAGAGGTAACAGCATGGAAAGTGGAGTCTGTGTGATATTGTCTGTGTGTCAAAATTGGGCTTATATTTCGTACAAAATAGTCATCTTTTTCATTCGTCTATCAGTGCATAAAATTGAAGTGGAAAAGCAGCCAGTGATTGGAATAGTACCGTGCAAAGCACTATGGTAGATTAATCTAAATGGCCTTTCACGCTGCTTTCAAGATTGCCACAGTTTCCTTGGTTACGCAAGGACTCTGATAGGGCTCTATCTCGTCCTTTACTATAAGAAAGCCCCTTATCACCAGTCGTGACAAAAGGGTCCTACTTAAACTTTTTACTGCAATGGTGAGTGTATTTGAGCTATGATCTAACAACAGGCGGTTTAATGCAACTCCATGATACATTATACAAAGCAACATAATCATGGATCTATATAATCCATTTTGTCTGAAATCGACCGAAAGCAAGAACATTGGATCCAGGTCAGCCTGCACGGACTGCGCCAGGCTGACCTTAGTGGATACTTTTTGCAGATGCAGGAAACCCTTTGCACAGAGTATGGCTCCATTATTAACTCGACCTGGGTCGAATCTTTTTGCCTATGTTTAATTTTCTACAGGACCATTTTACCTCATGATTCAGTCGGTTGTTAGACAAAAAGGATAATATAGATCCGTAATTTCTTGATGACATGCTTGATATAACGCATATAGAAGATACATTAAACCCCCCTTTGACAAGAGCGCCCCTCACGTGTTTTTGTTTCCGAGGAATTGTACTTTTCTAGACGAGATTATTCAATTGGTAGCAAAAAAACTACCCTGCTTACGTATAATTTTAAATTGTTATTGACAACTTTTCCTTTTTTGTACAGCCTGATTAAACTTAGAGCGTAGAATGAATGAAAGGAAATGTTTCGACCGGTAGCGAAGACCCATTCACTGCAATCTTAACTCTTTACCAAAGCAAACTTTTCTGCAGGACCATTTTACCTCATGATTCTTGAAAATCTGCGGACAAAAAATTTAGTATTCCTAAAACGAAAAATATATATGAGTAGCGCTGTGTGAAAAGTAGGCTTAATGCATCTGCGAAAAGTATCGATTCAGGTCAGCCTGCGAAGTCCGTGCAGGCTGACCTGGGCCGAAACTTTTCGTTAATGTTCTATTTTCTGTATATCCAAGGACCATTCTACCTTGGGATTCAGTCATTTGTAAGAGAAAATGGATAAAATGGCTCCATATTTATGTAATTACCTTCATGGTATAATGCATCACGGAGATGCATTAAGCCCCCTTTTGCCAGAGCATGACTCATATATTTATTTATTTATTGTTTGTTTGTTTTTTGAATAGGTAGAAAACAATGTGAGTAAAGGGGGAAATGCTGATGACCCGTATTTTCTCCTTCCCCGACAATGTTTTCAATGGGCACTTCAGGGTAGTGAAAACACGGTATTGCTTGGTAACGGGTAATCTAAGTTTTTGCTGAAATATCACTATGATTTCGGACAGTGTCGATTCAACATGAGTCTGCAAGTTCTTTGACAGTTAATTTTGACCTGCACTGTCTGAAAAAATAAAGTCTTTCTGCGTTTTCTTGAACTTTTTCCCAAACGACACTATTTTACACTGGTCCAATTTGAAAACGCTTGCAGATGACAAAAATTTAAAAGGCACAAATGATGGGATCTGAAACAGATAGTATAGAAAACATTGTGGGAAAGGGAGAAAATGCTGGTTACCAGCATTTTCTTCTTTTCCCACAATGTTTTCAAAAGGCCTTCTTCTCAGGGTTGTTAAAACTCGCGATTGTGTGGTAGAGGGTTAAAGGTGGATGGGAATCATGGTGACATTTTTTTGTTTATATGTCCTTTCAAATACTTATAAATTGCTGATCGACAAAAATGCCAACTAAGCTGTAAAACAAAATCACGTGTAAGGTTCTATTTACTTAACGGCAATTAAAAACCAAAGAAAAAAAATGTAAATATTTACCCAGAATGCCATTCCTATCAAGTTGTCGATTTTTTTTGTACCTTCAGGACAAGTAAACTCTTTACTGGTCGACCTACATGTAATCTTACACTTGTCCAAATTGAAAGCATGTGCAGACGACAATTTCATTATGGTTCTGATGATGGGATTTGTGTTTGAAAGTTTAAGGTACATGTATATGTACATGTACAACATGGGAAAAGGACAAAATCGCTGGTTTCCAGCATTTTCTCCTTTTCTCACAATTATTTTAAAACTTCCTCTATAAAGTTAAAAAAAAAGGGGGGGGGGGGCATTGTTGGGTAGAGGGTTTTGATGAAAACACAGTAAGTGTTTTTGTACATGTACGAGTACATTTGTGGTGAGCGTTCTCACACAAGCTCGACTTTTCGGGACATTGTAACGAATAACTTTTGTTTTTTGTTTGTTTTTTTGTTTTTTGAGTCTAACGCCGTTTAAACGGCTTAGGTTCTATCACGGCAGTCAGTGCACCTGCACATGTGTTTCCTGGCTTTCTCAAACTATTACGGACACAAATTTCTGTCTAAGCTGCTGACTATTTGTCTCACATGCATCGAAGGTGAGAGGCGAAAAATGGCTGGAAAGAAAGTTTGCCTCAACCAAGTATCGAACCAGCAACCACCAGGTCACGAGTCAGATACGCTAACCACTGAGTTACCCGGCCGAGCAGACAACCTTGGAACACATCGAAAGATAAAAGTGTTACCGCGTATTAGTGGAAAAGAAGTAACTTTTTGTTACGAAATACCGGTACCCCTTTCCATGAATTTTTCTACAAAAAAAAAGTAGTTGTAAAATGTTTCTCTTATGTCTCTGGCTCCTGGTTGTTTGAAGGTATAACGTTTGCCTGTGGACGAGCAGATTTAGTAACATAATCAGCGGAAACCGAACGCTAACCATTCTGAAATCATAAATCAAATCACTTGTATATTTCGACCAACTGTCTTTAATCAATATAAAAAAAAAATAACGCCAACCTTATCCAAACTATACAGTTACACATCGCACGCCATTTTTACCTCAGCTGTTTTCGAAGAAAACGACGTGTTATCGTTATAGCCCTATCGTCTTTGTCGTGCAAAAGCTTTGACATTTTATAATATCCCTATTATTACTTGAAATATTTTTACTTCAGATTTGGATAAGTTGTTAACTATCAAAAAGGAAACTCATACAACAGGGGCAAGTATCTATCAAAGTATTTTTGACACATTTACGTCCCTTTTTCAACTTAGAATTTTCACTTAAAATCAGGCACTTTCAGCCAAGCGTTGGTACCTGCATGCGATGCCTTTGTTGTTTGTATTATGATCGCAGAGGTTTTTTTTTTAATCGGAAATAACCGTAACGAGTTTAGTTGACCAGGGTACGTTGTAGATCAAGGACCCCGCCATTGGCAAACCTTATCCCTTCATTTTTTACCGGGTGACAAAATTTAGACCTATCCAAAATGAAATCATTTGCAGTCCACAAAATAAAGGTTGCTCAAATGTTATATTTTCGTTTGAAGGGGTAGAAAACATTGTAGGGCAAGGAAAAAATGCTACTTATCAGCATTTTTTCCTTATCCCACAATGTTTTCAAAAGCCATTTTCACAAAAAAAAAACCTCGGGATTGTGTGGTAAACGATTAACTGCAAAATATACACGTATGAGAGTTTCAAGCCGGTAATAAAACCCATTTTATTGCCATTGCTAAGTTTCCTAAAAAGATTTCGCTGCATCGGACAGTGTTTCTCCAAGATCAAACTGCACATTCAGTACAGTCTGATCTTAATCTACAGTGTTTGCAAATGCGCCTTAAACCGCGCCTGAGAGTTTGAAAAACAGACCAATATAAGCCTTCACCGTCGGCAATTATAAATGTATTGTTCGTTGTCTGCGTCTGTAATACTCTTCTAAGATTGACCTTTCTGTTATGACGCATCACTTTCGTATACAGGATAAATACTAATGCCTGGTGCGTAAAATCAAAACTCAGCCGCTTCAAAAAAAAAGCAAGAGGAAAATAACTATAAATAATACCTCTGTAGCGAAATCAAGCCTTTTTTTCGCCCCAAAATTCTTAAAAATACCATTATTGTAAAATGGGGAAAATGATTTTTTAAAAAAAAGCATTGTTTGTTTCAAATCTTTGTATACAGTTTCTAAATATAGACATGAGGAACACCGGAATTTATGCAAGACTTTTCCAGACTTTAAGGAAAAAACAATGCTAGGCTTATTCTGGTGTTATTTCCCAGGCCTATAGACTGGTGCATAGGTAATCATGGTAGGATGAATCGTACCAGAAAGCGTTTTTTTCTTTATAATTTTATTTTGAAATTTGCTGCACCGATTCCCACTTTGAAAAGTACCCAGAATGCCCAAATCAGATAGGTATGTATTTGATAGGTAGGGTTCATTCATTTAATTTCTTTACTTCAGACTTGGACCAAGTTGTTAACTATCGAACGGGGAATTCATGCAACAAGGGTAGGTAACCATAATTTTTTTTTGACACAGTAATGCCCCCTTTTCGACATAGAAAAATCAAGCAACTGCGGCCGAGCGTTGGCTAACGCAAGCGGCGCTTTTTTTTCCCTTGGGGAAAGTCATTATCTTATGGGCAAAATGCTGTATCATGCAAATTATGATCCCATAGGAAATTTTTTTTAAAAGACGACCCCCATCCCTACCCACCCCCCCCCCCCCCCCCAAAAAAAAAAGAATGATAATAAATAAACGAAAAATAAAGATGCTGATTATAGTAATGATAATGATAACAAGTAGGTCTGCAATTATTGACAAATAATGATGACACAAAACGAAGAGAAGAACGTAATTACGGTAACGAAGAAATTTTCGCACACGAGCTGCTAAGCGTGACTCGACGGCCTTTTGCAGACAATGTAGATCTAAATCAGACTGCACAGACCGTTCAGTCTGATCTTTGACCTACACTGTCCGTTAAGGAGATATTCATCCCCCCCCCGCCCCCCCAAGAAAAATAACTTTTAAATAGCAACATTTGGGTTTTTACTTTCGGTTTGAAAGTATCTTTTAAGCTATTCAGCAGGTTAAGGAAGAATAGAATATTTACTCAATGTTGTTGTTTATGACGTGGGAAAAGCAGAAAATGTTGGTAACCAGCATTCAAAGTTTCTATACATTTTACACGATGTTTTCTGTCCTTTCATAGACAACTTTCATCATTTCAGTCGCATCAAACTTGTGATATCCAAATGCTTTCAAGTTGGGTTTGTCTTGAATTTTGTCGTCTGGAAACAGTTAACTCTTAACCACAAAATTCCGGGTTTTTAATGACCCTGATGAAGCAGGGCTTTTAAGAACATTGTGGAAAAAGAATAAAATGCTGGTACCAGCATTTTCTTCTTTTTCCACAATGTTTTCCATCCTATCAAAGACAAGTATCTTTATATAAGCCTCATTTGATATGTCGTCTGCAAATGTTTTCAATTTGGGCTAGTCTTTAATTTTATCGAGTACTGAGTTAATTGGTAGATTTAACGGTGCGCGGTAGACGTAGAAAAATGAAATGCATCTATCAAATATCTGTTAAATCAGTCGCTGTTTCTAAATAGTTTTCCCTTATAATTCGAAATGGTATCAAATCTGTCATACTTCATTATACTATAACAGAATCACGTAGATCTATTTATTCTGACGAATCATTTAATAACCATGTGTAAAATTGCAGCGAAATAAAGCAAGAACTTGGGTTCACAGATAGACAATAAGTAAAGTAAGAAATGACATTTATTGATTTGATGGGAGGCTTCGTGAGCGGGGGCGATCAGAGAGGACGTAATTCACTTTACAAATGAAATAAACTACATATTGTAAGCGGTAGTTTGTTTCTTGTATAGACTGTGTTAGCCTTATCTTACTGTCTTTGTACACGCTATTTGTTTAACATCGTGAATCAGTCGACTAAAATCAAAGGAGTGAAAGTACTTACCTTTATGTAGAACAAAGCTTTTTTTAATTGTAGCAAAACTATTAACAATGGCACAAGTCTTGTGAAAAACGGATTGTAAAGGTCAAGGATTTCTGTATGATTTGAAATGTCAAAAAAAAAAGTGAAGACATATTAACCCTTTATCAAATAATTACCGAGTATTAAAGGAGCATGTTTTTTTTTTTTTGGGGGGGGGGGATGAAATATTTTGTAAAGCACTGATAAAGACTTTAAAATATGCTTTGCCTGAAAACGTAGAGTTTGCACAGTTTCATACCGTAAAAGGTGCAAATTTGGCTTTCAAACATTGTGTCGGTGGCTTTGCTATCGGTAACTCCGTCTGTCATCACAAGATCAAATATGTCGTCGTACTCATTTGATTATGACCATACATAATCGAGGGGTGTAATTGATCATGTGATATTCTTACAAATCTTACCGAAAGCCTGGCCCGAAATCCACAAATATATTGGGAGGCAACCTTGCCTATTAAGGAAATTCTTTACTGATAGTTTGTCAGCCATTGCCTTACTTAATTCAGTGATGAATCAGTTTTGAAGTTTGGTGAGATTACAATTACCTGAACAGCCTCCCCTTTTTAACAGCCTAGGTAAATTAGGCTTTTCAAAACAATATAACTAGTTAGTGCTCATTTTTCTGCCATGAATGTTTTCTGAATTAACAAAGACAAGAGTTAAAATGCCCAACTACTTTTCTCCGCGACATGCATTGTTATAAGCGGTGATAGGGCGTTCACTTCCGGTTGAATATCCTCACTCTAGCAGGCTACAGTCATTCTGAAAATTAACACATTCAAACTAGAAAACCTGTGACAATACTCCCTTCGTTTTGTCGGTCAATCCTCATCATCATCATCTCCACCATTATGATAATCATCATCATTTATATAATTTTAATTATTTTCACTAAAATTTGATCATCTGAGTGATTGGAATAAGCATACTACAACTCTACACCGAACATAGGATTCTAGGTCTGTAGATCTATTATGTCATTAAATTTGTTTCCTTGTTCAAGCGGTCGATTTCAGCGCTGTAACTGTTTGGTTTTTTATGTTTCATTGTTCTTGTCAAACAATAAAACAATTTTCAAAGCCACAAACACAAAAATGCCATATTTCTAGGCGTAAAATAGATATGCTTTGAACAGCAGTTTTCCATTAATGCGGCCCAGTTTTTATTGCAAGATCGGAATAAAAAGAGTGCATTATTCAAATGGGATGCATTTAAAGAGAGAGTATAAATTTGGCAAAACTGTTTGTCAGAACAATCAGAACGATTGCTTATGCAACTTTTAAGTACTAAGCTCAGCTGAGTATGAAATGCCTAAGTTTTACACGAACCTAGGTCAGAAAAAAAGGTGATTACAGTATATGACCTGGAATTCAAAGCTTGTTGGTAACCTATATTTGTAACTATGACTATGAAACTCAGAATTAAACTAAACTCTTTACTACACGATAAAAATGTAGACTTGCCCAAATTGAAAGCATTAAATGAGCCATGCTCTGGCAAATGGGGGCTTAATGCATCTGCGTGATGCATGATACCAAGTAAGACATCACATAATCATAGATCCATAAGATTAATTTTCTCTAACAACCAATGGAATTATCAGGTAGAGTGGTCCTTTGACACACAGAAAATTGACCAATAGCGAAAAGTTTCGGCCCAGGTCAGCCTGCGCAGTCCGCAGTCGATACTTTTCGCAGATGCATTAAGCCCCCTTTTTACAGAGCACGGCTCATTTACATACGACATATGGTTCAAATGATGGAATTTGTCTTTGCTAGGGAAGTAAACAGAGTGGGAATAGGAGAAAATGGTGGTTACCAGCATTTTCTCCTTTTCCCATAATGATTTCAAAAGGTGTCTTCCTCATTGTCGTTGAAAGACGAAATTTTGAGGTAAAGACTTTAGCCAGGCATTCAACATACCTTCGAAGTAAACTTCAAATCTAATGCAAGGTACTAGACCGCCTGAGCTTTCCGCGCAACTATCTACTTTGAGTGAGTTAAATGTGCTGTGAGATGGTTACGCCATAACGGACAACTTGTCACAAACTGGATAAAAAATTTGACAGGAATTATTTTCTGAATTTGAAAGTAACAGTTTCTGATTAGCGAACCCAACACGGTTTAGCCAATCAGAAATGACGTTACTTTCTACATCAAGAATTATACTAAAATTGCGATTTAGAATGGTTGGTGAATACGGACGCAGATTGCATGTTTTGTCTGATTTGATCAACCCATAGAGCGCTGAATAAATCCTTACAGCCATTTTCAGTGTAGAAAAAAAACCAAAATAATAGCAATTTCAGGACTGTTTTCGCCCAGAATGTCCCAGCAAAGCAGGAAGAGTAGATCATAGATTAGATGTAGTGTTTTTGCAGTCTGATCTTGATCTACATTGGCCGCAAAGGCAATTATTTTTGTGAAAGGCGGATTAAGGGTTAAAGGACAGTTCGAAAGAACTGATCTAGATTTCATACATGTATTATCTTTTACTATCAACCGAGGAGACACACAGGGAGATTTTTCGGGAAAAAAAAAATCCTTGGTTCCGGAAATGATAGTCTTAGGTGTGACAAGGAAGTCCACTTAACACGAGCACGTGACCGCGCCTTTCCAAAATAAATGTCCTTGTAAACAGTAAGGCGCGTGCTTGGTCATAAATTTTAGAACTTTTACATTAGCATCTGACAAGAAAATATACTCTGTTTTGGCGTAAAATTCAAAGTAAGTGTATTGAGAAATGAATGACTTAGGCATTTATAATGACCCAAATACTGCAATGTCAAGGTTATTTGACTCAGAATTTCTCAAAAAAATATAGAGAAGTAAGATCAGGATCAATGCTTATCAAACGTTTTCTCGTGCTCGACTAAGCTGAGCATGAAAATTCACAGCTGTATAAATGTTATTTGATAAACCTTAAGGAGTAACTTCTGAACTTAGAGCTTTTCTTTGTCTCTGTAAATCAAAGTTTTCATGTCAAGTTTTCAAACCGTCTTTAAGCATAAATGAAACTTCTAGCTTGGGCATGAAATCAGTTGAACACTAGACTCAAGTTTAATAAGCTCTCGCATTGGACTCGTATTCACTAACCATTCCTAAGAACATTTATAGTCTGATTCTCAAGAATTTTCTAAATTTAATTGTAACGCAGTTTCTGACTGGTTAAACCACATGGTGTGCAATTAAAAATGGTTGGTGAATATGGGCGCAGATTACATGTTCTGTACAATTTAATCTTAATCCAATTTTTTAGAAAACGCAAACTTATTCTTTTTCCTGACACTTCAAGGCTAAAACTCTGAGCCGTTTCAATTCAAGTGTCCGTCTTTTCAAAGGGAACAATTTGATCACTTATCACAAAACTCCATCCTCCACAGTCTAAACAGATTTTGGTCTGGCAGGTGAGATACAACAGAAGGTCTAATTTCCTTCTCGATGTCTGCCGGGTTTCTGTTTTATATATTGGTTGTCCAGCTTTAAGTCTTGGTCGGCTTTGATAATAGGAATATTATTTCAGTATTAACAGACCTAAATGCATGCTTACTCTTTTCTCCCTTCCCTCGTTAGTAGGTCCGCCCCTTGGTTTTTTTTTTGCACAGCTGTTTTACCGGCTCCATATAGATCAATCATTTCGCATTATGTCAAAAATCGTTTAGCAGCATAAGGAGAGAGACAAAAAAAAAAAGAAAAATGCAATGAAAAATGAAAAAAAAAAAAGATTGTATAAAATTCAGGGTTCTTTTATACAGAATATCTTTCAAGCAATAGACAATGAAGTTCAGAGACCACACAGTTCGATCCTGTAATCTACGCTGCTTTTCGAGCGCTGAACTTTTTCAGTGCCAAATATTTGAGCAGCTTCCTGACAAAAGGTGGTTAAATGCATCTCCGTGATGCTTTTGTTTGTTTGATTGGAGTTTAACGTCGTTGCAATAGCTTAGGTCATATCATGGCGGTCAGTGCACCTACGCATGGGTTTCCTGGCTTTCTCATATCAGTACTGACACAGCTTTCTTTCCAAGCCACTGAGTACTTTTCTCACTTGCCTCAGGTGTGAGAGGCAAAAATCGCCGGAAAGAAAGTTTGTCTCAACAGGGTATGGAACCCTCAACCACCAGTTCATGAATCCGGTTCGCTAACAACTTAGATACCCGGCTGGGCTTCTCGATTCTGCATTACGTCGAGCGAGTCATCATATAATTAGGGATGCTTAGAATCCATTTTGTCTTACAACAGGCTGATTCCTGAGAGAGACTGGTCCTTGGACATGAAGAAAATTTACTAAAAGCAAAAAGTTTCGACACAGGTCAGCCTGCGCGGACTGCGTAGGCTGACCCTGGTCGATAGTTTTTGCAGATATAGAAACCCTCCCTTTTCACAGAGAATGACTCATATAGAAACATTCCGTAAGACGAGTCGTAACTCCAAGAAAGACTGAAGTAAATAATGCTTTTTTCTTTCTAGATCCCACAGTAATACACGAAATAGGATTTTGTGAGACTTGGTAATGTAGATTGGTCGTAAAAATGTCGTCCACAGTGGTAACTCGTTCCCCTAGCGGACATGTTTTAGACATAGAAGATTTCATCATCGTTCTTTATCCGACAGTTGATACATTTTAATAAAGTTAGAAAATACATATCATGACAGATTTGTACTGAATGTAAATGTCTAAGTAACCGATTGTTATATACGATCACAAGCATAATATTGCAGTACAACATAGCCTGCTGACATTTTAACCCTTGACCTGCTGAATAACGTAAATGAAACTTTCCAGGCATTAGTAAAAACCCAAAATATTGTAATTTCAAAGTCATTTTTTTGAGGGAAATTATCTTTTTCTCGGACAGTGTAGATTCAAGATCACGTTTTGTGCAGTCTGATCTTGATCTTCACTGGCCGCAAAAGTCGTGCTTAGCAGTCTAAGGGTTAAAATGTGTTTTATTTTGCATTCAATACCATTTCCAACAGTGTTATAATTGTTTCACGGCGGACATTCCAGATTCATGTTTCCTGGTTGTTCTTTAACAAGACAAAATACCCTTTCCAAATCACTGGCTGATTTTCCACAATCACACCAATATCTGATAGAGAGAGCAAGATGGGGCAAGAGAGAAGCATACAATGTTCAATGTTTATCCTACACAAGCGTTTCCTTCCCTACGACCAATATTCGCAGCGTTTCACGACAGTGACTACGGCGCCCAGGCCTGAATCGAGTTTAATGGCCAGACCACACTTCAATTAAAAATAACAAAAAACTACAACACTTTGGAAGGGCCGATTCCATCTGCCTATTAAGAATCTATGCAAGCTTGGCCTTGAAACAATGTCCATCATTAAACTTTCTATAGTAGCGAAGGCCCGTGTTGTCTGTGATTAGTGATTGTATGACTATCATACGCCTGAAATATTTCTTGAAAGTTAGTCCAAGGCCAATTTAGCACTTCTATCGATTGCAAGATTTTAGTTTTTCTTTTCGTTATCAATCAGTGATGAAAAGTGGCAAGACTTCATAAAACAACACTCTTAAAATGATAATGCGGCAGCTTCTGAAAATGGCAAACACGTTTTATGTTTTATGTCATGTGTAGGGAGCAATAAAACTAACACCGGAACCGGAAGTTGCGGAAAGAAGAAATTCCACAGCTCGCGGCAAGCTAAGGAAAAAACATTTGTCATTAAGTGAATTCGGTCCGTCTTGGAAACGGAAAGATTTGTTGTCACAGAATTGAAGAGTTTTCGCAAAAACATCTCAGATCTTTATGTTTGATATTATCAATCTTTTTTTTCTTCTTTTTATTCAGTGACTTCTCAAGTTGTCGAAGATAATGTAACTAGAGTTAATTTCTGAAAGGTTAGAATAACAGATGTAACTGCTGAAGGATGTTTCTTTGCAAAAATTTCTTTTTAAGATATGGACAAACGGAAGGTGTCCAAAAAGAAGGGATATCATTTTTGTTCGCCTCTTTGTTTTCTATTTATAATTCCTTAGAGGGTACTTTTTAAAAATTCTCGACTGCACTATAGCGTTCGAAAGTTCAGCAAATATCATGAATAAGCACCAATACTTTAGGGTCCGGCGCCATGTTCCCAACGAAAAAAAAAAAAGAAGATCTAGAAGCGTCCTAGAGATATCTTTTGAAGGGAAACGAGTATTCTAAACAGGATTTGAATGTGCCGCCAATTCTTAACTCCACCGACCCAAGGCTTATGGTATAGCCCTATTTCCGTAGGGCGTACGTCCGTACGTCCTTTTATACGTGCGTCCGTATTGATTTTTATTTCAAATAGCTTCCTCTTTGAAACTACTTATCTAATTTTGACCAAAAATTACAGAATTTAATTCCTAGAATAGTCTAATAGCAATGGCAACTTAATTGAAGAAATATTGAAATTTTTTAATGATCATTTTCTCAAAAAAAAAAAAAAGGCAGTTTTAAATTCTCTACAAAGTGTCATACATGAATATTTGGTGGACTTCTATTAATGATATAATTTTGATCAGACAAAGAATATGGCTGTTGTAGGCTTTACTAAATTTTGATTCAACCGAAAAAAAAAACCTTTGAGGCATGCCCTGTGAAAAGAGGGCTTAATGCATCTACAAAAAGTATCGACCAAGGTCAACCTCACAGTCTGCGCAGGTTGATCTGAAGCAAACCTTTTGCTTTTGGCCAGTTTTCTGCACGTCAAAAGACAAGGGAACCTGAAGTGAGGTTTGTATCATTTGTGTATATGTGTGTGTTCCAAAACGTAACCATTTATGCTCCACGAAAAATGTTTTTTTTTTTTTTTTTTCTTTTTCTACTTTTTATCGAAATCTTTTTTTCAAAGTTTTCTTGAATTCAGTAATATTTAGTATAAATGATATTGGTAAGACCTGCGTGTACTCATCATCTTTGCTTGTGAAAGACACAAAAATTTCCTTGTGTAAGGCTTGTTTGCTTTATGAAATTACATTGCAATGCAGGCTACTTTTGATTTAATTTCTCTGTCGGTGGCAATTAATCGATAGGCATTATTTTATGTAAAGATAGTGGAGCGATACAGGGCCATCAATGCACTCTTTTTTCTTAAAACTTTTAAATCCGATTTTTTGCGCTGCTAAATTTTCACTTTTTTTTCAGGCGAGCAATGCGCACTTGTGCATGTTCACATGCCAGGCATGCCCCTGTTAATGATTAATGGACAACCTTTCAAAAACATCGCGGAAAAAGAAGCAATCGCTTGTAACAAGCGATTGCTTATTTTTCCGCGATGTTTCTATGTCAGGGCAGTATGACCTGTATGCCAACTGTCTCTTCTTCTTGCGATTTGGAATTGTTTACTGGTGGGTCATCTTAAATCACCTTGTATTGTATTTTGCAGGCTAATAACGAGCGACAGCGAGTTACGGGCGAAGCCCGTAACGAGTGAAGCTCGTTTTGCGGTAACACCTTTCTAGATTCTAAAAAATGAAATTCCGACTTCGTTCTGGGTTTTAGTCAAAATCTAAATAGGGATGACTAAAAATTGAGTGTCTTCCGGTCAGTCGCACAGCGTCACACGTATGACAATCTTTCGCACAAGTACCTGATTGGTCAAAAATAACAATAATCGTCTACCGATCGGATGATTAATTAAAAATCATTATAAGTTTAATGAGTACAGATTATCTAATTTCTTACCTACTTTCAGAGAATTAAGCGTCTTTTTGTGTATAAACATAGGCAATGATTCATGCTAGCAAATAGTGACGTCATTAATCATATACTATTCTTACGTCATGCGCGAGCCGTTTTTTCGCGGAAAACATTGTGTCGAAGAAATCATGACTAAACTAGTTTTTTGACTGTTTGAAAATACCATTTACAGAGAAAGCCGGATTTATGATCTGTAAACAGGGGGCTTAATGCATCTGCAAAATCTATCAACCCAGGTCTGCTTGTGCAGTCTGCGCAAGCTAACCTGGATCAAAACTCTTTGCTTAGATCTATTTTTCAACGTTCTGCATGTCAAAGGACCAGTATGCATGCCTTTTGATTCAGTCAGTTATCATACAATATGGATGTATAATTATGTGATAACTTGCTTGGTATCATGCATCACGGAGATACATTAAACCCTTTTTTACCGCAACATGGCTCAAATATATTAATATTTAATGTTACGAAAGCTTTGCTCTTTTTTCCCCCCATAAGTTGGATAGATCTATCTATCTGATGACTCGGCAAATTTATTTCCTAGAATTGATGATACATCTAGATCTAGTCATTACGACAGAATTCATTCCTGTCTCTGCATTGACCACTGTTTCAATGATGGACGTGTAGGAAAGCAGATGGGATGAAAAAGGAAAGCTACATATAATCTAATTTTAGCGATCTGCGCACTCTGATTTTAAAGAAACTCCAGGTAAAACATGGGTAGACATGTGCACTAACGAAGAAACGAAAGAAATATTCTGTTTCTGTTTTTTTGTTTGTTTGTTTTTTTTTTTTCTTCTTGTGTGTATATTCATTGCGGCGGCAAGTGCACCTACCATGCGTTCCTGAAATTCCTTTTACCAGTACTCTGCTCAATATTCTTCCCAACCTACTGACCAATTCCTAGTAAAAATCAAAGTCTCTCTTATATAAATCTAGATCTACATGCAATGAGGAAAGGTTCTCGTAAAATGGTCTTTACAAGTAGATCTATGTGAACCAATAATCATTCCAAGTTATTTTTCTGGACATTAATTAACGAAATTGTCAAGGAACTGTCTTATTTTGTTAAAAAAATCAGAAACAGTTCGCCCTATTTCACATGTATAAATCTACGAAAGAAAAATGCTTTTTACTTTTGACAACGCTCAAAATTAGTTTTGGCAAAGCCGGAATTCGAACTCAAAACCCTTTGGTTTTAAGATTTAGAATCTAGCTCGTCATTCGAATAAATAGATATAGATCTATATGTTCTAAAAATCATTTACGTCGCTCGTATTGAGGCTTTGCCTTTTTCATATTACTGAGAAATTTTAGTGCCTTTGTGGGGATAGGAAGTTTTTATCGAAAGTACGAAAAAATACCCTATTTCATTTAATTATATAATTACATTTTAAAACTTTATTTCCAAATTAAATGAAAATCGTTGTCATAAAATAAATGAATAATTCAGATCTTAGCAGAACAGCGAAAGTTTTTTACAAAATATTTGTTACCTAACAACTTTTTGAAACAAGAGGTCCAATATGGTCCTGTAGCGTTAACCTGAGTTAAGAAGAGCTGGCTGTATGAGCTCATTGCCTAATCCACGGGTCAAATCGCTGCGAAACAATATATTTTTTACTCTTCCAAAGAGAATGCATTTGCAGACCACATATTGAAGGTATGTATAGTTTTTATGAAGTAAATAAGTTTGCATCTGCAATAAGTTTCGAACCATGTCAGTCTGCACAGTTCGTGCAGGCTTACATGTGTCGATGCTTTTTGTAGATCATAATCCCCCCCCCCCCCACCTTCACAGACCATGGCTTTAACAGATGGTTAAGGGCCTTGAAGATGTAGCCGTCTTGCAATGTTTGGAATGATTTTTTCTATGATATCTAAGCCAGGTTTGAGACTTGGTCATGTACGATCTGAATCTAGGTCTTTAGATCAAATGTTTGAAAAATCTTGTTAAGAATCTAAAGGGAACATTTCTTGTCATTTCTGTACGGCATTTTTTTATTCAGATTGCATGAAATTTAATGTCGATCTCGGCCTACAGCAAAAAGTACTTATGCCTTCTATATATATTGCGATGGAAGTACTAGCCCTTAGGCACTAAGCGCGACTCAAGGCGCCCTTGCGACCAGTGTAGGTCAAGATCCGACTGCACGGAATGTGCAGTCTGATCTTAAATTTACACTTTTGATGAGGATATATTTTTCTCCTGCAAATAACTTTGAAGATTTTTTTTCTTTTGGCTAGAAGGTTTCCTTTGACTTATTTAGCAGGTTAAAGGTTTAAAACTGGTTTCTCTAATTATAGACAACAGAACGTTTCTATTGATGGCTCCTTTATGTTGACCCGGAAAAAATACTGCACATTAAATTGCATGTCAAGGAAACGACAGATGCAGCCGATATTTCCCCCCATTAAGATATGTGACACAGTTAGGTGATTGTCAGCGACCGTTAATTGGGACACAGCTTAAAGAAATGTTTCATCAGTTCTCTGGTAGGAAATTGGTTTGTCTTGCTTCAATGGCCAGAAATACGATAACAGTTACTCGTAAATGATTGATTTATTGAGCGAGGTCTTACGCTGCATTTTCAAGATTATTTCTTTCACTTCACGGGGGCAGCTCACTTATTCATATATGTCCGGTGTTTTCACCAGAACTAAGCTATGGCTCTGAAATGTCTTGCCAAAGGACACCGCACTAAAAATCCAGTGCTCCTATGAGGCTCGAAAGCGGGGTCGCCAGATTATATGTCCTACACTTCACGACTGAGCCACGCAGTACCCCTCAAGTACACTTTAACTCTTTCCATATCATGGATGATACCAGAAGCTTTTCTGGGCAGTGTAGATCAAGATCAGACTGCACAGAACGTGCAGTCTGATCTTTGCTCCACACTGCCCACTGCTTTATTCTAGTCTATGAACGAACTTTCTCTTAATCTTGTAGCGGAACTGAAAAGAGTTAAACACATAGACTACTTTACCAAAACTGTGACATCGTAAAATCCAGCTGGGGCACATTTCACTAAACTGCGTACACATGAAATTTGCGTACGCAATTTTTGTAAGCAAACATTAAGTCTGAAAACAAGTTTCACTGAACTACATAACTTTACGAGTTGATTAAGAATCTGGATAACATTACGCCACTTTATATGTTTAGTTAAAAGTAGGGATCTTACGTGTGTTTATTCAATCCCCAAAAAATTGGCGTAAATCTAGACAGTTTGTTGAAATGGACCCCTGGCAGGTAATCATTTGGTATAATCTACGCAATTTGTTATTATTTTGCGCCGTTTTTCTAGAAGCTGTTTCACGCTTTTAGAGTTCTTAAAATGTACATGGACCGTAACAGAATACGTACACTTTGGATAATTTCCTATTAAAGTCAAGCATTAAAAATGACTTACTTCGTGTGATTTAAAGATTATCAATGGGAAGTAATTTAATAATGATTAACCGTTTACCACACGATCCTGTTATTTGATGACCCTGAAGGAGAATGCCTATGAACACATTGAGAGAAAAGTAGGAAATGCTTGTCACCATCATTTTCTCCTTTTTCTCTCAATGTTTTCTTCCCTTTCATATAGGAAATCACATATTTTGAGCCACATGAAAATTGTCTCATACAAATACTTTCCATTGGTACAAGTCTAGACTTTTGTTGCCTGGTAGAGAGTTCAGGATTACGACCTTAACTCATCGGTAAATATCGTGTAACACCGACGTTTTCGTAAAGGCTATTCGGCCAATCTCGTCAGCTTCCGTCTTTTAATATGAGAGTTAGGGGCCGAAGACTCACGAACTCATCAGTAAATATCGTGTAACACCGACGTTTTCATAAAGGCTATTCGGCCAATCTCGACAGCTTCCATCTTTTAATATATGAGTTAGGTGCCGTAGACCTCAAAAGGTATCCAAAAGTAATTGAAAAAGTTGAAAAAGCAAAAAACTTATATGAGTCATACTCTTGTTAAAGAGGGTTTCGTGCATTTACGTGATACATTGTCCAAGCTAGTTATCACGTAATTATGATTCCATAAAATCCATTTTGTCCAACAATTAATTGAATCATGAGGTAGGCTTGTCCTTGGACACACAGAAAATTTACAAACAACAAAAAGTTTCGACCCGTGTCATAAAAAATCTTTTGCAAATGCATTAAAACGTCTTTTCAAAAAGCATGTTTCAGTTGTTTTAATAAAGAATCTCTATGCATTCCAGTAATTCCAGTAATTCATGAAAGATTTTGTATGTCCGACATATAGTTTCTTAGCCTGTACTCCTATCCTTTTATAATCTGTGAATTTACATCTTGCTGTCAGTTCTATTCCGTTTATTTTTGTTCTCTTCCTCTCCCGATTATCTAATTATAGCGTCAATCTTTTGTAATTACGCTTAATTAGCCATTTACCGAACGAACCCATGTATTTTCGACCCCGAGGTCGAAGGCTTTTGGAAATATCATGTTTAAAGGAGAAAACGCTGGTAACCATCCATTATCTCCTTTACCTACAATGTTTTCTACCCTTTTCAATATAAATTCCGTTATTTAAGCAATATTCAGTTTGTCTTTAGCAACCGCTGTCGCTGTGAAAGCGCCTAAAAAGTGTTGTCTGGTAAAGCCTTTTGAGTTAACGCGATACCAGACGACAAAATCTTGACCAAATTAAAAGCTCTTTCAGACCACAAATTCATTGTAGATCAATAGATAATTTCTGTCTTTGGTAGAAAACATTGTGGGGAAAAAAGGAGAAAATGCTGGTTACCAGCATTTTCTCCTTTTTCCCCGCAGTGTTATCAAAATCTCTCATTCATAGTTGTTCTAACACTAAATTGTTTGGCAAAGGATTAAACCAATAAATACTGGGTCTATGTTACAAAATTGGAACGATCTGACGGGGAAATGGACAATCCTTGTAGTTAGGCTGAAGAATTTATTGTTTCTAAGTACCCTCTTAGATCAGGCAGTGTGCCGTGCCAATACTGGGAGATGTTTTAGAGAGCCTGAATGTGGGAGGACGGGTTTTAGTAAGCTGTGTTTAGATCTTGGGGGATTCTTTGATTCATGCATTTCAGGAGAGATAAATGTTTGTTTGTTTGATTGCTGTGTGTTGACCAAAGGCTTTAATAGATGAGCCAAAATTGATTTTATCGATCCATAGTTATATGACGATTTGCATGGCATCAAGTATCACGGAGGTACATTAAATCCCCTTTTGCAAGAGTGAGGTTCATATTCGCCATGTTCATTCATTCTTAAAAAGGTAATCACCCTCTTAAGCAGTATTTGTTTTAATTTCCGAGCGGATTTCGAGTAAAAATGTCAACTTCGGTCACGTCAGATAACTAAATTTCCTACACGAGTCAACTCCAGGTATATGCACAAGTCAATTAAAGATACAACGTATCCGTCAATCTAAGGTTAACGCACTTTTCAATTAGGGGTTTAACTCACTAATCAATTAAATGAGCCGTGCTCTGGCAAAAGGGGGCTTAATGCATCTCCGTAATCTATCATACCAAGAAAGCCATCACGTACTTATGGATCCATAATAGCCACGTTTTTTAACAACCGACTCAATCATGAGGTAGACTGATCCTTTGACATGCAGAAAATCGACCAAAAGCGAAAAGTTTCGGCCCAGGTCAGCCTGCGCGGACTGCGCAGGCTGACCTGGGTCGAAACTTTTCGCAGATGCATTAAGCCCCCTTTTCACAGAGCGAGGCTCAAATATATTATATTGCACTAGTGAACTGAATGTAAACACGCAATAGTCAGTTCAATGAAAATCGCAGCAGTCAATTCAATGTATAAAGCATTCGTCAATTCAAAGCATTACGCAAAAGTCAATTCAAGGTATAGCAGTATAGTTAATTCAAAGTATAATGTCATGCACATGCCATTGGTTAATTAAGAGATAATCTTCTTTCTATCCCGGTTTATAGTTCTATAAACCACGTTTGTTAGTTATGAGGCACAATAAATAAACCACGAGGGCATTAGCGATAGGTCAATTTTTATTAAAATAAATCATAAATCACTGAGTTCTTCCGTCCTCCTTGGTCCGTTGTCATATTCTTCGAAGATTCGACCTGTCTGCTATGACATGGGAAAAGTAGGGCTAGCACCGAAGATAAATTACCTAATCCTGTAGGGTCTGTTTTAATAAATGGCCTGTGTATAGGTAAATAGCTGATCATAGCTGAATGAATCGCACCAGGTAGCATTTTATTTAGTAAACGTTTATTTTATTTTGAAATTCAAAGTAACGGTTGTCGTTTTGAAAAGCAGTCTGGTTCTGTACCCAGAATGCCCAAATCAGATAGATGTGTATTTGTAGAATGCCATCTAGCGGAAGATAATGTCCTTGGTCGTGTAGGGGGCGATTTGTTTACGTCAATTGACTTTCATTGATAGGGTGGAGACATGAAACAGCCACGGGCTACTTACTGTAGAATGACTTCGACTATACCACGCTCGCGCTTTTACTTTGGTTATAGAGCCAAATTCACGTGTCATGTTGGAATTTAATGTATAAGACAATAGTCAATTCAATATATAACGCACCAGTCAATTCAATGTTTAAAGCGCTAATCAATTCAATGTATAAGACACTAGTCAGTTCAATAAATAATGCACTATTCAATTCCCTGTATCACGCACAAGTCGACACCAGGAATAACGCAACAGTAGATTCAATGTACAAAGTGTACATGTATGTCCCAGGTTGTTCTTATCGGCACCAGACACATATATTCTAGCCACTAAATATCACCGAAGCATACGAATGGTCGTTAATAAATTCACAACACACTAAAATAATGAAGGAAACATTCCTTCTTCATCACCTACGTTTGATCATCTGTTAGTGTACGATTGTTGATATTGTTTTCAGAAGGTCATTGGAATTTCTGGTATTGCTCATCGTTAAAATGTGGCGCAAACGAACAATTGTAAATCTTTACATGACATCGATTCAATGTTTACCAACAGCAACAACAAAAAGCAACAACAACTAAATTCACTCAGTAATTTGTACATCAAACAACGGGGGACAATAAAATGTAATGATAAAACCAGTGAAGTTATGATTGGCCATGTAAGTTACATGTAAATAGGTTACTTATCGCTTAGTGACGCCTACATTGACGCCATTTCCATTTTCTATATACTTATGATGTCAGCTCGTAAGGTTTATCTTATCTTGATGTGGAATTTTTCGTCAAGGTTTTTTTTAAAGACTTTAACAGTGATTAATGAGCCTGCCGATTTGGCAAACTTTTCGAAAAGTTCCTTTTTTTTTAAACTTCTCTCAACGCCAGATATGTAAACTCGACCTTTCCATGGCATAAAATACAATCAAATTAAACAAAGAAAAATTTCCTATTTCATAGAATTGACTTAACAAGCCAAGAATATAGATCCAAGATCAAACTGCAAATTCTGTGCAGTCTGATGTTGATCTATGTCTTCCGCAAAAGCTCCATTTTCTCCTGTGGCGCTGAAAAATCATTGTTGTACTGTAGTTTGTAAATTTTCGGCATTCAAGGCAGACATTAAAACACACGCCTCCTTTCATTTCATGCAACTGCCTGCTGAGCACAGAGACTCAGCTGATAGCATGCAGGGCTAGTTATCCAGGGGGCACACGAATGTCCCAACAAAACCGACGTTGTAGATCAAAGTTCAGACTTCACGTTATGTGCAGTCTGATCTTGACCTACACTGGCCGCGAAGGCAACTACAGCAGTGAGAGGCACTTTAAGAGTTAAAGCTACACAGAATCCATGCAATGTAAATTTTAAATACTAGGACCGGCTTTAGATTAGAAACTTGAATACGTGGAGAATGTCCGCAAACCGCTTGATTTCTTTGGGGACACAAAATGAGAGGAAAGTTATGGACTAGATTATTGTCTGTTAATGTCGAAGTTATTGTTTCTATTTGTTTGGCTGTTTCTTGTCGTTTCTGTCTTTCTCTGTTCCCCTCTTTGTCAGGCTGTTTTTCTCTCTGCCCTGTCTGTCTGTCTGTCTGTCTGTCTGTCTGTCTGTCTGTCTGTCTCTCTCTCTCTCCTCTCTCTCTCTCTCTCCCTCTCTCTCTCTCTTTGTCTCCCTCTCTCTCTCCCTCTCTCCATGACAGTTTTACATCTGCAGTGTGTTGTATATCTGGAGGACAGTTGGTACATCTCTAATTTAAAATGTTTATGACTTTAAGATTAAATATTTTACGATAAGAAGTACAGTTAGGTAAGAAAAGAATGTAAACTACCACTGTTTTCTACAGTGTTATCAGAATAAATGATTTATTTATTGTAAGTTCGGGGAATTTCTATCTGCATCAAACCCTTTTTAACAGTATGACGGGAGAAGGTGTTTGAATACAACAAGGGAAAAGGTGAAAAAAAATGAAACTTGTGGCCATCGTTTTATGCTTTCCACAATACTTTCTAGCAAAGAAAAATATCATCATTTGGGCCGATATTAATTTATCATCTAAAAGTGAGCCATGCTTTGTGAAAAGGGGGGAGGGTAATTCATTCGCAAAAAATATCGACCCAGCAAAAAGCAAAAAGTTTTGCTTTGCGGACTGCGCAGGCTAACCTTGATCAAAACTTTTTGCTTTTGGTAAATTTTCTGCATGTAAAAGGACCATTCTAAATCATAATTCAGTCGGTTGTTAGACAAAATGGATTTTATGGATACGTTATTGCTTGCTTGGTATATCACTGATATGCGTTAAATCCCCTCTTGCTACGGCAAGATGCTTTCAAATTGAACAAGCTGTGTCCTGTGATAAGAGTAATAAGCTTTCGATACCTAATTTCATGAAATAAGCAAAAAAAAAGCATGGCAATTTTTAGGCTTTATTGGCCACAATAACTGGTAGAGTAAACTGTCAGATTTTCAGTATCGAACCTTGTGGTAATTGAATTAGCAAGATGAATTTTGACATCACAATGTTTTTGATTTTCGTTATTTGCTTGCGAGCACCAACTGATCTACCTAGCTGAGCACCAAATGATCTACATGTACCTAGCAATATCAGGATTAAACCAAAATAAAACCAAAAAAAGACAACTCACTTTCGTTTTCAACTTATAGTGTTATATAGCCACAAAAAACACTTTTCACGATACATTTTGAAAAGTAATTAAAATTGAGTATTAAAAGTTCATCATAGAGCACGAACCTTGCAGTCTGATCTTGATCTATCCTGATCACAAAAGCACCTAATATTGTCCTGAATTTAAATTATTTCTTTCAGCGCGACATCTTACGACGACTTGAAATACGATCCACTAAACTCAGTTATCTTAGATTTGACCAAACAAGCGAATAGTGTAGATCAAAGATCAGAATGCAATCTCTCTGCAGTCTGATCCTGATCTATGCTGTCCGCAAAAAATAATAACCTTCAGTTTTCACCTATGGCACAGAAAAGACCACATTCTTAACAGTTAAATGGATTTTGCAGCTAAAATAAAATTGGTTTGATAAGTGTGAAAGATATGAAGGCATTCCACTGATTAAATTGAAGCTAAAATGATTTTAAAATGATTAATATCATATTCCCAATGTGTGGGTCATGTTGTTTCACCTTATATAAGTACCCTTTGCCGAACACGAGCGGAGTTCCTTCTGGGCGATCTCAGTGCAACAGTGCTAACTAGTGACAAAATACTTGAGTCATACTCTGTGAAAAGGGGGTTTAATGCATCAGCAAAAAGTAACGACCCTGGTCAGCCTGCGCAGTCCATACAGGCTGATATTTGTCGAATGTTTTTGCCGTCGGTCAATTTTCTGTATGTCAAACGACCAGTCTACCTTATGATTCAGTCGGTTGTTAGACAAAAAGGATTTTATGTATCCATAGTTGTATTATGAATTGTTTGGTATAATGCATCACGGAGATACATCAAACACTCCTTTTCTCTAAGCTTGGTTTCCTTATCACTGACTCTGTAACACACTAGAAAATTTTAGACTTGTCACTACATTGGAAGCGTATGCAGACTACAATTCAATATGTCAAATTATGAATTATGAAAGGGTTGGCAATATTTTCGATAAAAGAGATAATAATGGATGCAATCAGTTTCTCCATTTTCTACGTTGTTGTCAAACCGGGCTGAGGCACAAAGTAAATGAGCCGCACTACAGCAAAATGGGGTTTAATACATTTCCGTGATGCATCATACCAAGCAAGTCATCACATAATTATTGATCCACAAAGTCAATTTTGTCTAACAGCCGACTGAATCATGAGGCACACTGGTCCATTGACATGCAAAAAAATTGACCAATAGCAAAAAGAATCGACCCAGGTCAGCCCGTGTGGACTAGGAATCGATACCTTTTGCATCTGCATTAAACACCCTTTTCACAGAGCATGACTCAAATCATTTTACAAGCTGTAAGCTTTCAATTTAGCTGAGTCATGTTTTATAAATAAAAGTAAGGCTTAAAGATTTGAAAAGGCATTGCCATTCTCCATTTGAAATATTGGAGTAAGTGCTCTCGGATTCAAATAAACACCTCTCCATAGAAAATGATGTTTCGGGCTTTTGTTAGTAAGTGATCTTCTCCTGATAGAAACAAAAGGTGGGTAAATTTACCAGATCGGGCCATATCAGACTTCACAACCGGACATTCCCGAATACCTATATCAAATTTGAATTTCTCATGTTTGATACGAGGGGTGATCAGAAAGATCGTGGACCACCTCGTTATTTTGAAAACTGTTACACGTAGGATTACAAAAATTTGCATAGATCAGCATTAATTATCTGGTAACTGACTCAAGCTTTCAAGTTTCGTCATATTCAAATAGGTAAAGCATGACGTCATTTTCATGACGTCATATACTGCATTAGTGGTCCAAAATGTCTGACGACATTTTATTTGAGTCGAGAGTAATCATAAAGTTTTACGTCAAACTCGGAAAGTATTTATCGGAAATCGAAACCGATTTAGAAACAGTTTAAGGGGACTCTGCACTCTAGAAATCTGATATTTGTACATGGATCGGACCGGTTTAGACAAAGGTTCGATACTGTTAAAGATGACCCTAAATCTGGCCGTCCACCAACATCAGTCACAGACAAAATCATAACGGATGTAGAGCAGCATGTAAAACAAAATCGCCGAGATACTATCAGGAAAATAGCTGACACATTTAACATTTCACATAGAAGTTCCGAGGAGATTTTTTACTGAGAATCTTGGACTGTCGCGGGTTTGCACAAGGTGGGTACCTCGGCAACTGAAGCCCGAGAGAATGGGGGTTTGGGTCGAAATCTGTTACGAAATTTCAGAACGCATTAGGGTAGAGGGATCAAACTTTACTGATCGTATTGTAACATGCGATGAAACATAGGCACACTTCAACGAGACTGAATCTAAACAACAAAGCAGTGTATGAAAACATCCAACATCGCCTTCCGCTGGTAATGCCAACCTTTCTAAATCACTTGGTGACGTTAACTTCATCAATTATTTCTGTTCTTTTTTTCCCCTCTAAATCATGTTGTATTTATACATACTACAGTCAGTACTGAGTTTTATGCCCACATTATTCAAATAAATTTCACAAACACCATACGAAAAAAACAGCCAGAAGTCCTACGGAGTGACGTCACTTTACACCAAGATAACGCGCTAGCTCACAAAGCCACACTTGTACTGGAAACTTTGCAAAAACTAAACATAGAAACACTTGCCAACGCTTCTTATAATTTAGTCCTGACTCTATGGGACCTCTCACTAGTTTCTGTTTTGAAAGATATTCTATGTGGCATACACTACGAGAGCAGAGAGGAGCTAACCCTCGCTATGACCGGGTCCTTGATAGTAACGTCACGTGACGCTCTCGCGCACGTGTTTCGCGCGTGGAAATCAAGAATGAATAAGTGCATAGAACTCACAGGAGGTTACTTTAAAAAACAGTAAACACCCCAAGTTGTTTTTCATAACGATATTCCGATACTGGCACTGGTCCACGTTCTTTCTGATCACCCCTCGTAACTACAGAAATATACTACTTGATCCCAAAGAAGGTTCGTTCCCAAATGGGGGGGGGGGGGGGGGGGGGGAGGGGAATGGGGGAAATAACGGAGAAGAGCCGATCCCAGGAAAACTTAGTCCCAATGGGGTTTCTAATTTCCTTAATCCGGTCCGATCAAATGAATCTACCCACCAAAGAGGGAATATTTTCTTTCATTTCACATTAATTTTGTAACGAGAACGTTAGTTTTTACGAGTGTACATGTATGCAGAAAGTGCCGCAACTGCAGGGACCAAACGTCTTTGACAGAATTCAAGACCGTTCGAAATATTGTTCTTTCTTTTTTCTAAACTCAAAGACAAGGCCACAAATTCTTCAGAGCGGCTCAGACAATCAGATCACTAACTCAGGAGTTTAAAAGTAGAACAATATCTAGAATGCGTAACTCTTTACGAAAGTACATCATTTCAGACTTGTCTGAATTGAAAGCATTTGCAGACGAAAATTTTAATGTGGCTCAATTGATGAAATTCATCTTTGATAGGAAAAAACGGTGTGGGAAAAGAAGAAAATGCTGGTTACCAGCATTTTCTTCTTTTCCCACACTTTTTTCAAAACACTTCATCCTCATGATCGTAAAAACTTGGGATTAAATGGTAAAAAGGTTAGTGAATACGAACAGTAGATCTCACGCACGCTAATCCGATATTTGAATGTACATAGCATGTCAATGAAAAATACGATTCTTGAAATCTTAATTTATTTTTTTTTATTTCAGAGTGTATGACAAAAAATAAAAGTGATTAAAAAGAGCTTTCTCTACGGCTGCTTCAGTTCTGGTGAGTTAGCTTCAATTTAATTTCTAACCCCATAAACTGCGGAATGAATTTAAATAGTATTTGCTTAACCTATACAAATACCAAAGTATTGCAAGTTCGGGGCCCGTATTTATCAACCATTTTAGTTTCATTCTTGTTCTTATTCTAGATTTAGTAAGTAACATAACTTCTGATTGGCTACACCAAATGGTTTAGCCAATCAAAAGTTGTTTTTCTTTCAGAAAAATATAGAAAATTCTTGAGAATTAGATTAAAACTGTTCTTAAGAATGATTGATGGATACTGACCTGGAACTCTTGAAACGGTTGAGAAATCTCAACTTATCGTACAATATAGATCAGAGATCTGATTGCACATATTTTGCAGTCTGATCTTGACAGCACTGGCCTCCATTACATATTGACTCGAGTGAAGGAGAATAAGGATTAAGAAAGTTTCGTGGAAAAAGGGAAAGACTGAATAAGGAAATAGGAAAACAGAGGAGCCAAACTTCCTGAAAAGGGGTCTTAACGCATCTGCGAAACGTATCGACCCAGGTCAACCTGTGCGGTCCGCGCAGGCTGACCTGGGTAGATCAACCTGCGCGGTCTGCGCAGGCTGACCTGGGTCGAAAGTGTTTGCTATTGGTTCTTACGAACAAAGTCCGTAACAATGAAACAAATGAACAAATGCATGGCAATACAAACCGCATCTGGCGGGATTCGAACCCATGGCGGACAAGATCCTCGTTTTTCGAGGTTTAAAAGACCAATACCTTAACCACTGAGCTAAAGAGATATCACCCCAACGCAGCTGTTAGGTATTGTATTTAAATCGGGACGAAGCCATGCATGAAGGAGTTGTCTCCCGTAACATGGTCAATTTTTTGCATGTCAAAAGACCATTGTACCTCATAATTCAGCCGGTTGTTAGACAAAATGGATTTGATGGATCCATAATTATGTGATAACTTTCTTAGTATCATACATCATGTAGATGCATTGATATCCTTTTCCCAGAAGGTTGATTGATTGATTGTTTGGTGTTTAACGCCGTTTCCAACATTATTTCAGTTGTATCGCGGAGGCCAGTGTACCTATCCATGCTTTCCTGGAGTCTCTTTTACCAGTACTCCGCAAAATTTTTCCTTCTAAGCCACTGGCTGCTTTTGTACATAACCAATTGTAGAAACAATGATCAGCGGTGGGAGAGGAATGAATCCTGTCGCAATGACTATCATCAATCCTCGGAAGGAAATTGGCCGAGCCGGGGATCGAACCCACGACCTCCTGTTCTCAAGTCCTGCACGCTACCGACTGAGCTACCGGGGCTCGGCTTTTCTCAGAAGGTGGCTCAGATATATTGAGCTTATTTGGAATTCAAAAGCACTTAACGACGTTTCGTCGGGTTGTCAGTACGCAAAAATGTCTCTTCGCTTCTCTGTTTTCTAGCGCGTAACTTTGTCTGATTGTAGTACTATTATTGGACTACTAATTTTTGCTGCAAGACGTGGAGAAAGTAGTGGTAGATACATTTTTTTTTAAAGATCAGTTTATGAAGGTGTAAATCATTCCTAAACAGCGAAAACGGAACATGTACATTTGTCGGACATTACTTATCCGGATAGTAAGTTTAGTGTGGTAAAAAGAGAAAATTACAAGTATTTTCTCCTTTTCAACATTTTCTAACCCTCTTTCCTGGGTATTGATAGAAATTCTGGACAGTTCTACTTGTATTGTATTACTCTCCCACCGCTGACCATTGTTTTGACGATGGTTATGTGGGAAAGCAGCCAGTGGCTTGGAAAGAAAATTGTGCGGAGTACTGGTAAAAGAGACTCCAGGAAAGCATGGATAGGTGCACTGGCCGCCGCAATATAACTGAAATAATGTTTAAAACGGCGTTAAACACCATACAATCAATCAATCAATCTACTTGTATTGTTCTTCCATTCTCCCATCTATTAAAATATACCACATGTATTTGGTATTAACCCTTTCCTAAATGAATTAAATTGGAACTTCAAAATTGAAAGAAGCTGCAGGCGACAAATTAAACAAGTTTAAATGAGGTTAAAAGAACCGTTTGTGCAGAAAAGCTTGTGGGGAAAGGAACAATTGCTTGTAATAAACAATTATCCCTTTCACCAAATGTTTTCCAAAGCCGTCCCATACCAATGTTAAATCGAGACTATATCAAGGAAAGGGTTGACAGAGTACAATCTTTATTGTGAAAAAAACATGATTTAGTGCTAGAAATAATACATCTTACTAAGTAATTTGAAATTTTGGGTGTTTTGTGTCACTTTTTTTGTTCCAAGGGAGGTAATTGAGTTCGAATATTGGGAAAAGAAGCCTGGCAACCTATTTTTTATTTTGCATTTTTTGATAAAGGATATAATCATGTATATTTCTGAGAAAAATGAGAAAAATCTTTGCGCTAGATTTTTTTGAGGGTCAAATAATGTCCTGATTTTCTGTGATAAAATAAGCAATTTTGTGGGCTAAGGGTTTTATTGAAACATAGATAGCGTATCATTAATTTGAAATATCTGTTAATTTCTCATCAAAGTCAGAGGATCCATTGTTTCACTATGAATTTAAAACACAGAGAACATGATTTGACTGAAATTACAGATTTTAATCACAAAATTCTGACGTATGCTGCAATAATTGGGTTTTTGTGTAATTTGAAAAAAAGGGTTATGGTCTTCGTCGGCTCAGAACTTTTTGGTACATCAGGCAACGTCTGATTATCTCTTCGCATATTGAAAGAACATACTTTGAAGTGTTTCTGTGTCAAATTTCACGAAATTCTCTGCGCTAGAAATAACTCGCTGAAACGCCTTTAAACGTATTCGTCTTTGGTGAATCTGCTGTCTGTACATCATATTAGGTTTTCTTGTAAACTTCTGAACAGACGGATTTTTGCCTACAATACCATACGTTTTTCAATACATTTTTTATTTGCCTACAATATCATCACTTTTTTCTTACCAACAACTATCACTCTTATGTTCTATAATACTGGACTAGCCCTTCACTTTTGCAAAAGTTATATATGTAGATGTAAAACAAACGCATGCAGCCTTAAATTTCTATAATTCGCTACCAAACGAACCCCTTTTGTAACAACCCTGCGAAAGAACCAGTTTGAAAAAATGTGGGAAAAGGAGAAACAGCTGGTAACCAGCATTTCCTCCGCTTCCCAGAATAATTTCTGCTCTTTCAGAGATAAAGTCCTATATGGCGTCTGCAACACGCGAAAAGGGACATTCGGACATTTGCCTAAAGTGTTGTCCCGGATCAGCCTGCGCAGTACGCGCAGGCCGATCCGAGACGACACTTTCCGATCGTGTGTGATTTTCTGTTTCACGCAAATCTACTGTAAGACAAAATCTAATGTTAACGTAAAGTGCCATCTCGGATTAGCCTGCGCGGACTGCGCAGGCTGATCCGAGACGACATTTTACGCAAATGTCCAAAAACCCCTTTTCGCATGTCGCAGACCAATTATGTCGTCTGCAACTACTTTGAATATGGACAAGTCTTTTTTTTTATCTCGTCTGGTAATGCGTTAACCACATTCTACAGGAACGATGTTAGATATGTTAACATCTCGACATAAAACAAATGAGTGTCTCGAAAACTTTAAATATCTCTTTCCTCTTTTGATCATTACAAAATGATTACGCAATCGTTATTGCCTCAAGAAAAATTCTTATTTGCAACAGACACGAAGGCGAAAGTAGAGTTGCATTGAATCACTGTGTACTTTACTGGTGCTATTAGAGCTATTCAGTTTAGTTGACAAGAAATCGTTATTTTTTGCACTCTTACGTGTCGAGTACAATCAGGTTAAAGCATGGTCATTCGACTCCTTGTGTGGGGAGAGATTTTTCGTCCGCCCCTGCCTCCGTCTGTCCGTTTGTCTCTCCCACTGTTTGTATCTCTGTCTCAGTCTCTTTGTCTCTCTTTCTCGTCGTGTTAAATGCCGTTTCTTCTTTTCTTTTTGTAATTTAAAAAAAAAAAAACAGTCTTTCCAAGTCCCTGGCATATTTCCTTAAAACATTGTGGAAACTATGCAAGAGAGAAATTAGTGCTTCCGCATTAATGGTCATCAATTCCTGGGGAAAAAGTTTGACCAGCTTGGAATCGAACCGGAGGCACCCACGCGTTTCAAGCCCTGTGCGTTACAGACTAAGCTACCCGACTAAAGGGAGAGAATTTGTCAGAACCAGGAGAATGTCCGGGCACTTTTTTTTTTTTGGTTTCTTTTGCCGATAATATAGTTTTTAGATAAGACTTCACAGGATCTGGGCTCCTATTTACAAATCATTTTAGTTTTATTCCTAGTCGTAGTATAGATTTAAGTTTAAATAATAATATGTATGTTTAATCTCGATTTTATTTTACATCGATCGTGAAAGAATGCTCTCACGATGGAGAGTCTAGATTTAGAAAGTAACACAACTTCTGATTGGCTAAACCATTTGGTTTAGCCAGTCAGAAGCTGTGTTACTTTCAAATTGAGAACATTCTAGAGAATAAGAGTGTTATGAAGAATAGTTGGTGACTACGGACCCTGACTGGTCTATATGTATATATATGTAACATTTAGGCCGCATCAGCTATGATATTATGAAGCTTAAAGGAGCCTATTCAGATTTCTATATCAAACCAATTTCTAAAAATGTTTTATATCTGAATTTAGTAAGCCTACAGCTGGCAAAGCATCAATAAGAGAAAACAGAAATAATGGCATTTGCATAATAGAATACTGCATAGCTTCGTAAGGTCTTCTTACCTCTTGCTTAAGAATTTTGCGAAGATTTGTGGTATTGTCATGCCATCAATATCACGTGCCCATTATGTTGGGATCTTATTCAAATCAGTACGATGACGTCATATTTAATGTCATGATGTAGATGTAGTAAGCGATCACAAGACGACGCTTTAGTTAACTGGTCTGCTTTCGAAGAAAAAACGAGTTACTGTCACAGCCCTGGTGTCGTCATCTGTGTCGTCTGCGTCGTCGTCGTGCGAAAACTTTGACATTTTGTAATATCTCTGTCATTACTGAGGATAATTACTTCAAACTTGGACAAGGTGTTAACTACTAAAAGGGGAGCTCATACAACAGGGGCAGGTAAACATCAAAATATTTTGACACAGTTATGCCCCCTTTTTGACTTAGATTTTTCACTCAAAATCAAGCACCTGCAGCGGAGCGTTGGCACCTGCATGCGGTGCTCTTGTTTTAAACCGTCACCACTGCACCTTTGTGCTGAATGTAATCGTCGAGCTTTTTTATGCTTGCCGACAAAATTATCGTTTGCTGTTTTTATCGCTGTGTTTTACAAAAAAACAAAACCACTTTGGTTCACGACAAGAAAATCTAAGTAGGTCTCTTTTATGAAGTGTTCAGGTTAAATTTTACTTACTTGAAATGTCCAATATATTTATGTGACAAACCAAGGCCTTATGACGAAAAAGACATATATGACCTACTTTTTGACCCGTGAAAGGTTGGAATAATTTCTTGACACAATTATTCCGGCAGGAAGAACTCGCCGTATAAATTCCTCGTTCATAATCCAGAGTCACGTAGTTTATTAGATGGAGTGATTAAGCGAGAAGTTGTTTAAACCTCTCACTACCAATGGCGATTTAAATAGTCTAAATTGTGGACGGCGTAGATCAGGATCAAACTGCACAGGACGTGGATCTACACTGTCTGCTACCTGAAGCTATACTATGACCAAAGTATTATCTTCAGTTGAAGGAAAAATCTACTTTAAGACGTCAAAGAAAAGTATTTAAAATTTATTTACAGTCGGTAGAGAAAGAGTTAGGGATCCTGCGTGGCTATGAGGTAGAGTGTAGGATTCGTGACCGGTTTGAGTTTAGAAACAGTTGGCTCTTTGTGAGAGTTGCCTCGGACAAGCCAGTTCAGAGCCCTAGCCTCAAACTTGTGAAACCCAGGATATAAAGGAATGTGGACTGTTGCTGTTATATGTCCGAAATAGTATTGAAAGCAGCGTAAGAAAAACCGTTCAATAGAAAAAGAATTGAGGGACACAACACATCTCAACTCAAACAAAGACCTTCTTAAATGTCAGAAAGCTTTGTTCTTCACTCAGACAAGATGAACTAACGGTGTCCTGTATATTTTAACGCTACTTATTTATCTGATTTCAAATTACATCGATTGTGACAGAAATTCTTACATCTAAGAAGTTTTCTCTCGATTCCAAAGATCAATGGGTCACCATCTTCAACTTTGTAAATGAAATTACTGAAAATTGTTATGGCTAAGATAATTACCTCCCTTTAACAAATGCAAATGAGAAACGGGAGGCAAAGTTTCAGGGTGCTTTGTGTATATATATAAACTGAGGCTGAAACCCTAGTGTCGAAGACCAGCCCGCATAGCTCAATAGGTAGAGCGCAGGACTCGCGAACGCGATGCCCTGAGCCACCCGAGGGTGTGGGCCCGATCCACACGGCTGGCCATCCAAAATCACCAATAGTCCTTCCAAAATTACCAATAGTCCTTCGGATGAGACCCTAAACCGAGGTCCCGTGTGACGGCGCCATACACCGAGCGCGTAAAAGCACCAGGCGTAACTTAAGATGGGCCTCGTCCTGCATCTGCAGTATCCCCCGTAACAATACTAACAGCCTTCAGGGGGCGTCGCCCATATGGGCAACCGGTGGCGACGATAAATAAACGCAAATTCAATCAACCTAGCGTCGAAATGTCGCATGCCACAGTCTGTTTTTTTGTTTGCTCTGGGTGCCTAAGATAGGCTCCCCGGCTTTATTTGCCTGGAATGTCCAAACTGTGCCTGTTGCGCCATGATGCTGGCCGTAAATAGAATCGTTTCTCTAGCTTCCAGATATAAAATGTTACTTTGATTTTTTAAGTGGAATTTGATTATAGTTCAAATGGATAAAAGAGGTTTCCTGTCAGTGAAAAAAGATCAATGCAGTATATCGCTATTTCGATGTCTGTTTAGTCAGAAAATCTTGATAAAGTTCTTACATTACCCAACTCTTTACCAGATGACAAACTTTTACACACGTCCATATCGAAAGAAGCTGCAAGTGTAAAATAAAAAAATGGCTTAAATGATGTATTTGTCTCTAAAAAACTATAAAACATTGTGGAAAAAGGAGAAAATGCTGGTTACCAGCATTTTCTCCTTTTTCCACATTTTTTTCAAAAGCCATTTTACCTCGGTGTCGTAAAAACTCGAGATTGTTGGGTAAGGAGTTAATTTGTTTTCACATTCAAGTAACGAGAAACTGATTCTAAGATATGGAAAGGCAATACGATACGTTTATGAATCATAATTCCATTTATTTTTGTATCAGATATGCTTAATGCCTCATTTTTCTTCAAGAAAATCTCAGTGCAAGTTAATCACGCTCCAAAGCTTTGAAATTAAAATCGGAATATTTTTTCTGGAAAGATAGGTCTGGCAGATAGAAAAAAAAAAGATATTAAGTAAATTATCCTGTTATTTTATCTCGAAAACAGGATTTTTTTTTAAATTTTTGCTAAAGGACAATATTTTTGACTCGTTCGTATTGTAAAAAAAATGCTGACGACAAAGTAAGAGTGCTAGGAACTTATATTTGATTGGATAGAAAACAGTGCATGAAAAAGATAAAATGCAGTAACAAGTGGATACATTAATCAAACAGAGCAGTTTGCTCATTTGTTTCAATGTTTTCCAAATGAGCATACCACATATCGTCGGTTTACTTCCAAAACTTCGTAACTACAGCTTGTTACAAGCTGTAGTTACGAGGTTTTGGAAGTAAACCGACGATATGCTTTTGCTTGGTTGACCTGTTTCCCCTTACATACCAATGTTTTCTCGACTCTGGGTAACATGGTTTTAGTAAATATTCTGCGGAAAGGAAAAACACAGCTGTTAACAGCATTTTCTCCTTTCTCACAATATAATCTGTTGATTTAAAGGCAAACCCCGTCATTCTGCCACATCTTAAAAGCCGTGTGCAAATGCTTTTTTGTGGATCAGTCTATAAGTAACGTCTGGTTACGTGACAAAAAAGAAAATGGTTGGATTGATAGACTGATTGATTTTATGGTGTTAAACGCCGTTTTCAGGATCATTTAAATTATATCCTAGCGACTAGTGTACCTATCCATGCTTTCCTGGGGTTTCTTTTACCAGTACTTTGAACAATATTCTTTCCTACGCCACTGGCTGCTTTTTCACATATCCATTGTCGAAACAATGATCAGCGGTGGGAGAGAGGAATGAATCGTGTCGCACTGACTATCATCAATCCTCTGTAAGAAATTGACCGAGCTGCGATATCGAATTAGCGACCCCCTGTTCTCAAGTCCTGCACGCTACTGACTGCGCTACCAGGGCTTGGTAGGAAAATGGTTAGAAAGAGCTGAGAAAGAGAGAGCAACAGAATTATCGGGAAAGTTTTGTTTTATTAGTGTCGGCTAAATTTGTATTTATAATGTTTCCGCGTTGTAGGGGGTGCATGTATTTCTGGAAACCCAGAGTAATTTATAGTCTGTTATCATTTATAGAAAGTAATCACGATACCTCATCAAAGAGCAAATATATTTTATGTAATACCACGGGATCACGTGACAATTATGCCGGCATATCGATATTAACATATCAGTCACAACTGAGCCGATTCCATAACTACATCTAACCTCGTCCGTATCAAGGAGGTTTCCATGTTGAAGTAATGTCAGTCACATGACCTTAAACATGTCGGCGATACTGTTAATTGATTAGCAACGAAATCAACAACCACGATGAAGGTACAGCCGTCGGAAAAACCTGTTTTCTTTATTTGCCAACGAAAATGCGAAATGGTTTCTGTCCTCGATACAGTGGTTAATTACAGAAAAGAAACGAAAAGAATATAGACAAGAAGAAAGAAAGAAAGAAAGAAAGAAAGAATTTCCATACAAAAAAAGACAAATTTTTTCAAAAACAAACCCGTACTTTTCGTACTGCACTGTGGTATCAAGATAAACATCTAAAATTGCCGCTCCACCCACCATAGAAAAGTGATTTGGCGGATATAGTGTGCTAAAACAAGGCGCGAAAGTAATGAAGATCTTTTAAAGACAAAGATAAACAAGTTGTTACGTAAGTGATTAAGTGATAAAGATTTCTATCCATCTGAGAAGTAATTAAGCGACTTGAAAATGATGGCTCGTAGAAAGTACAAAATTAGATAAAAGCACTGCAAGACGTCTTATCTCCTTTCCTTCGATTTACAAAGTTCAGATTATCCATTTCGTTGTCAATAGCAGATTATTAAGTTATCGTGGTCTTCAAAGGTTGTCGTGAATTTTTTGCTGCCTATGGTGACTTATTTTACAAGATTTTTTTTGTAAAGGAAAACATAATATATGCTCTCTTAGCCAAAGTGTAGATTCATAGCTGAAGATGAAGCCCCAGGATCAGACTGTTCGGTCTTTAACGCGGTCCGTGAAAGCATGTCACCTTTGTTTCAATAAAATTTTAAAATTTCTATAGGGGACTCTCAATTCTTCATAGAAATGTAGCGTAGTATATTTGTGTGTGTGAGTGTGTGTTTTTTTTTTTAAAGATAAGTTCTAATTTTATAGTATGTTATATATTCCTGGTTGTCAGGCTCGAAACCAAAGTAATGTCGTAATCTATGTGACTTCATGTGTTGAATTGTGGCGACGACGGTTGTTGGTAAGGAGAAAAAAAGAAGAAAAAAAAAAAACGTTCTGTCTTCTTCATCCTTTGCTTGCCAAAAATATATCTTCAGTGAGTGGGCATTGTCCAAAACACGACAGTTTCAAGCCTGCATTCATCAGATTATTTCACAAAAAATCTGATAATGTAGACAGAAGCTGAGACTGTCTTTTCTTTACAATCTGATCTTGATCTACACATTCCGTAAAGGACAGAATAAGTTGCATTTAGAACACCAAGGTTTTACATCTTTTGCTGTCAATGATCATAATTCAACTTTTTTCTCGGTCTAGAAGCAGATTTCCACACCATGACAGATGACTTGGTGCTAGTCTAGTCTTAGCTATCGTACGATGTAGATCAAAGATCAGACGGCACGTTCTGTGTAGTCTGATCTAGATCTACGCCGTCCGCAAAAGCCATTTTAAATCGGCATTTGTTGCGAAAGGTTTAAAGAAGCGGTTAATTTAAGGCCGTTCTTCCCTCTACAAAAATGGCGTGTCGGATATTGCAATTTAATCCCTGTTGCGGGAAAGAAAAAAGATTTCAAGACACAAACCCCACTTTATTGACACTCTCTCATAGCAATTAAGATGCTGTTTGTTAAAACTGACATCTTAGAATGTTTCCAATCACGCATTCAACCGTTTAAGACGGCTTGTGCTGTGGAAGTTTTACGGGGGAGAATTAAGAGAACTGTAATGAACGGGTTGACTTTTTGTCTGCTCAAAATACACTGGCTGTTTTTCAGTCGTGAAAAACGTGACTGATTATGCTAAAATTTACACTTCTTCCAATATGGCAGTGCAGACCCCAGAATGTGATCATTAATTCAATTTCTTGAATTCATGACGATGTGTTGCACATGGTGGAGAGATCTTATGGGGGGTGAATTGGGAGAATTGTACGGGTCGACTCTCAGCCTGTTCAAAATGCACCGGCCACTTTTTATTCCGGGAAAATAGTATTGAGTTGTAAGGTTAGAATTATATTTCCAATATGACAGTATAGACTCGAGAACTAAGCCACTCCTTTTGAAACAAGAGCTCGTGGTCAAACGAGTTCGTGATCAAGTATACTTCAACTAGTTAAAAAGATTTAATCAAGTCTTTAAAGACAGCAATTCAGATTCTGAAAATCTCATTAAACTTCAAAAAACGGCTCGTAACTGAGTTATATTACTCGATAGCTGGCAACTATCAAGAACTATTAAGAAAAAGGACAAATACATGTAAAAGAAAATACGTTTTTTTCAGCAGTATTGCCTAAACGGGCTACTTTGATTTTTAAAGTATTTACGTTTCGCGCCGTGTCATATTTTTCAAAAATTCGACCTGTCTGCTATGACGCATCACACCATCCTGTACAGGATAATATTAATACGCCGCTTATAAAGTAGCAATGGAGAAAATGGCTATAAACAATACATCAGTGGAAAAATGTAGCCTGTTTTTCGCTCCAAATATCTTGAAAATTTAATTATTTCAAGAGTGAAAAATAGTTTTCACAAATACTCTTGTTTTACTGCACATCTTCGAATACACTTTCTAAACATAGACTTTAGGGATACCAGGATTCATCATCATCATCATCTTTGGTCTTCTTTACCCTCGCCATGCGGCATAAAGCCATGTGGCGAGCAACTATTGCTTTTTTATCTATATATTTATTAGAGACAATTGGGTTTAAGTATATATGTATTTTTCTATTAATCAGACGGCAACACTCCACGGTTTAAAAAGGGAATAGAAGTAAAAAGGGCTAAATATAAAATATATATACCGGTCAGCCGAAAACGACCCCTCCAGGACCACCATTAAAACAACTAGATAAACACTGAATATATACAAAATCATCCTCGGAACCCAGGTTTGAAGCATTACGTAGATTACTCTCCATGCATCTACCCCTGGGATAATTGACTAGCAATTCGTCGTTTCTTATGAATATTCATATGGTCGGGAAGTACCCTAATACTGGGTAATAGCCAATCGAAAGATCGATAACATTATGATACTCTCTTGTAGAGTGGGTAATTTTATTTCTTCCGTTATAAAAAATAACCCCACTATGGAAAAAACTCGAGGTTGTCAACAAATATGGCCCGTCGGCGTGCTTGTCTCCTGTGAGATATGCCATTCTGCAATACAGGGACGACACTATCGATCTTCGTGTAGGCCGAAAATCTCTTTTTTAAAAACGCTTCTCGAATGTGGTGTTGATGGGCGACGCCAGATTTAAAGTATCGCTAAGCTTGATTTGCAACGAATGGTGTGATTAGATATCGACAAGTTAAAAATAGAAATGACGACGTATTTGTGATAAAAATAGTTTAAATTTTCTCAAGGAAAAACTGAGATCACCAATCAAAATGTTTCATGAATAATTCATGAGAACGAGGAAACGCCAGCGAAATAACCCAGGGTCGATTATAGAATGAATCGAAACTGGGTCAACGAGTATGATACAAAATGTACATTGCCGTTGAACGTTGCCTGTCTAATTGTAAAGTTTTAGACTAATCCATATTTTTATATGCTATTTATTGGACTCAACAGTATTGGCAAATTTTAATTATATTTAACAAAAGGTAATTATGCTGTACTTTGTTGTAATATGTAAACATTGACTTGTGACATTGTCTAAGTTATCTCTGGGGGGAAAAAAAGGATGGAGTCGAGGCCAACATGTTTCAGAGAGCTCTCAAAGAAGTAGAATAGGACAAAAATATACACTGTAAGAGCTTCGAGGCGACCGTCAGTCCTGCCTGTTGTGCAGGGCGATCAGGACGACACCACTCAGTAGGGGCATAAAGCCAAAACTACTGGGGTGCTAGTTCTTTCCCTGCCGCCCTAACCACAGCAGGTCCCAAAATGGGTAAAAACTGCCCTAAGAAAGAGAAACTAAACTTTAACCAAAAATACAACCCTAAAGGGCAGGACTACGGGGGGCTCAGAGCAACATAATAAAAGCCCCCGTGTCAATAAAAAATGGTATAAAAATATCTAATATCGACTCGGATCAGATCCGGGGCGAACTGACTGACGATCACCTCCCAGCAATATTTAAATGAAAACAGGTTAAATTTAAATTCAAAAAAGAGTAATATACCTGGCCAACACAAACCTGCATGAGTTGAGTAAAAGAGGTTAAAAATCCCTTATAAATAGGGGAGCACCCATGCTTGGCTTGGTGACCTGTAAACCCCGCCATATACTCAGTACATGAAGGGTATGACAGTCAATATAAAAGGAAAAGCCCTTGTACTAATTACGAAGAGATTTGGTACAATGTACTTAATCAATCAGGACTGTTTTTAAAAAAGAGTTTATAAAAACAAGGTTAACGGCTCCTAAGCTGGTAGGGGAAAAAATGGGGAAAAGAGAGCTCTCTGAAATTCAAAGTCAGATATAGGCGGAAAAAATTAGATCTTTGAACTGGGCGGATTTTAAGGACACGCCTTGGCTTGCTTTAGGATACGCAATGAAATGTATTTATGGTGGACATACTGACCCATTTAGCCTGACCCAAAAATGGTGTAAATTAGGTCAGAGCGACTTCAAATAATTATTAATTTATCAACAAGTGAAAATGAAGTAGCGCGGTCCTGGTCGAAAGCACCCTGAGCCAAGCTCTGGGAAAAAAGGGCCCAATGGAGCCGCGAAAAGCATCGACCAAAGTCAGCTAGCGCAGTTTGCGACAGCCGACCTGGGCCGAAACCCCTCGTTATTTGTCAATATTCTTTATGGCCAAGGACCATTCTACTTCATGATTGAGTCAGTTGTCAAAAATAAAAAAAAAAAAAGGATTCATGCAGGGTTTTCCACAGACATATATCAACAAGAAGTGTCTGGGCTTAAACCGAAGCTATTACCCAAGCCTGTGGGGGTTGTTTTTTTTTAAATGGCAGGTACATAGGTTACGTACTAGCTGATCATAGCCGGAATGAATCGTACCAGGTAGCGTTTTATTGAATAAACGTTTATTTTATTTTGAAATTCAAAGTAACGGTCGTTGTTTTGAAAAGTAGTCCGGTTCTGTACCCAGAATGCTTAAATCAGATAGATGCGTATTTGAAGAATGCCACCTAGCGAAAGATAATGGAGAACTTGTGGGGATGTCACATGATCAATAACACGTGGTCGATTATCTAAATATGTATTCGTGTCAGTTTGATGACGTCATATCCGATCTATTAAAAAAATTATACGGGGTTACCGTTTGCGAAGCGACCATCCCGTTTTATAATTTACAAGAAATGCACCTTTATGCTAAATCTAACCATACAATTTCTTTATGCTTGCAAACCAACTAATATTTAGTTGTATTTATCAGTGTTTCATAAGAAATTTTAGTTTATGGGATTATCTAGATTCCTTAAAAATAATGCTTGGGTACTGGTAATAACTCAGTATTTGAATGTATTCGTATTTGATTGAATATGTGAACAAAAACAGAGCAATTGTTTTTTCGCTTATTCCAAACTGTTGAACTCAATGTAGAATGTATTTCTAAATTTTCACTAAAAGGAGATAATATCTTAATTCTTCTTTTTCCAAAAATAAAGTAATCATGTAAATATAAACGAAAGCCAAACTCCCAAATGTGACGTGGTTAAATAAATCGACTTCTTTAGAACTTTGATTTCATCAAATTCTTGAATTTCTGTCATTTCATTGACCTTTAGCAAAGCTATGACTTATATTGTTATTGATTTAAAACCAAGTTGTAATACGCAAGAACCATTACAAGTCATTTGCTCTGTCGACTTATCGAGGTCGTGATTGAATGTGAGAGGAAAAAGACAATTTACAGTCTGTATCAGATAGATGAACGGTAAATCTCGATCTAAGACTTGTAAATTACGTCTAGAGCCATCCAATAAGAATCTTTTGGGATCTCATTGAAAATATCGTTTCCACATCTCGGCTAGATAGATATACAGGTCTGACGACATGGTCTCTTTCTGCAGATAAATGCATAACTACTTTTTTAATTTTTTACAACCATGCGTTTACTAAATCCAGGGTTACACAAATACATTTCTAAACCATTACCAAGCAGTTCAGAGTTTCACTGACCCTAAAAAATGGGGCGTATGCAAATATTGCTGGAAAACGAGAAAATACCGGTAATAAGCTTTTTCTTCTTTTCCAAAAATGTTCTCTACCTTTTCAAGGACGAAAATCATTGTTTGAAACACATAATATGTGTCGTCTGCAAATGTGTTTTCAATATTGACTCGTCCAAAATTTTGCTGTTTAGCAAAAGAATAGAACGCCGGTACATTTTGACCTTAACCAGGCCATCATTTGTAAAAAATTACGAGACATTTCGGACAAATTGACAACCAGTTAGAAAGCTGCAGACTAATGTGACTTCGATTGCCTCAATTATACACTGAACATAGGTACAACAGACATAATCCTGGCGTTTTAGCTTAAACCACCGTCTGCCGCCATGTTTAGTTTTGACTGCCGATATCTCGTTCTCATTTATATTCATGAGCTACAACAGTATCTGTTCTATCAAAACCTGCGTTTTTTTAACCCATTACCACATAATAACGACTTTTAACAACCCTGAGAAAGAAGCCTTTTGAAAACATTGTGAGAAAAGGAGAAAATGCTGGTAACCAGCATTTTCTCCTTTTCCCACAATGTTTTCTACCCTTCCTCAAACAAATATCCATTTTTCAGTCACATTTAATTTGTCGTCTGCAAATGCTTTCAATTTGGACAAATCTGAAATTTTGTCGTTTGGTAAAGAGTTAAACTTTTCAGAATGAAGGCTAGCTGTGACGAGTAACAAGAATTTTCGAACAGGGTCCGTATTCACGAACAATCCTTAAGAATATTCTTGGTCTAATTCTAGATTTGGAAAGTAACACATCTTCTGATTGGCTGAAACATTTGGTTTAGCCAATCACAACTTGTTTTACTTTTAAATTTAGAAAATTCTTGAGAATAAGACTAAGAATGTTCTTAAAGATGGTTGGTTAATACAGACCTAGGAGAATCAATTTGTACCAGTGATTCGTAACGTGTAAGTTCATTTGCCAAAGTTCGGCTATGTGTCATTAGGGAACCAATGAAATGCTTTGTTAGTTATTCTTGTGAACGAGAATTTTTTGTCAGGCAAATATCCAAGGGAACATTAAATAGATTGTAACGCATTGAAAGTGCAGTGGGTAACATAGGATGACATGTAAAATGTTGGGGGTATTTTTGTCGATAAAGCTTGTGTATCTACTTCCTTAGTCATTTTCTGAGTCCTGCGTGGCTCAGTGGCAGGACTCATGACCTTGAAGCCCCGAGCTCGAGCCTCACTGCGTCCACTCGGTTTTTCGTAGGAGTGTCCTTGGGCAACACACTTCAGAGCCCTAGCCAAGTGCAGGTGAAACCCGGGAAATACATGAATATGTGAGCTGTTGCCTTGATATGACCGAAATAATGATGAACGCGGCATAAAAATACCATTCAGCTAATCAATCAATCAATCCCTAGTAATTTTCAAGTACTTTGATCCAGAGGAAGAGATAAAGTAGTCAAATGCTTCATTCATTATGACGTAATTGTATCTAGGTCATTTGTAATGATAAATGACCAAAGTCTGAGCCATGCTCCAGCAAAAAGGTTTTAATACATCTTTCTGATGCATGATGCCTAGGAAGTATCACATAATTATGAATACATAAAATCCATTTTGTTTAGCAACTGACTCAGTCATATGGTAGACTGGTGCTTTAACATGCAGAAAACTAACTAATGGCACAAATTTTCTATCCAGGTTAGCCTTCGCTGATTACACAAGCTGATCTGGGTCGATACTTTTTGCAGATGCCTTCACCCCTTTCCAAACAGAAAGTTTTAGACTATTACACATTCAAAAGATCTGTAGACGACAAATATAAACATAGTAGAAATGAGCTGAAGTTTTCTGACAAGGTAGAAAACATTGCTTGTTATCAGCTTTTTCCTTCTCCCACAATGTTTTCAAAAGGCTTCTTTCTTAGGGTCGCTGAAACTCGGGACTGTATGGTACAGGGTGAAGCCCCCTTTTCAAAGAACATGGCTTATTTATATTTTCTCAGAAATCATATTGTTATCTGGCCTGCAACACGCGAAAAGGGGCATTCGGACATTTGCGTAAAGTGTCGTCTCGGATCAGCCTGCGCAGTCCGCGCAGGCTAATCCGAAACGACACTTTCCGTGTTTATGTAATTTTCTGTTTGGCACAAGTCTACTGTAGCACAAAATCTATTGTAGTCGTAAAGTGTCGTCTCGGATTAGCCTGCGCGGACTGCGCAGGCTGATCCGAGACGACACTTTACACACATGTCCAAATGCTGCTTTTCGCATGTTGCAAGCCATATGGTGTTTATATCTATTACCGCACGTAACAGTCTGTTTTGCTTTCTTTCATTCAAATGTTGCCTTTTTTCTTAAATTGGTCGGCGTTTCGACAATACTGAAAATGAAGTTAGTGCTATAGCTTGACCAAGCCTCTACCGTCAAGGCCGACATTAATTGCTTTTGCGGGCGGAGAATGTCAATATACATAGCACATAGTGCGCAGTCTGATCTTGTTTCTACACAAATTGCTTCTTTATTAAAAAGGGGTCCTGCGTGGCTTAGTGGTAAAGTTTGGGACTCGCAACCGCTAGGCCCCGGGTTCAAGCTTCAGTGAAAGCACTGTGGTTTTTCGTGAGAGTGTCCTTAGGCAAGACAATCCAGAGCCCTAAACTAATAGTTGTGATTCTTTATTGTAAACCGTGATCAATAATCTCTCTATTTGCACTGGAGGACTATTTTGAGACCCTCCACCCTTTCACCTTCCCCAATCCCTTAAAAAAGGAGAAGAAGACAAATTTATTTCATAAGACATGGAAGAGCGGAAGCTAAATTTCTAATTATTACCTTACATGCTAAATTACAACTGTAATTACTGACAATAATGTGGGATAAAACAAGGTCTATTCCCGCGTTGATTTATTGTAAGTGAATGGCAGGGGAAAAACAGGTCTCGGAAGTTATTTCACGTTTCCGTTACATAATGAATTGTAAGTAAAACTCTTACCGACGTTTAGAAAAGCTTAGCTTGTCAAACGCGGCGGTGCTTGATTTGTATCAGAATGAAAAATTAGTTTATAATTCGACTTTTTGCGCAGAGCATGAGGGGTTTGTATCGGAAATATCGACAAATTGGACATTATCGCAGACAAAAATGAACGCTGCCTTTCGTCTGCTAGCTCCAGTAATCAGCCGACAATTTGATAAATATGGCTTCGGTCACGTAATAGTTACCGCTTCGGGGCGAGTAACGACTTTGCCCCTGTTTCATTTCTGCAAGGTGACGCGTACCTCACTGTCTGTGACCACTTTACTCTTTACTAGAACAACAAACAAGAAACTTGTATCTTTTAAATAGACGCCGTAAATTTGCCAGCAAATAGGAAGTGGCCCTTAGAATAAACATGTCTACATTTTTTTAACCAATCTCAAATTTCTATCTAGACATTAGTTGTCAGTTCCGAAAAGTAGGTCAAAAGCCAGGACATTCAGCTGCGCTGAAAAAAGTATTTCTATTAGTGGAACTCTTCCAGTTAAAGGCGCGTTTAGACCTACTACCTGGATCACGCGTAACAAAAATCAATTCCAGGTTAAATAACAAACACAACATTCATGATAGACGAAACAACGCATGACTAAATTATTGTTAGAGGATTACTGTACACATTTTAAGAAGATCCATCACAGACGAACGGGCGGAAGGAAACACGTACAGAAGCTGCTGAATCTCAGAAAGATACACTAAGTGTCAGTATCTGGTATGGCCTCCACGAGCGTTGATCACAGCTTGGCAACGACGACCCATGGAATTAATCAAGTTAACAATTACACGTTTTGGAAAGTTCTGCCACTCATCCTGAAGCGCCACACCTAGCTGCTGAAGTGTTTGAGGAGGTGGATTCCTATGACGTACACGTCGATCCAACTCGTCCCACAGATGCTCAATAAGTTACAAATCTGGTGAGCGGGCCGGCCAAGGTAATGTCTGAACGTTATGATCTTGCAGGAAATCCTGAAAACACGTGCCACATGCGGTCGAGTGTTGTCCTGCAGGAAAAGACCACCGTTGAAGGCCATATCTTGAATGACGTAAGGTTACAGTATTTCATCCCTGTAGCGTACTCCGGTCAGTACCCCATCAACAAGGAGAAGAGCCGTTCTACCACCATGGTGTATAACTGCCCATACCAAGACACTTCCACCACCAAAACGATCAACCTGTTGCACACAGTTGTAAGTGTAACGTTCACCTTGACGTCTATACACACCTGCACGTCCTCCAGCTCTTGTCAAGAGTAAACGAGATTCATCTGTGAACAGTACGGTCCTCCATGTCGCACGTGGCCATCTGACTCTCTGTTGACACCACTGCAGACGTTCGGCCATTGACGTGGCGTCAACACGATACGTCACACTGGTCTTCTTGCGAAAAGTCCTGCCTCCCTCAAGTGGTTACGAACTGTCTGATCGGAGATTCTGCGTAGCCACGGGGTTTGTGTAGCTGTCGAAGTTGCCGTTGTGGTGTGATCTCGTAGGTGGCGCAACCGAATGTACCGATCTTGAACGGCGGTGGTCACTCTAGGTCGACCTGATCTTGGCCTGTTATTCACACTTTGAGTGGCGTTGTACCGTGCCCATAATGCACAGATGATGTGTCTGGATACACCAAAGTGCCTTGCCACATCGTTCTGAGTTTCTCCTGCTTCCAATCGGCCAATTGCGTTATTACGTTGAGCGTCATTCAAACGTGGCAATGTTACGTCGTCTATAACATGGTAATGCGATCTGATTGAACCACGTCTGTTGTGGATTTTATACCCATGTAACAAAGGCGCCAGCATTCGAAATGCAGGACATAGTGATGCATGCTAACTACAGAAAGCTCTATTTCATCGCTTTGGTAAAAACGTCAATATACACGTAGGTATACACGAATAGCACATGCTTCTGATGGTGGTGGCAAGAACAATTGCTCAGCATTCATAAGTTATTATTTTGTCAGGTCATATTGTCAAATTGTTGTTTTCCTTCTGCGTCAAGTTTCTTTTTTTGAAGAGCATATATTTGAAATACAGTCAGTCGCAGCCATCTGTACTGACAGAGGCACAGTCATTGGAATGCAGTGTCTTATAAGTATACTGAGGCTTTCTTTTCGCATTTTTAGCTCCACTGGCCGAAAGCCAACGGGCTTATGTCATATGGCCGGTGTCCGTAGTTCGTCCTTGCGTCCGTCCGTCCGTGCATTCGTCCATGCGTCCGTCTGTGCGTTAGCTTTCATTTCAAACCTTTTCTTCTCTGAAACTACCCATTCAATTTGATGAAACTTCACAGAAATGATTCTGCCATGGTCATCTTCAGAATTTTTTAAATGAATTTGATTCATGTAAAAACTCTGGTTGCCATGGTAAGAAAACTGAAAAATATTGAAAATCTTTGAAAATCTTCTTGTCTGAAACCAAAAGGCACAGGGCTACAAGATTTGGCATGTAACTTTCTCTAACAGACCTCTACCAAGTCTCTTCAAATTATAGCCCTGGGATCAGAATTGGTCCCGCCCCGGGGGTCACAAGTTTTACATGGGCTTATATACTGAAAGTTTTATAAACCTTTTCGTATCTAGCCATAAGACCTAGGACTATCAAATTTTGCATGTGGTTTTATCTACTGGGCCTCTACTAAGAATGCTCAAATCATAGCCCTGGAGTCACGTTTTGCCCTGCCCCGGGGGGTCACAAGTTTTACATGGGCTTACAACGGGAAAATTTTAAAAATCTTCTCGTTCCTAGCCACAAGACCTAGGGCTACCAAATATTGCAGTCAGCACTGCCAAACAATAACTTGTCAATATTTAAAGGGTGGCCTGCCCCTGGCTCTGATTTGAGTAGGTCATTGCTGTAAACGGCTTTGTAAATGGCTAGTTACAATTGCAAGGGACTAATACAACATGACATCTCGAAATTTATCGAGATTCAGCGAGATTTGCTGAATAGATCTGAAAGTGACAGGAGTTTAGTCAAGAGAACTTCATGTCAATCAGGGTTTTTGACTGAAATCAACAGCACTAACCCTTCACTATGGGAAAAAAATTCCTTTTACCAAACGACAAAATTTTAGACTAGTCCAAACGACATAGTAAACGTGGCTGAAATAATAGAATTTTTCATTGATAGAATAGAAAAACATTGTGGAAAAGGGAGAAAATGCTGGTTACCAGCATTTTCTCCTTTTCCCACAATGTTTTCAAAAGCTTTTTCTCCAGGGTTGTTACAACTCGAAATTATGTGGTAAAGGGTTAAAAAAGCCTCCATATTGGTATGACTGACAGAATAAATGGTGCTAAAAATGATGAGATTTTGTTCTTACAAGGGTAGAAGACATCGTGAAAGAAGGAGACAGTTCTGGTTACTAACATTTTCTCATTCCCCACACTGTTTTCAAAAGGCTTCTTCTTCAAGTTAGTTAAAGCCCATGAATGTGTGATATATGGTAAAACTGTCAGGTAAGCTTAATTTCCTTGATTTTTTCAAGGTTTTTAACTATATGTATGTTTATTATCGTTGTTATCGTAGGTTTACAATAGTTATTTTGCGGCTTCCAGTGCACCTGTCCATGCTCTGCTCGAGTTTCTGCTCCTAGAACTTCGCACAATAGTCTTCCCTAGACACTGGCTGTTTTGGTCTCACATAACTATCGTCGAAACAATAATCAGTGTTGAGTGAGAAATAAATCCTGTCGCAACGACTATCATCAATCCTCGGAAAGAAATAGGCCGAGCTGGAACAACATGCTGAACACCAAAGCCGTAGCCAACGTCATAATAAGTACCCATTACTTCACCATCCAAAACTACCCGCCATATTTTTTCTACCGCTGAAGGTCGCCTCAAATTTGCATTGGCCATAGTTATTTCTGTCATAGAATTTAAGCATTTGGATTTAAGATGAAAATTATGTAAACTATACTTGTTGTGTACATGAATGCATTGTACCAAAACACGATGACGAGACGAACTGTAAATAAGCCGCGTTCTGGCAAATGGGGGGGGGGGGGCTTAATGTATCTCCGTGATGCATCATACCAAGCAAGACATCACATGATTATGGATGAAATCCATATTGTCGTAACACCGACTCAACCATGAGGTAGAATGGTCCTTGAACTCGCAGAAAATTTACAAATAGCAAGATGTTTCGATCCATATCAGCCTGTGCAGACTGCGCAGGCTGATATTGATCGATACTTTTTGCAGATGCATCAAACCCCCATTTGGCAGAGCCTGACTCAAATCGTTTCCATGACTTGCAGGAAAAATTTGCCCGTCGTAAAAGTTTTGTTTAAACCATCTAAATAACTCGCCATGGAACAAGTGTATCAAATTACTATATTACAAACATATCTTTTCTGTGTTGTAGGAAATATACGGTACTTAGTTAACTCTCGAGTAGTCTATATTACCCGCATTTTCGCTAGGGACTTGCAAAAATGGGACAAATGCCATTCTAAAGAATGCCTTTACTAGTGGCAGCCAAAAGTAAACAGAATGGATGCTAGAATGAAAATTATTGAGAAGATGACAATCTGTTATAGTACGGTCAGTCCAAGCGTTAGTCGCTGGCAGAAAAATGAAAAAAAAAAAGTAGGTCAAACGTTACCAAGTCGCTCTGTATTTTGTTTAATATTTACCTGATTTTAAAACTCATTTTTCTGCCAGCGACTAACACTCGGACCAACCGTACAATGATAGATAGTCATCTTCAAATTCCGTAGTTTTAAATGTATGTACACATCCACATTGTTTACTTTTGGCCGCCTTTAAGACATGATAATTCTTTGTCAGGGTTTTTAGGTTAAGCCACTTATATCTATTTTGTTTTGATCAACAGTGACGCTAATAAATCCAGAAAAGATATCCCATTTCGCATGTTTTCAGTCAATCTGGGACATTTCCGCCTCAATGTCGTGTCAGTCAGAAAATCTCTACCAGCTGTCAAATCGTCTAATGATACTCTACTTCATTAAGGCGCATTGTCACGTGACTGCAGCAGATTCACCGGAAACATCTCGATAAAAGGGAAAAAATTTCTCGTAAGAATTTTTAGATTAATGGGAATGTTTTTAGTCTGTTAATTTTTTTTTTACAAGTTTTGCTACGCATTGTATTAATCTGTTCCCAATTACTGTATTCACTACTTTCTTTCTAGAATGTCTTTGAATTGAGTGGTTTTTTTAAACGTTGTACCTTGTTTAAAAAAGTAACCTGTTACCACACTAAACTGCAGTTGAGCTCGTTATAGGGTGACTAAATGCGAAAAGTGCTGATCATGACCAGACTACACAAAAGTTGCAGTCAGATCTAATATTTGTTAAAAACTTAATAACAAATCAACAGACTCCAGCTTGGATGACCTTTAGAATGCGACAATTACGTCATTTCTAATGGTGGATAAATGTTTGTTTCGTTTATTTAGAAATTTTACTCTTTACCACGCAATACTGAGGTCCAATGACCATAGAATAGAAGGCTTTTAAAAACACCGTTGGAAAAGGAGAAAATGGTGGTAACCAGCATTTTCTCCTTTTCTCTCGATGTTTTCTAGAAATCGTCATTTGAGCTACATTAGATTTACCGTCTGCAAATTCTTTCGATTCGGCTCAGTCCAAAATTCTATCGTTTGGTTAACTCATATCCTCCTGTATAGCCTTCAACTCTTATCCCACCTTATAAGGGTATTTTGCAGACAGTGTGAGAAAAGATCAGCCTACACATAAGTGCAGTCTGATCATAGTCTTCACTCTCCACTCTCCACTGTCTAGTTTTAGTGGTCTCGGTGAAGTAAACGCCATGCAGTATCAAATAATATAGCAACGTTTTTTTTTTTGTGCTTGTGATCGTGAACAATTAAAATTCGGCCGGATAAGGGTTGAGTGTATCAACAAGAAATGTGATACAGAGCACAAATCGAAACATGTCAAATTACCATTCAATTAATTCTATCATATTTCTTGACGTTTTAAAAGCAATGTAATTCGTGTAGGTTAATTCTGCTGTCAGTCTCCAGACAGTTTTACATCTTAAGCTCGGCTGTTTCCGGGCCTAGCTGCAGTAGCGTACAAGACTTGAAACCAGTGTGGTCGCTGGTTCGAAAATAAGCTCGGCCAATTCTTTTTTCCGAGGGATTTATAATAGACACTTATGGCTCTTTCTCAATTACCTGTATATTTTCTTAAGAAGGGAGACAATCCCTTGTTGTTTAATACTGATTCGACCATTATTTATCGGTGTTGATAACTTCCTGTCCAAATCCCCCTTTCCTTTCCCCCTCCCCCCCCCCCCGGTTATTTGTGCATCTGTCTTTGAAACTCGGGACTGTATGGTACAGGGTGAAACCCTCTTTTCAAAGAGCATGCTCATTTATATTTTCTCAGAACTCATATTGTTATATGGCCTGCAACACCCGAAAAGGGGCATTCGGACATTTGCGTAAAGTGTCGTCTCGGATTAGCCTGCGCAGTCCGCGCAGGCTAATCCGAAACGACACTTTCCGTTTTTATGTAATTTTCTGTTTTGCGGAAGTCTACTGTAGCACAAAATCTGTTGTAGTCGTAAAGTGCCGTCTCGGATTAGCCTGCGCGGACTGCGCAGGCTGATCCGAGACAACACTTTACGCAAATGTCCGAATGCCCCTTTTCGCATGTAGCAGGCCATATGTTTACCTTAATTGTTTATTAACCCTTTACCACACAATGACGCCTTTTGACGCCCCTAAAAAAGAGGCCTTTTGAAAACATTGTGGGAAAAGGAGAAAATGCTGGTAACCAGCATTTTCTCCTTTTCCCACAAAGTTTTCTACCCTATCAAAGAAAAGTTGCGTCATTTGAGCCACTATGAAATTGTCGTCTGCAAATGCTTTCAATTTGGATAGGTCTTAAATTTTGCCGTGTGGTAAAGGGTTAATATAAGATTATGTCTTAACATGTTACCTTCTCTAAATAATGTTATTATTATTATTATATTCATTACAAAATTTTAGAGTCACTCGTAAAGCATTTGCAGGCGACAATTTAACCTAAGGCTTAGTGTTGTCAGAGTATCGGACAGTGTAGATTCAAAATCAGACTGCATATACTGAGTAGATTGATCTTGACCCACACAGACTGCAAAAGCAGTTTTCGCTGTGTTATGCAGCGCTGCCAGCTGTTAAATCTTACAGCGCTGATAAACCCAATAGACATTTTAGATCTAGAAACAAGACCAAATAAATACAATATCGAGGTCAATTTTTGTCCAGAATGTCTCGGCAAAGTGGACAGTGTAGATTTCAGATCAGACTTCACACTTTGTGCAGTCTGATCTTATTCTACACTTACCGCAAACGCAACTACGGTTGTGAAAGGCGCTTAAAGCTTTAACTCAGTAATCATTTTATACCTGATATATAAGTATAGTAGATTTTGAAGTAAACAAATAACAATCTAAGACCTTGCTTTAGAACAATTTCTGAATTCTTCACCTTATTTTTGTGGCTGTAACCAAAGATTTGTTCATCAGTTGTTGTAAAGTCAAACGACTTTATTCTTGAAGAGAAAGAAAAAGCTTTTATGAACAGAATATTAATGTAGTACTAATTAGGTGACGTCATTGCGGTCGACCAGGCGTCTTATCATTGGTCGAGAACAATATTGTATTCCAATTTTCCTCGCCTCATTACGTGCCCATATCAATACGAAGGCTAATATTTGCTTCTCTTTGACATTTTGTAAAGGGCGGTCCCTTTGAAATCTATTGTTTGAAAATACTGTATGAATATTTTACAGAGACAATCCCCACACTGGCCTTGTTTCGCTGCCTACTCGAAAGAACGGTTGTTTTTATTTAATTATAGTTATTATACGTAAAGCACTTTAGAAAATAAAAGTCCAGTTACTCGTACTTCCGACAATTGTTGACTCAGTTACGCAATTGTTAACAGAACTATTTTTTTTTAACAAAGGGGCCTGCGTGGCTCAGTGGTAATGTGTACTTGTAACGTTGAGGTACCGGATTCGAGCCACACTAGAATCACTGAGTTCTTCGAGGGAGTGTCCTTGCACTAGATACTTCAGATCCCTAGCCTTGTACTGGTGAAATCGAGAGGACACATGAATATAAGAGCTGTTGTCGTGATATGACTAAAATAATGTTGAAAGCGGCGTTAAACATCAATCTAAAGAGGCGTCATTTTGCAGAGAATATATCAATTAGCCATGCTCTGTTGAAAAGGGGGCTTGATGCATTTAAAAAAAAAGTATGGACCATTTCAGCCTGCGCAGTTTATCAGCCAATCAATTACTCGATCGCTCTGTCGGTGTACCAACCAACCAACCAACCAACCAACTAACCAACCAACAAGTCATTCAATCCATCCATCCATCCACCAATCAATCAACCAATCAATCAATCAATCAATCAATCAATCAATCAACCAACCAACCAATCAATTAATCAATCAATCAATCACATAATTAGTTAAGCAACCATGAAAGAAAAATTCCTCAATTAGCCACCAACGACCAAACAGAGCGTTTGAGAATCGGCCGAACACGAGTTTATGTAAATATTTAAATTTTATAGATATAGTCATAAGTAAATTATAGTGAAAATATTTCCTTCTGTTTGACCACATTCGACAGCTTATACATTCATTAAATCTATAACCCTCTTCGGCACCATAGGCGAAAACATTAGGCTTTTGCGGACGGCATAGATCCAAGATCAGACTGCACAGAACGTGCAGTCTGATCTTGGATCTATACCGTCCGCTTGTTAAAATCAAGTCTATGTGATAAATATCTTAACTTGACTTAGTGAATTGTACTTTAGTCGTCGAAATAGATCGAGCTAAATTTTTGCCACTGAAAGAGTTAACAGTGCCGAAGTACATATAAACGTAAGTCAGAGCTGACAGCCTGACAACAGACAAAGACGAATGAATCAACGGGATAAGCTGATATTTGCTTTTATTATGTATGAGCCATGCTCTGGCAAAAGGGGCCTTAATGCATGTCCGTGATGTATGATACCAAGCAAGTTATCACACAATTATGGATCCATAAAATCTAATTTGCATAACAACCGAATGAATTGTAAGATACAGTAGTCCTTTGATATGCAGAAAATTGACCGATAGCAAAAAGTTTCGGCCCAGGTCAATCGCGTGGATTGCGCTGGCTGACCTTAATCGATTCTTTTTGCAGTTGCATTATGCCCCCTTTTCACAGAGCATGGCTCATATATACCTGAACATTTGCCGGCTGAAAAACATGCGTCGCATGCGGATAAAATGTCACTTACGACAGGATCTACAATGTCCAATGCGGTTCCAGATATGGTATGATGACGTATCTCGCGCACGGAATGAGCATGCAATGATATTGGATTTGATTTGTCAAAATGTTATGTTATAATATTCATCCGTCATTCATAAAATCGAAGTTACTACCGACTAATTCATTATTTATTTTATATTGTTTACCGTTTTCGAATAAAATGTCAATAATTGCAATATTTCGTCGTTTTAAGTGGGAGGTATATCATAAAAGGAAAATCATATTATCTTCCGCTAGATGGCATTCTTCAAATACACATCTATCTGATTTGGGCATTCTCGGAACAGAACCGGACTATTTTTCAAAACGACAACTGTTACTTTGAATTTCAATATAAAATAAACGTTTACTCAACAAAACGCTACCTGATGCGATTCATTCAGCTATGATCAGCCAGCATGTAATCTATGCATCGACCATTTATTAGAACAGCACGTACAGGCTTGGGTAATGGCTTCGGTGTAAGCCCTACTTTTCCCCTTTATATGAGATGGGTGATGTGTCATAGGAAATAGGTAAAATCTTCGAAGAATATGATATGCGCAGACAACGACATCATACTTGTATTTGCTTCTGGCTGCGTAACAAAATGTTCACATCTCGCGGGATCCTCGGTCTCGCGCGTTATCAAATTTCCTCACGCTGCTCGAGATACAAATACAAGCACCTGAAAAGTTACTGCAGTTCTTCCAGAATATACGATATGGCCTGCAACACGCGAAAAGGGGCATTCAGACATTTGCGTAAAGTGTCGTCTCGGATCAGCCCGCGCACTTCGCGCAGGCTAATCCGAAATGACACTTTCCGTTTTTATGTAATTTTCTCTTTTGCGCAAATCTACTGTGGGAGAAAATCTAATGTAGTCGTAAAGTGCCGTCTCGGATTAGCCTGCGCGGAGTGCGCAGGCTGATCCGAGACGACACTTTACGCAAATGTCCGAATGTCCCTTTTAGCGTGTTGCAGGCCAATTATGATAAATAGATATGAGCCATGCTCTTGTAGAAAAGGTTTTAATGCACCTCCATGATGCATGATACCAAGTAAGTCATCACTTTATTATGGATCCATAAAATCCATTTTGTATAACAACCGACTGAATCGTGGGGTAGAATGGTCTTTGGATATCCAGAAAATTTACGAATAGCAAAAAGTTTTGTCCCATATCAGCCTGCGCAGACTGCGCAGACTGACACGAGTCGATACTTTTTTTGCAGATGAATTAAAGCCACCTTTGCATAGAGTATGGCTTAAATATTTTCAACAAGCAGATTTTTTAACGAAAACCAGAGATTTATATGAACACTTTCGATTTTATAGATTTCAAATTAGGAGGTCGATTTATTTGAGCACCGTTCAGCACATTTAAATAAACATTGATTTAGCAAACTAATTTACTCTATTTGTTTTAAATTCATATTTGAACTAGTTTCCTTTAGATTTGTTTTTCCAATATGCTCCTCTTTTTAAAGAACACGAGAAAATGTCCAGATTTAAACGAGAGTATTTTCTTATGCATTATCCACAAATGTACTTTAAACAGCATTATCAATACGAATTGGAGCCGCCATTTTCTGCAGACAAAAACTTTAAACAAATCAAAGTGCTGACAGTATGGGAAAAAAAAAAATGAAATAACTACGACATTATAAGAAAAGCGTACGGAGTGTAAATGAAGGCTCAATGCTGCTATAATTTGACCTATACACCCTGACTATTGAAACTTATTGTATAAGGCCCACTTTTGAGGTGTCTCAGTCATGAACATTATTTCAGAAATGCTCATATCCAAGTTTACATTTGGATTTAGTTCCGTTGTTTTGGTCCCTCTGTTTACATAAAGTATTAAGATAGCATTTCCTATATAAATTGCATCTTATGCTCGTATTAACAATTTTCATGTGAAAATTATTTCATTGACTTTGGTTTGGTTTATCTTTACCCATTTTTTTCCCAAAATACCAAATAAATGATATATGTTCTGTGAAACAGGTGTTTAATGTATCTGCAAAAAGTGTCGACTTATGTCAGCCTGCGCAGTCCGTGCAGGCTGACATGGGTTGAAATAATTTGCTACTGGTCAATTTTCTGTATGTCCAACGACTATTCTTCCTCAATCGGTTAATGAACAAAATTGATTTTATGGGGCTATAGTTAAGTGATGACTTGTTTAGTATAATACATCACGGAGACGCTTTAAACCGCCGCAAGACTATAGTTCAGATGTCTCTTGAGAATGGGGTGCGAACAAGATTCCCCCCCCCCCCGCTTGTTTTGTCATGCCTTTGCGGTTAAGATCTTTTTGAGTTTCTGTATTCTGTGTTTTCGAAAGAGACCGAGATTATATACCCTATATTTGGCTGAAAGTGTGAATTATGTTCGATCACTGACAACAGTACACGTACTTCCAAGCCACTTACTGAGATTTCAGATCCATTTTTTTCATTAAGCAATGCAAAGGAGGTGGGGAGGGGTGAATAGATCATTCTGTCCAATTACCTTCCATCGAAAGAACCAGAAAGTTTGAAAACACGTTTAACCACCTATCTGTGAATTACCAGCTCGTAGCATTCTGAAGTAGGCATTCGTACCCAGTAATTTTCAAAGCATATTATATTTGATAAACTTCCTCGATAAATTTTGACATGTCAACATACCTCTCAACACTGTTTACCAAAGACATTACAAATCAACATGTTGTGGAGACGTGCATGTATGCGTATGACGTAAGTCTTGTTTTTGTGAACATGCATACGTCTTTGTTGTACAAATGAAAACACTCGAATACTTCAAGACAGTAAACAGTTATTTCCTAAAAGCTTACATTTGAGCCACGCTCTGTGAAAAGGAGGCTTAATGCATCTGCAAAAAGTATCAAACCATGTCAGCCTGCGCAGTACGCGCAGGCTGACATCGGTCGAACCTTTTTGCCATTGGTCAATTACCTGTATGTCAAAGGACTATTCTACCCCAAGATTCAGTCGATTGTTGGAGAAAACGGATTTTATAGGTCCTTAATCATCCGACAACTTGCTTAATATGATACATCACGAAGATGCATTAAGCCCCCTTTTGCCAGAGCGTGGCTCATTTTAATTGATTTGAATAATTACCGATATCCCTCGTTCATTTACCGGACATTCACCCATTTTTGTAGAAAACATGTCAGAATACTAGTATATATTTGAGCGACACTCTGGCAAAAAGGCCTTTAATACATCTCAGGGATACATTATACCAAGCAAGTCATCACATAATTATGGATCCATAATACCGCTTTTGTCTAAAAACCGACTGAATCATGAGATAGAATCCAGAGAACCGACTAAATTATTACGTAGAATGGTCTTTTGATATGTAGAAAATTGACCAGTTGCAAAAGGCTTGGACCCAGGTTAGCCTGCACGGATTGTGCTGGCTGACATGATCTATACTTTTTGCAATGCATTAAATCCCTTTTTACAGGGCATGGCTCACTCAAATGTTTTAATGAAGAAAAAAGTGAACTAGGAATCTGGGCCCTGAAGACCCCCAACTTGACTTGGATTCTGAACGGCATATGAAAGGTTGCGTTGTAAACGCCAAACCCTATCTGACGTAGCCGGATGTGACGCTGCAAAATTGGCACCTGGGTGTGTATTGGCATTCATGACGTCACAGTGTTCTTGAACCCGTGAACATCTTTGTGTCACAATTCTGAAAAACGTCAAATCAATCAAGCTAAAATCCGGACTGAAATTTCGAAAGAGAATTTTGCGCATTTTTATTATCGTATCGAGTAAATCCCCAAGAGATCAAAACATAAAATAAAGACACTTTCACATAGTTATTTGAATGTTAGCCATAGTTTGTACGTACATGTACAGATAAGTGTCGCAATAAGGAGGAACATCGGTAAAGTTCGTTTTACAAGTAAATTAAAAGGAGTGTTTGAAGTAGTTTTGTTTGATAAGGCAAAGTGTGATGACGATAAATATGCGAACAAACTTGTTAGGGGCAATATAAACATTGTTTGACTCTGTACCCACTGGTCCCGGGTTTTACCGACGCTTAGGAAGAACTCTTTAGGAAACATTGTGGCAAAAGGAGAAATTACACGTAACCAGCAAATTCTCCATTTCCCACAATGTTTTCTAGTCGTTTAGCTCTTTACCACACGACAAACCTTCAGCCTTTGATCTCAATTTCAAGCATTTGCAGGACACATATATCAATCAAAATATAGAATTTGTCTTTCAAAGGGTAAAAAATATTGTGGATAAAAGAAAGATGCTGGAGAAAATGTATCTTATTAGCATTTTTTTCTTCTCCCATATTGTTTACAAAAGCTGTCTTTCTTAGTAACATTAAAAATCTGGACATGGAGTAAAGTGTTAAAGACAAATGCTGTCTTATAACCATATTTCATATTTCTTCTGCAAATGGTTTCAATATGGATTATTGTAATATTTGGTCGTCTAGTTAACTAGTTTAGTCGTCTAATTAACTATACAGTTAACCAATTATGAAACAAGTACGATATATGATTTACCTCTCCACAATAGGTAGCTCAAGAAACAGTGTTGGAAAAGAAGTATGCGCTTGTAAGAAGAACTTGTTCCTTTACATGAAATATTTTTCATACCCTTGAAAAATGATATTTTCCTTCCACCAAAACTTCGTTCTGTGCTAAATGATTTATGTTTCGGTAGGTTAAAAAAAACTGCTCCATAAAGAGGTTAGAATGTGGGCGGATATGGTTTGTATTCATGCACCGAAACATGGTTTGTTTTAACGGATCAGATGTCAAACGATAAACTAGACCCTTTCATCCACCCCTTAAGATAGTTTGTCGGCTGTGTGGGGAGTTGTAGTATACATCCGCTTTGTGTCGTGCCAAAATGTTTTACCGGAATGATTGCGACATTTGTGTTCTGTTAGTAGAGGAAACAACTAGAATAAGGTTGCAGGTCTATGCAGTCTGCTCTGGGACCCTTCCTTTTGATACACAACTTACCCTAAACCCTCGGTGTTTGTGCTATACCAATTTAAATCCCATTGTATAACTGCTGTATATGAATTAAACGGACCTTTGAAAGGCAAATTTAAAAAAAAACGCAAGTAGTGCGATTTCAAACTGCTTTTCGTCGTAAAATTTCGCCCCATCAGATTTATAAACAATGCTTGAGAAACAGCCCCGGTATAAGCCCAGCAAGTCTGTTTTTCCCTTGTCTATATTTAGAAACTGTATGCAAAGATTTGCAGTAAACATTGTTTTTTTTAAATAATTTTTCCTGTGTCAAATTATCATATTTCAAGGAAATTTGGATCGATATATAGGCTTTGTATTTCCACAGCCTTATTATTAATAGCCATTTTCGGCTTGCTACTTTTTTAGCTGCAGTTTTTTCGTTTACGCACAATGTATTAATATTTATCCTGTACAAGATTGTGATGCGTCATAGCAGAGAGGTCTGATTTTCGAAGAATATGACATGCGCAGATAACGGAGCTTTTGATCGCGTGACATTCCCAGAAGTCTTTGCTAGAATGATGATATCTGTAGGAAACATTGTGGGAAAGGGAGAAAATGCTGGTAACCAGCATTTTCTCCTTTTCCCGCAATGTTTTCTTTGGGGGTCGTCAGAGGTCGGGATCGTGTGGTAAATGGTTTGATGTTTATGCCATGCATGCCATTGTAACACGGGGTTTCTTTTCTTTGAAAAATGAAATACATTTAAATAACTCTATCGTAAATAGTATCATTTCTTAAATGAGACGTTGTGATAGATTTATTCTATATTTATGACACTTTGTAAATTTATGATTTCATGTCTGTCAGAGTTCGGATAATTAGAAATCATTTGTAATGTGACTCGATAAGTGAGGACCCTTTGGTCTGAGAAGAAAAAGTCACGTATACCCACTTGGAATCAAATAGGACATGGACGTTAATGTTAACTACTCTGTCAATCAATCGATCAATCGATCAATCAATTTACCAATTAGTCAACCATTCGTTTGAGTCAATGGACCTATCAAAGAAGAGAACTTAAATAGTACTGTATATTTTGATCTTAAGGTTGTCTTAAAATATCTGATATAATACGTATATAGACATTTTGAGTCCAAGATAATACTAACCTTTACCATAAAATCTCCGTTTATCGACCCTGATGCAGATGCATTTTGAAAACATTGTGGGAAAAAAACAGCCTTTTATCCTTTTCCCATTATGCTTTCTACAATTATGGAAACTTTCAGTTTAGTTGTACCTTTTTAAAATTTGAAGGAATTTAGAATTTTCTCTTTGGGCTAGTTGTTTCTATTCAAAGTTGTGTAGAGTCTGTAAGAATCCTTAAGAAAAAATATAGCCGTCTATCATTTTTCTATTAAACTCAACGCACAAAAATGCTTATTTCAACACAGGGATGACTGGTTCACATTTTTTTTTCTTTCGATTATATATCTACTCACCAGAAGCTAGCTATACAAAAAACAGAAATTAATATTTTGACTAAAATCTCGATAAAACCCTTAAAGTCATCTAAATTTCGTTAGCCGACAACCCTTTATTAACAAATTACATTTTTGACTGAAAAGAAATATTCCATTTCGTAACTGCCATTTTTGCCCTAACTGTATAAATACCAATTTTTACATTCCTTTTTATATACTTTTTTTCTTTCTGAAATGTTCCTGTAACAAGCAAATGCTCCTTTTTTCCCCACAATGTTTTCCGTTATCACATACACACATTTTTTTTTCGTATCGATGATATTCTTTCTGTCACTTGAACAAGTATCGGGATATTGTGGTAAATCTCAAAACACATGATCCATGCTCTGTGAAAAGGAGGCTTAATGCATCTCCGTGATCCACGATACCAAGCACGTCACCACATAAGTATGGGATCCCTGAAATCAATTTTGTTTCAAAAGCGACAGAATCACTATGTAGAACTGTTCTTTGACATGCAGAAAATTTAAAGATGACAAAAAGTTTCGGCCCCCTTTTAACAGAACATGGATCATATTATTTGATAGCTGGTTAAAGTGCGATCTCGAGAGCTCTTTCAAACTTTGACATTTAATTTAGATTCGAAACACCGATAGCTTTTTAACGATAAATATATAATTTGATGGACAAATAAAAAGTTCAGTTCGGTCTGACATTAAGCGAAATTGCGTCAATAACGGTATTCCGTCATAGAAGGTTGTTAGTGTCATCGGACGTTTTTAGCCTGTCAATATACCGTAGAGTTGACAGGATAAATTACTAAAAAATTGACATGAAAATCCGAATATGGGTTGGAATTGTTTATCTGGTATTTAGCACCGTTTATAGTGCGATCTATGTTATATCATGGTGGCCATTACAACTATTCATGTATTATTGTAACAGCGCGTGCCACTCAACCGGATGGAAATGTGGCGTAATTTACCTACGTTTCGCTTTACGTAATATTGTAATACGTTGTTATGCGGATGGGGTACTCCATGGAGAATTATCGAAGACAACTGTACTGGATTTTGATGTAAGCCAGCCCCCCCCCCCACCCCCCCCCCCAAAAAAAAGGGGGGGGGGAGGGTTAGACGCATGAAATAGATAGATTTTTTTTTTTGCGGTCTTACAAATTATATCCTCGATATACACTAGTACAGTACCTTGAGCAACACTCACCCAAGTCAATGGTTGATTTTCCTGATGAAGTCGTCGAGAAAGTGAGAGATTATTGGATGATGTGTTACTATCAGCACGTTGGTACAAAGAACAAATTGAGACAAGCAAGAAATATACGACCAAGGCGCATAGAACAGAACAGAATTTTGTTCAGACTCGTACATTACTTACATCGTCTTAGCACAACACAATACAAAGTTATAAACTGTCACGTGATTCCACGTCGTTTCGTCATGTAAATGTATACATGTTAATGCAAGAAAAAAAAATATTTTTGAGGTTGTATTTAGGATATTTCTAACTAAAACCAAAACGATATTTCAAGAATACAGTAAACAAATGATTTATGTGTAACGTTATTTGTTGGAATGCATATAATGAAAAGATAGATGAATAACTGCTAGGTAGGTCTATTATCATTGGCGTTAAATCGAACATTTCTCACATAAAAAGCTTATTTGGTGTTCGTAGAAAAATATTCTTATTTTCCACTTTAAACGAATGACACAGTTTAAACTTTGATGGTTTTAAGATAACTTTTTGTCGATATATTTAGTTCTTAATGGAACATATAAAGGGCAAAAGAACACAAAGTGATAAATTTCTTCAACTTTGTGCAAATCACACACACACACACAAAAAATGCTATACCTCTCGTTTCTGCATGAACTCTATTTGGTTTATACCTACCTGACTGAATTTTTAGTGAATGAACTGATAATCTCAACTTTGTAATATAAAATCTTAAGTCATAAGGTATTAAGCCCAGGCAATGCTCATGTAAAAATACTTTTGAAACACTGCTGTTGGCGACTGACTCTTGCCACTCCTGCATGAAACAATCGATAACACGTTGCTTAAAGAAACACTTTTCAATTAAGGGAGAACATATTTATAAAATACACCAGAAAACCCATAGTTATCTAAAATAAGTTTAACCTACGAGACTCAATTTTTTTTTTCATTTTGGAAACCATGAACAGCCAAGCTATACGAGCGAACCTGTTTGAAATAATATCTGTGTAGATTACCTTGCACCAATGTTTGATAATTCTGCAATAACGGGAAATATAAATAAGGTTCCTTGATAATTCGCCATGAACACCCATAGTACAAGAACTCTTCCACAGGAACTTTCAATACTAATTTACAAAATCTCAAATGGATTCTTTCGATTTCGTAAAATCCCAAATTTCTGAAGAATAATTTCAAATAGACCACGACAAAAGAGTCGAATTACTGGTAACATGTTTTAGGCCTTAACGGTACGTTGTTACTGATCACTATTAATATCGACAGTGCATTTAAAGCTTAACCAATAATTATTCACGCAGAAACTATAATTATAATTAAAGACTATGCCAAGATAATTGAAGGAATCAACTACTTCAATTATGAAGTCAATTAAGGTTCTTTTGTAATTCTCCGGGCCAGTTACCAAGGCACCATATTATCAGTTAACTGTAATAAAATGATAATAATATCATCATTTAAAAGTCTCCAATAGCTAGAACCCTGTTGAAAGAAGTCATCATTTTGTTCACGTAAAGCCTTCTTATGCATTGGGTAGAAAAGTCGTTCTATTACCGACATGTAGCCATCTTTTCGAGAAATACAAACAAGTTTTTATTAGACTTGAATGAGTCCATTCCGATTTGTTACGAACAATAGGTTGCAACAAAGTACAAACAAAGAAAGTCGGACAGATACGACGAAGGTGCAGGGGTACCTAATGCAGGCATATACACTGAAGCATCCAACATTTTACTGAACACGCTTCAGCCTCAACTGATATACCTACACAAGCATGCAAACACTTTGCCGATCATATCTCATTTGCTTTCATTAAAGGGATGTTATTGTGCTAGTCTTAACACATGTAGCAATTGCTGTAATTATAATTAACCCCTGGCCTGGCTGAGCTGTAATTCGAACTCGTGTTCTCTGGATTACTTGCCGTTCACGTTACCGAGTAAGTTAACCAAGAACCAAGAAACTTGCTCTGATTTCTTCAGTTTTTAGGGAATAACAAAAGTAAAACTCGAACCACAGTTTGATTTAAAGAGTCAAACACTTTATGAAATGTTAACTTAATTCGGGCAGTTAAGATAGGGAAAAATCAGGTCTTCGATAGAAGGTTATACAGTAAAGTTTAAACTTTTCAATGCCATAAGCGAAAACATGGGCTTTTTCTGACGTCAAAGATAAAGATCGGTTTGCACAGAAGGTGCAGTATGATCTTGGATTTATATCGTCCCCTTTTTAAGACAACATAACATAACATATCTTCACTGACGCACAGTGGTCTGTATTTTCAACCTTCGAAACAAGTCTATTTTATATATTTGGCGATGAAAGAGTAAAAAGGACAACACACACACACACACACACACACCCACCCACACACACACACACACACACACACACACACACACACACATCTTAACTTTTACGGGTGTAAAATAAACTGTCATTGCGTGCGTAATGAAAATAATACTGTTTGCATTCAAAAGTTATTTTTTCCAATGAATAAATCTATTTCATTTTTTAGCATTTGAATATCCGAAAATAACGTTGTTAATTATAAAATTGTATTGTAATTGACATTGGAAAGTTGACATGAAATCTGATTAAAAAAAAAATTCTCTCGTTTGTAGGCGTCGAGTTTTTTTTTTTAAATCCTTGCAGGCATGTCGTATTCAAAAGTGTCAGACGTAGGGCGTACTTCTACGGGAAGGTAAATTAAGACGCGCTTCAATCCTTTCCTATATAATTTTCAAGACTTGTTCAAATTGAAAGCAATTTTAGACGACACCTTAAATGTGTTTCAAATGATAGATTTTGTTTCTGAAACGATAGAAAACTTTGCTGGAAAGGTGAAAATGTTGGATACCAGCATTTCCTGTTACTTTTTTTCCCGTTATATCTTTAAAAACTGTCTGCCCCAGTTTTTAACGAATATGGGATTGGGATGTTATTGAGTATTTTTTGTCAAAACTTTGAAGAGCAGTGTTCAAATTAGTGTCTATCGAGTTTTTAGCTCGCCTGTTTTCGAAGAAAACGCCTTGGTTGGTGTTGTCATAGACCTGTCGTCGTCGTCTACGTCGTGCAAAAAATTTGACATGCTTTAGTACTCGCATCTTTGTCATTACTAAAAACATTTACTTCAAACTCGGACTTGTTGTAAACTATCAAAAGAGGAACCCAGACGACAATAGCAGGTAACCATTAAAATATTTTTGTTTTTGACACAGTTATGTCCCCTTTTTACCATGGATTTCGTTGTGTCAAAACTTTACATTTGATAATATCTCCATAATTATTTTAGATATTTACTTCAAACTGGCTGTTTTTTTTTAACTATCAAAAGGGGAATCCATACCACTAGGGCAGGTAACCATCAAAGTATTTTTGACACAGTTATACCCCTTTTTCGAAAAGCAACTTCTGCCGTGCGTTGGCACCTGCATGTGGTACTCTTGTTACGTATTATAGGGGCGAGAGTAAGGGCTACCTTACATTCAGTCGAAAGGTGCAATTTTCATGTTTGAATAATTAAAAAGCTGAATTGTCGTTTTGCCATCGGGTACGCCGCCATATTTATGAGGTCAGATTTAACGTCATGATCCAACATGGTGAATGCGCGTTATTGATCATTAGATATTTCCACAAGCCTTCGAAAATTTCTGGCACAAAGCCTAGAAATACATGAAGAGGCTACGTATCTTTTTCATTAAATACTGTTGAAATACTTTTTTTTTTTTGCTTTACCGTCTCTTTCTTATTGATTAACTGTTTGCAAACTATTGCCATACTTAATTTAGCGATAGAACCTGTAAGAAGTTCGGTCTGGTTATAAAAAATATGAATAGCCCCAAATTAAGCCTTTACCCTCACATCTCGAGTTTTAACGACCTGAAGGAGAAAGTCGTTGAAGCTGGAGAAAGCCGTTGTGGAAAAGTGCAAAAATGCTGGTAATAAGCATTTTATTCCTTTTCCTATAATAAATGTATTTTTCTAACCTTTCATAGAAAAAGTCATTCATTTGCGTCACATTCAAATTGTCGTCTGCAAATACTTTCGTTTTAGATGAGTCTAAAAAACTGTGTCGTTTCGTAAAGAGTTAAGTCCACGTTACAATAGCTACCTGCTGCTTGCTTCTTCAAAATAAGTAATTGACTTTGAGAGTAAACCCATTTCCAAACGACAAAAAAAAAATATACTTATCGAAATTGGAAGCACTTGTAGACGGTGAATTAGATGTAGCTGAAATAATAAGATTTGTATTAGCAAGTGCACATTTTTTCTTCTTCCCACAATTGTTTGCAAAAGTCTTTCTTGTCGCGGTCGTTAAAACACAGGATTGTTTGGTAAAGAGTTTTGGGGGGGGGGGGGAACAGATATAAAACTAGGCTGCATACACAGATTTTGCACTGATATATAATGTGTTATACTGTGACCTGATGTATAAAAAAGGACCCTCTGTTTGGAGTTATGCTTAATTAACCCTCTATCAAACTGTTTTGTGTTTTAAGACCTTGAAGAAGAAGCGTTTTTGAAAAAAAATTGGGAAAAGGGCAAAAATTGTTTTTTTAATTTGTTTCGGCCGTTTCAAGGTAAACTGTCATCACCTGAGTTGTAGTCTACAAGCACTTTCAGTCCAGTCCAGAACTTTTTCGTCTGCGAAATTCTTAAAACTTGGACCAGTGTCCAGTCTGTAGTTTTAGAAATATTGACTTAAATAATGGCCTATAGAAGTGGATGTACCGTTACCACTAACCAGGGCTTACCTCATGCCTTAGCCCCCACCCCACCCCGCCGCCCCATTAACATTTTCCTTAAAACAGATCATTAACCTTTTACCAAACACTCCTGAGTTTTACCGACCTTGAGGAAGAAGGCTTTTGAAAACATCGTTGAAAATGGAGAAAATGCTGGTTTCCAGCATTTTTCTCTTTTTCCCACAATGTTTACTCTCCTTTCAGAGGCAAATTTCATCATTTGAACCACATTTGATTTATCGTCTGCAGATGCGTTCAATTTGGAAATGTCCAATATTTTGTCGTTTAGTAAACGATTAAAAGACCTTGCCGATTTCCTGCCCTCTTTGCCGAAACAGAAATATATTTTTACGCCCCTGGACAAAAACAGGTTTAAATACATGAATTATCGCGTATGAACTAGTTGAGCCATACTCTGGCAAAAGGGGGCTTATTGCATCTCCGTGATGCATGCTACCAAGCAAGTCATCATAGTATTATACATCCCTAAATCTGTTTTGTATAACAACCTACTGAATCATTAGGTACACTGGCCCAGGACTTTTGAAATACAGAAAAATGACCAATAGCGAAAAGTTTCGGCCCAGGTTAGCCTGCGCGGAGTGCACAGGCTGACCTGGGTCGATACTTTTTGAAAATGCATTAAGCCCCCTTTTCACAGAGCATGTCTCATTTAAATACAACATCATTTTCTCTCTTCAATACGAACAACTCTAAAAATCGTGTCAAGTTTGGTGCTCTTTAGAAGACAAGTTAAACTTGTTTGCTTTCGGTTATGTCGTCATTTGAAAGCCATTTAGTTTTCCCCAATTTATATGTGGAAACAAGAGGTTTGCTATTTTCTGCGATCCAATATATTTGCAGAGTATCTTAATTATGAACAATGTCAATATACATAAGTAGCCCTAGACTGTTAATTGCCTCTACGCTTTTTTCTTTCTTTCCACTCTATGAAGACAGAAGTTGTTTCTCAGCTCTCTTATGCACATCTATACGAGTATATTAGATCTACATCAAACTCCACAAAAGTTTTGGAAGATAACTTAACCAAATTAAAGTCACGAAACTGCATTTCTGCTGTTGTTTACGGAATTAATAACTTCTTTCTACTAATTACACGCTGAAGCTTTGTTCCATGCTGTTCTCACCATGGTATCATCAAACTCAGCCTCTCACGAAGAATTAAGCCATGATCTGTGAAAAAGGATTCTGATGCATCTGGAAAAGTTATCGAACCATGTCAGTCTGCACAGTCCGCGTAGGCTGACTTGGTCGAAAATAAATTTCCTACATCTCCATGGACCAGTCTATCTATTGATTTAGTGGATTGATAAACTAAATGTTTGTTATGGATCCATAATTTTGTGATGTCTTGCTTTTGGTACTCAGTATTTGTTAAGCATATATGGCCTGCAACACGCAAAAAGGGGCATTCGGACATTTGCGTAAAGTGTCGTCTCGGATCAGCCTGCGCAGTCCGCGCAGGCTAATCCGAGACGGCACTTTACGACAACATTAGATTTTGTCCTACAGTAGGCTTACGTGAAACAGAAAATGTCGTTTCAGATTAGTTTGCGCGAACTGCGCAGGCTGATCCGGGACGGCACTTTACGCAAATGTCTGAATGGCCCTTTTCGCGTGTTGCAGGCCATATATCGGTGACTGAAAAGGTAAGAACAAACTCCCGTTGGCTTTGAGCGTTCTAATTACTGATGTATAACTGCTGTGAGCATTGGAGTCACGCTCTGTGACAAGGGGGGTTTGATGCATCTGCAAAAAGTATCAACCAGGTTAGTCTGTTGTCTGCAAGGTATTTCAAACTGGAAAAATCTAATTCTCGTCGTCTGGTGAAGTTTAAATGATTTAATTTAATTGTTCATCGACATATTGAGTGAATGATAACAAGACAAAACAGAAGAAAGACAGCCTGCGAGATGTTGCTATACATAGAAACACCATGATGTGTTATGGGTATCACGTTGCGACAGCTCTTCCTACGTCTATTGTTTTTCTCGGTGTAGAGTTCGCTCCCCCTGGAATCATAAATCTTACGAAAATAACTTTACCAAAAAGAACAGATAAATATCATTTCGTCTGTTACATCTTTACAAAAAAAAAAAATCCCGAGTTTTAACAACCCTGTGGGAAAAGCTGAATTTGATGATAATTACGTGTTTTAATGATACAACTATTGGGAAAGAATTGTGGTAAAAAGGAGAAAATGCTGGCTACCAGCATTTTCTTCTTTTTCCCATATTGTTTTCTACCGTTCCAAAGATAAGTATTATCATGTGGCTCATCTTAAATTTCTCGTCTGCAGATGTTTTCAATTTGGAAAACTTTAAAAATTTGTAAGATTGCCGTAAGGACATTGTTCTCATGGCACAGTCGCTGAACATTGATGACATAGTCGCTCAACATTTAAAATATTCCTACAAAGACTGCCCAAAATATTTTCATGATTATTATTTGAGAGCTGCGCAGGCTGATCCGAGACGACACTTTACGCAAATGTCCGAATGCCCCTTTTCGCGTGTTGCAGGCCATATACACGAGATCATATTCTGTGAAAACGGGCTTTAATTTATTTGCAAATAGTCTCGACCCGGGTTAGTACCGCACAGTCTGCGCTGCCTGACCTGTGCCGAAATATTTTGCTAATGGTCAATTTTATGCATGTCCAACGACCACTCTACCGGATGATTCAGCCGGTCGTTGGACAAAATGGATTTTATGGATCCATAATTATGTGATGACTTGCAAGCTATAATACATCACGGAGATGCATTAAACTTCCTTTTACCTGAGCATGGCCCCTTTTTTCGCAAATTGCAATTCTTCGGAGATTTTCGTATCCTTTGATTTTGCTTTAAATCGTTGAATTGATCACAGTCCTCCGAATCGAAGGTACCTGGATTTCAATCCTAAGAGCACAAAATAAACAAAATAAAGATTGCGAATATTGAAAGACTGTATTTGACCACAATATTCCTACATTACAGACAATGTGGATTTAAGATCAGACTGCACGTTTTGTGCCACTTGATCCGGGTCTACACTGTCTGCTGAAGCACAATAAGATGTGAAGCGCTCTTTAACCCTTTATCACACTATTCCGAGTTTTAACGACACTGAAAAAGAGGCCTTTTGAAAACATTGTTGGAAAAGGAGGAAAGCATTTCCTCCTTTTCCCATAATGTTTTCTAGTCTTTTTGATACAAAGCCCATCTTTTATGCCATATTTACTTTGTCGTCTGCAAGTGCTTACAAATTGGACTAGTCGAAAACTGTCGTTTGATGGAGAATTAAGACATACAATAACACTGCAAAGCTTGAATTTTATTTACACAAAGGATGGAATGATTTATTTTCCCTCTTTTCATGTTAAATAATCAACCCGTTATAGTGAAATACGAATAATAAGGAAGTTTTCGATAAATTTAAATGAGTATCGGGTTACAGTTTGGTATTGTATTCATTTTATTAGATTAACATTTTCGAAATCTATTTTTGTATTTTGTGAATATATTTGACATGTCAGCCGATTTACCCCTTTATCACTCAACCCCGAGTTTTAAAGAATCTGAGGAAGAGGCCCTCTTAAAACTTTATGGGAAAAGGAGTAAATGCTGTTACAATGTTTTCGAAAGCTTCTTTTTCATTTTAATTAATACTCGTCATTGTTTAATAAAGGATTAACAACATGACGGACCGTGTAGATCAAGATCAGACTGCACGTTCTGTGCAGTCTGATCTTGATCTACACGGTCCGTTATAATACCTGACGGCCTAGGGGTTAGCGCGATGATTCCGGAATAAATTGAATATAATTTTATTTTCTCCTGTCAGTTTGACAAAAATAAAACCAATAATCGCGATTTTAAAACCAGTTTTAGTCCGATTTACAGGTGTTTCACAGGAAGGGCCCAACTGCACCATTTACACTCAATGCATACAATACAGTGTGCATCAAGTTCATCAAGTCCAGCCTCAGACAAGAGATAAGCTTCAGGCACTTTAGAGACTTAATGCTCTACGACGTAAAAATGGACGTCATTTTGAACATTTCTTGAAATTCGATGTATGTTTTTAAGGCACAAGCCGCCTTTTTTGTTCACTGTTACATTTCATACAGCGCATGTCATAAAACTGTACTCTTAGAGTTGTTAAATGGTATTAAGTTTAGTGTAATACCTTCGTAAACAATACACTTCGCGCCTATTTAAAAGTTTAACACACGTTATGAAACACCCTATACTAACAAAGTTTCAAACAGCATTGTTCCAAGATCTGCTAATTCTGATCGGCATCGACACTGCTTGAAAAAAAAAAAAACATATAGAGTTGTTTTCAGCATTTTCAAATTTTAAAGTTTGGCCTTGAAGTTTTCTTTCATTGCTGTGTGAGTGTATTATACACTAAGGAAGATTAATGACCTTCATATAACGACAAAAAGGAATTTGTGTTATGGGGTACGTGCATTAAGTCTTTCAGCCCCAAATATATAAACTGGACCTCTGTCGAAAGCTGAAAATTAAACACTTGACTAAACAAGTGGACGGTATAGATCAAAGATCAGACTGCAAGTTCTATGCAGTTTGATATTAGTCTATGCCGTCTGCAAAAAGCCCCCAGTTTCGTCTATGGCCCTGAAAGGGTATGTGCTTTCGATATTTCTAACGATAAAATTGATATATGAAACCTGAACATGCATTAACAATTGAAAAGAAAATGAATCTGCACAGACAAAACTCATCCTTTTCAATAAATCTTTAACAAGTCCCTCCCTTGAATGAAAAACTGATAGCTGATATGTCTTTTTGGTTTTGAACGTACCTATTTATTTATTCATCTATTTATCTATTTAATATTACACGTTAGAGTGTAATTTCACATGGCTTTTTGTTTGATTTGTCCATCAAACTGCTGATAAATACATTTATACGAACTTCGCAAAGTAGAAATGAATGTAACAAGACAAAAAATATTCTAAAAGAAAAGTTCATTCCCTCACAAGCACGTAAATCCCCCCCCACTAGCATCTGAATTCCCCGACAAGCACCTCAATTCCCCCCTCAAGCAGCTGAATTTCCCCGACAAGCACCTGAAATCCCCCCACAAGCACATGATTTCCCACACAAGCACCTGAATTCCCCCACAAGCAGCTGAATTCCCCTACAAGCACCTGAATTTCCCTACAAGCACCTGAATACCCCCACAAACAGCTGAATTTCCCCACAAACACCGAAATCCCTCACAAGCATCTGAATTCCTCCATAAGCACCTGAATTCCCTCACAAGCACCTGAATTCCCTCACATTCACCTGAAATCCCCCACAAGCATCTGAATTCCCCAACAAGCACCTGGATTCCCTCACAGACGTCCGAATGCTCCCACAAGCACCTGGATTCCCTCACAGGCATCTGAATGCTCCCACAAGCACCTGAAATTCCTCATAAGCACCTGAATTCCCTCACAGACATCTGAATGCTAGTAGTATAGGGTAGTCACTTGGGGCAAAATAGGCGATTTTGCCCCATGTGACTACCCCTGAGTGCCCCATTCTGCTATCCTGACAGTAAATGGGGCACCTGGGATAGCAAATGGGGCACTTTTGGAGCATTTTTGGGCGATAGTTAGCCTTTTATTGCAAATATCCTACCCCCCGTTCTATTTATAGTAACATTTTCATGCGGATTCTCGGATTTTATCGCTTACTCGGTCCCCTTGTGAGCTGTTGCAGAGATTGACCAGTCCCTATCTGACTTCCCCTGAGCCCCTATTCTGCTTACCCTGAGTGGTGGTTGTACCCATTCTGCTATAGTAAGGCTATATAGGATCACTATGCTAAGAAGGATTGTCACATAGTTTGTAGTTTAGTCAGCTGTTGGTTGAGACCGTGATATGGAATAGGGTTAGGACTGCTTTATTGTTTACTTTTAACCATTACTTGGGGCTTTAAGTGAGGTTAGGGCAAAAAAAAAGATCAGGGCTTGACTTGGACTTTTTTCATTGATTTGATATGGAAGGCAACCCGATCTTTAATCCTTACCACGCATCAGAGTAGAGATCAATGGGACTGTGTTGTACTTAGGCTGCTTTATTGTTTACTTTTAACCACTACTTAGGCTTTAAGTGGGGTTAGGGTAAAAAAAAGATCAGGCCTTGACTTGGACTTTTTTTTCATTGATTTGATATGGAAGGCAACCCGATCTTTAATCCTTACCACGCATCAGAGTAGAGATCAATGGGACTGTGTTGTACTTAGGCTGCTTTATTGTTTACTTTTATCCACTACTTGGGCTTTAATGGACTTTAGGATTGATATGGAATACAGTTTGATCTTGATCTCACTGTACCAGGCTGAGGCTAGGAGAATGGTTGCCCTTAGGCTTTTTTGAGTGTAAGTCTTTGACTGAAAGTCTTTTGACTGAAAATTGACAAATTTGAAAAGAAAGATCTTTTCGTGGTGTTGGGTTAGCCCTGAAAAGGGCTGTTTTTCTGTGTTGGAATGTTTTCCAGCTTTAATGACAACATCCAAAATTTGCATGGCAGATTGGACATGCTCCGACTCTTTTCGTGATTGTCATTGCTCCATTATTAAAAGTAATCCGTCTCCCGAGTACCACATCAACCAAGATAACGTCAGGTGTTGTCTCTAGAACTAAGTCGACTATTTTTTCACCAAGATCTACGTATGTGCGTAATATTTGTTCTAGTTGTATTCTATTCTCTTCAATCCTGTTCTTTAGTATCAGTACTTGATCACCACCAATCAGAAAGACTCGGAGAGCCTCAATAAGTCGATGATTCATTTGGTCCATTTAACACTTAACCGTGCTATTCGAGAGCTGAGTGTCGAATGATTTATTATTTGGAAAAATCGACGACTTTTATACGTTTACAGGGGATTGACCTACTTTGATTCAGAATTAAGAGCGCGTTCCCGGACGAAAGCACCCACGATAAAGAGGGGTGTAAACGCTATGTGTTATTAAGTGTAACTCTTTAGAGGTAGAAATGCCAAAATTTGAAAAGAATAATCTTTCAGAATTAACGTTTTTTGACCAATCAGAAGCTTTGTTGCTTTAATGTTGACCAATCAGAAGCTTCGTTATATTTCTTTGTGTGCGTAAAAAACTAGAAGGAGAAGATTCGTGTTATGCACAGGAGTTTGGACTTAGTCTTTTTTTTTGATATGGAATACAGTGTGATTTTAATGTCCACACTGTCTCAGGACAAGAGGGTTGGGAATAGACTTTTTTTGTCTGGTTAGAGTAAAAAATTTGCAGTGGGACTGTGGACTTAGGCTTTTTTGAGTGTAACTCTTAGAGTGTAACTCTTAGAGTGTAACTCTTTGACTGAAAATCTTTTTACTGAAAATTGACAAAATTTTTATTAAAGATAGATCTTTTCGTGGTGTTGGGTAGCCCTGAAAAGGGCTGTTTGTACAGGTTCACTTTTTAACCTCTTCTCTTTATTCTCCTATTTTCCATCACATTTATTACTTGGAATAGATGCTCAACTTCACGCCTTATACGTCTAAGGCGTTCTCTTTCTTCTATCCAGTACAGCAATGTAAGTAAAATTGTCAGTCCAAACATTGTGCTGATTTGGTTTTAACTCTATAGCAGCTGAGTTCCGAATGAATGTGTTTTGCGATTGTCTTTTATAGTCTACAGAGCTATAAAAATAGTGACTACAAAGTATTTTAACTATGATCACTGAGAATAGTGTTTTGCATAGAAGAAAATGCAGTTGGGTTAACGTTGACCAATCAAAATGTGTAATGATATAACGGACGATTCGATTGGACAACGTTAATTCTGAGTCAAAGTAGGTCAATCCCCCTGCAAACGTATAAAAACGAACTTTTTTATTATCGGGTTATTTCACAATGAAAGGCAGCAGCTTTTTCTGTGGGGTATTTGGAAAGCCAAAGGTTGAGGAGGAGAAAAAGAAAGAGATGGAGGAGAAGATAGAGATGGAGAAGAAAAGAGAAGAAGAAAGAAAGAGACTAAAGTTCAAAGCCCTGTGTGCTTTTTTTGAGAGGCGGGGGTACGAGTTTTATACTCGTACACCAAAGGTGAAGATGGGGAATATTTACCCCGATCTGAAAGACTTCATACCACCCACCGAACATCGTGGGTGGCAAAAGAAGCTGCAGAAACTGTATCCTTCACTGGTATGGAATTAATTTATCCAGCCAGTGAATGGAGGAAAACAGCCCTTTTCAGGGCTACCATTCGCCAAGAAAGAGCTTTTCTTTCGAATTGTCAATTTTTTTCTCTCAAAAGACTTACAGTCAAAAGACTTACAGTCAGAAGAAAAAAAGTCAAGCCCAGAATTATTTCATATGTTTTTTATTCAAACAATTTTGTACAATGAAACAATACATGAACTGTGAAAAAAAGAATGGAATGAAAAACAATATCTGTTAAAAACATTGAAATGAAAAAACATTTAAACAAGTCAGCCTTTTTTTATTAAAACATTTTTTTAAAAAACTTAAAACAATATTTTGCAACAGTTTTTTCAACAAGCACTTTTTTGTTGAAACTTTTTTAAGTGTGTTTTTCTTTTTTTCTTTGGAATGTCAGATTCACATTCACTCTTTCGTTTTCTTCCCCTTTCATTATTTTTTAATACCATATCTGGGCAGGTCCAGATTTTATCCCCATGTTATTTTGATTTGCAAAATAAACACTTCTTTTTTTTCTCGCTTTCTCTTTTTTCGTTGTTTTGCTTCTTCTCCTGTTTTGGTGAAAGAGTCTCCTCTGAAGAAAGTTCGTTGTTTTTTAGTTCCAAAGTTGGTTGTTTTCTTAGATTATCGTTTGTAGATATTTTTTTCTCTATCTGTTCTGTTATTTTACAGATCTCTGTATCGCTGATAGTCGTGTTGTCGATCTGCATATTTTCGATCTGATTTTCAGTCGATGATGTTGTAGTCTGTAGTGAGCTTGTTTTCCAATTATTTTCGTTGCAGAATGATTTCAGAACACCAACGAATTTCATGTTCTGAAATTCACCACAAAATCCCATTGTTGGTGAAATTTTGATATCGTGACTGCGGGGGTTCACATAGACAAAAACGACTGTTTCTGTCTGCTTTTCTTTTTCTGGACAATTTCTAGCCCAGTGTCCTTGTTTGTTGCATGTAAAACAAATATCTTTTCTCTTTCCATCCGGTTCATATCGTTTTTTGATCGTTGCTTGATCCAAAACTCTGTAACTGGTAATACGGTAAACGTCTTTTTCTGTTACATGTTGATGGGATAAAAATGATCCCACATAGTTCCCGTTATGTTGAACTTGATACTTTAACGGAACATTGCTGATCTCGTAATCGTGGGTGTATGGGTTAAAATACAGATACATCAACTTTCCTAGCAGTGGTGTGCTTTGTAGCTTAAACTCGCTCATTATTTTTTGTCAACTGTACTGTCTGAAGTCGATCAGAGGAATGATATAGATTTCGTAGCTATCGTCTCTATTTATACACTATTTGGGTGAAAGACACTATAAAATGCCAAGTTTTCTGAATTACCGTGTCATTGTCTTACAATCAGACATAAACGATAGCTAAAAGAAAAAAGAATAGTACCCTATTCAGACAGTGAAAGTGGCGATTATGGTTATAAAAGTTTAAGGAAATAATTCCATGTTACATTGTTTTGAACTGAACGGTCCGAGTAAGACACAAAATATCGCTGAAAAAATTATGCTGCCTTTACCAATAGAACTACGTGAAAAGATTTATGGAGAATTCGTTCAACAGCATACGCTCGATGAACGAATGCAGCTTAACATTAAACTCCGCTGTGTGGAACTTTGGATAGATAAATTGCACAAAGGGTTTGCAAAAGGAGAATCGTCCTGCAAATTGTATGGTATACAGCACTTTATTGGGATGTTGGTAGACGATTCAGATTTGAAACACATCATCAAAACTTATTTAGCAACTTACTGGTGGAAAGACGGTGCTAATGGTAAACAAATGCGATCCACAAGTCGATGGTGTTTCATGATCATAGGAAGAAGCGAAGAAAGTTTCCTGAAAGTTCTGAAAATGAAATCAGTTTTATTTAACTTTTACTTACGCTACAAAAAAGGATCTATTAGAGACTCTGAGGACATAGTGGATACTATGGAAGGCTATATCTTATTTGATAGAGATGTTACAGAGAAAATTGTATATTCATCTCTTTCAACGAAAGACGTTTTAAAACATGTTTATACATTTAGTGGAACACGTGAATTCAGTGAAATGGACAGTGTATATCCATTTTATTTGGGTGATGACCAATTCCACAAAGACATTACGGAACATGAAGACAAATGGAGAACTCGAGGGATTTGTGAATTTGCATTGTAAAATGTTATATTTTAAAATGTTATATTTTAAAATGTTATATTTGTTAAAAAATGTTTTATGCCATATTGTAAGAAATAATTCATTGTAAAAATAATTCATTGTCAATATTTCGTAGTCAACTCTGAATAAAAATGTTTTTTGTGAATAAAAACGCTTTCATTGTTATTTATGTTATCATTTTATCATTAGCCCTTAAAGAGAAAAGTAAAAAACATGGAGGTAGATGTACAATCTATTTTATTTCAACACCCTTGTAATATTTTCATCACAGGACCGAGCGGGTGTGGAAAAACAGAGTTCGTTCATAAATTAATTGACTATCGAGAAGACTTGTTCAATATCGTTCCTGAAAGAGTTGTCTGGTGTTACAAAGAATGGCAGTATGCATACAATCTTATGCAGGAAAAATTTAATTCACAGTTTGAATTGATAAATTTCGTGGAGAGAATTCCTGACGATGAAAACGAAATTGTCAGTGATGTTTCCATTCCACATTTAATCGTCTTTGATGACATGTTGGGTGAAAAAGACGAGGAAAAAATTAAACTTTGGTTTACAAGAAAAGGCCACCATCGTAATGCAAGTGTGATTTATATCACACAAAATATGTTTCAGCAGTCGAAATCGAGTCGAACCATTAGTCTTAATTCCAGATACATGATTTTATTTCGAAATGAACGAGATAAGAATCAAATTAAAACACTGGCTCACCAAATGCAAGCCCCACATTTGTTACCCGCTTATGAAGACGCTACATCGCTGGACCATGGATATCTAGTCATAGATTTTCATTCACGAACAAACAAAGAATTAAGACTGAGAACAGATATATTCTATCGTTGGTATACACAAGGAAATGAAAGAGGACCCATTGTTAATTCTCCTGCTTAAAAATAGGTTTTTCAAAAAAAGTTCTTATTTAAAAGTCCTTATTTGAAGTTCTAGTTTTAAAAGAGAATTACATTTTAAATATAAATCATTTTCATGTTTCACGTCAATGAATAAACATGGCTATACCACACACAACAACTTCGGTTTTAGCTGCTTTGCGAAATTTAAGTCAACAAACCGATAGATATGAAAGAGAAGTTCTGTTAAAGGCAGGATTAAAAGAAATTTTAAAATGGTTTACGCTGGCAGCAAGAAACATCATTGAAAATAAAATCAAATTACCAAAACAAACCACTACGTACATAACAAAACATAGAGAAGATATTGAGAGGTTAGCAGATCCGTCCACAGATGATGAAAGTAAACGTAAAATTATTTTAAAACCTGGAGGAGGTGGGTTTCTGGGTGGTGTTATTATCAGAAGTTTACTGAGATGGGATGGAACAAAAACCGTTAGAAACTTTGGGGCTGAAAGACAACCTCGAAAACGTGCTCCACGAAAGAAGAAATCTACAGAAAAGAAGAAATCTCCAAAAAAGAAGAAATCTCCAAGAAAGCGTGCTCCACGAAAGAAAAAATCCCCGAAGAGGAAATCATCTCCAAAAAAGATCACTCCGCACAGAGAGGCAATACCAGACCCAAGCACATCAACTCCAAAAAAGATCACTCAGCGCTGGGAACCAATGCCAGGCACAAGCACATCAACTCCGCGCTGGGAGCTAATACCAGCCCAAACCACATCAACTCCAAAAAAGATCACCCCTTGTAGGGAATCAATAGCAGGTCCAACCACGATAGACTGGGGTGAAGAAAATGGTTCAACTCAATTTGTAATTGTTGATTCTCAAAGACCCCATACCATTGATGAAAGATTTGTCACTACCCGAAAACGAAAAACTGGAGAAAGTAGCATTTTAGAACATCAACAGTATCCGAAGTCCAAAAAGGAATTGTTAAGTGAAAGATTGCGGAAACTCAAAACAAAGTATTCACAATTTCTGGTACCAGGTAGAGCATTGCAGTTTGAACCCATCCCATCCGCCTCATGGTCTCCATATACATTAGCTAAATATAAAAGAGGTAAACACAAAAAAGATCGGTTGGTGGATGATATGACCCAATATAACTTTGACACAGGAAGATACAAAATTGACTACCCCAATAGGATGATGCACCTTGGCGAAGGAAAAATCATCCCCATGAACGCAGGCCTAGGAAGCAAGTTTAGATTACTCAGCGATCTTGATTCATACTTTTCTTAAAAAAGAATTCTGACTGTAAAAGATAGGATGTTACAACGGGTATAAATGATAGTGATATGGATCTTACATCATCATTTAATTCGAGATAGAGATAAAGTCAACATGAAGAAAACACCTCTGATTAAAAACACGGTTCGATGGTTATGGCCATGATGCAGGCTACACCAAAAATACGTAAAAGACTTGTGAAGGATTCGCCATCAGAAGTGAAAAAATGTATATCGGAATGCTGTCATAATGTTTTAAAAGGCAATGTACATTTATCATCAGCTCAGAAGAAGCAGTTGTATTCAAGCCGACAACATCTCAGACGTTTAGCTTCGAAATCGGTCTCTGAAAAAAATAAAAAACAAATTTTAAATCAAAAAGGTGGATTTCTTCCATTGCTTGCACCTGCATTATTACCTTTGTTAGGAAAAGCCGTGATCGGTGGAATAGGAGGGGCTCTAAAAGCCTTGCAATTATTATAATTTTTTTTAAAAAATCACACCATGTCTGTTAGAAAAATGGTTATTGTGCCTTACCAAGCCTTAGAAAATATGAAACGATGGAAAGTCGAACAATCTCAAAAACCTCGTTTACCACCCGACCCACAAGTTGTAGATGTATCACATCTTCAAAAAGACATGAGTCAGATTTTACAAAGTACCGATTTGTCAGAAACAGAAAATGTTCGAAAGTATGGTGAAACTTTGTTTAAGTTACAAAATTCGCTTCAAAAAGCAAAACCATCCTTGATCGATTCTCTTCCAATGGCAAAAACTGATGACCGTGCACAGAAATCAGCATCTGTTGCCTTGCATGATCAAATTTTGCAAAGTGTACCAAAAACCACGAAAAGAAAAGCTGAGTTACTTTTGAGTATGATAAAAGATAACAATAATTTAACTTGGAACGAACAAGGAGTTGTGTCATACAAAGGTACACGCATTCATGGTTCCAATATTATTGATCTTATCAATGATGCAATACGTCAAAGAAAAGGTGTTGAACCCAGAGGATGGAAAACTGTTTCGAAGGCATTACATGAAAGAAATATACCTCAAGAAGTTATTGGCAATTCGAGCCGATGGAGGTGGATGCAAAAAGCTCATGATAAATCACTGAGTGAAGATGAAGAATCCTATGGAGAATCTGATCACTTATTTCACACGCCAAAAAGCGTACGAAAAAGTGCAAGGAAGTCCCCTACAAAAAGTGCTAAAAAAAGTATGGAAAGGATCAAAGAAAAATCGCCATACATGAGGCCTGAAGAAAGAGAATGGTTGAAGAAATTCTATGTTAAAGAACTGTTAACTCCACCAAAGTCTATAAAAAAGACCCCGTCTCGCCAAACACTTCAGTCATGGGAGCCATGGTAAAGCCTAAACTTGATTACGTGTTAAGAAATTTGTTTTATGATCCTAACAGTACTGTTGCATTTACTGGAATAAATCAATTGTATCACGCTGCGAAATCTGTTTTAAAAGGAATAAGATACAGAGATGTTCAAGAGTGGTTGCAGGGTGAATCCACCTATACCTTGCACTGACCGATCCGTCGTCGATTCAAAAGACGAAAAACTATTGTAGATGGTATAGATTATCAATGGCAAGCCGATTTGGCTAACATGCAACATTTAGCAAGACAAAATGATAACAAGAAATATTTACTTTGTGTGATTGATGTGTTTTCAAGATTTTCATGGGTTGTCCCTATTCCAAATAAAACGGGAAAAACTTTGATTAAAGCATTTCAATCTATTGTTCAGAAATCAAAAAGAAAACCTTTGTCACTTCAAACAGATAAAGGTTCGGAATTCAAAAACAAACTGTTTCAACAATACTTGAAAAAGAATCAGATTCATTTTTTCATCACTGAAAATCCAGAGACAAAAGTAAGTATCGTTGAAAGATTTCAACGAACTTTAAAAACTAGAATGTGGAAGTACTTTACGTACAAGAAAACAAGGCGTTACTTTGACATTTTGAATTCTTTAGTTAAAAATTACAATCATACTTTTCACAGAAGTATAAAAACATCTCCTTTACTGGTAACAAAATCGAATGAGGCAGAGATTTCGAAAAATCTGTATCGGCAATTATCGTCAATTGTATTGACTAAGAAGCCAAAATTCAAAATTGGAGATCATGTTCGAATCAATAAAACAAAACGTACATTTGATAAGGGATATTTACCAAATTGGACACAAGAAATATTTGAAATCACTCATGTCAACAAAACATTTTCGCCTATCACATATAAAATAAAAGATTTACAGGGTGAACAAATTTTGGGAACCTATTATGAACATGAACTTCAATTAATAAAAGATGATGAAATTTATGAAATTGATTCAGTTCTTGATAGACGTGCAAGACGTGAGGGTAAAAAATTAATCAAAGAAATAAAAGTCAATTGGAAAGGTTATCCAAAAAAATTTCAAAGTTGGATACCAGAATCCTATTTGGTGTCTTGAACAGTAAACAACTTTTAGATAAAAAGTCCCTGCATTCATTATGAATTCACAGTCGAACATTGAGTCTGGAACAGAAAGTGTGGATAGTAGTAGTAGTAAAAATTACAATTGCTATGGAAATCGTGTTCCTAAAAATCAGTTTACATATATTTCACAGATTATAGTCATTTACGCAATTATTGCAGCCTCGATAGTACATTTAAGTATTCAAAGTCAAGATCGTGAATTGTGGTTGATATTGTTAAGTAGTTCACTTGGGTATATTCTTCCATCTCCGGGGTTAAAATTCACCAAATCAGGACAAAAACAGCCGGGTATTGATTTCGTTGGCAGTAAAAAATGAATTCGTTTTATCTAACTCTACCTAGCGATAGTTCCATAAACTTTTATCCGAACAACACACAGTGTTGTTTTAAGGTTCAATTACCAAAGACAGTTCATATTGACAAGGAAAATTGGGAAGTTGCGTTAGTTCAACTTATTACTCCCTCTCAGTTCTTAAACATAAGTGAAGAAGAAGCACAGTTCGAAATTATAACAACAGATGCCGATTTTACCAAATTAGTTACAGATCTAGACAGAAAAAGAGATAATATGCAGGTGTCTCCAATAAGACGAAATAGTGCAAATAAACCGATAAAATGGTCAATTCGATTTATCTTTCCATCTGGGAGTTACACTTCACCATAGCATCTTATAGAGGTAATCAATGAGTTGATTCAAGATAACATAGGCGTTGCCCTTCATAAGAGATCGGCGACTCTGTACATTAAATATTCAACTTTATCCAAACGTCCGAAAATTATTTTCGAAAATATTATAAAAACGGGGCTCAAATTACATTCATCACTGTTTTTAAAACTGGGTGGATCACCAGAATACAAAAATGAGACATTTTTTCAGGGTAAAAATATTTTCGATTACTTTAAATACACTGCTAACATTGATGCTGGCTACAATCATCTGTACGTTTATTCAGATATTGCTGAACACAATATAGTGGGTGATACACTTGCTCCCATACTTCGTGTTCTGCCTTTCAAAACATCCGATGCGATTGAAAATAATTATGGTTGTCAGCATATCAATCATGAAATTACAATACCGCATTACATTCCCGTTTCGAAATCCGATTTCGATATGATTCACATTCAAATAACGGGGGATTCTGGTATACCAGTTCATTTCATTACTGGTAAGACAATCGTTAAGTTGCATTTCAGACAACGTTCAACTGAAAAATAATTAAAAAATGTTACCAGTTTATCGCGGTGTAAAACATCAGTATGGCTATGGATTAGGTTCCCTATTTAAATCAGCACTTAAAAGAGTAACTCCATTGATAAAACCTCTAGTCAAATCTGGGTTTAATGCTATTAAAAAAGAAGGAATCAAACAAGGATTACGTGCAGCAGAAGATATCCTCTTACGAGGCAAAAATAAAAAAAAAGTTGCAGTTTCACGGGGAAAACAATCTATTCATGATTTAGCACAAAAGTTAGAGGTAATGACAGGGATAAATAAAAGAAAATCGCGAGAAACACGTCAGTTATCTTCTCGATCTCGCAACGGTAAGATCATCAATAAGAAACAAAGAAATCATTACAGTAGACCTAGACCTCTTGATATATTTGATTAATATATTTGATTAATATATTTGATAGAAAAAAATTTGAAAATGATGCAAAACGGGTCTTGTGAATGCAGTAAATCAGAACTCAATGTTCTTTCTGTACCACCTACAATGACAACTATGCAAGAAAGTCAATGGGTTGAACATTTTCCAATATCATCTTTGTCAAACAATGCACCGATAGAATTTATCATACCACCTCAAACCGAACATTGGACAGATTTGGCACAATCGTATTTGTATATCAAATTCAAAATCATTAAAGCAGACGGTACTGATTTAGAGGCCGCTTCAAATGTGGCACCTGTAAACAATTTCCTGCATAGTATGTTTAGCAGCGTCGACTTGTATCTAAATAATAAATTAATCAGCCGTAATTCAGACACCTATCCATACAGAGCGTATATCGAAAATCTTCTGTCATATAATGCCGATAGTAAGTCTACGCATTTGAAAGCTAGCGTACTTTGGGCTGAAGACACCACTGGTCATTTCAATTCACTCAACCATGATGCTGATAATGAGGGTTTAAAAACAAGAATAGGTGTAATTGCACAAAGCAAAAATGCAGAACTTTTCGGACGATTGCATCTTGATCTATTTCAAAAAGAAAAATATTTACCGAACGGAATTGAAATCAGACTTAGATTAAACAGGACTTCGGAAAACTTTTGTCTCACAGGAGGTACTGGTGCACCAGCTGCAAAAATTGTACTGGAAACAGTCAGTCTTCATGTGCGAAATGTTGAATTGTTGCCTCTTATTGCAAATGATCTTAATCATGTTATTGCTCAGCAAAACATGAAAATTCCTATTCGTAGAGTAGAAGTAAAAACTTTTACCATTGGCACGGGACTTCAGTCTAAAGTTGAAGATCATTTGTTTCAAGGACAGCTTCCAAAACGTATTTTCATTGCAATGGTAACAAATGCTGCTTATAATGGGAGTTATGGCACCAACCCATTTTTCTTTCAACATTTTAATCTGTCAAAAATAGATGTATTATGTAATAGTCACAGTATTCATAACAGACCCTTTGAGCCTAACTTTGAAGGAGGACTGTATTTGAAATCATATTTGTCAATGTATCAGGCTATCTCAGCCTTTGGACTCAATAAATCATTTGATATTGCCAAAGAAGACTATATTGGTGGATACTGTTTGTGGGGATACGATTTGACAGCTGATCAAGGCAGTGAAGAAGGACAGCTTCATCCTATAAAAACTGGAAGTCTTCGAATTGAACTTCAGTTCGCTCAAGCTCTAGCAGCAGTTATCAACGTTATTGTCTTTGCTGAATTTGACAATCAGGTTGAAATCAACAGTTTGAGAGAAATCATCACAGATTACTAATCTTGTAATCAACAGAAAAAACAGTCCTTTTCAGGACTCTGAACAGATCTCTTATTCATTACCCCGGAACAAAAAGACAGCTTTCACAAAAAACAGTCCTTTTCAGGGCTAAGGAGTATATATATATCAAAAACAGTCCTTCTCAAGACTAAAGAGCATATATAGAAAAACAATGCTGGGACTCAGATTTGCTATATCACTGAGAGAAGAAGCAGAAAAAGTGAAATATTCTACTTCAAAGTGCATCTCTACTCTGAAAAATGACATTCACAATAGCTTCGAAAAACATATGATTGAAGAATTACAAAATCTTATTGCCAGTGAAGTTCGCAACCAGTGTTACGGATGTCAAGTGGATCACCCCAGTCAACTACAGCACGATCTGTGTTTATTCAAGAACAGACAAGAACATACGGATATGTTCATAGAAAAAGCTATGATGAATTTAATCCATACAAAATCATGAAAAAATGGTATCCTGAATTAATGGAAATGAAACTCGATGAAAGTGGATATGTGGAAGCCTACAGATTGTGGAAGGATTTAAAAGAAAACATTTTATCTGAATTTGTGGATTCGTCTTGGCTACATCACTGGTGTAACAAAGTAAAACAATCCTGGGAAGAAAGTTACTAAGAAAAAACGTGATGTATACTTCTGAAATTCAATATATATTGGATCATGGAATATGGATAAAAAATCTACAGGCAAAAGTGTGTGCAAAAGACCAGTTACCTCGACAAAAACCCAATCATGTGAAAGCTTATATTGTGAATACAGAGAGATCAAATATGCCAGGAGAACACTGGGTGGCAGTGATATTCAACAATAGTGGCGATGTACTATACTTTGATTCCTACGGACTACCACCACTTGAGCCTGAAATCATAAACTTTTTAGACAGTCATTCTTTATCGTGGAGATACATTCGTCAAACTCTTCAGAGTCTACAGGGGAAAGTTTGCGGATTTTACTGTATCTTCGCATTGGATGCTGCTGCTAGAGGATACAATATACAGAAATATCTTCAACAAAAATTCCTCTCAACGGAACATCACCGAAACGATCGAGCTGTATCATCATGGTTTTATCACCACTACGGAAATCTATACAACAAACTCTCAGAGACTTCCCAAAAACAGTGAAAAAAAGACATAAAAAACATTTTCAATGTTCTTATTGTTAACAGTTCTTTATTTATGTGTCTTGTTGTAAATATGTTCATTGTTCAGTTCTGTTCAAATAAAAGTTCTACTGTTTAAAAACAACGGAGTTCTTCATTCCTTTTTCCCAAAGTTACCTCTTAATTCTGAGTCAAAGTAGGTCCATCCTAGTTCTGACGAGAGGATTCGCCTACTTTGACACAGAATTAACGTTGTCCAATCGATTCGTTCGTTATATCATTACACATTTTGATTGGTCACCGTTAATTCTGAGCCAAAGAAGGTCAATCCTCCACCAGCTTATAAAAGCCAACGATATTTTCCAAATAATGAATCATTCGTCTCTCGGCTCTCGAGTAGTGCGGATAAGTGCTAACGGAGAAAATGGATTTCAACTTGGACGGAATTAACTTGGATGGTTTCGACATAGACGAATTCCTACAGAAAGAAAACAATGGGGATATTCTATCGACAGCAATGAATTCAACACTCATCAATCCATCGACAGCGATGAATTCAACACTCATCAACCCAACGACGGTAATGGACAGCATTTTTGAAGAAGTAAGACAGTTGAATTCAAAGCAAGATTCTATATTGACTCAGCTTTTAGAAGAACTGAAGACTTTCAACAAACAAATGGAGAAAAAAAAAAAAAAAAGACTTTGAACGCAGACACCGAACAACTGAGCAAAAACATTGAGACATTATGCCAACAGAGAAAGCGTATTTCAGTTGTTGGTGTGAAGCTTCCAGTGGAGAATGACTTTGATAAAAGCAGTCTTCATAAACTAGCAGACTCTATCGTGACTATTGTAAGGGAAGAAAAACAATAAAAGGAAAATCAACAGCCAAAACACAGTATGCTGCGAACATTGTGGGTGTAAAAATCATTCCAAAAGACCAGTAGACTTGGTAGATAAATCAATACTCAAAAACAGCCCTTTTCAGGGCTACTCAACACTACGAAAAGATCTTTCTTTTCAAATTTGTCAATTTTCAGTCAAAAGACTTTCAGTCAAAGACTTACACTCAAAAAAGCCTAAGGGCAACCATTCTCCTAGCCTCAGCCTGGTACAGCGAGATCAAGATCAAACTGTATTCCATATCAATCCTAAAGTCCATTAAAGCCCAAGTAGTGGATAAGAGTAAACAATAAAGCAGCCTAAGTACAACACAGTCCCATTGATCTCTACTCTGATGCGTGGTAAGGATTAAAGATCGGGTTGCCTTCCATATCAAATCAATGAAAAAAAAGTCCAAGTCAAGGCCTGATCTTTTTTTTACCCTAACCCCACTTAAAGCCCAAGTAGTGGTTAAAAGTAAACAATAAAGCAGCCTAAGTACAACACAGTCCCATTGATCTCTACTCTGATGCGTGGTAAGGATTAAAGATCGGGTTGCCTTCCATATCAAATCAATGAAAAAAAGTCCAAGTCAAGCCCTGATCTTGTTTTTACCCTAACCCCACTTAAAGCCCAAGTAGTGGTTAAAAGTAAACAATAAAGCAGCCTAAGTACAACACAGTCCCATTGATCTCTACTCTGATGCGTGGTAAGGATTAAAGATCGGGTTGCCTTCCATATCAAATCAATGAAAAAAGTCCAAGTCAAGCCCTGATCTTTTTTTTGCCCTAACCCCACTTAAAGCCCCAAGTAATGGTTAAAAGTAAACAATAAAGCAGTCCTAACCCTATTCCATATCACGGTCTCAACCAACAGCTGACTAAACTACAAACTATGTGACAATCCTTCTTAGCATAGCGATCCTATATAGTCTTACTATAGCAAAATGGGTACAACCCCCACTCAGGGTAAGCAGGGGAAGTCAGATAGGGACTGGTCAATCTCTGCAACAGCTCACAAGAGGACCGAGTAAGCGATAAAATCCGAGAATCCGCATGAAAATGTTACTATAAATAGAACATGGGGGTAGGATATTTGCAATAAAAGGCTAACTATCGCCCAAAAATGCTCCAAAAGTGCCCCATTTGCTATCCCAGGTGCCCCATTTAATGTCAGGATAGCAGAATGGGGCACTCAGGGGTAGTCACATGGGGCAAAATCGCCTATTTTGCCCCAAGTGACTACCCTATACTACTAATGCTCCCACAAGCACCTTTAATCCCTTACAAGCACCTGAATTCCCCCACAAGCACCTGAATTCCCCCACAAGCACCTGAATTCCCTCACCTCAAGCACCTGAAATCCCTCACAAGCACCTGAATTCCCTCACAAGGACATGAATTCCCCCTCAAGTACCTAAATTCCCCCACATATATCTGAATTCCCTCTTGAACACCTTAAGGAAGATATGAGAGATTTTCATGAGACTTTTTGACATGTTTAGCTCAACCCTCTCTTATTGTGAAGAAAATTATTCATTCCCAAATACTTATAAAAGTAAACATATTTTCCTCAAACCAAATTCCGAGACAGACAAGAATGAACGCTCTGATGCAGTTGCCCATACAATGAAAATGCTATGTCGAAAAGGGGCATAGCTGAGTCAAAAATAGCCCAGGGTTATCCGCCCTAGTTGTAATGGGTTTCCCCTTTTGATACTTAAAGTCAAGTCCAAGTGTCAAGTAAATGAGCGATGCTCTGGCAAAAGAGGGTTTAATGTATCGTGGTACATTATATGGCTTGCACCACGCGAAAAGGGGCATTCGGACATTTGCGTAAAGTGTCGTCTCGGATCAGCCTGCGCAGTCCGCGCAGGCTTATCCGAGACGACACTTTCCGTTTTTATGTAATTTTCTGTTTTGCGCAAGTCTACCGTAGCACAAAATCTAATGTAGTCGTAAAGTGTCGTCTCGGATCAGCCTGCGCCGACTGCGCAGGCTGATTCGAGACGACACTTTACGCAAATGTCCGAATGCCCCTTTTCGCGTGTTGCAAGCCAATTATCATACAAGCCATTACATAATTATACAATGTAGATCCATGAAATTCATTTTCAATAACAATCGACTGAAACATGAGGTAGAATGATCCTGCACAAAATTTTAAGAGATGGTAAAACGTTTCGCCCCATGTCAGTCTGCGCGGACCACACAGGCTGATATGGGTTGATAACGAGCGGAGCTCGTATTGCGGTAACACCGTTCTAGATTTTTAAAAATTAAATTCCGACTTCGTTCTTGGTTTTAGTCTAAATCTACAAGGGGATGACTAAAAATTGAGTGTCTTCCGGTTGGTCGCACAGCGTCACACGTATCACAATCTTTCGCACATTTACCTGATTGGTCAAAAATGAAAATAATTATCTGCCGATCGGATGATTACTTAAAAATCATCGTCAGTTTAATGAGTACAGATTATCTAACTTACTACTTAGGCCGACTTTCCGCGTATTAAACGTCTATTTTTGTATAAAAATATGCAATGATCTATGCTAGAAAATGATGACATCATTAATCATACCATTTTTACGTCATGCACGAGCCGAGTTTTCGCGGAAAATATTGTGTCGAAGAATCATGACAAATTAGATTTTTTTTTTACCGTTTCAAAATGCCATCAATAGAGAAAGATGGATTTTTTTTTAAATCTATGATAAATGAGCCATAATATGTGAAAAGGGGGCTTAAAGCACCTGCAAAAACTATCGACCTAGGTCAGTCTACATGTAGTCTGCGCAAGCTGACCTGGGTCTAAACGCTTTGCTATTTGGATCAGTTTTCTACATGTCAAAGGACCAGTATGCATGCATGCCTAGTGATTCAGTCGCTTATCATACGAAATGAATTACTTTAGTATATGGATCTGTTATTATGTGATGACTTGCTTGGTACCATGCATCATGGAGATGCATTATTAAACCCCATTTTGCCAGAACATGGCTCAAATATATTTACTCAAATGTTGTGAAAGCTTGTTGATAGATCGAAAAGTTGTTGTTGTTTTTTTTATTCATAAGCTGCATATCTATCCGATAAGTCGGCAAATTTCTTTCCTAGGATTTATGATAGTTCTAGATCTAGTAGATCTAATTGCGACAGAATTCATTCCTCTCAAATCACTGTTTCAACGATGGACGTGCAGGAAAGCAGATGGGAAAAAACCTGCAAGTAATCTGGTTTTGGCGATCTAAGCAGTCTGATTTAAGAAACTCCAGGTAAGGCATGGGTAGGTGCACTGGCCGCCATGACAGATCTACAAGTGAAATGATGTCGAAGAACGGCGTTACAGACCCTATAAATAAATCAGAGTGTGGAGAACGCCTTAATTACATTATTCGTAGATTTTTTCCTACCTGCAATTCTCTTATTAACACAGCCATAGATTGTAAAACTTCAACATGAATATAAGGTTCTCGTCAATCACCGGTAGATCTATATAGATCTTCAAGTCATTTCTTTCAACCAATAGATCTGTATCTCTAATCATCTAGTTACCGATTTCAATTTTCCACAGTATGTCAGGTGTATTTGAATTTTAAATAAAGTGTCTTTGAATTTTCTTCAAATCTGTCTCCCATCTTTGAAAACATTATCAATGTTTTTGTTTAAAAGGGATTTAGACATTTACATTTATATCTTATCGATACATTCAAACAAGCCGACTGCTTACAATCCATGCAGAATCGTTCGTTTGTATTGTGTCTGACGTCGATTTCAACATTCTTTCATACGTATAACGTTAGAACCTAACCTTTAAAATGTGGATTGTCACAAATACGGACTGGTAGGTCTATATCCCAAAACCTCAAAGGAAAGAAAAAACGAAAATCTCTCTTCAGGACATTTCCTGGAGATTCCGTACAAGGATGAAACCGGTAGAATTTTTTTTCGTCATTCTATTATACTGATATACATCTACTAATGAAAAAATAAAAGAAAGGTTCTCCAGTTTTTTCTGTTTTTTTTTTTTTAAATTTCTTTCGTGTGCATATAGAATCTATATATATTGCGGCAGCAAGTGCACCTACCATGCATTCCTGGAGTTTCTTTTACCAGTAGCCCTACTAGACTCAATATTCTTCCTAACCTACTGGTTGATTCCCCGTAAAAGTTATAGTCGAAAAAAACAACCAGGAAGCACTGTGACAAAACATCATAAATCTCCAAAGACAGAGATATCAACAGATGTGAATTAGGTCCGAAAATGATCAGATGTCGCTGCAGTATCACCCGGGTAGCGGTGGAAATAATCCAGTCAACGTTAATAACCAACTAAACCTTCAAAATGAGGCGGTCACATATGATTCTCTGCACCTTCGCAAGCCAAGGTGATGATCACTATGCAGATCTACGAAGTGATCGTCGTCTTGGTTTGTGAAGATGGATTCTCTGGCGATCAAAGCCACTGGGGGTATCGCAGAAAGAGAGCAGTGTTCCATGGAATAATATAGATTTAGATCTAGATCTATAAAAAAGTGAAGTTTTCGTTTTCTATTCTCCTTTTTACATGCAGTGTGAAAATGTGGCGACCGTGAATTTCTTCCTTTCTGTTTTTTCTATTTATTCTCATATAGATCTAGCCCTAGATCTAAATGCAGTGAAGAAATGTTTTCGTAAAATGTTGTTAAAAGTATGTGAACTAATAATCACTCCAAGTTATTTGACTTTGAACCTAAATCAACAAAATTGTCAAGGAACTTTCTTTATTTTGTTAAGAGAATCCTGGACCGTTCGATCTATTTCACATATACTAGTATACATCTACGAAAGAAGAATGCATTCTACTTTTGACAACGCTCAAAATTAGTTTTGGCAAAAACGGAGTTCGAACTGAAAACTTTATGATTTCAAGATCTAGCTCGTCATTCGTATTATTAAATATACATGCATGTTCCACAAATCATTCACGTCGCTCGTATTGAGGCTTTGCCTTTTTCATATTACCTTTTGCAGATACATTAAACCCCCTTTTTTCACACATCAAAAACTCCATAAAGAAATAATAAATAGTCACCTAAGAAATCACAATTTAAGTACACCTAATCTGTACAGAAAGCATTTTCTCCTTTTCACACAGTGTTTTCAAAAGTGTTTTTCCCTCGGAACTGTTAAAACACGCGATTCATGTGTGAAAGGTTACTAGTTTACAAAACGTGAAAAATCGCTTTTTTATGTGATTTTCTATGCAGCTGGTTAATTTTTTGAGCACCCAATAAGGCATCGCACCACGACGATATTTTTCCGGGTCGTAGAAGTAAAAAGTAGAACACTTCTTCTGCACTGTTTTATCAGTAAATAAGGGAGGTAGGTCTATAGTGTGTCCTTATATTGATTTAATGATTTTTGGTGAGGTTGGATGCACTTTAGTTATTTCTTTTGTAATTATTTGTTATTATTTTGGGAAGCTTTTGGTGCCATTGACTACATCAAGGAATACGGTAAAGGTTTTTTTTTTTCAGCTTGATTTTCCCCGAGTAGTTGTCTTTATTAGTTGGAACAGACAGAATAACACGGAACAGGTTTTGGCGGTGTTATTTTACCTTGTTTGTGATAGCCACCGGACATAATTTTCAGAGGGGAAAAAAGTTAACTCTTTACCAAACGATAGAATTTAAGATTTTTCAACATTTAAAATATTTACAGACAACGAAATACGGCATGTGACTCAAAAATCGAAATTTGAGTTTAAAAGGGTAAAAACATTGTGAAAAGGAAGAAAATACTGGTTACCAGGATTTTCTCCTACTTCGGAAAATCCACAATGTCAGTTCAAAAGTCCCGTTGTTTAAGGTCGTTAAAACTCGGGATTGTGTAGTAAAGGGTTAAAGTCTAGTTTTGACGGGAAAAGAACAACAAAGGTTTAAGCATTGATATACAGTGATTTTCGATCTATTGTCAGTGGAACTAGAAGGTCAGTATTGTGATACCATAATTAAGCTTGTACCACAGTATCCCGAATTTTCACGACCCTGATTGAAATGCTTTTGGAAACATTGTGGGAAAACAAAAAAAAAAAAACAAAAAATGCTGGTAACCAGCATTTTTTTTCTTTTCCTACAACGTTTTCTTCCCTTTCACATACATCCCATATTTTTATCAAATCTGAAATTACGTTCACTACAGATGACTCGATTATTTTGTCGTCTGGTAAAAGGTTAAATTTGGTAGACTTGAACCAGACATTCGACTTTCAACAACGTTTTTGTCCACAATATGTCACAAAATATCATGCTGCACGTTCGTTTTGTTTACTATGATTTGAATATTCGCAGTCTGCAACAAGCAAAAAAAAATGTTCCTTGCCTCAGAATAGGCTTAAACGAAGACACCAGTACAAATGTGATAATTAGCCGTGAAAAATCCATTTGGATCAATCTACGTGACACCTTTTATTGCACTGTTTAGACAATAATTAAGGGACATCAAAGAATGACCCTTACAACATGTGGAGTGCAAACTTTATCTTAAACTCTGTCAGCGTCAAACGTAAACATCAAAGTACTGAAAATACTGATTTAAGGTGACGATGGAAATTTGCTATCAAATAGGTTTTAACGGTGGACCGTTTCAATTAAAATAATAATATTCCTCTGACGGTTAACAACATTTTAGTCTGAGATTAATAGCATTATTTTTCCCCCTTAACCCTTAGGCTGCTAAGCTCGACTCGCTGACCTTTCGCGGACAGTGTACATCAAGATCAGACTGCACAGAACGTGCAGTCTGATCTTGGATCTACACTGTCCGATAAGGAGATATTATTCCCCAACACTTGACTTTGAAATAGCAGTATTTGGGTTTTTTCTATCGGAATGAAAATTTCATTTTAGTTATTTAGCCAGATAAAGGTTAAAACCGTGTATCTAAGCGTTTTGCTTGCGGTTTTAGGTGTTGGAAAAGTGGTTTGGGGTATAATGACAGTAGTTTCGGGTGTTTTTCGAGAGGTTTCGGATGTTTTGGGCGTATTTCTGATACTTATTCATCCGCGATGTTGACTTTATAAACTGGGCAATATCAAAGCTTCGAAAGGTTGTTAATTTCAAATCTAGAGCTAATTGTCATTTAGGAACGTGCAGTCTGATCTTGATCTATCATGTCCCCAAAAGCCCCTGTTTTGGACATGCCTAACTGCTTAAACCCTTTGCCACACAATCCCGACTTTAAACGACCTTGAGGTAGAAAGCGTTTAAAAACATTGCAAGAAAAGAAAAAAATGCTGCTAAACAGCACTTTTTCCTTTCCCCGCAATATTTTTTACCTCTTCAGAGATAAGTTTCATAATTTAAGCTACACTTAATTTGTCGTCTGTAACGGATTTGCCTATGCCTAAATTTTTGGCGTCTGTTAAAGAGTTAAATTAGATTTTATAAGCCACACTCTGGAAAAAAGCGGTTTAATACATCTTCATTATGCACGATATAAAGCAAGTTGCTGTATTGTTTGCATCCATTTTGTTTACAATTTAGTTTAATCATGAGGTAAAACGATCCTCTGGCATGCAGAATAAATATCAATTGCGAAAAGTTTCGATCACGTCAGCCTGTGCAGACAATTGTCGATATTTTTTGCACATACATTAAATTTCCTTTTTTACAGAACGTGGCCCATTTTAATTCAAATTTTAAGCGAATGGTAAAATCTAAAAAAAATTACAATTTAAAAGTCATTCTTTGTCGAACTGCACAGGCTGATGTGGGTTGATTCCTTTTGTAGATGCATTAAACGTCATTATTCATAGAGCGTGGCTCATTTAATACAAAGGGAATGGTTAAACATTCAAAAGTATATTTCAAAGTCATTTCGCGTCGGAAAATCTCACGGTATCGGATAGGGTAGATACAAGATCAGACTGCACTTCCTGTGCCATTGACTGCTTTTCCACAAAGATAGCAGTATCTGTTTAACGAAGATCATCAATCATTGGACAGAATTTCGAAGAGCCGGGCTACAAACATTGTTTTTGCTTTTTTGAGTTCATCTGTTTTCAGAAGAGTCCATACTTTATCCATGAGGTTTACACGGTAGATTTTACCTGTAAATATAGCAACCAATAAAATGACCGTCAGATAACACCATAGTGATGAGTTAGTGTCAGGTATCAAGGCCATTTAGCGCATCTATCTTGTCATCTTTATTCACACTTCACCCTTCTCCAGTAAAAAAGGGGTTAAACACTTAACCACAAGACAAAATTTTAGACTTATCCAAAATTAAGTAAGTTTGCAGACGAGAAAAAACGAATAATATGCTGGGATTTGTCTCTTACAGGGTTGAAAACTTCGTGGAAAAAGGAGAAATGCTGGTTTTAGCATTTTCCTTTTCCCGCAATGTTCAAAGGTGTTTTACTCAGGGTCGTTAAAACTCGGGATTGTATGGTGAACAATAAATACATTCTTTCATCATGCATTATACCAAGTATGTAGACGGCCTTATAATATGATTTCATAAGGTCTAAATTCCAGTCGAATCATGAGGTAAAATGGTCTTTTGACATACAGAAAAGTCACCAATAGGAAAAATTTTCGATCCCTGTCAGCCTGTGCGGACTGCACATTTTGCAGATGATTATTAATCTATTCTCTCTGTTTTCAAAGTTTACCACAGTATGTTGAAATTGGTCTTAAAACGTAAAAATAAACAACTCCAACGCAAATAGAGAAAACTTTTGCATGTAGGCCATGGTGCAGAATCAAGTAGTACACAGTGTAGACTCAGGATCCGACTGCACATTTTGTGCCGTCTGATCTGAAATCTGCATTGTCTGCTTAAGCTCTTCGATGCGGTGAAAGGGTGTACTTAGTGTCGAGAATTTAAGTTTCTTTATATTATTCTGATGTGCTTTTTTTTTTTAACCCTTAGGCTGCTAAGCGCAACTTACTGACTTTTTGCAGACAGTGTAGGTCAAGATCACACTGCACAGAACGTGCAGTCTGATCTTCGATCTGCACTGTCCGATAAGGAGACATTTTTCTCCAATAAAATAAGTTTCAAATAGCATTATTCGGGTTTTTACCATCCGCTTGAAAGTTTCATGTAACATAATATGGTCTGCAACACGCGAAAAGGGGCATTCAGACATTTGCGTAAAGTGTCGTCCCGGATCACCCTGCGCAGTCCGCGCAGGCTGATCCGCGACCACACTTTACATCAGTATTAGATTTTCTCCTACAGCAGACTTGCCTGAAACAGTAAATCACACACTACCGGAAAGTGTCGTCTCGGATCAGCCTGCACGGACTGCGCAGGGTGATCCGGGACGACACTTTACGCAAATGTCTGAATGCCCCTTTTCGCGTGTTGCAGGCCATATTTAGTTTCAGACGTGGAGGAGTTTAACTTTTAATTTATTTCCCCGTATTTGAGTCTACATGCTTGTTTAAGACTAAATGATATTTCATACAGTTATAAACCTCGACATTTTATCTTTATTCACGAATACGTGATAGTGATTGAGATGGCCTCTAAAGTCGACGGTGTTTAAGAAAATATACGTTCTTTTTTCCATTTGCCACAACGCCTTCCCGATTGTATTAATTTTTTAAAACCACAAAATTTTAGACTTGTCTAAATTTGAAAGTACATGTATTTGCGCAAGAAAAATTGAGTGTGACATAGATAATTAAGTTTGTATTTGAAAGGCTGAAAAACTTGATGGACAAAAAGAAAAAAGAAATGCTGGTTACCAGCATTTTCTCTTTTTTTCAACAATGTTTTCAAAAGATTCCTTTGGGGGGTCGTTAGGTAGTTTTGTACAGTATTTATGAATAAGGATTTACCTTTCGTCAGTGTCATGTATGAGTAAAAGCATGTCATTGCAAATAAAGTAAAGTGTTGCAGAGCTGTGTAAAAGACTTTCCGTGTTGAATGTGGCTTTTTTTTTTTATGAATAAATATAAGCAGAAACATGCGTTGTAAAAAGCTGTAGGGTAGTCGGATATAACATGCTCGGGTATGTTACAGCAATGATATATTTACAGAATTGTGGATCACATTGTTTGCAAAGATAGATTTACAGTGATGTGGATTACAATATGTGTATACTGTGGATTCGGACCTTAAACCTTTCTAAAGGCGGATCTTAAGAACTTTGGTGGAGAGAGCAGATCAAAATCAGACTGTGTTTGTAAATCTCTGATCTGCTTCTTTCGATTTTTTTCCCTTTTTTTTTGGGGGGGGGGATATGTTTGACTATATGGTCTTTGAAATTGCAAAAATATACGGATTTTGGGAAACAAAGCTTAAAGGCCCAGTAAAGGCCAAAATATCACAGTAGGTATCATAATACATTTAAATTTAAATCATACCTTTTAAAAGTATGGAAAATATTGTGGAGATGACAGTCTGTTATCGTGTGGTCGGACCATATGTTAATCGCTGGTAGAAAAAAAGAATTTTAAAATCAGGCAAAAAGTAAACAAAAGATACAGGTACACTGTAAAAAATGGTAACGCGTGAAAGTGTTCCATAGCGAAACATTGCCGTTTCGAGGTGTGCAATAACAAAACACATGACATTCACTAATTAAACAGTCGTTTCAAACTGAAACGGATGTGTTCCGTAATGAAACGCATGTGTTTATTTCAGAAAGCCGGCGTACAAATATTAAACACTAGTGTTTCGGGCTAAAGTTTGAAAAGTGTGTTGTAAATCATACTAACTCAATTCCTCATTAGTTGTATTGAAATCTCATTGTAATAAATAGTTTAGAGTGAGTTCTGACGACTTCAAACACAAAACTCTGTAAGATGTGTTTCATTATGAAACGCCAGTGTTCTCCTGCCAGCGAATTATGTACACTTAGGTGTTTCAATCGAGAGTTATCGTCCGCTCATGTGTATTGACGCTCAAGAGTTTTGACGCCCTTTTAGATCCGTTACTGAGTTTTCCTCCGCCATCTGGTGTAGGCGAACTTTTCTGACGTTTAATTTAGTTCAGCTACACTGGATACACATCATTTACTACTACTCTTTGATTAAAATTTTTGAAAGTAGAAACTTCTAAATGAAAATGACCATGTATTATCTTCTTTGCTCTATCTTGTCATAGATCTACTTCATTAGCGAAAAAAATATTTGCGCAGGTCTATATCTAACTTCTGCAGCCATGGGATTTTTTCATCAGACACAATACTACTCTCTTCATTTTTGAAAAATCACTTTACAGCCATTTTTAAAAACGTTATATTGATTGTAGGTCTACCAGAATTTCACTCGGCCGTATACCTTATAGGCCTACTGTTTGTTAGAGTAAGATCTACTTAAACTTTGATTAAACTATCGGGGTCAATCAATGTCAACGTTAACAGGGCATAAATCAAATGTTTCAACCCTGATTTCTCGGCTGAACTTCTGAATGGCATCAAAACTGAAGTATAATACTTAGAATTCAGGTTGCCCTCATCATCCAAATACAGCACGATTATGTGCTTTTTGAATGTGTTTGTAATATCTTTTTATTTTGTTCGATTTGTATCTGATTACATAATTTAGACATATTTTGTCGTTGGTAGGATTAGTGAAAATCCCGTCTCCTTCCTATGCTTCCTGTGCTGTGTCCCCGAGTTCGGTTTTCATTTGCTCAGAAAAAAAAAAAACGCTTGAACTCACGATTCATACGATAATTAATACGATTCATACGATAACATTAAATATAGAATCAAACAGGAAAATTCGAAAGTTTTGATTTATGCATCAAACACGGGTCCCACTACAAAAGACTGACAATGGTGTTTAGACTATGGATTTATTTTGTATGGGTCGAATTTGTAATGGGCCGAAATTCGAATTGGACGATTTTATGGTAGGCCGAAACACCAAGCGCCATTTTGAAGCCGAAAGATACAGATGCGGGTAAGTTTGAAAAAAAATATGCCTTTTATCTAATTATGCATAGAATCTACACAAGGAACACAGTGTAAAGACATTTTCAACAAAATAGTATTCTTAAAAAAGAAAGTTTAAAAAGTAGATGTAGATCCACAAATGAAAAATGCAATTTCTAGGCGCCTTTCGACTTTCCCCGCCCACATTTGCTATTGCATTGAATTGTTTATGCTGTCTTTCAAGATGAAAAGAAAAACTGTTGTCGAATTCAATCTCGTTAGTCCGTCTGGAAGGAATATCTATTTTATAATTCTAAACGAAAATTGATGAAACTTTTTACGAGTGTTCCTTTTGATATAGTCCTCCGATATGTTGTTGTTTTTATATTTTAATATTCATTGCCGTGTCACGGAAAAAGGGGGATTGATGTATGTTTCCATTATGGATCAATATCTCTCTAACTACTCTACAAAATTTTATGAAACTTCATATTTATATCTTTTATCATAATCCGCAGAAAAATCATTTTTTTTTTAAATTGAAATTTCATCGAAAAAGGAGGTTTAATGTAAAATTTTATGATGGACCAATAACACCATGTTCTTCTGTCTGTCTGCACAGATATCTTCTGTTGACGAAAATCTGTCATGGAAAAAGGGGGCTTGATTTAAATTCCAATTATGTAGATCTACCAATATCTCTTTAACTACTAGGCAAAATTGCATGAAACTTCATATTGATATTATAAGCCACAGGCAATTACTTTAAAAGGCCATGTCATGGAAAAAGGGGGCTTAATGTAAAATTTCATGATGGACCAATAACAAAAAGGCCATGTGTACATGCAAAACACAATACTACTCGTATGTTTCTATCAAAAGAGGTCTTTTTTGGCGTTTCAATGAAATAACTTATTGTACATAATTTGATTTAATACTGTTAGGATTGTCACAGTCAAAAGGTTTAATATTTTTCTGTACTGCAGTAGATATATAGCTTCTTTGGAATAAAAAAAACTCTGTTGAGTCTTGAGCTTATTCTTGGAATCATATTTCATTTAAGAAAATTTGAAATATGTTGTGAGAGCCAACGGAGGACAGACAGAGTTTTTATTGGATGCATGAAATGCTCATTCTCATCAAATTTTACAGATTATGGCTGAATTACAATACTTATGCATAGTGAAAGTGGATAAAATCCAATAACCTACTAGTACTAGCAGTTATGAAGAGGTTTGAGACCCTATTTAGTAACATGGTAAATGTAAGTAAACTTAATTTTGTTTGGTTTCTGTAAAATACATCAGGGTTTTTCTTTGACTTTCTCAAACAGGGGTCATTGGATCCTATTCACATGACTGAAAGAAGAAAAATGATTAAATTTTGGCAGATAGATCTATATATTACAGAAAATTTGAGGGTACCAATTCAAAGAAAATAAGGAGTCGGGGAAAACCCTGATAATGTAGATTGTGTGGGTTTAACACCCTATTTTAAAAATTGTTTCTAGTTACAGGATATGGCAGCAGCAACTTTCACCACAGAAGCTTTCTTTTATACTTTTTGTGCTTCATATAATTGGCCCATTGTTTGGAAGTGTAAATTAGAAATTAAACTGGAGTGTGCAAGAATTTAAATTTGAATTTTTTTCATATCATTTAGTCTCATTGCCGTCAAGTTCTGTTTTGAGTGAAAAGGTTGAGAATAGAGGAAGTTACTTGTAGCTGAAGGTTACATTGTTGTTTACCATTAAATTTAAAATTCTTTTGCAATACACATACTATGTTAGGATCTAAATTTCAATCACAAGTTTCAACAACCCTGCAAAAGAAACCTTTTAAAACATTGTTGGAAAAGGAGAAAATGCTGGTAACAGAATATTCTCCTTTTCCCACAATGTTTTCTGTCCTCACATAGAGAAAATCATCATTTGCGCTATTTTCAATTTGTGGCTTGCAAATGCTTTCAGTTCAGATCAGTTTGGTAAAGAGTTAAGTCTTTACCATTTGATAAAATGTAAGACTTCCCATAATGTATTTAAAGGATTTTCACGGTACAAATCAGATGAATTTCAAATGATGGGGCTACAAAAGATAGATGAATGGGTTACAAAAGATTGTGGGAAAAGTGGTTGCCAACATTTCTCCTGTTCCCATATTTTTTGTGGTTTTCTTCCCTAGGTGAAAACAACAGGTTATTTGACGAATGGATAATGATGTACCTTGTACAGGATATCACTGATTGTTTGGCTGTGCAGATCAAGCAATTGAGTCTGAAGCCATCTATAAACAGGGAAATTGTCAGAAGACAAAGCCTTTTGCTAATGTAGCAAGGTATGTGCTGTATTCTAATTTATGAAACCATTTTACAGCCAGGCTGCATAAAGTTTAAGCATTGTTATACACTTTCCTATGTTGGTATTAAACTGTTGGCAGGGACAGCACTTTATTATCTACATGCAAACTTTTGAAGCACATAGTAATTGTTTATTTACCATTAAAATTGAAGAAGAATATGGTGCAAAATTTGTGGTAGCTGAACTCTTCAACTTAAAGCTCAGAGTTTTGTTGACTCTTATGGAGAAAGCTTTTGAAAACATTGTGGGAAAAGGATAAAATGCTGGTATCAATCATTTTATCCTTTCTCACAAAGGTTTCTTGATTTTGAAAATCAAATGTAATTATTTGAGGCCAAATGATTATTTTTCTTAGACTTTCAATGCTTTCAATTTTGACCAGAGTGCAATTAAGTAAAGAGTTAGGAATCATCCATTTGCTTTTATTTAAGGTTTCTCTGAAAATAAAATTGCTATAAAGCCTTGAAATTCACCTGAGCAAAAAGTGTTCAAAGTATGATCTTTTTCTGTTGTCTGTCCTTCCATTATAAACTTTTACTTTAAAAAGTTCTCCGAAACTGAATTACAGATTTTTCAGACATTATTATGCATGGTTTCTTTGACAACCATGCTCCAGCATTGCTTGAACTGTTCAGTTCATCTAAATGGTATAGCCACCAGAGCTAATTACAGGAATCTTAACCCTTTACCACAAACCTCAACTTTTAACAGCCATGAGAAAGAAGCCTTTTCAAAAAATTGTGGATGAAGGAGAAAATGCTGGTACCTAGCATTTTGTCCTTTTCCAATGATGTTTTCTGTCCTTAAAAACCAATTTTCAATTTTTGAATCACATTCATTTTATCTATTCATCTTTTTTTAGTCTGTGAATGCTTTTAATTTGGACAGTGTGGAGATTTGAAATAATTTTGCAAAAAATGTTTTCTAAGTATCCATTTACCAAAAAATTGCAGGAGTTAACAATATGGCCACCACAGCTAAGTATTGAAAACCCTATTAACAACTCTTCCTCTTGAAATACATCTAGATGGAGGGTTTTAAGATATTTAACAGACATGTTGCTTGGGTGATCATACACCAAATTTGCAAAAATAGTTCAGCTTTGGTGTACAATAACACAATTTTTTCTCTGATTGTTTCAGATTTAAGAAGTGAGGAAACTTGAGCGGATTTTGAAATCTTCCCCAGTTCCCACTGTGGGCACCCAGATTGATAGCTAAGGAGAAACAAGTGCAGATTGAGAACATGGCAGTTGCTTTTGACAGTCAGTATTGGCTGTGGCTATTTTGATGGGGTTTTATTATTTAACTGATGTAGAATACCCTAAGGATTTCTACAGTAGATAGTGATTCAAAAACAATTTGGTAATTAATTACAATAACGGTAATGGTTTGATTTGATGAATTACTGATTTGTTGGACATGTGTTTAATAAATGGGGAAAAAAACTTTATTCGTTCTATTTTACAGGTTTTCACAGCCCTGGAATTGAAACACATGAAGTGTTCATCTGCAGAGGACTTAGGGTGTTGTAAAACGGCACACCATTTGTGTGAAACATGTTACGTGTTTCAACTTTGAAACATGTGACATGTTTAAAACTGGAACACTAATGTTTTCCTACCAGAACGCCATGTGTTTCAAAAGCGAACACGTGAAACACTGGACATGTTTAACCGAAGTGTTCATGTGTTTAAAAAGTGTAACAAGGGATGTGTTTCGCTTTTAAACGCGTCACATGTTTCAGTTTTAAACATGTGAAGTGTTTAAAACTGAAACACTAATGTGTTTCCGTCTGAACGCCATGTGTTTCAGAAGTGAACATGTGACACGCTCTATATTAATGTGTTTAAAAAGTGTAACAGAAAAAGTGTTTCAATATGTGTGCAAAGCTGAAACATCTGTTTTTACAGTGTACCTGGCAGGTTTTAACCTAGTTCTGAAATTAATTTCACTGTCAGCGACTAACAATTGGACCGACCATACAATGACTGATTGTTATCTTCACAATAGTTTCCATGCTTTTAAATGAATTGATATAAATTCAAATGCATTTAAACATCTGCTTTGGTTACATTTAACCCTTTATTGTTACTTTAATGCATTTATTATGCATTTCATTGGCCAAAAACCTTGATTTTGGATTTTTGTGAAAGGAATTATTTGTCCGTGAAGAATGCATTCGGGGTTTTGTTAAATTTACTAATTTATGTAATTTTACCCATCCGGCGATATGGGCGAAAATAGGAGATTTTGCGGACGGCATAGATCAAGATCAGACTGCACAGAAAAGGGATTTGTCTGATCTTGAATCTATACCGTCAGGTTGTAAAGTCTAAGTTTCAGCCTCGTTGAAAAAGGTAGATTTTTTAATATATTTTTTTGTAATTAAAGGGTACAAGAAAAATGAAACAGTCAAAAACCTTTTTTCGCGGGAAACAAGGAGTAGTTTGGTATAGAAACTGTGATGATTATGTTTTTGTCTTTTTTTACTAAGAAAGTTTCTTTTTTTGTAATTATAAGCGGCATTATAACGATTTGAATGTTTATTAAAGGCGTTTCAGCGAGTTATTTCTAGCGCAGAGAATTTCGTGAAATTTGACACAGAAACACTTCAAAGTATGTTCTTTCAATATGCGAAGAGATAATCAGACGTTGTCTGATCAACCAAAAAGTTCTGAGCCCACGAAGAACATAACCCTTTTTTCAAATTAGACAAAAACCCAATTATTGCAGCATACGAGTACGTCAGAATTTTGTGATTAAAATCTGTAATTTCAGTCAAATCATGTTCTCTGTGTTTTAAATTCATAGTGAAACAATGGATCCTCTGACTTTGATGAGAAATTAACAGATATTTCAAATTAATGATACGCTATCTATGTTTCAATAAAACTCTTAGTCCACAAAATTGCTTATTTTATCACAGAAAATCAGGACATTATTTGACCCTCAAAAAAATCTAGCGCAAAGATTTTTCTCATTTTTCTCAGAAATATACATGATTATATCCTTTATCAAAAAATGCAAAAAAAAAAAAAAGATAGGTTGCCAGGCTACTTTTCCCAATATTCGAACTCAATTACCTCCCTTGGAACAAAGAAAGTGACACAAAACACCCAAGATTTCAAATTACTAAGTAAGATGTATTATTTCTAGCACTAAATCATGTTTTTTTCACAATAAAGATTGTACTCTGTCAACCCTTTCCTTGATATAGTCTCGATTTAACATTGGTATGGGACAGCTTTGGAAAACATTTTGGTAAAAGGGGTAATTGTTCATTACAAGCAATTGTTCCTTTCCCCACAACCTTTTCTGCACAAACGGTTCTTTTAATCTCATTTAATCCTTGTTTAATTTGTCGTATGCAGCTTCTTTCAATTTTGAAGTTCCAATTTAATTCATTTAGGAAAGGGTTAATACCAAATACATGTGGTATATTTTAATAGATGGGAGAATGGAAGAACAATACAAGTAGAACTGTCCAGAATTACTCAAAGGCATAGATTACTTACGAACCTTATAGCAAAATGAATCAAACGATCCTGATTTCTATCAATACCCAGGAAAGAGGGTTAGAAAACGTTGAAAAGGAGAAAATACTTGTAATTTTCTCTTTTTACCACACTAAATTTAAACTTACTATCCGGATAAGTAATGTCCGACAAATGTACATGTTCCGTTTTCGCTGTTTAGGAATGATTTACACCTTCATAAACAGATCTTTAAAAAAAATGTACATGTACCTACCGCTACTTTCTCCACGTCTAGCAGCAAAAATCAGTAGTCCAATAATAGTACTACAATCAGACAAAGTTACGCGCTAGGAAACAGAGAAGCGAAGAGACATGCGCAAAAATGTTGCGCACTGACAACCCGACGAAACGTCGTTAAGGAACCAGTTTTTTTTTTTTTTGTACGGATCGATGGGCGGATCGATTAATCATATGGGCCGGACAAGCAATAGGCTGTTGGGGGTTGGATAGACAAGCTAATAAAAAATTGAAACCATGCTTTTCAATTATATAAAATTAAGTGCTTAACTTTCCTCTAACATACTTTATGAATGAGTAAAGCGTTGCCGTGATGTGACGGAGTAAATGTTGACAGCGATGCAACATTCAATCAGTTAATCTTATCATGTCTAGGGTACCGCATGGTGCTTTTGTGGATATACGAGTCTACAAATGTATACCAAGCTCAGAACGTACCTTTGATAGTCCGACCAAAAGGTGACAAAAGGAAGGGAAAACATGGTAGTTACCAGCATTTTTGCCTTTACCACAATGTTTTGTACCTTTTCCAGGTCAGTAATCATCTCTTGAGTCAATATTTGATTTTTCGTCTGCCAATACTTTAGCACTGAACAAGTCTCAAAGTTTAGTCGTTTGCTTAAGTGTAAAACGTATTTGTCTATTTGTAGAGTATTTAACGCGCGTTTTTAACGTTATGTCAGTTATACGGCGGCGGTAATTGCACCTATCCATGCTTTCCCGAAGTTTCTTTAACCAGTCATTTGCACAATACCGATATTCTTCCCAAGTCACTGTCTGCTTTCTCAGATAACTATCGTCGAAAATGATCTACCGTGACTGGAGAGAACCCGCAAACCATGACCAACGTCATCATTAATCTCTGTACAAATCTATTTTAAGACCTTGAAAAAAGTGGACTTAATCGTCAGGCTGCTGAGCGCGATTCACTGACCATTTGCGGACAATGCAGATCAAGATCAGACTGCACAGAACGTGCAGTCTGATCTTGGATCTACATTCTCCGATAAGAAGGTGTTCTTCTCCAAAAAAATAAGTTTGGAATAATATTATTGTGGTTTTTACTATCGGCTTAAAAGTTTCATTTCACTTATTTAGCAGGATAAGGGTTCAATTATGTGACAGCGAGAGAGTTAACCCTTTACCGAACAATTTTGTTGTTTTACGACCCTTAGGAAGAAGGCCTTTATAAAACATTGTGGTAAAAGGAGAAGATACCGGTCACTTGCATTTTCTACTTTTTCTATGCTATTTTCTACAATGTGAAAGACAGAAATTATGTTTTTGAGCTACATTAAATTTATTTTGAGCAAATACACTTAAATTTGGTCCGGTCTAAAATTTTGTCGTTTGGTATAGAGTCTTCGGATCTTCGTAGTAACCATTTTTTCTGATTCTCACAAGTATCCTGGGACTTAATTATAAGCGAAAGCAACGATATCCGAAAATCGAGAGTAAATCGACATTCTCAATAAAGTTCACAGACATTTCTCTTTGCACGGTGTTCATTTCAGTTGTCCGCATAATAAACCCATCTCTAGTCTCGTTTTGGAAAGTAAATGACGGGAAGCTGTCATTGTTGACTTTCCCAAACTCCGCGAAATTATAGTAGTATATAGAATTTCTTTATCGGCTACTATGGTGGTATAAAACTGCCATCACTCACCAGATTATGGTGGCGAATAGTTTCGTGAAAATGGAGATTTTGCTTCATGTTGAAAATACCATGATGCGTTTCCCTATTACAGCTTAAAACTGCTGCCATGAACTAATTGTGACTTACATCTAGCTCGGTAGAAAATTATTATCAGAGCTCCAGATAAGGGAGAGTGATTGTATTCTAAATCCATTATTTCTCTTTCAAACCCTATGTTGTGGGTACTCATTAGAATCGTCTCGTTGACACGATTCTAATGAGTACCCATAACATAGGGTTTGGTGTAGAATAATTAATATTTTTAGTTTTAAAGGTGGCCCTTCAGATTTTGGGACGAAAATTTTACAAAAATACTAAAAAATCATCCTTATACTCCCAAAGCCTTTTAATTTTCATTCATAAAACCCCAGTAGCCGAAAACCATCCGACAACAAGAGAAATTAGAGATTTACTACGGCCCAGGTCGACACCGACGGGAAACACGGTCTATTTTTACATGAGCAACTCGCTCACTTACATACCGGAAATACACAGACGAAGCTTCAAACATAGCGTTCAAAGAAGACATTATGGAAAATAATTACATGTTTGTTATGTTATGGAATTTAAGCGTCATTAGTCACGTGCCAGTCACTTGACATTCCCACAATGCTTTTTTGATTTCTGACGCGAAATCTAAAAATACCTTAAGAGGCTACGTAGCCTTTTAAGGGAACACCATCAAAAAAAATTTTTTTTGTAATTTTATGATTCTTAATTATTGATGATTTGTATTGTTTTTTCATATAAATTTCAGTGATATATATATTTTTTAATTTGGTGAGATGTGAAAAATCTAAATACCCACCTTTAAAGTCAAAATCACTTCCTCTATCTGGAGCTCTGATTATGTAAACACTTTAATGATACATCTATACTTGTTTTCAGCCAGTTTTCAGCCACTTTTTGACCCATTTAATCCTTATTTTATGAATGAATGCGAGGTTGCACAGATAAAAAATGCTCATGTTTTGGAGGCCTTCTAAGCAATCGCTATTGTCGTTTCCGGGTTTAAATGAGAAGAAATCACTGGACTTTTTCGATCCCTTATACCATATATATTGGTTATAATTATGTCTGTTTTTCACAACTGAGCCATTCTACACACTTTCAAGCGTTAAGCGTCTTTTTTCTCTCTAGCTGTAAGGATGTATCTTTAAAAGAGTTCAAAATTACAAATGAGCCTTTTTGCCCATTAATCTATCTTTAGAAATCTGCTATGAAGAAAATTCGTTTATATTCTTGTTAACTGCTTCATTTCGGTTTTTAATCATTACTTCTTTGTAATGAATGCAAATGAGATATGCTTTAGGCAAAGTGTTGGGATGTTTGTGTAGTTATATATCAGCTGAAGTCGAAGGAATTCTTTTGAAATCCGGATACCTCAGCCTGTTTGTCTGCATTAAGTCTATATCACACAATCCCGAATATTAACGACCTTGGAGAAGGAGGCTTTTGAAAACATTGTAGGAAAAGGAGAAAATGCTAGTCACTAGACTTTTCATTTTCCCACAGGGTTTTATACATTTTGATAGAAACATTAGTTATTATTTGCAAATGCTTTGAATTGACGAGTCAAAAAACTTGCCGTGCGGTAGAGAGTTAAATGCCCCAGCCATGCGCTTTCATTGTATTTGTCAGGATTGTTTCATTTGTTCTTTTTTGCGACGTAAAAATTGGATGGAGCGGGTCAGACACAGGCCTTTGAAGCTCCAATAGTCTATCATGAAACACTTAAATTTACATTGTTTGATTATCGGAAATAGTTTATCAAAATACCACATTTGGGCATCGCATCGATATAATAACATATAGTTATTATGCGCCAGTGTGCTATTTTTAGCCACGGAGTCCTGTAGTCCTGTGGTAGAGGAATGAAAATTTTGGTGTTCCGTGATAGATCAATCGAACTTAAGTGGCCTGTGGTTCATCTTATCAGCGAGGAACGAATTTATGTTGAGTTATTTATCTTGTATCACGATACAGTAAAGATGGCTCCACTCTTTTCAAAAGACGTAAACAACGCCACAATATTTGCGAAAATTAGATTAATTCATGAATGATGGCAGTTCTATTCTTCCTTCTTTTTTGTACATATTGCGCAACATTTGATCTTCGGCGATCTGTCGATTTCTTGTTTGTTCCTTTGTTAGTACGGTATTTTACGTCGCTATCAATATTATTTCAGTCCATCATGGCGGATAAACAATATTGAACGAATTGACAGTATCACTGTTTTAAGACTTTGATATGTATTTTCATTTTATTTAATCAACGGTTTAACACTTACACTGCCAATTACTACTAAGATAGCTTTTACGAACGGTGTAGATCAAGATCAAACTGCACAGATCGAGCAGTCTGATTTTGGATCGTGTAATCTTATCTTGGATGCTAGAGTCGGATTAATCATGAACTGATTTTGGAAACCTTTAATATCTTAAAAATTATCGAATTTATACCGTTGCATTGTTTCTAAAGCAGTATATTGTCTTTGGCATGCACATTGTTTGTTCAAAATACGTCAGCAACAAAGGAAAAAAAAGAAACTGCGGGTGTTTCAGAAGTTCGTGGACTTAATTCTAATCTCAATAAGACATGCGAGAACAGAAAAATTATCATGTGTCTGTACCTTACTAAAACGTGGCCACGATTTACGTTTCTCATGACCATGAGATAGTTCAGTCTTGGCCGCGAGTTATTAAGTCCTGTTCAGTCATTATATAGTATCTTTAGGCCGAGAGAAAATCATCCAATAAAAACGACGGTCTTAGAAACTCCACGAAATTTGTTTTCATGGGACAAATTATCCCGTGACCACGAAATGTATATTACCTCTTTGTCCAGATATAGTAAAGTCATGGCCACGATTTTTTTATGTCGTGGTCACGAGAGGATTTCCTTTTCTAGCTTGTAATTTTCGTTTGCTACCGTATAAAACAGTCTTTATCACTGTTTTATCCCGCATACAAGGTATTAACAGTGTACCGAATGACAAAATTCTACACTCTTCTAAATTGAAACTATTTGCAGACGAACAATAAGAAGTTGCTCAATGATAAAGTTTGACCTCAAAAGTAACCAGCATTTTCTCCTTTTCCCACAATGATTTCAAAAGCCTTATTTCTTAGGGTTGTTTAAACTCGGAACTGTGTGGTAATGGGTTAACGTTGGGATGTACTAGTGTTGTATTCTATCTACCTTCAGATTTACCTAAAGAATTACCTGGTGAACGTAGCAACTAACAAGAGCTTCGAAAAAGAACTGAACGGTAAAAGGAACTGATGAATGGGTGGATGGTTACATGGATAAATAAATGAGGGTATGTTAGATGGGAACATTTTGGATCTTGCGTCACATCAATAAATGAGCTATGCTTTGGAAGGGGGGGGCCTCAATGCACCTCCAAGTCATTTCATGCGGTGAACTGGTCCTTTGACAAGTAGACATTGACCAATAGCAAAACGTATCGACCAAGGTCAGCCTGCGCGGACTGCGCAGGCTGACCTAAGTCGATACTTTTTGCAAATGCATCAAGCCCCCTTTTCGTAGAGCATGTTTAATATTTTTTTTTTCACTCTTTACTAGACAAAAATACCTTGGAGTCATCCAGATTGAAAGCATTTGCAGACGACTATTTAAAACTGAGGCTGGCATTATGAAATGTGACTGTGAAAGAGCAGAAAACATTGTAGGAAAAGGAGAAAATGCTGGTCACCAGCATTTTCTCCTCTTTCCACAATGTTTTCATGCTCTGTGAAAAAAGGATTTAATGCATCTGCAAAAAATATCAACCGAGGTCAGCCTGCGCAGTCTGCTCAGGCTAACCTATGTCGAAAGTTTTTGTTATTGGTCAATTTTCTGTATGTAATGGATCACGGAGATGTATTAATTGAAATCCCATTCTCCAATAGCGCCGCTCAAATACTGTAGAAATGACAGCATTATCTTTGAAATGGCAGAAAACATCTCGAGGAAAAACAGAAATTGCTGGTTACAAATACGATTATAAGAGCCACACATTATGTGTCGTCTGGAAATGTTATCAAGTTTGACAAGTCTAAATTTTATTATATGGTAGAGGGTTAAAGGGGCCTATTTATCTTTTATTCTGTAAATCAAACTTTTTTTTTAAAACTCTGGTATATACAACTAGATATATTTTCTTTGCAATCGTTTAAACATTCGGTGAAAAGTGAAATATTGGGCGTTTAATTAAATATAGAGATGGTCGCCTTGCAATCGGTAAGCTCCGTCTATTTTTATTACATCAGACATGACGTCATAAAACTCATTTGAATACGAATTATCGTAATCGCCGTGTTATTGATCATGCGACATGCCACAAATCTTTTCGAAACTCTAGCTTGAAATTTAAAAATACTTTAGGAGGCTACGTAGCCCATAAAGAAATTCTGCTGGAATTATGTCTTTCTTCTTTACTGATGATTTGCCAGTTATCGCCTCTCTTAATTCAGTGATAAATATTGTTTTCTTTTTTAATTTTAGTGATATTTAAAAAGTCTGAATAGTTATCTTAAAGGGCGGCAGTATAGGGGTAGAACGTCAAATTTCCTGTGTTCGACTCCTGTGCTGAGCGGTTTCGTTCATACAGCGGTCTACGTTTAACGCTTTACCACCCGATCCAGAGTTTTAACGACCCTCAAGAAGAAGGCTTTTGAAAAAAAAATTCATGTATTTTCTCCTTTTCCAGCAATGTTTTCATCCCTGTCTTTGACAAATTCCATCCGTTTGAGCTGCGTTTAATTTGTCTTCTACAAATACTTTTAGTTTTGACGAATCTAAATGGGCCATGGTCTGTGAAAAGGGGCTTAATGAATCTGGAAAAGGTATCGATTCATGTCAGCCTGCGCAGTTCGGGCAGGCTGACATGCGTCGAAATCTTTTGCTATTGGTCAACTTTTTTGCATGTCAAGGAACCAGTTCACCTCATAATTCAGTCGGATGTTAGACAAAATGAATATTAAGGATCCATGATTATGTGATGACTTGCTTAGTATTTAGCATCTCGGAGACGCATGAAGCCCCCTTTTTCCAAAGCATGGCTCAATTTTTTATCATCTAGTAAAGGATTATTATAACTATCAACTAGGATTCCTTCACCATCCTTCGTTCCACTTTATTCTTTACAAATTTATAGGTTTGAGAACTGATAGTTTCCGTTTGAATGAACTGATAAACATTAAATATTTTCATGTATACATTTATTTATGTTGAATATGAATGAATAATTTATAAGCCAGGGGAATTAAAGTTTGGGTCATGTATTTAACCTGTGTATCACGTATCACGACCCCAGATACTTATTGCAAAGGCGATAGATTGAAATCAGCTGTCTGATCTAAATGTGCAACCCTCGATACCAAAGTTGATTTAGAGGTTTTTTGTTTTCACCAGTTTGATAAAAACGACAGAGGGGAGACAACAATAGGTTACTTTTTTGAGAATTATGTTAAATATTAAGTGTTTTCTTTACGTCTTTACCCGACCACAAAATTTTAGACTTGTCCAAATTGAAAGAATTTGCAGATAAACCTTGTCAAATTGAATATGGTTCCAATGATAGGGTTCGTCTTTATTAGGGTAGACAACCAGGAGGATGTTGTAAGATCAGCCGTCCGATCTTGGTGTGCAATCATCGACACCAAAGCTGATTGACAGTTTTCTTTTGTTTTTACCCTTTGATGAAAACGAAAGGCGAGAGACTACGTGTCAATTCTTTTAAATAATGTTTTAAGTCTTTACCTTAAGTCTTTAAGTCCTTTACATAACGACAAAATTTTAGACTTTTTTCCAAATTGAAAGAATTTGCAGATGACAAATTAAAAGTAGCTAAGATGATGAGGTTTGTCCTTGATATGGTAGAAAACATTGGGGGAAAAAAGCTAATAGCCAAAATTTTCTTCTTCCTCCACAATGTTTCCCAAAGCATTTCCTTCTTAGGGTCTAAGCTTGAAACGTTGGATATTTGGTAAAGAAAACCAAGCCAGTCTAACTATATGGGTTAGAGAGTGTGGTCAGTGGATAAAGATCAGACATCACTGAACTCGAGTGAGATCTACTAGTAAGTTACATTGTCAGATACTCTTTGGGATTTCATGGTTAGGGAAAAAAAAATGTTCATATTGCAATATCTATGGTATTTTCATCGACATGGCCTTAGTAAATATGGCTTAAATGATGGAATATGTCTAAAAAAGGACAAAAAACATTGTGGGAGAAGGAGGAAATGCTGGTTACCAGCATTTCCTCCTTCTCGCACAATGTTTTCAAAAGTGTTCTTCTTCACGGTCGTTAGAATTCGGGATTGTGTGGTAAAGGGTTAAACTAATTGAGCACTCTATGAGTTAACCACTTCATTTACAAAAGTTGCTTTTCCAGGGGACACAGGCTAAGATCAGACCACACGTCTGCTGATATGAGTATTAAAATGTCAAAAAAGTAGTATGATTTTCAGCTGAATTTTGTTTTCAGCCGTCACATAAAGTTGGTATGTTTTAATTTAGCAAGGAAAGATCGAAACTGTAGCAAAGGAAAGGGTAAGATTACGAATGACTGTCAAAATGGATTAATACTTAACCTCTTTGCTAAGTAATTCAGCGTTTCACTACCCTCATGGGGAAGACTTTTGAAAATATTTCATGAAAGTTAGGAAATACTAGGCAAGAAATTTGCGATATTCTGGTAAAAGAAACTCGATGATAAACATGGATAGGTGCACTAGCCGCCGCGATATGAATGAAATCATGTTTTAAAAGGGCATCAGCCACCAAACAAAGGAACTCTTAGCGGGAAAGATCAACGCTAAAAGTGGTTTTTCAGGAACATTTTGAATATTGTTAAAACCTGATTTCGATGATAAGAAATCTGACTGGAGGACATGAAATGTCTTATCCAATCAGATAGCTACTTTTGAAATTTATATTTAGAAATCAAAATATGTATTTAAGGTAGTGGACCCGTAATGGAAAACATCTATTTCCACTGTAATATTATCCTACAAAATTTGGTATAATTAAAAATGAGTATTATTGTACTACTTTAACCGAGCCACTTTTTCCTTTTTTTCCTTCTTAGTATCATCATTTATAAATCTAAAACCACTACATTCTCATTACAAAGGGAGATAATAATTACTTTCCTTTTCTGGAAAATAACAAAAGTATCAACAAATAATTTTAAGATAGACATCAAAGGAATTTCTGGTCGGTTAAAAATGTGCAAAATGTTATATCAGTATAAATCCTTATTTATCAGCTATCAAGAAATTTTATTCCATGTTGCACTAGAAGCGTTAGGGGTCTACTACCTTAAACGTTTGTCTTAATGATATCTATAATGAATTTGAAAATGGGTCATATTGGGCTACAAGTAGGTCACTAGGACAAATTCTAGAAAAAAAAAGCATGTGGCCTCTCTAGAAGCCACATTTTCAGTCCCACACTCATGAATGTTTCTAAGAATGTTTGTCGTAGTATCTCGGATGAGATTGGAAATGGGTCAATTTTGGTCAAAGGCTCAGGTGGGCCACTTCAGAGCCATCATGGCCCTCATGGCCCTCTTGTCTCCTTTTTTTTCAAAATTCTTCTTCCACTTTAAGGTCTTTAAAATACGGGAATGTTTGGTAAAGGGTATTAAGCACGCATTTATCAGGGTTTTGCTTTCGTGTAAGAGGGAGGTGTAACATTTTTGCAACAGAACAGATTCTTGTACAGACTTTTGAAAGCGGTGTTTGTATAGAAGTGATAGAGTTTTTAACCGTTTTCATTCTTATAGCCACATCTTTTCATCCATGTGGGGGAAAATCATAAAGAAAAGGGTGAATTTTGCAAAGAAAACTCCAGTGATCAATGTATTATACAGATAGATTGGGGGGGGGGGAAGCAGGGTGTAAGATGTTCAACCCATTACCATACAATCCCATGATATAACTACTCTGACGAGGTAAGCTATCGAAAACATTGTGCGATGAAGAAAAAAATATGAGTACCAGCAGTTTCTCATTTTTCCGCAATGTTTTCAACCCTTTCACTATATGATAAGTTATAGCCAAATTTACATTATAGCCAAATCGTTTAAGCCAAATTTACATTATCTTGTATTTAAATTGTAAAGACCAGTTCTTTTTTTTAGTTATATTTAGTTTGCTGTCTGCATATGCTTTGAATTTGGACAAATCTAACATTTTGCTTTTTGGTAAATAGTTAAAATTGCTTTCGGATTATGAGAAAGAAAAACACTCGAAACTGGAAAACGCGATTAGTACAAAAGTAAAGAAAGGTATTTGTATATTGGAGTGTCATCCGTTATGAAAGGGCCTGCCAACAGTTGACTTACGAGACACCAATGTATGGCACATTTTCTTTCCAAGGCACCGAGCAGGTAGCCACCATTTCAGTAGATGGCGGCTAACTAGTACAGATAACTGTCCCTGAATGAGATTTTATTTTTTGATGGGTGTTAGTAGTTTCACAAATTGAGGACAAAACTGGACACTTGAACATACCTGCCGTTTGCATATTAAATAGGCAATATACCTTGTCTCAAATACAACTATTTCAATTTAAAAGCTAAACATAGGAAAATCACAGTTGAATTCATCTTTTACTCCAGATGTTTACGTGTCCCAGATAGACACAAAATGGCTGCCAAAAACGATAAATCTCCTGACTTTTTTTTTGGAGATTTACATAATTTATAATAAACGACTTCTAAAAACGTGCAAGGTAATGAAACATTAATTTTTCCTTGGTCGTCTGTGTGTGTCACTAAACACGAATTGCGTTCCACTGCATAGCCTTCTCTGAGACACAAGGCATCTCATAGGATACAAGAGCACTGCATGCGGATGCCAACGCTCCACTGTGCTTGCTAGATTTTTAGTGAAGATTAAAAGTCGAAAAAACGGGCATTACTGCGTCAAAATATTTTGATAGGTACCTGCCTTTGTTGTATAGGTACCTCTTTTGATAGTTGACAACTTGTCCAAGTTTGTAGTTAATATCTTCAGTAAATACAGATATATTGTAAAATGTCAAACTTTCTGCACAACATCGACGACGACGGCAGGGCTATGACAATACCTTGTCGTTTTCTCAAAAAACAGCGGAGCTAAAAATGACCTAACTACACGTGCACTGTCTACATGAAATACTAGGCAACCGCTGGTGATTGTTTTGACGATTGTTATGTGGGAAAGCAGCCAGTGACTTAGGAAGGATATTGTGCCAAGTACTGGTAAAAGAGACTCCAGAAAAAGCACGGGGGGGGGGGGGTATCCCAGCCGCGGCGATATATAACTGAAAATAATGTTGTAAACGGTGTAAATCCCAATACGGTCATTCTATCAATCATACCAGAAAACTCTATGCCAATATTCATGACGTTTAGTCGAGAAATCAGGGTTTCTTCTTTAGTTTAACATGTTCGAAAATATGTATGAACCATGCAGGAAATATTTCAAATTCACTGATATCTTTTACTTTGCTGAGTCTTTAACTGATTGACATTTTCACTTATCAGTTTAAGTCCAGATCGTTAATAGCCGGGATAGTGTGCTAAAGGGTTAGAAATGATAACTCTTGGGCTGTTTAGCGGATTTAGCGAGCAGTGTAGATCAAAATCAAACTGCAAAGAACGTGCTTTAAGGGGGATCTCTACGCGTCATTGCTTTAAAAGAAGATCGATTTTAATCTATATAGTTCGAATTCAAATCGACAGTAAAATCGAATATATCATTGGTTCTAATTTCAATTTTATTCTTTATATAAATTATCTGACACCCCTGAACCACTGTGCATATATGATCAACCAAGTGATTTACATAATTTCTTTACTCTATGCCCGCAACAGGCGAATACAGGGGGCTTTTGCGGACGGCATAGATCAAAATCAGACTGCACAGAATGTGCAGTCTGATCTTTGATCTATACCATCCGATTGTTTAGTCAATCCTGCAAGGAAAACAAATGATTCCAAGTTTAAGTGGACTGCCTTTTCAATTCGTCGAGAGAGGCCGAGTTTTAAGAAGTAAACCCTGTACCAAAACAATCAAGTGTTTTAACGATCCTGAGAAAGATGACTTTTGAAATCACTGTGGAAAACGGAGAAAAATGAAAAACTAGCAGAGGCATAGAAAGAGTAAATACACAGCGAGAAAAAGGGAAACGGCTGAACACCATGATTTTCTCCTTTTCTCACGGTATTTTCGAAAGGTTGCTTCTTCAGGAATGTTAGAACGTAGAATCGCTTGGTAAAGGGCTAATACATCCAACTACTGACCGGGAGATCGCAGGTTCGATTCCCCGCCGGTAATCAGCATTTTCTCCTTTGTCCACAATGTTTTATAACCTTTCAAAGATAAATACCAGCCGTTGAGCGACATAATTATAATCCCTCGCCTCAAAATGCTTTAATTTTGGAGGGACCTTAGATTTTTGTGTTCTTGTCAAGGGTTGAAAGAAAAACGGGAGATTCACATTACAAAAATTAATATTTGTCTAGCCTTAACTCTCAACCACACCACACAAATATAGACTTGTCTAAATTTGAAGGATTTGCAGACGACAATATAAATGTTGGTCAAACTGATGGAATGTGTCTTTGATAAGGTAGAAAACATTGTGGGGAAAAAAAAAAAAGGAAAAAATGCTGGTTACCAGCATTTAGTCCTTTTCCAACGATTATTGTAAAAGGCTTCTTCTGCAGGATCGTTAAAACACAGGAATGTATGGTAAAGTATTAAGCCAGTTACGGGTGATTTTAGCTAATTAACAAAAAGGACATTGGAACAAAAAGAGTAGGGGCCGTGTCCAACAACCATTCCAAGAGTGGTCGTCAGATGGAATGAACTGTAAACCGCCAATTGACTTAAAATTTACTGTCTTGCTCTATATGTCGTGGAGCATGAAATATACTTTCTTTGACGGGGGAAAATACATTGTTTAACCTTTCATCACACAATAAATAAACTTGTGAAATGAAGCTTTCAAGCCGATAGTAAAAACCTAATTTTACTATTTCAAAGGCATTTATGGAGAATAGGTATCTCCTAATCGGACAGTGTAGATCCAAGATCAGACTGCACGTTCTGTGCAGTCTGATCTTGATCTACATTGTCCGCAAGAGGTCAGTGAGTCGCGCTTAGCAGCCTAAGGGTTAACAACCCTGACCAGAAAGGCTTTTGAAAGCATGTGGAAAAAGGAGAGAGTGCTGGTAACCCAGAATTTCTCCTTTTTACACAGTTTTCTATCATTTCCTAGAACTTAAGCTCATTTTTACCGATCCTGGATTTGTCGTCTGCAAATGTTTGGACGTGTCTAAAATTTGTCTTTTGGGAAAGGTTTAAGTCAGCCTGAATACATTTAGTGGTAGACCGTTAGACTTGCAACACCTGAGCGTACGGGTTCGAACCCCACGGCAGGCCAACAAAAATATTACTCGTAGTCTTTAGGATAAGACTTTAAATTAATGTACCGTGTGACGATGCTTTACACTGAGCAAGTTAAGGAATCAGTTGTAATTTAGGACGGATTTCGTCCTGTATGTTGCACTGTCCCCCGTAGCTTAACTAAGAGCTTTTCTTTTTGGGGGAGGGGGCTCGCCCATATGGGCAACTGATGGCGACAATAAATAAAATGAAAATCAATCTATCATACACAATCCACTTTATCTTAGAAAGATCTTTATCTTGTAGGCTTCACTAAACAAGCGGACGGTATAGATTGGAGATCAGACTGCATGTTTTGTGCAGTCTGATCTTGGTCTTTTACTGCCCTCAAAAGCCCCTGTGCTCGCTTGTTGCACTGGAAGATTAAACCTTGAGCATCACAGTGAATCTCTGAACGTAGATTAATGTTTACTTTGATCGTTTTTTTAAAATTTCAAGAGAAAGCTCACAGATAATGTAAACTTACGTATTTCGTTGTCCTGCCCTACTTTTTCCCGAATTATCAAAGATTTGCTTACAAACCACCGTTTGTATGGGGTGGGGGGGGGGACATACGGGCTTTTCCCAAAATTAAATAATGTTTGAACAGTATTGTATATACATTATTAACACTTGGTATGTCATAAAGATGAAATGAAAATTTCCAATACGTAAAAAAATCCCCTATATTTCAAATTTTAAAGATATTCACGGCAAGAGTATTTCATTACATACAGCACAGTGTAGATCCAAGATCGGACAGCACAATTTTTTGCCGATTGGTCTCAATCTACACTGTCTGTTGAAACAATTTAAGTTTAGTGAGACATTTCCTTAATTTATCCTTTACCACACAATCCCGACTTTTAAGACCCTGAGAAAGAAGCCTTCTAAAAACATTGTGAGAAAAGGAGAAAATGCTGGTAACCAGCATTTTCTCCTTTTCCCACAATATTTTCCTTTGCCAAAGAAATATCAAATTTCCAGCCATAGCTATTTTGTCGTCTGCAATCTTTTCTATTTGGACTGGTCTAGTCGTTTGGTTAGGAGCTAAGACAGCTTTTTCTCCTTTTTGCTCAATGTTTTCTACCCTTCCCAAAACAAATTTCATTTTTAAGCCACATTTATTTTGTCGTCTGCAAATATTTGGACAGGTCTAAAATTTTGTCGTTTCGTAAGGAGCTAAGACAGCGGTTATGTGGTTATCTACCCGATATGTGAAATGTGGACGGAAATATATAAGTAAATTCGCCCCGATCAATGTTCCAATATATTTATTGACATAGGATCAATAGAGAGGAATATAAACGGTGTTTTTGGCAGATCGAAATCTACTTCTTACTTTCTATAGATTGAACTGATAGGTAAATATACCTTAGTATATAGATAAATAGAGGTTTTGAGGAGATCGCCTTCAAGATTGCTTAGTTTTAAAAGTGACAGGCACAAATATGGTCTATTATGATCATTCCTTTTTTTTTAAATTTTATATTAAACTTTTTACAGAACAATCCCTTGTTTTAACGATTCTAAAGAATTTTTTTGGAAACATTGTGGAAAAAAGAGAAAATGCTGGTAACCAGCATTTTCTCCTTTTCCTACTATGTTTTTTTTTTTTTTTTTTTACAATTTTAAAGGTAGAAATCATATTTTGAGGTACAATGGATTTTTCGTCAGCAAAATGCTTTTAATCTGATCGAGTCTAATTTTTTGGTCGTTTGTGTTCAAGGACGAACTTGCATAGAATGGAAATATTGGGAAAACAGCATGGGGAAAAAATGGATGTAAGTTTCTTTTTATTGTAGACCTATACACATTTATAACACTTTTTTTATTCTATAATTTCAGGCAATAATGAATTTCCATATTGGAACGAACATTTTGTAGCGATTGCAGCAAACAGCGTAGACAGTGTCCTATAGAAAGCTTAAAAGGATTATATACTAAGTGATATAAAGAATATCTCCAATTTATTTTGGAAACTTCAAAGTGTTAAAGTTGGAATTATGATAAAAAGAATGTGTTTTTGTTTCCGTGTTTTCTTACTAATTTGAAGATAACTCTTAGAACTAAGTGGCCACGGTTGTAGTGGTGTGGAATTTCTGAAATTATGCAATAAATCAGTGCAAGTCCAATAGTTAATATGTTGACCAACTATACAATTCTAGGTGCTAAACCTGGCGCTGGAGCTATCAGCTCGCTGTCTACAGTTCTCGTTGGCTCGAGCTCTGTTCACACATCAACTATAGCCTCCGTCGTGCCGGGAAATACGAGCAATACTTCCGGTACAAACAGCGTCCATGATGACGACGAAGACATCGCTAGGAAGGTCGTCATTGGTACGTTGCTTAGTCTGATGATATTTCTAGCCGTTTCCGGTAACACCCTAGTGTGTATTGCAGTATTTACAGACAGGAAACTTAAACGTTTAAATAATCTGTTTATAGTATCGCTTGCTGTTGCCGACTTATGGATGTCTTTACTTGTGATGCCATTTGCAACAGTGAATGACCTGGCCAATAAGTGGATGTTTGGACCCGTGTTTTGTAATATTTGGATTGCGTCCGACATCATGGGTTCCACAGCCTCTATTTTGAACCTTTGTGTTATTTCTCTAGATAGGTATATACATATCAGAGACCCTCTCAAATATGCAAGATTGATGAACGGTAAGAAAGTAGCATGTGCAATCGCCCTAGTTTGGGTTATCTCGATTATTTTATCTTTTATACCCATACATGTGGGCTGGCACAAGGAACGTGACGAGGCAGACTATGTTCCCCCACCCGGTCTGTGTATATTCGAAATTAGTGGAACATATGCTGTAGTGTCATCTTCAATCAGTTTTTATTTCCCGTGTATTGTGATGTTGGCAATCTATTGTAAGTTATACATGTACGCTCGGGAACAAGTGAAAAGTATCAAGAGTACTTTTGTCCATAATCATTTAACCGAATCCCAAGCCAAGCAAACCTCGGGACTCAGTGATCATAAAGCGGCTGTAACACTTGGAATCATAATGGGAACCTTTCTGTTTTGCTGGCTCCCGTTTTTTATTCTCAATCTCGTAGAAGCTTATTGTAAATGTGCTCCACCAATACTCTTCAAGATTCTAACGTGGCTTGGTTACTTTAATTCGTGCTTAAATCCAATAATCTATAGCATTTTCAATTCCGAATTCCGCAATGCCTTCAAAAGGATTCTATTTCCAAAGTCCTGTCCATGTTTACGGGACGACCGGAACGATTTTTATAGAAGTCCCAAAAAATCGAAAAATGGAACTTCGACAGCAAGTACACATTTAATGAGTCGAATGGAGAACGGTTCTAAAGCAAGTCATGACTCGAAACATCCGCTAATGGAGGAGAAAATCACAGCTTTATGAGATTCGGATAGCAACGTCCAACCGTACTGGATTTGAGAAAAGTGGAAATTATAGCTTTTATAAGAAACTGAGTGTTAGATATAGAATTCTGTTGGATTTTTGTCGACTGTACGAATCGAGCAATCAAGAGGTCAACAGGTCAGCTTATATAGCTAATGCTGTGAGCACTTCCGGTTCCGCATTCACCAATCAAATTAAAAAGCATTAAATAGTAAAAGAATGGCTGATTGGCTAAACCATTTGTTTAACCAATCAGATACTGTGGTACTTTGTCAATTTGAAGTTGGTTTAAAAAAAAAACCGAAGAATTAGAATTAGAATGAAATTTATACTAGTTGGTGAATACGGCTCATGGAGGTTTTCTTTTAAAAACGTACATGTGCATGAGGAAATCCGGTTTCTATTGAGTGTAGGTGAAGATCTGACTGCATGTGTCTGCGGTTCTTTCCTTGGCTTGCATTCGTCTGTACCGGATTTAGAGTTTTAGATCTGCACTACCTATCTAAAGCCAATAGACGGTTCCTTGACAGTGTTCTATTCTTGGCTTGCATTCGTCTGTACCGGATTTAGAGCTTCAGATGCGCGCTGCCAATCCAAAGTCAGTAGAGGGTTCCTTGACAATGTTTGTGTCAGATTATTTTATTAATGATTCTTTACCAAACAAAAAAAAACTTAGACATATCTACATTGAAAGCATGAGTAGATAATAGAATTCAGCATAAAGGGTGGAATATCTCTTTAAAATGATAAAACATTGTGGAAAGAGAAGAAAATGTTTGTAACCAGCATTTTCACCTTTTCAGACAATATTTCACAATATTTTCCGCGGTTTTCTTCCTTGGGGTGGTTAAATTACGGTATAGATTTGCTACAGGATTTATCAGAGTAAAGCTTATTATTTCAAAATTTACTAAAATTTACGCAAAAAGAAATACTAAATATAATTTCTACGCATTTTTATCTAATTAATTTTTTTGTGCAATTCAAATACAGTATATGAGTGTTCATTGTTTTAACTCTGTAACAAACGACAAAATTTTAGCCTATTCCAAATTGAAGCATATGCAGACGACAAACTGAAGATGGCTCAAATGGCCGAATTCGTCCTTTATATAGTAGAAAACACTGTAGGAAGATAAGAAAATGCTAATTACTAGCATATTCTCCTTTTCCCGCTATGTTTACAAAAGGCTTCTTTCCCAGGATTGTTAATAGTCGGGAATGTTTGGTAAAGGGGTGAACTCTTCCATCGCCATGGGCGAAAATATGAACATAAAATCTCATACAGTGTAATTTCAAAGTTATTTTGTTTGTAAAAATAATCACTAACTCGGACAGTGTAGATCCAAGATCAGACTGCACGTTCTGTGCAGTCTGATCTTGAATCTACACAGTCCGCAAATACTCATTGAATCGCTCTTAGCAGTTTAAAGGCGAAAATTAAACAGCATGAACAAAGGTCGAGAAAACTTGGGGCCGTTACAACTAACCATTCTAAAAATGAATTCTGATTCTAAATGTTAAGGCTCGCCACCTCACTGGCCGAGACAGAACGTAATATTTTCAATGTCCTCTGCCACAATATTTCTTGGTATAACGAGCTGAACTCCTTATTTTGAGTCGTCGACAGGTTTTCCGTTTTATACTTTACTTTACGCAATGCTATCAAAACTATTAGCTTGGTATGCAATATTTAACAATTTTGATTGCTGAATAAGTAAAATGTACTTTCAGTCGGTTAAAACAACCCATTCGTAAGTTTTTTAATTAACAAATCATTGGACAATGTTGATCCTAGATCAGCTACAGTTTTGTGTGTCTTTCTGCGACATGATCTTGATCTACACTGTCAGAAAAATGTTTCTTACAACCACCGGGCTAGATCTTTTAAAGGTCACTGGAGGAAAGAATATGACAAAAATGTTCTAGAGCAATTCTGAATTTTGAATTTTGAATATTGACTTGTATTTAACCTTTTACTATATACATGTATATGGGTAATACTCTGGCAAAAGGGGATTAAATGTATTTCCGTGATGCATTATACCAAGCAAGTCATCACATGATTATGGATCCATAAAATTCGTTTTGTCTGAGAACCCGCTGAATCCTGAGGTAGAATGTCCTTTGACATGCAGAAAATATATTAAAGGCAAACATTTTTTGACAAATGTTTTTATGGTCCTGAGGAAGGGGACGTTTTGAAGCATTATGGGAAAAAGGAGATCACGCTGATAAATAGTAATTTTATCTCCTTTTTCCACAAATTTCTTATTCGTCAAAGTTGATATTTCTCGTTTGATCTACGTTTGATTTGTCTGCAAATACCTTCAATTTCGACGAGGCTTAATTTTACCTCATTTTCATACGATAAAACTTTGATTCATCAAAAATACAAGCATCTGCAGTCGACAAAACTGTGGCTAAGATGTTATGATCTGTCTTTGAAAAGGATAAAAGTAAAAGCATTGTTGGAAGAGGAGACAATGCTAGTTACCAGCATAGCATTCTCTCCTTTTCCTACAGTGTTTTCAAAAGCTTTATTCCTCAGGGTCGTTAAAACACTCTATTGTTAAGTAAATACTTAATAACTATGAATTCCTACTGTTGACATGAGGCTTCCAGAACAAGAAAGCCACAGCATAAAAACAAAGGGTCACTTTTTGTTCATTCAGTTTTATTAAGTGCAAGTCTTCCTTATCCATTTTAATTGTGAAAAAAAATTTAATACATTTTTATAAGTAAAGTTGCTTGTATTACATATAAAAAACAATGTCATCCTTTTTTTTTTATCATCTAAACAAATGATTTATCTCTAGATTAAGTATCAAAGCGATAGCAGGCCAATCATCAGGAAAGAATGAAGAGAAAATGAAGAAAAAAATATAAGCCATGCAAAAGGGGGCTTAATGCATCTCTGTGATCTATTACACCAATCAAGTCATCACATGGATCCATAATAGCCACTTTTTTTAAGCAACCCACATAATCATGAGATAGACTGGTTCTTGGACATACAAAAAATGGACCAATAGCGAAAGTTTCGGCCCAGGTTAGCCTGCGCGGACTGCGAATGTTGATTTACGACATCAAAACTTAGTAACTCCCTTTAAACTGCATTACCACTGTCTGTTTTCCTGATTTTGAAAGACCGTTTCATATATTATCTGTCCCTAAAATGATTTGGTATTTCTTATTTAAAGCAATAACGTCCTTTTCTCAAAGTATTTTAGTTACAGTATTATTGCATACATTATAATTTATGTGCAGATTTTCTAGAGTTAAATATTAAATACATCTTTCAAGGAAATCTTTAAGATTTTCGTGCTAACGGTTTGAGCTGCAATTTATTTCTCTTCTTTTTTCACGTTACAAGTCCATCTTAGCTTTTATAGTAAAGTATTATGATGCTTTCATAGTTGTATTGAGTGTGTAAGGAACTTGAATGTGATACGTAACCGTTTGATAATCTTTCATAAGAATTGATACATAATATGTGTGACTACATACTGATTTAACCATTTACCAAACAGCAAAATTTTTGACTTGACCAAATTGGAAGCATTTTCAGACGACAAATAAGATGAAGGTTTAATGAATTCTTACTTGTTTACAAAAGCCTTCTTGTTCAGGATCGTTAAAAGTCGGGATAGTGTGGTAAACGCTTGAAATACCTTTAAGCAATTTTCAGTGTGGGTTATTCCTATCAGAATGTAAAAACTATAAAATGAAAATATTTTTACGAAAGTAAAAAAATAAAATTATTTTCACTTATCTGAAAAATATTGGAATAAGAATTATTGTAAATGCTTGGCTTCAAGCGGATGCTCCTTCGCCAAGCATGCTTTTCAAACCTGTACATTTTAGGGTCGTGATAATTCGTTTGTATCGTAGTCGGAAAGACGGCTTTTGCTTATATAGAAACCGGGCATGCAATTCAAATACATGTATTCACATCGCATGCAAAAATAACGCGGCAGCTGCTCTGCGGATCGACATTTTAACCACGATAAGACTGACTGATTGAATGGTGTTTTACGCAGCCTTCAACATTATTTCATTGAACCACGATAAGAGTAAGTTCAATAGTAACTGAGCTATGCTCTTACAAAAGGGGAGTTAATTCATCTCCGTGATGCATTATACCAAGCTAGTCATCATATAATTATGGATCCATAAAATCCAGTTTGTCTGACAACCAGCTGAATCACAAGGTAAACTGGTCCTTTGAGCTGCAGAAAATTGACCATTAGCAAGAAGTTTTGGGTCGAGCCATTAAACCCTCTTTTCACAAAGCACGCCTCATGTAATAGCTGCATTCGTCTACTAAGTACTATGTAGAATAACTGACAATGGTTTTAACGAAACCCCAATTGACTTTAATCCACTTTATAATAAGTTTAACTCTTGACCAGACAGTCACGTATTTTAAAGGCCTTGAAGAATAAAAAAATTTGGAAACAGCTTTGGAAAAGAAGAAAATAATTGTTACCAGCATTTTCTCATTTTTTCCACACATTTTTTTTTTTTGTTTTTTCAAAGACTAATCTGACCCTGTAAGTGACATTTAATATGTCGTCTGCAAATGCTTTAGATATGGAAGAAGACTAAAATTTTGTCGTCTGGTCAAGATTTAGCCTAATTCTCGTCTTTGCAATTCAACTTTTGATTCTTTCTGTTTTATAGGCTTCCTTGGGAACGTAGAACAAAATGATAAAAGAAAATCTTATGTTTAGAATATTGTCGCAAGTAGAAAAAGTGGTGGGAAAAAGACTGTATTGGGCTATTTTATCACATAAAAAGTGTAACATGTTTTCAACGAATTTAACCGACTCTTAACATAAAAAAAAAAACATGGCAAATGGTGTGATATATTTGTAATGCACGTCGCCAAGCGAATTGTTCCATAATATGGATCAATTTTGTATTTTTTTAAAGACAGATCAGAAACATTAGGTAAAATGGTCCTTTTACATACACAAAATTTACCAATAGCTAAAGGTTTCGGCCCAGGTCAGCTTGCACAAGCTGACATCGGTCACTATTTTTAGCAGCTGCACAAAAACCACGTTTTCACAGAACATGACTTATATATATTTAGTGCTAATGGTGGTAGTGGCTCTAGTTTAAAGTTAAGGGTTGATCTAATTGAAATATTTTAAACTGATTATTCATGCCCACTTAACTTCTTAAAGCTGTAAAAATTAAAGTGCAATTTGTCATAACGCTGTTTAAATGCTGCTATAGAATGGTATTTTTTTTTTACTTCACAAGCTGTTTATTTTACATGTCGAATTTTGTTAGACGTTTAATGGCTTATTTATAATTATAGGTAACTTTAAAATTGTGTTATGCTCCTCTGATATGAACCATGCTCCGGCAAAAGAGGGTTTGATGCATCTACTTGATGTACGATATGAAGCAAGTCATCACATTATTATGGATTCACGTCAGCGTGATATGACTGAAATAATGTTGAAAGCGGCGTAAAACACCATTCAATCAACTAATCAATCAATTATGGATTCACAAAATCCATTCCGTATAACAAAGGACAGAATCATGAAGTATATTTTGACACGCAGAAAAATATACGAAAAGCAAAAAGTTTCGACTCAGGTCAGCCTGCGCGGACTGCGCAGGCTGACCTGGATCGATACTTTTTGCAGATGCATTAAACCCCCTTTTCACATAGCATGGCTTATGTACAGTTTGTCTTTGCCATGACTACCGGCGTCAAAACTGACGGTATACCGCTAGTCAGTTAGCATCCCTTGAAAAGCCTTACCTCTTTATCAAACGACAAAATCTTAGACTTGCCGAAATTGAAAGCTTGTGCAGACGCCGAATTGAATACGACTCAAACAATAGAATTTGTCTTGAAAAGAGTAGAAAACATAGTGGGAAAAGGAGAAAATGCTGGTTACCAGCATTTTCCCCTTTCCCCACTATGTTTTCAAAAGCCGTCTCCTACCGGAAACTCGGGATTGTTTGTTAAAAGGTTTAAAGAAACAAACAAACTTGAACAGGCTGACGATATATATAAGGTGTATAGTACTCAAAGTTTAGTAAGCATCACATTTTTCACACGTCGATGTTAAGTTCACATAAGGTATCTTTGTGATAGTCTTGATACGTTTTAAATAGTGATATACTGAAATTGTCCCCCGTGTACATTATAAGCTGTACGGTCAGGTGGCAGGGGACTTGGAAACCTGTTCACGGCTGTGGTGAATCATGTCGCCCCGACCCGAAGGGTTCACAGCCGTGAACAAGTTTCCAAGTCCCCTGCCACCTGACCGTACAACAAATTTATAATACTGCAAAGTTTTACCATTCCAACGTGTGTTAAGCGAAATTTCCCTGTTTTATGGTCTTAAAAATTGAATACGCTGACGAAAAAGAATTTTCCTTTTGAGTGCCCCGATTCAATGAATAAAGGCGTCACTGGGAACGGACGTCACTGAAACCTTGGTAAAACGTGCAGTTTGGTGCATAATCTTGATGATTTCGCTGCATTGGACATTCGTCGTATTTTTATTTAAACATGGATTGAAACAATTTCAAGGTAAGTAACTATGCATTTTAATGATCTTTTGGCAAAAGTATACTACCATTAGTTGCCTAAAACGACCATTAGGTTATCCTTTTAACGTTATGCACAATGTATTAGTTTCGACACTTCCCAATTTACTTACCTGACGAAGGGATGGCTCGTTTTAACCCCCCCCCCCCCTCCCGTGTATTTGTTTTAGAATGACATAAAACGATAATATGTGTAAAGTTCTATACATGTATATTCATTTATTTTCAAAAACAATCCATTCTTTCCGTTTTAATGACAACCATCAAGGGAAACTAGTAATAATATGGTGCAGGCTACTCAGTATGTTTGTCTTGTGGCCGGCTCGTATTGACCGATCGACGCCGCTATTTTGGATGTTGTGTTGAAAATGTAGTCATGTATACGGGGCTCCCGAAAGGGAAACTGCTTGTACGTGGGTTTTGCTAGTGTACATAATATATATGTTCCGGGCATATCATCCAATCAGATCACGAGAAATTTCTTTGCAGTATAATAAACTAGCTTTTATGACGTGCAAAATCTTGTGTGCCATCATTGATGATGTATCCCTCAGTTTCATGGGGTTTGGGTACCCTGCATACATGTGCCAAACATGTGTGGGGTGTTTAATCATCACTTCAACTCGAAAGACGAAAATTTTATGAATTAAATATTGTCAATGCAAATGAGTCGTATTCTGACAAAAGGGTTAAATGCATCTTTATGACGCATTATACCAAGCTAGTCATCATATAATTATGGATCAAAAAATGTATTTTGTCTAACAAGCAACTGAATCATGAGATGAATTGGTCCTTTGACATGCAGAAAATTGACTGATCGTAAAATGTTTGCGGAGACTGTGCAGGCTGACCCGGGTCGAGACTTCTTTAATTCCCTTTTCACAGATCATGGCTCAAATCTTAGTAGGAAATAAACGGAAGAAGAAATATGTGAGTGGTTGGGACGGTAGCGTAAGGGGATATCCATACAAATGTTGGCCAGGCTTTTGCACCATACAATTATCACCAGAGTCTTGGCTAGGCTTCAACGGTATGGCATACATGTGAAGCGGCACAGTGATAAAAAAGAACGGACTCTACAGTTGAAGACAGATTTTGATTATACCGGCCAGAAGAAACTGTTTTGCATAACAAATGCAGCAACCATAAGTATGAATCTTGCATCATAGTAAAAAAAACAACAACAAAAAATATGTGCACAATGTTGCATAGCTGACATGCAGAATACCGAATAAGAGCAAAAAAAAAAAAATTGACCCCGATCGGCCCGCGCGGACTCACAGGATGACCTGGGTCGATACCTTTTGCAGGTGCATTCAGCCCCGTTTTTACCAAGGTGTTACTCAATAAATATGAACTCCTTATCTACAGCATTAACGAAATCACATATAAAAATGTACGGAAAAAATCATAACAACATAGTCTTTAACAATAAACTGTGTACGTAAATAATTCTTGATGCTTAGTAAACTTTGAGTAGTGTACATCAAGAGAAGTTTGCGAATTATATTTTTTGTCTTGCGCGCTTAAAACATGAAAAAGAAGAAAGACAAAAATACGCCAAAATTTAGATATCTACCTTGAAGTCTTACACTGGTATTTAAAAGAAATCCTTATTATCCCGATTTACGTTCGTGAATGAATGTTTATGTCTTATTCATTGTTCTCTATTAGACTTGAAACAAAATCTTGTGGAATTTGCAATTTTAGAGATTTGCTTATACTGATCGTAAAATTATCATGATGATAAAGTTATGATGATTCAGACATGACATATGTTTCTGGGGAAAACTACGTTGCGAAAATGAAACCAAGTGTTTGCCTAGAAAATATCAGCCCTAACAACTAAACGGCTACGAAATGTGACTTTTTGCAGACGGTGTTGATTAAGATCAGACTGCAGTCTGATCTTTGATCCAAGTTGTCCCTGTGTTTAGTCAAGCCTATGAAATGGAAGATCTTTCTGAGGTTCAAGTGGATTAATTTTTCTAGTCTTCGAAAGAGGCCGTGGTCTAAATTTGGTGCTGAAAGATTCAAACTTTAATTACCTAATCACATGTTCAAATTGGCTTTGAAAATGGCTTTGAAATTAGCAAAAATTTCAAGTACAATGTATGACCTAATAAAGCGTCTCTGGTATATTGTGTAAGCTTACACATTCTGTTTCCTTTTCACAAAATAAAGCCTAGGGAACCCGTCCGGGTAGCTCTGTGGCTAGCCTATCTGACTCGTGACCCGGTGGTCGCGGGTTCGATACCCGGTGGAGGCAAGCTTTCTTTCCGGCGACTTTTCGCCTCTCACTTCTGATGCTTGTGAGAAAAGTAGTCAAGTAATCAGTGGCTTGGAAAGAAAGTTGTGTCAGTACCGGTGTGAGAAAGTCAGGAAACACACGCGTAGGTACGCCGACTGCCGTAATATGACCTAAGTTGTTAAAACGACGTTAAGCTCTAGTACAAATACAAATGCGATGTTTGACCCAGGGAAACGTGATATTGGTTGTGGGAATTATCTTTTTAACCCTTCGGCTGCTAGACACGACATAAGGACCTTTTGCGGACAGTGTAGACCAAGATCAGACTGCACAAAATGTGCAGTCTGATCTTGGATCTACACTGTCCGATAAGGAGATAGTTTCCTTTGAAATAGCAATATTTGGGTTTTAACTATCCGGTTGAAAGTTTCATTTCACCTATATAGGAGATTAAAGGTTAAAATTACCGGTGGGTCAACTTAATATGTGAGTCAAATACTGGTCTATAATTTCTGTATTTCTGTATGTACACATTTAGTGATTCCTCTACAGTGTCCCTGATATTTGTTCATTTTTGTTTTCTCAACTACTAAATCCTTACTTTTATATTCTAGGTCAAACTATCCGAAGTAGATCAGACAAAGATGGTCTCCCTTTACTTTACGCCAATAGAAATCACTTTAGCGTCTTGTTGCCTTTTTTGGGGTTAGGGTTGATTTTTATTCAGTATGTGTAAAAAAAAAAATCAGTGAGCTCTTGTAGCTTTTTTTGTACTGTTTACAGTATTTTCTTGGTCACATGTACGGCGAAGTATATCGCAATCTCATTTTTTTTTTTAAAGTTAAACTTAGTGAATTATATACTCATAATGTGGTTCTTCTGTTTTATATTTGAGCCATGCTCTGATAAAAGGCGGTTTAATGCCTCTCTGTGATGCATTTTTCCAAACAAGTCACCGTAAAATCTTATTTTATTTATGAATCCTATAAAACCCATATGGCCTGCAACACGCGAAAGGGGGCATTCGGACATTTGCGTAAAGTGTCGTCTCGGATCAGCCTGCGCAGTCCGCGCAGGCTGATCCGAGACAACAATTTCCGATCGTGTGTGAGTTTCTGTTTCACGCAAGTCTACTGTAGGACAAAATCTAATGTAGTCGTAAAGTGCCGTCTCGGATTAGCCTGCGCGGACTGCGCAGGCTGATCCGAGACGACACTTTACGCAAATGTCCGAAAGCCCCTTTTCGCGTGTTGCAGGCCATATTGTCTTACAATCGACTAAGTCATGAGGTAGACTGATCTTTGACATACAGAAAATTTACCAATAGCAAAAAGTTTCGACTCGGTCAGCCTGACCTTGATTGATACTTTTTGCAGATACATTAAACCCCCCTTTCACAGAGCACCTTTAACTCTTTCAGTGCTCAAAATGTAAATTGGAACTCCGTCGATGGCTAAAAATACAATCCACATGAAAGATTTCTATATGATAGGCTTGACAAAACAGGCGGACTTTCTGATGGTTTACCGTTCTATGCAGTCTGATCTTGGTCTATACCGTCGGCGAAAGCCCCTGTATTAGTCTGTGGTGTTGAAATGGTAAGGGTAGATACAATGAAATGTATTCAGATTTTTTTTTTTTAAAATATAAATTGCCTTTGTTTAGTGCTTTTTGCAAGCTTGTGTTCTGTATTAATCATTTGAAGAAATTCTTTACGGTATATTTGATGTCAGTATTTACTTACGTTATGTTCTTCATTTGAGGCATGCTCTGGCAAAAGGGGGCTTAATGCATCTCTGTGATGCATGATACCAAGCTAGTCTTCAGATAACTATAGATGCATAAAATCTTTTCTGTAGAACAACCGACTGAATCATGATGTAAACTGGTCCATGGGCATGCCGAAACTAACCAATAGCAAAAGGTTTCGGCCCAGGTCAGCCTGCGCGAAGCGCGCAGGCTGACCTGAATCGATACTTTTTGCAGATGCATTAAGCCCCCTTTTCACAGAGCATGGTTCATTTATTGAATTTTATAAGCAAGGTATTAAGAGGCAACGTATCACTTTTTCGTTCCTTATACTTTCCATACAATCCTAGATGTAAGAAGATGGTAGCTTTCGTTGAGTTGACTTGATATATGGGGGGAAAATATATACATTGAGTTTTGATATTTCAGTTTAAAATTTCTACAAAATTTATACAAAAAATATTCACTTTAACTTTTTTACGTTAACTTTTCTGTGCAGACTGACCTTGAACTTGACTTTCCACAAAAGCGAATTTAGTTATGAAAGGCTTTATAATAATTCAGATTAAAACTCGAAAAAGAGAAATGTGATGAAGGCAGGACATTGACCCCCAGTTTAAATTAAGGTTCAAATCCCGATCGGACACACTTAAAACGAATGTTTACTCAAAATTCTTTTATTTTGGAATTTATATCGAGGTGTTTATTCTTCTCATACCTGTTATCAAATTTATTATCCATTAGGATATTAATCGCCATTAAGTACACTTTTTCGGGCAGAGTAGGTCAAGTTCAGGCTGCACAGAACGTGCAGTCTGGCTTTTTGAATTTCAATATCCGGCCAACAGAACTTTGAAAATGGCTAACAGCTCTGGCAGTTCATGGAAATTATCTGGCACTTTAACTCCTATCTCTGTACCAGATAACGTACAAATCAAACATGCTCAATTATTGAGATTTATATTTCGATTGTAGAAAACATTATGGGAGAAGAAGAAAATGCTGGTTTTCAAAAGGTGTCTTCAATAGGGTCTTTAAATTCGGTAAGGGTTAACTCTATCCTCCTAAATAAACTAAGTAAAACTTTCAAGTCGATAGTAAAAACTCGACTAATGACATTTCAATTTTTTCTTTTTTTTTTGAGAATAAATATCTCCTTCTCGGACAGTGTAGATCCAAGATCAGACTGCACGTTCTGTGCAGGCTGATCTTGATTTACACTGTCCGCAAAAGGTCAGTGAGTCGCGCTTAGCAGCGTAGGGGTTAAAGCACTGGACGATGCCTACATTACATTTACAAAGTGTGAATCTTTACGTCCGTGTATAAGACAATCTTTTCTGTATAAAACTGCTAAATGAATTTCCAGCCAAAAGTTCAAAAACCAAAAAGTTGCGATTTCAATACTATTTTCAACGGAAACATCGGTGATCCAGTTTTATTTTTCCACTTTTTTAAACAGTATGAGGCCTGGGAAATACAACCCAAATAATTGCAATTTCATGGTTACCTTTGTCTAGAGTATTTTAGCTAAGCGTACTGTGTACATGTAGATCACAGATAAGGCTGCACGTTTTGTGCACCCTGATCGTGATCTACTCTTGCTGCAGAAGCAACTATAGTCGTGAAAAGCGTTTTTTTAGGGTAAATATACATGTACTCTTTATTTTATAACCAGTCATTACTTGCAAAAAAAAAAAGTAAAATGGACGATAAATTTTATTTTCATATTGTGTTCGTTAACATAATAAAGATACTAACAGTATCTGTTTTATGAAAGTTTAATCATTGTGAAGGAAGGATTGATTTATGAGTTTACAACCAAGGTCGAATTTTTGTCTTTTTATTGCAATTTTGGCGATGTGATGAAATAAAGGGCTCATTTGAACGACTGTCCTTCAGACGGCTAACTTAACCACTTACCATACTATTTTCTTGTTTGCTACGACTCTGAGGTGGAAAGGCGTTGAACAACATTTGGGGACAAGGAAAAAATGATGGTAACCAGCATTTTCTCCTTTCCCTACAATGTTTTCTACCCTTTCAGTGACAAATCCTTGGACAAAGAACTTTGCTGAAGTACATTTTAGATTTGAGCAATGCTAAAAGATGCGTACTCGTGTCTCCAGGGAAGCAATATTAAAATGAAAAGGGCCATGCTCTGTGAAACGGGGGCTTAATGCGTCTGCGAAAAGTATCGGCCCAGGTCAGCCCTCGCAGTCCGCGCAGGCTGACCTGGGCCGAAAATTTTCACTATCGGTCAATTTTCTGTATGGCCAAAGCCCGGTCTACCCCATGATTAAGTCGGTTGTTCAAAACATGTGGCTTTTATGGATCCATAAGGATGTTATCGCTTGCTTTGATATCATGCACCACGGAGATGCATTAAGCCCCCTTTTGCCAGAGCATGGCGCAAATGTCATTACCATGATTTACCATTTTTCATGATATTTTAAGACGATGGAGCTATGTTGTCAAGTTCCTTTCTATTGTAACGCAAAGTCACGTGATATGTACAGTTTTATTGAAATTCGTTCAATATCATTTTATGGTGTTAGAATTTGGCAAAAGAAATGGGTAAGATAAAAGGAAAAGTATAACACTTCACAAACAGAGGTTTGAAGCATATATAAAAAAAAAAAATGTACGGTAAGTTTAGCTCTTCAGCACATTAGGCGAAAACGGGGTCTTTGGTGGATGGTATAGATCAAGATCAGATTGCCCTGAATGTGCAGTAAGTGCTACGCTTACAATCTAGAAGAACCAATTACAGTTGCAATAGTTTATGTTAGTTTTTTTCACCGTCATAAGTATTTCAATACTGTGGACGGCACAGACCAAGATTAGACTGTATAGAAGGTGCAATCTAATCTTCTATTAGGCTAGACTTATATCAAACAATTGTCTTTAATGTAAATTGGGTGTATTTCTTTTTGTAGAAAAAATCGGTCGAATTTATTACATGGCGAAAGAGTTAAAATATCCCACTTGTCACAACTCGGCCGATTCCGTAGCTACATCTAGAACTTGATCAACGGATCACCCGAGGTTTGCCGAATGAAAACATCCATCTATATATGTTATTTAGTTTCTTTAGTTTCTATTCAATAGAATTTTTGTTCGAATTGTTGAACATGTGTATATAAGTATGTACTCTATACATAATGATATTATTTATTGATGTTTTATATTGAAATAAATGAAAGCAATATCATTAGTTTAGTTTTGACTTTCAATTTAAGCGAAGAACGCAGTCTACATTAGGCTTACCATGACCCAAAGATGTTTGTAAAATGATTGCCAGTTGGACACGAATCTTTTTCGTCACTTTAACCCTTTACCACACAATTCCAAAAACATTGCTGGATAAGGAGAAGGTGCTGGTAACCAGCATTCCTACGACGTTTTATACGCTATGAAAGGCAAAAATGTTTTGAGTTACATTTGACTTGTCGTCTGCAATTGCTTTTATTTCAGACAAGGCTGAAATTTTGTCGTTAGGTAAAGTGTTAAGATAATGGCAAGAAGCGTTCATGTAGATAAAGAAATAATGATATTTACATAAAATTCGATTTAAGGTATAAAAAAAATAGTACTTACCATATAATCAGGAGTTAAACGAAGCCGAGAGAGAAAGCTGTTGAAAAAACGTTGTTGGAAATTTAGAGAGATCGCTGATACCTGGCATTTTCCCATAGCATGTATGAACTTAGCCTTTTTCGCCGGAAAACTTAGAAAAAAAAAAAGCATCGACCTGATATCTATAGGACTGTCTAAAAAGCGAGCAATATATATATGAGCCATGCTCTGGCAAAAGGGGGCTTAATCCATCTCCTTGGACCAATAAAACCAAGTGTGTAAGTCGTTACATACATATAGATCCATAAAATCCATTTTGTCAACAACCGCAGACTGAAACCTTATACCCCCATTCCACTGGCGGCGATTCCGATACGCTTCGAAATTTCGGTCAAAACGCCGTGAATCGTAGGAGAAACGGCAACAGCGCAGTAGTAACGTCTTGATCGTAGTAGAAGCGTATTGGATGCTTCATGATCGCCAATTTAAATCCCCATTCTACTGAACGAAGATTCCGTTACGCTTCAAAATTTTAATCAAAACGCCGCAAGGCGTAGCAGGAACGGCAACAGCGCTGTAGAAACGCTTTGATCGTAGTAGAAGCGTATCGAAAGCTTCATGATCGTCACTTTAAACCTCCATTCCACTGAACGGAAATTCCTCTACGCTTCGAAATTTTAAGCCCCCGTCACACCAGACTAGTTCTTAGAACGTCTTACCTCGTCCTGACATAAGCGAAAAACGGGTTGCGGTCGGGTAGAACGTGTAATTTTGGCCTGATAATGCATGAAGCCCTAGTCTCACCAAACCTGTTCCTAGAAAGTCTTATCCCGGTCAAAAAATCGAAAAACGGGCTGCTGTCGGGATAGGACGTGTAATTTCGGTCGGTAAAATGCAAACGCACTGCCAATTGATGCCCGACTGCACCGCTTCTCTAATAGGATCGAAGTACGGCAGTTACGTTTGTAGTATGTCCATCTCGTTTTAAGTACGTTGTCACTCCTTCTAATTCCAGGACGGGATGACGGCAAAATATTTCTGGAGCACCCTTCCCGTCCTAACCCGTCCATTAAGTTCGTAAACAGATAGTAAAAGGTTGCTAATACGTCCTTTTCTTCCGAACATAGTTTAAGTCCGTTTGGCAAAAATTTTCGAAACGGAGTGAGAACGAGTTTGGTGTGACGGGGGTATTAGTTAACACGCCGCGAAGCTTAGCAGGTACGGCAACAGCGGAGTAGAAACGCTTTGATCGTAGTTGAAGCGTATCGAAAGCCTTATGATCGCTTCTTCACGGCGCTTGTTCTGACCTTGCTTAAAATTTACTTAGCAGGATCGTCCTGGCCTCGAAGCGCCACAAAAGTGTAGTAAAGCGTAGCAAGAAAGTCGTAAACACAGCAGTATCGTAGCAGCAGCACGAGTAACGTAGACCAAATGCAGTGCATCGTAACAAAAGCAATACCCAACCCTTTCAATCTATTGTTCATGACCGCAAGCTGGAGCACAGCTACTGTAGCAATTAGATCCATTTTCTTCGATGGCCGATGGTCAACTGCTGCTATATAGAAACGTTCCAATAGCGCAACAGAAGCGCAGCTCCTGCACATAGGACGTAGCAAGGTCGCAGCAGCAATGTAGTAGGCCTGTGCCGTAGTGAAAGCGTAGTAGAAGCGTCTTGGACGCGCCGTAGAAGCGCAACAACGGCGTGAAAGGATCGTGACCCTCGCACTGAGATCGATCGAAGAGTACTAAAAGCGTACTGGAAACGCTTAAGTCCAGGAAATGTTGCCTGACCCAGGTCGATACTTTTTTGAAAATGTATTAAACCCACGCTTCACAAAGCATGGCACAGAGCATGGCTCATATTCAAGATCAGTCCAAACTTTCTGCATACTCTGATCTTGATCTATGCTGTCATCAAAACATCAAACGTCCCTCTTTTTGCGTCTGGTCCTGAGAGGATAAACTGTCAATGACGCACCTATATGTCTGCTGATCCTTCTGTGTTTCTCTGTTTGTCTGTCTGTCTGTCTGTTCTCTCTCTCTCTCTCTCTCTCTCTCATAAACTTAACAGTCCATGTTTTGTCTAACAAAATATATTTGATAAATAGTTTTTTGGCGTTATCCTTATTTTACTTTTCGTGTAATTTGATGTTCAAACTAAGAAAGTTACAAATGAGTCATACTCTGTGCAAAAGGAGGTTAAATGAATCTGCAAAAAAAGCATCGACTCATACCAGCCTACACAGTCCGCGCAGGCTGGTATGGGTCGAAAGTCTTTGGCTATTTTTAAGATTTCTGCATGTCCAAGGACCATTCTTCCTCATGATTCAGTCCATTGTAAGACAAAATGAATTTTATGGATCCAAAATTTTTTGATGAACTGCTTGGAACTACGAATCACGGAGATGCACCAAATCCTGTTTTGCCAGAGCTTCAAATCTCAACGTCGGTTTCCGGCGGAATGGATCATTTATAAAATGTTTCACCTAACACGGGCATATTTGTCAGTTTAATTCATTACAAATCGATACACAATAATCAATATCGATCTTCGATCCTTTAAAATAATATTTAATTTAAATTATCCACCTAGGTCAACTGAAGAAAATCCGATTGTCCGGTCCGGCACTGGAATGAATGGCGGGGATTTCACACCGTTCAGTTTTCAACTCTTTACAACAAATTTTCTGAATTACCATAATTGATAGTTTTTGCTGACGACAAATCATATCTGACGCAAATTATTAGCAACTGCTTTTGAAAGAAATACGTAAACATCGTTCGACTTCGGTGTATCTTGAACAGTTTCAACAACCAACAAAAGTGCAAGTAAACATCAACTATATGTTCAATGTCCCAAGCTTTCATTTTTTGTTTGTTTGTTTGTTTGTTTAACTTACAAAAAAAAAAATCAAAACTTTCAAGCCGATAGCCACTGTGAAAAACCGAAATGTTGTAATTTCAAAGGTATATTTTGGGGGAAAGTATCTCCGTATCTGATAGTGTAGATCCAAGATCATACTGCAGGTTCTGTGTAGTTTGATCTTGATCTACACTGTCCACAAAGGTCAGTGAATCGCGTTTAACCACCTAAGGGTTAATTTAGCCTGCACTGTGTTAGGTTAAATAAACGTAAGAAACGCATGAATTTAGTGAATCAGCCTGCATTTCGATACTTTCTTACTTTTTAATGAATCATTTTCACACTGGCTAACGCACAAGGAAGCCACAAGAAACTTTTAATATAGCCGTTTTTTGCGCATGTTTGCACCAGGCCCAAGGTCCAGCCTTCAGCCCTTTATCTCTTTGTCCAGCGATCTTCTCCGTGGTTCCTTGGGTCTCCCACTCTTCCTTTCTTCAACTGGTGTCCACCTCAAGGCTACTCTAGGGATGGCTGCGCCCTCTGTCCAAAGTCCAAAACCAATGCAACGCCATCGTCTATGTTTCATCTCTCCTGAGACAGATGTTGTGTCCGTGATGCGATAGAGATTAGCATTGGAGACGATGTTCGGCTAGAAGATCCGAAGAATATGACGCAGGCATCTTCTCTTGAAGATATCTACGTTGTTGGTGATGGACTTGGTTACCTTCCGTAACTGTGAGCCATACAGCAGAGCAGCTTCTGTTTTGGTCTTATAAATCATCAACTTCGTTGATAAATATTGCAAAGGCTGCTCTGGCTTTTGATAATCTGCTGTTGACATTTTTTATGGAGTTGCCGTCACTTGTGATGTTGCTGCCAAGGTGCGCAAACTCACTCACAACGGCGCTGTTGTTAACGGTGATTGGATGTTTTATCCTCGCATTAACTTTCATGGTCTTTATCAGACGGCAACGTTTAAGACTTGTCCAAAATGAAAGCAATTGTAGACGACAAATCAGATCTAGCTTAAATAATGCTATTTTGTTATGAGCACCGGTAGAAAACATTGTGCGAACTGGAGAAAATGCTGGTTACTAGCATGTTCTCCTTTTTCCACAATGTTTCCGAAAGCCTTCTGTCTCTGGATCGGTAGAACTCTGGATAGTGTGGTAAAGGATTAACTCTATTGCTGCCAAATAAACATAATTATGGAACTTTTTCGAAGGTCCTAATAAAGTGTTTCACTGCAAATAACGGATATTGTCGTTGTAATGTGGAACAAATTAGCTGTCAGTGTAGATCAAAGATCTGACTGCCCGTTCTTTGTGCCATTGACGATGAGCCCTATATGTTTACGAAGTATGGCAAGGCTGTGATGTCATCAGCAAAGCCAAGGTCTTCCAAGAATTCTGCGAAGGTCCACTGTAGCCCCTTCCGTGCCCCCTTGATTAATTCAACCAATCATTGCACATAGAAACGAGTAATGGAGACATCCAACATCTGTTTTACTTCGGTCCTAATTTGGAAATTAGACGTGAAAGCTGTCACAGATGACTTCGGCCCTGAAAGCTGTGTATTTGGGAGAGCTTAATAATCTCGTGTATAACTTAGTGGACAAGGATCCTCCACAAATCTGGTCTGTGTACGCCGCTGTCAAACACTCTCTGGAAATCTATGAAATTAGTTGCGTTCAACTTGTGTTCATTGAACCGTTTGGTGATCTAGCCTTATGTGAGGATCTGATCCATACATGAACTACCTTTTTTGAAGTCGGAGATAAATGGTGTCTGTCATTCTACTTGAAGATGGTTCTACGAAGGACCTTGCTGATTACCGACAGGAGCTGCTAAGTTACACAAACACACTCACATCTAAAATGGCACTGATGTTGGCGGTAATTGGTTGTTTTATCCTAGCATTAACTTTTATGATCTTGGTCTTTGTGGCATAAATGTTGAGCCCTATCTGTTGATCAAGTGAAGCAAGGCTGCTAGTTTTGGCCTGAATTTCTTGGTAGCGCTGTGCAATGAGAGCGACGTCATCAGTTTTAAAAGTAGGTCAAAAGTTGCTCGGTCGCACTGTCTTTTGTTTACTTTTTACCTGATTTTAAATTTCATTTTCTGTCAGCGACTAGCACTTGGGTAGACCGCCTAATAACAGATTGTCATCTTCGCAATATTTTCCATACTTTTAATAGGTATGACTTAATTTTGAATGAACTTTAACACCTGCATTGTTTACTTTTGGCCACTATTGGGCCATTAAGATCCCCGAGGATAAGGAGAACATCATGTACCCCAGAGCATTAGCTGGCATTCAGTGGCCGAGAAAATGTTTTCGTCCTAACTGCCCAAACATTTTGCCACGCAACCCAGATATTTTACACCGCGAGGAAGGTTATATTTGAAACAGTGTGGGAAAAGGGGAAAATGCTGGTTACCAGCATCTTCTCCTTTTCCTACAACGTTTTTACTCTTTCGAGGACATGTATCATCATTTGGGCCAGATGTATTTGATCTATCGTCTGCTAATTTATGCTTTTAAAGATACATCTATTCTCGTTTCAGCTGGTTTTTAACCCATTTCATTTTTGTTTTATCAACCTATAACCATTCTTGTATATTAATGCCAGACGGTTGCAAGATTGCATAGATTAATACCGATAGAAAATGCATTTCATTTTGTTGCGGCCAGCAAAGAAATCGCTGTTGTGACGTTTCCGGTTTTAAATCGAAGATTTCCGATATATGTATTTATCCCTTACACAATGTATATCGGTAATTTATCCACAGCTGGCTGAATTTTGAACCATTCTACAATCAATCAAATTTTTACAACTTTTTTTTTGCTGTAAGAATATACCTTTTATTTGCGCGAACACTAATCGGACACAGGATTCACTGGAGCCCATCGCGTTCTGCCTAGTTTGTAAATGTCATATTTGCAGACGATATGCATAAACTTATGATTTAAATCAAGCCTTAACAGGATTAGTGGGAGAAAAAACTAAATATTGTCAAACTATGTGGGAATGATTGATAAAGGCCCTTTCAAATACTTTGTGAAATTTTGATAGACTGAAACTCGCCATTCTGTATAACAAAGCCATTATTCTGTATATTCATCGATCAAAAGCTAGTCTCTACAATGCAGAATTGGCAGTATTTTATGGGATAAACTTGTCTCTGTATTTACTTTTGGATGCTATGGAAAACTTTTAGTGATTTTATAGACAGTAGAGATCAAGATCAAACTGCCCACATTTTGTAGTCTTATCTGAGATCTGAACTGTATGTACGTACTCTGACCAGAACAGTCATAAAACTTTCTATAGTTTGGATTGAATTCCCTACCGACTTAAAATATCTGAGCGGCGCTCCGATAAAAGGGTGTTTAATGCATCTTCATAATGCATTATACCAAGAAAGTCCTTATATAATTATGGATCCAGTTTTCCTTAACCTTTGACCACACAATCCCGACTTTTAATGACCCTGAAGAACAACGCTGTTGAAAACATTGTTGGAAAAGGAGAAAGTGCTGGTAGCCAGCATTTTCTCATTTTCCCACAACGTTTTCTACCGCTTCATAGATAAATTTCAGCATCTGAAATACATTTAACGTGTCGTCCGCAAATTCTTTTAATTCGGATGTATGAATTTTTATTGTCTGGTAAATGGTTAAAACCTGGCCGAATTATAAGGCAGACCGGTCCTCTGCCATGAAGAAAATTTACCAGTAACGAAATATTTCTACCAAGATCAGCCTACGCGGACTGCACAGACTGATCTGGGTCGATACTTTAGTAGATGCATTAAAACTCGATTTTACAGCGCATTACTCAATTGATATTTCGTCTATTGAACAGTCTTGAGACACTTTATGCGAACAAGGAAATTGCTCTTTTCCTCAAAATTCTGTAAACTGCTGCTGTCTCAAGCTGCGAAAAAAAAAAAAAAATCTAATTTTTGAAGTTATATTTTATCACTGCTACGTCAAAGTTCTCTTTTCGTACCATTGCCGGGTAATCGTGATAAACAGTCTCCACCCACAACCCGACCAAAGAAGAAAAGGACCATAAAACTTTTTTGCCAAAGTAACCAAACTAGGATTTGATTTTGCAAACCTTGATAACAATACCTTTGCGTTACGCACCTAGCAAGCTGTAATTGGAATCAATCAGTAGGATCCATGAATTCCCCCACCTCCTCCTCAAAAGAAAAAAAAAAACTTAAAAAAAAGTCAAACTAAAATTAGATTCTGTAACCCTTGATGTTAATTGCCTTGTGTTACACAAATTTATTGCAACTTGAAATTGGACCATATAGCGTGTGTGCAAAATGCGGAGGTCACATTAATGGCTGACCTGTCGCCTTCATATGGCTAAAATAATATTGAAAGCGTTGCGAAATGCTTTTCAATAAACTAATCAGGCATTCATGAACAGAATTGAATGAAAAGATAAATGTGCCTACTTGTTGTTGGCGACTTAATTCCGTTTAATAGGCGCCATGTAAAAGAAGCAGATATATTTAGTCTACTAATTTAGATTATAATGACCCAGATATTCCGCTTTCAAGGATAGTTGATTAGAAATAAAGTCAAGTCTGTTTCATTACCATTGTTTTTAAATGCAAGCAGCCTGTATCAGATCCCAAATGTGGGGGGGGGGGGGGGGGGGGGGGGGAAAGATTTGTGTTAAAGGGAACCATCGGTAATTAGAATTTTTTAGCATCACACAGATTCTCTTGTAAAACAATGATAAATGAATCTTCTTCGAAATATGGTTTTCTCTGCAGGCATAAAGAAACTGATCGGTTGTATTCGGCAAAAGAAAAATTGCAATGTTTGGGGTTTTTATAATGTTTTGCATTGGGTACATCCGTCTATTTTTCTGACATCGAATATGACGTCATCGTAATTATTCGAATACGATCCAACATAATTGTCACAACTCGGTCGATTCCGTAACTACATCTTACCTCGTCCATATAAAAGAGGCTTCCATTTTTAAAGACTGCCATCACGTGATCTTAGACATGGCGGCGCCCGTGAAAATCGATTAGCAACGATATAAACAACCGCGATAGATACATTTTCACCTATCAATCTGTCGGTGAAAACTTCCAGCGATTTTGACCACGTTAAGAATTGAATATACAAAATGTTTGTCAATGGAAATGTATTTAGAAGGATTTCGAAAGAAAATTGTGGCTCGTTTTTTTTTTGAAGTGGAGCCTTACAAATGAGATAACAGTAAAGCAGTGTATTTCCGGGGAAAAAATGTATGGTGTAGATGCATATCAAGCTAGGTGATAGGCCCTACAGCCGCGGTACTTGATCAACGGATCACCCAAGATTTGCCGAATGGATCAGACATTATCGACACGTGTTACTGACCATATGGCATTCCAACATTCCTTCGTTGTCTGTCCATGTCATATTCTTCAAAGATTGACCTGTCTGCTATGACGCATCTCTATCCTGTACAGGGTGAATATAAATAAGCGGTGGGCATAACTCGAAGGTCTGCCGCTAAAAAGTAGCAAGCGGAAAATTGCTATAAATAATGCCTCTGTAAGAAAATCAACTCCTTTTTTGCATGGACAAATTTCTTATTAATAATTTCAAACGGGAAAAGTACATTAAAAATATTGTTTACAGCAAATCTTCGTATACAGTTTCCAAGTTTATAACTTTAGGGAAAACGGGGAATTGCGTTTGGTTTCCACAGACTTAACCAAAAGTAAATATCCCCACCATGGTGGGCTTTTTTCCCAGGCCTCTAGGGGCTGTGTTATAAATGATCGGTGCAGTAAGCGTTGTTTTGAATAAACGTATTCCGTATTTTATTCCATTGCCATCTTGAAAAGTACTAGTAGTCCGGCTCTACACCCAGAATTCCAAAATCAGATTCATATTTGAAAAGTGTCACCTAGGGGAAGATGATGACAATATTTTAGTAAATTCTTGCACGAAATTAAATGAAAAAAAAAAAAAACAGGGGCTAAACTGTCCCATTAAGGAAGTAACCGCTTTTTTTACACTTCCCTTTATAATTTGTTAATGTTTTGCAAAGAATTTCTATACTACATTCAATGATAGCACATTTGAAGTTTGGTTTGATTATAAACTTTTGAAAAGACTAGTTTCTGTTAGCTGTTTCAGTGCCAAATTACTGGACCTCTTTCGACGACAGAAAATAAAATCCATCAAATCTAAGAAAGATGTTGACTTAACAAGCGGAAGGTATACTCGTAGATTCAGGATCAGACTGCACGTTCTGTGCAGTCTGATCTTGATCTATAACGTCTGCAAAAGTCTGTTTTCGCCTGTGGCACTAAAAGGGTTTAGCAAGCACGTTTAATTTTCGTGGGCTGACTTCTTAGTAAAAGTTTAATTGAAAGTCATTTGAGATTGAGGATTAGAGATTGGAGATTATAAATTGTTTTTATGATAGCTCACAGTCCGTCTGTTTGTCTCCCCATTAAAAAATTGTAATCGCCCACGGGAAATTTTCAAGCCACAAGAATGTGCAGTCTGGTCATGGATTTATACCATACGCTTGTTTCGTTACGTGTATATGAGAGAAAAAAAAAAACGAGTTTGAATGGGTAGTACCTGTCGGCGTCGAAAGAGGTCGAGTTTATATGAGCCGTGCTCTGGGAAAAGGGGGCTTAATGCATCTGCGAAAAGTATTGACCCAGGTCAGCCTGCGCAGTCCGCGCAGGCTGACCTGGGTTGAAACTTTTCGCTATTTGTCAATTTTCTGTTTGTTAAAGGACCAGTCTACCTCATGATTAAGTCGGTCATGTAAAAAAGTGGCTAGTATGGATCCATAATTATGTGATGACTTGGCCTGGTATCATGTATAACGGGGATGTATTAAGCTCCCTATTGCCAGAGCATGGCTCAATTATAATTATTTGGCGCTGTAAGACTTTAAGGTTAATATCTACAAAACATCAAGATCCAAAGACATACAACAAAATCGCACAATTAAGCCAAATTAAGAACTTGAACCCTTCTCCTGCTGAAGCTTAATCGTTGGACTGTTAAAGAAACAGATTTTTTTTAAAACTTTGCACATACAAAGCTTATCACGTCTATAGGAGATTGAAGTAAAAAAAGATGTGGGTCACCCTGCTCGTTTCTCAAAAATTTGCCTTTGAAAAAGATATACACAGTTCCAAAATTCAGCTTATATTGGATTTAAAGCGTCTTTCTTAAATAGTCAGTTAAACAGGAAAATTACAGGAAAAATATACAAATATACATCATTTTAATGAAAATTCATATATATAACAGCCTGATTTTGAGTATGGTAAATGTACAAATATGCATGTTATATAATTATGGATCATTGAGTTAAAAAGGGAGATAATTTGACCGAATTAAGGGTTAATCTTAAAAAAATACACATTTTCTAACGGACAGATTTTTCTTAAACTTTCCACACTTAAAGTATTTATAATTCTAAACAATAAGAAAAAATAAAAATGGCACCTATCCGTGCTTATTTCGTCAAAAAACAAGGTTGAAGGTCACTGTGGAAGTTATTTTTTCAAGGAAAAAAATAGGATAAAAGCTCAACAGACATGGTGGGAAAAGGAGAAAATGCTCAATAGGAGCGATTTCTCCTTTTCCAACAATAATTTTCAAAGTGGAAACAGCTATACTTCCACAGCTTTAAATTTCCTGCCTTTGTTTCCTTGTTTGGTGTGTACCGCCTTGTCAGCAGTATTTTAATTATTTCACGGTGACAGTTCAGAGATCCATTTTTTTCTCTTCACCAATACTACCCGAAGAAAGTGGTACTTGTTTCAGTGCACCAGTAGTATTACCATTATGTGCAAAAAATACATAGGTGCACTTTTGATTCAATATCCACGACAAAAATACATGCGCAGTAGGATGCGCGCGAACATTTATCATATACGTCGTTAAGAACATGTATATTGTTATCGAATGGGATCAATATTATTATGCTTATATAGAGGAGAGTGAAGACTAAGATTAGACTGCACATCATTGCATGTTGATCTTGTTTCACAATCTCCTGAAAATATGTATATGTTCTCTAACGGCGTTAACGTAAACATATAAGCCACACTCATTTTAATGCGTTCCCATGACACTTTACACCAAGCAAGACATTACATAATTATGGGTCCATAAAATCCATTTTGTCTCACAACCGACTGAATTCTGGGGTAGAATGGTCCTTAGAAATGCAAGAAAATTAAAAAAAAATCCACCCAAGTCAGCCTGTGCGGACTGCTTAGGCTGACCTGGGTCGATACTTTTTGTAGATGCATTTAATCCCCTTTTCATAGAGCATGATTCATATTCTTGTTTGAACTGTGTAGAAAATCTCGCGGGCGAAGGAAATGTAGCTTGCTCAGTCAGTTTCTTATCCCATACTCCGTTATTTTTATAGCAGGTATTATAAGCTTTAATTGGCAGAAAATTTGTTATGTTTGTTCTTTCAAAAGAAATCAAACATTGTGAGTAAAGGAAATATTGCTGATAATGGCATTTTTTCTCTCCTACATTTTTTGCGGCGAGGTAGTAGAAAGTATTTGCTCGAGTTAGAAAAAGATGTTATCTACTTCATTAGAAATCAAACATTGTGAGTAAAAGAGTCGTTACTAATAAAAGTGATTTCTCCTCCTGCAAACGTTGATATTTTCAGCGAAGGAGTAGAGAGTCGGTTTTTTAATTGAGTTAAAAAAATGTTTTATCGAAAATCGAAAATTGTGGGTAAAGGAAAAGTTGCTCGTAGAATTAATTTCTCTCTTTTATTATTATTATTTTTTTTCTTTTTTTCTTTTTTTTTAACTCTTAACATAGCGACTGGGTTTTAGATTTGTCCAAATTGAAAGCATTTGCAGGTAACAAATTCGATGTGTGTCAAATTATGCTTTTTGTCTATGACAGGGTAGAAAACACGGAGGGAAAAGGAGAAAATGCTGGTGACCAGCATTTTCTCCTTTTCCCATCATGTTTTCAAAAGCCTTTTTATCTCAGGGTCGTTAAAGCTCGTGATTGTGTAATTAAGGATTAAGCCTTCATATGTATTTAAGTTAGGAAAAAAGAAAAGATTATCTGTTTTATAAGATCGTTGAACGTACGGTGTTAAGGGAAAACATCCATAGACGAATCGGACAATGAAAAAAACTATTTTCGTTCCACTATAAATATTCACTTTTGTCGCCCCACTATGGTTTACAAATCGAATAAACGCGTTAATTGTGCAGAAGAATCGCCAAGATTGAATGAGATCGCCTCTTTTCAAACGAGGCTTTTGATTATCAAACAATAAAACTCACATAGAAATCTACAATTCATTAATGGAACGCCTATACACTATTATGCCAGTATAATGGTAGAAAAAAATTGTGAACGCTTTCATTTAAACGCCAGATGAATTCCTGCGACATTTTTTGACAGCTACAGATGCATACATGTCTGTGCTAGTGCCTGCCATTCCAGAGACTTTAACCTGTTACCACAAAGTCCCGAGTTTTGAGGAAGAAGGCCTTGGAAAACGTTTTGGAAAAGGAGAACATGCTGGTTACCAGCATTTTCTCCCTTTTCCACTATGTTTTCTACCCATTCAAAAGGCATTTCCAAGTTTCATTTCTCCTTTGTATATGTTTTTGATTTAACTAAATCCAACTATTTGTTGTTTGTTAAGGACTTAAGACTTAGTTTAGTGTCAGGGTGCGGGTCGACGGTGCGCCCTACTGTTTCTTTACAATCTGATCTTGTTCGACAACCCTTGCAATAGCTACCTAAATGAACCATGACGGAGAAGTTTTTAGATTTTACATCTTTCAATGAATACGGTACAACCTTTCTATAAAACGCCGTATAAGGAAAATAAAAGTCTGGGTTACTTGAATTCAGTATTTACAAACTATCTTCTCACTGTTGGAAGAATTCTGAGCCAAAGACAAAGGTATAAGCTTTATAACATTGGGACAAGTCGTAAAAAAAAGTGTCCAAATCCAACATCTCTGGTTTCATACTTTTTGCTTGATATATTTGTGAATTCTTCATTCACCGAGGTGTGTGCATCAATCTGTAAGATGCAGTGAAATGCATCATTTAGATTAATTGTATAGAAAGTCTTTCAGCCATGTTGGATGCAAGTGAGGGAAACTCATTACAAACATTTCGCTATGATCTTTGGTCAAACCTCGGTGAGGATCTGACCAACAGCCACTAGCACATGTGTGGTCTTCATAGATAATACAATTTGCTACTACTCTACTTCATGTATGGGAAACTACTCCTTGCAGGCGGCAAAACACATTACATTAGACACAACTCTATGCAATCGACACTATACATGTACACTGCAGCTATATAACGGGTTGTCGTCGACACTTCACTTTACAGCCGACTCTGGATATAGGAGTCAACACAAGAACTTGAAATCGACCCCAGACAATGCAGGCGACACTATATCTTGAAGGCAACTTTACACTTGTACTGCCAGGCGACACTACATCTTGCAGGCAACTTCACACTTGTACTGCCAGGCGACACTACATCTTGCAGGCAACTTCACACTTGTACTGCCAAGTGACACTACATATTGCAGGCAACTTCACGCTTGTACTTGTAGGCAATACTACATCTTGCAGGCAACTTCACACTTGTACTTCCAGGCGGCACTTCATCTTGCAGGCAACTTCACACTTGTACTTGCAGGCGACACTACACATTGTTGGCGACATTACATTTATCATGCCAAACAACACCTTGCTGGTAACACTTGCAGACGACACTACACCTTGCAAGCACTTTTACACTTCTAAGAGCTGGCGACATGCATGCAACACTATGTATACTGCTTGCACAAAACACTAAACATTGCAGCCAGCATTACGGCTTACAGGGGACATTACTACTTGCAGGCGAACCAACACTTTACAGGCGGCATTAGGCCTTGCAGGCGGCATTAGGCCTTGCAGGGAACAAACTCTAAAATGCAAGCTCCAACACTTCACCCTGCAGACAACTTCACAACTTACACGTGATATCATTGCTTTCTGGCTACATAACAACTTGCGGGCCTTACCAAAACCTGCATGCATCGTTTTATCTTTCATGATATACTGAACTACACATCATTCTGCAGGCAACCCTTCGCCGCGACAATACAAGATGCAGTCGGTCTTAAACCCGCCCTACAGGCGATACAACAACTTACTCACGACACTATACCCTGCAGAATCTACTTCACCTTTCAGACAGCAGAGCACCATACAAGCCGCAGGTGACACACATTCTGCAGGTGAAGTCGATTTACCAAACGTATATCAGGTTTTTATTTAACCCTATAACAGACGAAAAAGATTTAGTCTAATCCAAATTGAAGGCATTTGTAGACGATAAATAAAAAGTGGCTGAAATTATGGAATTTGTGTAAAAAAGTGGAAAACGTTGGGAAAGGAGAAGGTGCAGGGTCGATAAAAGGTGGGATTGTGTGATGAAGGGTTGAATAAATCTAGGAATGTGAAAGACGTGAGAAGAAAACAGTAATTCACAAATTTAAGCGTTTTTCGCTCTTCTTATCGATAATATTTATTTTACGTGATGAAATCATATTTTCACCCTTAAACCGAGTAATATTCAATGGATATTTTATATTTTATATTTGAAGAATACCAGCTATTGTAAACCCAGTTTAGCCATACTCTGCTGAAGGGGTTTTAATGTATCTGTAAAAAGTATCGACCAATGTCAGCCTGAGCACTCCGCGCAGGCTGACATGGGGCGAAACTTTTTGCTTTCTTTAAATTTTCTGCATGTGAAAGGACGATTCTACCTCATGATTCAGTTGGTTATTAAAGAAAATGAATTTTAGGGATCCATAATTATGTAATGACTTGCTTGCTATGATGCATCACGGATGCATTAAACCCCCTTTGGCCAGAGCATGACCTCAGTTCTAGTTGTATCAGAATGTACGAGATAGGCAGCTTCATGTTATTGACAATGTGTTGTAGGATTTGCATTGTCTGCAAAAAGTTCCTAACTTTTCTGTTATAATCTCAAGAGTTGATCGTTTACAAACTAATTTATTGATTGTTTATTTAAAAACCAATTTGCATCAAAATGGAACAAAATTCTACAAAAGCTTGTTGTATTTAATTTTAAACCCTTTCTGTTTGCTAACTTATTTTTACGCTAACCTGCGCGATGTATAGGGATGAGACTAATGGAAAAGGACATAAGCAATGCTCTGTGAAAATTCTCTTAAATGCATATTTAAAAAAATATCGACCCGGGTCAGCCTGCACAGTCAGCGCAGCCTGAACAAGGTCAAAACATTGTGCTATCAGTTAATTTTCTGCATGTCAAAGGAGCAGTCTACCTCATGATTCGGTCGATTATTAAACACAATTGTATATGTGGTTTTATAATTAGGTGATGACTTGCTTTGTATACATGTAATACATGACGGAGATGCTGTGGACCCCATTTTCCCAGAGCGCTGCTAAAATGCTTAAAATGAATAGTTACTCAATCAAGTATTTTATTCAGCTCTAATCTTTACAATAAAAGATATGCGAGCATTATACTATACCATTATACAATATGCTATAGACTAAGAGGGGTTTCTCTTTTCTTTTCACAGGAGGTGAATACTGGATAATCAAACTAAGACTTTTTTTGTACACTTATCTTCTTTTGCATGATGCTTTCTCAACTGTATATTCTAAACGAAATTCTGACACTAGACCTTCAAAACAAATGCCGATTTGTTTTCTCCAAGTATCATGTTCTTACAAAACACAAAGATACGAATACAATTCGTTTGTCTCCGACATAATAGACGAAGATATATCATAATTACCCAAAATAACCTTTGAAAATTGCTCTTTTATCCCTTTACCACGGTGTTTGTACTAAACTGAGGGCAAGGGATCTAAAATTATCACGGGAAAAAGAGAAAGAAAATGCTTGTGACCAATTTCACCTCTTTTTCCACAATGTTTTCTACTCTTAACCCCGTCATTAGAAGGCATGAATAAGGCATGTTCTGGCCTAAAGGGGGTGGGTGGGGTTAATAATGATGCATTATACCAAGAAAATAATCACATAATTATATATCCATGAAATCCATTTTGTCTAACAATCAACTGGATCATGAGTTAGAGCGGTCCTTTGATATACAGAAAACTTACCAAAAGCAAAGTTTCGATCAAGGGCCTGTGCGGACTGCACAGTCTGACCTTAACCGATACTCTTTACAGATGCATGAAACCCTCTTTTCACAGATCATGACTTATACACACACACACACACACACACACACACACACACACACACACACACACACACACACACACACACACACACACACACACACACACACACACACACACACACACACACACACACACACACACACACACACACACACACACACACACATATATATATATATATATATATATATATATATATATATATATAAAACTTGTGTCTGTGACTGCCCTTTATATGGCCCGGCATGAAATTTTCCTTGTCTGGTAAAGAGTTTAAAAAGGAAAAAGCAAATCCACTGAATTTATAGTTCACAATCGATTTTCAATAAAACCGGCATTATAAGAAAAAAAAAAAGGTACGAATAAATCAAATTCTAGCCTAAAGTAAATTTAATTGAATGAAATAATTTCGTATTTTATTTCCAAAACAGATTTTTCTGGCAGATCGGTCCTCTATAGATAAATGGGCTTTTGGGATTCTCAAGTTTCAAGCGAGTAACCAAATCGTCCAACACGGTGACAGTTCGATAAAAAGAAATCATTTAAAATCGAATAAATAACTTACAACGAAACTTTTGTGAGACGAAAACTTGAGGATACTTTCTCAAATATCAGCTCGTTAGGCCCACGAACACCAATTTATTTATTCATTTATTTATTTATTTTATTTATGTATTTATTAGTTTTATTCATTCATTCATTCATTCATTCATCTTTTTTTTTTTTTTTTTCTTTTTATTTAAATGTTTATTTATTCATTTATTGTGTCGATCTTGATCAGATTGCAAGGAAGCTTGTCCGATACGGTGGGATCTTTCCGTCAAAAAGAGCTTTGAAATCGCAATATACATTCAGCTCGAATTCTTTATTGAAATTCAGCATTTAAAGGCTTGATAATTACTAGTCATCGTTAAATGAGGTTATATATTGGCTATGCTCTGGCAAAAGGGGCATAAATATATCTCCGTAATGCATTGTACCAAGCAAGTCATCACTCAACTATAGATCCATACAATCCATTTTGTATAACAATCGACTGAACCATGAAGTATACTGGTCCTTTGACATGCAGAAAATTGACCAATAGCACAGACGTTTCGGCCCAGTTCAGCCCATGCGTACTGTGCAGGCTGACATGGATTAATACGTTTTGCATATAGATTGACCAATAGCAAAACTTTTCGACCCAGTCCGCGCAGGCTGACCTGGGTCAGTTAGCAGATGCATTAAATTCCCTTTTCAGAGATCATTGCTCATATACATGTATACAATTGCTTGAACGGACTTTATCTAAACGTGTGCCAGTAGTTTTGACTGCGCCCATGAACAATAAGAACCGCTAATAAACTATCCTGAAAAAAAACAAAACAATCCAGTCATTTGCATAAAAATATTCACCTTTATTTGAATAAAGATATGTATATATGCACAAACTTGTTCATATTTGTTCATAAAATCCATTCCGTTTAACAACCGACTGAATCATGTGGTAGAATGGTCTTTAGAGATGCAGAAAATTGATCAAAAGCAAAATGTTTCCATCCATGTCAGCCTGAGCGTAGTGTGCAGGCTGACATGAGTCGATACTGTTTGGAGATGCATAACATTCCCATTTCGCAGAGCATGGCTCACTTAAATTCTTTGTACTAACACTAGCAATCTGATTGGCTTAGAAGTTTTGTCTCTGCCAATCAGATTGCTTGTCATGAAATATTGACAAAAGGTTACTATCTGGTATTTGAGTCATTGATATTTTTCTGTATCTACATTTGAGCCATGCTCTGGCAGAAGGGGGCTTAATGCATCTCCGTGATGCATTATACCAATCAAGTCATCATAATCCTAGCAATGAATTCATAAATTCATTTCGTCTAACAAGCGTTTGAATCATGAGATAGACTGGTCCTTTGACCTGCAGAAAATTGATCACTAGCAAAAATTTTCGGCCCAGGTAATCCTTCGTGGACTGCGCAGGCTGACCCGGGTGGAATCTTTTTGCTGATATGAATGTTGCCATATCAATTCAAGTTTTAACATTCGTTGTTCCAACACTGACTGAAACTTTGACCAGCCGTGCTTTAAGCGATCTCCAGACTTACAATAATCCATATACTTTAATATTTAAATGATGTGAATGAAATTTACTTGTTGGTACTCAGCGGTACATCGTATAGCTGAGAACCATTGTCCTAGCGGACGGGTAGACACAAAACCAGTTTTGCACGAGAGATGTGCTGTAGTTATTTACAGATTGGGCGTAGTCGAGCTTCACTTCTAGAGAGACCTTCATGGCATCAACACACACTTCAAATTCAAATTCGATACTTTTTCTAGATGAAGTTATATTGCAGTTGAAGTCAGAATATTGAAATTCTTTAAACAAAAAAAAAAAAAGAATGCGGCCCAACATTCCATGGCATCTGACATTGAAAAATGGGCACAGATTTCCAGAGCTTTTTTTCTTTAAAAAGACAGGTTTATGTCTGGTTTTCCTGGGAGAGTCTGACCGAATTTAGTTATTAGTACTTCCCTTTCATAGAAACAGTCTGTAGACCATATTTTGTGTATGTGTATTATAGTTCGCCTTTCACTTGTATGTATGTACATGAAACTATTGATGTCAATACATGCATCTCGCCATACGCACAACATTACTGATGTTGTTTTCTTCGTTTGTGGACCCATCGTGTTTGACCTGTATTTCTTTATACACAGATTTGTTCCTTTTAGGTTTTTATACCCACATAAGATTTCAAAACAGCTTTATCACTTAATTTAGGAAATCAGTAGCTGGCAATCCGTTAACCTTTACGCTGCTAAGCGCGACTCACTGACTTTTTGCGGACATCGTAGATCAAGATCAGACTGCACAGAACGTGCAGTCTGATCTTGAATCTACGCTGTCCGATAAGGAGATATTTTTCTTCAAAAAAATAAAATTGAAATAGCAATATTTGGGTTTTTACTTTCAGCTTGAAAGTTTCATTCACCTTATTTAGCAGGATAAGAGTTGATAAAAAAGAGAAGAAAGAGGAGTCGAAGAAATTAATACCAGTGGTATTTCCTTCGTTTGATATGTAACCTCACAGGGTAGTTTTAGATTTCGGGCTAGAATTTCGCAAAGGTTTGTGGGAATGTTGCATGATCAATAACACGCATTGATATGATTGATTTTTTTTTTTTTGTTGTTTATTTATCGTCGCCATCGCTTTTCCATATAGGCGACGCCCTCAAAAAAGCTGTCAGTTTTGTCACGGGGGATAGTGCAAGATACAGGACGAAACGTGTCTTAAGTTACGCCTGGTTCTTGAAAGTGCTCAGTGTATAACAGCGTCACACGGGACCTCGGCTTAACGTCTCATCCGAATGACTTTATGGTTTTTTTACGTTGGCAACCATAGAAATCGAACCGATACTTTCAAGTGGTCCGAGATTTGACGTTCACAAGTCTCATGCTCTAATATCAGGACTCTTGGGGCTAGTCGCATCGATATGTATGATTCTATTTGAATAAGTACATACATGTAACTGGTCTTATAAAAAATTGATTGAAAACCGACCATCCCTTTATTAAAACACCAAAATTGTTCTCTTTTAGAGGGTGTAATTTTCCTGTTTATTTTCTTGCAAAGAAAGATGAACACTTGTATATTTAGCAGTTTTCCGTTTAGCGTTTAATAAGAAACTTTGAACAAAAAATATAGGTATGCCCCTTTTAAATCCGTCTTGTGACATTTTAGAAAAGCAAAAAAGATACTCGTTGGAAACGAAACTTTCAATTGCAAAGAAATATAAATATACTAGTATATATTTTATCACGGTTTTACAAAAAAAAAAAAGCTTGAACGCAAAACCTCTTGATACTCGTATGTCTCTTTTAAATTGGTATGTTTTTCGACATTAAGAAAAGCAACGAGATACGAGTACTCATTGAAGCCCAAACATTGAACACGCTCAAACATAAACGTTTGTTAAATTATAGACAAAATAAAAAACGCAAGTTCAAAGAGGATAATCACTGAAAACCGACACTCTTTAGTAATAGCTATTCATTTTAAGTTGCATATTTTGAATACTCTGTGAAAAGGGGACTTGATGCACTTGCAAAAAGTATCTATCAAGGTCAGCCTGCACAGTTCGCGCAGCCTGACCTGGTTCGAAACTTTTTGCTACTGGTCAATTTTCTGCTTGTCAAAGGACCATTCTGTCTCATGATCCAGTCGGTTGTTAGACAAAAAGGAGTTCAAGGATCGATAATTGTATGACGACTTGCTAGGTATAATGCATCAAGGAGATGTGTTTAACCCCGTTTTTTCAGGAGCACCGCCCGTATATTTGTACCCATTCATAATTTTTCTTTAACAATAAACTCTTTCATGACCAAGTTTAAATATGGCGACTTTCGAACACTGAAAATACATTCAATTCAATTCAAGAAAGATTTTTCACTTATAGGTATGACTAAAGAGGCGGACGGTATAGATCCAAGATCAGACTGCACGTTCTGTGCAGTCTGATCTTGATCTATACAGTCCGAAAAAGCCCCTGTTTTCTCCTATGGTGCTGAAAGGGTGAAGAACAGAACAAGACAATGGACAGGTCACGTGTCATTAGCCTGAAGATTGAAGTTCGATAACCCGGTAATGACTGTTAGAGCCAGGCACAGTCTTTAATTGTTTGATCCTTTACCCAGACAGTCCAGGTTTGATTCTATAGCGTGCTGAATTAATGAAAAGAACATTTCGAATTAAATTAGAATATCCATATTTCGAAGATGCTTTGGTCAGACTATGAAATAAAGGTAGCGGAAAATGTAGGTGTAAGATCCGACTTGACGCTCTGTGCAATCTGATCGTTATTTGTACTGTTTGTAATAGCAGTTGGACTCCGGTTCAACTTTAAAAGAGTTAATGACCATTAGGAAGAAGACTTTTGAAAAGATTGTTGAAAAATGGAGAAAATATTGGTCACCAGCACCTTCCCCTTTTCCCATCAATGTTTTCTATCTTTTCAAAGAATTCCATCATTTCAGCTACATCTAATTTGTTGTCTGCCTACGCTTTCAATGTGGACTAGTCTAAAATTTTGTCACCTGGTAAAGAGTTGACCACTGACCTCATACAAATATCAAAATTTAGGATCTTCCGTGAACCCATCGACCTCCATATTTTCTATTATTGACCCGTATTTACCAACCATTCAAAAATCGCCTTCCTAGACTGATTGTAGATTTAGAAATTCACGCAATTTCTGATTGGCTGAGCCGTTTGGTTTAGCCAATCAGACAGTGCATTACTTTCAAATTTAGAAAATTCCCTAGAATCAAACGAATGATGTTATGAAGAATAGTTGGTAAATACGGACGCTGTTGTTCAGGAATTAATTTAGAGGTAACTTGAATAGTGAGAAAGTCTTGATTACATTGTGAAAAAAGGAGAAATTACTGATCTCCAAAAATCTTTGCATTGGTCACATTGTTTTCATGAGCCTTCTGATACAGCTGCTTACCATGCTTTACCATACATTCCCGAAATTTAGCAGCTCTGATCAGGAAGGGCAAGTTGAAAACATTGCGGAAAAAGGAGAAAATGCTGGTAATCAACATTTTCTCTTCCCCCACCCCAACACAACGTTTTCTACCCGTTCACAGCCATGGTACTATAATTTTGATCAAGTTCGATTCATCGTCTGTCCGCGAATGTTTTGAAAATGTCTGAGTCTGAACTATGTCGTATTGTAAAGACTTACACGTAAAAAACTCTTTACCAGACGACAAACTTGAACGCTTGTCCAAATTGAAAGCAGTTTGCAGACGACAAATAAAGTATGACTAAAATTATGGAATTTGCTTGTGAAAGGTCAGAAAACATTGTGGGAAAAGGAGAAAATGCTGTTACTAGCATTTTCTCCTTTTCCCGCAATGTTTTCAAAAGTCATCCGTATCAGCGTCGTTAAAATTTTGGTATTGTGTGATAAAGATTTTAAGAGCAGTTGGTTTAGAAAAAAAGGGATTGAATGCAATTTTAAAAAGACTTACGAACGAATCAATCAATCAAACATCGAATTTTCTGTGACAGCTTAACAAAAACATAAAAGTAAAACAAGAAATACATTAATATTAGATTAGTGCTTTATTCACGTTTCAGGTTTTTCAATTTTCCTCGTCTTATGTTTTGTCAGGTTTTTTTTTATCTTTACTGGCACGTAGGAAGCGTTTTTCACATTGAGAGTTGGGATAGAGGAGGTAAAAAAGGAAATATTGTGTGGCAATCATTCTCGTAAACCCCTCACACCTTTTTTCAAGGGTTGGCTAGCTGGCTAGCTGGCTAGCTGGCTACCTACCTACCTACCTACCTACCTACCTATCTACATACATACATAAATACATACATACCTACCTACCAACCCACCTTCCTACCTACCTACCTACCTACCTTCCTACCTACCTACCTACATACATACATACATACATACATACATACCCACCTACCTACCTACCACCTACCTACCTACCTACCCTCCTACCTACCTACCCACCTACCCACCTACCTACCTACCCACCTACCTACTCAACTACCTACCTACCTACCTACCCACCTACCTACCTACCCACCTACCCACCTACCTACCTACCCACCTACCTACCTACCTACCTACCTACCTACCTACCTACATACATACATAAATACATACATACCTACCAACCCACCTTCCTACCTACCTACCTACCTACCTGCCTACCTACCCACCTACCTACCTACCTACCTACCTACCTACCCACCCACCTACCTACCTACCTACCTACCTACCTACCTACCTACCTACCTACCTACCCATTTTACGAGCGGCACTCTGGCGAAAAAAGGGTGGAATGCACCTCCATAAGCATACTCGTAATACCAAGGAAGTAATCAAATAACTACGGATTCATAAAGTATATTTTGACTTACAACCGACTGAATCATGAGGTAAAATGGTCCTTGCACATACAGAAAATTTACGAATAGCAAAACGTTCCGACAAATGTCAATCGATGAGCGTATACTTTCATGGCTTGACAATTTTTGTAGATGCATTAAACCGTCTTTTCACAGTGCAAGCCCAAAAAGACAAGTTGTCTAAGAGCCAATGCTAAATTCTTTACTGGACAAAAAAAAAAAAAAAAATGTAGGAGTTGGAATGAGAAGCAATTGCAAACATCGAATCCAATATGGCACAAGTAAGTTAGTTTGTGAATTGGAAGAAAATACAATAAGAGGTAGAGAAATACCGGTTACCAGCATTAACTTTTGTTTTTACACTATGTTTTAAAAGGTCCTTTTCCTCAGGGTATCTAAACATGGGATTGTTTGGTTAAGGGTCAACACTAACCTCTTTACCAGACGACAAAATTTGATACCAGTTGGAATCGGAAACAAATGCAGACGACAAATCTAAAATGGCTCAATCAAATATTTTTGTCTGTAATTGGGCAAAAAAAAGAACCATAATTAGAAATGGAGAAAACAGTATTTACCAGATGGTAACCTTTTCCAAAAATGTCTCCATAAGCCGTCTTCTTTAGGTTGGTTAGTACATGGCATTTAAGGTATGTACAGTGTTAAAATGAACTGAAGAAATGAAATAGAATTGTTCAGTCAAAAGAAAAGTATCTTAATATTGCGATATTAAAGCACTTTTCCCAAGATAGTTTATCGTCATATCGAATGTGTAGATCAAGATTAGACGGCACGATCTGTGCAGTCTAATCTTGATCATATCGTCCACACAAGCCGATTGAGTCCCAATTGAGTCTCGTGAGGCAGCTTAAGGCTGCAAAGCGCAACTTAATGGCCTTTTGTGGACAATGTTGATCTAGATCAGACTGCACACAACGTGACAATAGTGACAGTTTCCAAAATGACCACATATTCATAATGCTAAATCTCTATCCCGTTTTAATTCGGGTTTTGAGGAAGAAAAGTTATTACTGCGATTTTATTATTATCTTGTTATGCCCTAATGGACTCGAACGGAGGACGATCCATAGCCAGTCTGTCCTCACAACCAGCCAGATGGTTTTCAGAGTTCTGTTCGTTTGTTATCTGTTTCTGTTTAGTTAGGTTTTTAACCCTTTACCGCACAATCCCGAGTTTAACGACCCCGTTAAAAAAAAATGGAAACCTTTTGGGAAAAAAAGAAAATGCTGGTCACCAGCATTTCCATGTTTTCCCACAATGTTTTCTACCCTTTACAAGACAAATCCATCTTTTGAGCAATATCTAATTTGTCGTCTGCATATGCTTTCTAGACTTTTGTCACTTACGCTGACTACGGACCGCGGACACCTGACTGCGGACTTTTAAGAGGGTTTGTCTCAAAGTGGCAAACGGAGGGAAATAACGTCTCTGAAACATGATTTGTTTTCATGTGATGAAGTATGGACTGTATAGACTGCAGACCGTAGCTATGTTAATTCACTCCCTTTCAGATTGAGGTGAAATAGGTAATTCAGAATTCATAGTGAGTAGCCGTATGAAATGCAATATAACGATCAAGAACGCGAGAATTGAACGACATGGATAAGAAGCATATTTTTTTTCACAATATTTGCAGACGGTAAAAGATTGATTGATTGAATGGTGTTTTACGCCGCTTTCAACATTATTTCAGTCATATCACGGCAACAACTCACATATGGATGTATTTCCTGGGTTTTACAAGTACTAGGCTAGGGCTCTGAAATGTCTTGCCCGAGGACACTCCCACGAAAAACCCAGAGACGGTAAAAGAGTATGCAATTCATGTGTCGATAAAGAAAAGGATCGATAAAGTACTGCTATTATGAATCAAAGCGTTGAAAACGCTGATGTGGCATTTGTCAAGGAAGCCATTGTGTGGAATTAATAATTTGAAAAAAAAAGAGAAGTATTATTCAAATATTAACTTGAAAGTCAACCCACTAAGCAAATTAATACTTCTTTTTTTTTTTTTTTTTTTTGTTAAAGGGAGAGTACTGGTGCCAAAGTTTGGATTATTTGTGTATTGATGGTCTCCCTTTGATCATTCACAGGAGGAGTCAGGAGTAATGTCCCTTGATGGTAGGATGCATGATGGGTAGAGAGAGAAACCATGCATATGTATCGAATAAAATTAAGTTTATACCTGAAAACTATGATTTTGAGATATCTTTGGCCGTCAAGATCTAATTTCCAACATTACAATCAATTATTTCGATCTGTAAGTATTCATGCACAATCAAATGGAGTACATACTTAGCGTGCAATCATGGGACGAACAAGCCCAGGGACGAACTGGTTTTGGAACGAACAAGCCCGGAAGCAAAGTGGTCAGTAGACAAATTTTGTGTATATCATTGCGCCAATAGAAGGCTAAGAGAGGGTGAGGCTATTTTCAATCAAAAAGAAGTATTTCCACGATCGATGGCCTAATCCAGTTTATTTTAATACACCATTTCCAATTACATATCTGAGTGCTATCGAAAAACTCATTTGTATGAGAAAAATTGAGTTTAATTGGGTTTATTTCCTTTGGTTTTGCACAAAATACGATGCATGGTCTTCAAAATTCAATATTGAACATTTAATATTGAACTCATAGTGGCATTGTCTTCGACAAATGCCACTGTGGTTGCGTCAATAACCTAGCTTGTGTTTTCTATCCAGTATACTTAACGTTTGCGTTTCCTCAGTTAAAGGGACATTTACTCCATGTTTCAACTTTTTGAAAACAATATTGTTTTTCACCCATCCACTGGCTCTCAAATAATCAGTTGCAAGAAATTAGACAGAATCCCGTCAGCAGTTGGACCCACTGACGGGACGTTGCGCCGAATAAACATGCATGCCTGCGATAGAACCACAGAAACAGTAATATTCAGGTCATCGGAGCTGTTATGTTATGCTTTCACAGATAGAGACAAACAGTAATAAAAAAAAAAATGCTATTGAAAGCGGGTTTCTTTGGCATCTGAATGATGCACAACAGCTCGCCTTTTTGGCAAAGAATGACCCTTGGAAGCACTTGACTTCCCTGCTGACTTCAATTTACTTGCAGATGAAATATATCCTAATCGATATCCCCTACTTACAGCTTTAACAGCGGCCGGACTAAAAAAAGAGGGAAGGGAACTGCGGATATATCAAACGTTTAATCGACACTTGAAATCATACAGTGTGACAGTCAAACACGCATTAGCTGGTTTAAAGTCATGCAAAGTAAATGGAGCGGTTCGGAGAAATCCAGGCCACTTCTAAGCAGAACAGTCAAGAATTCTTGAGGTCATGTCTGTCGACGTAAATAAATTGGGCTGAACCAGTGAAATAGCAAGTTAAATTTAATAAACTATTATTCGTTATAGTTCTCCTTTAAATTCAGTTTATTATTGCGTTATTTCGTTTGAGACATCCCCCTTGAATAGTCCGCAGTCAGCGGTCGGTAGTCCGCAGTACGCCACTGTGACAAAGGTCTAGTGGGACAAGTGTAAAAACGAGTCCTTTGTTAAAGAATCGAATCTACTTTCAACTGAAAATAAGATGTATTACGAAGATACTGGCTCATTTATGGGCCTACCGGGTTTTGCGATCTTAGGCAAGGGCTGCGTAATGCCCTGGCCAAGGACACTCTCACCCCCATCCACCGGCTTGGATCGAACATTGGATTGCCTGATTACAAGGCGAATTCGCTACCACAAAGCCACTCAAGTTTTGTAACATATGTATGTAAGACTACATGTACAACTGTGAATGAAAATAAGCAGCTATGATAAGAACCATCCTATGGTTATCAGTTCAATAGCCTGTTTGCTAGCCAAGGGTGACGATCACCACATGGCTTTGGAGCCAGGTAGCACTTGATCGTCACCCTTGGCTAGCACATGATCATCACCCTTGGCTGGCGAAGATGGTTCAAAGGGCTCAGGTTTAGCTTTTCAGTATCTTACCCTTGGCAGGCCAAACGAGAGAAACCCACATAGTGAGTCAGTTAAAAAAAACGATTGAGATTTAGGATTTAGGGGAGATTTAGTGGCAATTTCTTAGCTGCATTTTCAAGAATTTCTCAATAAATACCGGAAAGAGGATCTAAGATCAGTCTGCAAATTTACTGCAAGTTCTGTGCAGTCTGATTTCTTTCGTCACTGTCTGCAAAAGAAAAAAAAAAAAAAACAAGAAAAAGTCTAGTAGCGCAGGAGAGGTTTATTTCTATTTTTATATGTAGAGAACATCTATTTCATACTTAAAGAAAATTTTGACGGACAATAACGGGAAACCCGCGCTCTGGGAGACCGGAAATGCATAAAGAGACCGGAAATGCGTGGAGGAATTTGAGATAAAATTATATATTTTAGCCATGCTCTGGCAAAAGGCGGTTTAGTGCGTCTCCGTTGTGCAAATTTATCAAATATTTATGGATCTATAAAATCTATTTTGTCTAACGACCCACTGGGTCTGGAGGTAGAATGGTCCTCTGACATGCAGAAATGCACAAATAGCAAAAAATTTTCAACACATGTCAGCCTGCGCGGATTGCGACATGAGTCGATGCTTTCGTAGAAGCATTAAATACCCTTTTCACAGAGCCAGGTTCATTTCTGAGTCTTTGCGTTCTTAACTCTGTATCAAACCACAACGTACTAAGACTTGTTTAGACTAAAAGCATTGCAGACGAAAAATGAAATGTAAGTATACAAGTTTTATTGAATTTGTCTGTGATAGGGGAAAAATGTGGAAAAAAGAGGCAAATGCTAGTCAACAGACTTCTTCCCTAGGTTCTTTGAAACTCATGGATTGTACGGTAAAGGGTTTATGTAGTTCATTTTTGACACAGGGAAAATCGCATTTATTACAAAGTTCGAAAGTTCATTAATTCGAATATCTGTTCTTGTAGCAAACATGGTTGAACGAGGTTAGACTTTTTACCTTTTGCAGGATCAGGGCCCATAATTACCAAGCATTCTTAAGAATATTCTTAGTTTTTATACCTAAGATTTTCTAAATTTGAAAGTAACACAACTTCTGATTGGCTAAACCGAATGGTTTAGCCAATCAGAAGTTCTGTTACTTTCAATTTTAGAAGATTCTGGAGAATGAGACTTAGAATTTTCTTAAGAATGGTTGGTAAATACAGACCCTGATGAAAAGAGATACTTGTACGCCACATGTATACATGATGTACAACTATTTGCAAGTAAGGAAAACCCATACAAAATAGTTTAGGCAACGACTATCTGTATCCCATGAAAGAGACATATATTTCGAAACAGCTGTAGAAAAGAGGGTCAACGGTTAAAAACTTGCTGAGAGCAATTGCTGCATCCCCACAATGTTGTCTATATCATAAGAAAGAAACAGAAAATTCCCGTTCTTTAAACCTTTACCACACATCCCGACTTTTAACGACCTTGAGGACAAAAGGCTTTTCTAAACAATGTAGGAAAAGGAAAAAAATCTGGTAAGCAGGTTTTTTTCAAAAATTTTCCAACAAGGCTTTCTACCCTATCATGGACAAGTTTCGTCAATTGAACCTCCTTCAATTTATCGTCTGCAGATGTTTTAAATTTGGACAAGTCTAAAATTTTGTGGTTTGACAAATGGTTGAATATTTCTCTCTACCGTCATTTGTAAGCCTAGTAGTTCTTGGTATAGCTTAGAAGTGCCTGGACGCAAATGGGTTAAAAAAGAAAGATAAATCAATCACTGTAAGTCAGTCACAAATAACCGAATTTTCGTGGGTAATTGACACGTGAGGGCCGGGGTGAAAAACGCTGTCGCCCATATAATAGTGATAAATCAGTTGTGTAAATATGTGATTATAGACTTTTCTGTCAATGGCTTACTTTATTTGGTTGTCTAATGAGAAGCTATCTATTAAGTGATCAAAGCACCGACACTACTGTTGGAGGTTTGTGGTTTGATTGATTTAAAGTAGATGAACAGATCGGATCACACACTTTATTTTTGCCATGTTTTTGCAACATACAATAAGTCAAACTCAAGAATGCGAATGGTTGAGGCGATCAGAAATTAGGTTACTTTCTGAATTCAGAATGATGTATTGTAAATACAAGCCTTTGATAGACCTAAGGCGTCTTTCTTTGACTCTATAGGTTCCGTCACCAATCCACATACATGTATTAAAAACTGCAAAATGTAAATGTTTGTAAAGATTATGGTATTTCAGCCTAGAATGGCGCTTAACATTCCAATTCTTAAAGAATTAAAATGGACAATATCAATCGATAGGCTTGGTCCGTAATAAATTGATAAACCTTACTATTCGTCTGTTTCTAAATGCTTAGACAGACCATCTGAACCAATGTCTGTAGGATGGCTTGTATAGACCTCTTGGTAAAGAATTGAATAGAGGAAGTCCAGATTCACAATTTCAGGCAATCAAAATGCATTGTGTCTCATAGAATATCGGTTAGTCTAGATATTCGTTCAGATACTACATTCTATGTGGTCTGATCATGGTTTACACTGTCTGCAAAGGCGCCCCGAGTTATGTATTAAGACGAGTGAATCGTATATGCGAGGTTCAATATCAACGGCGCTGCTTATGATTGGAGTCTATAGGCAAGGCACAAGTTCGCTGTCTAATTCCAGTAAGGGCCGACGAGTCGCGAATTTTCAGATTTGCTTATATAATATAATACATGATCGGTGAAAAAGGGGTTTAATGGACCTTCAAAAAGTATCGACCCAGTTCAGCCTGTGCAGTCCCTCGCAGACTTACCTGTGTCGAAACTTTTTTTGAGGGCTTTTTGGTAAATTTTTGGCATGCCCAAGGACCAGTCTATCTCAGGATCCATCCGGTTGGTTAGAAAAGATGGATTTTATGCATCCATAACTGTGATTATAATAATAGAACCTGCAATCAGGTGAAGAATTTAAACATCTGGATTACAGATAGCACAGGAAAGTGGGTAGGCCAGGCCATGCAGGCAATCAGCAGGCTGTATCTTATCGCTGGGTATTGTTTATGAGTTCTGAAAGTAAAAAGGCTTTTAGAATGAAAATAGAAAGAAAACAATCATTTCGATAAATATATGCAACAGGACCTTAAGATTCTTTTTTCAAGGTCACGAATCTTCTCCACAGGCCTATCTTAATTCATACAAATGCACTTAGCTTTGTGTTTAGTAACCGACAATAGGAGAACGCAAATAGGGACAAATAGGCACACCAAATTTTATGAATCACAGAGAAAATTGTGTGGAAAGGTTATGATGTTTGGAGAAATGTTTATTATTACTAGTTTCTCAAATAATTATGATTACACTGTGAAACTAACACCATTATGCGTCGCTTGACCCAAGGGTAAGAGGGCAATATTATTTATGAACGTCAGCCTAATTGGCTTATTGATTTGGAGGCACTCTGTCGATGATATATGGCGATCTTTATAGCTAAACAGGTTAGACAAAAATACGTCATCTCTCGTCAATTTTCTATAAGAAAAACGGGAAATATTCCTTAGCAATGTGGACTTTATCAATGTATTAACCCTTTACCATACAATCCCATGCTTTAACGACAGTAAGACAGTAAGACTTTTGAAATCATTGTGAGAAAAGGAGAAAATGCTGGTTACCGCCACGCTTTCACTGGCACATTTTATCTGCATGTAATTTGTCGTCTGTAAATGCCTTCAATTTGAACGAATCTCAAATTTTGTCGTTGGGTAAACATGTCTCTAGTGAGAAGATTTAGCTGTAGAAGAACTAAAAAGAAGACAAAAGGTAAAGCAACTTTGTTACTTTTTACCTAGTTTGAACATTCATTTCTCTGACAGCGACTAACACCTAGACCAACCGAACGGTAACAGATTGTCATCTTCACAATAACTTCCATACTTTTAACTGATATCATTTAAATCTAAACGCATTATAACATCCAGGCCGTTTACTTTCAGTCGCTACTGGGCCTTTTAAGCAATAAATATCAATCACCGTGAATGATGTCAAAGTCCCAGCTTTCAGCCTCCATCAGCATCCTCAAAGACTTGAACGCCAGTAGGAAATTCAGTTTCTGTCAGAGGTTTTTTACATCAATGTATTGATGAAAAATTCAACGTGAAATATTGATTTTGTTATCCTTTTTTGTTCTTCTTTTTTGACATAAAACACCATTTTTTTTATCATTTTGTTGCTGCTGTTTCTTTTTTTAAGCTGCGACTAGGAGCAACAGCCATAGAGAAAGTTTATCTCGTCTTCAAGAGCTGACACAATGACGGTTTGTACTACTTACGAGTACAAACCGAAATTACCATGTTTTAAGACGACTTTTGAAAACATTGTGGGAAAATGAGAAAATCCATGCGACCAACATTTTCCCGCAATGTTTTCGACACTTTCAAATATCCAAACATTCGAGCCACATTTAATATGCTGTCTGTGAATGCTTTCAATATGGACGAGTCTAAAATTTTGGCGTCTGGTAAAAGAGTTAACGCTGTAACTTAAAAGTATTCGTTATAACGACGGCTTGTGTGCCTATTCTTGCATTTTCGAGCTGTTTTACCAGTACCACTTACCACATTCTTTACTGTTATTGGCCGCTCGCTGCTTTCCAACCTTAGCTATATCTGAACGATACTTAGAGATGTGGGAGGATTGACATCTGTCTCCAAGATTCGGGTTTTGAACTCACGACTCCTGGACTACAAGTTCTGTGCAAACCAAGCTACCGGAACCCGACCAAGTTGAGGAGAGTGACAAACAACTGAATCACAAAATACCTATGGGAACAGAAGTTGCAACAAAAAAAGAGCCATGCTCTGGCAACAGGGGGTTCAATGTATTGATGCATTATACCAAGCATGTCATCACATAATTATGGATCCATACAATTCATTGTGTTTACCACGACTGAATCATGAGGTGGAATAGTCCTTTGACTTGCAAAAAATTTGAAAAATAGCAAAAAGTTTCAGCCCATATCAGGCTGATATGGATCGATACTTTTGGGTCCCTATAAAATAAGAAACGGAACCGAAAAGAAATGCAACGAAACGGAACGAAACGCAACGAAACGAAACGAAACGAAACGCAACGAAACGAAACGGAATAAAACGAGAACGAAATAGAACGAAACGAAACGAAATAGAACGAAACGAAACGGAATGGTATTTTTGGTACAAAATCAAGCAGAAAGAAAATCTACATTTGTTTTTTTTTTTTTGAATTACCTTACTTTTGATCGCAGTAAGTGTAACAAAGTAAGAATTAAAATTTGATGGCGGCTGTGCCCACGATGATCGTGATACTTTTGTGAATCTTGATAATTATAATGAACACATTTTATTTTATTGTTCTTTTGAATGAACTTCTATTGTTCTTCATGTTTTTAGCAGCCATCAGTACCGCTAATACGTCGCAGCCCGGTTGCCATTTTTCCTATTGTTTTCACAAATACTGTGACTAAAAAATCATGTCCAAATAGAGCAAAGTCGATTGCATTGATAATGATTGATTGATTGATTGTATGGTGTTAAACGCCGTTTTCAACATTATTTCAGTTCTATCGCGGCGCCAGTGCAGGTCTACCCATACCTTCCTGGAATTTCTTATACAAGTATTTAACACAATAATGTTTCCAAGCCACTGGCTGCTTTCCCACATAACCCTCGCCGAGACAACGACCTTCGGTGAAAGAGGAATGAATCCTGCTGCAATGACTTTCATCAATCCTCGAAAAGAAATTGGCAGAGTAGGGAATCGAACCAGCGACCATCTGTTCTCAAGTCCTGTACGGTACTGACTGAGCTACCGAGGCTCGGCCTTTTGATAATACCTACTCCCGGTAATGAAACCAGTTTGGATTCTAATAAGATGGGTTAGAATAATCCATTTTATGTCGGGCGAATTAGAATGCTACTTCGCCCGACAGTGGCAGGATTATTATTTACCATTCTAAATGCGACTGGAATGATTAGTTTGAGAAAATTTTTTAAGTCAGATTTCAGAGGTTTTTGCATTAAAGTCTGAAAAATCTTTATTTATATTTTGTACATTTGTGCAGATAACCTCTTTCTTCATGCATTATCTGTTTTTCAACTTTCAATCACTTTGATTTCTCTCTTTCCCCACCCCCCCTGCCCAAATAGCGGTCTCGAAGACCTTATGTCACTGACCATGGCTAATTATATTCAACGTCTTCTTCTTTTCTCGTGACACAGATATACATAAAAAATCTTGGGGACCGGGACAGCCGAAATAGAAAATGTGCTTATCTAGTCAGCATTGAAGATATTTTTCCTGGATCTTATATCGAAAAGGGTCCGGGGGGGGGGGGGGGTCATTTCTAATGTTGATATAACCGAGTATGTACTCGAGTCCACGGCAGTGCAGCTGGGATGCTCGATCAGTAATTGCTAGATACTAGGAATTTCTCTGCTGAAATATTCCTTTTACGTTTAAGGCCTAATAGCGACCAAATGTAAACAATACGGATGTTGAAATGCATTTAGATTTAAACCATACTTTTAATAATATGGAAAATATTGTCATTGATTGATTGATTCTAGATTAAATGGTGTTTTACGCCGCTTTCAACAATTTTTCAGTTAAATCACGGCGACAGCTCACAAATTCGTGTATTTCTTGGGTTCCACCAGTACTGAGCTAGGGCTTTAAATTGTCTTACCTAAGGACACTCCCGCGAAAAGCCCAGTAGATTCAGTGAGGCTCGAACAAGTCCTACACTTTACCACTGAGCCACTCAGGACCCTGGAAAATCTTGTGAAAAGGTCAATCTGTTATTGTGCAGCCGGTCCAAGTGTTAGTCGCTGGCAGAAAAATAAATTCTAAATTCAGATAAAAAGTAAATAATAAGAACGAGCGACCTGGTAACTTTTAACCTAGGTTTGAAATTAATTTTTCTACTTGTGACTAAGAGCGATAAGAAGACCATTTCTTTCATGTTAAATGATAATTTCTCATCCAAATTTAGATTTTGGAGCTTGATAGAACCGCCTAATTCAGGCAGTTCTAAAGTGTAGTCCTACCGTTTTCTCTTTTCAGACCCGAAGTCATTTCTATCAAACAGGTTATGCCTGGACGTTTATTAAAATGACTTATTAAAGCTAAAAATAGAACTCAAACTATACAATGAGCCATGCTCTGGCAAAAGGGGGCTTAATACATCTCCGTGATGCATGATACCAAGCAAGTCCTCACACAATTATAGATCCATAAAATCTGTTTTGTATAACAACCCACTTCATCCCGAAGTACTCTGGTCCTTTGACATGCAGAAAATTGACCAATAGCGAAAGGTTTCGGCTCAAGTCAGCCTGCGGGGACTGCGCAGGCTGACCTTAGTCGATACTTTTTACGGATTCATTAAGCCACCTTTTACAGAACATGGTTCAAATTAAGAAATAAAAATCTGGGAGAAAACCATACTCGCAAGGTTCAGCTGTAAGCATCTTGAAGGCAAACTTAAAGATGCCCGTCTACAGCCGGTGAGCAAAAACGCTGTTAAATTTCAAACAATTTAGAATGGTACAGAAATCAGTCTTTTGTGTAAACATAGATAAATTACTGACATATATGGTGTACTTGAAAAAAAGAAACACAGAGATTTGTATTAGAAACCGAACATTGGTCAGAAGAAAACTGGCTGACGATCGGAGCTGTAAACAATGGCGGTGCGTCACGGAAATTTATCGTTGGTTTCCGCCTAGAGTCGGATACGGTGTAATTTGCATATAGGCCGCGACCTCCGTCTGAAAATCGAGGCTGCAACAGAGAAGCCTCCATTTTCCTTTATGTACCTCGTTAGACGAAGGGCGAAGGTCAAATATAGTCACGTTACAGAATGCATGATCATCATACGAATCTACCCGAGTGTATAACGGATATATCGAAATCTTCGATTCAAAAACCGGAAACGACGAGTCTGTTTACAGGGAAGGCCGCAACTCAGCGAAATGCATTTTCTATCGACCGTAATCAAAGCAACCTTGCAACCGTCAGGTGCAATATTTGGCATGAAGATATAAGAATGACTATAGTTTGATAAAATAAAGACAAAATGAGTTAAAACTGGCTGAAAATGAGTATAAGGGCCTCTTAAGTGAAAACTGAACATTTTCTATCCAGATAGCTTTAATATCCAATACCAACCATCATACAGTCTTACAATCAAGGGAAATAAATGGTATCGTAGTGTCATGCAGAAAACAGGAGTTACTTCCACTAAACATTGTATACAAGCTAAAAGATTCAGCTTATCACCAATAACACTTAGGCTGCTAGGCACGACTCACTGACCTTTTGCGGATCAAAGTTATATCAAGAAATCTGAAAGAGATCAACTAAAGGATCACATTGGCCAATTTGAAGCGATTGAGGGTGGTAATGGAGAGAGTTTTTACAGCTTTTCAATATTTTTCAGTTTTACAGCAATGGCAACTCGAGTTTTAAATGGAATAAAATCCCTGGGAATATTGCAAGATCATTTCTGTGAAATTTCGTCAATATTGGATGGGTCGTTTCAGAAAAATGCATTTGAAATGAAAGTTAAAGTTACATTCTTACAGCCAGAAAGAAAAAATGCTGTTAAAATTTGCTAGTGTGTAAAATCGCTCAGCTGTGTAAACACAGATTACTTATCAATTTCTATGGTGTAAGGGATACAAAAACACAAAGGATTGTCCTGATATAAAACTGGAAATGACAACAGTAATATTTTGGAAGGCCTCCAAAACACGAGATGCATTTTCTATCCGTCGTAATCTGTGCAGTCTTGCAGCCATCGGGACCAATATTTGGCATGAAGATAAAAGAATGATTATAGTTTCATAAAACAAGGATGAAATGAGTTAAAAACTGGGTTAAAACTGCCTGAAAAATGAGTAAAGATGTATCTTTAATGCACACTCAGACAGATAGGTGCACAAGCAGACAAATGAATGCAAGGACACAATACAAGGCATGACATAAGCTCAGTGGTCTTTGTTTAGTGAAGCAAAAAAAAGAATATCTAGGGAAAAAAAATTGCAATTTCCTGGCTGTTCTTACCAACAGCATACAGTCTCAGCAGTGTTGCTAATATCAAACAGCTCATTCATTGAAATCAGACCATTTTTTAACCCTTAGATCACCTTTTATTAATATAGCTGCCTTTGAGGCCAGTGTAGATCAAGATCAGGCTGCACAAAATGTGCAGCCTGATCTTGATCTACACTGTCCGCTTTGCTGAAACACTGCAGGCTAAAAGCAACCATGAAATTACAATTATTTGGGACTTATTCCAGACTGAAAATGTCTGTTAGGTTTTATTCAGCGCTCTAGGGGTTAATATGTTCCCAAAAAGTAATCTGGGCCGGTATTCACCAACCATTCTTAAGAACGTTCTCAGTCTTATTCTCCAGAATTTTCTATACTTGAAAGAAGCACAACTTTTGATTGGCTAAACCATTTGGTATAGCCAATCAGAAGTTGTGTTACTTTCAAATGTTGAAAATCTTGGAGAATAAGACAAAAAATGTTCTTGAGAATGGTTGGTGAATACGGACTCACTCGTCTTGATTTACATTGTCTACAAAAATAACTGAAAGTGTGCATATCACATCAGTGAATAAATGCAAAAACAAGAGGGAAAAAATGTCAATCCTTTTTGAATGTTTTATTTAAATATTTTATATAACATTACTTATCATGCATCTTTCTTGACATCATACAGGACCAACTCATATGCACCATGTTTTGTGAAAAGGCGATTTAATGCATCTTCAAAAAGTATTGATCCACGTCAGTCTGTGCAGTATGCGCAAGTTGACATAGGCTGAAACTTTTTGCTATCTTGAAATTTCCTGCCTGTAAAAGGACCACTCTACTTTGTGATCCTCCAGTCAGTTGTTAGACTAAATGGACTTTATAGATCTATAATTCTGAAATGAGTTGCCGGTATAATGCATCACAGAGATGCATTAAACCCCCTTTTGCCAGAGCATAGCTCAAATATAAATCATGCAAGGGAGGAGGGTGTGTCCAAAGTTTTTCAAACTAAAGAGAACCGTTTGACCTTACTGCTTGACAAAATACTGTGCACTGTTTTTCAGATATACCAAAGAATTATTCGAACAACTGACAAAAATTTGGAAACATATGAACGAAAAAGGAAAAAGCCTTCTATTCTTTGCATATGAAATGCAAGATATTGCGGGAAACGGAGAATACTGCTTACTAAATGTAAGTGCCCTATTTGCCGCAAATTTTCAAAAGCTTTCTGTTTATAGAGTACCGAAAGTCATTCACTTTGAAGTACTAGATGAAATCATTATTTGGAAAGATCAAATAAAATATAATCAGACAAATGAAAAGTTTAACTTGTTACATAAACAACAAAGTTTGAGACTTGTCCAAATTGAAAGGACTTGTATATGACAATTTAAATGTAACTCAAAACATAGAATTTGCCTTTCATAGAATAGAAAACACTGTGGGAAAAGGAGAAAATGCTGGTTACCAGCATTTTCTCCTTTTCCCACAATGTTTTCAAAAGCCTTCTACCTAAGGGTCGTTAAAAGTTGGGATTGTGTAATAAGGGTTACACAGTTTTATTACATTATTTAAATCTTGCTTTTTACAAATAAAAGGGAAAAAAAAAAAGAAAATAAATCTCTGCGAGATGCATTTAACGCTCTTTTTCCACAGCGCCTATAAAATGCCATTACTGGTAACATATTGAATTTGACAACAAAACAAAAAAAGAGCAAGAGAGCCATAAAGGTCGTATTGCTTCACTGGCTTGCATGAAAATGAGCTATTATTTGGACTGTAAGTGACATTTATCCGTCTAAAGTCAGTAATCCATGCAGCATTTTATCATCAAACTAACCGAAGCCCACAACAATCTAAGTTTTTCGCATACCAAGATTATATCGGAACGTGTAACACAGATCTATCAAGATTCATCTAAATTTTTACCAAACAACAAAATTTTAGACTTGTCCATATTGCAAGCATTTGAAGTCAACAAATTACATGTCGCTCAAAATGTGATTGCTGTCTTTGAATTAAGGGAAATCATTGTGGGAAAAGGAGAAAATGCTGGTTACCGGCATTTTCTTCTTTTCCCACATTGCTTTCAAAAACCTTTTTCTGAGAGTTGTTATAACATTAAACTGCTTGGTAAAAGGTTGATACCCTTCTGTAAGACTACTTAAGATATATCTTGGCAGCAAAATTCACCTATCCATGCTTTTCTGGCATTTCCAGTGCTTTGCACAACATTCTTTCAAAGCCAAAGGCTGCTTTCCCACATTACCAATGTCAAGAGCTAAGAATAATCCTATTGCAATGTTTAAACAGAAAAAAGGAACGGGCCATCCCTTGGCTATAGGCCTTGTACACCTCCCAAAAAGTTTCTGAACTATATGGTCCCAATACAACTCCCATAAAAACCAAAATCGTTGTGCAGGGTAAGAAACTTTTAAGTTTCATTTTCAGGCTGATTTACCAGAAATTTCAAAAAGTAAAAGATATTGTAGGTCGAAGATCAGATTGCATGTGATGTGCATACTCCATACCAACCAAAAGAAAAAAAAAAAACAACTACAGCTCTGCCATGTTTCCCTCAGCTTATTACTACAAATGAACACAAGAACCAATACTAGCATGCATATAAAACATGTGACACTGTGAACTAATTATCTCAGACACTTTTACAAGGGCCATGCTTTGTGAAAAGGGGGTTGAATTTATCTACAAAAAGTATCGACCCAGATGAGCCTGCACAGGACTGAATTTATCTGCAAAAAGTATCGACCCAGATCAGCCTGCACAGGACTGAATTTATCTGCAAAAAGTATCGACCCAGATCAGCCTGCACAGGACTGAATTTATCTGCAAAAACATCCACCAAGGTCAGCATGTACAGGCTGACCTGGGTCGAAACTTTTTGCCATTGGTCAATTTCCTACCTGTCTAAGAACCATTCAACATACTGATTCAGCCAACTTAATGGATCCATAGGTATGTGATGATTTTCTTGGTATCATGCATCAAGGAGATGCATTAAACACCTTTTGCCAAAGTATGTCTCAGAGCTATATCACTAAAGGAATGAAGAGAACTCTTTTTGTTTTCATGGAGGTATGAAAAAAAAACCTAAACACACTTTTGTATGAAACCGCTTTGCGGTTTCATACAAAAGTGTGATTAGGTTTTTTTTTTTTTCATACCTCCATGAAAACAAAAAAAAAAAAATCTCTTAATTCCTTATAATTCAATATCACAGACAACAAATATGCTCTTAACTTTACGCTAAATGCTTTTATTTTGTAAATTCAACATTGTGTATTTATTTAATGTCTATTTAATTGATGTTTCATAGCGCGATAAATCTGCTGGTTCATGAAGTAACAATGACGTAAATTCATGACGTCATTATAGTACTGAACATTGGCAGATTTGGTAGATTTATTATTAGAAGTTCAATACGCTAGAATTAGTTGAAAATAAGTTTGTTAGGACCCAGCAAAGTGACAATGAGTTTAAGCTCTCTCTTTGAATTTACTGTTGGATATTTTTTTCAATGTTCAGAGAAAAAAAAATTAGCTTGCAATTTGAAATTCGGACTGGATATAAAATCAGACAGAAAAACATTATGGAATCTTGTATACATGTTTGTTTACATTAGTTTGACTGCAAAAGTAGTTCCGGCACTGCTTAATTCTTTTTTTTTTAATGGAGCTATGAAAATTTTTTTTCAGCCAATCAGAACTCACCAATGTTCATGCAAAAAACTATTATTGAATTATTTACTGGTAACACTGACTACAGAAGAAACATTATGACACTGACATAAAGACAACCCCACACACGGGTGCAGAAGCTCAACAGTTGCTTTTTCAGGAAAAGTTGCCAGTCAAAAAGGGGGCATAACTGTGTGACAAATGTTTTGAGTTACCTGCCCATTTGGTCTAGGTTTTCCTTTTGATAGTCACTAACTTGCCAAAGATGGAAGTACAGTAAAACCCTTTTATTAAGACAATCTGTGTTGCTTTTGCAATTTCGTCTTTTTGGCAAAGTGGTCAGAATGCCAGGTTTCACTTACCTAGATTTGAATCAAACCCTGACTCTGTGTAGGCTTGTATAGATTTAATTTATGTGTAAACTACATGTATTTTATTAACCCTTTACCACACAATCCCCCCTTTTAACGACCCCGAAAGAGAAAACGTTTGAAAACATTGTGGGAAAAGGTCAAAATGCCGCTAACCAGCATTTTCTCCTTTTCCCACAGTGTTTTTTACTCTTCCTAAAACAAATTTCAACTTTTGAGACGCATTTATTTTGTCATCTGCCAATGCTTTTGATTTGGATTAATCTAAAACTGTGTCATTTGGTAAAGAGTTAAGGGAGGCCTATGCCTACACATGAAAATGACAACAAGAAAATTTCCATATTCATTGAAAACTTAATATGTTTCTTGAATTTTATGAATAGATCCACAAGTAAGTGCATGTCAAAATTACCTTTTCAAACTCATACATTCAAATATGTACGTAAGTTAACACAATAAAACTTAAGACTACAATCATGATTTAATGTCACTGACAGAACTTGTGATATTTCCTTTTTTGATTTTCTTTTTTATTTTGGGAACTGCCCAGAACTCATCTTCCATGTGTTAATTTTCATTTTTAAACAATAATTACTGGGAAAAAAAAAATCATTGAAAAACCTGAACTTAAAAGTATGTTTTTTACCCCTTCACTTTCTTTTTTTTCATATTTGATTAGAGTTGACTATTCAAACAGTCCTTCTAATCGTCAATCTCACAGTTTTACCATTCACTTGTTTACAAATAGGATATTCTTTATGATATAAGTATCACAAAAACAAAATAGTAATCCCATCTCGATGGTGGAACAGAACAGAACAGAAATTTTATTTTGACACATAAGCATACAAGCTCAATGGTCATAACAATTAATTACAAAGCATGCAATATATATGACATATTTCAACATACAAATATTGAAGAAAATAAATTATTTTAGTGATTTAGTGGACATTTTTTCTAGGTATCTTAAAATGTGAGAGTGCTTTAAAAACTATTAATCTTTTCCCGCAACGTTTGTATCATTAAACGAATTGAATTTAGTTGAGAGCTTTTGACCACTTTTGACAAGATTGAATGCTGTATAAAAGACTAACATAAATGTATCTTAACTAATACCCATGTTCTTGGTAGCACTATGACAAAAACTAATACACTGCATTTTAGATGCATTTAACAATAGACATTAATTTACCTGTTCCTGTGAAGATACGACTTTCTGTTTTTGCAAGTTTGGGGCTTTTGAAAATATTGTGGCTTCTTAACCCAAGGGCCTTAAATTACAACAGCTGGCCATAAACAATAAATTGTAATCATCCGAATGTCCACATGTTTGTCATCGAGTCAGCAATGTGTGAAAAAATGTCTGATTACCACAAAAAAGCCAAATCAAATCTTTAAAAAATCAATTCACTGGTCAAATATGTTACAGCAGTAAATAGACCGTTAATTGATTATAGATTCCACTGCACCTCAGAATATTTGCACATGTAGCACATCCTACATCTCACTATGACAGATGTGTAAAATTTAGCTGGTTGTAAAGAAGTTTTGAAAAAGAAAAGGTCATTTTGCAGGATTATAAGCTATAGTTAATTTCACATTGGTATGGAAAATGGTGGCCATAATTTCTGAACAGTGGGGTGCTTGCGGACCTGTGATTATTGATGATTAAGAAGGAAAAATTCATTTGTAATAGCTGGTTGCTTGTATTGTCTGTGTGGTCATGAGAAGAGATTTTACTGTAAACACTTTCAGTAATGACAGCGATACAAGAAAACATTCAGTTTTGACTAGCAAATAAAGCCAAGACTATGACAAAACCTCAATGTTTTCTGTCAAAGGAGCAGATTTGATAAGTTTATCACATAACAACAAACAGAGAGAATCCAATTTGTATGAGGATGGATTAGCCAAGTTTATCACATAACAACAAATGGAGAGAATCCAATTTGTATGATAGCCGATAAGCCCTTTACCAAACAATCCTTAACGCTTAACTCTTTACCAAACGACAATATTTTAGACTAAACCAAATTGAAGGCATTTGCAGACGACAAATTCGATGTAACTAAGAGGGTGATTTTTGTCCTTGATAGGGTAGAAAACATTGTGGGAAAAGGAGAAAATGCTGGTTACCAGCATTTTCTCCTGTTCCCACAATGTTTTCAAAAGGCTTCTTACTTAGGGTCATTAAAAGTCGGGATTGTGTGGTAAAGAGTTGACCAGACAACAAAATTTTAGCCTTTTCCAAATTAAGAGCATTTGTACATGATTATTTCAACATGAGTCAAATGGGGCAATTTTTCTTTTACACGGTAGAAAACATTGTGGGAGAAGAAGAAAATGCTGGTTACCAGCATTTTCTCCTTCTCCCACAATGTTTTCAAGAGGCTTCTTTCCCAAGGTCGGTAAAAGTTGACAGTGTGCGGTAAAGGGTTAAAGAGTAAATGAAGGACAAAACATTTTTGGTTTATAAATAATGTGTAAAACATCATGAGAAAAGGAGTCACTGCTTCTTACAAACAACTGCTCCGTTCCCAAATATCCTTTCAAAGGCAGTCTACAACTGGACCAAACAATCCAGAGTTATAACAACTGTACCGGAGAAAGTTTTTAAAAATATTGATGAAGAAGGAGCCAACGCTAGCAACTAGCATTTTTTTCTTTTCCCACAATGTTTTCTTGCTAATCAGAGCACTGTTCCCACAATGTTTTCTACCTCATCAGGGAACTTAGGTTCATTTGTACCAATTTCAAATTTCTCCTCTGCACACGTTTGAAACTGGAAGAGTCTAAAATCTGTCAGTCTGGAAAGAGTAACAGTGTGGTGATTGTACAATAACTGGTTTATTCTATTCATCCTACAGTTTTCTCACGTCTTCTTTCCCTTCCTATTGGCAATTCGTTTGGCATCTCCACTTTTCACCATATTCCGCCACTTATCTTTTAACATCACATTTGTACGCTCAGTGTTTAAATAGTCCGCTATCTTGCGCCAGTTTCCAACTCCAAATTTTTGGACTGCATCAAAAAAGTCCTCCATTTCATCTTCAGTCCATTTTGTCCGATTAGTTCTGGCTGAGCATACACCTGCAACAGCGAAGAAATTGGTTTTACTTTAACCACACAACCCCAAATTTTAACGACCCAATGATAAAGCCTTTCGAAAACATTGTGGGAAAAGGAGAAAATGCTGGTAACCAGCATTTTCTCCTTTTCCCACAATGTTTTCTATCCTATTAGAGACAAGTACCATCATTTAAGCCATTTTTAAGTCGTAGTAAGTCTGAAAATCCATTCAAATTTGACAAGTCTACATTTTTGTCGTGTCGTAAAGAGTTACCTCTTTAACCCTTTATCACATAATCCTGTGTGGAATAAGACTTTTGAAATCATTGTGTGAAAGGGATAAAATGATGGTAACTAATATCTTCTCCTTTTCCACAATATTTTCTACCCTTTCAAAGACAAATCCAACACTTGTAAACCACATTGTTTCAATGTCATCTGCTAGTGCCTTGGATTTGGACCAGTCCAAAATTTTATTGTTTGGTAAAGAAACACAGTTCTAAAGACTTTTCTAGTTTGAAAGCCCTGGTAGACAACAGGGATTTATCTTCCAATGGGTAGAAAAAGTTGTTGAAAAAGAAGAAAATGTTGATTTCCAGAATTTTCTCCTTTTCCCATAAATTTTCAGAAGCCTTGATCACCAAGGTCATAAATAGGATTGTTTGGTAGAAAGAACAATATTTTTCATACTAAAGGCCTTCATATACAAACTCATGTCAGATAAACAAGAGCACCACATGCGGGTACCAATGCTTCGCTGCAAGAGCTTGATTTTCAGTGATAGTTCTAAGTCATGAAAAGGGACATTATTTTGTCAAAAATACTTTGATAATTACCTGCCCTTGTTGTATAGGTTCCCCTTATAATAGTAAACAACTTGTCCAAGTTTGAAGTAAATATCTTCAGTAATAACAGAGATATGACAAAATGTCAAAGTTTTCGCACAATGACGACGGAGACAACCCAGACACAGACAATGTCAGGGCTTTGACAATACCTTTACGTTTTCTCAAAAAATGTTGGATGTAGAGGATAATCAACTGTGTGAGAGATAGAAATGTTATCGTAAGGGTTGAGCATTTGCCTCTTCCATCACAGGTTCAATGTTCAAATTCTGGATTTTCTTTTACCAGTGCTTGGCACAAAATTTTTTCCAAGCCACTTGCTACTTTTCCACATAACCATCATCGAAGCCATGAGTAGCAGTGAGAGAGGAATGAATCCCTTTACCATGACTATCATCAATCCTCAGACAGAAATTGGCCAAACTGGGGATTCGAGAACTCCATCAAGTCTTATAATCAAACTCAAAAACCTTGCACGACCAGCCCTGTGTGAAGGCAACCCTTTACTTGAAGAATACTTCTGTATTTATTGACTGATTAACCCTTTACCAAAAGTTTTGGACTCAACAAAACTGAAAGCATTTGCAGACAACAAATTAAACGTAGCTCAAATGATGATTTCTGATTTCCATAGGGTAAAAGGCATCAAGGGAAAAGGAGAACATGCTGGTTACCAGCATTTTCTCCTTTTCCCACTATGTTTTTAAGAGTTTTCCTCCTCAAGGTCCTTAAAACTATGGATTGTGTAATAAGGGGTTAACTGAATTGTGCTTTACTCAGCTGTCCTGATTTCACCAGTCCAAGGCTAGGGCTCTAAAGTGTCTTGCCCATGGACACTCCTGCAAGAATATCCAAATTGCAAACATGGCTCAAACCATGGGGTAAACATACTTGAACAAAAGCGGCAAATTGTTGCAAGATACGCCAGTTGTCGAGGGGGGATAATAATCGTAAAGGGCAGGTAGAGGAAAATAGTAGTGCAGCAGAAATCATGTAAGTGATTGAAATAGGCATGAATGTCTCCTCTAATGTTAAGGAAACATGCATATAAAGTTTCAGGTCATTCCAACATGAAAAGACAAAGTTATATTGTAGAGAAGCATGAAAAGCTTTAAAAAAAAATAATGAATAGGGAATAATTCCAAAAGGGCATTAGGTAAGGTTACGGCTCCAGTGCATTGCACTTTTCGTAACTGCAACAAACATGTTTATCAAGTCTCAAGTCAATTTGACTTGAGGTGACAAAGTTCCGTTCCGGACAAGCAAGAAATACTGTAAAAATGAAGATCAAAGTGGAATTACTCAAAATCTGCGCTAGGTAGAGTTATTGTTCTTGCGCACTGTACTCTGTAATATTGCAACAAACATGCATACCAAGTTTGAAGTCGTACTGATTTGAGATAACAAAGTTATATTCCGGACAAGCGCTAAATGCTGTAAAAATGATGATCAAAGGGAAATAACTCAAAGACAGCATGAGGTAGAGTTACAATTCTTGAGCACTGCACTTCCAAATATCGCAACAAATAAGCATACCATATTTCAAGTCATTCCTACTTAAGATGACAAAGTTATGCTCCGGACAAGCAAGAAATGCTATAAAAATAAAGATCAAGGGGGGAATAACTCAAAATTCGTGCTAGGAAGAGTTATGGCTCTTGTGCACTGCACTCTGTTATTTTTCAACAATCATGCATACCAAATTTGAAGATGTTCAGACTAGAGATGACAAAGTTATATTCTGGACAAGCAGAAAATGCTGTAACAAGAGGGCCATGATGGCCCTGTATCGCTCCACTGGCTATTAAGTAAAAACACTACAAGCCAAACATTACAATATTCAGCAAATTGATTTCAAACACGAGGACATGCAAACATTTTTCTATCTAATCCTACGAGAAAGTTGTGATCCATGGGCAAAGCCAATTTTGATCGCAAAGCTATAATTATTTGAATCCTGGTGGAGGTCCACAATATAAAGCTCCATACCAAATAATTCAGTTCTTGAATGTTATAAACAAGAAGATTTTGAAATTTTTCTCAATTTGGGCACCCTTGATAGAGACGCCCTAGATAAAGCTAAATGCAAAATTTGATAGCCCTAGCCCTTATAGCTAGATGCGAAAGATTTTCCTATATAAGCCCGCCCATGTAAAACATGTTACCCCCCGGAGCGAAGTCAAATTTGACCCTCGGCTATAATTTGGACACCCTTGGTACAGGTCCATTAGATAAAGCTACATGCCAAATTTGGTCGCCCTACGCCCCATGGCTAGGTCAAAGAAGAATTTTAAAGTTCTCCCTATATAAGCCCATGTAAAACTTGTTATATAAGCCCATGTAAAACTTGTTACCCCCGGGCAGGGCCTAATTTGACCCCAGGGCTATAATTTGAACAATCTTGGCAGAGGTCCACTAGATAAAGCTACATGCCAAATTTGGTAGCTCTAGGCCCTATGGCTAGGTAGAAGAGGAATTTTAAAGTTCTCCCTAAATAAGCCCATGTATAACTTGTAACCCCCGGGGCGGGGCCAATTTTGACCCCAGGGCTATAAATTGAAGAAACTTGGTAGAGGTCCACTAGATAAAGCTACACGCCAAATTTGGTAGCCCTTGGCCTTACGGTTTCAGACAAGAAGATTTTCAAAGATTTTCAAAATTTTTCAGTTTTGTTGCCATGGCAACCAGAGTTTTTGAAGGAATTAAATTCTTTCAAGAAATTCTGAAGAGGACCATGGCAGGATCATTTCTGTGAAGTTTCATCAAAATTGGATGGGTAGTTTCAGAGAAGAAGACGTTTTAAAAAAAAGTTAACGCACGGACGGACAGACGGACGCACGGACGGACGGACGGACGGACGGACGGACAGACGGACGGACGCACGACGGACAACAGGCCATGACATAAGCCCGCTGGCCTTTGGCCAGTGGAGCTAAAAATGATGACCAAAGGGAAATAACTCAAAGACAGCATGAGGTAGAGTTATGGTTCTTTCACACTGCACTCCGTATTATTGCAACAAACACAAATGCCAAGTTTCAAGTCAATTGGACTGGAGATGACAAAGTTACGCTCCGGACAAAGAACTGGACGCCGCCCGCCCGCCTGGACACCTGTACGCCATGGGTGATCCCACAATATGTCCCGTCTTTGACGGGCTTATAAAAAGTAGAAGATGAAGTCTTGAAGATCAGGCTACATCTAATGTGTAGTCTAATCTTGATCTACACTGTCTGCTTTAGCTAAAAAGGTAGTGTTTGGCACTTAACCCTATACCAAAAAAATCCTCCTTTTTTAATGACCTCAAGAAAGACGGCTTTTGAGAACATTATGGGAAAAGAAGAAAATGCTGGTAACCAACATTTTCTTCTTTTCCCACAATGTTTTCTACCCTTTGAAAGACAGATTTTATGTTTTGAGAAACATTCAATATATGGTCTGCAAATTCTTTCAATTTGGAACAGGCTTAAATTCTGTTGTGTGGTAAAGAGTTAAAGGCAATTTAGAAGATATGGCATTTAATTCAATGCTGGCAAATACTTTAGATTTGACACATCCACATGTTTTGGTAGTTTAGTAAAAGTTAAATAGTGAAATAACTTACTGAAATTTAAACTTTCCATGTCCCAGGGGATTTCATTTTTTCCCTGATTTGACTGTTCCGGTTCATGTCTGTTTGGCCTCCCTACATTCTTCTTGTATGTCATGTATTCTGAGCCTCTGTATTTAAAAAAAAGAAACAACTAATGAGTTATGTTCTGGGAAAAGGAGGTTTAATGCATCTCTGTGATGCACTATGAATCCTTGAAATCTATTTTGTCTAATAAAAAGCGACAGGGAGTTACGGGAGAAGCCCGTAACGAGCCAAGCTCGTTTTGCAGTAACACCGTTCTAGATTTTTGAAAATAAAATATCCGACTTCGTTCTGGGTTTTAGTCTAAATCTAGAAGGGGATGACTAAAAATTGAGTGTCTTACAGTTGGTCAATCAGCGTCACACTTATCACAATCTTTCGCATATTTACCTGATTGGTCAAATATGACAAAATTTACCTACCGATCGGATTATTAGTTAAAAATCATCATCAGTTTAATGAGTACAGATTATCTTATTTCCTACTTACTTTCAGCGTATTAAACGTCTAGTTTTGTATAAATATACACAATGGTCTATGCTAGCAAATGATGACGTCATTAATCATACTATTTTTACGTCATGCAAACGAGCTGTTTTTTCGCGGAAAATATTGTGTTGAAGAAATCATGACTAAACTAGTTTCTTGACTGTTTCAAGATACCATTTATAGAGAAAGTCGGATCTATGATCTTTGTAAAGGGGGCTTAATGCATCTACAAAAACTATCGACCCAGGTCTGCCTGTGCAGTCTGCATAAGTTGACCTGAATCAAAACTCTATGCTAGATCTACTGATCCAATTTTCTGCATGTAAGGACCAGTATACATGCCTCGTGATTCAGTCAGTTATCTTACAAAATGGATTAGATCTATATGGATCTAGATCTAGTCTATACAATTATGTGATGACTTGCTTGGTATCATGCATCATGAAGATGCATTAGGCCTTCTTTTACCGCAACATGGCTCAAATATATTTAGATCTATTCAAATGTTATAGCTCTAAGCTTGTTGATAGATCTAAAAGTTTGGGGTTCTTTTACCATAAGTTGGATATCTATCCAATAACTCAGCAAATTTAGACTATCCAAGGATCGATGATAGATCTAGTCATTGAGACAGAATTCATTCCTCTCTGTACACTGATCACTGTTTCAACAATGGACATGTAGGAAAGCAGACAGGATGAAAAAGGAAAGAGCTCAACAAATCATCTGATTTTGGTGATCTATGCACTCTCATTTTTAAAGAAACCCCAGATAAAATAAGGGTAGGTGCTCTTGCTGCCATTGACAGATCTACAAGTGAAATAATGTCGAAGTGTAAAAGTGTTAAAAAATATAGTAAAAAAAAAACATCATAATTCTCCAAAGATGCAGAGATCAAGATGTGAATCAGGGCTGAGAATGATCAGATGTCGCTGCAGTAGCGCCCGGGTAGCAGTGGAAACAATTCAGTCGACTATAAACACCAACAAAACCCTTCAAAATGTGGTGGTCAGATATGATTCCCTGGCAATCAAAACCATTGGTGGTATTGCAGAAAGACAGCAGTGTTCCATGAAATTAGATCTATATAGATCTATAAAAAGTGAAGGTTTTTTCTTCCCCTTTGCCTTTTTACATGCAATGTGAAAATGTGACCGTGAATTTCCTCCTTTCTGTCTTTTCTTTTTCTCTCTCTTATAGATCTAGATCTATATGCAGTGAGGAAATATCCCCGTAAATTGTTCTTTAAAAGTATGTGAACCGATAATCACTCCAAGTTATTATTTTTTAGCATATAAATTAACGAAATTGCAGAGGAACTGGCTTAATTTTGTTAAGGGAACCCGGGACCGTTCGCCCTATTTCACATGTATACATACATCTACGAAAGAAGCATGCTTTCTACTATTGACAATGCTCAAAATTAGTTTTGGCAAAGCCGGAATTCGAACACAAAACCCTTTGATTTCAAGATCTAGAATATAGGTCTTCATTCGAATTAGTTTGTTCCACAAATCATTCACGTCGCTCGTATTGAGGCTTTGCCTTTTTCATATTACATGGTTGCATTCTGAGGTAGAATAGAACTTGAACATTCTGAAAAGTTTCCAATAGCAAAAAATTTTGACCCATGTCAGCCTGCACAGTCTATGCAGGCTGAGATAGGTCAAACATTTTACTATTTGTATTTTTTTTGCATCTCCAAGGACCATTCTAACTCAGAATTCAGTTGGTTGTTCACTTAGTTGTTAATCAAACTGAGCCATGCTCTGTGAAAAGGGGGCTTAATGCATCTGCGAAAAGTATCGACGCAGCTCAGCCTGCACAGTCCGCGCAGGCTGACCTTGGCCGAAACTTTTCACTATTGGTCAATCTAATGTATATCCAAGGACCAGTCTACCTCATGATTCAGTTGGATGTTAAAAAAGGATGCTACTATGGATCAATAACTGTGTGATGGCTTGATTGGTATAGTGCATCACGGAGATGCTTTAAGCCCTCTTTTGGCAGAGTACAGCTCAAATGGATTTTATGGATCCTTGATTATGGGATGACTAGCCTGATGACCCCTTTCTGCCAGAGCATGGCTCAAATACTTACAATTTGGACAAGTGTAAGCATAACAGTATAATCAAACAGTGACTTGCTGAACTTTTCAACAAGCAAAACAAGTTTTGGGACTGGTCCAAATTCAAAGCACTTGCAAACCACAGGTAAGATGTGTCACAAATAATTTGATATGCCTGCAAACCCTGCCATTTTTGGGCAAGTCTAAAACTGTGGTTTGGTGAAAAGTAAGAACTTAAAATCTTTTACATGGCTGATTTTTAAACCTACAAAATCCTTTTTCATTCCAAACAATGATCAAATATTTAGAAGAAGTTTAATGATACAAAAAAAACTAGAGCTATCACTGAATGTGACTTAATACCCCCCACCAGCGCTTTGACAGAAACAGGCAATTTAACAAAAATTTTTCTAAGTTCAAGGGAAGATTACCCTTGAATCATAGGGAGTAGATGATTGAAAACTGCGTCTTGCACAACTTTAGTATGCGATCAATGTATCAACAAACTTTCAATACAATAGCAGCAAAACTGTAGGAGGAGTTCGCGACACAAAATTACTAGTATTTTGTACACAGACGGACACAGGGACGGACGGACGGACAGGCTGATTCCAGTATACCCCCGAAAACATTCATTTTGCGGGAGTATAAAAATAAAAAAAGCACTGCATGTAGATGCCAATGCTCATCTGCCATTGCTTTAAGAAATATACTGGATTTTCAGTGAAAATTCTAAGTAAAAAAAAAAAGGGAATTACTGTGTCAAAAATACTTTGATGGTTACCTGCCCTTATTGTATAAGTTTCCCCTTCTGAAATTTAACAACTAGTCTGACTTTGAAGTAAATATCTTCAGTAATGATAGAGGTATTATAAAGTGTCAAAGTTTTTGCACAACAATGGAACAGACAATAACTACAGGGCTATGACAATATTTCTATGATTTCTTTGAAAACAGCCGAGCTAAAAAATGTGAAAAAAGTATCAATTGCTAGCAACAAGCAATTTTATATCTTCCAGTAAAGTTTTCACATGTTTTATCCATGTCATAATTGTACTGGAAGTGGTTCAATAATGGTCAATTATAATTTACTTACCCTTCAGCGGCAGTCTGTAGTTCTGAACACGATGTGGAGGGTTTTTCTGCTTAAAAGGAAAAATATAATAATAGAAAAATGTTTATTAAATGCATTCATAATACTTTACAAATATCACATTAATGACAAGTACTGTTGCAGGCACACAGACATCCCTTATGCAGGTTCCGTTGTCACACAGTCAGGAAAATTTGTCAGAAGGCCACAGCTCTTTTCAGTCTTAACCAAACTACAATATTTTCGAATCAATCAAATAGAGAGTATTGTTCCTAAAATGATCATTTCTGTCTTTGATAGGATAGAAAACATTGTGAGAAAAAAGGAGAAAAGGACAAAATCTGTGTCTTTGACTGAGTGCTTGTGTGATTATAGTGGTTTTAAAAAATTATTGCAGTAGTATCGTGGCTGCCAGAGCACTTATCCATGCTTTCTTCCAAAGCCACTGGCTGCTTTCCCACAACCATCCTTGAAACATTAATCTGCGGTGAGAGAGGAATGAATCCGGTCACAATGGCTGTCATTAATCCTCAGAAAGAAGTTGGCAAGTTGGGGATTTAAATCAGCAACCTCCTGTGGGCTTGCTGTTCTTAATTCCCACGAGCTACTGACTGCACTACCAGGGCTTGGCTGCAAGACTTTGTCTACAGACAGGCAAAAAAAACCCTTTATTTCCTGAACAACCTTTATTCCGGGGGGGGGGGGGAAAGAAGAGAATAATTACATCATATTCTTTATATTCTTTCATCATTTCCTCTTGATGAATACTTTTTATATGTCTTAGAGCAAATTTCTTTTGTAAACATAATATTAAAACAGAGGAATTGCTTGTAACAAACACTTTCTGCCTTTGCTGTAATGTTTTCACACATGTACATATACTATACCTTAATTTACATTGATAATCCTTATTTCAAAAGGACACTTGGTAACTCTTTACCAAACCACAAAATTATAGACTTGTGTAATTTCAAAGCTGTTGCAGACGGCAAATGAATTGTGGCTGAGATGACTTTACACATATTTCTTATAGAACATTTAGAAAAAATTGTGGGAAAAGGAGGGAATGCTGATTACCAACATATTCTCCTTTTTCTTCATTGTTTTCAAAAGCTCTTTTTCTATGGTTCCTTAACAGTCACAATTGTGTGGCGAAGGGTTATAAGTCCTCTGGTTCAACATCTTTTAACCCTTGTTGTGCTGAAACCGCATTTGAGTGCTTATGTGGACAGTGTAGATAAAGATCAGACTGTACAGAATGTGCAGTTTGCTCGTAGATCTTCATTGTCCCCTTCTTCTCTAGATATACTGAACTAGAACTGTGGCAAAACGGTTAAATACCCCCCACCAGCACCTTGTCACTGAAGCAGCACAATCAGAGAACAGAAATGATTTTAAAAACAAAGGTCATCTGTTACCTTGACCGTTGACCTATGTGACCCAAAAACAACTATAGCTATCACTAAACGTGATCATACCCCCCACCAGCTCCTTGTCACAAAAGAGCTCTTTGTCACAGAATGCAGAAATGGTTTAGTACAAAGTAAGAGTTGAAAAAATAAACAGTGGGAATAGAGTTACGGTTTTTGTACACTGCACTTCTCATTACTGTGGTCTATCTGTATATGAAGTTCGAAGTCACTAGCTTTTATACTTTGAAAGTTATGCCCCAAACAAAAATCCAAAGTTAAAATTTACTAAGGGCAATAACTCTAAAAATAGTGGGAACAGAGTTATGGTTCTTGCACAGTGCACTTTGCTTTAATGTGATCTAATTGTACATAAAGTTTGAAGTTACTAGCTTTTGTACTTTGGAAGTTATGCCCCAGATAAAAATCCAAAGTTAAAATTTACAAAGGGCAATAACTCTAAATAAGGTGGGAATAGAGTTACGGTTTTGTACAATGCACTTCTTGTTAATGTGGTCTATCTGTATATAAAGTTTGAAGTTACTAGCTTTTATACTTGGGAAGTTATGCCCCAGATAAAAATCCAAAGTTAAAATTTACAAAGGGCAATAACTTTAAATAAGGTGGGAATAGAGTTACGGTTTTGTACAATGCACTTCTTGTTAATGTGGTCTATCTGTATATAAAGTTTGAAGTTACTAGCTTTTATACTTGGGAAGTTATGCACCAGACAAAAAGCCAAAGTTAAAATTTAAAAAGGGAAATAATTCTAAGAAAGAGTGGGAATAGAATTATGGTTCTTGTACATTGCACTTTGCTCTATGGTGATCTAATTGTATATGAATTTTGAAGTTACTAGCTTTTGTACTTTGCAAATTATGCCCCAGATAAAAATCCAAAGTCAAAATTTACAAAAGACAATAACTCTAAATAAAGTGGGAATAGAGTTATGGTTTTTGTACAATGCACTTCTTGTTAATGTGGTCTATCTGTTCATGAAGTTTGAAGTTACTAGCTTTTATACTTGGGAAGTTATGCCCCAGACAAAAATACAAAGTAAAAATTTACTAAGGGAAATAATTCTAAACAAGAGGGCCATGATGGCCCTGAAGTCGCTCACCTGAGTCTTTTGACCAAACATGACCCATTTTCAATCTCTTTTGAGATATCATAACAAACATTCTACTAAGCTTTCATAATTATTGGACTGAATATTTGGCCTCTAGCATGAACACAAGCTTTTTCTAGAATTTCTCTCAGTGACCTCATTTTTAGCCAACCATAGCCAATTTTCCCATCGTAGATAATATCAAAACAAAGATCCTGACCACCTTTCATAAGTATTGGACAGAAAATGTGGCCTATAGACCATACACAGGGTTTTTCTAAGATTTGACCTACTGACTTAGTTTTTGACCCAACATGATCGATTTTCAAAGTTGTCTGAGATGTCATCAAGACAAACAATCTGACCAAGTTTCATGAGTTTTGAACTGAAAATGTGGCCTCTAGAGCATGAACAAGGTTTTCCTAAGATTTTACCAAGTGACATAGTTTTTGACCCAACATGAATCATTTTTTAACTCTTCCGAGATATCATCAAGTCAAACATTCTGAGCAACTTTCAAGAAATTTGGACTGAAAATGTGACCTCTAGATTGTACACAAGGTTTTTCTAAGATTTGACCTAGTGACCTAGTTTTTTGCCCGACATGGCCCATTTTCAAACTCGTCCGAGATAACATCAAGACAAACATTCTGACCAAATTTCAAGAGTATTGGACTGAAAATGTGGCCTCTAGATTGTGCACAAGGTCTTTTTAAGATTTGACTTAGTGACCTAGATTTTGGCCCAGCATGACCCATTTTCAAACTTGTCCGAGATATCATCAAGACAAACATTCTGACCAAGTTTCATGAGTATCTGACTGAAAATGTGGCTTCTAGAGCGTACACAAGGTTTTTCTCAGATTTGACCTAGTGACCTAGTTTTTGATCAGACATGACCCATTTTCAAACTCTCCCTAAATATCATTAAGGCAAACATTCTGACCAACTTTCAAGAGTTTTGGACTGAAAATGTGGCCTCTAGAGCATACACAAGGTTTTTCTAAGATTTGACCTAGTGACCTAGTTTTTGACCCAACATGAACCATTTTCGAATTCATCTGAGATATCATGAAGACAAGCATTCTGACCAACTTTCATGAGTATTGGACAGAAAATGTGGCCTCTAGAGCGTATACAAGGTTTTTCTAAGATTTGACCTAGTGACCTATAGTTTTTGACCCGACATGACCCATTTTCGAACTTGTCCAAATGTCATCAAGACAAACATTCTGATCAACTTTCAAGAGTTTTGGACAGAAAATGTGACCTCTAGAGCATACACAAAGTTTTTCTAAGATTTGACCTAGTGACCTAGTTTTTGACCGACATGACCCATTTTCAAACTTGTCAGAGATATCATCAAGACAAACATTCTGACCAATTTTCAAGAGTTTTGGACGGAAAATGTGGCCTCTAGAGCGTACACAAGGTTTTTCTAAGATTTGACTTGGTGACCTAGTTTTTGACCCGACATGACCCAATTTCAAACTCATCCGAGATATCATCAAGGCAAACATTCTGACCAACTTTCAGGAGTATTGGACAGAAAATGTTGCCTCTAGAGCGTATACAGGTTTTTCTAAGATTTGACTTAGTGACCTAGTTTTTGACCCGGCATGACCCATTTTCGAACTTGTCAGAGATATCATCGAGGCAAACATTCTGAGCAAGTTTCATGAGTATCGGACTGAAAATGTGGCCTCTAGAGCGTACACAAGGTAAAAAGTTGAAGACGGACGCCGGACACAACACAATCACAATAGCTCACCATGAGCACTTCGTGCTCAGGTGAGCTAAAAAATGTAGGAAAAGAGTTATGGTTCTTGTACAGTGGACTTCGCTTTATGGTGATCAAATTGTATTTGAAGTTTGAAGTTACTAGCTTTTGTACTTCGAAAGTTATGCCCCAGATAAAAAATCCAAAGTTAAAATTTACAAAGGGCAATAACTATAAAAATAGCGGGAATAGAGTTATGGTTCTTGTACACTGCACTTCTTGTTAATGTGGCCTATCTGTATATGAAGTTTGAAGTTACTAGCTTTTGTACTTTGGAAGTTATGCCCCAGACAAAAATCCAAAGTTAAAATTTACAAAGGGCAATAACCCCAAAAACAGTGGGAATAGAGCTATGGTTCTTGTACACTGCACTTCTCCTTAATGTGATCTATCTGTGTGTGAAGTTTGAAGTTACTAGCTTCTATACTTTCAAAGTTATGCCCCGGACAAAAATCCAAAGTTAAAAATTTACAAGGGGCAATAACTCTGAAAATACAGAAGACAGAGTTATGTTTCTTGTACATTGCACTTCTCCTTAATGTGATCTATCTGTATGTGAAGTTTGAAGTCACTAGCTTTTATACTTTGGAAGTTATGCCCCGGACAAGCTTTTCGTGACAGATGGACAGACAAGGTGACTCCAGTATACCCCCCCCAACTTCGTGGGGTGGGGGGGGTATAAAAAAGCACCTCCTTGGATCATGAGCAACACTTGCATAAAGTTTCAGGGTCCTAGGTCAAATGGCTTTTGAGTGAGAGCACGGAAACGAAAAAGTCCATAGACAGACTGATTGACAGATGGACAGAAAGACAGACAGACAGACAGACATGGTGAAACAAGTATACCCCCTTAACTTAGGCAGGGGCTATAAAAAGAAAAACAGTTTATAGAGCTGCACCATCTGCATCTTAAGCACTGATTTAAAGCATCTATGACAAGAGGCAACAACTTAACCCTGTACACAATACAAACTTTTAGGCTACCCATATTCGGAGCATTTGCTTATGAAAACTTAATTGTGGCTTAAACCATGAGAATTGTCACTGAAAGGCTAGAAAACTAGAAGAAGGAGAAAAAGATGGTTGCCAGCATTTTCTCCTGCTTTCCACAATGTTTTCAAAAGCCTCTTTCAGGGACAGTAAAACTTGTTATAATAATATATTTGCCATGCTCTGGCAAAAGGGGGCTTAATGCATCTCCGTGATCCATGCTACCAAGCCAGTCATAAGGTAATTATTTTGTCTAACAACCAACTGAATCACGAGGTACACTGGCTGTTTGACATGCAGAAAATTTACCATAAGCAAAAGGTTCTGGCCCAGGTCAGCCTGCGCAGGCTTTTTGCAGGTGAATTAAGCCCCCTTTTCATACAGCATGGCTCATATATTACAGCCAACATCAAATCTTTCTAACAAATTGACCCCTTTACCTGTAGTAGACGTAGGTGATTCCTTTTTATTCTGAGCTGTTGAAGGCCCTTTCTTCGGCTCCAGTGATTTCTTTCTGATCATTTTGGGGGCAGGTGACAGGGGTGGGGGCATTGTTTCAGTTTCATCCTCAGATTCAGAAGATTTAGGTGGCTCAAATAATTCTGTTACATTCTGAAACAATAAAACACAGAAGATCAAAAAAATAAAATAAATTTTACTTTTTTGGTAACAACTTAGAACTGGAACTTTAAGTCTATATTTTGCTCACGTGGTACAGAGTTTACCATTCTTAATGAATTTACAAGTCCTCAGGGTAGGTGGGGATTCATTTAAATACTATTTGAACGGGTTAAAGTGTAAGAGAAGCTGGAAAAGGAGTGGACATACAAAGAACAAGAGCTCCGCATGTGGGTGCCTGATAATTCAAAACTTGTCCAAGTTTGAAGCAAATATCTTCAGTAATAACAGAGTTATTACAAAGTGTCAGTTTTTGCATGACAAAGACATAAACAACAATGTGGAAGATGCCAGGGCTATGACAATACCTCATTGTTTTCTTTGAAAAAAGCCAAGCTAGAAATCATATCAGATAGACAGGCAGGCAAGAAGACAACCTGATTCCTTTATGACTATGTAAATATCTTCAGCAATGACAGATTTGCACACAATGATAAAGCAGATGATACAAAGTCTATAACAAAACATAACTAAGCCATACTCTGTTGCATCTCCATGATACATTATACCAAGCTAGTCATTACATAATCATGGCTTCCTTAACCCTTTCCCAAACAATCCCTGGTTTTTACGGCCCTGGGAAAGAAGTCTTTTGAAAACATTCTGGGAAAAGGAGAAAATGCTGGTTACCAGCATTTTCTCCTTTTCCCAAAATGTTTTCTATAGGCTTCTTTCTCAGGATCGATAAAAGCCGGGATTGTGTGGTAAAGAGTTAAAAGAATTTACAGACAACAAAATAAATGTGAGGCAAAACTTGAAATTCGATTTGGGAAGGGCAGAAAACATTGTGGGAAATGGAGACTATGCTGGTTACTAGCATTTTCTCCTTTTCCCAAAATATTTCAAAGGGACTCATCTACAGGGTTGTTAAAACTTGTGATTGCGGTAAAGGATTAAGAGATGCCACAGCTTCAGGGGAGTAAAATTCCACTCATCCGCTCGTATTGACGAGTAACATTTGGCTTCAGGCAAGTAGAAAAAATGCCAAGCTCGTCCTGTTGGAAGAGTACATTTTAAAACTATTGAATTCTAAATTTGTCAAGTAAAATTCAAATTACAGGTTATTTCACGGCAAACACAAAACAAAAGTAAAACTGAAATTCTACAGCGTCTCTTCGATCACGATACAGGATGTTTATGTTTATTACGCATGCGCATCTGTAAAGTGCTTGACAGGTTTTCTGTTCGCGGCGTCGGTTAAAGTAGTATACCTTATGATAGTGTCATAAGGACGAGTAACTTTTTCTACCCACTCGTCCTACAGGACAAGTAGACAACGAAAAAATTTTACACCCCTGAGCTTTTGAAAAATTTCTTCCTGAATTTATGTCTGTATTTGATTTTCTGTCAGCACTCGTAATTCCTGATGTAGTGTTGATTTTTTTGTCTGTAGAGCTACTTGAACAGCTTTCGTACATAGCCATTTAACAAAGATGCTTCTTTAGCCTTCTATTCATTTGATGTAGACACAAATTTTAATGTACAAAAGTAATTACCTGACTCCAGAGTTTCCTTAACTTAGCTTTATTATGACCACTTGGTGAAGTTTCTGCACTTTCCTTGTTTTGACTCTTCTTTATTGTGTCTGCTTTAAAATTTCTGTCAATGGAGTACAAATAAATACTTGAGCCATGTTCTGGCAAATGGGGAGTTCAGTGCATCTTCATGATGCATTATACCAAGCAAGTCATCACATATTTATGTATCAATAAAATCCCTTTTGTCTAAAACAACCAACTGAATTGAGGTAGAATGGTCCTCAGACATGCAGAAAATTTACCAAAAGCAAAAAGTTTTGGCACAGATCTGCCTGCATTGACAGTGCAGATTGACCTGTGTCAATACTTTTTGCAGATACATGAAACCCCTTTTTTCAAAGAGCTTTATAATCATCATTTCGGCTATTGCAGTATTATGGTATTATTTCTTAAAATCGTCAAAGATCAGCAGAATCATTTAATGATGGAGTTTGATCTCTTTTATTCATTTAAGGTATTATATGCATTTTTCATAGAACTAATTCTTTACCAGAGGACAAAACTCATCCTTCTTGAAAGCAATTGCAGACAACTGATTAAATTTAGCTCAAATCATGAGATTTGGGTCTGAAAGGGCAGAAAATGATGTTGGAAAAGGAGGAAATGCTTCTTTCTTGGATATCACGAGGTAAAAAATTTATGAAAGTGGAAAGTTTCGAATTATGTCAGCCTGCGCTGACTACGTAGGCTGACAAGGGTCGATACTTTTTGAAGGAGCATTAATACACCTTTTCACTGAGCATGACTCAAAAAGCTTGAGCCAACACTTATGAGCCACCATATGACCTATGCTGTTAAAACTGCATTAAGCTCCAATACAAATCAAACTGTAATGAGAGAGATTTCAAAACATGTCAAAGTTTTTGCTCCACTATCCAGACAACGGGCTTTGACAATACTGTGACGTTTTCTTTCGAAGGCACAACAGCAGTCAAATGGAAACATTTTGGGACTCAAATTGCAGACAATTTTCATTCATAGCATATAAAAATATGGATATCATTACGAGTCTGATAATATACTACAGTGAAATCTGTCAAAGTTCAAGCTGATTGCAAAAAAATTTATTGTAAAACTAAAACAACAGCTGTCAACAATTAGGCCCCCACATTGTTCCCATTTGGCAGCTAGTGGCCTTAAAGTTTATGCACAAAGTGCAATTCTAAACTTTTACGAGATATGCAGAACATCATCCTGATTGCTTGTCTTGGAATTTAGAGTCATGCTCTGGCAAAAGTGGGTTAAATGCATTGCCTTGATCCAATATACAAAGCAAGGCATTACATAGTTATGGATCAATAAAGTTCAATATGTCTAACAACACATTGAACCATTAGAAAGACTGGTCCATTGACATGAAAAGACTGACTGAGAGGAAAAAGTTGCCTTCTAGTTCAGCCTGTGCAGGGCTGACCTGGGTTGGTACTCTTTGCAAATGCATTAAGTCCCTTTTTCACAGAGCATAGCTCATATGAGTCATGCTCTGGCAAAAGGGGGCTTAATGAATCTCCATAATACATGATGCCAGGCAAGTCATCATATAATTATGGATCCATAATAGCCACTTTTTTAAACAACCGCATAATCATGAGCAGTGCTAGCTCTGGCCCAAGTAAAATAATGGCCAACAACTTTTTCTTGAAAAAAATAATAGACAAATTAAGCGCGTGAAGTTTGCTTTAAAAGAAAAGACATGCACAGTGAAGTGGATGAGGTTATCAACCTAAGCCTTTAAATCTAATTTGAACTTTCATATTGCTATTCACTGGTACCACTGCTAAATCCAATACTGTAAATGCAGTTAAATTTTGTCTTAGGTTATTATCTTTTTTAAATGACGATAGTTTTCGTTTAGGACGACCCATGTTGACGTATAAGTGAAGAATGATAAGATTTTAAGGGTTCAAGAACAAGATTTATTAGAATAATGTCAACATGTCAATTAAATTCAGTTATGCATTGTTGTTTTCTTTTTGTTCTCCGACATTTAAACAGCGCCGGTTTACGCTGTCAATGTAAACGAATTTATGATATCTAATTGGTTTCCTGTAGTCGCCATCGCCGTTTCTGGCGGTATTGAAATCCAAGGCATTCTATCACTGTGTCAAGTAAAACAGTCAATCAAAATTTAACGTGAAATAAATGAATAATCGCGTCTCCAATTAACGGCTTAGAAAACAACCGATAACATGACACGCGTTGTGGAATATACAAGCCAACTGTGACCTTTCCATTACCTAAGGTTGCGTCCGCCGGGGTGTGAAACAAGCGATTACCACATTTCTGGTGCAAATTAGCGCGTGATCCAGGCAAGTAAAGGGAATTTTACCCCACTTTTTTTGGGAATAAATTAATCGACAATTTTTATCGACAATTGGAAGAATTAATCGACAGCTGAATTAATTAATCGACAATTGTCGATAATGTCGATTGGCAGCGCGAGCACTGCATGAGGTAGATTGGTCCTTTGGCATACAGAAAATTGGCCAATGGACTGCGCAGGCTGACCTGGGCTGAAACTTTTTGCAGATGCATTAAGCCCCCTTTTCACAGAGCATGGCTCATATGTAAAAGATGACCATTATGCTTACCTCTCCACCCATCTACGTTTTCTTCCATTTATCTCTGCTTCGCCCAATGACTTCTCGGATGCTAACTTTTTCTCAACTGCCTATCACAACAAAACCAAATTTCATCATTCGCTTCCATAAAAGATTAGAATTGATATGATTTAGCCTGCATGTTTTAAACAATCTATTCTTGATCTACATTGTCTGCAAACAGCTTCTACCAGAATCCTTTATCCTGCTGAACTATCCTATCCGAAATGACCCTACGTAAAAAGCAAATTTTTTTGGAAAATATGTGGAAAAAGAATAAAAAGCTGATAATAAGCATTTTCTATTAACCAGATATTTCTCCTTTTCCCACAATAATGGGGGTCCTTCATTGCTAAGTGGAAAACTGTAGGAGTTGTAATCTGGATTCTCCCGGTTCTGTTCTCACCGGAAGCTCTGAATTTTTCATGAAAGTATCTTTCAGCACGCTAGCCTGGTACTGATGAAACCCAGATTATACATGAAAAAGTGAGCTGTCTGTGTGATATAACTGAAATACTGTTGAAAGCTGTATAAAACACCATTCAATCAATCAATCAATCAAATAATCTCACAAAACATTCTACTCATCCAAGAAAAACATAATCATTTGAACCACATTTATTTTGTCCTCTGCAAATTAGTAAAACTTTGTGTCTGGCAAACATTTAACTAGTCCAAGTTTGGTAAAACTAAATAACTCACTAAAGAAATTCTGATGTTTAACCATCTTTGAGAAAAAGAATGTTGAAAACAGTGTGGAAAAAGAAGAAAATACTGGTAACCAGCATTTTCTTCTTTTAACATAATGTTTTCTTCCCTTCCAAAAACAAATTTAAATTTTGAGTCATACTAATTAGAACTGCAATTGCCTTTCATTTGGATAAGTCTACAATTTTTTGTTATCCGGGAAATGGTTCAATACAAACCTCTAACAACAGTGGTTTTTTAAACTTTTTGAAGATTTTTTCCAGGTACTTCTTCATGACTCCCAGAAACTGACTGTATGTGTAGGACTGCAAGGTTTCATCCTGTATGTTCTCTGCTTGAACAATGGTCTTTAGTATTTTTTTTGTACGCTGTAATGAAAAATGATGACTCGATGTACAGTATCAAAGTGAGCTTTCTATCCCGATCAAACATTCTGAGCTCTTTTTAAAGGGAAGTTTGTTAGTTGGAAAGAAAGGCGACAAAACTTGAGCTGTCAACAGGCCAACGATACCCATCCCCAACATTGAATGCCTTGTAAACCTTTTACCAAATGACAAAATTTTACACAAGCCCGAATTGAAAGCTTTGGTAGATAATATAATTTTGACTCAAAAATAGAAATTAGCTATTAGAAGGGCAGAAAACATTGTGGTAAAAGCTATGACATAAGCTCTACTGACAATGTGGACACATCATGTAAACAAAAAATGTAAATTTTCAGCTTAAAATGGCTACTTTTCCCTTACTGTTAGTCCAAGTTTTTTTTTTCAAAATCAATAGGGCACAAGCTATTAATGATGAAAACAAACTGAGCAAGTTCAAGGAAAATCCAATAAAAAATGCAGACTTTATCATGTAAACAAGAAAAAGACTAACAGATGGATGGATGGATGGATGGATGGATGGATGGATGGATGGATGGATGGATGGATGAATGGATGGATGGACAGACAGACGAAAACCAAGCTATGACGTAAGCTTTGCTGGCTTTCAGCCAATAGTGCTAAAAATTAGAATTTGTTACTGGAAGGTAGAAGTATCATAGGATACGGCAAAAATTCTGTTTACCAGCACTTTCTCTTTTTCCAACAATGTTTTCATAAATCCTCTTCTTAAAGGACGTTTGAACTGGGGATTGTTTGGTAAAGGGACAACAAACCTTTTGTTCAGTATCTAAATTCCCTGGTTTCCATTCAGTATTCAATAGTAGTTTGGCTCTGTTAAATGCCCCGGCTCTACAACACGCCAGTACTGCCTGTAGAAAGGAAAAAAGCATGATGGCAATTGGCCCTAAAGCACTCGCCTGTGAAAAGCTATCTAGGATTCATAAAATTGAAGAGATCCTGGTGGCCATGATGTACCAGTGCACATATTGAGAATTAAGTTTTTTCTCAATATAACATGTGTGTGTTACATTAATTGGTATGAGTGCAGCCCCAACTTTTATGAATTTTTGATTGAAATTGAGACCTAAAGAGTGCACATAAGGTTTTTCTAAGATTTGTCCTGGTTGACTGCTTTTTGATCCCATGTAATTCATTTTCTGATCTGCCCAAGATATTATAACCACAAGTACTGTAACAAACTGTCATGAGAGTTGAGGAGTTGCTGGCAGAAAAATGAATTTTAAAATCAGGCAAAAACTGAACAAAAAATAGAGTGACCTGGCAACTTTTCAGCTAGTTTTGAAATTAATTTCTCTGTCAGCGTCTAACTCTTGACCTGACTGTACAATGACAGATTTTCCATCTTAACAATTATTTCCATACTTTTAAATGGTATGATTAAAATTTAAATTTCTTTATTTTAACATCTGCTTTGTTTACTTTTGGCAGCTATCATTACTTTTATTTCTGGTATGCTAAATAATGCAAACCCTGTTCTCCTTACAGCTGTAGTTTTGTCCATAGCATAGCACTTGCATACAACAAAATGAATGTGGCTCATACAATGTGTTTTTTTGTTTTTAAAGGCCCAATAGCTGCAAAAAGGTAAACAATGGGTTGCTGAAATGCATTTAGATTTAAATCATACCATTTAAAAGTATTTATTAAAAAAAAAAAATGTCCACACTTTTAAATGGTGTTATTTGAATTCAAATGCATTTTAGCCGCCCCCCCCCCCCTTGTTTACTTTTGGCTGCTATTGGGCCTTTAAGGAGAGAAAACATTTAATTTATCCTTTTCCGACTATCTTATTAAAAGCCATCATGAAAAGTTTTCTTTCCCAGGTTTTTAAAAACACAGGATTTTTTAAATTATTTGATCAAGGTTTTATCACTGTTAATCCTATACCTAGACTTCACTTGTCCAAACCCAAAGCATTTGCAGGTATGACAAATTTCATGTGGCTCAGATATTAAAAGTCCTCTATGACGCGGTAAAAAACATTGTGGGAAAAGGAGAAGATGCTGGTTACCAGCATTTTCTCTTTTTCCAACAATGTTTCTAAAAGTCTTCTTTTTCAAGATCGTTAAAAGTCAGATTGTGTGCTAAAGGGTTAAACTCAATTCTATTTACTGGCCATTATCTGTTTCTCTTGTATACATTACACAGTGCTCTGTGAAAAGGGGCTTTAATGCATCATCAAAAAGTATTGATTGATGTCAGCCTGCGCAATCCACACACTCAGGCTGACCTGTGTCGAAACTTTTTGCTCTTGGTCAGTTTTCTGCAAGTCCAAAAACTGTTCTACCTCATGATTCAGTATCTTTTTAGACAAAACAGGTTTTATGGATCCATAATCATGTGATGCCTTGCTTGATATATTGCATCACAGATGTGACGGAGGTGCATTAGGCCCCTTTTTGCCAGAGTATGGGGGCTTAGTGTATCTCCATGATGCATGATACTTAGCAAGTCATCAGATAATTATTCATCAATAAAGACCATTTTGTCTAACAAGACAGAAACATGAAGTAGCCTGGTCCCTTGACATGCAGGAAACTGACCAATAGCAAAAAGTTTCAGCCAATGTCAGTCTGCACGGATTGGGGAGCAGACCCGAATAAACTTTTTGCAGATGCATTAAGCCTCTTTTTTACACAGCATGGCTCTATTACATATTTTACTGAATTACTATAGTTTACCTCCGCTTTGACATCAGACAGTAAGTTCTCTCCTTCCTCTTTTACAGGTGTCTCCTGGAGGTCAACAAGTTTTTGGAAAGGTGAGACCATGTATTCTAGCGGGGTCTCCTCACTGCCTTCTTCAAACTGACAGGTGACATCTTCACCGTCCGCAAGTCGACACATAATCACCATAAACAACCATTTCTGTTTTAAAATCCCTTTAGCCGGAAATATGTCAGATTCTTTCAGGATACCAAACAAGCCTGGAAAACAAAACAAGAGGGCCATGATGGCCCTAAAGTCACTCACCTGAGTCTTTTGACCAAACATGACCCATTTTCAATCTCTTTCAAGATATTATGACAAACATTCTACCAAGTTTCATAATTATTGGACTGAAAATTTGGCCTCTAGCTTTTACACAAGCTTTTTTTTATAACTCTCCTCAGTGAGTGACTTACTTTTTAGCCAAACATAGCCCATTTTCCCATTTTAGATATTATCGAGACAAAGATTCTGACCACGTTTCATTAGTATTGGACAGAAAATGTGGCCTCTAGAGTGTACATAAGGCTTTTCCAAGATTTGACATGGCGACCTAGTTTTTAACCCAATGTGACCCTTTTTCAATTCCATCATATCGATCATCAAGAAAAACATTCTAATTTTCATAAGTATTGGACAGAAAATGTTGACTCTAGAGCTACACAAGCTACTGTATAAAGATTTGACCTGGTGACCTAGTTTTTGACCCAATGTGACCCATTTTCAAACTGATTCAAGAAATCATCAAGACAAACATTCTGACCAACTTTTGTGAGTATTGCACTGAAAATGTGGTCTCTGGAGTGTACACATGGTTTTTCTAAGATTTTACCTGTTGACCTACATTTAGTCTTTGACCCAACATGACCCATTTTCGAATTTGTCCGAGATATCATCAAGACAAACATTCTGACCATCTTTCACGAGTTTTGGACTGAAAATATGCCCTCTAGAGCATACACAAGGTTTTTCTATGATTTGACCTAGTAACCTAGTTTTTGACACATGTCCCATTTTCAAACTCGTCCAAGATATCATCAAGACAAATATTCTGACCAAGTTTCATGAGTACTGGACTGAAAATGTGGCCTACAGAGCGTACACAAGGTAAAAGTTGACGACGCACAATGGGCAACAAACAACGGACGACACACAACAGACGACAGACACAGCATCAGGGCTTTTTTTCCAAAAATTAGGAAGGGGCCTTAGCCTTTCATTTTGGGAAATTCAAGTGCGATTTTGGCCAAATTGGGAAAAATCAGACTGACTTTCAAGACACATCAATAAAACAAACTAATGGCAGTGTACATACATACAGTAAATAGAAGGTGCAGCAATTTAATTAACAAGTGAAACAAATTCAACCTTCAAACTTTAACTGCTTAAACTATGGCCAAATATCTCACAGCATTTGCACATATAGGCTTAGAGCCCTTTTTAACACTACTGTGGTACACCCATGGGTGCCGGAGTTAAGATTTTAGAAGAACTGCTTTTCGGCCATCATATGATACTAGGGAATCATTATCTGTGGGAGTTACAAGGCTAGGCTTGGATATTATGTCTGGAGATGTAGAGTTTGCATCATGTGCAGTGATAATAATTGTCTAGTCTTCAGACAAAGGGAGATCGGCGATGCCCAACAGAACCGGCACTTTAGATTGAGACTAAATATGCGGAGATTTGATTACCTGTAGATCGATCAGCAAAGAATTCGAACGTTTCACGCCGAAAGTAAAAAGGCTATGCTGGCCTTTACCATCTGCAGCCCTTTTATTTAACAAACTTTTTGTAATGTTTCCCCGTTCTTGACATGTTTTGCTTGGATACAGTGTGTTTGTTTTTTTTTTTTGAGTACGTTGACTGCGACCCAGTACGAATGTGTTCCACAGTATTAAGAAAACTTCTTTTGTCAGCTGTAAGTTTTTACTAAAGACAAACAATTATATAACATGTCAAAGGATTTAAAATTGAATGATAGGGAAATGACAACCGCGTTCAGTCTATGTGCGTTGTTATAATGCGCAAAAAATAACTCGGTTCGGTTAAGAGTGCCTCCATTAAACAAACCAAATGGCGCCAAGAAAACGCAACATTTCGGCCGTACTGCAGCGCAGTCAGCTGAGTCAAAAAAAAAAAAAAAAACCTGCTTTTGGTTTCAATCACCGCTAAATAACGAGTTTTGTGTCTGGTCATTTGAGATAGCTTTTGAGAAATTGGTATTTTAACTTATTAGGAATTTCAGCATCGTATTATGAGAAATTTTTCCAACAAAATTGGGAAATCCTTTCAGCAAAATTGGGAAATCTTCGGCCACAATTGGGAAAAAATGATGCTTTTTGCAATCGGGAAGTCACCGAATATCGGCCTCAATTATAGAAGGAAAAAAAGCCCTGAGCATGATCACAAAAGCTCACGTTGAGCTGATAAATCATGAAATGTATGTCTTTAACTCTTTTACTACACAATCCTCAGCTTTAACGAACCTGTCAGGCTGACAAAGAAGGCTTTTAAAAACATTGTGGGAAAAGGAGAAAATGCTAGTAACCTGCATTTTCTCCTTTTCTTTCTATGTTTTCTACAGTATCAAAGACAGACTATGATATCATCCTTTTAGCAGCACTTCATGTCATCTGTGAATGCTTTCAATTCAGTCCAGGCCAAAATTTCATGGTTTAGTACAGAGTTAACCCTTTATCAAACGACAAGGGCTTAGAATAGGCCAAATTGAAAGCTTTGCAAATTTGTACCAAAAAACAACTGACTTAAAAATAGAAATTCGCTTTTGGATGGGAAGAAAACATTGTGTGAAAATACTGGTTACCATCATTTTCCCCTTTTCCCACAATGTTTTCAAACCACTTCTGTGAGTCTCTAAAACAAAGGATTGTCTGGTATAGGTTTCATGCTTTACCAGACTTGGAGCTACAGGTTTCATTGAGCAAATTAGTTTTTCCCAATTAATTGTTATGATCAATCAATTTTCTGTGATTTTCAAGTAAGGCCACAACAATATATATATATGTGTGGTTCCGTTAACTTGAGCCTGCGTAATTTTTATGCCTGACCCTAAACATTTCTTTCACCTGTTTACCATTTAATATTTTATTACAGCCTAATGTTATTGTCGTCCTTGGAAATATTCAGAAAATTTCATGTCTTTTTACCTCTAGTAATCGCCCCAAGGTGTGTTTGAAAAAAAAAAATATTTAATGAAATAAAATAATTATTATAATCTACTTCATGTTGGGTACGTTTTGATTTCACTTTGGTACATTTTGACTACACTTGGGTACGTATTGACTTAGGTACATTTTAGTCTGGATACGTTTTTGAGTGTAAAGTTTGTAAACCTTTTTTTCTGAGCTGTTGCCTCGGGTAATAGAATATGGTTTTGCATGTGGGAAAGATTTCTCCTCCAAAAATTTATTTGAGGACGATTTCTCTAAAGATATCGCCATCTGGGGACGATTTTTTTTTTTAAATTTCGGCCCTATACGGTTTGGGGTGATTTCTTCAGGGGACGATTTCTCCTAAAGCCTTGTAGGAAAGTTTTATTGGGGTCGAAACTTCTGGAAATTCCATTCTTCGATTACCTTGTAAAACATCTTTATCTCCTTCCGATATTTGACTGTGACTGTTAAACTCATTCCAGTCCCTGTAAAGGAAGTAATCTATAACCCACTGTAACACAGTGACAGTCGAGTCCGAAGTGCCCGCCATTATTTGTGACTATGGTCTGCTTGTTTGCAATCAAAACCATGACTGTATTACGAGTGTAAGGATGAATAAACACAGTTGTAATTATTACAAGAAAAATGGCAAGAAAAAATTAAAGTTCACAAAATTACGTCACTATTACAGCATAATCTTTATTTCGTCAGATCAAGCTATATCCCAATGCTGTTAATGCACTTACTAAATTATCGAATTCTAAAAAAAAATCGAAATCTGAAGAGCAATATTTATTATTCATTGTCTGTTTTATCTTTTATCAATGTAGTCAATGCAGTAATGTCTTATTGATGTCCGAATTTTAGCTACGAAATATTTCTCGAAAATACAAAAGCTTGAAGCATTCACAAGTGTCTTTTTTTTTTTAATACGATTACAGACAACGGGTAACAAAATAATAAATGAACGACGTCTCCTAATCAAGTAAACCTTCATTCAATCATTACTGATAGCCATACCTCGGGTGATGGGAGCCATCAAGTTAGATGTAGGTACATCCGAATTGTGACCAGTGTACCGATAGCTTTTCAATCTGCGCATCAGAGGGTTACGTTCGATACGATGGTACCAGTTTACATCGGACAATTTGCTAAGAGTCTGGAATTTCGGGACGAGCATTCTCACGCTACGTGACAGTGCCTTTCTTGTTTTTAACTCTTTACCAGAAGACAAAATTATAGACTCATAGATTTGGAAAGCATCTGTAAAGGACGGAATTAAATGTGGCTATAAGAACGGAATTTGCTCTTGAAAAGACCGAAAACATTGTGGGAAAGGGAGAAAATGCTGGTCATCAGCATTTTTTAACGAAGTTTTTAACAACCTGCTTTCCAAGGGTCGTCAAAGCTCAGAGTTTTTTGGTAGGGTTAACAAATAATGTTCAGGTACTTGTAGATATATAGAACAAGTACGGCCATTTTCTGATGATTTATAAAAAAAACTTATCTACCAGGTTGAAAAAATTCAATTATAACTTTAGTTTAAAATTTATTAATAACCACTTAAGTCTAGCATATGTTAGGGGTCATTTTGTATCATATCCGGTGGGTATCGGTTGCAATGTCACGAGTTTTGTCCGCAGATAGGTCCTTAGGGGCCGCAGAATAAACATAATACCTTTCAAGGGAGACTCTAGTAACTTTTGATTTGGGTTACAGGTATAATACTATATTGTGGCAATTTTTCTTTCCATAATTTAGCCTTTGATACCGGGTACTTTTACTGCAAATACGGCGGATTAAATGGCTATAGAGGTAAGTTTTACAGATCGTTCTCAATAAAGGTAGAAAGGAACTGTTCGGGAGTGATTTTGACAAGGGGTCGTCTCAAAAGGGACATGAGCTGTTTTGCTCTCACTCCCAAAAATTGCAACCTGTCGAATCGAATTTCGCATAAACCGTAGGATGGAACCTTTCTTTCCGTAGACACAGCGGTTACCAGTTCAATCAGCTTTCACCTCTAAAACTTTTTATTCAACCTCATCTGAAGAAGACTAGAATTTATATATGCTCTTCAGAGAGGGAAGGGTCTATAAATTTTAACTGACCAATAAAGGATCAAGTGCATATATATGTATTACACATGCGCTTTAAATTATACCTTCTGCACTGACATTTATAAAGCCTCACAACAATGAGACTTTTACGATGCTTCATTTCATATTTGGACATTTGTTGTGCACCGTACTGTCTAAAGTGCATAGTGAATTTTACGGTAGAAATCTACAGCGCTATGCTGACTGTTTCGTCGGTTTGATCCTTACTGCAGCGAAGTACAGTTAATTTCCAGTGACACTCATGATCAAGGACAAAATATTAACTATTTCAAGACCTACAGCACATATGTGGAAGTCGTTTATAGCCTACAAATCTTAAAAAAAAAACTAACGCCATTGATGTGTCTGTATGATGAATTAAACTATTTTTTCTTATGCTTAGCGTTGAAATTAAAAATATTTGTATTTAAAATGAAGGATTATTGAATATGCAAGCAAATGGTATGTTCTAATTTTAGTCTTGTTTTTAAAAATATGAGAATATGAGAGTTTAAACTCCTATTGGTCGTTTACTGCTCTCGGCATTGTAAAAATAAACGTCACGACGGACTTCTTGCTTCATGAATTGTACATTGTCCTGAATATTGATAGCCATTGTTCTCACACTTCCACGCTTTCCGACATTTTTCCGTATATGATCTTCATGACTAATATCTTGCTGCATATTCTTTACGGTCCTGACTACTGATGATCATTCTTCGTAAACTTCGCTCGGCATATTCCGTGGATGATCGTCATGATCAACCTCGTACATGATATGAACAGTGTTTCGTCATCTACTCTGCACTTTCCGGTAGTGATCATCATGACCCCCTTCAGATTCTGTGACTTGATCTTCACTGTGCGGTATTGCCGACGGGCAAAGTGAACTCTGAGAGCACTAAATAAACCATTTCAGTGCCATATGCGAAATCATGGGGTTTTGCGGACGGCTTAGATCAAGATCAGACTGCACAGTAAGTTGCTGTCTAATGTTAGATATATACTTCCCGCCTTTTAAGTCATGCCTCTAGCATAAAAATCTTCTTGAGCTGCAGTGAATTGTGTGATTCTCAGGCTTCGAAAGTGGTCGTTTGACGCTGAAAGAGATTATGGACATTTTTAATTAGGAAAGACAGTCAAAATATTGCAATTGCATTGTTCCAGATTATAGTAAAAAGTTAGCTGAAAGTGTGGATCAAAGATCAGGTTACACGCCCTGTGCAGTCTTATCTTAATCCAAGCAGTCTACAAAAAGTGAAGTTTTGCTTAGCCTTGTGATATTTAACTCTTACCACACGACTAAACTTTAAACTGGTCCAAATGGAAAGTACATGTATTTGCAGACGTCAAACTTCTTGATGAAACGATGCTTTAATGGTGATAGTTTTCTTGGAAAGGAAAGAAAACATTGAGCATAACATGGTTACTAGCCTTTCGTCAATTTCCCTCAATGTTTTCGAGAGCCTTTTCTGTCAGGTTCGTTAAAACTCGGGATTGTGTGGTAAAGATTTAGATAAGATATTAACAATTTAATTACTCGTGTACCCCGTGTCCGCTAATATTCGCTTTGATTTTTTTTAATTGCAAAGTATAGACCAAGATCAGTATGCCCTGAACGTGCAGGCTGATCTTGAATGAGTACCGTTGGGCTTGTTTGTGATTGATGTTCTGATCAGAACGACCTTGACATTATAGCAATGTAAAATATAGGTCTTGGTTACTGAACTGAATTTGGCCGTTTATCGATTTGGCGCCATCTGGTTTGGCTGCTAAACACAACTTAACGTGCTTTTGCTTACAGTCAAAAACAAAATAAGACTGCATAGAACGTGCATAGAGCGATCACCCGTGGATGTATTTGCTCATAAATATTCTTTAATGCTTTTAAAACATTTTAAAGTACTTGAAATCGCTATATCTGCTCAACAGTACTTTGATTTATCATGTTCATGAACTAGTTGTCAACCCATTCGAGATAAAGAACACACTTTTACTGTATCATTGAGGATACCTATAACTCTTTCCATACTATAAACGACACCGGAAGCTTTTGTGGACAGTGCAGATCAAGATCAGACTGCACAGAACGTGCAGTCTGAGCTCTGATCTGCACTGTCCACTGCTATATTCTAGATTATGACCGAACTGTCTCTTGATCTTGAAGTGGAACTGTATTTGTAGCCTTTGAGAAAATGCAATTTACTTATTGGATAATGAAAGAGTTAACACTTTTCCAAATAGTCCTATGGTTAAATGACCCTGAAGAGGAATGGTAACCAGCTTCTACTACTTTTTTCCTCAACGTTTTGTACTCTTTCAAAAGGCTAGTTCAGCTGTTTAAGCAACAATAAAGCTGTCATCTGCGAATGCTTTCGATACCTAAGAGTTTAAATTTCTTCTTCTGAGAAAAAAGGATAAATACTGTTTGTTGTGATGTAAGATAAAGATAGTAACTCACTGATTGAACTTGTAAATTGATAATTAATCCCTTACCCTTAAAAGTTTGGATCAGACTTTAGATGCTTTTGCGGACAGTGAAGATCAAGATCAGACTGCACAGAATGTGCAGTCTGATCTTGGATCTACACTGGCCCCCTCCTGTATTTCGTATTTTGGCCACAACAAACCTTGAACTAACAATATTTAGGCTACTTTTCCCATACTGAAAGGGTCCATTTCATTTATCCACCGCTCTAAGGGTTCATCTGCCGAAGAAAATTAAATGAGCCATGCTCTGTGAAAAGAGAGTTTAATTATGCATTTGAAAAAATTATAGACCCAGGTCAGCCTTGCATCCACCCAGGCTGACCTTGGTCGAAAGGTTTTGCTATTCGTCAATTTTCTGCATGTTCAAGGACCAGCGTATCCCATGATTCAATCGGTTGATAGACAAAATGGATTTTATGGGTCCCTAATTATATGATGACTTGCTTCGTACAATGCATTACGGAAATGTATTAACCCCACCTCCTTGCCAGAGTATGGATCAAATGAAAATTCCGAGCCATTAGTGAAAACCCAGCTGTTGCGATTTTATAGATTTTTTTTTATTTTCAACGTAAAAATCTCATCGTATCGAACAATGTTAAACAAAGATTAGATTACACGTTATGTACTATCTGATCTGACCTACTCTGTCTGCAAAGACTTATTTAGTGACGCTTAACAGCCCAAGTCGGATTAATTTGCCATGAATGAATCTATTTAGGCTCCGCCTTTCATAGAAACAGGTTTTGTTCCCACACCATTGTGTCCAACAAACGACTGGATTATGAGGTAGCATAGTCCTTGCACGTGCAGACAATTAAAAAATAGCAAAAGGTTTCGACCCGTGTCAGCCTGCGCGGACTGCGCAGGCTTCCATTGGTTGATACTTTCTGCAGATACATTAAGCCCCCTTTTCACAGAGCATGGCTTATTTATATTGGAAAGGGTAGTTCAATGACCATTGATTAGACTGAACGTTCTTTGTCGTCTGATCTTATTCAACAATCTCGGCAAAAACAATAAAATTTCATTTTGACGGGCTAAGGGCAAACAGGCTGATTTATGTCACTTATGATGTATGGCTGTATGACTAGTGTATATGAAATTTCGACCTTCACATAGTGTGGTCCGACTTGTAAAGATCCTGAGAAAGAAAACTTTTGAAAACATTGTGGGAAATGGAGAAAATGCTGGAAACCAGCATTTTTTTCCCCCCAACAATGTTTTCTACGTTTCCCGAAACAAATGTCTATTTTTGAGTCACATTTAATCCGTCGTCTGCAAAAGCTTTCAACTTGGACTGGTCTAAAATTTTATCGTTTGGTAAAGAGTTAAACCCATTTCAGCCTGAAAGAAATGGTTTTCTCTTTCAAATCAGAAGAGTTTTCCATTGCCCAACGTTAATGATAATGATGATAATTCTCTCTTTTTTAACGTTGATAACTTAAAATGTGACAGTACACGAGGCCGGTTCACGGAATTAACTCATTACAACACAATCCCGTGTTTCAATAGCGACCTTGAGGAGGAAGGCTTTTTGAAAACATTCTTCAAGAAAGAAGAAAAATTGTTGGTAACCAGCATTTTCTTCTGTTCGTACAATGTTTTCTTTCCTTTTCATAGACAATTTCCTCCATCTAAGCCACATTTAATTTGTCGTCTGCAAATTATCTCTATCTCGAAAAGCCAACTATTTTGACGGTTAGTAAAGAGGGTTTTCAGGCTGGAAGTTGAAGGTCGTTTTGACGAGTGAATGTCGCTTCATTTATCAGCTGTCGTAACTTAGGATTTTGTGTATTTCTTCAGTGTTTAAATCTATTTGTTTATTTCTAAACGCAGATTATATCATGAAATATAGGAGTACACGTGGTGGAGTGACGGACCAGTCATTTGAACAGGCTTTATTCTCGGGATATGCCGGTGATGGCGGCATTCTTCTTCCGGATATAATACCGAAGATCAACCGAGAAACACTCCAAGCGTGGACAAAACTGAATTTTACCGGACTGGCTAAAGAAATTTTGGCTATATACATTCCAGAAAGTGAAATTCCGAGAAATGATTTAAGTGGTACGTGTTTTCTTTATAGCACTCGCTTTTTGACTCCTACCGAACCAAATTTACCTTCAGCTGCTTTCACTAACTGTAGATCAAGACCTGTTTGCACAGAACGTGCTCTCTGATCTTGGATCTACGCTGTGCATTTTACAGAATGAAGCAAAGCAGGTCAGCATCTGTCTTCACCAACCATTCTAAATTGCGTTCAAGTCTTAATCCCAAAGATTTTCTTATTTTCAAAAGTTACGCAATTATGGCTTATATATTTATACCTTTAGATTTTCTAACTAAGGCACATAATTATCTGATACGTCGCTATAAACTATGGATTTTAAAGTAACAATAATGCCAAATGTAAACAAAGCAGGTGTTTAATTGCATTTGAATTTATATCATACCATTAAAAAATATGGAAATTATTGTGAAGATGACAATCTGTCATTGTACGGTCGGTCCAAGTATTAGTCGCTGGCAGAGAAATTAATTTCAAAACTAGGTTAAAACCTGTCAAGTAGCTGTGTCTTTTGTTTACTTTTTGCCTGATGTTAAAATTCTTTTTTCTGCCAGCGACTAATATATGACCCGACCACACGATAACAGACTGTTATCTCCACAATAGTTTCCATACTTTTAAATGGTATTATTTGAATTTAAATGTATCATTACACCTGCTTTGATATTTTGGCCTTTACTGGGCCTTTAATGGTTATACAGATATCTCACTTCCGTACAATGCTCTATGTCATCCGTTGTCTGTTCATGCCATATTCTTCGAAGGTTTGACCTGTCTGCTATGACGCATCACTATGCCGTACAGGATAAATATTAATACGCGATGCGTAAACAAAAATACTCTGCCACTAAAAAAGTAGCAAGCGAAAAATGGCTATTAACAATATAAGTATGTGGTGAAATTAAGCCTATTTATCGCTCTAAATTTCCTAGTAATATGACTTAGTATGCCAATAAACGATCATTTCACCATGGTTGATGTAAGCCAGCAAGCCGGGCTAGTGCCGGTTGATGAGGTGACGGTGGTTCACCTGCTTCTGTTTGATGGGTTAGGATTTTTGTCCTGTTTTTTCCCTTTTGTTTTTGCGGGCATAGTATTAATCACCATTGACTTTTCGAGAGCACAGCAAAGAAACAACTGATGAATAAATGTGTATTTATACAGTTTGTTTTCATAGATAGTGCAAACGATTGTTATAAACAGTCACGCAGTCAGCGTGGTGTGAGCGCCTTGCGAACACTGTGAACTCCCAGTGCACGCAGTGTGAGCACCGTGAATGCGCAGTGCACGCAGTGGAAGCGCATTGAAAGCGCAGAGAATCGCATAGAAGAATTCCGTAGGAACGCAATAACACGCCATGGGCGCTCCGTAGCAACGCCTTGGTCGCGGTGAAAACGCCGTGATATACCCATCTTAGCGAAAAATATCTGTTTTTCCCTGCGTTCTCATTGCGCTCTGGGAAATTAAACAACGTCGTGCCAACGCAGTGGAAACGCCGTATAGTGTGACAGGGGCTTAAATGACTGATAACTAGGTTACATGCTAGCTAATCAAGGCTAGATGAATCGTACTAGGTAGTGTTTTATTGAGTAAACGTTAATTTTATTTTGAAATTCGAAGTAACGGTTGTCATTTTGAAAAGTAGTCTGGCTCTGAACCCAGAATGCCCATATCAGATAGGTTTGAATTTAAAAAATGCCACCTAGCGCAGGATAATGCTATGTCGTCTGACATAGCCTACCGATTCGATATGTTACGATGGTAGATCTTTATCGCATATTCATATTTCTTATGTGAGTTTTTTCTTATTTTACTTATCAATAATTTTTTGATAGTAAATGCGGTATATTTCGATTCAAAACTCTTTTTGACGAAAAATATCTCAAATTATTGGACAGTGTAGATCCAAGATCAGACTGCACATTCTGTGCGGTCTGATCTTGATATACTCTGTCTACAAAACGCACTGAGTCGCGCTTATCAACCCATGAATCCATGACAAACGATTAGATTATTTTGAATGTTTCAGGGATAGTAGACCGAGCTTTCAGAACTTTCACAACACCAGAAATTGCACCTATAAAGAGGTTGAAAGACGGAATAAACATACTGGAACTGTTTCATGGCCGAACCTGGGCCTTCAAGGATGTGGCGTTGTCGTGCGTTGGTCAGCTGTATGAATATTTCTCGGAGAGAAGAAAAATACATCACACAATAGTGGTCGGTATGTACATGTGTCAATATCGGTATCTTTTGCCTCTTTGAGTGACGAATTAATGAGATCAGTCTTTTCAGTTTGAAAAGAAGATCAAAATGTAGTTATTTCAAGGTTGTTTTAGCCAGTATATGTAGCGGAAAATGTATGCAAAATGACTTTGAATACGCAATAAAGGGTATTTCACGTTTACTGAATTTTTAGATTTAATCGTTCAGCGATTAAAAGCTTGGGTAGGTTCTCCATAGCCAAGTCACGGTTTCACTTTTGAAGAAATTCGAAAGATTCCAAAGAAACTTACAACTTAGGACCTGAAAATATACACTGACTGGTACCAAACATTACAAAGAAATCAAGACTAAAAAAGATTAAACTGGATCTTACTTTTTGTCTATTTCTAAGGAACTTCCGGTGACACTGGAAGTGCCGCCATTGAAGCAGTTCGCGGTCTCAAATGGGTGGATATTATTGTGTTGTTACCAAAGGGAAGATGTTCCAAAATACAAGAGCTACAGATGACCACAGTGATAGAAGATAATGTTCATGTGTTCAGAGGTAGGTCCGTCTGTTTGTCTGTCATATGCCTACGTGTCTATCTGGTTGACTGTCCGCCGACCCACCTCTGTCTCTCTGTCTCTATCCGTCTCTCTGTCTCTGTCTCTCTCTCTCTCTCGTACGCGCTCTTCATCTCTCTTATTTTTGAGCATGTAAAGTTGTTTCCACCAAATACCCCTAAATTTAATGGGGATCTTAGTTTTGGAAATTTCAGTTGGGTTACAGATTAAAGAAACAAAGAGTTTGTTAATGTTTACCACAAGACAAAATTTCAGTCTTTTCCATAGCGCATTTAATGACGAGAAAAGGCGGAAAGCTGAGTACTAGCATTTACCATTTTTTCCTACAATGTACAATGTATTCACCTGCCTTTTTTTCAGCATCGTGAAACATGGGGTTGTTTGCTCAATGATAAAACCAGGGTGCACTATGCAGTATTGGAATTTTGTTGTTTAAGGATTACGATCCCTAACTCATCCGTAAATATCGTGTAACATCGACGTTTTCGTAAAGGCTATTCGGCACATCTCGGCAGCTTCCGTATTTTAATATGAGAGTTAGGGGCCGTAGACTCACTAACTCATCGGTAAATATCGTGTAACATCGACGTTTTCGTACAGGCTATTCGGCCAATCTCGGCAGCTTCCGTCTTTTAATATGAGAGTTAGGGACCGTAGACCTTAAATATTTTTTCTGTGACATAACATGGTTTGTTTAGCTCTGGATTTTGCCAACGATTACTTCTGTTTGCAGTCGACGGCACATCAGACGACCTTGACCTTGCCATAAAGCCCTGTTTTATGGACAAAGAATTTCGAGACAAGTACAGGCTGACCAGCATAAACTCCATCAACTGGGCCAGAATTATGGTCCAAATTGTCCACTATTTCTATTCCTACTTACGGGTAAACTTTTGTTTGCATATTAACTCCTAAAGTGTCGAATAAACCCGACAGACATTTATAGTCTTAATGTAAGACCAAAATAATTGCAGTTTAAAGGTTGCTTTTGTCCAGGATGTCAGCACAGTAGACAGTGTAGATCAAAGATCAGGCACCACATTGTCTGCAGTTTAATCTTGATCTACAATGGCAACAAAACCAACTAAAAATGTGAAAATTCAATTTCAGAGGGTTAACTCTTTACCAGACGACAAAATTTCAGACTGGTTCAAATGGAAAACATTTTACAGGCGACAAATAAAATGGGGATAACATGTTCATTGTTGTTTATCCTTCAAAGGCTAGACAATATAGTTGATAAAGAACAAATTGCTGGTTACCACCATTTTCTTCTTGTCCCACGATGTTTTCAATGCTCTTTTTTCCACAGGGTCGTTTAAACATGAAATTATTTGGTTAAGGGTTAACTCTTTCGGTTCCGCAGAAACACATTGTGATTTCAGCTACTTCGAGATCTTTAATGGGATGAATATCGTTTTAGTCCTGGTTCAGTATAAGGCCTAACAAAAAATATCTGCGTTTAGGGTTTCGTTCCGAGATGCTGAAGGTAGGGTAGGTAGGTATTTTTTTCCATAAACTTTTTACATGGAACATGTACCGAAATCACACCCTATTGATTTTTTTCATAAAAAGTTTAGGGTCGGCAGCATTTTCTAGGTAGGATCGGGAAACCCTAAACACAGATATTTTTTTGATAGGCCTAAGGTAACGGACGATGTAGGTCCAAGGTCAGACTGCAAAAGCTAATGTTAGTCACAATTAGTTAAGAGTAAGTTAATAATTCTTATTTACATAATCTTCCCACAGATGTGTCCGGACTGCGATAAAAATGTTCAGATTGTTGTTCCCACAGGGGCTTGTGGCAACGTTACTTGTGAGTAAACTCTTTATATTTAATAACTGAAAAAAAAAAAAGATATTACCCACCACTTTAATTTTTGGTGGTTGTCGTAAATTGTGGGAATAAAAAGTTAAATTTTGAAGTGGGCTTTTGCCTAGCTTTTTGAGGCGGTTAATACTCTTGAAGAGTCATCATAGAGAAATGCATGTAGGGATCGGTATTTACTGTCGGTGTCCGTGGTTGTGAGGTAGAGCGTCGGCCACGTAACTATAAGGTACGATACCCGGGAGCGGGTGTCAACTTTGAGATTATTCATTGGCCCACACATTCAGCGCGAGTTCAGCCAGTTAGTCGGTTGGTCGATCAGCCAGTAGGAAATACAAACCTGTCTTAGACAAACAATTATGGGAAGATTAACCTTTATACTTCTAAATAAGTTAAATGAAACTTTCAAGCCGTGAGTAAAAACCCGAATAATGTTATTTCAAACTTAGTTTTTGGAGGAAAAATATCTCTATCGGACAGTGTAGATCAAAGATCACACTGAGCGTTCTCTGCAGTCTGATCTTGGTCTACACTGTCTGCTGTTGAAGGTCAGTGAGTCGCGCTTAGCAGCTAAAGGTTTAAGTTGTGGTTGCTAAAGGCAAGAGGGTTCCTGATACAGTTTAGATATTACGGCCATGAATTTTGGAGCAACTTTCCTGTACCCACTTAATGTAGATTTGTTGCTACAAAATAGAGGTGTCCACTTACAGAGGTTTGACTTTATAATTTGTCCCTTTTCCAACATTCTATGCTCATGTCCTACCAGAACTATTCCATAGACTTGAGCTAGTGCACCTGTTCTCCAAGGCCCGTATTCACCAACAATTCTTAATCCATATCCTGCTAAATAACTAACACGAATCTTTCAAGTAAGTAGTAAAAACCCAAATGTTGCTACTTCAAAGTTATTTCTAGGTGAAGAAATATGTCTGTAGCGGACAGTGCAGATCCAAAATCAGACTGCATGTTCTGTGGAGTCTGATCTTGATCTACACTGTCCGCAAAAGGTCAGTGACTCGCGCTTAGCAGCCTATGGGTTAATATAACACTATAAGTGTCATTCTTAAGAATTTTCTAAATTTGAAAGTAACACAATTTCTATTTTGCTAAGCCAAATGGTCCAGCCGATCAGAAATTACGCTGCTTTCTAAATTTAGACTTAGACTAGAGAATGAAATTGATAAAGTTTGGTGAATATGTCACCAGGGTAGATGGAACACACGAAATCGTAGGGCAAGGTGTTGTGGCGAAAAAAATTTGAAAATATATTGTTACACAAAGCAAATTACCGTTCGGATTTTTTCACCAAATCTTGTATTCCTCGGCTACCGTTCAGATCTTTTCACTACATCTTGTATTCCTCGGCTACCGTTCAGATTTTTTCACTACATCTTGTATTCCTCGGCTATCGTTCAGATCTTTTCACTACATCTTGTATTCCTCGGCTACCGTTCAGATCTTTTCACTACATCTTGTATTCCTCAGCTGTCGTTCAGATCTTTTCACTAAATCTTGTATTCCTTGGCTATCGTTCAGATATTTTCACTAAATCTTGTATTCCTCGGCTATTGTTCAAATCTTTTCACTAAATCCTCGGCTATCGTTCAGATCTTTTCACTAAATCTTGTATTCCTTGGCTATCGTTCAGATCTTTCCAGTAAATCTTGTATTCCACAGCTGGTTGTGTTGCCTGGACGATGGGTTTACCTATAGAACTTGTGTGTGCGGTCACGTGTAATGACATTGTGTCCCGGACTTTATTGACTGGAGATTTCAGTGTGTTCCCCGAAGTCATTCCGACATTAGCTCCGGCCATGGATATACAGGTATTATGTAAACACTTCGAGTGCTAGGCTAAACGTATGTTGCTTTTTCGGACAGTGTAAATTAAAAATTCAGAGCAAACTGCACAGAGTGTGCAGTCTGATACTTGGTCTACATTGTCCGTGACTTTGTAACATATTCTGGCCAAAATAACATTAAGATTACAAAATTTAGACTGTTTTTTGTTTTTTTTGTTTTTTCTTTCAATGAAAAAGTTTAACTTCTTTTATTGAGCGCTGTAAGGGTTTAAGAATTTTGGAGGTTAGATAAACTTATCTAGGTGTGAAAGATAGCTTGACCTACCCTTTATAGTTGTAAAAGCAGGTTGACTCACTCTTTCGAGGTGTGGAAAGTCATTTTGTCTCAACTTTCTTGCTATTCTAGATATTACCTTGACAATCTCACTATCTAAATATTTGGTTGCTTGACTATCTCACTTTCTAGATACTTTGGCGACCTTGACTTTCTCACTTTCGAGATATTTAGATGACCTTGACTATCTCACCTTCTAGAGATTTGGGTGACCTTGGCTATCTCACTTTCTCTTTAAGATACCATACAATATGGAGAGATTGTGGTACTTGTTCAGTAACGGTAATGTCGAGAGAGTCAGAGAAATGATGGCGGAATTTGAAAAGAAAGGCAAAATACAGGTTCCAAACGAGTTAGCTAACAAGGTAAGTTATTGAGAACAAAAAGACGGTTAAACAGACAAAGAAAAAACAAACATACAGTTGAAAAGAAGAGTCTTAGTTACAGATGGGAAAGAGAGGGTTATGCAGAAATAACAGAATCACATGATAGAGCGCGAGCACGAGAGAGACCTCGGATAACAACGATCATTGAAAGATATTTCAAGCTAAGAATTGTCTTATGCTAAAAGTAAACATAAACAAAAACCTAGCGAACTGAAGTAGATCTAGCTGACTGAAACGCAGACAAATTTTCATCTTAAAGGTTCGGTAAAACAAGCGGACCTCATAGATCAAGGTCAGACTGTACGTTCTCTGCAGTCTGATCTTGATCTGTGCCGTCCGCAAACGCCCCTGTTTTCGACCATTGCGCAAATAGGGTGAAAACACTTTTCCACTGAAAACAAAAGACGTTTCGGCTTTAAGTTAGAATCAATTAGCGGGCATTGTTGATCTAAAATAAGACTACCGCTGTTGTCATGTCTGTTCCATGATATCAGCATCGACTGAGCCCCAGTGGCCCAGTCGGTAGCGTACAGGACTTGCGAACAGGGGGTCGCTGGTTCGAATCCCCAGCTAGACCGATTTCTTTCCATCTCTCACTTTCTATCTCTCACTGCTGTGAATTGTTTCGACAATGGTTATGTGGGATAGCAGCCAGTGTCTTGGAAAGAATATTGTGCGAAGTACTAGTTAAAAAAAAGAAACCCATGACATAACTGAGATAATGCTGAAAAAGGCGTTAAGCACCATACAAGCAATCAACCACATTTGCATCACCCTCTGTTAAAAAAAAAAAAGCTTGTTATGCTTAATGTCACCAAACAGTTTGGCGCTTTAACGACCCTAGTAAAGACTACTTTTGAAAACATTGTTGGGAAAGGAGAGAATACATCCAGCATTTTCCCTTTTCCCACAATGTTATCAACCCTTTCAAAGACAAGGCCAATCATTTGAGCCACCTTTAATTTGTCGTCTGTAAATGGTTTCCATTTAACTCTATACCAAACGGCAAAATTTTAGAATTGTCCAAATTGAAAGCACTTGCAGACGACACAAGTCAAATGTGCGTCAAATAATGTTGTTTTTTTCTTTGTCTGTGATACGACAGAATATGGTACAATAGAAAACATGGTGGGTAAGGGGGAAATTCTGGTTACTAGCATTTTCTCCTTTTCCTATGATGTTTTCAAAAGGCTTCTTCCTCAGGGTCATTATAACTTAGGATTGCTTGGTATAGGGTTAAAGAAATCTAAAATTCTGTGAACTGGTAAGCATTAGGTAGGGCTCTATGTGTAATTTGATTACGTTGAACTGCCAACAGATTCGAGAGGCAATTGTTGATAGCCAGTCCATGTCGGATGATGACGTCAAATCCACGATGAGAAAAGTCTGGGAAGATAACTCTTACATATTGTGTCCGCATACAGCAATCGGAGTTGCCTACCATCTATCCCACAGGTTAGTCGTTGTTACCCAAGGCCTGCATAAGCGTGACGCAAAGCGCTTTTGCGGACAGTGTAGATAAAGATCAGACTGCACAGAACGTGCAGTCTGATCTTGATCTGTACTGTCCAATACGTTGACATTATTTGGGGCATGAAGAGCTTTGAAATTGCAAAATTTGGCCTTGTATGATTAGTTTGAAATCTCCAGTTTTAGAGCAGTTTAAACGTTGATGTCTTGGTATACCCCATAAAACGAATTTGAGGTAAAGGATTTTGAAATTTTTCTTGGAAAATATGAACAAGCATTGTGATATGAGACTTATTTCTTTATATTAATCTCTAAACATTAACATTTAAGACTTGTCCAAATTGGAAGTGTTTGCGGAGGACAAAAAAAAACTTGAGTCAAAAATTTAAACTTACTTTTAAAAGGTAAAAAAAAAAAAAAAATGTGGGGAAATGAGCAACTGCTGGTTAACTGCATGTTCTTTTTTTTCCAAAATGTTTTCATGAATCATCCTTCTCAGGGTCGTTAAACATCGGGATTGTGTGGTAAAGGGTTGAACATGAGCAAGGCTACATGTGAAAATATTGAAAGTACTCGTCATGAGCAATTTCTCTTTTTGGCAAAGTGTTTGAAAAAGGGTCTCCTGAATAAAATAAAGGAAAATGGTGACTACATATGGAATACTGTTACTGCTTTCGCTGTGCACAATAGATTTGTACCTAGCTTCAAACACGATCAATTTTACAACTCCTTCAATGTTGATAAACATTAAGATTAAAGCCTTATTGTTATTTACCTCTGAAAATAATACAACAATCTTGGAAATAATCTTAATAACGTGCAGTCTGATCTTGACCGTTAATATCTGAATGAAATGAGCCATGCTCTGTGAAAAGGGTGCTTAATGCATCTGCAAAAAGTATCGACCCTTGGTCAGACTGCGCAGTCTACTTCAGGATTCTGTAGGTTTTTAGACACAATGTATTTTATGGATCTATAATTATGTGATGACTTGCTTATTATAATGCATCACGGAGAAACATTAAACCCCCTTTTCCCAGGGCATGGCTCAAATATAAATAACTTGACTTAAGTTTAATTGCCTGATTACTTTTTAAAACTTTGAGAAGAAAATATAGTATGCTTAATTTTAATGATTTCTTTTTTTTGCCACATTTTTTTCCTCGAGCGTGGCCTGTTGCATGATGAAAAATCAAAAGTGGCTGTCTGTCACTGGTCTAAAGTTTTGCAAAGTGTGATTGCGGAACCAGCGACGTAATCAAAGTATTGTTGAGTAATCGACGATGTATTCTTTTAAATACAAGTTAGAGCACAACAATAGTATAATAAGCATCATTTATACTTCTTCAGATTTTTTTCTGTTTTCTTTTTTCCCTTTAAGCCTACCAGAGGATAAGGAACGAATCATTATCGCTACTGCATCTCCTGCTAAATTTACTGAAGCCGTTATTGCTGCTGGTCTCACTCCACAAAAAGATGAAAGAGTTATCGCCCTTGAAAACATGCAAACCAAATACGAGGATATGGAGAAAGGACAAGACTGGGAGAAAATACTTAGAATGAAAATAATGAAAGTTTGTGAAAGCGAGAGTTAGGCGATTGTTATAATATACGAACTGACTAAGCTTTCGGGGAGCTTGATAACATTTTTCTAGACAAGTTCAGTGAAATTCTGTCCTAAAAGCCAACGAATGTCAGATTCTTGTTAATCACACAATGATATACCGGCATCACAAATTGTTGGCCAGAATATGGAAATAACATGCATGTACTTGTGGAGATAACCATTAATGAAACCCTACTTATCGCTCTGTTAGAACTATAAAATGATGTCATAAAGTGGTTGTCTCAAATGTGTTTAAGATGAAAAAAAAAACGGTATAGTTATATTACAGTGAAAAAGATGGTAGTAATATGATAATTAACAAATGTATGTATTAAACATTAGAACACTTATTCAGAGAAATGGACATTTTCAGGCAGTTTTTGCAGTGAGTTTTTAACAAATTTTGGTCTACGTTGGATGCCATCACAGTGAGTCCAGCCACTAAATAATGTGTCAGAAGGACATTATTCTATGGCAATGCTATAATTTTTACACTTTACTGTACGATATGGCCTGCAACACGCGAAAAGAGGCATTCGGACATTTGCGTAAAGTGTCGTCTCGGATCAGCCTGCGCACTCTGCACAGGCTAATCCGACACGACACTTTCCGTTTTTATGTAATTTTCTGTTTTGCGCGAGTCTACAGTGGGACAAAATCTATTATTATACTGCAAAGAAATTTCTCGTGATCTGATTGGATAATCTGCCCCGAACATATATATCATGTACACTGGCAAAACCAACGTAAAAGCAGTTTCCCTTTCGGGAGCCCCGTAGACATGACTACACTATCAACACAACATCCAAAATGGCGGCGTCGATCAAGATTAACATTAAGATTATGCGCCAAGCTGCACGTTTTAGAACGTATGACCAAGGTTTCAGTGACGTCAGTTCCCAGTGACGTCAGTTTTCATTGAACTGGGGCACTCAGAAGGGAAATTCTACTTCGTCAGCGTACTCAATTTTTTAAACCAAAAAACAGATAAAATTCGCTTAACAAACGTTGGAATGGTAAAAATTTACAGTATAATAAAATCGTTGTACGGTCAGGTGGCAGGGGACTTGGAAACTTGTTCACGGCTGTGGTGAATCATGTCGCCCCGAGCCGTGGCGACATGATTCACCACAGCCGTGAACAAGTTTCCAAGTCCCCTGCCACCTGACCGTACAACTAATAATGTAGTCGTAAAGTGCCGTCTCGGATTAGTCTGCGCAGGCTGATCCGAGACGACACTTTACGCAAATGTCCGAATGCCCCTTTTCGCGTGTTGCAGGCCCTTATTACTTGTCCGCATCGAAAGTATTTGTAGACGACAAACTCAAAATTGGCTGAAATGACAAAATTTGTCTTGGAAATGGTAGAAAAGATCGTGGGAAAACAAGAAAATGCTGGTTACGAATGATGTTTTCAGGCGCCTTCTTCCTCAGGGTCGGAAAAAAAAAAGTTATTAAACCTATGTGGTTAAATGATACTAGTAGTATTTTTGTTTAAAAAGATAATCAGCGTTTCCTCATTTTCCCAGTTTGTTTTCAAATTAATCCCTTTCAGGGCCGTCGACGAGCCCCCATAGCTCAGTCGATAGCGTACAGGACTTGGGAACAGGGGTCGCTGGTTCGATCCCCGGCTCGGCCAATTTCTTTCCGAGGACTGATGATAGTCATTGCGACAGGATTCATTCCTCTCTCACCGCTGACCATTGTTTCGACGATGGTTATGTGGGAAAGTAACCAGTGGCTGGGAAGAATATTGTGCGGAGTACTGGTAAAAAAAGATTCCAGGAAGCATGGATAGGTGCACTGGCCACTGTGAAATAACTGAAATAATGTTGAAAACGGCATTAAACACCATACAAGTAGTCAACCTCAGGGCCGTCAAAACACGAAAGATTTTTGTAAATGTTTAAACGGTTTTTTTTGGATTAATAAGATCGTTGACCAAATGGAGACTGCACAGACGTGCAGCCTGATCGTGCCATATATATACTCTCTTCGCAAAGTCACCAGAGGTCGTGACATGCATGACATTGTTAGCTGTATGGCTGTTAAGCGTGAATGAATGCGCCCTTTTGCGGACAGTGTAGATCAAGATCAGGCTGCACAGAACGTGCAGCGTGGTCTTTGGTCTACTCTGTCCGATACATGTGGTAAGAATTAGGTTTCATGTATTTGACCCTAATCGTTTGTTTAGACTATTTTGTATCTTAACCCTGTACCAGACGGTCTAAGTTGAAAGTAGTTGCAGACCACAAATTTATAGTAACTCAAATCACGTGATTTATTTTAAAAAGGACAGAAAACATTGTGGGAAAAGGAGAAAATGCCGGTTACCGGCATTTTCTCCTTTTCCTACAATTTTTTCAAAAATCTTTTCCTCTCGTTTGTTTAAATTTGGATTGTTTTGAAGGGTAAATGGTTAACGACAAATAATGAATATACATGTATGTACACGTACATTGTCAGATCAATCATTACACGGAAATGGCTGTCTTTGCCAAAGGCGACTACCGTGTTTGCAACTAGCATACCATAATTTATTTATTATGTTGTCACATTTATTGTAAAAAAATGCATTTAATTGAAATATTTTTCGCGAGTGAGACACCGAATCTACTCGCGACATGGGGTAACAGGTTCGATTCTTCAGCTCGACCAATTTGCTGACGAGGATTGATGAGTGTAATTGCGACAGGATTCATTCCCATCTAACCGCTAAAAATTGTTCCGACGCTGTTTATGTGGGATGGCATCCAGTGACGTTTGAAGACTACTAGTATTGTGCCTCAGTTGACCTGGAAGTATTAAACAATTGAATTCTGAAATAGGTTATGTTATATTTCACTTTTTAATACATTGTGGTAAAAGATTAAATTGTATTTCTTATTTGCTAGAGTGTTTTGATGATCCCGAATTAAATTTCGCGAGTTGCCCACCTTACTTGTTGTACATAAAGAAAGAATTAACTTGTAAAGGAGTGTCAAAAATATTAGAAAAAACAAAAACATATTGGAGGTATTAACAAAAATAAAACTATATTCGTATTAATAAAAATAAAACTAAATTCCGTGTTTTTCTTTGCTTTGCTTCGACCCTCTACCACTCAACCCTTAGTTTTGACAGCCCTGTGGAAGGAAACTTTTGAAAACATTGTGGGAAAAGGAGAAAATGCTGGTTACCAGCATTTTCTCCTTTTTCCACATTGTTTTCTACCCTTTTAAAAACAAAACTCATCGTTTGAGCCATGTTTAGTTTCTCTGCTACAAATGCTAAAATTTTGTTGTGAGGTAAAGGTCTGGTTTGGTTTGGTTTGTATTGGAGTTTAACGCCATTTTAACAGCTTAGGTCATATAACGGCGGTCAGTGACGCACCCACGTGTTTTCCAGGCTTTCTCACACCAGTACTAACACAGCTTTCTTTCCAAAACCACTGACTGCTTTTCTCACATCAATCAGAGGTGAGAGGCGAAAAATCGCCGGAAAGAAAGTTTGTCGCAACCGGGTATCCAACCCACAACCTCCAGGTCACGAGTCAGATACGCGAACCACTGAGCTACCCGGCCGGGCGTGAGGTAAAGAATTAAGGTGAGCCCGCCAGATATCTGATAATTTCTACCGTGTTGACCGGCCATTCTGAATTGCATTAAGATTCTCGAAAAAATTCTACATTTCAAAGAAACACACTCTATGACTTGCTAAACGAAATGAGTCAATCTCCGGCAAACAGGGGGTTTAATCCATCTCTCTTATGCATTATACAAAGCAAGTCATTATATAATTATGGATCTATGAAATGTACGTTGTTTGACATTGAATCATGAGGTAAACAGGTTCTTGGACAAGCAGAAAATTTACCAAAAGCATAACAGTGTTGACCCAGGTGAATCTTCGCAGACTACCCATGCTGACCCGAGTCGATACTTATTGTACATGGCTAAACTAGTTTAGCCAGTCAGAAAATGCGTTACTTTCTTAGATTACGAATGTTGTTTTTGTAAAGAATGGTTCGTGAACACGGGCATAGAATATGAAACCTTTGAATAACTGGTAAACTTTAGACTAACTCAGAGTGATTGAATAGCATATTGTTAAAGTCTGTCAGTCAACATCTTTATAAGAGCCATGCTCTGGCAAAAGGGGGTTTAATGCATCTCCTATAAATGCATTGTACCAAGCATGTCATGAATCCATAAAACCGTTTTATCTTACAACCGATTGAATCATGAGGTTGAATGGTCCTTTGCCATGCAGAAATTTTGCCACAAAACAAAAAAAGTCGACACAGGTCAGTCTGCGCGGACCGCGCTGGCTGACCTGGGTCGATACTTTTTGCAGATGCATTAAATCTTTTTTTTTTTTTACAGAACATGGCTCAGTTATTTTCAAATTTCGTAACCATATTCCGGTAAATGTCTGTAATGAACTTCGGGTAAGGGTGGGGTATATTACATTTAACATTGTCCAAGACCTTGTTTAAACCCTGTATCAAACAACCTTATGTTTTAATACTTTACCACACAAACTCTAATTTTAACGACCCTGACAGAGACAGGCTTTTGAAAACAGTATGGAGAAAGGGGGAAATGCTGGTAACCAGCATCATCTCATTTTCTCACGATGTTTTCTACCCTCTCACAGACAAATTTCATTATTTGGGCCACGTATAAATTGTGTGGTCAGCAAGTGCTTTCATTGTAGACGAGTGTATGTTTTTTTCCGTCCGTTAAACGGTTAACGACCATATAGGCCTACTACTATACTATATACATGTAAATACAAGCAGGTTTTATCAATAAAATCGTCATATCCACACGATAGCATTATTTTATAATTCTCCACCGCATGGAGGTGCCAAGTGTTCGGCTATAGGTGTTTTCAGTTAAAGTTCTGTAAGTTAAAAAAAGGGACATAACTGTGTCAATATACTATGAGAATAACCTGTCCTCCTGGCACCTTTTGATAGTTAACAAATGGCCCGAGTTAGAAGTAAATACATCTGAGCGGTGCTCTAGGAAATGGGTGTTTAATGCATTTTTTGATGCATGATATACCAAGCAAACCATCACATAATTATGATTCCATAAAATCGATTTTGTACAACAACGAACTAGTTAAAAGGTATAATGTTTTTTCTTTGTCATGCAGAAAATTTACTCTTGGCAAAAAGTATCGACCCATGTCAGCCTACGCGTACTGCGTCGACTGACAAGTGTCGATACTTTTTGCAGATGCATTAAGCCCCTTTTTTCCAGAGTAAGACTCGTTTTATCCCCCACTTGACCATTTGGAAGCAAACGTAAACAAGAGAACGGCATGGGGGTGCCAAGTATTCGGATGCAGGCGCTTCTCCAATTAAAAAAAGCATTAAGATGCATTAAGCCCCTTTTTTCCAGAGTAAGACTCGTTTTATCCCCCACTTGACCATTTGGAAGCAAACGTAAACAAGAGAACGGCATGGGGGTGCCAAGTATTCGGATGCAGGCGCTTCTCCAATTAAAAAAAAACCCTTCGGTTTAAAAGGGACATAACTGTGTTAATATATTCCAAGAGTTTCCTGCTCTCAAAGTATGGGTTCTTCTTTTGATAGTTAATAACTACCTCGAGTTAGAAGTTAATACATGTGAATTTCAGTGATGATTTGGATATAGAAAAAAATAAAGGCCCAATAACTGCCAAAAGTAAACAATGCAGGTGTTAAAATGCATTTTGAATTTAATGCATACCATTTAAAAGAAATAATTGTGAAGATGACTACTTGTTGTTGCACGGTCGGTCCACGTGTAGGTCCCTTGCAAAAAATGAAATCTAAAACTAGGTTAAAAGTTGCCAGGTCGCTCTATTGTCTTGTTTACTTTTAACCTAATTTGAAAATTAATTTTTTCTGCCAGCGACTATTACTTGGACCGACCCTACAGAAACAGATTGTCATTTTTATAATAATTTCCGTATTTTAAAAGGTATGATTTAACTTAGATACATTTTTCCACCGCATTGTTTACTTGTGGCAGCTATAGGGCCTTTAAAAGTCTTGCACATCGACGGTGCGGACGGCGATACGGCTATAACAATACGCCTGTACGTTGTCTTCGGAAACAGCCGACCTAATAATGTTATCATTTTATCGTAATGCAATGTACATTACTTTAGAAATGTTTAGAACGACAGTATGAAAATACAGAAAACTGCAACAGTATTTTCACTTTTAAATTAGACTTTGAGGCTTCGGTCCTATTTTTCCACAGAATGCCTAAAATTGGACTCACATTTTGACATACAAGGGTTGTTCGATATGTAATGTGTATTGTACGACATCTCAAAAGCATTCGACTCAAATAGTGAAATGAACATTACATCCCTTCAAAGTATTCTCCGCGGTTTGAAATACATAATTTCAATCTCTGAATCCATTTCTGAAATGCGTCACGGTACGCTGATTTAGGTAGACCTCTGGGGCACTGACTGACGGCTGAGCCAAGGGCTTGTCGAGACTTGTAACGACAACCAGATAAGAACTTTTTAAGTTTTGGAAAAAGGAAAAAGTCGCATGGGGCTAGATCTGGAGAGTATGGTGGGTGTGGCAAGACGGTAACCTTCTCCGACTTCAAAAATTGCTTCACAAGCTCAGATGTATGTGATGGTGCATTATCATGAAGTAGACGAACATGCCTATATCCTGACACAGGGCGTCGTTTAAGATAATATTTCTTGACCTTTTTTAGTATAACATCTCGGTAATACCAACCTGTAACACTTTTGCCCTTCGGCACCGGAATTTGTACGGCTATACCATCACATGAGAAGAATATGCAATAAAGAACCTTCTTTGTGCTTGTGCTTCTTTTGGCAACTACAGGCCTTCTACCGTGTTTAGTTAGCCATATTTTGTTTCCAGTTTTTTTTACTGGTTCGAAATAGTGAACCCATGTTTTGTCACCAGTAACAATGTTTGCAAATTGTCTTTGATTGAATATGGGAAACATTTTGAGCAATTGCTTAGCGATTTGTACTCGTACCCGTTTTTGGTCATCTGTCAATATATGCGGTATCCATCTGGCAGAAATCTTTCGTACTTTCAAAATACGCTTCAAAATGAAATGCACCCGCGATAGCGATATGCCAACAGCGTTGGCAATATCACGAATCGTGTATCTGCCATCACTTTCAATTATTTCCCTGACTTTTGAGACATTTGCCTTGCCTGTTAAAGTCACAGGTCGGCCAGATTTTGCTGCATCTTTGACGGACTCTGTGCCAGTCAGAAATTTCTTTCTCCAACTACGAACTGTCTCATAAGATACCTTATCAGACCCATATACTTCCCCCAATTCAGTAAAAATCTGCATTACCGAATGACCGAGTTTTGTGCGAACTTTTATATAAGCTCTAATTTCTTCAATATTCTTAATCCGTTTCCCAACCATTTTCACAACAGTGGTCAACGACTAGCTCTATTGAAATGACTATAAGTTTAAAACTATGTGGAGCTGAAGGCTCGTGTTTATACCGTTGGAAAGGTATTGAATAGAGCTATTCAAGCGCATCATAATCCATGAAATCGTGCAAAGCGTTATCGCGCTGTGGAACAATACACATTACATATCGAACAGCCCTCGTACATGCCCCGCACGAGTTGTTCATTAGATTTATTTTCTATCGAAATGTTTGAATTGTCTGTTTTGGGAAAAAAAAAAACCCACAAAGTAAATATGTTTCAAAAACTGAATTTTGTCTCTTGAAGGATAGATAATATTGTTGGAAAAGGAAAAAATGCTGGTTACCTGCATTTTCTCCTTTTCCTACAGTTTTTTTTTTATGCATTCTTCATGGTACTTAATTAAAACTCGGGACTATTTAGTAAACGGTTTACAAATAAGTTAAACCTTTTCTCACTCGTCTGGACTTTTCACGAACCTGAGAGTGAAGCCCTATGAAAACATTGTTGGAAAAGGAGAAAATGCTGGTAACCAGCCTTTTCTTTTTCCCGCAATGTTTTCTAGTCCATGATAGACAAATTTCATGTTTTGAGTTACATTTTATTTATCGTCCAGAGATGCTTTCAATTTGGACAAATCTAGATTTTTTCTCGACTGATAATGAGTTAACCAATTGAATAGAAATGTTTACTGGTATGATTAAAGAAGATATGCTCATCCTCGATCACATGCGTATAAACAGGCACATGTTCAGGTCGAGTTAGATTCTCCTTCTTCTTTTTAAGTTTGTAGCAATTTCTCACGTTACTTTTTAAACCTTCCCAAATATCATACTGCATATCCCCAGTCACTCTTGTTGCTGATATTCGAATTGAGTTTTTAAACTCACATGGGATAGGTTTTTTCTCAAACCAGTGCGTAAAACCAACAACATCCTTTATTCCAGCTTTTATCAGTGTACGTAATATCCCGGTTACGAAAACATCTTCTATATTCATGTAGTCCAAATATCTCGCTGTTTTGTAGATTTCCATCGCTTTTGATCCCGGTACAACGTAAGTATTGCCACAAGTATATGTTGGATAAACCGGAAACGGAAATGACTTTGGCGCCACGTTCCATCGACCAGTGCGTAGAACTGATGCTTTTTCTTGAGTATGACCGTAAAATGTCGCTGGTTTAGTTTGAGAAGCATTTTTCAACATTTCAACGAGATTATGTACATGAACAAAAACGTCCTCGTCAGCTTTTAAGATATATTTAGTTCCGGGGCAGAATTGTGCCACCCATCGAATTCCAGTTATAACTTTGTAGGTTAAATTGAAATAAGAATCTTCAAAGTCCGCTTGTACTATATCATGATATGTCTTGCTTTCATCTTTCACTATCGTATTCATTAACTGTGATTTACCCCTACCGAACAAAAACACCAACTTTACCTTGTCCGGAAGCACTCCCACTTTTGGCCACACACCCGGGTTTGCAGACCGTCCCCATGTTTTTCTAATTGCTTCACGAGTATCTATATGTGTATGGACAGATAACACCATAATTAGCAGGAAAGGATCGGGGTTCTTTGTACAGATGTTCTTTCCATTGAGTAAAAATGGAAAATCGAACAATGATTTCTGCTTGACTGCAGAGCCTACCTTGTAAAACTTTTTCAGCCATTTTGTATCTGGTGTCACATTAAATTTTGACAGAATTTCCCTGTCGGTCTCTACATTATTCTGTTCGTTACTTGTTTTGGACGTGTTCGATTTAGTCTTTGGCAAAGCGTCCAGTTTAGCCGAAATTGTTAAATCGTTCCAAGTGTGATTATCTTCTTTCTTTAATCCTTGACCCTCGCGGTCTGCATTACGAATCAATGACGTCACAGGCGTATTCAGTGACAGGTAAACTCTATCGCGTAAGGACGAGTTGATACCACGTGATACAAGATTGCGCTGAGACAGGGTTGTCGTTAGTACTGTAGTTAAAACACATATTATGACGACAACTGCAAACTTTGTGATCTGGCAGCAAAGTTTTCTGATGTTTTTCAGGCAGATCATATTTCAAGTTGGAAGCAGGTTTTCTGAAATAAGAAATATCAGTTAAAGGAAACAAAATCTCTATTTTTACTCTGCCGAACTTTTTTTTTTTTGATTGAGCAAGGTCAGAAATTAAAAACATACAACATGATCAGGATGATTCTGAATCGCTCACCAGAGCCTTTGCACTTTTTCGAGAACAAAAGTGACGAGTATAGGAAGATATATTTAAGACAGACATTTTGAACAAGATTCCTGAACAATTATAAGATACATGTTATGTAACTTCAATAGGGTACACAAGGGTTTGTCTATGATTTGAGCCAACAATCCACCTTTTGACTCGAAATACCCATATTTTAACCCTTCCGAAATAGATCTTTTCTTTTTTAGTAAGACTCACATCCTCACCAAGTTTGAAAAACATAGAAATGTGGCTCCCAGAGGAATTCGGTTATTTGTAGACCAACTATCTTAGGAGAAACACAAGATCTGAAACGAAGCAGTTTTCTTACGATTTAAAAAAGAAAAAAAAAAGAAGAAGTAGAAGAAGAAGAAGAAGAAAACTGTGAGAAAAATATGATACTGTTTGTAACAAACAATTATCAAACATTTCCGCCAATATATTGAGAATCTGCCTGCGAGGCTGCGACACAGATTTAAATAATGAAATTCATTTTACACCAATTTACATCAAGTTCATAGTTACAACAGCAGCCAAAAGGAAACAAAGCTGGTGTCAAAATGCATTCAAATTTAGATCAAACCATTTAAAAGTAAGGAAATTATTGTGAAACTGACAATCTGTTATCGAATGGTCAGTTCTAGTGTTAATCGCTGGTACAGATACTAATTTCAAACCAGGTTAAAAGTTGCCAGGTCAGTCTTCTGCATAACGCTTTCAACAGTGATGAATTGCAAGAACATAAATGTATATTTTCATACTTATTAGTATTTGAAAGTGTATTTGGTTTTCAAAAATTATAAACTGCTGGAACCAGAAAAAGTCTCTCTCATTTAGAAATGGATTTATCAAGGAACATGGGTATTAGTTAATATGTAATTATGTCTTTTATGCAGCGTAAAACCTTGTAAAACTTGTCGAAAGCTTTCACCTAATTTACTTCGTTTAATAATACAAAACATTGCAGAAAATAAGATTCATATTTTTAAACCACTCTCACAATTTAAGATACTTGAATATAATGTCCACTTAATCACTTTTTTTCATATTTAAATATGTCATATATATTGCATGCTTTGTAATTAATTGTTATGACCATTGAGCTTGTATGCTTTTGTGTCCAATTAAAATTTCTGTTCTATTCTATCTTTTATTTACTTTTTGCCTGATTTCAAAATTAATTTTTCTGCCAATATCTAAAACTTAGACCGACAATAACAGATTGTCATCTTCTCTATATTTTCAATACTTTTAAATGGTATGATTTAGATTTAAATGCATTTTAACACCTTTATTTATTTATTTTTTTTTTTATAGCCTTTAAATATAAGACAAAAATCGCCAAAAGGTAAACATACAACCGCTTCGCTAACCGTGTAAATATTCGAGTCATACCTTCAATAGACAGACATACTGACAAACAAACAGGCAGTCAAACTCACAGAACAGGAGGTTTACCAAAGCCGATCCGCAGTTTCATGCAACTATACATTCATATCTATCGCTAGTCGTACCCTAACATTCTCAGATGAATTCCCAGTGTGTCTTTCTTTTGTTAAAAATATCACTGTATATTATTGAAACTGTCATCAAATTACAATATATATATACTTAATAAAAAAACAAATCGAACAAGACAAACACTCCTTTACCCTTTACAATACAATCCCGAGTTTTAACGACCCTGAAGTTTAAGACTTGTGAAAACATCGTGGTAAAAGGAGAAAATGCTGGTAACCAGCATTTTCTCCTTTTCCCACAATGTTTTCTGCTTTTCCATTGACGAATATTACATATAGTCTGAGTCACAATGAATTTGACATATGAAAATGGTTTCAATATGAATAAATCAAACATTTTGTTGTATGGTTAAGAATTCAACATGTTTTTGTCAACAATAAAATGTCTGGTTTACTCCTTTATTTTCTGCAGAAAAATTGATCCGTCTTGTAACTTTGGGGATAAAACATGGCAACAGGCAAAATTGTTCATAACGAACAATTGATGCTTGTGCCAGGATATTTTCAAATATGTTTGATCCGAGTTCTACCAAAGGGGGTATAATGCATCTCCGTGATGCATCAGGCTTATACCAAGCAAGAAAACACATGATTAGGGATCCATAAAGTCCGCTTCGTGTAACAACCGACTGAATCATGACATAGACTAGTCCTTTGACATTCAGAAGAAAGACGAAAAGCAAAATAAAGTTGCGGCCAAAGTCAGCCTGCGCGGACTGCCCATACGGATCTGGGGATGGCACTTTTTGTAGATGCATTAAGCCCCCTTTTCACAGAGTATGGTTCATTTATGTATTGAATCCTGATTATTTTTATTGTACATATTTCAAAGGGCTATTAATACAGCCGACTGCCAACTGATTTTTTTTAATCCTCATTAAATTTAAGATGTTGACCGTAACAAAAATATATTTCGTTGAGTTAATTGGTATTGACTGGGATTTATATTGCTAAAACTACTGAGGGAGCAACGGAGAGTGTAAAGCAAGATCAGACTGCACTTACGTGCAGGCTGATCTTGCTTTACACTCTCAGCAAAATACATATATGTTCACGAACAGAAGGATAGATCTTCAATAAGTAAATATTCTTTTGCCTTTTAGCATGTTTCACCCTTTGCCAAACGATCTTACAATTCTACAATCCCGAAAAGGGCCAACATTTTCTCCTTTTACCGCTATGTTTTCTATCTTAGAAAAACGAAATTCGACACTATCTTGAAACCGATTTGGAACATCATCTAAAATACTTTAAAGGTGTCTGCTCTTACTGGTGGTTTTTTTTTTCAACCAACGCTATGAAGGGTTGGACCCTTTACCAAATAGTTTCAATAATTCCAAGTTTTAACAACTTTATGGAAGGAGACTTTTCAAAACATTGTGGAAAAAAGGAAAAATGCTGGAAACTAGCATTTTATTTATTCCCCACAATGTTTTCTACCCTTTCAAAGACAAATTCAAATCATTTGTGTCACGTGTAAAATGTCGCTTGCGAATGCTTTTATTTGGACAATCCATTTTTTGTTTCCTGTCATCTGATAAAGGGATTTTTTCTGTATCAATGAATCAATTGTTTTATACGAAGTACGGTACAGTATAAGGTACAAAGTATTTATCCATTTGTGTCTTGTGAGATTGTATCTTCTTTGTATTTATCTTTCAAAAAATAATAATAATTAAAGTCTTAACCCTATACCACACAATCACGAGTTTTAACAACGTTAAGCAAGATGACTTTTGAAACCATTGTGAAAAAGGAGAAAATGCTGGAAACCAGCATTTTCTCCTTTTCCCACAATGTTTTCAACCTTTCAAAGACAAGTTTTAGCATTATTTGATTTTATATCTGAATGCCTTTGGTTTGAGTAAGTCCAAAATTTTGTCTTATGGTATAGAGTTAACCAAACAGTCCCGAGTTATCATGACCCTCACGAGGGTTTTTAAAATATGGCAGGAAAAGCGAAACAGCCGGTGACCGAACTTTTCCCCTTTTCCCATTTTTTTTCCCAAATATTCGTCAGACTGCGGCATCGCATGGAAAAGTGTTAGAAGGTGTTTGGTAGGTGTACCCAAGCTATGTATCTTTAATAGTTTTATCTGATTCTGTATACATGTGCACCAAGTATCGTTATTTACAGGCAACTTCATGGGCTTATTGCAGAGCATGGTAGCTCAATCAGTAAAGTAGAGGGCTTGAAACGGGGAGGGGGGTGTAGGGATGTCACTGGTTCGAATCCACAGTTCGACAATTTCTTTCCAATGATTGATGACAATCATTGCGATAGGATTCATCTCTCTCTCACCGCTAATCTTTGTTTCGACACGGTTCGTGGAAAAGCGGGGGGGGGGGGGGGGGTGGCTTGGGAAGAATGTTGTGTGTGGTACTGGTGAAAGAGATTGCAGGAATGCATGAATAGGTGAACTGACCTCCGCGATATAATGGAAATAATGTTGTATCTTGATCTACATTGTCTGCAAAAGGTCCTCGAGTCGAGCTTAGCAGCGAAGGATCACATAGATGAAAATCAAAACGCAGTATTATCGATGAATCACAAATGTACAATATCTTGTATTCTGTGTGATATTATGGCCCTAACTATCTTCGGACGGTATGGGTAGCATTTTTTGCCACACCCTGTACCGCCTACGATTGAGAGTGAAGACCAAGATCAGTCTGCAAATACCTGGTACACGCAATGAATTCCAAATAAACTTAACTAAAAACAATAAATTGTAAAGCAAATCTTCTAACTGTGACAGTCCTGACCGGAACCAAATACTACAAGTTGCGCGTGCGCTGTTTATATCTCGCATTAGGACTTTTGATAATATTACCCTACCTTGGCCTAGCCGTAACCGTTTATGCATACACAAACTGAAGTCTTGTGTCAGATATGCGCTGGCTTATCAGGTCACTCTATCATTTAATGTTTTACCATACGACCAAAGTTTAGCTTTGTCCAGACTGAAAGCCCTTGCAAACCCTAAATTAACCCCTACGCTGCTAAGTGCGACTCACTGACCTTTTGCGGACAATGTAGATCAAGATCAGACTGCACAGAACGTGCAGTCTGATCTTGGATCTACATTGTCCGATAAAAATATTCCTTTCCAAAAAAAAAAGTAAGTCTGAAATAGCACTATCTTGTTTATACTATCGGCTTTAAAAGTCTAAGTTATTTAGCAGTAACGTTTTAAGGTTTAAATGTATCTCAAAACATTAATCGTGCCTTTCATAGGGTAGAAAACATTGCTGGAAAGGTGATATTCTGGTTACCGGCATTTTTTCCTTTTCCCACATTGTTTTCAACAGCCTGCATCCAAAAGTTTGGATTTTGTGGTAAAGCTTTCCGAGATGACCAACTCTGGTTTTTGTTGTGCCTGTTTCTGCTCAATCGAGTAGTCTCGTGAACTTTATGTTACATTGTAACGAAAAGCTTTATTTTTCATTCCTCCATATCATTGCTAAACGCCGCCCACATATTCGCTTGTTAACTCCTTAGCCTGCTAAATAAATGAAATGAAAGTTTTAAGCCAATAGTAAACACCCAAATATTGCATTTTCAAAGTTATGTCGGGGGAAAAATATCTCCATATCGGACAGTGTAGAACCAAGATCAGACTACACGTACTGTGTAGTCTGGTCTTGATCTACACTATCCGCAAAAGGTTAATGTTTCGAGCTTAGCAGTCAAAGGGTTAAGGCTTTTTAAGACAAGAAATATCTTTAAGACAGATAGATAGCGTATGAGGTACTGGAATATAAATATTGAAACTCTTTTGTAGGATAATAGGAGGAGAAATAATATCGGCCGATTCCAAAATCTAACTATAGGTTAGTCGACTTATACTAATGTAGACATTATAGTATTGGGTTATTGGTTAACGCTTAGAAAAATACTAAAATTACCAAATGGTAAAAGAAAAGGATAATCCCTATAATATTAATCTGCCATAGTGTGAATAAAGGCCCCGGGGTGTCTACTAGTGTTAGAAAATGCTTGTAATTTGTGTCACTATCGTGCGAGCAAATACCTGCAGGGACCCGCCGAATAAACATGTACACATTTTTGACCAATCGCAAATTAAGATGTATTCATTCGCTATTATAAAAACCAAGAAATACGTCAAAAGACAGCGCATTCAGCTACATCAAACAATAAACAATCAAGAGGATATGGGAATACTTCATACAATGCGACACGATTTCCGGTTTTAATACATGCATCGGAAACAATGTACAGTTTAGTCATTTTTTACTTGTTATCTCATAAAATTCGCAACACACGGTTTTGAAAATAGCCATGTACAATAAGGATGATAATAAAGAACGATAATAAACCGTAGATTAAGGTTTTTATGGATATATTTGTACCATACTCTGTGGAAAAAAAAAAGTTTTGCACATCTGCAAAAAATATCGACCCAGGTCAGCCAGCGCAGTCTGCGCAGGCTGACCTAGGTCGAAATCTTTTTGCTTTTGATAAATTTTCTGTGTGAAAAAGGACCATTTTACCTCAGGATTTGGTTGTTACAAAAAACAGATTTAATGGATCCCTAACTATGTGATGACTTATTTGGTGTAATGCATCACGAGGATGTATTAAATCCTGTCTTGCCAGAGCATTGCGCAGTTATAAATAATGTTGTACATGTATTATTGGAAATTGTTTGCCAGGGACATTTTCTACCTTAGTCAAAATATTTTTAGAATTAGACTGCTGTGAAACAAAAAGTGTTGTCTTCGAGAGTAAATGAGTTTACCGTTATGAAATCACTTCTTTTTCACGACCCTGACGGAGAATGTTTTTAAAAACATTAAGGGAAATGGAGAAAATGCTTAATAAGGGCTTACATATTTTGTGTCGTTTGCCTACGCTTTCAATGGTAACGAACCTAGCATTTTCCTCTATGGTAAAGAGTCGAGGCCCGGCGAGGTAGACTACTGATTAGCGTATCTGACTTGTGACCTGGTGGTTGTGAGTTCGATACCCAGTTGAGGCAAACTTTCTTTCTTTCAGGCGATTTTTTGCTTCTAACCTCTCATGCATGTGCATTTTGTCCACAGCTGGCTGAATCCTAGGTTGGAATGTTTTTTTTTTTTTCCGTCCAGAAAATTTACCTATAGCAAAATGTTTTGACTCATGTCAGCCTGCACGAACTGCACAGGCTGACATGGGTCGATATTTTTCGCAGATGCATTGAACCCCTTTTCATAGAGCATGGCTTATTGAGAATGATTGTAGAATACCATTCTAGAATTTGTATCCGGGGAATAATGGAACGTGTGTAACACTTGTTCTCAAAATATGATGCTGCTTCCAACTTATAATTTGAATATTCATTTTTCGAATTATTGTCTGTCTGTCTGTCTGTCTCTCTCTCTCTCTCTCTGCGTTCAAAATGTGAAATTGTGCAGTCGGTCTTATTGTACACTGACCATTTAACACCTGGCGTGCTCGGTATCTTACATATTTGTGTTATCATACACTTACATGCCTCAGAACTCTTATGTAAAGATATGTAGACACATGTTTGTATTTCTGTGTATTTTCAGGTGAAAGATGGCTCTTTCTGCACTTTCGTGTAAAATGATTTGCCTAAGAAGAATTAAAAGGTTATGTCATAAGATGGCAAAATATATGAGCCTGATAATTATTGCAACATCTTCAATAACACTGACCACCCTCATTGTTCATCATAAACTCTTATCTAGAGACAAACTCATCTTACCGATCAATATTAAGGTCAGACAGGACGAGTCTGAGGCGTCAGTTACAAGGGGATCAGTAAACTGGCTGAATAATTTGTTTAGTATAAAACATTCAAATAAACAGAAGGAGCCGTCACAGTTCTCAGATTATCAACAGCATCACGACTTGAATTCTGAACTAAAGCAGATAACACCTACAGAGGACGGCGCTGAGTTACTCACAAGATACAACGTGACACCGGACTTAAAATGGCTGCAGACATTTTATAAAATTGATTCCTCGAAGAAAGTTAAAACATCATTCGACTTTCCGTTCATTATACAGGCTAGTGAAATCTGTAGCACAATACGTGAACCGTTTTTAGTAATCCTTGTGCCATCTGTTCATTCTCATATAGGCAACCGAGAGGCAATTAGAAATACATGGGGACGGAGTGCAAATCCAGGGGACTGGCCGGGGGTAGGAGATTTACGACACAAAGTGGTTCTTGTCTTTTTGTTTGGAAAAGGAAGAACATTTCTAAAGAATAATTTGATTCGAATAGAGAGCGAGACCTACCACGATATAGTTCAAGCAGATTTTGAAGATTCCTATTTCAATTTAACCTACAAAGTTATCACTGGAATTCGATGGGTGACACAATTCTGCTCAGGAGCTAAATACATCTTAAAAGCTGACGAGGATGTTTTTGTTCATGTACATAATCTCATTGAAATGTTGAAAAATGTTCCTCAAACGGAAACAGCGACATTTTACGGTCATACTCAAGAAAATGCACCAGTTCTACGTACTGGTCGATGGAACGTGGCGCCGAAGTCATTTCCGTTTCCGGTTTATCCAACATATACTTGTGGCAATACTTACGTTGTACCGGGATCAAAAGCGATGGAAATCTACAAAACGGCGAGATATTTGGACTACATGAATATAGAAGATGTTTTCGTAACCGGAATATTACGTATCATAATTGGTGCGAAAATTCGAAATGTTGTAGGGTTCACAAACTGGTATGAAAACAAACCAACTCCGTGTGACTTTATTAATGTGATCCGTATCTCAGCTACAAAAGTGACCGAAGATGTGCAGTATGATATTTGGGACGAGTTGTCAGATAACAAGTCTAATTGTATTAAAGAAATACTATATTGACATAGTACATGTATTCATATCCAAAATATAACCAGGGTTTTTTTTTTTATTTTCATTCGTCCGATTCATAACCTTTATACGAAACAAAAAAAAAAGCCAAAGAGATTTCGAATTGCGCAGAAGGGCAGACACAGCCAGATATCAGTCATGCTTTAACAAAAAGAGGTTTAATCTATCTCCGCGATGCATTAAACCATGCAAGTCATCACAAAATTATGCATCCATAAAATCGTTTTATCCAACAACCGACTGAATCATGAGGTAGAATGTCCTTTTGACATCCAGAAAATTTACCAATTGAAAAAAAAAAACTCGAGCCATGTAAACCTGCGGACACTGCGCGGACTTACATGGTCGACACTTTTTGTAGATGAATTAATCTCCCTTTTCACCGAGCGGGGCTCATATGTTTCTACATTGACAATTCTATATGGCATACAACTCGTGAAAAGGGGCATTCGGACATCTGCGTAAAGTGTCGTTTCGGATCAGCCTGCTCAGTCCGCGCAGGCTGATCCGAAATGACAGTTTACGTTTTTATGCAATTTTCTGTTTTGCGCAAGTCTACTGTAGGACAAAATCTAATGTAATCGTAAAGTGTCGTCTCGGATCAGCCTGCGCGGACTGCGCAGGCTGATCCGAGACGACACTTTACGCAAATGTCCGAATGCCCCTTGTTGCAAGCCAATTATACTATTAAAACGTTTAAAAGAAAACTGCTTTATTTTAGTGGCGAGAGAATCAAGTGACAATTCTATGTACATGTACATATGTGGATTACATCTTATACATGATTACTTTTTCCTCATGTTTCCCATGGTGTAATGAAGATGTACTGCAGGACCGCGTCAGATCAACATTCCTCGCACAGAAACTTAGAAACTGACAGAAGCATATCCGGAGCAAGTTTATTTGAATTAATTTAACCCTTAGGGTGCTAAGCGCGACTCACTGACCTTTTACAAACAATGTAGATCAAGATAAGACTGCACAGAAAGTGCAGTCTGACCTTTGATCTGCACTGTCCGATGAGGACATATTTTTCCCTTAAAAAATACCTTTGAAATAGCATGATTTAGGTTTTTACTGTCGGCTTAAAAGTTAAAATTCAGCTATTCAGCAAGAGAAGGGTTAATTATGGATGCTTCAGTCACAGAAATATTTTTAAAAAAGATTGAGTAAAATGTGAAATTGTTTATACTGCAAATAATATAAATACTACATAATCTTTATGATGTTATATGGCCTGCAACACGCGAAAATGGGCATTCAGACATTTGCGTTAAGTGTCGTCTCGGATCAACCTGCGCAGTCCGCGCAGGCTGATCCGAGACGGCACTTTACGACTACATTAGATTTTTTGTCCTACAGTAGACTTGCACAAAACAGAAAATTACATAAGAACGGAAAGTGTCGTCTCGGATTAGCCTGCGCGGACTGCGCAGGCTGATCCGAGACGACACTTTACGCAAATGTCCGAATGTCCCTTTTCACGTGTTGCAAGCCATATATAAATGATCCATGCTCTGTGAAAACAGGGTTTAATTCACTTGAAAAAAATATCGACCCAGGTCAGCCTGCGCTGTCCGAATTGACATTTGAGATAAAATGTTACTTAACGAGTCTAGAAAAAAACAAATGTCATTAAGCCAGGCTAGCTTAATGACATTTTTTGGGGGAAGAGTTTGATAACGTTTTACCTCAATAGCCAACGAATGTCAGAATCTTTCTATCAAATAACAGTTTCCAAGAATTATAGGGATGACGTATTAAAACATAGGCCTACGTGTACGACATGTGTATTGACATTTACATAAAACCTTTTTGTTTTTTTGACAGGTGTGTACATCACGAGCGAAAATAGTTCCAAAGAAACTTAAATGTAATGTTTTTGTTTTAAAACTAATGATGATAAAATTAGCAGCTTTTTCCTGATCATCGATTTTAACCCTTGACCTGCTAAACAAATGAAACTTTCAAGGCGACAGTAAAAACCCAAGCTTTGCTATTTCAAGGGTGTTTTCTGGGAAAGATATCTCCTCATCGGACAGTGTAGATCCAAGATCAGACTGCACGTTCTGTGCAGTATGATCTTGAATCTACACTGTCTGCAAAAGGTCATTTAGTCGCACTGACCAGCCTAAGGGTTAATACATAATTTCACAGATAAATCTGGGTCAGCAATGTTTTCGAAATGAGAAGTATGATTAACCCTTTCCAAGATAAGCCCTGGTTTTTACGGCTCTGAGGTTGAAGGTGGTTGAAAACACTGTGGAAAAAGGAGAAAATGCTCATAACGAGCATTTTCTCCTTTTTCCACAGTGTTTTCTTCCCTTACAAATAAACCTTTTTAGCCATTCTGAATTTGTCGTTTGCAAATTCTTTCAATTTCAGCAGACCAAAATTACCTCATCTGGTAAAGAGTTAAAGAGCTTTGATAAAATTTTTTTGCTAACCACTAACGTGTGGAGGACAGAAGAATTCGTAATGGCTGTATTACATTGTAATAAGGGAAGTTATATGATATAACTTGCTGTCAATCAATTTTTATGAGATGGTCTCGATCAGTATGCCTCGTCCATTATGTCACCAAAATTCGTAATAGATATACATGTAATACCCTATCACCGCCATAGGCAATATACTAGTACTTACTTACCCATTTAGAAAAAATTTTAGACTTGTCAAAATTTTAGACTTGTCAAAATTGAAAGTATTTGTGGCATAAATAATGAAAACAAAACTGTATAGGGTAGAGAACATGGTGGGAAAAGGAGAAAATGCTGCTTAGCAGTATTTCTCCTTTTCCAAGAATGTTTTCAAATGCCTTCTTTTATGGGGTCGTCATTGTGTAATAAAGAATTAACCATTGTGGACGACATACGTCAAGATCAGACTGCACAAAAAGGATGATTCTGTAATGGATCTGCACCATCCGTTATTCTTCCGGTATTCTTATTTAGACCGTTATAACTGTAGAGGTTTTCGTTTCATTACAATGCAAAAAATAATATGGTTAGTCTCCCCATTCCCTGTCCCCGTTTTCAATAATTTCGGTGACGAGTGCGGGAACTATTTTTCCTTCGAGAAGAATAGACAAAGCTTAGCCTGCACGTCCACGCATTCTAACATTGACCTTCACTCTCCGCTTGAGCTTGACCTTACCTGATTAATATCGATAAAAGAAATGATAAAATCCTGGTCACAAGCATTTCTTCTTTTACCAAAACGTTTTTAAGAGGCCCAGTAGCGGCCAAAAGTAAATAATGCGGGTGTTTAAGTACATTTAAATCCAAATCATACCACTTAAAAGTATTGAAACTATTGTGAAGATGACAATCAGTTATAATGTGGTCGTTCCAAGTATTAGTAGCTGGCAGAAAAATGAATCGTAGAACCAGGATAAAAGCAGACAAGGGATAGAGTAACTCGGCAACTTTTTTACCTGCTGTTGAAATTTAATTTTCTGCGGGCGACCTTCGCTTAGACCGATCGTACAAATACAGATTGTCATCTACACAAAAATTCCCATACTTTTAAATGGTATGATTTAAAAGCACTTGAACACCCGTACTGTTTACTTTGACAGCCACTTGGCCTTCAAGGAACATTGAGTTTGCCGTTTGCATTTTTTTTTCTTTAAGAAAATTTACTATTTAGAAAGGTATGAAAGCGTGATAGAAATTGTGCAATCCTTGAGGGTAAAAAAAAAACCACAGAAAAAAAAAGCTTGGATTTCGAACTCGTGACTCTGGAAAATATCGCCTGGTAATTTTGTCGACTGAGTCAACACAAAACATATGTGTCCAAAATGTATTTGTTTATAAATGAATGCGCGTATTTATAAATGGTTGCGCTGCAGCGTCTACCCAATGACTAAGCCGCGAAAAATTCAGACGAGTAGATCTATGTGAAAATTAACGAAAGAAGAATATTTGTCATGTTTTTATTTGCATTTTCCATCAAAGTTTAAATCTAACTCTTCCAGCGCGAACCGTGCGACCAAAACCCCTTTCAACGGCTGAAAAATACAATCCGATAAAACTCAGATCTGCACAAGATCAGATTGCAAGGTCTGTACAGTCTAATATTGATCTTTGCCGTCCGGAAAAGTCCGTGTTTTCCTCTATTTTGCTAAAAGAGAAGCCTACAAGTGTATCCTTGCTGGCGAATATAAATAATCATTTTTTGTACAGATCTGTTTGAATAAGAAAACTTGTCAAAACGAAATCTGACTTCGTACCACGTGAATTACAAGTAAACATAAAATTCAATACGAGTAACCAAATCATAATTAGGAATTTGCTTACACATTTTCTTCATCTGATTGCGAAGCTGACGTTATCAATGACGTAGAATTATGTGGAATGTTTCACTCTGAATTTCTTTCTAATGATTAAGTCGGTTATGTAAACATACAGCGCAAGTAAACATACATTAAAATCAATATCAAACTGTCAAAAAATGTTTTCGCATTAACTGTACGTAGATTCAAACGCGGAAACGGCCATTTTTCTCAGCCCTGAATGAAAATCTACTTCCGCGAAATGCCGCAGTTTTATTGGTTGAAATAACAGCGTTTGACAGACGAACGTGTAAGATATCCGTTACTTACCATACGTAAAAAAAATAGGACCGGAGGGAAACTCAATATATAAAAGAGGCAAGAGACGATTCTCAACAGTTTATTTAATCGTTTGGACTTTATCAACAGAGGTAAATTGTGTCTTGTACTTCTTTTTTTTAATCCTTTATCAGACGACAAATTTCTAGACGCATGTGCAGACGACAAAGTAAATGAGACTCGAAAATTAACATTCGCTTTTGTAAGAATAGAACAGTATTTTTCCTTTTCTCGCAATGTTTTCAAAAGCCTCTTATTCAGCGCCGTTTAATTTCGGAATTGTGTTGCAAGGGGTTAATCTTTGTCAAATTATTGTTTGGTTACTTGTCACAGTTTAAAGTTTCAGATCATTTTAGTTTAAACATTTTTCATTCATGAAATAATTCCAAGTTTCAAACTAATGAAATTAACAAGAATGAGATTATGGTTATATAGTACTTCTCAAAATACTGGCTAGCTGTAAAAACCAAATTCATAAATTCTGACAATTAACTCTTTCAGCGCAAAATAAATAAACTCGACCTTTTTCGACGGCTCTAAATACAATCCATTGAAACTTAAAAAGATTTTGATTGTACAGGCTTGACTACACAAGCGGACGGTATAGATCAAAGATCAGACTGCACCTTCTGTGCAGTCTGATCTTGATCTATGCCGTCCGCAAAAGTCACTGTTTTCGCCTATGCATCCGAAAGGGTTAAAGGCCCAGTATCGGTCAAAAGTAAACAATGCGGGTGTTAAAATGCATTTGAATTTATTCTTTTCCATTTGAAAGCATGAAAATTATTGTTAAGATAACAATTTGTTATTGTACGGTCGGTCCATCGTCGGTCGATGTAAGTCGCTGGCAGAAAAATGAAATTCAAAACCAGGGAAAAAGTTAGCAATGGATTGAGCGACCTGGCAACTTTTTTGTCAAGAATTTTTTTTTTTTCTGCCGGCGACTAACACTTGGGCCAACCGTAAAATAACAGAATACTTTCCATACATTTCAACCTTTTTCCACGATTTTTTCTGTCGTTTAGAAGACAAATCTAGTGATTTGAGTAAACTTTGATTTGACACCTACAAATGCTCTTGATTTGGACGAGTCCAAAATTTTGTCTTCAAGTAAAGATTTAAGCACGAATATAAGTACTCCGTATGTGACAAAAATATTCTAAACATGCACTACAGCTTGATTGACCCCTGACCAAACAATCCTGGGTTTTAATGAACCGAGGGAAAAGGCCTTTTGAAAACATTGCGGGAAAAGGAGAAAATGCTGGTTACCCAGCATTTTCTCCTTTTCCCACAATGTTTTCTACATTATCAAAAACAAGTCCAGTCATTTAAACCACGTTTAACTTGTTCTATGCAAATGTTCAATTTGTAATTCAACAAAATTTTGTCATTTGGTAACGGTTTATACGTTTTCTATTTCAGACTAGAAGAAAACATGAAATTGTTACTTAGTGTATGTATCATCGGGCTAGCGCACCTTACGTATGCCCAAAACTCAGACCCACAGAATTTCAATTTCGGATTATTTAACAACGGCGGAGGCTCAAACACAGGTGGTGCCGGACCAAACAGTCTGAGCCCTTCACCCGCACCGCTCGACAGCTCTGGAAATCCGTCAACATTCGGTACTTCCAATAACAACTTGAACACTATTGGAAACCCACCCGCGCAAAATGGGTTTAACCAAAATAACTTGAATGGTCAGAGTGGATTTAACAACCCCAACCAGGGGTTCAGTAACCCTAACCAAGGATTTAACAATCCTAATCCAGGGTTCAATAATCCTAATCCAGGATTCAATAATCCTAATCAAGGATTTAATGGCGGGATGGGCAACCAACCTGGAATGAACAACGGGTTTGGTATGAACGGACAGATGGGTATGAATGGACAGATGGGTATGAATGGACAGATGGGAATGAACAGACAATTTGGACAACCAGGAAGGATGGGTATGAACAACCAATTGGGAATGGGCCCCGGCATGCAGTTCCAGGACCCAACCCGTATGGGCAACTTTAATGGCAACAACTTCAATAGAATGGGTTTCGACGACTCTCAGCGAAACCTTCTTCAACCACAGCCAATGAGCAACTTCCAGCAGCCACAACCGAGGTTCCCATCCGGCGGTCCCGGTCCCTTCTTCCCATCTCAGCCTCAATTTGGACCCATGGGCATGCGCATGGGTAGCCCCTTCGGACCCCAGTTCGCCAGCCAATTCCCTGGACAACCATCTTTCGGGCTATTCCAAGACCCTTTCATGAATATGTTCGCCCCAAGCCCCCTTGGTAGACGCCAACCAAGTCCGTTCATTTTGCAACCAGTCGGTAAGTTCTGATTTATAGTAAAATATTTGTTCACTGATTTACTGCTGCACAGGTCGTTATTGAAGATTTGAATGCATAATTATTTCAATGTGCAATATTGAAAATAGTTATTTCTCTCATAACTCCCCTTGTTTTCAATGTAATACAGCCATTACGAATTTTCTTGTCTCACACACGTGTGAGATAAGAAAATAGTGCTGTATTTGGTTAACACTCTGTAATCATACACCTTATTTCTAAAACATTGCTGACCTGGGTTCCAGAGTGAAATTAACGCTTACATTTCGTAATAATGATAAATTTGTTAATTTAATCACTTTTAGGTTCAAAAGAAAATCAATATATGCAAGTTTCTTCGGAACTATTTTGCGTTCGTAATGTACCTGTCAAAGAAGCGCATAGGCTTCATGTAAATTTCACTACACATTATAGATGTATGCCTCTGTTTTAACACATTATGGACAATAATTCTTGTTATACAGTTATGTGATAAAAAGAATCTGACACTCGTACGCTTTTGAGGTAAGAATTTATTAAAGTCGTCCACAAAAAATGTTATCAAGCCCGCCAAAGGCTCGCTTAATAACATTTTGTAGACTCGTTTAATAAAATTTTATCTCAAAAACCAACTCATGTCAGATCCTATATATTCGTGTTTTAGTATTATTTACGATACTAAACAGCTTGAATGAAAAGTTAGTTCAGTTGTATCAGCAGCTTTTTTCTCTACGAAACAACACAATTTTAAACCCGTCCAAATTGAAATCATTTAAAGACGACAAATTAATTGTAGCCTATCGTTGAAAGAGTAGGAAACTTTGTGGGGAAAAAGAGAAAACGATGGTGACTAAAGTTTTCCAAAGGGTTTTGCATGTACTAGGCTGGGGCTCTGAAGTGTCTTGCCCAAGGACACTCCTGTAAAAAATTAGGGTCGTTAAAACTCGAGAGTATTTAGTAAAGGGTCAGTCATGACGCCGACCTGTTTTCATTTCACATTCAAATTCTAAAATATATAAGCCATGCTCTGGCAACGGGGGGTTTGATACATCTCCATGACGCAGTATGCTAAGCGAGACACCGCGTAATTATGGATCCATAAAATAAATTTTGTTCAACAACCGACTGAATCATTAGGTACACTTGTCCTTTGACATGCAGAAAATCGATCAATAGCAAAAAGTTTCGACCCATGTCAGCCTGCGCAGAATGCGCGGGCTGACACTGGCCGATACTTTTTCCAGATGTATTAGACCCCTTTTTTCACAGAGCACTGCTCATTTCTATTCTCATATATAAGAAGACTATGGATTTCTTGCCGTATTCACTCAACTGTTCTGAAGATTGCTCTTATTTTTAATTCCAAGGCTAGCTACCTCATGTGATAGGCTGAAACTTTCTGTCTCGCCCAGTCACGTGGTTCGTCTTGGAATCTAGAATTAGAACTTAATTTAGAATGCATGTATTAGGAAGCTACAGTCTCGTTAGATATTTCTAAAGCTAGGTTCGTGCACATTTTGTTATCTCTGGATATAATTATTTTATGCTGTTCTTTTTGTACGGCCTTACCCATGTACTCGTATTCACGTGAAACAGTCATGTGGTTTTGTTTTTATGCATTGCACGGAAAAGAATTGGAATTTTGACACTATACGATGGAAAATAGCTTTTTCTGTCCCTTGTGCTTAATTCTACCGATAGATCTATACATCATATCAAATTCGAAATCTTTGCAAACACCTTGTCATGAAATTTTAAACGATGAGAATCAACTGTTTCAGTTTTGATACCCATCGCTTAACATTTTATGACATGGTGTTTTCAAGGAGAAAAAATCAAGCCATGCTCTCGGAAAAGAGGGTTTAATGCATCTGCGTGATGTAGTATACCAGGCAAATCATCAAATAATTTGGAATTCATAAAATCCTTTTTGTCTAACAACCGACTAAATCGTGAGGTAGAATGATCCTCGGATATACAGAAAATTGACCTATAATAAAAAGTTTCGACCCATGTCAGCCTGCGCGGACTGCGCAGGCTGACATAGGTCGATACTTTTTACTGATTTATTTAACCGGATAAACCCCCTTTTCATAAAACATGACTCAATTTTAACACCGAGTGTCGACATTTTCATGTTTCGATACCCATAGCCTAAAATTTTACGACATGGTTTTGGCAGAGTACGTATTTTTATGACAGCACTATGGTATCATTAATCCATACTTAAGTTCGCTGGAAGGTGATGTATACATGAATCGATAAAATTGTGCACATATAGCAGACAAAAAAGCCATTTATCTTCGTATTGCGTCCAAATTCCAGTTTTTTCTTTCCGTGCAACACATCTAACGAAAACCGCGTGATTGTTCTCTATGGCGTATTCCTTGTTTGTCTATGTGAACTGTCAATCGAATATTTATTAGTGTATAAGACATTAAACTACAAAAATGTTCTGAAAAACTTGGGAACGCACACAAGATGGAATGCTTTCTCAAACTTTAATCCTTCGTCTAAAATGTAAGATACATTATTTTGCCGAAAATGAAAATGTGAAACTGGGTGATTAGGGAATACAATTTTTCTATTTTTTTTGTTTTCGCTGAAAGAATTATCATTTAGCTAGTTTTCTTCAGAGAGAGAGATAGAGAGAGAGAGACAGACAGACAGAGAGAGAGATCAGAACACAGAAAGTTTATTAGTGAATTAGGCTACCGGCCCATAATACATAACATATTCAATAAAGGAACATTTGTTTACCACCGAATAAAATATTACACAACATTGAGAAGGTGAAGTTGCTGCTATTATGATAACGAAAACGAGAGAGAAAGAGAGAGAGAGCGAGAGAGGGGTATTTGACAGAGGGATGTTCGGTGATAGAAAAGTACTTTTCAAATGTTCGCCTACTACAGGAAAAAAACAAGTGACCCACGCCAAACTTTCCTTAGACATAGGAGTAAAATATGTCCGAAAAACAGTTTGTATGAAACACAGTTTCGAAAATATAGCGTGTTGAAAATGTCTGATGTAATAAAAAAAAATGTACCGTAATTCTCTTCAGTGGGGGTTGTAGGATTGAGCAGAATTGAATTTGTTGAAAACAGTCTTAAATTTCACACAGACCGTATAGGACATAGTTCACTAATGAATGTTTTCTGGAACACACAATAAAAAATCCCCTGGAAACCGTGTAAATGAGCTAAACATTTTCAGTAAAAACACATGTAATTCAAGATGTTGCAGTTTTCAGGGCCATAGGTCAAAATAGGCTTTTGCCATCGACATAGATCATGATCAGACTGCACGGAATAGAGCAGTCTGAACTTGGATCTAAATCGGATTGTATCTTCAGCCGTCGGGAGAGGTCGAGTTTATGTTTTTGGCACTGAAAGAGTTCTGGGCCTGTATTCACCAACCATTCTTGAGAATATTCTAAGTCTTATTCTCAAAGATATTCATTGTTTGAGAGTAAAACAACTTCCGATTGGCTAAACCATCTGGTTTAGCCAATCAGAAGTTGTGTTACTTTCAAATATAAAAAAATCTGGAGAATAAGACGGAGAACGTTCTTAAGAATGGTTGGTGAATACGGGCCCAGGTGACGTTTTGTTAGCATTGCACATTTCTCTTTTAGACTGTCTACCTTGTTAGCGTATATTGAAAAGCTGGAATATGGGGTCTATATTTACCAACCATTCTTTAGAACATTTTTAGTCTTATTCTTAAGACTTTTCTAAATTTGAAAATAACCAAATGGCTTGGCCAATCAGAAGTTGTTTGTTTGTTTGTTTGTTTGTTTTTTTTTTTTTTTTTCTTCTAAATAAAAAAAAAAAAAAAAAAAGACTTAGAATAAAACTAAGAATGGTTGGTGAATACAGACTTTGGTCTCGCGTCCTGATCTTAATCTTCAACAACCAACAACTAAAAAATAAAACTCTCTTTAGCCTAAAAGGTGTAAATCTTCTAGCTCCAAATATAAAAAGAAAACGCTCTATTTCGACGGCTGAAAATAAAATCCACTGAAACTCAAAAAAAAAACGTCCTTATCTTATAGGCTTGACTAATTAAGCGGATGGTTTAGATCCAAGATCAGACTGCAAAACCTCTGTATAGTCTGACCTTGAGCCATGTAGCGCGCAGAAACCCTAATTTCACGTATTTGTGCTGAAAGGTTTTAGATGTTTATGGTATAAATATTACGCCTCTCATGTTATCATCAGATTCATCTGGAACATTCGTCGACTCTAGTGGAAATACCTTGGACATGGATGGTTTTGGTAGAGGTAGTAGTAGTTTGAGTCAACAGCTCTCCTCGATGAGTAGTTTCACGTTCCCAGAAAGTTATCGATTGGGTCAGTTCGATAGTTTTGGCTCTATGAGCGGACAATCAAACGGTTTAGGAATGACTGGGCAAAGCTCCGAGTTTGGCCTCACCAGTTCTAGTGACGGAGGTAGATTTGGATTGAAGCTAGGGGCGGGCAGGAAATAAGAACCTTAATAAAAGCTTTAGAGTTGTTGCTTAAAATTTCATTTTGAGGTCACAAACCGGAAGTGGTAGCTTTGTGCTTTTTTGCTCATCACTACTTTATTGCCGTTTTTTTTTTTTTATCTCTCTCTCGCTTAGTTGTACACATTTCAGTCTTGATTTTTTTCCACGTTTCGAGGAATTCTCACCCGCAGTCAGTTTTGTACCAAAAGACCTGCTTCAACTTTTATGAGTCACTGCTTGAGTGTGCTTAACTTTATCCATCCTTTTCTTTCATCATTATAGCATCAAATTTGAGCTTTTTATTGAACTTTCATCCTGTCGCTGTTCGCCAATCACCTATATAAAGTAGAAAAGCAAATTCTTTTGTGCGTTTTCAAGATTTAGTGACATTTGAACTACCATTGATTCCTTTGAGCTAAGATCGAATTCTGAAATTGTAATGCTGCGATCGACATGTTTTGATTAAATACTGATTCCAGTATAATATAACGATAATTGGTCTGCATCATGCGAGAAGGGGCATTCGGACATTTGCGTAAAGTGTCGTCTCGGATCAGCCTGCGCACTCCGCGCAGGCTAATCCGAAACGACACTTTCCGTTTTTATGTAATTTTCTGTTTTGCGCAAGTCTGATGAAGAACAAAATCTAATGCAGTCGTACAGTGCCGTCTCGGATTAGCCTGCGCGGACTGCGCAGGCTGATCCGAGACGACACTTTACGCAAATGTCCGTTTTCCCCATTTCGCGTGTTGCAAGCCAGTCACAGTACAAGGTCTCTTGACATCGCTTTCAACGACGAAACCTGCATCGAGCATAAAGTATGGTTGAAACAGTTTCTTTTGTATGAAATTCTCGAGGAGCGATATAATTCAGGGTCGTTTGAAAGAATATACAGTTCGATGATATTTCTGATCGCAGATTTGTCAGGCTCCTCGCCGTTCCCCTTCGACATGGCCCTAGGGGTTCCCGGGCCAATGTTTGCGGGTTCGAATTTCTTAACACCTCTCATAGGAAAGAAATGAGGTAACTTCAATAGTCGGGGCAATTTATCTATTTTTACATAACAAGAGTGGTTTTGTTTTCTTATGGTTTATCGTTGTATCATTCAACTACCATTTTATCAATATGTCGGCTTGTTTTTATGTATGAAAGGTAAATATATTGGGATGATAGTTCACAACTTAAGAGGAACCTTTGTAGTGCGGAGGACAATATAGATCAAGCCCAGGCTGCAAAAAATGGGGGGGGGGGGGGGCAGCCTGATCCTGCGCTTAGATTGTCTGTCAATAAGTTTTTAAATTTGACATGTTTTATTTCACTTTCGGCACACCAAAAAGCACTCAATTGTATTAATAAAGGCGAGAAGGCTAGGAGGACTAGAAAATCGAACTGAAGTAATGAATTTACATACCTTTCAAACTACGCTTCATACTCATTTAAGTCGATGTCAGACTTAAAACATAGCCATGCCAAAGCTCGAAGTAACAAAAAAAAAACGCTTCCGGAAAATTGAGGTTGAACACAATCTCGTCATGCACTACGAGTACACCAAGCAAGTCGTCACGTGATATAGATACATTTTGTCTGAAAAAAAAGGCTGAATTACGAGGCAGAATTGTCCTTTGACATGCAGAAATTTCAGCAGTAGCAAAAAGTTTAGACCAAGTTAAGTCTATGGGTTTGAAGATGCATTCATCCACCTTTTACAGTGCATTGCTCATAATACATAGTGAACAATGATATTGCATATTTTGTAACATCAAGGCGGTCTCTCTTATCATCGTATCTGGACGGGGTGGACAGTAGTAAATCAGATTGCAAGTTGTATGCTGTATGGTATTGATCTACATTGATTGCAAAAGCAACTAAGCTTGTCATAAAGCCATGCTAAGAACTAATTTTTCAGGCGACAGTAAGACAAAAAAGATGAGCCATGCTCTGTGAAAAGGGAGTCTAAAACATGCAAAAAATATCTACCAATGTCAGCGTGCGCAGTCTGCGCAAGCTGGCATCGGTCGAAATATTTTGCCTTTGGCCAATTCTTTGCATGCCCAAGGATCATTCTTCCGCATGGTTCAGCCGATTGTTACACAAAATTGAGTTTATGGATGTATAATTATGTGATAAGTTACTTGGCATAATGTATCGTGGAGAAGCATTAATCATCTTCGCCAGATCATTGTTAAAATATATTTGGCCAGTTTAAAAAATGCCAATCCATATTCCTACCTCATAACATTTGAGCCATGCTCTGTGAAAAGGGGGCTTAATGCATGTGCGAAAAGTATCGACCCAGATCAGCCTGCGCAGTCCGCGCAGGCTGACCTGGACCGAATCTTTTCGCCAGTGGTCAATTTTCTGTATGTCCAAGGACCAGTGTACCTCATGATTATGTCGGTTGTTGAAAATTGTGGCTAATTTGGATCAATAATTTTGTGATCGCTTGCTTGGTATCATGCATCACGGAGATGCATTAAGCCGTATTTTGCCAGAGCATGGCTCGTTTATATTGTTCATAATATCTCACAAAACATTCGACAACGTACAAAAAATAAGACTGCATATTTTAACTCATTCTGGTCTTGAACAATACTGTCTATAAAACTCTACTAATCTGCCTTAGCACGAAAATGGTTTACTGGGACTTTATATTTATATTCATCCGAGCTCTGGTAAAAGAGGGTTTAATGCGTTTCCTTGATGCATTATATAGCAAGTCGTCACATAATTATGTATCCATGAAATCCATTCTATCTAACAACCAACTGAATCACAAAGTAGAATGGTCCTTCGACTTGCACGTAATTTACCAATAGCAAAAGGTTTCGATCCAGGACGGAGCAGGCTGACCTAGGTCGATACCTTTTGGAAAAAGGGCTGCATTGAACCCCCTTTTCACAGAGCATGTCTCATGTATAGAGGACTGTATTTATTTATTCGGACGATTTCGTTTATTTTCCTTCTTATAAAGGGTTTGCATAGTCGCTTTATATTGCATGGCTGTGCCTTTTGCTCTATTTCAAGCTACAGGCATTTTGCATACATTTTTTTTTTACCAGGATCAGTTTCAATTCCCTTATTTAAAATTTCGAGGCATGTCCATGTATTTTTGTGTCATATGATACTAAAACTTTTAAACAGCTTCGGAAGAATTTGAGCCACGGTCTGTGAAAAGGGGCCTCAATGCATCTGCGAAAGGTATTGACTGCGCAGGCTGACCTGGGCCAAAACTTTTCGCTATTACTCAACTTTCTGTATGTTTTCGAGGACCAGTGTACCTCATGATGAAGTTAGTTGTTAAAAAAAAGTGGATATTATAGATTCCTAAGTATGTGATGGCTTGCTTGGTGCCATGAATCATGGAGATGCATTAAGCCTCCTTTTGCCAGAGAATGGCTCTTTACGAAGTAAACTGATGATGAATCTTTTTTATTTTTGGAATTTTCTGTCTCTAGTAAAAAGTCTTTCATTGTAATCCCGAACTCTTTTCCAGACAGCAAAATTTTATAGTGTTCCAAGCACTTCCGGACCACAATAGAATGTCTTACATGATACCATTTGTCTGTGAAAGAATAGAAACATTTTGGGAAAAGGAGACAAGTCTGGTTACTTGCACTCTCCCTTTTTCTCATAGTGCTGTCAAAACAGTTACTCCGCTTAGTCGTTAGAACACGGATCTGTTTAGTAAAGCATTAACCTGCTGTATAAGTAAAATGAAATATTCAAAATGATAGTAAAAAACCCAAGTTTTGCTGTTTCAAAGGTAATATTTAGGAAAAAATACCTCCGTATCGGACAGTGTAGATCAAAGATCAGACTGCACTTTCTGTGCAGTCTGATCTTGATCTACATTGTCCGCAAAAGGTCAGTGAGTCGCGCTTAGCAGCCTAAGGGTTTATTGCTAAATGAATTGAGTAGCGCTTTGACAAAAGGGATTTTAATGTTTCTACGTAATGCATAATAGATCCCTAAAACCCTTGTTGTCGAACAACCGATCGAGTCATGGGGTGGACTGGTCCTTGGAAATGCAGAAAACTTTTACATTAGTAAAAAGTTTCGGCCAAGGTCAGCCTGCACGAACTGCGCAGGCTGAATTGAATTGATACTTTTGTAGATGCATTTAGCCCACCCCCCCTCCTTTTCACAGAGCTTGACTCAATTAAATGAGAAGTGTTAAGCAAATAGGAGCCACCAAATAAAAGCTCTTTTTACATGAAAAATTACAATTCTGTGATCTTACTGCATGTTCTTCACAATCTGGTATTGACTTAATATAATACATTATCAAGTACAGGCAACATGTTTGAAGCAGACGGCCTTTGAAAACCATGGCACAAAAGGAGAAATTGCTTACAAGGACTAACATCGTCTGAACCCATTTTTTTTCAGATATTACACGTTAAAGTACAAATGTAAACAAAGCGGGTGTTTAAATGTATATTGAATTTATATCATACCATTTAAAAGTATGGAAATTATTGTGAAGATAACAATCTGTCATTGTACGGTCGGTCAAAGTTTTAGTCGCTGACAGAGAAATTAATTTCAAAACTAGGTTAAAACCTGCCAGGTAGCTGTGTCTTTTGTTTACTTTTTGCCTGATTTTAAAATTCACTTTTTCTGCCAGCGACTAACATATGGCCCGACCACACGATAAAAGACTGTCATCTTCACAATATTTTCCATACTTTTAAATGGTATGATTTAAATTTAAATCTATCATGACACCCACTTTGATATTTTGGCCTTTATTGGGCCTTTAACTTATGTTAGTAATCGGTATTTAACGACGATATTTTTAATGTTGTCTGAAGTGATGCGATAAAGCCATGTCATACATTAAATTAAATAATAAAAAAAAAACTATTGGCTCTTTTTTATGGTGGCATATTTCTGCCGCGAGATACAAGATAGCTATTTCGATAATTTAAGAGAACTATCGTGATAAAACAAAGTTTCCTGGAAATATTATCTAGATAATAAAAATTTTCACGATAAAAATATCGCGATAATTCTAACTGTTATCATGTTTTTTTTTTGTTTGTTTCGTGCCCATAACCGACATTCACGGTATCTGTAATTAGATACGGTTCGGAATATCTTCGTCTACAACCATATAAATTCTCCTTTTCCCTGAATGGTTTTAAAGTGTTAGTAGGAGGCATTTCTAATCGTCTTTGTGATTTTACAGACTTCTGTTCATTTCGAATCTTGTCAATATTTCCTAATTAAGCTACAATTGTTAATTATTCGAATTATTCCTTACTGCAATCTTGTGAAGTCAAAGACTACCAAGTTCATCCAAATGATAAATTTTCTATTTATAGATATCGAGAAACAGATAGAACTATCACGATAATTTTATCTTGCATGTCAGCTTCGTGCAAGATTGAGAAATTTTGCGTTAAAATATTAAGTTTATCGTGATATCTTTTTCAGGAAACTTTTCACTATCTCGATAACATTTCCAGAAAACTTTAATTTATCGCGATAGTTTTGTAAAATTATCATGATAGCTATCTCGTATCTCGTGGTAGAAATATGCCACCATACTGTTTGGCTCTGTCTGTCTGTCTGTCTGTCTTTCTCTCTCTGCAATCAAAATGTGATATTTTAACATACATTTTTTATGGTGACTCACATAAAACGATGAGAGTGAAATATGTTCCGGAAACCATATCGCTCATTTTTATCATTCTATTATCATGACATATAGAGAAACAAAAAAAAAGGAATTACGAATTCACGTGCTTTTTTTTTTACATTTTCAGGTTTCGGTAAGAAGAAGAGGAAGTAAACCTGTCATTTCCGGTTGGGAGAGTACTGCGCCGGAAGTATTAGAACTAAAGACGCTCCGGGGTGACATTCACCATAATTTGTGATTTTTTTTTTGTCCCTACCGCGGCGCATTAATTTGTTCATAATACTGGCGTGTTATTTCGTGTCTGAGACGTTAAAAGTCAATGACAACTGTATATTTTGTGTTGTTGTTATTGTTTGAATCCATTTATATTTATACGAGAAATAAAGCACTTTTTGATAGAAAACATGACCTACATTTTGTGGTTTGTAACAAATGAAGGAAAGCAGACGACACTCTGTACCGATAATTAAAGCTCCGGTTGTCCAATTTTCAATGTGGAAAAGAAAACCTGCATCAGCACCTTTTTATCATATCCCTGACACTTTGATCCTTTAACACACAATCCCGTATTTTACTGACTATTGAGGAAAAGGGCATTGGAAAGCATTGCAGGAAAAGGAAAAAAATGTAGGTAGCCAGCGTTTCCTCTTTTCTCCACAATGTTTCCGGCCCTGTAAAAGCCAGATCTCAAAATTGTGGGCGTATTTGACAAGTCGTCTGCAATTGCTTGAACATCAATTAGCTCTAAAAAGTGAAACAATGGGCCTAACTAGAGTCAGCTTACAAGCAAAGAGTACAAAGGAACACAGAGGAATCAGCAATGTAGGCAGTGTCGAGGCACGTTCAGGGTCTGTTTTTATCGCTTATTCTAAAAAGCTTTCTTTTTCTATCTTTTTAACAATGTTTTTGTATATTTCAAAGAACAATTCCTGAATGGTTGAACCAAATTATTAAGCCAATCAGGGATAGTGGACTTTTAAAATTTAGAATTGGAGTTAGAATATTTTTTAAAACGTTTGTTGAATCTCCGGGATCCGTGCCCGGATTTCACTTACTTTGTTTGCATTGTTCGCAAGAGCAGTTATAGATATCATTTTTTTGTATGTTATTGTAAAGGTTAAGTTAAAAAAAAAAACCGTCGATTTCCAAAAAGGTTTCCTTCAGTCACCACTTTTCAGTCTTCTATACTATCACTGTGCAGTATATATAAAAGACCAATCACTACTTCGTGTGCATTTTACTGACCTTGCTTGGTTTCTTAAATGACAAGATGTATTGGGGACACTGCAGCTAAAGGTCATGATTGCAAACGGACAAACCAGAGCTGAACTAGATTACGTTATGTTGCAGATAGACGAGAGTTCGAACCGATTGACTGACTGTATAACATTTGATTTACAGTACTTGCAACACGGAAGTTGAAAGTTTAAATACCGACTATACATGTATATTTAAATGTTAGATAACTATTGCCCAAGGGCCAAAAGGGGTCAACGGAAGTGATTCGCTGTACTGAATCATCCCCATCCTCGAAATAGTTTATTAAATATTGACACTACCCAAATACCTTAACTCTTCACCATATATAAAAAAAAAAAAAGAAATGAAAAAGGTAACAAAGGTCCATGACTCCCGAACAGGAGGAGTAATTTTTTTCTCTTTCTGAACAACTAGGCATCGGTAGTAGTAATCCCTGAAAGTTTGAATCAATTCCGTCCAATAACGAATGAAGATGTTCGGTCTCAAAAGAAAAAAAAAATGTTCCAGGTACGGGCTCACGCACGGACGGGTGCCATTACTATATTCTCCTTCGATGCCTATTGATGTGGATAATTATGTTGTAAGTGTACCTTAGATGGGTTAGGGTTAGGGTCTGGGTTAGGGGGTCGTTATTATATAGGGGGTCGCTATTCTATGTGTGGGTCATTTTTCTACGTGTGGGGGAGTCAAAATATTATGACCCTCCGGTCATAATATTATGACCGGGGAGTCACTATTCTCTATAAAATAATGACGGGGGGGGGATTATTCTATGGGGGGTCAGTTTACAACCTTACACCGGCCAACATAATGTACCGATGTATACAAGAGGATAGCCTGGATTCCAGTCTGATCATTTCTTTCCTTATATACAAGTAAACTCGGACCTTACTTTGTCAAAAATGACATTAACATGACTCTGTAACCTTTTTATCACGCCAATAGTTTTAAGCACTTGTTTTGATCATCACGGTGCTTAACGTTTCGCAATTATTTATAAATATGTAACCCTTTATACCACTCAATGCCGACTTGTAACGGCTCTGGGGAAAAAAAGCAAGCTTTTTGAAAACATTGTGGGATAAGGAGAAAATGCTGGAAACCAGCATTTCCTCCTATTACCACAATGGTTTCTACCCTATCAAGAACTAATTTTGTCATTTGGGCCACCTTGATTTTTGTCGTCTGCAAATGCTTTCAATTTCAACTTAGTCTGAAATTTCGTCGTCAGGTAAAGGATAAACGCTCATGTAGCCTAATGAATTGTTAACACAATCACCCAGCTCTATCATCATTAGCACTGATATCTTTATGTTATATAATCCATTTATTTTCCTCGAAAAAATTTCCTTGAACTACACTTATGACACAATAATAAAATTACCTTGACACAGAGAATGATCCTGTCCTAGAATGCATCGGACGTGTTCATGTATTTCTTAGGACACAGACCAAGGGCCTATATCCCGTGTCTGTGTAACTGTACATGATACATTGTTGTCGAACAAAGGAATAGGGTGTATCTCGATAGAGGGTAGGCAATCATTTTACTTTCATGTTTGCCGACAAGCTCAACATACATTCCGGTTACGCGGGATTAATAAAACACAAGCGTGAATGTTAATGAACCCTTAGACAGCTTAGAACGTCTGTGCCTTTTGCAGACAGTGAAGACGATGATGGTCTGCACAGAATATGCAATCTTAGTCGTATCTAACTGTGTAAGCAGGGATCTTATATACACGTATATAAGATCCCTGGTGTAAGCTACCTTGTAATAACCCGACCAAACCAGCCATGGGTGGAGTTGCAATAATTAAGCATTTTTTCCGAAATGAAAGATGCCCATTTCATTAATCCAGCGCTCTAAGGGTTAACAGGGTCATTGATTACAAGAATCGTAAAAACAGGGAACATCCCGGCTCTCCCTCAAAGGTCCTATGAAGTCAACCGTCAGTTTATGACCTTTTTAATATATTTTTTTATTGAAGTCGGTATGTTTTTGCCCTTTTCTTTTCGTTTCTTTACCTTTGCCAAACGGAATGGAGCAAGCGATCACATCTATATTTAATCTATTGTTTAAATGTGAACATGGTTCCATAATAATCTGGAATACTTGAATATCAGCAACCATCAATGCTAATTTATTGGCCTGTGAAAATTAACCGTCATGTGATAGACATTTAAAGGCCGAGTAAAGGCCAAAATATCAAAGCAAGTGTCATAATACATTTAAATTTCAATCATACCATTTAAAAGTATGGAAAATATTGTGGAGATGGCAGTCTGTTATCGTGTGGTCGAGCCATATCGTAGTCGCTGGCAGAAAACGTGAATTTTAAAATCAGACAAAAGGTAAACAAAAGACACAGCTACCTGGCAGGTTTTAACATAGTTTTGAAATTAATTTCTCTGTCAACACTTGGACCGACCGTACAATGACAGATTGTCATCTTCACAATAATTTCCATACTTTTAAATGGTATGATATAAATTCAAATGCATTTAAAACATCCGCTTTGTTTACATTTGGCTTTTATTGTTACTTTAAGGATTACGACCCTAACCCATCGGTAAATATCGTGTAACATCGACGTTTTCGTAAGGGCTATTCGGCCAATCTTGCCAGCTTCCGTCTTTTAATAGGAGAGTTAGGGGCCGTAGACTCACTGACTCATCGGTAAATATCGTGTAACATCGACGTTTTCGTAAAGACTATTCAGCCAATCTCGGCAGCTTCCGTCTTGTAATGAGAGTTAGGGGCCGTAGACCTTGACTGTTATTTAATCGATTCATGCGTGCTGTGTAGATAATTTTAAAAAACAAGATCTAGATCTACCACATATTATCTTAAGAGATATTTGAAACAAAATAAATAACCATTTTTCTGCAATATAAAAAAAAAAAAAAAAAAATGGTAGGAAGAGGGATGTACAGCTCAAATTATGAAATTTATCTTTAATAGGATGGCAAACATTGTGCGAAACGGAGAAAATGTTAGTTGCCAGTATTTTCTTATGTTCCTTAAAAACCCCATTCTTTAAGGTCATTAAAACTCAGTACATGTATTTTAATCTAAAGGTTTGAATCTCTTTTTTTTAACATTGAAAGGCGTTTGTTTTTAAACTCTTTTCATTCTTGGTAAAATATACTTCAAATAAAATGGAAAAGAATTAAAAAAAAAAAACAAAAGACAAAATTTTGACAACTTCAAGGGAAAAAAACTTTTCACAATACTGTTGGAAAAGGAGAAAATGCTGTTTTGTATCCTTTCCCATCCAAACAGCACATTTTCAGCTGCTCTTAAAGATGCATCCTTACAGCCAGAGTGTAAACAAACGCTGCTAAAACTTTACAGTGTGTAGAATTTAGTTAGCCGTCTAAACGTAGATAAAAAATCGATATAAGATGTATTGGACAAAGAAACGCCAGGGATTTGTCTTCGATTTAAACCGGAAACTGACGCTGTAATGTCTAGGGATAGCCTCCATAGAACAAATTGCATTTTCTATCCGTCGTAATCTGTGCAACCTTGCAACCGTCAGGGGGCAACATTTGGCACGAAGATACAAGAATGATTTCATAAAATAAAGATAAAATTGGTTACAAAACTGGATGAAAACGAGTAAAGATGCATCTTTAAATTGTCATCTGCCAATGGTTTTAATGTAGACGGCCTTAAATTTTTGTTGTTTTGTAAAGGGTTTTGTAAAGAGTTACTAAGATGAAAAACATTGTGGCAAAGTCACAAAATGTTGATTACCAGTATTTTCTCCTTTTCCCACAATGCTTTTAAAAGCCTCTTCCTCAAGATTGTTAAAAGTCAGTATTGTGGTCTAAAAGGCTAAATCTTAGTTTCTATACACTGAAAGGCATCTTTCTAGGAACTCTTTGCTCTCTCTACAAAATTGTCTTTGGAATAAAATGGTTATTTTCTTTCAAGAAATAAATAATCTCATAACAAAATCACACAGTTTTAAACATATCAAAATTGATTGCATTTTCAAGCAAAAACTGTTAATTTGGCCCAAATGTTGTACCCTATCTTTAACCCTCTATCATACCTTACCAAGTACTGTTTTAACAACCCTGAGAAAGAGGCCATTTAAAAACTTGTTTTCGAAAAGGAGAAATTTTCTTAACTATTTACATAAAAAAAAAAAAAAAAAAAAAAATTAGACTTGCTAAAATTGAAGGCATTTTCAGGCAACGACTTAGATCCGGCTCCATTGATGGAACTTGTATAAAACAGGATAGAAGACATCTTAGGAAAAGGATAAAATGTCAGTTAGCACCAAATTGTCCTTTTCCCACCTTAAGTTCACAAGCCTTCTTCCTAAAAGCCTTTTAAACTCATTATTGTGTTCTAGAGGGGTAAATCTAAGTTTCTATACAATGAATAAACATATACCGGTATGTCAAAACTCTTTGCCGTCACATAAAAATTATCCTTCAAATGAAATGGCAAAGAGTTTCAAATAAGTCTTTTCTTTTTCTTTTTTTTTTCACCATATTTTCACAAGCCTTCTCCCCCCAAGTTTGTTAAAACTCGGGGAAGTTAAACTGGTCCTCATTGCACATATACATTGCACAACCCTATACACTTTGTTGTATCAGGAGAAGCAATTAAACTACAGGAAAATGTATCGCAAAATGTTAAACCTATTTTAAACTCGCCTTCCAGCAGTACTTTCAGTACTTTGATTTCTCTCTAAATAGTTGTTTGTATGTATCTTTAATCCGCCTCTGAATAAATTCTGTTTTATTGTTTTGTCTTCTTGATGGAACTATGGCTGAATGTCTGTCGAGGTATTTTTCCCGAGCATGAGAAAATAATTATGAGGAAAGGTCTATGCCAGTTCGTAGTCTAAGTGCAACGTCTTGCATCATTCAAATAGCCAGAGAAGCTGCATATGTATCTCTCTCCCTGTCACGATATATGATACAGCATTCGGCATACCTCGGGTGATGGGAGCCATCAAATCCCTCGGCTGTATCTGGGTGATTGATATGCACCAGATCGGTACATACCCGGAAATACGCCGGTTTACCGTTATGAAAATTGTAAGGCTCCTCTTAAAAAAGAAAACTTGAGTTTCAATTTTCTATCGAAATCTTTCTAACTATATTTCAGTTTAGCTGGAAAACAGTTCGTACATTCATTATTTAACGTGGTTGATCAATTCCGAATGAAATTTTCACCGACAGATAAACAGATGTGAATAACTTCATCGAGGTTGTTTATGTCGTTGCTAAACGACTGACAGTGGCGGGCCATGTATAAGATCACGTGATTCGCAGTTCAAATGGAAGCGACCGTTATACGGACGAGGTTAGATGTATGTACGGAATCGGCCGAGTTGTGACGAGTGATGATACAGGTCTGATTGTGGCCACAAAAGTAATGTTATCGTAATTATTAACCCTTAATTACAATCCCTGGTTTTTACGACCCAGAGGAAGAAACCGTCTGAAAACATTGGGGGAAAAGGAGAAAATGCTGGTTTCTCCTTTTCCCACAATATTTCCTACTCTACTGAAGCCAAGTTTCAATTTTTGAGTCACGTTTATTTTGTCGTCTGCAAATGCTTTCAATTTGGAGCAGTCTGAAATTTTGTCGTTTGGTAAAGAGTTAATTAGATGGCTGGTAGATATGCTGTGAAGAGCAGGCAATAACTTTGTAATTGTAACATTTGCCTATGCCCCGTCATACTTCTCAGGTGCATAACCAGGCTGAAGTTTGAAGCACTTGCATTTATTTATTTTTTTTATTATTATTATTTATTCTGGAGTACGCCTTTTTGGGAAAAAAAAGGGGGGGGGGGGCGCGAACGAAAGAGCCGAAAAATTGCAAGCTTGGCCCAGCCATGGAATTCCTGTCTACCCCTATTACCAGGTTCCGGGTTCCAGTACCATGATGAGCGGGTCAGCCTTTCTATGTATTGAAATGACAGCGAGAGAACTGGTAGAGGTTTCCAGAAGTATTGATCGAAGAAATATCGAAGAGGAAATTATATCTATAACCTGTAACTTTTAAACTTGTTTTATAATTGGTGTGTTTTAATAACTATAGTTGAGTTAAAGAGGCCCTTATACTCATTTTCAGCCAGTTTTAACTCATTTTGTCTTTATTTCATCAAACTATAGTCATTCTTATATCTTCATGCCAAATACTGAGCCTGACGGTTGCGAGGTTGCTTAGATTACGGTCGATAGAAAATGCATTTCGCTGAGTTGCGGCCTTCCATGTAAACAGACTCGTCGTTTCCGGTTTTTGAATCAAAGATTTCGATATATCCGTTATACACTCGGGTATATTCGTATGAAGATCATGCATTCTGTCACGTGACTATATTTGACCTTCGCCCTGTGTCTAATGAGGTAAACAAAGGAAAATAAAGGCTTCTCTGTTGCAGCCTCGATTTTCAGACGGAGGTCGCGGCCTATATGCAAATTACACCGCATCCAACTCTAGGCGGAAACCAACGGTAAATTTCCGTGACGCACCGCCATTGTTTACAGCTTCGATCGTCAGCCAGTTTTCTTCTGACCAATGTTCGGTTTCTAATACAAATCTCCGTGTTTCTTTTTTTCAGTTACTCCATATATGTCAGTAATTTATCCATGTTTACACAAAGGACTGATTTCTGTACTATTCTAAATTATCTGAAATTTAACAGCGTTTTTGCTCACCGGCTGTAGACGGGCATCTTTAAGGAGTTTCGGTTGATAGATATAAAAGCATAAACGTATGGGGCCAGTTGCATAATACAGGTTTAAAGATAACCTCGAGTTTTAACTCGAGTTTTACGCTATTCCATTGCATAAACATAGTTTACTAAGTACCGGACTAAGAGTTAAGCCTAGAGGTTTTCTTTATCATAGGTCAGCTTAAACTCAAGTTTAGTTTATCCACGTAACATGCGAAATCTAAACATGCATAGAGGTAGGTTTTAGCTTCAGTTTAAGGCAAAAAGTCGTAACTTATTTCACTTTAGAAAGAAGATGGCAAGCAATATTCTATTTCCAATACCGGTATGTCAGAATGCGGATTAGCCTGTGCAGGGCGTTTAGGACGATTTGCCTTAGGGTGATTTATAAATCTGACGAAAAATATTTGGGTACAATATAGTTATTTGAAACGCTGGGTTTTTCGTAAGTGTTCTTGGGAAAGACACTTCAGAGCCCACGCCTAGTATTGGTGAAAACCCAAGGCATTTCAAATATGACAGTTGTCGCCGTGATATGTCTGAAATAAATACGGCAAAAAACAACAGTCAATCAATCAAACCATAAAGATCAATTACGTATATCAGGATCTAAACCCAAAACACCCTTTTTTTCTCAATTTTAACTTATGTAAACCTCTGGATTTCGGACCAATGTGTAAAAAAAATATACAAATACATTTGGAAATTTGGGAAATAAGAGACATTGCTCATAACGAGGAAAGTGCCATTTTCCAGCAAAGTTTTCTTTTTTATTTTTGTCCAAACACTTCTACAAACATCGTGCCGAAAAAGGGGATAAATGATTTTTGTGGCATTTGTCGAAGACAATGCCACTATGAGTTCAATGATGAATGTTCAATATTGAATTTTGAAGACCATGTATCGTATTTTGTGCAAAACCGAAGGAAATAAACCCAATTAAACTCAATTTTTCTCAGACAAATGAGTTTTTCGATAGCACTCAGATATATAATAGGAAATGGGGTATTGAAATAAACTGCAATAGGCCATCGATCGTGGAAATGCTTCTTTTTGATAGAAAATAGCTTCACCCCCCTCATAGCCTTCTATTGGCGCAATGATACACAACATTTGTCTACTGACCGCTTTTGTTCCGGGCTTTTTCGTTCCAAAACCAGTTCGTCCCTGGGCTTGTTCGTTCCATGATTGCACGCTACTCCATTTGATTGTGCATGAATATTTACAGGTCGAAAAATTTATTGTAATGTTGGGAATTAGATCCTGACGGCCAAAGAGATCTCAAAATCATAGTTATCAGGTATAAACTTAATTTAATTCGATATATTTACATGTTTTCTCTCTCTACCCATCATGCATCCTACCGTCAAGGGAGAGTTATCCTAACTCCTCCTGAATGATCAAAGGGAGACTACCAACACACAAATAATGCAAACTTTGGCACCAGTACTCTCCCTTTAACCAAAAAGATGTATTAGTTTGCTTAGAAGGTTGATTTTCAAGTTAATATTTGAATGATATTTCTCTTTTTTTTTTTCAAATTATTAATTCCACACAATGGCTTCCTTGACAAATGCCACATCAGTGTTTTGAACGCTTTGATTTTTGATAATGGACGAGTGTCACAGTCTAATGTGTCTAGGATAACTTGCCATAATATTTATCTGACCAAATTTTTCTACCTCCGAAGAAGACACCATCCTTACCAGCACCACTGACATAGTGTGGGTAATTAGGATGAACAGTGACCGAAATTATTATTATATGTGAGCATTGCTGACCTTTATCTTTCCATTCGGGTGGACAATATAGACAACTATCAGCCTACACATCTCACCTTCCGCTGCTTAAGCAGTCTGTTTTTAGATAGACATGGGATAAAATGAAATTGCCCGGATAAAGAGAATAAATGAACTCTTCCTATCTCCCTCAGAATAGGACTTTATAAATCAAAGTGTTATCAATACATTTCAAATGTAGATTAAGAGCCTCCCAGTATTCTCTAAAATTACGATCAAATTGAGGACAGTGTAGTGAAAGACCAGTATTCAACTACTATGCAATCTAATCTTAATCTAGGCTCCACGCAAATTCAGCAGATGTATTGCAATGTAATAAAACGCTGTGATGGTTGATTATTTTGGATAGATACACTTCTTAACACCTTACAGAATAAGCCCTGCTTTTTATGGCTTCCAGGAAGATGGATTTGAAAACATTGTGGAAAAAGGAAAAATACTTGTACCAAGCATGTTATCAAATGATATTTTCAACTCTACCAGAGAAAAAAAAAAATCCATCATTTGAGCCACAGTTATTTTGACGTATTTCAAAGAATGATGCATTTGAAAAAAAAAAAGAAAATGTGGAAAAAATAAAGGAGAAATTTGCGCACAAGCGTTTCTCCTTTTCCCAAAACGTTTTTTTTTTTTGTCCATTTTAAGACAAATTACATCATTTCAGCCACCTATGATTTGTCGTCTGCCTATGCTTTCAAAATGGTTGAGCCTATAGCTTTTTTTTTATCTGGTAAAGAGTTAATGTTTTGAAATACAGTTACATTGTGAATACTTTTGCCTCGCGATACCACAACTATCAACCGATAGATTGTATTATCGAGAATTAGGAGCATGTGCAATGATTTAAGTCTTTACCATACAATCCTGAATTATGACGATCCTGAGGAGGAAGCCTTTTGAAAACACTGTGGGAAAAGGAGAGAATGCTGGTAACCAGCATTTTCTCCTTTCCCCACATGTTTTTTTTTTTAACCCTATTGAAGACAAATTCCATCCTTTGAAGCGCATTTGAATTATCGTATGCAAATGCTTTGAGTTTGGATAAGTCTACATATTTATCGTGTGGTAAAGATTTAAACCTTTACCGAACACTGCCATGTCTCAATGACCCCCAGGACGAAGGCATTTGAAAAAAATTTTTGGAAAAGTACAAGTTGTTAACAAACATTTTTTTTTTTGACGATTTAATTAGAGCCACATTTAATTTCCCGTCTGCATTATGCTTTCAATATTGACGAGGCCAAGACGTTGTCGTCTGTTACACTTAAACCTGGGCTTACTGTATACGGCTTTTCTTGCACTAACGGAGACTAGCAAAGGAACATGTCATTTATTGTTAGTCAAATCGCATGTTGCTTCTAAATTTTTTATTTCATTATTAGTTGATATATTGTATGCATTTCATCAAAGTATATCAAATTCTTTTACCAGGATATTTTTGGCACGTGACCGACGTCCATTACGACAACACCTACGGTGACGCAAGATTGTCATGTGACAAGGTTAACACACCGGCCACCATTGGTCCATATGGCACCTATTGGTGTGACTCCCCATGGTTACTCGTCAACAGTAGTGTACAAGCAATGGCAAACATCTATCCACATGTGGACTTTTTACTGTGGACAGGGTAAGGCAAAAACCATCGGCATAATAATACCACACAGCCCAATGGTACATTCCTCTTGCTTTTCGTTATGCATTTCGAAATTTAGACACAGATAGATCACGGTATTAGTTGTACGGTCAGGTAGCAGGGGACCTGGAAACTTGTTCGCGGCTGTGGCAAATCATGTCGCCCCGAGCCGAAGGCGAGTTTACAAGTTCGAGCGAATGTATCAGCCAGACTGCATTAGCCACTGACAAACAGTTGTGTTTTTCTGGTAGAAAAATGTTTTAGCTCTCAGCTGTTGAAAAAAATAGGAGAATAACTGATGGGGTAGAAAAGATACATTGTTTTTTGTAACCGAGGGCGAGTAACGGACTGCATACAGTTAAATCCCTTGTTTATAATATATAGTCTGTGAGTGCCAGGAATCAAACTACGGACCCCTATGATTTTTATCAGTACCAAAAAGTAGGTCAAATGCCAGCACATTCAGGTACACCCAAAAAGGAGACAAAGTTCGCCACTCTATGTAATAAGCCGCCTACCCGGGTAGCTCAGTTGATTACGATAAGGACTTGGAACCAAGGGGTCACTGGTTCGAATCGTCAGCTTGGCCAGTTTCTGTCCGAGTCTTTATAGTAGACATTGTAGCCTTCGGTGAGTTCAGACAGTGGACAGTGAACAACGGACTGCAGGTGGGGATCACCTCAAGCTTGTGACACTCTTTACAAACTAACATAAGGCCAATGAAAAGTTATAAAATGTTTTAAGAAAAGGGAGAATCTTTAATTTCATAAACTTTATTCTGTTTAAAATACAAATAAAAAACGGATTTGTCCGAGCTAGTATCAAGCTGCCTGAGAAGCTTTGGTTCCTTTTTTGTGAAAAAACGATTGTACTGAAGCTGATTCTCACGAACTAGATCCATGAGCGCCTCTTCCGGGACACTTTACGTACGGGGTTGGCTAGCAGAAGTGGGTGGATATGACCGCACTGTAGATTTCCATGGCGTCTCGGTCTGTCTACCCCATGCAGACATGGACTCTTCCTGGCGAGATTTTCTGCCTCTAAAACCCCCATAAAACTTCGTTTGTCACAAGGAAAAACAGCCGTTTCGCATTAAGAATTGTACCAGCGCCTCCTAAATTGTCAATAAAGATATTGTGCTAGGGGAAGGCTCGTGTAACTATTCCTGTCTCGTGCTTAAAACTAACCATGCAAAAACCACGGAATTCTGCTTGGGCCACCATTTTTTTTTCTACGCAGCTGTACAAGCTTGCTTTTTGTCCACTTCTTAGGGTTAGTATCGAATGAAAAAAATAGCAATTTGCAACTTTGTGGAAAATGTAGGTATTTCTATTCTGCCGGCCTATTTGTGGGCCCCTTTTATGGCACTAATAAACAAGGGTTGATACCTTTAACTGATACCATGTGGCGCTTATTCACACCTTAGAAAATAGATTTGACAAGGGATGTTCCTTTTCCAGGACTCATTGGATGCACTGCTTTCTTAATGTGTTACCTGAAAACGCACTGCTTTTCAATATACATGTAATTTCGGACACAATATTTGTATCAGAAACTGCTCCTTTTCCGATGATAAGTTGGATTAGCTATTTTCATTTTTGCATTTACACAATATGCAAAATAATGTTAAAAAAGAAAAAAGGCAATTGCTTGCAAGGTTACTTTCCATTCGTTCTCTTCCTATTGAATCATAAAAGACTTTCAATATTCATATTCCTGTGCTCCTAACGACGTCTATCTTTTTTACAGACCTTTCTTGTCTTTCGTGTTTTCAAAATTAAATAAAGAAAGGAAGTGCGAAATCTGACAGCTTTTTTTCCAAAAGTTAGGACAATGTCAAACACTACGCAATATGGTAAAAAATTGCGGTTATTTCCATGTGTTTGTCTGTCCACCCTACCGTCTCCACAATGGGTAATTACTGCAACATTGCAGTGTTGTGTTACGCCATATTCAACGGCTGAGTTACATGTAATACACGTCGGGGAATCACGTGACACAACAACAACAACAATGGCGGACATTTGAAGAAATTCCCCTGCTTAAGGTAAGAAAATCTTCAATAATTCTGTCAATACGTGACTGATTGGAATTTGGTTTGAAGCAGAGAAGGCGGAAAAACGCCAGGGATTTGCTGGATGTGGTAGATCTTTTAAACAACACATGATAAAAAAGTTATTGACGAGCAAACAAATTTTTACCCTGGATAACGTTCACGTCGAAAATAAATAAAACACACAAACAGGCCACTTTTCTTCTTTTAGTGCATTTATTGTGTTCCCGTATGCATAAAATGTGGAGAGCATGAATGAAAAGTCTTGTCACTGTCAATATTCTTTATTAGAATACGATTTTCTCGGTAAACAACGTTATTTTCAAAAATGATATAGTTCACGTCAGGAAATTTTTTATGATAACGTTCACGTCATAAGTAGCATTTCATATTAAAATAGTTCTATCATGAATACTGGTGTGATTTGAAAGGAGAGAGAGAGTAAATCAAATATGCCGTATAACTTGCAGAATCATATAACATGCAGAATTGATTGAGATAACCAGATATAAATTAATATGCATTTATTAACTATTATATATAGAAATAAAGCGAACATGTTTCTGTTTCGATTAGTCTCTATGGAAAATCCCCTGACCTTAATCAAACAGTTAAGAAATTGATTAATGAGTATATATATTTAGTGAAATTTTGATTATGCACGGCTTTTTCCAAATATATATGCTTCCAGATAATGGCACGTATTTTAGTCAAGCGTTCATTGATACATGTCGACTTTCGAAAACCCATTGTCTTATACACAGTCAGACATTGATTGTGCATCAGAACTAATTTTCTTGGTGAAAAAAAAAAAAAAAAAATGAGTCACTAAAACTTGAACAAACTGCATCTTCGGAAATGGAATTGATCGATAATGAAAACATAGATCAATTTCTCTCTACTTCCGAAAACCAAGTGTCTAATGTATTGAACAGACGGATATTTACCCATACCTATCACCGCAAAAGTGGCAAAGAAATCGGGACAAATAACTAGAGTGCGCAATGCAAAAACCTTCACAAATAAAAACATTAAAATGAGTAGCATTTAGTTAGTGCTTTCACACCTTTTCCGTTAGTAAACCTTCAACTGCTCTTTCGGCTGTATGCAATGATTTTGTTTGTCGTCTGCAGACTTTTTCATTAAGGAAGAGCGTTTGGTTACCAGAAATTTCTACCACAATGTTTCATGGAAATGCAGTTTTTTAAAACTTTTTGTCGTATAAACATACGTTTTAAAAGCTTAAAAAAGTAACAGTCATTCACAAAATTTCAGAGAACTGCTTTTCATCACAACCGTTGTCGTCTGCATCTCTTTAATTATGGTAAAGTCTAAAATAAATCGATTGGTAGAGGGTTATCTTGATCTGCAGTTCGCCTTATCGATTTATCTCGGATGAAGAAAAAAACATTTCTGTATAGTGCTTTGTCTTCTATTGCATCTGCAGCCTCGCCTCGTGTGTTTTATATCGGATGCCCGTCATTACACAAATGCATTTTACATATGTCATGTCTACTTAATTGTTTGAATGTCATAAAATTAAGTAGCTTTCATAATACATCGTTACATTACATCCTTATTTAGGTCATCTGCTCGACACGAGAGAGCAAATTGAGGAATGCTCGGCTTAACTTTGGACAGAGTCCACTCTCTTGTGTTTAACCATCGAAAATGAAAAATGATTGCACGATGCATTTTCCCGTATTTTAGTTCTTGAAGAACGAGTCTTTTGAAAACATTATGGGAAAGTGGGAAAATGCTGGTAACCAGGATATTCTCCTTTTGCCATAATGTTTGTCATCCTTCCAATGGCGCTAAATTTTCGACAAGCATTTGGCTTGACATTTGGTTTGTCTGCAAAAGCTGTCAACTTGGGCAAGTCGAAAAATTTGTGTAATGGTTATGGGTTAATGAAAAGTATGAGAAAACAAGCTGTGTTTGTGAAACACTAATACCCACGCAACGGCCATTTTTTCGAAAACTATGACCTTGATATTTGACCTTCAACTTGACTGATGGCCTTGAACTTGGTACCAACATAAAGGTCTTGTCACAAGGTATACTCATGTGAAATATGAAGGCCCTAACTCTTACCAATCAAAAGAAATGGCCAGTGTTAAAGTTTTTGCGGACAAAGAAACGGACAGGCCAAAAACTATATGCCCCCGATCTATCGATGCGGGGGCATAAAAAGAATAGTAAAACAACTATATATGTTAACAAATGAAATATTAAATGAAAACATAAATTATGATATCAAAACAAAATTAAAACAAAAGTTACTTAAAATATGATCAAATGTAAAAACCTCGACTCGTTATAGAATCGATTGGGTTATAAATCTTCATCTGCTGTTCGCCTTGTGCGGTTTATCTCGGATGAAGAAAAAACATTTCTATATGGTGCCTTGTCACAGAATTGTGCTTTGTTACCTAAATAGATTCTTCATGTGTCATGTCTGCTTAATTGTTCTATTTCAATCGTCTTCAAATGTCATAAAATTCGTTAGGTTTCACACCAGTCATTACATCCTTATTTCGGTCATCTGGGCTAGACACGAGAGAGCAAATTGGGGAATGCTCGGCTTACTTTTGGACAGAATCCGCTCTCTTGTGTTAAACCATCGAAAAATAAAAATGATTGGACTATTACACCCCTAAAAACACTTTCCCAAATTCCCTTAGTGATGAACCTTATGAAAATATTGTGGAAAACGGAGAAAATGCTGGTTATCAGGATCTTCTCCTTTTACTATAATATTTGCCATCCTTCCAAAAGCGCTAAATTTTCGAGTAACATTTGGTTAGGCCGCAAAGGCTACGTCCTCGTCGTAACGTTGAGTCTGAAAACATTATTAAATGGCTAAGCATTCAACACTTTGTTGCTAACTGTTGTGAATTCTTTTGAATAAACAACTGTCTTCCACTATAGAACTATGTTGAGAGGTTATTATTACGGTTCTCTTGCATATATATCAGGCACGTAGGAAGCATTTCAAGATGGGGGGGGGGGCCTAACTTCGAAATACTGAGATTTTTTGCGTGGTTGTTGCATTGCACTAAAAACTCATATTTTAGTTACTATGATTTTCAAAATTATGGGGGGGGGGAAGCTGAGCCCCCCCCCCCCCCCCCCCACCCAGCCCCCCTGTTCCTACGGGCCTGTATATGCAAGAATTTTATTTCAGTTATAACTGAAATAAAATTCGAAAGAATAAATCCAAATAGATCTATTACTTTCTTTTTAAGAGGGGGGAGGATAACGCTGATCGGACTGAATTTTCTCACTACACGATTCTGATCTTGATCTACACTGTCTGCAATAGATCCCTGCACCAGCTTCAGCAGCTGTGAGGTGTAACAGCCAAGTTAATGTATTTGAACTTTGCCTCCCTTTCGTAAAATTTCCAAAATCATGTATACAAAATTTAACTAGACTATATGCTAGATTTGTGTATTGTTTGCAGTAATTCTTTATCAACAGTATGGATATCTGTAATACTAATAAAGAAAAGAACTAATATTTCGTCTTCTTCTTTACACAAGAAATTAAAAGCAAATCTATCAAAATTTGTTTTGAGAATATAGGAAAACATTGCGGAAAAAGGGGAAAATACTGGTTAACAGTATTTTTCACTTTTGCACGAATTTTTTAAAAGGCGTTTTCCCACGATGCTTTCACAGGCTTTCTTTCTCAATGTCAGATGATTTCAGGTTTTGTTCCAGAAAGTGTGGTTATAATCAGATATATTGAGTACACATTAAGAATACATGTATCTTGTGTGTTCGAAAACACATGGATTGTTACCCCTGTTAATAAATACGGTATTACTTCCCTTGTTTCACTCGTCGAGCAGGTTAATTTGTAATTCCAAATTTCCTGCAATATACAAAATAAATCTTATTGAAATTTAAACATGTAGTAATAAATAACCAATAAAACAAGTATTTATAGTAATTTACTCGTTGTATTTTATCTGAAACGCTCTGGCGAGGAAATTCTCCCATGGCGTGCCGAAACTACGTAATCTCCCGATCTTCGTGTGTAAAGAAAGACAAATTTCACAGTAATTATGATATATTACTGTTGCAGGGTCGTTTCCTTTCCTTTTTTTTTTAGGTTAATGTTGGGTTCTTATTTTTTTGGAGTTTCAGGAAAGTGACAAGTAAGTTTCTTTATAGTTCACATTTATTTACATATCACAGGCTTCAGAGTATGAATGACTTCACCCTGAAAAGGTATGTAAAAACAACACTAAGTAAAACAATGTAGCAAAAGTAAAATATCACAAAGGAATAATAAATGAATAATTTCAGTCACATTTATGCAATTGGAGTTTAAGGCTGTAAAGGATTATTATGTCAGTTGCTGACATACAAATCCTTTACCCTTAGATAAGCAAACATGCAAATATGCAAATCAATACAAAACAAAACATGGTTTTGAATGTAAACTGTACAAATGGTAAACAAACTCTGAAGTGAACTAATCTTATCTTAAGCTAAGTTCAATCTAACAAAAATGACAATCATTAAATCTAAGGATTTCTAATTTCTTAATCAACAAATACAATTTATATCCTTACCAATTTGGGGAACTAGGCGAGTTCACACTCCACACTGTTGTAAGTAAACTCTCTATCTCTCTCTGTTTTCTCAGTGACTGCTAGTGCTGAAAGTATTAATAAAAGATGTGCAGGCTAGGGAAAGATAAGAAACTGGTTAAAAGAGAATTGTCTTACTGCTTCAAAATACACAAAGGAAATACTCTGGATCAAAGGAGGATGAGAAGAACTGATAAGGGTAAACTGATCAAATAAAAGACTTCCAAAACCTTCATGAAAAAGGTAAGACTTGAGAATCAAGAGAAAACCATCCAAAAAGGTAACTTACATCCAATTCCTTCCTTTTTCCGCAATAATTTCTAGTCTTGAAAGACAATAATGGCTTTCAATGTGAACAGCTGAAAGACTGAAGCGGGAATGAAAAATTCAAAAGGTCATGTGATTGATTGGAGGGAAATGATCGATCATGCAGAACACAGGTAAATGCAGACTGACCAAATAGACATAGCATGTAAAAAGTTACCCTACTACATTACGCATTGAGATTGAACCACAGTAGAAATGTAACATATTTACACAATCATAATAAATTTTTGTCCTTTTCAATAGATATATTATTGCTCTGGCGAGCAAAGTTTCATATCTCATACTTATGTCATAAGAGTTGTCTCCCTTCGTCATTTATCACAATTTCAAAGGCAAATATCTTGCAAAGTACGATTTTTCTATCGATGAAACATTAATATGTGATGTAAAATGCATATATCAATATATTTTACTAGTTAATATATTATTTCACTGCTATGGAACAGCTGTGGCGTGCAAAACCTCCCATGGCGTATCCATGGCGTATAAATTCTCCATGGCGTATTTTAGTAGGACCCCAGCGCGTAATCAGTACTAAATAAGAATACATTTTGTACATGCTTTAAACAGCTACATACGACACGTAACACATTTAAATATGGCTAAAATCAAGACAATTTCATAATTTTAAGTATGCATTAACATGATATTCAAGACAACATGACGCAACTAAGATGATGAAATATGTATATTCTATATTCTATTTATGACGTGAACGTTATCATAAAAATTTCCTGACGTGAACTATATCATTTTAGAAAATAATGTTGTTTACCTAGAAAATCGTATTCAAATAAAAAAGTATTGATAGTGACAAGACTTTTTATTCATGCTCTCCACATTTTATGCATACGGGAACACAATAAGCACTAAAAGAAGAAATGTGGCCTGTTTGTGTGTTTTATTTATTTTCGACGTGAACGTTATCCAGGGTAAAAATTTGTTTGCTCGTCAATAACTTTTTTATCAGGTGTTGTTAAAAGATCTACCTCAAACCACAAATCCCTGGCGTTTTTCCGACTTCTCTGCTTCAATCCAAATTCAAATCGGTCACGTATTAACGGAATTATTGAAGATTTTCTTACCTGAAGCGGGGGAATTTCTTTAAATGTCCGCCATTGTTGTTGTTGTTGTGTCACGTGATTCCCCGCCGTGATTATATCAAACATGTCATCGTATAATTATGGATCCATAAAATCCATTTTGTCTAATAGCCGGCTGAATTCTGAGGTAGACTGGTTCTTAGACAAACAGAAACTTGACCAACAGGAAAAAATTTCGACCCAGGTCAGCCCGCGCAGTCCGTGCAGGCAGACCTGGGTCGAAACGCTTTGCAGATGCAATAAGTTCCCTTTCCATGTCTCACATGTCAAATAAAGATAACACGTGAAATTTAACATTTTTTTTTCAATATTTCCCAATGAAATGAAATATCCCCTACTTTTAATGACCAGTGTATGCTATGAAGTGTCATGAAGTGCAACCGCTCCCCACCCTCCCCACAGACACTCTACTTTTGGTTTGTTTTCTTGGTAAATCAAGTTAATATGATATCATTCAGATTTAACTTTCACTCAAATCTAAAGCTGTATCAGTAAGAACGGTTTTAATTCTTAGGCTGCTAAGCGCGAGTAACTGAACTTTTGCGGACAGTGTAGATCAAGATCAGACTGCACAGAACGTGCAGTCTGATCTTGGATCTACACAGTCCGATAAGGAGATATTTTTCTCCGAAAAATATTTTTTTTAAATAGCATTGTTCAGGGTTTTTATCATCGGATTGAAGGTTTTATTTAGCTTATTTAGAAAGATAAGGTAAAAGGGAGCTAGCCAGACCTGTATAAACTCACGAAACCTGAAAATTATTTGTCACTCAATTAATCAGGGTGATAGCTGGCAAATCATCATTAAAAAAGAACTACAAAAGTAAGTAGAAAGGAGGGGTGTCCATAAGGCTGTTTTCATGGCCACTACCGATTTTCTTTAAACTTTGTACACTAAATCCTGTACATGTTGACTAATAATATGCAATATTGAATCCATTGGTAAAGGTTTGTAGGGTGTGCTTGTTCAAAGTGGGTGGGGTAATTCTGACCCGAGGAGGGGTCTGTCAGGAAATTGGTGATATTTTAATTGTTACTCAGAGCTGAAAGTTGATATAACAGCTTATGCTAAAACTTTTGTAAAATTCTTATACTGAATGTGTTTTGACACAATTGTATGACATGCCTAAATTTTAGCTTTTTTTAATTCTCTAACTTTACGAAAAACCACAACATCGTTTTATATATAAAGGGATTCCAACGATATTTTGCAGTTGTACAGTATATTAAATGGTTATTGTAAAACTGTGACGAAAATTCCCTGCAGCTAACAGTTTTTGAGGTATCTACCCTTGAATTTTGTTATTTCTTTTTACAAGTTTTTAAGGTTTTCATTTCTCAGTTGACTACCATGAAAATGAAGTTATTTAATGCAGAGAAACTTATTCTGTTAGCGATAACTAGATTTTTGATTACAGATATAATTTCCCCTTTGTTTTGGGCATACAGGTTCTGTGCTTCAGTGACTTTTTGGGTGATTTCAACTATTGAGGTCGAACTTATTCCTTACACTGCTATTTAACTAATTCAACCACATATTGATAACAGGAACCTTTCCTTCTAAGAGCAGATCTTGAATGATTGTTTGTTTGTATGCTGTTTAACAAGGTTTTCAACAATATTTCAGTTATGTCACAGCAACCAGTGTATCTATCAATGCTTTCCTAGGATTTTTTTTTTTTTTTTTTCCTTATCACCAATCCTCTGAAAAAATATCCAATCTGGGGATTCAAACCAGCAATCCCGTAGTATCCACTGAGCTATCAGGCTAGGCATAATCTAAATATCAATCTATGTCTCTGTTAGGAAGTACTTTTGTTATACATGAGCCTCTGGATAGTGTCATATCTCTAGTCTATAGGATTTTTGTTGAAACTCTTAGCTTAAGGAAAGTTGCTTTGCCAAACAACAGATCATTTTAAAAATAAGATATCATTCCTATACTTTTGAGTAACTCGAACTGTAGGTGTTGATAGTGGCATCTCATATAAAATTCATATGAGATTTTTCTGTTTTGATGTCAGTATTTTCTGTCTGGTGATGATTGTAACCTAAGTACCAAAGCTATATATGCACAACACCCGACCGTCCTTGCTCCGGTTATACATCCACAATACCACTTGGTGATTGGATTTATGCCTTGGTTATACTCAACCAATAAGTTGTATGTTTTACTGGATGTGTGGCAGGGACAAATTTGTGCTCTAAGAATGACACCTTTTTTTGTGCCATATATATAAAGACCAGACTTCTCTGGGGTGATATATTCCCATTCTTAACTTTTGCGTCACTTGTTTTGAATGTGCCCATATTGTAAATGTGAAACTCTGTACAGGAGAAGTGCGGAACAAGCATGCCTTGTCTGACATTGTTAAAGTTTGTCATTGGGTGTTATTTGTACATATCAGGTATAGGGATTGGCAAAATATTACATCTTTATGTACAAATTAAAAAGAATGGGCTTCTAAATAGAATGAGCTCACTTTGATAGTCGTTGCACATAATGCAGTCTTTTGAAACATGCAGTGCAGTTTGCGTCCGAGTAACACACAAACATAAGGCCTGCTGATTTAGTTAAGATAGGCAATATAATTTGAAGCACTAAGGACAGCACAAAACATAGAAAATCCTTAAAAATTATGATGGGCTATCGTGAAGTTGTCTTATCTTACAATATCATTTTGGCTAAAAGTCATAAGCTCTGAGATGACACAGTTATTACAGAAGGGGGAATTGCGGAAGTATAGTCTCGAAAAGGTTGCAAGATAAGACACTCGCAGTATGTGTATTAAGAATGAACGATGAAAAAGCTTTTTGATATTTTTATTGAATTGAGAGGGCAAAATAAAGACATCTGAAAGAAGGCTTAAAGTCCAGAAGTGACCATAAGTAAAAGTGCGGATGTTAAAATGCATTTAAAAAGAATAGAAATTATTGTGAAGATAACAGCCTGTTTTTGTACAGTCAGTATAAGTGTTTGTCACTGGCAGAAAAATGAATTTTAAAGGTAGGTCAAAAGATGCCAGGTCGCTCTAGCTTTTGTTTATTTTTTACCAGGTTTTAAAATTCATTTTACTGCCAGTAAAGTACACCTGGACGACTGTATGATAACAGATGGTCATCTTCACAATAATTTCATACTTTAAAAAGGTATGATCTAAATTCAACTGCACTTAAACACCTGCATTGTTTGCTTTTAGTCTTTATTGGGGCTTTCAGCCCTAGCAGCAGAATCAATCATACTCCATTAAACAAACACTTTTTTTTTTCTTTTGAAATAAAATGCCAAAAGAAAATTAAAACAAAAAATTAATTCCAATGAAAATGTCTGAAATGAGTTATATGTATTGAATTCATTGCTGTCGAAACAAAACACAAAAGTCATATTTGCCTTTCATCTCAAAACATATTTCAGGAGAAAAACAATCAGAAAAAAAAAATGCATACACTGATTAAGACAATAGAGAGATAGTAGCATAAAAGCACCATCTGATTGATTTTCGAAGTGCTCCTGTTTGAAATTTCAAGAAATGTTGTTATGTGAACTGTGGGTTAAAAAGCAGTAAACAATTTAGGAGGGACAGATTCAACTTGAAGTAGTAAAGTATCATAATAATTCAAACTACATTGAAGACTTTGTTTAAACAGGAAAAGATGTAGAAATAAAAAAAAATACCTCTGATAAAAAATAATGTAAAAAAAGAGCAAAAATAAAGGGGAAATAACTCAAAAACTATTAGCTGTAGGGAATTTTCGTCATAATTTCATAGTAACCATTTAATATACTGTGCAACTGCAACATATCGGAATCCCTTTATATATAAAACGATGTTGTGGTTTTTCGTAAAGTTGGAGAATTGAAAAAAGCTAAAATTTAGGCATGTCATACAATTGTGTAAAAACACATTCAATGTAAGAATTTTACATAAGTTTTAGCATAAGCTGTTATATCTGGTGTTGCTTAAGAAAGCATGAAATTGTTAACTTTCAGCTCTGAGTAATAATAAAAATATCATCAATTTCCTAACAGACCCCTCTTCGGGTCAGAATTACCCCACCCACTTTGAACAAGCACACCCCCTACAAACCTTTATCAATTGATTCAATATTGCATATTATTACATCCAACATGTATAGGTTTCAGTGTACAAAGTTTAAAGAAAATCGGTAGTGGCCATGAAAACAGCCTTATGGACACCCCTCCTTTCAATGGTAATGAATTCCAAATCCAGGTAATAAGTTGCTGCTTTATCTTTTGTTTACTTTTTACCCGGTTTTAGAATTCAGTTTTCTTTGCCAGCGACTAACACTTAGACCGAACGTACAAAAACGGGTTGTCATCTTCACAATAATTTCCATACTTTTAAAGATCGATCTGCATCTTTACTCGTTTTCAGCCAGGTTTTTTTATTACCTATTTCATCTTTATTTTATGAAACTATAATCTTTCTTGTATTTTCATGCCAAATGTTACCCCTGACGGTTATAAGGTTGCACAGATTACGACCGATAGAAAATTCATTTCATTCTCCTGAGGCCATAAAAAAAAAAACACTGTTGTCGTTTTTGCTTTTAATTTAAGACAAATCCTTTGAGTTTCTTTAACCCTTATGCACCACTTTTATCGATCAGTTATCTTTGTTGACACAGCTGACCAATATCTGAACCATTCTACACACTAAAAGCTTTAGGGGCGTTTTCTTTTTTTCTGGGTGTAAAGATGTATCTTTAAATGATACGATTTAAAATTAAATACATTTTAGCACCCAAGGTGTTTACTTTTGGAAGCTACTGGGACTTTAAGGTATTTTACGATTTCACGAAACGAAACAGAAACAGAAACAAAACATGCATTATGCTAGAGGAAAGTTTCCCACAATTCAAAGTCTTAATTCTTTACCATTCAGTCCTGAGTTTTAACGACCCTGAGAAAGAAGCCTTTTGAAAACATTTTGGGAAAAGGAGAAAATGCTGGTAACCAGCATTTTCTCCTTTTCCCAAAATGTTTTCTACCCTTCCCATTACAAATTTCAATTTTTCAATCACATTTATTTTGTTGTCTGCAAATGCTTTCAAATTAGACTTGTCTAAAATTCTGTCATTTGGTAAAGAGTTAAGGTATTTTTGGATTTAGTGCAACGAAACAGAAACAAACATGTATTAAGGATAGGGCACCCCTATCAAGTCAAATGCTTAAGGCTGTGAATGTTGGGCAACTTTCCTCTAGACGTTTACTTAAGGATAGGGCACCATAATGGAATTCGTGTAACATCGTCTTTCATCGCCGAAAAACGTACGGATTCGGCTAAGACTCGGGTAATCTGTAATCGATCGGCCTATATACGCTGGTTCCCCGCATCGACTGCGGATTACCCGAGTCTTAGCCGAATCCGTAGGGCCTACGACTGTGGCGATGAAAGACAATGTTACACGAATCCCATTAGGGTGCCCTATCCTTAAACGTTTAGAGGAAAGTTGTCCAATATTCACAGCCTTAAGCATTTGATTCAATTAAACAGTCTTCTCTAACTCTTTACCAAACGACAAAAAATGTAGACTTCTTCAAACTGAAAGCCTGTGCAGACGACAATTTGAATGTGGTTCAAATAATGGAATTTGTCTTTGATATAGTAGAAAACATCCTGGGAAAAGGAGAAAATGCATAATACCAGATGTGATATCATTATGCTTATTTGAATATGATTCCACGTAATCGACGCACGATGATCACGTGACATTCCAACAAGTCTTTGCGAAATACTGGCGCAAAACCTAAAAATACCTTATAAGGCTACGTAGCCCACTAAGGAAACTTTATCTATTAATGGTTTGCTAGCTATTATCTTTGCAAATTTAAAAAAAAAAAAAGGTTTTTTGTTTGATTGCTTCCTTTAACTCTACTAAACAACAAACTTTATAGCATTTGCAGACGACAAATGAAATGTTGCTGAACTGATAATTTCTGTCTTTGACAGGGTAGAAAACGATTTTCTCCTTTTCTGTCAATGTTTCCAAAAACCTTTTGTTCCGGGTCGTCAGTATGGTGGCATATTTCTGCCACGAGATACGAGATAGCTATCATGATAATTTTAGAAAACTATCGCGATAAGTAAAAGTTTCCTGGAAATTTTATCGAGATAGTGAAAAGTTTCCTGATAAAAAATATCACGATAAACTTAATATTTTAACACAAAATTTCTCAATCGTGCACGAAGCTGACATTCGAAAATTATCTTGATAGTTCTATCTGTTTCTTATGGCGGCATATTTCTTCCACGGGATAAGAGATAGCTATTATGATAATTTTAGAAAACTATCGCAATAAACTAAAGTTTCCTCGAAATTTTATCGAGATAGTGAAAAGTTTTCTGAAAAAAATATCACGATAAACTTAATATTTTAACGCAAAATTTCTCCATAGTGCGAGAAACTGCCATCGAGATAAAATTATCGTGATAGTTCTATCCGTGTCTCGATATCTATAAATAGAAAATTTACCATTTGGATAAACTCGGTAGTTTTTAACTTTACAAGATTGCAGTAAGTAAAAATTCGAGTTATTAACAATTGTAGCTTAATTGGTAAATTTTGACAAGACTCGAAATGACCAGAAGCCTGTAAAATCAAAGACGACTCGAAATGCCTCCTACGAACAACTTTAAAACCATTCGGGGAAAAGGAGAATTCATAAGGTTGTAGACGAAGATGTCCGAAATTGTATCTAATTATAGATAGTGTGAATGTCAGTTATGGGCACGAAAGCAAAAAAAAATCATGATAACAGTTAGAATTATCGCGATATTTTTATCGTGAAAATTTTTATTATCTAGATAATATTTCCAGGAAACTTTGTTTTATCACGATAGTTCTCTAAAATTATCATGATAGCTATCTTGTATCTCGCGGCAGAAATATGCCACCATAGTTTCTCGATATCAATAAATAGAAAATTTATCATTTGGATGAACTCGGTAGTTTTTGACTTCACACAATTGCAGTAATAAAAAATTCGAATCATTACCAAATGTAGCTTAATTGGTAATTTTGACAAGACTCGAAATGAACAGAAGTCTGTAAAATCATAAAGACGACTCGAAATGCCTCCTACGAAAAGATTTAAACCCATTCAGGGATAAGGAGAATTCATAAGGTTGTAGACGAAGATGTTAGAAAATCGTATCTAATTATAGATACTGTGTATGTCAGTTACGGGCACGAAAGCATAAAAAAAAATCATGATAACAGAATTATGGCGATATTTTTATCGTGAAAATTTTTGTTATCTAGATAAAATTTCCAGGAAACTTTGTTTTATCACGATAGTTCTCTTAAATTATCGCAATAGCTATCTCGTATCTCGCGGCAGAAATGTGCCACCATACGTTAAAATCACGGATTATTTTGGTAATGGGGTGATTTTTCGAAAATGGCACCCCTTCTTTTTCTTTATCCATTGTGGAATTTGCGGAAAATTGCAAAGTGGGTCAACACCCGACCTCTCAGGTTGGAGGATGTGGCTTAGCTGATAAGGTTTTGATAAAGATTTTGTCATATTTATGTGACTAAGCGCTGATTGGCCCTTTGCCAATCGATCTCGAGTTTTAACGACCCAGAAAAAACCCCTTTTGAAAACATCGTTGGAAAAGGGGAAAATGCTGGTAACCAGCTTTTTCTCCTTTTCCAACAATGTTTTCAACCTTTTCAAGGAAAAGTCTAATTGTTTCAGCCATATTTAATGTGTCGTCTGCAAATGCTTTTAATTTGGACAAGTCTAAAATTTTGTTGTGTGGTAAAGAGTTAACCCTTTGAAAAACGCCCTTTTGATTTTACGACCCGGAGGAAAAAAGCTATATATAATTATATCAATAAGCTGATTACAAGCAAAACCTTCTTTTTTCACGATATTTTTTCTATTTTCTCAAAGACAAGACAACCCCGATTATTTCCAGTATTACACTTTACAGTTGGCAACAACATCGTTGTCGTCTGCATTTAAGTGTTCAGTTTGGACGGTGATAAAGGATTTGTTCCGTCTGGCAAAGATAAAAGGCGGTAAATGCAACGAGCGCGCTGCACAGAGTTAACCTTTCACTGACAGCACGTAGCACATTTCACCTGAGAGAAGAAAAAAAAAATGGAGACTCGAGTTTTCATTGGGACACTCTGTGTTATAGGATTCCTGGTCATTCAAATGGGTACGACTTTTTCTTAGTTGCTTGTCAGCCCGTTTTGAATTCTACATTGTCTCTGACCCTCGTCACGTCCGTCCGTCTGTCTGCTTATTTGTATGTTTGTTTCTCTCTATTCTTTGCCAGATACGTAAATTTGATTTCACCCTATTACGTCTGAAAAAAAAAAAAACTGTTGTAAAAGGGAAAAAAAGGGTCCTTAATTTTGACAAAGTAACGTTAGAATATGTGGAAGGAAAAAGAAAAGAACCAGACTGGAACCAGGGATAATATACCCCTCTATGGCGTGAAATACGTTGCAATACTGTACCTGGTAATATATGTCTTCCATATTAAAGATTTATATTCTATATGAAGATATTTATTGTATACAAAATAAATTCATTATGTATGAATGATGTATATATATTGTGTATAAGATTATATTCATTGTGTATAAAAATATTTATTGAGTAACAAATATATAGACTATATTGGTTAAAAATATATATTGTGTATAAAAATTATTTGTTGAGTAAAAAATATATATATTGTGTATAGAATGTATTTATTGTATATAAAAATATTTATTGGGTAAAAGAATATATATATTGTGTATAAAAAAATATTTATTGAGTATATATATATATATATATATATATATATATATATATATATATATATATATTGTGTATAAAAAATATTTATCATGTATAAGTCACGAAAATATTTATGTGCGAAATTAAAATTCATTTACTAAAAAAAAAATATATGGGTATCAGGAGAACTCGTACCCTGGAGAACTCGTACCCTTAATTTCGAGGGTAGTGAGTGTTTGTGCGTCCTTCCGATCTCCTGTCGAACGGGTATCTGGCTCAGACATCTGAAAACGTTGGTAACCAGCATTTTCTCCTTTGCCAACAATGTTTTCTACATGTTCAGCAACTTTCAGTTTTTCAGTCTCATTTATTCCATTCTCTGCAAGTCCTTCAAAGTTGGACAAGTCTAAAATGTGTTATTTGGTAAAGTGTTATTGTTGTAGCACTTTTCACAGCCTGTAAAGATCATGATTAGACCGCACAACATTGCAGTCTGATCTGTGATCTACACTGTTCTCTTTGAGACATCGTGGGTAATAGCTACATTGAAATTCAATTATACGGGCCTTTAGAAGACTGAAAATGTTGTGTTACTTTGGAGTTCTAAATGTTGATATGATAACATTATAAATATATCTGGAATAACTTTAACCCTTTACAAATAATTCTGAGTTTTCATGACTCTGAAAAAGGCCTCTGAATACATAGTGGGAAAAGGAGAAAAAGCTGGTAACCAGCATTTGCCCCTTTACGCACAATGGTTTCTAATCTTTTAAATACAATTCCTGGTAATTTGAGCCACGTTTAATTTGTAATTTACAAAGATTTTCATTTGCATTATAAAATTTTTCCACCTTGTAAATAGTAAATCCTTATCAGATGGCAAAATTTTAGATTTCTCCAAATTGGCTGAAAGGAAAGATTTGTCTTTGAAAGGGTGGAAGAAGGAGAAATGCTGGTTAGCAGAGTTTTCTGCATGTCCAAGGATCATCCTATCTCATGATTTTGTTGGTACTAAGACATAACGGATTTTTATATATTCATAATTATTAAAAGACTTTGCTGAACATCATGTATCACCGAGATGCATTTAGCCCCTTTTTGCCAGAGCTTGGCTCATTTATTAATATATCATCGCATGTGTATTTCAAGAGTTGTTAATATGAAAAAGGCAAAGCCTCAATACGAGCGACGTGAATGATTTGTGGAACAAATATCTATTAATTCGAATGACGAGCTAGATTCTAGATCTTGAAATTAAAGGGTTTTGAGTTCGAATTCCGGCTTTGCCATAGCTAATTTTGGGCTTTGTCAAAAGTAAAAACATTTTTCTTTCGTAGATTTATACATGTGAAACAGGGCGAATGTTTCTGATTTCCTTAACAAAAGAAAGACAGTTCCTTGATAATTTCGTTAATTTATGTCCAGAAAAATAACTTGGAATAATTATTGGTTCACATACTTGTAAAGACTATTTTACGGGAACATTTCCTCAGTGCATGTAGATCTAGATCTACGTATATAAGAGAGACCTTGAATTTTACGAGGAATGGGTCAGTAGATTGGGAAGAATATTGAGCAGAGTACTGGTAAAAGGAACTTCAGGAACGCATGGTAGGTGCACTTTCCGCCGCAATGAATATAGATGTACGCATAAAAGGAAAAAACAAACAAACAAAAACAGAATCTTGAGCAATGTTGCGGTCAAAGAGGGTTTAATGCATGTCCGTGATGCATAATACCAAGAAAGTCATCACATCATTATACATCCATATTGTGTGATAACTGACTGAATCAAAAGGCATGCATACTGGTCCTTTGACATGCATAACGTTGACAAATAGATCTAGCAAAGAGTTTTAACCCAGGTTAGCTTGCGCGGACTACACAGGCAGACCTGGGTCGAAAGTTTTTGCAGATGCATTAAGCCCCCTTTTTACAGATCATAAATCCGGCTTTCTCTGTAAATGGTATTTTGAAACAGCCAAAAAACTAGTTTAGTCATGATTTCTTCGACACAATATTTTCCGTGAAAAAAATGGCTCGTGCATGACGTAAGAATAGTATGATTAATGACGTCATTATTTGCTAGCATAGATCATTGCGTATGTTTATACACAAATAGACGTTTAATACGCTGAAAGTGAATAAGAAATTAGATAATCTGTACTCATTAAACTGATAATGATTTTTAAGTAATCATTCGATCGGTAGATAGTTATTGTCATTTTTGACCAATCAGGTACTTGCGCGAAAGATTGTCAAACGTGTGACGCTGTGCGACTAACCGGAAGACACTCAGTTTTTAGTCATCCCTATTTAGATTCAGACTAAAACCCAGAACGAAGTCGGAATTTCATTCTTAAAAATCTAGAACGGTGTTACCGGAAAACGAGCTTCGCTCATTATAAAGTATGTTGAACACATCGCATTTATTTGTTCTAATTTAATGGATAAATAAATATGATGTAGTATTTTGAGCCTTCAGAGTTATTGTTTATATCTCTGGAGGATCCTGCGTGGCTCATAGATGACGATGTAGGATGTAAGCAAACGATCCTTGCATTTTAAACTCATGAGACACTAAGTCAAATTGTAGAATACGTCTCTGGAATAGAAATCATTATTAGAAAACGAGAAAATGCTGGTTTCCAGCATTTTATCCTTTTCCAAATATATTCTCAAAAACCTTTTCTCGTTTTCTAATTATGATTTCTATTCCAGAGACATATTCCACAATTTGAACCATATTTGATATGTAGTCTTTAAATGCTTTGGATTTAGACAAGTCCAAAATTGTTACGTCAAGTGTCTCAGAGATACTGGCATTTACCATGGAAACTAAAAAAGTCTTAAAGCACGAAAGGGCTTGTAAGAAAAGAAATTCCCATTATTTGGTAATTTATCTGTTTGCCATAATGTAGTTTGAAGTTGTGTGCTAACTTGCTCTCTCTGGCTTTGGAGCCGAGCCCCGGTAGCTCATTCGGTACTCGGTAGCGTACAGGACTTGAGAACTGGAGGTCGCATGTTGGATCTCCGGCTCAGCCAATTTATTTCCAAGGATTGATGATAGTCATTGCAACAGGATTCATTCCTCTCTCACCGCTGACCAATGTTTTGACGACGGTTATTTGGGAAATCAACCTGTGGCTTGGAAAGAATATTGTGCGGAGTACTGATAAGAAGAAACTCCAGGCAAGCACAGATAGGTGCACTGGCCGCCGCGATGTAACTAAAATATTTTTGAAAAGGGCGTTAAACACCATATAACAATCAATCAACGCTTTGCCTTAGGATTTTCTTTTTTTGTGTGTGTGTGTTTTTGTTGATGATAACTACTGAATCCTGATCCTAGCAAAGCACTGCATTCTTTCTGAACTGCAATTTTGCATGTTAAGACTGCAGGCCTTGTGGCCGAGTCAGATGCCCGTTCGACAGGAAATCGGAAGACGCACGAAAACTCATTACCCTCGAGCTGAGCGTACGAGTTCTCCAGGGTACGAGTTCTCCTGATACCATATATACATATATTTTTTTCTAGCAAATGAATTTTAATTTCGCACATAAACATTTTCGTTACTTATACACGATATATATATTTTATACACAATAAATTTATTTTATACAAAATATATACTTTTTCCGCTCAATAAATATTTTTTATACACAATAAATTTATTTTATACACAAGGTATATTTATTTTACCCAATAAATATTTTTATACACAATAAATATTTTTTATACACAATGTATATATCTTTTAACCCAATGAATTATTTTTTACACGATAAATATATTTTATACCCAATATATTACTTTTTACTCAATAAATATTTTTATACACAAAGAATATATTTTATACACAATATATATATCATTATGCATAATAAATATATTTTATAGACAATAAATATTTCAAAATAGAAAATATTAATTTTTAATATGGAAGACATATATTATCAGATAACATAATGCAACGTATTTCACGCCATACCCCTACCCCATTTCATTATTCTTGGCAAAATGCCCTAGGAAATATATATCGAGCATGTTCTGTGAAAAAGGTGTTTGCGTTTGCAAAAAGTATTTTCTGCATGTCAAAGGATAATTTTACCTCATGATCCGACATGTTTTGAGACAAAATGAATCCATTTTGTGCCACGATTTGCTTTGTATGGTGTATTAGTAAGATGCACTAAACCCCCTCATTAAAGAGCACATTTCATATTTTTTGAAAACAAGGATGCATTCTAGATTGCTTTCGGCTGCCTGAGGACAATCTGAAGTTCCGTATTTTAGTGTTTGAAGACGGATGCTTTAAGAAGTATAAATGAACAAATAAATAATTCCCTTGGAAATTTTTCTTTCGTTTAACATATGTGGATTCTCTCGCGGACTCGCGTTTTGGCAGCAACTTACCAAGTTGGTCTCATCTTAACGGCAAACTACGAATAACTCGTTTAGGTAAAAATCAAAGCATTGCGCTCCTTACGTCCCTTGGTTGAATTCAAGCAACTGAGTTTTCCAGGATTTACTGACACATGCTTGGTTAATGAGAAATTGGCCATGTTCTAGCAGAAGGGGCCTTGATGCATCTCTGTGATGCATTTTACCGAGCAACATATTTATTGATCCATCGAATCGATTTTTTCCAACAACGGACTGGATCTGGAGGTAGAATGGTCCTTTGCCAGCAGAAAATTGACCAACGGCAAAAGTTTTGACCCTTGTCACTCTGCGCGGAGTGCGCAGCATGACATGGGTAGGTACTTTTTTTGCAGATGTGTTAAGCCCCCTTTTCACATGGCATGACAAAAAAAAAGCTTACATGTGCTTTTATGTCTTATCATTTTTCTTGTATTTCAAACGATCTGACTTTGCGAGCTTCATATAAGTTCTATTTGACAAGTTTAATTAAAATGATATAAAACAAAATCATTATTTTGCCAAGCAATTTTGAAAAGGTCACCTGTAAAAATCATTTCAAAATCTGTCACCACCCCTACAATCATCACCACAGCCATGTTTTTGACGAATCAGAATTCTGCATATAAAGTTTGTATAGAATTCAGAAAACAATCCATCATAAAGTACAGAAATAGTGATCAACAAGGCGGTTAACATCCAGTTAGAGGCCCTTTTGATAACTGGTGAAATAATATGCATGTATTCCAAAGATTACAGTTTTATATTACCTCTTGCAATACATAGCTATCAAATACAACAAGTAGAAAGTGTGCATATCAGCATTTCTCAACAGTGCACTCACTTACCTTGTATAGGTTTATGTCTGCAATAGCCCTTTTCATCAAAATACCTATACAGTGTTTTGATGAAAATTAAAAGGTCATCAAACGATCATTTCTGTGAAATTATTTCAAAATCTGACCAGTGGTTTCAGAGAAGAAGAATTTTTAAGAATTTCTTCATGTCCGTATAGTGCAAAAAGCCCCCCACCACCACAGCCTTGTTTCTTGACGGATCAAAATTTCGCAAACAGTTTTTCAAAAGGGGCACCCAAGGAACATTTCTGTGAAAATTTCTCAAAATCTGACGAGTGGTTTAAGAGAAGAAGAATTTCAAAAAAATTTCTTTAAGTCCATACAGTGCAAAGAGCCCCCCCCCCCACCACCACCGCCATGTTTTTCGACGGATCAAAATTTCGCGAACAATTCTTGAAAAGGGTCACCCAAGGAACATTTCTGTGAAATTATTTCAAAATCTGACCTGCGGTTTCAGAGAAGAAGATTTTTAAAGAATTTCTTAGAAAATTCTCTTTGGTTGCCATGGCAACCAGAGTTCTTGATGGAAACAAATTCTGTGAAGAACTTTCAAAAGAGGACCTCCCAAGGAACATTCCAGCCAACTTTGGTCCAAATTGGGCCAGCGGTTTAGGAGGAGAAGATGTTTAAAGAATTGTTGACACCGCACGACTCAAAGAGGCCCCCCCCCCCCACCACCAGTACCATGTTTTTCGACGGATCAAAATTTCGCGAACAGTTCTTGAAAAGGGTCACCCAAGGAACATTTCTGTTAAATTATTTCAAAATCTGACTTGCGGTTTCAGAGGAGAATATTTTTAAAGAATTTCTTAGAAAATTCCATTTGGTTGCCATGGCAGCCAGAGTTTTTATGGAATCGAATTCTGTGAACTGTTATTAAAGAGGACCTCCCAAGGAACATTCCAGTCAAGTTTGGTCCGAATTGGCCCGGCGGTTTAGGAGGAGAAGATGTTTAAAGAATTGTTGACTCCGCACGACGCAAAGAGCCCCCCCCCCCCCACCACAGCCAAGTTTAGTCCGAATTGACCCAGCAGTTTAGGAGGAGATGTTTAAAGAATTGTTGACGCCGCACGACGGACGACGCACGACGGACACAACGTGATCCTAAGAGCTGCCCTTGAGCCCTTGAGCACGTTGTGCTCAGGTGAGCTAAAAAGGAAATTTGAGGTTTTGTTTCTCAGATAAGTCGGATGACAGACGAACGATCATCCTGCAACTTCACATTTAGTCTATTACCCGTTTACAGGTCCACGATTGCGGTTATGGTGCGATTTGAAAATATGCCATCATTTTCTGTGAAAAGGGGTCTTAATGCATCTGCAAAAATTATCGACCCAAGTTAATCTGTGCAATCAGCGCAGGCTGACATGGGTCGAAAAGTTTTGCTTTTAGTCAATTTTCTGCCTGTCATAGGACCAGTGTTACTCACGATTCAGTCGGTTGTTATACAAAATGAATTTTCTCGATCCATAATTATATGACGACTCGTTTGCTATAATGCATCACGAATATGCACACAATAATTGCCTCAGTGCTGACAGTATCAAAGATAGTCTAGTACCCCGCCGTACTTTAAGAGTCAGGCAAAACGCAATAATGGCAGGCCCCGTCGGTAATAGGAGGTAACGGGATATTGTTATTTCACTTGATCAAATCGGACTATGGGCTGGAATGAAATCAGCTCGGTTGCAATAAAATAATTACAGTAAGTTTTTTATTTGTCAACCTTATTTAGGGAGAAAAATTACTTAACCCAAACCTAAACACTATATTTTAGATTTGGTAATGTATATTTTGTACAAAAATGACCTCATTTTATTCACTAATCGAACTGGATCACGTGAAGTTGAGAAAAAGCAAGAAAGCATATAGGGCTACGCTTGAGGCCACTATGGAGGCCGTCAATATTGCGCTTTGCCTGATCCGATAACGTACTGCTAAGGGCAGGTAATCCAGACTATATCAAAGAGAGCTCTCATACTGAAAACACTGAAGTGTTTTGAACGAATTAAATGAAGATCGACACAGTCAAGTAAAATGTGTACCGATACAACAGTAAAAGGCGCGTTGCAGGGAACGTACCTTGGTGCATCATCACGCGTTAACAGCCAAAATTGCGTTGAACACGTGTTTCAAGCAGGAAACTACTACCTCCTCTCGGCGAATGGACCTGTAAGCGGGTTACCATTCATCTAGGGCCGGATAAACTGAACGTAACTTGATTAAAACGTCAGCATCCCATTGTGATTGCCAAGAAGATTGCATATAGGTAAAAATAGAAGGTTTAAAATCTGTGTATGAAACTTTATAATCGGACTGGAGAAGCGACAATGCCGACATGGCAGTTATGGTGGCCTTTTCATTGCTCCTTTTGCCCATGTGGCTAGGGAGCCAGCAGAAGAATATTCTTTCAGACTCACGCAAAAAAGTGAAATGCATTCAAGGAAAGATAATGAAGCGAATAGAGTCAGACTGCTCAACGAGATCGAGGGCCAGGCCAGTTACTTTCACTTCTGCCGTAAAGACAAGATTTAATGGGAAGGCGACATTTTTTTAAGCTTTAGTCCCATATATAGCGGCAGCTGCAATTGTATCACTATCTTTAAACCCACCTGTGTAAATAGGCAAAACAGGTAATTTAATACAAAAATACTGTTCCTCGATCTAATTGTATCGGACTATGAATGTACTTTGGTCTGTCACTGATTTCTTATCAGAAGTTAGGTCAAAATGAAACTCTGCTGTCCCCATTTTGCAAGGTGGAGTGTCTGGAACTTTATAATTTGCAATGGTATCCAGTTCCACATTAAGATCACTAATAAAGGTTCCTAGCGACTACCAAAAGGTTGTATTGCATTTAATTTCCTTTACAAGTAAGATCAAAAAGGTTACATTTAAGTTCAAAAGGTACTGAAGGGCCAACTTCTGCCTTCTGTGCTCCAAGCCAAGGACAAGACGCAAGCCTTCATTGTGAATACAATCAAGACTCGTTACGTACGACTTGTTAGCTGATCCTTAGACAATGGATCCATAATCTGATTTGGAACGTACAAGAGAACGATAAAGGCGAAAAAGAAATTTTCTATTAAAGGGCAAATCAACAAGTTTCAGATATGGTTAATTTTCAAATCTACACTTATCAAATGGTAACCTGGTAATCTTGTAATTAGAAAAAAAAATTAGTAAAAGTACTTTTTTTCAATTCATATTTCTGCTTATTAATTTTTATTGCATCGCTTATCTCCCTTACTTATTGTTGCGTCCCTTGATTTCTGACGTCAAAGGAGAGCTTGTTTCAATGTGGACGTTGTTTACGATAGTGAACTGAGCGATACTGAAGACGAAGAAACAGGCGATTCTGGGCCGGTAAGGCCGCACATGTACGAGCCAATTTTTAAAGAAACTTATTAAGTTTCTGGTGATGAGGATAAAAGTAACTTTTCGCCCACTGATGACGAATTTGTGCCGGACTTTTCAACGTGTTGAGTATCGCGCGCTATTGAAATACATGTACGTCTATTACGGTGCGATGGCGAACATCGCTTACAGAAATAATATTCTATACATGATAGAATTAAGTGTATGGCATAAACTTTGTTTCACGTGAAGCATTTTCAGTAGATTAACGGGCGGAATTAAAAAAAAAAAAAGGGACGGTTTCAAGACAGTTCCACGACAAGACAGTTCCCCGACACTTTTGAAGACATTTCCCCGACACTTTAGTTTTATGTCAAATAACCTTTTTCTTGACTTTTACGATTGATAATCGTGAGATGTTAGTTCTAATTATTTGTTAATGGGTCCTTGTTAATATTTGTACCTTGTAAAGAATTCTGTAAACATTGACGGATACAAGTTTATTCTCTCATGGGTGAAGGGTTCCACAATAAATCAAGATTTTCATGAGAATAAGAATATTTTGAAATGCTGTTAACCAGCATGAAATTTGATAACAGAATATGTTCCGAGATTATTAAGAGTTAATTCTCAAAATTATTTTGAAAATTATTTTAGTTGTATTTCTTACCATACAAAAATACATGAACGTCAGAGAGAGGGAGAGGGGATCTACCTGTGTGAAATACTTTTTTGTGTTTACCTTGTCCACATGATCCATTCATTGCAAAAATTTATCATACATGTATAGCTATTGTATGTTCCATATAGAGCTTCTCTGTGAAAGTCTTAAACTCTGAATTGTAAACCGTGGGAAAGGATAGTGTAAATTTGTTCACTTCTTGTTTGTCTTATGCAAATTGTTTAAATTTGGGTAAGTCTCAAATTGGTCTACTAGGGACTGAGCGGTTTATACTGACATTCCGGTCAAATTGCAGTATAGACGACTTCAGATTCATTGTAAAAACATAGAAAGAGCTGGTAACTATCAGTTGGTCCTTTATCCACAATATTTTCTATTTTTAACTCTTTACCAAACGACAAAATATTAAACAGGTCTAAATTGAAATCACTTGCAGACGACAAAATAAAGTTAAATATTTCAAAAATTGAAATTTGTTTCCTGCAGAGTAGAAAACATTGTGGTAAAAAGAGAAAATGCTGGCTACCAGCATTATCTCCTTTTCCTACAATGTTTTTAAAAGGCTTCTGTCTCAGGGTCGTAAAAACTAGGGATTGACTGGTAAAGGGTTAAATATAAATCCCGCACATTGGGCACGAGTTCTGGTTTAGTTCCCAGGAAAGCAGTATCTGAAGAGATTAGTACGAGTTGTATGAACTTGTTTCTCAAGAGATGTAAAATACATGTTTAAATTGTTACCAAACGTCAAATTTATTGACTCAACCGAATTGAAAGCATTTGGAGTCAATCAAATTAAATTTTACTCACATGTTTGGAGTTGTCTTTAATAGGGTAGAAAACATTGTAGAAAAAGGAGAAAATACTGGTTACCAGCATTTTCTCCTTTACCTACAATGTTTTCAAAAGGTTTTTCTTTCTTCACCAGGGTCGTTAAAACAAAGGATTGTTTGGTAAAGGGTTAAACAAAGTTAAACTAAATTCCAATAAACAATCACATCTTATCGGTCATATTTCAATGCTGTGGATTTGAAATATTCTATTTTTTTTATCATTTGGATTAGGGTTAGGCTAAACCCTTACACAGATGGCAAACCTTTAGACTTGTCCACTCCACACCGAAAGTATTTGCAGACCACAGATCAAATGTGGCCTTGACAATAGGTTTGAGGGTAGAAAATATTGTAGGAAAAGAAGATAACTCTGGGTATCAGGACTTATTCCTTTTTTCACCCTGTCCTCAAAAGCCTTCTCCATTAGAGTGGTTGAAGGTCAGAATTTTGAGGTAAAAGGTAAAAGAACTGGTGTGTGAGCCTGATCAAAAACATTCTGTTTCCTGATTTAAAAAAAAAAATGTGTTATTTTTAATTTCCTCACTTTTGTCTGATTATCAGAGGAAATGACCTGTGTCAAATGTGCAATTTCAAAATTTTCATACTGACATGTTCAAAACATTTTTCTCAGTAGCCTGTCTAGAAGACATAATATGGATAGGAACAAGGAAATATCCACAAATCAAAATTGTATAGATATAATTCAAAAATTTGTTCAAAATGCATGTAAGTTGTCAAATCATTTTTAAGAGTGAAATGTCAAAGAGAAGTAGTGTATGGGATAAAAAGCTTTAACATGGGTTTACTGTCACCAACAAACATTACAGTGTAAAGGGGTGAGATATGCAAATGTTATATAACCATTTCCTGTATTGTTTCAACTGGTCGGTAATGGATTAGCATTTATGACCATGACTAGGGGTAGCCAGATACTGACTTAACCCTTTACCATACAAACCCTAGATCTAGTTTCCAATACCCAAAGAAAGAGTGTTTGAAAAACAGTGTGGGAAGAAAATGATGTTTGCTGTTCAAAGAATGATTATTATCCCTTGAAAGTTCACATCATTTGAACAATGTCGACTTTGTTATTTGCAAAATTTATGTTATGAATTCGGATGAATCTATAATTTTGTTAAATGTTGAAATCATTTGGAAACGGGAGAAAACGGTAGCAATTTCTCCTTTGTCCAGAATGAAGCGATAATGTAGAAAAGGGTAAAATAGTACGAATAACAATTCATGTATCCAATTTCGAGAAAAAAAGAAATTACCTACTTCATGTTGGATTTTCTTTTTGGAAATTGCCGTTACGGAATGTCTGTCTTTCGCAGTTTCGGTTTAAGGCCTATCTCCTTTCGACTCGGAGTTTCGAATAATGTCGGCACAGCGTCAGGTTTTAACCGCAGCCTAAAATTCCTATAACCAACTTCTATTGCGAGTTTTGGACTTATTAAGAACTGACTGTCATCGAAGTATTTCAGACACAATTTCGAATGAACCGATGGCAAAAAATCTGTCGCTACTGTCCGGCCCTGGTTTAAACGTTCAATCCATAGTTTCCTCCTTTTTAATTCCTTCGGAAATTTGAACATACTAATTCTATAGTTCCCGAATCGACGTTGCAGCCATAGGCTGCACAATTTACCATTTTTTCGGCTCAATTCTCAGTTAATACTCAGATATCGCATACAATCATCCGCGTTCCTACTGTACGTCTACTGACGGTATACACAGACTGACTCGAAAATGACGTCACACATGCACGGAGATAAGCGAATCAGGGGAAGTAAGCCATGTACCATTTTTAGGGCCGTATATCAGCGTGACCATTCGGCCGTGGTTTATGGCATGTTACAGGGTGGTATTTATGAAAAATGGCGGACACATGTTTAACTGACATCATTTGCAGCTGATTAAAGGAAAAAAACAGTCTGGTCAAAATATTTTAGGATTTGCCCTTTAAAGTGTGGTCATTGTAACCTTTATGTACAGGTGTTTAATTAGTATAGGGTGTTAGAGTGTTGTATTAGGCATAAAAATGTGAAATATGAAAAAAATTCACCAAATCATTTTTAAAAGAGTTTATTTTCTGTTACCCCACCCCAACCTTTCAGAATTCCAATATGGCCGCCACTACCGAAATCGTATTTTTTTTTTTTTTTTCTCGACAAAGAATAATAAAAATAGTCTATGTTTTTATTATCACCAATATGATTTTCCTTACGAATATATGTAATGAAGTAGCCATTGCAAGTATATCGATAAGATATTGCCAAGTTAACATATGCACCCCACATGTTTAAACGTTTTTTTTCCCAATGTCCACAAAAGAAGGGTGGGAAAGAGTTGCTGTTTTGAATTCAAATAATATGAAAATTTTGCTTGACAATATTATGATGAAATAAAATGAAAGAAAATAACTTTTACCGGCCAAATTGGAAAATACCTGACTAAGACAACAACTGGTGAAGTTTCGGTCAACTGATTTCTCAGATAATTGGCTACTCAAAGTCTTAAACTTTATGAATGAAACTGTATCATTAAGTTTAACTCTAATCAAGCATAATGAATCATATCCTTCACAAGAAAATGTCAAGTACTAACTACTTTGTTAGGTTTTCTTAGGATTTTCAGTCTTTTAACCCTTTACCAAGCGACAAATTTTAGACTCCATATTGAAAGCGCCTGCAGATGAAAATAAAAATAAATAAAAACAATCGACTTTCTAAAAAACAACACTCTTTTGGGTACAATGCACAAAGCATATAAATCATATTGTTAAAGAGAGGTTGTTAGTCAAAAGATGGCTAGTTTAACTCTTCACCGAACATTAAAAGTGACTTGTCCAAATCAAAAGCATTTGCAGACAGCAATTTAAATTTGGCTCGAATGATGGAATATGTCTGTGATAGGGTAGAAAATATTGAAGGAAAAGGAGAAAATGATGGTTGTCAGCATTTTCTCTTTTTCCCACAATGTTTTCAAAAGATACCTTTCTCAGGGTTGTTAAAACTCTGGATTGTATGGTAAAGGGTTAAGGAGGTTACAATGAAAATTTTAGACACTTATTTTCCATTTTCAAAGTAACTTGTTAGTTTCTGTTTCTAGGCTTTAATGACACTTGTACGAGGGTTGTTCGGAAATTATTTAGACACTTGCGGTAAAATGAATGTACTAAAGAGTACAGTCTTCATATTTCATCACAAATAAGTTCAATATTAGTGTTATAAAATTGCAGACCTATGATATATTAGGACCAGCTGAGCGCCCACAACCTATCCCTGAAGTATATGAGGTCAAATTAGCCAGAGCACGCCGCCGATGTCTATGCGACGTCATGGAAACTTTGTGAATGTCAAAAGCGTTTTTAACACTGTTACTCTTTCCCAAAGTAAATTCCATTGTACTGAACACATTTCATGTGGTGCTTAACCTACTTATCATACACGTTTCTACACCATTCACTCTCCAGCTTCCTCATGACACTTATAGTGTATCACTTTTAAGTTCACTAAATATGCTGAATGTGATGCCTCTTAACTCGGCCTTAAGGTGGGGAAATACAACAAAATATATTGGAGCAAGGTCGGGGCTGTAGGACGGATGTGCGATCTGTTCAAAACCGAAGAGACCTAATTCAAGTTGTGTCGCTGCTGCCGTATGCGTTGGTGCGTTATCCTGGTGCAATATCACACTCTCGATCTGTCGTGAGAGGTCGAGACACTTCTTTCGAATAGCTTGTATCAAGTCTCGTCTGACAACCTGAAAACCGCAATTTAACATGTCACTTATTTAACACGCTATTGCAGAGTGATGTGTGTACATATTTGTATGAGGATGTTTCTCAATATTATGCAATACTTATTCATTGTGTTGATGGAAAATAACCATTGATTTACCTTACTGTAATATGATGAATTTATAGTCTGTCCTTTTGGTACAAAGTGGTTGAGGAGGATTCCTTTCCTGTCCATGAACACAATACACATGTATTTGCCCGCAGATTTACAAACTCTGGCCTTTTTCAGAGGAGCAGATCCCTTTTCTGACCACACACTTGACTGTTGTTTTGTTTCTGGATCATAATAATATAACCAAGTCTCATCTCTTGTAACAATCATGTTCAGGAATTGATCTCCGCCAGATCTCTACCTCCTTAAGAACTGCCTAGATGCCGCAACTCTTCTTATCCGATCGGCGTTCGTAAGTAAGCCAGGTACCAATCGCGCACATGCACGTTCAATATTCAATATTTCAGTTAGGATCTTGTGCGCTGTTGCCACACCGCTGTTGTTTTGCTGTGCAATATCTCGCACAGTGAGTTGCGCGTCCCGATGTTAAGTGTCACTCATATCTGACGTCAAGGATTCTGTGATGATTGTAGGTCGTCTAGCTCCTTTCGAATTACATGAGCTATCCCGATCATCTGGAAATCGCTTATACCATCGATACACTAATGCCCGAGACACTTTACTTCCACTTTGTGTCTGTTGTAGCATTTTCTTAGTTTCAACCGGTGTCTTCTGCAACTCAACACAAAACTTTATGTACATTCGTTGCTCCGCCTTAATCTGTGAACTCATAATGACGTCGCGATCCGAATCCTATCAACTTCTGTCGTTCGACTCTAAGTTGTTTATATTCAAAGCAATCGTTTTGAAAAAAATAACACGTTGACGTCATAATTTTAATGATTTTGAATTGTAATTTTTAATGACAGTCTCTCGCTAATTTCTCATTTACCGAGGCATTGTTACACTTTGTTTAAATTGAAAAAAAACAGTGCTTCGGATTGAGCTATATATACATGAATAAAAACGGAAGTAACAAAGCATTCATTACGTGAACTGAAGAGAATATGTCCCCATTTGCCTTATAAAGAGTAGTTCTGTGGCTGTACCAAATATAAACCTAGAGCGTTGAGTATTTTTTTAAAAAACACAATGTGTCTCAAAAATTTCCAAACAGCCCTCGTAATTCTTGGTTGCCCTTGACTATTTTTCATTTAAAAAATGTTTCTCTCAAAAATGAGTTTTAAATGAAAATAATTTCATCCTGAGCTTGCAACACTATCTGCTGAGCACATTTCCACAATACCACTGCTTATCATGACATTCAAACTTGACATTCTTTTTCCTTTTCTTTAGTAAACTGCATTTTGAACATAGTGTCTGTAGGTTGGACGCTTTTATGTACAAAACAGTTTTTCTAAATTTCCAACACAATGGTTGACTAGTGATGCTAAACCTTTCAGATCATGTTTAGCATTATGAGTATATTTACATTCTGTATTGAGTATGTTGCACACAAGATCTTCTTGGTTATAACCGTCTTGGTCTTTGATGAAATTCTTAAAAGCTGGCAAGGCGTTTGTGAGAGGAGGAACAATAGACACAATTTCATCAATTAGCCCACAATTATTAAGTGCTGATGTAAGCACAACAAAATCAAACCTTCTCCCATTATGAGCCACTAATATAGCATTCTGATAGGATTTTAACCCTTTACCACACTATTCCGACTTTTAACGACCTAGGGAAAGAAAGCTGCTAAAATAACTGTGGGAAAAGAAGAAAATGCTGGTAACCAACATTTTTTTGCTGTCTGACTTATTCTGCACACAGATCTTTGTTATCCTTTCGACTGATGGTGTTATACATCACAATTAAACGTAAACCCGATTGCACCTCTTGTCCTGCTATTTTGTTATATGTGGCAGCTGATGTCCTCTGACTGAAAAATTGATATAAATTTATTACTCTTTGGCAGGGGACAAAGTTAAAGACTTGTCCAAATCTAGAGTATTTGCAGACAACAAGATTAATCAGGCTCAAACAATGAAATTTTCCATAGGAAGGGTACAAAGCATTGTGGGAAAAGAAGAAATGCTTGTTACCAGTATTCTCTCCTTAGAAGTAACCTTCTTTCTCAACTACAAACTGGTATCAGTTTAACTTGGGATTGTAAATGAGATCTGGACATCTGGAATGGAATTAGAATAACTGAGAAATAAGATATAATGTAAAATTCATGGTACTACATAATTTCACAAAAGTGACCCTTTACTCTTAAAGGTACCATCTGGGATCTGTGAAAAGCATCCCCTGTGGTCAGTATACAGTCTCGTACCAGCTTACAATGGCGTCAATGAATTTACTGGTAACATAATTTATGCAGTTCCCAAATGTTACCTTCTAGCATGACAGGTAGTAAATATATCAAACTGTATGCATATACATCTAGAAAATTTACATACCTAAATCAGTAGTTTTAAGGTTGAGAACAACAAATTTTGGAGCCCCGTCTATCGCCACAGCCTTAAGGCATCCACCTGTGGCACAGACTCTGGAATGGTTTCCATGTCTGCTTCCTTGTTGTGACCTACAACTGCGTCAACAATAAAAACTGTTAATTCTAAGAATGTGATGATGATTAAATTGGAATGAAGTAAATTGTGTGTTGCAGCAATCTCTCAAATCCTGCCTGCCGTTCATCTATCTTAAGTTGTGATAATAAGGGAAGCGTTAAACACCCAGCTGTGGCAACGTTATTTCTGGTGATGAAAATTTTGACTCTCATCTGTGTGAGAAAAGAATCAATGGCTTAGACAAAAGCATTTTATGGTTTGGACAACAGACAGAAAAAGATGTGTTCTAATCTTAAACTAAAGGCCCTTGAGGGCCAGAAATTGCTCTACTGGCAGTGATTTTGCTTTTTTGCTAGCATGCATTATTAATTCATAACACAAGGAGAAAAAGACAAAATACACAAAAAATGGGGGGGGGGGATTCTTTCAACTAGGCTTGAACCCACTAAGACGGCATAAGTAGGCAGTGTGAATGGAACAAATAGTGGAAAAAAATTAAAGTACAATTTCTGAAAACCACTTGTTTGGAATCCATTCGAATTTGATAAGGTTTTCAGTACTCACTGTATGAAACAATCTTAGCAAATTTCAAAAAAAAAAAAAATGTGTCCTATAATGTGGACTTTGTTGAGTAAACAATATGAAGTCCATCAAATGGCTGCTTTTTGTAAACTGATTTTCTTTACCTTTTATAGTGATCAATCCCTTGATGAACCAAATAATCTTTCAAAAGAATTGGATAAAAATTGAGGACTTCATTGCCTAAAAAAGAAATGGAAATTTTAAACTTTAAATGGCAACTTTTCCTGTACTGATTGTGGGATTTTTTTTCCCCAAATCAGTATTGTTCAAGCTGTTGATGCAAAGCAACTGTGCAAGTTTCATGAAAATCCGACCACAAATCCAGACAACATCGCGTAAACAAGAAACGGAAATTTTCAACTTCAAGTGGCAACTTTTCCCACACTGACTGACAGATTTTTTTTAAAATCAATATTCTTTAAGCTGTCGATCAGGTAAACAAACTGTGCAAGTTCCAAAAAAATCTGACCACAAATGGAGACTTTATCACGTAAACAAGAAATGGAAATTTTCAACTTCAAATGGCTACTTTTCCCATACTGAGAGTCAGATTTTTTTCAAAATCAAAATCAGAGTAGGGTTCAAGCAATTGATGAGACAAACAAACTTTGACCTTGATATTTGACCTTGTCAGTTGACCTTGATATCACCAAATGCATATCCATGACAAGTATCTACATACTAAATATGAGCATTAGCAACTCTAGAATTTGGAATAGTTGACAACACAAATTTATATTTGTAACTACTCATGTTTTTGTACACAGACAACAGGCAGAGGTTCAAGTATGTCCCAGAAAACATTTGAGTCGTGCAATATAGATAAGTGTAGAATGTAGATTACAAATAGAACATCCATAAGAGAAATAATATAGTATTTTCTTATGAAGAATTGTGTTACTGCAACATCTTTAGTAATTTAAAATTAAATACCTTTTGTAAAAATCTGACACAAGGTTACAGTATTCAATGTTTGGTAAATAAAAAAAGAGAAAAAAAAAAAACAGGTATATTACCTTATTTCCTGTTTGAATGCATTTAAGCAGTTTTTTTTACAAAAGGATTATGCCACAGCCTCCACAAACTGGCCTGGTCAGCATTCCATTCTGTGGAGGTTTGCTCTTAGAATGGTCTTGACATTCAGGGAAATCACTTGTCTTTCCAGATTTCCAATGCTATATCCCATAGCTAAAATTCAGAAAAAAAAAACCATGCAAAATTTACAAAAAAACCTATTTGTTTGATAATAAAGGGGTTTCACTATATAGCCTGTTAAGTCTCAACCAAACCACACAATTTCAAACAAGCCTTAACTCAAAGCATCTACAAACAACAATTGTGTTTGTTTGTATTGAAGTTTAACATCTTTTTATCAGCTTAGGTCATACTACGGCGGTCAGTGCACCTAGTCCTACGTATGTGTTTCCTGGCTTTCTCACTCTAGTACTGACACAACTTCCTTTCCAAGTCACTGACTTTTCTCAATGCATCAGAGGTGAAAGGCGAAAAATTGCCAGAAAGGAAGTTTGCCTCAAATGGGTATCGAAAACGCAATCATCAGGTCATGAGTCAGCTACGCTAACCACCAAGCTACCGGCTAGTCAGCAGACGACAAGAAAAACTTGACTCAAGAAAATTGTCTCAGTAAGGGTAGAAAACATGGCGGTTTCCAGCATTTTCTCTTTTTGCCCCAATGTTTTCCAAGCTCTTTTCATTAAAAGTCTGGATTGTGTGGTAAACGGCTAAAGTTAATACATTTAACAATTAAGTTTCATTTATTCTGCCCTATACCCTTTTTTATATGTAATCTTGGAAACATTGTTGGAAAATGAGAAGTTGCCTGTAACAAGACATTTGTCATTTTCCCACAATGTTTTCTCTCTACATCTGAAAAACTGTTGTCTGCAGATGATTTTAAGTTTTGACAGTGTAAAGTTTGGGTAAGGGAAAATCAATTTTAAAATCATGAAAAGAAAGCAAAATCATCAATAAAATATCATGTGATTTATATGACGGTAACCATGTTTTCCAGTTGTTCATTTAGATCAGAGTTTTTAACAATTCAAAGCATTTGCAGACGACAAATCAAATGTAGCTTAAACGATGATTTCTGTCTTGGATATGGAATAAAACGTTGTAGAAAAAGGAGAAAATGCTAGTTTTCAAAAGCCTTTTGGCACAGGATTGTTAACACACTAGATTGTTTTTTAAAGTGTTAATCAAGCCTCATGGAGGCTACATGTAGCTGTATAACATACTTACCCTCCAGCAAAACATCTTTATCAATCTTTGAATTTTCCTGTAAGTTATCCCATTAACTGTTGACTGTTTCTGTAGGGAACTTTGGTGCCCTGATTGCTCATATTTACCCCTCTGTAGTCTTCTCTTAACTCTGTGACTTCCGGTGTGATAATAAGGAGTCAACGTGAGTTTATTTTGGGATGCAAATTAACAAACCTAAAATCAATGTTCTCACATCTGACAGTGACAAACAGATTCCTTCCAAGTCCCTTTCATAATTCCCCAACAAAATTGAACTCGGATAGAGTGATGGGCTCCATCTTATTCGAACACGATCGCAAACTGTGAAGTAAAAAACAGAGTCCCCTTGATTCCAACTAACACGACTTGCTGTGTTTGGAATCTGCGCGTGATAATAATTCCCACATCTTTTTATGCGCTCATATCCAATCCAGTATCAAGAAATATCGGCTTAAATGTGATCCTCACGTACACTCTTGTCAAAAACTCGTTTTTCCTTTCGCTTTTGCTGACTCAAAACGGCCGGAACTGTCACGGGACGCCATTTTGGAACGCTGGTTCGGCGTTTCACCTATACTTTGAATTGTAAAGCGAGGAACCAGTTCCTTGTTTCCGTTATACTTCCGATACTACTGAAATACTTACGAATTCTTACGGAAAATGTCGAGATCGGACGGAAAGTAACGAGATCGCTGAGAGCGAGTTAGGATGGTCACACTTTTAACCCCCGATTCAGAATAGGAGACCACTTTGAGACGATTAAGGGCCTTTTTCATTTCTTTTTGATGTGTGGAATATATAAGCTTTGGGTCAAAAGTGACCCCGAGAAATTTAAATTCAGAGACAACATCAAAGCGTGCTTTATTCAAGAAGAGATCAGGGTATGGATGGTGACAGCAAAAGTTGGAAAAGTGCATACACATACATTTCGCTTTAGTTTTGGAAAACTTGAAACTGTTTTCATCAGACCAAGACTAAAACTTATTGAGACGTTGCGGTAATTGTCTCTCTATTCTCTTCATGTTTCTAGCCCTGAAACATATGACAAAGTCCTCTACATATAGAGAACAGTCAACACCTGGATTTATAGCTCTAACAATTCTATTGATTTTAATAGTCAAAAGAGTTACAGATAGGATACAACCCTGTGGTACACCCTTGTCCTGTTCTCGAGCGACTGACAGGATTTTACTAATACGGACTTGAAAAAGCCGTTTATTTAAGAAGGCAGAAATGAAAAAGGGACAGCGGCGTCTAAGACCAAAGTCGTGTAAGTCCTTTAAAATTCCGTATTTCCAGGTGATGCCATAAGCATTTTCAAGGTAAAAAAAATACAGACACTACATGTTATCTATTTTTAAAAGCTTCTCTAATGAAAGTATCGAAGCGGACAAGGTGGTCAACTGTACTTCGTTTGTGGCGAAGACCACTATGAACATCAACAACAAGATTTTGGCGTTCTAAGAACCAGACAAATCGGTTGTTTACCATCCGTTCAAGAGTTTACAGAGACAGTTAGTGTGGGCGCACCGAAAACGATTAACACACTCGAGCAAAGCGTAAAATGAATCATAGGTTTTATCACATTGCTGGGGGAGGTTTTACGTGATAAATAATACATTATAGTTGGACGATTTTTATCCAGTTTTGTTTGGCAAACTTTATGCAAACAAAAGACGCAGATAAGATAAAATTGAATTTTATCATTACATATTTAACGCTTAGCTGATAAGCTCGACCTAAGGCGCTTTTATGGGCAGTGAAGATCAATATCAAAACTCACAAAACGTGCTGTGCAATCACGGATCTACACGGTATAGACTGTGCTGAATGACTTCGGCAAAAATTGGGTTTTTTCAATTGACTTATTTTTCATTTAACCGTTTACCACACAATCCCGAGTGTTAACGCCCCAAATAAACACGGCTCTTGAAAATATGGTGGGAAGAGTAGAAAATGCCTGTAACCAGCATAACCTGACGTGCAGAAAATTGACACGGAACATGGTTTATTTTTAATAGCAAGTTGTCAGAAAGGTCCGTAACAAAGTGTTAAGGTCGTCTACTATGATTTTGAAAGTCGTATTTTTAAAGTCCCAAAAGACGCAATTTTTGTTGTTGTTTTGCCCCCCACTCCCCCACTAGAGAAAATTGTTTATGTAAAACGGAATAGCCAGTCCCAATTTCCAATTCAGAGCACCCCTGTTAATGAAGTTTTATTTTTCCTTTCAGATCCCGTATTTTCTTGTGATACAGCAACGATTGAACAATGCGTAAAAAACTCATTCGGTGTTGATGGTATACCACAATTTACTGGCGTACCCGCGACAAGTCAACTGCAATTTTTCTGCGAGTACGTACACGTATATAACTTAACAGAACAAGAACAGTGCACGCTCGACTGCAAGTGCTTCATTTTCAGTAAAAATTTTAAGCCAAAAAAGGGGCATAACAGTGTCAAAATATTTTGATGGTTAGCTACCACTGTTGTATAAGTTCTCCCCAGTTTACATCTTGTCCAAGTTTAAAGTAAATATCTTCAGTAATGATCGAGATATTAATTACAGAATGACAAAGATTTTCACGACGACGCAGACGACATTTTGTTTGTAATGGAGGCAAGTTCGACATTTTTTGTTCACCAGCATTTGAGTTATTCCTACGACAAATGAAACACTTAGAAATCAACTTTCTGATCATTGATGGGGCACTAACTAACCAGTTTTTTTCCCTTAATAAGGATAACATGTAATTTCTCCAAGCATGCCTCAGGTCAATGTGAATCTGCTGAATAATCAAATTGGAAACATGATTATCTTTAGGCAAAATAATAGTGTGTTTAGTCTTTAAAGGCATTTGCGAATTATGCAGACGAACGCCAACACGCAAAAGACCATCATCTAGAATTGGATCTAGTTTCCTAATGCTATTATTGCCTTTAACGTGAAGATTCCCTTTCTTCTGGGTACTCAATTCCTCAGAGAGCTCTTGTTTCTGTACAAAAACTAATATTGCTTTTTCTGCTCTGCCAAAGTCACTTACTGAAATCATGCTAGGCTTTATATTATGTCTAGGTGAGTGTCTAGTATGCATACGCCTGTAAAATTCATCTTTCACTTTGAGAATCCATGCTACTCTTCTCTTCAATTTATGTCATGAGGAGTGTGATAACAACAATCTATTAATTGTCTGTGTTCCATAATCGGGCTTTGAAAGTGTGCTACTAAATTTGACCTTCCTGCCTTCAGGATCAGCTTTAAGTGGTCCAAAAACATTTGCTGGACTATCTGGCCATGTATTTTCAGAAAGCAGAAATTCTGGTGCTTCTATCCAATTTTTTAACCATACTTCTTTGTTCACTGGGATACCTCTGGAAGCAATGTTTGGTATAAAATGCCATTTCTTCATGGATCACGGTTAGTCTGTTTGCTACAAAAGTGTGAAATCTTGGAGTGCTGTTGTTAATGTAACACAGGACTGACATACTATCTGTCCAAAACAAAGTTTTGTCTATTTTCAAATTAAATTCATCTTTCAGCATTTTATCAGTACGCACAGCGACCGTCGCAGCTGTCAGCTCTAGCCTGGGCACTGTTACTTTTTTCAAAGCAGCGACACGAGATTTCCCAATAATGAAGGAGCATTGGGCTTTACGTACTGTATTCGGTTGAGCTTAGTATGAAACCATACCATATCCCATCTCACTTGCGTGATGAAGCTCTATAGACTTGATAGTTCCAAATCCATTTGGTGTAATGCACCTGTTTACTTTGAAGTTGGACAAACTGCATATTTCTTTAAGGTATTGGACCCGTAATAGAAAACAGCTATTTCCACTATAATATTATCCTAGAAAATTTGCTATGATTAAAAATGAGTATTATTGTACTACTTTAACCGAGCCACTTTTTACTTTTTTTCCTTCTATGAATTATCATTTATAAATCTAAAACGACTATATTCTCATTACAAAGGGAGATAATAATTACCTCCCTTTTCTGAAAAACTAGCATAAGTATCATCAAATAATTTCAAGATAACACATCAAAGGAATTTCTGGTCGGTTAAAAATGTGCAAAAGTATTATATCTGTTTAAATCTGTATTTATCAACTATCAAGAAATTTTATTCCATGCTGTACTAGAAGTGTTACGGGTCTACTACCTTAAGCCACTTTGACCATTGCGCTGTATAAATATCCTTCTGGTATTTTGTCATCCCAACCTAGCTATAGTTGACACAATTCCTGAAGAATAATCTTTGCCTTTAACACAAGAGGTGCCAAGGATCCGAGTGGATCATTATACTGCTAACTATTGAAAGAATTCCTTTACGTATCCATGTCTGTTCCTTTATGATTACAGTGAAAGAAAAACTATCTGATGTTATACACCAGTTAATGCCTAGAGTCCTTTCTATTGGTAGACTGTCTTGCTGCAAGTCAAGATCTCATATGCCTTCAGCTCTATCTAAAGATGGAATGGGGCTCATTACTTCTCTACTGATGCTCACCTATTTTGATATAATGAAACCTCCATTGCTTAGGAGCTGTCCTAAATCTTTTACCAAACAAATTGCCTTGGGAACTGTTTAAATGGACTTTAAACAGTCATCGACACAAAAATTCCTCAGTACTGTATTAATGACATCTTCGTTGAATTGCCCTTTCAGAGCAGTAAGAGCTGTCTGTCGTAGAGCAAAGGTGGCACAGCTTGGTGATGAAGTTGAGCCGAAGAGGTGAACTGTCACTTGATATTCAATTGGTTCCTGGCTAGTTTCTCCATTTTCCCACCAATGGAATCGTTGAAAGTATTGATCTTCAGGATTGGCTTTGACTTGATAAAACGTGCTGTCGATGTCTCCCACAATGGCAATATCTTGTTGTTTAAACCTAAGTAAGGTACCTATGAGCAAATTGGTTAAGTTTGGGCCTTGCAAAGTCTGGCCGTTTAAGGAGGTTCTTTGATACCTAGCTGCACAGTCGAATACAACTCGAAGTTTGTTCTTCTTTGGATGAAACACACCGTGGTGTGGTAAATACCAAACATGCCCATTAGTTGGTGCATCTAGTAGAGGTGATCTTTGGTCATGGCCTTTCTGGATGATTGAAAACTGCATCTTTACTAAATCGCTTAGCTAAGAATGTCAAACGCTGTTCTGCCTGTCTTATGTTGTTTGGCATGAATATGTGTCTTGATCTAAATGGTAGGTCAATATAATAGTGATTGTCATTTAGTGTTATCGATTCTGACACTATTTCGAGGCAATAGTTATCTTCTCTGGAATCCTTTGGCTTATCATTTATGTTTTTTTCATTGAAGTCGTTGTTGCAATAATCTCTAATCTACTCACTCAAACTTAGTGAAGCTTTCACATAGTTACAAGTGAACTTTCCACCAGTTCTAGTTCTTGTTCTAATGCCAAGTGGTCCATTTATTACACATCCAAACAAGGTTTTTACTGCAAATGGGCCTTCAGCTCTACTGGGTATCACGTCCCATGGTTCTAAAGCCTTTGGTATGTTATTTCCAATCAAAAGGTCTACGTTACTGTTGATAGTTTGAAGCTCAACATTCTTAAGATGAGGACATCTCTGCAAGTCCTCTGTGGTAGTTACATCACTTATTGTAACAGGTAGAGTTGATTGAGTATAAATAGGTGGACGCTCTAAAACACTTGTTGCATCTAGGGAACAAATTTCAAGACCTGAAATTTCACATGTTTCTTGAACACTATCTTGTCCCATGGTAAGCAAATTGATTTTTGTTTTTCTATCCTGAATATCTAAAAATGCTGCAGCTCTCTCTGTACAAAAGGATGTTGTACTTCTCGAGTCAAGAAAAGCATAAGTTTCTAAGTATTTATCACTGAGCTTGGACTTAAGTCTTACAGGCATTATAGGCAATGCATGTTGTTCTGAAGTCCAAGCCCCTATTTGAGCCGCATATGACTTTGCTGTTAATCCAGAGTCTGACTCATTCATTGGGTTACGTTTTTCAACATGCAAAATTGTTGGATGGCATTTACTACAATGCTGACATTTCATCTTATTTTTACACTTTGTCTTTAAATGACCGGATTTTAAGCATCCATAACATAAGTCTTAAGACTTCAAAAATGAGTTTCTCTCTTTCAAAGCTTGATTTGTAATTTCTTGACATAATTCCAAGGAATGCTGCCCTTGACAATACAGACACTGACTGCTACTAGTATTAGTGACATTTGTTGCAAAACCTTTCTTGGACTTGTTAAGTTTTGGCTTACTGTATACGTGGATATATACGCCTGTCGAAAAAATTGCGAATTACCGATTACGGACATTTTGCGAAAGGAAATGTTTGTGAATTCAAAGCAGTTGTTAATTGTGGTTATATTTATGCTAAAAAAATACGCGAACAGAAAAGTTTGCGTATTTTTCAAATTCGCGAAACCGCAAAGATTTCCACATCGCAAAAATTTCAACTTATACATTATTTCCTCCCAATACATCTTTCCCATTATCTAGGGTCAATGGCCTTCTTCGCTTCTTTCCTAACAAAGTTAACCAGATGCCCAAATCTAACAACTTCTTTCTTAGACTTAAGCTCATAAGCAATATTTCTCCATTTATCATGCAAGAAGAAGGGAAGTTTCCTGATTAAAGACTTAAGATTCTCTGAGTACTCTAAAACCTTAATAGCATCTACACTCTTTACCGGAAAGAAGATCTCACGAAGGAAAAGTTCAAATTCATCTAAAGCTTTGGCGCTGTCTTTGATTGCTGGCCAATCTTAAGCTTTGTTTACGTAGGCGCGAGCGATAACGTCGGGGTCGTCGTAGCGCTATGTAAATTCTTGTAAAGCTGTATTATAACCTCGCTTAACATCTAAGTTTGAATACCCTTGCACTAATATGTGAGGCTCACCAGAAGTATAATAAAAAAGGAATGTTAACCTTTCGTCATAAGATTCAGTATTAGAACAAACTCTTGTTCAAATTGCCTAAGAAACCTATTATAGTCCATCGGACTTCCATCAAACTTGACTATTTCAGCCTTAGGTTTATTTAGATCTCGAGATATACTCGAAAGATCAAAATAATGACTAGATACATTGTGAAGAACACTGGGCGCTACATTTCTGTTTTGCAAATCAGGTCTTGCAGATGTTTCAACCTGTGCATGTAAAACTACAATGTAAAAAATTTCTACTATCACTTTGTTTGATGTTACTATCAGCATTCTGCTGTTCTTGTAAAGTGTCTATGTCTACGATTCTAGATTCACTGAAACTTTTCTCTATTTCTTGTAATCTCTTGGATTTCACTTCACTAACATTAATTTCTGTTCTAAGCTCTAACTCTTCTTCTTTCATCTTGAGTTTAAACTTTTCTTCTTCCAGTTTTTGTTTTTCTGCGAGAGTCGAAGCCCTTGCCACTAGTTCCGCGTGTCTCTGACTTTCTCGAATTCTTGCCGATGATATTCGACTTGTAGCAGAAGCTTGGTTGGAAATGGACAAATTATCTTCTACAGATGTCTGCTAAGCAAAACGCTGTTCAGCTGCTTTTCTTGCACTGTGGAAATGTAATGTTCTTTCATTAAACCAGTCTGTATCCTTTGAGAACATATCTGGATCTAAGAGAATTTGATACTCTTCACTGACTGATAGCAACTCTTCATAAGAAGTAAGCCACTCTGGGAAGAAACTTTTTAAAGTCACAAGATCATTTTTCTGTAGAATAGAGTTCAATTTCTCATTCTAAATATCCAGAAACGTAAGACATTTATTTCTGTCATTGTTCTTCAGTTCCACTTGGTACTGTCGACCTTTCTCAGTCATATTTCTATAACGACTGGCCATGTTGTGTCGTCGAACTTCAAGTTTGTTAATGTTGTACTGGCCAAAAAGCAAACAACTTGGTTTTTAATGCGATACATGGTTTAATGATGATGACAACAGAGAAATGGTGACATTGTTGAAAACAAAGCTGATGATGACGATGATGGTGGCAATTAACAAACTCAATTTCTGGTAACTAACGTAGAAAACTGTCAGTACGTTGTTCGTTGCAATTTATCTTCGACCTTTTGCCGACACGCCGCTCAGGAGGAAGAAGGCTTAACTTCCGCCCAAAGCTTTCGTACCCAACGTCTTAGCGACAAAAACTTTGGCGCCATGAATATTTCGCTCTTACGTACCATTTCGCTCCTACATCAGATTATTACTGCTACATTTCACTAATATCACACTTGCTGTGTTCTTTTTTTCATTCTCACTACCATTCTCAGTTTCTTCTTCTTAGAGTTTTTTACCCTTTACAGAACATTTCCGACTTTTATGAATCCTGAAGCTGATGCCTTTGAAAATATGGGAAAAGGAAAAATTTGGTGATAATCAGCATTCTCTCCTTTTCACACTATCTTTACTACCCAATGAAAGGCAAATTTCATGTTTTGAGAGGCATTTCATTTCGAAGGCCTTCAATTTGGACAGGTGTAGAGTTTTGTCATCTAGTAAAGAGTGAATGTTTATCGTGTATGTCCTTCTCTTCTTTATCTTATGTCCTGTTACTGTTTAAGGTGCAATGACTATTGTTGTTGCTGTTGTTGTTGTTGCTGTTGTTGTTGCTGTTGTTGTTGTTGCTGTTATTGTTGTTGTTTTCTTCTTTGAGCTCTTATTCTCCTTCCCGATAGTTTTTCTTCTTCTCCGTCTTCTATTTCTTCTGCTTCAACTTCTATTTTCTGCTGTTCTTCTCGCTCCCTCCTCCCTTCTTTGTTTGTTTGTTTATTTGCTCGTTTGTTTCCTTCCTTTCTTCCTTCCTTCCTTCCTTCCTGCCTGCCTTTCCCTTTCTTTCTTTCTTTTTTTTTCTGTTTTTTTTCTTTTCTTTATTTCTTTCTTTCTTTTGTTCTTTCTTTTCTTTGCTTTCTTTCTTTTGTTCTTTCATTTCTTTCTGTTTTCTTTTTTTCTTTTCTATTCTTTTTTTTTATTCCCTCCTTTCTTTGTGTCCTATCTTTTTTTTTTTTTTTTTTTTTTTGTCTTTCTTTCTTTCTCTCGTTCTTTCTTTCTTTTTTTTTTTTTTTTTCTTTCTTTCTTTCTTTTTTCTATTCCTTTCTTTTATCCTTTTTTCTTTCTTTCTTTCTTTCTTTCTTTCTTTCTTTCTTTCTTTTTCTTTTCTTTCTTTCTCCGTTTATCTTTCTTTTCTTCTTTCCTTCTTTCTTTCCTTCTTTCTTTCTTTCTTCCTTTCTTAACTTTTCTTTACATTTTTCTTCCTTTTTCTTTCATCACCGTGTTTTTCACCATGTTTCTTATTTTCTACAGGGGATTCAAAACTTTTAAACCTTGTGTCGCCGACTGTACATTTAGTTCAGATGAAATTCAAACAGTTCGTCTTTATTTCTCGACTATTCAATACATGTGCGAGGATCAATACCACGGTATGCTATTTTTTTTTTCTAGTGATGAGTAGAGGGGCGTAACCAGGGGTTCAGCATCATTCTGCACTCCCAATCGAGAATGTTGCTTCATCCGTAGGCTGCTAAGCGTCATTCTTTTGCTGACAGTGTAGATCAAGATCAGACTGCACAGAACGTTCAGTCTGATCTCGGTTGACATTGTCCAAAACAGTGACTTTTTACACCGAAAAGAAACAGGATGAAATTGCAATATTTGGCTTTCCACTATTGGTTGGAAATTTCCATTTTTTTCCGAAGTTTTAGGCGTTATTATGAAGATGGCGTTGTTCTAAAAAGCGATAAAAGAAAATTGGCCTCTCACCGTTTCTTGTACAATACGCAATTTTGCATATTGTGCGTTATGTATGCTACGCCTTTGATGAAGTACAACCAAACCGAAAATAATGCTTATTGTTTCGAAACAGCTTAGAAAAGTTGTAGGAAAAGGAGAAAATGCTTGTTATCAGCATTTTCTCCTCTTCCCACAAACTCTCTTTAAAAAATTTCATTGTTAAGATCGTTAAACCATGTGATTATTTGTAGTAATGCAAATTTTCAAATAATTTAAAAAAAAGAAAAAAAAAAAAAAAATTATTCAACGGCATTTACTATTGGCATACGCGAAAAGTGAAGGGTAAAAATTAATTGTCGGGGAATGGATAACACTGTTACAACTTCCGTCTCGCTACAGGTTTTTTTATTTTGGGAGTTTTTGGTAGAAGGTTAAGCAGTCCATTTTTTTTTTGGTCCGGTATAGTATCACACTCCAGCTGTTGTAATAATGGCCAGGTTCAGAATGGCATTAACCAATGCCCGACAACCACAACCATCAATGAAGACGGACCGACACCCGACTGCAGGTATGTAGGTTGAAACTTCAATAACCCATACCATATCGCTGCTGGGGAATACTTTGACACCTTCGGTCTTGTGAGATGTCAATTTTTTTACACGCAGCTTACAGCAAATGGGTTTAATGCATCTGCAAAAGTATCTACCAATGTCAGCGCCGAGTAGACGTAGGCTGACGTACGGGTCGAATTTTATTTCTATTTATAAATTTTCTGTATGTCCAAGGACAGTGCCACGTCATGAAATACCGTGCATGTTATGATTTGCTTGGTATAATTAATTTATCACGGAGATGCATCAAACACTCTTTTGCCACACCATGACTCAAATACAAATTCCAAGATAATTTCTACAACATGCATGCAATATTCCTGGATTCAACATGATGTATTGAAATTATGTCAATAGAAACTATCAGTTCAATACGATTTTGCCACCTGCCGACAGATTGTTATACCCCCTTTCCATTGAGCGGCGATTCCGCAACGCTTCGAAATTCTGGCTAAAACGCTGTAAATCATAGGATCGCCACTTCACGGCGCTCGTTTTGACCTTACTTAAAATGTACGTAGCGGGATCGCCGTGAACTCGAAGCATCACAAAAGCGTAGTAAAAGCGTGACAAGAAATTTCTGAACGCATCAGTATCGTAGCCGCAACGCGGGTAACGTAGTGCAATTGCAGTGCATGGTAACAAAAGCAACACCCAACCAAACTGTTGAACATGTCGGCGCTTCTTCGGCGGTTCGAAAGATTTTGCAGATGCGTCATTATCGCCATGAGCGCAGTCGAATCGCCGCCCAGTGAAATGGAGGTATTAGCGACATCTTATTTGTCCTCTGCAATATTTTACATGATATCGAAAGGGTACCACCAAGATAAGATTGCACTTTCTGTACAGTCTGATCTTAATCTTCACCGTCCGCAAGGGCAATGTAAATTCTGCTTTGCACTCTAAAACCCCCGTTCACCTGGGCGGTGATTCCGCTTCACTTCGAAATTTTGGTCAGAACGTCGTGAATCGTAGGATAAACGGCAACAGCGCATTAGAAAGGCCTTATTCGTAGTAGAAGCGTATCGAAAGCTTCATGATCGTCACTTTAACCTTCATTCCACTGAACGGAGTTCCGCTACGCTTCAAAATGTTAGTGATAACGCCGCGAAGCGTAGCAGGAACGGAAGAGCGCAGTAGAAACGCTTTGATCATGGTAGAAGCGTACCGAAAGCTTCATGATCGCCACTTTAAACCTCTATTCAACCGAACGGAGATTCCGCTACGCTTCAAAGTATCAGTGAAAACGCCGCGAAGCGTAGCAGGAACGTCGAGAGCGCAGTCAAAAAGCATATCGAAAGCTTTATGGTCACCACTTCACGGCGCTTGTTTTGACCTTGCTCAAAATGTACGTAGCGGGATTGCCGTGGGCTCGAAGCACCACAAAAGCGTACGAAAAGCGTGACAAGAAATTCGTGAGCCTAACAGTATCGTAGCCTCAGCGCGAGTAACGTAGTGTAAAGTGTAAGTGCAGTGCATCGTAACAAAAGCAACTCCCAACTCTATCAATCTATTGTTCATAACCACAAGCTTTAGCAGGTTACTGCAGCAATTCGATCCATTTTCTTTGAAGGCCGATAGTCAACTCCTGCTATATAGAAACGTTCCAAAAGCGCAACAGAAGCGCAGTTGCTGCGCATAGGTCGTAGCAAGGTCGCAGCAGCAACGTAGTAAGCCTGAAATCCCGTGCGTAGTAGAAGCGTCTTGGAACCTCCGTAGAAGCCTAACAACGGTATGACAGGATCGTGACCAGCGCAGCGAGATCATGATTGAAGCCACTGGCGCTCGATCTTAATTTAAAATCGTTGCATGTGTGTGTAACCTAAGTAAATAACATGGTCATCAAGGCAAAAATGACACATCTCGCTTCGGACGGTCGTAATTTATATCGTGAACGTAATTCGCTCAAAAATTGAATGTTATTCATCAGAATACATGTTTAAATCGATAGTTACACTGGAAAGGTATTCATAAAAGTCCAGTTAATGCTGCACTCGACATCTTTTTCTCGGAATTCACAGTCTTTTTTTTTTCTTAATAATTTACGTCAGTTACGCCTATATTGTCCGCTGGTCTAGTCCAGCCTGTAAGATAACAATAGATCCAATTCTTCACAATTTTATTCAGTCCTGGAAAGAGTTTCAGTTAATATATTTTGTTTCATGCTTTTCGATAGATAATGGTGAAATATTGTTCGATTTTTCATGGTTACGACCGGTGAAAAATATCGATTTTGTTTTCTATTTTTTCAATCGAAGGCATAAACAGTAGTCCCCGCGCACTAGTTTCCTACGTAAACAGTGGTTTCCATTCAACCAAATGGAAATATGACGTAATTTACCCTACATTTCTCGCGCTTTACGTAATATTGTAATGTGTTGGTTACGCCACGGGATTTACCGAAAAAAAGTTTACTGGATTTTGATGTAAGTCCCCCCCCCCCCCCAAAAAAAATAGGGTTAGAAGCATGAAGTAATAGAATATTTTTTTTCGGTGAACGATCGAAATTTATTTCATCTCGTGAACATCATCGGTAATAGTTACACGAGTGGTGTTGATCTCGTGAACATTATCGTTAATATTTTCACACGAGGCTGCGCCACTCGTGAAAATATTACCGATGGTGTTCACAAGATGAAATAAATTTCGATCTTTCACCGAAAAAACAAATATTCTTTATTCAGCTACCAGTGCTCTATGTAGTCTACTAGATCTACGTAATATATTTCATTGCAGATTCGGCTCTGGCTCAAGATCCAGTGATAGGCGATATTTTAATCAAATTATAAATCTTCAAATCGTTCCATTTTCCTGAAACAGTGTTTACAAACTGTAAAGATAAACAGTAAATATGTAGCATAAAGCCGAACGTTCCCTTTGACGTGTTGACGTGTTTGACGTGTTGCACGTTCATCTCATCATTTACTGTGAATACAGAACATGGGGTGACTATCGTGTACACGCGTCCACTGTCAGGTCACGAAACTTGTGCATTTTATACAGTGGGATTTTCCCATCTGTAATTTGTAGCCGATATTATTTTTTTTCCACTTCCTTTTGTGCCATGGAAATTTCCTTTGTCATTATATGTAAACCAGTTTGTTATATGGCCACCCAAATCTCATGCTGTACATTCATGTAACTGACTGAAAATAAAGTGTATTTTATTGTTTTGTATTAGAAATTAGTAATAAGTATCATACATGTTACTGCAAATTACTGACTATAAACGCTCCCTGATAGTATTTGTTGACGCACAATTGCCTTTAATGTGTGGATAAACTTGTTATAAATTTCGGCTCATACCACTTTTGGGTGAAGGTATACAAAATATACATTCTATAGATAGCCAAAGAAAAAGAACCGACTATTACTTATATTTTTAGCTCTCACACGATAAACCTTTCATTATCAGTTTATATTTTTTGTGTGTTTGGAAATATAGGTGTAAAATCACGTTCCGTGACGAGATAATTATAAACCTCACTTGATAATGTTTATATTATCGCGACACGATACGTGATTTTAAACCTGCATTCCCAAATACAAACAATAATATTGACTGAGAATGAAAAGTTTATCACGTGAGAGTTATACTAAACCGTCGACTCGCTCGGCTTGTAACTCATTATATAACACAAGCAACTATATTAACCCTTAGGCTGCTAAGCGTGACTCACTGACCAATTGCAGACAGTGTAGATCAAGATCAGACCGCACAGAACGTGCAGTTTGATCTTTGATCAACACTGTCCGATAAGGACATATTTTCTCCCAAAAATACCTTTGAACTAGCAAAATTTTAGTTTTTACTATCGGCTTAAACGTTTCATTTCACTTATTTGGCAGGATAAGGGTTAAAACGCCGATAGCGTGTCACGTGTTAAAGGTTACTGTAAATCACTTTAAATTAGAGAGAACTTTATTTCGCGAGTTTGTCCCATTTTTCCCATTTTCATTTTTTCGCGTGTTGTTGAATTAGCGACTTACCAATGTGTTCAAAACCGGAAGTTGGTCATTTATTTCACGAAGTTTTATGCCGAAAATATGTCGCTTATTGTACGGAGGAAAATGCAAATACGGAAAATGAATGATGCAGTATCATAAATAGAACTAATCCGTTACAACTATTTTCATACGGAGATGAACGTTTGTAAATTTAAGCAGACGAATTTTTGCAAAAACTGTTACAAAGAATGACTTTTTCTTTATTTTCTGCAATGTTTCTCAAACGCTTCATTTATTTTCCTAAAGATAAGGGCAAGGCCGCTAAATCAGGGTCTACCAGCAACAGGACATTAACTTCCCTAGATCTATGGTAAACGGAATAGGGGTTTAACAGGATTCTTCCGATAAAGTAATGTAGATCGATTATAATTGCGTTCACCCATTTGTGCAGTGTGTATTGTTTGTCACTATGAATGGTTCGTTTTTCACACATTCGTCTGATTTCGTCTTTATTTTCACAAGTTTTAGAAGATAATTATCACATATATTGAGTTGGTAAGAGATGAATTGGACGTACAATTGAGACAGCGTGCGTTATGCAAGTCTGATATTTACAAGGCCTATTAAATTTTAAATGTAGTCATGTTTTGAAGACATATACCGATGAGATCTCAAAACAAGTAATTAGCAACGAATAACGAATCTCTGTCTGTTGATATGCTTCTGCCTAGGGTAAAACCACTGCATGCAAAATGATGGGTAAAAATACTTAAAACGCTTGGAAACGATGAAAAGGATAAAAGTAGAGGATTGTTCAAGGAGACATTGAAAGTGAGTGAAAGGGACATAACTTCGGTAAATTAGAGGCCATTATTAAAGAATTACATTTTCCTTGGCGTAAGTTGCGATGCATGATGTATCTACGAAACCTGATTGCAATTGTTTCAATAATCAGAAATTCTTTTTTTGTGAAGCTTTGATTAGTTTGATATAAGAAGGGATATCCATTGGCAGAGCTGTTTCTTATTTAAACAAAGAGATGAGGTCTAGCGGTACGTTAATATGTAGATACAATTTTGGACAGAATAGTTTCCGGATAGTACATAAACTTTCTTCCGGTAAGTCTATTTCTGTAACCAATATTTCACTAGAGCCTTGTATTCGCAAAGTGAAAAACTCGCGAATATTAGCGAAAATTAAGTTCTCGTGAGAAAAAAAAAGTGATTTACAGTACCCCAAAGGATATTGCGATCACAAAAAATTAAATGAAGCTTAAATAAATCTATTAAACCATTAAACACATTTTGAAATATACATATACCATAATTCAAAAATTTATGATAATCCGTTCTGTGCTGTTGTTTTTTTGGACTTTTTGTGTATAAACAAGTGACACAGTCAATGACCTTTTGCGGAATATATCTATAGATCATTATTAGACTGCACAGAACGCTCAGTCTAATGTTGGATCTACACTGTCCGATGAGGAGATATTTTTCTACGAAAAGTAACTGAAAAATAGGGTGTAAGAATTGATCTGTCAGGGCATGACTAACCTTTGACATCAGTCGACCTGTTTGTTTTCATTTTAGTGGCTTCGAACCATTTTGGAATTATTCGTCGTAAATCTACATAAACACATGCGTCATAACAGTACTTTATCGATCCTTTGCTTTATGGAATAAGCCTACTCACAATGATTTTCGAATTACCTATCTACCTATATTTAGAATGCAGCGAGCTGTAACATAGCTCCGCCCTGCCAGGTCAATTCTTACAGCTTATTGCAACATTCGGGTTTTTACTGTCGTCTTGAAAGTTTCATTTAACTTGTTCAGCAGGTTAAGGATTTAGTGTAAAATGAGAATGAATGAAAGTCATGTTTTATGTACAGCAGAATGCAGAAGGTCAACCAATGCATGGGGAATATTGTAAGGGAACACTGTGGCGAGGAAGCTGCTACACTCATAACGAACATACTTCATCATACGGAATCAACCGCTTTGTCCGGACAGACGTTTGGTAAGTTTTTTTTTTTTCAAATGAATAATGAGTCATATTCTGGTTTAAAGCGGGCTAATCGGGTTTTCATAATTTCACCAACTTATTATAATAATTTGTCACTCAATTAATTAAAAGGAATTAATTGACCGAAATAATGCTCATATTGATAGTTCTTTACTGCAAGAAAAATGGAAAAGTATGAAAAGCGGTCGTTTTTTTTTTTTTTCAAGATACATGTAATTTACATCCTAAAATTGCAACTGAAGCTCCATTGGTCTATTACGACACCACAAAATTTTCATTGCTCAATCAGGGGACACCGTTACTCAGAAAAAGCACATTAGCTCATCGCCTCTGTATGGTATGTACAAGTTGTGCACGAAAGTCGGAGAAAATTTTGGCCCCTGTCCCTTTATAATATTAACCGAACATTTAACCGAAAACAGACAAATCAACCTGATGTCGATATAGGTGAGTTCAGAGATGAGTTCTCTTTTGTTCCCTGACATTCGAAGCTTTCAAACGACTCTTGCAACCGGCATACATTGGCGCTGATCTCACGAGTTTTATAAACACTTTTACAATTTCCGGATCGCCACGCGCTGACGTCACACAATTCATAATCCTGTGGCTTATTTGAGATAGTAATATTTTTGCACTTTTGGCCAATTTTAGATTAATACATTTTCTGCCTTTGTCCTTTATGCCTGATTAAAAAAACAAAAAAACTTTATTGTTCCTTTTTAGGATAATTTAAGATTTACACGCTATACATGTATATTACTATGAGTATTTCTGTCTGTTCTGGTCAATTTCAGATTTACATCTTTCTGTCTTTGCCCCCCCCCCCCCGTTCATTTTTTTGCCAGTTCTAGGTTTATACGTTAAATACTGTTTTTGTCGATGTGGTGTTATGTCAGATCTATACGGTACTGTATTTGTCCATTTTGGGCTTATTTTAGGTTTATACGGCACACTATCTGTCCATTTTGGCTGTGTTCAGAATATTACATTTTTATTTTGGCCCTTTTCCTCTAATTCAAGGTTCAAATACATGTATTACTGTCTATATCCATTTTAGCTTCTTTTAGATTAGCATATTACTGCCTTTCTCCACTTAGGCCAATTTCAGAGTTTTAAGAGTACTTTAATATTTTTCATTACTTTGGTCCAATTCAGATTCATACATTTATGAATTTGTCTATTCTTTCTTTAGTTATATAATGCTGTCTGTGTCAAATTTGGTTAGTTTTAGGTTAATGTATTGCTCTATTTGTTCATTTTTTGTTAGATTCATATCGTGCTTTGTCCAAATTGGCGAATTTTAGATGTTCATGTAAAATGTTTTTTTCTCTATCTATTATTTCAGATCACCGGTACTTTATTGTGCCTCTTATTTTTTCTGCCGCTGTGCAGGAGATGTACGAAAATAGACACAGGCAACCACTTCTTTAGGTTCACGAACGTTAAAGAGGCAGGAGAATAGACATATACGATGTACATGTATACTGATGCAAAATATGCCCCAGACTGACATAAATGCGCACAGTTACTTTGAGAAAATATATGTAACTAGTGTATTTAATTTACCATTTATGTAACCAGAGTGCGTCAATACCATTAATGTCATTTTTTATATACATCTACAAGTTCATCTTTCTTTACAGACTTGAGAGAGTTAAGAGGATAGCTAGGAGAAAGTAAGGAAAAGTGAGATTTAGTGAGAGAGATGAATTCACGTACCTAATCCTGCATGCCACTGTTCACTGGGACTTCGGCCTTTCATAAGGACAGACATATTTTTGGGACATGGAAGCTTAAGGCTAACCCAGGTGATCAAACTCAGTCGGTTGTTAGACAATATAAAACTGTATAGATCCATAATTATGTGATGGCTTGTCTGGTATCAAGCATCATAGAGATGTATTAAGCCCCCTTTTGCCACAGCGATGCTCATATTTATCTTGATTGCCAATCTTGTTACAAATAGTAAAGAAAGTGATTCTATAGTATAGGTAGTTTGAGGTTCATAGGGACCTACTTGAATTTTGAAATATCTTGAAAAATCCCCTATCAATTTATATGAAACTTTTCAAAGTCTTTTAAAATGACCTTACCAACTCTCACAGTAATAATTAGAATTTTTCTTCCACAAGACAGAGCAATTTGCTTAGTCCAGTAATGTTAAGTTTTCGATCTGAAGCTTAACTTTCTCCGATGGTATCGCACGGTGACCAAAACAGCAAACATAACTAGACAAGTGCATGACTTCATTGCCTCACTTTAGTTAAATATGAGGCCATGAAATTGCTATTTGTACAAATAATATAGTTCAATATCTTACCTTAGATATACCTTTCCTCACTTTCATACAAATCTTCGAAGTCTAAAATGATTTGTCTAATGTTCTCGTACATCGTGTCTGTTCTCAAATATTTGGTCTCAATTGATTTTCGGCATGGCTTCATGTTTTAATACCACTTCTTTTTAGATATGTGTTTTCGAAAGCACCTGACACCTAGACGCGAAGGTATTACACGGTTTGTTTTGAATTGGTTTTTGCTATCATTTTTTCAGTTCGCCCAAAATTAGCTTAATTGTACTTAGGTCACTATTATAGGAGGGTAATGTTTAAGACACTGTGTCTCTTTGACCGTAAAAATTCATCTACAACGATACTTTGGAGCTTGTTTATGGAACTTAACCAGTTCATACAATTCACCCATCTTTATTTTATTGTTGTATACCATACCACATGATATGAGCCAACGTTTGACCGGGTTTCAGGAAATCATCTACGGATGGGCGTGGAAAAGAAAACAAAGTGTAAACAAGTGCGTGCTACTCTCTGGTTTTGAATCGTTAGAATAAAAAAATAAAATTCAAATAAAAATGAGATGAGGGCCCCAAAGGAAGCTTTTGCTGTTCAAACAAGAGACGACCACAGTTACAGTATTTGCATGAGAATTGTTTTCATAAACAGGTAAACCCTTTACTCAGAATAGCCTTCAACCCTCCCACCGTTTTTAAGCAGTTTTGTTCATACATTTTAACATTGCATTGAATGCAAAAAATTCAAACTAAGTTATCAAAAATTCTGAAAATTTCACTCAGAGTTGGTATATGCAATATTATTAACTATGCAAATTTTCCGTACAATAGCTAAAGCATTTTTTAAGATATTTCAAAATTCAGGGGGTCCCTATGAACCTCAAACTACCTATATACCTCCTTACCGAGAAATCCCATGTTTTAACGACCCTAAGCAAGAAGGCTTATGAAAACATTGCAAGAAAAGAATAACATGCTGATAACCGGTATATTTTTTCCTTTTCCAAACAATGCTTTTTAACCTTTCAAAGACAATTTCAATTAATTTAGACACCTTCAATTTGTCGTCTTTAAAAGCTTTGAATTAGGACCAGTATAAAGTTTTGTCGTTTGGTAAAGGGTTAATGCATTTAAATTTTATATCATTTTCAGTATCTTTCATCGTACTGAATAAATTTGTGAATTGATTTTACCTGTCGCATGTTAGGGAGAATGCCTTTTTTGTTGTCAGTAAAATATATCCAGGTTTAAAGTTGCGAGGTCGCGATATCTTTTGTCTATTTTTTACATGATTTACAAATTCATTTGTAACCGTACAATAACAGACTGTCATCTGCAGATTGATTTTAATACTTTTAAATTGTATGATTTAAATTTAGATGTATTTTAACAGCCCATTGTTTACCTTTGGCAGCTATAAGGCATTTAAAGCTGCTGGTATAGCTCTCATTCGATAAACCTTCCATTATCTGTTTAAATTATTGTTTTTGTTTGGGATAACAGGTTTAAAATCACGTATCGTGAGGAGATAATTTTTAAAACTTACTCAATAATGTTTCTATTATCTCGTCAGGTACGTGATCTTAAACCTATATTCGCAAAAACAAACTATAATGTGATAATTTTACTGGTTGAACTTTAGCCAGTCCTGCACGTGCATCATAAGCGCCTGAGAACCCCTTGTAATAGAGCTAGCCTCAGAAGATATCGAGAAGTCGAACTGAACAGGCGTGTGTTCGTTACCTTGTATTTGTTGTTCTGCGGCATCTGCCTTTAGAAAAGACGACTAGCAATTTTTGTGATCCTTGGTGGCGGACAAGTTACAAATAGGCAAGTCTGATTTTACGACTACAATAATGAAAGGATTATCAAGTTAGAATTATACATGTAAATTTTTCCTGTCATCTCGGTATAATTACACAAACATAGACTTCGAATCTAACCACAGAAAGCGTCCCCCTGTCAACGAAAGGACAGATCATTAATAATCCTAACACATATCCGACTTTCCAATACCGTCAAGAAATCAAATCGTTGAAAACACTGGAGTGGTATTTGTTAAGGAAGCCATTGTGTGGAGAATATATATAAATTTGCACCAACATACGCAACTCTAGTCTTAGGGTTTCTTGAGGAAAAATTGTATCATCGGGCAGAAGAAATGTTTGAAAACGGCTTTGGCGAGATGCTTAAAACCGACTGGAAAATATTTCTCGATGACTGTTTTGTCTTTTGGAAAAAATTCAGAAAAGATCTAAACCTCTTTTTTGACCTGAATAACCTTCACCAAGACATTAAATTCACCATGGAAATAAGTGAAAAATCTCTCTCGTTCCTTGATATTCTGATAATAAAAGAACATACTGAAATAATAACAGATCTATATTTCAAAGAAACAGACACTAAACAATATCTTAACTATTTTTCCTGTCATCCTAAACATACAAAGAATAGTATTCCGTATAATTTAGCCCGTAGAATATGCACAATTGTCTCTAATTCAGATATCAAAATTAAACGACTAGAAGACCTTAAACGTATACTAATATCAAGAAAATATCCGATATCGCTAACTGAATCGGGCGTAAAGAAAGCTCTGAGTATTCCAAGGGATACCTTAATGCAAGTTAAGTCTAACACAAAAGAAAACACTATTCCTTATGTCTCAATCTTCAACCCAAATAATGCAGAAATGTTTGATATATTCACAAATAAATTACACATACTTTATTCTGATGATAAAATGAAAGACGTTTTGAATGGAACCAAATTTATTAAAAGTAAAAGACAACGACCCAACTTAAAGAACCTTTTAACACGTGCAAAATTCTCAGAAAATGGTAAAGATCAAAGAAAAGTCACAAACTACGGACGTCCAAATTCCAGTCTATGCGTATATATGCCGAATGGTACTTCGTACAACTTCAATGGAAAAGTCTCCCAAGTCAACGCAGACATGAACTGTGATGTCAAAAATGTAATCTATGTTATCACGTGCAACGGGTGTGGAGAATACTACATTTGCCAAACAGGTGACAAACTAAGAAATCGCAGAACAATACACGCACAACAAATAAGAGACCCAACAACTAGAAAAATTCCTCTCAGCCAACATTTGGACTTATGTAGCAAAGACAACTTAAAGTTTAAAATATTTCCATTTTATAAGTAAATTCCGAAAATATTTCAGTCAGGTTAGCCAAAGAGAAATATTTCATTAATTGATTTAAACCGAAATTAAACCGTCTTCGTTGAGACGTTTAATTACGTCCCCTGAATACTCTTCAATAACGTTGCTAACGTTACGTAATTACCTCCCCTCCGATTACAAGACGTCGCTCCATAGTGACCACCGATGAGGCGTAATTTTCTGTTTTGCGCAAGTCTACTGTAGGACAAAATCTAATGTAGTCGTAAAGTGCCGTCTCGGATTAGCCAAAGAGTCATTGCGATTCATCTTCATTTTTCTACATATCCATGAAGTGAAGCACGCTGCTAATGACTATCGATTGATATGAAATTGCTTAGTCGTAACATAGATATGCCCCATCGTAGGCATAAAAATAGACCTACATCAATTTGATTTTTGTTTCGTCTTTCTGTTTAAACAGCACAAAAAAAAGGATGATCATCAAGTATGGCTTTCTGGATTGAAATATACTCTGTGCTTCTATGGTGCTTAAAGCCTCTCCTTCGGTCCCGCCTCCTACAAAATTTTCGAGACTCGACAAACACTTACGAACAAAAAAGCATTCTAGATTCCTATGCATAAAAATTCTTTTTATCATTCGAATCTATATGTTGTTTTACACCATTTGGTTCATAGAGGAAAACCGAATCGAACTGAATTCATAGGTTTAATCCAAATACATTCTGATACAAAAAGCACATAAACATAGATTTTTCTTTCCTGATTTCCCTTGCGAAATAGCTAAGATAAACCTCAAGAGCAAAAAAACATGTGAGCCATGCTCTGTGAAAAGGGGGTTTAACGAATCTGCAAAAAGTTTCGACCTATGTCAGCCTGCGCAGTCCGCACAGTCTGCCATGGTTCGAAAGTTTTTGCTTTTGGTAAATTTCTGTGTGTCCAAGGATCATTCTATCCAAGGATTCAGCCGGTTATAAGGCAAAACTGATTTTATGGAACCATTATTACGTGATTACATGCTTTGGTATTATGCACCACGGAGATGCATAAATTTCCTTTTACCAGAACATGACTTATGTACATTATTAGTTATACGGTCAGGTGGCAGGGGACTTGGAAACTTGTTCACGGCTGTGGAGAATAATGTCGCCCCGAGCCGATGGCCGTGAACAAGTTTTCAAGTCCCCTGCCACCTGACCGTACAACAAATTTATTATACTGCAAAGTTTTACCATTCCAACGTGTTTTATGCGAATTTTACCTGTTTTTTGGTTTCAAAAATTGAGAACGCTGACGAAGTAGGATTTCCCTTCTGACTGCCCCAATTCAATGAAAACTAACATCACTGGGAACTGACGTCACTGAAACCTTGGTAAAATGTGCTAAAACGTGCAGTTTGGCGCATAATCTTGATGTTAATCTTGATCGACGCCGCCATTTTGGATGTTGTGTTGAAAGTGTAGTCATGTATACGGGGCTCCCGAAAGGGAAACTGCTTTTGACGTTGGTTTTTCCAGTGCACATGATATATATGGTCGGGGCATATTATCTAATCAGATCATGAGAAATTTCTTTGCAGTATAATAAAAATGTAGTTTCTGCGGGAGACGTAGACAGTGAACCGATTTCACAGAATACTAGTGTAAGCCAAGGGCCATTACTAACCAACCATTCTAAATAACATTTGTCGACATATTCTAGATTTTGAAAATAATGTAATTTCTTACTGGCTTAACCGTTCGGTTCAGTCATTCAGAAATTGCATTATTTTGAAGTACATGTATAGGAATTTCTTGAGAATCACGAATAAAACAAATAATGTTTTTTTTTTTAAGGTTGGTGAATACCAATACAGATCTCCCAAATACACCGTCCACTAACTGATTCTCAACAGAGATCAAGCTATCTTTTGTTTGGAAATTACCACATCTTACACTTTGGGAAAACGTTGATCTATAACTGTTTTCATTTTTGCAGTTAAAACCTTTAATCCAATCACAGTATCAAGATGAAGGTTATCAACACGATAAAGTTTCAAATTTTCCTTCCATGACTGCTCTATCTTGCTCGTCCATGTAATCTTTCAAAAATTTAAATGTCTCTTCCCATAGCTGTTCTTGATATGTTTCGTTCCTAAAATAGATAAATATTTAACCGTTTCAGCGTCATAGCGAAAACAACAATAGCAGACGGCATAGATCAAGGTCAGACTGCACAGAACGTGCAGTCTGATCTTGTATCTATACCGTCTGCTTTTTCAGACAAGCTTACATGAAAGCTGATATTTCTGAGAGTTAAAGAACCGTATTTTCAGCTATGTATTGAGGTTGAGTTTGTATATCTGGCGTTGAAAGAGTTACCGCTGAGGATAAACAAATGAGCCATGCTCTGTTAAAAGGGAGTTTGATGCATCTGCAAAAAAGTATCGATCCATGTAGGCCTGCACAGTTCGCTAAAACTTAAACAAACCATAAGCTACCGAAACTCCATTACTCTATCACGGAATACCAAAATTTTCATCGATCGGTCATAAGGCACCATTACTCAAAGTTAACATCTTGGTGCATCGTCTCTATACCATATTATGCATGTGATAACATAAATACGACAAAGAGGGGATGCACCAATGTGCATTTTGTAGTAATGTTTAGTGTTCGATAATCGACAAAAGAAAATTACTGTGTTTCGTAATAGTGCAATTTACAGCTTCAAAAGCCAGTGAACAAACCTTGACGTTGCATACGGAGTTTCAGTCTTGCAGTCCCTGTTGAAATATTCACTGGTGATGCGTTTTAGTTTAGGATTGACTGCACAGTTTATTTCGGATTTTGAACCGCCTTCTGGCCCTCGACCAATACCTTAAGGAAACTATTTGATCCTTTTGAATAAAATGTTCATAGTCATTGTAAATTGAAACCAAAGAAAGGGTAGAAAATTACTCGAAGCAATTATTTATCAAAAACCTATCCTTAGACACTCCTAGCTCGTATCTACTCTATCAGGTGGTTTAAATTATAATTGACACATGTGAGCCATGCTCTGTGAAAAGGGGGTTTCATGCATCTGCGAAGAATATCGACCCAGCTCGGCCTGCGCAGTCCGCACAGGCTGACCTGGCTCGAGACCTTTCGGTTTTTTGTCGATTGTCTGCATGTCCAAGACCAGTCTACCTATAGCTTGAGTTCCAGTCCGTTCATGTTTTCTTTTTCTATCATTCAGACTTTACATTGTCAAAAATGACGGCCTTTGGACATTCGAAGGCCGATCGCAGAGACATCTACTTTATTTCATCCAACAGTGGCGTAAAGTAGATTTCGCTGCAATCGGTTTTCTAACGTACATGTAAATGACCAAAAATAGACACCGAAATTCCAATAACCTCGGTTTGATCACTTCCTGTAAGTAAGCCAATTTTGAAAATATTGACGACAAATTTCAAATGCGTTATTCACAATGACTTTGGAGGATAGTTTAATAATAACAAGGGTTGTTGAAGATGGCGATGTATTTTTGATTGCACAGTTCAGTTCGGGAAAATCACTCGTGAATGAAATCACCCCCGTTGTATTTGAAATGGTCTAAAAATGCACGAATCAATCGTTTTCAACATTGTGACGTCACGCGATATACAAATGTATAATTAGATTATCTGCACAATGCATGATCATGGGGAGACCCTCGAATGTCCCCAGGCAGTAGTAATAACGGAAGCGATAAACAGACAGATGCCAAAGATGTATAGCAGACCGCGATTAACCCTCATCCTACCTATTTTTAACCTAAATTCTTCCAGCTGGGGTCTGTTTGGACCGAAGTTGAAAAATTAGTGCTGATGCCAGGAAAACTGAAAAGCAAAAGCAAGTCATTGTTAAAACTGTTCAATGACACAAATTCAGTATTTGAAAAGGTAAATGAGATGATTTTGTAAAATTTTACATTATTTGGTCCATCCACTGATTGGTGTTAAAGTTCGTCCTGTTGTTTTTATTAACACTTTTCAACGATAGTTTGACACTACGAGTGTGTTTCGGACAAACTGGACGGCTGTAGGTGTTGCAGGTCACATGTTGCATGCATGTGTTTGGCGTCTTGCTTGCTGATTAGTTTTGAACACAAGAATGTCAATCATGACACATTCTAGAGAATGTGAAGGAATCCTTTGGGTTTTTACAATTCACAACATTTGTAATTCCCAGTTATTGCTGTGTAATGTCCTGTGGCTGTCGTCAACCAGTATCCAGAGGATGTCTCTGCCAGACAGTTCCACTGCAGGGAACATATCTGTCTAAAGGATCCTTTGTGGCTAAGTGGTAAATGTAGGGTCTGGGTTCAATCCTCGCTGAAAGCACTGGGCTTTGTGAGGGTGTGTCCTTGGGCAAGACACTTCAGAGCCATAGCCTAGATATGGTGAAACCCAGGACAGACATGAATATGTCAGCTGTCATCGTGATATGACAGAAATGATGCTAAAAGTGGTGTAAAACACCAATCAATCAATCAATCTGCCTTCTTTGGCATCTGGTGCTTGTTGGTGAGGGTGTGGTTGATGCACTCTGTGGTCCGCGTCACCTAGTTCTTGGTCATTTGGTCTCATCCCATGGTCTCTATATCTAGCCCTTTCTCTAGCCTGACCTCTTGCTTGGGCTCGGTCCGTATCAGGAACAGGATGTGCATACTCCTCCACAGCATCAATGGGATTAGGTTGAGGCTGCACCTTTGCATCTACAACTGGTGTGTGACCTTGGTCTGATGGTTAGGATACATGGTGAACATTACCGGCTGAAGTATCCAGGGCCTCAAATTCAGACTGCATCATACCTTGTAATAATTACTCTCAGAGACTGTGCTGCTATATACATGACCTTGCTATTTCATTTGGTCATAATTTAAACGAAACAAATGTGAGAATTAATTATAAAATTGAAATTTGATTTTGGGGTCCAATCGGACCCCACACAAAAATAGTTAAGAATCAGCTCAAAACTCGAGAAATCATATCAATAGTCATTTTTATCATAAGATCACCAGTTTTGACGACAATTGTAGAATGCATCAGTCAAAACCTCCCATAACCAAAAGCATTTCTTTTTCCATGCACAGGAACAATGATGCAGTGCTGAAGCCTCAAAAGAATACCTACTTTATGATACGTTTCCTTTTTGCTTTTGACGTTTCAGTACTGCATATTGACCAAGATCAAAGTAGCACTTTATCAACACAGTCACTTGCACACTCACACAACTCTCACACAATATGTTTTTTGCACAATTATATACAAAAATAAGCTTTTTTGTACACATATTTAATAAAAAAAATACAAATTAAGAAAAGTAAACCTTTATTAGTCATTAGTGTTAAAATCTTTACATTTTAGTAGCCATATCAATATAGGAGTACAAAAATAGCTGTAAAAAATCTAGAATCTGTACTTACGATTTTTGTTTGTATTTCACTTACTAACACAGATTACTAATAACAAACTGTAAGGTGCATTGAGGTATGGCCAGGACCCTCCTGTACCATTTAGACGTGGACAATAAAGTTACAAAAAAAAAATCAGCTCAAAACTCGAGAAATCATATCAAAAGTCATTTTTTATCATAAGATCACCAGTTTTGACAAAGTCATAAGATGTCACAAGTCTAGCATCTGTGCTTTTTTAACAGCTTCATGAAAATAGTCGCTGGCGTCAAAATGACCCCAGTTGGTAGGATGAAGGTTAAGAGAGCGTGATACGGAGTAATTAAGAAATTATTACTGCCTGAACCCAGGCTAGTCTACCAGATGATTCAGTCGGTTGTTAGACAAAGGGGAATTTATAATAACGATCCATAATTATGTGATGACTTGCTTGAATCATGCATCACAGAGATGCATTAAATCCCGTTGTGCCATTCATTCAGTTAGAAATCTAAGGGTATACTTTTAACAACACCAACATTTCACACTTGTCCACATTGAAAGCATCTGCAGGTGACAAAGTCAATGTAGATCAGAAAAAAAATTGTCCATTTGAATTGGTAGAAAACTTAGCGTGGAAAAGGAAAAAGTGCTGGATATTCCTGTGTTTGTGATGGTAGAAAACTTTGTGTAAAAAGAAGAAAATTTATTTTACCAGCTCTTTCTCCTTTTCTAACATCGTTTTTAAAGGCCCATTTTCCCAATGCCGCTTAAAAGACTGAATTGTATAGTAAGAGTTCAATAATTCAAAATCAGACAATGTACTCACAGCATTGCAAACAGGGGATTACACATTTCAAGATTCCAGACTTTCTGAAACTTAAATTTGTGGACACCACCCCGGGGTTGAAACTGTTTACTACAATATTGGTCGACTTCAGTCGTCTATCCATCGAGAACATCTGCATCACCTGTTAAATGATGGGAAGAGTTTATTTCAGCTAGTTTATGTCCAGAGCATAAACCAGGTAACTAATTGTATTTTAAAATTATCTCATTTACTGCGATTATATTGAGCCTATTCATTTACGTTTAAATGAATATATTAGGCCAAAATCATTTACATAACTATGTATATATGAAGCCTACCTCAAATATGTTACGATGGATATATTGACCCAATCTGATTTACATGAATATGAATATATTTAGCTCATGTCAACAACATTATTATGAAAACGTATGTACCCCATCTCATTTACATAACTGTTTATGAATTAAGCCCATATCATTTACGTAACTATGAATGTATTAAGCCCATCGCATTTACATAGATATGAATATTTAGGCCCATATCATTTACTTAACTATAAATATATTAGCCCCATCTCCTTTGCATAACCTTGTACATATTCAGTCCATATCTTCTGCGTTTCTTTGAATATATCAAGCACACCTCATTTACGTAAGGATAAATTTATATCTAATTTTAATCACAATTAATGAATTATTTCATGGTAACTTTCGCTCCTTCTTTAAATACAATAGATAAAAAAAGTCCATGTTGACAACCAACTCTAGGTATTAATTCATAAAAAAAAAACATCTGACAGGCTGAAACTGACCTCTATGCAAACTAGAGAGTTTTTCTTTCACTTAGAATTGGGAACATTAATTGATATGGTCGGTACATAAAGGCCCGGAAACACCAACTACAACTTTAGAACAATTTAATTACTACGAGGTTGCACGCAACTTTCAGTTCAAAAACTTCACCCTTAAGCGGCTAAATAACTTAAATGAAACTTTCAAGTTGATTGTAAAAACCAATATTATGTTATTTTAAAGTTGTTTCCTTATCGGAAAATGTAGACCCAAGATCAGACTGCACGTCCATCGAGTTGCGCTTAGCAGCCTAAGGGTTCAGGTATTTGAAAGAAGACGCCGTTGCCTTACCTGGTACAGTTTTGATCTACAGTAATATTCTCCCTTTGGAAAGCTTTCCGGTGGACCTGTATAGTTAATGGTCTGACGGTCGAAGATCACCAATCTGTGGGCTAGACTTGACATTAGTAAAACTCTACAATCGTCCCCTGACTGCTTCATGATGGGCAATAACTTGGCTGTCATAAGGAAGTGGCTTAAATAGTTGACTTGTAATACCATTTCGAGACCATCGTCAGTTTTTCCTTGACAAGACAGTAGTCAGTTATGGAAAGTAATTAATGTAATTGAGACACTGACACATAAAACTTTCATCTGGTGATATCCACACTACATTTTCAAAACACAATTACAAGCTATGACATTTTGGTACAGTTCTAGTTGCCAACTTGACAATGATACCAATGATGCAATGATGCAAGACATAACTATGACAAACCCAGCATATTCAAACAAAATACTTACTTTCATTCTGCCTTACATGACTTTTTAAATGTATCGTAGAAGTACGTGTTTTCGATAAGTACATGTTTTTCGATACCTTCAGGTATTTCCGCTTCTTGTGAGAACCGGATACTCGGAAGCAGCCTTCACCGCTAACCGACAAAGGAGTAAAAATGCATCAAAAAACAATTATTCCATAAATCTATTCCATAAATTCATGATTTTTGCTATTACTTGTGGTGACATATTTCTGCTGCGAGATACGAGATAGCTATTGCGATAATTTAAAAGAACTATCGTGATAAAACAAAGTTTCCTGGAAATATTTTCTAGATAATAAAAATTTTCACGATAAGAATATCGCGATAGTTTTAACTGCCAAAAGTCAGGGATATATTATTCGTAGTTAATCTTGTTTCACTTTTTACACACATCATTTAAGTCACCAGGTGATTTACTAGCAATTTGAGTTACCAAGATGAATTTGATACTTCAATGGGACAGATGCACCTGTTATCTCACACTGTTGATCAGTATTCATTTACAGAGGACCATAGTGTTATAGTGAATGAGAGCTCATTCATGCTTGTATTTGCTCAGTAAAACCTTCACCGTCATCATTTTCATGCCTACCCGCCCTACCTGTGGCTTTATGTTTTTGTTATGAAAACTGTGGTTGTCGTTTTTCCGTTCTTACATGTTCAGAATTATGTCAGGTTAACTGGTTGGCATTAAGAAACAAGGAAATAATTTGAAGCATTGTGCCATGACTATAACAGAAGGCTAAGTTTAAATGTTGGAAATGAGTTGCATTGGGTTTGATATAATATTCTTAAGTCTTAAACTATGCAATGAAGAGCACTGTTATTTTTTTTTTTCCTTATTCTTTTATCCATTTTGTTTCCCTTCTATGTTATCTTTGAAGTGAAGGTCATTTGTGTGTTACCATGTACTATTAATGTTCTTGTCATTAACATATTTTTTGGCGTAAAGGTCATGCAAATTATCATCATTCATATGGCAATCCTTTGGTTGCTCAGATTATCTTGTTCGTACATATGTATAACTTCTTGTTTTCTACCTGCATAGCTTCAAGGCTATGTCTTCTTTTACTCAATTACATTGTATTCTAGTGATTTATAACCTGTGTAAATTCAAACAATTTTTTTTGTTGTTGTTGTTTTTTGTTTGATATTGTATACATTTAAGAGAGACAGAAGCTTTTTTGATATTTTAGCTGGCCAGTTATCATTTACCTTGTTTGATAGATGATTAGTGACTCTCCTTATTTCTGGTATGGGCAAAAGGCCTATGCATGAGTTTTGTTTTTCTCTATTTCTATCAAACATGTATATAAAGGTACCTGTCGTGTGTCAAAAAGAAAATGCCTGCTACAATATACTAAGACTATGCTTAGCTCCACCTCATCCAATATCAGTACAACTGTAGTATTGTGCATGAACAGATGAACAATTTTCTTTTGCATGTGGTATAACGATCATAGGCTTATTGTTATTTCTAGGACATAGTTTCTAATATTACAAATGATAGATTTCATTTCACTTTGCTATTCCATATCAGTGATGCACCAATAATTGCCCATCTGTAGGAAGAAATTATCAGTGATCTAATGGGGAGACAGTTTCTTCTTTTCTGACCCGATTTCTCATTCGCAAAGCCTATGTTGCGAAGGGAAGTCTCTGTAGTTCGACAAAAGTAGATTCTATTTTGCGAAATGCTACCTTGGAATCATTTAGAGAATAACAAACCTAGAGTGTTTCAAAAATGGTTTTATGCATGCCCTCTTTGCGTACATTTTGATGTTTTTCAATTGTGGTAAAAATGTCATATTGTGAACAGAACAGAAATGCTATTGAATTTTCACAATGTTTACTGGGTACTTCCCCATGTCACATATATGCAGTACGTGTAGAGTAGAGTATAAATCATAGCAATGATTTAGTTAACATATTGAAATATATTCTAACCAAGCAATGAGAAAGATGATAACAATGTTGACTTCATGAATGTGGTCAAATTGGGTAATAATGGATAGATTTTCATATGGAATGATCTGCTGTCAACGTCATTGTTATCATTTCAATGAAAAGCAATTTCATATTAGTCTCAAACTCCATAAAGAAAAAGATCTACACAACTTTATTCACTGGGTTTAATACAATACCTATCAATGTGGCAAATTACTGTTGATTATAGAAGTGATAAATGCAATCCTGACGTCAATGAATTCTTATGGGTCAACGGCAAGAAATATTTTAAATTCCAGCAAATAGCGTAAGATTTAAAAAAAAAAAGCTCAACATTTGTAACTATTAATACTCTGATTTCCTTCGCTGAAACAGCTTATAAATAGGATAAATTATATTGGTAAGGCACAATGTTTGTCATGTAATCTATTCTGTACCACTAAGATCATAATTGATGATTTTGTATGCTATGAATATGATTTTAGGTACCAGCCATTTTACGCTCACAAACGTGACCAAGAACAGTTCTCTCAGTACTTTGATTCAAACAAAATTGCTTCTATTTCTGTAAAACAGCTGTTTTGACTAAAGATATGAGTTTATAAACTTATCTGAACATGTAGAAAATGAAATGAAAATTTAACCTGAACTGCTATTCATTGATATCTCGTATGCAACAGAGCACTTGATGACCTTTGACCTCTATAACTCGCAAAAGCCCCACTCGCCAGGTGGCAGACTTTGACAAAGTGCTCAGGAGACCTGGGGTTTCAGAAAATAATAATGCCTTTATCGTGAGAAACATCGAGCAAACAACTTTATACGATGATTTATTCCATGTCAAATTGAGCAGGAGCGAATAACAACAGTTGGATAACTGAAGCTATATCTAATTTAGTAATAGCTAATGAATATGAAAAGCGAAATGTCCTTGTTTGAAATCGTAATGAAAACTTTTTCTTTTCAAAGAAAAAAAGGAGATGGGGTGTTGGTTTTTGGTTTTAAAGGTGTAAAAATTCTTGGATGACCAGCCTATTTCTTATTTTAAGTCGAGATAGTACTTGTAGCAGTTTAGGTTTAGAGCTACATTTCAATTTAAAAAAAGCCGTTTCACACACTTTTCCTATCACCTTATAGTATAGGAGTGTTAGTATAAGCATTATTTTGGGTGAAATATGCAAGTCGGTTATGGTTTAGATAGAATATCATATTTGTGTTTATTTCTGATTTTTTTTTTATCTAAATCATCGTTCTAAATCGATAAAAAACAAACTCGGCAAACCCTCGTTTTTATCGTTTTTACACGAGTTCGTTGGACAAAAATAAGTATGATCACTCATGTAATATCCTTTGTAAGTCATGCTCTGTGAAAAGGGGGTTTAATGTATCTGAAACAATATATATCAAGGTGCAGTCCGTTCAAGCTGACACGGGTTGCAACTTTTGCTAGTGGACAATTTTCTGCATGTCAAAGGGCTATTCTACCTCATTATTCAACGGGTTGTTACACAAAATGGATTGATTTTGATGACTTGCTTGGTATAGTGTATCTTGGAGTAGCATTAAACCCCGCCGGTTTGCCAGAGGCCCATTCATATATGAGCCGTGCTCTGTGAAAAGGGGGCTTAATGCATCTGCGAAAATATCGACCCAGGTCAGCCTTTACAGTCCGCGCAGGCTGACCTGGGCCGAAACTTTTCGCTACTGGCCAGTTTTCTGTTTGTCAAAGGACCAGTCTACCTCATGATTAAATCGGCTATTTGAAAAAGTGGCTCTTATGGATCCATGATTATGTGATGACTTGGGCTGGTATCATGTATAACGAAGATGCATTAAGCCCCTTTTGCCAGAGCGTGGTTCATATATTTAATGACATAGGCCGATTTAGAAACAAAACAGTAAACTTACTATAGGGAGCATGTGCAAACCCTGCGTTCAAAAACAAAACATGGAGTTTTCTGCCGGACATTTTGAACTGTTCTGTAAAGCTGACAACAGATTTGAATGAGGACAGTTCAACATGCATGTACTCCAGAGCGAGTGTATCACTGTCAGTCAGTCCGCTCGTGCCTTTAGCCTTCTCAGCTTGGAATTCTTGAATCATTCTTTCCATTGCCTGGAAGAAAATCACGGCTCGTAAAAATTCTGTCTGTCTGTAGACATATAAATTAGGTATTTTCTATAGCACTGTTATCTGACGGATAATTATATGAAGATTCAATGACCTCGTAAATCTATACGCTACCATTTTGACAAGTTACAGCATCTCTATCGGTTAATACGTATAGACTGTCACCTTCTGTCAAATTGTCCTCTGTTTCACCCCTGAAATCTGTATGACCTGTAACTTCTATATATTATCGAGAGAAAGCACTGTGCGTGCGAATGTCTAGCTTTTCAAATATAAAAAACAGTCTTCATTTCTATAGTTTTATAAATATCTTTCACTCTTTACAGCACCGTTTTGAAGTTACGACCCTGAGAGAAAAAAAAAAAAAAACCTTTTGAAAATATTGTGGGAAATGGAGAAAATGCTGTAGTCATTGCGACATGATTTACTACTTTCTCACTGTTGTACATTGTTTCAAAGATGTAACCCATTTTTCGTCAATGATTATGTTGAAAAGCAGTCAGTGGTTTAGAAATAATATTGTGCGAAGCACTGGTCAATGAATCTCCTGGAATCATTAACATGTGCACTGGCCGCCGCGATGTAACTGAAGCGATCTTGAAAATGGCGTTAAACACCAAGCAAACGAACAAACATATCGTTATGTCCGATAGTGAGCTATAGGTACCTCTTTCGTTTTCTGCTCCGATCGACAGGCTAAGACTACTGTGGCTCCCATCATCGCACACCATTTTGCAATCTCGTACCCGATACCTGTAGAAGAAAAGTTAGAAAAGAATCTTACAGTGCTAAGCACAATTTTACTTATTATTATTATTTATTTATTTATTTATTTATTTATTGGACTATCTAGGATCACGATCAGACTGCACTTTGCGGACACTGTAAGTTAGAATGGAACGGACGCGCAGAATATTGCTATTCAGTCACTTTTCTGGCAAAAATACGAATGCAGCTTCAATGCCCTTGTCCTCTCCTCTGCATGTGAAAGTCGATTCACTTTTGTTCAACGCTCAATTGTGGCTCTTGGTTAATGGGTCTTATCACTGAAAGCGAAGAAAACATTGTGGAAAAGAACAAATTGCTTGTCACAGGCTTTTTCCCCACTATTATCGAATAGCTTATGCTTCAGGGCAGTTTTGTATAGGATTTAGATAGAGTGAGGTATGCGAGGATATTGTAGTATTTAAGTTTTTAGGTGTTTTGTACAATACACACGTATCTATGATAAAGCACTATGGATATCTATTTTGTTTCCCCTTTTTTACCACCAAATATGTAAACTCGACCAATTTCGTCGGCTGAAATCTATAGGTTGTTGTAACTCAGTAAGATCTTTATTTTATAGGCTTGACTAAACAAACGGATGGTATAAATCTAAGATCAGACTGCACTTTCTGTGCAGTCTGATCTTGATTTATGTCGTCCGTAAAAGCCTTTCTTTTTCGCATGTGACATATTTTGCTCAAACCTCATACTCAGTCCACATACCATGTTCATGTTCTCTCAGTGTTCATTGGATAATGAGTAGTACTTATATCAAGAAAAGCCGGTTACGTACTGTGCTTAAAATCAAGGGGTCGCTAGTTCGAACCCTGCGCCCCGATGTTAAATCAAAGATTTCTGGTATATGTATTTATCCCTTACACAACATATAGAGAATACATGTATTTGTTTTTTACAGTGAAAGATCGAAATTTATTTCATCGAGTGAATATCATCGGTAATATTTTCACGAATGGCGCAGCCACGGGTGAAAATATTACCGATGATGTTCACGAGATGAAATAAATTTCGATCTTTCACCGAAAAAAACAAATATTCTATTTATTTCATGCTTTCAACCCCTTCTGGGGGGAAACTTAATCAAAATCCAGTACAGTTCTTTTCGGTTATTCCCCGTGGCGTACCCCCTCCGCATAGCAACGCATTACAATATTACGTCAAGCGCGAGAAATGTAAGGTAAATTACGTCATATTTCCATCTGGTTGTGAGGCACACGCATTTTACCTAGGTTACTAGTGTGCGGGAACAACTGTTTCCGCCTTCAATTGAAGAGTTAAAATAAAAATAAAAATGGTGTTTTCACTGGTGGTAACCGTGAAATATCGAAAAATATTTCATAGATATTTCTCGATAACCTACCGGAAAGCATGAAATAAATGTATTATATCAGTAATTTACGTATGTGTACACAGCTGACAACATTTTTAACTATTCCACAGTCTATCACTTTTTTTTTCCAGCGTTTTATTTCTCTCTGGCTGTAAGGGTGTGTCTTTAAAGGAAGCCGATTTCAAAACGGTGACACGGTTCAGTTTATGTAATTGCTTCAAATTACTATGATATCAAATCCTCGAAGGATTATCGAAACAGATTGATTGTATGATTGTATAATGTTTAACGCCGTTTTCAACATTATTTCAGTTATATCGCGGCGGCTAGTGCACTTGTCCATCCTTTCCTAAAGTTTCTATTACCAGTACTCCGCACAATATTCTTTCCAAGCCACTGGTTACCTTCTCACATAATCATCGTCGAAACAATGATCAGCGGTGAGAGAGAAAATAAATCCTATCGCAATGACTATCATCAATCCTCGGAAAGAAATTGGCCGAGCCGGAGATCGAACCAGCGATCACCTGTTCTTGAGGCCTGTACGCTACCTACTGCGCTACAGGGACTCGTCGATTATCGAAACAGACAGAGCTGTTCTTCATTACCGATGCTTTACCTTTAAGTGACTACATTGGTCTCTCAACAGTATAGTGGAAACCTGAATGGACATGTTGTGTTGTCTCCTGTTAATATTTTAAACAGAATTCCACATTTAGTTTCATACTACTTTATTTGTTATGAAATATTACAACTCAATGACTTTACAAAAAGTGTATAATCCAGTGAAAGCAGTATTTATGGGTGGTTCTGATCTTCATTCAAAGCTTGTCTATTTATAAAATCAGCGAACATTAAAGCCGCTTCTCATGGCTTTGGGTCTTTTTTGTTAAACTTCCGGTGTACTGTACTAGAACTTATGACATGTGGGCAATGCCTTTTAAAAGTGGGGCCTGATACATCCTTGTAATGCAAGTCGTCGTATAAAATAGACCCATTTTAGCCCCATTTCATTGAGCATAGCTCATATATATATTCAAGCAAGGTTTCGAAACTTTCATGACAGCAAGTGAAAGACTACTTGATCACATCCATCCAAATACATGCTTTTACTCCCTATCGTGAAGATGATGCTTGGTAAACCAACTCCTTTAGAGGACTGGTGATAATCGAAGCGACAGAGAAACCAGCTCATCGAAATTCTTTCCGAGGACTGGTGATAATCCTTCCCAAAAGATTCATTCCTCTGTCATCGCTAAACATTTTTTCGACAAAAGTTCAGTATGAAAGCAGCCAGTGGCTTGCAAAAATAGTTGTTTGAAGTAATGTACAGGTTCACTGACCACCATGATGTGATGGATTTTGAAGCCAAACAAATTAAGTAACAAACAACACTTTCCTATAGGAGGCACTGGAAATGGAGGAAAATTTTGTAAAAATTAAGTACTCCTTTAAAGGCCCATTTGCGGCCAAAAGTAAACAATGCAGAAGTGCCATCTCAAGTCCTTCCGGGAGAAAAGCTTTGGCGCTGTACTGCCTTTAGGAATTGTCTCTTTTAATGCCACACGACCAAGGAAAAATTATTAAACAGTTCATTACCTAAAACGCTTAAAATTAGAAGTCGTTTATAACATGTAAATATTGAAAGAAAACCCTAACGAATTGTTTTCTTGTTTGGCATCCATTTTGTCTATTTAAATAACGTAAACATCTCAAGTAAAATATGATTTTTTTTTTTTATGTTTAGCGTTTGAAATTGAAAATATTTGTATTTGAAACAAAGGATTATTGAATTTGCAAGCAACGGGGACGATCAAATTCTAGCTTTTTTATTTCATGCTTTCCGGTAGTTTATCGAGAAATAATGGTGGAATCTTTTTCAATATTTCATGGTTACGACCAGTGAAAAATACCGATTTTATTTTCTAACTCTTCAATTGAAGGCGAAACAGTAGTTCCCACGCACTAGTTACCTAGGCAAAATGCGCGTGCCACTCAACAACATGGAAATATGACGTAATACACCCTACATTTCTCGCGCTTTACATAATTTTGTAATACGTTGATATGCGGAGGGGGTATCGCCAGGGGAATTACCGAAAAGAACTGTACTGGATTTTGATGAAAGTCCTCCCCCAAAAAAAGTTAGAAGCATGAAATAAATAGAATTTTGCTGCTTTTTTTTTTTTTTTTTCGGTGAAATATCGAAATTTATTTCATCTCGTGAACATCATCGGTAATATTTTCGCTCGTGGCTGCACCACTCGTGAAAATATACTGATGGTGTTCACTCGATGACATAAATTTCGATCTTTCACCGAAAAAAAAACCCAATATATCCTCTATGTCTTCACTTTGTGAAAAAAGAGTTTTCAAACGTGTGAACAAAATCTTTACGGGGACTGCTCACACTTTTCTTCCTCAATCTTCCCTGTACCTGGATGCAACACATCCAAAGCTAAAATCACATTCAGGGACGGTTATCGGTACTACTATACCACTCTGAACGCCTTTGTCAATATTGCTGGTCAATCTTAATCTTTCAATTTTCATCCAGCGATACGCAAAATGCAAATGTATCTAGCAGAACAAGTAAATACGTATAGTGAGAAAATCCTGGTTCATTCCCCAATTAGAGTATCCGCCAAGTCCAACTAGATAAACCTGATTAGCCAGCAGTCGCTGCGACAGGACAAACAAACAGATACAATCCCATTCAAATAAACGAATTTTGTCAAAAATGAGAAAGAAAGGGGGAAATACCTGAACTCGCTCCTGTTACGATGATAATCCTATCCTTTGATAAAGACACGACTGGAAAAGAAGCTCTGGACCCCATTTTTCAACAATTACCCGTTTGACAATGCTCTGCAACTACGCTTAGTCAATTAACATTTGAAGCCTTGAATTTTGTATTTTATAACTTTAATAGAATCAAGAACAAGTCTTCCAAATGAAAAAAAACGCGGAAATGTAGGTCGCCACGACTCTCTTTTATACGGACATAGTTGCGCAATCGACTGAGTTCTAACGAGTGATCTTACAATCTGCAATACCACAAAATATAAAATACTTAATTTGACTTCTAAAGAACAAAAGCGTACAAAAAAAGGAAATGAAAGAAAGAATGAGCATATATATAACAATTCACGTGACACATTGTTGAATAATCATGATAACCAATAAATAAGAAGAGGGAGAAAAAAGAAGTATGGTAAAGATGTGACGGTCAACCCTTTGCCCACTGTAAAGTAATTTGCAGCAGAGGGCTCTGAATACACTTCAATGAACTTTATGTAGGTAGTTGAGGTCAGTTTAAGTTATATTTATTGTTTCTTTCTTGCTGAGATATATTGAGATCCTCGTGGTAGTAAGAGCAGCTACTTGCAATAGGCACTTAGGCAGCCTGTCCCCCAACCACAAAACCTTCAACAGTTGCCAATTGCAAAACGCGTGAAACAGAGTCGTCTGTGGGGAGCAATGCGTTAAACAAAAAGAAATACTAATCTAGTTGTGCTATAGGATAAATATTTTCTTTTTAAGCACAGTAGCTCTAGATCAGAAGCATATAACGTGCCATCTGATCTCGGCCTGACATTCTGGGAAAGAGGGAGAACTTGATTGACATTTTAAATCAAAGCACTGAAAACACTGCTGATGTGTGGTGCGTTTAATCCATTGATTGATTGAATGGTGTTTTACGCCGCTTTCAACATTATCACCGCGTATCACATATTCATGTATTTCCTGGGTTTCACCAGTACTAGGCTGAGGTTCTTAAGTGTCTTGCCCAAGGACACTTCCAAAAAAAAAAAAAAAAAAAAAAATCCAATGGACCCAGTGCGGCTTGAACCCGAAGCCTCAAGGTCACGAGTTCTACATAGTACCAATAAGCCTGGCAGGACCCCTGTGTTTCATCCAATTCTATTTGAAAACCAACTGTCATACCAAATAAGTAGCATGTAGTTCTACATTGTATGCCAGAAAGAATTGAACAGAAGCAAACATGTATTTGAAAAACATTAGCTTTATTTGTAAATCAGAAAACTTACACTTTACATTTAAATATTCACTAGCCTGGTTGCTTTCTTGCATTTCATAAACTCGATAGAAATCTGATTCAGATTAATGTAAGATTAGATTTTCCTTTGAATGTGATATCGTCATATTCTTTAAGAAGACTTCACTTGTATCCATCGATATCTAGGCATGTAAAAAACTAGAACTAACGTAGGTGGACAAATACCCCAACCTGGTGCCTTGTCACTGCATGGCTGTCCCTTTCCAAACCCAAAAATGTAAAATCATAAAGGGCAAAACTAAAAAAACCAAAGATATAGTGACAGATCTTGTGCAACTCCTTTATCCTCATAGTGATCTATCTGTATTTCAAATATGATCGTAATAACTTATATAATCTTGAAGTTATTCTCAGGACAAAAACCGAGAATGAAAAATAACAAAGGGAAATGATAAAAGAAATAATGAAAACAGTTTTTTTTTTCTAAGAAATTGTTTAATATATACCATCATTTTATATAGGAGAGGGCTTTTCACCTAGTGGGTCTTTGTCCGGTGCGCTTTTCACCTAGTGGGCTGTTCACCTAGTGGGCTTTAGTCCGTACCTCTCTTGGAGTACCTCTTTAGGTGACAAGTAAGTGCGAAATTTATACTCCCAGGTAAAAATAGCAACTGCATAAAAAAATCTGTCTTTTGCCAAGGTTTCAATTGGTGTACTGTTTGCTACATGTAATAGAAAAGTAATTGAATTTAATTGTAAATTATTTTGTTTTATCTTCATTTAATTAATTAATTTCAATTAAAGTAATTGGTTTTCATATCAATTATTAACTAGTCTCAATTAAAATAAAACTTGTGGTTAAAAACAATTAATAAAATTATAGTTACAACTGGTACCAGATCTGCCTAGGGCAAAGAAAAAAACACAATATCCTGTCACCTTCTTTAATTTCGACCCGATAACAGGGTGTCGTATATTTTTTTTGTTATCCGTCAGTTGGTCACGTGACCGCCAAGTGCGCACCTGCTGACTGGGACTATTTTCAACGAAGCGTCTTACTTCCCCAAACCTCTAACTGATATCTTAAATCTCTTAAAATAAGAACACTGTTTTCATTATGTCTGTTATTTTAAAAGACATTGACTTCTTCGCCACAATGTTTTTTTTTTGCGGATATACTTCACGTTTATGACGTAGCCAATATCAATATCATTCATGGCGTCATTATTGCAGCTGCATAATTATTCAAAAGGCTTTACACGGTTGTTCATTTCTTTTTAATTTTATCACAGTGAGAAAGATGTCAATTCGGCCTTATTTCGAGCGAAATGTTCAATTTAGTCGGGGTTTGGATTATAATTTAGAAAAAGGATAAATAAAGTAGATGGTTGGGGTGTTGAATTTGGAAAGTCTATCGGACTCGGCTTCGGAAATTTATTAAAGGTACGGTCTTTATCAGTGTTTCTGTTTTTTCGTTTGTTTTGTTTTGTTCCGTAACAGTTAGTGACAGGATAAATCAAATAGATGGTTGGTGTCTTTGATCGGTTAAGTTTATCGAGCTCGGCTCCGAAATTTATCCGGTTCGCCTTCGGCTCATCAGATAAATTCCCCCGCCTTGCCCGATAAACTTAACCCAAGCTATTCTCTAGAATATAAACCTATCTATAGCACAATGGTTAACAGATTATACATGTACTACACAAAGTAAGTAGGTTATACAAGATTAAGTGGGGTGAGAATGGATGTGTTAACAAAAGGTATCTGTGGTTTATCTCTGTCTGGCTAAAAGTCGAGTAGATAACACCGAGTTCAGTTTGCATGTTCAAGCATATTGATCACAGTCTACACTTCCAGCCAAAGAACAAAATGTATCGGATTTATAGAAAGTAGAGTAAAATGATAAGATTTGGTTATTAAAAGGGATGTTGTGTTGTAGTAACTTTCCTTATGTTTATAATTGCGTCATGCTGCGTAAGAAAACTTTCACATCCTTTGGCCTCGCGCGATTTAAAAATTTTCAAGCTGCTTAGATCAAATACAATCACTTGGAAAGTTACTGCAATAAGATATTTTGTATTTGTTTCATCACAGAATCACGGATAGGGTTGTCAACAAGAAAGAATCTCCATTTGTTGGTTCATTTTCCTTCCATCACAGCTCTATCTTGCTCGTCCATGTAATCTTTTAGAAATTTAAATGTCTCTTCCCATAGCTGTTCCTGATATGTTTCGTTTCTAAAATAGACAAACAATTAACATTTTCAGCGCCAATGGCGAAAAACAGATCATTACGAACGGCATAGATCAAGATCAGAGTGCACATTTCGTCCAGTTTGAACTTGTATCTATACCCTTCCCTTTAAGGCTATATGAAAAAAAAAATCTTTCTGGTGTCAGTGATTGTATTTTCAGCCATCGAATGAGGTCGAGTTTATATTTTCGGTGTTGAAAGTGTTACCGCTGAGTACAACCAAAGACAGCGAAGCTAGATACAGAGGATGGGGAGAGCAGTCTGGGGACAGAGCGTCGGTCTCTCATATCGAAGGTTCCAGGTTCAAATCACACAATCAGCGAGGTCAATTTTTGGACATTCCTACATCACGACAGGCGTTTTGGACAAGTTTTCGGAAGTCAATCATAGCAAAGGAATCATATGCATTGTAAAATTTGTTCCATACATGTAGCTTTAAAATTTCTGCATCAAAAGAACATGTGTGATCATAGAAAAAAAATAATAACTTATCACTAAGAATGTCTATGCAATGTGCTTCCATCACTGTTAGAAGATGCATGTGAATAATGCTGTTTATAACTCTTGACTGTTAGTCAAAGTCACTTTTCAGACCACCAAGGTCATTAAAACACAGAACTTAAAATAGTATGGAAAAAGTGAGAGGATGGCCACGACCTCCCCTATCCAATATACTTGGCTAATAAAGTTTAAAAAAAAAAGTGAATGATTGAAAATAAGGTTCGTCTGAATTTGAACAAATATACGATTAACTACTCTTATCATGTATGCATAGCAAATTACTGAACCCCATTACCTTCACGTTATAAGGGATCTTCCGTGTGTCATTGGACCGGCATTGCAGAGGCACAGCCGAATGAAGGTGATACCATTAAAATACATGAGACAGTTAGATGTTGCCACGAAAGGACTGAAAAACTGTTGAAAACGACGAAAAAGACATAAAACACCTTAAAAAATACAAACCTTGACGTTGTAGACGGAGTTTCAGCTTTGCAGTCCCTGTTGAAATATTCACCGGTTACACCTTTTAGTTTAGGATTGACTGCACAGTTTATTCCAGATTTGGAACCGCCTTCTGTTCCTCTACCAATACCTTGAAGAAAATATGTGATTTTCTTTTATTAAGGATATGGTACCCTAATGCGGATTCCTGTAACATCGCCTTTCATCACCGAAAAACATACGGATTCGGCTAAGACTCGGGTAATCCGTAATCGATTGGCTGATAGACGCTGGCTCCCCGCAACGATTTCGGATCACCCGAGTCTTTGCCGAATCCTTACTATGAAAGGCGATGTTACACGAATCTTATTAGGGTGCCCTATCCTTATAATGTTCACACTTAATGTAAAATATTCTTCATTGAAATCATAGAAAGGGTAGCAAATTACTCAGAATTACTATTTATCAAATATCTATTCTTATGCACTCGTAGCTGGAATCCAATCTATCAGGTCGTTTCATTTGTAGTTGATTCATGTGCTCTGTGAAAAGGGGATTTAATGTATCTGCAAAAAAGTATCGACCCTTGTCAGCCTGCGCAGTCTGCACAGGCTGACAAGGGTCGAAACCTTTTTGCTTTTGGTCAATTTTCTGCGTGTCCAAGACCAGTCTACATGATGATTTAATCGGTTGTTAGACAAAATGAATGTTATGATCCGCATATACATATGTGTGATGTCTTGCATAGTATCATGCATCACGGACATTCATTAAATCCCCTTTTGCCAGAACAGGGCTCACTTCTGTTTTATTGATTTAGAAGTCTAAGCACTTGATTTTAACAACACCAACATTTCACGTATGTCCATAATACATACATTTGCAAGTTTCATTTAATTGGTAAAAACAGCGTTTGGAAAATGAGAAAACGCTGGTTATTTCTTTGCTTGATATGCCAGAAACCATTTTGTGAAAAAAAAAAAAAATAATAATAATAATAATGGTTTCCAGCATTTTCTCTTTTTTCAACAATATTTTCAATATCCAGTTTTCTTGATGCTGAATTGTTTAGTGAAAAATCAAATCAATCAAAGCAACACAATGTACTCACAGCATCGAAAACACGGAATTAGGCACCCCCACAGTCCGGATTTCTCGGAGGCGAAATTGGTGGACACCGCCCCAGGGTTGATACTGTTTACCGCAATATTGGTCGATTTCAGTCGTCTTTCCATCGAATACATCTGCATCACCTGTAAAGTGACAGCTAGAGTTTATTTCAACAAGTTAATATGCAGAAAATAGGTCCATTTTATTTACGTTATTTATTTAGTATCTTATCTCAAGGTAACGTTCGCTGCTTCTGTTCTATAACCCAGGCAATTTAAGACTGTATTCACACATAATTCTGGATATTAATTCAAAGAGAAGTCATCTGACAGGATAAAACCGACCTTCTAAGCAAATTATATAGCTGTTCTATGTGAGTCATGCTCTATGAAAAAGGGTTTAATGCAGTTTCAAAAAGTAACGACTCATGTCAGCCTGCGAAGTCCGCGCAGGCTGAGCTGAGTCGATACTTTTTGTTTTTTGGTAAATTTTCTCCGTGTTAAAGGAACAGTCTATTACATGATACTATCTGTCGTTAGAGATAATGAACTTTATAGATCCATGATCATGTGATGGCTTACTTGGTACTATGCATAACGGAGATGCGTTAAACCCCATCTTGTCAGTGCATTTAGTTTTTTACTGGGACCAGTGACTGCTATGGGTGGTACGTAAGGTCCCAGAAGCAGAGACTACAATTTCGCAACCGTTAAAGGCACACTGGCGGTCAAAAGCAAACAACGCGGGAGTCACAATGTAGACAAATTTAATTCATACCATTTAAAAGTACAGATATCATTATGAGTCTAATATTGTGTTACACTGGAACATGTCAAAATTCCACCCTCAGGCAGAAAAATGTACTGTAAAACTAAAACAAAAGCTGTCAGCTTTTGTTCTAGTTTTACATTTTTCCAGCAACTGGGACTTTCAACAGATGACACTGTAACTGACTGCAACTTGACTCCTGCATTATATTCTTTTGGTAGCTAATGGGCTTTTAATCACTTCAGGCTAAAGAGTTAAAGGATTTGAAAGAAGATTTCACTGCCGCACCTGGTACAGTTTTGATCTGCAGTAATATTCATTCTGTGGAAAGCTTTCCGGTGGCCCTGTATAGTTAATGGTCTGACGGTCGAAGCTCGCCAGTCTATGGGCTACACTTGACATCAGTAAAACTCTACAATCGTCCCCTGACTGCTTCATGATAGGCAATAATTTGGCTGTCATAAGGAAGTGGCTTAAATAGTTGACTTGTAATACCATTTCGAGACCATCGTCAGTTTTTCCTAAAAATAACATAATTGAATTGATTTTGCGATGACTCGTAAAATCACTTAATTTGCATAACAACAAGTTGTTGACTGGTTAGTTTTTATGTATTACTGCGCTACGATTTATAAGACCGATGAAGCGCGGGCTTTCTTTACAGATGTGTGTATCATTGGACAGTCAACTACGTGACCATTTTTAAGGTATTGATGCAACTTATTTGTACATTTTAAGCTGCATGGTTTTGAATTCTCTGTTGTGAGCTTGTCATTGAGTTTCTATGAGTTAATGCTTTGAATTACTAAGTACTGACTGTCATATGAAATCTAAGTAAATCATTTTCAAGATATTATCTGTCTTTTTGTCCTCTTGTTGTTTGGACTAATTATGTCAAAATTATGAACTTTAAACAATGTAAGTTCCACATAGATAAATAAGAATTTCTTCTATGATGTCATAATACATTTCAAAATACATTTACGGGCAATGAGCCATGCTCGGTAAAAAAGGGGCTTTATTTATTTCATGCTTTCCGGTAGATTATCGAGAAATATCGGTGAAATATTTTTCGATATTTCATGGTTACGACCAGTGAAAATACCGGGTTTTTTTTTTTTTTATATTCTAACTCTTCAATTGAAGGCGGAAACAGTTGTTCCCGCGCACTAGTTACCTAGGTAAAATGCGCGTGCCTCACAACCAGATGGAAATATGACGTAATTTACCTTACATTTCTCGCGCTTGACGTAATATTGTAATGCGTTGCTATGCGGAGGGGGTACGCCACGGGGAATAACCGAAAAGAACTGTACTGGATTTTGATTAAGTTCCCCTAGAAAGGGTTAAAAGCATGAAATAAATAGAATATTTGTTTTTTACGGTGAAAGATCGAAATTTATTTCATCTCGTGAATATGATCGGTATTATTTTCACTCGTGGCTGCGCCACCCGTGAAAATATTACCGATGATGTTCACTCGATGAAATAAATTTCGATCTTTCACCGTAAAAAACAAATATCCTTTATGTATCTACGAAAAATCGACCGAAGTCAGCATACGCAGTCCGCGCAGGTGACCTTGGCCGAAACTGTTTGCTTTCGGTCGACTTTCTGCGTGTTTAGGGACCAGTCTACCTCATGATACTGTCGCTTGTTAGACGAAATTGCATTATGGATCGATGATCATGTGATGGCTTTCTTGGTGTTATGCATCATCGATATGCATTAAACCCCCTTTCGCCAGAGCATAGGTCAATAACGTCTTTCTAAGAATAAGATTTGATTCAGTTCTAGTTGTCATGGGCGCTAGGTGTGACAATAGCGTACCCTGCATAACCAAACAATATATGAACCTTCATCCTGCCACACACGATTATGGATGTACTTTGTGTAAACTGTGGGCCTATAAGATGCTCTGTAAACATACAGATTTTGACAAGCCCGAACAGCTCAAGCGGTAGAGCAAGAAGAGTTTTACAAGCGACAAATCTCGGCCTGCTTGAGGCTGAGGACTCGATTCATAGGGCTAGCCAACTACGAGCTCGCACAATACAAATATTCTTTCGGGTGAGACGTGAAACCATAGTCCGGTGTGACGGCGCTAAACACCGACTCCTGACTGTAAGGAATGTCAATACATATGAGCATTATTTTTGTGCAATTTCACTATTCAATTTAGTTTGATATGGTTTGGATTATTACATTCGCGTTTATTTCTTATCATTTTCATCTAACTCGTCATTCAAAGACAATAAAAACTCGGCAAAGCCTCATTTTCATTGATATTTAAATGATTCATAAAATAAAATCATAAGATAAATAACCACTCATGTAATATCCTACATGAGTCGTGCTCCCTGAAATGAAGGCTTAATTCATCTGCAAAACGCATCGACCTATGTCAGCCTGTGCAGTCCGCGTAGGCTGAAATGAGTCGAAGCCTCTTGCCATCTTTTAATATTCTACATGCCAAAGGCCTAACTGATTGACAAACCACCAACTTACGATAAGGGGAATAACCGAACCCTGCGTTCAAAAACAAAACATGCAGTTTTCTGCCAGACATTTTGAACTGTTCTGTAAAGCTGACAACAGATTTGAACGAGGACAGTTCAACATGCATGTACTCCAGAGCGAGTGTATCACTGTCAGTCAGTCCGCTTGTGCCTTTAGCCTTCTCAGCTTGGAATTCTTGGTTCATTCTTTCCATTGCCTGGAAGAAAATCACGACTCATCAACATTCTTAGTGTCAGGTGTAAATATTTGTGGATCTGTTTACTGTCTATCTCTGTCTCTCTCTGTCTCCCCATCTCTGTCTGTCTGTCTGTCTGTCTGTCTGTCTGTCTCTCTCTCTCTCTCTCTGTCTCTGTCTCTGTCTCTGTCTCTCTCGCTCTGTCTGTCTGTCTGTCTGTCTCTCTCTCTGTGTCTCTCTGTCCCTCTCTGTCTATGTCTCTTTCTGTGTCTCTGTCTCTGTATCTCTCTCTGTTTGTCTGTCTCTCTGTCTCTGTCTCTGTCTCTCTCTCCCTCTCTCTTATGGTAGGTCTGTAGAGTAAGAATAGCTGATTCTACTGCACTGTTATCTGACGGATAATTGTATGAAGAGTCAACAATGACCTCATGCATGTATGTACTATCATGTTTACTAGTTATAGATCAATACTTACAAAGTGCCAGCTTCTTATAAATTGTCCTTTATTACCCAAAAAATCTGACACGTTACTTCTATTGAATATCGGGAGAAAGCGCGGTGTCTGTGAATGTATTAAAGTTATAATATCAAAGCTTAGGTTTCATGTTCATGTTTCATTGATTTCTTTCACTTTTACAGCACAATTCCGAGTTAACGATATTTAGGGAATGGGTAGCTTTTGAAAACTTTGTGGGAAGAGGAGAAAGTGCTACTAGTCATTGCGACATTTATTCATTCCTTTCTCACCGCTGAACATTGTTTCAACGATGGCTATATTGGCGACATTGTTATTATGATGAAAAGCAGACAGTGGCTTGAAATGGTTACTGCACGAAACACTGGTAAAAGAAATTCCTGGAATTCATTAACGGTTGCAGTGACCTGCGCGATATAACTAAAATCATGTTGAAAATGGCGTTAGAAGCTATATTAACAATCAAACATATAATTAGGTCCGATGGCAAGCTAGAAGTACCTCTTTCGTTTTCTGCTCCGATCGACAGGCTAGGATCACTGTGGCTCCCATCATCGCACACCATTTTGCAATCTCGTACCCTATACCTGTAGAGAAAAGAAAGCAAAAACAATCTCAGCCCTTACAGTTCTTGGCATAGTTTTCGTTATTTGTTGTAGATATTTAAGAATCATTTTTGTAGACACTTTGAGATCATTTTGTAGACACTTTGAGATCATTTTGTAGACACTTTAGGATCATTTTGTAGACACTTTGAGATCATTTTGTAGACACTTTAGGATCATTTTGTAGACACTTTAGGATCATTTTGTAGACATTTTGAGATCATTTTGTAGACACTTTGAGATCATTTTGTAGACACTTTAGGATCATTTTGTAGACACTTTGAGATCATTTTGTAGACATTTTGAGATCATTTTGTAGACACTTTGAGATCATTTTGTAGACACTTTGAGATCATTTTGCAGACACTTTAGGATCATTTTGCAGACACTTTAGGATCATTTTGCAGACACTTTAGGATCATTTTGCAGACACTTTGAGATCATTTTGTAGACACTTTAGGATCATTTTGTGGACACTTTGAGATCATTTTGTAGACACTTTGAGATCATTTTGTAGACACTTTAGGATCATTTTGTAGACACTTTAGGATCATTTTGTAGACATTTTGAAATCATTTTGTAGACACTTTGAGATCATTTTGTAGACACTTTAGGATCATTTTGTAGACACTTTGAGATCATTTTGTAGACATTTTGAGATCATTTTGTAGATACTTTGAGATCATTTTGTAGACACTTTGAGATCATTTTGCAGACACTTTAGGATCATTTTGCAGACACTTTAGGATCATTTTGCAGACACTTTAGGATCATTTTGCAGACACTTTGAGATCATTTTGTAGACACTTTAGGATCATTTTGTGGACACTTTGAGATCATTTTGTAGACACTTTGAGATCATTTTGTAGACATTTTAGGATCATTGTATAGACACTTTAAGAAGTCCACAAACGTATTCATCACATAATTTTAGATCAACTCCATTTTATCCAACAACAAATCAAGTTATGAGGTAGACTTGCCCTTTGACTTGTAGAAAATTGACCAATAGCAGAAGTTTCGATCTGGGTCGGCCAGCGCGGGCTGCGCAGGCTGAAATTGGTCGATACTTTTTGCAGATGCATTAAGACCCCTGTACACAGAGCATGGCTCACCCATACAATTGCAAGATCTTGATCCGCTTTTCTGACTGTCACAGTCGATGATATCCTTTTGTTTAAAGCTCAAACACAGGTCTTGTCAGCGAAAGCGCAGTCAGTTAACATCGGTGGAAATGAAAAAATGAACAATCTCAGATCTGTATTGTTACGGACTGAGATCGGGTACAGTATGCAATAATAGAGGTTGTTGCACTTGTTTCGAGATATATTGTGTTAAACGAGTTCTTTTGGTAGAGTTTCCCAAGCTTGCATTAACCATTCGCCACACAATCCCTGGTTATAACGACCCTGAAAGAGAAGACTTTTGAACACATTGTTGGAAAAAGGGGTAATACTAGTAACCAGCATTTTCTCCTTTCCCTCACCTTTTCCCACTATGTTTTCAGAAATCGTTATTTAAACTACATTAAATTTGTCGTCTGCTGATGCATTCAATTTGGTCTGTTCCAAAATTGTCATTTGGTAAAGAGTTAAACACTCTTTTCAAAAGGCATGGCTAAGATATGTAATACTTTAAACCGTCATCTGAACCTACTATCATATTACTATAGTCGACCGTATTAAATAAGAGGGGTGATTAGAAAGAACGTGGGCCAGTGCCGGTATCGGAATATTGTTATAAAAAAACCACTCGGAATGTTTACTATTTTTGAAAGTAACCTCCCTTGAGCTTTTTCACTTATTCATTCTTGATTTCCACGCGCGAAACATGTGTGCGAGCGCGTCACGTGACTTTACTCTCAAGGACCCGGTTATAGCGAGGGTAAGCTCGTTTCTGCTCTCGTAGTGCGTGCCACATAGAGAATCTTTCAAAACAGGAACTAGTCAGTGGTCACATGGAGTCAGGACTAAATTATAAGGGGATTTGGCTAGTGTTTCTATGTTTAGTTTTTGCAAAGTTTCTTGTCCAAGTGCGGCTTTGTGACCTAGGGCGTTATCTAAATGTAAAATGACGTCACTCCACAGGACTTCGGGTTGTTTTTTTCGTATGGGGTTTGTGAAATTTATTTGAATAATGTGGGAATAAAACTCAGTATTAAATGTAGTATGTGTAGATACAACATGATTTTGAAGAAAAAAATGAGAACAGAAATACATGATGTATAACTTTACCAAGTGACTTAAAAGGTTGGCTGTACCAGAGGAAGGCTATGTTGGATGTTACCATACACTGCTTTGTCGTTTAGATTCAGTCTCGTTAAAGTGTGTCTATGTTTCATCGCATGTTGCAGTACGATCAGTAAAGTTTGACCCTTCTAACCTAATGCGTTCTGAAATTTCTTGACAGATTCCGACCCTAACCCCCTTTTTCGCGGGCGTCAGTTGCCCAGGTACCCACCTTGTGCAAACAAGTAACATTCCAAGATTCTCAGTCAAAATCTCCTGAGCACTTCTATATGAAATGTTGAATGTGTCAGATATTTTCCTGACAGTATCTCGACGATCTTGTTTTACATGCTACTCTAGATCCGTTATGATTTTGTCTGTGACTGATGATGATGGACGGCCAGATTTAGGGTAATCTTTAACACTATCGCACCCTTGTCTAAATCGATCCGATCCATGTACGAATATCATATTTCTTTAGTGCAGAGTCCTCTTAAACTGTTTCTCAGTCGGTTTTGATTTCCGATAAGTACTTTCCGAGTTTGACATAAAACTTTATGATTACTCTTGGCTCAAATCAAACGTCGTCCGACATTTTGGACCACTAATGCAGTACATCACGTCATGAAAATGACGTCATACTTTACCTACTTGAATAATGCGACATTTGAAAGCTTTAGTCATTTACCAGATAATTAATGCTTAAATATGCAAATTTTTGTAATCCTCCGTGTAGTAGTTTTTAAAATATCGAGGTGGTCCACGATCTTTTTTATCACCCCTCGTATTTTCAACCCCAATCTATAACAAAGAGAGAACAGCAAGAGAAAGCGGTATTTACGTAAGTGCATCCAAAGCTTTTTGACCTAAAGAAATTCAGTGAACAGCGAAGGCCCCTTTGAGTGATTTGATGTTTACCTTTCGATGTTCTAAAACTATCATATTTGCGCAAGTTTTCGAAATTTTTAAAACAGCAGCGGAAAGACCACTTGATCCAATACAACTAAAGTGCGTGCTTTTAGGTCCTTGTTATGCAGACGGTGCTTGGTAAACCATGCTCCTTTCGAAGATGGTTGAGTGGAAAGCATCCAGTAGGTTGGAAAGAAAATTGTGGGAAGCGCTAGTAAAAAACTCCGAAAAGCATAGTTGTGTGACAACAGCCAGGGTTTGGAAAAGTACTATGCGAAGTACTCGACAGGGGCACTGATAGCCATGGTTTGAGGAATGTAGAGGCAAAACAAACCAATCAACAAATAAAAAAATCTTTCCTGTAATAGACACGTGAAAAGGAGCAAAAATTCACTACTTCTGTAACACAGAAGAAATCCAGCGTGGCTCGATGATAAGAGTTTAGGATTCACATTCATGGTAAGACCAGGGCTCGATCTTCACTCGAGTCACTGGGAATTTCGTGGAGTGTCCATTGGCAAGACAATTCAGAGCCCAGGCCTTGGACAAATGAAACCCAGGATACACATGAACAAGTGAGCTGACGCCGTTAAATGACTGAAATAACTTTGGAAGCCGTGTATAAAAAAGCAGTTTATAAGATCAGACTGCATGTTTCGCACTGCCTGATCCTGATCTGTATAGTCCTCTAAAAGCCATCTAATCTTGGTCTCAATTATCTACGAAAACATCATAAACTTTGGTTGGCGCACTGTGGGCCAATTCGGGTAATTCCTTCGTGTGTCAGTGTGCTTCTCTGGCTGTGAAACGAATCAAACATTTTGTCTTTTACCATACAAACCCGTGCTTAACAACTCTGAGGGAAAATGCTTTTATCAATTTTGTGGGAAAAGGTAAAAATGTCGGTTACTAGCATTTCCTCTTTTTCACACAATGTTTTCGACCTTTTGACACTATCTCGATGAAATTTCCAGGAAACTTTAATTTATCGCGATAGTTTAATAAATTTATCATGATAGCTGTATCGTTGTCTATCTACAGGGACATCGATAAATAAAGACAAAATAATGTCTCATGCTTTAATGTCTGCCAAACGTATATACGACGTTTTTCTTACAATCAAGGGAACTCACTCTTGTAAAACTACTATTCGTTCCAAGTACGATTCATTCAAGTATCATTACGTTACAATAGCTATCTCGTATCTCGAGGCAAAAATATGCCACCATAAAATCCCGTTCAAGCAAACTACTTGTGTTGAAATATGAGAAAAAGAAGGAAATACCTGAACTTGCTCCTGTTACGATGATAATTCTATCCTTTGATAAAGGCACGACCGGAAAAGAAGCTCCGGACCCCATTTTCCCACTATTACCCGTTTAACAATGCGCTGCATCTAAAACTGATAACGTTATTACCCAATTTACATTCGAAACATTGCGTTGTATGTATTGTAGAACTCCATAACAATCTAGAACAAGTCTTCCGAATGAAATAACCCGCGGAAATCTAGGACGCCAGTAAAAATGATTTTCATGAGCGCGGTAAAAAACAACCCGACACGTACTCGTACTTAACTGAATTAGAGCCCATGTGGATCAAGATCAGAATGCACAAAGCGTGCAGTCTGATCTCGATCTACACCGTCTCCTTTGCCTTGATATTCTTGATATAAGCATGTTCAAACCGCACTTATTTGTGTTGTATTTCGAGGCCAAAAATATCTGTTGGGTTTGTTGGACGCTTTCATGGTTAACGCGGTATGACCGATAAACCAGGGTTATTTATAGCGTAGACCTGATATACTAAAAATATCTCGGTAGTCAAACAAATATTCATATTAGATCACCTCACTAGGGTCCGTTATAACCTACTGTTCTTATGAATTTTCTTTGTTTTATTCTCCAAGATTTGCCAAATTTAAAACTAACACAACTTCTGATTGGCTAAACCAAATGGTTTAGCCAATCAGAAGGTGTGTTACTTTTAAATTTAGAAAAAAATCTGGACAATAAAACTAAGAACGTTCTTAAGAGTGGTTGGTAAATACGGACCATGAAACAGCAAAGTATCTATCTGTGTATGGCCTGCAACACGCGAAAAGGGGCATTCGGACATTTGCGTAAAGTGTCGTCCCGGATCAGCCTGCGCAGTCCGCGCAGGCTGATCCGAGATGACACTTTCCGATCGTGTGTGATTTTCTGTTTCACGGAAGTCTACTGTAGGACAAAATATAATATTGACGTAAAGTGCCGTCTCGGATTAGCCTGCGCGGACTGTGCAGGCTGATCCGAGACGACACTTTACGCAAATGTCCGAATGCCCCTTTTCGCATGTTGCAAGCCGTATAATACATAGATCTTCCCATACTTAAAAAAGGTACCGAAAGGTCGAACTTTTTGTAAAACGACTCCAATTTGTGCAGCCCTGGAGAAAAAGGCTTTTGAAAATAGCATACTCCGGGAAAATGAAAAAAAAAAAATGGTACTAACAAGCCCTTTCTCCTTTTTCCATGTGGGTCCTGCGTGGCTCTGTGGTAAAGTGTAGGACTCGCAACTTTGAGGGCTCGGGGATGGGCCTAACTGGAAGTACTGAATTTTTCCTGGGTGTGTACTTCGACAAGACACTTCTGAGCATTGGACTGGTACTGGTGAAACCCAGGATATACGTGAACATGATTAAATATATGTTATTAAAATATCGTTGACAAGGACGTAAAACACCAATCAATCAGGATGTCAGTTGGTCGGTCGGTCAGTCAGTCAGTTAGCCAAACAATAAATCAATCAATCCTTTTTCCACAATGTTTTCCACCCTTTCAAAGGAAAATTCCAGCATTTGAATTATCATAAAACGATTTCAATTAGCTTGAATCTCAAATTTTCTCGTTTTGTAAAGAGCAGCTTACGTAAACCCGTAGGCTGCCAAGTGCGACTCACTGGCTTTTTGCGGACAGTGTAGATCAAGATCAGACTGTACAGAACGTGCAGTCTGATCTTGGATCTACACTGTCCGAAAAGAAGATACTTTTCTCTAAAAGATAAGTTCGGGGTTATACTATCGGCTTGAAAGTTTAATTTAGCTTATTTACCAGGATAACGGTTACATAATGATGCAAGAGAACTGTATGCTACAAGCTGTTGATCACGTTGTATAATCTGTGTGTCCTATATATTGACATGAAGAGCAAGCCTCTTACACCATGTAACCCTTTCCCAAACAATTTCGCGTTTTAACGACCCCTTAAGGAGGAAGGTTTGTGAAACATTGTAGAAAAGGGAGAAAATGCTGGTTACCAGCATTATCTCTTTTTCCCGCAATGTTTCCTATCCCTTTAAGGATAATTCCCGTCTGTTGAACCTCATTTAAATTGTCGTCTGCGAATCCATTCAAATTTGGAAAGTCTAAAATTTTGTCGCTAGGTAAAGAGTTAACTTTGTACTAGACGCAAAAATTGTAGACGCGTTCATAATGAAAGCAGTTGCAGACGACAAAGTGAATATCACCCAAATTGTAAGATTTGTCGGTGAAAGAGAGGAAAACAGTGTGGGAAAAGGAGAAAAAGCTAGTTACCAGCATTTTTCTCCTTTTTCCATAATGTTTTCAGAAGCCTTTATCCATCATGTCGTTACGACTCGGGATTATGTGATAAACCTCTAGAGTGCAGAAATAGTCAATTGATTGATTGATTGATTGATTGATTGATGTTTAACGCCGTTTTCAACATTATTTCAGTTATATCGCACCTATCCATGCTCTCCTGCAGTTTCTTTTCCAAGTACTCCGCACAATATTTTTTCCAAGCCACTGGCTACTTTTCCACATAGCCATCGTCGAAATTATGGTCAGTGGTGAGAGATGAACGAATCCTGTTGCAATGACTATCATCAGTCCTCGGAAAGAAATTGGCCGTGCAGGGGACCGAATCAGCGACCCTCTGCTCTCAAGGCCTGTACGCTATCCACTGAGATTGGGGCTCGGCAATGAGGGCCATTCTTCAGTTATTTCCCTTGATTCCTCTCCAGTACTACATTGGTCCTGATAAGGTGTTTCCTTGGATTTTATCCTTGGTTTTCCTGCACTACACAGATACGTTCTTGAGATAATATCTCGACCAAATCTGGTAAGATTGTTTTACAAATCAATATTTACACATTTCTCTAATGATTGAGAACAGAATTTGCTTTAGAATTAAATGGGGACCTTCCATGTAATCATAAATCAAGTTATATTTATCGCAACATCCCCAAAGGAATCAAGGATAAAAGCAAAGAAATACAGATAAAAGGACCAATGTGTTATTTGGTTACCTTTAGTTTTTATCTAGCAAGGGAGATAATTTTAATTACAGGATTGGCCCTTATTATCGAATGAACCCTTTCAGATCGGGAGGAGAATGTCTACAAGACTGCTAACGTTATTTCAAGGATTTTTTAGCCGAAATGTGCAATAAGTTAGCGGACAGTGTAGATATAAGGCTTCACGGAACATTCAGTCTGATCTTGGGCTATGTGGACTCTGTCCCTAAAGCAACTATGACCTTATGGCCTGCTCTTTAACCTATACCACACAATCCCGAGCTTTAACGATACTGAGAAAAACAAAAGGCTTTTGAAAACATTGTTGGAAGGGGAGAAAATGCTGGTAATCATGTTTTCTTCCCCATCAAAGATAGTTTAGAAGTTTATAAACTGATCAACAATTTTTGGTCGTCTGTATTTCAATTTGGAGAGGCTTAAGATTTTGATGCGTGGTTAAGGGTTAACGTTTATCTTGCGTTAACACTTCATGCTTACCCAGGTAAAACGAGCAAATTATATTTTATTCTCATGGGACATGTCAACCTAACACTAACAACATCCTACGTTAACATTTATCCTACCAAAAATAACGTTATTAAAACTTTCAAGTCAATGTTAAAAACCCGATTGATGCTATTTCAAATTTATTTTGGGGGGAAAATACCTTCTCATCGGACAGTGTAGATCCAAGATCAGGTTCTGTGCAGTCTGATCTTGATCTACACTGCTTGCTAAATGTCAGTAAGTCGAGCTTAGCAGCCTAAGAGTTAACAGTAAACCCACATAGCGCTTGAACCATCTTCGGTTGCTTTTGAAGACAGTTTAGATGAAGATCAGACTGCAAAAAAACAAAGTCTGATCTTAGATTTACACTGTTCACTTCGTGATGCATTAGGTATAATACAAAGCAAGTCGTATCGTTTTAGATCTATTTTTTCAAAAAAAAAACTCGCCCAAATTATGAGACAGAATTATCCTATGACGTGCAGAAAAAAATTACATACAGCAAAGAAATTTTGACCCAGGTAAGCCTGTACGGCGTGCGCCGGCTGACATGGATCGATACTTTTCGGAGATACATTTAACCAAATTTTCACAGAGACTGATTTGGGTCTAGGGTTACCCGTGTGTCGATCGATAAATTCAAGCATTCTTCCATACGTCCGTCCATACATCGATTTCGTTTATTTGATTCATACGAGGTAAAATCATAAACGCCTTTTTATTTTTGACTTAACACATCAGTTAACGTATTATCATACAATATTGCGTTTTACAGACCCTGAGAAAGAAAGCTTTTGATAAGGAAAAAATGCTAGTATCCTGGCTGCTTTCCCAAAATAACATCTTCGAAACCATTTTTAGCGGTTAGATAGGATTGAATCCTGTCGCGATGACTTTCAATAATCCTCGGGAGGAAATCTACCCTATCTAGGAAATCAAAATGCCTACCCTCTCGTTTCAAGGCCTGTATTTTATCAACTGAGCACTAACCATGTACAGACGCACAGTCCCTGGTAAAGCTGAATAAGTAAAAATAAGGCAATATTAAGACCCATACTTTTGCTTCTTCAAAGGTATTTTTCCATAGCGGAATAAGTAGAGCCAAGATCAGACTGTACGTTCTGTGCAGTCTGAACTTGATCTACACTGTCCGCAAAAAAAGTCCTTGAGTGGCGATTAGCAGCCCAAGAGTTAATACTAGCGAACCCAAGGATGACCGTGATATGATTGAAATACAGTTGAAAGTAGGTTAAAGCCTATTCGTTCTGTCGGAATTCAAACCAGCAACACACACATTTTTGAGAACACAAGCGTCATTTGATACCAAAATCGAATTTCGGGCTTATTTACATATAATCAGATTTATAAAAGGAAACATGAGAAGGTTATTCATACTGTTTGTAGTAACGAGGCATATAGCGTCCTACTGTCACGCCGGCGGCGAAAGCAATTAGCTTTTTGCTGACGGTATAGATCAATGTCAGGATGTACAAAATGTGCCGTCTGATCTTGGATCTATACCCTCTACTTGTTTAGTTGAACCTCTAAGATGATAGACTTCCTGAGTCTCCGTTGATTGTATTTTTGACAGCCGTGCACAACGAACGAGTTTATATACATTTGATGCTGAAAGAGTTGATTCTCTACCCATAGATATGAGCCATGCTCTGGGTAAAAGAGGCTTAGTGCATTTGCAAAAGAGTATCCACCCAGGTCAGCCTGCGCAGTCCGTGCAGGCTGACCTGGGTCGAAACTTTTCGCTATTGGTCTATGTTCTGTATGTCAAATGACCAATATATCTCCTGAGTCAGACTGATGTTATACATAATGAACTTGATGGATCCATGATCATGTGATGACTTGCTTGGTACGATGTGTCACAATAATGCATTAAGCCCCCTTTTGCCAGAGCATGGCTCATATATATGATCGGTGCTCTGTGAAAAGGGGGCTTTATGCATCTGCGAGAAGTATCGACCCAGGTCAGCCTGCGCAGTCCGCGCAGGCTGACCTGGGCCGAAACTTTTCGCTCATGGTAAATTTTCTGTATATCTAAGGAGTATAACTCATGGTTGAGTCGTTTGTTACAAAAAGTGAATAATATGCATCCATAAGTATGTGATAGCTTGTTTGGTACCATGAATCCCAGAGATGCATTAAGCCCCTTTTTGCCAGAGCATGGCTCACACACACAAGCACGCACGCACGTACGCACACACATATATATATGTGTGTGGGTGTGTGTGTGTGGGGGTGTGCGTGTGAAAGTCAACCTACTAAGCAAATTAATACCTTTTTGGTTGAAGGGAGAGTACTCATGACAAAGTTAGGATTATTTGTGTATTGGTGGTCTCCCTTTGATCATTAAGAGGAGTCAGGAGTAACGTCCCTTGATAGTAGGATGCATGACGGGTAGAGACAGGAACCATGTAAATATATCGAACATTTAAAATTAAGTTTTTAATATTCATGCACAATCAAATGGAGTATCGTGCAATCATGGGACGAGCAAGCCTAGGGATGAACTGGTTTTGGAACGAAAAAGCCCAGGGCCAAGCGATGAGTAGACAAATTTTGTGTATATCATTGCGCCGATAGAAGGCTATGAGCGGGTGAAGCTTTTTTCAATCAAAAAGAAGTATTTCCACGATTGATGGCCTCACCCAGTGTATTTTAATATGCCATTTCAAATTACATATCTGAGTGCTATCGAAAAAGTCTTTTGTCTGAGAAAAATTGAGTTTAATTGGGTTTATTTCCTTCGGCTTCGCACAAAATATGATACATGGTCTTCAAAATTCAATATTGAACTCACAGTGGCATTGTCTTCGACAAATACCACAAAAAACCTTTGATTGCTGCTAGATGGCTATGGTGTTGACTATGCCTATGGAGATGACTATGGAATGGTTCAGATCTGTCTCAGTCAGCAGTTTCTTTTGTATGCTTTCATTGCGTAGTCCACAAACTAGCCTATCCTTCAATGAATCGTTTAGATCGGCGAAACCACAGTGCTCGCAAAGTTTTCTGATAGCAGCATTAAATTCCCGGATCGACTCCCCTTCCTTCTGGTCCCTCTTGTGAAATCGGAATCTTTCTGCAATTGGGATTGGCGTGGGGTTAAAATGATTTTTCAAAACTGTGGTTAACTCGTCGTATGTTTTCCTACCTGGAATGTCTGGTGATGTGAGATCTCTGAACAAACCGTACGTTCGACTTCCAACCACACTCAGCAAAACCGGTACCTTTTTCTCGTTGCGAACCTCATTCGCCAAGAAATACTGTTCCAACCGTTCCTGGTAGGAACTCCACAGTTCAATAGCTTCATCATAAGCATCAATTCGTCCGATCCGGCTCATTCTCGTCGCCAAAATATGCTGAGTATTTGCTCAACACACAAAAACGTTACATTTACGTTCACCATTTTATTCGTTACATGAAGAGACTACACATATTTTATAATAGTAATCGAACAGAATAGGATCGTGTTCCGATTGGTTAGACTACATCGTCCAAGTATATAACAGTAATAATTTCCTAATTACTTCGTATCTCCGCTCTCTTAATCGCGGTCTGCTATAGATCTTTGGCAGCTATCTGTTTATCGCTTCCGTTATTATTACCGCTTGGGAAAATTGGAGGGCCTCCCCATGATCATGCATTGTGCAGATAATCTAATTATAGATTTGTTTATCGCGTGAGGCCACGATGTTGAAAAAGATGAATTCGCGCATTTTTAGACCAATACAAATACAACGGGGGTGATTTCATATACGAGTAACTTACCCGAAACGGTCTGTGCAATCAAAAATACATCGTGATCTTCAACAACCCTTGTTATTGTTAAACTATCCTCCAAAGTCATTTTGAATAACGCATTTGAAATTTTGTCGTCAACATTTTCAAAGATGGCCCACAAACAGGAAGTGATCAAATCGAGGTTACTGGAATTTCGGTATAGATCTTAATTTAGTCTTCTACATTCGAAAACCGATTGCAGCGACATCTACTTTACCCCACTGTTGCATGGAATGAAGTAGATGTCGCTGCGATCTGTTTTCGAATGTCCCCAGGCCGTCATTTTTGACAATGTTACGTCAGAATGATAGAAAGAGAAAAATGAATGGACTGGGACCCAGGCTACGGAATTGCAATGAATCAGTTACTGGTAAAGCGGATTTGCATGTGTATCTTGGTAGTTCTTTGATAATGCTATCGAGATAAGATATTGGTTCCTTTTGTTGTCCTTTTTACTACAACTTTTTACCAAACGAGAAAATTTTCAACTCGACACAAAGTGAAAGCATTTGCAGACGACAAAATAAAAGCAGCTCAAAAGGTGATTCCTGTCTTTGATTGGCTGGAAAGCATTGTCGGGACAGGAGAAAATACTGGTTACCAGTCTCCTACGGGTCGGCATTGTGTGATAAAGGGTTAGGACACAGGCCCATGGATGCTCATCTTCAGGATGAAAATTGTAAGGTAATCTGTGCAATAGTTGAAATAGAGTATGAAAATATTCGACATTTGCAATGGCCAGGGATGAACCAAGACCTATCACCTATCTAGCAACTATGGTAAATCATTGGAAAACGTGTAGAAAGGCTACAAAACGGCAAATTTCCGCTAATTTCACTCAAAAAAGCTGCCAACCCATTTTTGTAAACGTAACGTATGTCCAACAGAAAAGTTACTTTAACCGCATGGTGAACTGTCAGTTGGCTGCTAATTATATTTTTATGTACTTAAAGGGCAAATCAACAAGTTCCAGATATGGTTAATTTTCAAATCTACACTTATCAAATGGTAACCTGGTAATGTTGTAATTAGAAAAAAAAATTAGTAAAAGTACTTTTTATCAATTTATATTTCTGCTTATCAATTTTATTGCATCGCTTATCTCCCTTACTTGTTGCGGCCCTTGATTTGTGACGTCATAGGAGAGCTTGTTTCAATATGGACGTTGTTTACGATAGTGAACTGAGCGATATTGAAGACGAAGAAATAGACGATTCTGGGCCGGTAAGGCCGTACATGTACGAGCCAAATTTTAAAGAAACTTATTAAGTTTCTGAGGATGAGGATGAAAGTAACTTTTCGCCCACTGATGACGAAAATGACGATGTTGTGCCATACGTTTCAACGTGTTGAGTATCGCGCGCCACTGAAATACGTCCATTACGGGGCGAACATCGCTTATAGAAATATTATTCTATACATGATATAATTAAGTGTATGGCATAAACTTTGTTTCACGTGAAGCATTTTCAGTAGATTAACGGGCGGAATTAAACAAAAAAAAAAAGGACGGTTTCAAGACAGTTCCACGACAAGACAGTTCCCCGACACTTTTGAAGACATTTCCCCGACACTTTAGTTTCATGTCAAATAACCTTTTTCTTGACTTATACGACTGACAATCGTGAGATGTTAGTTCTAACTATTTGTTGATAGGTCCATGTTGGTATTTGTACCTTGTAAAGAATTCTGTAAACATTGACGGGTACAAGTTTATTCTCTCATGGGTGAAGGGTTACACAATAAATCACGATTTTCATAAGAATAAGAATATTTTGAAATGCTGTTAACCGGCATGAAATTTGTTAAAAGAATATCTTCCGAGATTATTTAGAGTTAATTCTCAAAATTATTTAGAAAATTATTTTAGTTGTATTTCTTACCATACAGAAGTACATGTACATCATAGAGAGGGAGAGGGGATCTACCTGTGTGAAATACTTTTTCGCTGTTTACCTTGTACACATGATCCATTTAATGCAAAAATTTATCATACATGTATAGCTATTGTATGTTCCATATAGACCTTCTCTGTTAAAGTCTGAAACTCTGAATTGTGTGCCGTGGGAATGGATAGTGTAAATTTGTTCAGTTCTTGTTTGTCTTCTGCAAATTGTTTCAATTTGGGTAAGTCTCAAATTGGTCTACAGACGACTTCAGATTCATTGTAAAAACATAGAAAGAGCTTATAACTATCAATTGGTCCTTTATCCACAATATTTTCTATATTTAACTCTTTACCAAACTACAAAATTTTAAACAGGTGCATACTGAAATCACTTGCAGACGACAAAATAAAGTTAAATATTTCAAAAATTGAAATTTGTTTCCAGCAGAGTAGAAAACATTGTGGTAAAAGGAGAAAATGCTGGCTACCAGCATTTTCTCCTTTTCCTACAATGTTTTTAAAAGACTTCTATCTCAGGGTCGTAAAAACCAGGGATTGATTGGTAAAGGGTTAAATACAAATCCCACACATTGGGCACGAGTTTTGGTTTAGTTCCCAGGAAGCAGCATCCGAAGAGATTAGTACCAGTTATTGACTCAACCGAATTGAAAGCATTTGGAGTCAACAAATTAAATTTTACTCACATGTTTGGACTTGACTTTGATGGGGTAGAAAACGTTGTAGAAAAAGGAGAAAATACTGGTTACCAGCATTTTCTCCTTTTTCTACAATGTTTTCAAAAGTTTTTTCTTTCTTCACAAGGGTCGTTAAAACAAAGGATTGTTTGGTAAAGGGTTAACCTAAGTTAAACTAAATTCCAATAAACAACCACATTTTATCGGTCATATTTAAATGCTGTGGATTTGAAATATTCTAATTTTTTATCATTTGGGTTAGGGTTAGGCTAAACCCTTACACAGATGGCAAAACTTTAGACTTGTCCACTCCACACCGAAAGTATTTGCAGACCACAGATCAAATGTGGCCTTGACAATAGGTTTGAGGGTAGAAAATATTGTAGGAAAAGAAGATAATTCTGGGTATCAGGACTTATTCTTTTTTTTACCCTGTCCTCAAAAGCCTTCTCCATTAGGGTGGTTGAAGGTCAGAATTTTGAGGTAAAAGGTAAAAGAATTGGTGTGTGAGCCTGGTCAGAAACATTCTGTTTCCTAATTAAAAAAAAAATGTAGATCTATTATTTTTAATTTCCAAAATTTTTGTCTGATTATCAGAGAAAATGACTTGTGTCAAATGTGCAATATCAAAATTTTCATACTGACATGTTCAAAAGATTTTTCTCAGTAGCCTGTCTAGAAGACATAATATGGATAGGAACAAGGAAATATCCACAAATCAAAATTGTATAGATATAATTCAAAATTTGTTCAGAATGCGTGTAAGTTGTCAAATCATTTTTAAGAGTGAAATATCAAAGAGAAGTAGTGTATGGGATAAAAAGCTTTAACATGGGCTTACTGTCACAAACAAACATTACAGTGTAAAGGGGTGAGATATGCAAATGTTATGTAACCATTTCCTGTATTGTTTCAACTGGTCGGTGATGGATTTACATTTATGATCATGATTAGGGGTAGCCAGATACTGACTTCACCCTTTACCATACAAACCCTAGATCTAGTTTCCAATACCCAAAGAAAGAGTGTTTGAAAAACAGTGTGGGAAGAAAATGATGTTTGCTGTTCAAAGAATGATTATTATCCCTTGAAAGTTAACAGCACTTGAAATATGTCGACTTTGTTATTTGCAAAATTTATGATATGAATTTGGATGAATCTATAATTTTGTTAAATTTTGAAATCATTTGGAAAAAGGGACAAAACAGCAGCAATTTCTCCTTTGTCCAGAATGAAGCGATAATGTAGAAAAGGGTAAAATAGTACGAAAAACAATTCATATATTCTTATTTCAAGAAAAAAAGAAATTACCTACTTCATGTTGGATTTTCTTTTTGGAAATTGCCGTTGCAGAATGTCTGTCTTTTGGAGTTTCAGTTTAAGGCCTATCTCCCTTCGACTCGGAGTTTTGGCGTCAGGTTTTAACCGCAGCCTAAAATTCCTATAACCAACTTCTTTTGTGAGTTTTGGACGTATTAAGGACTGACTGTCCTCGAAGTATTTCAGACACAATTTCGAATGAACCGATTGCACAAAATCCGTCGCTACTGTCCGGCCCCGGTTTAAACGTTGAATCCATAGTTTCCTCCTTTTTAATTCCTTCGGAAATTTGAACATACTAATTCTATGAGTTCCCGAATCGACGTTGCAGCCATAGGCTGCACAATTTACCATTTTTTCGACTCAATTCTCAGTTAATACTCAGATATCTGCGTATAATCATCCGCGTTCCTACTGTATGTCTACTAACGGTATACACAGACTGCATCGACAATGACGTCACACGAGCACGGGAGATAAGCGAATCAGGGGAAGTAAGCCATGTACCATTTTTAGGGCCGTATATCAGCGTGACAATTCGGCCGTGGTTTATGGCATGTTACAGGTTGGTATTTATGAAAAATGACGCACACATGTTTTACTGACATCATTTGCAGCTGATTAAAGGAAAAAAACAGTCTGGTCAAAATATTTTAGGATTTGCCCTTTAAAGAGTATGTGCGAATTATAAACCGACAACCAGTTTCACACTTCAGCAACTAATTCATTAATCCTCCGCCGTGAAGCGGGGAGAAGGGGAATTATAGGAATGGCCTTTGTCCGTCGGTCCGTCTGTCCGTAACAATGTCCTGTCCGCTCGATATCTCCTGAACCCTTTGAAAGTTTTTTATCAAAATTTGGTCAAATGTTCATCTCGGTAAGACGGTGTGCTGTGCATAAGATCCATAACTCTGTCTTCATTTTTGGAGTAATAGTAGTAAAGGAAGGGAGACCGCGGACACACCCCGGCCCTGGGTGTGTCCGCGGTCTCCCTTCCCTGAGTGCCCTACATCACCGTCCCTGACAAAAAATGTGTCCCTAGTTGCTATCCCCAAAAGATTTTTTTTTATTTTGTCCCTAGGCTCCCTTCCCTGAGAGGGATTTAGCATTCAAAATGGCGGCCGTTTGGACAGCAACCGCGGACAAAAATGCCCCAGGCTCTCTTCCCTGAGCGGAATTTTTTGCAAAAAAGGGAAAAGGGGGGGGGAGTTTTTCCCAGGCTCTCTACCCTGAGAGGGATTTAGCATTCAAAGTGCAGGCCTTATGACTGACAGGCTGGGTAAAAAATGGTCAGATCACTGAGTTGGACTTAGTTTTTTCACCCTATGGATGATTTCTTTCTTTCTAATTGCCTGACCATTGAGTTGGACTTAGTCTTTTTTCTGCATCTCTATGAATGATTTCTCTTTTCTAAAAGGAAATTTATCTTATATCATTGAGTTGGACTTAGTTTTTTCTTCACCCTATGAATGATTTTCTCTCTTTCTAAATGCCTGGACATTGAGTTGGACTTAGTTTTTTACCCTATGAATGATTTTCTCTCTTTCTAAAAGCCTGACCATTGAGTTGGACTTAGACTTTTTTCTTTCTAAATGCTTGATCACTGAGTTGGACTTAGACTTTTTTCTTCACCTATGAATGAATTTTCTTTTCTAAATGTCAGAACATTGAGTTGAACTTAGTCTTTTTTCTGCATCTATGAATGATTCTTACTCTTTGGAGTGTAACTCTTTGGATTGTGAGTCTTTGGAACGCGTCTCTTCTAAAAGAAAGATAGAACTTTCGTGGTAGATGGTTAGTCCTGAAAAGGACTGTTGGGTTAGCTCTGAAAAGAGCTGTGACAATTTGAAGAAATGACAACTTGAAGATAGAACTTTCGTCTGACAGCTTGAAGATAGAACTTTCGTCTGACATCTTGAAGATAGAACTTTCGTGGTAGATGGTTAGTCCTGAAAAGGACTGTTGGGTTAGCTCTGAAAAGAGCTGTGACGATTTGAAGAAATGACAACTTGAAGATAGAACTTTCGTCTAACAGCTTGAAGGTAGAACTTTCGTCTGACAATTTGAAGAAATGACAATTTGAAGAAAAGATAGAACTTACGTCTGACAATTTGAAGAAAGGTAGATCTTCCGTGGTAGATGGTTAGCCCTGAAAAGGGCTGTTGGGGTGTCCCTAAAAGGGACCTGGTTTTGGAGGTTGTGTTTTTAAGCACAACCTCCAACCTTCCTGCAGGCTGGGCAGCTACTCGCTGCCCGCCTCTTTAACCTTTTCAGCTCCTGAGCGTCTAGGTTGATCTTCAGCGAGAACGCTGCCTCGTTGTCATCATCCCAGCACTCGGTCTGGGGCACGACGAACTCCTTCTTTTTTCCGTCCATCTTCTTTTCTTTTGATGATAGTTGGGCAAGCTCCCAGAAATCCATATCTCGAAGGGCGCATTCCATTTTTGTTGTAAGTCGGAGAGATGAATGATGTGCGGGAAAATAACGCTGGGTTTTATAGCTTTTCAGACGGATTGAACTAGTTGACCCATGACGTCATTTTCTCCTATGTTTTTTCCCGCGTCGGCGTTTCATGCTGTTTTGGCTCCAAAAATTAATGTTAGCCAATCAGAATCAGCGTTTTATTTCTAATACTAAATGTTTTATTGTTGACCAACCCGTGGGTTTGTTACATTTTCTTGTTCGGGGGATTTTATTGTTGACCAATCCATGGGTTTGTTACATTTTCTTGTTCGGGTTAGAAAAACTAGAGTTTAACTAACCTATGACTTTTTTATTGTGAATCTTTGCAGTGTAACTCTTCTAAAAGAAAGAAGTTTGACAATTTGAAGAAATGACAATTTGAAGAAAGATAGAACTTTCGTGGTAGATGGGTAGCCCTGAAAAGGGCTGTTTTGTTTTTTTGGAGGCTGTGTTTTTTCCAGTTCTAATGGCAACACCCGAAATTCGCTTGGCAAATGGGACATGCTGTAATCTTCCTCCCAAATTCGATATCAACCAAGATGATATCCGGTGTTGTCTTTAATAATAGCTGAACTAACCTTTCACCGAGATCTTTGTATGGTTGTGTTATACAGTACAGTTGGTTTTGTTCCTCCACTCCTACGAGATGAGTGGTTAGTTGCAATAACTGCTGTCCGGCATTTAGATACTCTTGGAGAGTCTCACGTAGTTAATGATTTAGCTCTTCCATATTGATATTGCTCCCGAATATTAACACTGCTTTCGAAGTAATCGTCAGCTGAGAATCAAGAAATGGTGAATGTATGAAAATAACGCAGGGGTTTATACGTTTAAGGAGGATTGAAATTTTTTAAAGAGCTCGGCCAGGGTAGAAAACACATACATTTTTTCCATGCTACGTTTCATGCTAATATAGCAAAAAAGTTATGAGACGCTGTATGGAAAAAATGTAGACAGAACAAGTCTTTTGGGGGAAAAAACAGAATGAAGAACTCTATTGTTTTTGAACTTTTATTTACTGAACTTTTATTTACTGAACAGAACTAAACATTGAAACATTTTTTTGCAATGCATCATAAAAAAAATTTCTTGACAATGAAAAAAATTTCTTGACAATGAAAAAAATCACAATGAAACATTTTTTTGCAATGCATCATAAAAAAATTTCTTGACAATGAAAAAATTTCTTGACAATGAAAAAAATCACAAGCAAACATTTTTTTTGCAATGCATCATAAAAAATTTCTTGACAATGAAAAAACATTTTCTTAACAATGAAAAAATCGCACTGAAATATTTTTTCACAATGAATTATTCACAACGAATTAATCGCAATGAATTAATCACAATGAATTATTTTTTTCGCAACGAATTATTTACAATGAATTAATCGCAAAAACAGTATATAACAAATTTTATGCAATGTAAATTCGCAAACACCACGAGTTTCATATTTGTTTTCATATTCCTACCGTTTTGTTGTTTTTTCTTGGTTGTTTTCGTTCTGTCTTTGGTTTTTTCGGGATCTTGAAATCAACGTGATTGTCAATGTTTTTCCCGTATTTGCCCTGCCCTGTCAATATTGGTATAGTTGGTTTTTGATCAACTCGCTGCTTCTTGTGGAGAGGGTTACCATCTTCCTCAGATTTCCGCTTTGTTGTTTTTCTTGGTTGTTTTTCCTTTGGTTGATTTTTCTTTGGTTGATTTTTCTTCACAACACTTACGATAGAGTCCACTAAGTTGTGAAGATTGGATTTATCAAACTCGAACTCCACAGGAATCTTCACAGGAGTTGTTGAAATGCGCTGATCCTGTTGATGTAGTACCTCGATATTTCTACTGAGCTGATCAGTACTTGCGGTTAAAGTTTTAATTTCCTCCAAATGTCTGTTTAAAGTCTCCAGCTGATCTATGATTCGGATCATCATGCTATCTTGTTTCAAATTTAGCTGCTTTACCTCTTCATAAATGTTATCAAACACTGTCGCTGGAATGATGGTTGCCGAATTTAACTCCGGCGGTGGATTGATAATTGTCGAATTCATAACTGATGAAAGAACGTCTCCATTGTTTTCCACTGATGGAAAATCGTCCAAGCTGATTTCATCTAAGTTGTGCTTCATATTGTAACTGACTCTGAATATTGATACTGCTTTCGAAGTGATCGTTAGCTGAGAATCAAAGAAATGGTGAATGTGTGAAAATAACACCGAGCTTTATACGTTTACAGAGGATTGAAATTTTTAAAGAGGGCGGACCTGGCGGAAAACACCGGTATTGTACTGTGTGACACTGAATTAGGAGTGGTAAAAAACACCGATATAACCATCGATTTGATTGCACAATGTTAATGAAACGCCGACGCGGGAAAAACATAGGAGAAAATGACGTCATGAGTCATCTAGTTCAATCCTCCTGTAAAGCTATAAAGCCCAGCGATAATTTACATGAAATCATATTTGTTCCAGAATGGATCGAATTCTTGTATGCCCTCACTGTGCAAACAGATGTCTGATAGAGTGTGGAAAATGTTTTTCCATACTCGAGTATCTTGGTCAGAAGCATAACTGTCCAGATACAGATGAAGGCTTTTATGATGATGATGAAGGTTCGACGATTTGCTGCGAACATTGTGGATGTGAAATCATCCCAGTGGATTGGACGGAAGAATCGTAGAGCTGGATGTCAATGTGAGATCCTTCAAAAAAGCCCTTTTCAGGGCTAACCATTTAGCACGAAAGATCTTTCTTCTCAAATTGTCAAAAGTAAAAAAGACTTACAGTCATAACTAGAAAAAAGTCAAAAGTAAGAAGTAATTATTTTTATATTTTTTATTTCAAAAAGAACTTATGTACAATGAAAAAATCAAATCATGAACTGTAAAGACAAAAAATAAATGAACTGTAAAAGACAAAAAATGAATGAAAAAAAATCAAGCCAGTCTTTTTTGTTTATAATCAATATTGTATTGAAATCTTTTTTTTCACTCAGTATGTTTTTTCTTTGAGATGTCAGATTCACATTTGGTTTTACGTTTTCTTTTCCTATCGTTGTTTTTTAATTCCACATCTGGACAGATTTTGTCCTCATGTTTTGTTGATTTGTAAAAGAAATAGTTCTTTGTTACTCGTTTTTTCTTCTTTTCGATGTTTTGCTGTTTTTCCTTTCCGTACGAACAACCCGGTTCTGCAGAAAATTCGTTGTTTTTTAGATCCAAAGTTTGTTGTTTTCTTAGATTATCGTTTGTAGATATTTTTTTCTCTGTCTGTTCTGTTTTTTTGCAGATTTCTGAATCGCTGTTAGCCGCTGTGTCGCTCTGCATGTCTACGGTCTGAGTTTCAACCGATGAGGATGTAGCTTGTGGTGAACTTTTTTTCCATGTATTTTCACTGCAGAATGAATTTAGTGTGCCGACGAATTTTATATCTTTGAGACCATCAACGTTGTAAAACGATGGTAAAATCTCAATGTCGTGACTGTGTGGATTCGCGTAGACAAAAACAATTGTTCCTAGCTGATTTTCTTTTTCTGCACATTCTTTGGCCCAATGTCCTGCTTCGTTGCATGTGAAACAAATATTTGTTCTCACACCATTCGCACCATATCGTTTGTCAATCATCGCTTGATCCAAAACTCTGTAGCTGGTAGTACGGTAAACATCTTTTTCTTCTAAATGTTGCTGGGAAAAAAATGATCCCACATAGTTTCCGATATGTTTAACATTATACTTTGATGGTATATTGCTGATCTCATAATCGTGGGTGTATGGATTAACATACAGATACACCCTCTTTCTAAGTGGTGATGTATTTTGCAGCTTTAACTCACTCATATTTTTTATCAGCTGTACTGACTGAGATCGAGTAGGAGAATGAATAGATTTTCACAACTAACGGCTTATTTATACACTGTTACAACGGAGAGGCTATATAAATTGCTAGTTTTTTCTCACTTCTGCATTATTGTCTTTTCACTCAGAGCTAAAACGATGGGTAAAAGAAAAAGAATAATAACCTATTCAGACAGCGAAAGTGACGATGAGGTGTTTCCACCAACAAAAAAGAAAAAAACTAGACCTTTGAAAGAAGAAAGTGACGATGAGGTGTTTCCACCAATAAAAAAGAAAAAAACTAAACCGTTGAAAGAAGAAAGTGACGATGAGGTGTTTCCACCAACAAAAAAGAAAAAAACTAAACCGTTGAAAGAAGAAAATGATAGCGACGATGAAAGTACCAACTCTAACTTAGACATGAAAAGTCTATATGATTTAACAGAAAAGGGTAATAAGAAGTCAAGAAAATTTAAAACAGAATCACATGTGCTGATGCTGAGTTTTAAGAAATTTGAAGAATTAACACCTCAGAGACTCCTTGGATTATTTGACGATGTTACCCGTGAAATCATTCGAAAGTTAAATGCTAGCCCTACGGACATGATTAGAATTACCATCAATCATCCTTCGTTGGAAATAGGAATCCATATTCCTTTTTTAGCTGCAGACCAGTTACAAGGTGAAACTATGCTGAATGAAATTGAACGAGTTTTACAATCGAATACAGATTTCGTCTTGAACGATGGATTCATGACATTTGACATCACACATACAATACCACCAAGTGGTAGCGGAAAACCAAAATATAGATCGTCAGAATTAGATTCAAAGTTTTTTGCCCAGAAGAAGCAATCTATTATTCAAATTGGCAATCATGACCAACTATGTTTTGCAAGAGCCGTTGTTGTGGGAATTTGCTACAGTGAACGTGAAAACACCGAAGTATGGAATAGAAAATGGGATCGTATTTGTCGTTCAAACCGCCCTCTTCAAAAGACTGAAGCTGAGAAATTGTTACATGAAGCTGGAGTTTCATCAACACAACCTATAGGAATTGACGAATACAAAAAAATTCAAGCATTCTTGTATGAAAAAGGCTATGTCATTAAAGTTCATCAACAGCATTCAAAAGTGGAAAAAATATTTAAACATCCAGAAGTGAAAAGCAATAGTAAGATCATACATTTGTACTTTCATCAAAACCATTATGACTACATTAAATCTATCAAAGGTTTTCTTAGTTGTGCATATTATTGTGAGTTCTGTGATGTGGGTTACCCTCAGCGGGAAAGTCATGCTTGTTCAAATATCTGTAAAGGTTGTTATCGCAAAGGAAAATGTCCATCAGAATCAAAAGAATATGTTTGCAGTGATTGCAGTAGACGATTTTTTAGTGCTGAATGCTTTGAAAATCACAGAAATGTTCAAGGTAAAGAAAAGAAATCCATTTGTGAATTAGTGAAACTCTGTTCGAAATGCGGTGCACAATATCATATCAGAAAGAAAAATCATGTTTGCAATGGAAAGAAAAGATGCCATATCTGTAAGAGAATTGTTAACTTTTCTCATCAATGCTATATTCAACCTTACCAAAGTAAGTTGAACCATGACAGCGATGACGAGACGAGTTCTTCTGTAGTCAAAAAACCACAGTTTATTTTCTTTGATTTTGAATGCAAACAAGACACAGGTGTACACATCCCAAATTATTGTATCGCACACAGAGCGTGTGATGAATGTATCGATAAATCACTTGATTTTCATTGTTCTACATGCAGTGAATTTGAAGAGGGTAGGGAAGTTATTTTTCAAGGTGAAAAAACTTTGAGTCAATTTTGCAACTGGCTCTTTTCAAAACATCATAAAGGGGTTACGGCTATTGCCCATAATTTCAAAGGCTATGACGGGCAGTTCATTCTTGACTATATTGTCAAAGTTGGGTTAAAACTTCCAAAATTGATCATGAATGGAAACAATATTATGAAGTTAGAACTGAACGGTGTACGTCTGATCGATTCTTTCAATTTCATGAGTTTTGGTTTGGCAAAATTTCCAGCCACCTTTGGCCTTCAAGAAATGAAAAAAGGTTACTTTCCTCACTGGGCGAATACAGATGAATTTTGGAGTTACATCGGACCCTACTTGGATATGTCTTATTACAAGCCCAACTCAATGTCTGAAGAGGCTAGGTCAAAATTTATAGTTTGGTATAATGACAAAGTTCGAAATGGTGAGGAATTCAATTTTCAGAAGGAGATGGAAATGTACTGTAGGTCAGACGTTGATATCCTCAGACGAGGGTGTGCTGAATTCAGAAAGCTGTTTATCGAACAGGGTGGTATTTGTCCATTTTTAGAGGCGATTACCATCGCAGATGCCTGTAACAAGGTGTGGCGAAGCAAATATTTACCAGAAAATCAAATAGCTATCATTTCAAGTAAAGACTCATCCAGACGTCGCTTTTCTATGAAAGCGATACGATGGGTTCAAAGCATTGCTCAGGAAAAAGGTATTAATATTCAGCATGCAAAAAATGGTGGTGAAGCTCAAATCGGGAAATATAGTGTAGATGGTTTTCACCATCAATCAAACACTGTTTATGAATTTCTTGGGGATTTGTATCATGGTTGTCCTGTATGCTATACAGATCGAAAACAGATCAATCCTATTAATGGAAAACCCATGTCTGAATTGTACAAACGTACTTTTGAACGTATAGCAGATATCGAAGACATGGGATATAATGTAGTGTACATTTGGGAACACGAATTTGATGCTAAGATGAAGGATAAAGAGTACAAAAAACACATTGAAAAGTTATATCCACATTGGGACCCTATCGATCCGAGGGATGGTTTGTCCGGGGGAAGATGTAATGCAATAAAAATTGGATATGATGTTGATGAAAAAACCAAAAAGGAAATCAAGTACATCGATATCTGTTCTCTATACCCTTATGTTTGTAAACACAAATCCTACCCTGTAGGTCATCCAGAAATTTTGTCTACTGAGAATATTGATATGAACAATATTCGCCAATATGAGGGATTAATCAAATGCAAAGTTTTGCCTCCAACTGATTTGTTTCACCCCGTTCTTCCAGTTCACTGTAACAACAAAATGATGTTTCCCCTCTGTATGAAATGTGCAGAAGAAAGCTCAAACATTTGTAGACATGGTAAAGAAGAGAGGGCTTTGGTCGGAACTTGGGTTACTTTTGAATTATTCAAGGCTCTTGACTGCGGTTATCGATTATTGCAAGTGTATGAAATTTGGCATTTCAATTCTGTGTCAGATCAGTTCTTTAAACATTATGTGGACAATTTCTTGAAAATTAAGCAAGAAGCCAGTGGTTATCCAGATAGCTGTCAATCAGACTCAGAAAAACATCAGTTCGTTTGTGAATATGAGAAGGCAGAAGGTGTTCGTCTTGATCCAAGTTGTATTCAAAGAAATCCTGGGAGAAGATCATTTGCTAAGATTATGTTGAACTGCCTTTGGGGAAAATTAGCTCAGCGTGAAAAAATGATCCAGACGGAATACATCAGTGATCCGTCTAAATATTTTGAATTAGTCACCAATCCCAATTTCATTGTAAAGCATGTAGAAATCTTTGATGAGAACTGTTCATTCATCTTGGTTAACTAAGAATCAAAGTTGGAACATATTGACACCCATGCTACAGCCAATGTGATAGTAGGTTCTTACGTAACAGCTTATGCAAGGTTGGAATTGTACAGTGTTCTTGAAAAGTTAAAAGATAGAGTTCTGTATTTCGATACAGATAGTTGTATGTACATTCACGACCCCGAATTATGGAATCCCCCTATTATTAACAGCCGGTTAGGAAAATGGACTGATGAAGAGCCTGCTTGTAAAATTACTCAATTCAGAGGACTTGGACCTAAGAATTATGCTTACAAAATGAAAACAAAAGATGGAAAAGAGATAAGCAAATGTAAAGTAAAGGGGGTTACTCTGGATTACAATACAAAACAGGTGGTAAATTTCGATACATATTCGAAATGTGCTTTGGATCGTACAGTAGAAATCAAAATTCAGTATGATTGTAAAATTAAAAGACACAGAGATAGAACGGTTACCAGTGAACCACAAACAAAAACGTTTCGTTCTGTATACACCAAGAGAGTCATTGTAAATGGTACTGATACTGTACCCTATGGTTATAAAAGCTTGAGAAAATAATTTCATATCACATTGTTGTGTACCAATCACTCAAAGTAAGTCGGGGAAAAAATATTAGCAACTGTTCAAAAAATAACAATCATGTTACCGCTACCAATAGAACTACGTGAAAAAATTTATGGAGAATTTGTTCGACAGCATACGCTTGATGAACAAACACAGCTTAACATTAAATTTTTCTGTGTGAAAATGTGGATCAAAAAAATGTTTAAATGGGTTGCAAAAGGAGAAAAGTCCTACAAAGTGTATGCTATATTCAACTTTATTGCGATGATGGTGGACGATTCGGGGCTGGATCTCGTTCTCAAGACTTATTTAGCAGATAGCTGTATGAAAGACAATGTTATTAGTAAACTGTTTCGATCCACAAGCCGATGGACATTTTTTATCATAGGAACAACAGAAGAAAGTTTTCTTAACGTTGTGAAAATGAAATCAGTTTTATTTAACTTTTACTTACGCTACAAAAAAGGATCTGTTCATGATTCCTACGGAGAAACAATGGAAAGCATGTCAGGGTATATTCTATTTGATAGAGATGTTACAGAAGAAGTAGTAAATTCAGCTCTTTCAACAAAAGACGCTTATAGACATGTTGCTCCATTCATAGGACTACGAGATTTCGACGATATGGACAGTGAGTATACAATGTTTTTTGGGTATGACCAATTGCATAAAGACATTACGGAATATGAAAACAAATGTGTAACTCGTGGTGTTTGCGAATTTGCATTATAAAAAATTTGTTATATACTGTTTTTTTGCAAATAATTCATTGTAAATAATTCGTTGCGAAAAAAATAATTCATTGTGATTAATTCATTGCGATTAATTCGTTGTGAATAATTCATTGTGAAAAAATATTTCAGTGCGATTTTTTCATTGTTAAGAAAATGTTTTTTCATTGTCAAGAAATTTTTTATGATGCATTGCAAAAAAAATGTTTGCTTGTGATTTTTTTCATTGTCAAGAAATTTTTTCATTGTCAAGAAATTTTTTTATGATGCATTGCAAAAAAATGTTTCATTGTGATTTTTTTCATTGTCAAGAAAATTTTTTCATTGTCAAGAAATTTTTTTTATGATGCATTGCAAAAAATGTTTCAATGTTTAGTTCTGTTCAGTAAATAAAAGTTCAGTAAATAAAAGTTCAAAAACAATAGAGTTCTTCATTCTGTTTTTTCCCCCAAAAGACTTGTTCTGTCTACATTTTTTCCATACAGCGTCTCATAACTTTTTTGCTATATTAGCGTGAAACGTAGCATGGAAAAAATGTATGTGCTTTCTACCAGGTCCGAGCTCTTTAAAAAATTTCAATCCTCCTTAAACGCATAAAACCCGCGTTATTTTTCATACATTCACCATTTCTTTGATTCTCAGCTAACGATCACTTCGAAAGCAGTGTCAATATTCGGAAACATTATCAATATGGAGGAGGTAAATCATCAACTACGTGAGGCTCTCCAAGAGTATCTAAATGCAGGACAACAGTTATTGCAACTAACCACTCGTCTCGTAGGAGAGGAGGAACAAAACCAACTGCGACGTATAACACAGCCATACAAAGATCTCGGCGAAAGATTAGTTCAGCTATTATTAAAGACAACACCGGATATCATTTTGGTTGATATCAAGTTCGGGAGGAAGATTACAGCATGCCCCATTTGCCAAGCGAATTTCGGGTGTTGCCATTAGAACTGGAAAAAAACACAGCCTCCAAAAAACAAAACAGCCCTTTTCAGGGCTACCCATCTACCACGAAAGTTCTATCTTTCTTCAAATTGTCATTTCTTCAAATTGTCAAACTTCTTTCTTTTAGAAGAGTTACACTGCAAAGATTCACAATAAAAAAGTCATAGATTAGCCAAACTCTAGTTTTTTCTAACCCGAACAAGAAAATGTAACAAACCCACGGATTGGTCAACAATAAAATCCCCCGAACAAGAAAATGTAACAAACCCACGGGTTGGTCAACAATAAAACATTTAGTATTAGAAAAACAACGGTGAATCTGATTGGATAACATTAATTTGGAGCCAAAACAGCATGAAACGCCGACGCGGGAAAAACATAGAAGAAAATGACGTCATGGGTCAACTAGTTCAATCCGTCTGAAAAGCTATAAATCTCGGCGATTTATTTTCCATGCATTTCATTTTTTCACAATGGCTTCAAGACAATCACCAGTCGTCACTTGGATGGATACTGAGCGAAAGTTAATAAGAGCAAGGAGACAAATCGTCTTACTTAAACAACGCCTAGCTGGAGTGAGAAGACGATACGAGAGGGCTGAGCTTGCTAATAACAGGGTGTTCTGTTATAACCTTCGGATGAAGGAACTCATTATTGAGGGCATGCTTGAGATGTATTTTCAGTATGTTATTTTAAAAACTGAGCAGGTGACCCGTCTTTTCCGTGCGCAAATCGCCACTGAAAGGAGTGAGTCAGACAGCGAATCGACTGATGCTGATACTGAATAAACATTTTCATAAAATCAGCTCTTCTCAAAACAGCCCTTTTCAGGGCTAACCATCTACCACGAAAGTTCTATCTTTCTTCAAATTGTCATTTCTTCAAATTGTCAAACTTCTTTCTTTTAGAAGAGTTACACTCCAAAGACTCACACTCCAGAGAGTTACACTCCAAAGAGTAAAAAATCATTCATAGATGCAGAAAAAAGACTAAGTCCAACTCACTGCTCAGTCTTTTAAAAGAAAAAATCATTCATAGAGATGTAAAAAGCTAAGTCCAAACCAGTGGTCAGTCTTTTAGAAAGAGAAAATCATTCATAGGGGAAGAAAAAAACTAAGTCCAACTCAATGATTAGGCTTTTAGAAAGAGAAAAAATCATTCATAGATGTAAAAAAAGACTAAGTCCAACTCAATGGTCAGACATTTAGAAAGAGAGAAAATCATACATAGGGTAAAAAAAAGTCTAAGTTCAACTCAGTGCTCAGACATTTAGAAATCATTTATAGTGCAAAAAAAAATCTAAGTTCAATTCAGCGATATAGGGACAAATTCCATTTAGAGAGAAAAAATCATTCATAGGATGAAAAAACTAAAAAGTGATCCATTACACATATAAAACACTAAACTCTTGATTATTTTTTTCTCATTCACCATTAACTTTTTGTAAAACCTGAGCCAGTATCGTACAATGTTTGGATTAACATTTTTTCTCTTATTGGTCTTCTGGTTAGAAGAAAGAGAACGTTTCAGATATATCAGACATGAAATTGAACATCCGATGCAAATGCTAAATAAAATGGAATCAATCAGAAGAAAGAGAGGGGTATAAAAAAGTGCATTCTGTAAAAAAAAAAGCAACTCTTTTCAGGGCTAGCTATCTTAAATAATCATCTTTCTTTTCATTTTATCAGAAGACTCATAATCAAAAAAAGTCATAGGTTAGTTAAACTCTAGTTTTTTCTAACCCGAACAAGAAAATGTAACAAACCCACGGATTGGTCAACAATAAAATCCCCCGAACAAGAAAATGTAACAAACCCACGGGTTGGTCAACAATAAAACATTTAGTATTAGAAATAAAACGCTGAATCTGATTGGATAACATTATTTTGGAGCCAAAACAGCATGAAACGCCGACGCGGGAAAAACATAGGAGAAAATGACGTCATGGGTCAACTAGTTCAATCCGTCTGAAAAGCTATAAAACCCAGCGACATTTCCCGCACATTGTTCATTTTCATTTTCACGATGGAAGAGCTAAGAAAGACGGTGGAAGAGCTAAGAAAGACGGTGGAAGAGCTAAGAAAGACGGTGGGAGAGGCAGATCGGCAGCTAGAAAAGTTTGAAGCTGAGGCAGCGAGGAGACAGAGATATGGCTTCGAAGAGAAACTGCTATTTACCGGGTGGGACTTTTGGGACTTTGCCCAATTACCACAAAGCAAGAAGGAGAAAAAGGAGTTCGTAGTGCCTTCTACCGAAGATTGGAGCAGCGATAACGAACCACCGTTTTCGCTGAAGTACAACCTGTGTGCCCAGCAGTTAAAAAGGCTAAAGAGACGGATGGATAGTAGCTGCCCAGCCTGCGGAAAGGTTGGAGGTTGTGCTTAAAAACACAACCTCCAAAACCAGGTCGCTTTTAGGGACACCCCAACAGCCCTTTTCAGGGCTAACCATCTACCACGGAAGATCTACCTTTCTTCAAATTGTCAGACGTAAGTTCTATCTTTTCTTCAAATTGTCATTTCTTCAAATTGTCAGACGAAAGTTCTACCTTCAAGCTGTTAGACGAAAGTTCTATCTTCAAGTTGTCATTTCTTCAAATTGTCACAGCTCTTTTCAGAGCTAACCCAACAGTCCTTTTCAGGACTAACCATCTACCACGAAAGTTCTATCTTCAAGATGTCAGACGAAAGTTCTATCTTCAAGCTGTCAGACGAAAGTTCTATCTTCAAGTTGTCATTTCTTCAAATTGTCACAGCTCTTTTCAGAGCTAACCCAACAGTCCTTTTCAGGACTAACCATCTACCACGAAAGTTCTATCTTCAAGATGTCAGACGAAAGTTCTATCTTCAAGCTGTCAGACGAAAGTTCTATCTTCAAGTTGTCATTTCTTCAAATTGTCACAGCTCTTTTCAGAGCTAACCCAACAGTCCTTTTCAGGACTAACCATCTACCACGAAAGTTCTATCTTTCTTTTAGAAGAGACGCGTTCCAAAGACTCACACTCCAAAGAGTTACACTCCAAAGAGTAAGAATCATTCATAGATGCAGAAAAAAGACTAAGTTCAACTCAATGTTCTGACATTTAGAAAAGAAAATTCATTCATAGGTGAAGAAAAAAGTCTAAGTCCAACTCAGTGATCAAGCATTTAGAAAGAAAAAAGTCTAAGTCCAACTCAATGGTCAGGCTTTTAGAAAGAGAGAAAATCATTCATAGGGTAAAAAACTAAGTCCAACTCAATGTCCAGGCATTTAGAAAGAGAGAAAATCATTCATAGGGTGAAGAAAAAACTAAGTCCAACTCAATGATATAAGATAAATTTCCTTTTAGAAAAGAGAAATCATTCATAGAGATGCAGAAAAAAGACTAAGTCCAACTCAATGGTCAGGCAATTAGAAAGAAAAAAATCATCCATAGGGTGAAAAAACTAAGTCCAACTCAGTGATCTGACCATTTTTTACCCAGCCTGTCAGTCATAAGGCCTGCACTTTGAATGCTAAATCCCTCTCAGGGTAGAGAGCCTGGGAAAAACTCCCCCCCTTTTCCCTTTTTTGCAAAAAATTCCGCTCAGGGAAGAGAGCCTGGGGCATTTTTGTCCGCGGTTGCTGTCCAAACGGCCGCCATTTTGAATGCTAAATCCCTCTCAGGGAAGGGAGCCTAGGGACAAAATAAAAAAGAAATCTTTTGGGGATAGCAACTAGGGACACATTTTTTGTCAGGGACGGTGATGTAGGGCACTCAGGGAAGGGAGACCGCGGACACACCCAGGGCCGGGGTGTGTCCGCGGTCTCCCTTCCTTTACTACTAGTAATTGCCCTTTGTTATTTTACAAATTGGATTTCGTCTGGAGCATAACTTCCAAAGTATAGAAGCTTTGGATTTCAAACTTCATATGCAGATAGATCACAACGAGGATAAGTGTAGTGCACATGATCCATAACTCTGTCTCATTATTTTTCGCCCTTAATTATTTTACAAAGCGGGATTTTGTCCGGAGCGTCACTCCCAACGTATAGAAGCTATTGACTTCAAAGTTGATATGCAGACAGATCGCACACTGCTTAAGGAGTTATTATTCTTAGTTATTATACAAATTTAACATAATGACCTAAGTAAAATAAAATGTCCAGAACACATATCCATGGCCGTTCATTGTCAAAATTGATGGTCAATGTCCCAGTCGTGGGTCTAATGTTTGAAGCTGGGCTTTCATGTTTGCAGTTTTCTTGTTCGTGGATTTTGTTTTTGCGGATTTCGTATTTTTTACTATATCATCAATTAATTTTATCGGTATACCGGTTTTCTTTGATTTAATTAATACTCAGTGTAAGTATTACTCATCTCATATTTGCATTTTGTAGAGCTTATCATAGCTTCGAATAACATGGCACCATTCAAGCTCAGTTTGCAATCTAGTATATCAATGTTGTAGCAAAATTTAAACAAATCTGAGAGATACTAGACTTTGAGGTATAGTGACTTACTGCACAGATAGCAGGATTTCAGGCATTATGCTATTTAACCCCTATCCTGCTAAATGAATAAAATGAAATTTTCAATTAGAGAGTAAAAACCTAAATATTGGTATTTCAAAGCTATGTTTTGGGGAATGATAGTTTCTTATCGGACAGTGTAGATCCAAGATCAGACTGCACATTCTGTGCAGTCTGATCTTGATCTACACTGCCTGCAAAAGGTCAATGAATCTCGCTTAGCAGCCTAAGAGTTAAATACGGTAGCCCTTTTGTTTCGATATGCAGAAGTTTACTTAGCTTGGATATGGCTACGTCCTCGTCGTGGTGCCAGACTTCATGCACCCAGTCACATTTATAACTATATAACCTCACTAGTTTTAGTCAAAATCCTTACAATCAACCCTACTTCTTTTTTGTTATACAATTGCATGTTTTAGTGATGGCTCACTTCAATTTTTGAGCAATTATAAACTTATTGGTTTCATGATGACCAAAGCCAATCATTCTTAACTATTACTGAAATTTACATAGTTTCTCGTTTACCAGATTAGAGTGATGAGATGGCCGGGGTGTTTGAGGCTACCAGCAGCTATGTTTAGAAACTTTTTTCTTATTTACCAGATTAGTGTGATGTGAGAGGAGTTAGTGTTAAATGCATTGTATAAGTTAATTGCTCTTAAAGGACAGGTCTACGTTTAGTATTTCTATTCCATATCTTATTGTGGCGCAGCATGAGCGGCGGCAATATATTTTTATTCCCTTTTGAAATGTGCCTGTGGAGGTAGCCATATTGTTTACTGTATGGACTGTTTATTTTTTTTTTAACATACTTGTAAAAATACGGTACTTTCATTACCAGATCGAGCCCGTACCAACTTTGTTTTTCTATTTGGACTGGTTTTTTGTTTTTTAACATGTAAAATACCGTACTTTCATTGCCAGATCGATAAAAACCAGATCGTATCCCAGATGGCCCAGAGTTTAAATATTTGTCATGTAATATGACCACGTGGACCTCTACGAAGTTTGTTCAAGTGATGCCTTTGGCGTAAAAAATTAACCCGTTGTAATGTGCACTATTTCAGAAAAAACTGATTTGCGGCGTCATTGATGTTATGCATCAATTGTCTATACTTTTCATTCCCCTAGGGAGGCATACAGTAATTGCACTGTCCGTTAGTCCGTTGGTCAGGTACCAGTAGTCCTTTGGTCTGTCCATCCGGTTGATTGCGTCTCAGCCATAACCTCATTTCTGATTATCCAATTTTTATCAAACTTGCTATTATCATAAAGTACATAGAGAAGGTGTACCTGCAACATTTAGGTATGTATGTCAAAGGTCAAGGTCACACTTAAAAGTCAATTGTATATCTTTCATCAGCCACAATTCCAGTACTAATTATGTAATTTTCATCCAACTTGCTATAGTTACACTTTTTTATCGCACATTTCAGGTCTACATGTCAAAGGTCAATATCACACTTAAAGGTCATATATTGGAAGCATATGTCACTTACAAGCCTTTGTTGCAAATATTTTTTCTTTCATACTTTTCAAGGCCAGTATACTCTTTTAGGTGTTTGTAAGTGAACATGCCTTAACCTGTCTTGTACTCCTATGTGTTATCACTTGATGCATTCATACCATCTTTCTCCCAGTTGTATGCAATACATTTTCTTTAGTATCATACCGTGCTTTTCGTGATTTAGTGAATTGGCTAATAGCGTTCTTTCAGAGTACAAGCAGTGTTTGAGGAAGTTCTCTTGCAGTGTTTGTGGCATATTTTAGAAATAGATCAGTTCTGTTTCAGATTTGTTGAGTAATATATCACTGCTTGGAGGTCAGTTGTACAGTAGATCAAATCACGAGTGCACAGCATGAGTGATTTATCTTCTTGCTAGTGACTGACAAACACTGATTTATAACCCAATAACAAATTACGCACTACAGCTGATCTATTAGATTCTAACATATACAAAACATTAAAAATCGCAACTGTAGCCTTAAGATTTGTCAACTTTTTCGCCATGGAATGAGGAAATCATGGCAATATTGTTTACTGTAACACAGATGTTTACATGCCTTTCTTATGTTACGCAGACTACAAAATGACGTTACAACATCTAAGGTCAAGGAAACAGGAATGATGGAAGGACGAAGTCATAAAATGGCAGTGGTTGGGATCAAACACTTCCGCCGAGTGATATAATTATCGTTAAAATACACTAGAATTTGTACGGAGCCCTGTAGGTGTCATGCTCTACACATTTTTTATTTCGAAATAATGAAATCCTAAATCGGTCAAACGAAATACTATTTCGAGGAAACGAAATACTAAATCGTTAAAACGATCAAACTGAAAATAAACTGAATAATAATTTACTGACAAAATCACTACCTTACAACAATCATGTCTAGCAGTGAAAGTGACTCAGCTGGATCTAGTCTGCATGTGGTGATGTATTCCCCTCTAAAGTTCTGTACTCCTACACATGTCAGCGATGATCAGCCATCACCCAGTTCAAGCCAGAGTATCAGTTCACCAGACTATGATGCCCAGGTGAGATTGGAGAAGGACCACTTCGGCAATACGGACAGCCAGGTGAAGATAGCACTTTACCACATTCATAAGGAGGAAAACCATGAAGCTGCCGGTGTTATAGAGGCTATGCGACAGAGGGAAAACAGGAGAGAGAAAGAGATTAATTACCACATGCAGTCTGTTAAGAAAAGCAATGCAGATCTGTATCAGAGATTGATGTCTCTTGAGAAAAAGAAGCGACAGATGGAAGTGAAAAGAAGTTTGGTGACATGTTTGACGATGACATGGATTCTCCAACATCACCAGCTTGCAAGAAGAGAATGATTGATACCGAACAGTCTTGTAACTCACATGTAAAAACATCCAAAGAAGAAGATGTTGATGATCAACAGTCTAGCAGCTTACAACTAGAAACACCCTCCCTCCTCCCGAACCCTTTTGAAAATTGCTAATTAGAACTTTAGAATCAGTTTTAAGACAAACTTTTATGCAGTTTTATTGTAACGCTCTTTCTGTTTGAGTATCTGAATATACGTGCTCGTAAATCGTTTGAAATTAGTTTTCCACAAGTGACAAAGGTAGCACTGAAAATAACTCTTGATTGAGCATAGTATTCCCTGGAACTTTTAGTTCCACCTGCTTGAATTTTTAAAAGGAGTAAATTTTCGCTTAGTGTCTACACTCAATTACTCCATGATTAAAAGCAGTCATTACAGTTTGTGTACCTTTTTTTTTTTTCAGTTTCTTTTTATTCATCGTCATGAGTATTACTGCTTTATTTTATGTATAAATAAAGCCAGATAATGTTTATTATTATATACCTGAAAATTTTCCAACTAAAATACATGCGTCGCACGCGGATAAAATATCACATAGGACAGAAAAAAAATCCGTATCTACACACTGTGAAATACGGTTCCAAATATGGTATGAAGACGTCATAATGACGTAACTCACGCGCGGTATATTATGTACACTCAGCAAAACTTCTAACCGGCCACTTTTGTTTCTTCTTTAAATTTGACCAAGTAGCAGACAGGTACATAAAAACAACTTATAACATATGTCTAGACGTCAGACATGATATTGTAATTAAAAGATTCTCGATTTTGCCGATTGAAGACATCTCTTTTTCAAAAAAGGGAAATCACGTGGTTTGCGCATGCGTGGTGTCTATCGGACAAACCAGGTTAAAAAGATAAGCATACATTACTGGAATTTTGTCAGCAGTATGGAAAAACATAAAAACTATTTTCTGCACAAAAATATGAACCGAGAGAAGGAGAGTGAGGTTTAAAAAAAATGATTTTTCAATGTTCAGTGTTAAGTGAATGAATGTTTAATAACTTCATTTCAAAAGAACAAGTCAACAAATTCTTTTCAAACTTATGCTGGAGTATGCTTTTACACTGGATAATTATTCTCCAAAACATCAAACTAAATGAACTGCCTCTTTTCTGGACAGCGGATGCCAAATGAGGTCTACGGGGAATTCAGGCTTAAAAGTGGCCGTTTAGCAGTTTTGTTTAGTATATTCATTTGCAATATGATTGGTCAAAATTTTACGCTGTATTATAAATCCGCCATTTATAAAAACGAAGTTCCTGGCTACCTCACCATTATTTGTTTTATTTTGTTTACCGTTTTCGAATAAAATGTCAACAATTTGCAATATTTTGTTGTTGAAAAGATGTAGGTATATAATAAAAGGAATATTATGCTGAAGTGACTTTCCTGGTGCTTTTATTTTCTTCTTGCTGCGTAAGAAAATTTTGACATCTCGCTCGACCTTCGGTCTTGCGCGATACCAAATTTTCTCACGTTGCTCGAAGTAAATACAAACACTAGGAAAGTCACTACAACATAATATTTCGTATATATTCAGCACTTAATATGATATTGTGTAAATTGTTCATAACAATGACCTTTGCATTTTTAGCACCTATGTGCCAGGTTAATGGTCAAGGTTCAATGTGACCTTTAATCATTAAATCATATTAAGGTCACTATGACCTTTAAACGTAGAATGGTTTCCTATCTACAACTTCAAATTGGTGTGGCCTAGAATCTTCAAACTTGGTATTGTTGTTAGCATGACCAGTAGATGACCCTTAATGATTTTGAGGTCATAAGGTCCAGGGCCCAGTTTAACGAAAAAACTTAAGTCTCTTATTTTGCATAAGTCTGCTTACACACATTTCCGACTTAAGTTGAGTTTGTTACTTGAGACCCATTTTACTAATATCAACAGACTTATGAAACATTCTCAAATCCTAAGTTGACCCAAAATAATGAACACAAGTGTGTTAAAATGACCTAAGTCCTTCATCTTGAGTCTGCAACGTTTTGTGAGTTTAGGATTGGAGAATGTTTCTAAAGTCTCTTTATATGATTGAAATATGACTGAAATAACGAACTCAACTAAGTCGGAAAATGAGTCAAGCAGACTTGAGCAAAATAAGAGACTTATTGTTTTCTTGTAACACCGGGCCCAGATCACCATGACCTTCAATTGTGAAATTGCTTCGATCGAAGAATCATATTTACTTAACACTAAATGAAATGATTTGAGAAAGATTATTTGTATGAGAAAATTGTTCATGATAGTCTTTCACAAAATCAGTGATATATAGAGTTTTAAAGGCAGATGCATGGTATACAATGTACCGGTATACCCTTGCAGACAGGATGTCATGCCATGTCCTGCCACGATTCTATTAGCCTAGAAAAAGAATGCTAAGTTTTCTGTTCACTGATAACTCATCAGTGAACAGAAAAACAAGCATTGTATTTGCTAAGGTAATAGAGTCATGGCATGACATCCTTTCTGCATGGGTATACATTGCATACCATTCACCTAACTTTAAAATCCTATACACCAGTGTGATTTTGTAAAGGAAAATTGCTTAAATTTTCACAAACAAATAACTTTTCTCAAATCACAAAATTCGTTTTTTCTTTTATCTGTATTCTTGCATTTCTAATGACTTGCCATGATTCAACCTATGCTCCCACAGGCGAGCTATGTTATTTTATGACAACGCTAGCGTATATTTGTGGATATAGATTATTTTGTCTGATAGTTGATTTTTATAGAATTCTCATAGTATCAATAGATGTTTCATTAAGTCCTGCATGTCACTGTTTATGATTTCATTGTAATGACAGTTCAACAAAAATCCCGACTTTTAACGACCCTGAGGACGAAGGCTTTTCAAAACCTTGTGGGCAATGTTTTCTATTTATCTAGGACAAGTTTTATTAATTGACTCAATCATAGTTCCGTATTGAGCGACGCGTGTTTCAAAAGCTCTGAATTATGCAGTGGATGAAAGTATACAATATTTTTTTCATATTGCATACTTTCATATTACGAACTTTAAAGCCGTTTCACGCGCGTCGCTGAGTACGTAACTATTTTGAAGTGTGCCGTTTGTTCAAGAATCAAAATATGAATGGCCGCCATTACCATAAATTTCATCGTTAGACATCATGTGTGAATGTATTGTACTGAATAAAAACATGAAAAATAAACAGAAAATTTGTATCCCGAATAATAATATGAAAAATGTGTCTATCGAACATGTTTATCGACGATGGAATTATTAAGCGAAAGAAAACGATTTTGTCGGTTGCCATCTTGTTTGTTTACATACCTCTAGCAACGGTGAGACATCCTATGCCAACAATGAAACATCCGCGAAACAACGGTAGATCGACTATACATATTTCTTATACCTTTTGAAATAAACAGGACAGCTCAAAGATAAATCAATGAACTCTGCTCTGCTTACCAGTTGTAAGAATGTATCATAATTTTTGCTTGACTACCTCTGAATCACTTTAACACTTTAAACTCTGAGAAGATCTAGACCTACATAATCTTGACAACTTGGATTATTTTCTTAAATCTAGTAAGCTGCATATTGATACTATTTATTTATTTATTCTTTTTTAACCTTCTTATCCATCTATATATGTTTATACCCATCTATTTGTCCATTTTTCCACTTCTCTCGGTAGCTCAGTGGGTAGCGTACAGGACTTGAGAACAGAGGATCACGGGTTCAATCCTTGGCTCGGCCGATTTCTTTCCAAGGACTGATGATATTCACTGTGACAGGATTCATTTCTCTCTCACCGCTGACCAACGATGGTTGTGTGAGAAAGCAGCCAGTTGCTTGGAAAGAATATTGTAAGGAGTATTGGTAAAAGTCGGAAGCTCCAGGAAAGTATGGATATATGCACTGGCCGCCCGATATAGTTGATATAATGTTGAAAACGGCGTTAAACACCACACAATCAACCTTCTTCTCTTATATTAAAATCATACATCCACCCTCCCATCCATTAACCCAATAAACAACAAACTCGAAATAATATATCAAGCACTTTTCCCCTTTCTGTCGTCCCAAATCTCCCAAAATACCTTTTATCCAACCCTCTACATGTATGTATATAGTACCCAACTATCTTTCCCTCGTCCTCATGTCAACTTTTTCAAAATCAACGATATATACAATACACCTTTTCTTAATTAAATAACCACTGGAGAAGTAACTTTTTCATTAGCCTTGTGAACAAAGGGTGAAATAACACAAGACGTGGGTAAGGATGTTGAAGAAACCAAAACGAATACGAAATAGGGCGCACCGCATAGTTCATACGTCATTGAAACTAACAAGATTGATATTTTCTCTTTTATTTTTGTTATGATACGCGAACAAAAGGGACATATTGTAGATCTAGATCTACATTTTTAGAAATTTTAACAAAAAATGATTAAATTCAATCTTATGGATTAAGTCGGACTGTGTTGAATTCTTCTTGTATTAAATCAACCGTCTGGTTGTCAAGGAAGTTTAAGTACGGATACAGCCCAATTTTTTCTCCATGTGGAGAAATTCAAGATAGCCGAAAATTTGTTCTTCAGGGTTGAGAATGATTTATACGTGTAACCTATAGGCGAAAGGCGCGGTCTTTCGCCCTGTATAATATAGAGGTTATTGTTTTTGTATGGGAATATATTGTGTTGAGTCGCTCTCTTGGCGTAGTTGCCCTCGCAAGCTCGAGCAACTCTACCGAAAGAATTCGTTCAACACAATATATTCCTATACTAGTGCAATAAGCGATAATATTGCATACTTTCATCCAGTGCAATTACATGGGGACAATAACAAAGTATATAATAAGAAAAAATATTGCATACTTTCATCCCGTGTAAATACCTTGGGACAATATCAAAGTATATAATAATGCAGTATTCATGCTTTCTTGTTGAGCCGTGCTCTGGCAAATGGGGGCTTCATACATCTTCGCGATACATGATACCAAGCAAGCCATCACATTATTATGGATCTATAATAGCCACTTTTTAAACAACCAACATAATCATGATGTAGACTGGTCCTTTGACATACAGAAAATCATGTGACCAGCAGCGAAAAGTTTTGACCCAGGTCAGCCTTCGTGAACTGCACAGGCTCACCTGAGTCGATACCTTTCGTAGATACATTAAGCCCCCTTTTAACAGTGTATGGCTCAGTTTTTTTTTGTAAGTACTTTGCACAATATTATTTTCACACCCCTTGCTGGAAAAAAGAATATAGTAAATTGATCGATCGTATGGTGTTTAACGCCGTTTTTAACATTATTTCAGTTATATCGCGGCGGTCAGTGCACCTATCCATACGTTACCAGTACTTCGCACAATTTTCTTTCCAAGCCACTGGCTGCTTTCCCACACAATCATCGTCGAAACAATGGTCAGCGGTGGGAGAGGAATGAATATAGTAAAACAGGCTAGTATAACCTCAACGAGTAAAAGAGTTGGGCAACACAAAACATGATTCTTGTTAATTGAATGGCATTTTTCTTGCTTTCAACAACATGGTTGTCATATCACAGTGATAGCTTACTTTTCATGTGTTTCCTCATCTTCGCAAGCCAAGGTGACGATCACTTTTTAGATCGTAAGATCTACGTGATCATCATCTTGGCTTGCGAAGATGTGGCCCCAGGGACACTATTTATACAACTTTGAATACCTTATTGATGCTACAAACCAAAAAACAAAACTCAACGTCTTGTTGTTCAAGTCAAGAACATTCCAAAGTTTTCAATATGGAACGTATACAACACTATCCCAAAACTGTTGCTTATGTGGACAGTGTGTATGAAGATTAGACTGCAGAGAATATGCAGTTTGATCTTGGATCCACAGTCTCTGCTCCTTTGTTACATAATCTAGCTAGAACAACCGTAATATTGTATAATTCAGCTATTTTTCCTACTTGAAAAGCTCCTTTTTAATCGGCCGGACGATTAGAGAGACCACAAATTTCGAAAAACCCGTCCGCTCAGGGCAAACTGATGTAACCGCAACTCGTAACAGCATTCACTTACAACATTACAACGCTTAACAAGCCTGTCGTGACCTTATTATGTTTACTACTTTCGGTTGAACGCAAAAATGAGTAAACAGTCCTAGTAAGGAGACGTCAAGTAATCCCGTTGTCAACTTTTCAATTATACAATAAACAGCGATTAAAACTTGTTTAGCGTTGAATTTTGTCATATTACCAATATAATCGAAATGTCTAGCGAACAGAAATTGAAAAACTCGCAGCAGTTTACATTCAAAACAGTTATCAGAAATGGGGTCAGTGATGATGAGTAATTTATGAATGAAACGAGAGCGAATCAAGTGAATCGCGTGATGTGAACACATTCTGTAGTCGTCTACTGTCCATCTTATTCGGCAAACTTCGAGTGGGTCACGGGATCGGCCGAGTTGTGACAAGTGTTGTCCGTATATGTTGCAGGTGTTGAAAAGTTCATGAGTCATCTAGGGTTGGAGCAAAGATAAAATCGCTACAAAAGGGAGTTTGTAAGGAATACTGCTTAAAGAATGTAAGAATTTAGATTGTACTGCTTTGGAGCAAAGTGATGTAAATGCAACTCGTAACAAGCGCACGTTTAAAACAGTGATTGGCCGTGATTTGTACGGTCACTGATGTGTTTCTTCTTGATGAGCTTAGACTGGAATCAGTCTGCTGACCCTTGCCAAAACAATCTTGTGGGGCTTTGAAAATATGGTTGGAAAGAGAGAAAATGCTTGTAGCCAGCATTACGTCTTTCTAACAGTATTTTCTTCACCATATGAAAGTTTTCGAAAAAAAATTATGTCATTTGGTTGACTTAAATAGAGCATTTTCTCTATGTCTGAATCAACGGACCAGGGAAAAGTTTAGGAGCACGTTATTTTTTCCATTTTTTTTCCGCTTAGAGGGCTAAGCATAACTTATGTTGACTTTGCCGAGAGTGCAGATTCAAACCAGACTGTATAGAACATGCATTCAGAACTTGGATCTGTCATGCCAGCTTTTCTATGAGATATTCTAGTCAACACAGCAATTACCCTTCAATAATTAGGGTGCTTTTCCAAGCTTGATATGTCTCTTTCGTTAATTCAGTGTCTTAAGGTAAAACTCTCAACAACATGTATGTCTCATCTGATACTTCATATTAGTTGATTCTCGTACTTTCCACAAGGTCCTGTTGTACAGATAAAGAGCACAAGGTTTACTGTAGCTTTGCTTCTCGCTTATTAGAATAAATCAAATACATGACCTGTATTGGTCAAGGTTAAGAAAAGTTGCTTTTGCAGGCAATAAAAGATCAGGATTAGACTGTCCTTTGAGTGTAGACGTTTTGGCCTGGGGGATTCTGGCCAGGACGATTTAGCCAGCCAAAGTATTAGGTAGGACAATTTATCTAGATAAATACGATGGCTTGTTAAAAATTGAGAATCGGATAGCCCACTAGCGGCCAAAGGTAAACGACTCGGGAGTCAAAATGCAAACACATTTTATATTATTAAAAGTCTGATATATAATGTGTTACGGTACAGTCTGTTTATGTTCCAATCGTAGGTAGAAAAGTGAGTCTTAAAACTAGAATTAAAGTTACCAAAGTTGCTAAAGAATATTAAATTTTATGTTTGTGTATGTGCGTTTGTGTGTGTTTTCTGTTTTATTCTTTAATGAAAAGCTGGTGGGTACTGCTGATCTTGTAAGAGTGACGTCTAAAGCTTGATAATAGGTATTGTTGATTAGAATTCCGTATCTTTTCCCTCTATTGCTGACGGCTGGCAAATATTTACTTAAAACATTCAGTCAAACTACTAATTTGTAAAAGATAGGTTAAAAAAAAAGTTCCTAGGTGGCTCAGTTGTATGGTGTAGTATTCGACATCTGTATTTTTCGTGGGAGTGTCCTCCGGTAGGATACCTCAGAGCCCTTGCCTAGTACGAGTGAAATCCATGACATACATGAAAAGTAGACTGTCGCCGCGATATGACTGAAATAATGATGGTAGCGGCCAAAAACACAAAACAGCCAATCAATCAACCAAATCATTACTGAATTACGATAATTTCCACATAGTCCTTTGCAAGAATATGAATGGATTTCTTAATCCATTATCAAGGTTCTAATCCAGTATAAAAGACAATAAAATATGGGGTTCTTACTCCCATTTTATCCCCGCTTCGAAACCTTCGAGGGAAAATCAATGTATGTGCCCGAGAGGGTCCTTGATTAGCAAAAGATTATTCTATTCTATTCTATTCTATTCTATCCTCCACAATTCAAACAACTACCATTTGATTTGTGATTTTCAAAACAGTGTGGTTATTTAGTGTCGACCGATTACAGTGCTGACAGCACTTTGTTTTTCATACAGCCTTTAACTCTTTCAGCGCTAAATAAATAAACTCGACCTCTTTCAACGGCTCTAAATACAATCCATTGAAACTTACAAAGATTTTGATTGTAAAGGCTTAACTGCACAAGCGGACGGTATAGATCTAAGATCAGACTGCACGTTTTGTGCAGTCTGATCTTGATCTATGCCGTCCGCAAAAGTCACTGTTTTCGCCTATGGCACCGAAAGGGTTAAAGAGTTAAACCCCCTCAAAAATAGATCAAACCAACCCATTTTGAACAATCAATGTAACATCCTGATGCTGATTGTCAAGGCCAAATTTGACAATAGCTCAAGGTTTTTGCTAATTTAAGCACTGGTAGCCATGTTCACATGATCTGAATAATTGAAACATTGTGTTACCTTGGTCGTTTGGAGTTTCACTCTAGAATTTCATTTTATCTATCAGTTTCTGAGAAGAAGTCGTTTATGTATTTGTCAATGGACAGATCGACAGATGACAAGCAATAACATTAACTCACATTATTCAAAATTTTACGATACAGTCCAAAGTTTTCATGACCCTGACAAAAGAAATTTTTTAAAACATTGTGGGCAAGGAGAAAATGCTGGTAAGCACTTTTTCTCTTTTTTTTCAACAATTCTTTTTACCTATCAAAGGACAAATTTCATGTTTCGCATAACGTTTAATTTGTTGTCTGGAAATGTTGGGCAAATCTAAAATTCTGCCGTGTGGTAGAGTTAAACAACCATCCATCCAGTAACCCAATAAAAAACAAAGTTACCATCAACTTTCTTCACCTATGCAAAAAAAGAAACATGAGCTATGCTCTCTGAAAAAGGGGGTTTAATGCATTTGCAAAAAAGTATAAACCCAGGTCAGCCTTCGCGGTCTACGCGGGCTGACCTGGACCGAAACTCTTTTGCATTTGATCAAATTTCTGCATGCCAAAGGACCAGTCTACCTCATGATTCTGTCGATTCTAAGAGAAAATGGATTTTATGGATCCACAATTATTTGATGACTTTCTTCTCTTAACTTTTTTTTTACTTACTATTACTCTTTTCCATAAGATATTTCAGATTTTTTTTTCAAACGCCGTTTTCAACATTATTTCAGTTATATCACTGCTACAGCTCATTTATTCATGCATTTCCTGGATTTCACCAGTACTATGCTAGGGCTTATAGTATCTTACACACAACTACACAGTAAAATTGAGATAATTGATAAACTTCTCTAGTCAACAAATGCACACGCACATATTCTTTTTTAAACACACAAACACACATTTTTTCTTGTTTTATTGTTTAACTTTTTTTTTTTACTGATTATTATTCTTTTCCATAAATACATCATTTTTTTTTTTTTCAAGTAATTTTATTTATTATTGTTTTGTTGTTAATGTTTTGAAAAAATAAAATTTCATCATTTCTTATTTCCTTTTTCAAACATTTATAAAACATCGTAGTTTTTTCACTTTTATATTGTATGTGCGTGTTTTTCTGAATCATCTGCTGTCACCTTTACCCAGAAAATAACGAGTTAAGATAATATGCATTATATTGTTTGGTTTTCAGACATCATACTACTTATCTTCACGGAAAATAGCGTAGCAACAGTTCCATTGCTTGTAAATTTGATTGATAAAAATTACGGGCTTTGCAACCAACATTCAATGAGGCAGTGAATGGCACCGTTTTTATTTCTGGATTAAAGGTCTCTTATATACCTCAGTTGTAGACATAAATATTAAAGAGTGATTCTTTTTTTAAACAGTCAGAAACATTTTTTCTTTAAATGCTCTGTAAAAAGGTATTTTAATTCATCTGCAAAAAGTATCAACCAACATTGGTCAGCCTGTGCAGCCTACTCAGGCTGACATGGGTTGAATGTTTGCTTTTGGTAAATTTTCTGCATGTCAAAGAATCATTCTAGCCTATAATTCTGCCAGTTGTTTGGCAAAATGGGTTCATGTTATGCAACAAATTGCTTGGTAAAATAGTATATATGTTACTGTTAACATGTAATCACAGTCATTATTTATGATAACTGAAAACTTAGGTATTATGTATAACACCTTTCAAAAGTATTGGACTTTATAAAAGCCTGTAAAGCATACACGAGGTTTTTCAAAGATTTAACCCAGTGACCTACTTTGTGATCTGACCTAACCCATTTTCAAACTCATGCAAGATACTATCAAGACAAACATTCTGACCAACTTTCAAGAGTATTGGACTGAAAGTATGGCCTTCAGAATTTACACAAGGTTTTTATTAGATTTGACCCATTGACCTTTTTTGTGATCTGACATAACCCATTTCCAAAATCATGCTAGATACTATTAAGACAAACATTCGGACCAACTTTCAAGAGTATTGCACTGAAAATGTGGCCTCAAGATGGTACACAAGGTTTTTATTAGATTTGACCTAGAGCCCTAGTTTTGTACCTGACGTATTAAGCTGGGTTTACACTGCCGATCAGATCAACTCGATCGTCCCGATTGCCAAAAGTTCTCGACCGAACGCGATCAATGGCTTGTACACGACTTTTACTCGAGCGCTACTCGATCATACCCGATAGCCGCACGAGCGCTCAAGACTCCTACACGACTTTAACCCGACTGACATCCCGATCGCTGCTCGAGCATACCCATCTCAACAGGATCCCTTCACGATCTGTTCACGAACAGCTCGATTAATACTCGTTTCTTACACGAACAATACTTGACAAACTCGACCATTACTCGATCTCCACTCGACCGCTACTCGATCGCTACACAACTATTTCGACCTTAAGTCCTTGACCTTCATGCGTCAGAGTGTTGTGATTTGTGCGACGAAGAAAGTTATAAAGAACATTTAGATTTGGAAGTAATAACAAGATGGAAATAGAGCAGTTGATGGTATATGCTAGGTATTTAGAGCTCCAAAGAAACAGGGTGGTGGCCATTATGGAGGTAGAAGAAGCTGAGGAGCGTCATAGGCGTATGAGAAGACGCAGACAACGGCGGCGCCGAGAAATCTGGGTGAGGTGTGTAGTGAAGCTATTCCTTCTCTGCTAATCCATTTGTCGCATTAAATGCACCAGAAACTGTCCAGTCTGTGCAGCTGCATCATGAGCACCTGTGATGGCACTACGCACGGACTCTAGCTCGGATGTCAGAGAGGAGACAACCTGCGCTGCTTTTGGAAGGCCACTAGTAGAAGGCGACAGTGATGGTGTTGATGCAACTGATATGTCGTCGACACATGCCTCCTCCCCGTATGTAAGCTCTTTCCTCTTCTCAGCAAACTGGAGAAACACAAAAAAATCCAAACAGTAATTGGGCAGGGGCAATAAACTGCATATTATACTATTTAACATGGGCGATCAGCGAATACTCAGATCAGCTTGTAAATCCATACAGTCTAATAAGAGTCTTCGCTGTTCGCACGAAGAAGTTTTGGTTCATGCCACTTGAGCACAAAGTTTAAACTGATCAGATTTGATTGATCTGCAATTGAATCTGAGTCTTCGATGGACACACACGTAAATTGTAGTAAATATCATGCTCTGGATCATATATGAGTTGCGTCGTAAGACAGCTGGTGAGAGTTGCCTATCTCAAAGCGTTACAAAACGTTTCGAGCGCTTCCCATGCAACGGTTCGTTACCAAAAGGCGCTTCGTAACGGTTTGTAACATTCCTAAGAGCCGCTTTACGGCAAGCAACGTGGACAAATCGTTACAGAACGTTACGAGAAAGCGCTTTGCTATGCAACTCTCGCCTGGTATTTGCGAACAACAAAGACGCAAATCAGAATACACATCCCACAGGTACCTGCTGACGTTGAAAACTTTTCGCAATGCGGTTCTTAGAATACTGTACATGTCAGAGAGAACAGTGAGGGTTCTAATGTAACTGTTCTGGTGCACAGGCTCGTCTGAATCTTTGCTACTCATATAATTATGCAATAATGGCTGTTCCCGCTTCACGGCTCAAGTATATATACATGTACATTAGAAATTTGAATTTAAAAGAATCAAAATGAAAGTAATCCGAGGAAAGAGATATTTGCATATGACAGGTGGCGCTTGCAAAGTTTTTGTCTACTTACCTTAGACCCCCTCTGTGTGCGCAGCTGAATAAGGTACGGACGCAGGAACCCGAAGTTGTCCAAAATCCACCTTTGCCTGGCTGTACGTTCTAGTGATCCGGACCCGGACTTGTTTGATGCCTTAATCAGCTTTGAGAACTGGGTCCGCATATTGGGATACCATATGGTCGACAGATCTCCGGGTTTAAGGCCCAATGCCGCCTCCTTATCTGCCCATGTCCTATTCTTCTTCTCCTTCAACTTGAACTCCGCCGATGATTTATCATAGAGGAAGGTGTTTTCTCTCAACCAAGCAACCAGGTCGTCCTCTTCATCCTGAGTAAGTACTCGACACATAGACATTCTGGGCTTGAATTCAGCCTGAAAAATAAGATCAAGCATTACATTAAAACAAGCATGTGATTCAATAAAAACTTGCATGTATCAGTGATGACCGAGTGAGTATTTAACTTCCCACCAACAGCTAAGGTCATTCGAAGACGTGGACCTCGGTTCAATGTGTTACCCGATGGACCGGTAAGCCCAGTATCGATCTCACGAACCCTGATTTACCAGGCGGGCAGTTGAGCTACTACACCACTGATGCTTCTGCATGCATAAATGGAAAGTAGATAGTTGTTCTACATGTACTTTTCCTATATTATGTTCCATTGATAGATCCTAAAGAAAGTGGGTTATGTAGTAAGGCCTCTTTGCGACAAACGATTCTTAAAATGATTGCCGATATTTAAATTAATAAAATTACCTCTTGCTCAGTGCTGTCAGTCTGTTGTTGCTCCTGGAGTCTTGTATGTTTAGCAGGAGAGTCATCGACATCAACAGGAGTTGAAGCTGACCGCTGGTTCCCTTTTTTAACCTTCTGCGGGCTAGGGTCTGGTGAAGCCGTTGCTGCTAACTCAGCAGCAACGGCAAGACGCGCCTTTTTACCTTTTCGCGGCATCAGTGTGTACTTATGTCTCCGAGTACCAAGCGACTAATGAGAGACGGCTTGATCTTCGCGCCTTTTTTGAAGGAACGTATTCAAGGTCAGTGCGCTTGTGTGAGGTCGGGTAGCTATCGGGTACACTCGAGTAGCGATCGAGTATGCTCGAGTAGTGATCGTGTACGATCGGGTAGCGATCGAGTGAAATCGAAAGGGATCGGGTATGGATCTGGGAGCGATCGAGTACGGTCGTATAGAGATCGTCTTGATCTGGACATCGGCTTGAGTATGAATCGTGTTGATCGAGTAAGCATCGGGTAGTGGTCGAACTGAGGTCGAGCTGATCGTGTTCTGATCGGCAAATATTTCAATCCCGATATAGGTAGATCGCTACACGATCGTTTCTCGACTGACCCGACCTCTACTCGACTGATTCTCGATTTATTCTCGATGGCTTCCCGAGCTTTTTGTTACACGATCCCTACTCGAATATTTTTGACATGTCAAAAATTCTCGGGAAGGAAGCCCGAGTGATGCCGACCAAAGTAGACCGTCCCGACCGCTCCCGCCGAACAAGCTCGATCAGCCCCCGACCGCATGATCGGGTTTGATCGAGTTGATCTGATCGGCAGTGTAAACCCAGCTTTATCCAGACAAACAATCTCACCAAGTTTCATGAGTATCGGATTGAAGGTTTGGCTTCTAGAGCGTACACAATGTAAAACTTGAAGGCGTACAACAGATGACGCAAAACTAATGTATGATTTTGTCATTTGGTAGAGAATTAAACTTTAGTCTAGCCCTAACCCTTAACCTAACCCTACATCCTAAACTTTCAATTGGTAAAATAGAATGTTGGCTCTAACGTGACAGAATAAACCCGGTGGACGTTTTCAGTCTAGAATGATTGATTGATTGTATGGAGTTTAACGCCGTTATCAACATAGTTTAAGTTTATATCGCAGCGGCCAGTGCACCTATCCATGCCTTCCTGGAGTTTCTTTAATACCAGCACTCCGCACAATATTCTTCCCAGCCACTGGCTGCTTTCTTACATAACCATCGTCGAACAATGATAAGCAGTAAGAGAGGAATGAATCCCATCACTATGATTAGCATCAATGGTCGGAAAGAAATTGGCCAGGCGAGGATCAAACCAGTGACCCCATGTCCTTGAGTCCTGTGCACTACCGACTGCGCTACCGGGCTCGGCTTTCAGTCTAAAAATAGAACCCAAAAAATTGCAATTTCAAGGTTGCTCTTGTCCAGAGTTTCAAAGCAAAATGAACAGCGTAGATCAAAGATGAACCTGGATCTTTTGTGCAGTCTGATCTTGATCTATACTAGCTGCAGAGGCAACTTAAGTTGTCAATTGGGCTTTAAAGGGTAACTCTAGACCAAAATTTATTATTTTAAAATCGGATAAAACTATACTAGAGTATGTTAAAAAAAAAATCTTAGCGTTCTGTGATTCTTACTTCACGAGATATAGAGGTTTAAACTTCGGATTTTCACCTGTCTGAAAGTCACTAATTGAAAAAATAGTTACTTCCAGTCGTCTGCCGTGACGTCACAAGTGTGAGAAGATATGGTCGCTATATATGAACTAACGCAGAAAACTGAGAAAACTGCATGAAATTTGTATAGATATAAATCGCTTTATCACGTTTCAATCACTTGTCTACTGCAGAATTTCAATCTCTATCGCTCTTACATCTTACTACAATAATAGGAAAGAAATTTTAAATGAATAAGCCTAGTGGAGATAGCACTTATGAAAAGGAAAGGTTATTCTTCTAGTGGGGAACAAAACTATTTTGAAATTAATTTCTTGAAGTTATTTCAATTATACCACTGTCTCATCAACGAATTTTGATAGATAAATATAAAAAAAAAGAGAAATAATGACTCAAGATAGTCTTTTCTACTAAGTGGTAGAAGGAACGTTGCAAAGGAAAGGAAATCATTTGAGTACAGTTCTAAGGCTGTTTCTACCAAATATAGGACACCGTCGATCATTGAACGATCTACAAATCCTGTGCAGTCTGATCTTGATCTACACTGTCAATGTCAGCATTTTACATGTCTCCTTCAGCTTGGGAAGAATTAAAAGCCTTGATCTACCTTAGAAATCGTATCCTCTCTTTAACATTCACAAACAACATTAAATCTAGCACACATCCTAAATTTGCCGTTTAAGTTGAATCCATTTTCTTCACTTGATCCTCATTTATTTTCCTACGTGTTATTTTCACAATTTCAAATTTGTTTCTTTCATCAACAACAACGTCAAAAGATAGTCTGAATTGCGTCCTGCCTTCCTGCCCTCCATATCAAGCAGTAAACGTTTTTGATCGTCTGCAAAATACAGAGTCAGTCCATTTCCTAAATAGTGAGACACGTTAGGCATAAATTTAAAAGGAAATACCAACGCGGACAAATATTATTTGACTTTCTTTTTCCGTATTTCTCGCTGTAATCATGTACGAGATAACAGATACTGACCATAAAAAATTCAGCCTAAATTAAAAATTTATTACAAACTATACACATAAGTTTAGTGCTATAACCTTTTATTTTGAGAAAAGAATTGTGTGTTCCATCAATGTAAAGGGGCAGAGGGTTAATTCGGCGCATCTTTGATGTTGATATCGCACCGTCGTGGTCTCACATTTTTTTTTTTTTGCAGCTGGAGGTTAACAAGCACGTGTCATAAACATGTCATGTACAAATCTACTCTTTTGTTTTCACGACCATATTGAACCCTTTTTCTTATAAAATGTAAATGGAATTTGGAATTTTACACAGGTTAAATTGGTAAGTCGAATGTCATAACTTTTGTATTTTCCTCATTCATACGATCTTAAATAAGAAAAAATCCCATAATCTGCTAGTCGAATTTCTATTCGAACTACCCTCCAACTCGCTCTCTCTCTCTCTCTTTCTCTCTAAGTAATATGAAAGAGATGGATGATCAACAGTGAATTTACCATTGATTTCTTGCCCCATTTCAATTTCTGTGTGGCCCAAAGGCTGCTTATCGCGACTCAATGACCTTTTGTGAACAATGTATATTAAAATCAGACTGCACAGAACGTGAATCTGATCTTATGTACAGTGTCCAATACGGAGATATCCATCTCCAAAAAACTAGCAGTATTCGAACTTTTGCAATCGGCATAAAGGTTTATTTAACCTGTTGAGGATTAATGGTAGATCTGATATTAAGCCACGTCATTCCGTTTAGACAGACAGACAGCAGACTGACAAATAAATAGTCATCTCCTGACACTAAACAGTGCTTAAACTCGGCACCCGGCTTACGATAGGGATTTTTGTGACAAAAAAAAATTCGTCTCCCGACATGAGGGAGGATAAGGTTGTGAGAAAAAACTCAGTATCAGACCAAATTAACAGTACACAGAAGCCAAAATAAATGTGTGGGTCACACTTCCTACGTCACATCCGGTTTATCGAAGATTTCACAAACTCGCACAGGTGTGGAAACCACATTTTCGCTAATAACTCTCTTTTTACGAAAAACATTGAAATATGGTTTACAATTTTAAGATTGTTTTCATTTAGGGATTCTTATATCCAAAAATAGCTTTGGTCTCGAGTTACCCTTTAAGGGCTAATTTGATTCAGGCAGCTACAGTCATGTCTCTTTAACTTTTCCACTGCCACTGCAAAAACAAAGAAGCTTTTGTGGATCGTATAGATCAAGATCAGACTGAATAGGCTATGCACTCTAATCTTTGATCAACTCCATCTGCTTGTTTTTCCAAGCCTATCATGTCGAAATCTCTGAAATTCTGAGTATTTTCAAATTTTCAAGTGGTCAAGTTTCTAGTTGAGTCATGCTCTGTGAAAAGATAAGTTCAATGCATCTGCTAAAAGTATTATCCAACATCAGCCTGTGCAGTCTACCCACGCTGACATAGGTCGAAAGTTTGCTTTTGGTCAGTTTTTTATGCATATCAAAGAACCATTCAAGCCTATAATTCAGCCAGTTGTTTGGCAAAATGGGTTCATGTCAAGAAAACAAATTGCTTAGTAAAATAGCAAATGTGTTACAGTTAACATGTAATCACAGTTATTATGTATAATAACTGAAAACCTAGGTATTATGTAAAACACCTTGTTCAGTCAGTTATTATACATAATAACCGATATTTCCAGTTATTCTTATGCTTATATATTCTACGACATACATGTAATAAACAGCAGTAAACAAACATCTCTATGTCGATTTAATTTTGGATCCCGATATTTAAGTTACATTCCGTGAATCGCTCTGCAAGAGCTAGGAAACAAACAACAGAGTTCTGATATGTCAAGATCTGTACCAATATTCTATTTGGGAGATGATAAAATCCTCAAAGCAGAAAATTGTCCACCATTACTATTTACTCAGAAAGTGCTATATTCTAGAGTGCAGTGATGTCAAGAAACTGATAAGGAATTATCCGCTGTATTTTGTTATTAAAGAAGACGCTTAAAATTCATGTCACCAAGCTTGCTCATATAGCAACTGGACAAGGTGAGAGACACAAAACAATCAAAGACCCACAAGAAGCCCTGAACATGTTTGAATTAAGAAATCGGTGTAAACACTGCGTCTGAAGAAGAAAAGGAGAACAACAATCACTAGAGTCGTTTTGGATTTTTTTTAATCAAAGAATTTGGTTCACGTGCACCAATAGTCTAGAAAGACATGTAGTCCATGACGAGGGTACAGTATAAATTGATAATGATCTACCAAGATCGAGACAAGTGCTCTAACCAAGTATTATGAATATAAGAATGAAAATCTGTCTTCTAGAGTGTTCGTAGGGATTGTCAAAGATTTGACCCGGTGACCTAGTTTTTAAATCGACATAACCCATTTCTAATCTCACCTGAGATATCGTCAAGATTAACATTCTGGTCAATTTTCCAGAGTATTGGACTGTAAAAGTTGCCTCTGGACTGTGTAAACTTTTTTCTAAGATTTGACTTTGTGCTCTAGTTTATTACCAAACATGTCCCATTTTTGAACATGTTCAAGATAGCATCAAGGCAAACATTCTTACAAACTTTCGAAAGTATTGGACTTTATAAAAGCCTGTAAATCATACACGAGGTTTTTCAAAGATTTAACCAAGTGACCTACTTTGTGATCTGACCTAACACATTTTATAACTCATGCAAGATACTATCAAGACAAACATTCTGACCAACTTTCAAGAGTATTGGACTGAAAGTATGGCCTTCGGAATTTACACAAGGTTTTTATTACATTTGACCCATTGACCTATTTTGTGATCTGACATAACCCATTTCCAAAATCATGCTAGATACTATTAAGACAAACATTCGGACCAACGTTCAAGAGAATTGCACTGAAAATGGGGGCCTTTAAAATCAACACAAGTTTTTTTATAAGAATTGACCTAATGACCTAGTTTTTTACCTGACGTGACACATTTTCATACTCGTCTGAGTATTATCCAGACAAGCAATCTCACCAAGTTTCATGAGTATCAGACTGAAGATTTGGCTTCTAGAGCGTACACAATGTAAAAGTTGAAGGCGTACAACAGATGACGCACAACTAATGTATGATTTTGTCATTTGGTAGAGAATTAAACTTTAGTCTAGCCCTAACCCTTAACCTAACCCTACATCCTAAACTTTCAATTGGTAAAATAGAATGTTGGCTCTAACGTGACAGAATAAACCCGGTGGACGTTTTCAGTCTAGAATGATTGATTAATTGTATGGAGTTTAACGCCGTTATCAACATAGTTTAAGTTATATCGCAGCGGCCAGTGCACTTATACATGCCTTCCTGGAATTTCTTTAATACCAGAACACCGCACAATATTCTTTCCAGCCACTGGCTGCTTTCTTACATAACCATCATCGAAACAATGATAAGCAGTAAGAGAGGAATGAATCCCATCACTATGATAAGCATTAATGGTCGGAAAGATACTGGCTGAGCCGGGGATCGAACCAGTGACCCCCTGTCCTTGAGTCCTGTGCACTACCGACTGCGCTACCGGGCTCGGCTTTCAGTCTAAAAATAGAACCCAAATAATTTCAATTTCAAGGTTGCACTTGTCCAGAGTTTCAAAGCAAAATGAACAGTGTAGATCAAAGATGAAACTGGATCTTTTGTGCAGTCTGATCTTGATCTATACTATCTGCAGAGGCAACTTAAGTTCTCAACGGGGTTTTAAGGGCTAATTTGATTAAGGTAGCTATAGTCATCTCTCTTTAACTTTCACTGCCACAGCAAAAACAAAGGAGCTTTTGTTAATGGCATAGATCAAGATCAGACTGAACAGGTTATGTACTCTGATCTTCGATCAACTCCATCTGCTTGTTTTTCCAAGCTTCTCAGGTCGAAATCTCTGAAATTCTGAGCATTTTCAACCTCTCAAGTGGTCAAGTTTCTAGTACAGTCATGCTCTGTGAAAAGGTAGTTTAATACATCTGCTAAAAGTATCATCCAACATCAGCCTGTGCATATCAAAGAACCATTCAAGCCTATAATTCAGCCAGTTGGTTGGCAAAATGGGTTCATATTAAGCAACGATTAGCTTGGTAAAATAGCAAATGTGTTACAGTTAACATGTAATCACAGTTATTATATATAATAACTGAAAACTTAGGTATTATGTAAAACACCTTGTTCAGTCAGTTATTATACATAATAACCGATATTTTCAGTTATTCTATGAAATAAATAATTGTTAGGAGAACAAAATCTTACAAATTAACTGAAATTACTTTTTTCCTCTTGCATTCAATATTAAAATGCTTTATTTTGTAAATGTTTTGTTTTAAATAATTCCTTCATTATCATATGAGTGACAACTTGATTTTAGGTAACTACCTGGTTAAAAGCTCAATTGGTTTAAAGTTTATTTATTCTACGACATACATGTAATAAACAGCAGTAAATAAACATCTCTATGTCGATTTAATTTTGGATCCCGATATTTAAGTCACATTCCGTGAATCGCTCTGCAAGGGCTTGGAAACAAACAACAGAGTTCTGATATGTCAAGATGTGTACCAATATTCTATTGGGGAGATGATAAAATCCTCAAAGTCAAGGCAGAAAATTGTCCACCATTCCTATTTACTCAGAAAGTGGTATATTCTAGAGTGCAGTGATGTCAAGAAACTGATAAGGAATTATCCGCTGTATTTTGTTATTAAAGAAGACGCTTAAAATGCATGTCACCAAATTTGCTCATATAGCAACTCCATCTGCTTGTTTTCCAAGCCTATATGGTCGAAATCTCGGAAATTCTGAGTATTTTCAACCTCTCAAGTGGTCAAGTTTCTAATTCAGTCATGATCTGTGAAAAGGTAGTTTAATGCATCTGCTAAAAGTATCATCCAACATCAGCCTGTGCAGTCTACCCACGCTGACATGGGTCGAAAGTTTGCTTTTGTTCAGTTTTTATGCATATCAAAGAACCATTCAAGCCTATAATTCAGCCAGTTGGTTGGTAAAATGGGTTCATGTCAAGGAAACAAATTGCTTGGTAAAATAGCAAATGTGTTACAGTTAACATGTAATCACAGTTATTATATATAATAACTGAAAACCTAGGTATTATGTAAAACACCTTGTTCAGTCAGTTATTATACATAATAACCGATATTTCCAGTTATTCTATGAAATAAATAATTGTAAGGAGAAGAAATACTACAAATTAACTGAAATTACTTTTGTACTCTTGCATTCAATGTTAAAATGCTTTATTTTGTAAATGTTTTGTTTTAAATAATTCCTTCGTTATCATATGAGTGACAACTTGATTTTAGGTAACAACCTGGTTAAAAGCTCAATTGCTTTAAAGCTTATTTATTCTACGACATACATGTAATAAACACAAGTAAATAAACGTCTCTATGTCGATTTAATTTTGGATCCCGATATTTAAGTTACATTCCGTGAATCGCTCTGCAAGAGCTAGGAAACAAACAACAGAGTTCTGATATGTCAAGATGTGTACCAATATTCTATTGGGGAGATGAAAGAAACTCAGAAAGTGCTATATTCTAGAGTGCAGTGATGTCAAGAAATTGATAAGAAATTATCCGCTGTATTTTGTTATTAAAGAAGACGCTTAAAATTCATATCACAAAGCTTGCTCATATAGCAACTGGACAAGGTGAGAGACACAAAACAATCAAAGACCCGAGTGACAAATATGCCAACATAACACAAGAAGCCCTGAACATGTTTGAATTAAGAAATCGGTGTAAACACTGCGTCATAAAAAGAAAAAGAGAACAACAATCACTAGAGTCGTATTGGGGATTTTTTTTTTTTTTTTTCTTTTTTTTTTAAATCAAAGAATTTAGTTCCCGTGCACCAATAGACTAGAAAGGCATGTAGTCCATGACGTGGGTACAGTATAAATTGATAATGATCTACCAAGATCGAGACAAGTGCTCTAAGCAAGTATTATGAACATGGGAATGAGAATGTGTCTTCTAAAGTGTTCGTAGGTATTGTCAAAGATTTGACCCGGTGACTTAGTTTTTAATTCGACATAACCCATTTCTAATCTTACCTGAGATATCATCAAGACTAACATTCTGATCAATTTTCCAGGGTATTTGACTGTAAAAGTGACCTCTGGAGTGTGTAAACGTTTTTCTAATATTTGACTTTGTGTTCTAGTTTATGACAAAACTTGTCCCATTTTTGAGCACGTTCAAGATAGCATCAAGACAAATATTCTTACAAATTTTCGAAAGTATATTACTTTACAAAAGCCTGTAAAGTATACACGAGGTTTTTCAAAGATTTAACCCAGTGACCTACTTTGTGATCTGATATAACCCATTTTATAACTCATGCAAGATACTATCAAGACAAACATTCTGACCAACTTTCAAGAGTATTCGACTGAAAGTATAGCCTCCAGAATTTACACAAGGTTTGTATTAGATTTGAACCATTGACCTATTTTGTGATCTGACATAACCCATTTCCAAAATCATGCAAGATACTATCAAAACAAACATTCGGACCAATTTTCAAGAGTATTGCACTGAAAATGTGGCCCCTAGAATGTACACAAAGTTTGTTTTAGATTTGACCTAGTGACCTAGTTTTGTACCTGACGTGACACATTTTCATACTCGTCTGTGATATTATCCAGACAAACAATCTCACCAAGTTTCATGAGTATCGGATTGAAGGTTTCACTTCTAGAGCGTACACATTGTAAAAGTTGAAGGCGTACAACAGATGTGTTATTTTGCCACTTGGTAGAGAATTACTTTAGTCTAGCCCTAACCCTACACCCTAACCTTTCAATCGGTAAAATAGAATGTTGGCTCTAACGTGACAGAATAAACCCGGTGGACGTTTATAGTCTAGAATGATTGATTGCTTGTATGCAGTTTAACGCCGTTATCAACATACTTTCAGTTATATCGCAGCGGCCAGTACACCTATCCATGCCTTCCTGGAGTTTCTTTCATTCCAGCACTCCGCACAATGTTCTTCCCAGCCACTGGCTGCTTCCTCACATAACCATCGTCGAAACGATGATAAGCAGTAAGAGAGGAATGAATCCCATCACTATGATAAGCATCGATGGTCGGAAAGAAATTAGCTGAGCCGGGGATCGAACGAGTGACCACCCTGTCCTTGAGTCCTGTGCACCACCGACTGCGCTACCGGGCTCGGCTTTCAGTCTAAAAATAGAACCTAAATACTTGCAATTTCAAGGTTGCTCTTGTCCAGAGTTTCAAAGCAAAGTGAATAGTGTAGATCAAAGATGGGCCTGGATCTTTTGTGCAGTCTGATCTTGGTCTATACTACCTGCAGAGGCAGCTTAAGTTGTCAACGGGGCTTAAAGGGCTAATTTGATTCAGATAGCTACAGTCATCTCTCTTTAACTTTTCCACTGCCACTGCAAAAACAAAGGAACTTTCGTGGATGGCATAGATCAAAATCAGACTGAACATGCACTCTAATCTTCGATCAACTCCATATGCTTGTTTTTCCAAGCCTATCAGGTCGAAATATCTGAAATTCTGAGTATTTTCAACCTCTCAAGTGGTCAAGTTTCTAATTCAGTCATGATCTGTGAAAAGGTAGTTTAATGCATCTGCTAAAAGTATCATCCAACAGCAGCCTGTGCAGTCTACCCACGTTGACATGGGTCGAAAGTTTGCTTTTGGTCAGTTTTTATGTATATCAAAGAACCATTCAAGCCTATAATTCAGCCAGTTGGTTGGTAAAATGGGTTCATGTCAAGGAAACAAATTGCTTGGTAAAATAGCAAATGTGTTACAGTTAACATGTAATCACAGTTATTATGTATAATAACTGAAAACCTAGGTATTATGTAAAACACCTTGTTCAGTCAGTTATTATACATAATAACCGATATTTCCAGTTATTCTATGAAATAAATAATTGTTAGGAGAAGAAATACTACAAATTAACTGAAATTACTTTTGTACTCTTGCATTCAATATTAAAATGCTTTATTTTGTAAATGTTTTGTTTTAAATAATTCCTTCATTATCATATGAGTGACAACTTGATTTTAGGTAACTACCTGGTTAAAAGCTCAATTGCTTTAAAGCTTATTTATTCTACGACATACATGTAATAAACACAAGTAAATAAACGTCTCTATGTCGATTTAATTTTGGATCCCGATATTTAAGTTACATTCCGTGAATCGCTCTGCAAGAGCTAGGAAACAAACAACAGAGTTCTGATATGTCAAGATGTGTACCAATATTCTATTGGGGAGATGAAAGAAACTCAGAAAGTGCTATATTCTAGAGTGCAGTGATGTCAAGGAATTGATAAGAAATTATCCGCTGTATTTTGTTAGTAAAGAAGACGCTTAAAATCCATATCACAAAGCTTGCTCATATAGCAACTGGACAAGGTGGAAGACACAAAACGATCAAAGACCCGAGTGGCAAATATGCTAACATAACACAAGAAGCCCTGAATATGTTTGAATTAAGAAATCGGTGTAAACACTGCGTCAGAAGAAGAAAAGGAGAACAACAATCACTAGAGTCTTATTGGGGAATTTTTTTTTATCAAAGAATTTAGTTCCCGTGCACCAGTAGACTATATATGATCTACCAAGATCGAGACAAGTGCTCTAACCAAGTATTATGAATATGGGACTGAAAATGTGTCTTCTAAAGTGTTCGTAGGGATTGTCAAAGATTTGACCCGGTGACCTAGTTTTTAATTCGACATAATCCATTTCTAATCTCACCTGAGATATCATCAAGACTAACATTCTGATCAATTTTCCAGAGTATTGGATTGTAAAAGTGACCTCTGGAGTGTGTAAACGTTTTTCTAATATTTGACTTTGTGTTCTAGTTTATTACCAAACACGTCCCAATTTTGAACATGTTCAAGATAGCATCAAGACAAATATTCTTACAAACTTTCGAAAGTATATGACTTTATAAAAGCCTGTAAAGTATACACGAGGTTTTTCAAAGATTTAACCCAGTGACCTACTTTGTGATCTGACATAACCCGTTTTATAACTTATGGAAGATACTATCAAGACAAACATTCTGACCAACTTTCAAGAGTATTTGACTGAAAGTATGGCCTCCAGAATTTACACAAGGTTTGTATTAGATTTGAACCATTGACCTATTTTGTGATCTGACATAACCCATTTCCAAAATCATGCAAGATACTATCAAAACAAACATTCGGACCAACTTTCAAGAGAATTGCACTGAAAATGTGGCCTCCAGAATGTACACAAAGTTTTTTATAAGATTTGACCTAGTGACCTAGTTTTGTACCTGACGTGACACATTTTCATACTCGTCTGTGGTATTATCCAGACAAACAATCTCACCAAGTTTCATGAGTATCGGATTGAAGGTTTCGCTTCTAGAGCGTACACGATGTAAAAGTTGAAGGCGTAGAACAGATGTGTGATTTTGTCACTTGGTAGAGAATTACTTTAGTCTAGCCCTAACCCTACACCCTAACCTTTCAATCGGTAAAATAGAATGTTGGCTCTAACGTGACAGAATAAACCCGGTGGACCTTTTTAGTCTAGAATGATTGATTGATTGTATGCAGTTTAACGCCGTTAATAATATAGTTTCAGTTATATCGCAGCGGCCAGTGCACCTATCCATGCCTTCCTGGAGTTTCTTTAATTCCAGCACTCCGCACAATATTCTTCCAAGCCATTGGCTTCTTTCTCACATAACCATCGTCGAAACAATGGTAAGCAGTAAGAGAGCAATGAATCCCATCACTATGATTAGCATCGATGATCGGAAAATAATTGGCCGAACCGGGGATCGAACCAGTGACCCCCTGTCCTTGAGTCCTGTGCACTACCGACTGCGCTACCGGGCTTAGATTTCAGTCTAAAAATAGAACCCAAATAATTTCAATTGCAAGGTTGCTCTTGTCCAGAGTTTCAAAGCAAAGTGAACAGTGTAGATCAAAAATGGGCCTGGATCTTTTGTGCAGTCTGATCTGAATCTATACTAGCTGAAGAGGCAACTTAAGTTGTCAACGGGGCTTTAAGGGCTAATTTGATTGAGATAGTTACAGTCATCTCTCTTTAACTTTTCCACTGCCACTGCAAAAACAAAGGATCTTTTGTGGATGGAATAGATCAAGATCAGACTGAAGAGGCTATGCACTCTGATCTTCGATCAACTCCATCTGCTTGTTTTTCCAAGCCTATCATGTCGAAATCTCTGAAATTCTGAGTATTTTCAACCTTTCAAGTGGTCAAGTTTTTAGTTGAGTCATAGTCTGTGAAAAGATAGTTTAATGGATCTGCTAAAAGTATTATCCAACATCAGCCTGTGCAGTCTACCCACGCTGACATAGGTCGAAAGTTTGCTTTTGGTCAGTTTTTATGCATATCAAAGAACCATTCAAGCCTATAATTCAGCCAGTTGGTTGGTGAAATAGTCTCGAGGGTCAGAATGTGTAACATTTCCTAAAAGAAATTAACTTTTGCCAGGATGATTTTAGATGTCATTCAGTTATGCTTCCGGTCATGTGTTGGGCGGCTCTTCCTTGCTAGAATCAAATGCTTGACTAGTACCCATGTCTTCAATGTTAACTGCTTTTTCTTTTGGCATTTGAATGAAACTTTTCTTCAGAATGTTTAGATGGCCCTCCTCATTTAATGTGTCAGTATTGTTGGCATCGTCTGGGAACCACTATACCGTCTGCACCAAAAACAGCCCATGAGGTAATTGTCTCATGTATAGCAGTTTTTCAGTATGAAAACCGGATTTATCACATAAAACCTCCTCCGTCGGTGTATTATACCCATGACTTATTTTCGATAATACACTTTGGGTCCCGGTTCTGATAAATTTTCAGCGCGTGAAGCTTATGAAACCAACCACAGGAAATGCCGGGATTTGTACTACTACGCCGTTTCGCGGAAAAATGACGTCACAGTTGCTAAGGCTATTCGGGTGGACACTATTTTTTTTTAATATTCAAGTTTAATAAAAAGCAAGAAATGCAGCGAAAGCTTTTAAAAAACTAGAAATAGGTGTGTCAGAGACACGGATGCCCCCGCTAAACGGTATTGGTCACAGATATGTCATATGAGTCAATCAATAGGTATTACAGAAAATTGTTGTTTTGGATAACAGCTTAGACAGGGTTAAGAAGGTTTGTTATATATATAGCCAAGCAGATAAAAGATTATTTATACCTGATAACATTAACTTCTTTTTATTCAGCGTTTTCCTTAATCTTTCAACTGAGGGTTACTTATACTCAGGATTATGAAGATCTTAACTTGAGGAATGAGAGTGGGAAATATAGCAATAATAATTACTTTGTTGGACTTCCTCTATGAGACAGGAACAAATTGGATCGAATATTATCACACTGGACTATAGTTGAAGGGTAGGTTGCAGCCTCAATATTCTCTGGCATAGTTCTTTGGATGAATCTTTTTAAAAACCAAAACTGTATCTTCATATCACAATTCTGCTGAGCAGGATGTAAAACTGGGTTGAACAATCAATTTAAACAATTGACCTTCAACTGTGACCTTGACCTTGGGCGTATCAAAACAAACTTTTCGTATGACACTAGTACTTGTTAAGGAGAACAAGTGTGCGAAGTTTTTTTGAAATCCATTGATAAATGTAGAAGTTATGCTCCGGACAAGAATGGGACACACACACTAACGCACACACACACACGCGCACACACACAGACGGACACAGGTAACTCTATATATCCCCCCTCCCCCATTTCATGGCGGGGGCATAAAAACAACATTGCTGAACTAGTTGCACTTATCCCTATAGAAACTGTTTTATCCCACTTTCGGTGTAAATGTCATGGAGCTATCTACTCGTATATGTACACATTTGAAACCGAACTACAACTGTAAACATGGACCCGTGAACACCATGTAGGCAAAAGGTAATGATGCAGGATACTTTTTGTCTGTCGTTCGTTTTATGTGATAAATACAATCTCACATTCATGTTTATGTGTTATAATTTGTATCAAACTCGTTGACTAAAATGTATTTGACGCTCGCCAAGGCTCGCGTAATACAATTTTAGTCAACTCGTTTGATAAAATTGATAATTCATATACACGCATGTAAGATCCTTTATTTCTCTGTTGCTCTAAACCCATTTTGCTGCTTGTAAACTTGTACGCTCCCAAGATAATATTTAAACAAAAAGTTGACGTTATTTAAAGACCCAGAATTGATGGTATGTAGGACACTTCTGAAATGGACATGTCAGAAAAAGTGTAGTGTATCAAAGAATGTTTAGGTAATGTCTGTGTATTATATATCCAATGAAATCTTATTATGTCTACAAAAAGGTGGTAGCTTTCCATGTATTTTAAACTCACATGTGTAGACAATATTCATGTTTAGAATAAGGACATCCTCGGAACCCAAGTTTGAAGCATTACGTTACTCTCCATGTATCATCACTGGAAAAATTGACTAGCAAATCGTTGTTTCTTATGAATATTCATATTGTCGGGAAATACAGCCAATCGAAATATCGATAACATAATGATACTGTCTTGCAGAGAGGATAATTTCATTTCTTGTTACTAGAAATAAACCTGGAAAAAAAACCTGAGGTTGTCAACAAATATGGCGGCCATCGGCGTGCTTTTCTCCTGTGAGATATGCCATGCTGCAATACAGGGACGACACTATCAATCTTTGAGTAAGATTTTAATTGACAATCTTTCGGTGTTACGCCGAAAATCTCTTTTAAACGCTCCTCGATTGTGGTGTTGATGGGCACCGCCATATTCAAAATATTGATTGATTTGCCAGCGAAATAACCCAAGGGCGATTACAGAATGAATCGAAACTGGGTCACCAAGGATGGAATAAGGACAGATATTATGAAAGACCCTGTATACCTTTACCAGACGACAAAATTAGCCTTGTCCAAATGAAAAGCATTTGCAGATGACAATTTCAATGTGGCTTAAAAGGTGCAAGTTTTCTTTGATCAGGTAGAAAACATTGTGGGGAAAGGAGAAAATGCTGGTTACCAGCATTTTCTCCTTTTCCTAAGGAAGAAAAGGCCTCTTTGCAAAGGTAGTTAAAAGTTCCTGTTTTCAAAAGGCCTCTTTCCTCGGGTAGTTAAAAAGTCGGCATTGTGCAGTAAAATGTTAAAGTTTCAGTAACTATTCACTTATTAGTTTTCAGCACCTGATTTAATCAACCAGCATATTAACAGGGTCCATAATGCTTTCTCAGATAACAAAATTTCAGCCTAATCCTAACTTATATGACGGGAATTTTCTTTGAATAGATAGAAAATATTACGGGAAAGGATGATAATGCTGAATACCAGCATTTTCTCCCCCCCCCCTCCTTTTTTTTTTTTTACAATGTATACAAAAGCCCCCCCCCCCTCAGGGTCGTTAAAACACAGGGAAATTTAGTAAGTTTTCACCAGTTATCATTGAAATTTTAGACATGTCAAGATTGAAAGCATTTACAGCATAAAGAAATTGAATGTGGCTGCGATGCCAGAGTGTATCTTTTAAATGTGTTGAAACATTGTGGGAAAAGGACAAAAACGCTAGATACCAGCTTTTTCTCCATTTCATGTTTTCAAAAACCTCTTTTCTCATGACTGTTAGATCCTCTATCTAACCCTGAGACTGCTAAGCACGACACAAGGACTTCTCATGGACAGCGTAGATCAAGATCAGACTGCACAGATCTTTGATCTACTCTGTCCAATAAGAAAATATTTTTCCCGGAAAAAATTCTCTATAACAGCAACATTTAGATTTTTGAATTCAGCTTGAAAGTTTCATATAACTTATTTAGCATGATAAGGGGTACATTACAAGGATGATGAGATTGAATTTTAAGTAACTTGTAGGTAAAATGAAAAGTTCAGAATCTACATCTACATCTACTTTGCTGTGATTGTTCCCACTGGATCTGTCCCAACAAACATGTCTAGCTTTACTGATGAATTTGTCTTTACAGAAAAAAAAAAAAAACATGGGAAAAGGAACAAATCTTGCAGCTTGAATAATAGGGTATATCTAAGAAGGGGTTGAAACATTGTCAGAGAAGGTTTATATGCTGGTTGCAACTTGCAATCATTTTCACCCTTACTCCACGATGTTCCAGAAAGCTTTATTCATTAGATTAGATCAGACACAGAATTTCTAGGTAAAGGATTGAAAAAGACAATTACAAAGCACTTTTCTTCCAGAGATGAAAACATTTCGTGCATGCGGATCAAAATAATATCCCAAGAGAGGAGCTGCATATTGGACTCTATTGAGTGTAAAGACTATTTACTTGCATAATGATGAGATTCATCTTTTCAACAACAGCAGATCTCGGGTTTAATGCAAAACGCTTGTAACTCCCTTTTTTGTCAGAAATTGCATAAAATGTTCCTTTGGGTGCACTAGGGCATTAAACCATTTTTCAAGCCTCTGCGAATGTTAAATACCTCAAAAACGTGAATTAACCCTATAATAATACATAATCTCTACAAGATATTTTCCATAAATATTGACAGAGAAAATCTAAAAAGTCAAAAGGTTGTATCTCAGATCCACAAATTTTCTTCATGCAAAACGGTAACTGAGTTACAACCGTTTTGCCTGGAGAACATTTGAAATTGATAAGCAGGTTGTAATGAGTTACCTCCCACATAATGTTACATACATCATATAACATGTATATAAGCCATGCTCTGTGAAAAAGGGGCTTAATGCATCTGTGAAAATTATCGACCCAGGTCAGCCTGCGCAGTCCGTGCAGGCTGACCTGGGCCAAAACTTCGCTATTGGTCAATTTTATGTATGTCAAAGGACCAATCTACCTTATGATACAGTCAGCTGTTAGACATACTGAATTTTATGGATCCCTAATTATGTGATGTCTTGCATGGTATGATGTATCACGGAGATACATTAAACCCCTTTTTGACAGAGCATGGCTCATATGTGTATGACATTGTGCAATCTAAAATGCATGTCTAAGGATGCTGGTCCCCCTTCATGCTCATACATAAATTCTTTCCTTTTAAAAGATCAATGTATGGTCACAAAGTATTATCTGCATAAATATTGCAGGGGTGTCATTGGATACCATCCAACTCATTGTAGCCAGTTTTAGGACTGAGTATGTACATATAATAATTTGCCGTCATGAAATTTAGCAAGATTGTCTTTTTATATAATGCTAATGTGAATCATGTGTACTAAAAGAATGTATTTGTAAGCCAATAAAACTTTAATGTTTAATGTATGGTAAAACTATGTATTGATTGATTGAATGGTGTTTTACACCGCTTTCAACATTGTTTCAGTCATATCACGGCAACAGCTCATATATTCATATTTTCCTGGGTTTCACCAGTACTAGGCTAGGGCTCTGAAGTGGTAAAACTATTTAAAAGAATTACATTCATTGGAACTATGTAAAAGAATTATAAACAGAACTAGAGCTATCACTAAACGTGATCATACCCCCCACCAGCTCCTTGTCACAAAACAGCTCTTTGTCACAGAAAGGAGAATGATTTAGTACAAAAGTAAGAGTTGAACAAAAATGAAACTTCCGACAAAGAGTTTGCACTCATTAAAGGGTTAGATTAATTTGTCACCGTTAAAACACAGAGACCAAAGGTATATAATAAATCTTTAGCAATATACATAGGCAGTAATTTGAACTATTGGAGTGATATACAGGTAACATTACCATTAATATTTACAGAACATGTTTTTCCATGGAATTGCACCTGTAATCAAACTGTGGTCATTGTATTAATTCAGGGTGTGAGTGTTGTTATTCACACAAATTAAACATTATGAAACACATTACTAAATAGTTTTGTACATTAAAAATTGTAGGAGTATTACACTGGACAAATTGTGATTGAAAACGATAAAATTTAGCAAAAATTGCAAAGTCCAAGGGGAGATAATTCTGCAAACACATTGCAGCAGAGTCATGAAAATTGCACATGCACAAGTTCATATATATAGGAACATTGTGTGTAAATTTGAGTTCAGTACCTGAAAAACTGTAGGAGTATCTCAGCAAACAAATTTGTGTCTACGGAAAGACAGACGGACAGACAAACAGATTATATTAAAAACAGAATTCACAGTAAGAAACACATTATTAATTAGCTGTTTACATTAAAAATTGAAGGAGTATTACACTGGACAAATTTTAAATTAAAGCAATACAATTTAGCGTAAATTGCAAAGTTCAAGGGGAGATAATTCGGCAACGGACGGCAGCAGGGTCATGAAAATTGCACATGCACAACTTCATATATATAGAAACACTGTGTATAAATTTGAGTTCAGTAACTGAAAAACTGCAGGAGAATTTGCCGGACAAATTTGTGTCTACGGACAGACGGACGTACGCTCAATTGTGAATATGGGGCCAAATTATAAAGAGCCTGAACTAAAGGGCCACAAAAATAAAATCTACCAAGCGGTTTCAAAGGGCCTCCTTTGGAGGAGTGGGCCATCAGATGTACCTGTTCAAGTATTCACATTTCAATCATCATTACAAGTCATGCTTACAAATGGAGAAAGTTTTGGGATGAGATCTGCTGGGTAATGTGACATGCTAGATATCAAAACTCTAGTCCTTATGGTTTGAGACAAGATTTTTGAAGTTTCATCGCATAACTTGATGCAAAACATGGTTACCCCAGGGGATAGTCATTTAAGATAATAGGGCCATAATTTGAAGTTCTTGGTAGAGGTCATAATTCAAATACCAAAACTGTAGAACATACAGTTTGGGACAAGAAGAACTTACAAGTTTTGCCTCTATAACTATGACCTCCCAAGCCAATTATAACAACCTTGTTTGAGGTTCACTACTTAAAGCTACATACCAAATATCACAACTGGGCCATAAGGTTTCACAAAGGTCCACATAGTGGCCATGTTTTTCAACAAAATGAAATTTCTTGAACAACTTTTGTCTTAAGCCGAGGAAGGTTATTTAAAAATCAGCCCAGCGGTTTGCGAGGAGACATTTTAAGAATTCTACTATGTTGCAATGGCAAACACAGTTCTGAACTAAAGGGCCACTGGCCCTTAAAAAATAAAATTGCTCCCCAAATTGTGCTTTAATATTCAAATAATTGAATGATTTATCCGGGCTCAATGCTATTTTCAAAAGTTATCAGTTGGGGCTCAATGCCATTTTCAAAAGTTATCAGTTATACAGCAACTGTCAGTGTACCAGTATTCATGTGTTCTTAGCAGTTCCTCACCAGTTCACAAACAATAAACCTTTTAAGCTACTGACTACTTTCTCAAATACATAAGGTGAGAGACAAATTTAAATTGCCAAACAAAAGTTGGCCCAGGCCAGATATAGAAGCCATCACCTTAAGATCAGGAGTCAGATATGCTACAGACTGAGCCAACTAGGCCAAGCTCGTCCCAAAAAAGAAAGGGCCGTTCTCCAAAGCAAAGAGCCAATGGCCCTTAAATAAATAAAGTTGTCCAAAACAAAGAGCCAATGACCCTTAAATAAATAAATGCAACTCAAATTCATCACAAATGGTTCTTTGTAGCAACCAGTTTTGCAATAAAGACGAGAATTGCAATAAATTATTACAAAACTCGTTGCGATGACAGAAAATTTATTACATTTCACCTCACAACCAGTTTTGCAATAAAAACGAGAATTGCAATAAAATGATTTTATATATATCATATTCGATCGTTTTCCAAACAAAACCAAATTAAAGTGCAATTTAATGTTAAACTGGATTATGTAAGACGTAAATGAAGTTACAGAAAGTGCGCTTCAAAGACCAATAAGAACATTTCAGGCTAAACACTATTAAGGCTTAAATCTTTGAAAACTTTCATGAAGTCGATTAAATACCGTAAGCAACATTGAATTTTGACTGCTTAACAAACAACATGTCTTAAACCAGTATTGCAATAAATTATTGCAAAACTCGTTGCGATGACAGAAAATTTATTACATTTCACTTCACAACCAGTTTTGCAATAAAAACGAGAATTGCAATAACATAATTATATATATCATATTCGATCGTTTTCCAATCAAAACCAAATTAAAGTGCAATTTAATGTTAACTTGGATTATGTAAGACATAAATTAAGTTACAGAAAGTGCGCTTCAAAGACCAATAAAAACGTTTCAGGCTAAACACTGTTAAGGCTTAAATCTTTGAAAACTTTCATAAAGTGTATTGAATACCTCAGACAACATTGAATTTTGACTGTTTCAGAAACAATATGTCTTAAACCAGTATTACAATGAATTATTACAAAAATCGTTGCGATGACAGAAAATTTATTACATTTCACTTCACAACCAGTTTTGCAATAAAAACGAGAATTGCAATAAAATGATTATATATATCATATTCGATCGTTTTCCAATCAAAACCAAATTAAAATCGAATTTAATGTTTACTTGGATTATGTCAGACCTATTTTAGGTTACAGAAAGTGCGCTTCAAAGACCAATAAGAACTTTTCAGGCTAAACAGTATTAAAGCTTAAATCTTTGAAAACTTTCATGAAGTCGATTAAATACCGTAAACATCATTGAATTTTGACTGTTTCAGAAACAATATGTCTTAAACCAGTATTGCAATAAATTATTACAAAACTCGTTGCGATGACAGAAAATTTATTACATTTCACTTCACAACCAGTTTTGCAATAAAAACGAGAATTGCAATAAAATGATTATATATATCATATTCGATCGTTTCCAATCAAAACCAAATTAGAGTGCAATTTAGTGTTAAATTGGATTATGGCCAAACTGGTTGTGAAGTGAAATGTAATAAATTTTCTGTCATCGCAACGAGTGTTGTAATAATTTATCGCAATACTAGTTTCTGAAACAGTCAAAATTCAATGATTGTTTACGGTATTTAATCGACTTTATGAAAGTTTTCAAAGATTTAAGCCTTAATAGTGTTTAGCCTGAAATGTTCCTAATGGTCTTTGAAGCGCTCTTTCTGTAACTTAATTAAGTCTTACATAATCTAATTTAACATTAAATTGCACTCTAATTTGGTTTTGATCGGAAAACGATCGAATATGATATATATAATCATTTTATTGCAATTCTCGTTTTTATTGCATATCTGGTTGTGAAGTGAAATGTAATAAATTTTCTGTCATCGCAACGAGTTTTGTAGTAATTTATTGCATTTACTGGTTTAAGACATATTGTTTCTGAAACAGTCAAAATTCAATGTTGTTTACGGTATTTAATCGTCTGCCATCGCAACGAGTTTTGTAATAATTCATTGTAATACTGGTTTAAGACATATTGTTTCTGAAACAGTCAAAATTCAATGTTGTTTATGGTATTTAATCGACTTTATGAAAGTTTTCAAAGATTTAAGCCTTAATAGTGTTTAGCCTGAAACGTTTTTATTGGTCTTTGAAGCGCACTTTCTGTAACTCAATTTAGGTCTTACATAATCCAAGTTAACCCACTGAAGAACCGTCATTTGGATCACACAGTTACTTTCATAAATTTCACTTATTTAGTTTTATAAAATTTACTTATAACATGAATTTTGATCATGTGAATTGAGTGAGATGGTCTCCTGCTACGAATTTATTGAAACATTTCTTATTTGGTGCTTTTATATGTACAAATCTACAAATAAATAGAAATGTGTAGATACAAGTGTGTTTAATCATCTGAGTTATTGCATTAAGTCATGATATATATTATCCTTACAAAAAGTAAATAGATAAATAATAGATAAATAAAACACTTTAGTAATAATTAAGATAATTTTAAAATGATTACATTGTTTATGTACATCATTAATCAAATTTTCACACCTTCTGTTTTGAATTGTGCCTTCAGAGTATGGAATGTCTTTAATGACAATTACATGAAAACTTTAATAGATACTTCATGCACTTTAAACAACATGGTGTGAAAATCCGATTATAGATGTGATTGCAAGTTTGATTTTTCTAAATGAAGAAAAGCTTATTTCTTAATTAGAATAGTTAATTTTTTTCATCTCAAACATACATCAAAGAAATTGTGTACAAACCATTAGGACTTTTGCCTATATAAACTTGCAAATTAAGTGTCATAATCCCTTCTCAACACCTGTCTTGCCCAAGTCTGCATAGGTGTTAATATATCAGTAGAAACTATCAACAAACTTGCAGTACAAATTAAAATAAGATAATATCTAAATCATTTTTTGGGGAGTAAAAATTGGAAATAAATAATTTATTAGTGAAAAACATCATGAAAAAATAAAATGTAGACGAAATGGGACTACTGGGCAAAACAGGTGTAGACGAAATGGGACTGTTGCTCAAATTTGTAGACGAAATGGGAGTAGACGAAATGGGAGTAGACCAACTGGGATGTTACCATCCTTTCTAGAATGTTTGGAGCTGTCGTTTTCAACATTAGTAATTTGTGCATAACTGAGGGAAAAAGACTGTAGGAAAGCAAGCCACAACCTATGCCTTTTTTTAAGAAGAATTCCAGTTGATCATGAGAAAAGAGAGGGGGGGGGGGGGGAAAGAGACAAAGAACTCACATTATAACATCGGATAGGAATGCAGAGTACAACCAACACAAGTATGGAGAATCGAGGCCCAAGCTCTAGAATTAAAACTCATTATTTGAAAATAGATAAGAGTAAAGAAAGTTATAAAATTCACTCTGTCAAAATTGGTGGAAATAAAACAGTAATTCGTAGTTCAAAAGTGGGCCGTTTTGGTACCCATAACATTTGGCCGTTTTGGACAGGGCCGTTTTGGAAGTGGGCCGTTTTGACCCTATCCCGTCAAAGACGACCGCCACATTTGCCACTCGTCAAAACTCGGCTAATTCCGTAAATAGGCCTACATGTATGTTGTTTACAAATTGAATTTCAATATTATACTGATATGCTTTATATGTTCATCTACTCGTATACAGATTGAATTTCCATAACTTGACATGCTTTATCTAATCAGAAACGGGGGGATAGGGGGGTAAAACGAGGGGGGGGGGGGGTGGACGGGGAGATCTGAAAGTGGTTGAAAGATCATTTACAACAGGAGAAAATATTTCTCCAGTCCATATTCAAAGCATTTGCAGACGACAAATAAAGCCTGTACCAAGCAACCTCGTGGTTTCACAGCCCAAAACTGATGGTAAGGTTCATCTAAACAGCGAAAGGAACTTCCCTTCGCGAAAGGATCGAGGATTGCGTCTCTTTAGCCGCCTATCCGGTGTAACGTTGTAAACTGACCCCCGTAGAATAATGACTCCCCCCCCCCCCACATCATTATTTTGTAGAGAATAATGACTCCCCGGTCATAATATTTTGGCCGGAGGGTCATAGTATTTTGACTCCCCCACACGTAGAAAAATGACCAACACATAGAATAGTGACCCCCTATAAGATAACGACCCCCTAACCCAGACCCTAACCCAAACCCACCTAAGGTACACTTACAACATAATTATCCCCTCCAATAGGCATCGGAGGAGAAAATGGTAATGGCACCCGTCCGTGCGTGCGCCCGTACCTGCAACATTTTTTTTCTTCTTTTAAGCCCGAAACTCTTCAATCATTATTGGACGGAACTGATTCAAACTTTCAAGGATTACTACTACCGATGCCTAGTTCTTCAGAAAGAGAGAAAAAAAAATTACTCCCCTTTTCCGGGAGTCATGCACCTTTGTTACCGTTTTCTTTCTCTCTCTCTTTTATATATATATGAGCCATGCTCTGGCAAAAGGGGGCTTAATGCATCTCCTTGAAACATGATACCAACCCAAGTCATCACATCATTATGGATCCATAATAGCCGCTTTTTTAAACAACCGACTTCATCATGAGGTAGACTGGTCCTTTGACATACAGAAAATTGACTTATAGCGAAAAGTTTCGGCCCAGGTCAGCCTGCGCGGACTGCGCAGGCTGACCTGGGTCGATACTTTTCGCAGATGCATTAAGCCCCCTTTTCACAGAGCACGGCTCATATATAAAGTGCAAACTGCAAGCATTTACAGATGACAAACTAAATGTTGTTCAAATGATGGTATTTGTCTTTGAATGGGGGAAAACATATCGGGGGAAAAGAGAAAATGAAGTTTAAAAAAAAATTTTTTCCCCTATCTTTTTCTCTACAATGTTTCCAAAATCTTGTTTCCCCGAGGTAGTAAAAAGAGAAGATTGTTTTGTACAGGTAATAATGACCGAAATGTAGACAGTATAAACTGGTCTCCGTTGGGGTGTGTGAAGTTGGCAGTAAGTTCGATAATCGGAGTTCGATATTCAATATCGAAATGAATATGCGGATGAGTTGAATTTCATGCCGCAGTAAATTCGCTTTTTTTTTTTCAAACTCAAGGGATAGTTACGAAAATTAATGAATCCTGATTTGAATATCGAAATGAATTTCATGCTAGCAGCAGATTCGCGTTTTTTTTTTTTATGTAGGGGCATATGGATGAAATCGAATGTTGATTTGAATATCGAAATGAATTTCATGCCAGCAGCAGATTCGTCTGTTTTTTATGTATAGGCATATGGATGGTGTATGAAATCGAATGTAGATTTGAATATCGAAATGAATTTCATGCTAGCAGCAGATTCGCGTTTTTTCATCTATGGGCATAAGGGTCATGTATGAAATCGAATGTCGATTTGAATATCGAAATGAATTTCATGCCAGCAGCAGATTCGCGTTTTTTTATTTACGAGCATAAGGATGGTGTATGAAGTCGAATGTCGATTTGAATATCGAAATGAATATCATGCCAGCAGCAGATTCGCGTTTTTTCCTGTATAGGCATATGGATGGTCTATGTAATCGAATGTCGATTTGAATATCGAAATGAATTTCATGCCAGCAGCAGATTCGCGTTTTTTCCTGTATAGGCATATGGATGGTGTATGAAATCGAATGTCGATTTGAATATCGAAATGAATTTCATTCTAGCAGCAGATTCGCGTTTTTTCCTGTATAGGCATATGGATGGTCTATGAAATCGAATGTCGATTTGAATATCGAAATGAATTTCATGCTAGCAGCAAATTCGCGTTTTTTTATTTACGGGCATAGGGATGGTGTATGAAGTCGAATGTCGATTTGAATATCGAAAAGAATATCATGCCAGCAGCAGATTCGCGTTTTTTCCTGTATAGGCATATGGATGGTGTATGAAATCGAATGTCGATTTGAATATCGAAATGAATTTCATGCTAGCAGCAGATTCGTGTTTTTTCCTGTAAGGGCCTAAGGATGGTGTATGAAATCGAATGTCGATTTGAATATCGAAATGAATTTCATGCTAGCAGTAGATTCGCGTTTTTTCATCTACGGGCATAAGGAGAATGTATGAAATCGAATGTAGATTTGAATATCGAAATGAATTTCATGCTAGCAGCAGATTCGCGTTTTTTTATTTATTGGCATAAGGATGGTGTATGAAGTCGAATGTCGATTTGAATATCGAAATGAATATCATGCCAGCAGCAGATTCGTGTTTTTTCCTGTATAGGCATATGGATGGTGTATGAAAGCGAATGTCGATTTGAATATCGAAATGAATTTCATGCTAGCAGCAGATTCGCGTTTTTTCCTGTAAGGGCCTAAGGATGGTGTATGAAATCGAATGTCGATTTGAATATCGAAATGAATTTCATGCTAGCAGCAGATTCGCGTTTTTTCATCTATGGGCATAAGGGTCATGTATGAAATCGAATATCGATTTGAATACCGAAATGAATTTCATGCTAGCAGCAGGTTCGCGTTTTTTTATGTATGGGCATAAGGATGGTGTATGAAGTCGAATGTCGATTTGAATATCGAAATGAATATCATGCCAGCAGCAGATTCGCGTTTTTTCCTGTATAGGCATATGGATGGTCTATGAAATCGAATGTCGATTTGAATATCGAAATGAATTTCATACTAGCAGCAGATTTGCGGTTTTTTATGTATGGGCATAAGGATGGTGTATGAAATCGAATGTCGATTTGAATATCGAAATGAATTTCATACTAGCAGCAGATTTGCGTTTTTTTATGTATGGGCATAAGGATGGTGTATGAAATCGAATGTCGATTTGAATATCGAAATGAATTTCATGCCAGCAGCAGATTCGCGTTTTTTCCTGTATTGGCCTAAGGATGGTGTATGAAATCGAATGTAGATTTAAATATCGAAATGAATATCATGCCAGCAGCAGATTCGCATTTTTAATGTATAGGCATAGGGATGATATATGAAATCGAATGTCGATTTGAATATCGAAATGAATTTCATACTAGCAGCAGATTCGCGTTTTTTCCTGTATGGGACTAAGGATGGTGTATGAAATCGAATGTCGATTTGAATATCGAAATGAATATCATGCCAGCAGCAGATTCGCATTTTTAATGTATAGGTATACGGATGGTGTATGAAACCGAATGTCGATTTGAATATCGAAATGAATATCATGCCAGCAGCAGATTCGCATTTTTAATGTATAGGTATACGGATGGTGTATGAAATCGAATGTCGATTTGAATATCGAAATGAATTTCATGCTAGCTGCAGATTCCCGTTTTTTCCTGTACGGGCCATGGATGGTGCATGAAATCGAATGTCGATTTGAATATCGAAATGAATATCATGCCAGCAGCAAGTTCACATTTTTTCCTGTATCGGCATAAGGATGCTGTATAAAGTCGAATGTCGATTTGAATATCGAAATGAATATCATGCCAGCAGCAGATTCGCATTTTTTATGTATAGGCATAGGCATGGTGTATGAAATCGAATATCGATTTGAATATCGAACTGAATTTCATTCTAGCAGCAAATTCGCTAAAATTTCTGGACGCACATGAAGATGATGCATGAAATAGAATGTAGATTTGAATATCGAACTTATTGTCATGCAAGGAGCATATTCGAAAATACTTTGTAGGGGCATGAAAGTGATGAATGAAATCGTTTGTAGATTTGAAAATCGAACTGAATGCTAGCAGCAGATTCGCTAAAATTTCTGTACTGGCGTGAAAGTAATGCATGAGACAGAATGTATATTCGAATGTTGAACTGAATTTCAATCTAGCAGCAGATTCGCTAGATTTTTTGAACGGGCATAAAGACTTTGTATGCAACTGAATTTAGATTTGAATGTTAAACTGAATTTCATACGGTAATCTTTCTATACGGTCATGTAGATGGATTATTAATCTGAATTGAGATTTCAGTTTGGAACTGAATTTCATGCTAGCAGAAGATTCGGTTAAAATTCTAAATGGTCATGTAGATGGATTATTTAGTCGAAGTAAGATTTTAATTTCGAACTGAATTTCATGCTAGCAGCAGATACGAAAAAAAATCTGTATGTTATGCAGATACAGTATGAAATCCAAAGTAGATTTCAATATCGAACTGAATTTCATTCTAGCAGCAGATTCGCTAAATGTTTGTATGGGCATTGGGATTTTGTATGGAATTGAACATAGAGTTGAATATCGAACTGAATCTTAGGCTAGTAGCGGATTCGCCAATATTTCTTCACGAGCTGTAGATGATGTATGAAATCGAATGTAGGTTTGAATATCGAACTGTATTTCATGCTAGCAGCAGATTCGCCAAAATTTCTGCACGGGCCCGTAGATGATTTATTAAATCGAATGTAGATTTGAATGTTGAAGTGAAGTTCACGCTAGCAGCAGATTCGGAAAAAAATCTATATGGACATATTGATTGTTTATGCAATCAAATGCAGGTTTGAATATCGAAGTGAGTTTTCTGTTTGCAGCAGAATCGCAAAAATAGTCAAAATGAGGATGTAAATAATGAATGAAATCGAACGTTAATTTAGGCACGAAGATGGCGTTTTAAATGAAGAGCAGGTTTTGGATAAGCAAAAATATTTGTAGATTTGCAAAAATATCCATATGGACATATGAATGATATTTGGAATCAAATATCATTTGAAATATCTATCTGAATTTCATGCAAGAAGCCGATTCGCAAAAATACCGACATTGGCATTTAAATATTGGTATGATTTCATGACGGCATTAGATTCTTTACAGAAAAATTACCCGTACTTATAATTCTTATAAGAAATTAAATATCTATTTGAATATAGATATGAATTTTATGCAAACAACGAATTTGTGAAATTTCCATATGGTCATAGGCAAGGTGTATATAGATGGGGTTTAACACCGAATAACGATTTTGAACGTCATACTAGAATATGGTTCGGAATAATTTCTCTGCGGACATGAAAATGGTCTATGAAATCAAATATAGAATTAATAATTTATACGAGTTTTATGTCGGCAGCTGATCCATGAAATCTTTAAATTTGAGCATGTAAACAGTTTATGAAATCGAATAAAGATTTCACCATCGATTTGAATCTTATATCAGAAGCAGTTCGGTAAAAACCAACTTTAATTTGTGAACATATTACCTGTCTTATTTGAAATTTTGTAGTATCTTTTAAGGGGTCGCTAACTAGAGCACTTCTATTGGTAGTGACTGATCGATCGCTCGATTGATTGATTGATCGAGTGATTGAGTGATTGTTTATTTTATAAATATATATTCACTTGCTCACTTAATGCATTTATTCCAGGCGTCTGTTCATTTGTCCATTTATTCTTTTGTTCCATATTTTTGTTTGGTCCATTTTTTGACCTTGCATTTCGTTATCGTTGCAAAGTTCCAAAACTTGATTTTCATATTTTTTGCAAGTGCCATTTTCAGGTTGTAATTTAGTTGTGCAATGTTTCTCATTCTAACCATTTTTGCTGAATACTTCTTTTTTTTCCCCTTCTTTTCTGTTGTATATATTTCATTACTGTTGTTAAAATGTTCACCGATTTGGAGGAAATAATGGATATCAATAAAGGAATGTTCATGTATAAAGTGTGTACAATCTAATACTGACGCGAGTTTCATGCGAGCGGCAGACTTCCAAACGACATTGTATTTGCATATATACATGCAAATGGTGTATAAAGTCGAATAACGATTCGAATATCAAAATGAATTTCATACTGCAGTATGATACACAAAAATTTCAACGCGGGCATACAGATGGTGTATGCAATCGAATATATTTAGACAAGTGATTTCACCAAGCAAACTAGTTATGAAATGAAATCAAACAACATGCCGACGGCCAGATCAAGTATAAAGTTTTTGACAAACTGCCTTTCTGAATTGGACCAGCCCGCATTGCTCAGGTGTTAGAGCGTACCTGAATTGTAAACGTCAAGTCTTTGGTTATTATAGGGTGAGAGTTCAAGCCCCACGGCTGACCATCTATAATTACCAATAGTCTTTCGGATGAGACGTTAAACCGATTTCCCGTGTGACGGTGCCATAAACCGAGCACGTTAAAGAACAGGGCGTAACTTAGGGTGGTTGTAACCTGTATGTTGCACTATCCCTCGGAACAAAACTAACAGTCTTCAGGGGCGTCGCCCATATGGGAAACCGGTGGTGACAATAAATAAACTCAAATTCTATCAATCTTTCTGAGCTGACCAGCCGGCAAAGCTCAACTGGTAGAGCGTAGGACGTGTAAGCATCAAGTCTTGGGTCACCTGAGGGTGTGGGTTCGAGCCCAATGGCTGGCTATCTAAAAATACTAATAGTCTTTCGGATGAGACGTTAAATCAAGGTTCCGTGTGGCAGTACTTTACACTGACAGAAACAGGCTCAACTCAGTGTGGGTTTCGTTCTGTATCCTGCAATATGCCCTGTAACAAAATAAAAAGTCTTCAAGAGGTAGGCCCCGAAACATTCGTCATTAGAGGGGATATCCCCTGTCTTGCTTCCCCCCCCCCCCCCACACACACACACTTGTGCCTTCGGCTGTCAGGAAACGCCAAATGCATTCCATTGCATTGCATTCCATAGCCGTACCACTTTTAATGAGTCGACAAGGTCCCTTACTTGTAAAAAAATAATTACTGGGCATGTTCCATGATTTTTCAAATGCGACCAACTGCAGGGTCGTAAGAAGTCGTATTTGTACAGTAGTAGGTAAAATTTGATTTTGAACTCAAATTAATAAATTTGTCTTTAATGGGTCAGAAACATTGTGGGAAAAGGAGAAAGTCCCGGTTACCAACATTTTCACATTTTCCCACAAAAGCCGTCTACCTCAGGATCGTCAAATTCGGAATTATGTGGTTAAAGGTTAATTACATACATGTATACCTCTCCCCACGGAGCAATCTCAAAACGATGCTTTTCACCACGATGTTTCATGAGTCTACAAGGGCTTACTAGCGCTTTCTCGATGATTTCAGTTGAAATGAAGGCGAAACAGCTTGCTTGCAGATCCAAAGACGGGTTTTAGATGGTAAGGAACCATGAATATGTGAATTGTAGCCGTTAAACACATTTGGCATGGCATTAATCACCACACATTTGAATATAAAAACTGAATAAAAGTCATAACAGTTGTAGACCTCTATCTTATTTAGGCCCCCGTCACACCAAACTAGTTCTTAGAACGTCTTACCCCTCCCTGACAAAATCGTCTTACCCCGCCCTGACATAATCGGAAAACGGGTTGTGGGTAGAGCATGTAATTTTTGCCTGATAATGCCTGAAGCCCATGTCTCGCCAAACATGTTCATAGAAAGTCTTAACCCGGTCAACAAAAATCGTAAATCGGGCTGCGGTCGGGATAGGACGTGTAATTTCTGTCGGTAAAATGCAAACGCACTGCCATTTGATGCCCGACTACACCGCGACAGGATCGAAGTATGACAGTTCCTTTTGTAGTATGTCAATGTCGTTTTAAGTACGTTGTCACTCCATCAAATTACAGGAAGGGTTGGACGGCAAAAAATTTGAGCAGGCTCAAAGTTCTGGAACACCTTTCCTGTCCTAACCCGTCCATTAAGTTCGTAAACAGATAGTGAAATGTTGCTTATACGTTCACTCCGTTCGAAAACAGTTTAAGTCCGTTTTGCAATTAATTTCGGAACGGAGTGAGAACGAGTTTGGTGTGACGGGGGTATTACCTACAGTTGATAGTAATAAAAATGGGGCAAGTTGTCTCCGAATTTGGGGCGAGTTGTCTTTTGAAGTAGGGGCGAGTTGTCTTGGGGCAAATTTTTTGTGGGGTGAGTTGTCTTTGGGGCGAGTTGTCCTGCACCCGACAAGTGATACTAGTTTCATGGCGGCAACTGATTCGCGAAACTTTCGATTTGAGCATGTAAATTGTTTATGAAGTCGAATAAAGATTTCATCAGCGATTTAAATCTCATGTCAGCAGCAGATCGACAAAAACAAGCAGCAAGTTGTGAAAATAGTACCCTGTAATTCATTGCTTCAGAATTCTAGAAGACGAGTCAAGTTGTAAAATAAAAGTGTCGTCGTGATGGTAAGTTCTTATCTGTTATTATTGTGCCTTAAAGATTCTACCCTCTGAAAGCAAACCTGAGTCGGTTATACGTACAGTTTTATGACAAATAGAGTTGTTTTTTTTTCAGCTCACATGAGTAGAAATTAAGACCCAGTTTGGACTTTTCTTAAGTAGCCGCACTGCCAAATCAAATCCAATTTCTCGTATATAACTTTACTTCTTATGTAAAGTGACAGTTAGTTAAAAAAACTTATCTGCTTTAAGCCTTTGTCTTAGTAGCTATTTTTAAACAGGCAACCTTATCCAAATAGTATTTAGTTTCTTAAAAATGGAAACGGAAGAATATATTACTGATGGATGACTACATAATTCGACTTCTACCACTGCTACTACTACCACCACTACTTGTACTTAATTAGTCTACACTAGTAAAGGTAATGTCTGTTCACATGACACACTTAGAATATGAAAAATAACAAAAATATGCTGTAATTTTTTGCATGACGTCCAAAGGTTGTGAAAAAGAACATTTACTTACCCTTATCTAGTCTGGCGGTTTTAAGTAATTAGTCAAATTATTTTTCTCAATTTCTTTTTTCGACGTAACTGAATGATCTTACTTTAGTTCAATCAGCCTTACACCGTGTTTTATTGTATCATGTGGTTTTTCAATACCCATAAAACATTGACATAACGTTACTCCTTACATAGTTGCACTCTTTTCTATGTTCTAGTATGAAAACTGTACAAAGATAATTTTATTTCTACATAAAAAATGACAACATAAATGCATTATACATGAGATAAAATGGACATGATTATGAGACTATGTCAAACTATATTTAAATCTACAGGATGACACACGCACACACACACAAAAAAAGGTTATGCATCCCTTATTTCCATTTTGTTCATTCTGTAGATGATTTTATAACTGATAAATTTCTAATAGATATTCAATGCTTTTTATCTACCAATATTGACATTTCACTCACGAAAGAAACTACTTTCACGTTCACTGGTTTAAATCATTGACCTTTTTGTGAGGTGAATACTATTTTTGTGTACATGCATACAAGTAAGAACGTATCTTGTGCAATAGACGACTTTTCCCATGCGTTTTAAGAATTTCACAATCATCTTGAATAAACAGCCTATCTCACAACAATAAGTACTTGGGCATATTTAGGTGACAAATTGTTCTAAAATGCTAGCATGAAATTCGGTTCGATATTCAAATCTACATTATATTTCATGCACAGTCTTTATGCCCGTACAGATATTTTAGCAAATTTGCTGCTAGCATGAATTTCAGTTCGATAGTCATACCTACATTCGCTTTCATGCATCATCTATTGCTAGTAAAGAAATTTTAGCGATTCTGCTGCTAGCATGAAATTCGGTTCGATATTCAACCCTACATTCGATTGCATACATAGTCGTCATGACAGTACAGAAATTTAAGCGAATCTCCTGCTAGCGTGAAATTAAGTTCGATTTTCAAATCTACATTGGATTTCATATAGAATCAAAATGCCAACACATAAAAATACGAGAATCTGCTGCTAGCATGAAATTAAGTTCGATATTCAAACCGACATTAAATTTTTACATATCCTCCGCATGCCCCTACATAAAAATGCTGCTGCATTGATATTCAGTTCGGTATTTGAATTGATATTCGATTTCATACACCATCGATATGCTCATACATAAAAAAAAAAAAAAAAAAAAAAAAAAAAACGCGAATCTGCTGATGGCATGATATTGATTTTGACTTTCAAATCGACATTCGGTTTCAGACAACATCCTTATGCCATATATAAAAAAAACGCGAATCTACTGCTGGCATGATATTCATTTCGATATTCAAATCTACATCCGATTTCATACACCATCCTTATGCCCATACATGAAAAATCGCGAATTTGCTGCTGGCATGAAATTCATTTCGATATTCAAATCGACATTCGATTTCATACACCATCCATATGCCTATACATAAAATTGGTGAATCTACTGCTGGTATGATATTCATTTTCATATTCAAATCTACATTCAATTTCATACACCATCCTTATGCCCATACAGGAAAAAATGCGAATCTGCTGCTGGCATGAAATTCATTTCGATATTCAAATCTGCATTCGATTTTATACAAGATCCATATCCCTATACACGAAAAAAAAAAAAGCGAATTTGCTGCTAGCATGATATTTATTTCGATATTCAAATCGACATTCGATTTCATACAACATCCATATGCCCATACATAAAAAAAATTGCAAATCTGCTGCTAGCATGAAATTCATTTCGATATTCAAATCAGCATTCGATTTCATACACCATCCTTATGCCCGTACAAAAGAAAACGCGAATCTGCTGCTGGCATGAAATTCATTTCGATATTTAAATCTACATTCGATTTCACAGACCATCCATATGGCTATACAGGAAAAAACGCGAATCTGCTGCTGGCATGATATTCATTTCGATATTCAAATGGACATTCGACTTCATACACCATCCTTATGCCAATAAATAAAAAAACACGAATCTGCTGCTAGCATGAAATTCATTTCGATATTCAAATCGACATTCGATTTCATACAACATCCTTATGCCCATACATAAAAAAACGCGAATCTGCTGCTAGCATGATATTCATTTCGATATTCAAATCTACATTCGATTTCATACACCATCCTTATTCCCGTAAATAAAAAAACGCGAATCTGCTGCTAGCATGAAATTCATTTCAATATTCAAATCGATATTCGATTTCAGACAACATCCTTATGCCCACACAGGAAAAAACGCGAATCTGCTGCTGGCATGAAATTCATTTCGATATTCAAATCTACATTCCATTTCATACACCATCCTGAGGCCCATACAGGAAAAAACGCGAATCTGCTGCTAGCATGAAATTCATTTCGATATTCAAATCTACATTCCATTTCATACACGATCCTTATGCCCACACATGAAAAAGTGCGAATCTGCTGCTGGCATGATATTCATTTCGATATTCAAATCGACATTCGATTTCATACACCATCCTTATGCCTATACATAAAAAAACGCGAACCTGCTGCTAGCATGAAATTCATTTCGATATTCAAATCGACATTCGACTTCATACACCATCCATATGCCTATACAGGAAAAAACGCGAATCTGCTGCTGGCATGATATTCATTTCGATATTCAAATCGACATTCGACTTCATACACTATCCTTATTCCCATAAATAAAAAAACGCGAATCTGCTGCTAGCATGAAATTCATTTCGATATTCAAATCGACATTCGATTTAATAGACCATCCATATGCCTATACAGGAAAAAACGCGAATCTGCTGCTGGTATGAAATTCATTTCGATATTCAAATCGATATTCGGTTTCATACACCACCCTTAGGCCGTTACATGAAAAAACGCGAATTTGCTGCTGGCATGATATTCATTTCGATATTCAAATCGACATTTGATTTCATACACCATCCTTAGGCCCATACAGGAAAAAACGCTAATCTGCTGCTGGCATAAAATTCATTTCGATATTCAAATCGACATTCGATTTCATACACCATCCATATGCCTATACAGGAAAAAACGCTAATTTGCTGCTGGCATGATATTCATTTTGATATTCAAATCGACAAACGACTTCATACACCATCCTTATGCCCATAAAAAAAAAAATGTGAATCTGCTGCTAGCATGAAATTCATTTCGATATTCAAATTTACATTAGATTTCATGGACCATCCCATATCCCTATACAGGAAAAAACGCCAATCTACTGCTGGTATGAAATTCATTTCGATATTCAAATCGACATTCGATTTCATACACGATCCGTAGGCCCATACATGAAAAAACGCGAATTTGCTGCTGGCATGATATTCATTTCGATATTCAAATCGACATTCGATTTCATACACCATCCTTAGGCCCATACAGGAAAAAACGCGAATCTGCTGCTAGCATGATATTCATTTCGATATTCAAATCGACATTCGATTTCATACACCATCCGTATGCCTATACAGGAAAAAACGCGAATCTGCTGCTAGCATGAAATTCATTTCGATATTGAAATCGACATTCGATTTCATACACCATCCATATGCCTATACAGGAAAAAACGCGAATCTGCTGCTGGCATGAAATTCATTTCGATATTCAAATCGACATTCGACTTCATACACCATCCTTATGCCCATAAATAAAAAAACGCGAATCTGCTGCTAGCATGAAATTCATTTCGATATTCAAATCGACATTCGATTTCATACACCATCCTTATGCCCATACATAAAAAAACGCAAATCTGCTGCTAGCATGAAATTCATTTCGATATTCAAATCGATATTCGATTTCATATACCATCCTTATGCCCATACATGAAAAAACGCGAATTTGCTGCTGGCATGATATTCATTTCGATATTCAAATCTACATTCGATTTCATACACCATCCTTAGGCCCATACAGGAAAAAAAGCGAATCTGCTGCTAGCATAAAATTCATTTCGATATTCAAATCGACATTCGATTTCATACACCATCCATATGCCTATACAGGAAAAAACGCTAATCTGCTGCCAGCATGAAAATCATTTCGATATTCAAATCGACATTCGATTTCATACAACATCCTTATGCCCATACATAAAAAAACGCGAATCTGCTGCTAGCATGAAATTCATTTCGATATTCAAATCAGGATTCATTAATTTTCGTAACTATCCCTTGAGTTTGAAAAAAAAAAGCGAATTTACTGCGGCATGAAATTCAACTCATCCGCATATTCATTTCGATATTGAATATCGAACTCCGATTATCGAACTTACTGCCAACTTCACACACCCTCTCCGTTGTACATGTACCCGATACACATTGCTGTATAAGGGGAGGTAACCAATCTATATAAGTAATCGTGCCCCCCCCCCCAAAAATAAAGAAACCAGGGAATAAATTCCCTTATAAATGTAACCGAAATAAACCTGTCTGAAAAGAAAGGTCCTAAGTAATCTGCATGTGAATTCAAGGTATACCTGGGCAATATATCTTCTTACTTAATCACTTTCGCTAGTAAACCGTGAATTAATTCTTGATTCAGTTTGAGTATCCGTTATTTCAAATGCATTCTTTTCCCCAAAGTCGTTTAATGCTAATTGTGTTTAGGAGTTAATTAATTTTCAAACCAGATTCCGTTACTATTGTACTATGTCAGCTCTTTTTTTTTTTCAAAAAAGGCGACATGTTCTACCGAGCTACAATTGAGGAAAAAAATAAATGAGCCATGCTCTATGAAAAAAGGGGGCTTAATGGATCTGGAAAAAGTCAGTGCAGGCTGACTTTGGTCGAAACGCTTTGCTCTTTGTAAATTCTAAGCATGTCAAAGGGCCATTCTGCCTAATGATTCAGTCGGTTATTAGACAAAATGGATCTTACGGATATATAATTATGTAATGACTTGCTTAGTATAATGCATCACGGAGATGCACTGAACTCCCTCTAGCCAGAGCATGGCTCATATACATATAGGCCTACTCGACCATATCGGAAAAAAAGACAGATGACGAAAGCAGTGTTGCTCAAACGATTTGTCTTTGGACAGGGAAAAAGGAAATATGAACGAAGTTGAAATGCAGGTTACCGGAATCTTTCTCTCTTTCACAATACTTTTAAACATCATCATCGTTTTTGGTCAAAAAGCATGGAATTGTATCGGAAAGACTTCAGCATGGTGTTTAACGCCGTTTTAACACTATAACAGTTATATCGCGGCGGTCAGTACACCTGTTCATGCTTTCCTGGAGTTTCTTTACAAGTACTTTGCACACTATTCTTTCGAAGCAACTTGCTGCTTTCCAACATAATTATCTTAGAAACAATGGTAAGCGATGAGAGAATAGTGAATCCTGTCGCAATGACTATAATCAATCCTCAGAAAGAAATTCGCCAAACTGGAGATTTGAACCAGCTACCCATCTGGTTTTAAAACCTGTACAATACCTACTGTGCTAGTACAGGAGCTCAGTTGAGATGATAGCAGTGTGGCTCAAACGACAAGATTTGTCTTGGGCAGGGAAGAAGGAAATATTCAACATTAGGCTATTTCAGTTATATCACGGCTGGGACACCTGTCCATGTTTTTCCTAGAGTTTCTTTACCAGTACCACAAAGGATATTCATCCCAAGCCACTGGCTGCTTTCACACATACCCATCGTTGATAGAATGATCAGCGGTTAGAAAGGAATGAATCCTGTAGTAATGCCTATCATCAGTCCTGCACGTTACCAACTGTGCTACCCGGAAATGGCTGGATATTACACACTTTCAAAGGTAATTTATATATATATGAGTCATGCTCTGGCAAAAGGAAGCTTAATGCACCTCCGTGATCCATGGCACCGAGCAAGCCATCAAGTACTTATGGATTCATGATATCCACTTTTTGTAACAAACGACTCAGTCATAAGGTAGACTGGTCCTTGGACATAGAGTAAATTAACCAATAGCGAAAAGTTTCGGCCCAGGTCAGCCTGCGCGGACTGCGCAGGCTGACCTGGGCCGATACTTTTCGCAGATACTTTAAGCCTCCTTTTCACAGAGCATGGCTCATATATATATGAGCCATGACTCTGCAAATGGGGGCGTATTGCATCTCCGTGATGCATTATACCGAGAAAGTCATCTTATAATGATAGACCCATGGAATCCATTTTGTCCAACAGTTTACGTAATCTGGAGGTAGAATGGTCCTTGGACATGCAGAAAAATCGACCGATAGCAAAAAGTTTCGATCCTGACATGAATCGATACTTTTTGGAGATGTATTAAGCCCATTTTTCATAAAGCATGGCTAGTATATGTATAAATCAATAACTTATAAGTACGTCTTGAAAGAAAAAATGACTATACTTTAACGATTTACCTTGTGTAAATGGATATTCAACATAAACTAAGGTTTAATAACATATCAATAAAAGTAAAAACATTGCGACAAAATGGAGAGATCGCCTGTCACGGACGACCGATTTCTCCTTCTGGGACAATATTTTGAAAAAAAAAAAAGTGATCAGCTGGGAGACGAAAACGTTTTGTGCGTGAAGTATTAACCCTTAGGGTACTAAACGCGACTCACTGACCTTTTGCGGACAGTGTAGATCAAGATCAGACTGCACACAACGTGCAGTCTGATCTTGGATCTACACTGTCCTATAAGAAGATATCTTTCTCTCAAAAATACCTTTGAAATAGCAACATTTGGATTTTTACTATCGGCTTGAAAGTTTCATGCTGAAAGTTGATTTAAAGTAATGGTTATAGCCGATTGAATACTGACTGATTATTCCAGTCATTGGACGAAATGTCAAATATGACTTAGTTCGTGTTGTCACATTGCAATGTCTTTTCCGATGCTTTGAAATGTAGTTTCCCCAATCATTTGTGGAAGAACCCTAAAGAGGCCCTTATACTCATTTTCAGCAAGTTTTAACTCATTTTGTCTTTTTTTTATCAAACTATAGTCATTCTCATATCTTCATGCCAAATATTGCGCCTCACGGTTGCAAGGTTGCTTAGATGACGGTCGATAGAAAATGCATTTCGCGGAGTTGCGGCCTTCCATGTAAACAGACTCGTCGTTTCCGGTGTTTGAATCGAAGATTTCGATATGTCCGTTATACACTCGGGTAGATTCGTATGATGATCATGCATTCTGTCACGTGACTATATTTGACCTTCTCCCTGTGTCTAATGAGGTAAACGAAGGAAAATGGAAGCTTCTCTGTTGAGCCTCGATTTTCAGACGGAGGTCGCGGCCTATATATGCAAATTACACCGTATCCGACTCTAGGCGGAAACCAACGATAAATTTCCGTGACACACCGCCATTGTTTACAGCTCCGATCGTCAGCCAGTTTTCTTCTGACCAATGTTCGGTTTCTAATACAAATCTCTGTGTTTCTTTTTTTCAGTTACACCATATATGTCAGTAATTTATCTATGTTTACACAAAGGACTGATTTCTGTACCATTCTAAATTGTTTGAAATTTAACAGCGTTTTTGCTCACCGGCTGTAGACGGGCATCTTTAAATTAAACACAATGTTTGTGGATTTTACTGCTGAGAAAATTTAATGAGCTAATTTTTTATTGACACTTTAAATATGTAAAAATAAAACTGATAAAGAATTAAATCTTATGTTTTTCCCCAAAATTCGTAACATTTCACAGCAATAAAAAATAACCCTATATATACGGCATCTCCTTATCAAACAGGGTAGATCTAAGAACAAAGTGCACGTTTAGTGCAGTCTGACCTTGATCTTCACTGTCCACAGATGTCCTTGAGTCGCGCTTAGCAGCCTAAGGGTTAAGTACACGTTTGCAAGTTCCCTAATTACTATAGAAACGTCAGGTTGTGATGACCTGGGCATACACTCTCATAGAAGAAACCGCATGTCTGTATAGGTTTTTTTTTTTAAATATATAATAACCCTTATCCTGCTAAATAGATAACATGAAACTTTTAAATTGATAGTAAAAACCCAAATATTGCTATTTCCAAATTATTTTATGGGGAAAATTATATCCTTATCGGACAGTGTAGATCCAAGATCAGACTGCACGTTCTGTGCAGTCTGATCTTGGATCTACACTGTCCGCAAAAGGTCAGTGAGTCGCGCTTAGCAGCCTAGGGGTTAAATGTCCATCTTTCCAAAGCATCCTTCTTCATGCTATAAGAATATTACCCACCTACGGACCAACGTGTCGAGGAAGAATGCTATAATTGTTTTGTTAGATAACTTTATTGCGACTCAAAGTTAACAGGGAACAAGTTAAAGATCTGGTTCGAGCACTAAAGAATGAACGATAGGACCTCATTTGACAAATCCTATTTGACCTTGGAAAAAGCACCGTCACACTCTTCTGTTGACACTAAAGCAGCACTTAGGGAATAAAGGACTGAAACTTCGAAGCATAGTACATTGATGAAGGCAAAAAGTCCTTTCCCCTATCATTAGGGGAAGGAGCTTACACGAGCCCTCCTTTCTTCTTCAACGTCTGTGCGGTGTCAGTCCACACAGTCATCACGAACAGTTAGCACGAAGGATAGCACGGGGAAAGATCGAGCGATAAGGTTATCGACCATTTGAATGACATCATATGGCCTGCAACACGCGAAAAGCGTTATTCGGGTATTTGCGTAAAGTGTCGTCCCGGATCAGCCTGCCCAATCTGCGCAGTCTGCGCAGACTAATCCGAAACGACACTTTTCGTTTTTATGTAATTTTCTGTTTTGTGAAAGTATACTGTGGGACAAAATCTAATATAGTCGTAAAGGCCGTCTCGGATCAGCCTGCGCGGACTGCGCAGGCTGATCCGAGATGGCACGTTGCGCATATGTCCGAATGCCCTTTTTCGCGTGTTGCAGGCCAATTATTACGCCACTACACTGAACATTGATATTTTACATGGATGCTGTCAAATCGTCTAATTGAACAGATAGTGATCTTTCAAGCCTTTCAGTCCTTTGGTTGTATAACTTGCTTGCACAAACATTATGTTGCGTGATAGATAGAAGGTTCATTTGAGCTGATACCGTATCTGTAACTCTATTAACCTTTATAACCAAACAATCCAAGAACACACGTGGAAAAAGATAGGAAAAGGAGAAAATGCTCGTAACAAGTATACTTAGTTTCTCCTTTTTACTCTGTCATTTTGGTCTCATTTCATAAATGTGCTGTTCACAAACGTAATGATTTTGGAAAAGTTTAAGAATTTTATCGTCTGGAGAAGAGTAACCCTTTACCAGACGTCAGGCTTTGGGACTTTCCAAAACATGTACAGACGACAATTTATATGACTCAAATGATGGAATTTTTCCTTTAAAAAAAGTAGAAAACAATGTTGGAAAAGGAGAAAATGCTGGTTATCTGTCTTCTTCGATGCTTTGATAACACGGGGTTGCAAGAAAAGCTGTTAAATCATCACCGTCTGACACAAATTTGAACCAGGTGATCTTGACAACATCTTTGTAATATTTGAAATAACTACCGACATCATATTACGAAGGTGAAAACATGTTAAAAAAAAAAAAACATTATGGCAAAAAGAAAACTTGCTCGTTACGAGCATTTCTCTCTTTTAATTTTTACAAAAGTTTCAAAATTTGTATACATGCTGCAGGTCAAAATTCGCCAACTGGAGAAAAAAATAACCCTTTACTATACAACAACATTTTTCCAAATTGAAAGCATTTGCTGATGATCACATTGATTGTAGCTTATATGGTAGAACTTGTAGTTGAAAGGTTACAAAACAGCGTGGGAAATGGAGAAAATGCTGGTGACCAGAATTTTCTCCTTATCCCACAATGTTCTAATTCACCTTCTCCCTCAGGGTCGTAAACACGCGAGTTTTTGTAAAGGATTTAGATAACACTGAGTGTGTGTGTTATCGCCCGAGTATTGCCTCACGACCTTCTTTATATTAATGTCGTCCCACACATCACTCAAAGTTACCTCGGAGGTCAAACATGGAGAGTGATCCAGCCAAATACCCCGGCTTTACAGGGGAAACTTTCCCGGGAGCGTTTACGGTGCCACCGCCACAACCCGCAGTTAAAAAGCCAGGACAGCTGCCATCGGAAAAGGTCCAAGAGTACTTCGATAATGTAAGTATAGTATTAGATTGTTACGGGAGATCACTCCTTCCTTACTGCATAGCTTCATCCCGTATAAGATCAATACTTAGCGACTGCTTTCGGGAGAATTGTCTTTGGCTCAGTGGTTAAGGTGTTGGCCTTTTAAACCTTAATAATCGAGGATCTATTCCACACCGGTACTAATCCCGCCAGGCACGGTTTGTATTTCAGCTATGTATTTGTTGCGAACTTTTATGTTCGTAAGATGGGAGCTCCTCCGGGATTAGCCATTGAGCCATTTGTTGTCAAAAAAAAGCCTACTGCCTAAAATGGCTGTCTGTCATCAAAATGATGACATTTAAGAGGGGGTGTGTTACGGAAGATCACTCCTTCCTTACTGCATAGCTTCATCCCGTGTAAAATCAATACCTAACAACTGCGTTGGGGAGAATTCTCTTTGGCTCAGTGGATAAGGTGTTGGTCTTTTAAACCTCGAAAAACGAGGATCTTTTCCGCACGGGTTAGAATCCCGCCAGGTGAGGTTTGTATTTCAGCTATGCATTTGTTGCGAACTCTCATGTTAGTAAGAAGATCTATGTATATTAAAGTCACAGAAGCAGTCAAAGGTAAACAATTTTGGGGTCAATATGCAAACAAATTTAAAATCATACCATTTAGAAATATGGATATCATTGTGAGTCTGGAAACGTGTTATAGATCTAGCCCGGGCTGTCAAAGTTTAGTTGTTGGCAGAAAAGGGTTAAACTAGAACAAAACTTGGCAACGATAAAATTTCTGCCAGCAACTAGAATTTTGACAGATTCCACTGTAGGTCTAGTTCACACTGTCAGACTCATAAAGATATCGTTACATTTTAAATGGAATGAATTAAATTTGTCTGAATTTTGACCCGAAATTGTTTACTTTTGGCAGCCTCCAACTGTGCTTGCGCACCCAGTATCATTCAGCTTCTAAATCGCACATTATTCTATCTCGAAAGCCAACGAATGTCAGATTTTCTTTATCACATAATTATCATTATCTCCCGCTAGATGGCATTCTACAAATACACATCTATCTAATTTGGGCATTCTGGGTACAGAACCGGACTACTTTTCAAAACAACAACCGTTACTTTGAATTTCAAAATGTAATAAACGTTTACTGAATAAAACGGTACCTAGTGCGATTCATTCAACTATGATCGGCTAGCATGTAACCTATGCATCGGCCATTGATTAAAACAGCCCCTACATGCTTGGGTAATACGCTTATAGCTTTGGTATAAGCCCTACTTTTCCCAAGTATTCGGGGATGGGTGATGCGTCATAGCAGACAGGTCGAATCTTCGAAGAATATGACATGCGCAGACAACGCATAATTATCGGTCAGAAAATTCACATACACACGTGGTAATTTCCATGTATAAAATCCGGTTCGCTTCTCTGAATGGAATATAAAATGACGTCATATTATGACATCACACAATACTTATCTTAGACAGGAAAATTGAGTACATTACACTGGAAACAAGGGAGGTAATGTGATCAAAGAAAAGTCGAAATGGCAATGTTACACTGAAAATAAGACCGGTTGTGTGATAACAATGGCACGATTATGTTTGTTGTGATAGCCTTAAATAATTGAGTGCCAAAAAAGTCAAAATTCTGTTTTTTTTTTCCAATGTGGCTTCACAGTTGGTGAAAAATAAAAAAGCTTTGGTGTTTACATCATAGGGGTCCGTAGTTTGACTCCTGTTACCCATAGACTAAAACAAGGGATTTAACTGTATGCAGCCCGTTACTCGCCCCCGGTTACAAAAAAACAACGTATCTTTTCTACCCCATCAGTTATTCTCCTAATTTTTTCTACAAATCTGAGAGCTAAAACATTTTTCTACCAGAAAAACACAACTGTTTGTCAGTGGCTAATGCAGTCTGGCTGATACATTCGCTCGAACTTGTAAACTCGCTCAAAAATCTTCGCCATTGACACGGGTTCGTACATTCGATACTGACGTTCGCGCATATAAACCAATGAAATTTCTCGTTCCAAACAGTGTCACCGTACTGTCACGAGACAAAAAGGTGTGAGCAGCTGTACGAAATTTCATTGGTTGAATTCACGACTGTTAGTACATATCAACCGATGAAATTTCTCGTTCCAAACAATGTCACATGACAGAAGATGGCTGCAGCTGTTCGAAATAAGAACGTGGATCACAAATTCAACGAATTCTGATGCGTTTCGTCGTTATTGAAGATAAAGACTATAGGTCAGTAGTATTTTTAAACATGTTTAAAGGGTGGGTGCCGCTAATGCTGCGTTTCATTGGATCTAAAGTGCATTTTATATCTTGAAAACGGATGTACGAACCCGTGTCAATGGCGAAGATTTTTGAGCGAGTTTACAAGTTCGAGCGAATGTATCAGCCAGACTGCATTAGCCACTGACAAACAGTTGTGTTTTTCTGGTAGAAAAATGTTTTAGCTCTCAGCTGTAGAAAAAATTAGGAGAATAACTGATGGGGTAGAAAAGATACGTTGTTTTTTTGTAACCGGGGGCGAGTAACGGACTGCATACAGTTAAATCCCTTGTTTATAATATATAGTCTATGGGTGCCAGGAATCAAACTACGGACCCCTATGGTTTACATGGGGAAATACATCTCCACTTTATTTCATTTCAAAACAGACTGTTTATTCACCATAGTAAACTCCTTTGTGGGGTCCCACACATTATGACATTGCAACAACTAGAAAGGTCATAACGAGGCCCAATAACAACCAACGTATTTAAGTAAACTGATCATCAATTAAATACTAACGCTGTGAAATTCCTCTTTTTCCAGGGATTTCTCACTGTGGAGAATCTTTTTACACCAGCGGAGCTCGAACCGGTCCGAGATTGTTACAGACGGCTTGTAGACGACTTGGCACAGAAGCTCTACAAGACTAACAGAGTGAAAAGTACGGAAACGAGGTTTAACTGTTTATTTACCCTCCACAAAACAATTCCGAGTTTTAACGACAAAAAAGAAAAGTTTCTGAAAATTTGGAAACGTTGTGAAAAAAGAAGAAAATGCTGGTCACCAGCAGGTTCTCGTTTTGCCACAATGGTTTCATCACTTTCAAAGACATCCCATTTAACCAATGCTTTGAATTCAAAATTATGTCGTCTAGTTACTGTTAACTAATACTAGTAGTTTCGCAGGGATTTTGTTACTCTATCTATGCATGTTTTCTTTTACACACACCGAAATTTGATTATTTCACTGAGAAAGGATGTGTGTTTGGCTTTGGATTAATGAAGAAGACATATGGAAAAATGAGGAATAGTTTTGTTACAAGCAATAATAATATTATTGCTTCTTTTCCCACAATGTTTTAATTTGCAGTCGAAGGTGATGACATAAAAATCTGTATCTGCACAGTGATTAGTAAAATTGTACTCTTTTTCCATTTTATTATTTTTTAATAAAGCATGTTCAGTTACCCAAAATACATTCGTTGCGTTACACTTTACCTCTGTATAGTGGGATACATATTTGGCAAAAAAAGAAATCGTGTTCTTGAATGAACATTTTGATTGGTTCTGCAATGAAATTTTGCGAAATTTCTTACCAATGAACAGACATATGACAAATCACGAAGGATGTTCTTGGTCTAACTTTAGTAACAAAATACCCTTTTTTAGTATTAACTCATTACCAGACGACAAAAAAAAATGTCCATTTTGCAAGCATTTGCAGACGACAAATATTACAGGTGGCTTTAAGGCCGAGTAGAGGTCAAAAGTAAACAATGCGGGTGTTAAAATTCATTTAGGTTAATGCGGATAGCAGAAAAAAAGAAGTTTAAAAACTAGCTAAAAAGTAAACAAAAGATAGAGCGACCTGGCTACATTTTTATCTAGTTTTAAAATCCATTTTTTTCTGCAGGTGTCTAACACTTGGACCGACTGCACAATAATAAAATGTCATCTTCACAATACTTTTCATGAATACTTTCAAATCGTATGATTTAAATTCAAATGCAAATAATACGCCTTTCTTTACTTTTCTTCGATACTGGCCTTTTAATGATGGAATTTTTTTTACCTGATCGAAGGGAAACATTGTGAGAAAAAGATAAGCTGTCGATCAACAGCATTTCTCTCTTTTCCAAAATGTTTTCAAAAGTTTTCGGGTCGTTCAAATACGGGATTGTGTGCTAAAGAGTTAAAAGCTACAACTGACGTCAAGTAGCTAAACTCAATGTTGAAGCGCTTTCAATTGAAACACATGAAGTTCGGAACGGATTTTTTTTTTTTAATCTATAAATGAGCCATGCTATATGAAAAGGGGGCTTAATGCATCTGCGAAAAGTATCAACCCAGGTCAGCCTGCGCAGTCCGCGCAGGCTGACCTGGGCAGAAACTTTTCGCTATGGTCAATTTTCTGTATGTCAAAGGACCAGTCTACATCATAATTAAGTCGGTTGTTTAAAAAAGTTGCTATTATGGATCTATAATTACGTGATGACTTACCTGGCATCATGTATCACTGAGATGCATAAAGCCTCCTTTTGCCAAAAAATGGCTCAAATAAAAGAAAATGGCATTTGGGGCCGACGATGAGTATTTGGTGAAAATACTTTTTAGATTTTGCGTCTTTTTCTTGAAAGCAATATATAATGATGCTTGGTTTCTCTGTTGGTGGGTCGTGCCACTGGTCCGTCTGACTCCATGTGTGTTGGTCGGTGTTTGAGAAGGGAAAGACAAATTATCACGGTGCAAACTAGAACGACCGTTTATGTCAAGTGGCTGCCATTTTTGGTGTAATCAGCTTAAAGTTTATCTCAAAAGGTTACTAACTTTACCCTTTTGGAACGAACATAAGATCACATTTTGTACTTAGGCCATTGTACTCTGCCCTCCAAGTGTGATTGAAGAAATCTTCTCTATATTCAAGGTCATTTCGCTTAAAGTTATTGTAGCGTGGCCTCTTCATGATTAAATTGAATTTGGTAATCTCAAGGAAATTAAAGTCTCAAACGACTTTTCCGTTTTACATTGTTTATCTCATTTAGCTTTAATCATACGATAATTACGGAGAACACCCTTTATGAATACTTCGAGGCAAGACCCGAAATATGGTAATGAAGTGCGAGGTAATTTGCATACTGCAGGGATATAAAATGAAATGAAATGCCCGTAGAAACTATATTTACCCTAAAGTTTCTTCATTGCTCGGGTCGATGTTGCTTGTTAACACCAACTCTGATACTTTGTTTATTTCCTTCAAGGTGCATGCATCCCTTTGCCTCCTCTTCTTTTTTTTTTCCCCCGAGCCCCGGTAGCCCAGTCGGTAGCGTGCAGGACTTGAGAACAGGGGGTCGTGAGTTCGATATCTTGCTCGGCCAATTTCTTCCCGAGGATTGATGATAGCCGTTGCGACAGGATTCATTCCTCTCCCATCGCTGACCACTGCTTCAACGATGGTTATGTGGGAAAACAGCCAGTGGCTTGGAAAGAATATTGTGCGGAGTACTGGTAAAAGGAACTCAAGGAAAGCATGGATAGGTGCACGGGCCGCCGCGATATAGCTGAAATAATGTTGAAAACGGCGTTAAACACCATACAATCAATCAATCAATCATTTTTTTTTTTTTTTTTGCGTGCACTATGTTTGCGACGAAATCTCATTATACAAAAATGTGTCTTTTCAGTTTGCTACTACCCATTTCTTTGATTTTCTTCCACTTAATCTTGTTGAATTTTACCTTTTTTAAGAGGTGAAAACAATTAATGAAGAGGGCATAGGGATTCCACGCATTTGTTCACAGCGAATTAAATGGACGGATTAGTTCTAGAAAGGTTATAAAAGATGTTTAGAAATAGGAGGAAATACTGTTTACCAGCTTTTCTTTCCTTTCTCAAGTTTTTTTTTTTTTAGCTTTTTACAGGGATTTATAAAACTACAGGACAGATGGAAAAAGAGTAAGTCACAGTGGCTCTCTTAAAGGCACAAAGGTGGCCAAAAATAATTCAAAGTAGTACCTAAAATGCATTAAACTTAAATCATACCATTAAAAAGTATGGAAAATATTGTGAAGATGACAATCTGTTATTGTGTGGTCAGTCCAAGTGTTAGTCGCTGGCAGAAAATCAAATCTTAAAATTAGACAAAAAGTAAACAATAAATAAAGTGACCTGGTAGGTTTTAACCTAGTTTTGAAATCAATTTGTCTGCCAGCGACTATCACTTGGATCGACCATACAATAACAGATTGTCATCTTCACAACATTTTCCATACTTTTAAATGGTATAATTTAAATTGAAATGCATTTTAAAATCTGTTTTGTTAGTAGTAAAGGGTAGGAAACCTGGTAATTTGGTCCAAAAATTACCCGGTTTCCTTACCCTGGTACCCAGTTTGCTTACCCGACGGTAAGTAAACTGGGTAAAAAATGAGAAAAAAATACCCAGATTGCTTACCCAAAAAATTTGACATATGTTATCTCCCCTGATTTTTAGCTCCACTGGCCGAAGGCCAGCGAGCTATTGTCATGGCGTTGTGTCCGTCGTGCGTCCGTCCGTCCGTCCGTTCGTTCGTCCGTTCGTCCGTGCGTGCGTCCGTAAACTTTTTCTTTAAAAAACTTCTCCTCAGAAACTATTGACTGGATTTTTACCAAATTTCACAGGAATGTTCCTTTGGTGGTCCTCTTTCAAATTCCTTCAAATAATTGTGTTCCATGAAGAATTCTGGTTGCCATGGCAACCAAAGTAAAAAACCTTTAAAAATCTTCTCCTCCCAAACCGCTTTTTGGATAGCATTATTATTTTGCAGGAATGTTCCTTAGATACAGGTTTACAGAATTCCTTAAAAAAAAAAAAAGATCTGTCAAAAAATATGGCTTTTATGGGAGACTCATTTTCCTTTTATGGTATAAAGTAAAATCTTTGAAAAATTTCTTCTCTAAAACTATTCATTGGATTTCATTGTTGTTTTGCAGGTAAGTTCCTATGGTGGTTGTCTACCAAATTGTTTCTTCAGTGAGCTAAAATGCAGGATTGAATGATAATTGTTAAAAACTTCCTTTCGCCATTATACAAATATCAGGCCTGTGGAGCGATACAGGCGCTCAAGCGCCTCTAGTTAATACCCAGTTTACTTACCCTGTACCCAGTTTGCTTACCCGAGGGTAAGTAAACTGGGTACGAAAACACCAAAATACCCGGTCTCCTTCCAAAAAAGTCGATCTAAAGTTATCTGCCCCTGATTAAAAAACCCATTTTGAATTCTGACCGCCATTTTTAATTCTGACGACTAAGTAAACTGGGTACTGACTGGTAATCATGACGTCACGTGACCTTCTGTTATCCCCAGATTCCCTACCCTGAGAGAGGTTCTTTGACTAGTTTGTCTACCTGAGGTAGGATGTGATTCTTTTAATCACAAAATGTATTGACTTTTCTTTAGCTTGCAAGAATGGAGTGAGCTACTATTGATTCAGAATTAACGTTTTTGACCAATCAGAAGCTTCGTTGCTTTAACGTTGACCAACCAGAAGCTTCGTTATTTTCTTTTTTATTTGTGTGAGTAAAAAAAGAAGCTAGAAGGAGAAGATCGTGTTATGCACTGGAGTTGGACTTAGTCTTTTTTTGGTTCGGAATACAGTGTGATTTTAATGCCCACACTGTCTTAGATCAGAGGGCTGGGAATAGACTTTTTTTCTTTTTTGGATGGTTAGAGATAAAAAATTGCAGGTCTGTGGACTTAGACTTTTTTAGTACAACTCTTAGAGAAAATTGACAATTTTGAAAAGAAAGATCTTTTCGTAGTGTTGGGTAGCCCTGAAAAGGGCTGTTTTGTTTTTGGAGGTTGCGTTTTTACGCACAACCTCCAACTTTTCTGCACGCTGGGCAGCTACTCGCTGCCCGCCTCCTCAGTCTCTTTAACTCTGTCTCATCGAGATCGAAGTTGAGCGTAAATGCCGGCTCGTCGTCGTCATCCCAACACTCTGTTTCTGGGATGACGACCTTCTCTTCGTTGGCTGGTGGTCGCAGCATTGGTGGTGATGGAGTCCTTTCTTTCTTCTCTATCATCAAGTGATAGAGTTGATTGTTTACTCTCTCTAATTTTCATGAGAGTGACTCAGTCACTCTCATTAGGTTTCGAATCGATTTTCGGAGATCTTCCATCGTTCAACTGTACAGGAAAATATTGCCGGCTTTTATACGCTGACGGGAGGATTGACCTACTTTGACTCAGAATTAACGTTGACCAATCAAACTGTGTAATGATATAACGAACGAATCGATTGGACAACGTTAATTCTATGTCAAAGTAGGTCAATCCTCTCGTCAGAACTAGCTTTAATTCAGAATTAACGTTTTTTGACAAATCAGAAGGTTCGTTGGTTTAACGTTGACCAACCAGAAGCTTCGTTATATTTCTTTTTTATTTGTGTGAGTAAAAAAAGAAGCTAGAAGGAGAAGATCGTGTTATGCACTGGAGTTGGACTTAGTCTTTTTTTGGTACGGAATACAGTGTGATTTTAATGCCCACACTGTCTTAGATCAGAGGGCTGGGAATAGACTTTTTTTCTTTTTTGGATGGTTAGAGATAAAAAATTGCAGGTCTGTGGACTTAGACTTTTTTAGTACAACTCTTAGAGAAAATTGACAATTTTGAAAAGAAAGATCTTTTCGTAGTGTTGGGTAGCCCTGAAAAGGGCTGTTTTGTTTTTGGAGGTTGCGTTTTTACGCACAACCTCCAACTTTTCTGCACGCTGGGCAGCTACTCGCTGCCCGCCTCCTCAGTCTCTTTAACTCTGTCTCATCGAGATCGAAGTTGAGCGTAAATGCCGGCTCGTCGTCGTCATCCCAACACTCTGTTTCTGGGATGACGACCTTCTCTTCGTTGGCTGGTGGTCGCAGCATTGGTGGTGATGGAGTCCTTTCTTTCTTCTCTATCATCAAGTGATAGAGTTGATTGTTTACTCTCTCTAATTTTAATGAGAGTGACTCAGTCACTCTCATTAGGTTTCGAATCGATTTTCGGAGATCTTCCATCGTTCAACTGTATAGGAAAATATTGCCGACTTTTATACGCTGACGGGAGAATTGACCTACTTTGACTCAGAATTAACGTTGACCAATCAAAATGTGTAATGATATAACGAACGAATCGATTGGACAACGTTAATTCTATGTCAAAGTAGGTCAATCCTCTCGTCAGAACTAGCTTTAATTCAGAATTAACGTTTTTTGACAAATCAGAAGGTTCGTTGGTTTAACGTTGACCAACCAGAAGCTTCGTTATATTTCTTTTTTATTTGTGTGAGTAATAAAGAAGCTAGAAGGAGAAGATCGTGTTATGCACAGGAGTTGGACTTAGTCTTTTTTTTTTTTTGGTATGGAATACAGTGTGATTTTGAGAGAGAAAACTAGGGCGAACTGGACTTAGACTTTTTTTGAGTGTAACTCTTAGAGAAATTGACAATTCGAAAGATCACTCTTTCTTGGTGAATGGTAGCCCTGAAAAGGGCTTTTTTTCTGTTTTCTCGTCTTGGGATGTTTTCCAGCTTTAATGACAACATCCAAAATTTGCTTAAGAATTGGACATGGTCCGACTCTTTTTGTGATTGTCATTGTTCCATTATTAAAAGTAATCCTCCTCCCGAATTCCACATCAACCAAGATAATGTCAGGTGTTGTCTCTAGAATTAGTTCGACTAATTTCTCACCGAGATGTATGTATGGGCGTGATATTCGTTCTAGTTGTATTCTATTCTCCTCAATCCTGTTCTTTAGTATCAGTAGTTGTTCACCAGCAATCAGAAAGACTCGGAGAGCCTCAATAAGTCGATTATTCATTTGCTCCATTTTCCGTTAGCGCTTATCCGTACTACTCGAGAGCTGAGTGTCGAATGATTCATTATTGGAAAAAATTCGACGGCTTTTATACGTTTGCAGGGGATTGACTTACAAGCGCGAACCTGACTTAAAGCACCCTGAGCAAAGCTCTGAGAAAAAAAAGCTTAATGCATACATATGTGGAAATTCTCTTTAGAGCAGATCTATTTGAATGAAGTAGAAAGCATTCAATCGAACTAGCCAAAAGTGAAATTTAGAAGGCTTTTTAATACAGAACTGATTGAGAAATTGACAAATTTGAGGAAAGATATATCTTTCTTGGTGTTGGGTAGCCCTGAAAAGGGCTGTTTGTGCAGGTTCACTTTTTAACCTCTTCTCTTTATCCTCCTCTCTTTATTTCCCTAGTTTCCATTGCATTTAGTACTTGGATCAGATGTTCAACTTCACGCCTTATACGTCTAATGCGTTCTCTTTCTTCTATCCAGTTAAGCAATGTGAGTAAAATTGTTAGTCCAAACATTGTGCTGGTTTGGTTTAACTCTACAGCAGTTGAGTGTCGAATGAGATAAATGGAAGGATTGAATGTGTTTTGTGATTGTCTTTTATAGTCTACAGGGTTATAAATTGTGACTACAAAGTATTTTAACTAGGTTCGCTGAAAATAGTGTTTACATAGAGAAAATGCAGTTGGGCTAACATTGCCCAATCAAAAATGTGTAATGATATAACGGGCGATTCGATTGGACAACGTTAATTCTATGTCAAAGTAGGTCAATCCTTCCTTAAACGTATAAAAACGAACTTTTATTTTATTATCGGGTTATTTTCATTTCACAATGAAAGGTAACAAGTTCTTCTGTGGGTTATTTGGAAAGAGAAAGGCTGAGGAAAAGAAAAAGAGAGAGATGGAGGAGCAGATTAGAAGAAAAGAGAAGAAGAAGACAGAAAGAGAGAAAAGTTTAAAGCACTGTGTGCTTTTTTCGAGAGGCGGGGGTACGAGTTTTACACTCGTACCCCGAAAGTCAAGATGGGGAACATTTACCCCGACCTGAGGGATTTCATGCCACCCACTGAACATTGTGGGTGGCAGAAGAAGCTGATGAAGCTGTATCCTTCACTGGTATGGAATTAATTTATCCAGCCAGTGAATGGAAAAAACAGCCCTTTTCAGGGCTACCATTCATCAAGAAAGAGCTTTCTTTCGAATTGTCAATTTTCTCTCAAAGACTTACAGCCAAAGAAAAAAGTCAAGTCCAGAATTATTTTATATGTTTTTTTATTCAAACATTTGTACAATGAAACAAGTTAGGAACTGTAAAACCAATTGAATGAAAACATTTAAACAAGTCAGCCTTTTTTTGTTAAAACAATATTGTGTTGAAACTTTTTTTCACTGTGTTTTTCTTTTTTTCTTTGGAATGTCAGATTCACATTCACTCTTCCGTTTTCTTCCCCTTTCATTATTTTTTAATACCATATCTGGACAGATTTTATCCCCATGTTTTTTTCTCGCTTTCTCTTTTTTTCGTTGTTTTGCTTTTTCTCCTCTTCGGGTGAAAGAGCCTCCTCTGAAGAAAGTTCGTTGTTTTTTAGTTCCAAAGTTGGTTGTTTTCTTAGATTATCGTTTGTAGATATTTTTTTCTCTATCTGTTCTGTTATTTTACAGATCTCTGCATCGCTAATAGTCGTGTTGTCGATCTGCATATTTTCGATCTGATTTTCAACCGATGATCTTGTAGCCTGTGGTGTGAATGTTTTCCATTTATTTTCGTTACAGAATGATTTTAGAACACTAACGAATTTCATGTAGTGAAATTCACCACCAACTCCCATTGTTGGTGAAATTTTGATATCATGACTGCGTTGATCCACATAGACAAAAACGACTGTTTCTGTCTGCTTTTCTTTTTCTGGACATGTTTTGGCCCATTGTCCTGGTTTGTTGCATATAAAACAAATATCTGTTCTCTTTCCATCCACTCCATATCGTCTATCGATCGTTGCTTGATCCGAAACTCTGTATCTGGTAATACGGTAAATATCTTTTTCTGTTAAATGTTGATGGGAAAAAAATGATCCCACGTAGTTCCCGATATGTTGAACTTGATACTTTGACGGAACATTGCTGATCTCGTAATCGTGGGTGTATGGGTTAACATACAGATACATCATCTTTCTAAGTGGTGATGTACTTTGTAGATTAAACTCGCTCATTATTTTTTGTCAACTGTACTGCCTGAAGTCGATCAGAGGAATGATATAGATTTCGTAGCTATCGTCTTTATTTATACACTATTGGGTTGAAAGGCTCTATAAAATGCCAAGTTTTCTGACTTACCGTATCATTGTCTTACATCAGACATAAACGATGGGTAAAAGAAAAAGAATAATACCCTATTCAGACAGCGAAAGTGACGATGAGTCATTTCCACCACCAAAAAAATTGAAAAAAGAAGAAAGTGACAGTGAAGACGATTTCTCTCCACCTAAGAAAAAACCTGTAAAATGATCGTGGAAAGTGACAGTGAAGATGATATCTCCTCGAAAAAACCTGTAAAAATGATCGTGGAAAGTGACAGTAAAGACGATTTTTCTTCACCCAAGAAAAAACCGATCATGAAAAGTGATAGTGAAGATGATACACCGAAGAAAAAATTGATTGAGGACCGAAAAGAAGAAAGTAACAACACTACTTTAGACGTGAAAAGTCTGTATGACTTAACGGAGAAGGGAAAAAAGAAATCGAGGAAATTTAGAACAGAATCGCATCCGTTGACGGCGTCTTTTAAGAAATTTGAAGAATTACCACCACATCAATTGATCGGATTATTTGACGATGTTACCCATCAAATCATTCAAAAGTTAAATGCTGAACCGACGGATATGATTAGAATTAGTATTAACCATCCTTCATTGAATATGGGGATTCATATTCCTTTTTTGCCTTCAGAACAACTGAAAGGTGAAACTATGTTAAATGAAATTGAAAAAGTTTTACAATCGAATACAGATTTCGTCTTGAACGATGGATTCATGACATTTGACATTACGCATACATCACCTCCAAGTGGTAACGGAAAACATAAATATAGATCATCAGAATTGGATTCAAAGGTTTTTGTTCGGAAGAAACAATCGGTTATTCAAATTAACAATCATGATCAGCTATGTTTTGCAAGAGCAGTTGTGGTGGGCATTTGCTACAGTGAACGTGAACACACCGGAGCATGGAATAGGAGATGGAATCGTATTCGTCATTCAACCCATCCTTTCCAGAAGACTGAAGCTGAAAAATTATTGAATGAAGCTGAAGTTCCGTCAACCCAGTCTGTAGGAATTGACGAATACAAAAAAATACAATCTTTCTTGTATGAAAAGGACTATGTCATTAAAGTTCATCAACAGCATTCAAAAGTGGAAAAAGTATTTGAACATCCAAAAGTAAAAGACGAGAGTAAAATCATACATTTGTACTTTCATCAAAACCACTATGATTACATCAAATCCATCACAGGATTTCTTAGTTGTGCAATTTATTGTGAGTTCTGTGACGTGGGATACTCGGCACGGGAAAGTCATGCATGTTCAAATATCTGTAAAGGCTGTTATCGCAAAGGAAAATGTCCATCAGAATCAAAAGAATATGTTTGCAGTGGTTGTCATAGACGATTTTTCAGTGCTGCATGTTTTGCAAATCATAGAAATGTTCAAGGTAAAGAAAAGAAATCCATTTGTGAATTAGTGAAACTCTGTTCAAAATGTGGTCAACAATATCAAGTCAGAAAGAAAAATCATATCTGCAATGGAAAGAAAAAGTGCCATATCTGCAAGAAAATTGTTGACTTTTCTCATCGATGTTATATTCAGTCTTACCAAAGTAAGACAAACACCGATGACAAGACGAGTTCTTCTGCAGTCAAAAAACCATTGTTCATTTTCTTTGATTTTGAATGCAAACAAGACACAGGAGTCCATATCCCGAATTACTGTATTGCGCACAGGACATGTGATGAATGTATCGATAAACCACTTGATTTTCATTGTTCCACATGCAGTGAATTTGAAGAAGGAAGAGAAGTTATTTTTCAAGGTGAGGATACTTTGAGTCAATTTTGCAACTGGCTCTTTTCAGAACATCATAAAGAGTCACTGCTATTGCGCATAATTTCAAAGGCTATGACGGACAGTTTATTCTTGACTATGTTATCAAAGTTGGGCTAAAACTTCCAAATTTGATCATGAATGGAAATAATATTATGAAGTTAGAACTGAATGGAGTGCGTTTGATCGATTCTTTCAATTTCATGAACTTCGGTTTGGCAAAATTTCCAGCTACATTTGGTCTTCAAGAAATGAAAAAAGGTTACTTCCCTCACTGGGCAAATACAGATGAATTCTGGGGTTACATTGGTCCCTACTTGGATATGTCTTATTACAAACCCGATTCAATGTCTGAAGAGGCCAGGTCAAATTTCATAGTCTGGTATAATGATAAAGTCCAAAGGGGTGAGGAATTCAATTTTCAAAAAGAGATGGAAATGTACTGTAGATCAGATGTTGATATCCTAAGACGAGAATGTGGTGAATTCAGAAAAGTGTTTATTGAACAGGGTGGTATTTGTCCATTTCTAGAGGCGATTACCATTGCCGATGCATGAAACAAGGTTTGGCGAAGCAAATATTTGCCTAAAAATCAAATAGCTATCATTTCAAGTAAAGATTCATCCAGACGTCGATTTCCCATGAAAGCGATACGCTGGGTCCAGAGCGTAGCTAAGGAAAAAGGAATCAATATTCGCCACGCAAAAAATGGTGGTGAATTTCAAATCGGGAAATACAGTGTAGACGGATTTCACCGTCAATCAAACACTGTCTATGAATTCCTCGGGGATTCACAAGTCGATGGTGCTTCATTATCATAGGAAGAACAGAAGAAAGTTTTCTGAACGTTCTGAAAATGAAATCAGTTTTATTTAACTTTTACTTACGCTACAAAAGAGGATTTATTCAAGACGACGAGGAAATAATGGATACCTTGGAAGGCTATATTTTATTTAATAGAGATGTTACAGAAGAAAGTGTATATTCATCTCTTTCAACAAAAGGCGTTACAAAACATGTTTTTCCATTTAGAGGAATACGCGAATTCAGAGAGATAGACAGTGAATATCAAATGTATTTGGGTAATGACCAATTGCATAAAGTTATTACGGAACATGAAGAAAAATGGAAAACTCGGGGTATTTGTGAATTTGCATTGTAAAATTCGTTAACTCTGAGTCAAAGTAGGTCAATCCCTATGCAAGAATATATAAAGTCCGGACCCAATTGTAAAAAATTATTATCAACTAGATATCCAAATCATCAGCATGGTGTCAAGAATAAGAACTCTTGACAAACGTTTCACTTTAAATGATGCTAAACGACGTTTTAGAAAAGCCTACAATCAGATCGTCTTGCTGGAGCAACGTCTAGCCCAGGTGAAGAAACGGTACAAGATGGCAGAACGTACAAACAACAGATCGTTCCGCTATAACCTTCGACTGAAGCTTACAGTCATTGAAGGAACACTTGAAATGTTTTATGAATATGCCTTTTCCAAAGCTGATCAGATTATCGAACTTCACCGGGAGCTGTTCAACGATTCGTCTGACTCTGAATAATTATTCAACTTGATTTCTTCAAAACAGCCCTTTTCAGGGCTACCATTCACCATGAAAGAGTGATCTTTCAAATTGTCAATTTCTCTAAGAGATACACTCAAAAAAGATCTAAGTCCATCCAAGTGCTGTTCTCTACTGGATCACTGTGAAAAAAGTCAAAGTTCAATACCAGGCCTCTGATCTAAGACAGTGTGCGCACTAAAATCACACTGTATTCCATACCAAAAAAAAGACTAAGTCCAATTCCTGTGCATAACATGATCTTCTCCTTCTAGCTTTTTTTTTACTCAGTCAAATAAAGAAATATAACGAACCTTCTGTTTGGACAACGTTAAAGCAACAAAGCTTTTGATTGGTTAAAAAACGTTAATTATGTACCAAACTAAAAAAACAGTTTGACCAAAGTCATTATCTCAGGAATACGATTCAATAATTCTCTTTTAATTCATAGGGTGCTTTCGCCCGGGAACGCGCTCTTAATTCTAAGTCAAAGTAGGTCAATCCCTATGCAAGAATATATAAAGTCCGGGCCCCAATTGTAAAAATTATTATCAACTAGATAACCAAATCGAATCATCATGTTTACAAGAAAACTGACTTCGAGTAAACAGGAGATACAACGCAAAATAAATGTTGTCAAACGAGAATTTATGGAAGCCCGCAAACAGATCGACTTGCTAGAACATCGTCAAGACGTGGTAGAGAAAGCATACAAGATGTCAGAACGTACAAATAACAGATTGTACTGCTGTTACTTTGGGATAAATTTTGGGTTATAGAAAGAAACACTCGATATGTACTATGACTATACCCGCTGTAAGCGTGAACAGATGGATGAACTTTACCGGGAGTTTTTCGACGAATAGGTCCAACTCTGAATATTTTGAGTTGATTTCTTAAAAACAGCCCTTTTCAGGGCTACCCAACACTACGAAAGAGCAATCTTTCTTCAAATTTGTCAATTTCTCTCTAAAAAGAGGTCTTTTGCGTCAACTCTCTAGCTAAATCTTTCCCCAAAGAACAAAATCGTTCCTCAGACTAAGTCCAACAGTAAGTTTGAGTAAGAAAAAAACCCATCTCTCCAATCAAAACTTATAAAGATATAACGAACTTTTTGATTGGATAATGTTAATTCTGAATTAAAAGTAGGTCAATCCACCCAGCAAACTATAAAAAAGTCAATGTTTTATACATCACTTCATAATCGTTTCACCATGGGTCAGATTGTTATTTGCCCTTTGTGTGCTCAAGCATGCGATATAGAGTGTGGGAAATGTACATTTCCCCTACAGTGTCTTGGACAAAAGCACAACTGTCCAAATCCTGATGAGGGATTTTATGATGAAGACGATGACCCAAGGGTTTGGTGTGAATATTGCTGGCGAGAGATCAGACCTGTAGTTTATACAGTCAATGAATAGCCTTGCCGGACAACAAGACTCAAAACAGCCCTTTTCAGGGCTACCCAACACTACGAAAAGATCTTTCTTTTCAAAATTGTCAATTTTCTCTAAGAGTTGTACTAAAAAAGTCTAAGTCCAGTTCGCCCTAGTTTTCTCTCTCAAAATCACACTGTATTCCATACCAAAAAAAAGACTAAGTCCAATTCCTGTGCATAACACGATCTTCTCCTTTTAGCCTTTTTTTTTACTCAGTCAAATAAAGAAATATAACGAAGCTTCTGTTTGGACAACGTTAAAGCAACGAACCTTCTGATTGGTCAAAAAACGTTAATTCTGAATCAAAACTAGTTCTGACGAGAGGATTGACCTACTTTGACATAGAATTAACGTTGTCCAATCGATTCGTTCGTTATATCATTACACATTTTGATTGGTCAACGTTAATTCTGAGTCAAAGTAGGTCAATCCTCCCGTCAGCGTATAAAAGCCGGCGATATTTTCCAAATAATGAATCATTCGACTCTCAGCTCTCGAGTAGTACGGATAAGCGCTAACGGAAAAAATGGATTTCAACTTGGACGGTTTCAACTTGGACGGTTTCGACATAGACAATTTCCTACCAAAAGAAATCATTGGGGATATTCTATCGACAGCGATAAATACAACACTCATCAACCCAACGACAGTATTGGACAGCATTTTTGAAGAAGTAAGACAGTTGAATTCAAAACATGATTCTGTATTGACTCAGATTTTAGAAGAACTGAAGACTTTCAACAAACATTTAGAGGAGATAAAGACTTTAAACACAAACACCGAACAACTGAGCAAAATCATTGAGACATTATGCCACCAGAAAAAGCGTATTTCAGCAGTTCCTGTGGAGATTCCGGTGAAAATCCCGGTGGAGATTGAGTTTGATAAAAGTAGTCTTCACAAACTAGTAGAGTCAATCGTAACTGTTTTAAGGAAAGAAAAACAGACAAAGGAAAACCAACAACCAAAGGAAAAACAGCGAAGAGCAACAAAACGAAAATCAGAGGAAGACGATGGACAACTTCACAAAAAACAAGGAGTTCTCAATATCTGGGCAATCTCAGAGGAAAAGCAACAGCCAAAGGAAAAGCAATCAAAAGCAACTAAACAAAAATCAGAGGAAGACAAAAAACAAGGAGATCACAGCAACTGGACAATCTCAACAATGACGGGTCAGGGCAGATACGGAAAATCAGAAGAAGACAAAAGTCAACTTCACAAAAAACAAGGAGTTCTCAACAAATGGGCAATCTCGACAATGACGGGTCAGGGCAAATACGGAAAAAAGATTGGTGACTTCGATGTTTTCAAGATCCCGAAAAAACCAAAGAAAAGCTGTCAGTAAAGGGGGAAAAAACCACAGCCTCCAAAAAACAAAACAGCCCTTTTCAGGGCTACCCAACACTACGAAAAGATCTTTCTTTTCAAAATTGTCAATTTTCTCTAAGAGATACACTCAAAAAAAGTCGAAGTCCAATACCAGACCTCTGATCTAAGACAGTGTGGGCATTAAAATCACACTGTGTTCCATACCAAAAAAAAGACTAAGTCCAACTCCTGTGCATAACACGATCTTCTCCTTCTAGCTTCTTTTTTACTCACACAAATAAAAAAGAAATATAACGAAGCTTCTGGTTGGTCAACGTTAAACCAACGAACCTTCTGATTTGTCAAAAAACGTTAATTCTGAATCAAAACTAATTCTGACGAGAGGATTTACCTACTTTGACATAGAATTAACGTTGTCCAATCGATTCGTTCGTTATATCATTACACATTTTGATTGGTCAACGTTAATTCTGAGTCAAAGTAGGTCAATCCTCCCGTCAGAGTATAAAAGTCGGCGATATTTTCCAAATAATGAATCATTCGACTCTCAGCTCTCGAGTAGTACGGATAAGCGCTAACGGAAAAATGGATTTCAACTTGGACGGAATTAACTTGATGGTTTCGACATAGATGAATTCCTACCAACAGAAAACAATGGGGATATTCTATCGACAGCGATGATTTCAACACTCATCAATCCATCGACAGCGATGAATTCAACACTCATCAACCCAACGACGGTAATGGACAGCATTTTTGAAGAAGTAAGACAGTTGTAAAGTAAGAAAAAACAGCCAAAGAAAAACAATGGATTGAAAAAACAACCAAAAGCAACAAAACGAAAATCAGAGGATGATAATAGTCAGCTTCACAAAAACAACGATTTGTCAACAGCTGCACAATCTCGACAATAACGGGTTAGGGCAAATATGGGAAAAAAAAGATTGATGACTTCGATGATATCAAGATCCCGAAAAAAAGAAAAACATACCAAGACAAAAAAACAGCCCTTTTCAGGGCTATCCCACCACCAAGAAAGAGCAATCTTTCTTCAAACTGTCAATTTCTCTAAGTTACACTCAAAAAAGTCGAAGTCCAACCCAGTCCTGGTCTTTAGCCCTAACCCCACTTAAAGCCTACGTATTGGGTTAAAAGTAAACAATAAAGCGTATTGGTTCTTAGTTTACCTGAGTGATTTCACCTGAATGCTATCAAAGGTTCTGTCTAACACCAAAAATCCCACTCAGCGTAGAGAGGATAGCGACCAAAAATGGTAACAGACCAATAGAATCATGAGATAGAATGGTGCCAGCTTTGCACATTTGGTCCCCAGTTTTGTTTACCCGGGAGTAAGCAAACTAGAGACCAGCTCCACATTTTCACGGTTTGAGGATTAAAGAACCAAAGACTCAGGCTCACTATCCATCACCACAGATGCAGGCTCACTACCTGCCACCACCAGTACCCAGATCAATCACACCACAGAAAAACAAAAATGGCGGACAAGACCCTTGTAAAAAACCCACTCAGGGTAGAGGAACCGGGGAAATTACCCCTCAGGGTAGAGAGACCGGGGACTGGGCAGTCCTCCCCCTCTGTTCTCTGTCTCAATGGTTCCCTGTTCTCTCTTTCCCAACCCCAGGTAGAGGGATCAATCCAGCTCTAGCCTCTGTTCTGAGACAGTGTGGATCAAGATCAGACTTCACGGATAGGTAACCTGGGTGGACAAATTCTTTTCCATGGTTGTCAGGAGGTCACGTGACTTTTCTAAGTTCCCCTAGAACAACCGGAATTAGAACAACCGGAAGTAGAATTCGTTTCACAACTTATCCGAAATGTTGCGGTTTGGGTGAAGACCAAGGAACCAAGGTATTCCGCAACCAAAAATGAGAAATTATCTCATTTCGTACCCAGTTTGCTTACCCGGGGGTAAGCAAACTGGGTAAAAAACCCTCTCAGGGTAAGGAGACCGGGTAATTTTTGGCTAAATTACCCCGATCTCCCCCCCTTTACTACTTTTGTTTACTTTTGCAGCTATTGTTACTTTAACTCATTACCATACGACAAAATTTTAGACTTGTCCATATTGAAAAGGTTTGCAGACGACAACTTAAAGAAGGAATTTCTCTTTGACAGGAGAGAAAACATTACAGGAAAAAGGAGAAAATGCTGGTTTCCTACAGTGTTTTCAAAAGGTTTCCGACTCAGGGTCTTTAAAAATCGGGAATGTTTGTTATTGGTTAAACCACCAATTTAATACCTTCTTCAGATTTGTATGAAGACCATGGACTCAACGACCGTTTGATAATGCTAGAGAAGGAATGGCCCGGTGCTGTGATGCTGTTACTTAAACTTGGAAAATTGACGCCAGTATGTACTCTATCATCATCAGTCTTATTTTTTTTTTTTTTTTTCGCGATAAGGACTGAATAAATTCGTTTTACTGAACAAAGATATGTTTTAGACCAAAATATATTTAACCCTTTAACACACAATCCCGAGTTTTAATGACCATCAGGAAGTAGGCCTTTGAAAACCTTATGGGAAAAGGAGAAAATGCTGGTAACCAGCATTTCCTCCTTTTCCCATAATGTTTTTTTTTTTTTTTTTTACCATTTCAAAGACAGACATCATTTTTTAGCTACACTGACTTTGTCGTGTGCAAAATTAATTGAATTTGGACAAATCTAAAATTTTGTGGTTTTGTGGTTTCTCCGGAAGTAGATTCAGTTCGATTACCTTCATTGCTAAACTTACAGAATTCTTTTCCATCACAAAACCTGTATTTCCCCAATCAAAACTGCTCTTTTAAAAATACACGTCACGAAATTACTAGTACTTAGCGTGTTATGGCGTGCGTATATTTAACGTTGCAATATTCGATATAATTGTTTTTTTTTTTTTTTTATTGTAAAGAAAAAAAAACAATAATAATGATAATGATAAAACAATAACTCGTTCTAAAAATACATTTATTTGTTCTAAACTGAAAATATGTTTATTCGAAAGCTGGAATACGTATGAAAAATATCCAATGAATGCAACTTACAACGTTTGACACGCCATGGCATATAAAGGTGTTTATGTTCTAACAGATTGCTGGGTAATGTTATCTATCAGTATTCTAAATTTTTTTGGCTTTAAGGAGTTTAGAGCTCTCTATCAAAATGAAAAGCTTTTGAACATCGTGGAACAATTTGTTGGGCCAGATGTAGGGGCAAATCCCATATGGAACACTCGTCCAAAGACCCCTGGGCATGCAGAGACTCATGTACCCTGGCATCAAGGTAAGTTATAAAGGATCAACCTGTGATTAAACAGCATTTTCAGGGGTGTGCAAATTTTCAATTTTCTTACTTGTCCACGGACAAGTTGGACTGACTTCTCTACTTGTCCGGAGTTAAGGTTTACTTGTCTAAATAAATAGAGTAAAATCAGTGGTGTATTGAAAATTTGTTTTGGTGAATCTCACTCTGCAGTCATCTGCTCTGAAAAACAATATGGGTAAAAAAAAGAAGTTGCTTGTAACTTTCTCTCACGGGACCAGGTTCAGAGCGACAACTTCCAACCTGATGGCCAGTAAAATTACCATTTCACTGCCAGTTTCAGACACTTGTTAGCTTCCACTTCTTGTTTTACAGAGAGATTTATGTAAAATCACCGTTTAAAGTCATTATTAAAACCAAAAAGACAGTTTGAAATGCCTTTGATCGGATGATGTCAAACACACCTTTATTGTATCATGGGTTTTCGCGTTTTTTGTAGCAATCTGTGTTTCACACCAGTTAATTTTTGGAGTGAAATTTCTGCATAATTTGACTTATATTTATCAATTAGGGTTGCACTTAATTTCAAATCTATAATTTTACACTAGATATACGGATCAGTATCATTAATAAATTTACATAAACAACATACCACCTTGATTAGCTGCGAGAAAGAGCGACTCGTGCATCCTTCACACTGGATATTTATTGTGTAGGCCTATGTCAGAGTTTTGATCTTTCAAATATAATGTATAGACATGACTTGTTGCCTGTAGATTCTCTAGTGCTTTAGTTTTGGAGCCATTTCTTTCTAACTTGTGCCAATTATCGTCACTGGCGATCAGCAACGGGAGCCATGAAACCTACGTGTGCCTGCACGTTTCACCTTATATTTCTGTGCGTGATTATTCAATTAAATGCGCGAATTACTCAAATATGTAAGTGAATTGAAAGGCTGAGATTTTCCTAAGAACAGAGCTCAGATTGTATCCGCGGACTACGGAAACATTCTACAAACATGACAGTAGCATATTGGAACTATCGTCCTATCGGCGCGAATTAAAGACAGCAAATCCGCTATCCTTACACACACGCTTGCTCTTTGCATCATAATCTTGGTCTCTCTGCCCTTTAGATAAAAATGCTTTTCAGGATCGTTGAACCACCAGATCTAACGGCGAATTTGATCGTTTGGTGCAATAAAAACCGCTTCGCAACTATACTGACGTCCATTAAAAACGCCTCATCGAAAAAGTGCGATAGCTTTGTACATACCTAGAATATATATGTCACTTTTTGCCTACCATAGAATTTTCGCTTCTCTAATCTACTGAAGCATGGAATTTCGTGCCAGTCTATTATGTTTGCTTCAATCATGACTCATGGCACCGTTTTGCCCTTCGCCCCATGCATTTTCCGCACGTGGTTATGTCGGTCAAAATTACGCATGTGTAAACAGTAATTGATTTACAATTAAGTAGTCCAAGCAATATTTTGAAATATCAATTTCGAAAATGTCAAGACAAAATAATGAATAAAGAGCATGCATTTTGGGCATGCTTGAAAGCAGTCTTTCTCAAAGTGACGTTGCATAACGCTTTAACGTTGCAAGATCAACAATAGTGTGTCTTGTTCGACGGGTAAACGAAACAGAGAGCTTGTCTGATAGACCCCGACCTGGTGCTCCGCGTGTGACGTCTGTACGACAAGACAATTTCATCCGTCAACGTCACTTGCGAAACCATTTTGTCACAGCGCAATCCACAACGTCGATGGTTATAGGGAATCGCGGAAGACATGTAAGTCGGAATACAGTAAGGCGACGTCTTCGGGAGCGTGGAATATTGTGCAGGCGGCCGTAACGCGGTGATGTGCTAACTGACCACCACCGTCGGAAACGTCGGCAGTGGGCTCAAAACAACATCGGAAGACGTTGGTGTGATGTGGTCTTCAGTGACGAATCCTGTTTTAACCTCTCTTGTACCGACGGACGAATCCGCGTTTACCGTCGACGTAATGAACGGTACACCCAAAGTTTTGTTCTGGAACACAACCGTTTTGGTGGTGGTGGTATAATGGTTTAGGCAGCACTAAACCACACATTTAGAACTGACCTAGCGGTTATTAATGGTAATTTAAATGCCAGACGGTATGTAAACCATGTTTTGCGTCCTGTGGTCGTTCCCATGTTTCAGCAACGCCGTAGCCTTACATTTCAACATGTTAATGTGCGCTCCCACACGGCCAGATTTACCAGAAACTTTCTCATGACCAATAATATTGCCGTGCTGCCATGGCCTGCTAACTCTCCCGATTGTAACCTGATCGAACACATGTGGGACATCCTTGGACGTCGTTTACGTCGACGTAACCCACAGCCGCAAAACGTCCAAGAATTGACAAATGCTCTTCGTGAAGAGTGGGCTCGCATTCCACGCTATCTCCTGCGTAATCTGTGTGGGTCCATGGGACGGCGATTGCCGGCACTGATAGCAAGTCAAGGAGGCCATACACGGTATTGATGAATTTTAGGGGGTGAGTTTGTTGAAATGGCTGTTAAATTTGTGTAATGTTTAGCTAAACGTTTGTGTCATGTCATATGTGTAGAAATATTGACAAAGTCCCTTTCTAAAATACAAAACCATGCATTCGATATTAAATTCATGAAATATGACGCGACAGAGGGAGATGAGGCGTTTCTAATGGACGTCAGTATATTTTACCAGGAATCGTATTTACTACAACACCGCATATTTACCATCGATAGCTTGCTTTTCTCTAGCAACTGCCTCAAACGAGAGGTCTTCCGCGGATAAAATAGTTTGTAATGTAAGAGTGTATATTTCTACAGATTGCAGACGTGGATTATGCAAAATAAATAGAGCGTTTGAGGATCGTCATTGATATAAATACGGCATTATCTTATTATTTATGGCTCCAAAATTCACTTGTCCGCGAAGAAGCGCTCTGGAAAAATCTACTTGTCCGCCGGCAAAAAGTCCAGAGTCGGACAAGTCGGGGCGTAGGAATTCCGCACCCCTGATTTTTAGACGATGCTTCCGATAAATTAGCCCACCAGCGCTCAGTATTTGGTCCGTATATATCGAATATATAACTCTTTATCATTCCACTTGGTCTAAGTCGGATAGACAAAGCTCGTGGGATGGTCTATGGGATTGTCGTGGAATGATCTTATAGATTGTCTATGTGATATATGTCATGGGATTGTCCATGTGATATAGACACTCGCTAATGCTCGTGTGTAAATATCACATAGACAACCCAAATTGTTTCCTATCCAATACATTTGAGTCATGCACTGTGAAAAGGGGCCTTTAAGCTGTAACCGACTGATTCGTTAGGTAAAAAGGTCCTTGGACACGCAGAAAATTTACAGAAAGCAAAAATGTTTCGACCCATGTCAGCTTGCGCAGACTGCGCAGGCTGAGGTATGTCGATACTCTTACAGATGCGTAAGACCCATGTTATCACAGAGCATGACTCATACTTTTCAAACAGTCGGGAATTTTTTTGAGATGTACGGGGATTCCAGTGTTCCTAAAACATTCATGACATAACAGTTGGGATTGCCACTTCTCTTACTAAAGACATTCCCGTAAAAAAGGCACCATTTTAATTAGTTCCTTGTTTCATGGTGGCTATACATGTCATTGTGTTGTGTCTTAGTGTATATTTGGCATAGTTAAATGGCCACAGTAAATATGCGGGTGTCAAGATGCATTTTGATTTAGATAATACCATTTAAAAGTATGGAGACTAGTGAAGATGACAGTCTGTTATTGAGTGGTCGGTCCAAGTGTTAGTTGCTGGCAGAAAAGCGAATTTCTAAACCTGATAAAAAGTAAACAAAAGGTGTAGCGACTTAAAGTTTTCAAATAGACTTGTCAACATTATTATCAACAAGGCATTAACCATGACGGTATTATCAAAGTTTGCAATTTTCTGCCGTTGTTTTCTGCAAGTTTCCGTCTTGCATATCGTCTATAAATTGGTAACTCGGGCTTAGGGAAACCAAACTATCGACAAAAAAGTTAAATGCCCAATAACAGCCAAAAGTAAACAATGTGGTTGTTAAAATGCATTTAATTTTAAATCATATCTTTTAAAAGTATGGAAAATACTCTTAAATGATAATCAGTTATTATATGACCGGTCCATATGTTTGTAGCTGACAAGAAAAAAAATGAATTCTAAAACAGGTAAAAAGTAAACAAAAAGTAGAGCGACCTGGCAACTTTTAACCTATATAGTTTCAAGTCATTTCAGCGACTAACACTTGGACCTAGCGTACAATAACAGATTATCATCTTTACAACATTTACCATACTCTTAACTAGTATGATTTAAATTTAAATAAATTTTAATACCGGCATTGTTTACATTTGAGCCGAATTGGGACTTTAAATTTTAAATTATGATTATTGGTGCTGACAATTTATTTTCAGATTCAGCTTACTTCGACAAAGACTCCTATAAAACTTTAGTTGTCACCGCTTGGGTCGCACTTGTGGATATTACGGAAGAAAATGGATGTATAGAGGTAAAACTACATTTGGCCTGCAACACGCGAAAAGGGGCATCCGGACATTTGCGTAAAGTGTCGTCTCGGGTCAGCCTGCGCAGTCCGCGCAGGCTAATCCGAGACGGCACTTTACGACTACATTAATTTTTTTCCTACAGTAGACTTGCCCAAAACAGAAAATTACATAAAAAACGAAAAGTGTAGTTTCGGATTAGCCTGCGCAGACTGTGCAGGTTGATCCGAGACTACACTTTACGCAAATGTTCGAATATCCCTTTTCGTGTGTTGCAGGCCAATTATTTTAGTCATGCTCTGTGAAAACAGGGTTTAATCCGTCTGCAAAATTGTCGACCAAGGCCAGCTTAGCTATTGATCAATTTTCTGCAAGTCCAAGTACTTGTCTACCTCATGATTCAGCCGGTTATAAGACAATTTACATTTTATAGACACCTAGTTATGCGATGAGTTGCTCGGTATAATGCATCACGGAGATGCATGAAACCTCCTTTTGCCGGAGCATGGCTATATATATTTGATACAGAAGCTTTACTTGATAAATACAGTAGACACTAATGAATTAACCACCTACTATTACAACTAGACCTGCTCTAATTACACATATATGCCTCACAAAAAGTTAAGCAACAATAAATTACTGCTGCACCAGAATGTTATTATTACACATATAGACAATTTCATTGTATAAATGTAATGAGAATTGAGTTACAAACCAGTCCAAGCAATTCTGTACTTCTATCAAATAATGTTTCTCACTTACAGGCTTTTGAAGTAAATTACTATCTAAATCCACATGCAAAAAAGTGTTATACTACCCAGATGTTTTACAGTCTCTAAAATTTGTTCAATCTGCAACAGTCAGTACACGGTATGGCCACCATTAGCACGAATACAAGAAGTACAGAATTGCTTGAACTGGTTTTTAACTCAATACTCATTACATTTATACAATGAAATTGTCTATATGTGTAATAATAAAATTTTGGTACAGCGGTAATTAATTATTGCTTAACTTTTTGTGAGGAGTATATTAATAAATTTAGGGTTGTTGTGTAGAGATTACTAATGCTTTTTCACTTTTTGTTACTTCATACACAGTTTTGTAAAGGAGGGCACAGAAAAGGTTTGGTTGTGGTGCATGAAATCCGTAACAATTTTTATTTGTCGATCAATGAAGAGGAAATGGTTGAAAGGCTCGGTAAGTTTGTGCAGTATCCTGTATGTCATTGATGGTATGAATAAAATACATGTACTACAACAGTCTGTATTTCTGTGTGGTCGAGTCAGTTCGAGTTGCATGTTTAAAAAGGTGCATATCGGATAAGACCGAAGGTCGAATCCAATACGAACCCCTATACACAAGCAAAGAGACCTGAGAGTCCATATTCACCAACCATTCTTACGAACAGTCTTTGCTTTATTCTCCAAGATTTTCAGAAGTTGAAAGTAACACAACTTCTGATTGGCTAAACCATTTGGTTTAGCCAATCAGAAGTTCTGTTACTTTCAAATTTAGAAAATTCTGGAGAATAAGGCAAAGAACGTTCTTAAGAATGGTTGGTGAATACGAGCCCAGATTCGACCATAAAGAAAAGCAGACTTTCGTAATATTCCTTTTATTATATACCTTTTCTTTATAACTCTAAGAAAACAAAATAAATAGAACAAAAAAAAAAATATATACATGTAGAAGTACATGTATTCCTTGAACTCGATGATGTTCTACATAGAGCCAATGCGTGACACGTAAAAACCTATACAGCGCACTTGCTATACCGAGAAAAACCTACATAGAGTATATACATGTATGTGATACGGGAAACGTATTCTGGTCCATTGTATACGTGTTTAACATAACGTCCGTATTTCAGTCAGATCATCTGTAGGTATAACAAAAAGGATGGTCTGACACTGAACGAATTATTTTATTTATCATGTGATGGACAAAAGATACATGCAAAGACATACATTCATGAGCATAACAAAAAATAGAGACTGGATAAACGATCTATTTTGCACGACTCATCCCATTCCAAAATACCCTATGTTTGAACGACACGGAAGAGAGAGAAAAATAAAATCTTTTGACCGGTATTTTCTCCTTTTTCCTCGTTTTTTTTTTTTTATCCCTAAAAAGATAAACACCATCATTAGTTATTTAAATATGGACAACTTTAAAGTTTGTCGTCTCGTTGAGAGTTTACATAATTCCAAACACTTTTACATTCATTAACAAGTGTACCGAGACCCATTATCTTTTCTGAGGATCAGAATCCGCATTTACCAACCATTTTAAATTCATTCTTAGCCTTTTTAAGTTTGGAAAGTAATATACTTTTTTAAGCATCTTTTTTTTAGCCCCCCCCCCCTCAACAACAACAACAACAACAACAACAACAACAACAACAACTATACTTTCAAGTTTGGAAAATTCTTAATACTTACATAATCTTTAAATGATAATATTACTAAGAGTGTTCGTTGAATACGGGCCATGATGCCTATGTATTTCACTCGTATGAAAATCATGTTCCTACTCAAACCATTTCTCGCTAACGTCTGCATGTATTGATACTCTCAACAAGTTATTTCCATGCAAACGAATCACTCATTTATGTATATGTATTAAGCTGTTATGATAGTTCAGTTATGATGCTCAGTAATTAAAGATGATCTCAGCTAAAAAATGAAACCTACCAAAACCAGAAAGATATATTGTTTTCAACGTGTTTTTAAAGGTGTTAATCCCGAGACGGACTTTATTCGATGTCCAGTGAAGGCCGGTGGTGTTGTTTTCTTCAGCAACATGATTCCGCACAGAAGGTACGAACCATTGACTTTCAGGGTCCCTTTCACCATCCTTCTGAAGAATATTCTGAGTCTAATTCTTGATTTAGAAAGTAACACAACTCCTGATTGGCTAAACCAAATGGTTTAGCCAATCAAAGTTGTGTTACTTTCAAAGTTTTAAAGTTATTGAAAATAAGACCAAGACAGTTCTTTAGAATGGTGGGTGAACACGTTCCACGTACCAAAGAACTTTATAGGAAATAAAAAGAATTGAAATTGAGCTTGTCTCTTATTTACAGTAGACTTTCTTCAGGAACATGATTCCTTACAAAAGTTATTAGCTACTGATCATTTGTAGATAAAATAGCTTTTTATGAAAGAAATAGATAGCCCTACGGCGTAATGGTGGGGGGAGGGGGGGTGTTGTTTGATGCATTTCCGTGATACACTATACCAAACAACCCACCATATCATAATGGATCCATAAAATCGAATTTGGTTCACAACCAACTGAATCATGAGGTACACTGGTCCCTTGACATGCACAAAATTGGCCGATAGCAAAAAGTTTCGGCATAGTCAGTATGCGCGGACTGCCCAGACTGATCTGAGTCGATACTTTTTGTAGATGCGTTAAACCCCCTTTTCACAGCGCATGACTTAAATATTCTTCATCGGCATTATTTCATACAGAAAGTACGAATAAAAGACACACTGAGGGCAAAGCACTTTGTAGAGAAATAATGTACATTTTCTGTTAGTTTATCTATGTAATTTTCTTTTACATGCAATTGAGAAACTGCGCCCGATTTCACGAAAAAACTGAATTCTCTTATTTTATTTAAATCTACTAATGGTCCCTGGTTCTGACTTAAGTTGAGTTCATTATTTTAGATGTATCTCAGTAACATTAACGGACTGAAGTAACGTTCTCAATTCCAGAGTTGACACCACTTTTCAGCCTCAGCTAAGCAAAATAAATGGACTTAAGTTAATGAACAGACTTCAGTCCATTGTTTTCTTGGGCCGAGTCTGAAGTGTTGTGTCAACTTCGGATTTGAGAATGTTCCACAAGTCTGTCTATGTTAGTGAAATACGTCTGGAATAACAAACCCTACTTAAGTCAGAAAATAAGTCAATTTGTAGATTTGAGTAAAGTAAGAGACTTAAGTTTTTCGTGAAACCGGGCTGTTTCTTACGTCATAGAGATCAATTCTTATGATTAATTTCTGAAAACACAGCCAGTGATCGCTTTCCGATATTGGTAGTCCCAATGACTGAATCCGCTTATCACAGGATTTCAACCTGGAACCGCGGATTTGAGAGCCCGACCCTCTGCCCTGCATATTCAGCAAGATTTTGTATAAAAATCTGCGAGGGAAGAATAGTTTTATTTACATCTTCAGACTATCGTCAAGTTGTCAGGTCATCCAAACAGTCACAAAGGAAAGATCCATTCTACGGTGCTGTAGAAGTCTTCAAAAGAACAAAATTTAATAACAATAAAGGAGCTATGCTCTGAGGAAAAGGGGTTTCAGGCGTCTGAAAGAAGCATCGACTAAGGTCAGCCTGCGCAGTCCGCGCAGGCTGACCTTAGTCGATGCTTTCTTTCGGTGTCCTTTGTCGATTTTTTTTTGCTTTTGGTAAACTTTTTGCATGCCAAAAGGACTATTCTACGTCATAATTAAGATAGTCCTTAGACATACTGAATTTTTCGGATCCATACTTGTGTGATGACTTGCTCGGTATAATGCATTAGGGAGATGCATCAAAACACCTTTTGCCAGGGCGCCACTCAAATGTTTTTCATCTTTCAGTATACCAAACCAGTCTGATCACATAAGATGGGCCATGGACCTTAGATATCAAGATGCCAAACTACCCTGGGGATATTACGGTAAAAAACAAGGCATTTTACTGAGATCCCCGGACAAACCCGATCATATACCGGATTGGGACTTTTATGATGGTCACGATCGGTATGAAATATCCGACAAGGAGGCTAATGATAAAGTAGTAAGTGAATATTTTGATCTGTCTTTAGTCAGACTTTAAGCCAGTCGTCCTAACTCGGCCGATTACATATCTACATCTAACCTTGTCCGTATCAAGGAAGTTTCCATGTACTGTCAGTCACATGATTTTAAACATGGCGGTGCCCATGTAAATCGATAAGCAAAGTCATCAACAGTCAATGTGAAATTATTATCATCTATCGATCTGTCGGTGAAAACTGCCAACAGAGTTGTTACACCATGTGAAAAAAATGTAAAATATAAATTGTTTGTCAAAGGAAATGTATTTGGAAAGATTTTGATAGAATACTGTAACTCGTGCTTTTTTTTTCTAAGTGGAGCCTTACAATTTTAAAAACAGTAAATTAGTGCAATTCCGGTGACAAAATGTACCGTGTAGGTACATTTTACCCATCAAAATACAGTCGGGAAATAATCCCGATTATATTAACGGATCACCTGAGCTTTGCCGAATGGCTTACAGTCCGTTTTTGTAACCGTCCCAACCGCCAAATGGAGATGCAGTTCAACATATAAGCATTCAATGAAAAAAAAACAGTAATTTGCATCAACTCAATTGGCCACATACACACTGGAGCCCAGCTTAAAGTAAATTAAGATCAAGATCAGATCATGGATCTATACCATCCTATTTTTAAGTCAAGCCTGTAGAATTTCCTGTTAGTTTCAGTCGATACATCAGCCGCAAAAGGAAGATAAGCTCATATATTATGAAAGATTTAAACTATATGAACCATGCTCTGGCAAAAGGGGGCTTAATGCATCTCTGTGATACATGATACCAGCCCAAGTCATCACATAATCATGGATCCAAAAGGGCCACTTTTTAAAAAACCGACTTAATCATGGGGTAAACTGGTCCTTTGACATACAGAAAATTGACCTATAGCGAAAAGTTTCGGCCCAGGTCAGCCTGCGAGGACTGGGTCGATACTTTTCGCAGATGCATTAAGCCCCCTTTTCACAGAGCATGGCTCACATGTTTGTGACGTTTTCTGTGAAAAGGGGGTTTAATACATCTGCAAAAGGTATCGACCGAGGTCAGCCTGGGCCGACCGCGCAGGTTGACCTTGGTCGAAACTATTTGCTATTGGTCAATTTTCTGCACGTCAAAGGAACAGTCTACCTCGTGATTCAGTCGGTTATTAGGCAAAATGGATTTTTCGATCCATAATTATGAGATTACTTGCCCTGTACAATGTATCACGCAGATACATTTAAAGATGCCCGTCTACAGCCGGTGAGCAAAAACGCTGTTAAATTTCAAACAATTTAGAATGGTACAGAAATCAGTCCTTTGTGTAAACATGGATAAATTACTGATATATATGGTGTACTTGAAAAAAAGAAACACAGAGATTTGTATTAGAAACTGAACATTGGTCAGAAGAAAACTGGCTGACGATCGGAGCTGTAAACAATGGCGGTGCATCACAGAAATTTATCGTTGGTTTCCGCCTAGAGTCGGATACGGTGTAATTTGCATATATAGACCGCGACCTCCGTCTGAAAATCGGGGCTGCAACAGAGAAGTCTCCATTTTCCTTCGTTTACCTCATTAGACACAGGGCGAAGGTCAAATATAGTCACGTGACAGAATGCATGATCATCATACGAATCTACCCGAGTGTATAACGGACATATCGAAATCTTCGATTCAAAAACCGAAAACGACGAGTCTGTTTACATGGAAGGCCGCAACTCCGCGAAATGCATTTTCTATCGACCGTAATCTAAGCAACCTTGCAACCGTGAGGCGCAATATTTGGCATGAAGATATAAGAATGACTATAGTTTGATAAAATAAAGACAAAATGAGTTAAAACTTGCTGAAAATGAGTATCAGGGCCTCTTTAATCATATTTGCTCGTATGTTCAAAGGGGGATAAACAAATGAGCCATGCTCTGACAAAAGCAGGCTTAATGCATCTCCATGATTCATGGTACTAAGCAAACCATCAGATACCTATAGATCCGTAATATCCACTTTTTTTAACAACAAACTTAATCAGGAGATAGACTGGTCCTTGGGCATACATAAAATTGAGCAACAGCGAAAAGTTTCGGCCCAGGTCAGCCTGCGCGGACTGCGCAGGCTGACCAGGGTCGATACTTTTCGCAAATGCATTAAGCCCCCTTTTCACAGAGCATGCCTCAAACATATAAAGCGTTCGTTACTTGCTGTCTTTGAAGTTGTTTCCCTTAAGTGAATATACTAATGTTGAATGTATATGAATGTCGTCAGTCTGTGTTTTTTTCCCCTGAACTGAGATTATCAAATTTCTTGACTTTTTTTTTAACCAGATGATATAATTTTACACCTATCCAAATTTAAAGCATTTCCAGAAGACAATTATATGTAGGTTAAACTATGAAACTTGTCATTTAAAATGTAGAAAACGTTGTGTGTGAAAAAAAGAAAATTCTGGTGACCAGCATTTCCCCCCCCCCTTTTTCCCAGCCTTTTTCCTCAAAAATCCTTTCCCTGACGGGATTGTAAAGGGTTAAAATTTTACACACGCAATGCCGAGTTTCGAATAGCCCTGAAAAAGAATGTTTTTGAAAACGGGGAGAAATGTAGAAATGTAGAAATTACTAGTTACCAGCATAGTCTCCTTTTCCCACAATCTTTTCTTCTCTTTCTAGAAAGTCCAAAATTTTGTCGTATAGTAAAGGGTTTAATTAGACACCCTCTCTAACTCTCTCTGTCTTTCTTTAGGGACAAGAAGAAAACGACGAGTTTTCCACCTTCCTTACCGGACCTCACATGGACATGTGGAAAATATCGACTCCCAACAGACATACATTCCATTACTTTGGCGAGAAGGAAACTAAAGACAAACCTCCAACCATGCAGTAGATTACCTGTCAAATTCAGAGACACTAAATCGTCATGGAAAATCAGAGACGCTGAAAAATTATGTAAAGTCCGGGACACTAGCAAATCTTGCAAATTCAGGGACACTAAAGAATTATGTAAAATCTTTGAAACTAAATTGTATGGTGACTACCACTTTTCTTCATTTCTTCTTTCCCAGCCCCTCTACCCACCTTCTTTCTTTCTTTCATTTTTCCCTAACTAACCAATGTCCGCAATAAACAGTCATTCTGAATTGTGTTTTAATTCTACTTTTTCGACAGTTTTCTAAAGTTTTAAGAAATACAATTTCCGAGTCCGTATTTACCAACTATTCTTTAGAATATTCTTTGTCTAATTCTACATCTAGAAAGTGACACAACTTCTGATTGGCTAAACCATTTGGTTTAGCCAATCAGAAGTTGTGTTACTTTCAAATTTAGTTATCTTGAAGAATAACACTAAGAACATTCTTAAAAGTGGATGGTGAATACGCACCCTGATTGGCTAAACCAAATGGTACAGCCAATCTGAACTTGTGTTAAAAAGGTACCTTTATAAAGGTACTTGACAAAGACTGTTCGCACGCCACCTTTTCCCAATTTCCCTACCCATTCACCCTTTTCCCGCCTTCAATTTTCTTAATAACCAGAGACAGTATTTACAACACAGCATTAATTGCATTGAAAATCTCAATAGTTTCCTTAATCTAAAAAGAACGCAGTTTCTGATTGTTTAAACCAAATGATGTAGCCAGTCTGAAATCGTGTTACTTTTTACACTTAGAATTAGAATGCAATTTAAATGATTTGTAAATTCAAATGAGAGGTAACAAATGAGAGATTTAAAGATGAGATGTTTAGTTTATAGACGTAATGCGGTCAAGTTTTGTTTTGTAAGTTTTCTTATCAATTTTGCTAATAAATGATATTTCATAGACAAGGGAATCTTTATTTAAACCCATTATTACTAAGGTACATGTATTTGTTTGTTAAAAGCCGTGTTCAACATTATTAGCTCGGCTGTTATTGTCATAGACCTAGCGTCGCGCGTCGTGGTGCAAAAGCTTTGACATTTTGCAATATCTTTGTTGTTACTGAAGATATTTACTTCAAACTTTGATAAGTTGTCTACTATTCAAAAGGAGAACTCACATAACAAGGGCTTGTAACTATCAAAGCAAAGTGTTTTGACACAGTTATGCCCATTTTCCAAATTAGAATTTTCACTGAAATTCAAGCACTTGCAGCCGAGTGTTGGTCCCCGCATGCGATACTTTTGTTTCGGTTATCTCGCGGCGGCCAGCGCTCCATTGCTTTTCTGGGGTTTCTTATACCGGAACATCAAATAATGTTCTTTCCAACTTAATCGCTGCTTTCCCACATAATCATCGTCGAAACAATAATCAGGGACGAGAAACTGACGAATCCTAACTCAATGACTATCATCAGTCCTCGGAAAGAATTGGATAGAGTGAGTTGTCGAAAGTATATCTATGACATTGCTTATATACGACGTACAATATAATATGTGCCATAATCTGTAAAAACGGGGTTTAATATATCTGCAAATTATACTGACCCATTTCAGCCTGCGCAGTCTGTGTAGGTTGACAGGTGTTGGAACTTTTTGCCACTGTTTAATTTTCTGCACGTCAAAGGACAATTCTACTTCATGACGCAGTAGGTCGTTAAGCAAAATGGATTTCATGGCTCTATAATTATATGAGCCATGCTCTGTGAAAAGGGGGCTTAATGCATCTGCAAAAAGTATCGACCCAGGTCAGCCTGCGCAGTCCGCGCAGGCTGACCTGAGCCGAAACTGTTTGCTTTTGGTCAATTTTCTGCTTGCCTAAGGACCATTTCACCTCGTGGTTTAGTTATTTGTTGGTGAAAATGGATATTACGGATCTATAATTATGCGATGGCTTGCATGGTACAATGCATCATGGAGATGCATTAAGCCCCCTTTTGCCAGAGCATGGTTCATAGGATAACTTGCTTACTAAAGCGCAGCGCGGAGATGAATTAAACACCCATTTTGCGAAAGCGCGGCTCATATTTAAGTATACTCACACAACTGTCGTGCAGGATGAATACCTTTTCGAGACATAATGTGGCTGGCAACACGCGAAAATGGGTATTCGGACATTTGCGTAAAGTGACGTCCCGGATCAGCCTGCGCAGTGCGCAGGCTAATTGGAGACGGCACTGTAAGACTTCATTAGATTTTGTGTTAGAGTTGACTTGCACAAAACAGAAAAATTACATAAAAACGGAAAGTGTCGTTTCGGATTGCGCGGACTGATCCGAGACGACACTTTACGCAAATTTCCGAATGCACCTTTTCGCGTGTTGCAGGCCATATGTGTCTTGTCACGCAGTCTCGCCAGATAAAGAATCAATGAATTTTAAGAAGTGAGTTTTTTTTTTGCCAAATTGATACGAACCATCTTTGTAGTTGATCACTGTCATATTGCACGGTGAGATTGTTTTTCCGTTAATTTTGCCGCTGATTTTTGTCGAGCCCGCTTGCGGTGAGCGAGACATAATTGTCACGATGTCGCTTCAGTGTAAGTGCTTGCGTGCGTGCGTGCGCGCGCATGCGTGCGTGCGTCAGTCCGTCCGGATTTTGTCCGGATCAGAAGTTCTACATTTATAGATGGATTTTAAAATAGTTTGGCACAATTGTTACCTTTTATGAGTAGAAGTGCCATTTGAAACATTTGATCAAGTAGGTCGAAGGTCGAGGTCACACTTAAAGGTCATTCGCCCAGGGCGGGCTCGACAACTTGTCCCTGGGCAATCTTCTCGTATTATTTTGTTCTCAACTGTTTCAGAGCCAAGTATATAAATTCGGCCTCTCTCATCGGCTGAAAATACAATCTACTGAAAATCCGAAAGATTTTATCTTCCAGGCTTGACAAAACAAGCGGACGGTAAAGATCCAAGATCAGACTGCACGTTTGTGCAGTCTGATCTTGATCTGTGCCGTCCGTAAAAGCTATTATTTCCGCCTATGGCGTTGAAACCATTAAAAACAGTAAACGCTAGAGTGACGTTTCAATTTGATAGTTAAAATCTTTTGTCGATGTAGTTTTCCGTTTGCACGTACATACTTACATAAAAGGAAGACATAAAAACCAATCAAAATTGATCTGGTAGGTTTCAAAAAATTATTTGACATTTATTTTGACATTTTCAAGGTTAAGGAAGAACGCCAATTGTTAGTTTTCATATTAGAGGGAGAAAGAGAGAGAGAGAGAGAGAGATAGACAGACAGACAGACAGACAGAAAGACAGCAGGCAGGCAGGCAGGCAGGCAGGCAGACAGACAGACAGACAGACAGACAGACAGCAGACAGGCAGACAGACTTATAATACAGATAATACAGATAATACAGAGAGAGAGAGAGAGAGAGAGAGAGAGAGAGAGAGAGAGAGAGAGAGAAAGAGAGAGAGAGAGAGAGAGAGCGACCTAGTTCCGGTATTACCAACTATCCTCAATTCTTTTAAGTCTCATTCTAGATTTAGAAAGTTACACAGCTTCTGATTGGTTAAACCATACGGTTAAGCCAATTAGAAGGTGTGTTACTTTCAAATTTCGAAAGTCTTGGAAATAAGCTCATGAATGGTTTCAAGGATGGTTCGTGAAAACTGGCCCCCGGGAAAAAAAACTCTGCTAGAAAAATAGGAAAACGCTGATAACCAGCACTTTCTTTTCCCACAAAGTGTTCAAAGATAGTTACCTTTATATGAGCTGTCGTCTACAATTGCTTTGTATTTGTGTCAGGTCTAGTACAGAATGACTTTCTTCTCTTTAATAAGTGACAGAATATAGACTTGTCCAAATCTAAACCATTTGCAGCCAACAAATTAAATACGTCTCACATACTGGCTTTTGTCCTTTAAAGGGTTTAAAACATTATGGGAAAAGGAGAAAATGCTGGATACCAGTATTTTCTCCTTTTCCCAAAATGTTTTCAAGGGTCTATTCTGGGGTCGTTAAAACTCGGGATTGTTTTTTAAAGGTTTAAATATGTAATTGATTGGTGGAATATGGTTTTACATGCCTCTTCTTTTCATCATCACAGTCATTTCACGGCGCTAGTTCAATTATTTACGTGTTTTCTGGTGTTCAACAGACAGTTTGTGCTCTGCAGTGTGTTGCCTAAGAACACTACCACGATAACCCATTGATATCGAACACTGGACCGCTCGATTATTAGTACAACAAGCAAACAACTTTTCCAAGCAGGAACCAAAAACACGAATGAAATGTAAAATTGCAACGAGTCAGTGAAAAAAATCTTCACGGAGATGGAATGTTTCAAACATATTTAATAGTGTAAATATATATCCAAGATTAGATTGTACGTCCTATGCGGTCTGATCTTAAACTTTCTTGTGGGCAGAAGTAACTATGACTGCCTGGGTACCAAACGGGTCATTAATCCTTTGATTAATCTTTTCAATGAAGGAAAACAGCTAAAATATTACAATTGCAGAATATGTGACAAGGTGGCGGACAGTGTAGATCAACATCAGACAGCACAATTTTCGGTCTGACCTTGATCTACACTGTCTGCAAAAGTAATAGAAGTCTTGCTTTGCACACTAAGGGTGAATTTAGTAATATGCCTTTGGTATTCCTTTTGTTATCTCCCGATGAGAAAAGAAATATGAAAATTTAAAAGATGGAGGAGTTTTTTTTTCTTAGTATGGTGCTAAAAGTTATTCTCAACATTATTTCAGTTATATCACGGCGGACAGTTCACCTATCCATGCTTTTCTGGAGCTTCTCTTTCAAGTACTTCGCTTAATATTCTTCCAAGCCAGTAGCAGCTTTCCCACATCACAATCGTCCAAAAAATAATCAGCGGTGAGAGAGGAATGAATCCTTTCGCAATGACTATCACCACTCCTCAGAAAGAAAATCGCCGAGCTGGGTATTCGAAGCAGCGACTCTCTCGTTTCAAGCCATGTTTGTTACAATCTGCGCTACCGGCGTGGCACGGCTATATTGATGAAATGAGCTTTATTAATGAGGAAAAGCAGCCGAAATATTACAACGTTACCTGTTGGTTCTTTTTCTTATTTGCCGAATTATTTGACAAAGTGGTGAACAGTGTAGACAAAGATCATACTGCACAATGTGCAGCCGGATCTTGATCTCCAATGTCAGCAAAACGTCGGTTTACTTCCAAAACCTCGTAATTACAGCTTGTAACAAGCTGTAGTTAGGAGGTTTTGGAAGTAAACCGACGAAAAGGAATGGAAACTATGCTTTGACCTCTAACAATTAATTCAGGGACATACATTTGGCGTTTCCTTCTGTAATTTCCCGATATGAAAAAATACGGACAGAACATAGAAGGAAAAGAAATAATTTGCAAGGGTGTTTTGGGGACAAACGTGTAAAAACGTAAAATATAACCTCTCTATCGTGTAAATGTCAGAGCAGGATGTACTATAATTTATTAGTACAGAAGATGTCACGTGACTTGTCGAAGGCGGGGCGATCTCCAACTTTTGTCTAATTAAGTAGAGTCGGTTATGATATCGCATATTCTTTATTAAGGAAACTGTCATTATTTTGAGTAAGCTTGGATTTTCCAACACAATCATATGTTTTACGAGCCTGAGGAAAATGGCTGTTGAAAACATGGTGGGAAATGCTGGTACAAACATGCGTAGTACTCTCTAACCATCGATTAATCCATTAATATTCGCAATTGACTTTTACCCATTTTCCCTACAGCCGTTAACTTAATATAGTATCGTCAAAATATCTTTCTTTCACTTGTTATCAAGCGATCCCGTTTTAACTGGTTATCAGCACTTTCTTCTTTTCCCTGAATGTTTTCAAGAACCTTATTCTTCGGGTTTATTTAAAGACGTAATTGTTTTGTGAACGGTTCAGCGAGCTTCCGACGAGTTTAATAAAATTGTTTACAGACGAGATTGATAAAATTTTATCTGATAGGTCAACGAATACGGAAACAAATAATGTAAATTTTCGACTTTAAATGGCCTCTCTGCCCTAAGTAACAGTGTTCAAGCTATTAATGATATCAAAAAATTAAGAAAGTTTCTTGAAAGTCCGATCATAAATGTTGACTTTATCACGTAAACAAGAAAATGACTAACGGAAGGACAGACAGACGGGCGGACGACGGACATAAAGTCATGATATAAGCTATCTTCGCCGTCGGGCAGTAGGGCTGAAATCAGCTAACACAGTGATACGAAGTACTATATATCTTTCACATTTCAATTAGATAAAAACTTCATTTGAAAATACAAAGAACAATATAAGTACACGAATATATATTAAGATAAAAAAGATGGACGGAATATTCAAATGTGGCAGCAACAACAAATACTGAATTGTCGTCATTAAATATCAGGCTCTATTCACAATTAATATGAAATTGCATTTACCCTTAAAGCGCCTTTCACTACTTAAGTTGCCTTTGCGGCCAGTGTAGATCAAAGATCAGACTGCACAGTACGTGCAGTCTGATCTTTGATCTACACTGACCGCTTCGCTGAAACAATACAAACAAAAAGCAACCTTAAAATTACAATTATCTAAGACTTATTCTAGGCTGAACATTTCCTTTGGGTTTATTCGACGCTTTAACCCTTTACCACACAATTCCGACTTTTTACGACCCTTGGAAAGAAGTCTTTTGAAAACATTGTGGGAAAAGGAGAAAATGCTGGTAACCAGCATTTTCTCCTTTTCCCACAATGTTTTCTATCCAATCAAAGAAAAATTGCACCATTTGAGCCATACTCTTACAGCCTATGTATGGCTTATCAGTTCTCCCAGTGCCGCGAAATTTACTACAGGCAACAAATCGCCACTTGACCAATACACCATTTCAGTTAATGAGCTGATAGCATTCAACATGTGTTGTGTATTGGGGATGTATACATGTATATATGCACCAATAGAAAGGGTAGGAAATAAGCTTGACAGTGATGTCATTTTCTTGTCTTTATTTGAACTACAGAATGTCTGCAAATGCTCTCAGTTTGGATAAAATTTTGTCGCCTGGTAAAGAGTTAAGTTCCGGTTCTTGAGAATTTTTTTAGATTTCAAAGAAACGCAACTTCTGTCTGGCGAGACCAAACCAAATGGTACAGCCAATCAGTAGTTGTGTTACTTTCTTATGTTTTTTGAAAACGGGGCGTAGTGCACCTGTAAAAAGTCTCGACCCTGATCAGCGTGCGCAAGCCAGCCTGGGTCGATACTTTTTGCCACTGGTTAATTTTCTGCATGTCCATGGACCATTTTACTTCGTTATTCTGTCGGTTGTTATTCTGGATTTTATGCATCTATGATTATGATAAATATATATGAGCCATGCTCTGACAACAGGGGTCTTAATTCATCTCCGTGATACCTTAAGCTAAACAAATCGTCACCTAATTATGGATCCATAAAAAAATCATTGTGTCCAACCGTCGACTGTATCATAAGGTAGACTGGTCCTTTGACATAAAGAAAATTGACCAAAAGCGAAAAGTTTCGGCTCAGGTCAGCCTGCGCGGACTGCGCAGGCTGACCTGGGTCGATACTTTCCGCAGATGCATTAAACCCCCTTTTCACAGAGCATGGCTCAAATATATGATGACTCGCATGGTATAACGTATCATGGAGATGCATTAGACCCTCTTTTGCCAGAGTATGGCTTATTTGTATTCAGAAAAGGGGCAAAGTACCCTGAGATTCAATGTGACAGAAGTTTAGTTATATTCCCATGTGATACAGCTCCCTTTCCATCTGTCCCACCGCACAGATACAGCAAAAGCACAGAGTGAGGCAATCACCGCAAATACTTCCCTATAAAACACAAACAACAAAAATGGTTAATAAATTACATTTCAGTTTGTTCATTTCTTTTTGTCAATGTTCGTTTTTGTCTGTCTATCGTGGTCTGGGTGTTTATTTATTCTTTTTTCTGCATGTGTTTTTTTGTTTGTTTGCTTGTCTCAAGGCAGGTTGTACGCTTGGTTGCATAAACCTTTTTCTTAGTTGGATCGTTTGCTCATTTGCTAGTTGGATGGATGGATGGATGGATGGATGGATGGATCAGGTGGGTGGATGGGTTTTGGATGGATGGATGGATGGATGGATGGATGGGTAGCCTGACGGTTGGTTGTTAGGAACCAAACCTTCGAAACAAGAGGGCCATGATGGCCCTGAAGTCGCTCACCTGAGCCTTTTGATCAAACATGACCCATTTCCAATCTCTTCAGAGATATTAAGACAAACATTCTGACAAACACTCGTTAGTATTGGACTTACAAATATGCCCTCTAGAGTGCACACAAGCTTTTTCTAGAATTTGTCTCAGCCGCCTACTTGACGTGTAGAAATTATCCACACAAACATTCTGACAAACTTTCATGAGTATTTGAAAGAAAATGTGGCCTGTAGGGTGTACAAAAGGTTTTTCCGAGATTTGACCTACTGACCTAGTTTTTTATCCAACATGACCCATATTCATACTAGTCTAAGATATTATCAAGACAAACATTCTATGCAAATTTCAAGATTATTGGACTGAAAATGTGGCCTCTAGAGCGTACACAAGGTTTTTCAAGGATTAAACCTGGTGACCTAGTTTTTGATTCCACGTGACCCATGTTCAAACTCATGCAAGATATCATCAAGACAAACATTCTGACCAAGTTTAAAGAATAATGGACTGAAAATGTAACCTCTAGTGTGAACAAAAGGTTTTTCTAAGATTTGACCTAGTGACCTAGTTTTCCATCCAACATGACCCATTTTCCTACTAGTCTAAGATATTATCAAGACAAACATTCTGACCAAATTCCAAGAGTATTGGACTGAAAATGTGGCATCTAGAGCGTACACAAGGTTTTTCTAAGATTTCACCCAGTGACCTAGTCTTTGACCTGACATCACCCATTTTCAAACCCGTCCAAGCTATCATCATGACAAACATTCTGACCAACTTTCAAGAGCATTGAACTGAAAATGTGGCCTCTGGAGTGTACACAAAGTTTTTCTAAGATTTGATCTAGTGACCTAGTTTTTGACCTGACATGGCCCATTTTCAAACTCAATTGAGATATCATCAAGACAAACATTCTGACCAAATTTCAAGAGTATTGGACAGAAAATGAGGCTTCTGGAGCGTACACAATGTTTTTCTAAGATTTGACCTAGTGACCTACTTTTTGACCTGACATGGCCCATTTTCGAACTTATCTGAGATATCATCAAGACAAACATTCTGACTAAGTTTCAAGAGTATTGGACTGAAAATGTGGCATCTAGAGCGTACACAAGGTTTTTCTAAGATTTCACCCAGTGACCTAGGTTTTGACCTGACCTAACCCATTTTCAAACTTGTCCGAGATATTATCAAGACGAACATTCTAAACAACTTTCAAGAGCATTGGACTGAAAATGTGGCCTCTGGAGTGTACACAAGGTTTTTCTAAGATTTGACCTAGTGACATAGTTTTTGACCCGACCTGACCCATCTTCGAACTCGTCCGAGATATTATCAAGACAAACATCTTGACAAAATTTCTTGAGTATCGGACAGAAAATGTGGCCTCCAGAGCGTAAACAAAGTCAAATATACTAATTTTTCTAATTCAAGGGCAGATTACTCCGGTTATTCCGGTCCGATTAGACCCATAATCGAATTCATCCGAAATCTTATGGTCATATATATTTTGACCAAGTTTAGTGCTGATTGGTTAATATTTGTAGATGCTAGAGTGTAAACAAAGTCAAATATAGCAATCTTTCTAATTCAAGAGCAGATAACTCCAGTCGTTCTGGTCCGATTGGACCCATAATCGAACTCATCCAAGATCTTATTGTCATATACATTTTGACCAAGTTCGGCGCTGACTGGTTTATATTTGTAGATGCTAGAGTGTAAACAAAAAAAATGTGAACGGACGGACGACGGACGGACGGACGGACGACGAACGCCGACTGACGATGAGTGATCACAATTGCTCAGCCTGAGCACTTCGTGCTCAGGTGAGTTAACATACATATGATCGGGGGTCATTTGCGGGGAAGAATTGCCTGCAAACACAATAAGAAAAAAATGAGTTTTGCTGTTTGCTCTTCCCTCTAATATTATCGATTACAAAATAAACGAAGAATGAAAGATTTATCGTAAACTTTGGGTTTTTTAAATCAAATATTTAACTGACGATAATCCCTGTATTGCGTAAATAAACAGTTGTATGGCGCCCTGATCTAGAGGTCTAAGATATCTGCGGGCGTAGCCGGACGTTGAAGGCTCGAATCTCGATGGCAGAGGTAGTCGTTCTTATATACCCAGCTGTTGAGTTGCAAGCTAGTTGAATAATGTTCAGCGGATACCTGACTACCTGAGTCCGTATTCTACAACCATCCATAATAAAATTCTCATTCTTTTTCTCTACAATTTTCTACATGCTCTGTGAAAATGGGGCTTAATGCATCTGCAAAAAGTATCGACCCATGTCAGCCTGTGTTGTCGGCGCAGGTGGACATTGGTCGAAACTTTTTGCCACTGGTCAATCTTCTGCATGGCAAAAGACCATTCTTCCTCCAGATTCAACCGGTTGTTAGAAAAAAAAAATGGATTGTATGCATCCATAATTATGTGGTGACATCCTTGGTATAATGCATCACGAAGATGTATAAAACGCCCTTTTCATATAGCATGGCTCAATTGGTTTCGCCAATCAGAAATTGTGTTACTGTCTAGCTGTAGAGTAATACTAAAATTCATTTAAAATAGTTGGTAAATGCTGACCAATTGTGTGTGTGTGTGTGTGTGTGTGTGTGTGTGTGTTTTGTTTTTGTTTTGTGTGAAGTTTGAAGGTACATTGCGGCGGCCGATGCACCTATTCTGCTTTTCTGAAGTTTCTTTTACCAGTACTTCGAACAATAATTTTCCCAATGTACTGGCTACTTTCCCACAAACCATCGTCGAAACAATGGTCGGCGGGTCATGGTGTCCTTACCACAAATCAAATATGTTCCGATTTCTCCGGAAGGGCACTGGTTTTTAAGTGGATTATTCCTGCACACGGCTCTGCGAGATGTCCATGCAAAGCAGTGAGACTTATGGAACGGAAGAGACAAAATTACCATGGCTCCGAAAACGCCACCGCTTCAACAGGCTTCAAATAACCGTGTTCTGTTCTCGAATGAATCCAGGATTCAATTATCTATAGCTGAGGGTCGTAGTAGATTTTGGGTTTAGCAGAATGAGGATTTCATTTGCATTATTTGCATTATGCAGCGTGACCAGATGATTTTTGACCAGTGCATTTATGGGTAGGCATAACCCGATTCATAAACATACTTTTTAAATCAAGGTCTACGGCCCCTAACTCTTGTATTAAAAGACGAAAGATTGGCCGAATAGCCTTTACCAAAACGTCGATGTTACACGATATTTACCGATGAGTTAGTCTACGGCCCCTAACTCTTATATAAAAGACGGAAGCTGTCGAGATTGGCCGAATAGCCTTTACGAAAACGTCGCTGTTACACGATATTTACAGATGAGTTTGGGGTCGTAACCCTTAAAGTTAATTCTAATGTCTACATCAAAGAGTTGAACATTGTGTTCTGTTTCGCCGTATTAGAACAATGTTGTCAGTGTGACGAAGCTGGTAACTTTTGATAGATGCAAGGAGTCGCCATACTTGATCTTAACCATGTGACTTTTTGATTTGCGGTAAGGAACTTTTTGTATCATTTTACATTCGAAAATCATAAATCATCCTAACGAAACATTGTGAATCACTTCATGGAATAACAATAAATTATAATACAGGTAAATTTGATAAAGACTGGCTGATTTTCAACATACAAACGATGTTGCGTTTTCAAATGTACTGAGTGTATACTTACCTTAATACCGCCCATTGTTCGCATTCGGGCACGGATAGCGACAACCCCTCCCGGTATACAAATCCCTGCTACGAGGTTTTCTCCGAGGCGCTTGGAGATTTCTGCCAGGGTAATACAAGGACACAGGCACGTAAACAGACCTGAGAAGTACATAGATTGAAATACTAGGTTAGCTTTCTCAAACACCTTTGTAGCCTAATTGTTCAAGAGGCGTTCGCGTAAAACTTTTGACTCGTTCTTACATGATATTGTCCTTTCGCTCGCCAATTTTCCCGTATAATCTTGAAAATCCCGAAGGTCAATATGAAAACATTAAAGTGTGTTTAACCAAATAAGCTCCGGGTATTCATGATTAGTCTTGTGACGAGGTTAAGTACAAATATTTAGACTCCAACCCAAAGTGGTGCATAAGTCAATAAACGGAAAGCCATTTGTCCATACTCTCTTTGCACCCGCTGCAGTGAACACTTCTTAAGTCATCAGCACAAAAGAATATTTAGAATAGCCATATTCTATACCAAGAGGGCACCAGCCAAAACGATTCATTTTGTTACGCCCATACCAGTGTGGAATACTCTACCTACCAGCGAGGTGTCTTCCCCGAGCCTGGACGCGTTCAAGTAGGCTTTCCAGCTGCTTCTCATGCACCAGGCCTAATGGATTAGGCGAATGACTGTATAGTGTACAAACAAAGTTGATGCATGCCATTTTAATATTTCTGGATCACGTAACACTCTACGTTAAACAGATTTTGACGTCTCACAGTCTTAGCTCTCTTCAATAGACACCCAACGAGGCGTGTAGGAGTATCAGATTGAAGTTGAAAACCAGTTTAAAGTCCCTAAAGTATTCATTTTTGAGTCAAATATCACCCATTTCGTTGATAATTTACCAAACTACAGTCATTCTTGTGGCTCCATGACAAATGTAACTACTGGCGATTGCGAGATTGCGTAACTCACGACGGATAGATGCGATTCAGATTTTGCGTCAGTCAACTTGGTTAGACAAGGACAGATTGATAGATGTGAATAACCAACACCGTGGTTGTTAATGTCGTTACTAATCGATTTACATGGGCACCGCCATGTTTAGGATCATGTAGTTTACTGTCCAAAATAGAAACTCCCATGATTCGGACGAGGTTACTTCTAGTTAAAGAATCGTTCGTAATGTGACGAGGGTATTGCATGATGGTTGTCACATGACAATGTATGACCATTGCATATTTATACGGCAAGTAAGAAAGTTGAGTAGAGATATTCTACACAGATATACATTCACGGCAATCTCGGTTACTAGAACTCAACACCGAATCGCGGTGGAACTATTTAAGACAGTAGAAATGTAAATTCAGTACATGTGCACAAACATTTAGCGCTAAATTGTAAAGGATTGCTGGAAGAAGGGAAAAAGCCGAGATACTACAAGAAGAAGAGTATATCATTTCCCGTGTTGAAACCACGAGCAGAATTCGTTGATGGGTGGGGTATACAAATGACTGCAGCGATTAATTATCACAAATTTCCACTATTGATTACAGTTTTGACCAGACGTAATTTTCTCTTGACCAGCGACAGATCTGAAACTTTTTTTAATTCTTTGGGGTCAGAGATTTTGCTAGTTTATTGATTTAAACACAAGTAACCACATTCAGTAACTTGGGTTATGAATGACTGAAAATAAAAACTGTAATATCTTTAAGACACCATGGTAACCACCTTGTAGCTTCACTCAAAAGCACTGAAGTATCATAGGCCATTGAGCGGCCATTAGAAAAAACAGGACAGGCTTTTGCGTCTGGCATCGATTAAGATCAGGCTGCACAGAACATGAAGTCTGATCTTGGATCTAGTTCGTCATCTTGTTTAGACAAGCGTACGAGGTCGAAAATCTCTCTGGATTTTAGTGTAATATATTTACAGCGGTCAAAAGACCTCGAGTCATACTGGGCTCTGAGAGAGCTGATAAGCAACAGAACAATAAGATAAGTTCGAGGGGCTCAAATTATAGAACTTTGTGGAAGAGGATAAGTTTGGTAAAAAAATCTTCGCACCGGATAATTTAGGTTCGAATCGAGTTTCGACTTAGTTTAAACTTGGTACACGTAAACCTCACTCGTCACAATTCGGCCAATCCCGTGAGTACATCTTACCTCGTCCGTATCAAGAGTTTTCCACTTTGAAATACTGTCAGTCACATGATCCTAAACATGACTATGGCCATGTAAATCGATCAGCAACGACATCAACAACTACGGCGCAGTTATGCACATCTACCGGTCTGTCGGAGAAAACTCCGAAAGAAATTGATTGATTGATAAAAATTGTATATTCAAACTGATTGTCAACGGAAATGTATTTAGAAAGATTTCGACAGAAAATTATGAGTCGTGTATTTTTTTTTTTTTTTTTTATAAGAACGGTAAAGTGGGGCTATTTCCGGTGAAGAAATATATCATGTAGGTGCATATCACCCATCGTAATACAGCCGAGGATTTTGATCAACATTTCACCCAAGGTTTGCCTAGTGATGTAAACCGCTCAAACCTTGGCTGAGACTACCGCTTTAGAGTTTCAATTTATTTTCGTTGAAAACTTAAATTGATGCGTCTATCCAGCCACCCAAAACCAACCCAACGACCTGGTCTGTCCGGTCTATCGATCGATCGATCCATCCATCCATCCATCCATCCATCCATTCAAATCTCTCACGTTGCTCTTTTTGTTACAGAGAGGAATTAAAGTCCATAGACCTATAACACTTCCAACTTACATGACGTTCTCTCGTCAATACAGTCAAACATATCCGAGGACCAGGTCCTGTGTCCCTCTCTACTGCACACCATTTTGGTGTTACCCTGGGGCTGTTGCACCACAACCTGGGTAGCTACTGGCTGCTGTATGGGCTGTATAATCTGTTGGCCACCATAGACGGGTTGTACTGATACCATGGTTGTGTATATCTCTGGCAATTCTCACCAAAAACGTTCCTAAATAGATACGTGTATTTCGTGTACATGTTTCTTTTTTAAAGGATTTTCAAAATGTATCTGCCAAAAGCATCAACCCAAGTCAGTCTGCGAGGGCTGACCTGCGTCGAAGCTTTTCGCTTTTGGTAAATCTACTCTAATCCAAGGACCATTCTACCTAAGGATTCAGTCTATTGTCGGACACAATGGATTTTATGGATCCATAATTATGTGATGACTTACTTAGTATAATGAATCACGGCGATGCATTTAACCCCCTTTTGCCACAGCATGGCTCACATGTGTATTATTCTTTCACATTGTTTTAAATGTAAAGTTTTTTTTAAAATATTGCCAATGGACATTTTTAAAATCACCTAAACCGAAAGCGTTTGCTGACGGAAAAATCAATAATGCTAAACAAGTGAACATTGTCATTATTTCATCCTTTTTTCCACCATGTATTCAAAAGTTCTCATTTTTTATTCCCTGGGTCGTTAAAATGGGCTATTTAATTTTTATGCAATAAATCAAAACTTCTTGTAAAATATCGATAAGTAGAGTCTAGTAGATATAGATCTAGTTTTCTTAAAAACTTTACGTGGTATTGAATGTTTTATTTTATCAAATATGACGTCATTGTACTGATTTAAATAGGAATCCTAGCAACGGACACGTGTCATTGATCATGTAACATTTCAACAAGTCTCTGCGAAACGCTGGCGCGAAATCTGAAAATACCTAAAGAGGCTACGTGGCCCTTTAAGGAAACACTATTTAAAACTATTTTTTCTTACTTTTGTATTTTCCTTTTTAAGCTATTTACTAAGTTATCGGCTACCTGAATAAATTTATCAGTGATAAATCATTTTGGTTGATTGATTGTATGGAGGGTAACGCCGTTTTCAACATTATTTCAGTTATATCGCGACGGCCAGTGCACCTTTCCATGCTTTTCTGGAGATTCTTTTACCAGTACTCCGCACAATATTCTTTCAAAGCCACTCGCTGCTGTCCAAATAACCATCGTCGGGACAATGGTCAGCGGTGATAGAAAATGAATCCTGTTGCAATGACTATCATCATTCCTCGGAAAGAAATTGGCCAAGCCGGGGATCGAACCAGTGACCCCTTGTTCTCAAGTCTTGTACGCTAGATCCGATATTTTATGTTTATAAGAAACACATTTTACAAACCAAATTGAAAAAAGTGTTTATTCCGAGTGGGATGGAAATTGCTACTTTAGTCATGGTACTTCAAATTCAAAAGGTGTCGCAATACTATTCAAAAAGCATTTAGATATTAAAGTTCTCAGTTTTAAAAAAGATGGAAATGGAAATTACCTAATAATGGAATTGAGCTTTTGTGATATTGACTTTATCCTTACAACTCTATATGCACCTAACAATGATAACCCAAGTTTTTTCGTAAATATTTTCGATGAAATTGATTCCTTTACGAACAATGAAAACTTGATTATATGTGGAGATTTTAACCTTGTCATTGATTCAGCTTTAGATTATGAAAATTATAGAAACAGTGACCACAACAAAAAAGCAAGGAAAATTGTTCAAAAATACATTGATGATAGATATCTTGTGGATCCTTTCAGGGAACTACATGGCAACTCACGAAAGTACACTTGGAAACGTTTTAATCCTTTACAAAAAGGAAGACTCGACTTTTATCTGCTTTCCAAAGAACTTAAACCATTTTTAAGGAATTGTGATATTGATGTTAGTTATAAATCTGACCACTCAATTATTTTAATTGAACTACAATTTACGGAAATCAAACACGGAAAAGGCCTTTGGAAATTCAATAATTCCTTGCTGCATGATATTGATTATATTAACTGTATTAATAAAAAAATTCAAGAGATATTACTACAATATTGTTTACCTGTTTATGACCATGATTATGTAACAAATATGGATAGATCACAAGTACAACTAGTTATCAATGATCAGCTTTTTTTAGAAACCCTTTTAATGGAGATTCGTGGAAAAACGATCTCTTTTGCTAGTCATAAAAGTAAAGTAAGATCAAATTGTGAGAAACTACTTTTGGCCGAAATTTTGCAATTAGAACAATCTTTAGATGAAAACAACAAGGAAAAATTAATTAAACTTCAGGATGAATTAGAAAAATTAAGAAACGAAAAGCTTAAAGGGTATTTTGTAAGATCATGCTCAAAATGAATAGATGAAGGCGAAAAAGTCACCAAGTATTTTTGCAATTTTGAAAAACAACACAATTCAGCAAAGTCAATAAGTTTTATAGAAAAACATAACGGCGAAATAACCAGTAATCAAGAGGAAATCTTAAATGAGACAAAATTATTTTATGAAAACCTATATAAAGAACAAGATAACCAAGATGATTTTAGTATAACTGATTTTTTACTTAATTGTACAGTAAATAAGTTAGATTATGTCGAGTCAAAAAGTCTAGAAGGTCTTTTAAATTATCAAGAGGTGTCCTTGACTTTAAAACAAATGTCAAATGACAAAAGCCCAGGTCCTGATGGCTTCTCAGCAAACTTCTTTAAGGTCTTTTGGCCTAAGATTGGACATTTTGTCGTTAGATCCCTAAATTACGCCCTATTGAACGACTCTTTTTCTAGCTCTATAAAATCGGGAGTCATAACATGCATCCCAAAAGATAATAAACCGAAAAAGTTCTTAAAAAATTGGAGACCGATAACCTTATTGAATGTTTTATATAAAATAGCGTCTGGAACAATAGCAAATCGACTAAAAACCTATTAGACAAATTAATTTCAAGCGACCAAACAGGTTTCCTAAATCCTCTATCGTATAAATCTTTGACAAAGATTGCGTGTTGCAGGTCATATGTGTCTTGTCATGCAGATCGAACCAGCGACCCCCTGTTCTCAAGTTCGGTACACTACCGACTGAGCTAACGGCACTCGGGAACTCTTTTCGAAGCTAAAATTGTAACAGTAAAGAAATGTGGGGATGTATGGCTAACTGTTTGTTTTCAGTAATCTCGTTTTAACGTCCCTCAAGGAAAAAAGGCTTTTGAAACCATTTTGGGAAAAGGAGAAAATGCTGGAAACCAGCATTTTCTCCTTTTCCCACAAAATTTTCAAAAAGGACTCTACCTCGGGCTCTTTAAAAAACAGAACTGTTCGGTAAAGACTGAATACAATATTGGAATGTTTTAATGATAACAGGTTGGAGAAAAAGAACGCAAACAAAACAGCAAATTTCTACTACTAATTATAAAAAAAAAAATGTCGACCAATTAACAATAAGTCACGTGACAGATTTTGAAAATGGCTAAGATATTTTTTTTACATTCACAATGAAGAATATTTTGTTTTCTTCATGACAGATCTAGTTTTAATTCACAATGGCTGATTGATTGAATGATGTTTAACGCCGTCTTCAAATTTATTTATGTTACACGCGAGGACCAGAGCACCTATGCATGCTTTCATTGAATTTTTTTTTTTACCAGCACTTCGTACCATATTCTTCCAAAGCCACTGGCTGCGTTCTCACATAACCGTCGTCCAAACATTTAATTTCTTTCCGACAGTTGATGACAATCATTGTGACTAAATTCATTCCTCTCTCACCGCATATCAGTTTCGATGGTTCGCAGCGAAAGCAGCCAGTGGCTTGGGAAGTATATTGTGTGAAGAACTGGTAACAGAAACTCTAGAAAATCAGGTATAGGTGCACTGGCCGCCGCAACATAACTGAAATAATGATGAAACGGCGTTAAACACCATACAATTAATATATCAATCATTTCAACTATTGCGCAAAAAGCGTCAAACTTCTATACGACCTATTCGTATATGACAGACATTTCCAGCTATAATTACAAGCCGAAATGTTGCGATTTTGAAGTTCTTTTCGTCGAAAAAAAATCTCAATGAATCAGACAGTGTTGAGAAGATCAGACTGCGCATTCTGTATAGTCTGATCTGGATCTATTGTTCGTGAAAGAGCATCGAATCGTGCCAAGCTTGTGTCGAAACTTTTTGCAGACTCATTAACTCCTTTTTCACAGAGCATGACTCAAGTTTATGTATTTAAATGATTGATTGATTGTATGGTGTTTAACGCCGTTTTCAACATTATTTCAGTTATATCGCGGCGGCCAGTTCACCTGTCCATGCGTTCCTGGAGTCTCTTTTATCAGTACTTCACACAATTTTCTTTCCAAGCCACTGGCTGCTTTCCCACATAATCATCGTCGAAACAATGGTCAGCGGTGGGAGAGGAATGAATCCTGTCGCACTGACTATCATCAATCCTCGGAAAGAAATTCGCCGAGCCAGGGGTCATGGCCAGAGATCGAACCCTGGACCCCGTGTTCTCAAGTCCTGCACACTACCGACTGAGCTACGGGGCTCGGCATGTATTTAAATACTGTGGCGAAAATTTTAGTGCGGTTTATACAGATCCGAAGCTGGTGAAGAACATTGAACAACAGGAAATTTACATAATGACAAAAAAACCTCAATATCTTAGTTTAATACATAACTCTTGCGGTGCCTATTTTTTTAATGCGACCTTTTTCAAAGACTGGAACCCCGAAACATTTTCAGCTGAAAGGCTTGACTAAACTAGCCGACGGTATAGATCCAAGATCAAACTACATATTTTGTGCAGTCTGATTTTGATTTATGTCGCTGTTTTCAACTATGGCAACCTGAATTTGTTCTGAGCAGTCTGATCTTGATCTACACGACCCGCAGAATCGATAAAAATATCGGATTTTTCAAATTAAAAGCTACTGCAAACGATGTGTCTCAAATGGTAGAATGTTTCTTTGATAGGGTTGAAAACATTGCGGGAAGAGAAGAAAATGCTGATTCCCACAATGTTTCCAAAAAGGCTTCTTCCGCTGTGACACTGAAACTCGAGATTGCGTGGTTAATAAATGACAGAAGCAATAACCAGAAACAGAATGAAAATTTGAGTCAAAATTCCAAATAAAGCAAAATAACCATTACTTACCTCAAATATACGATACCTGATCTAACAAGGCGGTCACCCTACAGGAGATGTTCCAAATTCAAACAGATAAGTGATTTAGTTCACACTATCCGGCAAGCATTTTTTGTTTATGTCCGTTACCTAGTTACTATAAATACAATGTTGGGTCATGCTCCAATAACCCAGGAACCTTTCCGACAACTGTAACACGCATACACCGTCCAAAAATAGCATTTACTGGGAACTATTCTTCCGCTGCTTTTTCCGGAAGTTGCGCAGAAACAAATTGATACATTTAGGGGTACATTACGGAGCCTCATACCGCTCTTTCGCCCATGGTTTAAAACTCACTGTCTGACTGCGTCTGAAAAGATGTACCCGGTTAGTCGTTCAAAGATTGCGGTAAACAATATCGATTGACGACAGTGAGTGGCATAGATTGCTTTTGTTAATCCCTTGACCAAACAATCGCGTCTTTAAATGGCCTTGAGATGAAAGAGTTTTTTATAAAAAAATTGTTGGAAAATGAGGAAATGCTGGTAATCAGCGTTTTCTCTTTTTTCCAACAATATTTTTCTTGACCTTTTCAAAGAACCCATTTTCTTAAGCAATTCTTAATTTCTCATCTGCAGATGCTTCCTATTTGGACGAGTCCAAAATCTTGTTGTTTGGTAAAGAGTTAACCCTTTATCCGTTCATCATGAAGCAACCGACCATAAATAAAACTTTGCTATCTATGAAAAAGTAGAAAAAATCGAAGGAAAAAGAGAAAATGTTGGTTCTAAGAATTTTCTTCTTTTCCCACTTTATTTTCAAAAGTCTTGTATAAAAAGGTTGCAAGGCCGTAAAAAATAAAATCGGGATATTTTGTAAACGTTTAACTCCTGTGAGTTATTACCATGAGTATTTGTTGTCACAACGTCGGCCATCCATGTAGAAATGTATAATCCTTTACTACACAATCTAGATCTAGAGGAAAAAGGCTTTTAAAAACATTGTGGGAAAAGGAGAAAATGCTGGTTACCAGCATTTTCTCCTTTTCCCACAGTGTTTTTGTTCTCTGTCAAAGACAACTTCCACTAATTGAGCCTTATTTAAATTGTCATCTAAAATCGCTTTGGATCTGGACGAATCCAAATTTTTGTAGTTTGGTAAAGGAATAATTATTTATCAGACGCCAAATCTTTAGACCTGTAAAAGTGTTTGCATAGGACAATTTTGATTGATCTCAAATGACGGAATATTGTGAAAGAAGGAGAACATCTTATTAATCAACAATTTCTCCTTTTCCCCCACAATGAATTAAAATTCCATCTTCTTCATGGTCCTAAAGTCACGGAATTGTTCGGTAAATATAAATCCCTTTACCACACCGTACCCAGTTTAAACAACCCTGAGAAAAGACGCGTTTGAAAACAATGTGGGAAAGGAGTAAATATTGGTAACCAATGTGTTCTACCCTTTCAAAGGCAAATTCTGTAATATGAACAACACTTAATTTTTCGTCTGCAAACGCTTTCAATTTGGAAGAATCTAGAATTTTGTCGTCCGATAAACATTTTATCTGTTCCCTGAGTAACCTGACAATGATGTCTGTTTACCTTCAGGGCCCGTATTCACAAATGTTTTTAGTTTCATTCTTATTTTAGATTTTGAAGGTAAAAAAACTTCTGGTTGGCTAAAGCAAACGGTTTAGTCTATCAGAAGTTGCGTAACTTTCAAATTTAAGGTTCTTGAGAATACGTACACTATACAGAAAAATTGCAGACTTTTCCACACACATGGAAAGCAAGTACTGATAAAAGAAACTCCAAGAAAGCATTGATAGGTACACTTGCAGCCGTGATATAACTGAAATAATGTAAAAAACGGCGTTTAACACCATACAATTAATCCATCAACCCAATTGAAAGCATTTTGAATGTACTGCAATTTAAATATTGTTCAAACGGTTGGATTTGCTCATGAAAGGATAAGAAAAAGAGAGCATGTCATTTGCCCGCATGTTATCTTTTTCTTACAACATTTTCAAAATGTCCTATTTTCTCAGCTTCGTTAACAATTTCGATTTTTTTTTTTTTTATAAAGGGTTGACTCTTTATCTCTTTAAACAAATCTATACATATCTCACGTCTACGTCTGTTAGACCATTCCTGTAAAAAGGAATCATTAAATTGGAAATGAAACCTTCATCTATAAAAAGAAAAATATGCAGATACTTGAAAGCATTGTGGTCAAAGCAGAAATTGCTCGTAACTAGTAATATCTCCTTTTGCCTTAATGTTTTTAAAATTGGTCTGTTGCATGATGGACAATGTCCTTTGCAGGGGGTAAAAGCGTTTGCAAATCAATCGATTGTTTAAGTGGGATGTTTACTTGTTTCTTAAGAGAGTTGCGTTAACGATGTGTGCATAATGGTAAATCTTTTAAGTTGTTTGTCATGCAATGTATATAGAAAGCTCACGACCCTAACTGATTGATTTGATGGTTGGTCATTTGGTTGGTAAGTTATTTGGTCGGTCGGATGGTTGGTTGGTTGGTTGAATCATTGAGATTGGTGTTTACGCCGCTTTCAAAGTTATTTCAGTTATGTTGCGTCAATAGGTTACTTAGTCACGGGTGTTCTTAGTTTAACTTTGTGTTAGGGCAGGGTTCTGGAGCGTCTTGTATGAGGAAATTCCCACGAAAATAAAATACTCGAGTGAGGGTCCAACACGGAACCTCTAGGTTCCACACACTACACTTTTACTACTGATCCATGGAAGACCAGCTCTATATGAGCGACGCTCTGGCAAAAGGGGGTTTAATGCAGCTCCGTACAAAGTAGGTCATCACATCACTTTGGATACGTAAGACCCATTTTGTCTAACAACCGATTGAATCATGAGGTAAACTGGTCCTTTGACATGCAGAAAATAGACAAATAGCAACGTTACTTTTTGCATTTGCATTAAACCCACTTTTCACAGAGCATGAAAAATATATAATAATTCAGCCATGCTCTGTGAAAAGGGGGCTTAATGCATCTGCGAAAAGTATCGACCCAGGTCAGCCTGCGCATTTCGCGCAGGCTGACCTGGGCCGAAACTTTTCGCTATTGGTCAATGCTCTGTATGTCTAAGGCTCAGTCTATCTCATGACAAGGTCAATTGTTAAAAGATGTGGCTATTATGGATCCATAAGTATGTGAACCCTTGGTTGGTATCATGCATCATGGAGATGCATTAAGTCCCCTTTTGCCAGGCATGACTCATATTACGATCCCCTCATTAAGGCTCAGTCTAGTGCACATGCATAGAGCTAACCTATTTTTAACAACTTTTGGAGAACAAATGAGAACTTCGAGGTCAGTGAACTTTTTCTATCCTCTGAAATGTTCTCTTGATTGCATCTTCAATTTTTAAATTCTTACAGACAATATAGATATAATACAATATAGATATGCTTTTTTCTTGTCGTCTGAGAAAAGAAAAGTCCAAACACTTCAGAAGTACCACGACGGTTTCTGTTGGAATCACAAAGGAGCAAACGACATAAAACACTGATGGCTCACGTTTGAACATCTGCAGAGACACGCATTCACCGATTGCTTTCCCATATCAACATCCTTCAACCAATGTTTCGACATTCAATTATGTTGATTGTTTGTATGGTGTTTAGCTCAGGTTTCAACCATATTTCAGTTGTATATCGTGGGGACCAGTGCACTTATCCATGCTTATATACAATATTCTTTCCAAGCCCGACTGGCTGCTTTCCCACATAACCATCGGTGAAACAATGATCAGCGATGAGAGAGATAGGCCTAGCATCAGTCCTCGGACAGAATTTGGCCGTGCCGGGGGTTCGAACCGGTGACCTCTTGGTATCAAGTACTGTGCTTTACCGGCTAGGCTACCTGGCTCGGATTTAACCCTTTACCACACGATTTCAACTTTTAACGACCCCTTAGGGAAAAAAAAAGCTTTTGAAATTCATTGTGAGAAAAAAAAAAAAAAAAGAAAATGCTGGTATTTTCTCCTGTTCCCACAATGTTTTCTACTCTCTTCAAAGACAAATTTCATGTTTTGAGTAACATTTTATTTGGCGTCTGCAAATGGTAAGTGGCTTTTTTTTCCTTTGTCCATAGTGTTTTCTATCCCATGAAAGGCAAATTTAATGTTTCGAGTAAAAATTAATTTGTCATCCGCTAATGCTTTCAATTTGGACAGGGCAAAAATTTGTCCTCTGGTATAGATTTAAAGGTAGAACATTAGCATTGTGTAAGAACGTCTTATTTATTATTCATGGCCTCTGTTGTAAATGGACGTATTGAATATTTCACTCTTCTTAACTCTTTCAGCACCAAATATATAAACTCGATCTTTTTCGATGCCCGAAAATAGAATCCACTGAGACCCATATGGATTTTTGTCTCATAGGCTTGACTAAACAAGCGGACAGAATAGATCCAAGATCAGACTGCACGTTCTGTGCAGTCTGATCTTGATCTATGCTGTCCGCAAAAGTTCCTGTTTTCGCCTAAGGCGCCACAGGGGTTAACAACGGAATAATTATATATAGCTTTCCAATATCGATAAAAATAGATAGTTCGGTTACCCCGTTACCAAACAAACATTTCAACGACCCTGAGGAAACAGCCTTTTGGAAATATTGTGGGAAAAGGGGAAAATGATGGTAACAATACTTTCTGCCCTTCTTAAGACAAATTGTATGAACCATTTCTATATGTATAATTTTTGTCGCCAGGTAAAAATCCAATGTCATTCATTATCTTTAAAATCAATGGCTCTGTGCAATTCTTATCGCAAAACAAATTGATAAAACGTTTCTCTGTCCAAAATGAACTTTGGCGTCACTATCCAAATTATATTATTATTATTATTATTATTATTATCACCATCATCATCATTATCATTATTATCTTACAACTTTTAACGACACAGCAGGTCGTAGATTTTTTAATGCATTCTTGTGAGGAAAGGAGCGAAATTGCTTGTTTCAGGCAATCGCTGCTCTTACTCTGCCGTTTTCGACATCCTCATATTGTTTGAATTATACTGCATTATATTTTAAAGAGTACAATGTTGTTTAATATTCTCTATACCTGTCTGTCTGTCTACCTGCCTGCCTCCCTGCCTGCCTGCCTGCCTGCCTCCCTGTCTCTCCGTCTCTGTCTCTAAGTTGAGTGGCTAATATACATATATTTTTAAGTGTATAACATGAGGGACTGATTGAGTTAAGGTCAAGAAATAAACGATAAGCAAAGTTTGGTCCGTAAAGCTTACGATCATAAAACTTTAACATTATAACAGCACCCCACTTCACCCTTTATTGTATTCAAGCGCGCATTTTACTGAATATCTCGAGTTTCAGGAACCTTCGGGAAAAAACCTTGAAACATTGTGGGAAAAGGAGAAAATGCTGGTATCCAGCATTTTCTCCATTTCCCACAATGTTTTCTACCCCTTCACAGACATTTTTAATCATTTGAGCTACATGAAATATGTCGTCTGCTAATGCTATGGATTTGGACAAATCCAAAATTTTGTTTTTTAGTAAAGAGTTTAGTTAACACTTTCAGCGTTAAGTCCTATAAACTCGACTCTCTTAGCAGTTGCAAAATACCATCCACTCAGAAAGGGTTTTTTTGTAACTTTTTAAAGGTGTTCAAAGTAAACAAACCGTAGGTGCAGATTAAACACCGATCTATTCAGACTGACCTTGATCTGCACTGTCCGCAACAGATGCTCCAGTCTTGATCTACATGAGTATTACTCTACAAAAAAAAAACTAAAGGTAGACAAGTGCCTCAGCGCTTCTATTCTTACAGTGTCAAATACAAATAAGCCATGCTCTGTGAAAAGGGGGCTTAATGCATTTGCAAAAAGTATCGACCCATTTTAGCCTGCGCAGTCCGCGCAGGCTGACATGGGTCGAAACCTGTCGCCATTTCTCCTTTTTCTGCATGGCAAAGGACCGTTCTACCCCACAATTCGAATGGTTGTTAAACAAAATGGATGTTTATGGTTCCCTAATTGTGTGATAACTTGCTTGGTATAACACATCACGGAGATGCATTAAGCCCCCTTTTGCCAGGGCACGGCTCAATGTAGACTCTACCTTTTTCGATAGCTCAACGTACAATCCACTTTAAAAGATTTGTATCCAATAAGCTTGACCAAATCAGTGGACAATAAATGTCAAAGATCAGACTGCACGTTCTGTGCAATCTGGGTCCGGATTCACCAACCATTCTAAACAACATTCTCAGTTTTTATTTCTGAGATTTTCTAAATTTGAAATAAAAACAAAACTTCTGATTGGGTAAACCAAATGCTAAAATCAATCAGAAGTTATGTTACTTTCAAATTAGGAAAATTCTGGAGACTAGAATTAAGAATGTTCTTAAGAATGGTTGGCGATTACGTACCCAGAACTTGGTCTATGCCGTCAGCAACAGCGCCTGTCTTTATATGTGGTGCTAGGGTCCTGCGTGGTTCAGTGGTAAAGTGAAGGACTCGTAACCTGGAGGTCCCGGATTCGAGCATAACTAGATCCACAGGGTTTTTCATGGGAGTGTCCTTGAGCAAGACACTTCAGAGCCCTAGTGAATATGTGAGCTGTCGCCGTGATATGACTGAAATAATGTTGAAAACGGTATAAAACACCAATCAATCAATCAATCAATCAATCAATCTATGGTGCTAATAGTATTCACCTCGTATTGATATAAATTAACCAATGTATAACAGAACAGAACAGAGATTTTCCGCTTGGTCTGACAAATTGAATATTTACTGATGGGTAATAAATTAATTGATTTTGCAAATACATGTACATGTACTGATTAACTAGAGCATCGATCTGTTGCTGTTCCCGGATATCGGATACAGATATTTAAACACTTTACCAAACGACAAAATTTTAGACTGGTTCAAATTGAAAGCATTTGCAGACGACATATTAGATGTAGCTCATTTGATGGAATTTGTGTCTGAAGAAGTAGGAAAACATTATGGGAAAAGAAGAAAATGCGAGCAGGTTTTTTTTTTTTTTCTAATTTTCCCTCAATGTTTTCAGAAGTTTTATTCTCTAGGGCGGTTAAAACTCGGAATTTTGTGGTAAAAGATTAAAGGCTTGATTGGCGCTGTCCACAAGAACGGCTATGTCACGGCCCGGCCGATAGCTCATTCGGAAACGTACATGTAAAGGGCATTTAATCCTGTACCACACAATCCCGACTTTTACCGACCCTGAGGAAGAAGGCTATTGAAAACATTATGGGAAAAGGAGAAAATGCTGGTAACCAGCATTTTCTCCTTTTTCCACAATGTTTTCTACACTATCAAAGACAGATTTCGTCCTTTGGACCAACTTTGATTTGTCGTCTGCAAATGCTTTTCAACTTGGACCGGTCTTAAATTTTGTTGTTTGGCAAAGAGATGAACTAGGGTCGATATTTCGATTCACAGCTCGGCCAAACTCTTTCCAGGGATTGATGAAAGTCACTTCGATAGGATTCACTCCAAAAATGCACTGGTAAATATAACCACCAGGGCCAAATATTTTCTTTTCAGACAGTGTAGAACCAAGATCAGAGAGCATGTTTTATTATACTGCACAGAAATTTCTCGTGATCTGATTGGATGATATGCCCCGGAGATATATATCATGTACACTGGCAAAACCCATGTAAAAGCAGTTTCCCTTTCGGGAGCCCCGTATACATAACTACGCTTTCAACACAGCATCCAAAATGGCGGCGTTGATCGATCGATACGAGCCGCCCACAAGACAAACATACTGAATAGCCTGCACCATATTATAACTAATTTACCCTGATGGTTGTCAATAAAATGGAAAGTACGCATTATTTTTGAAAATAAATGATTGTAGTTCTAACTTTACATGTATTAGTTATCGTTTGATTTCATTCTAAAACAAATACACGCGGGAGGGGGGGGGGTTAAAAAGGAGCCATCCCTTTGTCAGGTAAGCAAATTGTGAAATGTCGAATCTCATACATTGTACATAACGTTAAAAGGATAACTTAATGGTCGTTTGAACCAAACTGCACTTTTTACCAAGGTTTCAGTGACGTCAGTTCCAAGAGACGTCAGTTTTCATTGAATTGGGGCACTCAGAAGGGAAATTCTGGTTCGTCAGCTTACTCAATTTTTGAGACAATAAAACAATGAAATTTCGCTTAACACACGTTTGAATGGTAAAACTTTGCAGTATAATAAATTTTAATACTGTACAGTCTGATCTTGATCTACACTGGCAGCAAAAGGGCCTTTAGCCAGATTTAGCAGCCTAAGTGTTAAGCTCAGCAAAATAAATGGACTTCACTCAGTTAACAGACTTAAGTCTAGTACTTTGCTGAGGTGAGTCCGAAACGTTGTGCAACCCCAGGATTTGAGAATGAGAAAATCTATTAATGAAATGCTTCTCAAAAAAAAAACTCAGCTTAAGTCAGAAAGTAAGTCTGTTGGCAGATGTTAGTGAAATAAGAGAGTCCGGCCGGGTAGCTCAGTGGTTAGCGTGTCTGACTCGTGCTGGTTGAGGCAAATTTTCTTTCCAGCGGTTTTTCGCCTCTTACCGCTGATGCATGTGAGAAATTAGTCAGTGGGCTTGGAAAAAAGAGGCAGGGTCCAAAAAATCCACTCGTCCGCTCGTATTTACGAGTGAGAAATGGGTGAGGACGAGTGAAATTTTAGTCATGGTCGTCCGACAGGACGAGTGGTAAATAGGAGGTAGTAAACAAATAAGTTTTTCAGATGAATATTTAACTTACAGGAGACAAAACGGTCATTCCATTATTAAAAAAGAGAATTAAGGGTATTCTGGAAATCAAATATTGAAACAGGACATAAAACCTGCTGGTACCCGCTCCAAATAAAGACCGGTTTCAAGTCGGCCTAATGACATAACCCGGGACATTTTCATTGCATACAGATGTTTTAATATGCCTCGGATAGATCTAATTCAATACGATTGACTTTGCTAATTTATTAAAACGATCGATATTAACAATAACGCAAATACTTTCCCGAAACCAGGTCCAAAAACTGTGTTGGCTTTATTAATTTCTTATAACTTGACCGGACAAATGATACCGGATATTCAAACCCGGTATTAAATGTTCGTTGCTACGGGAGACAATATAATTAGCATTTCCGTTTCGTCTGAAAAAAAAAAGCAGGAGTCAAATATTGGACAGGTTTTTCTCGTCGGACGAGTGAGGATCAAGGCAGGGCAAGTGTTTTTTTCAAAGTCACTTGTCCTACAGGACGAGTGTCTTTTCCGGAAATTTTTGGACCCTGAGAGGTGTCAGTACTGGTGTGAGAAAACCAGGAAACACATTTGTAAGTGCACTGGCCACCGTGATATGACCTACCCTGCTAAAAAGGCGTTAAACTCCAATCAAAACAAACTCCAATCCAAACAAAGCAAAATAAGAGACTAATGTCGTTTTATGAAACCGGACCCAGGAAAGCATGGATATGACTTAAGTAATGTTGAAAACAGTGTTAAACACTCTTTAAAAAAAGAAGAAAAAACGGAATCCCACTTTTCCAAAACCCTTTAATTGCTAAATTAATGAAATGAAAATTTACAACCAGGAGTATAATTCCAAATACATGTATTGCGATTTTACAGTTCTATTCTACCTGTTCAAATCAGAGACAAAAATTAACCATTGATTTGTCATTGTTTTCCTTAACATTGAAATTATGGCCCAGGTTTGATATAACTGAGCTATGCTCTGTGAAAAGGGGTCTTGATGCATCTGCAAAAAGTATGTCCATGCAGGCTTACCTGGGTCGAAACTTTTTGCTTCTGGTAAATTTTCTTCGTGTCCAAAAAACAGTCTACCTTCAGATCCAATCGAATGTCAGACTGAATAGACTGAATAGATTTTATGGAACCATAGTTACATGAAGACTTGCTTGGTATAATACATCACGGAGAAGCATTAAGTCCCCTTTTGCCAGAGCATGACCCAACTAATTATCACATGACCTCCCTCGTTTTCAGTGTAATGTACCCATTACGAGTTTTCTTATCCAACACACGTTTAAGACAAGACAAATTTATGATGCACAGCATCATAGAAGCCGCAATCTTTTGGTGGACAATTTCAGAAATATTGACTATCTTGAGAAATTGTGATAACATTTTTTGTATCTGTTTTTACCCCCCCCCCCTCCACCCCCCACCACCAACGGAAAATCATGACAAATGGTAATAAAATGTAAGGAAAAAAGAAACAGAAAATAATATGTACATGTATTCCAATTCTAAAAGAAAAAAGACAGAACTTTAGAGAGGAATCTTAAATAATCTTGTTATTATTGTTATTATTATTATAAAGTGATAATGTTTATGTGAAAAAAAAAAAAAAAACACGTAAAAGCATTGGAATTTTTAAAATTTCTACCCGAAATTTGAAAATGGAGAAATTGCGCATTCAAGTACAGCATTTTCCATTTATTAAAATGATTTTAGAAAGAAAACTTCTGTAGCGGCATCAAAGGCAATACTACGGAATTATTTAAGATACTAATTATTCAAAGTGATATTAAGATCTTTATTTACAAAAAAATATTCAACAATTTTTTTCTAAAACATGATCTTTCTGCTTGTCAAAAAGTATCTTAGCATGCTTGTAACACAGTGAATCTTTACATTTCTACTCCAGAAACAAAAACTTTTGCATGGCATCTCCAAAATTATTCTGATCATAGCCTGCACAGTTGGCACAAACCACGTATCTTTTATGCCTGAAATGGCAGCCACACACACACACACAAAATTCATTTTTTAAGTCTTTAAACATCTGGATCTATTCAACCACAGCATAATAACTATTACTATACATATTTCGTTTAATAAACAGTAGTTTGAATCAATTTCTGCATAGGCCTTGTACAAACCTATAAAACTTCTAATGTAAATTTCAAGAGCAATTCCATGCCTTTGACCAGCAGCGACGTAAAAAGTTGTATATGCACAGTAATAGGTTCGGTAATAACTTTAACCCTTCAACTACAATTAAATTAATACACTGGTAAAGGAAAAAAAAAAATTTTTATGTTTACGATATCTTATAGAATATTTTAAAAATATTACACGGGCTATGTGCTGTCTGATCTTCATCTACTGCTGTCATTTTCGAGCAGCTTCAACCCTTAGAACACCAGGCACCACCGTGATAATTTCTGTATTCAATGTAGGCTACATCACGATCTATACATTTTTCACAGGTTTTGTAGATCAGGACCATACTGTACAGCACGTACAGTCTGATCATAACAGCTTCGACACACATTACAGTAAATACTAAATTTTACAGGGCTCATAAGGTAGATGTTCCGTGTAACAAAAATCCATTCGGCTAAAGTGTCGACGAAGGGAAGAAAAAAGGGTCATCTTTTCGCAAGTGTTCTATAAATAGCTGACGTAGACTCCTCTTTGTTCTTCGATTAACTGTCCATACACTGATCAAAGGTTAACCGCCGTTTTATTCTTTACAGATTAAGATTAGACGAAAAACTTGTACATAAAACTGCTTCTGATTATCATATTCTACGATGCTCTCTTTATCATAATTATCATTATTTTGTTTTGTAAAAAAGTAGACAAATGTGAAAACCATTGAGAGGTGGGAAGGCTTGTGATAAACGGAAAGCATAAAAACTTCGTTTGGGAAAATAGAAGGAATCTTATATGTTTGAAAACTTCGGGGGACTAGCCAATTAAAGGATGTTTATTTTTCTGTATTTTTGGTTGTTATTTGGGAATGAACTATATATTGCAAGAAAACCAGGCTTGATTTTCATGTACGTCTGTTGGAATATTTGAGAAAGAGTCATGTGGTGTAATACTGTCACAACAACACGACATTATTAGAAATTTTCCAAAAATAATGACCAATCGAATAATTACTGATCATCTACATGGTAAATAGTTTAGGTACATTCCTACTGGAAGCCGCTTCCGAGCGGCTTCCAATGAGATTTTGTGACCTAACATTTGACCTCATTTTATACACGTATAATCTGGTTTTATTCTCGGAAATAATTTTGTGTGCACATACGAGATTTGTTCCATAAATTCGCGGAATTTGCCTGAAATTCCGATACGGATTGTTAAATTTGAAAAAAATACATCTAAAGAAACATGCTGGTGCTTCTATTTGTCGAGAAATTATTTGCCCTTGTGTTTTAACCACTTTTAATCTTCACTGTATTGCATTAACAATTATTATCACGATGTAGTTCATAAATGGCAAGTAAGATGCAAATTGAAAAAAGAAAAACTCGGAAATTTGACAGCCATTTCAACAATAGAAAGCCGCTATGTCATGCACATATACACGCCTCACTTGCAAACATGATTAATTGGACGCGATTCTGAACCCATAACTAATCAAATACGACTTCTGTTATGGCCTTGATGTATACAGTTTTTAAACCTTAGACTGCTAAGCGCGACTCACTGACCTTTTGCGGACAGTGTAGATCAAGATCAGACTGCACAGAATGTGCAGTCTGATCCTGGATCTACACTGTCCGATAAAGAAATATCTTTCTCCCAAAGATACATTTGAAATGTCAAAATTTGGGTTTTTACCATCGACTTAAAAGTTTCATTTCCGTTATTTATGATGATAAGGGTTAATAAACATTTTGGAAAAGGGAAAACTTGCTTGTGTTTGTTACATGTAATTGCTCCTTTTCCTACGACCTTTTCCTTGTCTTTTATTTTCTTTCTTTCCTTTCAACATTTCTCCTCTTTGGACACTTGTTTTAAGTATATACCTAACAATCCGGCGTTTTTACGAAGAGGTCTTTTGAAAACAATGTGGTAATCAGCATTTTCTTCTTTTCTCACAATACCCCTCAGAGAAAATTTTTCAAAATTTAAGCCGCATTTATACAGCTGTCAGAAAATGCTTACAGTTAGGTCAGGTTTAGAATTTGGCCATCTGGTAAAATGTTTTTGTTTTTGTTTTTCCTTTTGATGGACCAATTTCATTATTCGAGCTACCTTTATAAGTTGTTGGATGCAAACTCTTTCATTATGGGAGAGTCTAAAGTTTTGTAAGTTACTTTAGTTTAAACATACTTATTCTACATCTACTGAGAAACAACTTCTTGCAACTTATATTAATATCTCTCGATTCTGCCTCTGGGAACAACACCAGTACCCGCGTCGGAATATGTGGGCCATTGAACAATCCAAAAGTTCACACACGCTCCCGGGAATCGAACTCAGGACTTTATGGTTGCGAGGCTGACGCCCTACCTCACGATCCAGGGACACCACAATTTAGATAAGGGTTGTCATACGGTAAAGAGTTAATATTTTGATTCATTTGAAAAATGCTTTTCTTGATGTAACGGGCCCATATTATATCAGTCCGCAAGGTGACGCTTCATATTAAAGCGCAGATAAAACACAGTCAATGTTATAGGGTCGTACATTCTTGGGACCGAAAGGTCACGATCTACATAGGAACACGTATATGTGGACGCGAACTAGCATGTTCATCTGTCCATTCCGCCGATGTTCCTTGATAAGTTTTGACAAATGGCAAGTCTAATTAGTAATAGTAAACATAATGACCAATCAACCCTTTACCAAACAATCCAGGATTTTTTAAGCCCTTGAAAAAGAATGTTTTTGAAAACATTGTGGGAAAATGGAGAAAATGCTGGTTACCATCCTTTCAAAAACAATGCTAAATATTTCATCCAAAGTTAAATTGTCATCTTTAAATGTTTGCGATTTAGACATGTCTGAAAAATTGGGTCGTCTGGTGAAGGGTTAACGACGTTACTTGCTTGTATGTTTCTATATCTTTTTTATATATAAAAAGGTAAGTTTATGTCCTAATCAATCTCATTTTTACGTACGAATGGAGCCTTGACGAGATAGACTGAAATTGAAATTTCATTTTGTTGTTGGACTTTCTCTTATTTGAACACACGGTATTTTTTTTTAATTGTTACACATTGCCAGGTAGAATTCGTAATTCTAAACATTTATTTATTTATTTATTTATTTATTTATCTATTTATTTATTCTTCAGTTTTATAAATTTATTTATCTATTCATTTATTAATTTATCTATTCATTCACTTATTTATCTATTTACTTATTTATTCACATATTTTTTTCTCTATTTTTATCCATATAACGTTATTAGATTACATATTCATTTCTACGATAGATATCATATTGAAAGTAGTTTATATTTTTTTACTCAGGTTCATTCATTTAGTCATGAATTTAGTGCTATATCTATAAAAAAAAAAAAAAAAAAAAAACTCGGTCATTGTATATCCACATACTGTAACCATTTCTTTTAAATTCTTTAATTTAGATATTTAGGTTAAAAAAAAAAAAAGGTAATTTTTAAATTTACAAATATCAAAGAAACGCAATTGCTGATTGGCTAAACCAAAACGGTTTAGCAGGCCAGAGATTTCGTTACTTTCTAACTCCAAGGTCCGTATTCCCGTAACATTCGAAGGAACCTTTCTTTCTAGAGAACCATTTTGGTTTAGCCAATCAGAAATTGTGTTACTTTAAAATTTAGAAAATTCTCGAGAATTAGATCAAGTATGATTTTAAGAAGGGTTGGATAATACGGGCCCTGAGTCCTAATCACTATATATTCTAAATAACAGTCCTAGTCTAACACTAAATGTAGAAAATTGCTCCACTTTGTTACCCAATCAGAAAATGGGTTACTTGAAAATCTATAATTTTCCGGAGACCCCTATCTAGAAAGGTTGGTGAATTTTGGAAGTCGTTATTACCTACAGTTCTATATTCAAATTCTAGACTCGATTCTTTACCCAATAAGAAATTGTCTTACTTTCTCAATTTGGAATTAATCTAAAACTAAGATTTAAAATGGTTGGGCCAGCGCTATGACATTGTCGAACTTTGGTGACAACAACAGAGGATGTAATATCTGGCTCTTTAACCGCTATATAGTAGATTTCAACAATGATTCACATCAACAAAGATCTGCAAAAAGTATCGACCATGTCAGCCTGAGAAAGCACACATGGGTTGAAACTTTTTGCTCCTTTTAAATTTTTCTGCATGTCTAAGGGCCATTCTACCTCATGATGCAATTGGTTGTTGGAAAAAAATTTGGATCAATCATTATGTAATAACTTGCTTGGTATCATACATCACAGAGATGCATTAAATCCCCTTTTCACAGAGCATGGTTCAAACATTTTCTCCAGTCTTTTGCAGAATATTTATCACGGATTTTTTATCTGAAATGATTTACTTTAGTTTACTTTTCAATTACAGACAGACGGATAACAACATTACACAAACATGGATGTTTCAATGACGTTATTGTTGCTAATCGTCGGAACGTTAGTAACGGCACAGAAAGACGTTAAACCACTTTTTCCACCACCAGGGGGCGGTCAAGGCCACATACCCGACCATGGACACAAACAAAATTTTATATCAATTCCACCTATGACTTCTATCGATGTACAGGGAGGTTTGAGCGGTGGACTGTCTGGTCCGGGATTCGGTGCCATTGCCGGCCAGCAGGCGCTTACCGGAAACTTGGTACCCATGGAGCGAATCACCAAACATAGTCGAACCACGGAACATCATTTCGGCGGTCATGATGAGAAGAAACTTCCGCATATGAAAGGTGGGTTATAATGTACACTATCTCATCATTCATTGTGGATGGATGGATGGATGGATGGATGGAAGGATGGATGGGTGGATGTATTGACGGACGGACGGGAGTGGGTTACGACGACGTACAGACGGGCGGTCGGGCGGGCAGACAGACGGACGGACGGACGAATCGATGGATCGATGGATCGATGGATAAATGTATGTAATCCAATGGTAATTTCTATTAGAACACAATACTGAATCATGCTCCATCAACATTTGGTCCGAAGGATTAATGAAGGTCATTGCCACTGATTTATTATTCTCTTGTTGACTCCATATGACTTGCAACAGGCGAAAAGGGGCATTCGGACATTTGCGTAAAGTGTCGTCTCGGATCAGCCTGCTTAGTCCGCCCAGGCTAATCCGGAACGACACTTTCCGTTTTTATGTAATTTTCTGTTTTGCGCAAGTCCACTGTAGCACAAAATCTAATGTAGTCGTAAAGTGCCGTCTTTGATTAGCCTGCGCGGACTGCGCAGGCTGATCCGAGACGACACTTAATCAAATGTCCGAATGCCCTTTTTCGCGTGCTGCAGGCCATATAATGAGGAAAAAAGAACCAAAAAAAGGCTTTGGAAAGACGTAACTCTTTACTGAACGGCGACACTATCCCTTTATCCCACAACAAAAATTTGTACGTGTCCAAATTCAAAGCATGTGCAGATGACAGATCAAAGATGGCTTAATCGATGTAAATTGTCTTTAATTGAATAGAAAACATTGTGGCAAAAGGAGAAAATGTTGATTACAAACATTTTCTCCCTTTTCCCATAATGTTTTTTTTAGAAGATGTCGTCTTCCTAAAGATCGTTAAAATCCGGGGTTGTTTGGTAAAGAGCTATATAGACTTGCATACACAGAAAACATTTACTGACGGAAAAACAGAAGTAGCTCAAACACAGGTAACATGTATTTGCCGGTCTATAAAAGGAGAGAAAGCATTGTGGAGAAAGGGAAAATCCTAGACGCGTTTTTACCTTCGTCATGAAAATTTACAGGAAGTACAAATTGTTATAGTATTGTGTGCAGTGCACCTATGTATGCATTTCTGGTGTGTTTTTACCAGTGCGACGTCGTACGCACAATAACGTTACATTTTCAAAACCAATGGCATACTTCCCACGTAAACATTGTCGAGCAAAGCTTTAGCGGTGACTGAGAAACGAACACTGTGGCAAAAGCTGAAATTTATCCTCTTAAAGCAATTCATATCGTCTGAAATGAAACACGCAAGGGACAAAACTCTGTTTTGTTTCAAAATTTTAGACAAGATTGCGTCCCTTCTATTATTGTTTCGTGTAATGTTAAGCAAACAATCCAATGCTACTCGTATAACGGCGATGGAAAGGGAAAGAAAAGGCTTAAGAAAACATTGCAGGAAAAGGAGAAAATGCTGGCAAACCTTTCTATTTGCGAGTCTCATTTTATTTGTCATTAGTAAATGCTTTAACCCTTTCGGGGCGCCATAGGCGAAAACAGTGACTTTTGCGGACAGCATAGATCAAGATCAGACTGCACAAAACGTGCAGTCTGATCTTTGATCTATACCGTCCGCTTGTGTAGTCAAGCCTATATAATCAAAGTCTTTGTAAGTTTCAAAAGATTGTATTTAGAGCCGTCGAAAGAGATCGAGTTTATTTTTTTTGGTGCTGAAAGAGTTAAATCAATTAAGGCTAAGATTGTCGTCTCGGAAAGGGTTAAACACACAACTTAATGCTCTCGATTTAAAAAAAAAAAGTAAGAAAGCTAAAACATGACAAGAAATAAATTTAAAGATTCTTTACTCGTTTTCAGCCAGTTTATACCTGTTTTATCTTTATTTTATGAAACTATAATCATTCTTGTATCTTCATACCAAATGTTGCACCTGACGGATGAAATCAATATTGCACAGAATACGACGGATAGAAAATGCATTTGATTTTCTGGAGGTCTTCAAAAAAATCACTGCTGTCGTTTTCAGTTTGAAATTGAAGACACATCCCTTAAGTTTCTTTATCTTTACACAATATATATTGGTAATTTGTCTATCTTTTTACAGCTGACTAAATTCTGAGACATTCTACATACTATCAAGTTTTAACAGCTTTTTTTAAATTTTTTTTTTTTTTTTTTCTTTCTCTCTCTCCTTCTGTCTCTGGCTGTAAGGGCGTATCTTTAAATCTGTAAAGAAGACCGAAATAAAACATTTTTTACGAACTTTTTGGTCATAAGATATTACTGGAAAAACAGTCAGTTTCCCACAACGTGACAGAAGTGAAATAAGTAATAGAAAGGGTTTCTAGGGTTTTTACCATGTTCCATTCACCATTACAGTATAACGTACTCTGTATATTGACAGCTACATAGAGGATATTTGTTTTTTTCGGTGAAAGATCGAAATTTATTTCATCTCGTGAACACCATCGGTAATATTTTCACTCGTGGCTGTGCCACTCGTGAAAATATTACCGATGGTGTTCACTCGATGAAATAAATTTCGATCTTTCACCGAAAAAAACAAATATTCTATTTATTTCATGCTTTTAACCCTTTCTGGGAGGAGCTTTATCAAAATCCAGTACAGTTCTTTTCCGTTATTCCCCGTGGCGTACCCCTCCCGCATAGCAACGCATTACAATATTACGTCTAGCGCGAGAAATGTAAGGTAAATGACGTCATATTTCCATCTGGTTGTGAGGCATGCACAATTTACCTAGGCAACAAGAACATGAAAATCGGTATTTTCACTGGTCGTACCCGTGTAATATCGAAAAATATTTTCACTGCTATTTCTCGATATCCTACCGGAAAGCATGAAATAAACGTGTTTTGTTCATTGACAATAAAATACATGTACATGTAAGTGTCCGTCTAGCGCTGGTTAACCCCTTTCAGCGCCTTAAGGGAAAACAGGGGCTGTTTGAACGGCACAGATCAAGATCAGACTGCACAGATTAAGCAGGCGAATCTTTGATCTATACCTTTTGCTTGTATAGCTCAACCTAGAAGATAAAATATCTGTCTGAGTTTCAACCATAGAAAGAGGTCAAGTTTTTATATATCCAAATTTCAAAACTTGTTTCGTTCAAAATATAATTCCAAATAACCTGTAGGAAACACAGGAGTTTGAAGATCAGACTGCACTCTGTGTGCAGGCTTGTATCGTTTTACACTCTTCTGCAGAAGTAACTTAATTTCGAATTTAGTGTCGAAAGGGCAAAATACCACTGTTAATGTAGTTGACGAAAAAACAGAAAGTCAGTTTTGATACATTGACTCCCATAAACTCTTACCCAGACAACAAGTTTAAGACTTGTCAAAATTAAAAGTTGCTTGCGGACGAAAAAGCCCATGATGCTCAAATCAAAGGACAGGGTTGAAAATATTGTGAGAAAAGAGGACAATGCTAGTTTTCCACATTTTCAGCTTTTCTTTTTTTGTTTGAAAAGCTTTACCAATCCAGGTTGTTTGGTTAAGAGTTTATATTTAGGCTTCCAAATAAACAAGTTTGATTCCCTGTGCGGCCAATAAACACATTTTATCGGAAATGAAGTGGCTGTTTAACCATAATTAAAGAGCGGAGAATGTAGATCCATGACCAGACTACGTTTTGTGTAGTCTGCTCTTGATCTACACTATTCACAAAAACTACTTTTGTCGCTATTGGCTGCATAACAGTTAACGTCACTGTATTTGGATCAGTGCAAATAAAGATATAAATGAATAAACAAGTTGGCTTCTTTACAAAAGAAGCCAGGAGAGGTCAGCATCAATGTTTTCAAATAGTTTATTAGCTTTTAGTTTCAATATATTTTGGTACATGTAAACAAACAAGTAAAAAAGCCGCAGCGTAGAAACCTCTTATGCTTTACATGACGGTCATTTGACCTTCTTCCCGCTACGGTTTTCAAGTCGCATGATCTTGTCCAGCGGTCTTTTTTCTCTTTTTTAATGAAATTCCTTTTATTTTTTCTTCTGCTTAAATTTATTTGCTTAATGAAAAATTACAATTATTTGAGAGATCATTTTAAACCATGGCAAATTAATATAACAAATCTTTTCTGAAATTCGTCATATAAAAATAATCCACGTCTATTTCCTGTTTCGTTTTTTTTTTTTTTGATTTCGCTTTATTTACAAAACCATGACGAAACAGACTGTGTATCAGAAAAATGTCACAAGAAAAATGGATTTAGACAGCAAAATCTGTGGCAGTCTGCCTTTTAAACTCACCACTGTTGGAGAGGTCTGATGACCTCTCCAATAAATAAAGCATATGTATTTGTATGAACAATCCACCTTTTGCAAGTTAAATAATGTCCCACAGAGGGTATTCAGTTGAACTGTTGCGGCACAATCATTATGTACATTACTGGAAAAAAAAGTTTTACAGAAGTGAAATTCTATTTCAGGTCACATAAAACCAGAAATCGGTACTGCAGGTATCGCAGGACCAAACATCCAACCAGTGATACCACAGCCGCAACCGCAACCAGTCCCGAGACCGCAGCCCATACACCATCACACCAGGGTAACTGTCCCAGTACCGTACCCCGTCCCTAGACCTGTTCCCATACCCATCACACGTACACGAACGCGCACACAGCCTGTTCCTGTCCCTTATCCAGTCAGGGTGCCTTATGCAGTCACTGTACCCCAACCTGTCCCCGTTAAAATACCACAACCCGTCCAGGTCCAGGTCCCAAGACCGTATCCGGTCCATATTCCTCAACCATATCCGGTGCAGGTCGGGACGGGATCTACATCAATAGCGGGAGGTGGATGTGGCGCAGGGCAGTCTTTTATACGAGGGAGGTGTGTATACGTGGGATATAACCGTTATCAGGGAGGTTATAGTACCGGATATGGTATAAGAGATTATATTATGGCGGGATTGGTCGGGGATTCTTTAGACATTGGTTTTCGCGACAACGATTTGAACGACCTTTCGATGTTGTATTTATTACGACAAGGAGGGATGGGACGGTACGGTCGATATGGGCGTAATATGATTGGACGACGAGGAAGAGGTTATGGGATGGGCTTTGGATACGGAAGGGGTTATGGAGGATTCGGTGGCTATGGATTCGGAGGCTATGGGTTTGGCGGTTATGGAATAGGCGGATTTGGCGGAAGAGGCGGATTTGGCGGAAGAGGAGGATATGGCGGCATGGGAGGTGGAGGTGGGGGCGGAGGAGAAGGGGGAGAGGGCGGTTCTGGTGGGAGTGGCCAAGAGGGATATTACTGGCAAGATAATGACGACTGATGTTTAGCCATAGCCTAGATTAAGGAATTTATTGAATGAAATTTCGGAGACATCCATTTTCCCCATTTTAGTGTAAATTATGAATAATGGACCGTTGGCTGATGAGATTTTAACAAAAGATATAGCTTCAATAAGTAACATCAGATCGATCTATTAACTACGTATATCACAAATTTTTCTAACCTACAGATAAAACTTTGCACATACAAAGGTCATCATGCCTCTAGGAGATTACAGTAAAAAAAGATATGTTTCACCGTGCTCGTTTCTGAGAAATCTACAGTTCCAAAATTCAGCTTATATTGGATTTAACACGCTTTTCTTTATTAGTCAATTAAACAGGAAAATTACTGGAAAAACATACAAATATACATCTTTTTGATGAAAATTCATTTAGCTTTGCACAAAAAATATACAAAAGCCTGGTTTTGAGCATGGTAAATGTACAAATGTGCATATTATATAGACCATTGAGTTAAAAAGGGAGATAATTTGACCGAATTAAGGGTTAATCGACCTATTAAAGCCTACATAGTCTGCGCAGGCTGACCTTAGTCGAAACTTTTTGCTATTGTTAAACTTTCTGCATGTCAAATGACCACTATTCCTCCAGATTTAGTCTGTTGCTAGATTAAATAGACTTTATGGGTCCATAATTATTTGATGACTTGCTTGGTTTACTGCATCAATGATATGCATTAAACCTCTTTTTGCCAGAGTGCCGGTCAAGTACATGTACAAGTACAGCGTGGAATATCGAGTCTTCAAACATGTATAAATCGAACATATCTGTACACCTTCTACAGTGAAGATACGATTTGTACCAGCATGTAGTTCAAAGTTTTTAACGTGGAATATCGACAATGCAACGTGAATAAAACAAACATACTCGTATCCGTTCACTTTTACAGTTAAACTACGACTAGTAACGTTACCGGCATGTAGTTCAAAGTTTTCAACGTTGAATATCGACGATGCAACATAAATAAAATGAAGATACTCGTATCTGTTCACTATTACAGTAAAATACGACTACTACCTGCATGTAGTTCAAAGTTTTGAAAACCATTGAGTGAAAAGGAGCAATTACTAATTATAAGTAATCATTGTCCCTCTTCCCATCACAATTTCAATTTTGCAAAAAACAAAAACGACGAAAAATCATTATCAATCCTTCCTTAAAATGTTCGAACTTTTTTTTTTAAATACCGGTACATAAAAGTGCTTGGTGTGTCTACAATCACCTGTTCAATACTCGTCAAGGAGAAATTTTATGCAATTATTGGGCCATTTTACCAGACGATTATATTTTAGATCCATCGGAAATTTTGTAGAAGGCAAGTTAAATGTAGCTCACGGGATTGGACTGTATTTGGAAGCATAGAAAACATCGTGGGAAAAGGAGAAAGGGCTTAGATAAAGGACGACTATCATCTGTACCAAAGTTGTCAATAAACAGTCCATGATAGCGTACGATAACAGTAATACGTCAATAACATTGGTTTATTCTAATTTATCAGTTAGTTCAAAGACCTGGATATACCGAGCACGCCTATAGAAACAATGTAGAAAAAGTTCTGAATACTAATCAGAACTGCTGCTACATTATTCTCTATCAATCCGTTACCAAACAACCACATGTTTAAACGACTCCGAAGACGAAATACTGGTAACCAGCATTTTCTCATTCTCCCAAACTGTTTTCTATCAAATCAAAGAACTTAAAGTCATTTATACTAATTTCAAATTTTTCGTCAGCAGGTCATAATCTATGCTTTTAATTTGAGAGGGTTCACTTTTTTCGTCTAGGAAAGGCTTTGGAAAATATTTAGACATGTAAAGACATTTAATGTTGCAATAAATGGCATGCAACACGCGAAAAGGGGCATTCGGACGTTTGCGTAAAGTGTCGTCCCGGATCAGCCTATGCGGTCCGCGCAGACTAATCCAAGATGACACTTTCCGTTTTTATGTAATTTTTTGTTTTGTGCAAGTCTACTGTAGGACAAAATCTAATATAGTCGTAAAGCGCTGTCTCGGATTAGCCTGCGCGGACTGCGCAAGCTGATCAGAGACGACACTTTACGCAAATGTGCGATTGCCCCTTTTCGCGTGTTGAAGGCTAAATATGTGCTTAATGTGGTTCCTATGATATTTCAAGAGTTAGAATACATTAATGACGTATATCACAAATGTTCGCGCGCATCCATACTGAGCATGTGTTTTTGTCATGGATAGTGAATCAAAAGTGCACCTATGTTTTTTTCGCACATATGGTAATACTACTGGTGCACTGAAACAAGTAGCACCTTCTTCGGGTAGTTTTAGTAAAGAGGAAAATATGGATCTGTGAACTGCCACCGTGAAATAATTAAAATACTGTTGACACCGCTTTACACACCAAATAAGCAAACAAAAGCACGAAATTTAAAGCTGTGAAAGTATAGCTGTTTCCACTTTGAAAATTATTGAGGGAAAAGCAGAAATTGCTCCAGTGGAGCAATTTCTCCTTTTTCCTCCGTGTCTTCTGGGCTTTTATCCTATTTTTTCCTTGAAAATACTAACTTCCACAGTGACCTTCATCACTGTTTTCTGACGAAATAAGCACGGATAGGTGCCATTTTTATTTTTTCTTATTGCTTAGAATTATGAATACTGTAAATGTGGAAATTTTAAGAAAGATTTGTCCGTTAGAAAGTATGTATTTATTAAAGATTAACTCTTAATTCGGTCAAATTATCTCCCTTTTTAGCTCAATGGTCTATATATAATATGCATATTTGTACATTTACCATGCTCAAAACCAGGCTTTTATATATTTTTTGTGCAAAACTAAATGAATTTTCATTAAAAAGATGTATATTTGTATATTCTCCGTAACTTTCCGGTTTAATTGACTAATAAAGAAAAGCGTATTAAATCCAATATAAGCTGAATTTTGGAACTGTAGATTTCTCAGAAACGAGCACGGTGACACATATCTTTTTTTAACTGTAATCTCCTAGAGACATGATGAGCTTTGTATGTGGAGAAAAGGTTCGACTAAGGTCAGCCTGCGCGGACTGTTAAGGCTTAAATAGGTCGATGTTTATTTTGTTTTGTTTTTTGTTTTGTTTTCCAGATGCGTTTAACCCTCTTCTCACAGAGCACGACACGCATGTACTGAAGTATATATTGTTCGATTGATTTTGTGTGTGTGTGTGTGTGTGTGTGTGTGTGTGTGTGTGTGTGTGTGTGATACACTAATAGATTTCTCTATTAGCTATGTAATTTGGTCTCAATATGTCTTTAAGAGGAAATAAGCTTATAAAACAATTTTCATGACAGTCGTTATTTTTTCCCTCCATATACAATATTTGAGCCATGCTCTGTGGAAAGGGGTTTAATGCATCTGCACATAGTATCGACCCATCTCAGTCTGTGCGGTCCGCGCAAGCTTAAATTGGTCGATACCTTTTGTATTGGTCAATTTTCTGCATATCCAGGGACCTTTCTACCTGCAGATTCAGTCATGTGTTTAAATAAATGGATTTTTATGGATCCCCTGCATCACAAAGGTGCATCAGACCTCCCATTACCAGAGCACGGCTCATCTAAATTACTTTCTTCTGTCAGTTACATAGAATTACAAAAAATATGCATTCTATGGCAGTATCATGATCTTGGTTTTTACGCCTATACCAAACACGTTTGTGGTTTGACGAAAAAAAAAACATTGTTGGAAAAGGAGAAAACGCTGGTAACCAATTTAACTACTGCATTGATTGATTGTTTGGTGCTTAACCCCGTTTTCAACATTATTTCAGTTATATCGCGGTGGCCAGTGCACCTATCCATGCTTTCCTGGAGTTTCTTTTACCAGGACTCCGCACAATATTCTTTCCGAGCCACTGGCTGCTTTCCTGCATAGCTATCGTCGAAACAATGGACAGCAGTGAGAGAGGAATGAAATTTTCCCAATGACTGTCATCAATTTTCGGAAAGAAATTGGCCGAGCCAGGGATCGAACCCACGACGCCCTGTTCTCAAGTCTTGCACGCTACCGACTGAGCTACCGGGGCTCGGAAACTTCTGTATTGAAATCTTATTCTTGCTATTACTTTTCTAAAGTGGTCCTGTGTGGCTCAGTGGTTAGGTGTAGGACTCGTGACCTGGAGGCCCCGGGTTCAAGCCTCACTGGCTCCACTTGGTTTTTCACAGGATTGTCCTTGGGCAAGACACTTCAGAGCCTCAGCCTAGTACTGGTTAAACCCAAGAAAACATGAATATGTGAGCTGTCGCCGTGATATGACTGAAATAATGTTGAAAGCGGCGTAAAACACCATTCAAACAAACAAACAAACTTTTCTAAACACTTCACAATGGTGCCATTAATGACCATGTTATTTTACAAGAATCAAGCGTTTAGAAAATCAGATTATCAAGTTCGCTGCATGTATTCTTGATATGAGCCATCTGTGAAAGAGAATCGTCAAAAAGTGTCGACCAGTGTCAGCCTGTGCAGTCTGTGCATGGGTCGATATCTTTTGCCATTTTTCTTTTTTCTTATACGTCAAAGACCATTCTACCCCACGATTTAGCCTGTTGTTGGACAAAATGAATTTTATCGATCCAAAATTATGCGATGACTTGTTTGGTATAATGCATCACGAAGATGCATTTAAAGGGTAACCTCAGCCTTTTGCCATAGTGCCGCTCATATACGGCCTGCAACACGCGAAAAGGGGCATTTGGATATTTGCGTAAAGTGTCGTCTCGGATCAGCTTGCGCAGTCCGCGCAGGCTAAACAGAATCGACACTTTCCGTTTCTATGTAATTTTCTGTTTTGCGCTAGTCTACTGTAGCACAAAATCTTATGTAGTCGTAAAGTGCCGTCTCGGATTAGCCTGTCCGAATGCCCCTTTTCGCGTGTTGCAGGCCAATTACTACATTCTATTGGCCTGAAATTAACATTTGAACTATCTTGCATGAGATTCACCCAACAGTGGTGGCAGAAATTGTGAATATCGTTGGGTACGAGTTGTCCTGGGTGCGACTTATCCGAGGTACAGATGTCCGGGCATAATTTGTCCTAGGTTCCAATTGTCCTGGTATGAATTGTCCTGGCACGAATTGTCCTGGTACAAATTTTCCGGTACGAATTGTCTTGATACTAATTGTCAAGGTCTGAATTGTCCTAAAACCATTCAAGATTAAAATGTCATGATTTTTTATCGTATAAAAAGTCCGACATTCCCCGCCTACTTTAATTGGGAGTCTGTCTGCACGCTGTCAAAGGTAATGTCCCAAGGACGAATTAATTCACTCTATCAGCGACAAATACATAAACTCGAGCTCTTCGACGGCTAAATTTACAAACCACTGAAACCCAAAAAGATTTTCAATTTATAGGCTTGAATTGACAGGCGGGCGGTAAGGATTTAAAAAAAAATAATGTTCGTTCTGTGGATTCTGATCTTGATCCATTTCTTCCGAAAAAGACCTTCTTTTCGCCTATGTCCTTAGAACGGTTTGAACGCAGTCTTGTTGAAGATCTAAATAACGCCTCGAATGCAAGCCAATTTCTTTCGAATTATCAAGTAAAATTTACTCACGGTAATTTCGCTTTCTGCTTAATTCTTCGTATTTCCCCTCCTTCCATTCGTCCGTTTTTATGCCTGTCTGTTTGTATACCAGTCCGTCCGTTTGAAATCCCCCCTTCCTTTCTTCCTGCTTGCCTCTCTCCCTTTCTCTTTTGAATATTAATTGAATTCAGTTATTCACAGTAGCTAGAATGCATAATTCGAAATGGTTTATGATCGAATGGGAGGGACAATATACGTCGCCTAGAAATTGTTTCCAATGCTGCTGCTGCTGTTTCTACTACTACCACCAGTAGTATAGCGCTACCGTTTTTTTTCCACTAACACACGATTCGCCCTCTGTAAAAAAAGCTGGTTTAATGGAACTGCAAAAAGTATCGCCTTATATCAGCTTGCGCAGTCCGTGCATGCAGATTTGGGTTGAAACATTTCGCTATTGATAAATTTTCTGCATGTAAAAGGTCCATACCACCTCAAGATTAAGCAGTTTCTCAAACAAAATAGACCCATATCATACTACGACTTGTTTTGTTTACTATAGTACGAAATAGAGGATATTTGCTTTTTTCGGTGAAAGATCAAAATTTATTTCGTCCTGTGAACATCACCGGTAATATTTTAATGAGTGGCGCAGCCACTCGTGAAAATATTACTGATGATGTTCACGAGATGAAATAAATTTTGATCTTTCATTGAAAAAAAACAAAACAAATATTTCATTTATTTCATGCTTCTAATCCCTTTTTTGTTGGGACTTTCATCAAAATCCAGTGCAGTTGTTTTCGCTAATTCCCCGTGGCGTACCTCTCCCACATATGAAGGCATTGCAGTATTACGAAAAGCGCGAGAAATGTAGGGTAAATCTGCGTTAATTATGTCATATTTCCCTCCGGTGGAATGGCACGCACTGTTTAACTAAGAAAACTATGCGCGGGAACTACTGTTTCCGCCTTCAATTGAAGAGTTACGGAAACACTTACGGTAAATTTCACATGTCGTAACCATGAATTATCAAACATTATAATCCCCCATTGTTTCCCGATAAACTACCGTAAATCATGAAATAACATGCATTCATTCCTCTTTTCCCAAAGCACCGCTCAAAGTCATGTATGTTAAAAAAAGTAAACGTAATAGACAGTTTGAGGTTCATAGGCACCCCCTGAATTTTAAAATATCTTAAAACATGTTTTAGCTATTGTACTGAAAATTTGTATAGTTAATGATATTACCTATACCAATTCTGAGTGAAATTTTCAGAATTTTTGATAACTTAGTTTGAATTTTTTGCATTCAGTGCAATTTTAAAATGTATTAACAAAACAGCTTAAAAACGGTGGGAGGGTTGAAGGCTATTCCGAGTACAGGGTTTACCTGTTTATGAAAGCAATTCTCGTGCGAGTACTGTAATTGTGGTCGTCTATCGTTTGAACAGCAAAAACTTCAACTTTTGAGGCCCTTATCTCAAGTTTATTTGGGTTTTATTTTAACGATTCAATTTCAGAGACTTGCACCCACTTGTTTACACTTTGTTTACATTTTGTTGTCTTCATAATGACCAATCATAGATGTTCTCCTGAAACCCAGTAAAACGTTGGCTCACATCATGTGGTATGGCATACAAAAATAGAATGAAGATGGGTGAATTGTATGAAGTGGTTAAGTTCTATAAATGTTGTAGATGATTTTTTACGGTCAAAGGGACACAGTGTATTTAAGATTACCTTCCTATGATTGTGACCAAAATACAATTAGCTAATTTGGGCGAACTGAAAATGTTAGTGAAAAACAATTCACAACAAAGCAGGAAAGACCTTCGAGTCTAAATGTCAGGCGGTATCGAAAACACATATCTGAACAAAAGTGGTGTAAAACATGAAGCCGAAAATAAAATTGAGACCAAATTTTGGAGAACAGACACGATACATGTATAAGAGAACATTAGGCAAATCATTTTAGACTTCGAAAATTTGTATGAAAGTGACGAAAGGAATATCGAAGGTGAGGTATAGAACAATATTATTTGTACAAAAAACAATTTCAGGGCCTCATATTTAACTAAAGTGAGGTATTAATATCATACACTTGTCCATTTATGTTTGCTATTCTGGTCACTGTGCAAAACCATCGGAGAAAGTTAAGGTTCAGAACAAAAATTTAACATTACTGGAATGGGCAAAATGCTCTTTCTTCCGGAGAAAAAATTCTAATTTTCGCTGTGAGAGTTGGTAAGGTCATTTTAAAAGACTTCGCAAAGTTTCATAGAAATCTATACAGTATTTTTCAAGATATTTCAAAATTCATGGGGTCCCTATGAACCTCAAACTACCTATACATAGAGTGGTAGGAAAGTCCGTGGCTCCTTGACGAGGGCAATATCTATATAAAATATCACATCTTTACATCAATATTGTTCGATAAAATTAGTTTATTTTCCCTGGCTGTCCAGATTAGGGTGTCATGATTTTCATCGGGTTTAATGTCCCATAAGGCGGACCAGGCCCGCTCCATTTATTGGGATTTGTCATTGCTGATCCGATAACTTTGAATGATATGCCACAGTTTTCGAAAAATAAGTATAAAGTTGTTTTAATTCTGAGAGTAGTCTAGAATCAACTCTAGATGTGAAATTTGTCTTATTGTTCAGCTTTGGCATTGCCTTGTTTATTAAATCTACATCATAGGTGAATGAGTTAGAGAAGAAAAAAACAAACAACTCTAAAAACACCCAAAACCACTGTCGTAACATACCAAACCATTTTCTTAACAATTAAAACCACATGCAAAACGCATAGATGCACAATTTTATGGAAAGTTGTCATGAAATAATGTCATCAATCTTAGAAAAAAATTGTTGTCAATCGTCAGATGAACAAACTTTTAATGGAATGGTCCACTGCTAAAACCTATTCGCTGGCAAAGTTCTACAATTACCTTCTATTAGAAAATTCTGCACTTTGCTCAACTTTTTTTTTTTGAGGGGCGGGGGGCGTTATTGCCACATCTTTTGATCGATTGTTGGGTTGCAAACCAGACGAAAGAAGACTCGATATATCGTCTGATTGATTAAGCGAGTGATCGATCGATGGAAGAGCCAATCAATCGACAAAGAGAGTTAATGTTTCGGTACATGTGTTGTTATTTATGGCGTACCAATTTTCAATTTTGAAGTTATGTTTTTTTTTTGGTAGGCCTAAACTTTCCAAGGCTTGAGGAACTGAACCGAAACATTTTAGGCCAAAAAAGGACCTTGTCCAAAACTTCCGGTTCGAGTGTCAATCGGTGGGGTAGGGGAAAGGAGTTGGATGGATTAACCCTTTTGCGGACAGTATAGATCAAGATCAGATTGCACAGAACGTGCAGTCTGATCTTAGATCTACTCTGTCCCATAAGGGGATATTTCCCTCAAAAAATACTTGTGAAATAGTTAAATTATTGGTTTCATTATCGGCTTGAAATTTTTATTTCACTTATTACGCGGGTTAAGGGTTAAAAAGATCGACCTCTAAACCTCTCACACCAGTATTGACACAACTTTCTTTCCAAGTCACTGTCTACTTTTCTCACATGCACCAGAGGTGAGAGGCGAAAAATCGCCGGAAAGAAAGTTTGCCTCAACCGGGTGTCGCACTCACAACCACCAGGTCACGTGTCGGATATGCTAACCACTGAGTTACCCGGCCGGGCACGAAAAGCTTGAACATATTTCGCAATTGGAGTTGCTATACCGAAAATAATACATACCTTTCCATAATTGCATTGATCACTTTGCAGAAAAGAAGAAATTCCTCATAACAAACAATTTAATTTACCATTGGTCTTTTTTCCTTTCGTACAATCTTTATATATGAGCCGTGCTCTGTGAAAAGAGGCTTTATTCATTTGCAAAAAGTATCGACCTAGGTCAGCCTGCGCAGTCCGCGCAGGCTGACCTTGGTCGAAACTTTTTGCTTTTGGTAAATTTTCATGGTCCATTCTACCTTTGGATTCAGATTGTTGTTAGACAGAGTAGATTTTATGGATCCAAAATTATCTGATGAATTGCTCGGTATAATGAATCACAGCAATGCATCAAGCCTCTTTTTGTCAGATCATGGCTCATATTCATATTCCTCGGAGGAGCGGGTACATTTATAACATTGTACAACAGTTTTACAATCAATCCACAAAAAAAAAAAGATTCCCTGTAGGCCTAATTGGTCCCATAACACTTTAGATAAAATCATGACACTTGAACTAAAGTTAGATCTCTATGCTATTGTAATCCTGTAATCTAACATATAAACTGTCAAATATCGTCAAAAATCTGTCAAAACATTTAGGAAAACTCTCTCTCTTCCTCTCTCTCTCTCTCTCTCTCTCTCTCTCTCTCTCTCTCTTTCACTCCTATTCTGTGCTAAAAACAAAACACATATACGTTATCTATTTGCCAGTAATATTACCTCGTTTAAAACAATATTAATTTATTCTATTTTTCATGCGAAAACAATGAAACAAATACATATAAGAAATATAGTTAAGTTCACCAGATTTAAGCAACCTCGCCACATTCAATTTGGCGAGTGTATCCCATTGTTTCAGCCACAGTAAATGATTTGTCTGCAAATGCTTTCAATTTGGACAAGTGTTATATTGTACAATTATAATGAAGAAGCAGCGTCTTAAAGGGCAGTTATCCCATGAGACAACATGATGTACCTAAGAGTCACTGTCCAATATTCATTTGTTTGTATCGAATAATCCATTATTGCAACAGCGTAACAGCACTTTGCAAATGAACAAAAGTAAAATGTTACATCTACAGCAAGATTTTACAGTCAGATTTCTTTCTTTTTTGGCCGTTTAGTTCTGTTCGTCTCTTTTCGTTTGGGAAAATCATGGTATTGCTTTGAGCAAAAGCTCATGTATATGTATACGCAAGGGCACGGTATGGATTCGTGATCGGAATGCGGGTTCTGTGCGGTCTGATCTTGATCTATGCCTTCTACAAAAGCCCCTTTTTACAAGCATACCTTTTGTACGAATCAATGCCATAATCAAGTAAGTGTTGTAATATATTATATAGGATGTATAAATATTTGCACAACTTACACAAACTATCCTCGACATCAGAAAATATTTAACAACCATCCATACTCTAAAGTTATAGTGCATATTATGTTATTATCTAAAAGTCACTCTAAATATATGACATTTCTGATTGTTTTTGTATTTTGGGCCGGTGGCCATATGTATTCTGAATAAACTATTTGAATTTGAATTTGAATTTGCAAGATGCCTCACACCACTGACTGTTTGCTATGTTGAAAGAAAGAAAACTCACTACCCTGTACGTTAAGTTGCGCTTACTTCTTTCACAAAGCAACAGCCCTCTACCTTCGGCTGCTCTTTCTTTCCCTCACTAAAGCCAGAGCTGTGCTTTTTGTTTCATCAAATAATTATGTGTCCAACTGCCTATGCGACGGTTTTTTTTTTTTTTTTGCGATTCCACCTTAAACACAGTTATATTGAACAGTGGCCCTTATTCCTTTAGGTGATCACAGGCACCAAATAGTTACCCAAACAGCAAAGTAGCAATCCGTTCGCAAAGAACTCTTCAAATCAAAATTAGAAAAACGTTTCAAACCTGTCCTTTTATTTTCTCTGATAAAACAGTGAAGATAAGTGCTTCATATCAAATTTTGAAAAGGGACTCCCTTTTAATTACAATGACCAGGAAACATTTAGATGCAAGTTCATACCCAAAGAAATCTTTCAAAATAGCTTAGTCAAAAGTGGTTCAGTCAAATCATGGTGACAGGTCACCTACTCTTTTGTGTCCTTTGTATCACTAAGTTTCGGTCATATGCCATTGTTACGACACCAGTGTCACAGCTGGTTGTCGAACCTAGAAACTCTGGGTTAAAGTCTTTTTTCGTGGTCAATTTGCCTCTCCGAAAGGAATATAATCCCCTTAATAATATTATCTTCTTGTCCGGTGATGATTTTTGAAAAATTACCTCGATGTTGTCAGGACCACGCATTAAGAAAGGACCTCCTGGTCCCTTTTGCGCAAGATTTCCTCCGCAAAAGTTGGCGATTTCAAGCACCCGTTTGCCTAAATTTCTTTACGTGATTTGATGATTGCGTCTCCCTTTCTCAACACAGAACTTCGCTATGACTTTGATATATGTGAAAAAGCAGTCAGTTGCCCGGTACAGACATTGTGTGTAGCACTGCCAAAAATCCTACCAGGAATGTATCGCAAGATCTGTTACAGTCGTTGAAATCGCTTTGAAACAATTCCTCAACAAAACAGGTTTTACAAATGATAGAATATTCAAGATGTACTTGTATTGTTCGACCTCATTATGTCTCCCCCCACCCCCCCGTCCCCCGTCAGAGTCGGGAGACATATTGTTTTTCCCCGTGCGTCCGTCTGTCTGTCCGTCTGTCTGTTGGTCTGTCCGTCACAAATCATGTCCGCTCTATAACTCAAAAACCTTTTAAGATATTTTGATAAAACTTCACACATTTGCACCATGAGACGAAGTGTCATGCACAAGAACCATAACTCTGGCATGTATATTTTTCGAGTTATTTCCCTTTGATTATTTTCCTTACTCATTTTACGTACAATTTCGTGTCCGCTCTATAACTCGAAAACCGTTAGAGATATATTGATAAAGCTTCATATATTTGTAAAGCACAATGAGATGATGTGTCATGCACAAGAACCATAACTCTGGCTTGTATATTTTTTGAGTTATTTCCCTTTGATCATTTTCCACTCAATTAAGTGGCCGCTCTATAACTTGAAAACCGTTTGAGATATTTTGATGAAACTTCATATATTTCTTAACCATATCATTTCCCTTTGATCGTTTTCCATACAATTTCGAGAAAACCTGTTTTCAGGGTTTCTTCCAAGACAAAATAAAAACTATTCTGTGCGAGAAAAACTACCACGAAAGTTGAAATTTTGAGTATACAAAATAGTTGCCCTACTCTCAAAGCAACAACCAACAAATATGTACATCAAAAATTGGCACATCTCCATGCTGAGCTGCAGATTTATTGTCCACATATGCTAAAAGCAGAATATCTCATGATAAGGCTCACCTATTATTAACCATGATAGCTTTTTCCTTCAAGATCATTTTAATCGAATTATGAAGTCAAATTGTATTCCCAGTACTTCTTGTCAACATATGTCTAAGCACAGCAATTGCCACAAAACACTGAAACACAGTTCACAGCAGAAAATCTGCTTTTTCGCATATGCAAAAACAAACACGCAGATCAGCAACGCTGTAACCGTCTAGCACGATCAGTGGCTTTGCTTTCCCTTTTTATAGAGTACAATCCCACTACTTCTGATATCTGGAATTTCAAGCCCCTAACCATCTTCTGTGGCTGTACAGCCTTTTGTGTCAACTAGATTGTTTGCTCTAAAAATGACCATTATTTCAGTTAGAAATTGCCTTGGTGACATATCAATGCTTCTGACACCAAAAAGGGAGGAGACATCTGTTATTTTTTTGTAGAAAAACAAGTTCTAGTTTATAATTGATTTCGATATAATTCTGCTTCAGTCCACGAAGTTGTGTTTTATAGTACTTCTGACATTACTACTACTACTACCTACTACAACTACTACTACCATTAAAAGTAAGGCTGCCACCCTTTGTATTTGTCACATTATGTTAAAGAGTATCGAACTTCGTGGCGCCAAGACTGGTGCAATATCTATATAAAATATCACATCTTTCTATCAATATTGTTCGATAAAATTAGTTTATTTTCCCTGGCTGTCCAGATTAGGGTGTCATGATTTTAATCGGGTTTAATGTCCGACAGGGCGGACCTGCCCCGCCCTCTTTTATTGGGGTCTGTCATCGTGGGCCTGATAAGGTTCGAGTATGGTGTAACACTGATTTTAACAGGTGAAAAATATGTTTTTAACTTCAGGTAATACACTGATTGATCGATTGCTAGTTCCTTGACTGGATGTGTGATGAACCATTTAATCTTTTGATTTATTGATTTATTAACTCTTGGTCTGCCGAGGCAGAACATAATACTCTTGCCTATGGTGAAGATCAGAATCAGACAGCACAGAACTTGCGGTCTGATCATTGATCTACATTGTATGATATTTTAAAAGATAGTCTAGTCAGAACAACCTCGGCTAGTGCTAGAACATTGTGGGGTCATGTCTACTGATAGGAAATACATGTGAGTAGCACTCTGGGATAACGGGTTTTAATGCCATCTTCATAATGCACTGCACAAAGCAAGTCTTTGCTCAACATCGACCAATTTTGTCGTAAAACCAGCTTAAAGATTTAGATAGAATGGTTCCTTAACAGGCAGAAAATTCTCCAGTAGCAAAAAGTTTCGTCCCATGTCAGCCAGCGCGGAATGCGCGGGCTGACATGGGACGATTATTTTTTGCATATGCATTAATTCATTCTTAAAAGAGCACGTGTTTTGTGAAAATATTTCTTTTATTTAGCGATTTGCAGGGCCAAATGTCTCAGTCAGCAACCTACATACCTTAAAATCCAGAGGTCATGAGATCAAATCCCAGCTGGACCAAGCTCTTTTCGTAAATTGATATTTTTCATTGCAACAAGACTGATTCGTCTCTCATCGATGAACTCTGTTTCGGCGAAGTTTTTACATGAATAGATCCAGTAAATTGAGAAGAAATTTGTGCAAACTTGTAAAATGGAAACAAACAATTGCTTGTCACCACAGTATTTCTGCCCCCCCCCCCCCGCACACATGCCCGAAAAGTAATCTACCTTAGGGCGTTAAGAAATGAGCCACTCTCTGGCAAAAAGGGAGCTTATTGCATCTCTTTGATCCACGATACCAAGCCAACCATTAAATTCTTATGGATCCATAATAGCCACTTCTTTTAATAACAGACTTAATCATGAGGTAGACCTGTCCTTGTAAATACAGGAAATTGACCAATAGCGAAAAGTTTCGCCCCAGGTCAGCCTGCGCTGACTGCGCAGGCTGACCTTGGTCAATACTTTTCGCATATGCATTAAGCCCCTTTTTCACAGAGCATGACTCAAAATTATTAGATGAATTCCGCGAACAAGACAAGAATTACATCGGTCGGTATATTCTTTACGACAAGTGTATGAAGAGAACTGAAGGGAGTGAAAACATTAACAATATTGTACAACAGTTTTACTATCACATAACGACGGATTGACTCCCTGTAAGCCTAATTGCTCCCATAACACTTTAGATAAAATCATGACACTTGAATTAAATGAAGATCTCCATGCTATTGTAATCCTGTAATCTAACATATAAACTGTCAAATATTGTCAAAAAGCTGTCGAAAGTAGGAATAAAATATCAAAAGCATCTACCTCTCTCTCTCTCTCTTTCTCTCTCTCTCTCTCTGAGAAAAGCCTGTCTAAAAGTATCTTACCGTGTCAGATTACGTGAAATATTGTCAAATACTTCTTTTAAAGTAAATAAAATACAGTCTGAAACAGCGGGACATGCCGATATTATGACGTTTATTTCAATTTCCGTATAAGTTGAATCTTTTAGTGGGTGTCTTTACTTACCTTTACACGTTTTATTATATAAATGTCAGGAACCAATTGGAAAACAGAGTAAGAAGAGACGGGAGAGAAAGAGAGAAAAAAGAAACAGACAGATACGGAAATACAGATACACAGAAACAGAGAGAGAGAGAGAGAGAGAGAGAGAGAGAGAGAGAGAGAGAGAGAGAGGAGAGAGAGAGAGAGAGAGTTATTAACAACTTTAGAACTTTCAATCATTAGCTCAGCTGTATTTTAGTATTGTAAGGTGAAAGATGGATCGCGCTAGATATGAATACAAATTGTCAGCAAGTTTATTGTGAAATTGAAAAATGGGTCGTAGATGTGCATTATCATTTTATTGCGTTATAGATAGTATCATGGCATCTTTATCACTGAGAGAGAGAGAGAGAGAGGGGGTGGGGGGTGGCAGGGAATAGAGACACAGAGATAGACAGAGACAGAGAGAACTTTAGCAAATACGTTTTATCTATTTAAAAAAAAAGACCTTTCGTCCAAAACCGTGGAAGCCGAGCCCGGTAGCGTAGTCGGTAGTTTACAGGACTTAAGTCTAGGGGGCCGCTTCCCGTTCACCCAACATTTGAACTACATGTACCTTTCTTTTTCTCCTGTACCAAGTTGTCTATCCATACCCATCCCGAACTATGCATGCCCTCCTATGCATCTGTCTCTCGATTTTTCTGTCTCTCCGTCTCTCTGTCTCTGTCTCTCTCTCTCTCTCTCTCTCTCTCTCTCTCTCTCTAAATATGTTTGACTTCGGTATAAAGGAATATTTCACCTCAGGAAAACGGATATTAAGCCAATCACTGCTATTCATGCTAATTGCAATTAGACTTTGACAGTCATTTTCTTTAAGTGGCAAAATGGAGTGACAATTGCATATTATCACAACTTTTGTCTTACCCTTTTTCGTATAGGGACATTTTATTTCATTCTGCTGTACAAATACAGATGACACACACACACAAAAATAAAACAGAAAAATGCTTTTGTGAATTATATAGAACCATGCTCTGTGAAAAGGGGGCTTAATGAATCTCAGTGACCCATGGTACCAAGCAAGCCATCAAATATTTTTTTTTTTTTTAACAACTAACTTAATGATCAGGTAGACTGGTCCATGGACTTACAGAAAATTGACCAATAGCGAAAAGTTTTGGCTCAGGTCAGCCTGCGCGGACTGCGCAGGCTGATCTGAATCGATACTTTTCGCAGTTGCATTAAGCCCCCTTTTCACAGAGCACGGCTCATATACTTTAGGAAAAGGAGCAATTACTTACAAGCAACATTTTCTTTTCCCATTTTCTGACAATGTTTTGAAAGTCTATTAACTGCAGGGGCGTAAGAAGCTAGTATTGCACTCAAAGATTTTATCGCTTTTCCTCTTTCAAAACTCTGGACAACATACATATACACTGTAGGTCAGTCAAGATTAGACTGCACAGAACATGCAATCCGACCTTGGACATTTTGTTTTTAAGGGACCCTAAAATTGAAAATAAAAATATGTCATATACATTTCATATTTCATAATCTTTTTTGCACTTAATCATTTCAGCGTCACAGCTGCAAACAGAGGTTTTAGTGGACGGTATAGATCGAAGATCAGACTGCACGGAACATGCAATCCGACCTTGGACATTTTGTTGTTTCAAGGACCCTAAAATTGAAAATAAAAATATGTCATATACATTTCATATTTCATAATCTTTATTGCACTTTATCATTTTAGGTCCACAGCTGCAAACAGAGGTTTTAGTGGACGGTATAGATCGAAGATCAGACTGCACATAACGTGCGGTCTGATCTTGGATCTGTACCATCCACTTGTTTGGTTCAAGCTGTCCGAGTTTCACTGGACTGTAATTCCAGACATCAAAAGAGGTCGAGTTTAATTTTCTAAGAGTAAAAAACTTCAATAAATTGAAAAGTACTAAACTATTGCATTTTTAACCCTTAGGCTGCTAAGCGCGACTCACTGACCTTTTGCGGACATTGTAGATCAAGATCAGACTGCACAGAACGTGCAGTCTGATCTTTGATCTACATTGTCCGATAAGGACATATTTATTTCCTCTAAAAATATCTTTGAAATAACAAAATTTGGGATTTTACTATCGGCTTAAAAGTTTCATTTCAGTTATTTGGCAGGATAAGGGTAAACGAGTTTTTACCACAATGTCTTACATTGCACCAGGCAGTAGATATGCAGAATAGGACCGTTCTCCTTATGCAATCTGATCTCAATTCTTTTTTTTTTCAAAAACATATTTACTGTTTTCCAGACAACAAAATAACTACTTGTCCATATTGAAAGCATTTGTAGACGACATTTTAAATGTAACTGAAATAGTGAAATTTGTGTTTGAAGAAGAAGAAAACTTTATGGGAAAAGTTTCTTGCTTTTTCTCATTTTCCCACAATGTTTTCAAAAGTTTTCTCTTTCAGGCTTGCTAAAACACAGGATTATTGGTTGAAGGATTAAGGCAGCTTGATAAGGATTGATAACTGTATTTTCTTCAGCAAGTATATCACTGTACGTCCGGTGCTTTACTTAAAGTAATTTTGCAGGGATCAATGAAACGGCTTAACAATGTAACAAAGTGACAACGAATTATCGCTTCGTTTGATAGACGTGCTGACATGGATAACTATCCGTTCAATATGACAGGAAAAATGATTAACGTTAATACAGTGCTTTTAAAGCTATTGTAAATCACTTTTTCTGAAGCATAAATCACCTGATCTACAAAAGTACTGCAAGTATCCAAGCCTAAAAACGCACATTTTATGATTACATAACAAATTTACCAGAAGATGCTTTACCTCTTAAAACGACACAGATTATCTAAAGTACTTTCTTCGGACAGTGTATGTCAACATCCGTCTGCTCAAATCATGTTTTCTGCTCTCAGATATACACTATTTCATGATTTATGATTTCCTTGGTTAAAAAAAATCAAATTTTAAACAACAAAGACATTTGTTGAAGGGCATCTTACAGAGCTTCAGATAAGAGGGATTGATGGTATTCTAAATCCATTATTTCTCTTCCAAACCCTATGTTGTGTGTACTCATTAGAATTGTCTTAATTAGACGATTCTAATGAGTACCCATAACATAGGGTTTAGTGGAAAATAATAAATATTTTCAATTTTAAAAGCAAAATCACTCCCTCTGTCTGGAGCTCTGATCTTAGGAACCATTCTAAATAGCACTCCTCAGTTTAAATCTTCTCAATTTTCTGAATTTCAACGTAGTGTAATTTCTGATTAGCTTGACAAAATGGTTTAGGCAATCAAAAATTGCGTTACTTCCAGATTTAGAATTAAACTAAGAATGCGAGTAAGAATTGTTGGTGGATATCGGCCCAACTCTGCTAAACAATAAAGTAATACAATGCCCATTTAATATATGACTTGTACCAAAAATGGTGTACCATTTTTCCTGTCTTTTTTTTTTTACAGCAAACAGTTCAATATTTAGAAAACGTGGTAATTGGATCTCATCTTTTTAATTTACAATAAATTTTCGTACATTTCTCTCTTTGCGTTTTTCTTAAAAAGAAGTCTGAACTTAATATAAAATTGTATATTTGAGCCATGCTCTGACCAAAGGGGATTTAATTCATCTCTCTAATACATTATACCAAGTAAGTCATTACATAATTATGAATCCATAAAAATCTATTTTGACTAACAACCAACTGAATCATGAAGTAGAGTTAGACTGGTTCCTTTGGACATGCAGAAAATTGACCAATAGCAAAAAGTTTCGGCCCAGGGCAGCCTGCGCGGACTGCTCAGGCTGACCTGGGCCGATACTGTTTGGCTGATGCATTTAACCCCCTATTCATAGAGCATGGTCATTTGTATACATCAATTAAATGAGACTTCTATTCTATATTATTGTACAGTTTAATATTTTCTTTAAACCTCGACTGAAAGTCTACGTTTTCTCGCCATTTTATGAAGCAGAACTGTCACTGAAAAGGTTCCACAGTAACACTTCATTGAAGGGCAATTACTGACTATTTATCTTTAAAACAGTTTATCTTAAACCGGTAATTTGACAAAAAAATTTATTGACTCGATAATTGCCACAATATTAATCTTAGAGGTAATTAAAATACAATTAAATTTGAAAAACTACTCTCAGCCATCTTAGATATCAGTATTTTTCTAAAATGAAATAAAAATAAAATGTGATTGAAGTTAATTTTCTGCATGTCACAGGAACAGTCTACCTTATGATTCACTCGGTTGTTAGACAAAATGGATTTTATGGACCCATAATTATATGTTATATGATGACTTGCATCATATAATGCATCATGGAGATGCACTAAACCCCTTTTTGCCGAAGTGTTGCTCAAATAATTCTCCTGAATGGAAAAAAAATTATTACAAGCCGGTAAAAAAGTTCAAGTCTTTTCCAATCAATCCTTTTTTTTTTCAAGACTTTCAAGAAGGGGCTCCTAAAAGCATTTTAGGAAAAGGAAAAAATGCCAGGAACCAAAACATTTTCTACCCTATCAAGACAAACGTGTTTAACTGAGCTGCATTTCATGTTTCGTGTACAAAATACTTCCAATATGGAAAGGTTTTGTATTATGTTTTCTGAGGAGTCATTCAAACCTATCTAAGGTCAAACATCTCACACTGGTCAGAACATACAAATCCAATATTAGGCTGCATGATTTTTAGCTGTCAGATCTTGATCTACATATTCTTCACAAGCAGACTATTGTGGCTACCGAAGAGACCAAAGGAGAAATTGTTCGGTAAGTATCTTCATCAGGGGTACGCAGATTCTTCTCAGACACAACGGAGGAATGGCTCAGGTCTCAGTTGGCAATGATCCTGGAAAAAGAAAAAGTTTATCAGACTAGAGTCTGAGCTTCCTGACTTTTACCGATAGTAAGAGTCCACATCTCCACCTGTCTGATTTTCCGGAAGGCTTCAATAAGAACTAGCCCGTAGTCTAGAGAAGCCGAAACCATGGTCTAGAGAGCCAATGCTTTCATATCAAAGGTTGTTGGCTCAATTTCTGTAATCTACCCTTTGCACTGTTCTGGCAAATGGGGGCTAGCACTGAGTGTGAGTGATGCTACAAAATAGCTGTAGGAGTTTTAACACCATTGATGTACAACTCAGGCTGCCTAGCGCGATTCATAGCACTTTTAAGGACAATGTAGATCAAGATCACATTGCACACAACGTGAGCCTGATCTTAGATCTACACTCTCCGATACGTTGAGTTCTGTCCAGGGAAAGGAACCTTGCTCGTTGAAATTGCAAAAAACGGATTTTCCCATTGTGCTGTGAATTTTCATTTATTTTATTCCTTCGCTTCCGATTCATTCATTCATTCATTCATTCATTCATTCATTCATCCATCTATCCATCCATTCATTCATTCATTCATTCATTCATTCATTCATTCATTCATCCATCCATCTGTCTATCTATCTATCTACCTATCTATCTATCTATTCATTTGCATAAAAAACTACTACGTCTTATGCAATTTATTTTTCATTCCTCCCCCCCCCACGCCCCCCCCCCCCCCCCAAAAAAAAAATCCTATAACAACAGATCAAAGCTAAAAGTCGTTGACTCAAGTTGCAGTACGGTTGTAACGGGACTTTTTTTCCTTATTTTCGTACCGTGGGAACACGGCCAATTTCGCGCCAGTTTTTGAGCTGATCCGAGCCGATCCAATTATATTTTGTCTGAAGGTCCCTTTTTTCCCCCTTTTCTCTGTGAGAAATTGGAATTATTGTTTTGATAAATAATTCCCCCCTTTCCCCCGTTAACTTTACCAAACAATCCTAAGTTTTAATGATCACGAAGTAAAAGGCTTTTGAAAATATTGTGGGAAAAGGAGAAAATGCTGGTAACCAGCATTTTCTCTTTACCCACAATATTTTCTGTCCTTTACAAAAATATTCCCATCATTTGAAACAAAATGAATTTGTCGTCTACCGCTGCATTCAAATTGGTAAAATCTAGGTTTTTGCTGTTTTGTAATATGTAAAGTATCCTTTTTAGCTGTGGAACAAGGAATAAAGACCTTTGAATAAACATAGACGAATGAAAGGAGAACATCGTGGAAGCTGAACGATGTAGAAGCAGTTCTCAAGCCTTGTAGCATCTAACCTACTAAAAAGGAAACTTCATCACTCGTTGAACAAAAAACCAAGAGGGTTGTTTCGCAGAGCGCTAAGTGGCTTTTAACAAGTCTTTTCAAATCGAATGTATTGACTCAATATTTCTTAAATCGTCTTAACTCAACGTATCTTAATCCGAAATCAACGTTTCAGTTACTTAACAGATAATATATGTCATTAGAATTAATAGCCATTCTTTCTCTAACCCAATTGACTCAAACACACAATAGACTCCTAATTGCATTTTAAAATATACTGGTTTCCTTTACAGGAAAAGTCTGATTTTGCGTTAATCTGGCGCGCTAAAATGTTTCGTTCCCACACACTGAAAAGATTGAAAGTCTCTGGGTAAAAAGTCGCCCAATAGAGTATAAGACCAAATAAGGTCGATTACACAGCAAAAAAAAAAATGAAAAGCGGTGAATTACAGATTTGTTTATACTTTAACATACGGTAAGGTTTTAGACAAGTACAAAATGAAAGCATTTGTAGACAAAAATATAAATCTGGCCCAAATGATAGGGTTTTCCTTTAGAAGGGTAGAAAACATTGTTGGGGAAGAGGAGAAAATGCTGGTTACCAGCATTTTCTCCTTTTTCCCCCACAATTTTTTTCAAAAGATTTTCTTCTTCGGGGTCGGGAAAACTTGAATTTTTGTGAAGGAAAGAAAATGCATTATTATAAAAAGAAATCCATATATCACCATGGTAACCAGCTGTTTCTCCTTTCCCCAGATTTTTTTTTCTCTCTGTCTAAGACAAATCTCTATTGTTTGTGCTACTTTCAATATGTCGTCCATAACGGCTTTCAATTTGTTCAAGTGTAAGATTTTAATATCTAGTAAAAGCTTGGATCAGATACTGTGCTGCACTTTTTTGGTCTACATTGGTTGCTAAAGGAACAGAAATATTGGTTTTTATCTTGGTCTACCCCAAAAAGGTTTCCTACCTTATCAAAAAACAAATTTCATCGCTAGTGCCATCTTCAATATGTCGTCTTGTATAAGAAACTCGAGAAAATCATGGATCAGTACACTAGACGCCTAGATATGACTGAAATAATGTTGAAAACAGCAAACAAACACCAAACAAACGATCCACTGTATGATTCAGTTATAAATCTTAGTTCATTCATACATTAAAGCATTAGATATACATGTACATGTAGTAATTGGGCATCATTAAAAGAAGCCAAGCCCTGGAAGCGAAGTCGGTATCGTGTAGGACTTGAGAACAGGGGGTGGCTAGTTCAAATCCCCAGCTTTGCCAATAACATTCCGAGGACTGATGACAGTCAGATGATTGCGACAAGACTTATTTCTCTCTCATCGCTTATCATTATTTCGACGATGGTTATGTGAGTAGGCGGCCTGTGACTTGGGAAGAATATTGTGTGGAGAACTGGTAACAAAAAAATAAACCCTATGAAATCATGGATAGGTGCTGTCCGCCGCGGTATAACCGAAAAAATAGCGTTAAACACCATGAAATGAAAATACGTAATTTAAAAAAGGGGAAATCAAGATCAGACTATACAAAAGTGCAGCCTGATCTCAGTCGGCATTCTTCGCAAAGGGACACCAGAGGTCGCAATACACTGGAAATCGCTTAAACACTGAAGTAATGACTTGTCTAATTAATAAGAAGCGCCGCGATTGATATTTCAAAAATGTCCCATTTCTTTACGTATGGATGGAGCGAAATCTTCATGTCTACATAGATGATAATTTAAGGATCGTTCACTTTGAAAAGAAAGCTACAATTACAAGAATCTTTGTCTGCGTTTTCCCCGTGACCCTTTACTAAATAATACCTTGTATTTACGACTCTGATGATAAAAAGGGTATTTGAAAACATTGTGGGAAAAGAAGAAAATGCTGGTTACCAGCATTTTCTTCTTTTCCCACAATGTTTTCTTAATAGTTTCCTGGGTATATGCCATAAGTTGCGCCACATTTACTTTGCCGTCTGAACGTACTTTCAAATGTGCACGAGTCTAAAATCTTGTCTGCTGGTCCAGAATTGATTCTTTCCCTACAAAATAAGAAATTGCATACATATTCAAACTTCTAACTATTGCTAGAAGTAAAAGTACACAAAAAAAAATACCGAGATTTCGTGGTCTTATTTTAGGATAAAATCAGACTGCACGTTCTGTGCAGTCTAATCTTGATCCACGCCGTTTGCCAAGGATATCTATGTCTCCTATGGCCGGTTGAAAGGGTTAACTCTTTACCAAACGACAAAATTTTGGATTCGTCCAAATTCAAAGCAATTGCAGACGACAAATCAAATTTGGCTAAAATGATAAAATTTGTGTTTAAAAGGGTAGAAAACACTGTGGGAAAAGGAGAAAATGCTGTTTACCAGCATTTTCTCCTTTTCCCACAATGTTTTCAAAAAAGCTTATTCCTCAGCTCGGGATCGTGTGGTAAAGGATAAAAATGATTAATCTAGACAACCAAGCCTGTATTTTTGTCCACTCCAGTCGGTAAGACGACGTTTTTCTACGTTTTGTGGCTGTATTTAGTTAGGGACAGTTGCGTTATTTGAAAGGGGATTTAGAATCATGTCTGCCGGCCCTTTATCCCTAGATAGAGCCCTTATATTAACATCCTTTTTTGTATAACTTTACATCATTTCGAAATAAACACAATTTGGCAGGAAAAAGAATGGACAGTGTTTTGGCAAGAAGGGTTTTTAATACATATTCTTTATGGATCATACCAAGCAAGTTATCAATGAATTTGCATCTATAAAATCCATTTTGTATAACAACCAACCGAATAATGAGGTAGACTGGTCCTTTAACACGTAGAAAATTGACCGAAACCAGACTGACCTGGGTCGATACTTTTTCCAAATGCGTTAAACCCCCCTTTTTCATAGAAGATGACTCAAAAATTTTCTACGACAGACTGAATGACTTGAAACGATTTGCAGTCATAAATTACCAAACTGAATCCTTGGGAAACGGTCTGCCTTTAGAATATAAGCAACTTATCCAAATAAATCAAACCACCATTTTCTCCTTTTCCTACAATGTTTCATACTCTTCAAAGCAGAAATCATTATTTGGATCATATTTTATTTTTCGTCTCCAAAAAGCTTTGAATGTGGACCGATCTAAAAATGCAAAGTTTAAGCATTTGACTTGTAATCAGTGAATCAATTCGCACTGCCATCACAAGTCACAAGAGAGTGCTCTTAGACAACCCATTGCAGAGACCAAGCATAGCACTTGTGAAACTCCGTCAAAAACATGAATAAGTAAAGTGCCCCAGTGATACTACTAATAAATTGTGAAACCGACGTAACGACACAATTCAAACAAATATCGAAACAGAAAATGTAAAATTTTATCAACGTCCACACCGAAAGTGTTCTTGTACAAGGAAACAAGGAGCAAAAAAGAACAAATTGGTGGGTCAACGGTTCAACTCTTTCCCACACGATAAAGTTTTATTCTCATCCAAATTGAAAGCGTTCGTAAAAGGCAAAATAATGAAGCTCAAAAGATAATTTCTGTCCTTAAAAATGGAAGAAAACATTTTGGGAAAAGGAGAAAATGCTGGTTATCAGCATTTTCTCCTTTTTCCAAAATGTTTTCAAAAGGCTGCCTCCTTAGAGTCATTAAAAATCGGGATTATTTGGTCAAGGGTTTAATGAATGGTCAGGTCCTACAGTTTATGAGTAATAGGGGACAGTGAGTCGAGAGCGACACAGTAAGATGTTTATCTCTATAATCTGTCCATGTAATGAAAGTACACTGGACCCGCCTTTAACTGTAGATTGCCCAGAGTAACTGAATGCGCTTTTGTGGACAGTGTGGATCAAGATCAGACTGCACAGAACGTGCAGGGTAAATAGTATATGGTAAATACGTGTAGCAATGAAACAAAAAATGGTTTATCAAGCATACCAACAAAAATGTTTTATTAAGCATATCAAACAATTCATACTTTTAACGACTATCAGCATGAAAGCCTTTGAAAAGGTTGTGAAAAAAAAAGGAAACGTGATGAACACCGGTCCAAAGACAAATTAGATAATATTGCCCATACATGTATTTGTCGTTTGCGCATTCTTTTAATTTCAAATGTATTTGAGCCATGCTCTGTGAGAAGGGGGCTTAATGCATCTGCGAAAAGTTTCGACCCAGGTCAGCCTGCGCAGTCCGCGCAGGCTGACCTGGGCCGAAACTTTTCGCTATTGGTCAATTTTCTGTATGGTAAAGGACAAGTCTATCTCATGATCCAGTCAGTTGTTAGACAAGGTGGACTTTACTGATCCATAATCATGTGATGTCTTGCTTGGTACCATCCATCACAGAAATACATTAAGCCCCCTTTTCACAGAGCATGGCTTTTTTTGTTCCCCATCATCATCGTCATCATCGTCTTACTAAACGCCCATTTCACTAATTTATCTCTTTTTTTCCTGTCCATTTAGGATTTGTTTTTTTAATTGTATTAATACAGGGATCCTATATGTGTATATACGATCCCTGATTAATATGACTTTTTCAAATCGTTGCCAAAGGGTACGGGGATTATATCGACAGAATTCGAATCAATCTCGTCCAATTTAGAATCCATCTACAATTTCTTCTTTCACAAATCCACTTAACCCCGTGGCTTTTTTAACAAAACCATCTTTTCAGTAAAATCATAATAGTGTGTCAAATTTAGGTAATTTAGCATTATCTCGGGACAGATCAGATCTTATCGTATTTTCTTTTTCCGTGGACGATAGGGGGTGGAGTCAGACAGGGAGAGTTCTTCTCTATTAACAAGTTTTACTTTACAATTGGAACAATCGAAGCGTTTAATTTTCAATTGGTAGGCAGTTAATCTTGGGGTCAATTATGATTGCCTGATTGTTACCATTGTTGACAATAGGACCCGTCAAATGAACAGTACCCTATTTAATTGGTCGGCCAATCAACGGACAGAGATTTTCAAAACATTTAACTAAACAGCGGAAATATTTGAAATCTCGCTAATTGCCATTCGTGCTAATTTGCATCAATTCTGTAGAGTACATAAACTTACTTTCGGTCAAGATTTGGACATAGCATCTTCTGACATTGAGAAACAATCATCCTTCATAAGTAAGTGTAGTAACACTGGACATTACATTATATTGTAAAGAACATTACTTTATATTGCAAAGAAAACTTATTGTGACAGCAAACAGTAGTTTGTTTATTTCAACTTGTGTGACTGGATATCTTATATAGAGAAAACGACTTGTAGTTAATCATCATAGTGTTTTATCATCTGTAATGCACTTACAAACATGATTGAAAAAGTGATAGAGAACGGATCTATTTCAAGATCAAACGACACAAACAAAATGGGTACAACCAAGAAGCCACTCAGCTTTTCCATAAGTCGTATTCTGGAAGAGCCAAACACCAAACCAGCTTCAGTGACAGAAAGCCGGTCACGTGACACAGAAGAACCAAGAGTTCCGGTACATTTCGGTACTATACATCATTATGGATCACAGATTTACGGGCAAAGCAGTTACAACTATGCACAATTCGGTAATTCATTTTACGTTTTCTATGGTGATTATCGCTGTTTTGAAAATTATTTCAGTTATATTGCGGCAGCAAGTACACCTACCCGATCTTTCCTGGAGTTTATTTTATTAATGGCCTCGCGCAACATTCTCGTCAAGCCAATTGCTACTTTCTGATATGCGTGTATTCATTGTCGAAATAACGATGACGGAGGAAGAAATAAATCTTGTTGCAATGACTTCCATCAATCCTCGCAGGAAAATTAGTAAAGAGACAATAATTGGCCTGCAACACGCAAAAAAGGGCATTCGGACATTTGCGTAAAGTGTTGTCTCGGATCAGCCTGCGCAGTCCGCGCAGGCTAATCCGAGACGGTACTTTACGACTACATTAGATTTTGTCCCACAGTATACTGGCGTGAAACAGAAAATCACACGCGATCGGAAAGTGTTGTCTCGGATCAGCCTGCGCGGAGTGCGCAGGCTGATCCGGGACGACATTTTACGCAAATGTCACAATGCCCCTTTTCGCTTGTTGCAGGCCATATTGATTATACTTCACACTTTAGCAGATGACAGAAAAGTAAACTTTATCAAATTCAAAGCGTCTACACGCGACAAATTTACTGTGTCAAATGAATGTTGTTGTCCTTGATAAGGTAGAAAACATAGTGGGATGGTGGGAAAAGGGGAAAATGCTTGGTAAATTCTATCTCAATAAAAAATAAACAAACAAACAAACAAACAAACAAACAAAAGTATGCAGTTTTAGAGCTTTTATTTTTTCTTTTGCAGAATGTTGTCTTTAAACCTTGGGCTGATAAGCTCGACTCAATGACCTTTTGCGGACAGCGTAGATCAAGATCAGACTGCACAGAACGTGCAGTCTGATCTTGGATCTACACTGTCCGATAAGGCGATATTATTCTCCAAAACATACCTTTGAAATAGCAATATTTTGGTTTTTACTTTCGAATTGAAAATTTCATTTTAGTTATCTAGCAGAATGTTGCTTTTAAACCTCACCTGTACGACACAGTGTAGATTTGTCATACTGAAAGCATTTTAGCGAACGGCAATATACACTTGGCTCGAACAGAAGAGTGGGCATTCAGAAAGCACATAATTTATGTCGAACAGCTATGTATGGGGACGTTTACCTTTTTACATCCTGCTTGTACACATCACTTTTCGAGTCTTACAGCAATCTCTTAACCCTTAACCCTGTTAAATAACTAAAATGGAATTTTCAATTCGATAGTATGTATCAAAATATTGTTATTTGAAAGATATGTTTTGGGGTATAATATCTCTTCGTCGGACTGTGTAGATCCAAGATCAGACTGCACGTTCTGTGCAGTCTGATCTTGATCTACGCTGTCCGCAAAAGGTCAGTGAGTCGCGCTTAGCAGCCTAAGGGTTAAAATTAAAACAATGTTTGGAAAGGAGAAATTTAGCGCAATGAACCCGGAGGGAAGTTCTCAAAGTCATTTAGTGCAGAAACAAATCAAGTATAATGTACATGTAAATTTTTTGAAAGTCAATTACATAACTGGAATTTTCAATTCAGTCATGTTCTGTGAAAAGGGAGTCTAATCCATCTGAAAAACGTATAGACCCATGTCAGCCTACGCAGTCCACGCAGGCTGACAAGAGTTGAACCTTTTTGCTACCGGTCAATTTTCTGCATGTCAAAGGACTAGTCTTTCTCATGATCCAGTCAGTTGTTAGACAAAATGGATTTTATAGATTCATAATTATATGATGTCTTGCTTGGTATAATGCATCACGGAGATCCATTTAAATCTTTTTGCCATGCTCTGGCAAAAGGGGGCTTAATGCATCTCCGTGACGCATTATATCAAAAAAGTCACCACATAATTATAGATCCATAAAATCCATTTTGTCCAACTATTTACTGAATTTTGAGGAAGGCTGGTCTTTGGACATGCAGAAAATTTACCAAAAGGAAAAAAATGTTTCAACGCAGATCAGCTTGCGCGGACTGTGCAGTCTGACATGGGTTGATAGGTTTTGCAGATGCATTAAGCCCCCTTTTCAAAGAGTTTAGCTTATTTATTTATTTAGTTATTTATTTATTTCAACAGAATCCACTGTGCGTCCTCGAGCATGCAGTACCCCGGAAAACGATGAATACCCGTCACCAGTGCCAGTATACAACCCACGTCCTATAGTATACAGTCACCCCATACCGTCACTACATACCCATCAGTGTGACAGTCCGTCTGACTTTTTGTATCGTAAAGAACAAAGTGATGAAAATAAACTAAATATAAAACATATTGATGAACCATCAGAGAAAAGTTTGGATTCATTAGGTGAAAGTTATCAGAATTCTCCAAGTCCATTAAAGATAAAAAAGAAAAAGACAAGAACTGTTTTTTCTCGAAGTCAGGTTTATCAACTGGAGACTGCCTTTGACATGAAAAGATACCTATCGAGTGCGGAGAGAGCGGGTCTGGCAGCTCGCCTCAATCTGTCGGAAACCCAAATCAAGATCTGGTTCCAGAACAGAAGAAATAAATGGAAGCGTCAAATTAACGGAGAGATGGACGAGATTCCTGTCCCACCACAGTTCGCGGCAGGATATCTCACAGCGCCATATTGCACACCGACTGTATCTCCCTACGGCAGAGTGCTGGAACCCAGAGAAGAATTACTACGTGGAAGTGTTGCGGCTCCGGCGTACTACTCACATCCTTACTCCCAGGAAAGTAGACTTCGATCATCCATTATGTGAAAAGATAATGTTCGAAATTATAGGGAGATCTGATTGGAAAATCTGAAGAAAGGTAATCCATGAAAAGCAAAAAATACCATATTTGCTTTTTTGTGGTATGAGTATGAGAAATGTTACAAAGAATGTGTAAGGAACTGTAGCAGGAACCACGTGTATGACGAGATAAGTATGTAACTGTGGGTGAAAAATAAGTGAATAATTTATTCGGTGAAGAAAAGAGAGATATAGCAGTTTTGAAGGAATATGATACAAAACGACGAAATGTGAGTATCGAAGATCAGACTGCATGTTCTGTGCAACCAAAATGCCAGAGACCTAGAAAGATTAAGCGAGATTTTAAATCTTTCGGCGTCAAATATAATAAACTCGACCTCTTTGGGACGGCTGAAAACAACAAGCCACAGAAACTTAGATATATATGTTTTATCATATTTGCTGAACTAAAACAGCGGACGACATAGATCCAAGATCAGACTGCATGTTCTGTGTAGTCTGATCATGATCTATGACGTCCACAAAAGCCCCTATTTTAGGAAAGATACAATATTTTATAGACTTGGCAAATAAACGGACGATATAGATCTAAGATCAGACTGCACGTTCTATGTAGTCTGATCATGATCTATGACGTCCGCAAGAGCCCATGTTTTAGCCTATGGTGCTAGGAGGATAAGTGCAGGACATGATAATGGCATATGTGACCTTGACATTCAAGGCGATGAGAGAGACACAGAGTATGCAACAGGGTGTTGTTATTTGTTAAAATAATTGTTATTTATTATTGTTGATTGTAATAAATGTCTATAAAGTGCATTTCTATACCTTGTTCTTTTTAATTCCTAACCTTTAGGCTGATAAACTCCACTTAATGACCTTTTGCAGACAGGGCAGATCAAGATCAGACTGCACAGAACGTGCAGTCTGATCTTGGATCAACACTGTCTGATAAGGTCATTCCTTTTTTCTCCAGAACAATAAGTTGAAATAACAACATTTGGGTTCTACTCAATGACCTTTCGCAGACAGGGCAGATCAAGATCAGACTGCACAGAACGTGCAGTCTGATCTTGGATCTACACTGTCTGATAAGGTCATTTCTTTTTTCTCCAGAACAATAAGTTGAAATAACAACATTCGGGTTTTTACTAACGTTATCGGCTTGAAAGTTTCATCTAACTTATTCAGCAAGTTAAGGGTTTACCCTCAACCCCGATCGAAGTCCAGTGAGGCTTAGTGGTCAAATGTGGGTTTCGTAACCTGGAGACTCCACTTTCGATCCTCATTCGAGACTCTAGATTTCGTGAGAGTGTCCTTGGGCAAGACACTTCAGAGCCCTAGCCTATTACTGGTGAAACGCGAGACACAGAGGAATCAGTAAGCTGTCTCCGTGATATGACTGAAATGATGTTGAAAGCGGCGTAAAATACCAAAATCAATCAATTAATCATCTTCCACCTTTCTTTCATTAGGATACAAAAATGTATTCTTAACCATTCTTAAGACCATTTTCAGTCTTATTCTTAAGAGTTTTCTAAATTTGAGAGCAAGTTTAAGTAACACAACTTCTGATTGGTTAAACCAAATGGTTTAGCAAGTCAGAAGTTGTGTTACTTTCTAAATCTAGAACTAGATTTAGTACGAAAATAGAAATGATTGGTAACTACGTACCCTGGTTTATTATTTTCTCAGGTGGTTTAAGATATTGAGAATTTGGATTCATCTCCTACCAAACGATCCTGTGTTTTCACGGCCTCAAAGGGAGAAAAGCTGTTGCTAACACTGTGAAAAAAAGAGAAAATTCAAATAATTAGCATTTTCTTCAAGTCTCACAATGTCTTCAAATCTAAATTTTGTCGTCTTGCCCAGATATAAATCGACAAAATCCGACATTCTTCGTAACCACTCTCTGTATATTCCGTACATTATTGTTATGGCCGATCACTTTCGATATATTCCGTACAACGGTACCAAATAACTTGGACATTGGAAATTTAATAACTTAGTAATTCATCATGTACTGCGGACAAAATTTTGCATCTTGCAGAAAAAAGTTTTCAAAAAATTATGGCAAAAGGCAAAAGTACTTGTTACAAGCACTCTCTTCTTTTGCCACAACGTCGTAACACGCATTTATGTGTTAAAGCTTGATAAATATTGTTGAATATCGACATTCAGTATGGAGATTTTCAAAACCGTCTGTTTCAATTTGGTCCAATGGGATATACGTTTTTTGTTTAACTCTTTGCCAATCGACATAATTTAAGAACAGACCAAAATGAAAACATGTGCAGAAGACAAAATAAATGACACTCAAACATTGAAATTTGCTTTGGGAAGGGTAGAAAACATTGTAGGTAAAGGAGAACATGCTGGTTACCAGCATTTACTAATTTTCCCATAATATTTTTAAACTTTTTTTTGGGCTGTAAAATCAAGGAGTTATCTGCTAAAAATTTAATATACATGTATATGAGCCACGCTCTGGCAAAAGGGGGCTTAATGTATCTCCGTAATCCATCACACTGAGCAAACCATCACATACTTGTGGATCCATAAAAGCCACCTTTTTTAATAATCGACTAAATCATGAGGTAGACTGGTCCTTAGACATACAGAAAATTGATCAATAGCGAAAAGTGTCGGCCCAGGTCAGCCTGCGCGGACTGCGCAGGCTGACCTGGGTCGATACTTTTCGCAAATGCATTAAGCCCCCTTTTCAGAGAGCATGGCTCATATGTATATTCATGTTTGAGTCTTTACCAAGAGACACGATTTTAGATTAATCCAAATTCAAAGGATTTGCAGACGATAAAATTAATTAAAAAATTGAAATTCATTTTGGAAAAGGTAGAAAACATCGTGGGAAAAGAGAACGTGCTGGTTATCACCATTTTTTTTTTTTTTCTTTTTAAACAATGTTTTTTTTTTTTTTTTTTTTTTTCAAGGGTCGTTAAAACTTTTTTTTGACTTTTACTGTGTGGTAAAGGGTATATATTCATGAACCCAGAATCCATATATGGCCTGCAACACGCGAAAAGGGGCATTCGGACATTTGCGTAAAGTGTCGTCTCGGATCAGCCTCAGCAGTCCGCGCAGGCTAATCCGAGACGGCACTTTACGACTACATTAGATTTTGTGCTACAGTAGAATTGCACAAAATAGAAAATTACATAAAAACGGAAAGTGTCGTTTCGGATTAGCCTGCGCGGACTGCGCAGGCAGATCCGAGACGACACTTTACGCAAATTTTTGAATGCCCGTTTTCGCATGTTGCAGGCCATATAGCATTAGGCCACTAGAGCCAGTTTATGCTTGATATCTACTTTTAGGATTTAGCTCAGCATATTTCCTCTTTGTACAGATGTTGCTAGTCATGAGTTTTCGGGAGGTAAATTTTCCTTCAGCCTTTTCTCTTTGGGTGGGGGGGGGGTCATTAAAACTCGGGATTGTATGGTAAAGGATTAAACCAAATAAAAGCGAAGTAAAACGACTGAAGATTAAACATTCTGAGGAAAAAAATCTGAGATTGATTATTGCTTGTCAAAAAAAAAGATAAAACGTGTTTAAATGACATTGAGGAAGAGGGGCTTTGAAACCATTGTACGAAAAAGAGAAAATGCTGGTAACCAACATCTTCTCATTTTTCCACAATGTTTTCCAAAAGTATTCGAGAAGAAGAACTTTTAGAAACACCGTGGAACAAGGTGAAAGGGCTGGTGACTGGCATTTTCTCCTTTTTCCAGAATATAATATACCCTTTTAAAGAACATGCCATCATTTAAACCAGATTTAATTTTTCGTCTGCATCTGCTTTCAATTTAGACAAGTCAAAAAGTTTGTCGTCTGGTAAAGGGTTAAAAAATGTGGTGAAAGGTGAAACTGCCTGCAACAAGTAATTTCTCCTTTGGGTTTTCTGTATTGCTTTCGGGACGTAAACAAGAGGTGTTTGTTTTGCAGTGGGTAAGAGAGAGGAGAACTATAGATTCAGAAGATCTGAAGAATAACCTCCCTTATTTTCAGTGTAATATACTCGTTACGCGTTGTCTGCGCATGTCATATTCTTCGAAGATTCGACCTGTCTGCTATGACGCATCACCGATCCCATATACTAGGGAAAAGTAGGGCTTATGCCGAAGCTATTACGCAAGCATGTAGGGGCTCTTTCAATAAATGGCCGGTACATAGGTTACATGCTAGCCGGTCATAGCTAAATGAATCGCACCAGGTAGTGTTTTATTGAGTAAACGTTTGTTTCACTTTGAAATTGAAACTAACGGTTGTCGTTTTGAAAAGTAGTCCGGTTCTGTACCCAGAATGCCCAAATTAGATAGATGTGTGTTTGTAGAATGCCATCTAGCGGGAGATAATGCTCGTTACGAATTTTCTTATCTTACACACGTGTAATATCACAATTGTGTGACGTCATTTTTGACATCATTTTGTACGTATTTCATAGAAGTGAACGGTTTTATGGATATTACCGCGGGTGCATCTATAGATGGTTTTGCATCTTCTGATCTATGATTTGTGAAATATCGTTATGTGATAAAAAGAATCTGACATTCGGTGGCGTTTGATATAAAATTTTATTAAACTCGTCAAGAAAAAAATGTTCTTAAGCTCGCCAAAGGCTCGCTTAATAACATTTTCCCTAGACTCGTTTAATAAAATTTTATCTCAAACACCAACTCGTGTCAGATCCTATATATCTGTCCTTAACACACACAACAGTCGCTATTCGTTACTGATGAACCATTTTTAGACATGACTTTATTTCCATGGAATACATGGAATTTCGTTAGATCAAAGCATCTCATTCGAGACCCTCGACACCTCTCGCTCATTTTACGTAACCTGAAGCACTAGTAACTAATTTCATGCTGTAAACCCCTTATCAAACAATTCCGTTTTATAACCCTAAAAAAGACTGTTTCTGAAAAATATTGTGAGAAAATACTGGTTACCAGCATATTCTCTTTTTACCACATTGTTTTCTACTCTATGTTAGACAAATTATATGAGCCATGCTCTGTAAAAAGGGGGCTTAATGCATTTGCGAAAACTATCGACCCAGGTCAGCCTGCGCAGTCTGCGCAGGCTGACCTGGGCCGAAACTTTTCGCAACTGGTCAATTTTCTGTTTGTCAAAGGACCAGTCTACCTCATGATTAAGTCGATTGTCTAAAAAGTGGCTCTTATGGATCTTTAATTATGTGATGACTTGGGCTGGTATCATGTATCACGGTGATGCATTAAGCCCCCTTTTGCCGGAGCGTGGCTCATATCATTTGGAAAGTGTTTAAAAAAATCAGATTATAAGCTATGTTCTTGCAAAAGGAGATTTAATGCATCTCCGTGATTCATTAAACCAAGCAAGTCATCACATAATATGGCTTGCAATACGCGAAAAGGGGCATTCGGACATTTGCGTAAAGTGTAGTCTCGGATCAGCCTGCGCAATCTGCGCAGGCTAATCCGAGACGGCACTGTACGTCTACATTAGATTTTGTGCTACAGTAGACTTGTGCAAAACAGAAAATTACATAAAAACGGAAAGTGTCGTTTCGGATTAGCCTGCGCGGACTGCGCAGGCTGATCCGAGACGACACTTTACGCAAATGTCCGAATGCCCCTTTCAGCGTGTTGCAGGCCATATATTGATCCATAAAATCCATTTTGTCCAGGAACCAACTGAAACATGAAATAAACTAGTCCTTTGAGCTGCAGAAATTTCACCAATCGCAAATAATTTCGACCCAGGTCAGCCGGACTGCGCAGGCTGACCTGAATCGATAACTCTTGCAGATGCATTAAACCCCCTTTTAATTTAGCAGGGCTCATACGTATTTTTATTTCATGCTTTCCGGTAGGTTATCGAGAAATACATGTATCGGTGAAATATTTTTCGATATTTCATGGTTACGACCAGTGAAAATACCGTTTTTAATATTATAACTCTTCAATTGAAGGCGGAAACAGTTGTTCCCGCGCACTAGTTACCTAGGTAAAATGCGCGTGCCTCACAACCAGATGGAAATATGACGTCATTTACCTTACATTTCTCGCGCTTGACGTAATATTGTAATGCGTTGCTATGCGGATGGGCACGCCACGGGGAATAACCGAAAAGAACTGTACTGGATTTTGATTAAGTTCCCCCAGAAAGGGTTAAAAGCATGAAAGAAATAGAAATTTTGTTTTTTACGGTGAAAGATCGAAATCTATTTTATCTCGTGAACATCATTGGTAATTTTTTCACGAGTGGCTGCGCCACTCATGAAAATATTACTGATGATGTTCACTCGATGAAATAAATTTCGATCTTTCACCGTAAAAACAAATATCCTCTATGTCTTTCTTTTCCAATATTTGTTCTTTTAGTAAATCGAAAAAGCTTTAGATAGTGTCTACAGTTTGAGTTAAATTCGGGGAGTATACCAAATCAGGAGGCTACATTAGTTTGACGTCAAGTGAATGTTCTTGTCAGTCCTTTGTTATATTAGAAAACAAATGTAACCAATAGCTACTTATACCGTGGAAAAAGATGTAAAAAGGTATTTGTACGGGGAAAATGACATCAATGTGATATTGTTGTTAAAAGTAGAGTGAAACTTCAGTCGGTTATGAAGTCTATATGGCCTGCAACACGCGAAAAGGGGCATTCGGACATTTGCGTAAAGTGTCGTCTCGGATCAGCCTACGCAGTCCGCGCAGGCTAATCCGAGACGGCACTTTACGACTACATTAGATTTTGTGCTACAGTTGACTTGCGCAAAACAGAAAATTACAGAAAACCGGAAAGTGTCGTTTCGGATTAGCCTGCGCGGACCGCGCAGGCTGATCCGAAACGACACTTTACGCAAATGTCCGAATGCCCATTTTAGCGTGTTGAAGGCCATATATGGGTGAATTTTCTTTGCACCCATAATGGATCCTGTATCGGTTCTCTCCCTTGTATGAACTGTCTTAGAAATTATCGTAAAGAGTAACTTCTTGAAGGAAATGCTTCAAAAGTTATGTGGGTAAAGTAAAAAGACATCGTTGGAACATTGTCGGTAAATTCGTAGCTTTGACGTCCAGGTGGATATTTCGTTTATACCAAGAACTGAACCCTCTTTTCTCGACTCGTATCAGTCTCCCTTAGATACAGAAAGTCTTGAAAAACGATGTGAAAATCAACTACTTGCATCGCAAAGAAAAAGGTCTAACGCGGTATTTGTTTGGAAAATAGACACCGTTTAGACATTATTGTTGAACGTGAGAGTTACGTAGAACTTTATGAACACTGCGGAAATACAAATGGAGTATATTAAAACATAACGAATGGAGGAACTTATTAGATACACGGGAATTTTAACGGAACTTTTCGAAAACAACTCGAAAGGATGTGTTTGTATGCTCGTTTCATTTATGGTCTTTTTCTCCAAGTTGTGTGATTCACTCGAAATGTCGCCTCTGACTTTTCGAGAGAAAAAAAAAAAAAACGATATATCGTATACATACTTTTTCGTACATCTCGAAGAAAACGATCCTTTCGTCGAAGGGGAATTTTCTTGTTCTTCAGTTTCACTTTAGCCGATGACTTGACGTCTCATTACCTAGATTAACATTTTAGAGGGAGGATTTAACGACCTATAGATTTAACATCTTTACGTACCTGTCTTGATAGATGGACATGTGTATAACTACTCTTACTCTCTCTCTCTCTCTCTCTCTCTCTCTCTCTGTGACAAAATTTTTTCAACAAAACGTCGGTTTCCTAAATCATCTGATCACCTGATATATCCATACACATTTTTCACTTTCACAGTAACTCTATTCAATAACATAGAGATCGGCCTTTAATTCAAGTGTCATGATTTTATCTAAACTGCTATTGGAGCAATCAGGCTTCCAGGCAATCTGCTTTTCTGTGAATTGATAATCAAATCGTTGTACTATATCGTAAATGTTTTTTTTTATTTTAATTCGTTTCACAAAATGATCGTAAATCCGTTCTGATTTTCCTTGGATTATACTTGTACTAAACAAATTTATAAATGTGACTTAAAAATTGAAACTTTATTTGGAAAAAGTGACTTAAGAATTGAACTTTTGTTGGAAATGTAGACATGCTGGAAAAAAGAAGGAAATGCTGGTTATTGGCATTTCCTCCTCTCTCCACAATGTTTCCAAAAGGCTTCTTGTATAGGGTCGTTTAATCAGATAGCTATATAAGAAAACGATAAGGAAAAGGGAGCAAACGAATATTGTCCTTTTCCCTAGTTTTTTTCCCCCAATAGAATCCAAATCATCTATTTTGCTGTCTTCCACTATCTTTTTTTTATTTTACAAGTAACAGTCGTATGAGTCTTGGCATGGCAAAAGGGGGTTTAATGCATCTTCAAAAAGTTTCCACCCAGGTCAGCCTGCGCAGTCCGCGCAGGCTGACCTGGGTGGAAACTTTTTGCTATCGGTTAATTTTCTGCATGTCACAGAACCAGTCTACTTAAAAATTCAAACGGTTAGACAAAATGGATTTTATAGATCTATAATTACTTGATGAATTGCTTGGTATCATGCTTCCGGAGATATATTGAACCTTCTCTTAGCAGAGTATGGTTCATATGTTTGGGTTAATCTCAATAATGAGACGATACAGTGATTTTTTTTTTTTCATATTTGGACATTTATTGTGCACTGTACCGTCTCAAGTCCATCGTAAATTTTCCGGTAGCAAAGATAGAGCACTATACTGACTTTCTGTTTCGTCGGTTTAATCTGTATTGCAGCAAAATGCAATAATTTTCAGTACCAAACGTGACCAAAGACAAGTTATCAAACCTTTCATTACCTTAAGAGCTTGTACAAGTCGTTTATGACATGTAAATCTCGGAAAAGAACTGACGAAATCTATCGTGTGTGGCGGCCATTTTGAGTGATTTCAGCATCGTAAATTACTCGAGTAACAGATGAAATGACCTGTTTTTTCTTATGTTTAGCGTTTAAATTGAAAATATTTGTATTTCAAACGAAGGACTATGGAATAAGCAAGCAACAGGTATGTTCAAATCCTAGTTTTGTGCTCTATTTGTGAAATTATGAGAGTTCAAACTTGCGCACAAAATCTGTGCGGAGATTTCAACTGGTTTTGTATTGATCGTTTCTGTACCCAAAGGCGACCAGTCAAAAAGTAACATCGCCTTTGGGGACAGTTATCTGTACTAATGTTTGGGTATTTAATCAACGAGGGAGGGTGGTGATAACGTATACAGAGAACGATATGTCTAATTTTCACACCATTTACCTATCCAGTCAAAGGTTTTAGACAAGCTAGATTCTTTTAAAGGGGGAAAAGTGATTTAGGATGTTTTGCTTTAGCAACTAGATATACGCCATGAACACAATAACCAAGATGCGTATAGACAAAAGCATTTACCAGCATATCAATTTCTCATATATGGCTTGCAACACGCGAAAAGGGGCATTCGGATATTTGCGTAAAGTGTCGTCTCGGATCAGCCTGCGCAGTCCGCGCAGACTAATCCGAGACGGCGCTTTATGACTACATTAGATTTTGTGCTACAGTAGACTTGCGCGAAACAGAAAATTACATAAAAACGGAAAGTGTCGTTTCGGATTAGCCTGCGCGGACTGCACAGGCTGATCCGAGACGACACTTTAAACAAATGTCCGAATGCCCCTTCTCGCGTGTTGCAGGCCATTTATGGGCTCGTCAAGTGATTGATATATCATGACCAGCCGGAATAGTTCGAGCCTAAACGACCAATCTTTGGCAACTTGATCGTGTAGGTTCGATACCCAGTGCTGGCCATCAAAAATACCAATAATCCTTCGGATTAAGTACCGTGTGACAGTGCTATACACCAGGCGTAATTTAAGATGGGTTTGGTCCTGTATCTTGCACTTTCCCCCAATACAAAACTAATAGCCTTCTTGGGTCTTCGCCCATGTGGGCAACCGGTGGCGACAATTAATAAATGAAAATCAGTCAAATCGATATACATGTACTGTTTAATTTATTAATCGATCAACGTTGTCATTTTTTATCCGCTTGATGCTTTTTAGCGCCAAATATACTGACTCAACCGTTTGCGACTACTGAAAATATACACAATCCACTGAAACCAAAGCAGATATTTATCATATAGGCTTGACTAAAGAAGCAGACGGTAAAGGTAGGAGATCAAACTACACATTCCGTGTAGTCTGATCTTGATCTATGACGTCCTCAGAAGTCCCTGTTTCCACCTAGGTCGCTCATAGGTTTCATGAATATACCAAATCAATCAATTGTGACAATTTTCCAGAAGGGGTCGAACTTTATCTGCCGTTGAAGTCCGTGTTACATCAAACTCTGTTTATCGGGCCCATGCTGACAGACCCCAATAAAAATAGGCGGGACCTGCCCACCTTGTCGGACATTAAACCCGATTAAAATCATGACACCCTAATCTGGATAAACAGAAAAAGATATACTAATTTTATCGAACAATATTAATTCCGAGATGTGATATTTTATATAGATATTGCAGTCTTGGCGCCTCAAAGTTGGATACTGAGAGAGAGAGAGAGAGAAAGAGAGAGAGAGAGAGAGATGCTCTGGATACCTCTTCCCTTCTTTCGACAGCTTTTTTGACAACATTTGACAGTTTATACGTTAGATTACAGGATTACAATAGCATCAAGATCTACATTTAATTCAAGTGTCATGATTTTATCTAAAGTGTTACGGGAGCAATTAGGCTTACTGGAAGTCAATCTATCGTTGTGTGATAGTAAAACTTTTGTACAATATTGTAAATGATTTTTTTCTTTCAAACAATTAGTGTAAATCCTTTCTGATTTTCCTTTAAATAGGATCATACTTGTAAATGTATTCAACAAATTTCTATTCCATTTTAAACTAGAAAGCCCTAAAGGAAACAATAGAGAAAAAAGTGCAAAAGAAAACTGCCCTTTTCTTCTATTTATTTCGATACAATTCATCAAAGATATGTTGCCTTCTAACTTTTTATGGTAGCAGGGGTTCTAGGTAATGATATTTATTATCGCTAGTCTGATAGAGTTATTCCTCTTTGATCACTCTTGTGCATAGATGGTAAGAAAATGAACAAGTCTCGCCAGACAGCGCGATATTATCGGAACCTGCACGGTACCCGTAACGTAGCCAAATCGTCAACTAACCCATGAATGAAATGAAAAAGGAAAGCCTTAATATACTTATTAGGCACTGCATCGCAATCAAATGTGCCCCCGTTAGTACGGATGGCTGCTTATGATCGTATATTATAAAATAATGTAAGATCATTCGGACATTTGCGTAAAGTGTCGTCTCGGATCAGCAGGCTAAACGGAGACGGCACTATACGACTACATTAGATTTTTTGCTACAGTAGACTTGCGCAAAAACAGAAAATTACATATAAACGGAAAGTGTTGTTTCGGATTAGCCTGCGCGGACTGCGCAGGATGATCCGAGACGACACTTTACGCAAATGTCTGAATGCCCTTTTTCGCGTGTTGCAGGCCATATATGATGCCATTATATATGAGTTATGCTCTGTGAAAAGAGGGCTTAATGCATCTGCGAAAAGTATCGACTCAGGTCAGCATGCGCATTCCACGCAGGATGACCTGGGCCGAATCTTTCGCTATTGGTCAATTTTCTGCATGTCAAAGAACCAGTTTAACTCATGATTAATTCTGTTATTAAAAAAAAAAGTGGCTATTATGGATCCATAAGTATGTGATGGCTAGTTTGGTATAATGCAACAAGGAGATACATGAAGACCCCTTTTGCCAGAGCATGGCTCATATTGATTTTTCGATGGTCCTGGTTGTGGATCGAAACGCGCCTTCAATTGAAGAGTTCCATTAATTGAACTGAGAAGTATTACCAGGAGAGGTAACTCAGAGGACGATCTTTCTGATCAGCACCCAACTCACTCAACCATTCAAAAGTTCAGAACAAGCTAATTTTTTTGAAAAAAAAATGACATGATTTAAGCTTAGTTACTAACAACTTTTTTTACGGCAAAATCATGTCTTCACAAAGGCTGAAAGCCTTGAATACAAAGATTAAGGCACGTTGACAATTTTAAGGTTCAAAGCGCATGTTCATTCCTCGCATACAAGGAACCGTATACAGATCGATGATCATGCAATCAATCAATCAATCGACTGGATCATATATCATCCAGTTGATGAACAAGCAAATAATTACATTCAGCGATAATCAAGAAGATCGAACCTTATCTGCCGCTGAAATCCGTGTTACACCCAAACACGGTTATCGGACCCACGATGACAGACCCCAATAAAAATAGGTGGAGCCTGCCCACCCTGTCGGACATTAAACCCGATTAAAATCATGACACCCTAATCTGGACAGCCAGGGAAAATAAACTAATTTTATCGAACAATATTGATGTAAAGATACGATATTTTATATAGATATTGCAAGAGTCTTGGTGCCTCGAAGTTTATACTCAGAGAGAGAGAGAGAGAGAGAGAGAGAGAGAGAGAGAGAGAGGGGCCAGAGCCGGACGGACGGACGGACAGACAGGCGGAGGAAGATTGCCTTACTGATTTGTCTTTTTGTTAGGCTTTGGTTTTGGAAATTTTATAAGAGAAGAGACAGATGCCTTAGAAGTTTTTTGACATTTCTTTGACAATATTAGATGGTTTACATGTTAGATCACAGGATTACAATGGCATAGAAATCTACCTTTTATTTAAACCTATTAAGTAACTTTAGCGATATCCAAACGAACTTTATCGAAGTCCGTGTAACACAAATTCTGATATTGGAACTATGGTGACAGAGCGCGATAAAATAGGCAGGACTCACCCACCCTGTTGGACATTAAACCCGATTAAAATCATGACACTTTAATCTGGAATGACAGGAAAAATATATTTATTTAATTGAACAACATTGCTGTAAAGATTTGATATTCTATGTTGATATTGCATCCGCCTTGGCGCCACGAATCTAGAGAGAGAGAGAGAAAGAAAGAGAGGGAGACAGACAGACAGACAGACAGACAGGTAGTCAGGCAGACAGATAGACAGATAGACATACAGACAGAGAAAAAGACATTCGTTGCATATTTGAATGATGTTATGGTCGACAGCTCATTTTTATTTATGTCTATGCCTTTGTTTTGAAGAGAGAGAGAGAGAGAGAGAGAGAGAGAGAGAGAGAGAGAGAGAGAGAGAGAGAAAGAGAGAGAGAGAGAGAGAGAGAGAGAATATAGACAAACAGACAGAAGCAGAAATCTAGCGCATAACAGATAATAAACTAGGAAACTTTCAAAATTTGATTTTCTATTGACGTCTGGTGACAGTTTATATGTAAATTTACAGAATTACAATAGCATAAAGATCATAGTTTTATTCAAGTGTCATGATGTTATCTAAAGTGTTATAGGTGCAATTAGGTTTACAGGACCTCCTACATTTAAGTCGTGCTCTGAGAAAAGGGGGCTTAATGTGCTTCTCCGTGATCCATCGTACCTAGCAAGCTGTCACATTATTATTGATCCATAATAGCCACTTTTTTTAACAACCGACTTAAACATGAGGTACACTGGTCCTTCGACATAGAGGAAACTGACAAATAGCGAAAAGTTTCGGCTCAGGTCAGCCTGCGCATCCCGCGCAGGCTGACCTGAGTCGATACTTTTCGCAGATGCATTAAGCCCCTTTTTCACAGAGCATGGCTCATTTCATAACACCATTGTTAACCTTTTACCAAACAATGCCGTGTTTCAACAACTTTGAGAAAATGCGTTTGGAAACATCGTGGGAAAAGGCGAAAATGCTGGTTACCAGCATTTTTTCCTTTTTCCCTGATGTTTTCTACATCTCCCGGAACAATTCATGAATTTTAGCAATATCTAACACGTATGTTGTTTGCAAATGTTTTCGATACTAACGCCGCTGAAATGGTGTCGTTTGGTAAATTATTAAACTGTTCGAGTTTATGACAGACATCTTACCATAGTGTTTCTATCTTATCATCGGATGGTGTTGATGGATGGAAAGTCGGAGGGAAGGACAGGAAGGAGGAAAAATGAGCTAGTAGGAGGGTTGTAGAAGGGGAATGGAACGGAATCAGTAGTGAAATGAGACACTGGAGCAAGGAAGGAAAGACGCATGCCTGGATAAAAAAGTGAGTTACAACCAAAACAATAGTAGACTGATGAATGTAGACAGTGTCAAAATTATAATATAATTTCTTTAAGGATGTATGTGTTGTAAACTGTAAATGACAGATAGATAGAAAGATAGAGAGAGAGAGAGAGAGAGAGAGAGAGAGAGACATAACGTTACTGGCAGGCAAGGATGTAGGCAGCCTGGCAGGAAGGAAGTTACTGGCAGGCAAGGATGTAGGCAGCCTGGCTGGAAGGAAATATATAGAACTTTCGTTATGATTGCCTGAAATGCGCAAATTACTGTCTTCTTTTTAGTATAGCTGGATATCAACATGAGTATTCCACTGTATGCAAAAGGCGAGCAAGATTACCAATAAGGGATACCCTCATTTGGCCTTTTTGGAAATTTAAAAGTACGAGTATAAACTTTGGCGTACACCATAAATCGAATTTCTTAAGACCTTCATGTTGTAACTCAGCATGTTTGTTTACGTAAGAAACCATCTCCAAACTTTTTTTTGCATTGACTTTATTTAATCTTCCATTAGCACCCTGATTAGCACTCGGTACAGAGCGCTGTACAGAGGCAATTGAACCTTAATACAAGTTTAGTAAAGATCAATAAATAAGCAACCTGTCGCAATAATGACGAGAAAATTATTGAATGCCACCCCGTATTAAATCTTTGTCAAAAAGCAGTCTTATTTGAAAATTTGATAAAGTACTTCTGCTATACTTTTGTACGCCAAAAGATTGAACCGAATGGCTGTAAAATGTTTGATTGTTGTCAATTTAACAGTGTCACTCGAAAATGTAATTTTGTCTTAAAGGCTCGGGCAACTTTTTTATGTGACAACATTGAAAAAAAATTGTCCACAACTTGCACGGACCTTTCAATATTTTTTTCTAATTTTGATTCTCTAAGGATATCGTTGTGTTTGAGGACGAATAGCGAAAATGTTTACGATCATGACGTCAGTTTCCTTACATTTAACCCTTAGGTTGCTTTGGAGACATAGCACAGATCAAGATCAGACTGCACAGAGCAAGCCGTCTAATCTTGAATTACGACAACTTGGTCGATTCCGTAAGTTCATCTAACCTCGTACGTGTCAATCACTTTCCATTTTGAAACACTACCAGTCACAAAGTCATGATTTTAAACATGGCGGCGTCCATTAAGATTGATTAACAACAGCAACAGCAGCCTTGGTGATAATCAATCTGTCGCTGAAAATACCCGCAGAATTGAAATCAGAAAAAAAAATGAGCCATGCTCTGGCAAAAGGGGGCTTAATACATCTCCGTGGTGCATCACTCCAAGCAAGTCATCATATAATTATGAATCCATAAAATCCATTTTGTCAAACAACCGACTGAATCATGAGGTTAACCGGTCCTTTGATATGCAAAAATTGACCGATAGCAAAAAGTTTCGACCAGGCCAGCCTGTGCAGACTGCGCAGGTTGACAAAGGTCGATACTTTTTGAAGATGCATCAGGCGCGCTTTTCACAGAGCAAAGCCCGATTGTACAAAGTGTTTGTCAACGCAAATGTATTTAGAAAGATTCTGATGGAAAATTGTGACCAGTGTTTTCTTTGTAAAAATTGAGTATTATGATTTAAGAAGGGCACAGTTGTGTAATTTACGGCGAAGAAATGTACCGTGAAGGTGGATATCAAGCTATGTGATACATCCGAGGGACCATTCGCACTGTGTTGTAAGCTGTACGGGACGAAAATGTGTAGTCACTTCCAAGATGGCGGACTGTTTACATGGAGAAAGGTGGGTGTCACATTTTATCATCAATAACTGTTTTTCTTGAAACCTTCCAGTCATGATACTTACAATATATTGTTGGGGAATGATATGGTAAGCCTCGGTGCTATATAGCAAAGACCCAGTGCCATTATTCGATACGTCATATCGGCGTAAACATTGCCATTCGGTAAAATTTAAATTTTAAGCGTGGAACTTGCATCGTTTTTAGTTATAGAATGGAAAATAAGCTAATGCAGTGGATGAAGGTTGTCGTTTCTGTAGGTATTCATCACGTGCTTTCCAATGATTACGGTAATTTTTGTGAAATATGTCTAGAAAGACCCGAAAACATGCGTTATGTATATCGCTAATGCAGCGGTGTAGTCCACATCAACAATTTCACACACAGCGGTGTAGACACGTTGTTTTCTGAACGGTTTAGACACAATTTAAAGCACAATGTATGTACGGTTTAGACAAAATTGGCTTGGTCTTGAAACGAATCTATTCTTTTCTGAATATAACGTATGTAACTTGGCGTTAATCCAGAATCCTGAAAATTGGCACCAACAGTTCGAGACAGTCTCCCATATTACCGAAACCCATCGAAGGAACCGTCTGGAACCGGTATCAAGACAGTTCCCCGACAAGACAGTTCCTCGACACAAGTTTTCGAGACAGTTCCCCGACAGATTTGGAGACAGTTCACGGACACTTTTGAAGACAGTTCACGGACACTTTTGTTTCATGGGAAATAACCTTTTATACTGTAGAATTTACACAATTATGATTGATAATCATGAGACATTAGAAATTTTCGTGGATAATTGATGTTGTGATCGAATTATCTGTACCCTGTGAAGAAGATTTCTATATAGAACGACGGATAGTTATTGTCTAATGGGTGAATTCACGATGAATCACGCCTGTCATGAACATAAGAGAATTCTAAGAAGACTTTTAGTTGATAAAAGGATAGAGAGTATTTGGCGCTGAATAATTTGTACATGTATTTTAGTTATTTGCATTCCCCTGTTTTATAGAAATACAGTAGAGAGGGCGAGGGGGTGGTTCTGAGTGAAATACCTTTTCTGTTTATCTTGTACACTCGGACAATTTTGCATACATGTATATTGTAGATCTATATATATAGCATGGGAGAATGTAGTCTATTTCGACATTGTTTGATATTTTGTGACGATAGGCCGTCAAATTGTTCCGTCGAACTAAGCTTATAGGCATTACCACGATGACGAAATGTACGCGCCAATTAGTTTAAACATTTATTTTACATCGATTGAGAAACAAGTTCTAACAACTTATACTAATCTCTCTCGATTCTCACCAATTACATGTACAAACACTTCACAAACGATCATTTATCCATAAAATCCTCTATCAAACACGTTTTTTATCCATGATAAGATTTATTTTGTTGTTTGACATCGAACAAAAGTGTCAGGGAACTGTCTCCAAATCTGTCGGGGAACTGTCTCGAAAACGTGTCGGGGAACTGTCTTGTTCCCGTGGAACCGATAAGGGATCATCGTGGAACGAAAAGAGATAGTTGGGAACAAAAGAGTGCATCAAGAGATTATTTACGATATTATTTATGTAATAGTCAGTGTTATATCACGAAAAAATAAATTATGAAATTACTAATAAAAGTTTGTGCAATTACAAATCAATTCCAGCATGGTGGCAGCCATAATTTTAATCATTCACTTAGGACTTGCCAATCATTTTTATTTCGGAGTTGTTTGAAATACTTTCGCTGATTCGTATCTTGGTATCTGTTTGTTTAATATCTAGTTAAAGGTTTTGGTTTCTGTGCCACTGTTCGAGTAAAATATGACCGGTAGGTTAACAGGGGATGGGGGATCTACAAAAATTCCGACTGGAGTAAAAAGTATGTTATGTAATTGTTGTTTTTACCCCAAAAGGAAAAATCGTAAGATGGAATTCCGTGTGATCGATATTCACAATTTTCATTTACCATTGTACAGTTTGATTTCATAATATACGGGTCATGGATTTATATTTATAAAATCGAATGTTACCCATTAAGATAAGTTATCTCATAAAGTTTTTTATTTATTCTTATCGTTTCCCGAATGTTTCTTTCGGCCCCGGACTACATCTTGTAGGTGAATACGCAGACCCGTTCGCGAAGTACCAAAGAAATTTCAATTTCCCATATTTTGATAGGAAGACAATCGATGATTAGCGAAACACTTTCAAAACATGAATAATTCCCGTGGCATCTTATTTGATATAAGTTTGTTTTTTAGAATATACAGGATAGCAATAATATTGTATTTCCAAAAGTCCTGATGTTATTTTTGTTTCAGTACTATAAATGCTATGGAAGATACTGTCAGATTTTATGTCTAAACCGTACAGAATATAAAGCTTATGTCTGTGTCTAAACCGTTCAGAAAACAACGTGTCTACACCGCTGTGTGTGAAATTGTTGATGTGGACTACACCGCTGCATTGGCGATTTACATAACGCATGTTTTCGGGTCTTTCTAGACATATTTCACAAAAATTACCGTAATCATTGGAAAGCACGTGATGAATACCTACAGAAACAACAACCTTCATCCACTCTATTAGCTTATTTACCATTCTATAACTAAAAACGATGCAAGTTCCACGCTTAAAATTTAAATTTTACCGAATGGCAATGTTTACGCCGATATGACGTATCGAATAATGGCACTGGGTCTTTGCTATATAGCACCGAGGCTTACCATATCATTCCCCCACAATATATTGTAAGTATCATGACTGGAAGGTTTCAAGAAAAACAGTTATTGATGATAAAATGTGACACCCACCTTTCTCCATGTAAACAGTCCGCCATCTTGGAAGTGACTACACATTTTCGTCCCGTGCAGCTTACAACACAGTGATTCGGCAAACCTCGGGTGATCTGTTGATCAAATCTCTCGGCTGTATTTCGTAGCTTGATATGCACCTACACGGTACATTTCTTCGCCGGAAGTACACCGCTTAACCGCTCTTGAAATTGTAACAATCCACTTAGAAAGCAAACACTAGTCATGATTTTCCGTGGGAATCTTTCTAAATGTATTTCCGATGACAAACTTTTTGTACATTTTTTTAAACTCTGTCTATCAGTTAGGTTGGCATTTTTCAGCTATAGGTTGCTTATCATCGTGGCTTTTGTTGCCGTTGCTGATTGACTTACAGGGCGCCGCCGTGTTTAAAATTATGTAACTGGCAGTATTTCAAAATGGAGACCCCATTGATACGGACGAGATTAGATGTAGGGACGGAATCGGCCGAGCTGTGACGATTGCCTTGGGACTTGATCAATGGATCACCCGAGGTTTGCCGAATGATGTAGATTGTCATTCTTTAAACCCCAGTTTCACAGAGCGTGACTCAAGTATATATATCTTTACGTTTCTTTGTCGTACTCTTGGGATAGGTCATCCAGAAAAGTCAAGATTGTTGATCGCTTACGAGCATATAGATTTATCGAAAGTATTTCCTCATGATAATTATTTGTAGAATATGCCGAGGGTAACTGACGAAAAATGACGAATTTCTGAATTGTACACCGTAAAATTTTATTGCTTTTCGGCGACGACGGTGATCGAAAGGAATGAACCAGCTCAAAGGCATTTGTTTCGTCACTTGAAATGGTCCATGTTGTGACACCGTGCTGCTGTGGTGGCATAACTTGAGGCCACAAGAACTCTTAATTTTCAATAATTTCTTCTAGGACTGACTTTCGTTGACATATTCCGCAACCGATCGTCAGTATTTGTGATCAAAACTTGCCGGATCTGGGGTAAAATTGCTTCTGTCCTCTCCTGAAAAGTTGTCTCTGAAAAAATGCAACCATGAAGATTTCATTTACCAATAGACGTGTCACAAAAAAAAAGCTTCCTCACAATCTGATACCGGTCTGCACTCATCGACACTCGATCGTTTTACGCTTTACTTGCATCTGCGAAAAGTATCGACCAAGGTCAGCCTGCGCAGTCCGCGCAGGCTGACCTGGGCCGAAACTTTTCGCACTTGGTCAGTTTTCTGTATGTCCAAGGCCCAGTCTGCCTCATGATTAAGTTGGTTGTTGAAAAAAGTGAATGCTATGAACCCGTAAGTATGTGATGGCTTGCTTGGTACCGTGGATCACGGAGATGAATTAAGCCCCTTTTGCCAGAGCATTGCTCACATAAATACGTGTATGTATTCTGACCCTACTTTTTCAAAGTGAATAATTATGGTACCGAGTAACATATTTTTGCTAAAGATCTATTTAGGTAGTGACCAAAAGACTACTATAAAGAGTAATTAAGAAATTGTTTTTTTACCCAGTCTTGGCAGCTTTAGAACATTGCGAAAATACTGTTGACATTACCGTTGTTCAATGGGTCTGCAGTTCAGTGCACTGCCTGGCTAAATATGATGTTTTTTTTTTTAAACCAGAAGAAAAATGCGAGCAGTAAAAATTACAAATTAAGTATGGGTCACAATTGTCATATAAAGGATAGAAAACATTGTGGGGAAAGGAGAAATGCTTGTTACCATTATTTTCTCGTTTTCCAACAATGTTTTCAAAAGCCTTCCTCCTCGATGTTAAACCACGTGATTGCTAGGTAAAAGTTTCAGCGTTGATGGACTGTCAAAACTTTTAATGCATGTGCCTATCTCTCGTCCCTGGCCTTAACGTATGGCCGAAAATAAAAACAACAACAGAAAGTTATAATGGCACACGACAAGTTTCTAAATAATTCAAATGAAATCTTCAAGCCGATAGTCTGCGCTGGCCTCTTCCCAAGCTGGGCACAGAACTGTATTATTGTGCGACTTTTTATGAAACCTTCGGACGTCATTTTCACGTCAACACTATAGTAACAATCCAGACTGTTAGATTCATAACAAGGCGAACATACGAGATATGATGTCAAAATTCCATCGATACAGTAACGTTAAATTATTTTGTTTGCCGACGTCAGATATCACGCAAAATTAAGTAAAACAAATTTAGAGTGATGAGCACTAGTTTCTTAAAAAGTTGATTCTGACTTTCGGCATACCGTGCGAAACCACGATAGTGTTGCTGAATGGTTGGTGAATACGGACCAATGAATTTCGACTCTGACCAAAAAGGAACAAGATATTCGCAATTTTATCAGTGTGAACACTTTGACCTGTAGAAAAATGATTACGTCAATGTAGGTCAACAATTTTGCTTTCTTCCTTCCAAAGATATAACTTTTGAGCGTTATTTTGAAGGCAGAAAGCCTTATCATATGACTATTGTTGAAACAAGAAGACCCTCATCAGATGTCCATTATTTAACAAATAAATTTTGGGGGCAATTTTCATCTAATTTGAGCTACAATCACGTGAATAAACCCGCAGAAGAAATTCAGTTACCTCTTTCCATTTGAGTTGTAGAAGATATGCGCAGAAAGCCTGTCCAGTTTGGCTCTAGGACAATTTCATATTAGCCATGGTCTGGCAAAAGGGCGTTTAATGCATCCGTCTGTGATGCATGATACCAACAAAGTCATCACATAATTAGGGTTCCATAAAATCCATTTTGTGTAACAACCAATTGAACAGTGAGGTAGACTGGTCCTTTGACATGCAGAAAATTGACAATAGCAAAAAGGCGGCGCAGGCGGACTCTGGTCAATACTTTTTGCAGATGCATTAAACCTCCTTTTCACAGGGCATGACTCATTTATCAAATCCGTAGTTTTACGACCATGAGAAAGAGTTCTTTTAAGCACAAACACATGCAAAAGACAAAGTATACACTGTACTCGTCATTTGCGAAAGGTTTTTCATCGAGAAATGGCAACAAAGAAGATATCCAACAGCAGAAAGATAAAGAGTTGTTTGAAACACATTGGCTGAAAGTATTTGCAGAAGAAGACAAAGTATACTTGTCATTTGCAAAAGGTTGTCTATCGAGAAATGGTAACAAGGATTATGTCCAAAAGCAGTGTCAGGACAGAAAGGGCATTTTAGGTGCAAAACCGGTGCATCGACCGATTCCGCTGTGCAATTTGTACGTGTCTACTCTCAGATAACAATAAAAAACTGACCTACAAAAATGCGTATACATTGAAATTTGAGGTGTCGCACCACGCCTGTTTGCTGTATTGGAAACATTAAAGAGTGAAAATAACTATATTTCAGCCTCTGCTTTGAGTACTTTCATTGGCAAACCCCAAAATATGCTGTTTGCTTTTATCAAATGAGCCATGCTTTGGTTTTATTCATCTCCATGATTAATTAAACCCAACGCAAGTCACCACATGACTGTGGATCTAAAAAAAAATCGATTTTGTCTGACAACCGACCGAATCATGAGGTAGACTGGTCCTTGGACATGTATAAAACTTACCAAAAGCAAAAAGTTTCGACCGGGGTCCGCCTGCGTGGACAGCGCAGGCTGCCTTTCATCGATAATATTTACACATGTACTAAACCACCTTTCACAGGGCATGGGTCAAATGTATGTCCTACAGCCGACACAAAAAAAGCTAAAGGAAAAAGTACCTCAAGCAACTCATCTCAACCACAACTGCCCTTAAAAATCAGTGAGGAAAAATAATCCTCTGTGGTGGTAGACCATGTTCCTTTATGTGACCAAAAGGCATTAACCAGTTTCCCAAGAAATAACAAACTTGCACTCGGTTTCCACAAAAAGTATTATACAAACACCAGAATCATATGTTAGACGCGTCCTTCAGTTTTCTTCCATAAAACGGTACACTAGGGTCCGTATACACCAACCATTCTTGAGAACATTATTTGTCTTACTCTCCAAGATTTTCCAAAGTTGACAATAACACAACTTCTGATTGGCTAAACCATTTGGTTTAGCCAATCAGAAGTTATGTTACTTTTAACTTTGGAAAAATATCGATAATAAGACAAAGAATGTTCTTAGGAATGGTTGGTAAATATGGACCCTGAAGTCCTTGCAATCAAATTCTAACATGGCTCTACTGTTGACTGCTACGACCCGGAAGCATTTCGGATTCGTGCAACAACTAGGGCTGTTATACTGTAATACTGAAGAATCTAGGATTCAAGCAGCATAAAACCCGAGACTTACTCTGTTTCTCGTTTACTTAACCTTAATGCCCACTTTACAGTTTTTGTTCCTTTTGAACAGTTCAACGTAGTAAATGCACTCTGACCACATCTTTCAAAGGGTTTTACGTACAAAAAAAAAATGATTATAGGTGAACCTGTTACTTTCTGACAGTAACCTGCGCCAGACCACTCTTAAAAAACATTTTAGATAATGACAGTTAATGTTTTAAGGCCGACAAGTTCACGGTGTTTGTCGAGTTCAAACCTAGACCATCGGAAGGTCTATGGATCAGTTGAAACCATGTTCTCGGTTCTTTTTCTTATCAATAAACATATGGCCTTTCCCACAACAGTGAAAACGTTTAATAATCTCTTTTAGTCTATTCGTCGAGCAACACCAGACGAATACTAGTATATAAGTTAGTGCTGTGGAACTGGTGACCTATTATCAGGAATTAACAGAGAAAGCATGTGCGGCCGGGTTATTCTGTTGATAAGCTTCTGTGTGGGGACCCTTGGGCAGGCCCCGCCCCTTCGTGTTACCAGTGCTCCTAACACTTTCGATCCAAGTAAGTTATTGATGAATTAACGCAGTTAAAATTCAATAAGAGAATATAGTGCAGTCAAACCTATGATTGACAACAATCGTTTTCAACCGCCACCTTCGATGAGGAACAAGCACTTCTAAAGGATATCTTTTGATTCTGTGTCTATACTTTACGTTGAAATAATTCGTTTTATTTCTATTCCTTTTCGTTTATTAAAGTAAAGAATTGGTAATAAAACTAGCGCAGTTAAAGATAAATAAATAAATAAATTTATTAACAGGACTTGAGCAATTACATTTTTTTTTTGCTTATTTCAAACCGTTGATTTTGTTTTAAGTAAAAATTCCATTGTGTTTTTGTAAATGTCCATCAAAGGGACGTAATTCGTGATTATTTAGCTATAAACGGTTATTCAAAGAAAGACAAAATTTAAAAATAAAACTGTGACTGTAATTACTGCTGAGATAGTTGAACATTGGTTTGTACAGATCAGGTTCGAACTAAAAATATAGGAAAAAAAAAGGACTTTTTTTTTTAAAAGTCGATGTACTCATTTTTAAGTTACCATTAATTTTTTTTTTTCAACATTAATGACCATGTGTTTAACAGCCGCATGTCATATCATTTCCTTCTTTAAAGTGTGGAAAACATTTCGTATAAAGACGCAAATGCTTATTCCAAGCAAACTTGGGGGTTTTCTCTAAAATACTTTCATCTGTTGTCCCTGATAGGGCAGTTTGTTTCTATAAATTTTATGCAACAGTAAGAGAACTAGTTTGTAACCTGCTAGTATTCGTGAAAGGAAGGTTTTATTCTGTTTGATAAGAAACCTTATGTAAAACCGGGCGTGGAGCTCAGTAACAGTGGTTGGCAGTGGAAGCAAGAGTAATCCATCTTATATACGCTGTTGTAAAGAAATAATACACCTTGGCTTCGACTTCAATCCAAGTTTTGATTCTGACTGCCTTGCTCCTTGGTACCACACTGAACGTTTTTCTCAGCTTCATGTTCATCTGAGGTCCGTAGTTGACAACCATTCCTAAGAACGTTCTTTGTCTTATTCTAGAGAATTTTCTAAATTTGAAAGTAACACAACTTCTGATTGGCTAAACCATTTGGTTTAGCCAATCAGAAGTTGTTTTACTTTCAAATTTTAGAAAATCTTGGAGAATAAGACTAAGAATGTTGTTACGAAGGGTTGGTAAATACAGACCCAGAAGGAAACAAACTGACAGGCCAGCACTAGAGCTGAACCATAGTGATACACAGGTACATGTTGTATATTCCGTACATGTATTGTTTTACCAACAGACTGTCTGGACAAGTTGAACAACTGTTGGGACATGCCGGAGTCCAACTGTAGAGCACCTTACGAGCAGTGGGCCAGGGACAGTTGTGCCAACAGATGTGGATATTGTGTAGGTATGTCGGTAAATGGAACATAACATTTGAGTCATGCTCTGTGGAAAGGGGGTTTAATGCATCTGCGAAAAGCATCGACCCAGGTCAACCTACGTAGTCCGCGCAGGCTAACCTAGGTCGAAACTTGTTGCTACTGGTCAATTTTCTGCATGTCAAAGGACAGGCTACCCCATGATTCAGTCGGTTGTTAAACAAAGTGGATGTCATGGATTCATTATATGACTGTGATGACTTGCTTGGTATAATACATCACGGAGATGCGTTAAATCCCCTTTTGCCAGAGCATGGCATATTTGTGTTGTCTGTTATTTGTAGTTGTTGCTGTTGCTGGCGTAGTCGTGTTAACCAAATGTTATACATATACATTTTTATGCCCTTTGAAGAACACTAAAGGCCAAAAGGTAAACAATTTGGAGGTCAAATTGCTGACAAATTTAATAAGTACCAATTAGATCTACATGTATGAATACGACCATAATGATGATTCTGATAATGTTTCACAGTGCATTCTGTCAAAGTTCCAGTGACTGGCAGTAAAAATGTATTATAACACTAGAAGAAAAGTTAGTGACTTTTATGTAAGTTTAAAAAAACATTTTTCTGCCAGCGACTGGACACTTCTTGAACTCTGACAGATTGCATGGTAACACATTATCAGACCCACTTTTAAATGGTATGATTTGAACTCGTCTGTAATTTAACCTCTTAACTGTTTGGAAGCTACCGGGCCTTAAAATCGACGGCTTTCAAAAATATTGAGAACCATGGATCAGCTGCTTGGAACAAACAATTTACCTTTCCCCATAGCATTTTCAATACAATTCAATTTCGGCATTTCCTTTTCATCTAGCGTTTCTCCACTTTTACTTGCTTTTACGACGTCTTAGATAGTTTTGGGTGGTACGAGATTACCCTTTCTGTCGTAATTCCGATTCTTACACAACCAATATCTATCACTATCAGGCTGTTCTTGGCACTGTCCTAAGGCAAGGCACTTCAGAGCCATAGCCTAGTACGGGTAGAAGACTTATATGAATAAGTGGGGTGTCGCCGAGATACGACTGAAATAATTTTGAGAGCATCGTAAAACACCATTTAATCAATCTATCTATCACCCTGAGTCTCCATGTTTTTTTACCTGGAAAGCATACAAGGATTGTCAACAAGTCCTCGTTAGCTGTTTCACGTGATATGGTTCTCAAAACTTTGATACGACACGCAACGGCTAGACGTCCTATAAACTTGTGACTGCTTGCCATTTTGTTGTCCATTTGTTACAACTTGCCATGCAGACTGATCTTGATTTACAATTGCTGCAAGTACACCCCAACCCTTCAAGAGCAATTGATGACCACAGTGGCTTTTGCGGACGGCATGGATCAAGATCAGACTGCACAGAAAGTGCAGTCTGATCTTGGATCTATACCGTGTGACTGTTTTATCAAGTCTAAACGATTAAAAAATTGATTCAATTGTATTTTTAGGCGTTGAAAGAGATCGAGGTATTTTTTTGCGGCGAAGGACTCAATTGAACTCAGTATTCTAAGTGTAGAAAAGATAGATATACTCGTATACATGTAGACAAAGATCTAAAGTGACCTGGCGTTTGAGATAAAAATTTGAAAATAGGTCAGAAAAATTGTTATTAAGTAAGCCTTTTACAACCTTTATAATATTTTTTCTTGACGAGTTAGATAAAATTTTATCGCAAAAGCCAAAGTATGTCAGATTCTTTTTATCGTATTTATAACTGTAGACCTGTCTCAAGAACTATGCGTATAACTGTAAGATCTATATGCAAAACCTACAAATTCATAAAAGAGACTGACTCACTGCCTTTACAGATGTGTACGTTCTGAAATAGTTTCAGAAGCACACAAATGACTACTCAAAATCTCATCTCAAACGTGTGTAGGATAAGAAAATTCGTAATTGGAACATTACACTGAAAACAAGGGAGGTTATGTGATAAAAAAAAAAAAAAAATGCCAAATTATGAAAACAGTTGTCAGTGTTCGATACCTTTGTATATGGATGATAGATTTTTCATTTTTCCGTGTTTTTGTACAGGACCTACGACTCCAAAACCCGAATGCAAGAACAAGCTATCTAACTGCGAAGCCTACGACAAATCTGTTTGTACCAACCCTGACTACACCAAGTGGGTGGCTGACAATTGCAGATACTATTGTAGGATGTGTACACGTAAGTTTTGCTACGAAAATTCTGTTGTTGGTGGCGATATGACCCAGACATTTACTAGTAGACATGTGTATTTACCCTTCAACATTTATCTGTCGATCATTTCACATTTTATTTTTCTTTCGCATGTTACGTCGAAAAGGGTTACATTTAGTCCTATGTAGCAAAGCCAGTCTCTGCAAAACCGGTCCAGTCACATAAAAGAACTTCATTTGCCTTTAGGATCAATTTTATTTGAAAATATTTAGTTGCCATCTTGCTGAATATTGGCTAAGTTTCCATCATATTTGTCTGTTTATTTGAATATGTTGTGTGCTTCTGTTTAAACCATATTATGTACATTCAGTGCTAGATAAAATAAATAGACGAATAAAATAAGTTTATTCAGAATTTACTGAAAACACTGTCATGTTGGATTACAGACGGTGCCGCCGCCATGACTCGGGTTTGTTATGCCACCGTCTGCATGAACTAATTCGTGCAGAAGATGACATAACAAACCCGATGCGACTATAAATTTATTAAACGAAAGCTGTTTCAATAATCAAAGGGCCGAACAAAATTTCGTTAGATAAGTTGCATTTCATTCGTATACCACCGCAAATCATAAGATAAAAGAATAGGAATGGATTTAGCTCATAAATAGGCAATTTTTCTACAAATATTTTTTATAAATCGAAAACTTAAGTCTTAATCTTACTTCTGATGTATATTTTATAGAACAACTTCTTTTATAAATAACAGAATTTGTTGTTCACACAGCGGCAAATTCGATGTCGGAGTTTGCTTTTGGAAACTATAAAGGGATTGATAAGACTGGACGTTCACGATGAATATCAAAATGAAAAATAACATACGACTGGTCTTATAAACAAGACTAGTGGCGGTGGTAATGGTTTTGCCTGTGTTACTACGGTTGTTTTTGTCCGCTATGGTGTCCATGAAGCACTAAATATATGGCGTGGATCTCCATTATTTACCTGCTTTCTCCGTCTAATATTGATACCTTTGGTTGTACCTTTGGATAACTCCTCAACCCTCCAGAAAACCACACATATTTTTACATGTTTGAATCTGCCATAATAACAGTGCTCTAAATGCATTCAGTCCGTATAAATTACATTTCTTAAAGTAATTCTCACGAATTTTCTAGTTTCGATGGAATTTAATTTCTGACTGGCTGAACCATTTGATCCTCGAATCAGAAACCGATTTTGTGTTACTTAATTTGGAATCAGACTAAGAATGTTATGAAGAATGATTGGTACTCGTAAATATGGGAAAAGTTCATACCATGTACATGATAATTCAAACCGTATAAGTTACATTTCTTTTTGTAGTTCTCTCACGAATTCTACAATTTAGATGGAATGCAATTCTAACCGGCTAAACCATTTGATCCCCCAATCAGAAACCGATATTGTGTTAGTTACTTCATTTAGGATCAGACTACGAGTGCTATTGAGCTGGTAAATATGAAAAAATGTCCATAATATCATGAAGTGAAATAACAAGGTAAAAAAATCTGTTCCACATAAATTCCTGCAAGTAAATTAATTTTTGTGTCGTAGTGAGAGCCAATCCTACGCTTTTCAACTAAAACATACGTTGTATTCAATTGAACCATAGAGTGCTGGAAGCGATTTAATGTAGTAGACCCCTAATGGAAAACAGATATTTCCACTATAATATTATCCTACAAAATTTGCTATGATTAAAAATGGGTATTATTGTACTACTTTAACCGAGCCACTTTTTCCTTTTTTTCCCTTCTTAGAATTATCATTTATACTTCTAAAACCACTATATTCTCATTACAAAGGGAGAAAATAATTACCTCCCTTCACTTGAAACTAACAAAAGTATCAGCAAATAATTTCAAGATAGACATTAAAGGAATTTCTGGTCGGTTAAAAATGTGCAAAAGTATGATATCAGTATAAATCCTTATTTATCAACTAACAAGAAATTTTATTCCATGGTGAACTAGAAGCGTTAGGGGGTCTACTACCTTAAGTTGCTATTTTGCGGACAGTGTAGACAAAGATCATACTGCAAAAAACGTGCAGTCTGATCTTGGATCTACACAGTCCTCTTCTTTGTTACATATTCTGGCCCAAACAAGTTTGAAATAAAGATATTTCGGATGTTTTTGTCCTGTTTGGAAAGGTCAATTTCATTAATTATGCGCTTCAAGGTTTTCAGATAATGGTTCACCCCTTCATCGCCATGGATATAAAATGGTGTCTTGCGGACAGCATAGATCAAGATCAGACTGCACTGAACGTGCAACTTAATCTTGGATAATGCCATCCGCAAAAACATCTGTCTTTTGCGTTTAAAGAATTAATTCTTTCAGCAACAAATGTGCACAATCGACCTCTTGTGAATTCTAATCATAAAACTCACTAAAACTTAGAATGATCACTAAATAAGCAAAAGATATAGATCCAAGACTGTGAAATCTCATCTGGATCTATGCCGTCGGCAAAAGCTCCTGCACTAAATATTTCGTTTACAATTTTTAGAGGAAGAACTTGCCAGAATGGACGCCATGACCACAACAATATCACCGCAAAGTAAGTGACCTTTTTTTTTTCACACTGATATGAGCTACGCTCTGTGAAATGGGGTTTAATGCATCTACAAAAAGTATCTACCTATGTCAGACTGACCTGGGTCGAATCGTTTTGCTATTCAGTGAAATTTTGCATGTCCAAATAGCACTCTACTTCATGATTCAGATGGTTGATGCACCAAATGAATTTTATGGATCCATAATTTTGTGATGACTTGCTTTATGTAATGCATCACTGAGATACATTATTTTAAACACTCTTGTTAGAGCATGGCTGTATATTATTTAGTTACTAGCCGAACCTTGGTTAGCTTAGTGAGGTAAAATGTAGAGGGTGCGTACCCAGGGTTTGTTACTTTGAATAATAATTGGCCTGCAACACGCGAAAAGGGGCATTCAGACATTTGCGTAAAGTGTCATCTCGGATCAGCCTGCGCAGTCCGCGCAGGCTAATCCGAAACGACACTTTCCGTTTTTATGTAATTTTCTGTCTCGCGCAATTCTACTGTAACTCAAAATCCAATGTAGTCGTAAAGTGCCGTCTCGGATTAGCCTGCGCGGACTGCGCAGGCTGATCCGAGACGACACTTTACGCAAATGACCGAATGCCCCTTTTCGCGTGTTGCAAGCCAGTTATAGTCTTGGCCAGTTCTTCTTATTTCCACAAGTGGGACTGTTCAACCTGACTTTTTACCAACAACAAATTTTTAGACTTGACCAAATTAAAAGCTTTCGCAAAATTTAATTTAAATATGACTAAAATGGTGAAAGTTATCTGTGATATGATAGGAAACATTGTGGGAAAAGGAGAAAATTCTGGGTACCAGCATTTACTCCTTTTCCCACAATGTTTTCAAAAGGCTTTCTTTCTCAGGGTCGTTATGACTCGGAATTGTGTGGTAGAGGGTAAAAGGCACGTTTAGACCTATTAACGGTACCACGCGTAAACAAAAATCAATAGCGACATATACAAAATACAACCAAATTGAACTACCTGTACCAAGGGAAACACTTTTCATTGCGATGCAGTGTCCAGTAGTATATCCAGGCTTCTATTTCTCATTTATTATTCTCGTTATTATTTTATGGTGACATATTTCTGCCGCGAGATACGAGATAGCTATCATGATAATTTTACAAAACTATCGCGATAAATTAAAGTTTTCTGGAAATTTTATCGAGATAGTGAGAAGTTTCCTGAAAAAAAATATCACGATAAACTTAATATTTTAACGCAAAATTTCTCAATCATGCACGAAGCTGACATGCAAGATAAAATTATCGTAATAGTTCTACCTGTTTCTCGATATCTATAAATAGAAAATTTATCATTTGGATGAACTCGGTAGTTTTTGCCTTCACAAGATTGCAGTAAGTAAAAGTTCGAATAATTAATAATTGGTAAATTTTGACAAGACTCGAAATGAACAGAAACCTGTAAAATCACAAAGACAACTCGAAATGCCTCCTACGAACACTTTAAAACAATTCAGGGAAAAGGAGAATTCATAAGGTTGTAGACGAAGATGTTCCGAAACCGTATCTAATTATAGATACCGTGAATGTCAATTGTGGGCACTAAAGCAAAAACAATCATGATAACAGGTAGAACTAGAGCTGTCACTGAATGTGACTTAATACCCCCGCCAGCGCTTTGACAGAAACAGGCAATTATTTGTACACAGACGGACACACGGACGAACAAACGGACGGACAAACAGACAAACCGGCTGATTCCAGTATACCCCTGAAAACATTCGTTTTGCGGGGGTATAATAATAAATTTAAATGGTGAATTTACACAAATCTCTGTATAAAACAGTAAGTGGAAGCTAAAATCTCTTTTTAACAAGAAATTTCATGAAAGGGCCATAACTCAGTGAAAAATCAATGAACCATAACCAACATTTCATATGCACATCTCTGCTTGATACTGAGTCTACCTGTGAAGTTTGAATAAAATTCGTCCAATAGTTTATGAGAAATAGAGCGGACAAAAAGCTACAGACCGACCGACGGACGGACAGCTGTGTTAAAAGTATTCTATCAAAAGTATAATTTATTTTCATCAATTCAGCAAGGGCACCTTCATAAAGAGAACGACAAAAAAGGGCTTAGCTCTTGGAAATTTTATTTAATTAACTAAGAACAATTTATGATATGCACATCTTTGCTGAGTGCAAAGTCTATCCATGAAGTTTGAAAGAAATTTGTCCAGAATCATCAAAGGGCCATAACTCCATGAAACCTGAATAAACCATAACCAAAATAGGATATGCATATCTCTGCTTGATACTGAGTCTATTTGTGTAGATTGAACCAAATCTGTCCAATAGTTGATGAGAAAAAGAGCGGACAAGAAATTTCATGAAAGGGCCATAACTCAGTGAAAAATCAATGAACCATAACCAACATTTCATATGCACATCTCTGCTTGATACTGAGTTTACCTGTGAAGTTTGAATAAAATTCGTCCAGTAATTTATGAGAAATAGAGCGGACAAAAAGCTACAGACCGACCGACGGACGGACAGACGGACGGACGGACCGACCGACAAGCTGACTCCTATATACCCCCCAAACAGAGTTTTGGGGGGTATAATTATCGCGATATTTTTATCGCGAAAATTTTTATTATCTAGATAATATTTCCAGGAAACTTGTTTTATCACGATAGTTTTCTAAAATTATCATGATAGCTATCTCGTATCTCGCGGCAGAAATATGCCACCATATTATTTAGATAATGCCTTTTCTACGTTACGGGCATTGTATCTAGCCTAAGCCCTCGTTTCCAACCACGCGTTTTTACCCGCGCGGGTGATGCGGATTTTCTCCGCGCGTAGAGCGAAAATAAACGGGCAAGTTAAATTTCACTGTCTCATTTCCAACCATGCGTTTTCACCGCGCAGCAAAAAATCCGTGCCGAAAAAAGAAAACCAACATGTTGGTTTTTTACCGCACGGTAAAATATCCGCATACCCATATTTATCATACAACTACACAAATAATTGACCTGATAAAGGCCTGCAGATAACATACAATGATATCAGGTCATTTATTTTTAGAACAATGTTATCATGTCATTTATTTTTAGACAAGGAATTCCCCAGTTTTGCCGGAACTACTTTCGACCCAAAATATGAAAGGTCAACAATAGTAAATGTAAACAATCCTGACAAAAAGAAAACTGACCTTTTTTTTATACTTTATTCTAGAAAACAAAACATATGCTATAAAAAAATGAATCTTTAACAAATAAACATTAACAAACAAAACATATGCTTTAAAAAAAAAATGAATCTTTAACAAATAAAGATTAACATAATAAACATAATTTTTGAAGCAGTATTTTACATCCCAAGCAGATGATTTTTCTTGTAAAAGATAAACACAATGGCTTACTTTGACACCAGCGATTTCACCATTTCTGTGGGTGATTTATTCAATATTGATGAAAATACAGCTGGGTATGCTGACTTTGACCATGACCCTTCAATTTTTATATGAAAAAATGGAAATAACTGATGAAAAATTAAATTTTGAAAAAAAAAAAAACCACAGAGGCACAAATTTCTGTGACGTCCCCTCATTCAGATCCATCCAGTTCCCTTTCTGAAGCAGTTGCACATGCTACAACTCTGCCAAACCGCCAGGATGTTGAAAATGCCACGATGTTGATGTGGGAAAGGTAATCACCCTAAAGAAGCTGATGCCATTTCAGAAGAGGATATCTCAACCTTATATCGTAAAAATTTGCTTGGTTCAGCAACTCCAGATGCTGTGATTAACACTTTATGGCTGAACAATTGTCTACACTTTGGGATGAGAGGAGTTTCTGAACAGTATGAGTTACAGTAAGCTGCCATTCAGTCCTTTATCCACCAAGTTACAAGCCTATATTACCATGCAGTTATGGAAGTTGATAGTTCTTCTTTTTTTTTTAAACAGCTTTTCCACATGACAGTAGGCAAATGCATCTGAGTCCATTTCTGTAAAGTGTCAGTCTGGTATAAATCTGATGTAACCAATGCTAAAAAAGGAAACAATGAAAAACACTCAGATAATCAGAAATATTCAGCTTTAGGTACATCATAGAAAATGGAATCTGTACTTCCACATTAATGTTACTTTTATCCTGCTGAATTAAAATGCTTGACAATTACACAGATTTCAATAGATTAAATGGCATGGTCGCAAAAGGCAGGACATGGGTTAAAACCGGTAGTATTAATAATTTATAGAATAATAAATGTATGATGGACTACAACTATTTGGAAGGGTAATAGAGAAGCTTTCATAACTTTATTAAACTCAAAAATCATCAACAGATCTGTTGTTACTCAATACACCATACTTGAATGGGCAGAAAAGTTCATCCTTTATTAACTCTTTACCACAAAATCCCGACTTTTAACGACCCTGAGAAAGACGCTTTTAAAAATCCATTGCGGAAAAAGGAGAAAATGCTGGTAACCAGCATTTTCTCCATTTTCCACAATGTTTTCTACCCTTCCCAAAGCAAATTTCAATTTTTCAGTCACATTCATTTAGTCATCTAAAAGAAAGACAAAAACTAGAACTAGGGAACAAGTGACAAATATTCGAAAGATCAAACCAAGAACATTTGAAAGCACAGCAAGAAACTCAATAGATATTTATAAACTTTATGTTCCCAAAAGACCGGCAAATTTTTCTAAACCAGATTCACCCCTTTATCTAGCCCCATGAACTATTCCTGTACAAAATGCATCTGACTAGTGGTTTATGTGGCAGTGGATTGGTTTCAGCAAACTGTCAACGTTGATGAAAACAATGTGCGAAAAGGCTGGCATTACTGGCAAAAGACTGACCAATTACACTGCTCGTAAACACCTGGTGCAGAAGCTGAGAGATTGTAACGTGATTCCTACAGATATAATGTTCAGTCTGTGATAAATTTTTCCTCAATCTAAACAGAAAATCAAAAGAAATGCTCCAAAAACAAGAAAAACATCACAATCTTGTCTATTCAAGGGAGAATCTAATAAAAAAATGATAATGTACTTACGGCATCAATTTGACGAACAATGAATTAGTCCAGAATCATCCAGAACAGGAGCAGCCTACTGCAAACCTCGTGGGCTCAGTCCCAGCTCCAGCCCTTACCCCTCCCATTCTCTTCCGTACAATATTCCTCACATAAACATGAGTACAACTTACAACAACCACAATACTCTCATATTCTATGGTGCTGTGTTGAATATTGGCACTTTGAACGTATTTTCAGCACAAAATCTAGTTGACAGACAATAATCGGTACCACACAAAAATAAACTCTGCAACACATCCAACGTTTCGTGTCGGTCATAATTCATATCGATTCAACACGAGAACACGTTGAAGCGACGGCAAAACTGAACAACGAGATCTCCTATAAACTTTTTAATTAAATTAGTATTTCAAATTGTAAATCTGTTGGTTTCTCTATAGACATGGGGTAGAATGAAATAGGAAAAAATATAGTTGAAAGTCGAACTTCTTTGTGTTCTCAGATGTTTGTGTACTTTATTGTACTACTACGCATACACACCGGGATTGCCCCCTAGTAAAATATTGTGTTGGGTGTGTATGCACCGGGCCATTCTAACATACCTTTTATTTTATCATGATTATTTGCAAATTAAATTTGACCGTGTTGCATGATAAATAGAATAATATGCTAGTGTCTTACGATATCAAGTTTATCTGGCTCGGCTTGGAGAATTTATCATGACTCGGCAAAGCCTCGTCATGATAAATTCTCCCAACCTCACCAGATAAACTTGATATCGTAAGACACTAGCATATTATTCTCTATATAAAACATGACGTCAGCAATGCTGACGTATTTAATGACGTTTGTTTGTTTACATGCCGTTAATAACATGGCTACCAAAGGTAGAATGCCAGCGTTTTCCATTCAACAAATGGAAAAACACCGAGGTCTCTATGACCAAATCTTGAAACAACATAAGGATCAATTATGCTTCCTCCTTGGATTTCTTCTAACTGTCCTCTTTATAAATTCTATCGTTAACTTATTATGCCTTTTCGTCTTTGGAGAAGACTCAACAGACAGATGGCAGCCATGATGAATAGGCAAAATTGAGAGATTACCGCGCAGAATGTTGCTGCGGAAATCTATATTAAAACGCAGGGTTGGAAATGGTCTACCGCGCGGGTCTTACCGTGCGATAATTATCTGCGAGGGTAAAAACGCGTGGTTGGAAACGAGGGCTTATGATATCGCACTTTCTCACGAGACTCGTCCAAGAGTGCTAAAAGAGAGATAACTCTATCGGATAAGCTATAATAAGTATTGATTGATAAGTTTTGCATTTTTCCGAGAATCGATGAAAGTCATTGGTTTTATTCTAATTTCATTTTACCACCGAAGAATGTTTTCGACTGTTTATGCAGGATGGTCTTCCGTTGTCCCTCCTTTTTTCCAGCCCACTAGTCGCATACAAGTAATAGAGAAGTGTACTTAGGCAAAGCACAAAGGTGCCGAGCCCCGGTAGCGCAGTCGGTAGAGCACATGAACAAGGTCGCTGGTTCGATCCCCGGCTGGGCCAATTTCTTTCCGAGGATTGATGATAGTCATTGCGGCAGGATTCATTCTTCTCCCACCACTGATCATTGTTTCGACGATGGTAATGTGTGAAAGCAGCCAGCGGCTTAGAAAGAATACCGTGCGGAGCACTGGTAAAAGAATTTCCAGGAGAGCATGGATAGGTACACTGGCCGCCGCGATTTAACTGAAATAATGTTGCAAACGGCGTTAAACACCATACAATCAATCAAAGCAAAGCACAAAAGAGCTCCGGTCTGTATTGGACAAACCCAAACAAGAAATGCATATGTTAACTGTCCCTTTATTATGACTATATAGTCTTTGGACACCTGTGCACAAACATTGTGTGGGAGAGTTTTAAGGCGATAGTCCGTTTAATAACGTGTATAATGCAAACGCTATGACTGTGGTATTTGTTTACCAACATTAAAAACATAAGAACAGACCATAAGTTGTGAATATAGTTGTTATTATACACAACCAGCAGTGTATCTGCTGCCCTGTACAGCGGTCAGGTTGTAGGACTGTCGACGAGTTATTTAAGTTTTATTTATCGACCCAGGAGAATGGTAAAGTTATCGCGTTCAGTTTATACCTGCTAGTAAAGCGTAATGCATCAAAACATGTGGCAAAGCGAGGAATTGTTTGTTTGCAGACGAAAGAAACCGTCTGCAGGTCTGATTCTGCAGTTTGCTCATTGATGTACACTGTCCAGTGCTTTGTTAAATATATAGGACATGGCATGAGTTGGTGTTTGAGATAAAATTTTATTAAACGAGTCTAAAAAATGTTATCAAGCGAGCCTATGGCGAGCTAAAGAACATTTTTTGTGGACGAGTTTAATAACATTTTGCCTCAAAAGCCAACGAATGTCAAATTCTTTTTATCACATAACTGTATCTCAAGAATTATATTTCATGACGTGTTAAAACATGGGCCTACACTTGCATGTGTATTGAAATTTACATGAAGTCCTTTACTTTGACAGGTTTGTACATCACAGACTAAAAATAGTTTTAAAGAAACTTGCATAATAACGGTTATGTTTTACATCCAAAGATACCAAAATATGCAGCTTTGTCACGATCATCAGTTTTGACCGTCAATTTCACACAGGAATCTTGGCCGGCAGTCTATTAGAAACAAAGCGTATAATTACAGCGCGTTGTCCAAATATGGCATTATTTTCTTGTCTCACACGTTTTTAACTCTTTCAGCACCAAATAAATAAACTCGACCTCTTTCGACGGCTCTAAATACAATCCACTGACACTTACAAAGATTTTGATTGTATAGACTTGACTACACAAGCGGACGGTATAGATCGAAGATCAGACTGCACGTTCTGTGCAGTCTGATCTTGATCTATGCCATCCGCAAAAGTCCCTGTTTTCGCCTATGGTGCAGAAAGGGTTAGGACAAGGTAATTTGTAATGACTGTCTTACATTGAAAACAAGGGGACTTATGTGATAAAAGTAGAAGGGGTTATGTGATAAATTCTGAACAAGGCAGCCTCGACATTTCTATAAGTGGGTTTTTAGCAATGGGTTTAGTCATGCCCTGGCAAAAGAGGGTTTAATGCATCTTCGTGATGCATTACACCAAGCAAGTCATCACATGATTCATGATCCATAAAGTGTACATGTATTTTGTCTAGCAACCGACTGAGTCATGAGGTAGAATGCTCCTTGGACAAGCAGAAAAAGTAACAAAGAGTATCGATCTAGGTCGATACTTTTTGTAAATGCATCAAACCCCGTTTCATAGAGCAGCATGGCACATGTTCATGGGTGTAGGAGTCAACCCTTCCGGCGCCAAAACATTCACTTGTGCAGTCTGATCTTGATCAATACCGTCCACAAATAGCCCATGATTCCGCCATTGCTTCGGAAAGGGTTATCTCTTTCAAGGCCATTAAAAAATTTCGACCTCTTTCAATGGCTGAAAACATAATCCACTGAAACATCAGAAAAATAATTTTTTAACACTGCTAAGCACAACTCAAAGACCTTTTGCGGACAGTGTAGATCAAGATCAGACTACACAGAACGTGCATAAGGAGATATTATTTCCCAAAAAATATATTTGAACTAGCAAGATTTGGGTTTTTACTATCGGTTTTAAAAGTTTCATATCACTTACTGAGCCAGGATATGGGTTAGGCTTGAATAAAGAAGCGAACGGTACGATCGTATACTACAAGATCCTTGATCTATATGGCTTGCAACACGCGAAAAGAGGCATTCGGACATTTGCGTAAAGTGTCGTCTCGAATCAGCCTGCGCAGTCCGCGCAGGCTAATCCGAGACGGCACTTTACGTCTACATTAGATTTTGTTTTTCAGTAGACTTGCGCAAAACAGAAAATTACATAAAAACGGAAAGTGTCGTTTCGGATTAGCCAGCGCAGACTGCGCAGGCTGATCCAAGACGACACTTTACGCAAATGTCCGAATGCCCCTTTTCGCATGTTGCAAGCCAATGATTATGATGTCCGCTAAAGACACTGTCTTCCCATCTGGCGCTGAACGGGGCAGGAGAATTTTTTTTTCTGAAAAAAAAAAAAAGTTACAAAAAAAAAGTAATGAAAAGACACTGTTTTGCATCTAATTTTTTTTTTTCCAGATTGTAAGGACAAGGTTGATTGTCGTGCCTATGGAAGCAATGCCTGTTCAGATACATTTAAAGGATGGTCCAAGGATAATTGCCCGAACTATTGTGGATATTGTATCGGTAAGTGCGTTTTTGTTTTATTTCAAATGGTTACACATGAACTAGCTTTATTATGACACTTTCTTTGCTTAAAGATAGAGCCTTACAACCAGGGAGAAAAGAAAACGCTGTGAAAATTTGATAGACTGTAGAACAGGTCAAAATTTAGTCAACTGAGTAAAATAGATAAAGTAACGAAATAAATATACCGGAAAATTTCGATTTAAAGCCGGACACGTCACAGCATTGATTTTTTTGATCGACCGACAAAAATGAAATGCACTATCTATCGATTGTAACCTATAGAACCTTGCAACTGTCAGGGGCAACATTTGGCATGAAGGTATAAGAATGATTATAGTTTGATAAAATAAAGATGCATTTGGTAAGAGACTGGCTAAAGACCGGTATACATGTATCTTTAATGTATGTATCCAACAATAGATCCTGCCAGGGCCCCGTTTTACTAAGGTAGTTACGAACAAAATTTGCGTAAGTTTTACGTAACTATAGTATGGTGGCATTAACTTGCTACGACATACGAGATAACTTTCATGATTATTTTAGAAAACTATTGTGATAAATCAGTTTCCTGGAAATTTTATCTTTTCATTTTATCTAGATAAAATTTCCAGGAAACTTTGATTTATCGCAATAGTTTTCGAAAATAATCATGATAGTTATCATGTATCTCTCGGCAGATTAATGCCACTATACTATAGTTACGTAAAACTTACGCAAATTTTATTCGTAACTACCTTAGTAAAACGGGCTGCAAAAAGATTTATTCACCATAGCAGATTTTTGGATAAGACATTTACATGTATCTTGTCGTTTTAATCACAGTTCTTACGAACATGAAAGTTCGCAACGAATACATAGCTCAAGTACAAACCGTACTTGGGAGGATTCGAACCCATGCGGAAGAGATCCTCGTTTATTGAGGTTCAAAAGACCAACACCTTAACCACTGAGCTAAAGAGAATTCTCCCCAACGCAGTCGTTAGGTATTGATTTTCTACGAGACAAAGCTACGAAGCAAAGAAGGAGTGATCTCCCGTAACACAGTAAAAGTCTGACCAAAGACAAGAATGGCGTGCATGATACAGCAACAACTGACTGGGCTGTCCTAAACTCGATTCTAATTTTTATTTTTAATACATACGCTGGGCCTGTATTCATCGACCGTTCTTAAGAACATTCTGATGCTATTTCTAAAGAGTTTTATAAGTTTGAAAGTAACGCAACTGCTGATTGGCTAAACCAAATGGTTTAGCCAATCAGCAGTTGCGTAACTTTCTAAATCTAAAACTAAACTAAAAACTGCGAAGATTTACGCAAATTATTTGGGATTATACATATATATACATACGATTTTTGCTTTACCCAAAGATATGAGCTGGCATGAGTAATGAAAATATTAACTCAAATCGTAAAGTTATGCACATAAGTTAGACGTTTTTTCAGACTTGATGCTTGCTTACCTAATCTGCGTACGCAGATTTTGTTCAAACGCTGTAAAGTGAAAGGCAGCCTGTAGTACCTGTGCAGATAAATTTTCACTAACCATCAATTTTCTAGTGGCGTATAAGTTAAGTAGCGACGGCTGCCTCTAGCAGCCCTATAAATCTTCAGTCATTTATTTGTAGGACTACCTACCCCACCACCGGCCTGTGTAGATCACATTCCGAATTGCCAGGCCTATGATGCGGACACATGCACCAACCCAAGTTATAAACTGTGGGCGGAAGACAACTGCAAGAAATTCTGCGGGCTCTGTACGTGATTATTTCAAGTAGCCAAGTACATTACAATGATACTTTAGTTACAGCAAGAAAATGTTATACAGTTTGATGGCTTTGTTTGTCATTCAGACGCCATTGCTTAGTTGCTTCATTGCTGATTAAAGGGAATAAACATTTTTGATTTTCAGCTTTGGTAGATAAGCTTGAATTTTGGCAACGTTTGGTATTTTCTTTTCTATAAGAATGTCCTACAAAATATCAATGGTATAGATGCTAGATCAGGCTACTTTGTCTATGTAACTTTCAGATTGATCTATGCTACTTGTAGATATCAACGTTCTCGGGATAAAAAATAGGGTTTTTTTAAAATATATTTTGTCTTTTAAGTCAATGTAACATAATTCAAGTTTGCACCAGTTAGGTTTAAAACCTTAAGATTAAATAACAACACATGTTTTAGTGTAAAACATTTTAGCTTAAAACCCAATTGAAGCGTAGAATAGGTTACGTAGAATACTGCTAAACTCTTGATAGGGATAATAAGCTTTAAGACAAAAAAATTATTGTTAGATACAAAACATGAAGTTTTAATGCATGCAAGAGAATTCTTAACGCATTCACAGACAACTTCGTGTTCTTCGATTCTGGTAAGAAGGTTTTTGGTAACATTGTGAGAAAAGGAGAAAATACTGGTAACCACCATTTCACCGTCTCACCAAATTGTTTTCTAAATGCAATCAGTGGGTTTTCTGCAAATGGATAAATTCTAATAAGTTGTCGTCTGGTAAAGAGTCAGTTCCTTTTGGATCAAGGACAAACATTACACACAAATATGGCCTGCAACACGCGAAAAGGGGCATTCGAACATTTCCGTAAAGTGTCGTTTTTATGTAATTTTCTGTTTTGCGCAAGTCTACTGTAGCACAAAATCTAATGTAGTCGTAAAGTGCCGTCTCGGATTAGCCTGCGCGGACTGCGCAGGCTGATCCGAGACGACACTTTACGCAAATGTCCGAATGCCCCTTTTCGCGTGTTGCAAGCCATATTATATGGGGGACAAAAAAAAAAAAAATTCGAGGGAAAATGCCGTAACGGAAGGCCTAAAGCAAACCGGACAACACGAAAGTGCAATCTGATGTTGAATCTACATTGTCCGAATCTTGATTTTTATTTACAACAAAACATCTCTGCAAATAAAGTAAAACTTTTTTTTTCTAGAATACAGTCGAATTCATTACTTTAGCGTTGAACGAACTTTTAGCACAAATAAGTGCCAATAGTTCTTGCTAATCCTCATAAAGCCTTTACCTCATACATAGCTCTCAATATTCAAATCACAAGCACAGAGCTATATTGCATGCATTACCACATAGCAGCAGACTCCATTTAGCTTCAACATGAACTGTCAAAATTCAAGAAACTTATTGTTTTGGAATCCATTAAAATGAACCCAAAATGCAACAAAACAAATGCAAGACTTTATTATAAACATGGTGATTGCGTCATATCTCGTCTATGTTATGTGCTTTGCAAATTTTGAGTTTTTAAAATGATTGTATCCTGTCTCGAGCTTAATGAATCTAATCATGCTTTGCTAATTAATTATGATTTACGCTTGATTTTTGCCTGATATCAAACAAGTAGACAGTAGCAAACAACGTACCCTCAGATCAGGCGAAAGAAATTTCGAGTCGATTGTATTTGTCATCCGAACTATTATATGTATCTGCAGCTAATCCCGTAGGCTGTGAAGCGCGACTCCGTGACCTTTTGCGGACAGTGTAGATCAAGATCAGACTGCACAGAAATTGCAGTCGGATCTTTGATGTACATTGTCTGATAAGGAGATATGTTTCCCCCAAAATTACCTTTGAAATAGCAAAATTTTGGTTTTTACCATCGGCTTGAAAGTTTCATTTCAAATATTTAGCCAGATAATGATTAAGCTAGATGTAGGTCTTCGGCTGTGCGGGAACGCTGATGCCCTGATGACGTTATCACAGTCTCGTGTCTTGTACCCAACATTACTGTCAATGAATAATCTTTTATCTAATGTTTCACCAAAATTAATTATAAAAATTCCATTTTTCATAGCAACGAACCTCTTGGAATACAGTTTTAACTGTTATGTCGCTAGACATTTGAAGCTGCCAGGTTTTCTCTTTGTTAATGTGAAAAACGCTCTGCAAATAAAGACCTTTTTCCCCGTAAACTTCAAATAATAATAAAAAAGGTCTAGATATATAGTCAAACTGCTTGTTTTGTGCAATACAGTCCTGATATATCCCGTCTGCAAAAGGTACTTGTAATCTTACACTTCTATCGATAACAGCTCGGAAGTTGTTAACTCCAAAAAACTGTCACAGATGAACAATACATGTATCTTTGTTCAGGAATGTTGAGGTTAGAAAGTTCTAGCCATCTGGAGCTTTAATTTTCACGCTACAACTATAAAATCTGTAGTACTGGGATCTGAGCAGGACCAAAGAAGTAGCCAACGTTAGGCCTTGTCTCTGATTATCGAATAAGTAAAGCCCTTATTCTACCATGTGCGATTATCAATGTATTTCGTGATGAGTGTAAAACAGATTCAAGATTAACTGCAGTCTGGTCTTGATTTACATTATCCCATTTCACTTTGAATGGATTCAGCTATGTATCATTACACAAATCAACGATACAGATTGGTTAGGATAAGCTTTATAAGTTCAATGTCCGTTTTTAGGACGAAACAATTATTTAACTAGATCAGCACTCTTCATTCAAAGGAGACTGTTTGGGAATCAGTGTAGCGGCAGTTCTAATTGCTGCTGGTACGAGCAAACAGAGCTGATACTACATAGATTCTCTGTTCAAGGAAACACTTTAGATTATTGGACAGATTTGACACATGACATATTCAGTTTGTAGATATGACACACGTACCGATAATACGTGCAATACTATGCAATTTCCGTGATAATCTTGACATCAACCAATGACTGGGGAAGGTATGTTTTAGTAGCATAGTAAATGAAGCTCTACGACCATCTTGTTGTTATGACATATTGATAAAATCGAATTTAAACACGGAACGAACATACAATGATAGGTGAAACATGTCAAACCTTTAAAAAAATCTTTAAAAAAAATCATAGAGAAAAACTGCACTAATCAAAAGTCGATTCAAAGTGAAAGAAAACCTTGTTTCAAATCGTGCCTCACGATCCTAAAGAATATAGCCTTTGAAAACGTTGCTAGTACAGGGAAAAATGTTGGAAACGTTATCATTTAAGCCACATGGATAAGTCTGAAATTGTGTAATCTGATAAAAAGTACTTATGAAATATGGACGCCAAAAATGTAGCTGATGTAAGAGACGCGCGGATTTTGCTCGGCTTGCTTTGCTTTTTGTGCTTTGCTTGGACACCAGTCTCGCTTCCTATAACCTCGGGATACGCTTGAGAGATGTAAATGAAACCAGATTAAATCGAGCGTAAGTGAAGTATGATTTTACTTTTCTTGTTATCCAGAAAAACTTCTAGGTGAATGGGAAAACACTATACTGCTTACGTTTGGGCTATGCCCTGTGATAAGGGGCTTAAATGCATCTGCAGAAAGTCCTTGCAGGCTGACATTGGTCGAAAAGTTTTGCTATTTGTAAATTTATGCATGTCCAAGGACCATTCTACCGCCAGATTTAGTCAGTTGTTAAACAAAATGGATTTTATGGATCCCATAATTATGTGACGAATTACTTGGTATTAGATGCATTAAACCCCTGTTTTATCAGAGCTCGGCTCATTTTTAGTTCAATACAGTTAAAAAGTTTCTTACGTGCTGATATACAGAGGAATGCAATTGTAGAATTTTGCTTTTCTAAAAAGAGCTTAAAGCTTTATGTTACGGCAAGAATGATCACTGAAACTTAATCGCTGCTTTGAATTACTGTTTTGGCCTAAATTTGAATCATCAAGAAGGTGAAAGTATGCAAAACATTGTTTGAGAACTCGTATTTCTGAAAAAAGAAAATCGTTGACTTTCTGTCTACTGCAATGTACCTTAGAATATATTTTGCTATTTCAATCAGGATGAGAACTTTGGTAAGACGTAGCTGGACGTATTTCGGACAATTTCATGTTACTGTATAGACACTATACAACGCAAATGTCCGCACTAAGTGCGTTGTTAAAACATTTTTAACTATTTGTAGGTGGACAAGGATCTGGGTCAACAAGCGGAGCAGCCATACCTATTACTAACCGTCCAAATATCCCAGTTCCTATGACAGGTGGGTCAATCAATATTATCTTCACATTATTTGAGTCATGCTATATGAAAAGGGGGTTTATTGCATCTGCAAAAAGTATCGAATCAGGTAAGCCTGCGCTGTCCGAGCCGGCTGACCTGGGTCGAAACCCTTTGCTCTTTGTGAATTTTCTACATGTGAAAGGACCTTGGCATCATGGAGATGTATTAAACCCCTAGAGCGCCGCTCATTTGGATTGACTTGGTATGTTTTTTGCTCTATATTATTAAACCATTGGAAATCTTAAATGGCATCTTGCTTACCATTGGATGGCGCATGTACTGAAATTACAACGCACCAATCCCGATATTCCGTTTTGACTTTTGTATTTTTTTTATCGAAGAAATGGGTCATTTGGTCATTTTTGTAAGGGACGTCAATGTTTACATGCCTTATCATTGGTTTGTGTGCCTGTGACAAATTCTGTTTTATAGATTGTTCTACCAGAATTCAAACTTAAAGATACATCTCTACTCGTTTTCAGCCAGCTATTAAGCCATTGCATCTTTATTTCTTATCAAACTATACTTTTTCTTGTGTCTTCATGCCAAATGTTGGCCCTCACAATTGCACAGATTACGACAGATAAAAAATGCATTTCATTTTCTGGAGGCTATCAAAGAAATCACTATTGTCGTTTCCGGTTTTCAATCAAAGACAAATCCCTTGAGTTTCTTTATCCCTTACGCCATATACATGTATATCGGTAATTATCTATGTTTACACAGCTGACGAAATTCTGGATCATTCTACAGTCTATCGATTTTTTTTTCTTCTCTCCCTCTGGCTGTAAGGATGTGTCCTTAAATTCTATATATGCGAGTACATGCAAAAACATAGCCCTATGCAATACACATCTTTGGACGTTATTGTTTTGGTCTATTAGGTAAACTTTTGGATTACAACTTTTTTTTTAACTTAAATAAGTCCATGGATTTGTGAAGATTCTCGTCATTTTAAGTTACGCGGTTTTCTTTCAATTAATCAAATGAATAATGACCTTCAGAAAATATGGGTTCACTGCATTCCATTTCTTTATCGCCCTATCCTCTTATTTTCAGGGAGGTAGGAGTAGCAACACCGAGATCGCCGAAGAGAAACAGAAATGTCAAATAGAATTCTAATCTCTGTGTACCCGGCAAATAAACATTCCTTGTTTTCTTTTGTTGTGATGATTTAATCTCGATAATCGTTCATTCATATCGTTCACTTTATTTAATGCATGTTCCTGAAAGGTTGTGTTTATGAGTCCGTCTTGCCATTTTGATTTTCGAGTATTCGTATATAGGATATGTCAAAATTCCCAGTTGTAAGTGATCCAAATAGCGAAAATGTCAAGTTTTATGATGCGCTGTTAGTAAAACATATAGAATACAAAGACAGAGGATAAACATCCAGAGTTAGTGAATTTTTATAAAAGGTTCGGTTGTATCTGTTACTTTGCTGTTTTATACAATTGATATGACTGTAATTTTGCATTTCTCTCTGCATCTACCGTTCGGCGATCTTTTTGAATGATGTCAGAACAAGTATTTTTTAACACAGCTTTTTTTAATAGCTATCAATCAAGTTCTCTTATTTATGCCCTTCTTGGGTTCACCAGAACATATCTTGAGCTCAGCAGTGCCTTTCTCAAGGACACTGGCACGTGACCGGGGTCACCCAGAGTTACGGAGTATGCCCATTTTTGTAATAGAACGAAAAGGTTTCATATCTGTGCCAAGGATTTTGTGACTTTGTAAATTACTGAGTGTCGGAACATATTCAGTATTTCTCCCTGTCTTGGAAGTGTAAAAGGATGACTGTGCCTCCTACAGAGATTCATAAATATATCATGTTTACAGATAAGTTGGCGACTTCCTCACAAAATGCTTTGTCATATAAGTTTGAATTTGCGACATTAATTTCTAAGTAAAACAATAGACAGAAATATAATGTTGATGATTTTTTACCTAAAAAGGGCAATATTCGCATTACCTTTAAGCATGTGTTATTGAACATAGATTCATTTTTAACGGCAGCATAAGCATATTAATGATGACAATACTCTTCGTGATAGAAAATGTCTCATACAGTTATTAGTAATTGAAAATCGAAACTAAACCTTCGGCTAACTTAACTGATTCGTGCAAGACTATGGTATTTGCCATCAGACCCAAGCCTGATGATTTAGAAGACTCATCAACGCTTCCTAGAAAATCGTTTACTTTTTATCCTTCATCGATTACGAACATTGCTTTGTTTGCAAAAATATGAGACAAGCCTTTTGTACTTTAAGAAATATTGACCTTCATGAAATATTAATCAAGTACAAAATCGGTCATCTTTAAACGTTCAGCGTGTATGCTTCATTTTGAATTGGGGAAAAAAAACTAAATGTTTCAAATTGAACCGGGAAATGTATTAGGTATAAACAGTGTTTTGATTAGGAAGAAAACAAAATATGAACTCAAAAGTCATATCTTGGAAATAGTTTTGTGACACAAAAGTCGTTTATTCTGTCGTGAAGCATTGACAAGGAATACTTGAATAGGGACATTCACATATTAGCCGTGCTCTGTGAAAAGGAGGATTAATGCATTTGCAAAAAAAATCGAGCATGTCAGCCTGCGCAGTCCGCGCAGGCTGACATGGGTCGAATATTTTGGTATTTTTGGTAAATTTTCTTGATGTCCAAGGACCATATTGCCTCATGATCTAGTCGGTTGTTAGACTAAATGGATTTAATGGATCCATAATTGTGTGATGATTTGCTTAGTATAATGCATCATGAAATAGAGTTTATTTCATCAGCTTGTGGTTAATATGGGGAAATATTTGCCGAAAAAGGGAAAGGTATGCGAAAATAACGAGTGCCGTAAGGCACGAGTTATTTTCGCGGACCTTTCCCTTTTGAGGCAAATATTTCCCCATATTAACCACAAACTGATGAAATAAATTATATATTATATTTCCTCGGATTATTTTGTCAACGAATGCCACTTTTAAAACTTGAAAACTTAAAAAACTTAAAAAAGTAGTTCCAGATTTTCGGCAGGAGGAAAATATTCACTGTGACGGGGAAATAATTCCCCCAGCTTAAATTACGACATTTCTTTACCCATAACATTTCTAAAAATAGACACATGAAATATAATATGACGCGTTAATCCTCCTTTTCACAGAACATAACTTATATATTGATTTTAAAGAAATATTCAAGTCGTCAACACTTTTTTATGGCATACTGTTCATTTGGTGCAGACGCATAGAGAAATGCCAAGCTATCTATTAAGAAATAGCTCTACAGTAACTTCCTGCCTCACGCCTAGATTTTGAAAGCAGTTTAGAAAACCATTCACCTTTAAAAAAAAAAATATTAACCCTTAAGCTGCTAAGCGCGACTCAAAGACTTTTTTTGCGGACAGTGTAGATCAAGATCAGACTGCACAGGACATGCAGTCCGATAAGGATATCATTTTTCCACAAAGGATATCTCTGAAATAGCAGAGGTTTTTACTATCAGATTGAAAGTTTCATTTTACTTATGCAGCAGGTTTAAGGGTTAATTCCGGTGTATATATATCATAATATAAGTTCCACATTTCAAGTATGTTTACATGACGCATACATGTACATGTATATGCATGTATGGGAGCCTTATTAAGCCGTGGTTGCACCTTACGTAGTTGACCGTAGTGGGAAATGACCGTAGATGGCCGTAGTTGAACGTATTAAACGTAGTTACACGTAGATAACTGTAGTTCAACGTAGTAATGAACGTAGTTTGAACTTATGATTTGCCCATAGTAAGCGCATAATTTTGGAACATGTTAAAAAATGTGTTACTGTAACCTACGATGTTGTGACCCAACTGTGACCGTAGGTTGAGCGTAGTTGATCGTAGTTAATCGTAATTGACCTTACTTAACCGTAGTATGTTTAATACGTTCCACTACAGCCAACTACGGTGATTCCCCACTACGGTCAATTACGTAAGATGTGACAGCGGTTAAAGCCATGGTCACACCTTACGTAGTTGACCGTAATAGGGAATGACCATAGATGACCGTAGTTAAACGTATTGAACGTAGTTGAACGTGGTTACACGTAGTTAATCGTAGTTAAACGTAGTAATGAACGTAGTTTGAACTTACGATTTGCCCGTAGTAAGCGCAAAATTTTTAAACATGTTCAAAAATTTGTTACGGTTAACTACGATGTTGTGACCCTACTGTGACCGTAGTTTGAACATAGTTGAACGTAGTTAACCGTAATTGACCTTACTTAACCGTAGTGTGTTTAAAACGTTCAACTACGGTCAACTTTGGTAATATCCTAATACGGTCAACTACATAAAATGTGACCAGACCTGGATTCAATTATTTTAAAAAGTAGTTAATGAGTTACAATTAAATTAGAAATGTTTCAATTAAATTATGATTATAATTACTTGCTTTCTATAAAAGTAATGAATCAAATACATAATTTTTTTTTGATCATTTGGCATTGTATTAATAAACAGTGTATGAAACGTTACCTGCTAGGTACCACACAAACCCAAGCTTTAATGATCCTGAAAGATAAAGCCTAAGAGAACATTGCGAGGTAAGGAGAATATGCTGGTTACCAGCATTTTCTCCTTTCCTTGCAATGTTTTCTACTTCATCAAAGACAGAAATTTTCATTCGAGCTCCATTAGATCTATCATCTGCATATACTTTTAGTTTGTTAGATTCCAAATTTTGCTAGTTTGGTAAATAACTAAAGAACGAGGTAGATCTTTTAACTCGATAAAATGTAAAAAACACAACTATGATGAATGTACCATTGATTACTTCTTTACCATACAATCCTTTTCCATACAATCCTGACTTTCAACGACCCTGAAACACACAGTTTTTGAAAATATTGTGGGAAAAGGAGAAAATATTGGCTTTTTTTCCTTTTTCCAAAATGTTTTCTACCCTTTAACAGACAAGTTCCAGCGTCTAAGCTACATTTAATTTGTCATCTGAAAGGTCTTACAATTTGGACAGTTTTGGTATAGGGTTTATCCATTTCAACAGTTTAACATTCATGAATGATCTGGCAACACCTTCTTAGGTGATAACCAAGGGTGAATTTGCATTGTTTGCTACATATAAATGAAAACTAATTGAATTTAATATTGTTAATCATTTACTTATTATATTCTTTTAATAATTAATTTCTATTAAAGTAATTCATTTTTACATCAATTACCAATAACTTTAAGATGACAAAAAAAAAAAAACTATAATTAATTACAATTAATTAAATTATAATTGTAATTGGACCCAGGTCTGGATGTTTTACGTTTTACCGTAGCTTAACGCAGTTGACCTTAATTTACCGTAGTTGTGCGTACTTAGGACGTAGTTTATGCGTAATTTAGCGTAGTTAATCGTAGTAAGACGTAGTAATACCCTAGTTAACCCTAGCCACTTTGCACGTAGTTGAATGTAGTTAACCGTACTTACATGTAGTTCAACCTACTTAGACTTTCTGTATCGCCAAGTTTGAATCTACTTTGAACGTACTTTAACGTAGTTGACCATAGCAGCACTACCGCAGACTACGTTTGAAATTAACTACGGACAACTACATGCATGACCGTAAATGTGACCATGGCTTAAAGTACAATGACTGCAGCTTACTCGTACTAAGCAGGCACAACCACAACGCTTTACCGTAGCTTAACGCAGTTGACCTTAATTTACCGTAGTTGTGCTTACTTAGGACGTAGTTTATACGTAGTTTAGCGTAGTTAATCATAGTCAGACGTAGTAATACCCTAGTTAGCCCTAGCCACTTTGCACGTAGTTGAACCGTACTTACGCGTAGTTCAACCTACTTAGACTTTCTATATTCCCTCTGTTTGCCAAGTTTGAATCTACTTTGAACGTATTTCAACCTAGTTGACCGTAGACAACGTTTGAAATGAACTACGGACAACTACGTGCATGACCGTAAATGAGACCATGGCTTTAGTGTTATTTCTGTTCGGCGTGGTAACATGGAAACAGTAGCGAGGCTTGGGTTGCTATAGCGAAACAATAATCGAGCTAGTGGTTATTAGAGTGCAACTAAATGTACATGTTTTGATGATGTACAATTCTCACATAAAGATTTCTCAGCCTGTGACTTTCAGCAACTGCTTTTAATCCATTCACCGCCAACTTAATACTTTACAAAGCGGTAGTTTATAGCCCCGCCATCTCTAAAAGCACTTGCAGATGGCGATTGATAAGATTTGTGTCCAAGAAAATAGAAAACATTGTGAGGGTAGAAGAACAGAAACGAAGAGAGTTTTTGACACAGTTCATAAACAAGTACCAAACGATATTTATTCAAAATCTGACTTCTCAAGTTGTGGAGTCGTATCTTGTCTACGCCGTCTGCAAAATTATGAATGATTTGTTTCGTGTGTGCCGATGAAAAGGGTTTGAATAAGTAGAAATAACACTTTTAAACTTTACCAATCTCGAGCATTGTGACGGAAAGCTTTTGAAAACATTTTGGGAACAGGAGGAAATGCTAGTAACCAACATTTTTTTCCTTTTCCCAAACTGTTTTCTAGCCTTTCAATGACAAATTCCGACATGTTATGCACACTTTATTTGTTGTCTGCAAATACTTTGAATTTGGACTAGTCCTAAAACTTTGCAGTTTGGTAAAGAGTTAAGAATAGGGACATGCGATTTTATGTTCGATTTTCCAGGTCACGACACACCAGTGATTACGTACGCTCCGCCCACACCACCGAGTCCAGGAAAAAGACATGGTAATATATTTCTGTATTAGGTATTCTGTACTTTATCTTAATGGACAAGATTTAAAAAAAAAAACGAGTCTACCATCCGAGTTTTTAGTTTCTGCATATTTGTCAGTATTTACGGGGAATATGCAGAAAAACGTGTAAGGAAATTAATGAGTAATATACAAAGGATTTCTCGATTTTGATGAGCACAATTTTTGAATGATGGAGCCTTTAAAAGTTGTGGAGATGGAACCATTACACGTGCTGAAAGCAATATTTAAGGTATGCTTTTTTACTCATTTGATGAAACGTGAGGCAAATCATTTTCATATCTGATAAGGTAAATGATCAACACTTACTGATACATATATCCAAATGTTCGTTCTAGCCTCACACCATAGTTTTCAAACTGCGAATCAGAACAGCTTTGGAGTTAACGCCATGTCGTTTTCTAACTCAAAACCTTGAGTTAGTTTCTTTATTGGGTTAATTAGAATAATGTAAAGGGCACTTCATCGTATAGCATGAACTAAAAGTTCATAAAGACTGTTTTGCTAAATGATGTCAATTAAGCTCTTTTACCGATTTATGGCCCAACTTCCAGAACAGATGCACCGTCTCTGACACTGTTTTCGAATTGGAACTCCAGATTGGGAGTTTAGTTACCTCGTCGAAATTCCAGATTGAAAGTTAAGTTGCCTGATCAAAGTAAAGATGAAATGCGAAACAGAGGTGACACCAGAGATAAGAGACCATGTAGATATCAATATTGATGGTTTTAGCTCACTACTTGAAACAACTTTAAGATATGTGCAAATTTTAGGATTTGTCAGTTCCTGTGATATATCGAAAACGTGAATCAGTTGTGGTTGCAATGAATGACATTATTTATGTTTGTTTATGACAGCTAATGTTCCACCAGTGAAGCGACAGTTCCAGGCCACTCATCACCATTCAGGTCAACCAACTGATAAATGTTGGGATTCAAATGCTGTTGACTGCGATTCAGATGCACCAGAAAAAACTAAAGGTATTCGATTTTTGGCTGATTAAGTGCTGACAGTTTGAGAAAGCATTGTTCGAAAAGAAGCAGTTGGCTTTTTTAGCATGCAAGAGTTCCTTTTCCCTTTTCGAACATGTTTTACAATCTTTTCATCTAATGCCTTCTGTCATGTTATGAGTTACAGATTTTGGTATAGTTAATAAAGCCTTTGTATTATTTAATGGTTTGACACATTACTCGTATCTACACTATATGATATTATAACTTGCATTTCGCTTTGTTTCAGTGTGTATAAATACTCCAGTAACTCTTTACACAGTGTACTAGATTTCTGCCATGCTCCGTGACAATGGGGGTTTAATGTATCTGCAAAACGTATCGACCTAGGTCAGCCTGTGCAGTCCGCGCATGCTGACCTATGTCGATCGAAACTGTTTGCTTTTTGGCAAACTTTCTGCATGTCCAAGGACCATTCTAAGCAAGGATTTCGTCGATTGTTGCATACAGTGGGTTATCTTGATCTATAATTGTGTTATGACTTGCTTGGTATAATGTATCAAGGAGGTGCATTATATCCTCTTGTGCCAGAGCATGGCTCGTATAAGTATACAACGCGTACATAGTGTTGTAGTGTATCAAAATTATCTAACGAGGTTGGGAGAATTGATAATTATCGAGTCTTGGCGAGACAACTATCAATTCTCACAACCGACTTAGATATTTAATATATACTTTTTTATTAACGACAACACTGTGCACGTATTACATTTATCTTTTAACGTCTGATTTGTTGGTTACTGAAATAATGTTGAAAGCGGCGTTTATTACCATACAATAATCAATCAAACTGATTTGTTGGTGTTATTTCTAACAACAACAAACACGAATTTAGCATTTCAGGCCGAAAGTAGTTCTGGTTCCACGTGCTGTTCCATAAATATCCGTGGTATATATCAATAATATACCGCAAAGGATATATTGCATTGATATTCAGCTAATTGAAGGATGAATGTGGTTCCACTTTTCTTTTTTAAATTTATATGCCGTGTGAATCAAAATACAGTACAATTGTTTTGTTATTAGATCCGACAAATACAACAGCATCAACATCAAACGGAGACGTGGAAGGCAAAGGTTAGGAAATGATTGCTTGGTGTCGGTGAAGCTGAAAAATGCCGAAAAAAAATTAGCTTGGGATCTAGCTTTTCATTTTGTTGCTCATTTCTCTCGGAAGCTATTGCTTGCTTGTAAATGGTTAAAGATAACGGTTGCATTATCTTTTGCTATATAAGGTTTTATTGAAATTTAAAAAGCGGACTTTTGGAAAATACGAGCATAGCTTATGCACAATTCATCCTCTATAAATGCTGAGATGCTTTGCTTCGCAAATGTATTTTAACCCCTGGAGCGCTGAGTAAATCCCACAGATTTCTTAAGTCCAGAGATAAGACCCAAATAATTGCAATTTCATTATTTGCTTTTGTCTGTGGTGCTTTAAGACTGCAGACAGTAGTGATTAACGATCAGATTGCACGTTTTGTGCAGTCTGATCTTGATCTTCACTGGCTGCAAAGGCAACTGTAGCAGTGAAAGAGTAGATATGAACTAATACAACAAATACATCTATTTGTTATGTTGAGAGAAAAACCGAGAACCTTACATTTAAACATATCAACTCGAATCCTTATGTGACATTTTTTTATTCGAAACATAAATCAAACACTTTTGTTTAAGTTAAATAATCTTTAGATGGTGCTAGTTACAAAACATCATAGCTAGATGCCAGTGGGTCTTGATATTTTTCCCGAATTCTTTTACAAGGTATTCCTCTAAATTTTTTAACAGTGACAACTGTCGTCAAACAACGCGCACTATTAAACTAATACTACTTGTTTCCCCTATTCTAAAGAGCCTCTAGACACTATTTGATTTGATCTGATTTGGCCATGTTAGTTTTTAACCCTTTCCCAAATGACAAATTTTGGACACTTCCAAATCGAAAGCGTTAGCAGGTGATAGATCTGAAAGCGATACAAATGATAGACGAACCACTGACGATGATGGCTACAAAGCTCATCCTGAGTACCTTGTGCTCACTGAAGCCAAAAATTGTTACAAAAGTAGCTGTTGCAGGAAGTGGCTACAAAGTATCAATTCCGCGATATACTTGGCGATTTATGCTTGGTTTTTTTTTCTGTTTTGTTTCTGTTTTTTACGTGTGTCTTGAAACCATAATAGTCCTTTAAAAACGCTTAGGTGCTTTGCTTTTTGTAACAATACTTGGAAGTGAATTCCAGTAATTCATTAAGCACTTTTATTGCGGGCGTGTTAATTAATGTCACAGGTGGCAATCGGCGGTTGACAATTGTTCAGGCTTCATTTTTCGGTAGACAATTTTTTCTCTGTTGCAGGATATTATTGGCTATTTTTTTTCCAAATTTTTTCTCAAGTCGTCATGCCAATTAACATTTTTAGGAGTTGTATTCTGGCAAAAGAGGATATAATGCATCTCCGTGATCCATCATACCAAACAAGTCATCAGATAATTATGGATCCATAAAATCCGTTTTGTCTAGGAACTAACTAAATAGTAAGGTAAACTAGTCCTCTGGTATGCAGAAAATTGACCATTAACAAAACGTTTCAACGCAGGCTGACATGGGTCGATACTTTTTCCTGATACATTTAACCCTCTTTTCCAAGAGCATAAACTCATAAACATGCTGTAATTAGGGTCCATGTTCAGCAACCATTTTTTTCTAATACATTGTTTAATTATCAAGAACTTTCTAAGTTTTAAAGTAACACAATATGGCCTGCAACACATGAAAAGGGGCATTCGGACATTTGCGTAAAGTGCTGTCTCGGATCAGCCTGCGCACTCCGCGCAGGCTAATCCGAAACGACACTTTCCGTTTTTATGTAATTCTTTGTTTCACGCAGGTCTACTGTAGGAAAAAATCTAATGTAGTCGTAAAGTGCCATCTCGGATTAGCCTGCGCGGACTGCGCAGGCTGATCCGAGACGGCACTTTACGCAAATGTCCGAATGCCCCTTTTCGCGTGTTGCAACCCATATCTGATTGACTGAACCAAATAGTTTAGCCAACAAGACAAAACTTTACTTTCTAAATCTAGTATAAGACCAAGATTGCAATTTTGAATGCTTTGTGAAGACAGGCTTTGATCATCAACGAAGACTAGTAGGGACTGTTTTACTAAACTACTTATGCAAACGTAAATAAGAAATTTCGGAAGTTTTTACGTAACTCCGAGTTTTGCGTTTTACTAAAGTTTTCGTAGCTAAGTACGAACGTAAGTTTTTACGTAACTTTACGTACAAAAATATCGGTCGTAAGTAAGAATATAGGCTGAATCTGGAGGCATTTTGTATTGTATTGTCATAGAGGAAGAAATTTGAGGGGAAAAAAAAAGACATAAGTATCGTAACAGTTATCTGAAGTAGTCATAAATTTCATTTTTTAACGAATTATTTTCTTCACGCATACAGTATCCATAGTTGACGGAAGAGGCTGGCATATGAGATGACGTAAAGCGCGAGAAATGTAGGGTAAATGCACGTAAATTACGTCATATGTCTGTCTGGTTGAATGGCACGCGCTGTTTACCCAGGTAACAAATGCGCGGGAACTACCGTTTCTGCGTTCAATTGAAGAGTTACGAAAACACTTAATGTACGCTTATTTACAAAGTTACGAACGTTTAGTAAAACGGACTTACGAATTTTGTAAATTTGAATGTAAGTGTAAAGTTACGAAAATTATTACGCAAAAACTTACGAATTGTTAGTAAAACGGTCCCTAGCTAGGTTCTTTCGAAGAATGTCGTATGAGGACTGACTTCTAGAGCGTCATATAGACTCATGAAGTCTTAGCTTTACACACCTTTTCATCATTGCTTTTGAATACCGTTTGTGATTTATTGGATAAATTGGGTTTATTTGTTGCAAAAATGACATAAATAACATAACAACTTCTGATGTTTATCTAGAGAAGACCACAAAAATAATTACAATCCGGAACGGTAAATCACAAAAAAAAAAAAACATTGCGGAGCACAAGCTTTTGAAAAACTCCCTGGAAGAGCGTTGTCAGGATAATATCCTTTTACCAGACGACAAAATTTTAGCCTTGTCCAAATTGAAAGCATTTGCAGACGAAAATTTCAATCTTGCTCAAATGGTACAATTTTTATATGCTAGGATATAGAACATTGTGGGAAAAGGAGAAAATGCTGGTTACCAGCATTTTCTCTTTTTTCCACAATGTTTTCAAAAGGCTTCTTTCCCAGGGTCGTTAAAAGTCGGAAATGTATGATAAAGGGTTAAAAGAATACATACATTTGCCACGCCTCGTGCCATATGTTCTCTCCTTTCTTGCTAACTATGAATATAGTTTTCTATGTAAAAAATGTAACTTCCACAATATTTCCTAGATCTCACCAATATCACCACTGTTTGCTCGCTTATATTATTTTGTTTATTCCACGAAGATTTCCCTGGAAGCGAATATCGGCCACGTCCGACACCCGACAAGAATTGGGACTCAAAACCATCTACAAAAGCCCCTGGTAAGTATCTTTCGTTCATCTTCAGGTAGGTTTGGGCCACTCAGATGTGATTTAACCCATAGGCTGCTGAGCGCGACTCGCAGACCTTTTGCGCACAGTGTAGATCAAGATCAGACTGCACATAACGTGCAGTCTGATCTTGGATCTACACTGTCCGATAAGGAGATATCTTTGGTCCAAAAATACCTTTGAACTAGTAAAATCTTGGTTTTTACTATCGGCCTGAAAGTTTCATTTCATTTATTTAGTAGAATAAGGCTTAAGTTTAAAACGAATTCTAGGACTGACTGAAAAACCTGAAGTTGCAATGATCCTTGATTTGTTGTCAAGAGTCTCCTGTAGATTCACCCTGAGGTCAAACTGTTGTGTATCAGATTCCGAACTGAGAAATTTAGGCAGCATTAAGCAGTAGATCTTCAAGTTACACTTTATAGTTCCTGAGAAAGGCGAAATATAGATCCTTGAAAAAAAAAATTACATGCATTTATTCTAGCTGCGATTACATGAGCTGTGCTCTGTAAAAAGGGGGGCTTAATGCATCTGTTAAAAAGAATCAACCCAAGTTAGCCTGCTCGTCAATTTTCTGCATGTCCAAGGACGAGTTTACCTCACGATTCAGTCGGTTTTTAGTCAAAGTGAGCTGTGCTTTGTAAAAAGGGGGCTTAATGCATCTGCAAAAAGAATCAACCCAGGTCAGCCAGCTTGTCAATTTTCTGCATGTCCAAGGACGAGTTTATCTCACGATTCAGTCGGTTGTTAGTCAAAGTGGACTAAATGGATTTATATCTGTGTGATGACTCGCTTGGTATTATGCATCATGAGATGCACAAAGCTCTCTTTTGCGAGAGCATGGCGCATATATATGGTTGTTTTATAGAGAAAACGCTGTGAAACACGTGCCTCGAGTACTACAGAAATACATGTATACAACAGGGTTGTTTTATAGAGAAAACGCTGCAATACACGTGCCTCGAGTACTACAGAAATATACAGGATTGTTTTATGGAGAAAACGCTGCAATACACGTGCCTCGATTACTATAGAAATCTACAGGATTGTTTAATAGACAAAACGCTGCAATACACGTGTCTCGAGTACTACAGGAATCTATACCGGATTGTTTTATAGAGAAAACGCTGTGAAACACGTGTCTCGAGTACTACAGAAATATACAGGAATATTTCATAGAGAAAACACGGTGAAACACGTGCCTCGAGTACTACAGAAATATACAGAAAAAATAGTGGTTTTATCCATTCATCGCTCTATCTGTTTCGTAGCCATTTGTCAACTATTACCGTCACACTTAGAATGTCTCATGTAATGTGCGAGGGGCCAGTGGCTATAGTGTTGAATTGTTGTATTGTATTGTGTTGTATTGTATCGTGCAGTGAAGAATGCGCAGAACCAACAATAAATCTTTTAAAGTCACTTATACGCTAACATCCATAATCTGCTCTTTAGAGAATGATTAAAGATGTAGTTGCTTATTTGCCTCTTTTTTATTTTAGTACTGAACACATTTATGTCAGTGAAAAAAAAACAAGTGTCAAAGGTTAACATACTTTTAATTTTAGAGACAACCAAGACCAAAGATATGTCTTCAGAGCAAACTACGGACTCTTTAACAACTGAAGTCCTATCAACAAGTCCTGCAAACACGATTGATCCAATCCAAACAGAAACATCAACATCGAGCACTCCCGACTTGATTTCGTCGACAGACATTTTAGTCAAGGGTTCTACGGAAATGACGACACCGGAAAATACATCTATGGTACCACCGCTGATTCAGAGTACGGCGGTTCCCATCAGACTGACAACCAAACAACTTCAAACATCTGATATGTCCACAGAGAGTTCAACATCGACATCTACAACCTCAAAGCCAAGTTCCACCATACAGACAACAGACCCGCCGATTGTTTCAACAGACCCAAGCAGTACACTATCGACTGGTCAGCCATATCCACCAACACAGACCACCGACGATCCAACGATAGGTTCAAGCGGTATAGAATAGGTTTTATCATCTCATCAAACTTTTTTACTTCGATACACTTTTTAGTTTCACTATTTGTGCCCGTTGGAACATATAGTCTTTGTTCGTTCTACTTTCAACATATTATGTTAAGATTTGAACCCTCTCGGTAGGCGAAAAGACAACCATTCGCTACATATTCTCAACAAAGAACATTACGTGAAAAGGAGGAAATGCTACGTACCAGCATTCTCTCCTTGTCCCAGAATGTTTTCAAAAGACTTTTTCCTTGGGTCGTTAAACCAAAGGATTTTGTTGTAAAGTATTAAAAGTTCCAAAAGATTTAATGTTTGAATGAAATAAAACGGGCAAACATGTAATTTACTTTTAAGCAAATTCTATTCGAAGTTCCCCAACTACTCACTTTAGGCCATATGTAGAAATGTGTTTAAATCAATAAAATTAGCAATATCTTTGGCCCCAAAGAATAGAAAGAACCTTCAGATTTGTTATTGGAAATGAGTCTTGGTCGGGAGAATATTACGTCAGGTTGAAATTGTTAACAACGGGGGAGTGTATTGCGAGAGTAATTTGCATACCTCCAATCTAAGAATAGAAAGCTAGATTATTTGTTTCAACACGGGAAATGGCGCACTCATCTGTTTGTAGGTTCATGTCCTTTCACCTTCTTTCAGCGATCCAAAAACGCTAAATATTAATGTACTCATACAAAAATTATATTTCCAATGAACTCTCCATATAAAATTTCCGACATCCTCGAGTAAATGGCTGTTGCGTTCTTGTGACAAAGATTGCTGTGACAGTATACCTGTCACTTTGTAGAGTATCTCGGCTCCACTGTCTTGCCAACCACTTGAATATGCAAAGTGAAGGTTGTACAGAGTTATGTGACAAGCATCATGCAATATCCTCGGTTGAACAAGTAAATAGCCGCCAAGTCCAAAATGCATTTTTTATCCGTCGTATTCTATGCAATCTCGAAACCACCAGGTGTATTATTTGTCATAAAGCCTCAAGAATGACTATAGTTTTTCATAGAATATCGACGAAATTGGTTACATTTGGTTTGAAATGAGTAAATAGGGGACTTTAATATTCCATAAAGTACACATGTATACTGGAAATCTTGCTCCAAACTGATTTATATCGTTTGAGTTCTAGAAACCTTTTACAAATGACAGAAACACCAACGCAGACATCTCAAGCTACAGCGCCACCGACAATGAGCACAGCTGATACAACAACGACGTCCACACCAACTCCGGCTACGTCATCAACAGCAAGTTCAACAGCAAGTTCAACAGCGAGTTCTAGCTCGAGTACAGCACAATCATCAACGCAATCATCTTCTCCCGCCACCCCGCCGCCATTGATGACTACCACGGTAACGTCTGATATGCCATCGCCAGCTACAGTTACACAAGTACCTCCGACAAAAGGTCCAGTTTCATCAGCAAGCAGTGTGGTACTCTCAACGTCTTCGACACTGCCAACTACCACAGGTCTGTCAAAACTTTATCAGCGCTTTTATATGAAAAACTAAACCTGCCATTCTAACATGACATTTGAATTGGGCTCTATAAACACAGTGCATAGGAAGAGTGGTAAAATCGACGTCATTCTATATAACGTAAGTCGCCCGTGACTGGTCGATGTCTCCGCCCTCCGACATTTTATTAATGATTATCACTTGACGTAAACAAATCGTCCGTTACTCAACCAAGGATCTCGGACTTACAGATATTTACTGTTTTTGATAAAAATTAATTATGATGGCTCCAACTATTTGAAATGTAGCCAGTAAACATGTTTAAATCAAGTGTCTTTTCATGTTGAAGATTAACATCAAAATTGGCCGGCAGTGGATTGGAACTGGGATTGGGAGTGGGTGGGGTATTACTCAGTGCATTTGAGCGACTGCGGCTCTAATGCTTGACATTCTTCTTTGTCGCTTGAAAGGGATAAAATAAAAAAGTAAAACGATGCGGGTTTTTTTTTTCTTTATGCCTACGGCTTTACTGAAATTTTTACTTTTTAGTTTATATTTACCGACTTGGCAATGGGGTATTGTTTTTGGTTAGTAACTGGAACAGCCATGGTTTATTCAAGGGAATTAATCCCCATCCGCTTGTGTTTACTAAGTATGACCTTTTTCTCCTTTGACAAAGAGTTGGTCATGTTAGAATCGAAATAATCTTCTATCTATCGTGGTTTATCGTTAAAAAAGCCACGATTGTGAGTTATGAGGTGCAATGAATATTAGACTCGGCCTATCGCCCTCGTGGTTTATTCGTTGCGCCTCATAACTCACAACTGTGGTATATTGAACAATAACCTACGATAGATAGAAGAATATTTCCTAAGTGAATTTAATTTAAAATTCAAACGATAGTTCATTATCTTAAAGGTCCAGTAGCGGTCAAAAATAAACAATGCGGGTATTAAAATGCACTCGAATTTAAGTCATAATACGAGTATTGAAAAGTATTGAAATTAATGTCAGAGTAACAATCTGTTATTGTAATGTCGGTCCAAGTGGTAGTGGCTGACAGAAAATGGAATTTCAAAACTATGTAAAAAGTTGCCAAAACGCTCTATCCTTTGTTTTATTTTTGACTACACTAGTAGTTCCTTTTCTCTATATATTTCAGAAGTATGTGAAGACACCATTTCGAACTGTGCCGATTACGGTCTACGCGCCTGCAAAATGAATCTATACGTCGCTTGGGCGCGAGCCCACTGTGCAAGATTCTGTGAATTTTGTATACCAGGTAAGGAAGGTCTCTGAGGGAGAACGTGGTCAGATATGTCTTGCCTCTTGCAGTGCCAAGGGTTCATTACCACACAACAAAAATGCAGACTTGTCCAAATTAAAATCATATGCAGACGACAATTTAGATGTGGTTCAAATAATGGAATTTGTCTTCGACTAAGTAGAAAACATTGTGAGAAAAGAAGAAAACGCTGGTTACCGGCAATTTCTCCTTTTCCCACAATGTTTACAAAAGACTCCTTTCTCAAGGTGATTGAAAGTCGGGATTGTTTGGTAAAGGGTTAACAAACATGGTTGATACATGGATCTATGATCAGACAAATGAATTTGGCTCCTTGAACTTGGAAAAATCAGTTCAAGAGCAGAGGGAATTTTTACTTGCGTGGCAGAAATAAGAAATATTTGTTTAACTCTGCGACGAAAAATAATGTCCTCGTTTCCTGAGGGCGACAAATGCGGTCAAATTGTTTGAGAATTCACTCCTGTTATCGAACTAGAGTGGTTATGTTAGTGGTCTTACGTTTTATACCCAGAATTTAAGAGAGATTACTTGTATAAGGCAAAAACCTGTCTTAAATTCACCAAACGACAAAATTTTGGACTTGACCAAATTGAAAGCATTTGTAGTCGACAAAATAAATATTGCTAAAATGAAGATTTCTGTCTTTGGTAAGGTAGAAAATGTTGTGGTAAAAGGAGAAAAAAAAATGCTGGTTAACAGCATTTTCTGCTGTTACCGTAATGTTTTCAAAAGCCTTCTCTTTCAGAGTCGTTAAAAGTTTGGATGTTGCGGTTAAGTAAGCACTTTTTCAATTATTCCTAAAGCGTGTGCTTAACCCTTAGGCTGTTAAGTGCAACTCAATGACCTTTTGTGGACAGTATAGATCAAGATCAGACTGCACAGAACATGCAGTCTGATCTTGTATCTTCACTGTCCGATAAGGAGATATTATTTTCCAAAACATAACTTTGAAATAGCAATATTTAGGTTTTTACTATCGAACTGAATTTTTCGTTTTAGTTATTTAGCAGGATGGGGGTTAAAACAGCTAAATGAAGGGATTGGTGGTGTACAGAGTGTTTCAAAATATATGTTACACTTTTATATATGCCGAATGTATATTTTTTTACAAATGTAATACAGTAGAATTTATACTATTCAATAAGATTAAGAATACAGTTTGTACAATCTTGTAAGGTAACATTAAACGATAAGGGCGCCAATAGTTCCATCAGCAATGAATCTGATCACATCCCAAATTGATGGAAGCGAATTCTATGAAAACACCAAGTGCCCTGCGACTTCAAAATGGACGTCCTTTTAAACATTTGATATACGAGAGTACGAGGTGTATGTTTTGACAGACACTCGCCACCTTCATCTTATAATGTTACCTTAGAGATTTTTTATGACATAAAACTGTATTCCTAAACTTATCGTATGGTATAAACGTTATTGGGTTACCTTAAAAAAAACCCCAAAGCGTATTTGAAAGTGTAACATATATTTTATAAATCAACTTATTTCATAATTCGGCTTTAAAATCCTAATAATAAAAATAACTATTCCGGTATGTTCTATTCTTTCAGCCACACTAACTCCTTTTAAATGTGAGAACAAGATCCCTAACTGTCGAGAGTTTGACGGCGGTAACTTATGTACAGACGTTTCGTATTTCTCCTGGGCTAGAGAAAACTGTTTTGCCTATTGTGGATTCCATCCGTGTGGAAGTAAGTAATATACACAAGGCATGCTCTGGCAAAAGGCGGTTTAATGCATCTCCGTGATGTATTATACCAAGCAAGTCATTCCATAAGTATGGATACATCATAATCCATTTTGTCTAACAACCGACTGAATTATGAGGTAGAGTGGTCCTTGGACAGTAGAAAATTGACCGATAGCAAAAAGTATCGACTGAGGTCAGCCTGCGCGGACTGCGCAGGCTGACCTCAGTCTATACTTTTTGCATATGCACTAAACCTCATTTTCGCAATGCAAGCCTCGTATGGAAATAAGAGTAAATTTGTATCTTCCTTATTTATTCGTAATTCAGATTCTCTTTCGTGTTTATTCGCTTGCCACCTTTTTTTAAAGACATTTTTGCACTCAAAACCGAAGCCTCCATTACACGGACGAAGTTCACTCGTCACAAATCGTACAAGTAACCTTGTCTGTACCAAGGAGGTTTCAATGTGCTGTCAGTCACATGACCTTATACATGACGTCGCCCATGTAAATTGATTAGCAATGACATCAGCAACCATGGTGTGAAGTTATTCACATCTATCAATCTGTTTGTAAAAACTACCTACGGAATTGATAGACGATGTTAAAAATTAAATGTACAAACTGTTTGTCAACGGAAAAGTATTTAGAGAGATTTCGATAGAAAATTATGACTCGTGTTTTTGTTTTTCAATAATAGAGCTTTACATTTTTAAAGAGACATCTTTACAGACAGAGAGTGAATAAACGCTGTTGAAACTTGACGGTGTTATAATCTAGTCAGCTGTGTAAATGTAGATAAAAAATTAATATAAGGTGTATGGGGTAACGGAACTGTAGCGACTTGTCTTCGATTTAAACAGGAAACTGTGGTTGTTACATGTATTTCTATGGCTAACCGCAATAGAATGAAATGCATTTTCTATTTGCCGTAATCTGTGCAACCTTGCAACCATCGGGGTCAATATTTGGCCTGAAGATACAAGGGTGATTATAGTTTCATAAAATAAAGAAAAAAAAAACGGTTAAAAAACTGGATGAAAACCAGTGAAGATGTATGTGTAAGAACGGTAAAGGAGTGTATTTTTCCGCAAGGATATCTTCCGTGTAAGTGTATGTCATGAATCGTAATACAGCCGAGGGATTTGATCAACGGTTTACCCGAAGTTTACCGAATGGGACGAGGTTCAGTGTAGTTACGGAATTGGCCGAGTTGAAATGAGTGCCTTGTACTCTATAAAAAAAAAATTGGCACATGTAATATCCGTTTTTTCTTTTTTTTTATTTCAGGTACGACTCAACCTATGTCCTAACCGGTGACTCATCACTCAATATATCAATTGTTAAACAACATAGTGACTTTTTTACCATCTCAGGCGCAGTATTTCCCAACCATTTAAATTTATCATTTGCTCTAATTTCAAAATTAGCTGTCTGATTTGATGAGGCGTTTTGTTTTGGCCAAACAGACAGCTGAATTTGGGACTTAGGTAGCAGATTTGGGGTCATGATTAAAGCCCTTTACCACACAATCCCAACTTTTAACGATCCTGAGAGAGAAACCTTTTTTAAAACATTGCGGGAAAAGGAGAAATTGCTTGTAAACAGCATTTTCTTCTTTTCCCACATTTTCTACCTTTCCAAGAAATAATTTTCTACCTTTCCCAAAATTTTTCAGTCAAATTTATTTTGTCGTCTGCAAATGCTCTAAAATTTAGACTAGTCTTAAATGTTGTCGTTTGGTTCGTAACCAAAGCCCTAGAAAATACAAAAAAAAAACATAACAAAGGTTTTACAAACTGTCCTTGATAAAAGCAATCAGAGGTATCTCTCTTCAATCAGTGTTAACCCTTTACCAAACAATTCCGTGACGACCCTGAAGAATAGGACTTTGGAAAACACCGTTGGAAAAAGAGAAAATGATTTTTTTTTTATCCACAAATAATCAGTCACCTGCAAATACCTTCTATGAGGACAAGTCCAGAATTTCTCGTGTGGTAAACACCTAACTCTGTACCACACTTTACAATTTTAGACTTGTCCAAACTGAAAGTTCCTCCAGACGACATAATAAATGTGACTAAAAAATTAAAATTCATTGTGTAACGGTAGAAAACATTGTGGGAAAAGGAGAAAATGCTGGTTACCAGCATTTTCTCCTTTTCTCACAATGTTTTCAAAAGCTATCTTTATCAGGGTCGTTAAAACTCAGGATTGTATCGTAAAGTGTTAAAGAGGAGAAAATCTTCATGTTTTCTGTTGAAAGAATGATTGTTTATTACAGTGTATTCTGTAAGAAGCGTATGAAGTGAACATTATTTAATACCATATCGCATCATAAAATAAATCTACATTCCACCTCGAAAACTTATTTGTTTTATAAAAAATCTTTACAAATAAGAAAATCGCAGCATAAATACTACAACAACTCTGCACACTGCGGCCCATGTTCAGCATCAATAAAGACGTCCGTGGTTGTGAGATAGAGCGTCGACCTCGAAACCATAAGGTCCCGAGTTCGATACCCGGGAGCGGGTGTCAACTTTTGGATCTTCCATTGGCCCACACATTCGGCGCGAGTACTTGTGTAGTTTCCAGCTGGAACACGTTTCACTAAACTTCGTACGCACGAAATTTGCGTACGCAATTTTTTTAAGCAAGCATTAAGTCTGAAAACAAGTATCACTGAATTACATAACTGTAAGATTTGATTAAGAATTTGGATAACATTACGCCACTTCATATGTTTGGGTAAAGTAGGGATTCTACGTGTGTTTATTCAATCCCCCAAAAATTGGCGTAAATCTACGCAGTTTGTTGAAATGGACCCCTGGCAGGAAGCAGAATCGAGAGACATTAGTCTATGTTGTGAGAACTTGTTTCTCAATCGATGTAAAATAAATATGTTTAAACTAAAGACGTCAGTGCCAAGTTTACGCGACTTTTTTCAAAGGATCCTTTATGAAATTAAACGCATTTGCTATATCGTTTAATCCACGACTGGCCAAAAACTGTCTTAAACCACATTTTTGTCAGTCCTCTATTAAAAGCAAGTGTAGCAGACATCAGCTCATCCTCCTTTAACCGTGGAAGGTAGGCAAAATCCTGAGGAGCCAAATCTTGGAACTTGCAAATACTAGTGAAAATCTCCGCCTTCTTGGGCGAAGAGTTCCAAGTTTTCATCCATATCCTAGACTGTCACTTTCCTTCGGGATCGAAGTAGTGTAACCACGTCTTACCCGTTGTGAAGCATGAGCCAATAGAGTGTTGTCTGCTTCAACTCGAGCAAGAGACTCTAGCAACGTGTGATCCTTTCTCTGTTTTCCTCACATAGCAGATGTAGAACCCATCTCACGCAGGCTCATCACATGTTCAGTTTGTCCTTCATTATTCAGTGGTCTTGAAGTGGCAATTGACTATGATGTTTTTCTAACTGTTAGTTTCTGATATGCGGAAATGCATCTCTGCACCAAACCACACGACTCTCCATCAAAAGAAAGCGGCCCACGATTTCGTGCTTTCTCTTTTTTCATGGTGTTCAGCAGCACTAAAGTCCGTTTTCCATTGCCAGTGCTCGGGAAACTTTTTTAGACCAGTCAGTCCGCCACATTTGTTTTATAGTCTGGACGGGTGTCATTCCGGAATCGGCACAAAATTTTATAACCGTCCGCTGCGCCGTGCGATCTTCTGACGTCGTCTTTTCAAACTTTCTATTTTCTACCGATCTTTTTCGTTTGTCTGTAAACTGTCCAATGTTTATATGATCACGTTCAAATTTTTCTGTGATGACGTCAACGTTTTAGAAGAAGACATTCATGTAATTTAAAAGAGAAACGATATCAAATATTGAAAATATTCGCGTATGGTTTAAGCTCATACAAAAAACGTATATGGAGAAATTGACGTGCGCCGGGAAATGACTTCTTATCAATTATGTAAGTTCAAAGTGAAAATAAAGCTAATGGTTTTTTGGAGACTTAATATAAAGAGAAATGACATCTTTACGGATGAAATATTTGCTACCCGATTCAGTTCTATCTCACCTCTCTTCCACCTTCCTTCCTTCCTTCCTTCCTTCCTGCAAGGCTGTCCACATCCTTGCCTGCCAGTCCGCCTCTCTCTCTCCCTCCCTCCCTCTCTCTCTCTCTCTCTCTCTCTCTCTCTCTCTCTCTCTCTCTCTCTCTCTCCCCACTTCTACTAAGAATTTAATGAGTTTCAAAGCTAGCCGTTCCGAGATGTCTGTTTTCGCTATAAAACAGTCAAATTACTTGTCAGTCATCAGTAATTGTTTTAGCCATCTAATGTAGCCATGGTCTTGGTGGTATTTGGACTACTGGACTAAACTTGACGAACCAATGAAAAACATGAAATGGTGATCTCATGAGAGATCTTGCATCTTAATTGTATATAAGTTGAATTATTTGTTTTATGCTTTTTTTTACAATTTGTACTTTTCATTGAAACGGATTCCAGAATTTTCCTTTGACTTTTACTTCTTGTCACTCCAATTATCAATTCAATTCAGAACCCCAAACGAAATTTTTCCTCGAACGTCATTTGATTGATATAAACTCAACTAGAACGTACACCACCCCTTTACTATTCATTACATTGCTTAACAGAGTTTCTGAAACTTTTTTTAACAGTTAATTCAGTTCTCGATCACAACTTATTCAAAGACATATCTCTTTTACCCCTACCAAACGACAGATTTCAGACTGGTCCAACTTTAAAGACTTTTCAGACGACAACTTAATTATGGCTCAAAGTATATTAGTCTTTTAAAGAGTAACAAACACTGTGGGAACGGGAGAAAATGCTGGTCACTAGCATTTTCTGATTTTCCAACAAAATTATTTCAAAGCCATCTTTCTCTGGGAAGAGTTAGCTCGGGATTGTTTGGTAAAGGGTTGTTGTTCGTCTTGTCCAATGGGTTAACGGTACGGGAAGCCTCTCTGATAGGTCTCTGTCCGGTCCATCTCGAGCGACGTCTGCCTGTCGGGACAAGTTCATTCGTCAACATTATCTGTGTGACCGTTTTGTGTTGGCAAAAGTGAAGTATTCTATTTTGTCTCAAAGGACACTATATGATCAGCATTTTTTTTTTTTTTTTTTTTGGGGGGGGGGACATATTGATGTGGAGCATAGATCAAAGTGGAAGTTGCATCGAATATATAGCCTGACCTCGCATCTATGCTTGTCTTATTTTGTCTTACAGTAGACTTGCACAAAACAATAAGATACATGAGAACGGAAAGTGTCGTCTCGGATTAGCCTGCGCACTCTGCACTGACTGATCCGAGACGACATTTTACGCAAATGTCCGAATGCCCTCTTCGTGTGTTGCAGGCCATATTTAGTTCCTTCCTCGTTAACCAGGGTCCGTACTCACCAACCAATTTGAGAATATTCTTAGTCTTATTGTGAAGACTTTTCTAACTTTGAAAAAAAATGCAACTTCTGATTAGCTAAACCAAATGAGCCATGCTCTGGCAAAAGGGGGCTTATTACATCTCCGTGATACCAAGCAAGTCATCATATAATCACGGATCTATAAAATCCATTTTGTCTGACAACCGACTTAATCATGAGGTCCTTGGACATGCAGAAAATTGAATAACAGCGAAAGGTTTCGGCCCAGGTAAGCCTGCGCGGACTGCGCAGGCTGACCTGGGTCGACACTTTCCGCAGATGCATTCAGCCCCCTTTTCACAGAGCATAGCTCAAATGGTTTAGCCAATCAGAACTTGTGTTACTGTCTAAATCTAGATTTACACTATGAATGTTCTTGAAACCCCAAACGGGGTCCAAAATTTAAACAATTCAGGTATTAACATGCATTTGAATTTACATATTTGTAACTCATACCCTTTTTTATTGAGAAGATGGCAGTCTGTTATTGTACGATCGGTCCTAGTGTTAGTCGCTAGTAGAAAAGTAGATTTTAAAAGTAAGTCAAAAGTTGCCAGGTTGCTCTTTCTTTTGTTTACCTTTTACCTGGTTTTGGAATACATGTTTAAGCCAGCTACTTACATTTTCACCGACAGTACAATAACAGATTGTCAGCTTCACAATAATTTCCATACTTATACGATAAAAAAAAAAGGTATCATTGAAATTCAAATGCATTTTAACACCCGCGTTGTTTATTCTTGGCCGCCAGTGGGGCTTTAAGAATGGCCGTTGAATACGGACTAAAGCCCAGTCACTAGACACGTAAATTAAGCAAAGACAGTGTCATATCAAATACGGAATATTGTGTTGTAGTAGCTTTCCTGGTGCTAGTATTTGATTCAGAAAGCGTGAGAAATTTGACATTGCGCGAGACTTTCGGTCTCGTGCGATGTAAAAATATTCTTACGCAGCGAGAAGTAAATATACACACCGGAAAAGTAACTACAAATGAATATTCCTTTTAATATTAAACGACAAAAAAGTGTAATTGTTGATTTTTTTTTTTCGTCAAAAAGGATTAACAAAGTAAAACAAATAACACTATTATGGGTAGTTAATTTGTTTAATTAACCGTGTAGATACCGTTTTTTTTTTTTTTTTTGAGGGGGGGGTAATATTTTATGATATACCTGAAAAATTTCCAGTTCAAATACAAAGTCGGGATTGTGTGGTAAAGAGTTAAATATCACACACAACAGAAAATATCCGTATGTACATAGTATGAAATACGGATCCAAATATGGTATGATAACGTATCTCAAGCAAGGAATATGTACGTAATGATTTGCGATTTGATTGGCCAAAATTTTACTCTATCATATTTTACCGCCGTGCATGAAAATGGAAGTCACTAGTCACTATACCATCATTTGTTTTATTTTGTTCACAGTTTTCAAACAAAATGTGTATAATTGCCAAATTTTGTTATTGAAAGTCGTAGGTATATCATGACAGAAAAAACTGTTGTAGTAACTTTACTGGTAATTGTAATTACTTCTCGCTGCGGAAGAATAGTTTGAGATCTTGCTCGACCTTCGGTCTGGGGCGATTTCAAACTCTCCCACTCTGCTCGAATCAAATAGAAGCACCTAGAAAGTTCCTTTGACATATGCCCTATTTATCCGCCTATTTCAGCCGGAAATATTACTGTTATGTAAAAGAGCATATTCCTTGTCACTATTCATGCGTTACATATGTTACAGTCTCAGTTTGTACGGTAATTTCAGTGCTTTGATTTGGAATTAACTCTCTGTCAAAAAAGAACTTTAATAATAAAAGAGAGTTTTTACAAAATCAAAGCGCTGAAATTATCGTAAAAACTGAGACTATAACACATACCTAATTGAAACAGATAAGATCACACTTACCGATACAGTACCGACAATAATTGGGACAATTTTCTATAGACCATCTTTTTTTTATGCATCTGAACAGGCATTGCTTCCATATTCGCGGCATTCAACCCTGTCCTTACAATCTACAAAATACAAAGTCAAGGGGCATTTTTATCAGTAGTATAAGGTTTTTGCATAATTTTACATATTTTACCTGTCCGTGCGATTCTACATTAAACTACAGAAATATTCTCGTACATGAACACCCTCTGGCCTTCCAGATATTTTACTCATCCTGTCTCCGATCACGCTCCTCTATTTCCCCGACTTGCATCAAAGTATTCTACAACTTTCCATACGTAAACATTTAGATTCTCAGTCATGAAAACTTAAAAGAATTTATTTTATGGCTTAAACATAATTGTCATCTTGTTTGTCTGGAAGGATCACCAATATATTTGTTACACTTACAGAATCACAGAAGACTCTCATAGTGCTGACTCAACTGGAATGGATGACTTTAAGTTGTAAGAACCATTGCCAGACCCTTTCGCCTGACCTTAATTTCTTTTAACGTAATGTACTTATATTGTGTGGTTTCTATAAAGATGCCACTAAACCATGTTTCAATTAAACTTATTTCTAGTTCGATTACCTATGGGAGTACGATAGAGGCAGACAGCTTTGGTGGACAGTCTTGATAAAGATTAGATTCCACAGAACATGTAGCCTGATACTTGATCTGTACCGTACGCTTGTTTCGTCAAGCTAATAAGACAAATACCTTCTGAGTTCCAGTGGATTCTGTGTTAAGCCATCAACAGAGTATGAGTTGTGTATTTCGGCGCTGAGAGAGGTAATAATGTCAGATCAAAAGGCCGAAACATGGGCTTTTGCAGACGGCATAGATCAAGATCAGACTGCACAAAAGTGTTTGGTACTGATAGAGTGCAATCTTACTATCCCAACGCTTCTAGTGCAACATGGAATAAAATTTCTTATTAGTTGATAAATAAGGATTTATACTGATATATTTTTGCACATTTCTAACCTACCAGAAATTCCTTTGATGTCTATCTTGAAATTATTTGTTGATACTTCTGTTAGTTTCCTGAAAAGGGAGGCAATTATTATCTCCCTTCGTAATGAGAATATAGTGGTTTTAGATTTATGAATGATAATTCTAACAAGGAAAAAAAAAAGGAAAAAGTGCTTGGTTAAAGTAGTACAATAATACTCATTTTAATTATAGCTAATTTTGTAGGATGATATTATAGTGGAGATAGCTGTCTTCCATTAGGAGGGTACTACCTTAAACCGTTTGTAGCGATGTCAAGATCGTTTTGGTTAGAACCGCTTACAAGATATTGGACGATATAGATAAGAACGCACGTTCAGACAGCTGCCTCCATCTCACAGACCAGTCATAAAAACATTGTGGCAAAAAGAGCATTGTTTGGTATCGTCGATTTGTTTGAGAGCAGGCATTAAGGTTACATTTTCAAACCCAGAGAAAAACGCTGCAAAAACTACAATGTGTAGAATGGCTGAGATAATGATCAGCTTTTTAAAGGTAGATAAATAATCGATAAATGTAGTGTACGAGATAAAGAGAGTTAAGAGTTTAATCCTTGATTTAAAACCGAAAACGACCACAGTGCTGACGACTACAGAGCTGATACATTTAATGGCCCCAGGAGAAATAAAGGATATTTGTATTTTTCGGTGAAAGATCGAAATTTATTTCATCGAGTGAACATCATAGGTAATATTTTCATGAGTGGCGCAGCCACGAGTGAAAATATTACCGATGGTGTTCACTCGATGAAATAAATTTCGATCTTTCACCGAAAAATACAAATATTCTATTTATTTCATGCTTTTAACCCTTTCTGGGAGAAACTTTATCAAGATCCAGTACAGTTCTTTTCAGTTATTCCCCGTGGCGTACCCCCTCCACATAGCAACGCATTACAATATTACGTCAAGCGCGAGAAATGTAAGGTAAATGACGTCATATTTCAATCCCGGTTGTGAGTCACGCGCATTTTACCTAGGTAACTAGAATATAAAAATCGGTATTTTCACTGGTCGTACCCGTGGAATATCGAAAAATATTTTCACTGCTATTTCTCGATATCCTACCGGAAAGCCTGAAATAATGAAAATTGTTGTTTTTTTTTATCGGTCGTAATATGTGCCATATTGCAACCGTCAAGGGCAACATTTGGCATGAAGATACAAAAATAATATTCTTTTCATGAAATAAAAGTGAAAGGGGGGAAAACTGACTGAAAACAAGCAAAGAGGTATCTTTAAAAAGTAAATGGTAGAAGCAAGTAAACCATGACAATTAAGTTCAAGATGGGATACAAAAAGTGTCAAAAACTCATAATTTGCAAAGCACATGACATAGACGAGATAAGACTCGCCCATATTGTTGAAATGTCACCAAGTCTTACATTGGATTTCTGGCATTTTCGGTACATTTTAATGAATGATTTGTAATTAAAGAGCTATAAGTTTCTTGAATTCAATGATTCATGTTGAAGCTAAATCAAATCTGCTGCTGTGTGGTAATGCATGCGGAAGGGACGGCATAGATCTAGATCAGACTGCAAAATCGTGATTAGTGACAAATAGATTTTTCTGAATTATCGCATGAAAACCTGTACAACGTGTCGTTCCATAAAGTTTTTCCGGGATGTCATGTCATGTACTAGTGACGGTTCCATTATTTATGTCTTTCCTGGTATTCTTCAGTGCATGCAGCAGCTCTGTAGCGCCTTGCACAATGCCAGTTCTAAATGGAGGAGCCAATCCACTGAAACAGTCCAAAAATTCTTCGGCAGAAACTCGAAACAGGAATGGAAACGATAATTTTTATCGATTATCGGTATTAATTAATCAAACCAAGATTCGAAGTAACAACCGCTGAATAGAAACCCTCTACATGTTGCAGAACTAAGCTATCTACGGCTCGGCTAGTAGACAAAGTGCTATACGAAATAAATTCACTTACTTTCCGGAGAAACTGTTGTTGTCATGGCATCCATTCTGGTAAGTTCTTCCTCTATAGATTATAAAGAAAGATGTATTGAAATGACTTTATGAATTCTTCAGGGAATGAATGAAAGACGGAGAAAAGAAAAATGCTCTATTATTCGATAATCCGGCTATTGCTTTTTTCAAGAATTTCCAAAAACTTTATCCCTTAAGAACATTTTGAGCATGTACTGCTCGAACCATATTTTTTTTTTTAAATGGGAAATGAAAAATCAAATAAAAGAGTGGATTTTATTATGCCCCCGCCATAAAAAGGCGAAGGGCATACAGTGTTACCGATTTCCATCATTCGGAAAACCTTGGGTGATCTGTTGATCAAGTCCCTTGGTTGTATCACCCAGACGGCATTAATTCCATATACATGTATTTACAAGCACTATATAATGGTATAAATGGCACAGAAAATTTATATCAGCATGCTTCAGCAATGTAGTTATAATCACTTATAAGTCGTATCTAAATTTCGCTTATCTTTTTAACCCCCAACTTTGCGATAAACCACGACATTTTTTTATTGTCACCCACTTTTCTCAAGCATATAGTATTGAAGACATAGCCATTGCATCTTAATACTTCACCAAATGACAGCCAATACACAGTTGTATGGGCAAATTTTGGCAAAAATGTATTCTAGCCACCAAAAAGGCCCTTAGTGACATCCGTCCTTTATTTACTGTAGTCTACAATTTTGTTAACATTTCACTGAAAATAAACCATGCCGCTTTAAAGTTAAAAAAAAACCCTAATCGATTTTTCGTTCTCCAGCGTATGAGATCACCGATATCAGATTCTCGCGCTCATGTTTACAAGGTACGGACTTGGATATTGAGTTTGCTGATTCGCTTCCTCTTTGTTAGATTTTTATTATGTTTTTAATGCGTTTTTAGCATCTTAAGAGACGTGCATATATTTGTTGCAGAAAGCCAAGATCACGAGCGGGTTGTTCAGAACGTGCAGTCTGATCTCTGGCTCCGTGCTGTCGGCTACTTTGATCTAAGTTATTACCGAAACGTTTCTCTTGAATCAACGAGACCTAACCAAAAAAAGAATCTGAGTCATGCACTGGCAAATGGAGATAAAAGTCATTAAATAATTATGAATAAACACAATCTATTTTGCCTAACAACCGATTGAATTAAGAGGTAGACTGGTCCCTTGACAGGCAAAAATGGACCAATAGCAAAAAGTTTTACCCTTGTTAGCCTGCGTGAACTACTCAGACTGACCTGACTCGATACTTTTTTGAATGTGCGCCCCTTTCCCAGAGCATCGCTCATCTGAATTTACAGTTTCACAGTCATTATGCCTACGGCACTTTACGATGGCATGCAATAAAGAGGCGTTCTTTATCTGTAAAGTTGATGATTTTATTCATGTTTGTATTTGTAAAAACGATAAACCTACAAAATCTCCAATCTTCTCAGTGTCATCAACACCAGAGACTTCAAGACAACCAACAGAAAAATCCACCGAGTCGTCCAACAGCAAATCAACAACCGCATCGTCAAAGCTTTCAACACAATCAACAGTTGCAACCACTGAGTTATCCAACAGCAAAATAACAGCTGCATCGTCAAAGCTTTCAACGCAATCAACAGAGACATTCACCGAGCAGCAAAAAGAAGTTCACAATTACAGAGCCTTACAGACAGCCAACAGTTATATCCACCGAGTTAGTAAATAACTCAGGTTTCCAGTCTACACCCGGTAAGCAAAACTAGAAAAAAGAGAGAATTTGCTGCTGTCAATCATTTCACAGCTAATTCATGGAATTGACGGGACATGTGATTTTTTTTTTTATTCTTAAATTACTGCAAGCGAGCCAGGCTTGACTTTTTGTCCGCAAATCCTTTGAACTCGGACATCTCCAAAATTGTGATGTTTGGTAAAGATTTAGATCATTTATTAGGCACATAATTTCTCTTCTTTTGAAGAGAGACAGAGATATATATTTTTTATTTTTTTTTGTGTGTGGGGGGGGGGGGTGAGTCTGTTTGACTTAGTGAATTTATCAACTTATCAATCTGAAAAGTTGAAACAATTTATTGTTTGTTATTTCATTTCATATGTAAAGTTCTATCTATTTTTTAAGTAATGGGTTGTTCATTTGCCAACTTGCCCAGCTGTTTGGGAACAAGAATACGAAACGTTCCTTTAATGGACTTCTCAGGACTTTGAACCAAGTATTTAGAATAATGTATCCAAAATCTAAATGTGGCTATATTATCATTAGGAAAGAAGGGACCGAACGGATAAGGCCGCAAAGATCGACTCACTGCAGCTTTGCGGTTAGTGTAGATCAAAGTCAATCTTCACATTATTAGTTGCACGGTCAGGTGGCAGGAGACTTGGAAACTTGTTAACGGCTGTGGCGAACCATGTCGCGCCGAGCCGAATTTATTATACTGCAAAGTTTTACCATTTCAACGTGTGTTAAGGGAAATTTACCTGTTTTTTGGTTTCAAAAATTGAGTACGCTGACGAAGTAGAATTTCCCTTCTGAGTGCCCCAATTAAATGAATACCGACGTCACTGGGAACTGACGTCACTGAAACCTTGGTAAAACGTGCAATTTGGCACATGATCATATGTTAATTTTGATCGACGCCGCCATTTGTAGTCATGTATACGGGGCCCCCGAAAGGGAAACTGCTTTTACGTTGGTTTTGCCAGTGTACATGATATATATGTTCGGGGCATTTTGTCCAATCAGATCACGAGAAATTTCGTTGCAGTATAATAAAATATGCTGTCTGATCTTTAATCTATATCGTCAGATATTTTGTGAGATATTTCAGGTACATAAAAACAGAATCAAACTGCTAGGATCCACTTAAATGGATGAATATGTTCCACTTACTTAACCCTTATCCTGCTAAATAACTTAGATGAAACTTTTAAGCCGACAGTAAAAAGCCGCATGTTGCTTTTGCAAACTTATTTTTTGAAGAAAAATATCTCCTTATCTGACAGTGTAGATCCAAGATCAGACTGCACGTTCTATGCAGTCTGATCTTGATCTACACTGTCCGCAAAAGGTCAGCAAGTTGCGCTTAGCAGCCTAAGGGTTAAGTGGTGCTCTTGCAAAAAGGGGATTTGATACATCTCCGTGATGTATGATAACAACCAAGCCATCACATAATTATGGATACATGAAACCCATTTTGTCTATCAGCCGACTGAATGATGACATAGAATGTTCCTTGGATATGTGGAAAATGTACTGAGCAAACTAACATAAATCTACACTCTCTGCAGATGTATTAAACCCCTTTTCATAGAGCATGAATTTGTGAAACATTCTAAGGGCAATTGCATTAACCTTTAAAGATGGGCTCTCAAAGACAACAATCATAGCCATCGTTACAGCAACCATAGCTGTCATCATTGGCTGCATTGTGACTTCCTTGTGCTGTATTTCTGCAAAATACGGTAAGCGTTTAATTCTAGCCATTAAATGATAAAAGTCTATTACTGTCGTTAGGTCGCCAGATGAAACTCGAATACCTTTTGTTTTTTGTAAAATTTAGTCATTTTATTTTATCATTTACTAATATATATTAAATGACATGAACAATATTTTAGAACAGTCTTCCCCTATACCATGCGTCTATCCGTCTGTCTGTCTGTCACTCTGCCTTTCTGTCTGTCTAACTGTCAGTCGGTCAGTTGGTTCGTCTGTTCGTCTGTCGGTCAGTCCGTTCGTCCATACGTCCATCCGTCCGTCATTCTGCTTGTCTGTCTGTTTGCTAGATATGCCAATTATCAATTTATAACTTGTAAGGGACAGAAAAAACACAAGGGATTTGTCCTTATTTAAAATCTGAAACGACAACAACAATTGTGTCGAAGGCCTCCAAAATATAAGATGCCTTTTCTTTTCGTCGTAATCTGTGCAATCATGCAGGCATCAACCTGCCTGAAAACAAGTAAGGATGTTTCTTTAAATGGTGTCACTGAAGTTTACTGGCAATTTGACCTCGAAATCGTTCACTTTTGTCTCTTTTTGGCCTTCAAGATCAATAAAAAAAAAAAAAAGAAAAAGAAAATACAAACCACCCAATTATAATCTATTTCTCTATTTCGCTATCTATCCAGCTGGCAGCGTAAAGAGGCAAATTCGGGCGCGGTGCAGTTTAAACGAAACAGCCCCTCAACGGCGAGAGTATTTCTGAGCAACAACGACAACACCACTAATATAGCACGCGATGATAATGACGCTGAAGTACACGATTACGATAAGGCGTGTGTTCATGCTAATGTCCAGGACAACATGGACACTGCGAATTGCGATGAGATAGATAATGGCGAATACCACTACGTGTTAAGTGTGCCTGAAAATTCCAAACCTCCATACACGACTCAAAGAAGGAGGAGCATATCTGAGTCAGAATATGACACTACGAACAATATCAAGGTCTTTTATGAGTCTTCAAACATATACAACAAACTTAGATATGAAACCCCTGAAGATATCTATAATAGTACGATGTCAAAGCCTAAAAGACAACCTGCCGTAGATACAAATATATATTCTAAGACATCCCAACGAGAAAACCTTTACGACACAACAGCAACTGCAGGAGTTGGTATATCAAGACCACATGATGCAGCTGTCAGTCTTGATGACAATATTTATAGCCACCCTAGGGCAAACGAAAATGGTAGTTCTAAAGCTTATGGAAATATAGTAGATTGCCAAAAATTGTCAGGGACGAGTGCTGATTACGAGATGGCATAGTGCTATGTTAAGACTTGAGTGCAACTTGAAGTGCCGAAATTAGATCTTTAACGCTTTGAAACATTTAAGACAAAAGAAGGATTTAAGTATCTATGGGCTAGGCTATAAAACTTGCTTGAACAGTTTAGCAACAGTATATACGGGAGATTTTTTTTCAAGTTTTCACTGTTTGTTCTTCTGTTTTTGTCCGCTGTTTGAGGGTAATATCAAGGTGCTAAGTTGGCATTTTCATGACTAAAGAGTTTCATACTTACACTGTTAGATGTTTTATCTTCATATTCTGCAAATAGAAATAGAATATTTCATTTTTTCTTAATATACATTTATTTTCTTATCTCTATACAATAGGTTCAACATTTCATATCCGTAAGGTTTTAATCAGTGTATTACTTGATCAATAAATGTACTGAGGCAAAGGGTCTTCTTACCTTAAACCTAAGGGTGCCAAGCGAAGTTCAATACTCTGTTGCTGACAGTTTAGATTAAGACCAGACTGCACAGCCAAGGAATCTGTTCTTAGATCTACGCGGTCACAGAAGGTGATGTTTTATCACAGAAAAGAATTATGAAATCGCAATTGTTAGCAGTTTAAGACCTGAAAAAAAAAAAAATACAGAACAAATGTTTGGCAGTTAACCACCTACGGCATAGGCTAAACTTAGGTTAAGCAAATATAGTGCAAATAGTATACTGGACCCAGGTATAAATAGAAAGGAGAAATATTTCTTGAACTTTTTATGTGACATTGCACTAATGGAAAGAAATTTGTGATTAAGTTTAAGTCTGCTATCCCACGATATTTCAAACTGAATAACTGATGTTCAGCGAAGTATAGACACACCATTATGACCTGCACCTGCAAGTCAGAGTTAAGAGGCATAACATGTATTTGTGATAAAAAAAAACTAAGCAGAAATTGAACTAAACTCTTAGGCGTTAAAATTAATCAGTCAAATACTTTAGCCGATTGAGAATACAAACTCAACAATTAACTAAAGTGGTGCTCTGACGACAGGGCTTTTATTACATTTCCGCGATGCGATGCATTATGCGAAGAAAATTATTGAATAATTGCGAATCTGTACAGTCCAATTCGTCTAACAACCGACTGAATCATTAGATGAAATATCCTTTGCCATGCAGAGTAGACAAGTAGTAGGTTTCTACTCAGGTTGATCTAGACAGATACTTGTTACAGATGCTTTAAGCCCCTTTTCACTGACCATGGCTCACTTGTTCTTCAGATAAATACCAAAGATGTGATCTATAGTATGTTTTACTTCCCTGAGCTTCGGACGATCATTTAAGTACATTCACGTATCTGTGCCTCTTTTTTGTTATTATTATTATAGATGTATATGTACCGATGAGAAGTAAGCATTCTATCGGAAATGTTTGATGTGGTGCAACGGAGCATATATATAAATGTTCTATTTTATCAGAATGTTTTTGTCGCAAGTCTCTCGTAAAATATGACAAGTAAGATTTTACGCTGGAAATCAACAGCGGAAAGGGAGGTTACTCCGTTAGAGAAACCACTGAATGTCTTGCAAAGTGGTCATTATTATAATAAATCTTAAACTAGTCTAAAATTAGCATTTACAGCGTCTGAAAGCAAAGACGAAGGTTTTATCGAATGGCATGGATTAAGATCGAAAGGTAGATTTATGTTAAAACTCGTTAAAATCAACAGTTTCGACCTTAAATATTTAGCAGGGTACGACTGTGCCTGATACTATTTGGCAAGCAACACGCGAAAAGGGGCATTTGCGTAAAGTTTCGTCTCGGATCAGCCCGCGCAGTCCGCGCAGGCTAATCCGAGACGGCACTTTATTACTACATTGGATTTTGTCCTACATTAGACTTGCGCAAAACAGAAAGTTACATATGAACGGAAAGTGTTATCTCGGATTAATCTGCACGGACTGCGCAGGCTGATCTGAAACGACACTTTACGCAAATGTCAGAATGCCCCTTTTCGTGTGCTACAGGCCATTTCATGTTTTGAAGGCATTTCGATACAGTGTCAATGTCATCTAACGTCCAGTTTTAAACCTTATCCAGCCAAATAACTAAAATTAAATTTTCGAATCGATGGTAAAATCCAAAATATTGCCATTTCAAAGTTAATGTTTTTGGGGAATATATATCTCCTCATCAGACAGTGTAGATCCAAGATCAGACTGCACGTTCTATGCAGTCTGATCTTATCTACACTGTCCGCAAAAGGTGAATGAGTCGCGCTTTGCAGCCATAGTATTAAAAAATGAAAAGTTCTTTAATTTTGTTTCTGAATCTTTTTACGATCTTTCTCCTTGTTCTAGTGATCATGATTATCTTTCATTCTAACATGACACTTGAATTCGGCTCTATAAACACAGTGCAACGAAAGCGTGGTAAAATCTACGTTATTCTATGTAGAGTGACGTCATTCTGTATAAAGAAAGTAAGTAAGTTATTCAATGGAATATAATCTGCATTCGCGTTTTTACTCTAAGTGTGAACTTGTTTTCCTTTCATTAAGAGTTGGTCATGTTAGAATCGAAATAATCTTCTTTCTGTCGTGGTTTATCGTTCAATGAACCACGTTGTGAGTTATGAGGCGCAATGAATAAACCACTCAGGCTAACGCCCTCATGAATTATTTATTGTGCCTCATAACTCACAACTGTGGTTTATTGAACGATAAACCACGATATAAAGAAGATTATTTCTTAAATATATAAATGGACCATGCTCTGACAAAAGGAGCTTTTATGTATCTCCGAGATTCATTGTACGAATTAAGTCATCGCAAAAAATATTTATTCATAAAATCCATTTGTCCAACACATTGCTGAATCCTTAGGAAGAATGGTACTTAGACATGCCAATAATTGAATGAATAAATAAACAAATAAATAGCAAAACGTTTCGAACAGGGTTAGCCTGCGTGGACTGTGAAGGCTAACCTGGGTCGATAACTTTTTTTTAAAACATACATTAAGCCCCCTTTTCACAGGGCATTGTTCAAATAGTAACGAAGTTCAGTCAATGACGAGGTGCCGAATATATCAGTTGATCAAAAAACTCAAACTCCGCAAGGGTTATGTGATGATGGTAAAACAAGGAAATCTGAGCTATATGTAGGTAAAACATTGTCAAAATCAAATCAAGGGTTTTGCCCGTGATTTCGAAAAGTGTGGCACGCTCCAGTCCGACAAAGGGAACAACGATAAAAGATAGACACAGGATTATCAGCAAAGCTCACATCGGAATTGAAAAGGATAAGCATGGAAGAACAATTGAGTTGGTTCCACCAAGTAAAGATGATGCAAATAGTGTTTCTTTTCCATGTTGTTGAAAAAATGAAATCAAAGGACTCAAAGTCCTGGAAAGCGGATTTGTGGAGTAGCATAAAGCTGTAATATGTCTTAATAAAAAAATAACAACATATGCCACACATGTGTTAATCATTCAATAGAGTTAGCAAGGGCAAGGAAAACCAAAGTTGTTCTGCTGTACGGGCCGCGCAGTAACTGTTATTCTATTACTTGTCAAGGAGTGGTAATTTGATCCGTCAATGTGGCGCAGTTTTTTGCTGGTATTAGATTTCCGACTATATGTATACACGTGTATGACCGTATATACGGTAGTGATAAAAGCGAGGTTCAGGTGTATTAGTAGAATGGCTAGAGCGCAAGCGTGTATGACAGTATATATTTGGTTCAGGTCAAACTGATAACAAAGTATAGAGTGAGCGCGCATGCGTCGTTATGCTTGATGTATTTGGTTCCGGTCAAAACGATCACAGTAAGCGGATTTGCTATACAAATCCGCTAAAAAAAACATGTAACCATGTTCGGTAACCGTATTGTCTAGAAACCGGCACTGACGCTTGCTTCTAGGGAAAAAAAAAAGAGAGACAATGTATACGAGGAAGGTTCCAGTCACATATAATGACTGACTCAAAATTCTGTTTATTTTCGAATCTTGCTGAAAGAAATTGTCTTTTCTTTTTTACTTCCTACATGATACTGTAGGTGATATTCTCAGGTGATAAAAAATAGCCATGTCTTAACCATTTCGTTCATGGTGATAGGAAATACAACAGAGAAAATTCTTAACCATTAGGCTGCTAAGCGCGACTCACTGACCTTTAGCGGACAGCGTAGATCAAGATCAGTCTGCACATAACGTGCAGACTGATCTTGGATCTACACTGTCTGATAAGGAGAAATAATTTATAATATAATTTCCTCCAAAAATACCTCTCAAACAGCAATATTTGGATTTTTACTATCGGCTTGAAAGTTTCGTTTCTTTTATTTTCGTTCGTTTAGCTAAAGGTTAAGAGGTGTATAAGTTAATAAGGATTAATTTTGTAAGACACAGAAAATACTGTTACAAAGAAAGGAATTGCTGAAGAATAGTAAATGGCCTGCAACACGCGAAAAGGGGCATTCGGACATTTGCGTAAAGTGTAGTCTTGGATCAGCCTGCGCAGTTCGCGCAGGCTAATCCGAGACGGCACTCTACGACTACATTAGATTTTGTGCTACAGTAGACTTGCAGAAAACAGAAAATTACATGAAAACAGAAAGTGTTGTTTCGGATTTGCCTGCACGGACTGCGCAAGCTGATCCGAGACTACACTTTACGCAAATGTCCGAATGCTCCTGTTCGCGTGTTTTCAAGCCAAATAATATTTTTGTCACAAACTAAAAGATATTGTTAGACCTTAATTTATGAATATTTTTTTACGATTTTTTTGTTGTTTCAGCTGATAGCAGATCTAAACTCTAAATTGTAGAGAACTTATACACCTCCTAGCCCTTAAATAAACAATCCTGAGTTGTGATGTCACTGAGGAAAATGGCTTTTGAAAACATTGTGGGAAAAGTAGAAAATGCTGGTTACTAACACGTTAACATATTTTCTTTTCTGCCTTTTTGCAGCTTTTTGGAGGTAAAACACTTAACATGCAGAGATCCAAGGTTCAATTCCAATCCAGGTACAATTCTGTCTGTGAATTCATGATACTCAAATCGACAGAACGCATACCTCTCTCACCTATGAACACTGTTACATGTTAAAGCTGGAAAGCAGCCAGTGACTTCGAAAGAATGTTTTGAGAAATCCAGGTAAAGGAAACTCGAGGAAAGGATGGAGTTTGCTCTAACAGCTGGAACGGAATATGTTTGATCTACTCACAAATGAGGTAAGAATAAGCATGTTTTTATGACATAACAATTTCTCATTTTCCCACAATGGTTTTCTTCCTACCAGCCCACTTTTATATATACCGCAGACACATTAACTATCTGAACTGTTGACTTAAATTTGTTCAGCAAATACGCTTACTGTTATCACACTGACCGGAAGCAAATACTGTCATATACGCACACTACTTTCTAAATTCAACACATATGATACAGTTCAAAATTTAATACCAGAACAAATCTGCACCATATTAGTGCACTGGGATCAGTCCAGTAGGTCCGTCAGCTAGTCATACTCGGGTTCCCACATAAGCAACAGACTCACGGTAAGATGCTTGGCTGATCAACTCTGATTTTTCCTGTCGCTGCTTGCCACATCTGCTAATCCTATAAAACAAGTATTTCATGCGATGAAGAGTTTAGTTTCTTACCGTCCCCTTGCTAAATACTGCTCCACAGATTCGCTTTGCAGGACTTTGGGTAGCATACTTTGATTCTATATGGACTAAATTTGTCCTTCATATGTTAAATCGCTGACAATTTCTGCGTGGATTCGCTTCGTCTAGTTCTGAAATCAATATTCAGAGTCATGATGCATGCTCTCAAATCTTGTGTTTCAACCTGAAGCATAAATGACTTTGCCTCTCATCACATCATTTTATCGAAATAAATATGACAAAAGTTTACCACAAAAATCAAACTATCTACATGTACTTTAACTCTTTATCAAAGCACACTGTTTTAGCCTTGTCCAAATTGAAAGCATGTGCGCACGACTAATCAAAAGTGTCTCAATTGCCAGGATCTGCGTATGGTAGGGTAAAAAAGTTTGTGGTGTAAAGGGAAAAAAAATGCAGGTTACCAGCATTGTATCCTTTTCCCCCACAATAATTTCCAAAGCCCTCTCGCCCAGGGTCGTTAAAACTAGGGATTGTATGGTGGAGGGTGAATTTGACCTTTATATCTATTGTTATCCTTTTACTAAACGTTTCCTTCTTTTGACAGCCCTATTGAAAAAAAAAAATACACATAAACTTTGTAGGATATAAAGAAACACATAAATTTCTTCTTTTTTCCGGCGATCTTTTCTTCCCTTTTATAAGAAAATCTCATCATTAAAACACACTTACTTCGTCGTCAGCAAATATGACATTTTCTCGTCGGAAAACAAAAAAAAAACCTCTACAGAGTACAGAATAAAGTTGATACATGTATTATACAACAATTGATATTTCTTTTAATTGTTGTCAGCTTTAAAACGGCATGAAAAGAATATCATAAAAAATAAGAAAGATATGGATTCAAGATCATACTGTATATTTGTGGCAGTTTGATCGTAAGGAGGAGTGCCAACAAAACAGATGAAGACCTGAAACTGTTTACATCAAAGGACAAGTCCTCATTTAAAAGATATTAACTAAATAGATAAACAAATAAATAAATAAATAAATAAAATTAATTAATTAATTATTATTATTATTATTTTTTTTTTATTTATTTATAAGTCTTTAAACGATAGTTACTGAAAACAGAATGATAAACAAACACAATATTCACTTATTGTATTTGCTACCAATGCCACACGTTAATTTAAACAAAGATTCGACGCAGAAAAATAACCTTATTGAAAACAATGCTGAAAAGAATGTTGAGAATTATGTTGAAAAAGAAAATGCTGCTGGCAAGCATTTTCTTAATTTCTCAAAGCGCGTTTTACAAGTTCAAAGACATACATGATCTAACATAAAATGACATTTTTTTGATAACATTGTATTAAAAGATTGTAGAAACTGTTCTTTTTTTTTTGCGAGCCTCTGGTCAGCTTAAAAATAGTTTGTTTTTGTAAACGAGTTTTATAAAATCTAACCTGTATAGCCGATTTAGCTGATAAAAATATTTTCTACCTATTATCGGTCAGAAAATGTGAAACCATGCATGCACTCGTGGAAAGTTCCTTTAATAAAACATGAACCACTTCTTTGAAAGAAGTATAAAAATGATGTCATAAATGACGTCACACAGTGGTTTTCTCAAACGTGTGTAAGATAAGAAAATTCGTAATCGTTATATCACACTGAAAACGAGGAAGATTATATGATAAAAACCATTTCATTTGCGTCACATTTGATTTGTCATCTACAAGTACATTTACGAGGGGTGTTCGTAAAGTTTCGGGACAATTGGCGTCATTCTTTCATTTATTAAGATTTTTTAATGATTTTTTTTTTTCGGTAGTAATAGCAACAACCGTATTCTATAGGTTAATTGAAACAAATAAACGAAGATATACGCCACACATGATGAATGGTCACTATAGCAACGTCAAGTCGACGTGAGCAGGGCACCTTGACGTCACCGCACAAAATAACTTTTTTTTAATGACAAGTATCGATCACAATAAGCACTCCAGTATGTTTTTGAATTGTGTATTACAAAAGTATTCGCCCGCTTGGTGCCCCGTCTACCACCAGCCATCAAAAGCTACAGTGAGTCGCCGACAGTAGGGCTTTCCTGAAACAGTACAGAGAACGTGGTAACAGGTTCTTGGTATTCATTATTACGGCCGATGTAACTTGGATTCGTTTGTATGATCCAGAGACCAAGCAAGACAGTTCTGTGTGGAAAACCCCTAATTCACCCTCCCCTACAAAAGCAACGGTGAAACCTTTTATTTTATTGAAATGAACGGAGTTATTCTCTGCCACACACTGCCGATTGGGAAGACAGTCACATCACAGTATTACTCGAAGGTACGGTCTTTTAATTTTTTAACTACATTGTACATAAAATGATCTTCTATTTTATATGATGACAGAATTGGTTAGTGAAACCAGTGATTGATAAACATAATTTCGTTGTTGCATGTACATAGATGTATAGGTTCAACCATAAGCTCATTTCAGGTGCACCGACATGAGTTGATCCGTACTGTATAGGAGAAACGACCAAAAGAACCCGGCACATTCTACTAATATCACAACAACGCCACACCTTATACCTCATCAACTACCAAGAAAGCACCTGCTGATAGACAGATTAACACTATTGCGCACCCACCATACTCCCCTGACTCGCACCGTGTGATTTTTGGTTATTCCCCACGATCAAGCGTTACTTACGCGGCCACTGCTTCGACGACGTCGATGACCTTCCCGTCGTGGTCAGGGAATGTATAAGGAACATTCCATCATCAGACTTCAAAAACTGTTTTAATTCGTGCGTACATAGGCATCAGAGGTGCATTGAGTATGCCGTGGAGTATTTTGAATAACCATGACTATTTCAGACGTTTGTAAAGACAAACTTTTTATTCGGTGCATCAAGGTGCCCCGCTCACGTCGACTTGACGTTGCTATGGTGACAATACATCACGCGTTTCGTGTATCTTCGTTTATTTGTTTCAACCAACCTATAGAATATGGTTGTAGCTATCATTACCGAAAAAGTAATTAAAAATATCAAAATATAAAAGAATGGCGGCACTTGTCCCGAAACTTTTCGAACACCCCTCGTATTTGTAAAATTATTGCCCTGAAGCAGTAAGTGAACAATATGGCTACCACAACGTGGCACATGAGGCCAAAGTATTTGTGCCGTACTCCGGCAAAATTGGGGCTTGATGCATCTCCGTGATCCATAGTACAAAGCAAACCGTCACATACTTATGGATCCATAACATCTACTCTTTGTAACAAATGACTTAGTCATGAGGTAGACTGGTCCTTGGACATAGAGAAAATTAACCGATAGCGAAAAGTTTTGGCCCAGGTCAGCCTGCGCAAACTTCGCAGGCTGACATGGGTCGATACTTTTCGCAGATGCATCAAGCCCCCTTTTCACAGAGCATGACTCATTTGTACGGCAAGTTTTCAGCTTTTGCTCATTGCATGTTCAAAATATATCAGGTCAGTCTGGCATTGACCTACAACAAACTAGCCATACTCTGGGAAATCAGTGTTTAATGAGTCTCCGTGTTGCATTATACCTAACAAGTCATCAGCTACATACAGATCCACATAATATTTTTTTCTTTCCTTAACAACCGGCTGGATAATGAAGTGGAAAGGTCGTTGGACATGCATTAGGTTTATTAATAACAAAACAGTTTTTTGCCATACAGTGCAGGCTGACATAAGTCGATACTTTTTGCAGATGCATTATGTCCCCTCTCCTTTTTATTTATTTATTTATTTATTTATTTTACAGAGCATGACTCAAAGCGTCGTAACGGCTATTTTAAGGTCTTAGGCCCCTCAAGGAAAACAGCTACTTCCACTATAACATTATCCTACAAAATCTGCTATGATTAAAAATGGGTATTATTGCACTACTTTAACCAAGCCACTTTTTCCTCTTTTTTTTTTTTTTTTCGTCTTAAAATTATAAATTATAAATCTAAAACCACTATATTCGTACTTCAAAGAGAGATAATTATTACCCCCCTTTTCAGGAAACTAACAAAAGTATCAACAAATAATTTCAAGATAGACATTAAAGGAATTTCTGGTTGGTTAAAAATGTGGAAAGCATTATTTCAGTATAAATCCTAATTTATCAACTAACAAGACATGTTATTCCATATTGCACTAGAAGCGTTAGGGGTCTAAGACCTTAAATCTCAATTTCGCCAAGCCACAGTAGCTAAGTCGGTAGCGTGCAAGACTAGAGAACAGGGGATCGTGGGTTCGATCCCTGGTTCGGCCATTTTCTTTCCGAGGTTTGATGTCAGTCATTCCGACAGGCTTTATTCCTCTCCCACCGCTGACCATTGTTTCGACGATGGTTATGTGGAAAAGCAGCCAGTGGATTGGAAAGAAATATGTGCGGAATACTGGTAAAAGAGAGCCAGAAAAGATGGATATGTGCACTGCCCGCGATATATAACTGAAATAATGTTAAAAACGCCATACATACAACCAATCAATTCTCAATTTTAAGCAGCAGCTTTCAAAAACTGTCTGAATTTGCGGTACGAGACAAAACCCTTCACTCTTTACTAGACGACAAAAATTTGAGCGAGTCAAAAATTAAAGCATCTACAGACGACAAAATAAAATTGACTCCGTTGATGGGTTTCGTTTTCAAAAGGACAGATAACAGTGCTGGAATACGGGAAAAATGCTGAAAAGCAGTAACTTCTCCTTTTCCAACAATTTTTTCTAAAACCTTAAAGGCTAAAATATTGCAATTCCATCTCTTCGGACGTTGTGAATTCATATCAGACTGCACATTTTGTGCAGTCTGATCTTGATCTACACTGTCAGTAAAATCGCATTTGGTCGCGCTCAACAATTTGGGAATTAAGAAGAAGAAAAAAAAACAGACAAAAAGGGAAGATTATACGAGACTCGAACTTTCGAACTTTGGTTCACTTTTACTGCAAGATTCAGGTTAAAATAGATTACCAGTGATCATTGACCTGTAAGCCCATACAGTGTCTACATTGTCTTAAATTATAAAATAAAACTAAAATTTCCTGGTCTTAGTAATACAATGGAAACTTCATAGTTTACCCTGTTATATAGAGCCTCTGATCTAAGTTCAGGTCATCACTTAAGTGGTATGTACCAACGACAATGCATATCCTAGATTTTGTTTTACTCCGCGTTGTTTTAGTTTCGGTGTTAGTGAACGCTTACGTAAACGGACTGGACAATCAAAACAGTAAGTTTTATTGGATTTCTGTATGTGTGTCTGTTCGTCTTCTTAAAACACCGTCTTCCACTCCAACTTTTTTCTTTCTTTCTTTCTTTCTTTTCTTTCTTTCTTTCTATCTATTACAAATTAATGTCATTAGTTATTATCCGTCAATTCTGATATCTACCTCACTTAAAGATTAGAACAAGGTCCGTATTTACCAACCATTCTTAATAATAATTTTTGTATACTTTTCAAGACTTTTCAAGATTTGAAAGTAACGCAACTTCTGATTAGACAAAGCAAAGTAACACGACTTCTGATTGGATGAACCAAATGGTTCATCCAATCATAAGGTGTGTTACTTTTAAGTTTAGAAAATTATTCAGCATAAGACTAAGAATATTCTTTAGTATGGTTGGTTAATACGGACCTCAGTTTAGGTTAGGATGCACATTCATGCCTTCTGATCTAAATCTATCCTCTTTGTAACTGACCAGCTCTTTAAACCCCTTTACCAAACAATTTCAAGTTTTAACGAATGTGACGAAGAATGCTCCCAAAACATTGTGTATAGGAAAAGAAAATATTGTTAACTATCATTTTCTCTTTTTTCCACAGTTTTTTTTTTTTTTTTATTTGTCGTTTTTTAATACATAACAGACATATTAGATAAAAAACCAAATTCGGAGGTTGAAAGAGTTTGTCGTATGTAATTTTTCGATTTGGACGAATCTTAAAATCTGTAACCTGGCTTACTGAAGAAGGCAGCTTTGAAAGCATTTTGGGAAATTGAGAAAAACCGGTAACCAGCATTTACTACAATGTTTTCTTTTTTCTTTTAATATTTGATAACAACCAATAAACATATAGTTATCATTTTGAACATGATCGAATAAATAACTATAAGTTAAATAGAAGATATACGAGGGGTGATCAGAAAGAACGCGGACCAGTGCCTTTATCGGAATATTGTTATAAAAATCAACTTGGAATGTTTACTGTTTTTCAAAGTAACCTCCTTTGTGTTCTATGCACTTATTCATTCTTGATTCCCATGCGCGAAACACATGCGCAAGCCCGTCACGTGACATCACTCTCAACGACCCGGTCATGGCATGGGTTAGCTCCTCTCTGCTCTCGTAGCGCGTGCCACGTAGAGAATCTTTCAAAACAGGAAATAGCCGAAAGTCACATGGGGCCAGGTCTGGACTATAGGCAGGATGGTCTAATGTTTCTATGTTTAGTTTTTTCAAAACTTCCTGTACAAGTTTGGCTTTGTGAGCTGGAGCATTATCTTGATGTAAAATGACGCCTCTCCATAGAGGTTCCGGCTGTTTTTTTCGGATGGCCTGTATTAAATTCATTCGAATAATGCTGGCATAATACTCAGCATTGACTGTAGTATGTATAGGTACAACATGATTTAGAAGAAAACGTTGAGAAGAGAAAAACATGATGCACATAACTTTACCAACAGACTTAGAAAGTTTGGCTTTAACAGGGGACGGCGATGTTGGATGTTTCCATACACTGCTTTGTTGTTTAGATTCGGGCTCGTAAAAGTGTACCCATGTTTCATCGCATGTCACAATACGATCAGTAAAGTTTGATCCTTCTTTCCTAATGCGTTCTAAAATTTCAGAACAAATTTCGACCCTAACCCCCATTTGCTCGGGCGTCAGTAGCCGAGGCACCCACCTTGCACAAACACGCGACATTCCAAGCTTGTCAGTTAAAATCTCCTGTGCACTTCCATAGGAAATGCTAAATGTGTCAGCTATTTCCCTGACAGTAACTCGACGATCTTGCTTTACATGCTGCTGCACATCCGCGATAGTTTTGTCCGTTACTGATGTTGATGGACGGCCAGATTTAGGGTCATTTTCAACGGTTTCGCGTCCTTCTCTAAATCGTCCAATCCATTTACAAATACTGGTTTTCTTAAGTGCTGAGTCCCCATAAACTTTATCTAAATCGGCCTTAATTTCCGATGAAGACTTTCCGAGTTTAACGTAAAACTTTATAATTACTCTCTGCTCAAATAAAACGTCATCCGACATTGTGAACCGCTAACGCGGTATGTGATGTCATTGAAATGACGTCACTCTTTTCTTATTTGCCTATGACGTCATTTAAACGCTTGAGTAAGTAACCAGGTAATTAATGTTCATCTGTGCAAATTTTTGTTATCTTAAGTAAAGTAGTTTTTGAAATAATCGGGTGGTTCGCGTTCTTTCTGATCACCCCACGTATGTTTGTGCCACTCGTGAAAATATTACCGATGATGTTCACGAGATGACATAAATTTCGATGTTTCACCGAAAAGAAAAAAAAAAAAAAAATATTCTATTTATTTCATGCTTTTAGCCCTATCAAAATCCAGTACAGTTCTTTTCGGTTATTCCCCGTGGCATACCCCTCCGCATAGCAACGCATTACAATATTACGTCAAGCGCGAGAAATGTAAGGTAAATTACGTCATCTGGTTGTGAGGCACGCGCATTTTACCTAGGTACCTAGTGCACGGGAACAACTGTTTCTGCTTTCAGTTGAAGAGTTAGAATATAAAAATCGGTATTTTCACTGGTCATAACCATGAAATATCGAAAAGTATTTCACTAATATTTCTCGATAACCAGAAAGCATGAAATAAATCACTCTCTTTTTCAATTTTTGGATACTGTCTTTTTTAACGACGTATATGACAACTAACCAATTTTTTAAAACTTTGCACATACAAAGCTCATCATGTCTCTAGGAGATTACTGTAAAAAAATGTGGTTCACCGTGCTCATTTCTGAGAAATTTTCCTTTGGAAAAGGTATATACAGTTTCAAAGTTCAGTTTACATTGGATTTAAAGCGCCTTTCGTTAATAGTCAGTTAAACAGGAAAATTACAGGAAAAACATACAAGTATACATCATTTTAATGAAAAATCATATACTTTTGCACTCTATATATATATATATATATGTGTGTGTGTGTGTGTGTGTGTGTGTGTGTGTGTGTGTGTGTGCCTGGTTTTGAGCATGGTAAATGTACAAATATGCATGTTATATATAGACTACTGAGTTAAAAAGGGAGATGATTTGATCGAATTAAATGTTAATCTTAAAAAAATACATACTTTCTAACGGACAGATTTTTCTTAAACTTCCCACACTTATAGTATTTATAATTCTAAATAATAAGAAAAAATAAAAATGGCACATATCCATGGTTATTTCGTCAGAAAACAAGGTTGAAGGTCACTATGGAAGTTATTTTTTCAAGGAAAAAAATAGGGTAAAAGCTCAGCAGATATGGTAGGAAAAGGAGAAATTGCCAATAATTTTCAAAGTCGAAACAGCTATACATCCACAGGTTTAAATTTCCTGCCATTGTTTCCTTGTTTGGTGTTTAACGCCATGTCAGCAGCATTTTAATTATTTCACGGTGACAGTTCAAAGATCCATTTTTTTCTCTTCACCATTACCACTCGAAGAAAGTGTTACTTGTTTCAGAGCACCAATAGTATTACCATTATGTATAAAAAGTACTTAGGTGCACTTTTGATTCAACATCCACGACAAAAATACATGCGCCATAGGATGTGCACGAACATTTGTCATATACGTCGTTAAGAGTTTGTTTATTGATTGCAATATTTGTCACCAAATGCTTTCAATTTCATCGAGTCTGAACATTTGTCATTTGATAAAAGGTTAAACTGCACTGTACAATGTCAAATTATATCTGCTGAGTAGGTCACAAAAAGTAGTCTGTTCATAAATTCAGGGGCCTTAATAAGCTAACATTTCAACTTGCATTCTAATTCTGGTCAAATTACTCAGTTTAATAAAAAAAAATAGAATTTCAGACTGGTTAAACCATATGGTAATCATACCTTTTGTATGTCATCATCACATAGAATAAATGGTTTCCGTTTTTGACGAGAGAGAGAGAGAGAGAGAGAGAGAGAGATATTAACAAATGCTTTGTTGTATACATCATATGATTTTGACTACGTAAATTCCTGTAAATCTTATGTACATTTGTATTTTGTTCTATCATATATAGCGTTTCTTTCTTAGGGTGGAAATCTAACAAATTTCGCCTTTTAGAATAGCTGATAAATCAAGACCCTGACGACTATTTTCTTCTTCTTGATACAATTGAATGGTAACAGAAATAGACACACGGACTTCTGAGTGAGTCACGAACATGGCTGTTCTTGGCGTGTTTACTATTTTGAATTCGGTCGGATAAAAGTAACCTTTTTTTAAATATTTCAGATATCTTGTGTACCAAAGTATATCCCTGGAAAGATGCTATGATCTCATGCCTTTTGGAAGGCGGGATACCACTAAATCATGATGACATAAAGAATGTAAATTTATCAGAGAAAATAAATCTCACCGTATGGACTGCCGAGTACACTGCTATATCAAACCAAACCAGGAACTCAAGTACAGGTATTGCAACGTTTCTTCTTCTCTCCGTCATCAATAGAATCATCGGTCTGTGACGTGATTGTCTGGAGGAGCAGTAACTGAAACAGATCCACCATCATCAACACCACTATCATCAACACCACTATCATCATCATCGTCATCATCATCATCATCATAATACGCTATTATTATTCCCCGCCGAAAAAGCAGCTGAGGATATGGTAATAGTAGCCGTCCATCTTTCCGTCCTTCCGTCATTCCATCTGTCCGTCTGTACGTCCATTCTTCACGCATTCTTTTCCGGCGCACAACTCAAAAACTATTAGAGGTGTAAACATCACACTTCACAGTTGCACAGATCTCATCCAGGAGAACTGCAGAGTACAAGAACCATAATTCTTGATTGCATAATTTCGGATTTTTTGCCCTTTCTTACTTTTCTTACTTAAATTTTGTCCAGAGTATAACTTGAAAACTACATGAGATATAAACATGAAAGTTCACAGGTTGATAGATGACATTAAGGAAAAGTGCAGTGTACATAAACCATAACTTCCAGACCCATAATTTCGGATTTTTTGCCCTTTGTTATTTTTCATACTTAAACCTTGTCCGGAGCATAATCCGAAACCGATTAGAGGTGTTAACACGAAATTTCACATGTACATAGATCGCATTAAAGAGAAGTGAAGTGGACAAAACTATAACTTTTGATTGCATAATTAAGGAGTTATTGCCCTTTTCTTTTTATTTTCTTACTTACATTTTGTCCAGAACATAACTTGAAAACTACATGAGATATAAACATGAAACTTCACAGGTTGATATATGACATTGATGGGAAGAGCAGTGTTCAAGAACCGTAAATTCCAGTGGCATAATTTAGGAGTTATTGCCCTTGTTATTTGTTATTTTTCCCACTTAAATTTTTTCTGGAGCACAACTTGAAAATTATCAAAGGTATCAATGTGAGACTTCAGAGGTAGGAAGATCTTATTGAGGAGAAGTGCAGTACTATGATTTTGGAGTTGTGTGCCTTTATTTATTTTTGAGTCTCAAGTTTTTTTGTTTTTTTTTTTTGTTAGCATAAGTGGAGCTGTATTGACTTGACAGCTGGATAGTTATCTCTGAGGATTAGTGCAGTACACAAGAATAATAATTCTATCTTCGATATTTTTTTTATTTATATCTCTTTGTTGTTTTTCAGATCTTTATTCTGTCTGTTTTCATATGTGTTTACACTAGACAGCTATATCAGAAAACTGTAACTTGTTGAAGTTTTTATTGTACTTTGCATTTAGTATTGCCAGAAAATTATTCTTAAATCTAGCTGTATTAGCCTTTAAGCCAACCTCCAAGCAGACACGCATCTTCTATTGAGCAAGCATTCGGCGGGTGATGGCCATGTCAACATGGCTCTTGTTATCTTTGTTGTTGCAAGGTTACTCGATGACAGACGAAAAAAAAAAACATCGAACGACACCTTTTATGATGATTAGGAAAATGAATGGATTTTGAATGCACGATTGAACGAACGAGGTAACGAATGCACGATCGAACGAGTGAATTATTCACTTGTCATAAGTTATTACTTTTATCAATTCCAGGTCTTGATCTTCTCAGAGACACGATATGTGGCTCTCAAAAAATTCATATAGACAAACTGCATTGGGGTTCAATGATAGATAAAGTGACAAATATCAGGTATAAAAACTGTACAGAACAACAGGCTTATGTCTGCAAAAATGGTAAGTATCGAACCTACTGATACTTAATACAATTTTAAACACTGTTTGCTATATTCCTCCATTGATTTCAGGTTATTTTAATTTTTGCAGGCAATGTTTACGGAAATCACACAGCACAGATCGAGCAGACTGATATCAGATAATGAATCAGACACCTTTTAGGCAAAGAACTATTAATATTAGGTTTCTGTATTGATGCAATTTATTTAGCTTTTTTTGGTAGTAAGAAAGATTAAATAAAAAAAAGAGAAAAAATTAGATTAAAAAAAAGGCAATTAACACACCCAACCATTTTTGCCACAGTATTCTCAAACGCCAAAAATACCGATACTTGCAAATTAGACCACCAGGGTCTGTATTCATCTACCATTCTTCGTATCATTTTTAGTCTAGATCTAAACACTGTCCTGAATTTCAAAGAAATACAACTTACAACCAATCCTTGACCAATTGGTGTAGCAAATAAGAAATTGTGTTACTTTTAAAATCTGAAATATGGTTAATACCGAAATTTAGAATCGTTGGTGAATAGTAGCTCTTCATATAAACATGTAATTACATTAAAATTACATCGGTATACTTTTTCGATGTTGTGGTAATTTTTTCCACAAAAAATCTTCTCTCCATCAAATTTGCCGACGCATAAAAGTAAAGGCCATTTGTAGTCAAAAGAGGGAGCTAGACTAGTTTATTGGCTCATGTTTTAGCTACTAAGTACATTGTTCAGTCCTACTTTACATGCCATTTTATACCTATAAAAGCAATCAATGATCCTTTGCTCACAGGCTTTTGTAAGGTTGTGACTTGCAGCGGCATAGAAGTTGTATTTGTACAGGAAAACAGTGCTGTAATTATGAAACTACAGTCCTGTCAGAATTCTTGAGTTTTGATAAAAATTAAAGAAGTTAAATTTTTGAATATTTACGTAACCCCAAATTTTATGAGCGGTCTGTATAAGAGTTGGTATTTTTTCAAACATTCCACGTTTTCCCTAAATTTGTGGGACCGTTGTCAAAACGAGACAACTCTTCTCAGTATCACCAACAAGGGCTAACCACAGTCTGGAGAGAAATTGGACAGAATCAAACTAGAAAAAAGTCTACCTCATCTTATGTACAGACTTGATTAAAGGAAGTGGATGCAATTCTAGCATAAAATTCATCATGATTAGTAATTGGACATAAACAATCTTTTAACTGTTTACCAAACACAAAAAAAATGAGACTCGTTCATACAAAAAGCGTTTGCATACGACGATTCAATTATAGCTCCAATGAATGGATTTGTTTTTTATAGCTTACAGCATTGTGTAAAAGAAAGAAATATTTGAATCATGCTCTGTGAAAAGGGTGCTTAATGCATCTCCGTGATGCATTATACCAAGCAAATCATTACATATTTATTGACCCATAATAGCCACTTTCTTAGACTGGTCTAAGGACATACAGAAAATTAAACAATATTGAAAAGTTTCGGCTCAGGTCAGTCTGTGCGGAATGCGTAGGCTGACCAGCGCCGATACTTTTCGCAGATGCATTAAGCCCCCTTTTCACAGAGCATGACTCATTTCATTTAAGTCTTCTTTAATTGCATGATTGTCCTATTATTTCTTCTTTAACACTTGTTACAATGCTAACATTGTAAAAGGTAGAACTTCCATACCCGGTCACATTTGTAGGTTCTTCGATATTTTAGTTTGGACATATTCATTTTACATCGAGAAACAAGTTTTTACAACTTATAACAATCTTTCTGGATTATGCTTCCTTAAGAATGCAACAGTGCTCCTTCAGAAAATGTGCGTCATTGAACATGACTAAAGTTGATACCCGCTCCCGGGTATCGAACTTAGGACCATTTCGATGTTTTCATTTTGTTGTCGAAAAAAAGAGAAAAAAAAAAAAAACATCTAAGATACCTTTAGCGAGGCTGGAACAGAGTCCTTGTGCGAATTTTCATTAACTTTCATTGGCAAAGACAGACTCGTTTCAAAAAGACATTTTCAGTCATACATAGGCGATCTTTCATCTACAGAAGACAACACTAATCAATTGCAAGTCTATCTGAATGAAACAACTTGGAGGAATTCAGAAACGTCATGTGAATCCAAGAACCAACGCCTTCCGACAGCCATTCAACTACAAAATGGCAATTACATACCCGCAGTCGTTCCTGGGCAATCGGAATCATTTAAACTAGATGTCTGGATTGGTTTGGTTGCTTCACTAGATCGTCGTACTGTTCATAGTAAGTAAAATCTCTCTATTAAAGAGTACACATACGCTTTTGATTTGGTAGGTTGAAAATTAGCCATTAGCGTGATCTTAGGTATAAAATCTTCAGAAAACAAAAATGAATCACTTTTTTTATGTGGTTTCATTATGAGTGCGTCCGTATGAAAGTTCGTCGATTTTTTAAATTTAACAACTTGGTTTGACAGAAAATTATTTTTCTTTCCATTTCCAAAAGATATTATTTGTGGGTATAGCATAAACCAGAACTAATCCTATTACCAAACTGCATGAAAAGGAAAAGGAATAAGACCCTTTAATAAGACGGGGACTGAACTGAACTGATCCCATTACCAAAGGGCATGAAAAGGAAAACGAATCAGACCCTTTAATAAATCGGGGACTGATCTGAACTGATCTTATTACCAAAGTGCATGAAAAGGAAAAGGAATAAGAACCTTTAATAAGATGGGAGTCGATCGTTGGCCAGTACACAGGTATCATATGCAAAGGGTGTAGATGTAGAATTTATGACACTTATGTGCATCAATTTAGAAATGCGTTTTTTTTTGCAAGTCTTATCGTTATTCTTAAAATCCTGTATTTACAGTCTGTAGTCAAATTTTTCAGACGTAAATGAAAAGATGATGCTTTCAGAATCACCTGCATTAAAACTGCATTGACTTTCAAAGAGTTCTCATACAACTTGCTTACAATTATTTCTCTTTTCCCATGTGTCCTGGTCACACAGGTGCTTATGAAAACAAGAATAATTACAGTAATTCGCCAATATATTCGGACAGAAGGAAATAATAACTTGTTTCGTGTCTGACTATTGGAAAAAATAATTTCGAAAAAAAGAGGGTGGCAAAAAAAATAGGTTTTACCTTTTTATTCGAACGTGCGTCCGAAATAATAAGGGTAAAATCCAGCATATTTACATCTATGTATAGCACGTGTGAAGGGGTCGAAACTGTAGTAGATCTTAACTTTCGACGTCTTTTCAATCTCGAATTACAAGTATTTTAGATATTTTCCTACCTTTTCTACACCTAGAAAATTAACTTTCCAGTAAGAGTTAACTCATAGTTCAACAGTGGATGAAACAAATCAAAGATTACACTCAACCTTGTGTTCTGTTTTGTCTGATGTTTATACCATGCACTAACCCTCATCTTATACATATAAAAGAATATTTCAAGCCTTTTTCTGGTACACAAATATTTTCAGTAATTTTGGATTAGGGCCATGAAGTAACGAGAAGACATTCATAGCGAGATGGTTGTAATGCCAGCGTTTTTGTACGAAATACGACTGTTCTACTCCGAGAAATGTATGGTCACAAGCTGACTGTCATCCAACACAAAACGACCACGCAAATCATACCTGCTTTATATTAAATGAAAGTTCATTTTTGTGTTCAATAATGGCTGTTTCAAGAACACCTGGGCAGTTGCGTCACATGGTTTGTGTCGTCAGCATAAAAAAGCTCGGCTGTTTACTTAAAATAAAATCTTCGCAGCGAAATAAAAAAGAAAATGTGTATACGATAATCTACGTATTATTTCTAAATACAAATGTATTACCGATAAATATAGAATAGAAACAACAAGGTTTATCATTAAAATTTTATTTATGCTTTGATATTGTTTTAAAGGGACAAAGCAGTTATGGTTTAAACCATTTCCCTCACAGTCACGTAACGACTTATCACGTCTCTGGAGAAGGTGCCTTTGAAAACGTTACGAAAACATTTCGAAAAAAAGGGAGAATGTGCTTGTATAAGATCGAAAAGCGGGGAAAGATTAAACCTACCAGGTGCTTTTCATAACTTCAGTTGCAATGGCGCCCTTGTAGATCAAAATCTGACTTGGGACAGAATTTTGGTCCGATCTTTTATCCAAATCTAAACCTATTGCATTGGTCAAACGTTCTTAACAAAAACAGTTCTGATGTTGCAGTTGTTTTGGTCTCTTTTCATGACTTTAAGTTTTTGCTGTGTAACTCGTATCTCATTGGATTTGATGCAATTAGGTCTATTTTTACGGCAGTTTTTTATGATGACGTCACTAGAATAACGGTACAAAAAATAAAGGTAAAACAGTAAAAATCAACTCATTTATTCAGTAACGGTTAAGTCTTAACAAAATCTTTATGGCAACAATACTTCAATGGTGTAATTAGGGCGTAAATACATTTCCATTAGATAGAGAGAGTGCACATATTAAAGTAACGTCGGCATATTTGTAATCAATGAAAGCCGAGCCAAACTAAGTTGGACAGGGCCATGGATCTATCTTCCGTCGAGATTCGTGGTCTTACCTACCCACGAATTAAACAAAAATTAGTACACAACAAATACTTCTGGTTTCACTGTGTATGATAAACAGAAACACCAAGCAATACACTAATCCAAGATGAAAATTAATATGTCTGCATTTCCATCGTACTGATGATTTAAACTAATTTCATGGTTTCTCGGACCATAGGCATTTTTTTATAACAAACAAAAATGTTGTTATTCTGTAAACATCATTGTGCACGTTTTTAGGTAAAACAGAAACAGGTAACTTACAAGGTGTTCACACAGTCAAACATGGTACCTATGTCAACTCAGCAGGATTTAGGATGATAGATGAATATCTACCTGATGAATTCACAGCTCTTTGTAGTTTTGGTAGGTATGAAATTTTAATTGATCTTATTTGTCAAAACTTTGAAAAGTTACGATATCATTGTTTTGATTCAACGAGTCAAATTTTATTTTGATTAGACGACTTGAATAAAATCATTTGATGCGAGCCTTAGCGTGTATCGTATCGATTAATGTGATAAAAAAAAAGCTCATATTTGTTTAAGGTTTTATAGTTTTTTTTAAACTCTCAGACTAAATCATGCTTGCCAAGGCTCGCACTATCATATTTTAGTTGTCTTGTTTAATATAAATATTAAAACACGAATGCGCATCGAATATACACTTTTTTTGAGTGTCTTTTACTTTTTTATCCTCTAATCATTCTCTTTCATTCAAAGCTGTTCACATGAATGTGTGAATCTTTGCACTTGTGTAATCGAAAAGGACTTTCAGACATCAAGTATCCCGAAAACCCTTTTTTATGTAACTGTAACAAGCAACATGTAGATTTGCGCACAGGATCAATATAAATAACTGCACAAAACAAAGCAGTCTGATCTTTGATAGAAAACAATTATGGAATCCTTCCGCAGAAACTCATTGGTTCCGTAATGGTTTCTGGCCGGGATGTGCTGCCCGCTCTTGGATTTGTAATAGCCTATATGGTGCGAATTATTCTGTTTAAAGGAGACCAAATACTGCAATACATTTGTCTTTACTTATGGCTGAAAAGTAAGAACCACAAGCATTTGCGAGGAGGGGATGTAGGAGTGATAACTTGTAGCTTTAGAGTTTGAAAAGTGACTTAGCATTAAATATTTGCTATTGTAGAAAGTTTGAAGTCTGTCCGGCAATCGCTTTTCACTGATTGTTTGAAAGGTAAGCAAGGTTAGAACTTGATTTCATTTTTTTTTAATTTGTCGCAATGCATAATGCCAAAGCTGCATCTAATTTTGATTCTTGCTGCTACTGATGGCATTATCATGATTATCATCATCAGCAGCAGCAGCAGCAAAAGCAACAGAAATTAAATAATTTTTACCGTCATCAACAATTGTTGGTATGTTTGTTTGAATTGTTTTTTACTCTGCTTTCAGCATTCATATCACGGCGACAGCTCACTTATACATGTTTTTCTGGGTTTCACCAGTACTAGGCTAGGGCTCTGAGATGTCTTACCCAAGGACATTCCTGTGAAGGACCCATTGGATCCAGTGAGGCTCGAACCCGAGGCCTCCAGGTCACGAGTTCTTCACTTTACCACTGAGCCACACAAGACTCCTGTCATCAACAATGGCAGAGTTTGCATCATTATAATCGTTAAAAAATATCGACCCATGTGAGCCCACACAGTTCATGCGTGGACTGCAAAGGCCAACATGGGCGATCTGCAGTTGGAAAATCAGTCTGTGTCTCAAATACAGGATTTCGATGCAACATAACATACAAAGGCTACTTACCATTTAGGGAAAAATAAGAAAAGAAAGAAGCTTTTTTACATTTCACTTTCTTATTTATTGGTGGTTTTCCAAATATGCCCTGCTAAACTCAGTGGTAAGTAATTTTTGTAGTAATTAAAAACAAAACAATAATAATAATTCCGCTATTTAATCTCAGAAAGCAGATGAGTTGCCGTGCTACAAGCTCACTTTACTGCTTTAGTAGAAAAAAATCCACATGTTTGCACATTATGTGCAGTCTGATCTTGATTTAGCCGTCTACAAAACCGTCTACATTATGTTTAAATTGTTTTAGCAAGATCGGTTTATATATACTCAAATGATAAAGAAACGCAAGGTAAACTTTTTTCTGATGGTTTTAGGTAAGACGTTGAGTATAATGTTCAATATCTTTAATTAAGAATGAAGATTATTACATACTGAATAAACTAAAAAATCAACGATTTGTATATGGAAAGTGATTTACGAGTAATTGAAGGGAATTGAAAGAGAACTGTAATATGAAATCGAAATGGACTGATTGTGGGAACTGGCTTGTCAATACCGGGTATGTCTCCAATTTGCTCTCTCTACAGCCCTGATTCTCCTAGGCATGGAGTTCATGGGGTCGAAGGATTTCATCTCTATACCTAGCGGAGGTTAAATTACCCGCTACAATAACCAGTGGTTATTTAACTCCATGTGAGATTCCTCCCCACACTATAACCGATCCACCCCCAAAACCTATCTCTCTCTACTACGCAGCAGTCAGCTTTAACGTTCTCCACGACGTCGGTATACATGACATCGACCATCTACTCGAAACAAGGTGAACAGTGACTCATCAGTAAACAAGACCCGCAACCACTGCCTCAATGGGAATATTCAGGGGTGGGGGCATGTGCCACCATCCAAGCCAGACGACTCTGGCGACGAGCACGGGTGACGTGCCCGCAGATCAACTTCCTGCAATTGTTTAGATTCAGTAGCAGTTAGGTGCCGATTGCTCAAATGCGCATGATTAATAAACCTGTTTTGAGGTTGTGACGTCATGCGAGGACGCCCAGACCTAGGTCTGTAAGCAACCCGCCCAGTTTCCCTTAGATCTCTAACATGACGTTCTATAATGCAAACATTGACTTCGAAATGCTGGCAACCTGTATTTGCCTTTGACCTTGCATAATCATCGCAGAGCTTGACCCTTCTGAGCTTCCGTCGGCCGTGCCGTTGTTTCATGCTATCAGAAATTAATCAAAATATTGGAAAATGAAGTGTCTCTTTGAATACTACCTAATGGTATGATGAGATAATGTCACACCACTGCTATAAACGAGATTTTCCTCTTTCTTGCTATCCACGAAAGACATCGTCATGCAATACTATAATGCAACATTCGATGCAGGACCACGTGCACTATAACCTAGGAGTTGCTTGACCGCTTTTCATTGTTTTTGAATAACGCGTTCGCAAAATATTGCAAATAAAGTCACCCCGCATTTCTTTATGTATATATCATAGGTTAAGTAAAATATTATCAAATTAAGTTGATATCGTTTTGTGCCAATACGACCCATATTAAACGCCAAAGCTTTAGTTATTATTTTATTATTATCATTATTAGTAGTAGTAAATATTTCTAACATCAGTAATGGGGATAGCAGCGGTGGTAGTAGTAGTACTATTACATTAAGGAGTTACACTTTTACTTTTCATCACAAATACAGGTCCATTAAATATCACAATGGCTTCCCTTGATGTAATTTCGACAGGCGAAATGACACGAAATACCCTAAAAGATAACCTAGAATCTAGTGAAAGTAAGTAAAAATCGTCTTATAATCAAGTAGTTATTTATTTGACAGATGATCTGGCCATGTGTCTCAAGAATGTAATGATCACGTGAAGTGCCCGTTTGAAAGTTTCAGCCAATCAGATGGGTAGGCTTTAAAAATGGGATAATTGTCAGCAGCTATCTGAAAACAGTTGGCCAAAGGATTTATGTCTTTTATAAGTATTTCTAACAATATCAATTATCAGTCTCTGATGCTGATGCGGTTCGTATTCACCTACCATTCTTAATATATTTTTTTTAGTTTAACTCTCAAGACATTTCTAATTTTCAAAGTAACACAATTTCTGATTGGATATACCAAATGGTTTAGCCAATCAAAAATGTGAATAAAGTAAGACTTTTTAAGAAATTTCTCTAGCAAATCTTGAAAAGAATAGAAAAGGACACAAGTGAAAGAAAAACAGTTGATTTGTATGACCAAGAGATATGAGACTTTATGACTGGTATATTGATATACAATAGTACACGCAAATGAAAAAAAAAATGCGACTCCAATTCCAAGTCATAAGAATATCAATTTCTAATTGGCTGTGACACAGAGTGCCAACAAAACATAAAGCTAGTTTTGCAAAAAGAATAAGAACAAAATACACAGAAAATTGTATATTTTCTAATTGCTGACTGACCGGAACTAATATTGTTTAACGTTGTTTTACACTGGCCATTATTTACATGTAAATGACTAGATTGATTGATAGGCGAGTTTCAATGCATTTTCTCTTTCTCTGTCTTTCTCTCTCTCTTTATCGTGTAGCTCAAGACCAGAATACATATATTGTAGTTTGCATCTACATTGCCCTGTATTTGTGAGCTGGTTTTGACATGAAATATGAAAGATAATTATTTTGATCTTTTTAACTGGTTGACTACTCGTAATTTTCATTCTCTCTGAAAAGGGGGTTTAGTGTATCTGCAGAAAGTATCGCTGCAAGTCACCCTGTGCAGTTCGCGCATGCTGACCAGTTCCGAAAGATTTGCCTCCAGTAATTTTTTTATGTCCAAGGACGATTTTACCCCAATATTCAGCTCGTTGTAAGACAATATGTATTTTATGGATCCGTAATCATACGATAAATTGCTAAGTATCATGCATTCTCTTTTTCAACGATCATGGCTCATTTGTGTAACAGGCTAAGGGCTAACTATTTTAACCTTTACAGATGGGCTCGCCACCATAGTCATCGCTATAGCAACCATAGCTCTTATCATTGGCTGCATTGTGATAGTCATCCTTGTGTTGTATTTCTACAGAAAACGGTAACCTTTGAGTTTTAGCTATTGATACAAAGCGGTCCATTGCTTTCGTCGAGTTGTGAAGAATCTTGTAATATTTTTAAACTGCATAATGTTGTCCTATAACAGGCTATGCAATATAATGGAAAAATGAAATAACCCACTTAATACCGACCGACACAAGAAAATAAAATGTGCAAATAAAGATTATTTACGTAACGTGCCTTTTGTTTATTTGTTTTTTTTTTTTTTTTTTTTCTTATCAGAAAACAACTTAACAAACATGTTTCACATAGACCTCTGTTCTAAGGACGAAATAAAGTTGAAAATATTTCCCTTTTTTAAGTTACATTCGGAAAAACGGTCAGTCAGATTAGCAAAAGAAAAATAGTTGATAGACTGTTTAAAACCATTACTTACTGCCTGACATCGTTTGAAATGACCCCCATCTAATCATTCTGTTCCATGACGTTACAAGGGAAGTGGCGTAATGAAGGACGTTAGCGATAATTAGAACGTTACATTGATGAGGCAAAAGCCGAAACATGTTTGTTTAGTTGTTTTCTGATTTAAATATATATATATTATAGGCACATTACGTCTTAATCTTTATATGAATGAAATCAACTAGTGCCGGTTCAAGGATATTACATAATAAACAAGAATAACATTACATGGGAGTATATATGAATAACATTTATTGCAAATCGGTTTCGCTGTTAAAGCTCATCAGGGCAACGATAAATCACGTAGCAACGTTAGAAATAAATCCGATTTCGACCCACCGAGCGGTCGCAATATTGTGCCAGATTCCTATATATCAACCAGTAGCGTGTTATGTTCTAATACAAGTAAGAACAATAAACACATCAAAATTAATATAACATTAAAACAACGTGAAGCTATAAAATCTTTGGCACATGACACTGATATTACTATTATGAAGCAGATACGGGAGGTGGCATTGTTATAATGAATACCGAATTTTATAAAACGAAAATTCGCGAAATGCTTAGAGATGAAACTTACTATAAAACTATTCAAGATAGTAATCAATTACAAGTTTTCAAAAAAATAAAAAATCCTATAGCAACAGGGCTCAGCATTAACTTTTTGATTTACTGGATCAGTCGGGCAAGTACCTTGCAAAACCACTTGTCCTTACCAATTTTTCACTTGTCCTATTATATGATGGGAATTCGGGGTTAAAAAAGAAACTACTCAAAATATGTTTTAAGATTGCTGCTTTTATTTTTCTTATAACCTCCCCAATTGTTTTTTTCCATTCTTCTTTAGTCACTGAACTGTGGCCTTCTAGCTCTCTGACTCTGAAACCACACATTCAAAGCTCTTTCACAACTATATGAATCAACTTGTGGTCCATGTATGGATATAGCCATTAAATAATCCAGCATTTCAGAGCTAGGACTAGCTCGTCAATCTGATTTTATTCTTGCCATGGCTGAAAACCCACGTTCACACACTGCACTAGAAACTGGTATACATAGACTTCACTCACAGTATCGCAGCTATGAAAACTGGCCCAACCAGCTGTGTACAAATTTTCTTTTTCTGGTATTTTTTTCATACTTTTCTTGTGTTTGGCTCGCCTTTTTAATCTTTTCTGTCGTGGAATCGGCGGACGACTTGAAGCCAAACTTCTCTAGAAGCGTCTGCATTTTGAAGTGAACGGTTCGACTCCTAAGTGACCGATATATATTAATCGAATAATTTCAACTTTGTTTGACACGTTTACTCTATTTTGTTGAAATAGTTTTCAAATTTTATCACATGGAATATTATTAATTTACGGTTAGTTGGGTACATAATTTCATTAAACTAGTAATAGTTAATGAAAGCTGAATACAAGTGGAACATTTCGAACACCGACGAAAATGCTATCAAATCGGGTGGAATCACTTAGCTATTTACCAACCTCCTTAAGACTATAGTAATCGACATATTCTGGTCTAATGAGATAGGCGGAGTCATTTTTGCATGGTTTTGTGACTAAGTGGGCGGGACTTAATATGCAGTATGTTACTGAGTTATTTCTTTAAGGTATAGATAAAATCGGCAAGTGAAGTCAGCTGTCAAAATGACACCATTCCGGAATTCTGTCGTTGACACTAAAATTATGCATTCGGAAATTATTTTTTTCACCTCAAATTAAATTTTAAAATGCACTTGTCCGATCGGGCAACTAGATTTAAAATTTAGTTGTCCGAGGCAACTTTTCACTTGCCAAAATCCATCGGACAACCGTTAATGTCGAGCCCTGAGCAGAAAACAAAAGAATGACCAATCAGGAAAATAATTTTTTATTGAAATTCGAATGTAAAACTAGTACTTTCTACGACTTACCTAAAATACATAAGAGCCAAATTATTCAAAACTCTTGTCCTAATAACCATTTAGACTATATTGAAATTCCAGATCCTGTAGACTTAAGACTAAGACCTATAGTAGCAGGCCCTTGTTGCGAAGCGAGTCTTCTGAGCTCTTTTTTGGATAAATTACTTAAACCTTATTTGAAAAGGGTTCATAGCTACCTATGTGATAACATTGATTTCCTTAACTTCATTCCTGAAAATGTTCCAGCGCAGACTACACTCATTTCCTTTGACATAGTAAGTCTACTTACTAACATTCCACACTGTCTAGGACTAAAGTCTATTTCCTTTTGGCTGGATAAGCATCCAGAATTGCTGTCCGAACGTTTTAGTAAAACGTTTATTTTGCGGCGTCTTCAAATTATTCTTGAAAACAATAATGTTTCATTAGATAAATCGTTCTATAACCAAACCAAAGGTACAGCAATGGGAACTAAAGTGGCCCCTACATATGCTACTCTTGTCCTTGGGTTTTCAGAGGAAATACTCTACAAAACAGTAGAACATGAAAAGGGTAATGTATTTGCTAAATTCGTACGGGATCAATGGAAAAGATATTTAGATGACTGTTTTATATTCTGACAAAGATCATCGGAAGATCTAGCTTATTTTTGTACGACCCTAAATTCTCTCCATAAGGATATTATGTTTAAGATACAAACCAGTGATTATCAGTTACCCTTTCTTGATGATATGGTCATCAAAATAAATAAATACATATATTTCAAGTCTACGGACAGATTTAAATTTCAAGTCATGCCATCCAAAACATACTAAAATTAACATCCCTTTTTTTCTTGGCTCGTAGAATATGAAACATTGTTTCCGATATAAGTGTTCGTAATCCCCATCTAAAAGAATTACCTTCTTCGTTGATTGACAGAAACTATCCAATGCAGGTGATAAAAACAGGATTTATAAATGCATTACAAATTCCAAGAAACAGTCTTTTAACAGTTAAAGAAAAGACTGAATAAACTCATCATACCGGTCGTATCCACCCACAATCCTAAAAACAGTGAACTATTCGGATTACTGAGATCTAACTTGACTATTCTAAGTGGGGATGAAAAAATGAATAGTATAATCACAGACACTAAAATCATAAAATGAAAAAGACAGCTCCCTAATCTTAAACGCCTTATTACGCGGTCGGAGTTCAGTCAAGACACAGCTACGTGCGTAAAAAAAGTATGGAGAACCACGGTGTGGACTGTGTGATTACATTATTGAAGGTAACAACATTAAATTAAATTAATTGATAAAACTTTTGTTAGTAGATATAAAGACCTATGTTCTAAGCCAAACCCCATTTTAACCCCCAAAAAAATTTTGGCCCAGCTCCCATTTTAACCCCAAAAAACTTTCTGAGCCAAATCCCGTTTTAACCCCCAAAAACTTTTTAGTCCCCCTTCCCCCAAAAAACTTTCTGAGCCAAATCCCGTATTTTATGGAAAGATTTCTTTTAATTCCTATAGAGTATCTTAGCGAATTACTTAGTGAAGAAGAATTTGATAAGTATAATGATTTTATAGAAAAATTATTAAAAGACTTTGTATTTTTTTATCTCAAACAGTTACCAGATAAGGAATTGATATCATTAGCTATAGAATATGATGATTATGATTTCGATAGAACTTTTACCGAAGAATGTTTACACGCTAGTTTAACGAGAAACAGAGAAATTCTTACTTTAATTTACAGAGATCAATATATGGGTGCCCCCAATCGCTAATTTTCTTAGGGATAGAGATATAGACATATTATAAATTCTTAATAATTTTATAAGACTCTTATAAAATTATTATACCACCAAAAGATGTTTAAATCTAGTAACCATCTTTTCCAACTTATATACGTTAATTTATTTTTCTCCTTATAAATAAATGAATAAGTTACTAAACTATATCAAACTCATAAATATTGAACACTTAACAATGGAAAGTGCCACTCGCGCATACGATTTTTGGTATAGCGCAAGAATTTGGTATGAATGTAGTAGACCAATAATTAGGTTTGTTGATGTGCCCTGGGCAGACAGAAACAAACATGCTCTAGAATATCTAGATAGAATGCATAAACCCCATAATAACGCATTCGAGCGTGAATGTATTATAAAAGATGTTTTCGAAAATACGTTTTTACATACAATGAGAGTTGAAACTAATTTAGATGAAGTTCTAGACGGTATATGGCTAATGGCTGATAATGATATAAGAAACCTCAGAACTGAATTAAGATATATTAAAAATGATAGTTTTTCTATAAAAATTCTTAAAAAAATAATGAATGAAGAAATATTACAAGATAATGGCTATAATGTTGATATTACTATATTTTTACTAGGTAAAAAATCATTTGCAGATGCTTTTCATTATTAAAAGATAAAGCCTAATCCCTCAAAACCAATTAGATATTTAGACTCTTAAATATCTAATCACTTTACCCCCTGATAAGAAAATCGTTTTTCAGTTGAGAATATGGAGATATTATTTTATATAATTTTTTTTAAATCTTAAAGGAATTAAGAAATTGAAGTAAATAATTTAAGAAATAATAATTAATGTAAAATGACACAAGAAACAAATTTCTTAAAAGCTGGAGAACTAGACGAAAAGAAGCTTTTTCTAGATCGTGACAACATGAAAACAAACAAATATGGTGGAATTACTATACCAATTCTGTATGATTACCCTGGAAACGGAAAGGCTAGTTTAATTATAGCTACTCCTTCTTTGGCTTCATATGGTATTTCATATAGTTTATCTTTATATTTTTTTAATGACCAAAATAATCCTACTGAAGTAAAAAATAAATTTAAGGGATATAGAAAAAATTAATAGCTTTTTTCTAAATAATAATTCTAAAGAACTAAAAAAGGTTAGAAACCTACAAGATATCAGTATTCTGAAATATGAGCAGAGGTTTTATCCAAAGTTCCTGACTAAAAAAGATAAGAAAGGTAAACTTATACCTTTTGTAGAATTTAAAGATGAGGATGGAGTTGCAGATCCTCTTTCATATCAAGGCAAATTTTGTAAGGTTAAGTGTTATTTAAGATTTGATGGGCTCTATTTAAATAAATCAAATCCGTCAATTCAGGTTAAGGTTCTAAAAGTAAAGATAACCGAGAAGAATGCGGATAAATTAGAGATTTTACCTGATTTACCCGACCTTAGCTCTGATGATGAAGAGGAATAAATTTAAATATATAACTTCGCTGAAGTTATATATTTTTATAAGTCTAACAAAAATAGATATGTAAGAGTGTATTACATTACTGCTGGTTGATCTTGACACAAAGTTTATAATGTGGCATTGATCTACTTCTAACGGTATTGGAAAAACCGTACAACTACAACTTTCATCAGCCTTTTTAATTATAGAATAATCAACCTGCTCTGACCCGTTTACCGTAATACTAACTTTTAACTCTTCAGGCGCATTTGGGTCATTTTCGACAATTGTCAAGCTTCCTCTTATAATTCTACCTGGCGAATTCATACAGTAACCACCAAGACCGAGTTTAGGACCTGAATTACCATTACCGAATGAGAACTCATAATTGCCATCTCCAATTGGTCCTTGTTCTCCAGCCCACACAGTTATAATAGGTTTTGTTCATATCCTCTAAAGAAATCCTCCATATATTGCCTATTTACAGCGTCTTTCGAATATGTGGGTGTCGCGATATTATATCTAAATCTTTAGTAGCAGAATAAGTTCCTTGTGATGTTTTTAATATTGTACCACTTCCTGAATAATTTTAACGGATTCTATATTATGGTCTACGTAATACTTATTTACAGCTTGATGTTCTTCTAAAGGTTGCCCAAGGTTGGAAATTCTTCGCCCACCCATAGAGACATCACCAATTGCCATATACCCACCAACTCCATAAACGAAGGCTCTGTTTGCACTATCTACGTATTTTTTAGTCGCAACATCTTGAGCATCCGCGGGATCTATAAGATTTGTTAAAGTATACCCCCGCATATCTATATTATCAACAGCGGAAAAAGTGCCATCTTGTTGTTTTACTATTGCTCTTTCGCTTCTATCCACATAATTGTTAGTAGCAGCTTCACCCAGTTCTGTAGGCTCTTTAACATTTCTTATTTTATGAAAACCCATATTTAAATACCCATTCATATGGTATCCACCATTTTCGAGAAACTAACCAGTATTCTCATCAACGTAATGTTTTGTAGCAACGTCATGCGAATTTACCGGATCACTAACCCTCATTAATGTATTACCATCCATATTTATTGAACCTGTAACGGTGGTTGTTCCATCTTTACGTAAAAAATTATTATTTATGTAAGCGAGTGACACGCCATCACCTTTAGTTTTTTCACCCCCCATTCCTCCGAATTTATCAACAGGCATTTTTAATATTAAAATAATTTATTTATCACATCTCGAAATTTATTACCCGAGCTTAACTCTTTAAGAATGTATAAACATAAATGACCGCAAAATACTTGTCCAGCTGGTTGTAATTGGTCAGTATTATAATATATTGGGCTTTTCAGATACTCTCGAAGTTTGATAGGGGGTTGTATGCCATAACTATCGAAGTAAATTTTATTTCTACCGTTTTTATACCAAGCGACCCAATGTGTACCAGACCCGCTCGTGTCATCGAGGTTTAGTATACCACACTCCTTTTTTCTACACTTTTTTGGTAAAGTATTTCGTAGAAATACTAAAGTATTTCGTAGAAATACGCCCCTAAAGAAAGGAATCTTTAATCTTTTTACCGCATTTTCTATCTCGAAATTGTTTAGCGGTTTATTCAGTAAAATTACGTTTTTTGTAATCGCAATATCTGTCATTTTTTATTATACCTAAATATTTACAATATTCTTATTATCAACCCACGAATTAAATTCATCGGGATAACCTTTCCACTTTACTAAAGATTTCTTTTTTCCTTTTTTAATAACCTTTTCTATCCTATACAACTCCTGACTAGTTTTTTGTAGCTCGGGCTCATAAAAACTACCTTTTATTTTTTCTCCATTAAGATCCACAATTTTATACGTTACGGGTGATGTATGTTTTACCTCAGAAACTGTAAAAACCTCTTCAGTCCATCTGGTGGTATAGCCTTTCTCAAAGGTCTTTTTCTTTTTAGTTATCCTTACTTTATCTCCGACAGAAAACTTAGGTTTTATATCTTCTTTTATTTCGAGATGATCGGGATAAAGATTTTTCCAAACTTTGGCTTTAACGAGATCCTGTAACACATCGATGTAAACGTTTGTGGAATGAGCAGAAAAATACTTCCACATTTTTTCTTTCATTGTTCTATTCCATCTTTCAACCACGCTAGACTTTTCCTCATTTTCGGTGGAATACAATTCAACCAAGTCTTTAACATCTTTATTATAAAATTCTTTACCCTTATCCACCCACATTTTTTCAGGTTTTCTCTCCTTAAAAATACTCTTTAATGCTATAGCAACGGATTTTCCCGTTTTATCTTTTAATGGTATTAACCATCCGTATTTGGAAAAGATGTCAATGACAGCGAGAAGATATTTTACGCCGCGATTAAACTTAGAAAAAGCTTGCATGTCTACTAAATCTGCCGCCCATATCTTATCAATACTGTTTACTATAACTCTCCTTTTATCAAATTTCCTTTCTACGGGTTTATGTAATTCTTCCGCTAAATTTATCATGCCGATATTTTTTTTTTTTAACCCCCATTCCAAATCTCATCTTTGTTCCAATAATCCTACTAACAATAGACTTATCCATTTTTTCCCTATTCGTTGGGTTATAAATACCTTTTAACTCTTTTAACATATTTTTATCGCATACATCATTTCTAACTTTAGTAGAGGGATTTTTCAAATAACAAACATCATGATGATAAGCGGCTTTATCAACGCGATTTATTGGTTTGCTCCATTCTTTTGGCGTTAAATCTGGGTTGAGTCTTTTTTTTAATTTAGTGCCAGGCCCAGTGAAATTATGTCCGGGTAGATGCATTTCAATGGGTAAATTATTTATAACCTTATTTAACACCGATCCACCCTTTTTTACATCTGATGATTTAACAAACTGATTTTTAGTTATTCCACACACTGCGCATAATCCGTGTTTCATATTTCTATTATTTTTAGTTACCACTTATTCTACGTTAGTTGTATCAGTAACTTTTTTACATTTAACGCAATACATTTTTATATAATAAATAAAATCTTATATAAAAAAAATGGATATTAAAGATTTATCGTGGAATGAAGTAGTTTCAAGGAGATTTAATCATCCTCTTTTACCAAAAAGTATTGGGGGTTAATCATAGGTAAATCAGGATGTGGTAAGACCACTCTTTTACTTAACCTACTGCTCAGATCGGATTGGCTTGACTATAACGATTTATGCGTTTTTGGAAAAAGTCTTTTTCAACCCGAATATCGTATAATTAAAAAGGCTTTTGAAGAAGGAATACCGAAAAAAGGTATTTTAGACTTTTTTAACAATCGAGACGAAATACAAGAAACGAATTTTTCCCCAACAGCTGTAGCTGAAGAATGGGCTAAAACGTTTAGAAATAAATCGGATATAAAGTGTAGTTTTTATGAAACTGCGGGAATGTGCCTGATCCTCGAGATTTAAGTTCGGAAAATAAAAAATTAATGATATTCGATGGTTTACTTTTAGAAAGACAAAATAAGTGCGAATGTTATTACATCCGAGGAAGACATAGCAATGTTGACTGTTTTTACCTCTCACAAAATTATTTTAGGTTGCCGAGGCAAACTATTAGAGAAAACGCAAATTTTATCTGTCTTTTCCGCCAAGATGGTAAAAACATTAATCATGTTTATAGTGATCATGTGGGTGATGATATGTCAAAGGATGAGTTTAGGAAATTTTGCAAAAAGACGTGGGAAAAACCACACGGTTTTGTTGTCATCGATCTGACTAGTAAAAAAGGCGAGGGAAAGTATAGAGACGGTTTTGATAAGTTTTATATAGTTGAATAATTTTTGGCTAAATTAAACACGCACACATGGAATACAAACTAAATAGAATTAGAAAAATATTGCTCCGAAAATTAATTAATGATGGTAAAACTAGCTTTTTTGGTTTATGTAAGCATTTTAAAATCCCATTAGAAGGTTTGTCTAATAATGATATAGCTCTAGCGAATTTATGGTTAGAGGAATGTATTTTAAAAGATGAAGAAGTTTTAAAGAAATTAGGAATTACGAACAAAATAAACAGGTTCATACGCCAATATCATTGGATGAGTAGATATAATAAAGATTACAAGGAGAGAGCTATTGATGCAATGTTAGCCGAATACGAAAAAAAATTTAATATAAATATTAATCGTAATGTAAAAATGAGGAGATTGATGATTATTGAGTGTTTTTTTTAAAGAATACAGTTCAAACCGAATTATAGATACCATTGAATATGCGGTAAGAGAAGCCTTACCAGAGAAATTCGAATGTTTTACACTAGGAAAACTAAAGAAATTAGTTGAAATACTCGGTCTAAAAAAGAAGTTTTCTTCTTTTAATAAAGAACGTAATACTAATGAAGAAAAAGAGTTATATATATCCTTTTTAAATGAACATGCTTTGGAATTATTTTGTAAGGCAAATTATTATGGGAAAATTTTTAAAGATGAAGAAGAAAATAAAACTAATAAAATACATAGAAAGAATAGAAAAGAAATAATAAAATACGCGAAAGAAATATTTTACGTATATAATTTAACTAATAGAGAAGATTGGTTTTCAGAAAAAAGTAGTAAAAAAACCCCATTATCAGCTGTAAATAATAAGACTAATTTGAATAGGATAAGACATCTTACGCAGCATTAATTTTTAAAAAGAATCCGATTACGTGTATAAAAATATATTTTACATAAAATATATTTTTAATACAAAAATGGAAAGATTATTAGAACAAATTGTAGAAAATACCAGCCAAAAAACATCATCCCAAATTATAGTAAGCGACAACAAGACAAGTTTTAGAACAAGGTTTAATCCACCACTTCAACTAAAAAAGAATAAGTTGTACGAAATAGCTTTGGTAAACCTCGAAACTTATTATTCTTTTCCAAACATTGATGCAAAAAACAACATATTTATTTATTCTCCAGACAACGGTGCTTCATGGTTTAAGATCGAAATACCAGAAGGGAGTTATGACCTTATAGACATTAATGATACCATTCATCAAGAGATGAGAAAAAACGGGCATTATGACGTATCCAATGACGAATATTATATTAATATTTCGGCAAACACGAATACTCTAAAGTCCGTTCTTACCTTAGAAAACGGTTATCAAGTGGATTTTAATCATCCGCAATCCATCTCTAAAGTATTAGGATTTACTAAAGCAAAATACGGACAAGGATTTCATGAGTCAGAAAATGTCGTAAACATTTTAAGTATAAACAGTTTTTTCGTTAACATCGATATTATTTCAGGAAGCTCTATTAATGGGTCAACCCAAAACACAATTTACTCTTTTTTTCCAAATGTTCCTCCCGGATATAAGATAGTTGAGAACCCGACTAATCTGGTATACCTACCAATATCATTGGATGAAATACATGATATGGGGGTAAATATAACGGATCAAGATGGAAATTTACTAAATCTTAGAGGTGAAAATATATTGATTAGGTTTCATATTAGAGAAGCTTAATAAAAAATATATTAAATATAAAATGGCAAGTTATACTTCAGTTAAAGTTAATATAGAAGAAGGACAAAAGCAAAAGTTTCAACACGCTATTAAAAACAGTTGTCCAGTAAGTATTCGTTTAGGTCATGAGGATTTAAAGGGTAATGATATTATTGCAGTTACTAATTCGCAATTAAAGAAAATTGCTAAAGCATATGAAAATGGTAAGGGTATCACGATCAGAATGAGTAATAAACAACTTAAACATAATACGAAAATAGAGGGCGGGTTTCTCGGAATGTTAGCAGGATTGGCTGCGAGAGCTTTACCAATGATCGCAAAAACTGTTTTACCGGCGTTAGGTGTTGGTGCTCTTTCTGGATTAGCTCAATCGGGAATACAAAAAGCAATGGGGTCGGGTCTTTACCTTAAAAAAGGAGGATGTGTTTCTAAGATAGAAACTGATGGAAAAGGATTATATTTAGGACCGGCTAAAGGTAAAGGATTAAAATCCGTTGGTGATGGTTTGTATTTAAAATAAGGTGGGGAGTTTTATGATGGAAGCGGTTTGCTTTTAGGACCTAATAGCCCATTTGCTAATATACCTATTTTAGGGGCTATCTTATAAATTATCTTAGGAGCAATATATTGCAATGTTATAAAATAATATTATTATTTTATAAAATGTGTCTGTTTATAAATTTGGCGCAAAGTCTAAGATTACCCAACCAAAAACGATCCATTGGCAAACATTTCTCAGTTTAAAGTATCCACCTAGAAAAGTAAACCCAGTAACCTGGGAAATTTTTAACCAAGAAGAATTTACACTCAAACCCAATGAAACGAGACAATTACAATTAGTGCTCGGATTTATGATAACCGGAGGAGTTGTTTTAACCACGTTAGCATACTCTTTAAAAAAAAGAGTGTTGTAGTATACAAAACGAGGTTAATCTTGTAAACGCAGAGGATATTATAATTGCTATTACGAACAATTCGAAGACTGGGAAAGATGCGAAGATTAAGGAAAATCAGCTTTTATGCCTCGTTTGTTATTTAAATTAAAATATCTTTCTAATAAAAAATGGAAATGAAAGAGAATATTTATCCGAAATTACCTTCCGCTCCTCCTGTTGATGAAGGACAGGGTTATAGGTTACAAAATATTAATGAGATACAAATTTTTTTAGAAGGAGAGATAACAAAAAGAAAAGCTCTGAGTAAAAAATATTTTAGGGCAGCGAGAATAATAGATAATGTGGATACCGTATTGGCTTCAGTTACATTAGTGTCAGGAGCTGGTGGAATGGTATTACTGACAACAGTTGTCGCGATACCAGCTGCACTCGCATTAGAAGCAGCGAGCATAGTTACGGGGCTTTTAAGTTTAATTGGGCAATATACTGTTAGAAATTCTACTACAAAAGCCGAAAAACACGAAAAGATAATGACAATAGCGAGTACAAAGTTAAATACTATAGCGTCTCACGTATCCAAAGCCTTGAGTGATAATAAAGTTACCGATGAAGAGTTTCAACTGATTTTGGAAGAACTAGAAAAATATAAAGTTATGAAAGAAGAAATTCGTACAAACACAAAGAAGAAGATAAGTACTGAAACGGAAGAGACATTGATAGAGAGGGGGAGGCAAGAAGCTCGTGAGTCCTTTCGGAAGTTGGTTGAAAAGAATGATAGGGGTTAAAAGGAGTATCAGAAAACCGAAGATAAAGTTTTCTTGCGATTTTTCTTTAAGTATATCGGTAAATAAATAATTTCGTAATCTCGATGAGATTATGAAATTAATTCCCTAATTATTTTTCGTAATTTAGTCACAAAACGTGTAAAAAACTGCGTTAAAAACTGTGTTAAAAACTGCGTTAAAAACTGTAATACAAATTATTATTAAAAAAAATTTAGTAATAAAAAATGTCATTTCTAAAAATCACTGATCCCGCAAAAAGGGACTTAATCGTAAAAGAGTATCTCGAGACAAAAAAGAATATTCGAGATAATCTACTAGCTGAGAGAACGGGCGAACAAAGACTCCAAACCGATCTTTCAAAGTTTTTTAGACCTATTACGGAAACGCAAAAAACTACAACAAAAGAGATTACGGAAGGGCTTAAACCTATTAAAAAGGGTATAGAAAGCTTACCTAAAGAAATTACGCTTCCAGCATTTCCATCTATAAAAGCTTATGATGAACCACAAAAAGATATAGAATTTGTTGGAGAAATAGCGGAGGAATACTTAAATATGCCAGATACTGATAAAACATTTGGGATACGCGATGAAAATGGTATTTTTTATATTGGCAACAAACAAGTTAATATTATAGACAACAATATTATTTTAGCGATAAAAAATATAGGGGTATCCCCGGTCTATGGGAGTTAATCATGTCTAAAAATCCGAATGAAAAAAATTATGATAATGATGATTATGAAGATTACGCAGAGATAATGCTAAGAACAAATGCTCTTCGTAAGAATTACAAACCAGAAGCTAAGATGCCCACAAGCCATAGAGGTATAAAATGGACTAAAATACTCAGCCCCATTTGGCATAGAATAAAATATTACGAAGGAAGTGGGGTTATCATTCCGTCTGACCCCAACGCGTTAATAGAAAGACTAGACTTGTTGCTGGCAAGTAAAGCAGCTGGTAATACGGGTGTAAGGAATGAGGTTGTTAGCATATGTGATGAATTAAAAAGGCAAGGCGTTTTAAATTCGAACTATTATAAAAAAATATTGTCTAACTTATAAAAAATGATCAGGCCTAAAAGAAGAGGGTTTAAAAAAAGTTATTCATATGGTGGTACCGGAATTTTTACCTCTATCGCCGACTTTTTAACGAAACTTTTTAGTAGTAGCGCAGCTAAACAAATGGCGTCTTCTGCAATTGATGTTGGAAAGAGTGTTTCTAAGGAAGGAGCAAAAAAGGTTTTAGAGGCTGGAAAGAGTGCCGCTGTAACCGCGGGAGAAAAATTAGTTAAAAAGGTTTTAACACCAAAATCGCGAAAAGTTTTAGAAAAACATACCGCGACACCTATAAAGTATAATATACCTACAGAAGAAAACATCAGCAGCTTAATAGACGGTAGTGCTGTTGGTATTGAAGACTTTGTTAAAAAGATTAAAAATAAGGGGTCTGGTATTAAAGAGGTATAGATTGTTTTTTAATTTAAATTATAATAACAATAAAAAAATGGAAATTTTTAATATTAAAGAAGCGCCTCATATAGATAATAGTATTGATGAGTATGAACATTTCGAGTATTTACCGATAACAGGAACAAATCTCAACAACTCGGGAGGAGATATTAGGATTAACATAGAAACCCAAGATATTTTTACGCATCCTTCTAAAAGCTATCTACTTATTAGAAGGTCGCTTTACAAAGGTTGATGGCACAGCCTACGCAGATGCTGACGCCGTTTCTTTAACGAACAACGCTCTCATGTATCTTTTTACAAATATTAAGTATCAACTTTCTGGTCAAGAGATTGAATCCTTACAAAATCCTGGTCAAGCTTCTACAATGCTTGGGTTGTTAAAATATCCTGATGATTTCTCTAAATCACAGGGGTTAAACCAATCATGGTATAAGGACACATTACCTAGAGCAGTTGCCCAAAATATTGGTTGAAATGTAAGAAAATTATACATTGTAAATAATTTTGATCCAAAAGGAACATTTAGCTTTAGAATTCCATTAAGTCATATATTTGGTTTTTGTGAAGACTATAATAAAGTCTTGTATGGAATGAAACAAACTCTCACCTTAACGAGAACTGGTGATAATGATACGATCTTTCGAGCTGGAGGTGATGCAGGTAAAATTACATTAGAAAAAATATCATGGTTTATGCCGCATGTGATGCCCGCAGATAAGGAGAAGATGGAACTTTATAAATTCATCGAGAAAAAAGAAAAATTTCCAGTCGGATATAGAATGTTACAATGCGACTCCATTGCAGTTCCTCAAGCAACAACATTTGATTGGAGACTTGGCGTTAGATCATCTCCCGAAGTGCCGCGTTTCATCATTGTTGGATTTCAAACTGATAAAAAAAAATAATCAAGAACAAAATCCGGCTTTATTCGATAATGTAAACGTTAGTAATATTTATGTTATGTTAAATTCTAATAGATATCCCATAAGTGACTATAATATTTCATTTACTAAACAACAATTTAGTAGAGTGTATGGTGATGCTGCATTATTTAGATCTAAGTTTTTTAACATGGATGAGTTGGTATCAAATCCAAACTTTACCCCCGCAGAGTATAAAACCCTTTCTCCTTTGCTTTTGTTTGATGTTACAAAGCAGAGTGAAAGGTTAAAATAGTTCGTTACTGATATAAAAATTAAGGTTTATTTTGAGCAAAATGTACCTGCAGACACCGAGGCATATGCTGTTATTATTGGCTATAGGTTAATAAACTTTCAGTCTGATGGAAATAAAATGAGTGTTGTGTATTAAAGTTTTCTTTCTTAAAGAAAATGATAAAGATTTCAGATTTTAAGAAAATTCTTAAAGAAGATGATATAAGATTTCACTGTTTACAGGATAAAAAACGATTAATTATGTTGGTAGAAAAATATGATTTGCCGCCTTATTCGCTTAAGAAAGAAAAAAAATTTGATAGATTAAAAACTATTATGCATAATCCTAAAAGTGTTACTTTAGAGGATGTTGAAACTGGAGAAATAACAAATCTTCCATCGATTTATAAGGCGAGTAGGTTTATGAAATGCAATCCCCAAATTGTTTCGCATTACAATGGGAGAGTTTGGAAAAATAAATATAAGATTAGCGTCATATAATTTTATTATGACACAGTCATAATAAAATTTTTTTGAATCTTAAATATTAACTTTAAGAATTTAAGTTATTATAAAAAAATGAGTTTGTTTAATAGAATTAAAAACGTAGGTAGAAGATTCGCGTCTAATGTTTACTCTGGAGCAAGACGATTAGCTTCAAACATTATTCCGGAACCCATACAAAGAAGAATAACTGGTTTCAATAATTGGTTAACTGGTAATGTAGAGACAGCGCAGATACCGGAAGTACTAGATGAAATTGTTGAACGTGTTAGAGAAAATTATCCCCCAAGGCAAAGGTTCGAGATTAGAGAAACTGCCTCTTCTTTAAAAATGTTTGCGACTCAATATACAATAAATGGAATAAGCGGTCTTAATCCGGAACAGTTTTTGGAGGGTTCGTGTCAAGCTATGACGGATCTTTTAAGAAATAATCGTCGAAGAAAAGTCAAGCTAATTCTTAGATGTAATATGCGAAAAGAAGATGATGACGAATTTGAAATAATAGCTGCTCCTTTTTTATTCCAATGGATTTATAATTAATTTAAATGCGACTGATGAAGATGAAGTTTATACCACTATGATGGAAAGAATTTCAGAAAATATAACAGCATTTCAGAGAGGGGGTACAGGTTGGGAGTTTCATAGTGTTATAACGTTAGAATTACACACAGCTATTTTTGAGCCTATAAATGCTAGAGGTCACTTACCTTTACCAAAATGGATTGCAAACAAAAAAGCAGTTATCAACATGAAAAATGAAGATGACAAGTGCTTTTTATGGTGCGTTTTAAGAGCCCTAAACCCTAAAGAAAACCATCCAGAGAGAGTTGCCAAGTCTTTACGAGAAAAGGAAAAAAGTTTAAATATAGTTGGAATAGAGTATCCTGTTTCATTAAAAGATATAGATAGCTTTGAAAAACAAAATCTAGAAATTAGTGTAAACGTTTTTGGGTATTATAATACCGAAAAATTTTACCCTCTTAGGCTTACAAAAGATGAAAAAAGTAATCATATTGATCTACTTTTTATTACGGATGAAGAAAATATGCACTACGCCCTAATAAAAAACTTCAATGCTTTATTAAGAAGACAAGTGACAAAAGATTATAAAGGGGATATTAAATTTTGTAAACGTTGTATGAATCACTTCGGTAGTAAAATACTTTTAGAAAAACATCAACGGTATTGTAATGAACATAAACCTATTACCTTAGAAATGCCAGAACCAGGTACTATGTTAAATTTTAAAAATCGTGCTAGAAAAATATTGGTTCCCTTTGTTGTATACGCTGATTTCGAAAGTATTTTAGAACCCATACACACGTGTCAACCAAGCCCAAAAAATAGTTACACTATACAACGACAAAAGCATACACCTTGCAGTTTTTACTACCTTATAAAATGCTTTGATGATGGTGTGTGCGCTCCTATAGAAAGAAAGTATTCTGGAGAAGATGCGGAGGAAGTTTCTATAGACTGGTTAAAGCAGGATATAAGAGAAATTCATCAGAAGTTCTACCAAAACCCAATACTTATTAAAATAACAGAACAGGAAGAAGCGAGTCATAAACGAGAAACGCAATGCTGGATTTGTGGAGAGAAATTTACTCCCGAAAATTACAAAGTAAGAGATCATTGTCATTTTACGGGTAAGTATAGGGGGGCCGCACACAATGAATGCAGCCTAAAGGCTAATACCCCTAACTTTACGCCTGTGTACTTTCATAATCTTAGTGGATATGATGCTCATCTTTTTGTTAAATATCTCGGTAAATCCTCCGGAAGGATTAACTGTATTCCAAATAATGAGCAAAAATATATTAGTTTTAGCAAGACTATTTGCGTTGGAGAAAAAGCGGAAGAAAAATCAGAAAAAAAAAGATGAGACAGAAAAAAAACCGCGCAAGAATCTTATATTTCACGAAATTAGATTTCTCGATACTTTTAAATTTATGGCTACGAGCTTAGATGCGCTTTCAAGCAACTTAAATGAAAGTCAGTTCCGAATTTTATCAAGGTTTTTTACGAAAGAACAGTTACCATTAGTTAGAAGAAAAGGAGTTTTTCCTTATGAATACTTAGGCTCTTTTAAAAGGCTCGAAGAAACTCAGCTACCACCCAAAGAAGCATTTTACTCCAACTTAAACAAAGAAGATATTAGTGACGAAGACTACGCTCACGCATTAAAGATTTGGGAAACTTTTGGTATGAAAACGTTAGAAAATTATTAAGAACTTTATAACAAAATAGATGTATTACTTTTAGCCGATGTTTTTGAGAACTTTAAGGATGTTTGTTGTAAAAACTATGATTTAGATCCTAGTTGGTATTATACTGCTCCTGGTTTAGCTTGGGATGCGGCATTAAAAATAACTAAAGTAAACCTAGAAATTTTATCAGATATCGATATGCTTTTAATGGTAGAAAAGGGCATCAGGGGAGGTATTAGCATGTGTACAAAAAGGTACTCGGCAGCAAATAATAAATACATGGATGAAAAATATGATCAGAGTAAACCCTCGAAATATTTATTATATATAGACGCAAACAGCCTTTACCCTTGGGCAATGAGCAAACCTCTTCCTACTCATAACTTCGAATGGATGAATCCGGAAGAATTAAAAAATTGGGAAAAAATGTCTTGTATTTTAGAGGTGGATTTAGAATATCCCAAAGAATTACACAATTTGCATAATGACTTCCCTTTAGCGGCAGAAAGTTTAGAAGTAGGAAAGGTAGAAAAACTTATTCCAAACTTAGGTTCAAAGAAAAATTATATTTTACATCATCAAGCTTTAAAAACGTATCTTGATCTAGGTTTAAAGATTACAGAAATACACCGCGGTATTAAGTTTGAAGAAAGTACTTGGCTTAAGCCTTATATCGACATAAATATTAAACTAAGAACGGAGGCTAGAAACAATTTCGAAAAAGATTTTTTTAAGTTAATGAATAACTCCGTCTTTGGGAAAACGATGGAAAATCTAAGAAATAGAGTAAATATATATTTAGTTTCTGATGAAAACCGCTATAGAAAAGTAGCAGCAAAACCAAACTTTAAGCATACAACAATATTCGATGAAAACCTGGTAGCTGTACATATGGAAAAAAACAATATAAAATACAATAAACCTATCCACTCAGGAATGAGTATATTAGATATTAGTAAAACTCATATGTACAACACTTACTATAATTACTTTAAAGCGAAATATGTAGAAAATTGCAAATTATGTTATACAGATACAGATAGTTTAATACTTGAGATAGAAACAGAAGACATTTACAAAGATATTTCGGTAGACGTACCAACAATGTTTGATACAAGTAACTACCCCTCTAACCACCCTTCAGGTATACCAATCGGTTACAACAAAAAAGTAGTAGGCATGTTTAAAGATGAGTTAAATGGTAGAATTATGAGTGAGTTCGTAGGACTAAGAGCAAAAATGTACGCTTATAAAATGTTAGATGGAGAGGAAGCCAAAAGATGTAAGGGGGTTAAAAAGGTTGTGATTGAAAAAGATATAAATTTTAAAAACTACAAAGAATGTTTGTTTGCAGAAAGGGATCAATATAGAACTATGTATGTATTGAGAAGTCGTGGTGATGAAATATATACTGAGGAAATAAATAAGGTAGCTTTAAGTTTTAACGATGATAAAAGACATGTACTCGAAAACTCGATAGACACTCTAGCTCGATATCACTACAAAACTATGGAAGCTGCGGTTAGTTAATACTTTTTTTTAGAATACAAATGGGGCTTTTCACCCATTTATATTCTTTTAGGTTTTTAGAGGCGTTAAAAATTTCTGGGCCAAAAAGTTTTTTGGGGGTTAAAACGGGATTTTGGCCCAAAAAGTTTTTTGGGGGAAGGGGGACTAAAAAGTTTTTGGGGGTTAAAACGGGATTTGGCTCAGAAATTTTTTTGGGGGAAGGGGGACTAAAAAGTTTTTGGGGGTTAAAACGGGATTTGGCTCAGAAAGTTTTTTGGGGTTAAAATGGGAGCTGGGCCAAAAATTTTTTGGGGGTTAAAATGGGGTTTGGCTTAGAACATAGGTCTTTATATCTACTTTTGTTGTAAAAGAAAATATGGACTGTACTGTTAAAAATGTTATTTATGTTTTAATTTGTAATGGGTGTAGGGAATTTTACATTGGACAGACAGGTGACAAATTAAAGAACAGAAAAACAGTACATTATTAATGCCTTTAAGTGCGCATCTAGACAAATGTTCATAAACCTCCCCAAAATTCTCGATCTTTCCTTTCTTTAAAATGCATACCGAGAATGTTTCAACTAGGTTACTTGAAAAACAATCATTCATCAATAGATTTATGCCTAAATTGAACATTCAGCCATAACGTTATCAATTAGTGCGTTATGTGTTTATATATGTATGAAAAAAATCAACTGGTGCCGATTCAAGGATATTGCATTAAAAACAAGAATAACATTACAAGGGAGTATATATGAATAACATTTATTGCCAACCGGTTTCGATAAAGCTCATCAGGGCAACAATAAATCACATAGCAACGTCGCGTTACTACACACATAACGCAAAAATTAATGACGTCATGGCTTAATGTTCAATTTAGGTATAAATCTATTAATGAATGATTGTTCTTTAAGTAACCTAGCTGAAACATTTTCGTTATGCATTTTAAAGAAAGGAAAGATCGAAAACTTTAGAGAGGTTCTAGAACATTTGTCTAGATGTGCACTTAAAGGCATTTCTCTTGTTAATGGGTCTCTGACTTGTTGAAAATGGACCGTTTTTCTGGGCCCCGTTTTACTAAGGCAGTTAGGAATAAAAGTTGCGTAAGTTTTACGTAACTATAATATAGTGGTCTGAATCTGCTACGAGATACGAGGTAACCATCATGATTATTTTAGAAAACTATTGCGATAAATCAAAGTTTCATGGAAATTTTATCTAGATAAAATGAAAAGATAAAATTTCCAGGAAAATTTGATTTATCGCAAATAGAAATTGACAAAGCTTTAAAGATTCCAAGAGAAAACCTGCTAGTGATAAATAGACAAAATAGTCAAAATATAATACCATACATTTCAACATTTAATCCAAATAACTTTGAAATGTTCGGCATATTTAAAAATAATATGTATTTATTGAATTCTGACGAAAGGATGAAAGACGGTACCACAAACAAGACATTTATAAAAAGTAAAAGACAACCCCCAAATCTAAAAGCACTGATTACTAAAGCCAGATTTACGGAAACTAACACAGACACATACAAATTAAAAAGATGTGGTAGATCGAATTGCAGCCTCTCTCTGTACATGCCAGAAGGATCAACGTATAACGTTAACCCTCATCCTACCAACATATTTTTAACCTAAATCCTACTAACTGGGGTCTGTTTGGACCCCAAGTTGTAAAATTAGTGCTGATGCTTGGAAAATTGAAAAACAAACGTAAGTCATTGTTAAAGTCATTGTTAAAACTGTTGAATGACACAAAATCAGTATTTAAACAGGTAAATGAGATGATTTTGGTAAAATTTTACATCGTTTGGTCGATCCACTGATTGGTGCTAAAGTTCGTTCCTGTTGGTTTATTAACACTTTTCGACGATAGTTTGTTTGACACTACGAGTGTGTTTAGGACAAACTGGACGGCTGTAGGTGTTGCAGGTCACATATTGTATGCAAGTGTATAGCGTCTTGCTTGCTGATTAGCTTTGAAGACAAGGATGTCAATTATGACACATTCTAGAGAATGTGAAGCAATCCTTTTGGTTTTCACAATTCACAGCATTTGTAACTTTATAATGTCCTGTGGCTGTCGACAACCAGTATCCGGAGGGTGTCTCTGAAAGACAGTTCCACTGCTGGGAACATATCTGTCCAAGGGATTCTTTGTGGCTAAGTGGTAAAGCGTAGAGCCTGAGTTCAATCTTCACCGAAAGCACTGGGCTTTTTGAGGGCATGTCCTTCGGCAAGACACTTCAGAGCCACAGCCTAGATATGGTGAAACCTAGGACAGACATGAACATGTGAGCTGCCATTATGATATGACAGAAATGATGCTGAAAGTGGTGTAAAACACCAATCAATCAATCAATCTTCTTTGGCATCTGCTGCTTGTTGGTGAGGGTGCGGCTGATGCACTCTATGGCCCGCTTCACCTAGTTCTTCGTCATTTGGTCTAATCCCATGGTCTCTATATCTAGTCCCTCCTCTAGCCTGACCTTTTGTTTGGGCTAGGTCCCTATCAGGAGCAGGATGTACATATTCATCCACAGCACTCATGGCATTAGGTTGAGGTTGCACCTTTGCATCTACAACTTGTGTGTCACCTTGGTCTGATGGTTAGGATACATGTTGTACATTACCGGCTGGAGCGTCCTGGTCCTCAAATTCAGACACCACAATCTCTTGTAATGACTCTCAGACAGTGTGCTGCTATATACATGACCATACTATTTCATTTAATCATAATCTAACCGAAACAAATGTGAGAATTAGTTATAAAATTGAAATTTGATTTTTGAGTCCAATCGGACCCCACACAAAAATAGTTAAGAATCAGCTCAAGATTCGAGAAATCATATCAATATGGCCATTTTTATCATAAGATCACCAGTTTTGATAAATTCATAAGATGTTACAAGTCTAGCATCTGTACTTTTTTAACAGTTTCAAATTGACCCCAGTTGGTAGGATAAAGGTTAACGGTAAAGTTTTCAAAGTTAATGCAAATATGAGCTGCGATGTCCAGAATGTCCTATATGTAATTATATGCAATGGATGCGGAAAATACTATATAGGACACACCGGGGATAAATTAAGAACACGTCGAACTATACATGCCCAACAAATTGGAGGTCCATCAACTCGACAGTTACCACTAAGCAGTCACATAGACATCCGTTCAATTAAGTTCAAAATATTTCCATTTTATAAGTTACATTCGGATAAACTATCAGTCAGATTAGCAAAACAAAAAAAAAAAAAAAAAAAAAAATAACCAAAAATAAACTTCATATAATGTTTCAAACCTTTCCTTAATGCTTGACATCGTTAAATAGTGACCCCCGTTAATAATACTCTTCATTGACGCTATAAGGGAAGTGATGCTATAAACGACGTTGAAACTAGAAACCCTAAGACTAGAGTTGCATACATTGGTGCAAACTTAGTTCCCATTGCTGTGCCTCGTTTTTGATTATATAATTTATCATTAAAGGAAAAATTATTGTTCTTTAGAATAATTTTCATACTTTCTATCAAGAATTCTTTTGTAAATCTACTGTTCGGATATTTGTCCAGCCAAAATGTTATTGCTTCCACCCCAAGCTCATGTGATATGTTTGTATATAGACTTGTCACATCGAACGATGCTAAAATTGTATCTTCACTGATCTTTTTGGGAATATACTGGAGGAAATCTATGTCATCTCTCACATAACTGTTGACGTGTTTGAGAAATGATTTTAGTAATATGTCTATAAGGTTGCTTAATCTGTGTGTTTCGCATACTGGTCCTGCCACAATAGGTCTGGATTTTAAATCTTCGGGATTGCTTATTTCAACATATTTGTCAGGTTTCTCGGAACAAACAGTTTTGATTAGATCACTTTTGTGAATTTTTGCGAGGCCATAAAATGAGCTTGAATTCAAAATTCACCAAATAATCAATTTCGTTTTGAGTTATTTCATGAGCAAGTCGTGTTACCTTTCTTATTTTTTTATTTATTTCTTTTTTTTTTTTTTTTTTTTCATCGTTATTTTGGAGTAATCGTGTGGGACTTCTTCGTAGAAATTATCATCTTGTAGCATGTCCAAGATTCGTGTTTTATAAAATTCTTTGTTCATTATGACAATGCCCCCCCCCCCCACCTTTCTCAGCCTCTTTAATTACGATATTTTGATCATCACGTAAAGAGTTAATGGCCTCCCGTTCTTTCTTTGAAATGTTAGTTTTAACGACATGTTTGTTTACTGGTATGATTTTAGTAAAATTTATAAAAGTATCCAGTGCTACGTTTCTTCCCTTTTGTGGGTGAAAAGAAACCTTCTCCAGTCGGCTTTAAGCATCTCGCCAAATATATATATTCTTGACGAAACAAACCCGATGTTTTCACGACCCTGAGAAAGGAGGTTTTTGACACCATTCTGAAGAAACTGTTGTTAACTTGCATTTTCTCCCCTTTCCACAATGAATATGACGTCTGAAATTACTTTCTATAAGGACAAGCTTAAAATGTTGTCGACTGCTAAATAGTTAAGTGTCATTTTCGAACAACAATTTGATATGCTAAACCGACGAGCTATTCTATTCAGCTGAACTAAGGTAGCGCAGAGATTAAGTGCATTACAGGTTAACTAATTACCAAAAGACAAAGAGAGAGAGAGAGATGGACTCACCAAAATTTAAAGTATTTGCAGACAATTCATATAGCGATCAAAGAATGATTACTTTCTTTGTAAGTGTAGAAAACGTTATTAAAAAATTAGATAAATGCTGATTACCAGCATTTTCTTAGTTTTCCACCAATAGTTTCATGGGACCTCTTTATACGGGTCGTTAGAAAACGTTTTTGTTTATATGTACATACCTTTCTCGCTGCTTAACTTTCTGCCATAGGACAACATTTAAGGCATGTCTCATTTGAGAGCATTTGCAGACGGAAAAATAAATGGATGAATTGATTTTCATATAAAGAATAGAAAACGTTTTTACTCGGGAAAGTTAAAACTTGGGATTGTTTTAAAGGGTTGATAATATACGGTCTAAGTTAATGTGAAAAAGAGCGAGCCATTTCGAAATGTGACATGCGAATCTAGAAAAGATCTTGAGGATTGGAAAACTGCTGTGTTAAGCATTTGTAATAAATCTTAATGAACGCATGGATAGGTGCACTGCCGCCGTGAAATAAGTGAACACTTTTGGAAAACGGTTTATATTTGAAACATGTATACAAACAAACAGCAATCGTCCGTCTGGCTTTTTTTGTCAGTATCTCTTCTGGTATACTGACTTTATGCCCACCCCACTATTTTAAAGTAACACAACTTCTGATTGGCTGAACCATTTGGTAAAACCAATCAGAAGTTGTTTTGTTTTAAAATTTTGGAGAATAATACTAATACGCTCTCAAAAATGGTTGGTGAATACAGACAAGGTTGTCGAAAATTAAGTGGAAATGGGAGTAGTTACCAGTATCACACGACTCCCTTTTTGCTTACATAATCTATTCTTTATCTTTAAAATAAAACAAGAGAAAACATTATATTTGCCATATACCTCGGAAGTGAGTGATGCTTAGTCGCTCTCATGTAAGGGTAAAACTGTCAATAATTGCTTAGTAAACAGTTAACTTTGAACCAATTTCAATTATGGTGTTGTGTAACAAAGGCTGCAACGCTATCCGCTTTCCTTCCCTCTCTCTGAGTACAGCTTTCTTCTTCTTATTATTGTTGTTGTTGTTGTTCTTCTTCTTCTTCTTTTTCTTCTTCTTCTTCTTCTTCTTCTCTTCTTCTTCTTCTTGTCTGTATATGTAGTAGAAATCTAACATCTGCCAGTGCTTCTGTGATTTTCCCATATTATTTACCACTTTCGGAATCCACCAATTACTAAATGACTCCACTGGCTCAAAAATTGACCATTTCGCCTTGACTGATGTTGTCCTTAAGTCCCCTACCCCTCTTTGAAAAAAAATATATATTAGATATGAAAGATATTAAACATAATTATATATATATGTTTTTACATACAGCCATACGCGTAAGGAGGCAAACTCGGGCACGGGGCAATTTACGTATGAAAATACATCACAAGCGAGAGTATTTCGGAGCAGACAAGACAACACCGCTGATGGAATCTGCGATCATAATGAAGCAGACAAAGAGGCTAACTATGAGGTTATTCCGGACAACATACAACCCGTCTATGTCAATGATAGAGTAGAGGGTCACCATGAGGCGTATGCCCTGGTCAGTCACGAATCTCTGTATGTCAATAACACGCCAGAGGCTCACTATGAGGTTGCCCCGGACATCATACAACCTTTGTATGTCAATGAAACAGAAGAGGGTCGCTATGAGGCATTAATCCAGGTCAAAGAATCTGTTTACGTCAATAAGACACCGGAGGGACACTATGAGAAGTTAGTCAAGGACAATACTGAATCTGTCTATGTCAGTGAGTAATTGGACACAAAATGGTGCATAACTATATGTAGTCCGAGTCCTTTATGCTTTGAAAAGTTTAACGCAAGACAATGCAAGACATTGAGAAAGATGGTCATGCAAGAGTCAGAATGTTATCCTACTTAAAATATCGAGGTTCTAAAGGAGTCCTTGAATATTTACAATAAACTTTTATGTCATTCCTTATTGCAGTACTTATTGCCACGTTCAGGCAAACGAAAAGGAGTACTACATGCCACACTGTAATATAACAAACTGTCAATGATTCTCAGCTACGATTGATGATTTCGACGTGGAAAAGCACTTTTTGCTGTAGGAAGTATTTTCAAGAGGAGCATTTCTTGCATGAAAAATATTTCTTTCTTGGACAATTTAAAACCTAGGCATACTTTGTATTTTTCCAGTATTTATTTTGTATTCACATAATTCCAAACTTATATATAAAGAATATATAACTGTTATTTTGTTGGATTAATTGCCCTGGGTTTGTATTCACAAATCATTCTTAAGATAATTTCTAGAGTTTTTCTCAGGTATATTCTAAATTTCAAAGTAACACAAATTCTAATTGGCTAAACAATTAACTTTATCAGATCAAAACTTGTACTACTTTCAAACATCCGAAATTACATGCGGAATAAAAATGAGAATGGTTGGCGAAAAACGTCCCTGGTGTCTGTACGTATTCCTAGCAGTGTCTTTAAAATTTTATTCCTTGCGTGCATGAAGATCGAGCGAAATGGAGGAAATTTTCTGCTCAGTGAGAAGCAAATAAAACCATAAAGCAAATCATTACGACACCATATTCCTTTTATAAAATACCTATAAATTAAAATGATAAGATATGAAATTGAGACAGTGTATTTTTGAAAACGGCGTGAAATTACAAATATCGGCTTATTCGGTAAGAATATCGTTAAATGAATGGCGGATTAGTATTGTAGCATTTAGTATTGCAGTCAACTGGGATACAAAGGCAAAAGTAGTCTGCTCGTAGGTTATTTCAGCATACCGAAATTTTGGATCGTACAGTATTTGACAGGGTCTACATTTGGATTTTTTTCTATTCGTTTCAGATTTTTTTTTTTTTTTTTTTTTCCTTTTTTTTTCTTGTGATCCTTTTATTGCAGTAGGAAATTTAGTAGGTGTATAGTAATTCAAGATATGCACGATCTTGTATTTCTTAGAGATGCCTTTAACGCTGTGTTCATGAATAACTTCACAATTTGAGTGAAGTTTAAAAGTGGGCTATTCAGATTTTCATAAGATCATCAGACTTCACTAATAATTCATCAATCAATCAAGTAAGGCAATATCTGGCTAACCATCAATAAAGAAAAAAAAAGAATCTGAGAAAAATAGTTTTCACAGATATTTCCTTAATAGGATACTTAGCTTCATTCGTCATTTTTAGATTTTGCGTCAGAATTTCACACAGGTTTATGGGAATGTCACGTGATCAAGAACAATGGTATAAGGTATTGAAATGAGTACGATACCTTCATTTTATCATATTTTTCATTGAAAAAGAAGCAGTTACAACCGCAAAATGACAAACAGTAAATTTCCGATTCAAAAATTAGTTTATAGCCTAGTTACTTTACATTTACAGAGAAATTATTTGTTGTGTGCATAGGTGGTGAACGAATTGGAGAAAAAAAAAGTGTTCTTCCTGAATGGGATACGCAACTCTTTGACGCACAAACATAAGCATTATGGTCATTGTCCTAATTTCTTCGGTTTTTCGTACGCTAAATATAAAAAAATGACAATTTATGAATTACACGAGGTTCATTACTAGACATTACAGTTAAAGTAATAACTTCAGAATCGATCTAATAATGTCACTTGTACGTAACGTTTTACAAAACGACAAAAGTTTAACCTTGTCAAAGTCATAACATTAGCAGGAGACAAACTTGATAACCCTTAAAGTTCTCTTTGAAATGGTAGAAAACAATGTAGGAAAAGAAAAAAAATGTTGATAACAAGCATTTTCTTCTTTTCTTACATCTTTCCGTAAGTCTTCTTCTTCAAGGTCGTTATAACTTGAACTGTGTGGTAAGGAGTTAATGAGAGATCGGCAAATAGTTGTCAAACGTGCCGCTTCACTTCTCTTCAAGAACCAAATGGGACAAAAAGTCTAATGGGGAATTTATGTCTGCATATTTTAGGAAGGTTGTATGAATGAAAATAGATTTAAAAAATAAATAGTAATAGCAACAAAATGAAAAATATATTGACAAAGATAATACACCCTCTCTCTCTCTCTCATCACAGGTTTTTCTCCCTTTTATCATCTTAGTCATCATTATCATAAGTAGCAGCTGCGGGACACCATAAACACATTACATGCAGTTATCATATAACGATAAACAGTTACTATAATTATATCTGTCATAGGTATGGAGTTCAACTTGACCTTCTTGACCTCTTTCTTTATTCCGCCCGTCATTGTTATCATACACGTCGTCATCAAGAACAGAAGATGTTGGCACCTGCTGTAATTCATAAACAATATTTGACACCGTATTCATCTCTAGAACCCCAGGCTCGCAAGCGAGGCTGTAAGCGTTCCAGTTCCTTGATTCGTCTGCTGCCACATTAAACTCTCCACTACGCGCGTAGTCATAGTCCCCGGAACCATTAGTTCCGAAAGCTTCATCAACCGTTCTTAGCTCTCTCAAAACGGCGTCTTCTTCTAAAATAACAAGATATATTATAGTATTTTACCTTTGACTGTTGAGCGTGACTATTCGACATTTGTCGAACAGTGTGGACAAAGATTACACTGCATAGAACTTCCAGTCAGATCTTTAATCTATATTATCCTCGCAATCATGAAATAATCTGCGCTAAAGTAGCCACTGAAATTGCAGTGCCTCGGTCTTTCTTTTCCGATTTAGAAAGTTGGTTTCATGTATTTAGCCTATTGAAGGTTTACCCGAAAAAAACAATGCACACACAGATTAAGGTATTTACAGGCCCTAATATTCAAATAATTCAGTCCTTCATGAACATTTTAAACTTCACCTATTTAAAGTCTTCAAAAGAAATTGTATTCAAGACTATTATAACCATAACTATTATTATTTCTGTATCAGGAAAATTTCATTCGGACAGAGGTAATGTGAAAACATAAGTCGTCTTGTAAGCACCCACACCTGTGGAGAGACCATCTAACCATTTACTAAACAATGCTATGTTATTCCAACCCTTGGATAAAATGATTTTAAAAACATAAAGGAAATAGGAGAGGTTGTTTGTTACTAAAATATGTGTAAGTTGAGGTCGTAAGGGCACGGGGTCGTTTGGTAACAGTTTCAAACACCAAAAACCATAAGTAAATGAAAATAATTACAAAAAGACACACGTTTTCTTATAGTTTCTTACAGTTGTATGGAGTCATGCGTGCCTTAGTGGTAAAATGAAGGACATGTAACTCGGAGACCCTAGTTAGAGCCTCATTGGAACTACCTAGTTTTTCGTGGTAGCATTAGCCTAGTACTGTTAGATGCGAGGACATATCATAATATGCGAGCTTTTGCTGTAATATGACTGAAATAATGTTAAAGGCGGCGTAAACAGCATTCAATCAAATATTCAGTTTAATGCACCATCTGGTAAAGTTTGGCTTACCTTTTTCTTGTAAAAGCAAATTACGGTACTTCCACTTATGATAACAACTAGGACGCTACAGGAAACGATGACGGCTAACGTTACCTATGGTGTTTCTGAACAAGACATGTGAAAGCTATAGCTCAGTTTATTTTATAATACAAGGTACCTGGTCAATGAAATGCAAATTGAAGCAGATAGCTTCTATTGGCAACTGGAGATACAAAGAAAACATATAAATAGATGAACTGTGATGTCAGTAAGACTGTAATAATGTGAAAAAAGCGACTTTAAAACCATTTCAAAAGCCGAGTCATTTCACATTAATTTCTTATCTTTGATTGCTAGGTGAAACAATACCACTTTGCTTGATATCCTAAAGCAAACTTAAGCAACATTTAAAGATTTATCATCATGAATTATTATTGGGTTAAGGACGGTGTAGCCCAAAAGTCTTGATTTATGCTGTCCGCAATAACTATTTAAGTTGCCATCGATAGACAAATTAAGTTAGTTAAATTTCTATCTACCCTTGACTCACTGTCAAACTGCTATTTTGGATATCTTGCAGTATGTGCAAAACTGGTGTAATACAAGAAAGAAAGGTTTCATGCAGGGTCTTTAATGTAGCACATTGGTATGATTAGCCATTTGATCTACATCCTTTTTTTTTTTCCTGATTCTAAGTCCAAGACCGAAGGCTAGCCGTATAATTGGGTGTGCACTCTGTGTCAGACAATCAGAAACCGATATTCATGGGATTTAAGATTGAATAACTAATGTAGATTCCACTCTTTTGTTCATGCAAATACGATAAAGATAATCAGGGGAAGTAACCAATTCTAGAGTCCCAGAACTCTATGTTTGATCAATCAACTGTCGGTCTGTCCGTCACTATCATTGTTTTATCATTTCTTTTTTAATTATTACCTGAGAAAATTACACGATTTTTTTTACAATTTCCAAATTTTCCAGATCTAAACTCAAACTAGTGCTAAGAGATTGCGCCTTACAAAAGCAATATCCATTCCTACATGTTCAAGATGATCAAAACGGGTTTGTTATCATAGGCAAGTTCGAAAAATTGGTCCCAGTCAGAATAATTTTCATCAAGCAACACGAAAGATCAAACGAATGTTTTACTGTAAAACAGAAGAAACGCATTCTGTTTCACGATGTCTGATTGTTGCATATCACAAGATCGACAACAAATGGCTGCCGTCCATAAATCGGGTATTGCCTGTTATCTAACGGACGATTACGGGAGAAACAATAGTTACCAGTTAGAAAGTTATCCGTACACGGATCACATCATCATTCCATATTTCGCAGCGTGTTTGACATATTGTTTTAAATTGTATGGCTTGTGGTGCATGTATCTTCGTAGAATATTTTGTAGGTAAATATTAATTAAATATATACAATATTTAGTATTGTTTTGAAGTCTTTTTAATTCTGTGTGAGCTACTCCATCAATTAGAGGCGGTATAAGTGTTACAATGTTATCTTCAATATTGATGGGTTTGTTAAGTTGTACAAGTTTTATTTCATTTTCAAAAATAAAAGTACAGATTAATGTGGAAACAAAATAAACAGCAAATCTTTCTTGAAATGGGTCGACATTTTGACTTGGAATCTATGGATGCCCCCTTAGTTGAAGAACAGGTAAGTCCTAAGTGTCAGGAGGCAAACTCGGGCACAGTGCAATTTTCGAATGACAGCCAAACAACAGCCAGAGTTTTCGTAAGTAGAAACAGCAACACAGGTGATAGAGTCTACAATCATGATGAAACAGACGTATATGCTCACAACGAGACTATCCCGGACAGTATCCCGGACAACATACAATCTGTATACGTCAATGAGACGGATGAGGGTCAACAGGGGTAGTCAGCCCCGGTCAATAATGAATCTATGTATGTCAATAAGACACCAACGAATAACTATGAGGATGTCCCGGACAACATACAATCTGTATATGTCAATGAGACGGATGAGGGTCATCATGAGTCGTCAGTCCCGGTCAACCACGAATCTATGTATGTCAATAAGACACCAGAGGCTAACTATGAAGATGTCCCCGACAAAACACAATCCGTATATGCTAATGACGAAGAAAAGGGTCGCTATGAGGCATTAGCCCCGGTCAAAGAATCTGTGTATGTCAATAAGACACCAGAGGGTTACTATGATGACTTAGTCACGGATGACCTGTATATACACTCCATCTAAGCAAGTAGCTTTGTCATCAACTACTTGGTCTTAGTCAATGAGTAATAAGAAACAAAACTTGTGAATAGACCTACCTATACATGTTCAGTGTCTCTGAAAATCCTTCATCCTTTGAAAATCTCCATGCAAGACTCAAGGAATTATCATCATTTCGGAGTCCTACATAGAATATCAATAGGAAACCCATGGAGACGTCAATGATAGTGAACCGTGAAAGGCTAACAGATTACTGGTCCAGTCCTAGATAGAAGTATATATAATGAACCATGCTCAGTGAAAAGGAAGATGAATGCATCTACAAAAAGTATCGACCCAGGTCAGCCTATGCAGTCCGCACAGGCCGACCTGGGCCGAAACGTTTTGCCTTTGATAAATTTTCTGCTTGTCAAAGCACTACTTTACCTCATGATTCAGTCGGTTTTCAGAAAAAATGCATGTTATTGATCCATGATAACGTGATGACTTGCATAGTATATACATCACAGAGATGCATTAAACTCCTTTTTGTCAGACCGCGGCTCATATATTCAAGCCGACGATACAACGACAGCAGGAGTTGGTAAAGCAAGACAACATGGTGTTTCTCTCAGTTCTTATCGCAATATTCATTGTCATGCTTATGCAAACTAAAACGATACTTTAAGATTATATTGAACCATGCAGTAATCTGTTAACAATCTACGAGTGATTATTCTATAGTGGCAAAGATTTTAGACTAATCTGTGACTTAAAGTGTTGAGTGTTGTTACTCTATGAAGCATTTTTAAGAAGAGCATTTTCTGTATGCACCATATTTCTTTCTTGAACATTTCAAACCTGTAACTAGGTTGTACGTTTTTATCCCAGTTTTCCTTATCTTTTTCAATGATTCCCAACTTGTATAAGCATACATAGGGTATATCATGCAGTTTTGAACATTCAAGATTTCTTTTGATTTATGTACAAAATTCTGTCCTGTTTAAATTAATAGGAAACGCCTGAAGGCGTCAATCATGGCTGATCATCAAAAACTAACAAAACGATGATTGACGCCTTCAGGCGTATCCTTTATTGTAAGTAGTCCGTTCACCCTGTCATTCCATATATGGGAGCATGTTTGACATTTTGTTTCAGATTCTATCTCTTGAAATGCATGTATCTTCGTAGTCAATTTCAGAGGTTTATACCTATTAAAAATATACATAAGTTAGTATTGTTTTGAGATGCGTGTGAGTTATTCCATTAGTTGGGGGGGGGGGGGGCAGTAGAGTTTAGCTGAAGTTTCGTGATTTTTCTTAAAATCTATTTTCAACAACCAAAGTACAGATCAGTATTGAAGCAGGATGATTCTTTTATCAATTAGGGCGGATTTTTTTGTTACATCTGAATTCATAAATGCCCGCAAAGTTGTCGAAAGGGCAACCCTGCTTACATTTCATTATAGAAAGTGACTTAACTGCGACAGGAAATTGATTGAAGGTGTCGTGAAGTCTTTGGTCCTTCTGACAGCTAAACACAAAAAGATTAACTCGTTTCGCGTCAAAGGCGAAGAAAGTGAGTTTTTCAAGCGGCATACTTTAAGATCATACTGCACAGATCTTGTCATCTGAACGTCAATCTATGCCGCCCGCTCCTTTAATGTAGCCTAATAAAACGCGAGATACAAGACAATAGCCTTTGCAGGTTGAAATGAGAGAGACAGACAGACAGACAGACAGAGACAGAGACAGAGAATAGCCTTGGCTGGTTGAAATGAGATAGAGAGTAGCCTTGGCAGGTTGAAATGAGACAGAGAGAGAGAGAGGGACAGAGAGAGAGTAGCCTTGGCAGGTTGAAATGAAGAAGAAGTACAACAACAAGAGAGAGAGAGAGAGAGAGAGAGAGAATAGCCTAGGCAGGTTAAAATGAGACTCAGAAGGGGAGAGAGAGGTCTTGGCAAATTTAACTTTCTGAGGTGATTTTTTTCTATCGAAATAGCTCTGTGAAAGAAGCCTTTTAAAAACATTGTAGGTAAGGGAGAAAATGCGGGTAACCAGCATTTTCTCCTTTTCTCCCTCTGTTTTCTACCCTTTCTAAAGATCTTTCAATTTTTCAGTCACATTTATTTTGTCGTCTGCAAATGTTTTCAACTTGGACTAGTCTGAAGCTTTGCCGTTCGATTCAAAAAGATAAGAAGGTACCGGATTACATCATTTAAGCGTTTTCTATATGTTTTTTTTTTTCGGAGACAAATTTCTATCGCTAACATCATTATATTTATCTTCAAAAGGTTAAAAAAAAAAAAACGTTATTGGACAAAGAGAAAATTCTGGTCGTTCCCCATTTTCCATGATGTTTACACTTGTTTCACCTCTTAGTTGTTAAGACAGGGGATCATTTACCAAAATGTTATATTGCTTAATAAAACGGGCGATTTATCATTAAGAGATGAGATGAATACAAAGGTGTCGTACTTTTTAGCATGGTGTGACTTTGAAAATTTGCTAGTAAGGTCAAACCTTACAATCAACATAGTTGGAAGAATCCCTTTACGTCCTTTAAGTTTTGTCTTAGCATATACGATCATGGATAAATTTTACAGAGAGTGTAGATCAAGACCAGACAACTAATGCGAAAAGTTTAGTCTTGGTTCACACTCAAGTTGACTCGATCAGTGATTTCAGACATATTACCTATATGGAGGTATTACTAGACGTATTCTTAACACAAGCAAAACGTATTTCTTCTTTTTTATTTGTACGACTTGAACTCATAGGTTTAATCAAATGAATTGTGTTGTACACCTGTTTCAACATAAGTTCAGTTATATCACGGCGACACCCAACATTTTGATGTATTTCCAGGGTTTCAGCAATCCTAGGCTCAAGCTCAAGTGTCTTACCTAAGGACACTCCCATGGAAAACCCAGTGGATTCAATGAGATTCCAATCAAGTGCCCCCTGGTCACGAGTCCTACACTTTACTACTGAGCCACACAGGTTTCATCGTCGAACACATAAACAAACTGGCTAAAATTGACAAAAAAAAAAATGTGCTGGCGAAAATGTAATGTAGCCAAAATCAAAAGATTTGACGTAGAAAGGGTAGGAAACATTTTAGAAAAAAAAAATGTTAATAAAAAAAAAATACTTTCTCATTCTATTTTCCCAGTGTTTTCCAACGTTATTTTCTTCCGGGTCCTTAAAAACGAGGTTATTTGGTGTAGGGTTAGCCCTTTTACACACGAGTTTTAAAGACCCTGTTGAAGAAAAAGTTTTGAAAACAAGGTGGAAAAAGGAGGACCTACTGGTAACTATATTTCGTGCCTATTCTGCAACATATACATCGCAAGTATTTGCATTCGTTCCATCGTTCAACTTGTGACATAAATTTTCCGTGCTCTCAATCCCTTGTTTCTTACTTGAGTTTTATTGACTTTTTTTTTGGGGGGGGGGGTATTATTGAATCCATAAGAATGAATATGACTGAAGTTTACATCATATTCAAGTACTGAAACAATTTTCTATTTTATTCAGAACTAAATCTCTATTTGAACCCTTTCACAAATGCTTCCGCGTTTAGATGACCATGTCGAAAAAGGCCTCTTTAGACATTGCGGAGAAAAGAGGGAGAAAATACCAGCACTCAGCATTTTTCTTTACCCACTACGTATTTTTACCCTTTAAAAGTTTTACCACTGGACAAACTTTCAGAGGCCCTCTAGGGACCAAAAGTTAACAATGTGACACGTGTGATTTATACCATTTTGTTATTGTGGTAGGTCTGATAATGTGAGACAGTGGAATCAATCAAAGTTCCGGTCTCTGGCAAAAGAAAAAATTAAATCTAGAATTAATGTTGGCAACTTTCTTTCCAGTCTTACGATACATTTTTTTTTCCTGCGTGCAACAGGAACTTTGACTTACTGCATTGTAACAAATTATCAGGTAACTTTATCTCTTTAACAAAAAGATTAAATGTCATACTCAACTTAATTAATGGCATTTGCAGACGACAAATTAAATTTGACTAAAGCGATAAAAATCATCTATAAAAGGCAAAAACTTTGGGAAAAGCAGAAAATGCCGTTAACCTGCAACCTCTTTTCCACCATGTTTCTGCAAAGCTGTTTAATGAAGGTTTGTTAAAACATTAGAGGTTTGGTAAAGAGTTAAGAGTGACCGATTCCTTGAAAAGTACTATGGCAAACGGAAGAAAATGAGTATATTAAGGACATACGAAATAAGCTGATAATGTTCTAACTTCCTACAAATTTAAAGAAAAGAATATTTCTTATTTATAAAGGTTAGCAACAACAAAATTGAAAAGACATTAACTTAAATACATGTATTTAGGCAAAAATCGGTCTGAAGTAGCTGTTTCCTTTTTTTTTAATTATCTCGTTCTTCCAGGGTATGCATAATCGAAAAGGAAGAATCCAGTGCTACCTTGACCCTCAAAAAATGTTAAAATATTATAACGAAAAATACTATGAACACATTGTAGGAACAAGAAACAGGCCTGGTAACCAGTATTTTTATCTCCTTTCTCAAACTCTTTCCTACAGTCTCAAAGACCAAAATTTTCTCGTGAGCTACAGTAAATTTCAATCAGGGAAAATCTAAAGGTTTGACTTGTGGTATAGGCTAAAACATTAAACACTGCGGTTCTTTACATGCATACAAACACAAAGTAACCCCTTGCCAAACAATGCTATGTTGTAACGACCATGGTTACGTCGTATGAAACGGAAAATGGAGAAAATGTTTGTAACAACATATTGTTCTTTTCTGTCATGTTTGGAGGTCAAATCCTAGCAAAGTCACTTTTTTCTACAAATATTTTAAATGCTTTAAATTGGATAATTCATTTTTTACAACTTAAGATTTGACATCTCTGTTTTCGGTTTAAAAGTAGTCAAGCACGATTTACGACGGAGGACGGTTTCAAAAAACTTATATCTAAGAAAGTTAATACATTTTTCCACACTGTTTCACGAGCTGTCTACACCAACCATTTTGATTCTTATGTAAACTTCAAGGAAGTTATCGCTTCTTAAATTGCAAAGCAACACAATTTCTGATTGGCTAACCGAAATAAGTATTTCAGCATTACTTTCTTTCTGCGGAGTCAGATTTAAAATACAATGATAGAATTAATGGTAGGTAGTCTGTGATGCAGACTAAAGGACACATGTCCGTGAAGTTTGTATTATGTCATCGTCAAACGATATACAACAGCTTGTGTAAGCCATTTTGCCTGTACATTTCAACTATAACATAAATACCAAATTTGGAGCTGTAGTGAGTTATTACTAATACGATTGCTTTTGTGCGCCACCGGCTGTTTCATTCCAAGACAGGCCAATGCAACTCTATGATCGAGAACTTAGGCTACATACCAGTAGAGTTTAAAATCTGTCATTATCATACCATATAATCAAGAGCTTTTATAAGCCATCGGTTGATAGATCCAAGTTCAGGTCAAATGCAATGCCATCCTAGAGAATTACGGCCACGCATCTTACTGTTGAATCTGTCATAGGTATGTCATTAACAACATATTTTGTCAATTCAAATAATATAATAAGGTAGAGATTTCAGGCAACATATCGATGTTGTTTTAAGCTACTGGTTGCTCTATTCCTAAACCGGAATGATCGATCTGAAGTTTTGGAAAGTTATTATCAGTTAAAGAGTAAAATTTCACATCACGAAATTAGAATAATCATACGATACACATTTAATGCCATCCATCCATAGATATCTCAATCAAACCTTATGAAACTGCTTTTGTCAACTGTAGGCTATAGAATGTTCCATTAGAAAATAGAGATTTCTAAGATATTTAACAAACCCACATTGTGAATTCCAATTGTAGATACTGAAAATCACGCATCCGTACGATTCTCAATTGTCATAATCATGATAAACATAAACAACTTTTGTCGGCCACTTTCTGCTGTTTCCCAAGACAGTTCCAGTATAAGGATATGGTAGACTTAAGGCCCGCTCCATACAGTTTTTAATCTATTACTGTCATATATACACAAGAATTATTGTCAGTCACTGGCTTTTCTATGCTACTACAGGTCCTGTACAAAAGTACCGTATAGCAGATTTTATGCCACGTATTCTATCAATATTCAATCTGTCTTTGTCATACCATATACACAACAGCTCTTGGGAAAATATTTGCCGCTCTTACTAACTATACAACAGCCTTTTTTTTTAAATTAACCATGCACTCCTAATTTCCAGCACAGGTCCAATACAATGACATTTTTGAAAGTTGATACCACGCATCCGTACATTTCTCGATCTATTATTGTCATATCATAAACAAGACAACTTTTGCTAGGGAACCGGCTGCTCTATCATTATAAAGGTCCTGTATAAACTATGGTTGATTTAAGGCCACTGTCCGTACATTTTTTTATCTGCCATTGTCATGTCATATACAGAACAGCTCTTGGAAGGTCAGCGGCTGCTCTTTTAATGTACAGGTATAACACATAGATATGATAGAGTTCAGGCCACACATCCATACCATTCTCAATCTTTTATTTTCATACTAAAATTACGACACTTTGTGTGTGTCTGTGTGTGTCAGCCAGTTGCTGCTTTATCCCAAAGACGGGTCCAATAAAATGCCATTTTAGAGAGTTGAGGCCACGCATCTATACAAATATCAATCTATCATTGTCATAAACACGACAGCTTTAGAAAGGTCACCAGCTGCTCCATCATAGTAAAGGTCATGTAGAAAAGAATAGTTGACTTAAGTCTACGCACCGTACAATTTTAATCTGTTATTTTTATAACATATACATACATGTAACAGCTTTTTGGCAGGCCGCCGGCTGTTTTTTCAAAGTACAAGACAAGAAAGTAAGATACGGTAGAGTTCAGGCCACATATCCGTACATTCCTCAATCTTTTATTGTCATATCATGTATTCAAAGCTTTCTGTCAGCCAGTGGCTGCTTTATCCCTGGACAGCTCCAATGCAATGCTATTTTTAGACAGTTGAGGTCATCCATCTGTTCATTTCTCAATTTGTCATTCTCATACCATATATACCACAGCTACTGTCAGCAACTTGCTGCCCTATTTTAGGACAGACCTAATACAAAGGTATGAGAAAGAGTTAAGGTCCCGTATCTGTACAGTTCTAAAACTGTAGATGTCATACCATATACATGTATACAACAGCGTTTTGTCAGCCGATGGGTGCTCTATCCCAGGTAAGGTCCAATGAATCGCTACGGTAGAGAGTTAATCCCTCGTATCTGTACAGTGTCTAACGATTAATCCTGTTATGGCCGTACAATAAATAATATTATATCTGTTGTGTGTCACTGGCTGCTCCATCCTAAGACAGACCCATGCAATACCATGGTTGAGAATTAAGGCAACAGACCCGTAGAGTTTAAAAGTTTAAGATATATCAATTTCGTACCATATAAAGAAGGGATTTTTTTCAGTAACTGGCTGCTTTATCCCAGGACAAGTCCAATACAATGCCATGGTAGAGAGTTAAGGCCACGCATCTGTACAGTTCGAAATCTGACATTGTAAAACAATATGGCTTGCAACACGGGAAAAGGAGCATTTGGACATTTGTGTAAAGTGTGGTCTCGGATCAGCCTGCGCAGTTCGCGCAGTTAACCAACCCCGCATAGGCTAAACTTAGGTCAATCAAATATAGTCGAAATAGTATACTGGACCCAGGTGTAAACAGAAAGGAGAAATATTTCTTGAACATTTATATGTGACATTGAACTAAAAGAAAGAAATATGTGATTCAGCTTTGCTTGTTTGTATGGAAGTTTAATGCCATTTAACAGCCTAGGTCATACTGCGGTGGTCAGTGCACTACACATGTGTTTCCACGATATTTCAAACTGAATGACTAATGTTCAACGAGTTATAGACACACCATTATGACCTACATCTGCAAGTCAGAGTTGTTATAAAACTAAGCAGATATTGAACTAAATTCTTAGGCGTTGAAATGTTTCAGTCAATCACTTTAGCCAGTTGAGAATAGAAACTTGGTAATAAACTAAAGTCCTGCTCTGAGAAAAGGCGTTTTATCACATCTCTGCGATGCATTATACGAAGTAAATCATCGAATAATGGCGATCCGTAAAATCCATTTCGTCTAACAACCGACTGAATCATGAAATGAAATATCCTTTGACATGTAGAGAGTAGACAAGTAGTGGACAAGTAGTAGTTTTCTATCCGGGCTGATCTGGGCGGATACTTGTTGAAGGTGCTTTAAGCCCCCTTTTCACAGAGCATGTTGTTCTTTAGATAAGATACCAAAAATGTGATCTATAGTATGCTCTACTTCCCTGAGCTTCGGGAGATCATTTGTTATAAGTACATTCACGTATCAGTGCCTCTTTTTTATTATTATAGATATATATGTACCGGTGAGAAGTAAGCATTCTTTCGAAATGTTTGATGTGGTTTAACGAGGCATTGTCATAAAATTTTCTGTTTTTTATCAGAATGTTTTTGTCGCAAATATCTCGTAAAATATGACAAGTAAGGTTTTACGCAGGAAATCATCAGCACAAAGGGAGGTAACTCCTTTAATGACTTAATGTCTTGCAAAGTAGTCATTCTTATAATACATTTTAAACTGATCTAAAATCAAGCATTTACAGCGTCTGAAAGCAAAGACGAAGGTTTTATCGAATGGCATGGATTAAGATCGAAAGGTAAATTTATGTTAAAACTCGTTAAAATCAACAGTTTCGACCTTAAATATTTAGCAGGGAACGACTGTGCCTGATACTATTTGGCATGCAACACGCGAAAAGGGGCATTCGGACATTTGCGTAAAGTGTCGTCTCGGATCAGCCTGCGCATTCTGCACAGGCTGATCCGAGACGGCACTTTATGACTACATTAGATTTTGCCCTACATTAGACTTGCGCAAAACAGAAAGTTACATATGAACGGAAAGTGTCATCTCGGATTAGTCTGCACGGACGGCGCAGGCTAATCTGAAACGACACTTTACGCAAATGTCCTAATGCCCCTTTTCGTGTGTTGCAGGCCATTTCATGTTTTGAAGGCATGTCGATACAGTGTCAATGTCATCTGACGTCCAGTTTTAACCCTTATCCCAATAGATAACTAAAATTAAATTTTCAATTCGATGGTAAAATCCCAAATATTGCCATTTCAAAATTAATGTTTTGGGGAAAATATATCTCCTCGTCGGACAGTGTAGATCCAAGATCGACACTGTTCCCAAAAGGTGAATGAGACGCGCTTAGTAGCCATAGTGTTAAAAAAGGAAAATTTTCTTCAAATTTGTTTTTCAATCTTATTGCGATCTTTCTCCTTGTTCTAGTGATGATGATTATCTTTCAGTATATAAATGGACCATGCTCTGACAAAATGAGGTTATTGTATCTCCGAGATGCATTGTACGAATTAAAATATCACAAAGTATTTATTCATAAACTCCATTTGTCCAACACTTTACTGAATCCTTAAGAAGAATGGTACTTAGACATGCCAATAATTGAATAAATAAATAAATAGCAAAAAGTTACGACCAAGGTTAGCCTGGATCGATACTCTTTTTTTTTTTCTTTTTTTTTTCTTTTTTTTTTTTTTTTTTTTTTTTCTTTTAGATACATTAAGCCCCTTTTCACAGGGCATTGTTCAAATTGTAACGAAGTTCAATCAATGACGAGGTACCGAATATATCAGTTGATCACAAGAGCCAAACTCCGCAAGGGTTACGCAATGACGGTAAAACAAGGAAATCTGTGCTACATGTAGGTAAAAAATTGTCAAAATGAAATCAAGGGTTTTGCCCGTCATTTCGAAAACTCTGGCACGGTCCAGTCCGACCGAGGGAACAACGATAAATGAAAGACACAGAATTATCAGCAAAGCTCACATCAACAATGAAATGATAAGCATGGAAGAACAATTAAGTCCGTTCCACCGAGTCAAGATGATGCAAATAGTGTTTCCTTCCATGATGCTAGAAAAAAACATGTTCGTAACCGTATTGTCCAGAAATCGGCACTGACGCTTGCCTCTCAAAGACAGAGAGAGAGAGAGACAGAGAGAGAGAGAGAGAGAGAGAAAGAATGTATATGAGGAAGGTTCCAGTCACATATAATGGCTGACTCTAAAGTCTGTCCATTTTCGAATTTTACTGAAAAATTTGTCTGGTTCATTACCTATCATCACGATATGTAATATTCTCAGGTGATAACAAAGCCATGTCTCAACCATTTCGTTCATGCAAGCATTCTTATCATGATGATAGGAGATAAAACAGACAAAATTCTTAACCATTAGGCTGCTAAGCGCGACTCACTGACCTTTTCCTGACAGCGTAGATGAAGATCAGTCTGCACAGAACGTGCAGACTGGTCTTGGATCTCCACTGTCTGATAAGGAGATATAAATTATAATATAATTTCCTCCAAAAATGCCTTTCAAACAGCAATACTTGGATTTTTACTATCGGCTTGAAAGTTTCGTTTCTTTTATTTTGGTTCGTTTAGCTAAAGGTTATAAGGTGTATAAGTTAATGAGGATTAATGGTGTAAGACACAGAAAATACTGTTACATAGAAAGGAATTGCTGAAGAATAGTAAATGGCCTGCAACACGCGAAAAGGGGCATTCGGATATTTGCGTAAAGTGTCGTCTCGGATCAGCCTGCGCAGTTCGTGCAGGCTAATCCAAGACGGCACTTTACGACTACATTAGACTTGCGGAAAACAGAAAATTACATGAAAACGGAAAGTGCCGTTTCGGATTAACCTGCGCGGACTGCGCAGGCTGATCAGAGACTACACTTTATGCAAATGTCCGAATGCCCCTGTTCGCGTGTTGCAAGCCAAATGGTATTTTTGTCACAAACTGCAAGATATTTTTCAACTTTAATATATGAAAATCTTTTTACGATTTTTTTTTTTTGTTTCAGCAGATAGCAGATCTAAACTCTAAATTGTACAGAACTTATACACCTCCTTACCGTTACCTAAGCAATCCTGAGTTTTGATGTCTCTGAGGAAAATGGCTTTTGAAAACATTGTGGAAAACGTAGAAAATGCTGGTTACTAGCATTTTCTCTTTTCTGCATTGTTTTTTTTTTTTTTTTTTTCTCAACCTTTTAGAGGTTAAAGACTAAAATGGAGAGATCCTAGGTTAAATTCCAATGCTGGTACAATTCTGTCCGTAAATTGATGATAATCCAGGTACAATTCTGCCCGCAAACTGATGATACTCAAATCGACAGAATGCATATCTCTCTCACCTATTGAACATTGTTACATGTTTAAGCTGGAAAGCAGCCAGTGGCTATGAAAGAATGTAAAAATCCAGGTAAAGGAAACTCGAGGATAAGGATGTACTTTGCTCTAACAGCTGCAATGGAATTCGTTTGATCTACGCACAGATGGTCCTTCTAAGGTAAGGTTAAGCATGTTTTTTATGACATATGTTCAGTTTCTGATTTTCCCACAATGGTTTTCTTCCTACCAGCCTACTTTATATACACCACAGACACATCAACTATCTGAACTGTTAACTTAATTTTTTTTGTTTAGTGTTTAATGTCATTATACAGCATGTCAGTTTAATATGGCCTGTTAGTTTTTCTAACATTACATGTATTCCTTTTTTTAGCGGATTTGTACAGCAAATCTGCTCACTCTTATCACACTGACCGGAACCAAATACTATCATATACGCATGTCCTCTACGCACACTACTTTCTAAATCCATCAAACATGATACAATTCAACATTTAATACCAGAACAATTCTGCACCATATTAGTGCACAGGGATCAGTCCAGTGGATCCGTCAGCTCGTCATTCTTGGGTTCCCACATAAGCAGCAGACCCATGGTAAGCTGCTTGGCTGTTCAAGTCTGATTTTTCCTGTCGCTGCTTGGCTCAGTTGCTAATCTTATAAAACAGGTATTTCATGCGACGAAAAGTTTACTTTCGTTCCGTCACATTACTAAATACTGCTCCACAGATTCGCTTTTCAGGACTTTGGGTAGCATGTTTTGATTCTATATGGACTAAATTTGTCCCTCACAATGTTAACTCGCTGACAATATCTGCGTGGATTCGCTTCTTCTAGTTCTGAAGTAAATATTCAGAGTCGTGATACATGCTTTCAAATCCTGTGTTTCAACCTGAAGCACTTATGATTTTGCCTCTCATCACATTAATTTATCGAAATAAATATGAAAACAATTTACCTCATAAATCAGCACGGAAATGATATTCTACTCTCTTATCCAGACGACACAGTTTAGGATTCGTCTATATTGTAAGTATTTACCTACGACTAATGCGTCTCATTTTCCGTGTTCTGTCTAATGTAGGGGTAGAAAAGATTGTGGGAAACGGAGAAAATGCTGGTTTCCAGCATTTTCTCATTTTCCCCACAATCTTTTCCAAAACCCTTCTGTTAATGGTCGTTAAAACTAGGGATTGTGTTGTGAAGGATTCATCTGACCTTTATTTCCATTGTTATGCTTTTACGAATTCGATGTCTTCACAACGCTGTTGAAAAAAAAAAAAACCTTAAACTTTAGGATATAAAGAAACACGCTAGTAACCTAATTCTCCTTTTCTCCGACTATCTTTTCTTCCATTTCATAAGAAAATGTCATCATTTAAACCACACTTACTTTGTCGTCTGCAAACACTTTGAATTTCAACGAAGTGTGACATTCTATAGTCTGAAAACAGAATAACTTTTACAGAGCACGGAATATAGTTGATACATTTATTTTACATCAATTGACATTTTTTTTAATTGTAGTCAGCTTTAAAAGCGGCATGATAAGAACATCATAAAAAATTAGAACGATATGGATTAAATATCAGACTGTATATTTGTGACAATTTGATGATAAGGAGGTTGGCCAAGAAAACAGATGAAGACCTGAAACTGTTTACATCAAAGAACAAGTCTTCACTTCACAAACATTTATTTATTTATTTATTTATTTATTCATTTATTTATTAGTCTACAAACAATAGTTACTTAAAACATTATGATAAACGAACACAATATTCGCTTATTGTGTTTGCCACCGATGCCACACTTTAATTTATAGGTAGGATTTGACAAAAAGAAAAAAAAACAAAAAAAAAAAAAAATAATAATAAATAAATAAATAAATAGTAAGAAAATAAAAATAAAAATTGAAAAAAATATATAAATAAATAAAGTAAATTTCTTAAACAAAAATTTCGCCCTGGAGAAAGAATGTTTTTGAAAACAATGTTGAAAAGAATGTTGAAAACTTTGTTGAAAATGGAAGTGCTGCCAGCCAGCATTTTCTCAATTTCTCAAAGTGCGTTTTACCAAGTTCAAAGACAAACATGATCTGACATAAAATTACATTTTTTGATAAAATTATAGATCTATTAAAAGATTGTAGAAAGTGTTATTTAGCGAGCCTCTGGCGAGCTTAACAACATTTCAGTAGACGAGTTTCATAATTTTTTATCTCAAAAGCCAAATCATGTCAGATTTTTCTTAATAGAAAAAAAAAATAATATTTCACTTATTATCGGTAAGAAGTGTAATACCATGCACGCACTCGTGGAAAGTTCCATGAATAAAACATGAACCACTTCTTTGAAAGAAGTATAAAATGATGTCATATATGACGTCACACAGGGCTTTTTTCAAACTTGTATAAGATCAGGACACTCGTAATTGATATATTACACTGAAAACAAGGAAGGTAATATGTGATAAAAACCATTTCATTTGCGTCACATTTGATTTGTCATCTTCAAGTACAATGTACATTAATTTGTAAAAGTCTGGCTCTTAAGCGAGAAATGAACAATACGGCTACCACAAAGTGGCACATAAGGTCAAAGTATTTGTACTATGCTCCGGAAAAAGGGGAATTAATGCATCTCCGTGATCCATAGTACAAAGCAAACCGTAACATACTTATGGATCCATAACATCCACTATTTGTAACAAACGACTTAATCATGAGGTAGACCGATCCTTGGACATAGAGAAAATATACCAATAGCGAAAAGTTTCAGCCCAGGTCAGCCTGCGCGGACTGCGCAGGCTGACCTGGGTCGATACTTTTCGCAGATGCATTAAGCCCCCTTTTCGCAGAGCATGACTCATTTGTACGGCAATTTTTCTGCTTTTGCTTATTGCATATTCAAAATATATCATGTCAGTCTGGCCTTGACCTACAACAAACGAGCCATACTCTGGGAAATAAGGGTTTAATGAGTCTCCGTTATGCATTATACCGAGAAAGTCATCAGCTACATATGGATCCACATAATCCTTTTTTTTTTTCTAACAACCAGCTGGATAATGAAGTAGAAACGTCGTTGGACATGCATTAGGTTTACAAAAAACAAAACAGTTTCTTACCATACAGTACAGGCTGACAAGAGTAGATACTTTTTGCAGATGCATAATGTCCCCTCTCATTTTTATTTATTTATTTATTTATTTATTTATTTATTTATTTATTTATTTATTTTACAGAGCATGACTCAAAGAGTCGTAACGGCTATTTTAAAGTCTTAGACCCCTCAAGGAAAACAGTTATTTTCACTTTAATATTATCCTACAAAATTTGCCATGATTAAAAGTCAGAAATATTGTACAACTTTAACCAAGCTACTTTTTCCTTTTATTAAACAGCGATTACGTAATCGCTGTTTTAATAATATTGGTTTTCAACTGTTTGGATTTTTTTCGATGCGCCTTTTGATAAGCACCCCCTGGCGACAAAAATTAACTGTCCGCCTCAGTTTTTCAAATCTAATTTTACTCGGTGTGTGTTACCTTTGGTTAATGATCATGGCATCTTATCAGGTATTTTGATACAATCTTTCTCCTCAATTCATCCATTATGCGACAAATTGTTTCTATAAAACATGATCAATAGCAAAAATCTTGGCCCACATAAGCTTCGAATCCTACGGAAACAACTCCCAGAGTAATCTCCCTGTAATGTTTACAATTATTATCGAAGTATAGTGAAATAGATTCCGATCCTTCAAACCTTTTTTCTTCGAAATTAGAATTTGTATGCTAGCCTAGGCATAAAAGATCTTATAAAAACCATTTAAAAGTTAAGTTCAATTTACGACAGGGTATTGAATTTGAAATGTCCAAAATGTAAATTTTAGGAGATAAACAATAACACTTACCTTCAAAAGATACGAGTTATAAGAATTGATCATTTGATACCAAAGTGCTTTGATCTAGTGGGGTAGTCATCAGGCATATTCCTTTTTGCGTGTTGTACATTGTTCGATAACTTTGTTAATTTTTTCACGATAGTGTAAAGAAGTAAAAAATATTTTCACGATAGTGTTAAGGAGTAAAAAATAATCAAATTTAGTAAACCCTACAGCGATTAGAAGTATAACTTATGTGACTGACAGACTCTAGGGGGAAAGTAATTGCTCGCAGCACCCGGTATATACCGGTATTTCTAGGCCTGTTGTTTAAATGCCACTGCCATCGAAATTTTAACTGAACAACCGTTTTAGTGTTTCCAGTCAACGATACGAGTTCATTTGTCGAATTTATCAACGATGGTTCGTGCAGGTTGGCGGGATTCGATACATGGTACAATTTTGACACTATTTTTATTTAGATTTTATGGATATATTCTTACCAAGTTCTCATTTGTTAAGGGTGCAGGACAACACGCCCTAAGACAACTCGCCCCGCAAAAAGCTCGCCCCAAGACAACTCGCCCCACCTTCAGAAGACAACTCCCTCAAATTCTTGGACAATTCAGCCCACTTTTATTTCTATTGCTAAATAGGATAGAAGTCTACAACTGTTATGACTTTTATTCAGTTTTTATTTTCAAATGTGTGGTGATAAATTCTACATCAAATGGCCACAGCTCGCATAATCATGAATATTCATGGTTCTTTACTATTTCAAAACTGACCGTATGAATACAACTGGGAAAAGGGGAATAATACAAGGGATTTCTCATTCCCACTGACTTAAAAAAGTTTGCTGCTGCATAATTTTCATAAGTAAGTCAGTTTCAAACGATTGTGTGAATAAAATTACGAATAATGAATTATTCATAAGGTAATAAGTAGGTCAAAACTGTTCAAGAAAATACTGAATTTCAAAGCTAGTCACATGATTGGCTGCTTTTGTTCAAGTGACTGAAGATTATATTCTGTCGTTTGCACCAATGAACATTTAAATTAGCTAAGACAATGCTAATTAGATCAGTTGATATCTTAGACATATTCAGCTCAAGGAAAGAACATCCTATGATGTTGTCAATGTTCCCTTCGTTTGATGATAAGTCTTTCATGATTGCTTTTGTCTGGTAGATACGATTGACGACAAACCGTTTTGATTAGGCCTCCTAATCGCAAATAATTACTTTTTTGTATATTTAATTGTCCATTTTGAAACAGATTAGTGTCAGTTACATGTAGGTTGTTATTTTCATGAGTTTATAATCGCTTCAACCAAAATTTTCATGTACGAGATGTGAATTCTGGTATATTTTGTACATTTCCTTAAGTTGGGCAAGAATCTTTGAGTTCTGTGAACTGTTCCATGTTTTCATAAAATTAGGGTGACTTGTCTTCAGTATGGGGCGAGTTGTCTCTAGTTTGGGGCGACTTGTCTTCTAAATGTTGCTTTATGGCAGATCAGGGATATAAGATCCCTAGGCAGATATGTGCCTTAATTTCATAAATTGCTAGAACTACTGATAAAACATATCACAATTATATTTGAAAAATTTTAGTCACCATTATAAATAGACTATGAACATGTTTTTTTTTAATCATATATGTTTAAAGAATTAATACACAACCCTGAGTTTTAATGACCCTATGAACACAACCTTTTAAAAAAATTGTAGTAGGAGAAAATGCCAGTAACCAGCCTTTACTCCTTTTTCCACATTGTTTTATACTTTATCAAAAGCAAATTTCACCACTTGTGCCAAGTGCAAATTGTCGACTGCAAATGCTTTTAATCTGGGCAATTCTACATTCATGTCATGGACAGTAAAAACAGAAAAAAAACATGTAGGTGAAATTTCTACTTTCAAAGTTGGTGTGACTTACTTTCAGAAGTGTATAAATTAGTTAAAACAACACTGGCAATAATATTTTTCTCAACTTTGGTATCAGTTTATCATTTGATAAGGGTTGACAGCTTGCAACTAAACTTTAGTACAGAATAAACAACATTTTATATGGTGACTAACAGTGGAATTTGGGGACCTTTTTTAATCATAAAAAAATTGACCTTATCTTATTAAAAGTATAGGCTGTAAAATTTGACCTGGCAGGGCAGAGCTATGTTTTAGCACATCACATTTTAGATTGACAATTAATTGGTAATATGGAAATCATTGTGAGTAGCCGTATACCATAAAGCAAAGGATTGATAAAGTATTGTGTGTGCTTATATTTAGTACAAACAATTCCGGACTGACTTGTGGCCATTAAATTAAAAGTAAACTAGACGACTGATGTCAAAGGTTAGCCATGCCCCATGAGATCAAGTTGATGTAAGTTATTTTTATTTTGTTTTGACTGCATCCCTTATCAACCTCTGAAAGAGACGTAGATATCCATTTCATGGATTTTCTTGCCAATCATTTCGAACTGTCACAGCAAACAGAACAAAAACACCACATTGAGGTAATACAGCAAGGGACCAAATTCTTTTGATCTGGATACCAAGGCTGCTATGGATAATATTTTCATTTTTAACTACATTATTTATCAGACTTCTTATTCTAGACATGTCTTTGCAGATTCATTTTTGGACAAAAAATCAAATGAATCCTCATTTAAGTTTTGAACTTTGTTGTCAATACATGAATCTAGAAAACATTGTTGGAAAAGGACACCGATTTCCTCTTACCTTCTAGAAAATGAAGGAAAAGTGCAATCATTTGATACAAGTTTAACTCTTTAATGTTCAACATCAGTGTAAACACCGAACTTTTTATCACACAATCCCAAATTTTTATGACCTTAAGAAAGAATCCTTCCGAAAACATTATGAGAAAAGGAGCAAATGCTGGTAACCCCCACCCCCCAAAAAAAAAGTACTTAATTCAATCAATTGAATCACATTTCATTTATTGCCTGCAAATGCCTCTATTTGGAACTCTGTGAATTTGACGCTGGAAAATTAAAGAAATTAATTGAAAATTACTAAAAATAATCAGTGACTTACTTATTTGTCTACAAACTCTTGCCTTTCTTGCTTCAAAATTGATACTACATTATCGTAAGCTAGATGGCATTCTTAAAATACACATTTGATTTGGCATTCTGGGAACAGAACCTGACTGCTTTTCAAATGACAACCATAACTTTGAATTTCAGAATAAAATAAACGTTTACTAGTGCCATTTATTCAGCTATGATTAGCTAGCATGTAACCTATGCACAGGCCATTTATTACAACAGCCCCTACAGGCTTGGGTAATAGCTTCAATATAAGCCCTACTTTTCCTTTGTACCTTGTATATGGGATGGGTGATGCGTCATAGCAAACACGTCGAATCTTAGAAGAATATGACATGCGCAGAAGATTGTTATGATGGATGCTCTGGTAAAAAGTGTTAATTGCATCTACATGACACACTTTACCAAGCAATTCATCAAATTATTATGGATTCATAACAAACAACTGAATTCTGAAGTATTCTGGTCTTTTGATGGTCAGAGAATTGACCAAAGATAAAAAGTTTCAGCCCAGCTCAGCATGCGCCAGCTGAGCTGTGTTACTTTTTCCAGATGCATTCAGCCCCCTTTTGACAGAGCATGGCTCATACAGCAAGTACTGTATGTATTGTAACCTTTTACCAACTAACAAAATTTTGGACTCGTCCAAATCAAAATTTTTATAGACAACAAATTAAATTTGGCTCAAATGGTGCCATTTGTGAGTGACAGGGCAGAAAACTTTGTGTGAGGAGAAAATGCTGTTTACCAGCATTCTCTCTTATTCTAACAATGCTTCACAAAGCCGTCTCTCTCAGTGTAGTTAAAAGTATGGGTTGTGTGGTAAGAGTTGAAGATTCAGTTTTATATTTCATAATATTTAGAATTAGAATTTTGTTGATCATCCAGTTTACCATTCTCTCTCCCTTAGTAAATAATTGATTTTTGATACACACTACAGTAGGGAATTGAATGTGACATGCTGGATGTCCTTGCCAGGATAGAACCTGTACTGAGTCAGTGTTCACCGAACCTGTATAGATTATCAAAGTTATCTTGCCTGCCTTAATGATGATGGCTTTGTAGGATTAACGTCCCCCAGTCTCTAGGCATATATGGTATGGACCATTAGAGAGAAAGAATAAGATACAAGGAAATCCGGGTACAAGTCCCTAGCTCTTCTTCGAATAGACCTCCTTGGGTCTTTAACGTGCCTGGTGTAAAGCACTGTTACACGCCAGGCTATCGGTGGGTTCCAAACCAGTTCACCTCTAGTTGGGTGGGAAACACAAGGTTTCAGAAAGGTCCTGGTTTGGCCGAGTATCGAACCTCGGGCCTCAGGATTGATAGTCCAGCGTTTTACTACTGCACTATCTGTCCACCCATCTTGCCTGCCTTGATTGATTGAATTTGCGTTTATTTATCATCCCCACCGGTTGCCCATATGGGCGACACCCCCAGAAGGCTGTTAGTATTCTTACGGGGGATAGTGCAGATACAGGACGAAACCCATCTTAAGTTACGTCTGGTTCTTTTATGTGCTCGATGTATATATAGCAACGTCACACGGGACCTCGATTTAACGTTTCATCCAAACTGTTAGTAATTTTAGATGGCCAGCCGTGGGGATCGACCCACACCCTCAAGGGAATTGAAACAACACGTTCATGAGTCCAAGCTCTACCTATTGAGTTATGCGGGCTAGTCTTTTCTTGCATGCCTTGAATGATTGAATATGCGTTATTTATCGTCGCCACCGGTTTCCCATATGGGCGACACCCCCTGAAGGCTGTTAGTATTGTTACGGGGGATAGTGCAGATACAGGACGAAACCCATCCTAAGTTTTGCTTGATTCTTTATCGTGCTCGGTGTATAGCACTGTCACACTGGACCTCGGTTTAACGACTCATCTGAAAGATCATTGGTAATTTTAGATGGCCAGCCGTGGGGGCTGAACTCATTCGTCATACCTCGGGTGATGGGAGCCATCATATCCCTCGGCTGTATCTGTTGGATTAATATGCATCAGATCGATACATATCCGGAAATACGCCGGTTTACCGTTCTGAAAATTGTAAGGCTCCTCTTAAAAAAAGAAAACTTGAGTTTCAATTTTCTATCGAAAACTTTCTAACTTTGTTTCAGTTGAGTTGGCAAACAGTTCGTACATTCATTATTTATCAATTCCGATTAAAGGTTTCACCGACAGATAAGCAGATGTGAATAACTTCATCGAGGTTATGTGGTCGCTAAACGACTGACAGTTGCGCGCCATGTATAAGATCACTTGATTCGCAGTTCAAATGGAAACGACCGTTATATGGACGAGGTTAGATGTAGGTTCGGAATCGGCCGAGTTGTGACGAGTGGGCTGAACCCACACTCTCATGTTCACAGGTTCAACACTCTACAAACTGAGCTATGCAGGCTGGTCAAACGATTATTGGCCCCCTGCTATCAAGCCCACTGAGCAAGGGAAGCAGTTAATATTGCTTGCTTGAACCTGTGTAGTTGCAATTTATATTTGCCTTTTCCTGCAGAGTGTAAGGTTGGGATTATAAAGAAAATAACAGAAAACGTCCTGAAATTCACCAGTTTAGTCATTTATTTTTTAACCCTTTACCAAACAATCCCTAGTTTTTACGACCCAGAGGAAGAAGCCTTCTGAAAACATTGTGGGAAAAGGAGAAAATGCTGGTAACCAGCATTTTATCCTTTTCCCACAATGTTTTCTGCTCTTCTAAAGTCAAATTTCAGTTTTTGAGTCACGTTTATTTTGTCGTCTGCAAATGCTTTCTATTTGGACAAGTCTAAAATTCTGTCATTTGGTAAAGGGTTAACACATACTAAACTTTTGCAGCAAAAGGTTGCATATTTCCATATTCAGCAAAAAAGTTTAAGTCTTTGATATAGATATTAAAGGGAAGTAATACAGTAAATTTGATTATTACCATTGATAAACATCAGTTCTTTGTCGTTCATTGTGAAAATTTGTATACTAGTATATGGTAAAAAACGTGGAAAATGTAGAAAATATTGGTAACCTTTATTTTCTCCTTCTTGCAGTTAATGGATTCTTTCAATTTTTTTTGTCCGATTTTGTGAAATAATATTATTTTTCGAGGAAGTAACTGATACGTTATAAGTTTACCTGTCCAGAGTAGATTTAGATTAACTGTAAGCCCAACGAAACGAAAATGTATTCAGTCATGAATTGTCATAGTTACATTACTGAAATAAGTAAGCTTTCTTGTTTTGTTTTACCAATTTTATTTTCAACTTAAAACACGGCCCGACCGGGTACTTCAGAGGCTGGCATATCTGACTCGTGACCTAGAGATTGTGGGTTCAATACCTGTTTGTAAAAACCTTAATTCTTTCTGTTGATTTTTCGCCTCTCAACTCTGATGCATGTAAGAAATAGCCAGTGGCTCTGGAAAGAAAGTTGTGTTACTAATTGTGCGATCAAGCCAGAAAACACATAAAGTTTGCATGTCACTGACTGCCATGATATGAGCTGTTAAAATGGCGTTTAACTCCGATACAAACCAACAAATCAAATGGTACTCATTTAGCTCACCCTATCATCTGCAAATGCATTCTGTTTTGACAAATCCAAAATTTTGTTATGTTTTAGAGTTGAGTTCATCTCAGCTTTTTTTTTTTTTTTTAGCTCACCTGAGCGTGAAGTGCTCACCGTCCGCTGTCGTCCGTCCGTCCGTCCGTTCACATTTTTTTGTTTACACTCTAGAATCTACAAATATTAACCAATCAGTACTAAACTTGGTCAAAATATAAATGACCATTCGATCTTGAATTAGTTTGATCATGGGTCTAATCGGACCAGAACAAATGGAGTTATTTGCCCTTGAATTAGAAAACTTTGTTTACACTCTAGCATCTACAAATATCAACCAATCATGTTCAAAAGTATTATATAGGTATGAATCCCTATTTATCAACTGATAAGAAATTTTATTCCATGTTGCACTAGAAGCGTTTTGATAGTAGTATACCTTAAGAACAATATCAGAATATAAGAATTGCCAGCATTTTCTTCTTTCCTGCGGTTCTCCTTTTTAAGCTGTCTCCCTTGGGCCAGAGGAATATGAAATTTTATGATGAATCGTTTAAGACACTCTTTCCTGAATACATTATCGCTTGAAACCTGTCACTAAATAATTAATCGCCTGCTCGCTGTTTTTTCAGTACTGTCAGTACTTTGATTTCCATCTTAGAATTATCATTTATAAATTTAAAACCACTATATTCTCATTACAAAGGGAGATGATAATTAGCTCCCTTTTCAGGAAACTAACAAAAGTATAAACAAATAATTTCAAGATATACATGAAAGGAATTTCTGGTTGGTTAAAAATGTGGAAAACATTATTTCAGTATAAATCCTAATTTATCAACTAACAAGACATGTTATTCCATATTGCACTAGAAGCGTTAGGGGTCTAAGACCTTAACTCTCAATTTCGCCTAGCCACAGTCGCTCAGTCGGTAGCGTGCAAGACTAGAGAACAGGAAATCGTGGGTTCGATCCCTGGTTCGGCCATTTTCTTTCCGAGGTTTGATGTCAGTCATTCCGACAGGCTTTATTCCTCTCCCACCGCTGACCATTGTTTCGACGATGGTTATGTAGAAAAGCAGCCAGTGGATTGGAAAGAAATATGTGCGGAATACTGGTAAAAGAGAGCCAGAAAAGATGGATATGTGCACTGCCCGCGATATATAACTGAAATAATGTTAAAAACCCCATGCATACAACCAATCAATTCTCAATTTTAAGCAGCAGCTTTCAAAAACTGTCTGAATTTGCGGTACGAGACAAAACCCTTCACTCTTTACTAGACGACAAAAATTTGAGCGAGTCAAAAATTAAAGCATATGCAGACGACAAAATAAAATTGACTCCGTTGATGGGTTTCGTTTTCAAAAGGACAGATAACAGTGCTGGAATACGGGAAAAATGCTGAAAAGCAGTAACTTCTCCTTTTCCAACATTTTTTTCTAAAACCTTAAAGGCTAAAATATTGCAATTCCATCTCTTCGGACGTTGTAAATTCATATCAGACTGCACATTTTGTGCAGTCTGATCTTGATCTACACTGTCAGTAAAATCGCATTTGGTCGCGCTCAACAATTTGGGAATTAAGAAGAAGAAAAAAGAAACAGACAAAAAGGGAAGATTATACGAGACTCGAACTTTCGAACTTTGGTTCACTTTTACTGCAAGATTCAGGTTAAAATAGATTACCAGTGATCATTGACCTGTAAGCCCATACAGTGTCTTCATTGTCTTAAATTATAAAATAAAACTAAAATTTCCTGGTCTTAGTAATACAATGGAAACTTCATAGTTTACCCTGTTATATAGAGACTCTGATCTAAGTTCAGGTCATCACTTAAGTGGTATGTACCAACGACAATGCATATCCTAGATTTTGTTTTACTCCGCGTTGTTTTAGTTTCGGTTTTAGTGAACGCTTACGTAAACGGACTGGACAATCAAACCAGTAAGTTTTATTGGATTTCTGTATGTGTGTCTGTTCGTCTTCTTAAAACACCGTCTTCCACTCCAACTTTTTTCTTTCTTTCTTTCTTTCTTTTCTTTCTTTCTTTCTATCTATTACAAATTAATGTCATTAGTTATTATCCGTCAATTCTGATATCTACCTCACTTAAAGATTAGAACAAGGTCCGTATTTACCAACCATTCTTAATAATAATTTTGTATACTTTTCAAGACTTTTCAAGATTTGAAAGTAACGCAACTTCTGATTAGACAAAGCAAAGTAACACGACTTCTGATTGGATGAACCAAATGGTTCATCCAATCATAAGTTGTGTTACTTTCAAGTTTAGAAAATTATTCAGCATAAGACTAAGAATATTCTTTAGTATAGTTGGTGAATACGGACCTCAGTTAAGGTTAGTTAGGATGCACATTCGTGCCTTCTGATCTAAATCTGCCCTCTTTGTAACTGACCAGCTCTTTAAACACCTTTACCAAACAGTTTCAAGTTTTAACGAATGTGACGAAGAATACTCCCAAAACATTGTGTATAGGAAAAGAAAATATTGTTAACCATCATTTTCTCCTTTTTCCACAGTTTTCTTTTTTTTTATTTGTCGTTTTTTAATACATAACAGACATATTAGATAAAAAACCAAATTCCAGTTGTTGTTTTTTTTTAATATATATCAGACATATTAGATATAAAAAAAACAAATTTGGAGGTTAAAAGAGTTTGTCGTATGTAATTTTTCGATTTGGACGAACCTTAAAATTTGTAACCTGGTTCCCTGAAAAAGGCAGCTTTGAAAGCATTTTGGGAAATTGAGAAAAACCGGTAACCAGCATTTACTACAATGTTTTCTTTTTTCTTTTAATCTTTGATAACAACCAATAAACATATAGTTATCATTTTGAACATGATCGAATAAATAACTATAAGTTAAATAGAAGATATATGTTTGTGCCTCTCGTGAAAATATTACCGATGATGTTCACGAGATGACATAAATTTCGATGTTTCACCGAAAAGAAAAAAAAAAAAAAAAAATATTCTATTTATTTCATGCTTTTAGCCCTATCAAAATCCAGTACAGTTCTTTTCGGTTATTCCCCGTGGCATACCCCTCCGCATAGCAACGCATTACAATATTATGTCAAGCGCGAGAAACGTAAGGTAAATTACGTCATCTGGTTGTGAGGCACGCGCATTTTACCTAGGTACCTAGTGCACGGGAACAACTGTTTCTGCCTTCAATTGAAGAGTTAGAATATAAAAATCGGTATTTTCACTGGTCATAACCATGAAATATCGAAAAGTATTTCACCAATATTTCTCGATAACCGGAAAGCATGAAATAAATCACTCTCTTTTTCAATTTTTGGATACTGTCTTTTTTAACGATGTATATGACAATTAACCAATTTTTTAAAACTTTGCACATACAAAGCTCATCATGTCTCTAGGAGATTACTGTAAAAAAATGTGGTTCACCGTGCTCATTTCTGAGAAATTTTCCTTTGAAAAAGGTATATACAGTTCCAAAGTTCAGTTTACATTGGATTTAAAGCGCCTTCCGTTAATAGTCAGTTAAACAGGAAAATTACAGGAAAAACATACAAGTATACATCATTTTAATGAAAAATCATATACTTTTGCACCAAAAAAAAAAAAAAAGTATATATATATATATATATATATATATATATATATATATATATATATATATATATATGCCTGGTTTTTGAGCATGGTAAATGTAGACTACTGAGTTAAAAAGGGAGATGATTTGATCGAATTAAATGTTAATCTTAAAAAAATACATACTTTCTAACGGACAGATTTTTCTTAAACTTCCCACACTTATAGTATTCATAATTCTAAATAATAAAAAAAAATAAAAATGGCACATATCCATGGTTATTTCGTCAGAAAACAAGGTTGAAGGTCACTATGGAAGTTATTTTTTCAAGGAAAAAAATAGGGTAAAGGCTCAGCAGATATGGTAGGAAAAGGAGAAATTGCTCAATATGAGCGATTTCTCCATTTCCACCAATAATTTTCAAAGTCGAAACAGCTATACATCCACAGGTTTAAATTTCCTGCCATTGTTTCCTTGTTTGGTGTTTAACGCCATGTCAGCAGCATTTTAATTATTTCACGGTGACAGTTCAAAGATCCATTTTTTTCTCTTCACCATTACCACCCGAAGAAAGTGCTACTTGTTTCAGAGCACCAATAGTATTACCATTATGTATAAAAAGTACTTAGGTGCACTTTTGATTCAACATCCACGACAAAAATACATGCGCCATTAGGATGTGCACGAACATTTGTCATATACGTCGTTAAGAGTTTGTTTATTGATTGCAATATTTGTCACCAAATGCTTTCAATTTCATCGAGTCTGAACATTTGTCATTTGATAAAAGGTTAAACTGCACTGTACAATGTCAAATTATATCTGCTGAGTAGGTCACAAAAAGTAGTCTGTTCATAAATTCAGGGGCCTTAATAAACTAACATTTCAACTTGCATTCTAATTCTGGTGAAATTACTCAGTTTAATAAAAAAATAGAATTTCAGACTGGTTAAACCATATGGTAATCATACCTTTTGTATGTCATCATCACATAGAATAAATGGTTTCCGTTTTTGACGAGAGAGAGAGAGAGAGAGAGAGAGAGGGATATTAACAAATGCTTTGTTGTATATATCATATGATTTTGACTACGTAAATTTCTGTAAATTTTATGTACATTTCTATTTTGTTCTATCATATATAGCGTTTCTTTCTTAGGGTGGAAATCTAACAAATTTCGCCTTTTAGAATAGCTGATAAATCAAGACCCTGACGACTATTTTCTTCTTCTTGATACAATTGAATGGTAACAGAAATAGACACACGGACTTCTGAGTGAGTCACGAACATGGCTGTTCTTGGCGTGTTTACTATTTTGAATTCGGTCGGATAAAAGTAACCTTTTTTTAAAATATTTCAGATATCTTGTGTACCAAAGTATGTCCCTGGAAAGATGCTATGATCTCATGCCTTTTGGAAGGCGGGATACCACTAAATCATGATGACATAAAGAATGTAAATTTATCAGAGAAAATAAATCTCACCGTATGGACTGCCGAGTACACTGCTTTATCAAACCAAACCAGGAACTCAAGTACAGGTATTGCAACGTTTCTTCTTCTTTCCGTCATCAATAGAATCATCGGTCTGTGACGTGATTGTCTGGAGGAGCAGTAACTGAAACAGATCCACCATCATCAACACCACTATCATCAACACCACTATCACTATCATCATCATCATCATCATCATCATAATACGCTATTATTATTCCCTGCCGAAAAAGCAGCTGAGGATATGGTAATAGTAGCCGTCCATCTTTCCGTCCTTCCGTCATTCCATCTGTCCGTCTGTACGTCCTTTCTTCACGCATTCTTGTCCGGCGCACAACTCAAAAACTATTAGAGGTGTAAACATCACACTTCACAGGTGCACAGATCTCATCCAGGAGAACTGCAGAGTACAAGAACCATAATTCTTGATTGCATAATTTCGGATTTTTTGCCCTTTCTTACTTTTCTTACTTAAATTTTGTCCAGAGTATAACTTGAAAACTACATGAGATATAAACATGAAAGTTCACAGGTTGATAGATGACATTAAGGAAAAGTGCAGTGTACATAAACCATAACTTCCAGAGCCATAATTTCGGATTTTTTGCCCTTTGTTATTTTTCATACTTAAACCTTGTCCGGAGCATAATCCGAAACCGATTAGAGGTGTTAACACGAAATTTCACATGTACATAGATCGCATTAAAGAGAAGTGAAGTGGACAAAACTATAACTTTTGATTGCATATTTAAGGAGTTATTGCCCTTTTCTTTTTATTTTCTTACTTGCATTTTGTCCAGAGCATAAGTTGAAAACTACATGAGATATAAACATGAAACTTCACAGGTTGATATATGACATTGATGGGAAGAGCAGTGTTCAAGAACCGTAAATTCCAGTGGCATAATTTAGGAGTTATTGCCCTTGTTATTTGTTATTTTTCCCACTTAAATTTTTTCTGGAGCACAACTTGAAAATTATCAAAGGTATCAATGTGAGACTTCAGAGGTAGGGAGATTTTATTGAGGAGAAGTGCAGTACTATGATTTTGGAGTTGTGTGCCTTTATTTATTTTTGAGTCTCAAGTTTTTTTTGTTGTTTTTGTTTTTGTTTTTAGCATAAGTGGAGCTGTATTGACTTGACAGCTGGATAGTTATCTCTGAGGATTAGTGCAGTACACAAGAATAATAATTCTATCTTCGATATTGTTTTTATTTATATCTCTTTGTTGTTTTTCAGATCTTTATTCTGTCTGTTTTCATATGTGTTTACACTAGACAGCTATATCAGAAAACTGTAACTTGTTGAAGTTTTTATTGTACTTTGTATTTAGTACTGCCAGAAAATTATTCTTAAATCTAGCTGTTTTAGCCTTTAAGCCAACCTCCAAGCAGACACGCATCTTCTATTGAGCAAGCATTCGGCGGGTGATGGCCATGTCAACATGGCTCTTGTTATCTTTGTTGTTGCAAGGTTACTCAATGACAGACGAAAAAAAAACAACATCGAACGACACCTTTTATGATGATTAGGAAAATGAATGGAAAATGAATAAATTAATGAATGGATTTTGAATGCACGATTGAACGAACGAGGTAACGAATGCACGATCGAACGAGTGAATTATTCACTTGTCATAAGTTATTACTTTTATCAATTCCAGGTCTTGATCTTCTCAGAGACACGATATGTGGCTCTCAAAAAATTCATATAGACAAAGGGCATTGGGGTTCAGTGATAGATAAAGTGACAAATATCAAGTATAAAAACTGTACAGAACAACAGGCTTATGTCTGCAAAAATGGTAAGTATCGAACCTACTGATACTTAATACAATTTTAAACACTGTTTGCTATATTCCTCCATTGATTTCAGGTTATTTTAATTTTTGCAGGCAATGTTTACGGAAATCACACAGCACAGATCGAGCAGACTGATATCAGATAATGAATCAGACACCTTTTAGGCAAAAAACTATTAATATTAGGTTTCTGTATTGATGCAATTTATTTAGCTTTTTTTGGTAGTAAGAAAGATTAAATAAAAAAAAAAATTAGTTAAAAAAAAGGCAATTAACACACCCAACCATTTTTGCCACAGTATTCTCAAACGCCAAAAATACCGATACTTGCAAATTAGACCACCAGGGTCTGTATTCATCTACCATTCTTCGTATCATTTTTAGTCTAGATCTAAACACTGTCCTGAATTTCAAAGAAACACAACTTACAACCAATCCTTGACCAATTGGTGTAGCAAATAAGAAATTGTGTTACTTTTAAAATCTGAAATATGGTTTATACCGAAATTTAGAATCGTTCGTGAAAAGTAGCTCTTCATATAAACATGTAATTACATTAAAATTACATTGGTATACTTTTTCGATGTTGTGGTAATTTTTTCCACAAAAATCTTCTCTCCATCAAATTTGCCGACGCATAAAAGTTAAGGCCATTTGTAGTCAAAAGAGTGAGCTAGCTAGTGCATTAGACTAGTTTATTGGCTCATGTTTTAGCTACTAAATACATTGTTCAGTCCTACTTTACATGCCATTTTATACCTATAAAAGCAATCAATGATCCTTTGCTCACAGGCTTTTGTAAGGTTGTGACTTGCAGCGGCATAGAAGTTGTATTTGTACAGGAAAACAGTGCTGTAATTATGAAACTACAGTCCTGTCAGAACTTCTTGAGTTTTGATAAAAATTAAAGAAGTTAAATTTTTTAATATTTACGTAACCCCCAATTTTATGAGCGGTCTGTATAAGAGTTGGTATTTTTTCAAACATTCCACGTTTTCCCTAAATTTGTGGGACCGTTGTCAAAACGAGACAACTCTTCTCAGTATCACCAACAAGGGCTAACCACAGTCTGGAGAGAAATTTGGACAGAATCAAACTAGAAAAAAGTCTATCCCATCTTATGTACAGACTTGATTAAAGGAAGTGGATGCAATTCTAGCATAAAATTCATCATGATTAGTAATTGGACATAAACAATCTTTTAACTGTTTACTAAACACAAAAAAATGAGACTCGTTCATACAAAAAACGTTTGCATACGACGATTCAATTATAGCTCCAATGACTGGATTTGTTTTTTATAGCTTACAGCATTGTGTAAAAGAAAGAAATATTTGAGTCATGCTCTGTGAAAAGGGTGCTTAATGCATCTCCGTGATGCATTATACCAAGCAAATCATTACATATTTATTGACCCATAATAGCCACTTTCTTAGATTGGTCTAAGGACATACAGAAAATTAAACAATATTGAAAAGTTTCGGCCCAGGTCAGTCTGCGCGGAATGCGTAGACTGACCAGCGCCGATACTTTTCGCAGATGCATTAAGCCCCCTTTTCACAGAGCATGACTCATTTTATTTAAGTCTTCTTTAATTGCATGATTGTCCTATTATTTCTTCTTTAACACTTGTTACAATGCTAACATTGTAAAAGGTAGAACTTCCATACCCGGTCACATTTTAGGTTCTTCGATATTTTAGTTTGGACATATTCATTTTACATCGAGAAACAAGTTTTTACAACTTATAATAATCTTTCTGGATTATGCTTCCTTAAAAATGCAACAGTGCTCCCTCAGAAAATGTGCGTCATTGAACATGCGTAAAGTTGATACCCGCTCCCGGGTATCGAACTTAGGACCATTTCGATGTTTTCATTTTGTTGTCGAAAAAAAGAAAAAAAAAACAAAAAACATCTAAGATACCTTTAGCGAGGCTGGAACAGAGTCCTTGTGTGAATTTTCATTAACTTTCATTGGCAAAGACAGACTCGTTTCAAAAAGACATTTTCAGTCATACATAGGCGATCTTTCATCTACAGAAGACAACACTTATCAATGGCAAGTCTATCTGAATGAAACAACTTGGAGGAATGCAGAAACGTCATGTGAATCCAAGAACCAACGCCTTCCGACAGCCATTCAGCTACAAAATGGCAAGTACATACCCGCAGTCGTTCCTGGGCAGTCGGAATCATTTAACCTAGATGTCTGGATTGGTTTGGTTGCTTCACTAGATTGTCGTACTGTTCGTAGTAAGTAAAATCTCTCTATTAAAGAGTACACATACGCTTTTGATTTGGTAGGTTGAAAATTAGCCATTAGCGTGATCTTAGGTATAAAATCTTCAGAAAACAAAAATGAATCACTTTTTTTATGTGGTTTCATTATGAGTGCGTCCGTATGAAAGTTCGTCGATTTTTTAAATTTAACAACTTGGTTTGACAGAAAATTATTTTTCTTTCCATTTCTAAAAGATATTATTTGTGGGTAAAGCAATAACCAGAACTGATCCTATTACCAAATTGCATGAAAAGGAAAAGGAATAAGACCCTTTAATAAGACGGGGACTGAACTGAACTGATCCCATTACCAAAGGGCATGAAAAGGAAAACGAATCAGACCCTTTAATAAATCGGGGACTGATCTGAACTGATCTTATTACCAAAGTGCATGAAAAGGAAAAGGAATAAGAACCTTTAATAAGATGGGAGTCGATCGTTGGCTAGTACACAGGTATCATATGCAAAGGGTGTAGATGTAGAATTTATGACACTTATGTGCATCAATTTAGAAATGCGTTTTTTTGCAAGTCTTAAAATCCTGTATTTACAGTCTGTAGTCAAATTTTTCAGACGTAAATGAAAAGATGATGCTTTCAGAATCACCGGCATTAAAACTGCATTGACTTTCAAAGAGTTCTCATACAACTTGCTTACAATTATTTCTCTTTTCCCATGTGTCCTGGTCACACAGGTGCTTATGAAAACAAGAATAATTACAGTAATTCGCCAATATATTCGGACAGAAGGAAATAATAACTTGTTTCGTGTCTGACTATTGGAAAAAATAATTTCGAAAAAAAGAGGGTGGCAAAAAAAATAGGTTTTACCCTTTTATTCGAACGTGCGTCCGAAATAATAAGGGTAAAATCCAGCATATTTACATATATGTATAGCACGTGTGAAGGGGTCGAAACTGTAGTAGATCTGTAGTAGATCTTAACTTTCGACGTCTTTTCAATCTCGAATTACAAGTATTTTAGATATTTTCCTACCTTTTCTACACCTAGAAAATTAACTTTCCAGTAAGAGTTAACTCATAGTTCAACAGTGGATGAAACAAATCAAAGATTACACTCAACCTTGTGTTCTGTTTTGTCTGATGTTTATACCATGCACTAACCCTCATCTTATACATATAAAATAATATTTCAAGCCTTTTTCTGGTACACAAATATTTTCAGTAATTTTGGATTAGGGCCATGAAGTAACGAGAAGACATTCATAGCGAGATGGTTGTAATGCCAGCGTTTTTGTACGAAATACGACTGTTCTACTCCGAGAAATGTATGGTCACAAGCTGATTGTCATCCAACACAAAACGACCACGCAAATCATACCTGCTTTATATTAAATGAAAGTTCATTTTTGTGTTCAATAATGGCTGTTTCAAGAACACCTGGGCAGTTGCGTCACATGGTTTGTGTCGTCAGCATAAAAAAGCTCGGCTGTTTACTTAAAATAAAATCTTCGCAGCGAAATAAAAAAGAAAATGTGTATACGATAATCTACGTATTATTTTTAAATACAAATGTATTACCGATAAATATAGAATAGAAACAACAAGGTTTATCATTAAAATTTTATTTATGCTTTGATATTGTTTTAAAGGGACAAAGCAGTTATGGTTTAAACCATTTCCCTCACAGTCGCGTAACGACTTATCACGTCTCTGGAGAAGGTGCCTTTGAAAACGTTACGAAAACATTTCGAAAAAAAGGGAGAATGTGCTTGTATAAGATCGAAAAGCGGGGAAAGATTAAACCTACCAGGTGCTTTTCATAATTTCAGTTGCAATGGCGGCCTTGTAGATCAAAATCTGACTTGGGACAGAATTTTGGTCCGATCTTTTATCCAAATCTAAACCTATTGCATTGGTCAAACGTTCTTAACAAAAACAGTTTTGATGTTGCAGTTGTTTTGGTCTCTTTTCATGACTTTAAGTTTTTGCTGTGTAACTCGTATCTCATTGGATTTGATGCAATTAGGTCTATTTTTACGGCAGTTTTTTATGATGACGTCACTAGAATAACGGTACAAAAAATAAAGGTAAAACAGTAAAAATCAACTCATTTATTCAGTAACGGTTAAGTCTTAACAAAATCTTTATGGCAACAATAGTTCAATGGTGTAATTAGGGCGTAAATACATTTCCATTCGATAGAGAGAGTGCACATATTAAAGTAACGTCGGCATATTTGTAATCAATGAAAGCCGAGCCAAACTAAGTTGGACAGGGCCATGGATCTATCTTCCGTCGAGATTCGTGGTCTTACCTACCCACGAATTAAACAAAAATTAGTACACAACAAATACTTCTGGTTTCACTGTGTATGATAAACAGAAACACCAAGCAATACACTAATCCAAGATGAAAATTAATATGTCTGCATTTCCATCGTACTGATGATTTAAACTAATTTCATGGTTTCTCGGACCATAGGCATTTTTTTATAACAAACAAAAATGTTGTTATTCTGTAAACATCATTGTGCACGTTTTTAGGTAAAACAGAAACAGGTAACTTACAAGGTGTTCACACAGTCAAACATGGTACCTATGTCAACTCAGCAGGATTTAGGATGATAGATGAATATCTACCTGATGAATTTACAGCTCTTTGTAGTTTTGGTAGGTATGAAATTTTAATTGATCTTATTTGTCAAAACTTTGAAAAGTTACGATATCATTGTTTTGATTCAACGAGTCAAATTTTATTTTGATTAGACGACTTGAATAAAATCATTTGATGCGAGCCTTAGCGTGTATCGTATCGATTAATGTGATAAAAAAAAGCTCATATTTGTTTAAGGTTTTATAGTTTTTTTTTAAACTCTCAGACTAAATCATGCTTGCCAAGGCTCGCACTATCATATTTTAGTTGTCTTGTTTAATATAAATATTAAAACACGAATGCGCATCGAATATACACTTTTTTTGAGTGTCTTTTACTTTTTTATCCTCTAATCATTCTCTTTCATTCAAAGCTGTTCACATGAATGTGTGAATCTTTGCACTTGTGTAATCGAAAAGGACTTTCAGACATCAAGTATCCCGAAAACCCTTTTTTATGTAACTGTAACAAGCAACATGTAGATTTTCGCACAGGATCAATATAAATAACTGCACAAAACAAAGCAGTCTGATCTTTGATAGAAAACAATTATGGAATCCTTCCGCAGAAACTCATTGGTTCCGTAATGGTTTCTGGCCGGGATGTGCTGCCCGCTCTTGGATTTGTAATAGCCTATATGGTGCGAATTATTCTGTTTAAAGGAGACCAAATACTGCAATACATTTGTCTTTACTTCTGGCTGAAAAGTAAGAACCACAAGCATTTGCGAGGAGGGGATGTAGGAGTGATAACTTGTAGCTTTAGAGTTTGAAAAGTGACTTAGCATTAAATATTTGCTATTGTAGAAAGTTTGATGTCTGTCCGGCAATCGCTTTTCACTGATTGTTTGAAAGGTAAGCAAGGTTAGAACTTGATTTCATTTTTTTTTTAATTTGTCGCAATGCATAATGCCAAAGCTGCTTCTAATTTTGATTCTTGCTGCTACTGATGGCATTATCATGATTATCATCATCATCAGCAGCAGCAGCAAAAGCAACAGAAATTAAATAATTTTTACCGTCATCAACAATTGTTGGTATATTTGTTTGAATTGTTTTTTACTCTGCTTTCAGCATTATTTCATTCATATCACGGCGACAGCTCACTTATACATGTTTTTCTGGGCTTCACCAGTACTAGGCTAGGGCTCTGAGATTTCTTGCCCAAGGACATTCCTGTGAAGGACCCATTGGATCCAGTGAGGCTCGAACCCGAGGCCTCCAGGTCACGAGTTCTTCACTTTACCACTGAGCCACACAAGACTCCTGTCATCAACAATGGCAGAGTTTGCATCATTATAATCGTTAAAAAGTATCGACCCATGTGAGCCCACACAGTTCATGCGTGGACTGCAAAGGCCAACATGGGCGATCTGCAGTTGGAAAATCAGTCTGTGTCTCAAATACAGGATTTCGATACAACATAACATACAAAGGCTACTTACCATTTAGGGAAAAATAAGAAAAGAAAGAAGCTTTTTTACATTTCACTTTCTTATTTATTGGTGGTTTTCCAAATATGCCCTGCTAAACTCAGTGGTAAGTAATTTTTGTAGTAATTAAAAACAAAACAATAATAATAATAATAATTCCGCTATTTAATCTCAGAAAGCAGATGAGTTGCCGTGCTACAAGCTCACTTTACTGCTTTAGTAGAAAAAAATCCACATGTTTGCACATTATGTGCAGTCTGATCTTGATTTAGCCGTCTACAAAACCGTCTGCATTATGTTTAAATTGTTTTAGCAAGATCGGTTTATATATACTCAAATGATAAAGAAACGCAAGGTAAACTTTTTTCTGATGGTTTTAGGTAAGACGTTGAGTATAATGTTCAATATCTTTAATTAAGAATGAAGATTATTCCATACAGAATAAACTAAACAATCAACGATTTGTATATGGAAAGTGATTTACGAGTAATTGAAGGGAATTGAAAGAGAACTGTAATATGAAATCGAAATGGACTGATTGTGGGAACTGGCTTGTCAATACCGGGTATGTCTCCAATTTGCTCTCTCTACAGCCCTGATTCTCCTAGGCATGGAGTTCATGGGGTCGAAGGATTTCATCTCTATACCTAGCGGAGGTTAAATTACCCGCTACAATAACCAGTGGTTATTTAACTCCATGTGAGATTCCTCCCCACACCATAACCGATCCACCCCCAAAACCTATCTCTCTCTACTACGCAGCAGTCAGCTTTAACGTTCTCCACGACGTCGGTATACATGACATCGACCATCTACTCGAAACAAGGTGAACAGTCACTCATCAGTAAACAAGACCCGCAACCACTGCCTCAATGGGAATATTCTGGGGTGGGGGCATGTGCCACCATCCAAGCCAGACGACTCTGGCGACGAGCAGCGGTAAGGGACAATCCTACCAACGGGTGACGTGCCCGCAGATCAACTTCCTGCAATTGTTTCCGTACATTTTTTGCATGGATAGGACGGTTAGGAGTACCTATGGTATGAAGGGTAGATTCAGTAGCAGTTAGGTGCCGATTGCTCAAATGCGCATGATTAATAAACCTGTTTTGAGGTTGTGACGTCATGCGCGGACGCCCAGGCCTAGGTCTGTAAGCAACCCGCCCAGTTTCCCTTAGACCTCTAACATGACGTTCTATAATGCAAACATTGACTTCGAAATGCTGGCAACCTGTATTTGCCTTTGACCTTGCATAATCATCGCAATGGCTTGACCCTTCTGAGCTTCCGTCGGCCGTGCCGTTGTTTCATGCAATCAGAAATTAATCAAAATATCGGAAAATGAAGTGTCTCTTTGAATACTACCTAATGGTATGATGAGCTGTGTAACTCAATGTCACACCACTACTATAAAGGAGATTTTCCTCTTTCTTGCTATCCACAAAAGACATCGTCATGCAATACTATAATGCAACATTCGATGCAGGACCACCTGCACTGTAACCTAGGAGTTGCTTGACCGCTTTTCATTGTTTTTGAATAACGCGTTCGCAAAATATTGCAAATAAAGTCACCCCGCATTTCTTTATGTATATATCCTAGGTTAAGTAAAATATTATCAAATTAAGTTGATATCGTTTTGTGCCAATACGACCCATATTAAACGCCAAAGCTTTAGTTATTATTTTATTATTATCATTATTAGTAGTAGTAAATATTTCTAACATCAGTAATGGGGATAGCAGCGGTGGTAGTAGTAGTACTATTACATTAACGAGTTACACTTTTACTTTTCATCACAAATACAGGTCCATTAAATATCACAATGGCTTCCCTTGATGTAATTTCGACAGGCGAAATGACACGAAATACTCCAAAAGATAACCTAGAATCTAGTGAAAGTAAGTAAAAATCGTCTTACAATCAAGTAGTTATTTATTTGACAGATGATCTGGCCATGTGTCTCAAGAATGTAATGATCACGTGAAGTGCCCGTTTGAAAGTTTCAGCCAATCAGATGGGTAGGCTTTAAAAATGGGATAATTGTCAGCAGCTATCTGAAAACAGTTGGCCAAAAGATTTATGTCTTTTATAAGTATTTCTAACAATATCAATTATCAGTCTCTGATGCTGATGCGGTTCGTATTCACCTACCATTGTTAATATATTTTTTTTAGTTTAATTCTCAAGACATTTCTAATTTTCAAAGTAACACAATTTCTGATTGGATATACCAAATGGTTTAGCCAATCAAAAATGTGAATAAAGAAAGACTTTTTAAGAAATTTCTCTAGCAAATCTTGAAAAGAATAGAAAAGGATACAAGTGAAAGAAAAACAGTTGATTTGTATGACTAAGAGATATGAGACTTTATGACTGGTATATTGATATACAATAGTACACGCAAATCAAAAAAAAAAAAAAAAAAAAAATGCGACTCCAATTCCAAGTCATAAGAATATCAATTTCTAACAAAACATAAAGCTAGTTTTGCAAAAAGAATAAGAACAAAATACACAGAAAATTGTATATTTTCTAATTGCTGACTGACCGGAACTAATATTGTTTAACGTTGTTTTACCCCGGCCATTATTTACATGTAAATGACTAGATTGATTGATAGACTAGTTTCAATGCATTTTCTCTTTCTCTGTCTTTCTCTCTCTCTTTATCGTGTAGCTCAAGACCAGGATACATATATTGTAGTTTGCATCTACATTGCCCTGTATTTGTGAAATGGTTTTGACATGAAATATGAAAGATAATTATTTTGATCTTTTTAACTGGTTGACTACTCGTAATTTTCATTCTCTCTGAAAAGGGGGTTTAGTGTATCTGCAGAAAGTATCGCTGCAAGTCACCCTGTGCAGTTCGAGCATGCTGACCAGTTCCGAAAGATTTGCCTCCAGTAATTTTTTTATGTCCAAGGACGATTTTACCCCATTATTCAGCTCGTTGTAAGACAATATGTATTTTATGGATCCGTAATCATACGATAAATTGCTAAGTATCATGCATTCTCTTTTTCAACGATCATGGCTCATTTGTGTAACAGGCTAAGGGCTAACTATTTTAACCTTTACAGATGGGCTCGCCACCATAGTCATCGCTATAGCTACCATAGCTCTTATCATTGGCTGCATTGTGACAGTCATCCTTGTGTTGTATTTCTACAGAAAACGGTAACCTTTGAGTTTTAGCTATTGATACAAAGCGGTCCATTGCTTTCGTCGAGTTGTGAAGAATCTTGTAATATTTTTAAACTGCATAATGTTGTCCTATAACAGGCTATGCAATATAATGGAAAAATGAAATAACCCACTTAATACCGACCGACACAAGAAAATAAAATGTGCAAATAAAGATTACCTACGTAACGTGCCTTTTGTTTATTTGTTTGTTTGTTTGTTTGTTTGTTTTTTTATCAGAAAACAACTTAACAAACATGTTTCACATAGACCTCTGTTCTAAGGACGAAATAAAGTTGAAAATATTTCCCTTTTTTAAGTTGCATTCGGAAAAACGGTCAGTCAGATTAGCAAAAGAAAAATAGTTGATAGACTGTTTAAAACCATTACTTAATGCCTGACATCGTTTGAAATGACCCCCATCTAATCATTCTGTTCCATGACGTTACAAGGGAAGTGGCGTAATGAAGGACGTTAGCGATAATTAGAACGTTACATTGATGAGGCAAAAGCCGAAACATGTTTGTTTAGTTGTTTTCTGATTTAAATATATATATATTATAGGCACATTACGTCTTAATCTTTATATGAATGAAATCAACTAGTGCCGGTTCAAGGATATTACATAATAAACAAGAATAACATTACATGGGAGTATATATGAATAACATTTATTGCCAATCGGTTTCGCTTTTAAAGCTCATCAGGGCAACGATAAGTCACGTAGCAACGTTAGAAATAAATCCAATTTCGACCCACCGAGCGGTCGCAATATTGTGCCAGATTCCTATATATCCACCAGTAGCGTGTTATGTTCTAATACAAGTAAGAACAATAAACACATCAAAAATAATATAACATTAAAACAACGTGAATCTATAAAATCTTTGGCACATGACACTGATATTACTATTATGAAGCAGATACGGGAGGTGGCATTGTTATAATGAATACCGAATTTTATAAAACGAAAATTCCGAAATGCTTAGAGATGAAACTTACTATAAAACTATTCAAGATAGTAATCAATTACAAGTTTTCAAAAAAATAAAAAATCCTATAGCAACAGGGCTCAACATTAACTTTTTTGATTTACTGGATCAGTCGGACAAGTACCTTGCAAAACCAATTGTCCTTACCAATTTTTCACTTGTCCTATTATATGATGGGAATTCGGGGTTAAAAAGGAAACTACTCAAAATATGTTTTAAGATTGCTGCTTTTATTTTTCTTATAACCTCCCCAATTGTTTTTTTCCATTCTTCTTTAGTCACTGAACTGTGGCCTTCTAGCTCTCTGACTCTGAAACCACACATTCAAAGCTCTTTCACAACTATATGAATCAACTTGTGGTCCATGTATGGATATAGCCATTAGATAATCCAGTATTTCAGGGCTAGGACTAGCTCGTCAATCTGATTTTATTCTTGCCATGGCTGAAAACCCACGTTCACACACTGCACTAGAAACTGGTATACATAGACTTCACTCACAGTATCGCAGCTATGAAAACTGGCCCAACCAGCTTTGTACAAATTTTCTTTTTCTGGTATTTTTTTCATACTTTTCTTGTGTTTGGCTCGCCTTTTTAGTCTTTTCTGTCGTGGAATCGGCGGACGACTTGAAGCCAAACTTCTCTAGAAGCGTCTGCATTTTGAAGTGAACGGTTCGACTCCTAAGTGACCGATATATATTAATCGAATAATTTCAACTTTGTTTGACACGTTTACTCTATTTTGTTGAAATAGTTTTCAAATTTTATCAAATGGAATATTATTAATTTACGGTTAGTTGGGTACATAATTTCATTAAACTAGTAATAGTTAATGAAAGTTGAATACAAGTGGAACATTTCGAACACCGACGAAAATGCTATCAAATCGGGTGGAATCACTTAGCTATTTACCAACCTCCTTAAGACTATAGTAATCGACATATTCTGGTCTAATGAGATAGGCGGAGTCATTTTTGCATTGTTTTATGACTAAGTGGGCGGGACTTAATATGCAGTATGTTACTGAGTTATTTCTTTAAGGTATAGATAAAATCGGCAAGTGAAGTCAGCTGTCAAAATGACACCATTCCGGAATTCTGTCGTTGACACTCAAATTATGCATTCGGAAATTATTTTTTTCACCTCAAATTAAATTTTAAAATGCACTTGTCCGATCGGGCAACTAGATTTAAAATTTAGTTGTCCGAGGCAACTTTTCACTTGCCAAAATCCATCGGACAACCGTTAATGTCGAGCCCTGAGCAGAAAACAAAAGAATGACCAATCAGGAAAATAATTTTTTATTGAAATTCGAATGTAAAACTAGTACTTTCTACGACTTACCTAAAATACATAAGAGCCAAATTATTCAAAACTCTTGTCCTAATAACCATTTAGACTATATTGAAATTCCAGATCCTGTAGACTTAAGACTAAGACCTATAATAGCAGGCCCTTGTTGCGAAGCGAGTCTTCTGAGCTCTTTTTTGGATAAATTACTTAAACCTTATTTGAAAAGGGTTCATAGCTACCTATGTGATAACATTGATTTCCTTAACTTCATTCCTGAAAATGTTCCAGCGCAGACTACACTCATTTCCTTTGACATAGTAAGTCTACATACTAACATTCCACACTGTCTAGGACTAAGTCTATTTCCTTTTGGCTGGATAAGCATCCAGAATTGCTGTCCGAACGTTTTAATAAAACGTTTATTTTGCGGCGTCTTCAAATTATTCTTGAAAACAATAATGTTTCATTAGATAAATCGTTCTATAACCAAACCAAAGGTACAGCAATGGGAACTAAAGTGGCCCCTACATATGCTACTCTTGTCCTTGGGTTTTCAGAGGAAATACTCTACAAAACAGTAGAACATGAAAAGGGTAATGTATTTGCTAAATTCGTACGGGATCAATGGAAAAGATATTTAGATGACTGTTTTATATTCTGACAAAGATCATCGGAAGATCTAGCTTATTTTTGTACGACCCTAAATTCTCTCCATAAGGATATTATGTTTAAGATACAAACCAGTGATTATCAGTTACCCTTTCTTGATGATATGGTCATCAAAATAAATACTTCTATTTCCACCGACATATATTTCAAGTCTACAGACAGATTTAAATTTCAAGTCATGCCATCCAAAACATACTAAAATTAACATCCCTTTTTTTCTTGGCTCGTAGAATATGCAACATTGTTTCCGATATAAGTGTTCGTAATTCCCATCTAAAAGAATTACCTTCTTCGTTGATTGACAGAAACTATCCAATGCAGGTGATAAAAACAGTATTTATAAATGCATTACAAATTCCAAGAAACAGTCTTTTAACAGTTAAAGAAAAGACTGAAAAAACTCATCATACCGGTCGTATCCACCCACAATCCTAAAAACAGTGAACTATTCGGATTACTGAGATCTAACTTGACTATTCTAAGTGGGGATGAAAAAATGAATAGTATAATCACAGACACTAAAATCATAAAATGAAAAAGACAGCTCCCTAATCTTAAACGCCTTATTACGCGGTCGGAGTTCAGTCAAGACACAGCTGCGTGCGTAAAAAAAGTATGGAGAACCACGGTGTGGACTGTGTGATTACATTATTGAAGGTAACAACATTAAATTAAATTAATTGATAAAACTTTTGTTAGTAGATATAAAGACCTATGTTCTAAGCCAAACCCCATTTTAACCCCCAAAAATTTTTTGGCCCAGCTCCCATTTTAACCCCAAAAAACTTTCTGAGCCAAATCCCGTTTTAACCCCCAAAAACTTTTTAGTCCCCCTTCCCCCAAAAAACTTTCTGAGCCAAATCCCGTATTTTATGGAAAGATTTCTTTTAATTCCTATAGAGTATCTTAGCGAATTACTTAGTGAAGAAGAATTTAATAAGTATAATGATTTTACAGAAAAATTATTAAAAGACTTTGTATTTTTTTATCTCAAACAGTTACCAGATAAGGAATTGATATCATTAGCTATAGAATATGATGATTATGATTTCGATAGAACTTTTACCGAAGAATGTGTACACGCTAGTTTAACGAGAAACAGAGAAATTCTTACTTTAATTTACAGAGATCAATATATGGGTGCCCCCAATCGCTAATTTTCTTAGGGATAGAGATATAGACATATTATAAATTCTTAATAATTTTATAAGACTCTTATAAAATTATTATACCACCAAAAGATGTTTAAATCTAGTAACCATCTTTTCCAACTTATATACGTTTACTTATTTTTCTCCTTATAAATAAATGAATAAGTTACTAAACTATATCAAACTCATAAATATTGAACACTTAACAATGGAAAGTGCCACTCGCGCATACGATTTTTGGTATAGCGCAAGAATTTGGTATGAATGTAGTAGACCAATAATTACGTTTGTTGATGTGCCCTGGGCAGACAGAAACAAACATGCTCTAGAATATCTAGATAGAATGCATAAACCCCATAATAACGCATTCGAGCGTGAATGTAGTATAAAAGATGTTTTCGAAAATACGTTTTTACATACAATGAGAGTTGAAACTAATTTAGATGAAGTTCTAGACGGTATATGGCTAATGGCTGATAATGATATTAGAAACCTCAGAACTGAATTAAGATATATTAAAAATGATAGTTTTTTTTATAAAAATTCTTTAAAAAATAATGAATGAAGAAATATTACAAGATAATGGCTATAATGTTGATATTACTATATTTTTACTAGGTAAAAAATCATTTGCAGATGCTTTTCATTATTAAAAGATAAAGCCTAATCCCTCAAAACCAATTAGATATTTAGACTCTTAAATATCTAATCACTTTACCCCCTGACAAAAAAATCGATTTTTAGTTGAGAATATGGAGATATTATTTTATATAATTTTTTTAAAAATCTTAAAGGAATTAAGAAATTGAAGTAAATAATTTAAGAAATAATAATTAATGTAAAATGACACAAGAAACAAATTTCTTAAAAGCTGGAGAACTAGACGAAAAGAAGCTTTTTCTAGATCGTGACAACATGAAAACAAACAAATATGGTGGAGTTACTATACCAATTCTGTATGATTACCCTGGAAAGGGAAAGGCTAGTTTAATTATAGCTACTCCTTCTTTGGCTTCATATGGTATTTCCTCTTTTGAAGATAAATCTTCAAAAGAGGTTACATCATATAGTTTATCTTTATATTTTTTTAATGACCAAAATAATCCTACTGAAGTAGAAAATAAATTTAAAAGTGATATAGAAAAAATTAATAGCTTTTTTCTAAATAATAATTCTAAAGAACTAAAAAAGGTTAGAAACCTACAAGATACCAGTATTCTGAAATATGAGCAGAGGTTTTATCCAAAGTTCCTGACTAAAAAAGATAAGAAAGGTAAACTTATACCTTTTGTAGAATTTAAAGATGAGGATGGAGTTGCAGATCCTCTTTCATATCAAGGCAAATTTTGTAAGGTTAAGTGTTATTTAAGATTTGATGGGCTCTATTTAAATAAAACAAATCCGTCAATTCAGGTTAAGGTTCTAAAAGTAAAAATAACCGAGAAGAATGCGGATAAATTAGAGATTTTACCTGATTTACCCGACCTTAGCTCTGATGATGAAGAGGAATAAATTTAAATATATAACTTCGCTGAAGTTATATATTTTTATAAGTCTAACAAAAATAGATATGTAAGAGTGTATTACATTACGGCTGGTTGATCTTGACACAAAGTTTATAATGTCGCATTGATCTACTTCTAACGGTATTGGAAAAACCGTACAACTACAACTTTCATCAGCCTTTTTAATTATAGAATAATCAACCTGCTCTGACCCGTTTACCGTAATACTAACTTTTAACTCTTCAGGCGCATTTGGGTCATTTTCGACAATTGTCAAGCTTCCTCTTATAATTCTACCTGGCGAATTCATACAGTAACCACCAAGACCGTGTTTAGGACCTGAATTACCATTACCGAATGAGAACTCATAATTGCCATCTCCAATTGGTCCTTGTTCTTCAGCCCACACAGTTATAATAGGTTTTGTTTATATCCTCTAAAGAAATCCTCCATATATTGCCTATTTACAGCGTCTTTCGAATATGTGGGTGTCGCGATATTATGTATTCTGAAATTATTCATATCTAAATCTTTAGTAGCAGAATAAGTTCCTTGTGATGTTTTTAATATTGCACCACTTCCTGAATAATTTTTAACGGATTCTATATTATGGTCTACGTAATACTTATTTACAGCTTGATGTTCTTCTAAAGGTTGCCCAAGGTTGGAAATTCTTCGCCCACCCATAGAGACATCACCAATTGCCATATACCCACCAACTCCATAAACGAAGGCTCTATTTGCACTATCTACGTATTTTTTAGTCGCAACATCTTGAGCATCCGCGGGATCTATAAGATTTGTTAAAGTATACCCCCGCATATCTATATTATCAACAGCGGAAAAAGTGCCATCTTGTTGTTTTACTATTGCTCTTTCGCTTCTATCCACATATTTGTTAGTAGCAGCTTCACCCGGTTCTGTAGGCTCTTTAACATTTCTTATTTTATGAAACCCCATATTGAAATACCCATTCATATGGTATCCACCATTTTCGAGAAACAAACCAGTATTCTCATCAACGTAATGTTTTGTAGCAACGTCATGCGAATTTACCGGATCACTAACCCTCATTAATGTATTACCATCCATATTTATTGAACCTGTAACGGTGGTTGTTCCATCTTTACGTAAAAAATTATTATTTATGTAAGCGAGTGACACGCCATCACCTTTAGTTTTTTCACCCCCCATTCCTCCGAATTTATCAACAGGCATTTTTAATATTAAAATAATTTATTTATCACATCTCGAAATTTATTACCCGAGCTTAACTCTTTAAGAATGTATAAACATAAATGACCACAAAATACTTGTCCAGCTGGTTGTAATTGGTCAGTATTATAATATATTGGGCTTTACAGATACTCTCGAAGTTTGATAGGGGGTTGTATGCCATAACTATCGAAGTAAATTTTATTTCTACCGTTTTTATACCAAGCGACCCAATGTGTACCAGACCCGCTCGTGTCATCGAGGTTTAGTATACCACACTCCTTTTTTCTACACTTTTTTGGTAAAGTATTTCGTAGAAATACTAAAGTATTTCTTAGAAATACGCCCCTAAAGAAAGGAATCTTTAATCTTTTTACCGCATTTTCTATCTCGAAATTGTTTAGCGGTTTATTCAGTAAAATTTCGTTTTTTGTAATCGCAATATCTGTCATTTTTTATTATACCTAAATATTTACAATATTCTTATTATCAACCCACGAATTAAATTCATCGGGATAACCTTTCCACTTTACTAAAGATTTCTTTTTTCCTTTTTTAATAACCTTTTCTATCCTATACAACTCCTGACTAGTTTTTTGTAGCTCGGGCTCATAAAAACTACCTTTTATTTTTTCTCCATTAAGATCCACAATTTTATACGTTACGGGTGATGTATGTTTTACCTCAGAAACTGTAAAAACCTCTTCAGTCCATCTGGTGGTATAGCCTTTCTCAAAGGTCTTTTTCTTTTTAGTTATCCTTACTTTATCTCCGACAGAAAACTTAGGTTTTATATCTTCTTTTATTTCGAGATGATCGGGATAAAGATTTTTCCAAACTTTGGCTTCATTTCCTTTTTTACTGGCATTTACCGGAGTCATCTTAATAGAAGAATGCTTCGTGTTATTATATTCTTTAACGAGATCCTGTAACACATCGATGTAAACGTTTGTGGAATGAGCAGAAAAATACTTTCACATTTTTTCTTTCATTGTTCTATTCCATCTTTCAACCACGCTAGACTTTTCCTCATTTTCGGTGGAATACAATTCAACCAAGTCTTTAACATCTTTATTATAAAATTCTTTACCCTTATCCACCCACATTTTTTCAGGTTTTCTCTCCTTAAAAATACTCTTTAATGCTATAGCAACGGATTTTCCCGTTTTATCTTTTAATGGTATTAACCATCCGTATTTGGAAAAGATGTCAATGACAGCGAGAAGATATTTTACGCCGCGATTAAACTTTGAAAAAGCTTGCATGTCTACTAAATCTGCCGCCCATATCTTATCAATACTGTTTACTATAACTCTCCTTTTATCAAATTTCCTTATTACGGGTTTATGTAATTCTTCCGCTAAATTTATCATGCCGATATTTTTTTTTTTTTTTTTTTAACCCCCATTCCAAATCTCATCTTTGTTCCAATAATCCTACTAACAATAGACTTATCCATTTTTTCCCTATTCGTTGGGTTATAAATACCTTTTAACTCTTTTAACATATTTTTATCGCATAAATCATTTCTAACTTTAGTAGAGGGAATTTTTAAATAACAAACATCATGATGATAAGCGGCTTTATCAACGCGATTTATTGGTTTGCTCCATTCTTTTGGCGTTAAATCTGGGTTGAGTCCTTTTTTTAATTTAGTGCCAGGCCCAGTGAAATTATGTCCGGGTAGATGCATTTCAGTGGGTAAATTATTTATAACCTTATTTAACACCGATCCACCCTTTTTTACATCTGATGATTTAACAAACTGATTTTTAGTTATTCCACACACTGCGCATAATCCGTGTTTCATATTTCTATTATTTTTAGTTATCACTTATTCTACGTTAGTTGTATCAGTAACTTTTTTACATTTAACGCAATACATTTTTATATAATAAATAAAATCTTATATAAAAAAATGGATATTAAAGATTTATCGTGGAATGAAGTAGTTTCAAGGAGATTTAATCATCCTCTTTTACCAAAAAGTATTAGGGGGTTAATCATAATTAAATCAGGATGTGGTAAGACCACTCTTTTACTTAACCTACTGCTCAGACCGGATTGGCTTGACTATAACGATTTATGCGTTTTTGGAAAAAGTCTTTTTCAACCCGAATATCGTATAATTAAAAAGGCTTTTGAAGAAGGAATACCGAAAAAAGGTATTTTAGACTTTTTTAACAATCGAGACGAAATACAAGAAATGAATTTTTCCCCATCAGCTGTAGCTGAAGAATGGGCTAAAAGGTTTAGAAATAAATCGGATATAAAGTGTAGTTTTTATGAAACTGCGGGAATGTGCCTGATCCTCGAGATTTAAGTTCGGAAAATAAAAATTTAATGATATTCGATGGTTTACTTTTAGAAAGACAAAATAAATGCGAATGTTATTACATCCGAGGAAGACATAGCAATGTTGACTTTTTTTACCTCTCACAAAATTATTTTAGGTTGCCGAGGCAAACTATTAGAGAAAACGCAAATTTTATCTGTCTTTTCCGCCAAGATGGTAAAAACATTAATCATGTTTATAGCGATCATGTGGGTGATGATATGTCAAAGGATGAGTTTAGGAAATTTTGCAAAAAGACGTGGGAAAAACCACACGGTTTTGTTGTCATCGATCTGACTAGTAAAAAAGGCGAGGGAAAGTATAGAGACGGTTTTGATAAGTTTTATATAGTTGAATAATTTTTGGCTAAATTAAACACGAACACATGGAATACAAACTAAATAAAATTAGAAAAATATTGCTCCGAAAATTAATTAATGATGGTAAAACTAGCTTTTTTGGTTTATGTAAGCATTTTAAAATCCCATTAGAAGGTTTGTCTAATAATGATATAGCTCTAGCGAATTTAAGGTTAGAGGAATGTATTTTAAAAGATGAAGAAGTTTTAAAGAAATTAGGAATTACGAACAAAATAAACAGGTTCATACGCCAATATCATTGGATGAGTAGATATAATAAAGATTACAAGGAGAGAGCTATTGATGCAATGTTAGCCGAATACGAAAAAAAGATTTTTTGAGAAATTTAATATAAATATTAATCGTAATGTAAAAATGAGCAGATTGATGAGTATTGAGTGTTTTTTTTAAAGAATACAGTTCAAACCGAATTATAGATACCATTGAATATGCGGTAAGAGAAGCCTTACCAGAGAAATTCGAATGTTTTACACTAGGAAAACTAAAGAAATTAGTTAAAATACTCGGTCTAAAAAAGAAGTTTTCTTCTTTTAATAAAGAACGTAATACTAATGAAGAAAAAGAGTTATATATATATCCTTTTTAAATGAACATGCTTTGGAATTATTTTGTAAGGCAAATTATTATGGGAACATTTTTAAAGATGAAGAAGAAAATAAAACTAATAAAAGACATAGAAAGAATAGAAAAGAAATAATAAAATACGCGAATGAAATATTTTACGTATATAATTTAACTAATAGAGAAGATTGGTTTTCAGAAAAAAGTAGTAAAAAAACCCCATTATCAGCTGTAAATAATAAGACTAATTTGAATAGGATAAGACATCTTACGCAGCATTAATTTTTAAAAATAATCCGATTACGTGTATAAAAATATATTTTAAATAAAATATATTTTTAATATAAAAATGGAAAGATTATTAGAACAAATTGTAGAAAATACCAGCCAAAAAACATCATCCCAAATTATAGTAAGCGACAACAAGACAAGTTTTAGAACAAGGTTTAATCCACCACTTCAACTAAAAAAGAATAAGTTGTACGAAATAGCTTTGGTAAACCTCGAAACTTATTATTCTTTTCCAAACATTGATGCAAAAAACAACATATTTATTTATTCTCCAGACAACGGTGCTTCATGGTTTAAGATCGAAATACCAGAAGGGAGTTATGACCTTATAGACATTAATGATACCATTCATCAAGAGATGAGAAAAAACGGGCATTATGACGTATCCAATGACGAGTATTATATAAATATTTCGGCAAACACGAATACTCTAGTCCGTTCTTACCTTAGAAAACGCTTATCAAGTGGATTTTAATCATCCGCAATCCATCTCTAAAGTATTAGGATTTACTAAAGCAAAATACGGACAAGGATTTCATGAGTCAGAAAATGTCGTAAACATTTTAAGTATAAACAGTTTCTTCGTTAACATCGATATTATTTCAGGAAGCTCTATTAATGGGTCAACCCAAAACACAATTTACTCTTTTTTTTCAAATGTTCCTCCCGGATATAAGATAGTTGAGAACCCGACTAATCTGGTATACCTACCAATATCATTGGATGAAATACATGATATGGGGGTAAATATAACGGATCAAGATGGAAATTTACTAAATCTTAGACGTGAAAATATAGTGATTAGGTTTCATATTAGAGAAGCTTAATAAAAAAATATATTAAATATAAAATGGCAAGTTATACATCAGTTAAAGTTAATATATCAGAAGGACAAAAGCAAAAGTTTCAACACGCTATTAAAAACAGTTGTCCAGTAAGTATTCATTTAGGTCATGAGGATTTAAAGGGTAATGATATTATTGCAGTTACTAATTCGCAATTAAAGAAAATTGCTAAAGCATATGAAAATGGTAAGGGTATCACGATCAGAATGAGTAATAAACAATTTAAACATAATACGAAAATAGAGGGAGGGTTTCTCGGAATGTTAGCAGGATTGGCTGCGAGAGCTTTGCCAATGATCGCAAAAACTGTTTTACCGGCGTTAGGTGTTGGTGCTCTATCTGGATTAGCTCAATCGGGAATACAAAAAGCAATGGGGTCGGGTCTTTACCTTAAAAAAGGAGGATGTGTTTCTAAGATAGAAACTGATGGAAAAGGATTATATTTAGGACCGGCTAAAGGTAAAGGATTAGAATGCGTTGGTGATGGTTTGTATTTAAAATAATGTGGGGAGTTTTATGATGGAAGCGGTTTGCTTTTAGGACCTAATAGCCCATTTGCTAATATACCTATTTTAGGGGCTATCTTATAAATTATCTTAGGAGCAATATATTGCAATGTTATAAAATAATATTATTATTTTATAAAATATGTCTGTTTATAAATTTGGCGCAAAGTCTAAGATTACCCAACCAAAAACGATCCATTGGCAAACATTTCTCAGTTTAAAGTATCCACCTAGAAAAGTAAACCCAGTAACCTGGGAAATTTTTAACCAAGAAGAATTTACACTCAAACCCAATGAAACGAGACAATTACAATTAGTGCTCGGGTTTATGATAACCGGAGGAGTTGTTTTAACCACGTTAGCATACTCTTTAAAAAAAAGAGTGTTGTAGTATACAAAACGAGGTTAATCTTGTAAACGCAGAGGATATTATAATTGCTATTACGAACAATTCGAAGACTGGGAAAGATGCGAAGATTAAGGAAAATCAGCTTTTATGCCTCGTTTGTTATTTAAATTAAAATATCTTTCTAATAAAAAATGGAAATGAAAGAGAATATTTATCCGAAATTACCTTCCGCTCCTCCTGTTGATGAAGGACAGGGTTATAGGTTACAAAAAATTAATGAGATACAATTTTTTTTAGAAGGAGAGATAACAAAAAGAAAAGCTCTGAGTAAAAAATATTTTAGGTCAGCGAGAATAATAGATAATGTGGATACCATATTGGCTTCAGTTACATTAGCGTCAGGAGCTGGTGGAATGGTATTACTGACAACAGTTGTCGCGATACCAGCTGCACTCGCATTAGAAGCAGCGAGCATAGTTACGGGGCTTTTAAGTTTAATTGGGCAATATACTGTTAGAAATTCTACTACAAAAGCCGAAAAACACGAAAAGATAATGACAATAGCGAGTACAAAGTTAAATACTATAGCGTCTCACGTATCCAAAGCCTTGAGTGATAATAAAGTTACCGAAGAAGAGTTTCAACTGATTTTGGAAGAACTAGAAAAATATAAAGTTATGAAAGAAGAAATTCGTACAAACACAAAGAAGAAGATAAGTACTGAAACGGAAGAGACATTGATAGAGAGGGGGAGGCAAGAAGCTCGTGAGTCCTTTCGGAAGTTGGATAAAAAAAAAATGATAGGTGTTAAAAGGAGTATCAGAAAACCGAAGATAAAGTTTTCTTGCGATTTTTCTTTAAGTATATCGGTAAATAAATAATTTCGTAATCTCGATGAGATTATGAAATTAATTCCCTAATTATTTTTCGTAATTTAGTCACAAAACGTGTAAAAAACTGCGTTAAAAACTGTGTTAAGAACTGCGTTAAAAACTGTAATACAAATTATTATAAAAAAAAATTTACTAATAAAAAATGTCATTTCTAAAAATCACTGATCCCGCAAAAAGGGACTTAATCGTAAAAGAGTATCTCGAGACAAAAAAGAATATTCGAGATAATCTACTAGCTGAGAGAACGGGCGAACAAAGACTCCAAACCGATCTTTCAAAGTTTTTTAGACCTATTACGGAAACGCAAAAAACTACAACAAAAGAGATTACGGAAGGGCTTAAACCTATTAAAGAGGGTATAGAAAGCTTACCTAAAGAAATTACGCCTCCAGCATTTCCAGCTATAAAAGCTTATGATGAACCACAAAAAGATATAGAATTTGTTGGAGAAATAGCGGAGGAATACTTAAATATGCCAGATACTGATAAAACATTTGGGATACGCGATGAAAATGGTATTTTTTATATTGGCAACAAACAAGTTAATATTATAGACAACAATATTATTTTTAGCGATAAAAAATATAGGGGTACCCCCGGTCTATGGGAGTTAATCATGTCTAAAAATCCGAATGAAAAAAATTATGATAATGATGATCATGAAGATTACACAGAGATAATGCTAAGAACAAATGCTCTTCGTAAGAATTACAAACCAGAAGCTAAGATGCCCACAAGCCATAGAGGTATAAAATGGACTAAAATGCTCAGCCCCATTTGGCATAGAATAAAATATTACGAAGGAAGTGGGGTTATCATTCCGTCTGACCCCAACGCGTTAATAGAAAGACTAGACTTGTTGCTGGCAGGTAAAGCAGCTGGTAATACGGGTGTAAGGAATGAGGTTGTTAGCATATGTGATGAATTAAAAAGGCAATGCGTTTTAAATTCGAACTATTATAAAAAAATATTGTCTAACTTATAAAAAATGATCAGGCCTAAAAGAAGAGGGTTTAAAAAAAGTTATTCATATGGTGATACCGGAATTTTTACCTCTATCGCCGACTTTTTAACGAAACTTTTTAGTAGTAGCGCAGCTAAACAAATAGCGTCTTCTGCAATTGATGTTGGAAAGAGTGTTGCTAAGGAAGGAGCAAAAAAGGTTTTAGAGGCTGGAAAGAGTGCCGCTGTAACCGCGGGAGAAAAATTAGTTAAAAAGGTTTTAACACCAAAATCGCGAAAAGTTTTAGAAAAACATACCGCGACACCTATAAAGCATAATATGCCTACAGAAGAAAACATCAGCAGCTTAATAGACGGTAGTGCTGTTGGTATTGAAGACTTTGTTAAAAAGATTAAAAATAAGGGGTCTGGTATTAAAGAGGTATAGATTGTTTTTTAATTTAAATTATAATAACAATAAAAAAATGGAAATTTTAAATATTAAAGAAGCGCCTCATATAGATAATAGTATTGATGAGTATGAACATTTCCAGTATTTACCGATAACAGGAACAAATCTCAACAACTCGGGAGGAGATATTAGGATTAACATAGAAACCCAAGATATTTTTACGCATCCTTCTAAAAGCTATCTACTTACAGAAGGTCGCTTTACAAAGGTTGATGGCACAGCCTACGCAGATGCTGACGCCGTTTCTTTAACGAACAACGCTCTCATGTATCTTTTTACAAATATTAAGTATTAACTTTCTGGTCAAGAGATTGAATCCTTACAAAATCCTGGTCAAGCTTCTACAATGCTTGGGTTGTTAAAATATCCTGATGATTTCTCTAAATCACAGGGGTTAAACCAATTATGGTATAAGGACACATTACCTAGAGCAGTTGCCCAAAATATTGGTTGGAATGTAAGAAAATTATACATTGTAAATAATTTTGATCCAAAAGGAACATTTAGCTTTAGAATTCCATTAAGTCATATATTTGGTTTTTGTGAAGACTATAATAAAATCTTGTATGGAATGAAACAAACTCTCACCTTAACGAGAACTGGTGATAATGATGCGATCTTTCGAGCTGGAGGTGATGCAGGTAAAATTACATTAGAAAAAATATCATGGTTCATGCCGCATGTGATGCCCGCAGATAAGGAGAAGATGGAACTTTATAAATTCATCGAGAAAAAAGAAAAATTTCCAGTCGGATATAGAATGTTACAATGCGACTCCATTGCAGTTCCTCAAGCAACAACATTTGATTGGAGACTTGGCGTTAGATCATCTCCCGAAGTGCCGCGTTTCATCATTGTTGGATTTCAAACTGATAAAAAAAAAAATAATCAAGAACAAAATCCGGCTTTATTCGATAATGTAAACGTTAGTAATATTTATGTTATGTTAAATTCTAATAGATATCCCATAAGTGACTATAATATTTCATTTACTAAACAACAATTTAGTAGAGTGTATGGTGATGCTGCATTATTTAGATCTAAGTTTTTTAACATGGATGAGTTGGTATCAAATCCAAACTTTACCCCCGCAGAGTACAAAACCCTTTCTCCTTTGTTTTCGTTTGATGTTACAAAGCAGGGTGAAAGGTTAAAATAGTTCGTTACTGATATAAAAATTAAGGTTTATTTTGAGCAAAATGTACTTGCAGACACCGAGGCATATGCTGTTATTATTGGCGATAGGTTAATAAACTTTCAGTCTGATGGAAATAAAATGAGTGTTGTGTATTAAAGTTTTCTTTCTTAAAGAAAATGATAAAGATTTCAGATTTTAAGAAAATTCTTGAAGAAGATGATATAAGATTTCACTGTTTACAGGATAAAAAACGATTAATTATGTTGGTAGATAAATATGATTTGCCGCCTTATTCGCTTAAGAAAGAAAAAAATGTTGATAGATTTAAAAACTATTATGCATAATCCTAAAAGTGTTACTTTAGAGGATGTTGAAACTGGAGAAATAACAAATCTTCCATGGATTTATAAGGCGAGTAGGTTTATGAAATGCAATCCCCAAATTGTTTCACATTACAATGGGAGAGTTTGGAAAAATAAATATAAGATTAGCATCATATAATTTTATTATGACACAGTCATAATAAAATTTTTTTGAATCTTAAATATTAACTTTAAGAATTTAAGTTATTATAAAAAATGAGTTTGTTTAATAGAATTAAAAACGTAGGTAGAAGATTCGCGTCTAATGTTTACTCTGGAGCAAGACGATTAGCTTCAAACATTATTCCGGAACCCATACAAAGAAGAATAACTGATTTCAATAATTGGTTAACTGGTAATGTAGAGACAGCGCAGATACCGGAAGTGCTAGATGAAATTGTTGAACGTGTTAGAGAAAATTATCCCCCAAGACAAAGGTTCGAGATTAGAGAAACTGCCTCTTCTTTAAAAATGTTTGCGACTCAACATACAATAAATGGAATAAGCGGTCTTAATCCGGAAGAGTTTTTGGAGGATTCGTGTCAAGCTATGACGGATCTTTTAAGAAATAATCGTCGAAGAAAAGTCAAGCTAATTCTTAGATGTAATATGCGAAAAGAAGATGATGACGAATTTTAAATAATAGCTGCTCCTTTTTATTCCGATGGATTTATAATTAATTTAAATGCGACTGATGAAGATGAAGTTTATACCACTATGATGGAAAGAATTTCAGAAAATATAACAGCATTTCAGAGAGGGGGTACAGGTTGGGAGTTTCATAGTGTTATAACGTTGGAATTACACACAGATATTTTTGAGCCTATAAATGCTAGAGGTCACTTACCTTTACCAAAATGGATTGCAAACAAAAAAGCAGTTATCAACATGAAAAATGAAGATGACAAGTGCTTTTTATGGTGCGTTTTAAGAGCCCTAAACCTTAAAGAAAACCATCCAGAGAGAGTTGACAAGTCTTTACGAGAAAAGGAAAAAAGTTTAAATATGGTTGGAATAGAGTATCCTGTTTCATTAAAAGATATAGATAGCTTTGAAAAACAAAATCTAGAAATTAGTGTAAACGTTTTTGGGTATTATAATACCGAAAAATTTTACCCTCTTAGGCTTACAAAAGATGAAAAAAGTAATCATATTGATCTACTTTTTATTACGGATGAAGAAAATATGCACTACGCCCTAATAAAAAACTTCAATGCTTTATTAAGAAGACAAGTGACAAAAGATTATAAAGGGGATATTAAATTTTGTAAACGTTGTATGAATCACTTCGGTAGTAAAAGACTTTTAGAAAAACATCAACGGTATTGTAATGAACATAAACCTATTACCTTAGAAATGCCAGAACCAGATACTATGTTAAATTTTAAAAATCGTGCTAGAAAAATATTGGTTCCCTTTGTTGTATACGCTGATTTCGAAAGTATTTTAGAACCCATACACACGTGTCAACCAAGCCCAAAAAATAGTTACACTATACAACGACAAAAGCATACACCTTGCAGTTTTTACTACCTTATAAAATGCTTTGATGATGGTGTGTGCGCTCCTATAGAAAGAAAGTATTCTGGAGAAGATGCGGAGGAAGTTTTTATAGACTGGTTAAAGCAGGATATAAGAGAAATTCATCAGAAGTTCTACCAAAACCCAATACCTATTAAAATAACAGAACAGGAAGAAGCGAGTCATAAACGAGAAACGCAATGCTGGATTTGTGGAGAGAAATTTACTCCCGACAATTACAAAGTAAGAGATCATTGTCATTTTACGGGTAAGTATAGGGGGCCGCACACAATGAATGCAACCTAAAGGCTAAAACCCCTAACTTTACGCCTGTGTACTTTCATAATCTTAGTGGATATGATGCTCATCTTTTTGTTAAATATCTCGGTAAATCCTCCGGAAGGATTAACTGTATTCCAAATAATGAGGAAAAATATATTAGTTTTAGCAAGACTATTTGCGTTGGAGAAAAAGCGGAAGAAAAATCAGAAAAAAAAGATGAGACAGAAAAAAAACCACGCAAGAATCTTATATTTCACGAAATTAGATTTCTCGACACATTTAAATTTATGGCTACGAGCTTAGATGCGCTTTCAAGCAACTTAAATGAAAGTCTGTTCCGAATTTTATCAAGGTTTTTTACGAAAGAACAGTTACCATTAGTTAGAAGAAAAGGAGTTTTTCCTTATGAATACTTAGACTCTTTTAAAAGGCTCGAAGAAACTCAGCTACCACCCAAAGAAGCATTTTACTCCAACTTAAACAAAGAAGATATTAGTGACGAAGACTACGCTCACGCATTAAAGATTTGGGAAACTTTTGGTATGAAAACGTTAGAAAATTATTTAGAACTTTATAACAAAATAGATGTATTATTTTTGCCCGAAGTTTTTGAGAACTTTAAGGATGGTTGTTGTAAAAACTATGATTTAGATCCTAGTTGGTATTATACTGCTCCTGGTTTAGCTTGGGATGCGGCATTAAAAATAACTAAAGTAAACCTAGAAATTTTATCAGATATCGATATGCTTTTAATGGTAGAAAAGGGCATCAGGGGAGGTATTAGCATGTGTACAAAAAGGTACTCGGCAGCAAATAATAAATACATGGATGAAAAATATGATCCGAGTAAACCCTCGAAATATTTATTATATATAGACGCAAACAGTCTTTACCCTTGGGCAATGAGCAAACCTCTTCCTACTCATAACTTCGAATGGATGAATCCAGAAGAATTAAAAAATTGGGAAAAAATGTCTTGTATTTTAGAGGTGGACTTAGAATATCCCAAAGAATTACACAATTTGCATAATGACTTCCCTTTAGCGGCAGAAAGTTTAGAAGTAGGAAAGGTAGAAAAACTTATTCCAAACTTAGGTTCAAAGAAAAATTATATTTTACATCATCAAGCTTTAAAAACGTATCTCGATCTAGGTTTAAAGATTACAGAAATACACCGCGGTATTAAGTTTGAAGAAAGTACTTGGCTTAAGCCTTATATCGACATAAATATTAAACTAAGAACGGAGGCTAGAAACAATTTCGAAAACGATTTTTTTAAGTTAATGAATAACTCCGTCTTTGGGAAAACGATGGAAAATCTAAGAAATAGAGTAAATATATATTTAGTTTCTGATGAAAACCGCTATAGAAAACTAGCAGCAAAACCAAACTTTAAGCATACAACAATATTCGATGAAAACCTGGTAGCTGTACATATGGAAAAAACCAATATAAAATACAATAAACCTATCCACTCAGGAATGAGTATATTAGATATTAGTAAAACTCATATGTACAACACTTACTATAATTACTTTAAAGCGAAATATGGCGAAAATTGCAAATTATGTTATACAGATACAGATAGTTTAATACTTGAGATAGAAACAGAAGACATTTACAAAGATATTTCGGTAGATGTACCAACAATGTTTTATACAAGTAACTACCCCTCTAACCACCCTTCAGGTATACCAATCGGTTACAACAAAAAAGTAGTAGGCATGTTTAAAGATGAGTTAAATGGTAGAATTATGAGTGAGTTCGTAGGACTAAGAGCAAAAATGTACGCTTATAAAATGTTAGATGGAGAGGAAGCCAAAAGATGTAAGGGGGTTAAAAAGGTTGTGATTGAAAAAGATATAAATTTTAAAAACTACAAAGAATGTTTGTTTGCAAAAAGGGATCAATATAGAACTATGTATGTATTGAGAAGTCGTGGTCATGAAATATATACTGAGGAAATAAATAAGGTAGCTTTAAGTTTTAACGATGATAAAAGATATGTACTCGAAAACTCGATAGACACTCTAGCTCGATATCACTACAAAACTATGGAAGCCGCGGTTAGTTAATACTTTTTTTTAGAATACAAATGGGGCTTTTCACCCATTTATATTCTTTTAGGTTTTTAGAGGCGTTAAAAATTTCTGGGCCAAAAGGTTTTTTGGGGGTTAAAACGGGATTTTGGCCCAAAAAGTTTTTTGGGGGAAGGGGGGACTAAAAAGTTTTTTGGGGGTTAAAACGGGATTTGGCTCAGAAAGTTTTTTGGGGGAAGGGGGACTAAAAAGTTTTTGGGGGTTAAAACGGGATTTGGCTCAGAAAGTTTTTTGGGGTTAAAATGGGAGCTGGGCCAAAAATTTTTAAAATGGGGTTTGGCTTAGAACATAGGTCTTTATATCTACTTTTGTTGTAAAAAGAAAATATGGACTGTACTGTTAAAAATGTTATTCATGTTTTAATTTGTAATGGGTGTAGGGAATTTTACATCGGACAGACCGGTGACAAATTAAAGAACACAAAAACAGTACATTATTAATGCCTTTAAGTGCGCATCTAGACAAATGTTCATAAACCTCCCCAAAATTCTCGATCTTTCCTTTCTTTAAAATGCATAACGAGAATGTTTCAACTAGGTTACTTAAAAAACAATCATTCATCAATAGATTTATGCCTAAATTGAACATTCAGCCATAACGTTATCAATTAGTGCGTTATGTGTGTATATATATATGAAAAAAATCAACTGGTGCCGATTCAAGGATATTGCATTAAAAACAAGAATAACATTACAAGGGAGTATATATGAATAACATTTATTGCCAACCGGTTTCGATAAAGCTCATCAGGGCAACAATAAATCACATAGCAACGTCGCGTTACTACACACATAACGCAAAAATTAATGACGTCATGGCTTAATGTTCAATTTAGGTATAAATCTATTAATGAATGATTGTTCTTTAAGTAACCTAGCTGAAACATTTTCGTTATGCATTTTAAAGAAAGGAAAGATCGAAAACTTTAGAGAGGTTCTAGAACATTTGTCTAGATGTGCACTTAAAGGCATTTCTCTTGTTAATGGGTCTCTGACTTGTTGAAAATGGACCGTTTTTCTGGGCCCCGTTTTACTAAGGCAGTTAGGAACAAAAGTTGCGTAAGTTTTACGTAACTATAATATAGTGGCATGAATCTGCTACGAGATACGAGGTAACTATCATGATTATTTTAGAAAACTATTGCGATAAATCAAAGTTTCATGGAAATTTTATCTAGATAAAATGAAAAGATAAAATTTCCAGGAAAATTTGATTTATCGCAAATAGAAATTGACAAAGCTTTAAAGATTCCAAGAGAAAACCTGCTAGTGATAAATAGACAAAATAGTCAAAATATAATACCATACATTTCAACATTTAATCCAAATAACTTTGAAATGTTCGGCATATTTAAAAATAATATGTATTTATTGAATTCTGACGAAAGGATGAAAGACGGTACCACAAACAAGACATTTATAAAAAGTAAAAGACAACCCCCAAACCTAAAGCCAGATTTACGGAAACTAACACAGACACATATAAATTAAAAAGATGTGGTAGATCGAATTGCAGCCTCTCTCTTTACATGCCAGAAGGATCAACGTATAACGTTAACCCTCATCCTACCAACATATATTTAACCTAAATCCTACTAACTGGGGTCTGTTTGGACCCCAAGTTGTAAAATTAGTGCTGATGCTTGGAAAATTGAAAAACAAACGTAAGTCATTGTTAAAGTCATTGTTAAAACTGTTGAATGACACAAAATCAGTACTTAAACAGGTAAATGAGATGATTTTGGTAAAATTTTACATCGTTTGGTCGATCCACTGATTGGTGCTAAAGTTCGTTCCTGTTGGTTTATTAACACTTTTCGACGATAGTTTGTTTGACACTACGAGTGTGTTTAGGACAAACTGGACGGCTGTAGGTGTTGCAGGTCACATATTGCATGCAAGTGTATAGCGTCTTGCTTGCTGATTAGCTTTGAAGACAAGGATGTCAATTATGACACATTCTAGAGAATGTGAAGCAATCCTTTTGGTTTTCACAATTCACAGCATTTGTAACTTTATAATGTCCTGTGGCTGTCGACAACCAGTATCCGGAAGGTGTCTCTGAAAGACAGTTCCACTGCTGGGAACATATCTGTCCAAGGGATTCTTTGTGGCTAAGTGGTAAAGCGTAGAGCCTGAGTTCAATCTTCACCGAAAGCACTGGGCTTTTTGAGGGCATGTCCTTGGGCAAGACACTTCAGAGCCACAGCCTAGATATGGTGAAACCTAGGACAGACATGAACATGTGAGCTGCCATTATGATATGACAGAAATGATGCTGAAAGTGGTGTAAAACACCAATCAATCAATCAATCAATCAATCTTCTTTGGCATCTGCTGCTTGTTGGTGAGGGTGCGGCTGATGCACTCTATGGCCCGCTTCACCTAGTTCTTCGTCATTTGGTCTAATCCCATGGTCTCTATATCTAGTCCCTCCTCTAGCCTGACCTTTTGTTTGGGCTAGGTCCCTATCAGGAGCAGGATGTACATATTCATCCACAGCACTCATGGCATTAGGTTGAGATTGCACCTTTGCATCTACAACTTGTGTGTCACCTTGGTCTGATGGTTAGGATACATGTTGTACATTACCGGCTGGAGCGTCCTGGTCCTCAAATTCAGACGCCACAATCTCTTGTAATGACTCTCAGACAGTGTGCTGCTATATACATGACCATACTAATTCATTTAATCATAATCTAACCGAAACAAATGTGAGAATTAGTTATAAAATTGAAATTTGATTTTTGAGTCCAATCGGACCCCACACAAAAATAGTTAAGAATCAGCTCAAATTTCGAGAAATCATATCAATATGGCCATTTTTATCATAAGATCACCAGTTTTGATAAATTCATAAGATGTTACAAGTCTAGCATCTGTACTTTTTTAACAGTTTCAAATTGACCCCAGTTGGTAGGATGAAGGTTAACGGTAAAGTATTCAAAGTTAATGCAAATATGAGCTGCGATGTCCAGAATGTCCTATACGTAATTATATGCAATGGATGCGGAAAATACTATATAGGACACACAGGGGATAAATTAAGAACACGTCGAACTATACATGCCCAACAAATTGGAGGTCCATCAACTCGACAGTTACCACTAAGCAGTTACATAGACATCCGTTCAATTAAGTTCAAAATATTTCCATTTTATAAGTTACATTCGGATAAACTATCAGTCAGATTAGCAAAAAAAAAAAAAAAAAAAAAAAAAAATAACCAAAAAAAAACTTCATATAATGTTTCAAACCTTTGCTTAATGCTTGACATCGTTAAATAGTGACCCCCGTTAATAATACTCTTCATTGACGCTACAAGGGAAGTGATGCAATAAACGACGTTGAAACTAGAAACCCTAAGACTAGAGTTGCATACGTTGGTGCAAACTTAGTTCCCATTGCTGTGCCTCGTTTTTGATTATATAATTTATCATTAAAGGAAAAATTATTGTTCTCTAGAATAATTTTCATACTTTCTATCAAGAATTCTTTTGTAAATCTACTGTTCGGATATTTGTCCAGCCAAAATGTTATTGCTTCCACCCCAAGCTCATGTGATATGTTTGTATATAGACTTGTCACATCGAACGATGCTAAAATTGTATCTTCACTGATCTTTTTGGGAATATACTGGAGGAAATCTATGTCATCTCGCACATAACTTTTGACGTGTTTGAGAAATGGTTTTAGTAATATGTCTATAAGGTTGCTTAATCTATGTGTTTCGCATACTGGTCCTGCCACAATAGGTCTGGATTTTAAATCTTCGGGATTGCTTATTTCAACATATTTGTCAGGTTTCTCGGAACAAACAGTTTTGATTAGATCACTTTTGTGAATTTTTGCGAGGCCATAAAATGAGCTTGAATTCAAAATTCACCAAATAATCAATTTCGTTTTGAGTTATTTCATGAGCAAGTCGTGTTACCTTTCTTATTTTTTTATTTATTTCTTTTTTTTTTTTTTTTTTTCATCGTTATTTTGGAGTAATCGTGTGGGACTTCTTCGTAGAAATTATCATCTTGTAGCATGTCCAAGATTCGTGTTTTATTATGACAATGCCCCCCCCCACCTTTCTCAGCCTCTTTAATTACGATATTTTGATCATCACGTAAAGAGTTAATGGCCTCCCGTTCTTTCTTTGAAATGTTAGTTTTAACGACATGTTTGTTTACTGGTATGATTTTAGTAAAATTTATAAAAGTATCCAGTGCTACGTTTCTTCCCTTTTGTGGGTGAAAAGAAACCTTCTCCAGTCGGCTTTAAGCATCTCGCCAAATATATATATTCTTGACGAAACAAACCCGATGTTTTCACGACCCTGAGAAAGGAGGTTTTTGACACCATTCTGAAGAAACTGTTGTTAACTTGCATTTTCTCCCCTTTCCACAATGAATATGACGTCTGAAATTACTTTCTATAAGGACAAGCTTAAAATGTTGTCGACTGCTAAATAGTTAAGTGTCATTTTCGAACAACAATTTGATATGCTAAACCGACGAGCTATTCTATTCAGCTGAACTAAGGTAGCGCAGAGATTAAGTGCATTACAGGTTAACTAATTACCAAAAGACAAAGAGAGAGAGAGAGATGGACTCACCAAAATTTAAAGTATTTGCAGACAATTCATATAGCGATCAAAGAATGATTACTTTCTTTGTAAGTGTAGAAAACGTTATTAAAAAATTAGACAAATGCTGATTACCAGCATTTTCTTAGTTTTCCACCAATAGTTTCATGGGACCTCTTTATACGGGTCGTTAGAAAACGTTTTTGTTTATATGTACATACCTTTCTCGCTGCTTAACTTTCTGCCATAGGACAACATTTAAGGCATGTCTCATTTGAGAGCATTTGCAGACGGAAAAATAAATGGATGAATTGATTTTCATATAAAGAATAGAAAACGTTTTTACTCGGGAAAGTTAAAACTTGGGATTGTTTTAAAGGGTTGATAATATACGGTCTAAGTTAATGTGAAAAAGAGCGAGCCATTTCGAAATGTGACATGCGAATCTAGAAAAGATCTTGAGGATTGGAAAACTGCTGTGTTAAGCATTTGTAATAAATCTTAATGAACGCATGGATAGGTGCACTGCCGCCGTGAAATAAGTGAACACTTTTGGAAAACGGTTTATATTTGAAACATGTATACAAACAAACAGCAATCGTCCGTCTGGCTTTTTTTGTCAGTATCTCTTCTGGTATACTGACTTTATGCCCACCCCACTATTTTAAAGTAACACAACTTCTGATTGGCTGAACCATTTGGTAAAACCAATCAGAAGTTGTTTTGTTTTAAAATTTTGGAGAATAATACTAATACACTCTCAAAAATGGTTGGTGAATACAGACAAGGTTGTCGAAAATTAAGTGGAAATGGGAGTAGTTACCAGTATCACACGACTCCCTTTTTGCTTACATAATCTATTCTTTATCTTCAAAATAAAACAAGAGAAAACATTATATTTGCCATATACCTCGGAAGTGAGTGATGCTTAGTCGCTCTCATGTAAGGGTAAAACTGTCAATAATTGCTTAGTAAACAGTTAACTTTGAACCAATTTCAATTATGGTGTTGTGTAACAAAGGCTGCAACGCTATCCGCTTTCCTTCCCTCTCTCTGAGTACAGCTTTCTTCTTCTTATTATTGTTGTTGTTGTTGTTCTTCTTCTTCTTCTTTTTCTTCTTCTTCTTCTTCTTCTTCTCTTCTTCTTCTTCTTGTCTGTATATGTAGTAGAAATCTAACATCTGCCAGTGCTTCTGTGATTTTCCCATATTATTTACCACTTTCGGAATCCACCAATTACTAAATGACTCCACTGGCTCAAAAATTGACCATTTCGCCTTGACTGATGTTGTCCTTAAGTCCCCTACCCCTCTTTGAAAAAAAATATATATTAGATATGAAAGATATTAAACATAATTATATATATATGTTTTTACATACAGCCATACGCGTAAGGAGGCAAACTCGGGCACGGGGCAATTTACGTATGAAAATACATCACAAGCGAGAGTATTTCGGAGCAGACAAGACAACACCGCTGATGGAATCTGCGATCATAATGAAGCAGACAAAGAGGCTAACTATGAGGTTATTCCGGACAACATACAACCCGTCTATGTCAATGATAGAGTAGAGGGTCACCATGAGGCGTATGCCCTGGTCAGTCACGAATCTCTGTATGTCAATAACACGCCAGAGGCTCACTATGAGGTTGCCCCGGACATCATACAACCTTTGTATGTCAATGAAACAGAAGAGGGTCGCTATGAGGCATTAATCCAGGTCAAAGAATCTGTTTACGTCAATAAGACACCGGAGGGACACTATGAGAAGTTAGTCAAGGACAATACTGAATCTGTCTATGTCAGTGAGTAATTGGACACAAAATGGTGCATAACTATATGTAGTCCGAGTCCTTTATGCTTTGAAAAGTTTAACGCAAGACAATGCAAGACATTGAGAAAGATGGTCATGCAAGAGTCAGAATGTTATCCTACTTAAAATATCGAGGTTCTAAAGGAGTCCTTGAATATTTACAATAAACTTTTATGTCATTCCTTATTGCAGTACTTATTGCCACGTTCAGGCAAACGAAAAGGAGTACTACATGCCACACTGTAATATAACAAACTGTCAATGATTCTCAGCTACGATTAATGATTTCGACGTGGAAAAGCACTTTTTGCTGTAGGAAGTATTTTCAAGAGGAGCATTTCTTGCATGAAAAATATTTCTTTCTTGGACAATTTAAAACCTAGGCATACTTTGTATTTTTCCAGTATTTATTTTGTATTCACATAATTCCAAACTTATATATAAAGAATATATAACTGTTATTTTGTTGGATTAATTGCCCTGGGTTTGTATTCACAAATCATTCTTAAGATAATTTCTAGAGTTTTTCTCAGGTATATTCTAAATTTCAAAGTAACACAAATTCTAATTGGCTAAACAATTAACTTTATCAGATCAAAACTTGTACTACTTTCAAACATCCGAAATTACATGCGGAATAAAAATGAGAATGGTTGGCGAAAAACGTCCCTGGTGTCTGTACGTATTCCTAGCAGTGTCTTTAAAATTTTATTCCTTGCGTGCATGAAGATCGAGCGAAATGGAGGAAATTTTCTGCTCAGTGAGAAGCAAATAAAACCATAAAGCAAATCATTACGACACCATATTCCTTTTATAAAATACCTATAAATTAAAATGATAAGATATGAAATTGAGACAGTGTATTTTTGAAAACGGCGTGAAATTACAAATATCGGCTTATTCGGTAAGAATATCGTTAAATGAATGGCGGATTAGTATTGTAGCATTTAGTATTGCAGTCAACTGGGATACAAAGGCAAAAGTAGTCTGCTCGTAGGTTATTTCAGCATACCGAAATTTTGGATCGTACAGTATTTGACAGGGTCTACATTTGGATTTTTTTCTATTCGTTTCAGATTTTTTTTTTTTTTTTTTTTTTCTTTTTTTTTCTTGTGATCCTTTTATTGCAGTAGGAAATTTAGTAGGTGTATAGTAATTCAAGATATGCACGATCTTGTATTTCTTAGAGATGCCTTTAACGCTGTGTTCATGAATAACTTCACAATTTGAGTGAAGTTTAAAAGTGGGCTATTCAGATTTTCATAAGATCATCAGACTTCACTAATAATTCATCAATCAATCAAGTAAGGCAATATCTGGCTAACCATCAATAAAAAAAAAAAAAAGAATCTGAGAAAAATAGTTTTCACAGATATTTCCTTAATAGGATACTTAGCTTCATTCGTCATTTTTAGATTTTGCGTCAGAATTTCACACAGGTTTATGGGAATGTCACGTGATCAAGAACAATGGTATAAGGTAATGAAATGAGTACGATACCTTCATTTTATCATATTTTTCATTGAAAAAGAAGCAGTTACAACCGCAAAATGACAAACAGTAAATTTCCGATTCAAAAATTAGTTTATAGCCTAGTTACTTTACATTTACAGAGAAATTATTTGTTGTGTGCATAGGTGGTGAACGAATTGGAGAAAAAAAAAGTGTTCTTCCTGAATGGGATACGCAACTCTTTGACGCACAAACATAAGCATTATGGTCATTGTCCTAATTTCTTCGGTTTTTCGTACGCTAAATATAAAAAAATGACAATTTATGAATTACACGAGGTTCATTACTAGACATTACAGTTAAAGTAATAACTTCAGAATCGATCTAATAATGTCACTTGTACGTAACGTTTTACAAAACGACAAAAGTTTAACCTTGTCAAAGTCATAACATTAGCAGGAGACAAACTTGATAACCCTTAAAGTTCTCTTTGAAATGGTAGAAAACAATGTAGGAAAAGAAAAAAAATGTTGATAACAAGCATTTTCTTCTTTTCTTACATCTTTCCGTAAGTCTTCTTCTTCAAGGTCGTTATAACTTGAACTGTGTGGTAAGGAGTTAATGAGAGATCGGCAAATAGTTGTCAAACGTGCCGCTTCACTTCTCTTCAAGAACCAAATGGGACAAAAAGTCTAATGGGGAATTTATGTCTGCATATTTTAGGAAGGTTGTATGAATGAAAATAGATTTAAAAAATAAATAGTAATAGCAACAAAATGAAAAATATATTGACAAAGATAATACACCCTCTCTCTCTCTCTCTCTCTCTCTCATCACAGGTTTTTCTCCCTTTTATCATCTTAGTCATCATTATCATAAGTAGCAGCTGCGGGACACCATAAACACATTACATGCAGTTATCATATAACGATAAACAGTTACTATAATTATATCTGTCATAGGTATGGAGTTCAACTTGACCTTCTTGACCTCTTTCTTTATTCCGCCCGTCATTGTTATCATACACGTCGTCATCAAGAACAGAAGATGTTGGCACCTGCTGTAATTCATAAACAATATTTGACACCGTATTCATCTCTAGAACCCCAGGCTCGCAAGCGAGGCTGTAAGCGTTCCAGTTCCTTGATTCGTCTGCTGCCACATTAAACTCTCCACTACGCGCGTAGTCATAGTCCCCGGAACCATTAGTTCCGAAAGCTTCATCAACCGTTCTTAGCTCTCTCAAAACGGCGTCTTCTTCTAAAATAACAAGATATATTATAGTATTTTACCTTTGACTGTTGAGCGTGACTATTCGACATTTGTCGAACAGTGTGGACAAAGATTACACTGCATAGAACTTCCAGTCAGATCTTTAATCTATATTATCCTCGCAATCATGAAATAATCTGCGCTAAAGTAGCCACTGAAATTGCAGTGCCTCGGTCTTTCTTTTCCGATTTAGAAAGTTGGTTTCATGTATTTAGCCTATTGAAGGTTTACCCGAAAAAAACAATGCACACACAGATTAAGGTATTTACAGGCCCTAATATTCAAATAATTCAGTCCTTCATGAACATTTTAAACTTCACCTATTTAAAGTCTTCAAAAGAAATTGTATTCAAGACTATTATAACCATAACTATTATTATTTCTGTATCAGGAAAATTTCATTCGGACAGAGGTAATGTGAAAACATAAGTCGTCTTGTAAGCACCCACACCTGTGGAGAGACCATCTAACCATTTACTAAACAATGCTATGTTATTCCAACCCTTGGATAAAATGATTTTAAAAACATAAAGGAAATAGGAGAGGTTGTTTGTTACTAAAATATGTGTAAGTTGAGGTCGTAAGGGCACGGGGTCGTTTGGTAACAGTTTCAAACACCAAAAACCATAAGTAAATGAAAATAATTACAAAAAGACACACGTTTTCTTATAGTTTCTTACAGTTGTATGGAGTCATGCGTGCCTTAGTGGTAAAATGAAGGACATGTAACTCGGAGACCCTAGTTAGAGCCTCATTGGAACTACCTAGTTTTTCGTGGTAGCATTAGCCTAGTACTGTTAGATGCGAGGACATATCATAATATGCGAGCTTTTGCTGTAATATGACTGAAATAATGTTAAAGGCGGCGTAAACAGCATTCAATCAAATATTCAGTTTAATGCACCATCTGGTAAAGTTTGGCTTACCTTTTTCTTGTAAAAGCAAATTACGGTACTTCCACTTATGATAACAACTAGGACGCTACAGGAAACGATGACGGCTAACGTTACCTATGGTGTTTCTGAACAAGACATGTGAAAGCTATAGCTCAGTTTATTTTATAATACAAGGTACCTGGTCAATGAAATGCAAATTGAAGCAGATAGCTTCTATTGGCAACTGGAGATACAAAGAAAACATATAAATAGATGAACTGTGATGTCAGTAAGACTGTAATAATGTGAAAAAAGCGACTTTAAAACCATTTCAAAAGCCGAGTCATTTCACATTAATTTCTTATCTTTGATTGCTAGGTGAAACGATACCACTTTGCTTGATATCCTAAAGCAAACTTAAGCAACATTTAAAGATTTATCATCATGAATTATTATTGGGTTAAGGACGGTGTAGCCCAAAAGTCTTGATTTATGCTGTCCGCAATAACTATTTAAGTTGCCATCGATAGACAAATTAAGTTAGTTAAATTTCTATCTACCCTTGACTCACTGTCAAACTGCTATTTTGGATATCTTGCAGTATGTGCAAAACTGGTGTAATACAAGAAAGAAAGGTTTCATGCAGGGTCTTTAATGTAGCACATTGGTATGATTAGCCATTTGATCTACATCCTTTTTTTTTTTTCCTGATTCTAAGTCCAAGACCGAAGGCTAGCCGTATAATTGGGTGTGCACTCTGTGTCAGACAATCAGAAACCGATATTCATGGGATTTAAGATTGAATAACTAATGTAGATTCCACTCTTTTGTTCATGCAAATACGATAAAGATAATCAGGGGAAGTAACCAATTCTAGAGTCCCAGAACTCTATGTTTGATCAATCAACTGTCGGTCTGTCCGTCACTATCATTGTTTTATCATTTCTTTTTTAATTATTACCTGAGAAAATTACACGATTTTTTTTACAATTTCCAAATTTTCCAGATCTAAACTCAAACTAGTGCTAAGAGATTGCACCTTACAAAAGCAATATCCATTCCTACATGTTCAAGATGATCAAAACGGGTTTATTATCATAGGCAAGTTCGAAAAATTGGTCCCAGTCAGAATAATTTTCATCAAGCAACACGAAAGATCAAACGAATGTTTTACTGTAAAACAGAAGAAACGCATTCTGTTTCACGATGTCTGATTGTTGCATATCACAAGATCGACAACAAATGGCTGCCGTCCATAAATCGGGTATTGCCTGTTATCTAACGGACGATTACGGGAGAAACAATAGTTACCAGTTAGAAAGTTATCCGTACACGGATCACATCATCATTCCATATTTCGCAGCGTGTTTGACATATTGTTTTAAATTGTATGGTTTGTGGTGCATGTATCTTCGTAGAATATTTTGTAGGTAAATATTAATTAAATATATACAATATTTAGTATTGTTTTGAAGTCTTTTTAATTCTGTGTGAGCTACTCCATCAATTAGAGGCGGTATAAGTGTTACAATGTTATCTTCAATATTGATGGGTTTGTTAAGTTGTACAAGTTTTATTTCATTTTCAAAAATAAAAGTACAGATTAATGTGGAAACAAAATAAACAGCAAATCTTTCTTGAAATGGGTCGACATTTTGACTTGGAATCTATGGATGCCCCCTTAGTTGAAGAACAGGTAAGTCCTAAGTGTCAGGAGGCAAACTCGGGCACAGTGCAATTTTCGAATGACAGCCAAACAACAGCCAGAGTTTTCGTAAGTAGAAACAGCAACACAGGTGATAGAGTCTACAATCATGATGAAACAGACGTATATGCTCACAACGAGACTATCCCGGACAGTATCCCGGACAATCTGTATACGTCAATGAGACGGATGAGGGTCAACAGGGGTAGTCAGCCCCGGTCAATAATGAATCTATGTATGTCAATAAGACACCAACGAATAACTATGAGGATGTCCCGGACACCATACAATCTGTATATGTCAATGAGACGGATGAGGGTCATCATGAGTCGTCAGTCCCGGTCAACCACGAATCTATGTATGTCAATAAGACACCAGAGGCTAACTATGAAGATGTCCCCGACAAAACACAATCCGTATATGCTAATGACGAAGAAAAGGGTCGCTATGAGGCATTAGCCCCGGTCAAAGAATCTGTGTATGTCAATAAGACACCAGAGGGTTACTATGATGACTTAGTCACGGATGACCTGTATATACACTCCATCTAAGCAAGTAGCTTTGTCATCAACTACTTGGTCTTAGTCAATGAGTAATAAGAAACAAAACTTGTGAATAGACCTACCTATACATGTTCAGTGTCTCTGAAAATCCTTCATCCTTTGAAAATCTCCATGCAAGACTCAAGGAATTATCATCATTTCGGAGTCCTACATAGAATATCAATAGGAAACCCATGGAGACGTCAATGATAGTGAACCGTGAAAGGCTAACAGATTACTGGTCCAGTCCTAGATAGAAGTATATATAATGAACCATGCTCAGTGAAAAGGAAGATGAATGCATCTACAAAAAGTATCGACCCAGGTCAGCCTATGCAGTCCGCACAGGCCGACCTGGGCCGAAACGTTTTGCCTTTGATAAATTTTCTGCTTGTCAAAGCACTACTTTACCTCATGATTCAGTCGGTTTTCAGAAAAAATGCATGTTATTGATCCATGATAACGTGATGACTTGCATAGTATATACATCACAGAGATGCATTAAACTCCTTTTTGTCAGACCGCGGCTCATATATTCAAGCCGACGATACAACGACAGCAGGAGTTGGTAAAGCAAGACAACATGGTGTTTCTCTCAGTTCTTATCGCAATATTCATTGTCATGCTTATGCAAACTAAAACGATACTTTAAGATTATATTGAACCATGCAGTAATCTGTTAACAATCTACGAGTGATTATTCTATAGTGGCAAAGATTTTAGACTAATCTGTGACTTAAAGTGTTGAGTGTTGTTACTCTATGAAGCATTTTTAAGAAGAGCATTTTCTGTATGCACCATATTTCTTTCTTGAACATTTCAAACCTGTAACTAGGTTGTACGTTTTTATCCCAGTTTTCCTTATCTTTTTCAATGATTCCCAACTTGTATAAGCATACATAGGGTATATCATGCAGTTTTGAACATTCAAGATTTCTTTTGATTTATGTACAAAATTCTGTCCTGTTTAAATTAATAGGAAACGCCTGAAGGCGTCAATCATGGCTGATCATCAAAAACTAACAAAACGATGATTGACGCCTTCAGGCGTATCCTTTATTGTAAGTAGTCCGTTCACACTGTCATTCCATATATGGGAGCATGTTTGACATTTTGTTTCAGATTCTATCTCTTGAAATGCATGTATCTTCGTAGTCAATTTCAGAGGTTTATACCTATTAAAAATATACATAAGTTAGTATTGTTTTGAGATGCGTGTGAGTTATTCCATTAGTTGGGGGGGCAGTAGAGTTTAGCTGAAGTTTCGTGATTTTTCTTAAAATCTATTTTCAACAACCAAAGTACAGATCAGTATTGAAGCAGAAAGATTCTTTTATCAAATAGGGCGGATTTTTTTGTTACATCTGAATTCATAAATGCCCGCAAAGTTGTCGAAAGGGCAACCCTGCTTACATTTCATTATAGAAAGTGACTTAACTGCGACAGGAAATTGATTGAAGGTGTCGTGAAGTCTTTGGTCCTTCTGACAGCTAAACACAAAAAGATTAACTCGTTTCGCGTCAAAGGCGAAGAAAGTGAGTTTTTCAAGCGGCATAGTTTAAGATCATACTGCACAGATCTTGTCATCTGAACGTCAATCTATGCCGCCCGCTCCTTTAATGTAGCCTAATAAAACGCGAGATACAAGACAATAGCCTTTGCAGGTTGAAATGAGAGAGACAGACAGACAGACAGACACAGAGACAGAGAATAGCCTTGGCTGGTTGAAATGAGATAGAGAGTAGCCTTGGCAGGTTGAAATGAGACAGAGAGAGAGAGAGGGACAGAGAGAGAGTAGCCTTGGCAGGTTGAAATGAAGAAGAAGTACAACAACAAGAGAGAGAGAGAGAGAGAGAGAGAGAGAGAGAATAGCCTAGGCAGGTTAAAATGAGACTCAGAAGGGGAGAGAGAGGTCTTGGCAAATTTAACTTTCTGAGGTGATTTTTTTCTATCGAAATAGCTCTGTGAAAGAAGCCTTTTAAAAACATTGTAGGTAAGGGAGAAAATGCGGGTAACCAGCATTTTCTCCTTTTCTCCCTCTGTTTTCTACCCTTTCTAAAGATCTTTCAATTTTTCAGTCACATTTATTTTGTCGTCTGCAAATGTTTTCAACTTGGACTAGTCTGAAGCTTTGCCGTTCGATTAAAAAAGATAAGAAGGTACCGGATTACATCATTTAAGCGTTTTCTATATGTTTTTTTTTTCGGAGACAAATTTCTATCGCTAACATCATTATATTTATCTTCAAAAGGTTAAAAAAAAAAAAAACGTTATTGGACAAAGAGAAAATTCTGGTCGTTCCCCATTTTCCATGATGTTTACACTTGTTTCACCTCTTAGTTGTTAAGACAGGGGATCATTTACCAAAATGTTATATTGCTTAATAAAACGGGCGATTTATCATTAAGAGATGAGATGAATACAAAGGTGTCGTACTTTTTAGCATGGTGTGACTTTGAAAATTTGCTAGTAATGTCAAACCTTACAATCAACATAGTTGGAAGAATCCCTTTACGTCCTTTAAGTTTTGTCTTAGCATATACGATCATGGATAAATTTTACAGAGAGTGTAGATCAAGACCAGACAACTAATGCGAAAAGTTTAGTCTTGGTTCACACTCAAGTTGACTCGATCAGTGATTTCAGACATATTACCTATATGGAGGTATTACTAGACGTATTCTTAACACAAGCAAAACGTATTTCTTCTTTTTTATTTGTACGACTTGAACTCATAGGTTTAATCAAATGAATTGTGTTGTACACCTGTTTCAACATAAGTTCAGTTATATCACGGCGACACCCAACATTTTTATGTATTTCCAGGGTTTCAGCAGTCCTAGGCTCAAGCTCAAGTGTCTTACCTAAGGACACTCCCATGGAAAACCCAGTGGATTCAATGAGATTCCAATCAAGTGCCCCCTGGTCACGAGTCTTACACTTTACTACTGAGCCACACAGGTTTCATCGTCGAACACATAAACAAACTGGCTAAAATTGACAAAAAAAAAAAATGTGCTGGCGAAAATGTAATGTAGCCAAAATCAAGATTTGACATAGAAAGGGTAGGAAACATTTTAGAAAAAAAAAATGTTAATAAAAAAAAAATACTTTCTCATTCTATTTTCCCAGTGTTTTCCAACGTTATTTTCTTCCGGGTCCTTAAAAACGAGGTTATTTGGTGTAGGGTTAGCCCTTTTACACACGAGTTTTAAAGACCCTGTTGAAGAAAAAGTTTTGAAAACAAGGTGGAAAAAGGAGAACCTACTGGTAACTATATTTCGTGCCTATTCTGCAACATATACATCGCAAGTATTTGCGTTCGTTCCATCGTTCAACTTGTGAAATAAATTTTCCCGTGCTGTCAATCCCTTGTTTCTTACTTGAGTTTTATTGACTTTTTTTTTTTGGTATTATTGAATCCATAAGAATGAATATGACTAAAGTTTACATCATATTCAAGTACTGAAACAATTTTCTATTTTATTCAGAACTAAATCTCTATTTGAACCCTATCACAAATGCTTCCGCGTTTAGATGACCATGTCGAAAAAGGCCTCTTTAGACATTGCGGAGAAAAGAGGGAGAAAATACCAGCACTCAGCATTTTTCTTTACCCACTACGTATTTTTACCCTTTAAAAGTTTTACCACTGGACAAACTTTCAGAGGCCCTCTAGGGACCAAAAGTTAACAATGTGACACGTGTGATTTATACCATTTTGTTATTGTGGTAGGTCTGATAATGTGAGACAGTGGAATCAATCAAAGTTCCGGTCTCTGGCAAAAGAAAAAATTAAATCTAGAATTAATGTTGGCAACTTTCTTTCCAGTCTTACGATACATTTTTTTTCCTGCGTGCAACAGGAACTTTGACTTACTGCATTGTAACAAATTATCAGGCAACTTTATCTCTTTAACAAAAAGATAAAATGTCATACTCAACTTAATTAATGGCATTTGCAGACGACAAATTAAATTTGAGTAAAGCGATAAAAATCATCTATAAAAGGCAAAAACTTTGGGAAAAGCAGAAAATGCCGTTAACCTGCAACCTCTTTTCCACCATGTTTCTGCAAAGCTGTTTAATGAAGGTTTGTTAAAACATTAGAGGTTTGGTAAAGAGTTAAGAGTGACCGATTCCTTGAAAAGTACTATGGCAAACGGAAGAAAATGAGTATATTAAGGACATACGAAATAAGCTGATAATGTTCTAACTTCCTACAAATTTAAAGAAAAGAATATTTCTTATTTATAAAGGTTAGCAACAACAAAATTGAAAAGACATTAACTTAAATACATGTATTTAGGCAAAAATCGGTCTGAAGTAGCTGTTTCCTTTTTTTTTTAATTATCTCGTTCTTCCAGGGTATGCATAATCGAAAAGGAAGAATCCAGTGCTACCTTGACCCTCAAAAAATGTTAAAATACTATAACGAAAAATACTATGAACACATTGTAGGAACAAGAAACAGGCCTGGTAACCAGTATTTTAATCTCCTTTCTCAAACTCTTTCCTACAGTCTCAAAGACCAAAATTTTCTCGTGAGCTACAGTAAATTTCAATTAGGGAAAATCTAAAGGTTTGACTTGTGGTATAGGCTAAAACATTTAACACTGCGGTTCTTTACATGCATACAAACACAAAGTAACCCCTTGCCAAACAATGCTATGTTGTAACGACCGTGGTTACGTCGTATGAAACGGAAAATGGAGAAAATGTTTGTAACAATATATTGTTCTTTTCTGTCATGTTTGGAGGTCAAATCCTAGCAAAGTCACTTTTTTCTACAAATATTTTAAATGCTTTAAATTGGATAATTCATTTTTTACAACTTAAGATTTGACATCTATGTTTTCGGTTTAAAAGTAGTCAAGCACGATTTACGACGGAGGACGGTTTCAAAAAACTTATATCTGAGAAAGTTAATACATTTTTCCACACTGTTTCACGAGCTGTCTACACCAACCATTTTGATTCTTATGTAAACTTCAAGGAAGTTATCGCTTCTTAAATTGCAAAGCAACACAATTTCTGATTGGCTAACCGAAATAAGTATTTCAGCATTACTTTCTTTCTGCGGAGTCAGATTTAAAATACAATGATAGAATTAATGGTAGGTAGTCTGTGATGCAGACTAAAGGACACATATCCGTGAAGTTTGTATTATGTCATCGTCAAACGATATACAACAGCTTGTGTAAGCCATTTTGCCTGTACATTTCAACTATAACATAAATACCAAATTTGGAGCTGTAGTGAGTTATTACTGATACGATTGCTTTTGTGCGCCACCGTCTGTTTCATTCCAAGACAGGCCAATGCAACTCTATGATCGAGAACTTAGGCTACATACCAGTAGAGTTTGAAATCTGTCATTATCATACCATATAATCAAGAGCTTTTATAAGCCATCGGTTGATAGATCCAAGTTCAGGTCAAATGCAATGCCATCCTAGAGAATTACGGCCAAGCATCTTACTGTTGAATCTGTCATAGGTATGTCATTAACAACATATTTTGTCAATTCAAATAATATAATAAGGTAGAGATTTCAGGCAACATATCGATGTTGTTTTAAGCTACTGGTTGCTCTATTCCTAAACCGGAATGATCGATCTGAAGTTTTGGAAAGTTATTATCAGTTAAAGAGTAAAATTTCACATCACGAAATTAGAATAATCATACGATACATATTTAATGCCATCCATCCATAGATATCTCAATCAAACCTTATGAAACTGCTTTTGTCAACTGTAGGCTATAGAATGTTCCATTAGAAAGTAGAGATTTCTAAGATATTTAACAAACCCACATTGTGAATTCCAATTGTAGATACTGAAAATCACGCATCCGTACGATTCTCAATTGTCATAATCATGATAAACATAAACAAGTTTTGTCGGCCACTTTCTGCTGTTTCCCAAGACAGTTCCAATATAAGGATATGGTAGACTTAAGGCCCGCTCCATACAGTTTTTAATCTATTACTGTCATATATACACAAGAATTATTGTCAGTCACTGGCTTTTCTATGCTACTACAGGTCCTGTACAAAAGTACCGTATAGTAGATTTTAGGCCACGTATTCTAGCAATATTCAATCTGTCTTTGTCATACCATATACACAACAGCTCTTGGGAAAATATTTGCCGCTCTTACTAACTATACAACAGCCTTTTTTTTTAAATTAACCAGGCACTCCTAATTTCCAGCACAGGTCCAATACAATGACATTTTTGAAAGTTGACGCCACGCATCCGTACATTTCTCGATCTATTATTGTCATATCATAAACACGACAACTTTTGCTAGGGAACCGGCTGCTTTATCAATATAAAGGTCCTGTATAAACTATGGTTGATTTAAGGCCACTGTCCGTACATTTTTTTATCTGTCATTGTCATGTCATATACAGAACAGCTCTTGGAAGGTCAGCGGCTGCTCTTTTAATGTACAGGTATAACACATAGATATGATAGAGTTCAGGCCACACATCCATACCATTCTCAATCTTTTATTTTCATACTAAAATTACGACACTTTGTGTGTGTCTGTGTGTGTCAGCCAGTTGCTGCTTTATCCCAAAGACGGGTCCAATAAAATGCCATTTTAGAGAGTTGAGGCCACGCATCTATACAAATATCAATCTATCATTGTCATAAACACGACAGCTTTAGAAAGGCCACCAGCTGCTCCATCATAGTAAAGGTCATGTAGAAAAGAATAGTTGACTTAAGTCTACAATTTTAATCTGTTATTTTTATAACATATACATACATGTAACAGCTTTTTGGCAGGCCGCCGGCTGTTTTTTCAAAGTACAAGACTGACAGTAAGATATGGTAGAGTTCAGGCCACATATCCGTACATTCCTCAATCTGTTATTGTCATATCATGTATTCAAAGCTTTCTGTCAGCCAGTGGCTGCTTTATCCCTGGACAGCTCCAATGCAATGCTATTTTTAGACAGTTGAGGTCATCCATCTGTTCATTTCTCAATTTGTCATTCTCATACCATATATACCACAGCTACTGTCAGCAACTTGCTGCCCTATTTTAGGACAGACCTAATACAAAGGTATGAGAAAGAGTTAAGGTCCCGTATCTGTACAGTTCTAAAACTGTAGATGTCATACCATATACATGTATACAACTGCGTTTTGTCAGCCGATGGGTGCTCTATCCCAGGTAAGGTCCAATGAATCGCTACCGTAGAGAGTTAATCCCTCGTATCTGTACAGTGTCTAACGATTAATCGTGTTATGGCCGTACAATAAATAATATTATATCTGTTGTGTGTCACTGGCTGCTCCATCCTAAGACAGACCCATGCAATACCATGGTTGAGAATTAAGGCAACAGACCCGTAGAGTTTAAAAGTTTAAGATATATCAATTTCGTACCATATAAAGAAGGGTTTTTTTCAGTAACTGGCTGCTTTATCCCAGGACAAGTCCAATACAATGCCATGGTAGAGAGTTAAGGCCACGCATCTGTACAGTTCGAAATCTGACATTGTAAAACAATATGGCTTGCAACACGGGAAAAGGAGCATTTGGACATTTGTGTAAAGTGTGGTCTCGGATCAGCCTGCGCAGTTCGCGCAGTTAACCAACCCCGCATAGGCTAAACTTAGGTCAACCAAATATAGTCGAAATAGTATACTGGACCCAGGTGTAAACAGAAAGGAGAAATATTTCTTGAACATTTATATGTGACATTGAACTAAAAGAAAGAAATATGTGATTCAGCTTTGCTTGTTTGTATGGAAGTTTAATGCCATTTAACAGCCTAGGTCATACTGCGGTGGTCAGTGCACTACACATGTGTTTCCACGATATTTCAAACTGAATGACTAATGTTCAACGAGTTATAGACACACCATTATGACCTACATCTGCAAGTCAGAGTTGTTATAAAACTAAGCAGATATTGAACTAAATTCTTAGGCGTTGAAATGTTTCAGTCAATCACTTTAGCCAGTTGAGAATAGAAACTTGGTAATAAACTAAAGTCCTGCTCTGAGAAAAGGCGTTTTATCACATCTCTGCGATGCATTATACGAAGTAAATTATCGAATAATGGCGATCCGTAAAATCCATTTCGTCTAACAACCGACTGAATCATGAAATGAAATATCCTTTGACATGTAGAGAGTAGACAAGTACTGGACAAGTAGTAGTTTTCTATCCGGGCTGATCTGGGCGGATACTTGTTGAAGGTGCTTTAAGCCCCCTTTTCACAGAGCATGTTGTTCTTTAGATAAGATACCAAAAATGTGATCTATAGTATGCTCTACTTCCCTGAGCTGCGGGAGATCATTTGTTATAAGTACATTCACGTATCAGTGCCTCTTTTTTATTATTATAGATATATATGTACCGGTGAGAAGTAAGCATTCTTTCGAAATGTTTGATGTGGTTTAACGAGGCATAGTCATAAAATTTTCTGTTTTTTATCAGAATGTTTTTGTCGCAAATATCTCGTAAAATATGACAAGTAAGGTTTTACGCAGGAAATCATCAGCACAAAGGGAGGTAACTCCTTTAATGACTTAATGTCTTGCAAAGTAGTCATTCTTATAATACATTTTAAACTGATCTAAAATCAAGCATTTACAGCGTCTGAAAGCAAAGACGAAGGTTTTATCGAATGGCATGGATTAAGATCGAAAGGTAAATTTATGTTAAAACTCGTTAAAATCAACAGTTTCGACCTTAAATATTTAGCAGGGAACGACTGTGCCTGATACTATTTGGCATGCAACACGCGAAAAGGGGCATTCGGACATTTGCGTGAAGTGTCGTCTCGGATCAGCCTGCGCATTCCGCACAGGCTGATCCGAGACGGCACTTTATGACTACATTAGATTTTGCCCTACATTAGACTTGCGCAAAACAGAAAGTTACATATGAACGGAAAGTGTCAATCTCGGATTAGTCTGCACGGACGGCGCAGGCTAATCTGAAACGACACTTTACGCAAATGTCCTAATGCCCCTTTTCGTGTGTTGCAGGCCATTTCATGTTTTGAAGGCATGTCGATACAGTGTCAATGTCATCTGACGTCCAGTTTTAACCCTTATCCCAATAGATAACTAAAATTAAATTTTCAATTCGATGGTAAAATCCCAAATATTGCCATTTCAAAATTAATGTTTTGGGAAAAATATATCTCCTCGTCGGACAGTGTAGATCCAAGATCGACACTGTTCCCAAAAGGTGAATGAGACGCGCTTAGTAGCCATAGTGTTAAAAAAGGAAAATTTTCTTCAAATTTGTTTTTCAATCTTATTGCGATCTTTCTCCTTGTTCTAGTGATGATGATTATCTTTCAGTATATAAATGGACCATGCTCTGACAAAATGAGGTTATTGTATCTCCGAGATGCATTGTACGAATTAAAATATCACAAAGTATTTATTCATAAACTCCATTTGTCCAACACTTTACTGAATCCTTAAGAAGAATGGTACTTAGACATGCCAATAATTGAATAAATAAATAAATAGCAAAAAGTTACGACCAAGGTTAGCCTGGGTCGATACTCCTTTTTTTTTTTTTTTTTTTTTTCTTTTAGATACATTAAGCCCCTTTTCACAGGGCATTGTTCAAATTGTAACGAAGTTCAATCAATGACGAGGTACCGAATATATCAGTTGATCACAAGACCCAAACTCCGCAAGGGTTACGCAATGACGGTAAAACAAGGAAATCTGTGCTACATGTAGGTAAAAAATTGTCAAAATGAAATCAAGGGTTTTGCCCGTCATTTCGAAAACTCTTGCACGGTCCAGTCCGACCGAGGGAACAACGATAAATGAAAGACACAGAATTATCAGCAAAGCTCACATCAACAATGAATGATAAGCATGGAAGAACAATTAAGTCCGTTCCACCGAGTCAAGATGATGCAAATAGTGTTTCCTTCCATGATGCTAGAAAAAAACATGTTCGTAACCGTATTGTCCAGAAATCGGCACTGACGCTTGCCTCTCAAAGACAGAGAGAGAGAGAGAGAGAGAGAGAGAGAAAGAATGTATACGAGGAAGGTTCCAGTCACATATAATGGCTGACTCTAAATTCTGTCCATTTTCGAATTTTACTGAAAAATGTGTCTGGTTCATTACCTATCATCACGATATGTAATATTCTCAGGTGATAACAAAGCCATGTCTCAACCATTTCGTTCATGCAAGCACTCTTATCATGATGATAGGAGATAAAACACAAAATTCTTAACCATTAGGCTGCTAAGCGCGACTCACTGACCTTTTCCTGACAGCGTAGATGAAGATCAGTCTGCACAGAACGTGCAGACTGGTCTTGGATCTCCACTGTCTGATAAGGAGATATAAATTATAATATAATTTCCTCCAAAAATGCCTTTCAAACAGCAATACTTGGATTTTTACTATCGGCTTGAAAGTTTCGTTGCTTTTATTTTCGTTCGTTTAGCTAAAGGTTATAAGGTGTATAAGTTAATGAGGATTAATGGTGTAAGACAAAGAAAATACTGTTACATAGAAAGGAATTGCTGAAGAATAGTAAATGGCCTGCAACACGCGAAAAGGGGCATTCGGATATTTGCGTAAAGTGTCGTCTCGGATCAGCCTGCGCAGTTCGTGCAGGCTAATCCAAGACGGCACTTTACGACTACATTAGACTTGCGGAAAACAGAAAATTACATGAAAACGGGAAGTGCCGTTTCGGATTAACCTGCGCGGACTGCGCAGGCTGATCAGAGACTACACTTTATGCAAATGTCCGAATGCCCCTGTTCGCGTGTTGCAAGCCAAATGGTATTTTTGTCACAAACTGCAAGATATTTTTCAACTTTAATATATGAAAATCTTTTTACGAATTTTTTTTGTTTTGTTTCAGCAGATAGCAGATCTAAACTCTAAATTGTACAGAACTTATACACCTCCTTACCGTTACCTAAGCAATCCTGAGTTTTGATGTCACTGAGGAAAATGGCTTTTGAAAACATTGTGGAAAACGTAGAAAATGCTGGTTACTAGCATTTTCTCTTTTCTGCATTTTTTTTTTTTTTTTTTTTTTTTTTCAACCTTTTAGAGGTTAAAGACTAAAATGCAGAGATCCTAGGTTAAATTCCAATGCTGGTACAATTCTGTCCGTAAATTGATGATAATCCAGGTACAATTCTGCCCGTAAACTGATGATACTCAAATCGACAGAATGCATATCTCTCTCACCTATTTAACATTGTTACATGTTTAAGCTGGAAAGCAGTCAGTGGCTTCGAAAGAATGTAAAAATCCAGGTAAAGGAAACTCGAGGATAAGGATATACTTTGCTCTAACAGCTGCAATGGAATTTGTTTGATCTACGCACAGATGGTCCTTCTAAGGTAAGGTTAAGCATGTTTTTTATGACATATGTTCAGTTTCTGATTTTCCCACAATGGTTTTCTTCCTACCAGCCTACTTTTATATACACCACAGACACATCAACTATCTGAACTGTTAACTTAAATTTTTTTGTTTAGTGTTTAATGTCATTATACAGCATGTCAGTTTAATATGGCCTGTTAGTTTTTCTAACATTACATGTATTCCTTTTTTTAGCGGATTTGTACAGCAAATCTGCTCACTCTTATCACACTGACCGGAACCAAATACTATCATATACGCATGTCCTCTACGCACACTACTTTCTAAATCCCACATAAGCAGCAGACCCATGGTAAGCTGCTTGGCTGTTCAAGTCTGATTTTTCCTGTCGCTGCTTGGCTCAGTTGCTAATCTTATAAAACAGGTATTTCATGCGACGAAAAGTTTACTTTCGTTCCGTCACATTACTAAATACTGCTCCACAGATTCGCTTTTCAGGACTTTGGGTAGCATGTTTTGATTCTATATGGACTAAATTTGTCCCTCACAATGTTAACTCGCTGACAATTTCTGCGTGGATTCGCTTCTTCTAGTTCTGAAGTAAATATTCAGAGTCGTGATACATGCTTTCAAATCCTGTGTTTCAACCTGAAACACTTATGATTTTGCCTCTCATCACATTAATTTATCGAAATAAATATGAAAACAATTTACCTCATAAATCAGCACGGAAATGATATTCTACTCTCTTATCCAGACGACACAGTTTAGGATTCGTCTATATTGTAAGTATTTACCTACGACTAATGCGTCTCATTTTCTGTGTTCTGTCTAATGTAGGGGTAGAAAAGATTGTGGGAAACGGAGAAAATGCAGCATTTTCTCATTTTCCCCACAATCTTTTCCAAAACCCTTCTGTTAATGGTCGTTAAAACTAGGGATTGTGTTGTGAAGGATTCATCTGACCTTTATTTCCATTGTTATGCTTTTACAAATTCGATGTCTTCACAACGCTGTTGAAAAAAAAAACACCTTAAACTTTAGGATATAAGGAAACACGCTAGTAACCTAATTCTCCTTTTCTCCGACTATCTTTTCTTCCATTTCATAAGAAAATGTCATCATTTAAACCACACTTATTTTGTCGTCTGCAAATACTTTGAATTTCAACGAAGTGTGACATTCTATAGTCTGAAAACAGAATAACTTTTACAAAGCACGGAATATAGTTGATACATTTATTTTACATCAATTGACATTTTCTTAAATTGTAGTCAGCTTTAAAAGCGTCATGATAAGAACATCATAAAAAATTAGAACGATATGGATTAAATATCAGACTGTATATTTGTGACAATTTGATGATAAGGAGGTGGGCCAAGAAAACAGATGAAGACCTGAAACTATTTACATCAAAGAACAAGTCTTCACTTCACAAACATTTATTTATTTATTTATTTATTTATTTATTTATTTATTCATTTATTTATTAGTCTACAAACAATAGTTACTTAAAACATTATGATAAACGAACACAATATTCGCTTATTGTGTTTGCCACCGATGCCACACTTTAATTTATAGGTAGGATTATGATTTGACAAAAAGAAAACAAAAACAAAAACAAAAAAAATAATAATAATAAATAAATAAATAAAAAGTAAGAAAATAAAAATAAAAATTGAAAAAAATATATAAATAAATAAAGTAAATTTCTTAAACAAAAATTTCGCCATGGAGAAAGAATGTTTTTGAAAACAATGTTGAAAAGAATGTTGAAAACTTTGTTGAAAATGGAAGTGCTGCTAGCCAGCATTTTCTCAATTTCTCAAAGTGCGTTTTACCAAGTTCAAAGACAAACATGATCTGACATAAAATTACATTTTTTGATAAAATTATAGATCTATTAAAAGATTGTAGAAACTTTTATTTAGCGAGCCTCTGGCGAGCTTAACAACATTTCAGTAGACGAGTTTCATAGTTTTTTATCTCAAAAGCCAAATCATGTCAGATTTTTCTTAATAGAAAAAAATAATAATATTTCACTTATTATCGGTAAGAAGTGTAATACCATGCATGCACTCGTGGAAAGTTCCATGAAAAAAAAAATGAACCACTTCTTTGAAAGAAGTATAAAATGATGTCATATATGACCTCACACAGAGCTTTTTTCAAACTTGTATAAGATCAGGACACTCGTAATTGATATATTACACTGAAAACGAGGAAGGTAATATGTGATAAAAACCATTTCATTTGCGACACATTTGATTTGTCATCTTCAAGTACAATGTACATTAATTTGTAAAAGTCTGGCTCTTAAGCGAGAAATGAACAATACGGCTACCACAAAGTGGCACATAAGGTCAAAGTATTTGTACTATGCTCCGGAAAAAGGGGAATTAATGCATCTCCGTGATCCATAGTACAAAGCAAACCGTGACATACTTATGGATCCATAACATCCACTATTTGTAACAAACGACTTAATCATGAGGTAGACCGATCCTTGGACATAGAGAAAATATACCAATAGCGAAAAGTTTCAGCCCAGGTCAGCCTGCGCGGACTGCGCAGGCTGACCTGGGTCGATACTTTTCGCAGATGGATTAAGCCCCCTTTTCGCAGAGCATGACTCATTTGTACGGCAATTTTTCTGCTTTTGCTTATTGCATATTCAAAATATATCATGTCAGTCTGGCCTTGACCTACAACAAACGAGCCATACTCTGGAAAATAAGGGTTTAATGAGTCTCCGTGATGCATTATACCGAGAAAGTCATCAGCTACATATGGATCCACATAATCCTTTTTTTTTTTTTCTAACAACCAGCTGGATAATGAAGTAGAAACGTCGTTGGACATGCATTAGGTTTACAAAAAACAAAACAGTTTCTTACCATACAGTACAGGCTGACAAGAGTAGATACTTTTTGCAGATGCATAATGTCCCCTCTCATTTTTATTTATTTATTTATTTATTTATTTATTTTACAAAGCATGACTCAAAGAGTCGTAACGGCTATTTTAAAGTCTTAGACCCCTCAAGGAAAACAGTTATTTTCACTTTAATATTATCCTACAAAATTTGCCATGATTAAAAGTCAGAAATATTGTACAACTTTAACCAAGCTACTTTTTCCTTTTTTAAAACAGCGATTACGTAATCGCTGTTTTAATAATATTGGTTTTCAACTGTTTGGATTTTTTTCGATGCGCCTTTTGATAAGCACCCCCTGGCGACAAAAATTCACTGTCCGCCTCAGTTTTTCAAGTCTAATTTTACTCAGTGTGTGTTACCTTTGGTTAATGATCATGGCACCTTATCAGGTATTTTGATACAATCTTTCTCCTCAATTAATCCATTATGCGACAAATTGTTTCTATAAAACATGATCAATAGCAAAAATCTTGGCCCACATAAGCTTCGAATCCTACGGAAACAACTCCCAGAGTAATCTCCCTGTAATGTTTACAATTATTATCGAAGTATAGTGAAACAGATTCCGATCCTTCAAACCTTTTTTCTTCGAAATTAGGATTTGTATGCTAGCCTAGGCATAAAAGATCTTATAAAAACCATTTAAAAGTTAACTTCGATTTACGACAGGGTATTGAATTTGAAATGTCCAAAATGTAAATTTTAGGAGATAAACAATAACACTTACCTTCAAAAGATACGAGTTATAAGAATTGATCATTTGATACCAAAGTGCTTTGATCTAGTGGGCTAGTCATCCGGCATATTCCTTTTTGCGTGTTGTACATTGTTCGATAACTTTGTTAATTTTTTCACGATAGTGTAAAGAAGTAACAAATATTTTCACGATAGTGTAAAGGAGTAAAAAATAATGAAATTTAGTAAACCCTAGAGCGATTAGAAGTATAACTTATGTGACTGACAGACTCTAGGGGGAAAGTAATTGCTCGCAGCACCCGGTATATACCGGTATTTCTAGGCCTGTTGTTTAAATGCCACTGCCATCGAAATTTTTACTGAACAACCGTTTTAGTGTTTCCAGTCAACGATACGAGTTCATTTGTCGAATTTATCAACGATGGTTCGTGTAGGTTGGCGGGATTCGATACATGGTACAATTTTGACACTATTTTTATTTAGATTTTATGGATATATTCTTACCAAGTTCTCATTTGTTAAGGGTGCAGGACAACACGCCCCAAGACAACTCGCCCCGCAAAAAGCTCGCCCCAAGACAACTGGCCCCACCTTCAGAAGACAACTCCCTCAAATTCTTGGACAACTCACTCCACTTTTATTTCTATTGGTAAATAGGATAGAAGTCTACAACTGTTATTACTTTTATTCAGTTTTTATTTTCAAATGTGTGGTGATAAATTCTACATCAAATGGCCACAGCTCACATAATCATGAATATTCATGGTTCCTTACTATTTCAAAACTGACCGTATGAATACAAGTGGTAAAAGGGGAATAATACAAGGGATTTCTCATCCCCACTGACTTAAAAAAGTTTGCTGCTGCATAATTTTCATAAGTAAGTCAGTTTTAAACGATTGTGTGAATAAAATTACGAATGATGAATGATTCATAAGGTAATAAGTAGGTCAAAACTGTTCAAGAAAATACTGAATTTCAAAGCTAGTCACATGATTGGCTGCTTTTGTTCAAGTGACTGAAGATTATATTCTGTCGTTTGCACCACTGAACATTTAAATTAGCTAAGATAATGCTAATTAGATCAGTTGATATCTTAGACATATTCAGCTCAAGGAAAGAACATCCTATGATGTTGTCAATGTTCCCTTCGTTTGATGATAAGTCTTTCACGATTGCTTTTGTCTGGTAGATACGATTGACGACAAACCGTTTTGATTAGGCCTCCTAATCGCAAATAATTACTTTTTTGTATATTTAATTGTCCATTTTGAAACAGATTAGTGTCAGTTACATGTAGGTTGTTATTTTCATCAGTTTATAATCGCTTCAAACAAAATTTTCATGTACGAGATGTGAATTCTGGTATATTTTGTACATTTCCATAAGTTGGGCAAGAATCTTTGAGTTCTGTGAACTGTTCCATGTTTTCATGAAATTAGGGTGACTTGTCTTCAGTATGGGGCGAGTTGTCTCTAGTTTCGGGCGACTTGTCTTCTAAATGTTGCTTTATGGCAGATCAGGGATATAAGATCCCTAGGCAGATATGTGCCTTAATTTCATAAATGGCTAGAACTACTGATAAAACATATCACAATTATATTTAAAAAATTTTAGTCACCATTATAAATAGACTATGAATATGTTTTTTTTTAATCATATATGTTTAAAGAATTAATACACAACCCCGAGTTTTAATGACCCTATGAACACAACCTTTTAAAAAAAATTGTAGTAGGAGAAAATGCCAGTAACCAGCCTTTCCTCCTTTTTCCACATTGTTTTATACTTTATCAAAAGCAAATTTCACCACTTGTGCCAAGTGCAAATTGTCAACTGCAAATGCTTTCAATCTGGGCAATTCTACATTCATGTCATGGACAGTAAAAAGAGAAAAAAAACATGTAGGTGAAATTTCTACTTTCAAAGTTGGTGTGACTTACTTTCAGAAGGGTATAAATTAGTTAAAACAACACTGGCAATAATATTTTTCTCAACTTTGGTATCAGTTTATCATTTGATAAGGGCTGACAGCTTGCAACTAAACTTTAGTACAGAATAAACAACATTTTATATGGTGACTAACAGTGGAATTTGGGGACATTTTTTAATCATAAAAAAATTGACCTTATCTTATTAAAAGTATAGGCTGTAAATCTTGACCTGGCAGGGCAGAGCTATGTTTTAGCACATCACATTTTAGATTGACAATTAATTGGTAATATGGAAATCATTGTGAGTAGCCGTATACCATAAAGCAAAGGATTGATAAAGTATTGTGTGTGCTTAGATTTAGTACAAACAATTCCGGACTGACTTGTGGCCATTAAATTAAAAGTAAATTAGACGACTGATGTCAAAGGTTAGCCATGCCCCATGAGATCAAGTTGATGTAAGTTATTTTTATTTTGTTTTGACTGCATCCCTTATCAACCTCTGAAAGAGACGTAGATATCCATTTCATGGATTTTCTTGCCGATCATTTCGAACTGTCGCAGCAAACAGAACAAAAACACCACATTGAGGTAATACAGCAAAGGACCAAATTCTTTTGATCTGGATACCAAGGCTGCTATGGATAATATTTTCATTTTTAACTACATTATTTATCAGACTTCTTATTCTAGACATGTCTTTGCAGATTCATTTTTGGACAAAAAATCAAATGAATCCTCATTTAAGTTTTGAACTTTGTTGTCAATACATGAATCTAGAAAACATTGTTGGAAAAGGACACCGATTTCCTCTTACCTTCTAGAAAATGAACGAAAAGTGCAATCATTTGATACAAGTTTAACTCTTTAATGTTCAACATCAGTGTAAACACCGAACTTTTTATCACACAATCCCAAATTTTTATGACCTTAAGAAAGAATCCTTCCGAAAACAATATGAGAAAAGGAGAAAATGCTGGTAACCTCCCCCCCCCCAAAAAAAAATACTTAATTCAATCAATTGAATCACATTTAATTTATTGCCTGCAAATGCCTCTATTTGGAACTCTGTGAATTTGACGCTGGAAAATTAAAGAAATTAATTGAAAATTACTAAAAATAATCAGTGACTTACTTATTTGTCTACAAACTCTTGCCTTTCTTGCTTCAGAATTGATACTACATTATCGTAAGCTAGATGGCATTCTTAAAATACACATCTGATTTGGCATTCTGGGAACAGAACCTGACTGCTTTTCAAATGCCAACCATAACTTTGAATTTCAGAATAAAATAAACGTTTACTAGTGCCATTTATTCGGCTATGATTAGCTAGCATGTAACCTATGCACAGGCCATTTATTACAACAGCCCCTACAGGCTTGGGTAATAGCTTCAATATAAGCCCTACTTTTCCTTTGTACCTTGTATATGGGATGGGTGATGCGTCATAGCAAACACGTCGAATCTTAGAAGAATATGACATGCGCAGAAGATTGTTATGATCGATGCTCTGGTAAAAAGTAGTTAATTGCATCTACATGACACACTTTACCAAGCAAGTCATCAAATTATTATGGATTCATAACAAACAACTGAATTCTGAAGTATTCTGGTCTTTTGATAGTCAGAGAATTGACCAAAGATAAAAAGTTTCAGCCCAGCTCGGCATGCGCCAGCTGAGCTGTGATACTTTTTCCAGATGCATTCAGTCCCCTTTTGACAGAGCATGCCTCATACAGCAAGTACTGTATGTATTGTAACCTTTTACCAACTAACAAAATTTTGGACTTGTCCAAATAAAATTTTTTATAGACAACAAATTAAATTTGGCTCAAATGGTGCCATTTGTGAGTGACAGGGCAGAAAACTTTGTGTGAGGAGAAAATGCTGTTTACCAGCATTCTCTCTTATTCTAACAATGCTTCACAAAGCCGTCTGTCTCAGTGTAGTTAAAAGTATGGGTTGTGTGGTAAGAGTTGAAGATTCAGTTTTATATTTCATAATATTTAGAATTAGAATTTTGTTGATCATCCAGTTTACCATTCTCTCTCCCTTAGTAAATAATTGATTTTTGATACACACTACAGTAGGCAATTGAATGTGACATGCTGGATGTCCTTGCCAGGATAGAACCTGTACTGAGTCAGTGTTCACCGAACCTGTATAGATTATCAAAGTTATCTTGCTTGCCTTAATGATGATGGCTTTGTAGGATTAAGGTCCCCCTGTGCTCTAGGCATATATGGTATGGACCATTAGAGAGAAAGAATCAGATACAAGGAAATCCGGGTACAAGCCCCTAGCTCTTCTTCGAATAGACCTCCTTGGGTCTTTAACGTGCCTGGTGTAAAGCACTGTTACACGCCAGACTTTCGGTGGGTTCCAAACCAGTTCACCTCTAGTTGGGTGGGAAACACAAGGTTTCAGAAAGGTCCTGGTTTGGCCGAGTATCGAACCTCGGGCCTCAGGATTGATAGTCCAGCGTTTTACTACTGCACTATCTGTCCACCCATCTTGCCTGCCTTGATTGATTGAATTTGCGTTTATTTATCATCCCCACCGATTGCCCATATAGGCGACACCCCCAGAAGGCTGTTAGTATTCTTACGGGGGATAGTGCAGATACAGGACGAAACCCATCTCAAGTTACGTCTGGTTCTTTTATGTGCTCGATGTATATATAGCAACGTCACACGGGACCTCGATTTAACGTTTCATCCAAACTGTTAGTAATTTTAGATGGCCAGCCGTGGGGATCGACCCACACCCTCAAGGGAATTGAAACAACACGTTCATGAGTCCAAGCTCTACCTATTGAGTTATGCGGGCTAGTCTTTTCTTGCATGCCTTGAATGATTGAATATGCGTTTATTTATCGTCGCCACCGGTTTCCCATATGGGCGACACCCCCTGAAGGCTGTTAGTATTGTTACGGGGGATAGTGCAGATACAGGACGAAACCCATCCTAAGTTTTGCTTGATTCTTTATCGTGCTCGGTGTATAGCACTGTCACACTGGACCTCGGTTTAACGACTCATCTGAAAGACCATTGGTAATTTTAGATGGCCAGCCGTGGGGGCTGAACTCATTCGTCATACCTCGGGTGATGGGAGCCATCATATCCCTCGGCTGTATCTGTTGGATTAATATGCATCAGATCGATACATATCCGGAAATACGCCGGTTTACAGTTCTGAAAATTGTAAGGCTCCTCTTAAAAAAAGAAAACTTGAGTTTCAATTTTCTATCGAAAACTTTCTAACTTTGTTTCAGTTGAGTTGGCAAACAGTTCGTACATTCATTATTTATCAATTCCGATTAAAGGTTTCACCGACAGATAAACAGATGTGAATAACTTCATCGAGGTTATGTGGTCGCTAAACGACTGACAGTGGCGCGCCATGTATAAGATCACGTGATTCGCAGTTCAAATGGAAACGACCGTTATATGGACGAGGTTAGATGTAGGTTCGGAATCGGCCGAGTTGTGACGAGTGGGCTGAACCCACACTCTCATGTTCACAGGTTCCACACTCTACCAACTGAGCTATGCAGGCTGGTCAAACGATTATTGGCCCCCTGCTATCAAGCCCACTGAGCAAGGGAAGCAGTTAATATTGCTTGCTTGAACCTGTGTAGTTGCAATTTATTTTTGCCTTTTCCTGCAGTCTAAGGTTGGGATTATAAAGAAAATAACAGAAAACGTCCTCAAATTCACCAGTTTAGTCATTTCTTTTTTAACCCTTTACCAAACAATCCCTGGTTTTTACGACCCAGAGGAAGAAGCCTTCTGAAAACATTGTGGGAAAAGGAGAAAATGCTGGTAACCAGCATTTTATCCTTTTCCCATAATGTTTTCTGCTCTTCTAAAGTCAAGTTTCAGTTTTTGAGTCACGTTTATTTTGTCGTCTGCAAATGCTTTCTATGTGGACAAGTCTAAAATTCTGTCATTTGGTAAAGGGTTAACACATACTAAACTTTTGCAGCAAAAGGTTGCATATTTCCATATTCAGCAAAAAAGTTTAAGTCTTTGATATAGATATTAAAGGGAAGTAATACAGTAAATTTGATTATTACCATTGATAAACATCAGTTCTTTGTCGTTCATTGTGAAAATTTGTATACTAGTATATGTATATGGTAAAAAACGTGGAAAATGTAGAAAATATTGGTAACCTTTATTTTCTCCTTCTTGCAGTTAATGGATTCTTTCAATTTTTTTGTCCGATTTTGTGAAATAATATTATTTTTCGAGGAAGTAACTGATACGTTATAAGTTTACCTGTCCAGAGTAGATTTAGATTAACTGTAAGCCCAACGAAACGAAAATGTATTCAGTCATGAATTGTCATAGTTACATTACTGAAATAAGTAAGCTTTCTTGTTTTGTTTTACCAATTTTATTTTCAACTTAAAACACGGCCCGACCGGGTACTTCAGAGGCTGGCATATCAGACTCGTGACCTAGAGATTTCGGGTTCAATAACTGTTTGTAAACAACTTAATTCTTTCTGTTGGTTTTTCGCCTCTCAACTCTGATGCATGTAAGAAATAGCCAGTGGCTCTGGAAAGAAAGTTGTGTTACTAATAGTGCGATCAAGCCAGAAAACACATAAAGTTTGCATGTCACTGACTGCCATGATATGACCTAAGCTGTTAAAATGGCGTTTAACTCCGATACAAACCAACAAATCAAATGGTACTCATTTAGCTCACCCTATCATCTGCAAATGCATTCTGTTTTGACAAATCCAAAATTTTGTTATGTTTTAGAGTTGAGTTCATCTCAGCTTTTTTTTTTTTTTTTTTTTAGCTCACCTGAGCGCGAAGTGCTCAGGATGAGCTATTGTGATCACTCACTGTCCGCTTTCGTCCGTCCGTCCGTCCGTCCGTCCGTTCACATTTTTTTGTTTACACTCTAGAATCTACAAATATTAACCAATCAGTACTAAACTTGGTCAAAATATAAATGACCATAAGATCTTGAATTAGTTTGATCATGGGTCTAATCGGACCAGAACAAATGGAGTTATTTGCCCTTGAATTAGAAAACTTTGTTTACACTCTAGCATCTACAAATATCAACCAATCATGTTCAAAAGTATTATATAGGTATGAATCCCTATTTATCAACTGATAAGAAATTTTATTCCATGTTGCACTAGAAGCGTTTTGATAGTAGTATACCTTAAGAACAATATCAGAATATAAGAATTGCCAGCATTTTCTTCTTTCCTGCGGTTCTCCTTTTTAAGCTGTCTCCCTTGGGCCAGAGGAATATGAAATTTTATGATGAATCGTTTAAGACACTCTTTCCTGAATACATTATCGCTTGAAACCTGTCACTAAATAATTAATCGCCTGCTCGCTGTTTTTTCAGTACTGTCAGTACTTTGATTTCCATCTTAGAATTATCATTTATAAATTTAAAACCACTATATTCTCATTACAAAGGGAGATGATAATTAGCTCCCTTTTCAGGAAACTAACAAAAGTATAAACAAATAATTTCAAGATATACATGAAAGGAATTTCTGGTTGGTTAAAAATGTGGAAAGCATTATTTCAGTATAAATCCTAATTTATCAACTAACAAGACATGTTATTCCATATTGCACTAGAAGCGTTAGGGGTCTAAGACCTTAAATCTCAATTTCGCCTAGCCACAGTAGCTCAGTCGGTAGCGTGCAAGACTAGAGAACAGGGGATCGTGGGTTCGATCCCTGGTTCGGCCATTTTCTTTCCGAGGTTTGATGTCAGTCATTCCGACAGGCTTTATTCCTCTCCCACCGCTGACCATTGTTTCGACGATGGTTATGTGGAAAAGCAGCCAGTGGATTGGAAAGAAATATGTGCGGAATACTGGTAAAAGAGAGCCAGAAAAGATGGATATGTGCACTGCCCGCGATATATAACTGAAATAATGATAAAAACGCCATACATACAACCAATCAATTCTCAATTTTAAGCAGCAGCTTTCAAAAACTGTCTGAATTTGCGGTACGAGACAAAACCCTTCACTCTTTACTAGACGACAAAAATTTGAGCGAGTCAAAAATTAAAGCATCTACAGACGACAAAATAAAATTGACTCCGTTGATGGGTTTCGTTTTCAAAAGAACAGATAACAGTGCTGGAATACGGGAAAAATGCTGAAAAGCAGTAACTTCTCCTTTTCCAACAATTTTTTCTAAAACCTTAAAGGCTAAAATATTGCAATTCCATCTCTTCGGACGTTGTAAATTCATATCAGACTGCACATTGTGTGCAGTCTGATCTTGATCTACACTGTCAGTAAAATCGCATTTGGTCGCCCTCAACAATTTGGGAATTAAAAAAAAAGAAACAGACAAAAAGGGAAGATTATACGAGACTCGAACCTTTGAACTTTGGTTCACTTTTACTGCAAGATCCAGGTTAAAATAGATTACCAGTGATCATTGACCTGTAAGCCCATACAGTGTCTACATTGTCTTAAATTATAAAATAAAACTAAAATTTCCTGGTCTTAGTAATACAATGGAAACTTCATAGTTTACCCTGTTATATAGAGACTCTGATCTAAGTTCAGGTCATCACTTAAGTGGTATGTACCAACGACAATGCATATCCTAGATTTTGTTTTACTCCGCGTTGTTTTAGTTTCGGTGTTAGTGAACGCTTACGTAAACGGATTGGACAATCAAACCAGTAAGTTTTATTGGATTTCTGTATGTGTGTCTGTTCGTCTTCTTAAAACACCATCTTCCACTCCAACTTTTTTCTTTCTATCTATTACAAATTAATGTCATTAGTTATTATCCGTCAATTCTGATATCTACCTCACTTAAAGATTAGAACAAGGTCCGTATTTACCAACCATTCTTAATAATAATTTTTGTATACTTTTCAAGACTTTTCCATATTTGAAAGTAACGCAACTTCTGATTAGACAAAGCAAAGTAACACGACTTCTGATTGGATGAACCAAATGGTTCATCCAATCATAAGTTGTGTTACTTTCAAGTTTAGAAAATTATTCAGCATAAGACTAAGAATATTCTTTAGTATGGTTGCTGAACACGGACCTCAGTTTAGGTTAGGATGCACATTCGTGCCTTCTGATCTAAATCTATCCTCTTTGTAACTGACCAGCTCTTTAAACACCTTTACCAAACAGTTTCAAGTTTTAACGAATGTGACGAAGAATGCTCCCAAAACATTGTGTATAGGAAAAGAAAATATTGTTAACCATCATTTTCTCCTTTTTCCACAGTTTTCTTTTTTTTTATTTGTCGTTTTTTAATACATAACAGACATATTAGATAAAAAACCAAATTCCAGTTGTTGTTTTTTTTTAATATATATCAGACATATTAGATATAAAAAAAACAAATTTGGAGGTTAAAAGAGTTTGTCGTATGTAATTTTTCGATTTGGACGAACCTTAAAATTTGTAACCTGGTTCCCTGAAAAAGGCAGCTTTGAAAGCATTTTGGGAAATTGAGAAAAACCGGTAACCAGCATTTACTACAATGTTTTCTTTTTTCTTTTAATGTTTGATAACAACCAATAAACATATAGTTATCATTTTGAACATGATCGAATAAATAACTATAAGTTAAATAGAAGATATATGTTTGTGCCACTCGTGAAAATATTACCGATGATGTTCACGAGATGACATAAATTTCGATGTTTCACCGAAAAGAAAAAAAAAATATTCTATTTATTTCATGCTTTTAGCCCTATCAAAATCCAGTACAGTTCTTTTCGGTTATTCCCCGTGGCATACCCCTCCGCATAGCAACGCATTTCAATATTACGTCAAGCGCGAGAAATGTAAGGTAAATTACGTCATCTGGTTGTGAGGCACGCGCATTTTACCTAGGTACCTAGTGTACGGGAACAACTGTTTCTGCCTTCAATTGAAGAGTTAGAATATAAAAATCGGTATTTTCACTGGTCATAACCATGAAATATCGAAAAGTATTTCACCAATATTTCTCGATAACCAGAAAGCATGAAATAAATCACTCTCTTTTTCAATTTTTGGATACTGTCTTTTTTAACGACGTATATGACAATTAACCAATTTTTTAAAACTTTGCACATACAAAGCACATCGTGTCTCTAGCAGATTACTGTAAAAAAATGTGGTTCACCGTGCTCATTTCTGAGAAATTTTCCTTTGAAAAAGGTATATACAGTTCCAAAGTTCAGTTTACATTGGATTTAAAGCGCCTTTCGTTAATAGTCAGTTAAACAGGAAAATTACAGGAAAAACATACAAGTATACATCATTTTAATGAAAAATCATATACTTCTGCACACACACACACACACACATATATATATATATATATATATATATATATATATATATATATATATATATATATATATATATATATATGTGTGTGTGTGTGTGTGTGTGTGTGTGTGTGTGTGTGTGTGTGTGTGTGTGTGTGTGTGTGTGTGTGTGTGTGTGTGTGTGCCTGGTTTTTGAGCATGGTAAATGTACAAATATGCATGTTATATATAGACTACTGAGTTAAAAAGGGAGATGATTTGATCGAATTAAATGTTAATCTTAAAAAAATACATACTTTTTAACGGACAGATTTTTCTTAAACTTCCCACACTTATAGTATTTATAATTCTAAATAATAAGAAAAAATAAAAATGGCACATGTCCATGGTTATTTCGTCAGAAAACAAGGTTGAAGGTCACTACAGAAGTTATTTTTTCAAGGAAAAAAATAGGGTAAAAGCTCAGCAGATATGGTAGGAAAAGGAGAAATTGCTCAATATGAGCGATTTCTCCATTTTCACCAATAATTTTCAAAGTCGAAACAGCTATACATCCACAGGTTTAAATTTCCTGCCATTGTTTCCTTGTTTGGTGTTTAACGCCATGTCAGCTGCATTTTAATTATTTCACGGTGACAGTTCAAAGATCCATTTTTTTCTCTTCACCATTACCACCCGAAGAAAGTGCTACTTGTTTCAGAGCACCAATAGTATTACCATTATGTATAAAAAGTACTTAGGTGCACTTTTGATTCAACATCCACGACAAAAATACATGCGCCGTAGGATGTGCACGAACATTTGTCATATACGTCGTTAAGAGTTTGTTTATTGATTGCAATATTTGTCACCAAATGCTTTCAATTTGATCGAGTCTGAACATTTGTCATTTGATAAAAGGTTAAATTGCACTGTACAATGTCAAATTATATCTGCTGAGTAGGTCACAAAAAGTAGTCTGTTCATAAATTCAGGGGCCTTAATAAACTAACATTTCAACTTGCATTCTAATTCTGGTGAAATTACTCAGTTTAATCAAAAAATAGAATTTCAGACTGGTTAAACCATATGGTAATCATACCTTTTGTATGTCATCCTCACATAGAATAAATGGTTTCCGTTTTTGACGAGAGAGAGAGAGAGATATTAACAAATGCTTTGTTGTATACATCATATGATTTTGACTACGTAAATTCCTGTTAATTTTATGTACATTTCTATTTTGTTCTATCATATATAGCGTTTCTTTCTTAGGGTGGAAATCTAACAAATTTCGCCTTTTAGAATAGCTGATAAATCAAGACCCTGATGACTATTTTCTTCTTCTTGATAAAATTGAATGGTAACAGAAATAGACACACGGACTTTTGAGTGAGTCACGAACATGGCTGTTCTTGGCGTGTTTACTATTTTGAATTCGGTCGCATAAAAGTAACCTTTTTTTGAAATATTTCAGATATCTTGTGTACCAAAGTATATCCTTGGAAAGATGCTATGATCTCATGCCTTTTGGAAGGCGGGATACCACTAAATCATGATGACATAAAGAATGTAAATTTATCAGAGAAAATAAATCTCACCGTATGGACTGCCGAGTACACTGCTATATCAAACCAAACAAGGAACTCAAGTACAGGTATTGCAACGTTTCTTCTTCTTTCCGTCATCGATAGAATCATCGGTCTGTGACGTGATTGTCTGGAAGAGCAGTAACTGAAACAGATCCACCATCATCAACAGCACTATCATCAACACCACTATCATCATCATCATCGTCATCATCATCATCATCATAATACGCTATTATTATTCCCCGCCGAAAAAGCAGATGAGGATATGGTAATAGTAGCCGTCCATCTTTCCGTCCTTCCGTCATTCCATCTGTCCGTCTGTACGTCCTTTCTTCACGCATTCTTGTCCGGCGCACAACTCAAAAACTATTAGAGGTGTAAACATCACACTTCACAGGTGCACAGATCTCATCCAGGAGAACTGCAGAGTACAAGAACCATAATTCTTGATTGCATAATTTCGGATTTTTTGCCCTTTCTTACTTTTCTTACTTAAATTTTGTCCAGAGTATAACTTGAAAACTACATGAGGTATAAACATGAAAGTTCACAGGTTGATAGATGACATTAAGGAAAAGTGCAGTGTACATAAACCATAACTTCCAGACCCATAATTTCGGATTTTTTGCCCTTTGTTATTTTTCATACTTAAACCTTGTCCGGAGCATAATTCGAAACCGATTAGAGGTGTTAACACGAAATTTCACATGTACATAGATCGCATTAAAGAGAAGTGAAGTGGACTAAACTATAACTTTTGATTGCATAATTAAGGAGTTATTGCCCTTTTCTTTTTATTTTCTTACTTACATTTTGTCCAGAGCATAAGTTGAAAATTACATGAGATATAAACATGAAACTTCACAGGTTGATATATGACGTTGATGGGAAGAGCAGTGTTCAAGAACCGTAAATTCCAGTGGCATAATTTAGGAGTTATTGCCCTTGTTATTTGTTATTTTTCCCACTTAAATTTTTTCCGGAGCACAACTTGAAAATTATCAAAGGTATCAATGTGAGACTTCTGAGGTAGGGAGATTTTATTGAGGAGAAGTGCAGTACTATGATTTTGGAGTTGTGTGCCTTTATTTATTTTTGAGTCTCAAGTTTTTTTCTGTTTTTTTTTTTGTTTTTGTTTTTAGCATAAGTGGAGCTGTATTGACTTGACAGCTGGATAGTTATCTCTGAGGATTAGTGCAGTACACAAGAATAATAATTCTATCTTCGATATTTTTTTTATTTATATCTCTTTGTTGTTTTTCAGATCTTTATTTTGTCTGTTTTCATATGTGTTTACACTAGACAGCTATATCAGAAAACTGTAACTTATTGAAGTTTTTATTGTACTTTGTATTTATTATTGCCAGAAAATTATTCTTAAATCTAGCTGTATTAGCCTTTAAGCCAACCTCCAAGCAGACACGCATCTTCTATTGAGCAAGCATTCGGCGGGTGATGGCCATGTCAACATGGCTCTTGTTATCTTTGTTGTTGCAAGGTTACTCAATGACAGACGAAAAAAAAACAGCGAACGACACCTTTTATGATGATTAGGAAAATGAATGGAAAATGAATAAATTAATGAATGGATTTTGAATGCACGATTGAACGAACAAGGTAACGAATGCACGATCGAACGAGTGAATTATTCACTTGTCATAAGTTATTACTTTTATCAATTCCAGGTCTTGATCTTCTCAGAGACACGATATGTGGCTCTCAAAAAATTCATATAGACAAACTGCATTGGGGTTCAGTGATAGATAAAGTGACAAATATCAAGTATAAAAACTGTACAGAACAACAGGCTTATGTCTGCAAAAATGGTAAGTATCGAACCTACTGATACTTAATACAATTTTAAACACTGTTTGCTATATTCCTCCATTGATTTCAGGTTATTTTAATTTTTGCAGGCAATGTTTACGGAAATCACACAGCACAGATCGAGCAGACTGATATCAGATAATGAATCAGACACCTTTTAGGCAAAGAACTATTAATATTAGGTTTCTGTATTGATGCAATTTATTTAGCTTTTTTTGGTAGTAAGAAAGATTAAATCAAAAAAAAAAAAAAAATTAGATAAAAAAAAAGGCAATTAACACACCCAACCATTTTTGCCACAGTATTCTCAAACGCCAAAAATACCGATACTTGCAAATTAGACCACCAGGGTCTGTATTCATCTACCATTCTTCGTATCATTTTTAGTCTAGATCTAAACACTGTCCTGAATTTCAAAGAAATACAACTTACAACCAATCCTTGACCAATTGGTGTAGCAAATAAGAAATTGTGTTACTTTTAAAATCTGAAATATGGTTTATACCGAAATTTAGAATCGTTCGTGAAAAGTAGCTCTTCATATAAACATGTAATTACATTAAAATTACATTGGTATACTTTTTCGATGTTGTGGTAATTTTTTCCACAAAAAATCTTCTCTCCATCAAATTTGCCGACGCATAAAAGTTAAGGCCATTTGTAGTCAAAAGAGGGAGCTAGCTAGTGCATTAGACTAGTTTATTGGCTCATGTTTTAGCTACTAAGTACATTGTTCAGTCCTACTTTACATGCCATTTTATACCTATAAAAGCAATCAATGATCCTTTGCTCACAGGCTTTTGTAAGGTTGTGACTTGCAGCGGCATAGAAGTTGTATTTGTACAGGAAAACAGTGCTGTAATTATGAAACTACAGTCCTTTTCTTGAGTTTTGATAAAAATTAAAGAAGTTATTTTTTTTAATATTTACGTAACCCCCAATTTTATGAGCGGTCTGTATAAGAGTTGGTATTGTTTCAAACATTCCACGTTTTCCCTAAATTTGTGGAACCGTTGTCAAAACGAGACAACTCTTCTCAGTATCACCAACAAGGGCTAACCACAGTCTGGAGAGAAATTTGGACAGAATCAAACTAGAAAAAAGTCTACCTCATCTTATGTACAGACTTGATTAAAGGAAGTGGATGCAATTCTAGCATAAAATTCATCATGATTAGTAATTGGACATAAACAATCTTTTAACTGTTTACCAAACACAAAAAAATGAGACTCGTTCATACAAAAAGCGTTTGCATACGACGATTCAATTATAGCTCCAATGACTGGATTTGTTTTTTATAGCTTACAGCATTGTGTAAAAGAAAGAAATATTTGAATCATGCTCTGTGAAAAGGGTGCTTAATGCATCTCCGTGATGCATTATACCAAGCAAATCATTACATATTTATTGACCCATAATAGCCACTTTCTTAGACTGGTCTAAGGACATACAGAAAATTAAACAATATTGAAAAGTTTCGGCCCAGGTCAGTCTGCGCGGAATGCGTAGACTGACCAGCGCCGATACTTTTCGCAGATGCATTAAGCCCCCTTTTCACAGAGCATGACTCATTTTATTTAAGTCTTCTTTAATTGCATGATTGTCCTATTATTTCTTCTTTAACACTTGTTACAATGCTAACATTGTAAAAGGTAGAACTTCCATACTCGGTCACATTTGTAGGTTCTTCGATATTTTAGTTTGGACATATTCATTTTACATCGAGAAACAAGTTTTTACAACTTATAATAATCTTTCTTGATTATGCTTCCTTAAAAATGCAACAGTGCTCCCTCAGAAAATGTGCGTCATTGAACATGCGTAAAATTGATACCCACTTCCGGGTATCGAACTTAGGACCATTTCGATGTTTTCATTTTGTTGTCGAAAAAAAGAAAAAAAAAAAAAAAAACACATCTAAGATACCTTTAGCGAGGCTGGAACAGAGTCCTTGTGTGAATTTTCATAAACTTTCATTGACAAAGACAGACTCGTTTCAAAAAGACATTTTCAGTCAACATAGGCGATCTTTCATCTACAGAAAACAACACTAATCAATGGCAAGTCTATCTGAATGAAACAACTTGGAGGAATTCAAAAACGTCATGTGAATCTAAGAACCAACGCCTTCCGACAGCCATTCAGCTACAAAATGACAATTACATACCCGCAGTCGTTTCTGGGCAATCGGAATCATTTAACCTAGATGTCTGGATTGATTTGGTTGCTTCACTAGATCGTCGTACTGTTCATAGTAAGTAAAATCTCTCTATTAAAGAGTACACGTACGCTTTTGATTTGGTAGGTTAAAAATTAGCCTTTAGCGTGATCTTAGGTATAAAATCTTCAGAAAACAAAAATGAACCACTTTTTTTTATGTGGTTTCATTATGAGTGCGTCCGTATGAAAGTTCGTCGATTTTTTAAATTTAACAACTTGGTTTGACAGAAAATTATTTTTCTTTCCATTTCCAAAAGATATTATTTGTGGGTAAAGCATAAACCAGAACTGATCCTATTACCAAATTGCATGAAAAGGAAAAGGAATAAGACCCTTTAATAAGACGGGGACTGAACTGAACTGAACCCATTACCAAAGGGCATGAAAAGGAAAACGAATCAGACCCTTTAATAAATCGGGGACCGATCTGAACTGATCTTATTACCAAAGGGCATGAAAAGGAAAAGGAATAAGAACCTTTAATAAGACGGGAGTCGATCGTTGGCCAGTACACAGGTATCATATGCGAAGGGTGTAGATGTAGAATTTATGACACTTATGTGCATCAATTTAGAAATGCGTTTTTTTGCAAGTCCTATCGTTATTCTTAAAATCCTGTATTTACAGTCTGTAGTCAAATTTTTCAGACGTAAATGAAAAGATGATGCTTTCAGAATCACCTGCATTAAAACTGCATTGACTTTCAAAGAGTTCTCATACAACTTGCTTACAATTATTTCTCTTTTCGAATGTGTCCTGGTCACACAGGTGCTTATGAAAACAAGAATAATTACAGTAATTCGCCAGTATATTCGGACAGAAGGAAATAATAACTTGTTTCGTGTCTGAATATTGGAAAAAATAATTTCGAAAAAAAGAGGTGGCAAAAAAAAATAGGTTTTACCTTTTTATTCGAACGTGCGTCCGAAATAATAAGGGTAAAATCCAGCATATTTACATCTATGTATAGCTCGTGTGAAGGGGTCGAAACTGTAGTAGATCTTAACTTTCGACGTCTTTTCAATCTCGAATTACAAGTATTTTAGATATTTTCCTACCTTTTCTACACCTAGAAAATTAACTTTCCAGTAAGAGTTAACTCATAGTTCAACAGTGGATGAAACAAATCAAAGATTACACTCAACCTTGTGTTCTGTTTTGTCTGATGTTTATACCATGCACTAACCCTCATCTTATACATATAAAAGAATATTTCAAGCCTTTTTCTGGTACACAAATATTTTCAGTAATTTTGGATTAGGGCCATGAAGTAACGAGAAGACATTCATAGCGAGATGGTTGTAATGCCAGCGAAATACGACTGTTCTACTCCGAGAAATGTATGGTCACAAGCTGACTGTCATCCAACACAAAACGACCACGCAAATCATACCTGCTTTATATTAAATGAAAGTTCATTTTTGTGTTCAATAATGGCTGTTTCAAGAACACCTGGGCAGTTGCGTCACATGGTTTGTGTCGTTAGCATAAAAAAGCTCGGCTGTTTACTTAAAATAAAATCTTCGCAGCGAAATAAAAAAGAAAATGTGTATACGATAATCTACGTACTATTTTTAAATACAAATGTATTACCGATAAATATAGAATAGAAACAACAAGGTTTATCATTAAAATTTTATTTATGCTTTGATATTGTTTTAAAGGGACAAAGCAGTTATGGTTTAAACCATTTCCCTCACAGTCACGTAACGACTTATCACGTCTCTGGAGAAGGTGCCTTTGAAAACGTTACGAAAACATTTCGAAAAAAAGGGAGAATGTGCTTGTATAGGATCGAAAAGCGGGGAAATATTAAACCTACCTGGTGCCTTTCATAACTTCAGTTGCAATGGCGGCCTTGTAGATCAAAATCTGACTTGGGACAGAATTTTGGTCCGATCTTTTATCCAAATCTAAACCTATTGCATTGGTCAAACTTTCTTAACAAAAACAGTTTTGATGTTGCAGTTGTTTTGGTCTCTTTTCATGACTTTAAGTTTTTGCTGTGTAACTCGTATCTCATTGGATTTGATGCAATTAGGTCTATTTTTACGGCAGTTTTTTATGATGACGTCACTAGAATAACGGTACAAAAAATAAAGGTAAAACAGTAAAAATCAACTCATTTATTCAGTAACGGTTAAGTCTTAACAAAATCTTTATGGCAACAATAGTTTAATGGTGTAATTAGGGCGTAAATACATTTCCATTCGATAGAGAGAGTGCACATATTAAAGTAACGTCGGCATATTTGTAATCAATGAAAGCCGAGCCAAACTAAGTTGGACAGGGCTATGGATCTATCTTTCGTCGAGATTCGTGGTCTTACCTACCCACGAATTAAACAAAAATTAGTATACAACGAATACTTCTGGTTTCACAGTGTATATTACATGGAAATACCAAGCAATACACTAATCCAAGAGTAAATTAATATGTCTATACATGTATTTCCATCGTACTGATGATTTAAACTAATTTCATGGTTTCTCGGACCATAGGCATTTATTTATAACAAACAGAAATGTTGTTATTCTGTAAACATCATTGGGCACTTTTTTTAGGTAAAACAGAAACAGGTAACTTACAAGGTGTTCACACAGTCAAACATGGTACCTATGTCAGCTCAGCAGGATTTAGAATGATAGATGAATATCTACCTGATGAATTCACAGCTCTTTGTAGTTTTGGTAGGTATGAAATTTTACGTGATCTTATTTGTCAAAACTTTGAAAAATTACGATATCATTGTTTTGATTCAACGAGTCAAATTTTATTTTGATTAAACGAGTTGAATAAAATCATTTGATGCGAGCATTGGCGTGTATGGTATCGATTAATGTGATAAAAAGAAGCTCATATTTGTGTACGGTTTTATAGATTTTTTCAAACTCTCAGACTAAATCATGCTTGCCAAGGCTCGCACTATCATATTTTAGTTGTCTTGTTTAATAGAAATATTAAAACACAAGTGCGTATCGAATATACTCTTTTTTTGAGTGTCTTTTTTTTTTTTTTTTTTTTGATCTTCTAATCATTCTCTTTCTTTCAAAGCTGTTCACATGAATATGTGAATCTTTGCACTTGTGTAATCGAAAAGGACTTTCAGACATCAAGTATCCCGAAAACCCTTTTTTATGTAACTGTAACAAGCAACATGTAGATTTCCGCACAGGATCAATATAAATAACTGCACAAAACAAAGCAGTCTGATCTTTGATAGAAAACAATCCGAAAGGTTAAATTACGGAATCCTTTTCGCAGAAACTCATTGGTTCCGTAATGGTTTCTGGCCGGGATGTGCTGCCCGCTCTTGGATTCGTAATAGCCTATATGGTGCGAAACACTCTGTTTAAAGGAGACCGAATACTACAATACATTTGGCTGAAAAGTGTGTATTTCATTGTTGTCGACGAAAAGTAATATCGACAAGCAGTTGCGATGTAGGAGTGGTAACTTGTGGCGTTATAGCTTGAATAGTGAGTTACCATTAAATATTTGCTCTTGCAGAAAGTTTGAAGTCCGTCCGCCAATCCCTTTTCACTGATTGTTGGAAAGGTAAGCAAGGTTTAAACTGGATTTTATTCTTAAGTTTCTTTTTTCCTATCGTCACAATAATCAATATCATCATCATCAGTAGCAGCAGCAGGTGTGCTGCAACAATAGAAGGTATATCATCATTATCGTCATCAACAATACCAAAGGATGCATCACTATCATCATTATGATGAGCTGAGTTTTTTTTTTTTTTTTTTTTTTTTCTTCTTTTTGTTTTTTTATTTGATTATTTGTCTAAAACGCCAATAGTAAGACTAATCCTAATCACAATGTCGTAAAATAGATACCATACACATATATATAACAGATATTTTTGATATTTGAGTACTTTTCGAGTGTTTTTGAATCGTGAGCAAGAAGACCTTTAAACAACCTGGAAATAGATTATAAGAGAATCATGCTCCGTGACAAGTTAGCTTACTGCATCTTTAAAAAGTATCGACCCATGTGAGCCCACACAGTTCATGCGTGGACTGCAAAGGCCAACATGGGCGATCTGCAGTTGGAAAATCAGTCTGTGTCTCAAATACAGGATTTCGATGCAACATAACATACAAAGGCTACTTACCATTTAGGGAAAAATAAGAAAAGAAAGAAGCTTTTTTACATTTCACTTTCTTATTTATTGGTGGTTTTCCAAATATGCCCTGCTAAACTCAGTGGTAAGTAATTTTTGTAGTAATTAAAAACAAAACAATAATAATAATAATAATTCCGCTATTTAATCTCAGAAAGCAGATGAGTTGCCGTGCTACAAGCTCACTTTACTGCTTTAGTAGAAAAAAATCCACATGTTTGCACATTATGTGCAGCCTGATCTTGATTTAGCCGTCTACAAAACCGTCTGCATTATGTTTAATTGTTTTAGCAAGATCGGTTTATATATACTCAGATGATAAAGAAACGCAAGGTAAACTTTTTTCTGATGGTTTTAGGTAAGACGTTGAGTATAATGTTCAATATCTTTAATTAAGAATGAAGATTATTCCATACAGAATAAACTAAAAAATCAACGATTTGTATATGGAAAGTGATTTAGGAGTAATTGAAGGGAATTGAAAGAGAACTCTGTAATATGAAATCGAAATGGACTGATTGTGGGAACTGGCTTGTCAATACCGGGTATGTCTCCAATTTGCTCTCTCTACAGCCCTGATTCTCCTAGGCATGGAGTTCATGGGGTCGAAGGATTTCATCTCTATACCTAGCGGAGGTTAAATTACCCGCTACAATAACCAGTGGTTATTTAACTCCATGTGAGATTCCTCCCCACACCATAACCGATCCACCCCCAAAACCTATCTCTCTCTACTACGCAGCAGTCAGCTTTAACGTTCTCCACGACGTCGGTATACATGACATCGACCATCTACTCGAAACAAGGTGAACAGTGACTCATCAGTAAACAAGACCCGCAACCACTGCCTCAATGGGAATATTCTGGGGTGGGGGCATGTGCCACCATCCAAGCCAGACGACTCTGGCGACGAGCAGCGGTAAGGGACAATCCTACCAACGGGTGACGTGCCCGCAGATCAACTTCCTGCAATTGTTTCCTTACATTTTTTGCATGGATAGGACGGTTATGAGTACCTATGGTATGAAGGATAGATTCAGTAGCAGTTAGGTGCCGATTGCTCAAATGCGCGTGATTAATAAACCTGTTTTGAGGTTGTGACGTCATGCCCGGACGCCCAGGCCTTGGTCTGTAAGCAACCCGCCCAGTTTCCCTTAGACCTCTAACATGACGTTCTATAATGCAAACATTGACTTCGAAATGCTGGCAACCTGTATTTGCCTTTGACCTTGCATAATCATCGCAATGGCTTGACCCTTCTGAGCTTCCGTCGGCCGTTCCGTTGTTTCATGCTATCAGAAATTAATCAAAATATCGGAAAATGAAGTGTCTCTTTGAATACTACCTAATGGTATGATGAGCTGTGTAACTCAATGTCACACCACTGCTATAAACGAGATTTTCCTCTTTCTTGCTATCCACGAAAGACATCGTCATGCAATACTATAATGCAACATTCGATGCAGGACCACGTGCACTGTAACCTAGGAGTTGCTTGACCGCTTTTCATTGTTTTTGAATAACGCGTTCGCAAAATATTGCAAATAAAGTCACCCCGCATTTCTTTATGTATATATCATAGGTTAAGTAAAATATTATCAAATTAAGTTGATATCGTTTTGTGCCAATACGACCCATATTAAACGCCGAAGCTTTAGTTATTATTTTATTATTATCATTATTAGTAGTAGTAAATATTTCTAACATCAGTAATGGGGATAGCAGCGGTGGTAGTAGTAGTACTATTACATTAACGAGTTACACTTTTACTTTTCATCACAAATACAGGTCCATTAAATATCACAATGGCTTCCCTTGATGTAATTTCGACAGGCGAAATGACACGAAATACTCCAAAAGATAACCTAGAATCTAGTGAAAGTAAGTAAAAATCGTCTTACAATCAAGTAGTTATTTATTTGACAGATGATCTGGCCATGTGTCTCAAGAATGTAATGATCACGTGAAGTGCCCGTTTGAAAGTTTCAGCCAATCAGATGGGTAGGCTTTAAAAATGGGATAATTGTCAGCAGCTATCTGAAAACAGTTGGCCAAAAGATTTATGTCTTTTATAAGTATTTCTAACAATATCAATTATCAGTCTCTGATGCTGATGCGGTTCGTATTCACCTACCATTCTTAATATATTTTTTTTAGTTTAACTCTCAAGACATTTCTAATTTTCAAAGTAACACAATTTCTGATTGGATATACCAAATGGTTTAGCCAATCAAAAATGTGAATAAAGTAAGACTTTTTAAGAAATTTCTCTAGCAAATCTTGAAAAGAATAGAAGAGGACACAAGTGAAAGAAAAACAGTTGATTTGTATGACCAAGAGATATGAGACTTTATGACTGGTACATTGATATACAATAGTACACGCAAATGAAAAAAAAAAATGCGACTCCAATTCCAAGTCATAAGAATATTATCAATTTCTAATTGGCTGTGACACAGAGTGCCAACAAAACATAAAGCTAGTTTTGCAAAAAGAATAAGAACAAAATACACAGAAAATTGTATATTTTCTAATTGCTGACTGACCGAAACTAATATTGTTTAACGTTGTTTTACCCCGGCCATTATTTACATGTAAATGACTAGATTGATTGATAGACGAGTTTCAATGCATTTTCTCTTTCTCTGTCTTTCTCTCTCTCTTTATCGTGTAGCTCAAGACCAGAATACATATATTGTAGTTTGCATCTACATTGCCCTGTATTTGTGAGATGGTTTTTACATGAAATATGAAAGATAATTATTTTGATCTTTTTAACTGGTTGACTACTCGTAATTTTCATTCTCTCTGAAAAGGGGGTTTAGTGTATCTGCAGAAAGTATCGCTGCAAGTCACCCTGTGCAGTTCGCGCATGCTGACCAGTTCCGAAAGATTTGCCTCCAGTAATTTTTTTATGTCCAAGGACGATTTTACCCCATTATTCAGCTCGTTGTAAGACAATATGTATTTTATGGATCCGTAATCATACGATAAATTGCTAAGTATCATGCATTCTCTTTTTCAACGATCATGGCTCATTTGTGTAACAGGCTAAGGGCTAACTATTTTAACCTTTACAGATGGGCTCGCCACCATAGTCATCGCTATAGCTACCATAGCTCTTATCATTGGCTGCATTGTGACAGTCATCCTTGTGTTGTATTTCTACAGAAAACGGTAACCTTTGAGTTTTAGCTATTGATACAAAGCGGTCCATTGCTTTCGTCGAGTTGTGAAGAATCTTGTAATATTTTTAAACTGCATAATGTTGTCCTATAACAGGCTATGCAATATAATGGAAAAATGAAATAACCCACTTAATACCGACCGACACAAGAAAATAAAATGTGCAAATAAAGATTACTTACGTAACGTGCCTTTTGTTTATTTGTTTGTTTGTTTTTGTTTTTCTTTTTTCTTATCAGAAAACAACTTAACAAACACGTTTCACATAGACCTCTGTTCTAAGGACGAAATAAAGTTGAAAATATTTCCCTTTTTTAAGTTACATTCGGAAAAACGGTCAGTCAGATTAGCAAAAGAAAAATAGTTGATAGACTGTTTAAAACCATTACTTAATGCCTGACATCGTTTGAAATGACCCCCATCTAATCATTCTGTTCCATGACGTTACAAGGGAAGTGGCGTAATGAAGGACGTTAGCGATAATTACAACGTTACATTGATGAGGCAAACGCCGAAACATGTTTGTTTAGTTATTTTCTGATTTAAATATATATATTATAGGCACATTACGTCTTAATCTTTATATGAATGAAATCAACTAGTGCCGGTTCAAGGATACTACATAATAAACAAGAATAACATTACATGGGAGTATATATGAATAACATTTATTGCCAATCGGTTTCGCTTTTAAAGCTCATCAGGGCAACGATAAATCACGTAGCAACGTTAGAAATAAATCCAATTTCGACCCACCGAGCGGTCGCAATATTGTGCCAGATTCCTATATATCCACCAGTAGCGTGTTATGTTCTAATACAAGTAAGAACAATAAACACATCAAAAATAATATAACATTAAAACAACATGAAGCTATAAAATCTTTGGCACATGACACTGATATTACTATTATGAAGCAGATACGGGAGGTGGCATTGTTATAATGAATACCGAATTTTATAAAACGAAAATTCGCGAAATGCTTAGAGATGAAACTTACTATAAAACTATTCAAGATAGTAATCAATTACAAGTTTTCAAAAAAATAAAAAATCCTATAGCAACAGGGCTCAACATTAACTTTTTGATTTACTGGATCAGTCGGACAAGTACCTTGCAAAACCACTTGTCCTTACCAATTTTTCACTTGTCCTATTATATGATGGGAATTCGGGGTTAAAAAAGAAACTACTCAAAATATGTTTTAAGATTGCTGCTTTTATTTTTCTTATAACCTCCCCAATTGTTTTTTCCATTCTTCTTTAGTCACTGAACTGTGGCCTTCTAGCTCTCTGACTCTGAAACCACACATTCCAAGCTCTTTCACAACTATATGAATCAACTTGTGGTCCATGTATGGATATAGCCATTAAATAATCCAGCATTTCAGGGCTAGGACTAGCTCGTCAATCTGATTTTATTCTTGCCATGGCTGAAAACCCACGTTCACACACTGCACTAGAAACTGGTATACATAGACTTCACTCACAGTATCGCAGCTATGAAAACTGGCCCAACCAGCTGTGTACAAATTTTCTTTTTCTGGCATTTTTTTCATACTTTTCTTGTGTTTGGCTCGCCTTTTTAGTCTTTTCTGTCGTGGAATCGGCGGACGACTTGAAGCCAAACTTCTCTAGAAGCGTCTGCATTTTGAAGTGAACGGTTCGACTCCTAAGTGACCGATATATATTAATCGAATAATTTCAACTTTGTTTGACACGTTTACTCTATTTTGTTGAAATAGTTTTCAAATTTTATCAAATGGAATATCATTAATTTACGGTTAGTTGGGTACATAATTTCATTAAACTAGTAATAGTTAATGAAAATTGAATACAAGTGGAACATTTCGAACACCGACGAAAATGCTATCAAATCGGGTGGAATCACTTAGCTATTTACCAACCTCCTTAAGACTATGGTAATCGACATATTCTGGTCTAATGAGATAGGCGGAGTCATTTTTGCATGGTTTTGTGACTAAGTGGGCGGGACTTAATATGCAGTATGTTACTGAGTTATTTCTTTAAGGTATAGATAAAATCAGCAAGTGAAGTCAGCTGTCAAAATGACACCATTCCGGAATTCTGTCGTTGACACTCGAATTATGCATTCGGAAATTATTTTTTTCACCTCAAATTAAGTTTTAAAATGCACTTGTCCGATCGGGCAACTAGATTTAAAATTTAGTTGTCCAAGGCAACTTTTCACTTGCCAAAATCCATCGGACAACCGTTAATGTCGAGCCCTGAGCAGAAAACAAAAGAATGACCAATCAGGAAAATAATTTTTTATTGAAGTTCCAATGTAAAACTAGTACTTTCTACGACTTACCTAAAATACATAAGAGCCAAATTATTCAAAACTCTTGTCCTAATAACCATTTAGACTATATTGAAATTCCAGATCCTGTAGACTTAAGACTAAGACCTATAGTAGCAGGCCCTTGTTGCGAAGCGAGTCTTCTGAGCTCTTTTTTTGGATAAATTACTTAAACCTTATTTGAAAAGGGTTCATAGCTACCTATGTGATAACATTGATTTCCTTAACTTCATTCCTGAAAATGTTCCAGCGCAGAATACACTCATTTCCTTTGACATAGTAAGTCTACATACTAACATTCCACACTGTCTAGGACTAAAGTCTATTTCCTTTTGGCTGGATAAGCATCCAGAATTGCTGTCCGAACGTTTTAGTAAAACGTTTATTTTGCGGCGTCTTCAAATTATTCTTGAAAACAATAATGTTTCATTAGATAAATCGTTCTATAACCAAACCAAAGGTACAGCAATGGGAACTAAAGTGGCCCCTACATATGCTACTCTTGTCCTTGGGTTTTCAGAGGAAATACTCTACAAAACAGTAGAACATGAAAAGGGTAATGTATTTGTTGAATTCGTACGGGATCAATGGAAAAGATATTTAGATGACTGTTTTATATTCTGACAAAGATCATCGGAAGATCTAGCTTATTTTTGTACGACCCTAAATTCTCTCCATAACGATATTATGTTTAAGATACAAACCAGTGATTATCAGTTACCCTTTCTTGATTATATGGTCATCAAAATAAATACTTCTATTTCCACCGACATATATTTCAAGTCTACAGACAGATTTAAATTTCAAGTCATGCCATCCAAAACATACTAAAATTAACATCCCTTTTTTTTCTTGGCTCGTAGAATATGCAATATTGTTTCCGATATAAGTGTTCGTAATTCCCATCTAAAAGAATTACCTTCTTCGTTGATTGACAGAAACTATCCAATGCAGGTGATAAAAACAGGATTTATAAAAGCATTACAAATTCCAAGAAACAGTCTTTTAACAGTTAAAGAAAAGACTGAAAAAACTCATCATACCGGTCGTATCCACCCACAATCCTAAAAACAGTGAACTATTCGGATTACTGAGATCTAACTTGACTATTCTAAGTGGGGATGAAAAAATGAATAGTATAATCACAGACACTAAAATCATAAAATGAAAAAGACAGCTCCCTAATCTTAAACGCCTTATTACGCGGTCGGAGTTCAGTCAAGACACAGCTGCGTGCGTAAAAAAAGTATGGAGGACCACGATGTTGACTGTGTGATTACATTATTGAAGGTAACAACATTAAATTAAATTAATTGATAAAACTTTTGTTAGTAGATATAAAGACCTATGTTCCAAGCCAAACCCTATTTTAACCCCCAAAAAATTTTTGGCCCAGCTCCCATTTTAACCCCAAAAAACTTTCTGAGCCAAATCCCGTTTTAACCCCCAAAAACTTTTTAGTCCCCCTTCCCCCAAAAAACTTTCTGAGCCAAATCCCGTATTTTATGGAAAGATTTCTTTTAATTCCTATAGAGTATCTTAGCGAATTACTTAGTGAAGAAGAATTTAATAAGTATAATGATTTTATAGAAAAATTATTAAAAGACTTTGTATTTTTTTATCTCAAACAGTTACCAGATAAGGAATTGATATCATTAGCTATAGAATATGATGATTATGATTTCGATAGAACTTTTACCGAAGAATGTTTACACGCTAGTTTAACGAGAAACAGAGAAATTCTTACTTTACTTTACAGAGATCAATATATGGGTGCCCCCAATCGCTAATTTTCTTAGGGATAGAGATATAGACATATTATAAATTCTTAATAATTTTATAAGACTCTTATAAAATTATTATACCACCAAAAGATGTTTAAATCTAGTAACCATCTTTTCCAACTTATATACGTTAATTTATTTTTCTCCTTATAAATAAATGAATAAGTTACTAAACTATATCAAACTCATAAATATTGAACACTTAACAATGGAAAGTGCCACTCGCGCATACGATTTTTGGTATAGCGCAAGAATTTGGTATGAATGTAGTAGACCAATAATTAGGTTTGTTGATGTGCCCTGGGCAGACAGAAACAAACATGCTCTAGAATATCTAGATAGAATGCATAAACCCCATAATAACGCATTCGAGCGTGAATGTTTTATAAAAGATGTTTTCGAAAATACGTTTTTACATACAATGAGAGTTGAAACTAATTTAGATGAAGTTCTAGACGGTATATGGCTAATGGCTGATAATGATATTAGAAACCTCAGAACTGAATTAAGATATATTAAAAATGATAGTTTTTTTATAAAAATTCTTAAAAAAATAATGAATGAAGAAATATTACAAGATAATGGCTATAATGTTGATATTACTATATTTTTACTAGGTAAAAAATCATTTGCAGATGCTTTTCATTATTAAAAGATAAAGCCTAATCCCTCAAAACCAATTAGATATTTAGACTCTTAAATATCTAATCACTTTACCCCCTGATAAGAAAATCGTTTTTTAGTTGAGAATATGGAGATATTATTTTATATAATTTTTTTTAAAATCTTAAAGGAATTAAGAAATTGAAGTAAATAATTTAAGAAATAATAATTAATGTAAAATGACACAAGAAACAAATTTCTTAAAAGCTGGAGAGCTAGACGAAAAGAAGCTTTTTCTAGATCGTGACAACATGAAAACAAACAAATATGGTGGAATTACTATACCAATTCTGTATGATTACCCTGGAAAGGGAAAGGCTAGTTTAATTATAGCTACTCCTTCTTTGGCTTCATATGGTATTTCCTCTTTTGAAGATAAATCTTCAAAAGAGGTTACATCATATAGTTTATCTTTATATTTTTTTAATGACCAAAATAATCTTACTGAAGTAGAAAATAAATTTAAAAGTGATATAGAAAAAATTAATAGCTTTTTTCTAAATAATAATTCTAAAGAACTAAAAAAGGTTAGAAACCTACAAGATATCAGTATTCTGAAATATGAGCAGAGGTTTTATCCAAAGTTCCTGACTAAAAAAGATAAGAAAGGTAAACTTATACCTTTTGTAGAATTTAAAGATATGGATGGAGTTGCAGATCCTCTTTCATATCAAGGCAAATTTTGTAAGGTTAAGTGTTATTTAAGATTTGATGGGCTCTATTTAAATAAAACAAATCCGTCAATTCAGGTTAAGGTTCTAAAAGTAAAAATAACCGAGAAGAATGCGGATAAATTAGAGATTTTACCTGATTTACCCGACCTTAGCTCTGATGATGAAGAGGAATAAATTTAAATATATAACTTCGCTGAAGTTATATATTTTTATAAGTCTAACTCTATCAAAATAGATATGTAAGAGTGTATTACATTACGGCTGGTTGATCTTGACACAAAGTTTGTAATGTCGCATTGATCTACTTCTAATGGTATTGGAAAAACCGTACAACTACAACTTTCATCAGCCTTTATGATTATAGAATAATCAACCTGCTCTGACCCGTTTACCGTAATACTAACTTTTAACTCTTCAGGCGCATTTGGGTCATTTTCGACAATTGTCAAGCTTCCTCTTATAATTCTACCTGGCGAATTCATACAGTAACCACCAAGACCGTGTTTAGGACCTGAATTACCATTACCGAATGAGAACTCGTAATTGCCATCTCCAATTGGTCCTTGTTCTTCAGCCCACACAGTTATAATAGGTTTTGTTTATATCCTCTAAAGAAATCCTCCATATATTGCCTATTTACAGCGTCTTTCGAACATGTGGGTGTCGCGATATTATGTATTCTGAAATTATTCATCTAAATCTTTAGTAGCAGAGTAAGTTCCTTGTGATGTTTTTAATATTGCACCACTTCCTGAATAATTTTTAACGGATTCTATATTATGGTCTACGTAATACTTATTTACAGCTTGATGTTCTTCTAAAGGTTGCCCAAGGTTGGAAATTCTTCGCCCACCCATAGAGACATCACCAATTGCCATATACCCACCAACTCCATAAACGAAGGCTCTATTTGCACTATCTACGTATTTTTTAGTCGCAACATCTTGAGCATCCGCGGGATCTATAAGATTTGTTAAAGTATACCCCCGCATATCTATATTATCAACAGCGGAAAAAGTGCCATCTTGTTGTTTTACTATTGCTCTTTCGCTTCTATCCACATAATTGTTAGTAGCAGCTTCACCCGGTTCTGTAGGCTCTTTAACATTTCTTATTTTATGAAACCCCATATTTAAATACCCATTCATATGGTATCCACTATTTTCGAGAAACAAACCAGTATTCTCATCAACGTAATGTTTTGTAGCAACGTCATGCGAATTTACCGGATCACTAACCCTCATAAATTATCTTGGGCTAAAACACATGAGTGTTCAATTAAGCAAGCAAATAAAGCTATTGCATGTATTTTTAATTATCAAATGTCATTTGGCTATTTTAAACCAAACGAAATTTTCAAGCTATTTGATAGTATGGTCAGGCCAATCTTATGCTACGGGGCCCAAGTGTGGGGCTACCAGTATAATGAGAAAGTTGAATCAGTTCACCTCAGCTTTTGCAAGCGATACTGTTCACTCCCACAACAAACTTCGAGTGTTTTTGTCTACGGCGAATGTGGCAGACTACCACTTTGCATTTATTATATGACCCAATCTGTTAAGTACTGGATTAAACTTCTGCGTATGGATACTCATCGCTACCCATTCCAATGTTACAAAATGTTAAAACAGTTAGAAAAACATGGGCTAGTAATATAAAGCAACTTTTGTTTTCATTTGGCTTTGGTTTTGCATGGTTGACACAAGATGTAGGCGACAGTGCCCAGTTTATAACAATATTTAAACAACGAGTCACTGACATCTATGCACAAAAATGGAATGAAACACTACACGAAACTAGTAAAGCAGACTCTTACAAATGCTATAAATCCCTTCTATCCCCAGAAAAATATCTTTTTATTGACCTACCTTTTATATTTAAACAAGCACTAGTGCGATTTAGATCATCAACACACGATCTTATGATAGAAAAAGGCCGACACATAGGAATTGATCGTAACTATAGAGTCTGCAACTTCTGTCTTTCAAATGATCTTCACATTGTAGAAATAGAATTTCATTTTTTGATTGAATGCGAGGCTTATAATGACTTAAGAAGAAATATTATTGGAAACTTAATTTCAAACTATAGAACCATGCAGGATTTTATAATTTTAATGTCTAGTGATGAACCTCATATAATTTATAAACTATCAAAATTCTTGTATCTGGCAAACGAAAAACGAAAAACTTATGTTAATATTCGTAATACTTAGGCTCGTGCGCAATAGGTTCCCTAAGTTTTAGTCTTAATATATATTTTGTAGATAGGGCGGCACTCCAAGGTGTTTTGATTTCTGAAGTGTTTGTATAATGGGCCAGAGGCCTAATATGTACAGAATAAATAATTGAATTGAATTGAATTAATGTATTACCATCCATATTTATTGAACCTGTAACGGTGGTTGTTCCATCTTTACGTAAAAAATTATTATTTATGTAAGCGAGTGACACGCCATCACCTTTAGTTTTTTCACCCCCCATTCCTCCGAATTTATCAACAGGCATTTTTAATATTAAAATAATTTATTTGTCACATCTCGAAATTTGTTACCCGAGCTTAACTCTTTAAGAATGTATAAACATAAATGACCGCAAAATACTTGTCCAGCTGGTTGTAATTGGTCAGTATTATAATATATTGGGCTTTTCAGATACTCTCGAAGTTCGATAGGGGGTTGTATGCCATAACTATCGAAGTAAATTTTATTTCTACCGTTTTTATACCAAGCGACCCAATGTGTACCAGACCCGCTCGTGTCATCGAGGTTTAGTATACCACACTCCTTTTTTCTACACTTTTTTAGTAAAGTATTTCGTAGAAATACTAAAGTATTTCGTAGAAATACGCCCCTAAAGAAAGGAATCTTTAATCTTTTTACCGCATTTTCTAACTCGAAATTGTTTAGCGGTTTATTCAGTAAAATTTCGTTTTTTGTAATCGCAATATCTGTCATTTTTTATTATACCTAAATATTTACAATATTCTTATTATCAACCCACGAATTAAATTCATCGGGATAACCTTTCCACTTTACTAAAGATTTCTTTTTTCCTTTTTTAATAACCTTTTCTATCCTATACAACTCCTGACTAGTTTTTTGTAGCTCGGGCTCATAAAAACTACCTTTTATTTTTTCTCCATTAAGATCCACAATTTTATACGTTACGGGTGATGTATGTTTTACCTCAGAAACTGTAAAAACCTCTTCAGTCCATCTGGTGGTATAGCATTTCTCAAAGGTCTTTTTCTTTTTAGTTATCCTTACTTTATCTCCGACAGAAAACTTAGGTTTTATATCTTCTTTTATTTCGAGATGATCGGGATAAAGATTTTTCCAAACTTTGGCTTCATTTCCTTTTTTACTAGCATTTACCGGAGTCATCTTAATAGAAGAATGCTTCGTGTTATTATATTCTTTAACGAGATCCTGTAACACATCGATGTAAACGTTTGTGGAATGAGCAGAAAAATACTTCCACATTTTTTCTTTCATTGTTCTATTCCATCTTTCAACCACGCTAGACTTTTCCTCATTTTCGGTGTAATACAATTCAACCAAGTCTTTAACATCTTTATTATAAAATTCTTTACCCTTATCCACCCACATTTTTTCAGGTTTTCTCTCCTTAAAAATACTCTTTAATGCTATAGCAACGGATTTTCCCGTTTTATCTTTTAATGGTATTAACCATCCGTATTTGGAAAAGATGTCAATGACAGCGAGAAGATATTTTACGCCGCGATTAAACTTAGAAAAAGCTTGCATGTCTACTAAATCTGCCGCCCATATCTTATCAATACTGTTTACTATAACTCTCCTTTTATCAAATTTCCTTTTTACGGGTTTATGTAATTATTCCGCTAAATTTATCATGCCGATATTTTTTTTTTAACCCCCATTCCAAATCTCATCTTTGTTCCAATAATCCTACTAAAAATAAACTTATCCATTTTTTCCCTATTCGTTGGGTTATAAATACCTTTTAACTCTTTTAACATATTTTTATCGCATACATCATTTCTAACTTTAGTAGAGGGATTTTTTAAATAACAAACATCATGATGATAAGCGGCTTTATCAACGCGATTTATTGGTTTGCTCCATTCTTTTGGCGTTAAATCTGGGTTGAGTCTTTTTTTTTAATTTAGTGCCAGGCCCAGTGAAATTATGTCCGGGTAGATGCATTTCAATGGGTAAATTATTTATAACCTTATTTAACACCGATCCACCCTTTTTTACATCTGATGATTTAACAAACTGATTTTTAGTTATTCCACACAATGCGCATAATCCGTGTTTCATATTTCTATTATTTTTAGTTACCACTTATTCTACGTTAGTTGTATCAGTAACTTTTTTACATTTAACGCAATACATTTTTATATAATGAATAAAATCTTATATAAAAAAAAATGGATATTAAAGATTTAGCGTGGAATGAAGTAGTTTCAAGGAGATTTAATCATCCTCTTTTACCAAAAAGTATTAGGGGGTTAATCATAGGTAAATCAGGATGTGGTAAGACCACTCTTTTACTTAACCTACTGCTCAGACCGGATTGGCTTGACTATAACGATTTATGCGTTTTTGGAAAAAGTCTTTTTAACCCGAATATCGTATAATTAAAAAGGCTTTTGAAGAAGGAATACCGAAAAAAGGTATTTTAGACTTTTTTAACAATCGAGAAAAATACAAGAAACGAATTTTTCCCCAACAGCTGTAGCTGAAGAATGGGCTAAAACGTTTAGAAATAAATCGGATATAAAGTGTAGTTTATATAAAACTGCGGGAATGTGCCTGATCCTCGAGATTTAAGTTCGGAAAATAAAAATTTAATGATATTCGATGGTTTACTTTTAGAAAGACAAAATAAATGCGAATGTTATTACATCCGAGGAAGACATAGCAATGTTGACTGTTTTTACCTCTCACAAAATTATTTTAGGTTGCCGAGGCAAACTATTAGAGAAAACGCAAATTTTATCTGTCTTTTCCACCAAGATGGTAAAAACATTAATCATGTTTATAGCGATCATGTGGGTGATATGTCAAAGGATGAGTTTAGGAAATTTTGCAAAAAGACGTGGGAAGAACCACACGGTTTTGTTGTCATCGATCTGACTAGTAAAAAAGGCGAGGGAAAGTATAGAGACGGTTTTGATAAGTTTTATATAGTTGAATAATTTTTGGCTAAATTAAACACGCACACATGGAATACAAACTAAATAGAATTAGAAAAATATTGCTCCGAAAATTAATTAATGATGGTAAAACTAGCTTTTTTGGTTTATGTGAGCATTTTAAAATCCCATTAGAAGGTTTGTCTAATAATGATATAGCTCTAGCGAATTTAAGGTTAGAGGAATGTATTTTAAAAGATGAAGAAATTTTAAAGAAATTAGGAATTACGAACAAAATAAACAGGTTCATACGCCAATATCATTGGATGAGTAGATATTATAAAGATTACAAGGAGAGAGCTATTGATGCAATGTTAGCCGAATACGAAAAAAAATTTTTTGAGAAATTTAATATAAATATTAATCGTAATGTAAAAATGAGCAGATTGATGAGTATTGAGTGTTTTTTTTAAAGAATACAGTTCAAACCGAATTATAGATACCATTGAATATGCGGTAAGAGAAGCCTTACCAGAGAAATTCGAATGTTTTACACTAGGAAAACTAAAGAAATTAGTTAAAATACTCGGTCTAAAAAAGAAGTTTTCTTCTTTTAATAAAGAACGTAATACTAATGAAGAAAAAGAGTTATATATATCCTTTTTAAATGAACATGCTTTGGAATTATTTTGTAAGGCAAATTATTATGGGAAAATTTTTAAAGATGAAGAAGAAAATAAAACTAATAAAAGACATAGAAAGAATAGAAAAGAAATAATAAAATACGCGAATGAAATATTTTACGTATATAATTTAACTAATAGAGAAGATTGGTTTTCAGAAAAAAGTAGTAAAAAAACCCCATTATCAGCTGTAAATAATAAGACTAATTTGAATAGGATAAGACATCTTACGCAGCATTAATTTTTAAAAAGAATCCGATTACGTGTATAAAAATATATTTTAAATAAAATATATTTTTAATATAAAAATGGAAAGATTATTGGAACAAATTGTAGAAAATACCAGCCAAAAAACATCATCCCAAATTATAGTAAGCGACAACAAGACAAGTTTTAGAACAAGGTTTAATCCACCACTTCAACTAAAAAAGAATAAGTTGTACGAAATAGCTTTCGAAACTTATTATTCTTTTCCAAACATTGATGCAAAAAACAACATATTTATTTATTCTCCAGACAACGGTGCTTCATGGTTTAAGATCGAAATACCAGAAGGGAGTTATGACCTTATAGACATTAATGTTACCATTCATCAAGAGATGAGAAAAAACGGGCATTATGACGTATCCAATGACGAATATTATATTAATATTTCGGCAAACACGAATACTCTAAAGTCCGTTCTTACCTTAGAAAACGGTTATCAAGTGGATTTTAATCATCCGCAATCCATCTCTAAAGTATTAGGATTTACTAAAGCAAAATACGGACAAGGATTTCATGAGTCAGAAAATGTCGTAAACATTTTAAGTATAAACAGTTTTTTCGTTAACATCGATATTATTTCAGGAAGCTCTATTAATGGGTCAACCCAAAAAACAATTTACTCTTTTTTTCCAAATGTTCCTCCCCGATATAAGATAGTTGAGAACCCGACTAATCTGGTATACCTACCAATATCATTGGATGAAATACATGATATGGGGGTAAATATAACGGATCAAGATGGAAATTTACTAAATCTTAGAGGTGAAAATATAGTGATTAGGTTTCATATGAGAGAAGCTTAATAAAAAAATATATTAAATATAAAATGGCAAGTTATACATCAGTTAAAGTTAATATATCAGAAGGACAAAAGCAAAAGTTTCAACACGCTATTAAAAACAGTTGTCCAGTAAGTATTCGTTTAGGTCATGAGGATTTAAAGGGTAATGATATTATTGCAGTTACTAATTCGCAATTAAAGAAAATTGCTAAAGCATATGAAAATGGTAAGGGTATCACGATCAGAATGAATAATAAACAACTTAAACATAATACGAAAATAGAGGGAGGGTTTCTCGGAATGTTAGCAGGATTGGCTGCGAGAGCTTTGCCAATGATCGCAAAAACTGTTTTACCGGCGTTAGGTGTTGGTGCTCTTTCTGGATTAGCTCAGTCGGGAATACAAAAAGCAATGGGGTCGGGTCTTTACCTTAAAAAAGGAGGATTGTGTTTCTAAGGTAGAAACTGATGGAAAAGGATTATATTTAGGACCGGCTAAAGGTAAAGGATTAGAATCCGTTGGTGATGGTTTGTATTTAAATTAAGGTGGGGAGTTTTATGATGGAAGCGGTTTGCTTTTAGGACCTAATAGCCCATTTGCTAATATACCTATTTTAGGGGCTATCTTATAAATTATCTTAGGAGCAATATATTGCAATGTTATAAAATAATATTATTATTTTATAAAATATGTCTGTTTATAAATTTGGCGCAAAGTCTAAGATTACCCAACCAAAAACGATCCATTGGCAAACATTCTCAGTTTAAAGTATCCACCTAGAAAAGTAAACCCAGTAACCTGGGAAATTTTTAACCAAGAAGAATTTACACTCAAACCCAATGAAACGAGACAATTACAGTTAGTGCTCGGGTTTATGATAACCGGAGGAGTTGTTTTAACCACGTTAGCATACTCTTTAAAAAAAAGAGTGTTGTAGTATACAAAACGAGGTTAATCTTGTAAACGCAGAGGATATTATAATTGCTATTACGAACAATTCCAAGACTGGGAAAGATGCGAAGATTAAGGAAAATCAGCTTTTATGCCTAGTTTGTTATTTAAATTAAAATATCTTTCTAATAAAAAATGGAAATGAAAGAGAATATTTATCCGAAATTACCTTCCGCTCCTCCTGTTGATGAAGGACAGGGTTATAGGTTACAAAAAATTAATGAGATACAATTTTTTTTAGAAGGAGAGATAACAAAAAGAAAAGCTCTGAGTAAAAAATATTTTAGGGCAGCGAGAATAATAGATAATGTGGATACCGTATTGGCTTCAGTTACATTAGCGTCAGGAGCTGGTGGAATGGTATTACTGACAACAGTTGTCGCGATACCAGCTGCACTCGCATTAGAAGCAGCGAGCATAGTTACGGGGCTTTTAAGTTTAATTGGGCAATATACTGTTAGAAATTCTACTACAAAAGCCGAAAAACACGAAAAGATAATGACAATAGCGAGTACAAAGTTAAATACTATAGCGTCTCACGTATCCAAAGCCTTGCGTGATAATAAAGTTACCGACGAAGAGTTTCAACTGATTTTGGAAGAACTAGAAAAATATAAAGTTATGAAAGAAGAAATTCGTACAAACACAAAGAAGAAGATAAGTACTGAAACGGAAGAGACATTGATAGAGAAGGGGAGGCAAGAAGCTCGTGAGTCCTTTCGGAAGTTGGTTGAAAAGAATGATAGGGGTTAAAAGGAGTATCAGAAAACCGAAGATAAAGTTTTCTTGCGATTTTTCTTTAAGTATATCGGTAAATAAATAATTTCGTAATCTCGATGAGATAATGAAATTAATTCCCTAATTATTTTTCGTAATTTAGTCACAAAACGTGTAAAAAACTGCGTTAAAAACTGTTAAAAACTGCGTTAAAAACTGTAATACAAATTATTATAAAAAAAAATTTACTAATAAAAAATGTCATTTCTAAAAATCACTGATCCCGCAAAAAGGGACTTAACCGTAAAAGAGTATCTCGAGACAAAAAAGAATATTCGAGATAATCTACTAGCTGAGAGAACGGGCGAACAAAGACTCCAAACCGATCTTTCAAAGTTTTTTAGACCTATTACGCAAACACAAAAAACTACAACAAAAGAGATTACGGAAGGGCTTAAACCTATTAAAGAGGGTATAGAAAGCTTACCTAAAGAAATTACGCTTCCAGCATTTCCATCTATAAAAGCTTATGATGAACCACAAAAAGATATAGAATTTGTTGGAGAAATAGCGGAGGAATACTTAAATATGCCAGATACTGATAAAACATTTGGAATACGCGATGAAAATGGTATTTTTTATATTGGCAACAAACAAGTTAATATTATAGACAACAATATTATTTTTAGCGATAAAAAATATAGGGGTACCCCCGGTCTATGGGAGTTAATCATGTCTAAAAATCCGAATGAAAAAATTTATGATAATGATGATTATGAAGATTACGCAGAGATAATGCTAAGAACACATGCTCTTCGTAAGAATTACAAACCAGAAGCTAAGATGCCCACAAGCCATAGAGGTATAAAATGGACTAAAATACTCAGCCCCATTTGGCATAGAATAAAATACTACGAAGGAAGTGGGGTTATCATTCCGTCTGACCCCAACGCGTTAATAGAAAGACTAGACTTGTTGCTGGCAAGTAAAGCAGCTGGTAATACGGGTGTAAGGAATGAGGTTGTTAGCATATGTGATGAATTAAAAAGGCAAGGCGTTTTAAATTCGAACTATTATAAAAAAAATATTGTCTAAATTATAAAAAAAATGATCAGGCCTAAAAGAAGAGGGTTTAAAAAAAGTTATTCATATGGTGGTACCGGAATTTTTACCTCTATCGCCGACTTTTTAACGAAACTTTTTAGTAGTAGCGCAGCTAAACAAATGGCGTCTTCTGCAATTGATGTTGGAAAGAGTGTTGCTAAGGAAGGAGCAAAAAAGGTTTTAGAGGCTGGAAAGAGTGCCGCTGTAACCGCGGGAGAAAAATTAATTAAAAAGGTTTTAACACCAAAATCGCGAAAAGTTTTAGAAAAACATACCGCGACACCTATAAAGCATAATATACCTACAGAAGAAAACATCAGCAGCTTAATAGACGGTAGTGCTGTTGGTATTGAAGACTTTGTTAAAAAGATTAAAAATAAGGGGTCTGGTATTAAAGAGGTATAGATTGTTTTTTAATTTAAATTATAATAACAATAAAAAAATGGAAATTTTAAATATTAAAGAAGCGCCTCATATAGATAATAGTATTGATGAGTATGAACATTTCGAGTATTTACCGATAACAGGAACAAATCTCAACAACTCGGGAGGAGATATTAGGATTAACATAGAAACCCAAGATATTTTTACGCATCCTTCTAAAAGCTATCTACTTATAGAAGGTCGCTTTACAAAGGTTGATGGCACAGCCTACGCAGATGCTGACGCCGTTTCTTTAACGAACAACGCTCTCATGTATCTTTTTACAAATATTAAGTATCAACTTTCTGGTCAAGAGATTGAATCCTTACAAAATCCTGGTCAAGCTTCTACAATGCTTGGGTTGTTAAAATATCCTGATGATTTCTCTAAATCACAGGGGTTAAACCAATTATGGTATAAGGACACATTACCTAGAGCAGTTGCCCAAAATATTGGTTGGAATGTAAGAAAATTATACATTGTAAATAATTTTGATCCAAAAGGAACATTTAGCTTTAGAATTCCATTAAGTCATATATTTGGTTTTTGTGAAGACTATAATAAAGACTATCTTGTATGGAATGAAACAAACTCTCACCTTTACGAGAACTGGTGATAATGATGCGATCTTTCGAGCTGGAGGTGATGCAGGTAAAATTACATTAGAAAAAATATCATGGTTTATGCCGCATGTGATGCCCGCAGATAAGGAGAAGATGGAACTTTATAAATTCATCGAGAAAAAAGAAAAATTTCCAGTCGGATATAGAATGTTACAATGCGACTCCATTGCAGTTCCTCAAGCAACAATATTTGATTGGAGACTTGGCGTTAGATCATCTCCCGAAGTGCCGCGTTTCATCATTGTTGGATTTCAAACTGATAAAAAAAAATAATCAAGAACAAAATCCGGCTTTATTCGATAATGTAAACGTTAGTAATATTTATGTTATGTTAAATTCTAATAGATATCCCATAAGTGACTATAATATTTCATTTACTAAACAACAATTTAGTAGAGTGTATGGTGATGCTGCATTATTTAGATCTAAGTTTTTTAACATGGATGAGTTGATATCAAATCCAAACTTTACCCCCGCAGAGTACAAAACCCTTTCTCCTTTGTTTTTTGTTTGATGTTACAAAGCAGAGTGAAAGGTTAAAACATTTCGTTACTGATATAAAAATTAAGGTTTATTTTTAGCAAAATGTACCTGCAGACACCGAGGCATATGCTGTTATTATTGGCGATAGGTTAATAAACTTTCAGTCTGATGGAAATAAAATGAGTGTTGTGTATTAAAGTTTTCTTTCTTAAAGAAAATGATAAAGATTTCAGATTTTAAGAAAATTCTTGAAGAAGATGATATAAAATTTCACTCTTTACAGGATAAAAAACGATTAATTATGTTGGTAGAAAAATATGATTTGCCGCCTTATTCGCTTAAGAAAGAAAAAAAAAATTGATAGATTAAAAACTATTATGCATAATTCTAAAAGTGTTACTTTAGAGGATGTTGAAACTGGAGAAATAACAAATCTTCCATCGATTTATAAGGCGAGTAGGTTTATGAAATGCAATCCCCAAATTGTTTCGCATTACAATGGGAGAGTTTGGAAAAATAAATATAAGATTAGCGTCATATAATTTTATTATGACACAGTCTTAAATATTAACTTTAAGAATATAAGTTATTATAAAAAATGAGTTTGTTTAATAGAATTAAAAACGTAGGTAGAAGATTCGCGTCTAATGTTTACTCTGGAGCAAGACGATTAGCTTCAAACATTATTCCGGAACCCATATAAAGAAGAATAACTGATTTCAATAATTGGTTAAGTGGTAATGTAGAGACAGCGCAGATACCGGAAGTGCTAGATGAAATTGTTGAACGTGTTAGAGAAAATTATCCCCCAAGACAAAGGTTCGAGATTAGAGAAACTCCATCTTCTTAAAAAATGTTTGCAACTCAATATACAATAAATGGAATAAGCGGTCTTAATCCGGAAGAGTTTTTGGAGGGTTCATGTCAAGCTATGACGGATCTTTTAAGAAATAATCGTCGAAGAAAAGTCAAGCTAATTCTTAGATGTAATATGCGAAAAGAAGATGATGACGAATTTGAAATAATAGCTGCTCCTTTTTATTCCGATGGATTTATAATTAGTTTAAATGCGACTGATGAAGATGAAGTTTATACCACTATGATGGAAAGAATTTTAGAAAATATAACAGCATTTCAGAGAGGGGGTACAGGTTGGGAGTTTCATAGTGTTATAACGTTAGAATTACACACAGCTATTTTTGAGCCTATAAATGCTAGAGGTCACTTACCTTTACCAAAATGGATTGCAAACAAAAAAGCAGTTATCAACATGAAAAATGAAGATGACAAGTGCTTTTTATGGTGCGTTTTAAGAGCCCTAAACCCTAAAGAAAACCATCCAGAGAGAGTTGACAAGTCTTTACGAGAAAAGGAAAAAAGTTTAAATATGGTTGGAATAGAGTATCCTGTTTCATTAAAAGATATAGATAGCTTTGAAAAACAAAATCTAGAAATTAGTGTAAACGTTTTTGGGTATTATAATACCGAAAAATTTTACCCTCTTAGGCTTACAAAAGATGAAAAAAGTAATCATATTGATCTACTTTTTATTACGGATGAAGAAAATATGCACTACGCCCTAATAAAAAACTTCAATGCTTTATTAAGAAGACAAGTGACAAAAGATTATAAAGGGGATATTAAATTTTGTAAACGTTGTATGAATCACTTCGGTAGTAAAAGACTTAGAAAAACATCAACGGTATTGTAATGAACATAAACCTATTACCTTAGAAATGCCAGAACCAGGTACTATGTTAAATTTTAAAAATCGTGCTAGAAAAATATTGGTTCCCTTTGTTGTATACGCTGATTTCGAAAGTATTTTAGAACCCATACACACGTGTCAACCAAGCCCAAAAAATAGTTACACTATACAACGACAAAAGCATACACCTTGCAGTTTTTACTACCTTATAAAATGCTTTGATGATGGTGTGTGCGCTCCTATAGAAAGAAAGTATTCTGGAGAAGATGCGGAGGAAGTTTTTATAGACTGGTTAAAGCAGGATATAAGAGAAATTCATCAGAAGTTCTACCAAAACCCAATACCTATTAAAATAACAGAACAGGAAGAAGCGAGACATAAACGAGAAACGCAATGCTGGATTTGTGGAGAGAAATTTACTCCCGAAAATTACAAAGTAAGAGATCATTGTCATTTCACGGGTAAGTATAGGGGGGCCGCACACAATGAATGCAACATAAAGGCTAAAACTCCTAACTTTACGCCTGTGTACTTTCATAATCTTAGTGGATATGATGCTCATCTTTTCGTTAAATATCTCGGTAAATCCTCCGGAAGGATTAACTGTATTCCAAATAATGAGGAAAAATATATTAGTTTTAGCAAGACTATTTGCGTTGGAGAAAAAGCGGAAGAAAAATCAGAAAAAAAAAAAAAAGATGACACAGAAAAAAAACCACGCAAGAATCTTATATTTCACGAAATTAGATTTCTCGATACTTTTAAATTTATGGCTACGAGCTTAGATGCGCTTTCAAGCAACTTAAATGAAAGTCAGTTCCGAATTTTATCAAGGTTTTTTACGAAAGAACAGTTACCATTAGTTAGAAGAAAAGGAGTTTTTCCTTATGAATACTTAGACTCTTTTAAAAGGCTCGAAGAAACTCAGCTACCACCCAAAGAAGCATTTTACTCCAACTTAAACAAAGAAGATATTAGTGACGAAGACTACGCTCACGCATTAAAGATTTGGGAAACTTTTGGTATGAAAACGTTAGAAAATTATTTAGAACTTTATAACAAAATAGATGTATTACTTTTAGCCGATGTTTTTGAGAACTTTAAGGATGTTTGTTGTAAAAACTATGATTTAGATCCTAGTTGGTATTATACTGCTCCTGGTATAGCTTGGGATGCGGCATTAAAAATAACTAAAGTAAACCTAGAAATTTTATCAGATATCGATATGCTTTTAATGGTAGAAAAGGTCATCAGCGGAGGTATTAGCATGTGTACAAAAAGGTACTCGGCAGCAAATAATAAATACATGGATGAAAAATATGATCCGAGTAAACCCTCGAAATATTTATTATATATAGACGCAAACAGTCTTTACCCTTGGGCAATGAGCAAACCTCTTCCTACTCATAACTTCGAATGGATGAATCCAGAAGAATTAAAAAATTGGGAAAAAAATGTCTTGTATTTTAGAGGTGGATTTAGAATATCCCAAAGAATTACACAATTTGCATAATGACTTCCCTTTAGCGGCAGAAAGTTTAAAAGTAGGAAAGGTAGAAAAACTTATTCCAAACTTAGGTTCAAAGAAAAATTATATTTTACATCATCAAGCTTTAAAAACGTATCTCGATCTAGGTTTAAAGATTACAGAAATACACCGCGGTATTAAGTTTGAAGAAAGTACTTGGCTTAAGCCTTATATCGACATAAATATTAAACTAAGAACGGAGGCTAGAAACAATTTCGAAAAAGATTTTTTTAAGTTAATGAATAACTCCGTCTTTGGGAAAACGATGGAAAATCTAAGAAATAGAGTAAATATATATTTAGTTTCTGATGAAAACCGCTATAGAAAACTAGCAGCAAAACCAAACTTTAAGCATACAACAATATTCGATGAAAACCTGGTAGCTGTACATATGGAAAAAACCAATATAAAATACAATAAACCTATGCACTCAGGAATGAGTATATTAGATATTAGTAAAACTCATATGTACAACACTTACTATAATTACTTTAAAGCGAAATATGGCGAAAATTGCAAATTATGTTATACAGATACAGATAGTTTATTACTTGAGATAGAAACAGAAGACATTTACAAAGATATTTCGGTAGACGTACCAACAATGTTTGATACAAGTAACTACCCCTCTAACCACCCGTCAGGTATACCAATCGGTTACAACAAAAAAGTAGTAGGCATGTTTAAAGATGAGTTAAATGGTAGAATTATGAGTGAGTTCGTAGGACTAAGTGCAAAAATGTACGCTTATAAAATGTTAGATGGAGAGGAAGCCAAAAGATGTAAGGGGGTTAAAAAGGTTGTGATTGAAAAAGATATAAATTTTAAAAACTACAAAGAATGTTTGTTTGCAAAAAGGGATCAATATAGAACTATGTATGTATTGAGAAGTCGTGGTCATGAAATATATACTGAGGAAATAAATAAGGTAGCTTTAAGTTTTAACGATGATAAAAGACATGTACTCGAAAACTCGATAGACACTCCAGCTCGATATCACTACAAAACTATGGAAGCCGCGGTTAGTTAATACTTTTTTTTAGAATACAAATGGGGCTTTTCACCCATTTATATTCTTTTAGGTTTTCAGAGGCGTTAAAAATTTCTGGGCCAAAAAGTTTTTTGGGGGTTAAAACGGGATTTGGCTCAGAAAGGTTTTTGGGGGAAGGGGGACTAAAAAGTTTTTGGGGGTTAAAACGGGATTTGGCTCAGAAAGTTTTTTGGGGTTAAAATGGGAGCTGGGCCAAAAATTTTTTGGGGGTTAAAATGGGGTTTGGCTTAGAACATAGGTCTTTATATCTACTTTTGTTGTAAAAGAAAATATGGACTGTACTGTTAAAAATGTTATTTATGTTTTAATTTGTAATGGGTGTAGGGAATTTTACATCGGACAGACCGGTGACAAATTAAAGAACAGAAAAACAGTACATTATTAATGCCTTTAAGTGCGCATCTAGACAAATGTTCATAAACCTCCCCAAAATTCTCGATCTTTCCTTTCTTAAAAATGCATAACGAGAATGTTTCAACTAGGTTACTTAAAAAACAATCATTCGTCGATAGATTTATGCCTAAATTGAACATTCAGCCATAACGTTATCAATTAGTGCGTTATGTGTGTATATATATATGAAAAAAATCAACTGATGCCGATTCAAGGATATTGCATTAAAAACAAGAATAACATTACAAGGGAGTATATATGAATAACATTTATTGCCAACCGGTTTCGATAAAGCTCATCAGGGCAACAATAAATCACATAGCAACGTCGCGTTACTACACACATAACGCAAAAATTAATGACGTCATGGCTTAATGTTCAATTTAGGTATAAATCTATTAATGAATGATTGTTCTTTAAGTAACCTAGCTGAAACATTTTCGTTATGCATTTTAAAGAAAGGAAAGATCGAAAACTTTAGAGAGGTTCTAGAACATTTGTCTAGATGTGCACTTAAAGGCATTTCTCTTGTTAATAGGTCTCTGACTTGTTGAAAATGGGCCGTTTTTCTGGGCCCCGTTTTACTAAGGCAGTTAGGAACAAAAGTTGCGTAAGTTTTACGTAACTATAATATAGTGGCATGAATCTGCTACGAGATACGAGGTAACTATCATGATTATTTTAGAAAACTATTGCGATAAATCAAAGTTTCATGGAAATTTTATCTAGATAAAATGAAAAGATAAAATTTCCAGGAAAATTTGATTTATCGCAAATAGAAATTGACAAAGCTTTAAAGATTCCAAGAGAAAACCTGCTAGTGATATATAGACAAAATAGTCAAAATATAATACCATACATTTCAACATTTAATCCATATAACTTTGAAATGTTCGGCATATTTAAAAATAATATGTATTTATTGAATTCTGACGACAGGATGAAAGACGGTACCACAAACAAGACATTTATAAAAAGTAAAACACAACCCCCAAATTTAAAGCACTGATTACTAAAGCCAGATTTACGGAAACTAACACGGACACATATAAATTATAAAGATGTGGTAGATCGAATTGCAGCCTCTCTCTTTACATGCCTGAAGGATCAACGTATAACTTTAACCCTCATCCTACCAACATATTTTTAACCTAAATCCTACTAACTGGGGTCTGTTTGGACCCCAAGTTGTAAAATTAGTGCTGATGCTTGGAAAATTGAAAAACAAACGTAAGTCATTGTTAAAGTCATTGTTAAAACTGTTGAATGACACAAAATCAGTATTTAAACAGGTAAATGAGATGATTTTGGTAAAATTTTACATCGTTTGGTCGATCCACTGATTGGTGCTAAAGTTCGTTCCTGTTGGTTTATTAACACTTTTCGACGATAGTTTGTTTGACACTACGACTGTGTTTAGGACAAACTGGACGGCTGTAGGTGTTGCAGGTCACATATTGCATGCAAGTGTATAGCGTCTTGCTTGCTGATTAGCTTTGAAGACAAGGATGTCAATTATGACACATTCTAGAGAATGTGAAGCAATCCTTTTGGTTTTCACAATTCACAACATTTGTAACTTTATAATGTCCTGTGGCTGTCGACAACCAGTATCCGGAGGGTGTCTCTGAAAGACAGTTCCACTGCTGGGAACATATCTGTCCAAGGGATTCTTTGTGGCTAAGTGGTAAAGCGTAGAGTCTGAGTTCAATCTTCACCGAAAGCACTGGGCTTTTTGAGGGCATGTCCTTGGGCAAGACACTTCAGAGCCACAGCCTAGATATGGTGAAACCTAGGACAGACATGAACATGTGAGCTGCCATTATGATATGACAGAAAAATAGTTAAGAATCAGCTCAAAATTCGAGAAATCATATCAATATGGCCATTTTTATCATAAGATCACCAGTTTTGATAAATTCATAAGATGTTACAAGTCTAGCATCTGTACTTTTTTAACAGTTTCAAATTGACCCCAGTTGGTAGGATAAAGGTTAACGGTAAAGTTTTCAAAGTTAATGCAAATATGAGCTGCGATGTCCAGAATGTCCTATACGTAATTATATGCAATGGATGCGGAAAATACTATATAGGACACACCGGGGATAAATTAAGAACACGTCGAACTATACATGCCCAACAAATTGGAGGTCCATCAACTCGACAGTTACCACTAAGCAGTCACATAGACATCCGTTCAATTAAGTTCAAAATATTTCCATTTTATAAGTTACATTCGGATAAACTATCAGTCAGATTAGCAAAACAAAACAAAACAAAAAAAAAACTTCATATAATGTTTCAAACCTTTGCTTAATGCTTGACATCGTTAAATAGTGACCCCCGTTAATAATGCTCTTCATTGACGCTACAAGGGAAGTGATGCAATAAACGACGTTGAAACTAGAAACCCTAAGACTAGAGTTGCATACGTTGGTGCAAACTTAGTTCCCATTGCTGTGCCTCGTTTTTGATTATATAATTTATCATTAAAGGAAAAATTATTGTTCTCTAGAATAATTTTCATACTTTCTATCAAGAATTCTTTTGTAAATTTACTGTTGATTAATTTCGGATATTTGTCCAGCCAAAATGTTATTGCTTCCACCCCAAGCTCATGTGATATGTTTGTATATAGACTTGTCACATCGAACGATACTAAAATTGTATCTTCACTGATCTTTTTGGGAATATACTGGAGGAAATCTATGTCATCTCGCACATAACTTTTGACATGTTTGAGAAATGGTTTTAGTAATATGTCTATAAGGTTGCTTAATCTGTGTGTTTCGCATACTGGTCCTGCCACAATAGGTCTGGATTTTAAATCTTCGGGATTGCTTATTTCAACATATTTGTCAGGTTTCTCGGAACAAACAGTTTTGATTAGATCACTTTTGTGAATTTTTGCGAGGCCATAAAATGAGCTTGAATTCAAAATTCACCAAAGAATCAATTTCGTTTTGAGTTATTTCATGAGCAAGTCGTGTTACCTTTCTTATTTTTTTATTTTTTATTTTTTTTTTTTTTTTTTTTTCATCGTTATTTTGGAGCAATCGTGTGGGACTTCTTCGTAGAAATTATCATCTTGTAGCATGTCCAAGATTCGTGTTTTATAAAATTCTTTGTTCATTATGACAATGCCCCCACCTTTCTCAGCCTCTTTAATTACGATATTTTGATCATCACGTAAAGAGTTAATGGCCTCCCGTTCTTTCTTTGAAATGTTAGTTTTAACGACATGTTTGTTTACTGGTATGATTTTAGTAAAATTTATAAAAGTATCCAGTGCTACGTTTCTTCCCTTTTGTGGGTGAAAAGAACCCTTCTCCAGTCGGCTTTAAGCATCTCGCCAAATATATATATTTTTGACGAAACAAACCAGATGTTTTCACGACCCTGAGAAAGGAGGTTTTTGACACCATTCTGAAGAAACTGTTGTTAACTTGCATTTTCTCCCCTTTCCACAATGAATATGACGTCTGAAATTACTTTCTATAAGGACAAGCTTAAAATGTTGTCGACTGCTAAATAGTTAAGTGTCATTTCGAACAACAATTTGATATGCTAAACCGATGAGCTATTCTATTCAGCTGAACTACGGTAGCGCAGAGATTAAGTGCATTACAGGTTAACTAATTACCAAAAGACAAAGAGAGAGAGAGAGATGGACTCACCAAAATTTAAAGTATTTGCAGACAATTCATATAGCGATCAAAGAATGATTACTTTCTTTGTAAGTGTAGAAAACGTTATTAAAAAAATAGACAAATGCTGATTACCAGCATTTTCTCAGTTTTCCACCAATAGTTTCATGGGACCTCTTTTTATGAGTCGTTAGAAAACGTTTTTGTTTATATGTACATACCTTTCTCGCTGCTTAACTTTCTGCCATAGGACAACATTTAAGGCATGTCTCATTTGAGAGCATTTGCAGACGGAAAAATAAATGGATGAATTGATTTTCATATAAAGAATAGAAAACGTTTTTACTCGGGAAAGTTAAAACTTGGATTGTTTTAAAGGGTTGATAATATACGGTCTAATGTGAAAAAGAGCGAGCCATTTCGAAATGTGACATGCGAATCTAGAAAAGATCTTGAGGATTGGAAAACTGCTGTGTTAAGCATTTGTAATAAATCTTAATGAACGCATGGATAGGTGCACTGCCGCCGTGAAATAAGTGAACACTTTTGGAAAACGGTTTATATTTGAAACATATATACAAACAAACAGCAATCGTCCATCTGGCTTTGTTTGTCAGTATCTCTTCTGGTATACTGACTTTATGCCCAACCCACTATTTTAAAGTAACACAACTTCTGATTGGCTGAACCATTTGGTAAAACCAATCAGAAGTTGTTTTGTTTTAAAATTTTGGAGAATAATACTAATACGCTCTCAAAAATGGTTGGTGAATACAGACAAGGTTGTCGGAAATTAAGTGGAAATGGGAGTAGTTACCAGTATCACACGACTCCCTTTTTGCTTACATAATCTATTCTTTATCTTCAAAATAAAACAAGAGAAAACATTATATTTGCCATATACCTCGGAAGTGAGTGAGGCTTAGTCGCTCTCATGTAAGGGTAAAACTGTCAATAATTGCTTAGTAAACAGTTAACTTCGAACCAATTTCAATTATAGTGTTGTGTAACAAAGGCTGCAACACTATCCGCTTTCCTTCCCTCTCTCTGAGTACAGCTTTCTTCTTCTTCTTCTTATTATTATTATTGTTGTTGTTGTTCTTCTTCTTCTTTTTCTTTTTCTTCTTCTTCTTCTCTTCTTCTTCTTCTTGTCTGTATATGTAGTAGAAATCTAACATCTGCCAGTGCTTCTGTGATTTTCCCATATTATTTACCACTTTCGGAATCCACCAATTACTAAATGACTCCACTGGCTCAAAAATTGACCATTTCGCCTTGACTGATGTTGTCCTTAAGTCCCCTACCCCTCTTTGAAAAAAAATATATATTAGATATGAAAGATATTAAACATAATTATATATATATATTTTTTTACATACAGCCATACGCGTAAGGAGGCAAACTCGGGCACGGGACAATTTACGTATGACAATACATCACAAGCGAGGGTATTTCGGAGCAGACAAGACAACACCGCTGATGGAATCTGCGATCATAATGAAGCTGACAAAGAGGCTAACTATGAGGTTATTCCGGACAACATACAACCCGTCTATGTCAATGATAGAGTAGAGGGTCACCATGAGGCGTATGCCCTGGTCAGTCACGAATCTCTGTATGTCAATAACACGCCAGAGGCTCACTATGAGGTTGCCCCGGACATCATACAACCTTTGTATGTCAATGAAACAGAAGAGGGTCGCTATGAGGCATTAATCCAGGTCAAAGAATCTGTTTACGTCAATAAGACACCGGAGGGACACTATGAGAAGTTAGTCAAGGACAATACTGAATCTGTCTATGTCAGTGAGTAATTGGACACAAAATGGTGCATAACTATATGTAGTCCGAGTCCTTTATGCTTTGAAAAGTTTAATGCAAGACAATGCAAGACATTGAGAAAGATGGTCATGCAAGAGTCAGAATGTTATCCTACTTAAAATATCGAGGTTCTAAAGGAGTCCTTGAATATTTACAATAAACTTTTATGTCATTCCTTATTGCAGTATTTATTGCCACGTTCAGGCAAACGAAAAGGAGTACTACAGGCCACACTGTAATATAACAAACTGTCAATGATTCTCAGCTACGATTGATGATTTCGACGTGGAAAAGCACTTTTTGCTGTAGGAAGTATTTTCAAGAGGAGCATTTCTTGCATGAAAAATATTTCTTTCTTGGACAATTTAAAACCTAGGCATAATTTGTATTTTTCTAGTATTTATTTTGTATTCACATAATTCCAAACTTATATATAAAGAATATATAACTGTTATTTTGTTGTATTAATTGCCCTGGGTTTGTATTCACAAATCATTCTTAAGATAATTTCTAGAGTTTTTCTCAGGTATATTCTAAATTTCAAAGTAACACAAATTCTAATTGGCTAAACAATTAACTTTATCCGATCAAAACTTGTACTACTTTCAAACATCCGAAATTACATGCGGAATAAAAATGAGAATGGTTGGCGAAAAACGTCCCTGGTGTCTGTACGTATTCCTAGCAGTGTCTTTAAAATTTTATTCCTTGCGCACATGAAGATCGAGCGAAATAGAGGAAATTTTCTGCTCAGTGAGAAGCAAATAAAACCATAAAGCAAATCATTACGACATCATATTCCTTTTATAAAATACCTATAAATTAAAATGATAAGATATGAAATTGAGACAGTGTATTTTTGAAAACGGCGTGAAATTACAAATATCGGCTTATTCGGTAAGAATATCGTTAAATGAATGGCGGATTAGTATCGTAGCATTTAGTATTGCAGTTAACTGGGATACAAAGGCAAAAGTAGTCTGCTCGTAGGTTATTTCAGCATACCGAAATTTTGGATCGTACAGTATTTGACAGGGTCTACATTTGGATTTTTTTCTATTCGTTTCAGATTTTTTTTTTTCTTGTGATCCTTTTATTGCAGTAGGAAATTTAGTAGGTGTATAGTAATTCAAGATATGCACGATCTTGTATTCCTTAGAAATGCCTTTAACGTTGTGTTCATGAATAACTTCACAATTTGAGTGAAGTTTAAAAGTGAGCTATTCAGATTTTCATAAGATCATCAGACTTCACTAATAATTCATCTATCAATCAAGTAAGGCAATATCTGGCTAACCATCAATAAAGAAAAAAAAAGAATTTGAGAAAATATTTTTCACAGATATTTCCTGAATAGGATACTTAGCTTCATTCGTCATTTTTAGATTTTGCGTCAGAATTTCACACAGGTTTATGGGAATGTCACGTGATCAAGAACAATGGTATAAGGTATTGAAATGAGTACGATGCCTTTATTTTATCATATTTTTCATTGAAAAAGAAGCAGTTACAACCGCAAAACGACAAACAGTAAATTTCCGATTCAAAAATTATTTTATAGCCTAGTTACTTTACATTTACAGAGAAATTATTTGTTGTGTGCATAGGTGGTGAACGAATTTGAGAAAAAAAAAGTGTTCTTCCTGAATGGGATACGCAACCTCATACGTAACTTATAGATTTTTCGTCAGAATTTCACAAAGACGTCTGGGAATGTCACGTGATCAACAACAATGTTGGAAGGTATTCAAATGAGTAGGATGCCGTCATGACAACGTATAGATTAAGACTGTGTTACCATGGCTAAACGGCAAACCGTAAATTTCCGAATCAAAAACCAGTTTACCGCCTATTTCCATAACGTTTACAGAGAAAGTATTTGTAGTGTCGACAAGTGGTGAACAAATGATTGTAGTATAAGAATATGGAAATACCAATTTCAGATCAATTCAATTTTTTAATCTGCACATATTAAGCCAATGGCCCATTAACAAACAATGCCAAATTAAAACCTTCTGAAGTGTTTCTATATCTACCATATATACAAGTAAAGAAATTGTAAACAAAAAAATGACTCTTTGACGCACAAACATAAGCATTATGGTCATTGTCCTAATTTCTTCGGTTTTTCGTACGCTAAATATAAAAAAATGACAATTTATGAATTACACGAGGTTCATTACTAGACATTACAGTTAAAGTAATAACTTCAGAATCGATCTAATAATGTCACTTGTACGTAAGGGTTTACAAAACGACAAAAGTTTAACCTTGTCAAAGTCATAACATTAGCAGGAGACAAACTTAATAACCCTTAAAGTTCTCTTTGAAATGGTAGAAAACAATGTAGGAAAAGAAAAAAAATGTTGATAACAAGCATTTTCTTCTTTTCTTACATCTTTCCGTAAGTCTTCTTCTTCAAGGTCGTTATAACTTGAACTGTGTGGTAAGGAGTTAATGAGAGATCGGCAAATAGTTGTCAAACGTGCCACTTCACTTCTCTTCAAGAACCAAATGGGACAAAAAGTCTAATGGGGAATTTATGTCTGCATATTTTAGGAAGGTTGTATGAATGAAAATAGATTTAAAAAATAAATAGTAATAGCAACAAAATGAAAAATATATTGACAAAGATAATACACCCTCTCTCTCTCTCTCATCACAGGTTTTTCTCCCTTTTATCATCTTAGTCATCATTATCATAAGTAGCAGCTGCGGGACACCATAAACACATTACATACAGTTATCATATAACGATAAACAGTTACTATAATTATATCTGTCATAGGTATGGAGTTTAACTTGACCTTCTTGACCTCTTTCTTTATTCCGCCCGTCATTGTTATCATACACGTCGTCATCAAGAACAGAAGATGTTGGCACCTGCTGTAATTCATAAACAATATTTGACACCGTATTCGTCTGTAGAACCCCAGGCTCGCAAGCGAGGCTGTAAGCGTCCCAGTTCCTTGATTCGTCTGCTGCCACATTAAACTCTCCACTACGCGCGTAGTCATAGTCCCCGGAACCATTAGTTCCGAAAGCTTCATCAACCGTTCTTAGCTCTCTCAAAACGGCGTCTTCTTCTAAAATAACAAGATATATTATAGTGTTTTACCTTTGACTGTTGAGCGTGACTATTCGACATTTGTCGAACAGTGTGGACCAAGATTACACTGCATAGAACTTCCAGTCAGATCTGTAATCTATATTATCCTCGCAATCATGAAATAATCTGCGCTAAAGTAGCCATTGAAATTGCAGTGCCTCGGTCTTTCTTTTCCGATTTAGAAAGTTGGTTTCATGTATTTAGCCTATTGAAGGTTTACCCGGAAAAAAAATGCACACACAGATTAAGGTATTTACAAGCCCTAATATTCAAATAATTCAGTCCTTCATGAACAGTTTAAACTTCACCTATTTAAAGTCTTCAAAAGAAATTGTATTCAAGACTATTATAACCATAACTATTATTATTTCTATATCAGGAAAATTTCATTAGGACAGAGGTAATGTGAAAACATAAGTCGTCTTGTAAGCACCCACACCTGTGGAGAGACCATCTAACCATTTACTAAACAATGCTATGTTATTCCAACCCTTGGATAAAATGATTTTAAAAACATAAAGGAAATAGGAGAGGTTGTTTGTTACTAAAATATGTGTAAATTGAGGTCGTAAAGGCACGAGGTCGTTTGGTAACAGTTTCAAACACCAAAAACCATAAACAAATGAAAATAATTACAAAAAGACACACGTTTTCTTATAGTTTCTTACATTTGTATGGAGTCATGCGTGGCTTAGTGGTAAAATGAAGGACATGTAACTCGGAGACCCTAGTTAAAGCCTCATTGGAACTACCTAGTTGTTCGTGGTAGTGTCCTAAGGCAAGAGCATTAGCCTAGTACTGTTAGATGCGAGGACATACCAGAATATGCGAGCTTTCGCTGTAATATGACTGAAATTATGTTAAAGGCGGCGTAAACAGCATTCAATCAAATATTCAGTTTAATGCACCATCTGGTAAAGTTTGGCTTACCTTTTTCTTGTAAAAGCAAATTACGGTACGTCCACTTATGATAACAACTAGGACGCTACAGGAAACGATGACGGCTAACATTACCTATGGTGTTTCTGAACAAGACATGTGAAAGCTATAGCTCAGTTTATTTTATAATATAAGGTACCTGGTCAATGAAATGCAAATTGAAGCAGATAGCTTCTATTGGCAACTGGAGATACAACGAAAACATATAAATAGATGAACTGTGATGTCAGTAAGACTATAATAATGTGAAAAAAGCGACTTTAAAACCATTTCAAAAGCCGAGTCATTTCGCATTAATTTATTATCTTTGATTGCTAGGTGAAACGATACCACTTTGCTTGATATCCTAAAGCAAACTTAAGCAACACTTAAAGATTTATCATCATGAATTATTATTGGGTTAAGGACGGTGTAGCCCAAAGGTCTTGATTTATGCTGTCCACAATAACTATTTAAGTTGCCATCGATAGACAAATTAAGTTATTTAAATTTCTATCTACCCTTGACTCACTGTCAAACTGCTAGTTTGGATATCTTGCAGTATGTGCAAAACTGGTGTAATACAAGAAAGAAAGGTTTCATGCAAGGTCTTTAATGTAGCACATTGGTATGATTAGCCATTTGATATAGATCCTTTTTTTTTTCCTGATTCTAAGTCCAAGACCGAAGGCTAGCCGTATAATTGGGTGTGCACTCTGTGTCAGACAATCAGAAACCGATATTCATGGGATTTAAGATTGAATAACTGATGTAGATTCCACTCTTTTGTTCATGCAAATACGATAAAGATAATCAGGGGAAGTAACCAATTCTAGAGTCCCAGAACTCTATGTTTGATCAATCAACTGTCGGTCTGTCCGTCACTATCATTGTTTTATCATTTCTTTTTTAATCATTTCCTGAGAAAATTACACGATTTTTTTTACAATTTCCAAATTTTCCAGATCTAAACTCAAACTAGTGCTAAGAGATTGCGCCTTACAAAAGCAATATCCATTCCTACATGTTCAAGATGATCAAAACGGGTTTATCATAGGCAAGTTCGAAAAATTGGTCCCAGTCAGAATAATTTTCATCAAGTAACACGAAAGATCAAACGAATGTTTTACTGTAAAACAGAAGAAACGCATTCTGTTTCACGATGTCTGATTGTTGCATATCACAAGATCGACAACAAATGGCTGCCGTCCATAAATCGGGTATTGCCTTTTATCTAACGGACGATTACGGGAGAAACAATAGTTACCAGTTAGAAAGTTATCCGTACACGGATCACGTCATCATTCCATATTTCGCAGTGTGTTTGACATATTGTTTTAAATTGTATGGCTTGTGGTGCATGTATCTTCGTAGAATATTTTGTAGGTAAATATTAATTAAATATATACAATATTTAGTATTGTTTTGAAGTCTTTTTAATTCTGTGTGAGCTACTCCATCAATTAGAGGCGGTATAAGTGTTACAATGTTATCTTCAATATTGATGGGTTTGTTAAGTTGTACAAGTTTTATTTCATTTTCAAAAATAAAAGTACAGATTAATGTGGAAGCAAAATAAACAGCAAATCTTTCTTGAAATGGGTCGACATTTTGACTTGGAATCTATGGATGCCCCCTTAGTTGAAGAACAGGTAAGTCCTAAGTGTCAGGAGGCAAACTCGGGCATAGTGCAATTTTCGAATGACAGCCAAACAACAGCCAGAGTTTTCGTAAGTAGAAACAGCAACACAGGTGATAGAGTCTACAATCATGATGAAACAGACGTATATGCTCACAACGAGACTATCCCGGACAGTATCCCAGACAACATACAATCTGTATACGTCAATGAGACGGATGAGGGTCAACAGGGGTAGTCAGCCCCGGTCAACAATGAATCTATGTATGTCAATAAGACACCAACGAATAACTATGAGGATGTCCCGGACAACATACAATCTGTATATGTCAATGAGACGGATGAGGGTCATCATGAGTCGTCAGTCCCGGTCAACCACGAATCTATGTATGTCAATAAGACACCAGAGGCTAACTATGAAGATGTCCCCGACAACACACAATCCGTATATGCTAATGAGGAAAAAGAGGGTCGCTATGAGGCATTAGCCCCGGTCAAAGAATCTGTGTATGTCAATAAGACACCAGAGGGTTACTATGATGACTTAGTCACGGATGACCTGTATATACACTCCATCTAAGCAAGTAGCTTTGTCATCAACTACTTGGTCTTAGTCAATGAGTAATAAGAAACAAAACTTGTGAATAGACCTACCTATACATGTTCAGTGTCTCTGAAAATCCTTCATCCTTTGAAAATCTCCATGCAAGACTCAAGGAATTATCATCATTTCGGAGTCCTACATAGAATATCAATAGGAAACCCATGGAGACGTCAATGATAGTGAACCGTGAAAGGCTAACAGATTACTGGTCCAGTCCTAGATAGAAGTATATATAATGAACCATGCTCAGTGAAAAGGAAGATGAATGCATCTGCAAAAAGTATCGACCCAGGTCAGCCTATGCAGTCCGCACAGGCCGACCTGGGTCGAAACGTTTAGCCTTTGATAAATTTTCTGCTTGTCAAAGCACTACTTTACCTCATGATTCAGTCGGTTTTCAGAAAAAATGCATGTTATTGATCCATGATAACATGATGACTTGCATAGTATATACATCACAGAGATGCATTAAACTCCTTTTTGTCAGACCGCGGCTCATATATTCAAGCCGACGATACAACGACAGCAGGAGTTGGTAAAGCAAGACAACATGGTGTTTCTCTCAGTTCTTATCGCAATATTCATTGTCATGCTTATGCAAACTAAAACGATACTTTAAGATTATACTGAACCATGCAGTAAACTGTTAACAATCTACGAGTGATTATTCTATAGCGGCATAGATTTTAGACTAATCTGTGACTTAAAGTGTTGAGAGTTGTTACTCTATGAAGCATTTTTTAGAAGAGCATTTTCTGTATGCACCATATTTCTTTCTTGAACATTTCAAACCTGTAACTAGGTTGTACGTTTTTATCCCAGTTTTCCTTATCTTTTTCAATGATTCCCAACTTGTATAAGCATACATAGGGTATATCATGCAGTTTTGAACATTCAAGATTTCTTTTGATTTATGTACAAAATTCTGTCCTGTTTAAATTAATAGGATACGCCTGAAGGCGTCAATCATGGCTATTCATCAAAAACTAACCAAACGATGATTGACGCCTTCAGGCGTATCCTTTATTGTAAGTAGTCCGTTCACTCTATCATTCCATATATGGGAGCATGTTTGACATTTTGTTTCAGATTTTATCTCTTGAAATGCATGTATCTTCGTAGTCAATTTCAGAGGATTATACCTATTAAAAATATACATAAGTTAGTATTGTTTTGAGATGCGTATGAGCTATTCCATTAGTTGGGGGGCAGTAGAGTTTAGCTGAAGTTTCGTGATTTTTCTTAAAATCTATTTTCAACAATCAAAGTACAGATCAGTATTGAAGCAGGATGATTCTTTTATCAAATAGGGCGGATTTTTTTGTTACATCTGAATTCATAAATGCCCGCAAAGTTGTCGAAAGGGCAACCCTGCTTACATTTCATTATAGAAAGTGACTTAACTGCGAAAGGAAATTGATTGAAGGTGTCGTGAAGTCTTTGGTCCTTCTGACAGCTAAACACAAAAAGATTAACTCGTTTCGCGTCAAAGGCGAAGAAAGTGAGTTTTTCAAGCGGCATAGTTTAAGATCATACTGCACAGATCTTGTCATCTGAACGTCAATCTATGCCGCCTGCTCCTTTAATGTAGCCTAATAAAATGCGAGATACAAGACAATAGCCTTTGCAGGTTGAAATGAGAGAGAGACAGACAGACAGAGACAGAGAATAGCCTTGGCTGGTTGAAATGAGATAGAGAGAGAGTAGCCTTGGCAGGTTGAAATGAGACACACAGAGAGAGAGGGACAGAGAGAGAGTTGCCTTGGCAGGTTGAAATGAAGAAGAAGTACAACAACAAGAGAGAGAGAGAGAGAGAGAGAGAGAGAGAGAGAGAGAGAGAATAGCCTAGGCAGGTTAAAATGAGACTCAGAAGGGGAGAGAGAGGTCTTGGCAAATTTAACTTTCTGAGGTGATTTTTTTCTATCGAAATAGCTCTGTGAAAGAAGCCTTTTAAAAACATTGTAGGTAAGGGAGAAAATGCGGGTAACCAGCATTTTCTCCTTTTCTCACTCTGTTTTCTACCCTTTCTAAAGATCTTTCAATTTTTCAATCACATTTATTTTGTCGTCTGCAAATGTTTTCAACTTGGACTAGTCTGAAGCTTTGCCATTTGATTCAAAGAGATAAGAAGGTACCGGATTACATCATTTAAGCGTTTTCTATATATATATATATATATTTTTTTTTTTTTTTTTCGGAGACAAATTTCTATCGCTAACATCATGATATTTATCTTTAAAAGGTTAAAAAAAAAAAAAAACGTTATTGGACAAAGAGAAAATTCTGGTCGTTTCCCCATTTTCCACGATGTTTACACTTGTTTCACCTCTTAGTTGTTAAGACAGGGGATCATTTACCAAAATGTTATATTGCTTAATAAAACGGGCGATTTATCATTAAGAGATGAGATGAATACAAAGGTGTCGTACTTTTTAGCATGTTGTGACTTTGAAAATTTGCTAGTAAGGTCAAACCTTACAATCAACATAGTTGGAAGAATCCCTTTACGTCCTTTAAGTTTTGTCTTAGCATATACGATCATGGATAAATTTTACAGAGAGTGTAGATCAAGACCAGACAACTAATGCGAAAAGTTTAGTCTTGGTTCACACTCAAGTTGACTCGATCAGTGATTTCGGACATATTACCTATATGGAGGTATTACTAGACGTATTCTTAACACAAGCAAAACGTATTTCTTCTTTTTTATTTGTACGACTTGAACTCATAGGTTTAAATGAATTGTGTTGTACACCTGTTTCAATATAAGTTCAGTTATATCACGGCGACACCCAACATTTTTATGTATTTCCAGGGTTTCAGCAGTCCTAGGCTCAAGCTCAAGCGTCTTACCTAAGGACACTCCCATGGAAAACCTAGTGGATTCAATGAGATTCCAATCAAGTGCCCCCTGGTCACGAGTCCTACACTTTACTACTGAGCCACACAGGTTTCATCGTCGAACACATAAACAAACTGGCTAAAATTGACAAAAAAAAAAAATGTGCCGGAGAAAATGTAATGTAGCCAAAATCAAAAGATTTGACGTAGAAAGGGTAGGAAACATTTTAGAAAAAAAAAATGTTAATAAAAAAAAAATACTTTCTCATTCTATTTTCCCAGTGTTTTCCAACGTTATTTTCTTCCGGGTCCTTAAAAACGAGGTTATTTGGTGTAGGGTTAGCCCTTTTACACACGAGTTTTAAAGACCCTGTTGAAGAAAAAGTTTTGAAAACAAGGTGGAAAAAGGAGAACCTACTGGTAACTATATTTCGTGCCTATTCTGCAACATATACATCGCAAGTATTTGCGTTCGTTCCATCGTTCAACTTGTGAAATAAATTTTCCGTGCTCTCAATCCCTTGTTTCTTACTTGAGTTTTATTGACTTTTTTTTGTTTTGGTATTATTGAATCCATAAGAATGAATATGACTGAAGTTTACATCATATTCAAGTACTGAAATAATTTTCTATTTTATTCAGAACTAAATCTCTATTTGAACCCTATCACAAATGCTTCCGCGTTTAGATGACCATGTCGAAAAAGGCCTCTTTAGACATTGCGGAGAAAAGAGGGAGAAAATACCAGCACTCAGCATTTTTCTTTACCCACAACGTATTTTTACCCTTTAAAAGTTTTACCACTGGACAAACTTTCAGAGGCCCTCTAGGGACCAAAAGTTAACAATGTGACACGTGTGATTTATACCATTTTGTTATTGTGGTAGGTCTGATAATGTGAGACAGTGGAATCAATCAAAGTTCCGGTCTCTGGCAAAAGAAAAAATTAAATCTAGAATTAATGTTGGCAACTTTCTTTCCAGTCTTACGATACATTTTTTTCCTGCGTGCAACAGGAACTTTGACTTACTGCATTGTAACAAATTATCAGGCAACTTTATCTCTTTAACAAAAAGATAAAATGTCATACTCAACTTAATTAATGGCATTTTTAGACGACAAATTAAATTTGACTAAAGCGATAAAAATCATCTATAAAAGGCAAAAACTTTGGGAAAAGCAGAAAATGCCGTTAACCTGCAACCTCTTTTCCACCATGTTTCTGCAAAGCTGTTTAATGAAGGTTTGTTAAAACATTAGAGGTTTGGTAAAGAGTTAAGAGTGACCGATTCCTTGAAAAGTACTATGGCAAACGGAAGAAAATGAGTATATTAAGGACATACGAAATAAGTTGATAATGTTCTAACTTCCCACAAATTTAAAGAAAAGAATATTTCTTATTTATAAAGGTTAGCAACAACAAAATTGAAAAGACATTAACTTAAATACATGTATTTAGGCAAAAATCGGTCTGAAGTAGCTGTTTCCTTTTTCTTTTTTAATTATCTCGTTCTTTCAGGGTATGCATAATCGAAAAGGATGAATCCAGTGCTACCTTGACCCTCAAAAAATGCTAAAATACTATAACGAAAAATACTATGAACACATTGTAGGAACAAGAAACAGGCCTGGTAACCAGTATTTTAATCTCCTTTCTCAAACTCTTTCCTACAGTCTCAAAGACCAAAATTTTCTCGTGATCTACAGTAAATTTCAATTAGGGAAAATCTAAAGATTTGACTTGTGGTATAGGCTAAAACATTTAACACTGCGGTTCTTTACATGCATACAAACACAAAGTAACCCCTTGCCAAACAATGCTATGTTGTAACGACCATGGTTACGTCGTATGAAACGGAAAATGGAGAAAATGTTTGTAACAACATATTGTTCTTTTCTGTCATGTTTGGAGGTCAAATCCTAGCAAAGTCACTTTTTTCTACAAATATTTTAAATGCTTTAAATTGGATAATTCATTTTTTACAACTTAAGATTTGACATCTATGTTTTCGGTTTAAAAGTAGTCAAGCACGATTTACGACGGAGGACGGTTTCAAAAAACTTATATCTGAGAAAGTTAATACATTTTTCCACACTGTTTCACGAGCTGTCTACACCAACCATTTTGATTCTTATGTAAACTTCAAGGAAGTTATCGCTTCTTAAATTGCAAAGCAACACAATTTCTGATTGGCTAACCGAAATAAGTATTTCAGCATTACTTTCTTTCTGCGGAGTCAGATTTAAAATACAATGATAGAATTAATGGTAGGTAGTCTGTGATGCAGACTAAAGGACACATATCAGTGAAGTTTGTATTATGTCATCGTCAAACGATATACAACAGCTTGTGTAAGCCATTTTGCCTGTACATTTCAACTATAATAAAAATACCAAATTTGGAGCTGTAGTGAGTTATTACTGATACGATTGCTTTTGTGCGCCACCGGCTGTTTCATTCCAAGACAGGCCAATGCAACTCTATGATCGAGAACTTAGGCTACATACCAGTAGAGTTTGAAATCTGTCATTATCATACCATATAATCAAGAGCTTTTATAAGCCATCGGTTGATAGATCCAAGTTCAGGTCAAATGCAATGCCATCCTAGAGAATTACTGCCAAGCATCTTACTGTTGAATCTGTCATAGGTATGTCATTAACAACATATTTTGTCAATTCAAATAATATAATAAGGTAGAGATTTCAGGCAACATATCGATGTTGTTTTAAGCTATTGGTTGCTCTATTCCTAAACCGGAATGATCGACCTGAAGTTTTGGAAAGTTATTATCAGTTAAAGAGTAAAATTTCACATCACGAAATTAGAATAATCATACGATACATATTTAATGCCATCCATCCATAGATATCTCAATCAAACCTTATGAAACTGCTTTTGTCAACTGTAGGCTATAGAATGTTCCATTAGAAAATAGAGATTTCTAAGATATTTAACTAACCCACATTGTGAATTCCAATTGTAGATACTGAAAATCACGCATCCGTACGATTCTCAATTGTCATAATCATGATAAACATAAACAACTTTTGTCGGCCACTTTCTGCTGTTTCCCAAGACAGTTCCAATATAAGGATATGGTAGACTTAAGGCCCGCTCCATACAGTTTTTAATCTATTACTGTCATATATACACAAGAATTATTGTCAGTCACTGGCTTTTCTATGCTACTACAGGTCCTGTACAAAAGTACCGTATAGTAGATTTTAGGCCACGTATTCTAGCAATATTCAATCTGTCTTTGTCATACCATATACACAACAGCTCTTGGGAAAATATTTGCCGCTCTTACTAACTATACAACAGCCTTTTTTTTTTTAAATTAACCAGGCACTCCTAATTTCCAGCACAGGTCCAATACAATGACATTTATGAAAGTTGACGCCACGCATCCGTACATTTCTCGATCTATTATTGTCATATCATAAACACGACAACTTTTGCTAGGGAACCGGCTGCTCTATCAATATAAAGGTCCTGTATAAACTATGGTTGATTTAAGGCCACTGTCCGTACATTTTTTTATCTGTCATTGTCATGTCATATACAGAACAGCTCTTGGAAGGTCAGCGGCTGCTCTTTTAATGTACAGGTATAACACATAGATATGATAGAGTTCAGGCCACACATCCATACCATTCTCAATCTTTTATTTTCATACTAAAATTACGACACTTTGTGTGTGTCTGTGTGTGTCAGCCAGTTGCTGCTTTATCCCAAAGACGGGTCCAATAAAATGCCATTTTAGAGAGTTGAGGCCACGCATCTATACAAATATCAATCTATCATTGTCATAAACACGACAGCTTTAGAAAGGCTACCAGCTGCTCCATCATAGTAAAGGTCATGTAGAAAAGAATAGTTGACTTAAGTCTACAATTTTAATCTGTTATTTTTATAACATATACATACATGTAACAGCTTTTTGGCAGGCCGCCGGCTGTTTTTTCAAAGTACAAGACTGACAGTAAGATAGGGTAGAGTTCAGGCCACATATCCGTACATTCCTCAATCTTTTATTGTCATATCATGTATTCAAAGCTTTCTGTCAGCCAGTGGCTGCTTTATCCCTGGACAGCTCCAATGCAATGCTATTTTTAGACAGTTGAGGTCATCCATCTGTTCATTTCTCAATTTGTCATTCTCATACCATATATACCACAGCTACTGTCAGCAACTTGCTACCCTATTTTAGGACAGACCTAATACAAAGGTATGAGAAAGAGTTAAGGTCCCGTATCTGTACAGTTCTAAAACTGTAGATGTCATACCATATACATGTATACAACAGCGTTTTGTCAGCCGATGGGTGCTCTATCCCAGGTAAGGTCCAATGAATCGCTACGGTAGAGAGTTAATCCCTCGTATCTGTACAGTGTCTAACGATTAATCCTGTTATGGCCGTACAATAAATAATATTATATCTGTTGTGTGTCACTGGCTGCTCCATCCTAAGACAGACCCATGCAATACCATGGTTGAGAATTAAGGCAACAGACCCGTAGAGTTTAAAAGTTTAAGATATATCAATTTCGTACCATATAAAGAAGGGTTTTTTTCAGTAACTGGCTGCTTTATCCCAGGACAAGTCCAATACAATGCCATGGTAGAGAGTTAAGGCCACGCATCTGTACATTAGACTTGCGGAAAACAGAAAATTACATGAAAACGGAAAGTGCCGTTTCGGATTAACCTGCGCGGACTGCGCAGGCTGATCAGAGACTACACTTTATGCAAATGTCCGAATGCCCCTGTTCGCGTGTTGCAAGCCAAATGGTATTTTTGTCACAAACTGCAAGATATTTTTCAACTTTAATATATGAAAATCTTTTTACGATTTTTTTTTTTTTTTTGTTTCAGCAGATAGCAGATCTAAACTCTAAATTGTACAGAACTTATACACCTCCTTACCGTTACCTAAGCAATCCTGAGTTTTGATGTCACTGAGGAAAATGGCTTTTGAAAACATTGTGGAAAACGTAGAAAATGCTGGTTACTAGCATTTTCTCTTTTCTGCATTTTTTTTTTTTTTTTTTTTTCCTCAACCTTTTAGAGGTTAAAGACTAAAATGCAGACATCCTAGGTTATATTCCAGTGCTGGTACAATTCTGTCCGTAAATTGATGATAATCCAGGTACAATTCTGCCCGTAAACTGATGATACTCAAATCGACAGAATGCATATCTCTCTCACCTATTTAACATTGTTACATGTTTAAGCTGGAAAGCAGCCAGTGGCTTCGAAAGAATGTAAAAATCCAGGTAAAGGAAACTCGAGGATAAGGATGTACTTTGCTCTAACAGCTGCAATGGAATTTGTTTGATCTACGCACAGATAGTCCTTCTAAGGTAAGGTTAAGCATGTTTTTTATGACATATGTTCAATTTCTGATTTTCCCACAATGGTTTTCTTCCTACCAGCCTACTTTTATATACACCACAGACACATCAACTATCTGAACTGTTAACTTAATTTTTTTTGTTTAGTGTTTAATGTCATTATACAGCATGTCAGTTTAATATGGCCTGTTAGTTTTTCTAACATTACATGTATTCCTTTTTTTAGCGGATTTGTACAGCAAATCTGCTCACTCTTATCACACTGACCGGAACCAAATACTATCATATACGCATGTCCTCTACGCACACTACTTTCTAAATCCATCAAACATGATACAGTTCAACATTTAATAAACAGGTATTTCATGCGACGAAAAGTTTACTTTCGTTCCGTCACATTACTAAATACTGCTCCACAGATTCGCTTTTCAGGACTTTGGGTAGCATGTTTTGATTCTATATGGACTAAATTTGTCCCTCACAATATTAACTCGCTGACAATTTCTGCGTGGATTCGCTTCTTCTAGTTCTGAAGTAAATATTCAGAGTCGTGATACATGCTTTCAAATCCTGTGTTTCAACCTGAAGCACTTATGATTTTGCCTCTCATCACATTAATTTATCGAAATAAATATGAAAACAATTTACCTCATAAATCAGCACGGAAATTATATTCTAGTCTCTTATCCAGACGACACAGTTTAGGATTCGTCTATATTGTAAGTATTTACCTACGACTAATGCGTCTCATTTTCCGTGTTCTGTCTAATGTAGGGATAGAAAAGATTGTGGGAAACGGAGAAAATGCTGGTTTCCAGCATTTCCTCATTTTCCCCACAATCTTTTCCAAAACCCTTCTGTTAATGGTCGTTAAAACTAGGGATTGTGTTGTGAAGGATTCATCTCACCTTAATTTCCATTGTTATGCTTTTACGAATTCGATGTCTTCACAACGCTGTTGAAAAAAAAAACCTTAAACTTTAGGATATAAAGAAACACGCTAGTAACCTAATTCTCCTTTTCTCCGACTATCTTTTCTTCCATTTCATAAGAAAATGTCATCATTTAAACCACACTTACTTTGTCGTCTGCAAATACTTTGAATTTCAACGAAGTGTGACATTCTATAGTCTGAAAACAGAATAACTTTTACAGAGCACGGAATATAGTTGATACATTTATTTTACATCAATTGACATTTTTTTTAATTGTAGTCAGCTTTAAAAGCGGCATGATAAGAACATCATAAAAAATTAGAACGATATGGATTAAATATCAGACTGTATATTTGTGACAATTTGATGCTAAGGAGGTGGGCCAAGAAAACAGATGAAGACCTGAAACTGTTTACATCAAAGAACAAGTCTTCACTTCACAAACATTTATTTATTTATTTATTTATTTATTTATTCATTTATTTATTAGTCTACAAACAATAGTTACTTAAAACATTATGATAAACGAACACAATATTCGCTTATTGTGTTTGCCACCGATGCCACACTTTAATTTATAGGTAGGATTATGATTTGACAAAAAGAAAAAAAAAAACAAAAACAAAAAAAAATAATAATAATAAATAAATAAATAAAAAGTAAGAAAATAAAAATAAAAATTGAAAAAAATATATAAATAAATAAAGTAAATTTCTTAAACAAAAATTTCGCCATGGAGAAAGAATGTTTTTGAAAACAATGTTGAAAAGAATGTTGAAAACTTTGTTGAAAATGGAAGTGCTGCTAGCCAGCATTTTCTCAATTTCTCAAAGTGCGTTTTACCAAGTTCAAAGACAAACATGATCTGACATAAAATTACATTTTTTGATAAAATTATAGATCTATTAAAAGATTGTAGAAACTGTTATTTAGCGAGCCTCTGGCGAGCTTAACAACATTTCAGTAGACGAATTTCATAATTTTTTATCTCAAAAGCCAAATCATGTCAGATTTTTCTTAATAGAAAAAAATAATAATATTTCACTTATTATCGGTAAGAAGTGTAATACCATGCATGCACTCGTGGAAAGTTCCATGAATAAAACATGAACCACTTCTTTGAAAGAAGTATAAAATGATGTCATATATGACGTCAAACAGGGCTTTTTTCAAACTTGTATAAAATCAGGACACTCGTAATTGATATATTACACTGAAAACAAGGAAGGTAATATGTGATAAAAACCATTTCATTTGCGTCACATTTGATTTGTCATCTTCAAGTACAATGTACATTAATTTGTAAAAGTCTGGCTCTTAAGCGAGAAATGAACAATACGGCTACCACAAAGTGGCACATAAGGTCAAAGTATTTGTACTATGCTCCGGAAAAAGGGGAATTAATGCATCTCCGTGATCCATAGTACAAAGCAAACCGTAACATACTTATGGATCCATAACATCCACTATTTGTAACAAACGACTTAATCATGAGGTAGACCGATCCTTGGACATAGAGAAAATATACCAATAGCGAAAAGTTTCAGCCCAGGTCAGCCTGCGCGGACTGCGCAGGCTGACCAGGTCGATACTTTTCGCAGATGCATTAAGCCCCCTTTTCGCAGAGCATGACTCATTTGTACGGCAATTTTTCTGCTTTTGTTTATTGCATATTCAAAATATATCATGTCAGTCTGGCCTTGACCTACAACAAACGAGCCATACTCTGGGAAATAAGGGTTTAATGAGTCTCCGTGATGCATTATACCGAGAAAGTCATCAGCTACATATGGATCCACATAATCCTTTTTTTTTTTTTTTTTTCTAACAACAAGCTGGATAATGAAGTAGAAACGTCGTTGGACATGCATTAGGTTTACAAAAAACAAAACAGTTTCTTACCATACATTACAGGCTGACAAGAGTAGATACTTTTTGCAGATGCATAATGTCCCCTCTCATTTTTATTTATTCATTTATTTATTTATTTATTTATTTATTTTACAGAGCATGACTCAAAGAGTCGTAACGGCTATTTTAAAGTCTTAGACCCCTCAAGGAAAACAGTTATTTTCACTTTAATATTATCCTACAAAATTTGCCATGATTAAAAGTCAGAAATATTGTACAACTTTAACCAAGCTACTTTTTCATTTTTTAAAACAGCGATTACGTAATCGCTGTTTTAATAATATTAGTTTTCAACTGTTTTGGATTTTTTTCGATGCGCCTTTTGATAAGCACCCCCAGGCGACAAAAATTCACTGTCCGCCTCAGTTTTTCAAATCTAATTTTACTCAGTGTGTGTTACCTTTGGTTAATGATCATGGCATCTTATCAGGTATTTTGATACAATCTTTCTCCTCAATTCATCCATTATGCGACAAATTGTTTCTATAAAACATGATCAATAGCAAAAATCTTGGCCCATATAAGCTTCGAATCCTACGGAAACAACTCCCAGAGTAATCTCCCTGTAATGTTTACAATTATTATCGAAGTATAGTGAAACAGATTCCGATCCTTCAAACCTTTTTTCTTCGAAATTAGGATTTGTATGCTAGCCTAGGCATAAAAGATGTTATAAAAACCATTTAAAAGTTAAGTTCGATTTACGACAGGGTATTGAATTTGAAATGTCCAAAATGTAAATTTTAGGAGATAAACAATAACACTTACCTTCAAAAGATACGAGTTATAAGAATTGATCATTTGATACCAAAGTGCTTTGATCTAGTGGGCTAGTCATCCGGCATATTCCTTTTTGCGTGTTGTACATTGTTCGATAACTTTGTTAATTTTTTCACGATAGTGTAAAGAAGTAACAAATATTTTCACGATAGTGTAAAGGAGTAAAAAATAATCAAATTTAGTAAACCCTAGAGCGATTAGAAGTATAACTTATGTGACTGACAGACTCTAGGTGGAAAGTAATTGCTCGCAGCACCCGGTATATACCGGTATTTCTAGGCCTGTTGTTTAAATGCCACTGCCATCGAAATTGAACAACAGTTTTAGTGTTTCCAGTCAACGATACGAGTTCATTTGTCGAATTTATCAACGACGGTTCGTGCAGGTTGGCGGGATTCGATACATGGTACAATTTTGACACTATTTTTATTTAGATTTTATGGATATATTCTTACCAAGTTCTCATTTGTTAAGGGTGCAGGACAACACGCCCCAAGACAACTCGCCCCGCAAAAAGCTCGCCCCAAGACAACTGGCCCCACCTTCAGAAGACAAGTCCCTCAAATTCTTGGACAACTCACCCCACTTTTATTTCTATCGGTAAATAGGATAGAAGTCTACAACTGTTATGACTTTTATTCAGTTTTTATATTCAAATGTGTGGTGATAAATTCTACATCAAATGGCCACAGCTCACATAATCATGAATATTCATGGTTCCTTACTATTTCAAAACTGACCGTATGAATACAAGTGGGAAAGGGGGAATAATACAAGGGATTTCTCATCCCCACTGACTTAAAAAAATTTACTGCTGCATAATTTTCATAAGTAAGTCAGTTTCAAACGATTGTGTGAATAAAATTACGAATGATGAATGATTCATAATGTAATAACTACATGTAAGCCAAAACTGTTCAAGAAAATACTGAATTTCAAAGCTAGTCACATGATTGGCTGCTTTTGTTCAAGTGACTGAAGATTATATTCTGTCGTTTGCACCAATGAACATTTAAATTAGCTAAGATAATGCTAATTAGATCAGTTGATATCTTAGACATATTCAGCTCAAGGAAAGAACATCCTATGATGTTGTCAATGTTCCCTTCGTTTGATGATAAGTCTTTCATGATTGCTTTCGTCTGGTAGATACGATTGACAACAAACCGTTTTGATTAGGCCTCCTAATCGCAAATAATTACTTTTTTGTATATTTAATTGTCCATTTTGAAACAGATTAGTGTCAGTTACATGTAGGTTGTTATTTTCATGAGTTTATAATCGCTTCAAACAAAATTTTCATGTACGAGATGTGAATTCTGGTATATTTTGTACATTTCCTTAAGTTGGGCAAGAATCTTTGAGTTCTGTGAACTGTTCCATGTTTTCATAAAATTAGGGTGACTTGTCTTCAGTATGGGGCGAGTTGTCTCTAGTTTGGGGCGACTTGTCTTCTAAATGTTGCTTTATGGCAGATCAGGGATATAAGATCCCTAGGCAGATATGTGCCTTAATTTCATAAATGGCTAGAACTACTGATAAAACATATCACAATTATATTTGAAAAATTTTAGTCACCATTATAAATAGACTATGAACATTTTTTTTTTTTTTTAATCATATATGTTTAAAGAATTAATACACAACCCTGAGTTTTAATGACCCTATGAACACAACCTTTTAAAACAATTGTAGTAGGAGAAAATGCCAGTAACCAGCCTTTACTCCTTTTTCCACATTGTTTTATACTTTATCAAAAGCAAATTTCACCACTTGTGCCAAGTGCAAATTGTCGACTGCAAATGCTTTCAATCTGGGCAATTCTACATTCATGTCATGGACAGTAAAAAGAGAAAAAAAACATGTAGGTGAAATTTCTACTTTCAAAGTTGGTGTGACTTACTTTCAGAAGTGTATAAATTAGTTAAAACAACACTGGCAATAATATTTTTCTCAACTTTGGTATCAGTTTATCATTTGATAAGGGTTGACAGCTTGCAACTAAACTTTAGTACAGAATAAACAACATTTTATATGGTGAGTAACAGTGGAATTTGGGGACCTTTTTTAATCATAAAAAAATTGACCTTATCTTATTAAAAGTATAGGCTGTAAAATTTGACCTGGCAGGGCAGAGCTATGTTTCAGCACATCACATTTTAGATTGACAATTAATTGGTAATATGGAAATCATTGTGAGTAGCCGTATACCATAAAGCAAAGGATTGATAAAGTATTGTGTGTGCTTAGATTTAGTACAAACAATTCCGGACTGACTTGTGGCCATTAAATTAAAAGTAAACTAGACGACTGATGTCAAAGGTTAGCCATGCCCCATGAGATCAAGTTGATGTAAGTTATATTTATTTTGTTTTGACTGCATCCCTTATCAACCTCTGAAAGAGACGTAGATATCCATTTCATGGATTTTCTTGCCAATCATTTCGAACTGTCGCAGCAAACAGAACAAAAACACCACATTGAGGTAATACAGCAAAGGACCAAATTCTTTTGATCTGGATACCAAGGCTGCTATGGATAATATTTTCATTTTTAACTACATTATTTATCAGACTTCTTATTCTAGACATGTCTTTGCAGATTCATTTTTGGACAAAAAATCAAATGAATCCTCATTTAAGTTTTGAACTTTGTTGTCAATACATGAATCTAGAAAACGTTGTTGGAAAAGGACACCGATTTCCTCTTACCTTCTAGAAAATGAAGGAAAAGTGCAATCATTTGATACAAGTTTAACTCTTTAATGTTCAACATCAGTGTAAACACCGAACTTTTTATCACACAATCCCAAATTTTTATGACCTTAAGAAAGAATCCTTCCGAAAACAATATGAGAAAAGGAGAAAATGCTGGTAACCCCCCCCCCCCAAAAAAAAAAAAAACGTAATGCAATCAATTGAATCACATTTAATTTATTGCCTGCAAATGCCTCTATTTGGAACTCTGTGAATTTGACGCTGGAAAATTAAAGAAATTAATTGAAAATTACTAAAAATAATCAGTGACTTACTTATTTGTCTACAAACTCTTGCCTTTCTTGCTTCAAAATTGATACTACATTATCGTAAGCTAGATGGCATTCTTAGGATACACATCTGATTTGGCATTCTGGGAACAGAACCTGACTGCTTTTCAAATGACAACCATAACTTTGAATTCCAGAATAAAATAAACGTTTACTAGTGCCATTTATTCAGCTATGATTAGCTAGCATGTAACCTATGCACAGGCCATTTATTACAACAGCCCCTACAGGCTTGGGTAATAGCTTCAATATAAGCCCTACTTTTCCTTTGTACCTTGTATATGGGATGGGTGATGCGTCATAGCAAACACGTCGAATCTTAGAAGAATATGACATGCGCAGAAGATTGTTATGATGGATGCTCTGGTAAAAAGTGGTTAATTGCATCTACATGACACACTTTACCAAGCAATTCATCAAATTATTATGGATTCATAACAAACAACTGAATTCTGAAGTATTCTGGTCTTTTGATAGTCAGAGAATTGACCAAAGATAAAAAGTTTCAGTCCAGCTCAGCATGCGCCAGCTGAGCTGTGATACTTTTTCCAGATGCATTCAGCCCCCTTTTGACAGAGCATGGCTCATACAGCAAGTACTGTATGTATTGTAACCTTTTACCAACTAACAAAATTTTGGACTTGTCCAAATCAAAATTTTTATAGACAAAAAATTAAATTTGGCTCAAATGGTGCCATTTGTGAGTGACAGGGCAGAAAACTTTGTGTGAGGAGAAAATGCTGTTTACCAGCATTCTCTCTTATTCTAACAATGCTTCACAAAGCCGTCTCTCTCAGTGTAGTTAAAAGTATGGGTTGTGTGGTAAGAGTTGAAGATTCAGTTTTATATTTCATAATATTTAGAATTAGAATTTTGTTGATCATCCAGTTTACCATTCTCTCTCCCTTAGTAAATAATTGATTTTTGATACACACTACAGTAGGCAATTGAATGTGACATGCTGGATGTCCTTGCCAGGATAGAACCTGTACTGAGTCAGTGTTCACCGAACCTGTATAGATTATCAAAGTTATCTTGCCTGCCTTAATAATGATGGCTTTGTAGGATTAAGGTCCCCCTGTGCTCTAGGCATATATGGTATGGACCATTAGAGAGAAAGAATCAGATACAAGGAAATCCGGGTACAAGCCCCTAGCTCTTCTTCGAATACACCTCCTTGGGTCTTTAACGTGCCTGGTGTAAAGCACTGTTACACGCCAGGCTATCGGTGGGTTCCAAACCAGTTCACCTCTAGTTGGGTGGGAAACACAAGGTTTCAGAAAGGTCCTGGTTTGGCCGAGTATCGAACCTCGGGCCTCAGGATTGATAGTCCAGCGTTTTACTACTGCACTATCTGTCCACCCATCTTGCCTGCCTTGATTGATTGAATTTGCGTTTATTTATCATCCCCACCGGTTGCCCATATGGGCGACACCCCCAGAAGGCTGTTAGTATTCTTACGGGGGATAGTGCAGATACAGGACGAAACCCATCTTAAGTTACGTCTGGTTCTTTTATGTGCTCGATGTATATATAGCAACGTCACACGGGACCTCGATTTAACGTTTCATCCAAACTGTTAGTAATTTTAGATGGTCAGCCGTGGGGATCGACCCACAACCTCAAGGGAATTGAAACAACACGTTCATGAGTCCAAGCTCTACCTATTGAGTTATGCGGGCTAGTCTTTTCTTTCATGCCTTGAATGATTGAATATGCGTTTATTTATCGTCGCCACCGGTTTCCCATATGGGCGACACCCCCTGAAGGCTGTTAGTATTGTTATGGGGGATAGTGCAGATACAGGACGAAACCCAACCTAAGTTTTGCTTGATTCTTTATCGTGCTCGGTGTATAGCACCGTCACACTGGACCTCAGTTTAACGACTCATCTGAAAGATCATTGGTAATTTTAGATGGCCAGCCGTGGGGGCTGAACTCATTCGGCATACCTCGGGTGATGGGAGCCATCATATCCCTCGGCTGTATTGTTGGATTAATATGCATCAGATCGATACATATCCGGAAATACGCCGGTTTACCGTTCTGAAAATTGTAAGGCTCCTCTTAAAAAAAGAAAACTTGAGTTTCAATTTTCTATCGAAAACTTTCTAACTTTGTTTCAGTTGAGTTGGCAAACAGTTCGTACATTCATTATTTATCAATTCCGATTAAAGGTTTCACCGACAGATAAACAGATGTGAATAACTTCATCGAGGTTATGTGGTCGCTAAACGACTGACAGTGGCGCGCCATGTATAAGATCACGTGATTCGCAGTTCAAATGGAAACGACCGTTATATGGACGAGGTTAGATGTAGGTTCGGAATCGGCCGAGTTGTGACGAGTGGGCTGAACCCACACTCTCATGTTCACAGGTTCCACACTCTACCAACTGAGCTATGCAGGCTGGTCAAACGATTATTGGCCCCCTGCTATCAAGCCCACTGAGCAAGGGAAGCAGTTAATATTGCTTGCTTGAACCTGTGTAGTTGCAATTTATATTTGCATTTTCCTGCAGAGTGTAAGGTTGGGATTATAAAGAAAATAACAGAAAACGTCCTCAAATTCACCAGTTTAGTCATTTATTTTTTAACCCTTTACCAAACAATACCTGGTTTTTACGACCCAGAGGAAGAAGCCTTCTGAAAACATTGTGGGAAAAGGAGAAAATGCTGGTAACCAGCATTTTATCCTTTTCCCACAATGTTTTCTGCTCTTCTAAAGTCAAGTTTCAGTTTTTGAGTCACGTTTATTTTGTCGTCTGCAAATGCTTTCTATTTGGACAAGTCTAAAATTCTGTCATTTGGTAAAGGGTTAACACATACTAAACTTTTGCAGCAAAAGGTTGCATATTTCCATATTCAGCAAAAAAGTTTAAGTCTTTGATATAGATATTAAAGGGAAGTAATACAGTAAATTTGATTATTACCATTGATAAACATCAGTTCTTTGTCGTTCATTGTGAAAATTTGTATACTAGTATATGGTAAAAAACGTGGAAAATGTAGAAAATATTAGTAACCTTTATTTTCTCCTTCTTGCAGTTAATGCATTCTTTCAATTTTTTTTGTCCGATTTTGTGAAATAATATTATTTTTCGAGGAAGTAACTGATACGTTATAAGTTTACCTGTCCAGAGTAGATTTAGAATAACTGTAAGCCCAACGAAACGAAAATGTATTCAGTCATGAATTGTCATAGTAACATTACTGAAATAAGTAAGCTTTCTTGTTTTGTTTTACTAATTTTATTTTCAATTTAAAACACGGCCCGACCGGGTACTTCAGAGGCTGGCATATCTGACTCGTGACCTAGAGATTGCGGGTTCAATACCTGTTTGTAAAAACCTTAATTCTTTCTGTTGATTTTTCGCCTCTCAACTCTGATGCATGTAAGAAATAGCCAGTGGCTCTGGAAAGAAAGTTGTGTTACTAATTGTGCGATCAAACCAGAAAACACATAAAGTTTGCATGTCACTGACTGCCATGATATGACCTAAGCTGTTAAAATGGCGTTTAACTCCGATACAAACCAACAAATCAAATGGTACTCATTTAGCTCATCCTATCATCTACAAATGCATTCTGTTTTGACAAATTCAAAATTTTGTTATGTTTTAGAGTTGAGTTCATCTCAGCTTTTTTTTTTTTTTAGCTCACCTGAGCGCGAAGTGCTCAGGATGAGCTATTGTGATCACTCACCGTCCGCTGTCGTCCGTCCGTCCGTCCGTTCACATTTTTTTTGTTTACACTCTAGAATCTACATATATTAACCAATCAGTACTAAACTTGGTCAAAATATAAATGACCATAAGATCTTGAATTAGTTTGATCATGGGTCTAATCGGACCAGAACAAATGGAGTTATTTGCCCTTGAATTAGAAAACTTTGTTTACACTCTAGCATCTACAAATATCAACCAGTCATGTTCAAAAGTATTATATAGGTATCAATCCCTATTTATCAACTGATAAGAAATTTTATTCCATGTTGCACTAGAAGCGTTTTGATAGTAGTATACCTTAAGAACAATATCAGAATATAAGAATTGCCAGCATTTTCTTCTTTCCTGCGGTTCTCCTTTTTAAGCTGTCTCCCTTGGGCCAGAGGAATATGAAATTTTATGATGAATCGTTTAAGACACTCTTTCCTGAATACATTATCGCTTGAAACCTGTCACTAAATAATTAATCGCCTGCTCGCTGTTTTTTCAGTACTGTCAGTACTTTGATTTCCATCTTAGAATTATCATTTATAAATTTAAAACCACTATATTCTCATTACAAAGGGAGATGATAATTAGCTCCCTTTTCAGGAAACTAACAAAAGTATAAACAAATAATTTCAAGATATACATGAAAGGAATTTCTGGTTGGTTAAAAATGTGGAAAGCATTATTTCAGTATAAATCCTAATTTATCAACTAACAAGACATGTTATTCCATATTGCACTAGAACCGTTAGGGGTCTAAGACCTTAAATCTCAATTTCGCCTAGCCACAGTAGCTCAGTCGGTAGCGTGCAAGACTAGAGAACAGGGGATCGTGGGTTCGATCCCTGGTTCGGCCATTTTCTTTCCGAGGTTTAATGTCAGTCATTCCGACAGGCTTTATTCCTCTCCCACCGCTGACCATTGTTTCGACGATGGTTATGTGGAAAAGCAGCCAGTGGATTGGAAAGAAATATGTGCGGAATACTGGTAAAAGAGAGCCAGAAAAGATGGATATGTGCACTGCCCGCAATATATAATTGAAATAATGTTAAAAACCCCATACATACAACCAATCAATTCTCAATTTTAAGCAGCAGCTTTCAAAAACTGTGTGAATTTGCGGTACGAGACAACACCCTTCACTCTTTACTAGACGACAAAAATTTGAGCGAGTCAAAAATTAAAGCATATGCAGACGACAAAATAAAATTGACTCCGTTGATGGGTTTCGTTTTCAAAAGGACAGATAACAGTGCTGGAATACGGGAAAAATGCTGAAAACCAGTAACTTCTCCTTTTCCAACAATTTTTTCTAAAACCTTAAAGGCTAAAATATTGCAATTCCATCTCTTCGGACGATGTAAATTCATATCAGACTGCACATTTTGTGCAGTCTGATCTTGATCTACACTGTCAGTAAAATCGCATTTGGTCGCGCTCAACAACTTGGGAATTAAGAAGAAGAAAAAAAAAAAAACAGACAAAAAGGGAAGATTATACGAGACTCGAACTTTCGAACTTTGGTTCACTTTTACTGCAAGATCCAGGTTAAAATAGATTACCAGTGATCATTGACCTGTAAGCCCATACAGTGTCTACATTGTCTTAAATTATAAAATAAAACTAAAATTTCCTGGTCTTAGTAATACAATGGAAACTTCATAGTTTACCCTGTTATATAGAGACTCTGATCTAAGTTCAGGTCATCACTTAAGTGGTATGTACCAACGACAATGCGTATCCTAGATTTTGTTTTACTCCGCGTTGTTTTAGTTTCGGTGTTAGTGAACGCTTACGTAAACGGACTGGACAATCAAACCAGTAAGTTTTATTGTATTTCTGTTTGTGTGTCTGTTCGTCTTCTTAAAACACCGTCTTCCACTCCAACTTTTTTCTTTCTTTTTTTCTTTTTTTCTTTTTTTCTTTCTTTCTTTCTGTCTACTACAAAATAATATCATTAATTATGATCCGTCAATTCTGATATCTACCTGACTTAAAGATTAGAACAAGGTCCGTATTTACCAACCATTCTTAATAATAATTTTTGTATAATTTTCAAGAATTTTCAAGATTTGAAAGTAACGCAACTTCTGAATAGACGAGGCAAAGTAACACAACTTCTGATTGGATGAACCAAATGATTCATCCAATCATAAGGTGTGTTACTTTCAAGTTTACAAAATTATTCAGCATAAGACTAAGAACATTCTTTAGTATGGTTGGTGAATACGGACCCAGTTTAGGTTAGGATGCACATTCGTGCCTTCTGATCTAAATCTATCCTCTTTGTAACTGACCAGCTCTTTAAATCCCTTTACCAAACAGTTTCAAGTTTTAACGAATGTGACGAAGAATGCTCCCAAAACATTGTGTATAGGAAAAGAAAATATTGTTAACCATCATTTTCTCCTTTTTCCACAGTTTTCTTTTTTTTTTTTTTTTTTTATTTGTCGTTTTTTAATACATAACAGACATATTAGATAAAAAACCAAATTCGGAGGTTGAAAGAGTTTGTCGTATGTAATTTTTCGATTTGGACAAATCTTAAAATTTGTAATCTGGTTTATTGAAGAAGGCAGCTTTGAAAGCATTTTGGGAAATTGAGAAAAACCGGTAACCAGCATTTACTACAATGTTTTCTTTTTTCTTTTAATATTTGATAACAACCAATAAACATATAGTTATCATTTTGAACATGATCGAATAATTAACTATAAGTTAAATAGAAGATATATGTTTGTGCCACTCGTGAAAATATTACCGATGATGTTCACGAGATGACATAAATTTCGATGTTTCACCGGAAAAAAAAAAAAAAAAAAAATATATATATATATATATATATATATATATATATATATATATATATATATATATATATCATGCTTTTAACCCTATCAAAATCCAGTACAGTTCTTTTCGGTTATTCCCCGTGGCATACCCCTCTGCAGAGCAACGCATTACAATATTACGTCAAGCGCGAGAAATGTAAGGTAAATTACGTCATCTGGTTGTGAGGCACGCGCATTTTACCTAGGTACCTAGTGCACGGGAACAACTGTTTCTGCCTTCAGTTGAAGAGTTAGAATATAAAATTCGGTATTTTCACTGGTCATAACCATGAAATATCGAAAAGTATTTCACCAATATTTCTCGATAACCAGAAAGCATGAAATAAATCATTCTCTTTTTCAATTTTTGGATACTGTCTTTTTTAACGACGTATATGACAATTAACCAATTTTTTAAAACTTTGCACATACAAAGCTCATCGTGTCTCTAGGAGATAACTGTAAAAAAAATGTGGTTCACCGTGCTCATTTCTGAGAAATTTTCCTTTGAAAAAGGTATATACATTTCCAAAGTTCAGTTTACATTGGATTTAAAGCGCCTTTCGTTAATAGTCAGTTAAACAGGAAAATTACAGGAAAAACATACAAGAATACATCATTTTAATGAAAAATCATATATTTTTGCGCGCGCGCGCACACACACACACACACACACATACATATTAGAGGAGATACTATATGAAGAAATAAGACAACTTAAAGACGAAAACTTCTCAGATTATATATACAAACAATGGAAAAGATATCTTGATGATTGTTTTATTTTTTGGACATACTCAATTAATGATTTATCAGTTTTTAATGACATACTTAACTCATTACATAAAGATATAAAATTTAAGATGGATATGAACTTATACAAAATGCCTTTTCTTGACGTGTTAGTGATAAAAAATGGTTGTACAATTGTCACTGATATTTATTTCAAAATTACAGATTCTAAGCAATATTTGAATTTCAGGTCATGCCACCCAAAACATAACAAGACCAATATTCCGTTCTCCCTAGCTCGAAGGATCTGCATAATAGTATCTGACAGAAAAATTCTACAGTTAAGATTACGTGAACTTGAAAACATGTTAATTGAAAGAAAATACCCTAAAGCAGTAATCTTAGCAGGAATAAGTAAAGCTCTTAATATTCCAAGACGTACTCTTTTACAGGTAAAGGTTAAAAATGATGACAATATCATGACATATATTTCGACATTTAATCCTAAAAACAGAGAGTTATTTGGAATTATTAAGAATAATTTTGAAATTTTGGAGAATGATCAAACAATGTCACAAATACTAAGAAACACCAAATTAATTAAATGTAAGAGACAACTTCCAAATCTAAAACGAATTTTGATTAAATCAGAATTCAAAGACACAACTTCAAAATCTTCCGTGAAAAAATGTAATGAGTCCCGCTGTGGACTCTGTAAACATATTATCGAAGGAAATGAATTCAAAATCAAGGATAAAACATTTACTGTCAAAGAAGATATGGATTGTAAAGTTTCCAACTGTTTGTATCTTTTAGTATGCAATGGCTGCCAAGAGTTTTATATTGGTCAAACAGGAGATAAACTTAGGAATAGAATTACAATACATAATCAACAGATTAGGGACCCTTCAACAAGACAAATACCATTGAGTTATCATTTAGATAGCTGTTGTAAAACAGATCCAAAATTTTCAATTTTTCCATTTTTTAAATGCAAATCACCCGACGTTTCAGCTAGAGTAACAAAGGAAAAATATTTCATAAACATTTTTCGTCCAAAATTAAACTGTATTTAACCGTTGTTCTATGACGTCAAAATGACGTTAGTTACGATGTTTCATTAAAGCGTTGCCCTGATGAGCGTAAGCGAAACCGGTTGGCACGTTGAAAATACTAATTGTAGTGTCATTTCTCTTTTATTATTATATATATATATATATATATATATATATATATATATATATATATATATATATATATATATGAAAAAATCAAATGGTGCCGGTTCAAGGATATTACATAATAAACAAAAATAACATCACATGGGAGTATATATGAATAACGTTTATTGCCAACCGGTTTCGCTTTGAAAGCTCATCAGGGCAACAATAAATCACGTAGCAACGTCGCGTTGCTACACACATAACGCAATAATTGATTACGTTATGGCTTAATGTTCAATTTAGGCATAAATCTATTGATGAATGATTGTTCTTTAAGTAACCTAGCTGAAACATTGTCGTTATGCATTTTAAAGAAAGGAAAGATCGAGAATTTCGGAGAGGTTTTGGAACATTTATCTAAATGCGCACTTAAAGGCATTTGTCTTGTTAATGGGTCTCTGACTTGTTGATAATGTACTGTTTTTCTGTTCCTTAATTTGTCACCGGTCTGTCCGATGTAAAATTCCCTACACCCATTACAAATTAAAACATAAATAACATTTTTAACAGTACAGTCCATATTTTCTTTTACAAAAAAAGTTTTATCATTTAATTTAATGTTGTTACCTTCAATAATGTAATCACACAGTCCACACCGTGGTTGTCCACACTTTTTGACGCAAGCGGCTGTGTCTAGACTGAACTCCGACCGCGTAATAAGGCGTTTAAGATTAGGGAGCTGTCTTTTACATTTTATGATTTTAGTGTCTGTGATTATACTATTCATTTTTTCATCCCCGCTTAGAATAGTCAAGTTAGATCTAAGTAATCCGAATAGTTCACTGTTTTTAGGATTGTGGGTGGATACGAACGGTATAATAGGTTTTTCAGTCTTTTCTTTCACTGTTAAAAGATTGTTTCTTGGAATTTGTAATGCTTTTATAAATCCTGTTTTTATCACCTGCATTGGATAGTTTCTGTCAATCAATGAAGAAGCTAATTCTTTTAGACGGGAATTACGAACACTTATATCAGAAACAATGGTGCATATTCTACGAGCCAAGGAAAATGGGATGTTAATTTTAGTATGTTTTGGACGGCATGACTTGAAATTTAAATACTGCTTAGAGTCTGTAGACTTGAAATATATGTCAGTGGATATAGAAGTATTTATTTTGATGACCATAACATCAAGAAAGGGTAACTGATAATCACTGGTTTGTATCTTAAACATAATATCCTTATGGAGAGAATTAAGAGTCGAACAAAAATAAGCTAGATCTTGCGATGATCTTTGCCAGAATATAAAACAGTCATCTAAATATCTTCTCCACTGATCCCGTACGAATTTAGCAAATACTTTACCCTTTTCATATTCTACTGTTTTGTAGAGTTTTTCCTCTAAAAACCCAAGGACAAGAGTAGCATATGTAGGGGCCACTTTAGTTCCCATTGCTGTACCTTTGGTTTGGTTATAGAACGACTTATCAAATGAAAAATTGTTGTTTTCAAGAATAATTTGAAGACCCCGCAAAATAAAAGTTTTACTAAAACGTTCGGTCAGCAATTGTGGATGCTTATCCAGCCAAAAGGAAATAGACTCTAGTCCTAAACTGTGTGGAATGTTAGTATATAGACTTACTATGTCAAAGGAAACGAGTTTAGTCTGCGCTGGAACATTTTTAGGAATAAAGTTAAGGAAATCAATGTTATCTCGTAGGTAGCTATGTACCTTTTGCAAATAAGGTTTAAGTAACTTATCCAAAAAAGAGCTCAGACGACTCGTTTCGCAACAAGGGCCTGCTACTATAGGTCTTAGCGTAAAGTCCACAGGATCTGGAATTTCAATATAGTCTGAATGGTTATTAGAACAAGAGCTTTGAATAATTTGGCTCTTATGTATTTTAGGTAAGCCGTCGAAAGTACTAGTTTTACATTCGAATTTCAATAAAAAATTCTTTTCTTGATTGGTCATTCTTGTGTTTTCTGCTATAAGATTTTTGATTTTGTTGAAAACTTGTAATTGATTACTATCTGGAATACTTTTATAATAACTTTCATCTCTAAGCATTTCGAGAATTTTTGTTTTATAAAATTCAGTATTCAGTATAACAATGCCACCTCCCTTATCTGCCTCTTTAATGGTGATAGAAGTGTCGTGTGCCAAAGATTTTATAGCTTCACGTTGTTTAAATGTTATATTATGTTTGATGTGTTTATTGTTCTTACTTGTATTAGAACATAACACTCTACTGGTTGATATATATGAATCTAGCACAATATTGCGACCGCTCGGTGGGTCGAAATTGGATTTATTTCTAATTATAGAATTGTCTGTGTTTTCTTTACCGTGAAAAAATTCTTTAAGTCTCAAACTACGAAAAAATTCATTAACATCATTATTAAGTTCCTCTTTATTACTTTTTTCGGGTGTAGGGGTAAATTTAAAACCCATCAACAAGACACTTTTTTCTATTTCAGTTAACTTACGTTTTGAAAGATTAAAATTTTTTTTGAATAATTCTTTAGTTTCAGCTAGGTTACCTTCATTTAATGTAAGTGGTTCCAGTTGTGGTCTTCCTGGAGAAAATTTAAAGCGTCAGGATCGACCACATTTACTTCTGAATCGAACTGTGAATTGTTTGATCTATTTTGTCTAAAGTTGTTCTGTCGTTTGTTTCGCCTGTTGGAATTTCGTCGTCCATTTAATTTGAATGATAAATGTTGAATGAGATCTTGGAGACTTTGGTCTGGTGTCTGTACCCTTGGACGAGGACGGGGCCTACTTCGGACAGCATCTGCATATGTTGCAGGACCTCTTTTCTGGTTATTGCGTTGACTGGCTGTTTTTTTAAAGAATGGATTTGTATCTTGGTATGTAAGTAGGAAATTTTCTTCGTAAGTCGTTAACCAACGTTCGTTGTTTAACCATCTTTTGTGTGAAATGTCCTCGTTTCTTTTAATTTGTTGTTTCCATAATTCCAAGAGAAAATCTGAAATTGGCCCGGAACACTTTCCAAATATGATTTCTTCCACCTCTCTATCTAACCGTCGTATACGTTCTAGGCATGAATCTTCTCTCAATTTTAGCATTTCAATTTCCATTCTGAAATCTTGTAGGACAGCTCTTTCTCTAAGCATTCGCTGGTCCTCTCTTTCATTTGTGAATTCTGCTTTCTGAAATTTTTTAAGAATAATTATAGGTGTCGAAGATAACCATCTTTCATAGAATTTTAGACGGCCGCTATTTCTTACTTTTCCCCAGTAGGCGTCCCTCCTTGCAATTAATTTTTTATTCCATAAATCCGAAATTCTATTTTTAACAAGCATTGCTTGGGATTCTATTGAGCTGTTTCTTACTTGTGAAATGTCCGTAGAAGCTGCTTGTTGTGGGTTTTTTTTCTTCATGTTTTCGTCGATTTCTTTAATAACCCGTGATATTTCATGCATCGCAGTCTCTGTTTGTGCCGGACACAAACGCTTGTTTGTTTCTCGGACGACATCTGTCAGATCCTGTATCGCTGTCAAAATCAGTGACAAATTAAGGAACAAAAAAACAGTACATTATCAACAAGTCAGAGACCCATTAACAAGACAAATGCCTTTAAGTGCGCATTTAGATAAATGTTCCAAAACCTCTCCGAAATTCTCGATCTTTCCTTTCTTTAAAATGCATAACGACAATGTTTCAGCTAGGTTACTTAAAGAACAATCATTCATCAATAGATTTATGCCTAAATTGAACATTAAGCCATAACGTCATCAATTATTGCGTTATATGTGTAGCAACGCGACGTTGCTACGTGATTTATTGTTGCCCTGATGAGCTTTCAAAGCGAAACCGGTTGGCAATAAACGTTATTCATATATACTCCCATGTGATCTTATTTTTGTTTATTATATATATGCCTGGTTTTGAGCATGGTAAATGTACAAATATGCATGTTATATATAGACTATTGAGTTAAAAAGGGAGATGATTTGATCGAATTAAATGTTAATCTTAAAAAAATACATACTTTCTAACGGACAGATTTTTCTTAAACTTCCCACACTTATAGTATTTATAATTCTAAATAATAAGAAAAAATAAAAATGGCACATATACATGGTTATTTCGTCAGAAAACAAGGTTGAAGGTCACTAGTGAAGTTATTTTTTCAAGGAAAAAATAGGGTAAAAGCTCAGCAGATATGGTAGGAAAAGGAGAAATTGCTCAATATGAGCGATTTCTCCATTTTCACCAATAATTTTCAAAGTCGAAACAGCTATACATCCATAGGTTTAAATTTCCTGCCATTGTTTCCTTGTTTGGTGTGTAACGCCGTGTCAGCAGCATTTTAATTATTTCACGGTGACAGTTCAAAGATCCATTTTTATCTCTTCACCATTACCACCCGAAGAAAGTGCTACTTGTTTCAGAGCACCAATAGTATTACCATTGTGTATAAAAAGTACATAGGTGCACTTTTGATTCAACATCCACGACAAAAATACATGCTCCGTAGGATGCGCGCGAACATTTATCATATACGTCGTTAAGAGTTTGTTTATTGATTGCAATATTTGTCACCAAATGCTTTCAATTTGATCGAGTCTGAACATTTGTCATTTGATAAAAGGTTAAACTGCACTGTACAATGTCAAATTATATCTGCTGAGTAGGTCACAAAAAGTAGTCTGTTCATAAAGTCAGTGGCCTTAATAAACTAACATTTCAACTTGCATTCTAATTCTGGTGAAATTACTCAGTTTAATCAAAAAATAGAATTTCAGACTGGTTAAACCAAATGGTAATCATATCTTTTGTATGTCATCCTCACATAGAATAAATGGTTTCCGTTTTTGACGAGAGAGAGAGAGAGAGAGAGAGAGAGAGAGATGAAGAGAGAGATATTAACAAATGCTTTGTTGTATACATCATATGATTTTGACTACGTAAATTCCTGTAAATTTTATGTACATTTCTATTTTGTTCTATCATATATAGCGTTTCTTTCTTAGGGTGGAAATCTAACAAATTTCGCCTTTTAGAATAGCTGATAAATCAAGACCCTGATGACTATTTTCTTCTTCTTGATACAATTGAATGGTAACAGATTTAGACACACGGACTTCTGAGTGAGTCACGAACATGGCTGTTCTTGGCGTGTTTACTATTTTGAATTCGGTCGCATAAAAGTAACCTTTTTTTGAAATATTTCAGATATCTTGTGTACCAAAGTATATCCTTGGAAAGATGCTATGATCTCATGCCTTTCGGAAGGCGGGATACCACTAAATCATGATGACATAAAGAATGTAAATTTATCAGAGAAAATAAATCTCACCGTATGGACTGCCGAGTACACTGCTATATCAAACCAAACAAGGAACTCAAGTACAGGTATTGCAACGTTTCTTCTTCTCTCCGTCATCAATAGAATCATCGGTCTGTGACGTGATTGTCTGGAGGAGCAGTAACTGAAACAGATCCACCATCATCAACACCACTATCATCAACACCACTATCATCATCATCATCGTCATCATCATCATCATCATAATATGCTATCATTATTCCCTGCCGAAAAAGCAGCTGAGGATATGGTAATAGTAGCCGTCCATCTTTCCGTCCTTCCGTCATTCCATCTGTCCGTCTGTACGTCCTTTCTTCACGCATTCTTGTCTGGCGCACAACTCAAAAACTATTAGAGGTGTAAACATCACACTTCACAGGTGCACAGATCTCATCCAGGAGAACTGCAGAGTACAAGAACCATAATTCTTGATTGCATAATTTCGGATTTTTTGCCCTTTCTTACTTTTCTTACTTAAATTTTGTCCAGAGTATAACTTGAAAACTACCTGAGATATAAACATGAAAGTTCACAGGTTGATAGATGACATTAAGGAAAAGTGCAGTGTACATAAACCATAACTTCCAGAGCCATAACTTCGGATTTTTTGCCCTTTGTTATTTTTCATACTTAAACCTTGTCCGGAGCATAATTCGAAACCGATTAGAGGTGTTAACACGAAATTTCACATGTACATAGATCGCATGAAAGAGAAGTGAAATGGACAAAACTATAACTTTTGATTGCATAATTAAGGAGTTATTGCCCTTTTCTTTTTATTTTCTTACTTACATTTTGTCCAGAGCATAACTTGAAAACTACATGAGATATAAACATGAAACTTCACAGGTTGATATATGACATTGATGGGAAGAGCAGTGTTCAAGAACCGTAAATTCCAGTGGCATAATTTAGGAGTTATTGCCCTTGTTATTTGTTATTTTTCCCACTTAAATTTTTTCCGGAGCACAACTTGAAAATTATCAAAGGTATCAATGTGAGACTTCTGAGGTAGGGAGATTTTATTGAGGAGAAGTGCAGTACTATGATTTTGGAGTTGTGTGCCTTTATTGATTTTTGAGTCTCAAGTTCTTTTGTTTTTTTGTTTTTGTTTTTGTTTTTAGCATAAGTGGAGCTGTATTGACTTGACAGCTGGATAGTTATCTCTGAGGATTAGTGCAGTACACAATAATAATAATTCTATCTTCGATATTTTTTTTATTTATATCTCTTTGTTGTTTTTCAGATCTTTATTCTGTCTGTTTTCATATGTGTTTACGCTAGACAGCTATATCAGAAAACTGTAACTTGTTGAAGTTTTTATTGTACTTTGTATTTAGTATTGCCAGAAAATTATTCTTAAACCTAGCTGTTTTAGCCTTTAAGCCAACCTCCAAGCAGACACGCATCTTCTATTGAGCAAGCATTCGGCGGGTGATGGCCATGTCAACATGGCTCTTGTTATCTTTGTTGTTGCAAGGTTACTCATTGACAGACGAAAAAAAAAACATCGAACGACACCTTTTATGATGATTAGGAAAATGAATGGAAAATGAATAAATGAATGGATGGATTTTAAATGCACGATTGAACGAATGCACGATCGAACGAGTGAATTATTCACTTGTCATAACTTATTACTTTTATCAATTCCAGGTCTTGATCTTCTCAGAGACACGATATGTGGCTCTCAAAAAATTCATATAGACAAACTGCATTGGGGTTCAGTGATAGATAAAGTGACAAATATCAAGTATAAAAACTGTACAGAACAACAGGCTTATGTCTGCAAAAATGGTAAGTATCGAACCTACTGATATTTAATACAATTTTAAACACTGTTTGCTATATTCCTCCATTGAAGTCAGGTTATTTTAATTTTTGCAGGCAATGTTTACGGAAATCATATAGCACAGATCAAGCAGACTGATATCAGATAATGAATCAGACACCTTTTAGGCAAAGAACTTTTATATTAAGTTTCTGTATTGATGCAATTTATTTAGCTTAAATCAAAAAAAAAAAAATTAGATTAAAAAAAGGCAATTAACACACCCAACCATTTTTGCCACAGTATTCTCAAACGCCAAAAATACCGATACTTGCAAATTAGACCACCAGGGTCTGTATTCATCTACCATTCTTCGTATCATTTTTAGTCTAGATCTAAACACTGTCCTGAATTTCAAAGAAACACAACTTACAACCAATCCTTGACCAATTGGTGTAGCAAATAAGAAATTGTGTTACTTTTAAAATCTGAAATATGGTTTATACCGAAATTTAGAATCGTTCGTGAAAAGTAGCTCTTCATATAAACATGTAATTACATTAAAATTACATTGGTATACTTTTTCGATGTTGTGGTAATTTTTTCCACAAAAAATCTTCTCTCCATCAAATTTGCCGACGCATAAAAGTTAAGGCCATTTGTAGTCAAAAGAGTGAGCTAGCTAGTGCATTAGACTAGTTTATTGGCTCATGTTTTAGCTACTAAGTACATTGTTCAGTCCTACTTTACATGCCATTTTATACCTATAAAAGCAATCAATGATCCTTTGCTCACAAGGTTTTGAAAAGTTGTGACCTGCAGGCTCATAGAAGTTGTATTTGTACAGTAAAACAGTGCTGTAATTATGAAACTGCAGTCCTGTCAGAATTTCTGGAGTTTTGATAAAAATTAAAGAAGTTAAAATGATAAAATATTTCCGTAACTCCCATTTTATGAGCGGTCTGTATAAGAGTTGGTATTTTTTCAAACTTTCCACGTTTTCTCTAAATTTGTGGGACCGTTGTCAAAACGAGACAACTCTTCTCAGTATCACCAACAAGGGCTGACTACAGTCTGGAGAGAAATTTGGACAGAATCAAACTAGAAAAAAGTCTACCTCATCTTATGTACAGACTTGATTAAAGGAAGTGGATGCAATTCTAGCATAAAATTCATCATGATTAGTAATTGGACATAAACAATCTTTTAACTGTTTACCAAACACAAAAAAATGAGACTCGTTCATACAAAAAGCGTTTGCATACGACGATTCAATTATAGCTCCAATGACTGGATTTGTTTTTTATAGCTTACAGCATTGTGTAAAAGAAAGAAATATTTGAGTCATGCTCTGTGAAAAGAGCGCTTAATGCATCTCCGTGATGCATTATACCAAGCAAATCATTACATATTTATTGACCCATAATAGCCACTTTCTTATCAACAGACTTAAGCATGAGGTAGACTGGTCTAAGGACATACAGAAAATTAAACAATATCGAAAAGTTTCGGCCCAGGTCAGTCTGCGCGGAATGCGTAGACTGACCAGCGCCGATACTTTTCGCAGATGCATTAAACCCCATTTTCACAGAGCATGACTCATTTTATTTAAGTCTTCTTTCATTGCATGATTGTCCTATTATTTCTTCTTTAACACTTGTTACAATGCTAACATTGTAAAAGGTCGAACTTCCATACCCGGTCACATTTGTAGGTTCTTCGATATTTTAGTTTGGACATATTCATTTTACATCGAGAAACAAGTTTTTACAACTTATAATAATCTTTCTGGATTATGCTTCCTTAAAAATGCAACAGTGCTGCCTCAGAAAATGTGCGTCATAGAACATGCGTAAAGTTGACACCCGCTCCCGGGTATCGAACTTAGGACGATTTCGATGTTTTCATTTTGTTGTCGAAAAAAAAAAAAACATCTAAGATACCTTTAGCGAGGCTGGAACAGAGTCCTTGTGTGAATTTTCATTAACTTTCATTGGCAAAGACAGACTCGTTTCAAAAAGACATCTTCAGTCATACATAGGCGATCTTTCATCTACAGAAGACAACACTAATCAATGGCAAGTCTATCTGAATGAAACAACTTGGAGGAATTCAGAAACGTCATGTGAATCTAAGAACCAACGCCTTCCGGCAGCCATTCAGCTACAAAATGACAATTACATACCCGCAGTCGTTCCTGAGCAATCGGAATCATTTAACCTAGATGTCTGGATTGGTTTGGTTGCTTCACTAGATCGTCGTACTGTTCATAGTAAGTAAAATATCTCTATTAAAGAGTACACATACGCTTTTGATTTGTTAGGTTAAAAATTAGCCTTTAGCGTGATCTTAGGTATAAAATCTTCAGAAAACGAAAATGAATCACTTTTTTAATGTGGTTTCATTATGAGTGCGTCCGTATGAAAGTTCGTCGATTTTTTAAATTTAACAACTTGGTTGGACAGTAAATTATTTTTCTTTCCATTTCCAAAAGATATCATTTGTGGGTAAAACATAAACCAGAACTGATCCTATTACCAAATCGCAAGGGTATAGATGTAGAGTTTATGACACTTATGTGCATCAATTTAGAAGTGCGTTTTTTTGCAAGCCCCATCGTTATTCTTAAAATCCTGTATTTACAGTCTGTAGTCAATTTTTTCAGACGTAAATGAAAAGATGATGCTTTCAGAATCACCTGCATTAAAACTGCATTGACTTTCAATGAGTTCTCATACAACTTGCTTACAATTATTTCCCTTTTCCCATGTGTCCTAGTCGCACAGGTGCTTATGACACCAAGAATAATTACAGTAATTCGCCAATATATTCGGACAGAAGGAAATAATAACTTGTTTCGTGTCTGAATAAAAGAGAGTGGCCAAAAAAATAGGTTTTACCTTTTTATCCGAACGTGCGTCCGAAATAATAAGGGTAAAATCCAGCATATTTACATCTATGTATAGCACGTGTGAAGGGGTCGAAACTGTAGTAGATCCTAACTTTCAACGTCTTTTCAATCTCGAATTACAAGTATTTTAGATATTTTCCTACCTTTTCTACACGTAGAAAATTAACTTTCCAGTAAGAGTTAACTCATAGTTCAACAGTGGATGAAACAAATCAAAGATTACACTCAACCTTGTGTTCTGTTTTGTCTGATGTTTATACCGTGCACTAACCCTTATCTTATATATATAAAAGAATATTTCAAGCCTTTTTCTGGTACACAAATATTTTCAGTAATTTTGGATTAGGGCCATGAAGTAATGAGAAGGCATTCATAGTGAGATGGTTGTAATGCCAGCATTTATGTACGAAATACGAATGTTCTGCACCGAGAAATGTATGGTCACAAGCTGACTGTCATCCAACACAAAACGACCACGCAAATCATACCTGCTTTATATTAGCTGATATTACCTTTTTGTGTTCAATAATGACTCTTTCAAGAACTTCTGGGCAGTCGTGTCACATGGTTTGTGTCGTCAGCATGAAATAAGCTCAGCTGTTTTCTTAAAATAAAAATCTTTGCAGCCAAAAGAAAAAAGAAAATATGTATACGATAATCTACGTATTATCTTTGAATACAAATGTATTACCGATAAATATAGAAAAGAAACAACAAGGTTTATCATTAAAAGTTTATTTATGCTTTGCTATTGTTTTAAAGGGACAACGCAGTTATGGTTTAAACCATTTCCCTTACAGTCACGTAACGACTTATCACGTCTCTGCAGAAGGTGCCTATGAAAAAGTTACGAAAACATTTAAAAAAAAAAGGGAGAATGTGCTTGTATAAGATCGAAATGCGGGGAAAGATTAAACCTACCTGGTGCCTTTCATAACTTCAGTTGCAATGGCGGCCTTGTAGATCAAAATCTGACTTGGGACAGAATTTTGGTCCGATCTTTTATCCAAATCTAAACTTATTACTTTAGTCAAACTTTCTTAACAAAAACAGTTCTGATGTTGCAGTTGTTTTGGTCTGTTTTCATGACTTTAAGTTTTTGCTGAGTAACTCGTATCTCATGGGATTTGATGCATTTAGGTGTATTTTTACGGCAGTTTTTTATGATGTCGTCACTAGAATTACGGTACAAGAGATAAAGGTAAATCAGTAAAAATCAACTTATTTATTCAGTAACGGTTAAGTCTTAACAAACTATTTATGGCAAAAATAGTTCTATGATGTAATTAGGGCGTAAATAAATTTTCATTCGATAGAGAGATTGCACATATTAAAGTAACGTCGGCATATTTGTAATCAATGAAAGCCGAGCCAAACTAAGTTGGACAGGGCCATGGATCTATCTTTCGTCGAGATTCGTGGTCTTACCTACCCACGAATTAAACAAAAATTAGTACACAACAAATACTTCTGGTTTCACTGTGTATGATAAACAGAAACACCAAGCAATACACAAATCCAAGATGAAAATTAATATGTCTGCATTTCCATCGTACTGATGATTTGAACTAATTTCATGGTTTCTCGGACCATAGGCATTTTTTTATAACAAACAAAAATGTTGTTATTCTGTAAACATCATTGTGCACGTTTTTAGGTAAAACAGAAACAGGTAACTTACAAGGTGTTCACACAGTCAAACATGGTACCTATGTCAACTCAGCAGGATTTAGGATGATAGATGAATATCTACCTGATGAATTCACAGCTCTTTGTAGTTTTGGTAGGTATGAAATTTTAATTGATCTTATTTGTCAACTTTGAAAAGTTACGATATCATTGTTTTGATTCAACGAGTCAAATTTTATTTTGATTAGACGAGTTGAATAAAATCATTTGATGCGAGCCTTAGCGTGTATCGTATCGATTAATGTGATAAAAAAAAAGTTCATATTTGTTTAAGGTTTTATAGTTTTTTTTTTTTAAACTCTCAGACTAAATCATGCTTGCCAAGGCTCGCACTATCATATTTTAGTTGTCTTGTTTAATATAAATATTAAAACACGAATGCGCATCGAATATACTCTTTTTTTGAGTGTCTTTTACTTTTTTATCCTCTAATCATTCTCTTTCATTCAAAGCTGTTCACATGAATGTGTGAATCTTTGCACTTGTGTAATCGAAAAGGACTTTCAGACATCAAGTATCCCGAAAACCCTTTTTTATGTAACTGTAACAAGCAACATGTAGATTTGCGCACAGGATCAATATAAATAACTGCACAAAACAAAGCAGTCTGATCTTTGATAGAAAACAATTATGGAATCCTTCCGCAGAAACTCATTGGTTCCGTAATGGTTTCTGGCCGGGATGTGCTGCCCGCTCTTGGATTTGTAATAGCCTATATGGTGCGAATTATTCTGTTTAAAGGAGACCAAATACTGCAATACATTTGTCTTTACTTCTGGCTGAAAAGTAAGAACCACAAGCATTTGCGAGGAGGGGATGTAGGAGTGATAACTTGTAGCTTTAGAGTTTGAAAAGTGACTTAGCATTAAATATTTGCTATTGTAGAAAGTTTGAAGTCTGTCCGGCAATTGCTTTTCACTGATTGTTTGAAAGGTAAGGAAGGTTAGAACTTGATTTCATTTTTTTTAATTTGTCGCAATGTATAATGCCAAAGCTGCTTCTGATTTTGATTCTTGCTGCTACTGATGGCATTATCATGATTATCATCATCATCAGCAGCAGCAACAAAAGCAACAGAAATTAAATAATTTTTACCGTCATCAACAATTGTTGGTATGTTTGTTTGAATTGTTTTTTACTCTGCTTTCAGCATTATTTCATTCATATCACGGCGACAGCTCACTTATACATGTTTTTCTGGGTTTCACCAGTACTAGGCTAGGGCTCTGAGATGTCTTGCCCAAGGACATTCCTGTGAAGGACCCATTGGATCCAGTGAGGCTCGAACCCGAGGCCTCCAGGTCACGAGTTCTTCACTTTACCACTGAGCCACACAAGACTCCTGTCATCAACAATGGCAGAGTTTGCATCATTATAATCGTTATCACAAGCTTTTTTTTTTTTTTTAATATTTGTCTAAATGTTAGAAGTTTAAAGTAGGTAAACATCTAATTATTTCACTTATACTGAGAACACAGATCAGCAGCCGTGCTAAAGCTCATTTTAATAATGTTTGGTAGGATGACGTGTACTTGTTTGTACGTTCTGTGCATTCTGATCTTGACCAATACCGGCTGCAAAACCTTTGTTTTCGCCTGTAGCGCAGATGTAAAAATTTGCTTTAGCAAGATCGGTTTATATAAATCAAAAGCTAACGAAAATGTTGCTTTCAAATTCAGTTGATACTCTTTTAACTGAACATCACCCCTATTTTGCTCTTGAGGTTTAGTTATTATTATTATTATTGTTGTTATTATTATTAGTAGTAGTAGTAGTAACATTATTTTTATTACTACAACAAGAGTGATAATGGTAGCAGCGGTAGTAGTTGTATACGTATTTTAAAAAGATATACTTTTACTCACAGATACTTGTTCTTTACATGTTACATCGACTTCACTTGCTATAATTTCTACAGACGAAATAATCCAGAAGACTCCAGAGGATACCTTAACATCAAATAAAGGTACATAACATTCATTTCACAAAAAAGTAGTTATTTATTAGAAATTCCACCTTAGATATTTGAAAAATTTGATGACACAACCGTTTTCAAATTTCAAAGAAAAGCGATTCGTGTTATATGATCTGACCATGTGACTAAAAAATGTGGTCATCATGTGGGTGTACTTTGTTTGTCTCCGGCAATCATTTCGTAAGCTTGCTCTATTAAAATAAGAGTTAACCTTATTTCTATTGTGTTTTATCGCTTAACAAGCCTCGGTTTTGAGTTGTGAGGCACACAAAATAAATAAATGAATAAATAAATAAAACACGAGGGCGATAGGGTGAAAAGACTCAGCTTTTGAATTGGTTTTAAAATCACTTTTCTTTTTAGTAAAGTCTTACCGACATCACGAGTTACCAATAGAAGCCCCGTGCTTCAATGTTAATGAAATTAATTAGGTTCATTAAAACACTATTCAATGAACTAAGCTATAGCTTTCACATTTCTTTTTCAGATGCACCATGGCTAGTGTTTGGCGTCATAGTTTCCTGTAGCATCCTAATTGTTATCATATCAGGATGTTTTGTAATCTGGTTTTACAAGAAAAGGTAAGCCAAACTTTACTAGATGGTGCATTGATTGAATGCTTTTTACGCCTCTTTCGACATTATTTCAGTCATATCACGGCGACAGCTCACATATTCTGGTATGTCCTCGGATATACCAGTAATAAGCTAGAGCTCGAAAGTGTCTTGCCTGAGGAAACTCCCACGAAAAAACTAAGTAGTTCCAATGAGACTGTAACCAGGGTCAGCGGGTTACATGTTCTTCATTTTACGTCTGGGCCACACAGGACTCCATACAACTGTAAGAAAACGCGTGGTTTTTTTGTAGTTATTTTCATTTGTTTATGGTTTCTGGTGTTTGAAACTTTTACCAAACGATCCCGTGCCCTTATAGCCTCAACGTACACATATTTTAGTAACAAACAACATTTCTGATTTCCTGTATATTTTTGAAATAATCTTTATCCAAGGGTTGGAACAACATAGCATTGTTTAGTAAATGGTTAGACGGTCTCCCCACAGGTGTGTGTACTTACTAGAAGACTTATGTTTTCACCTTACCTCTGTCCTAATGATATTTTATAATGGAATTAATAATAGTTACCTTTGATTTAATTCTTTCTGAAGACTTTAAATAGGTGAAGTTTAAGATGCTCATGAAGGACTGAATAGTATGAATATTAGGGCTTATAAATACCTTTTTCTCTGTGTGTGCGTTTTTTTTTTTTTTTTTTTCAAAACCTTCGATGGGCTAAATACATGAAAACAACTTTCTAAATCGGGAAAAAAAGACCAAAAGACCGCGGCACTGCAATTTCAATAGCTAATTTAGCACAGAATATTTCATAATTACAAAGATAGTGTAGATTAACGATCAGGTTGTACGTTCTAAGCAGTGTGATCTCGATCTACACTATTTGGAAAAGGTCTAATGGTCACGGAAAGCAGGCAAAGGTATAATATGATGATATCTGTTATTTTTGTAGACGACCTGAAGAGCTAAGACCGGATGATGGAGCTATCGCAAATAACGGTTCCGGGGACTATGACTACGCGCGTGGTGAAGATTTTAATGTGGCTACGAACGAATCAAGGGACTGGGGCGCTAACAGCCTGGCTTGCGAGCCCGGGGTTCCAGAGACACATACGGTGTCAAATCCTGTTTATGAATTACAGCAGTTGCCAACACCTTCTGTTCCGAATGACGACGTGTATGATAACACAGATGGGCGGAAAAAAGAAAGAAGTCAAGAAGGTCAAGTTGAACTCCATATCTATGACAGAGCTAATTATAGTAACGGTGAATCGTTATATGATAACCGCATGTAATGTTTTTATGGTGCCTCCCAGCTGCTGCTTCTGATAATGATGACTGAGGTGATAAAGAGAGAGAGAGAGAGAGAGTTCTACTACCTTGGTGTATATTGCATTTTGTTGCTTTTTTTTCTATTTTCATTCATACAACATTCCTGAAATTTGCAGACACTAATTCCCTATTACTTTTTTCCCATTTGGCTCTTGTAGAGAAGTGAAGCGGCACGTTTGACAACTTTTTGCCGACATCTTGTTAACCATTTACCACACAGTTCAAGGGTCAACTTTTTTTCGTTTTGTTTACAATTTATTTACATGTATATATGGTAGATATAGAAAAACACCAGAAGGTTTTTAATTTTGCATTGTTTGTTTGGTGGTCAAGAGGCCTAATGTGCACAGATTAAAGAACTAAATTAGCTTGAAATCAACCTTTTATATATAGATCTACTTATGCTTCAATCATTTGTTCACCACATATCGAGACTACAAATACTTTCTCTGTAATTGCAAAGGAACAAGGCGAAAACCTTATGTTTGAATCGGACATTTATGGTTGGTCATTTGGTGATGGTAACCCGTCTTTTTATATGAAAACTATGACATAATTACTCATTTAAACACTTTCCGACATTGTTCTTGACATCGTGACATTCCCATAAACCTATGTGAAATTCTGACGCGAAACCTAAAAATGATGTATGAGGCTACATATCCCATTCAGGAAATACCTCTGAAAAATATTTTTTCTCAAATTCTTCTTTTTTCTTTTATTGGTGGTTAGCCAGATATTGCCTTATTTGATTGATTGATGAAATGTTAGTTAGATAGATAGATTTATTAGTATATTCAGGCCCATTATACATATGTACAAAGTGTACAATATGTTAACAATAGTTATCGTTAGATATATAAATTTACATTTTACCCAGAAAATATGCACAAATCTCCTGTTTACCAAATAAACCCTGACTATATGGTCTTGGGTGCTCTTTCTGAGCATTTTTGCTTTTTCCTACGTGAATGTTTTCTACAAGATTATTTCCCTTCGTTTCAGCCACAGTTAATTTGTCGTCTGCAAGTACTTTCAGTTTGGACCAGATCAATATTTTAGTGTAAGAGTCTGAAGCAATATCCATGTATCAATAGTATAGTCAAATTGATGGGAAAGATAAAAGAAGAAGAAGAAGAAAATGATGATAATAATAAATGTATATATTCCTACACCCTTTACCAAATAAACCCTGGTTATATAACCATAAATTGAGGAAAGCAGGAAATGCTTTAACTGATTATTGTTTACTTTTCCTGCAATGTTTTCTGTTAGTGAAGTTTGATGATGTTATGAAAATCTGAATAGCTCGCTTTTAAACTGCCCCCAAATTGTGGAGTTAGTCATGAAGACCGCGTCAAAGGCATCTGTAAAGGATACTAGATCGTAGATGTTTTGAATTACTATACACCTACAAAAATTTCCTAATGCAATTAAGGGAACACAAGCAGAAAAAACAAATCTGAAACGGATGGAGAAAAAATCCAAATGTACACCCTGTCAAATACTGTACGATCCAAAATTTTGGTATGCTGAAATAATCTATGAGCGGACTACTTTTGCCTTTGTTTCTCAGTTGACTGGTCAGTACTATATACTACGATACAAATCCGCAATTCATTTAACGCTGTTCTCACCGAATTAGCCAATATTTGTTATTTCACACCGTTTGCAATTGTCTCAATTTCAACGTCTTATCAATTTAAGTTATAGGCATATTATGAAAGGAAAATGATGTCGTAATAACTTTCTTGGTGTTTGTATATGCTTCTCTCCCATTTCGCTCGATCTTCGTACGTGCAAGGAATCAAATTTTCAGACACTGCTCGGAATACGTACAGACACCAGGAACGTTATTTGCCAACCATTCTCATTTTTATGCAATTTCGGATGTTGGGAAGTAGTACAAATTCTGACTGGCCAAAGTAAATGATTTAGCAAATCAGAATTTCGGTCACTTTGAAATTTAGAAAATATCTGAGAAAAAAACTAATAATGATCTTAAGAATGATCTTAAGAATGAGTTGTGAATACAACCCCAGGGCAATTAGTAAAAAAAAAACCATTAATATATGCTTTACATGTAAGTTTGGAAGTATTTGAATACAGAATTTATGCAAATAAAATAAATACAAATTATGCATTGGTTTTAAATTGTCCAAGAAAGAATTATTTTCCATGCAAGAAATGCTCCTCTTGAAAATGCTTCATACAGCAACAACTTTCTGCACTTTAAGTTGAACCATAGTCTAAAAATAGTGTTTTTTTTTCACGTCGGAATCATCACTAGTAGCTGACAATTGTTGACAGTTTATTATCTTACAATGTGGTCTGGAGTACTTCTTTTCGTTTTGCCTGAACGTGGCAATAGCACTGCAATAAGGACTGACATAAAAGTTTATTGTAAACAGTCAAGGACTCTTTTACAACCTCGATATTTTAAGTGGGATACATTTTGACCCTCATATGGCCATTTTTCTCACTGCCTTGCACTAAAGTTTTCAAACGATAAAGGATAAAGGATTTTGTGTCCAATTACTCATTGACATAGACAGATTCAGTGTTGTGCTGGACTAACTTGTCATAATGTCCCTCTGGTGTCTTATTGGCGTAGACAGATTCTTTGACCTGGATTAATGCCTTATAGCGACCCTCTTCTGTTTCATTGACATAATCCGGGTCAACCTCATAGTTAGTCTCTGGTGTCTTATTGACATACGCAGATTCGGGATTGACCAGGGCTAGCTCTTCATGTTGACCCTCAACTCTATCATTGACATAGACCGCATGTATGTTGTCCGGAATAGCCTGATAGTAAGCCTCTTTTTTCAGCTTGATTTTGATCGCAGGCCCCATCAGCGGTGTTGTCGTGTCTGCTCCGAAATACTCTCGCTTGTGATGGACTTGTAATTTGCCCAGTGCCCAAGTTTGCCTCCTTACGGGTGTGGCTAAGTGTATAAAAATAAAAGAAGAAAAAAAAAATATCTTTTATATTTGATGGATTTTTAAAGAGGGATAGGGGAATAAAGGACAACATCAGTCAAGGCTTTTTTGAGCCAATGGAGTCATTTGGTAATTTATGGATTTTGCAAGTGGTAAAGAAAAGGAGAAAATCTCAGAAGCACTTGCAGATTTTAGATTTCTACTAGATATACAAAGAAGAATAAGAAGAAGAAGAGAAAGTAGAGGAAGAAAAGAAGAAGAACAAAAACAACAAAAAGAAGAACAGATAACAGAAGAAGAAGAAAAAAAAGAAGAAGAAGAATAGGAAGAAAACAGTAGGTATAGAGAAGTAAGGAAACCAGATAACGATGAAGCCTTGGTAACACAGCATCAAAACTACCGTGATTGATATGGGTTCTAGGTTAATAACGAGCAACAGCGAGTTACGGGCGAATGGCGGTAACACCGTTCTAGATTTTGAAATATATATATTCCGACTTCGTTCTGGGTGTCAGCCTGAATCTAGAAGGGGATGACTAAATTTTGAGTGTCTTCCGGTTGGTCGCACAGCGTCACACGCATTACAATCTTTCGCACAATTACCCGATTGGTCAAAAATGACCATAATTATCTACTGATCGGATGATTACTTAAAAACCATCGTCAGACTAAATATACAGATAATCTAATTTCCTCCCTACTTTCAGCGTATTAAATGTCTGTTTTTGTATAAATATTACGCAATGATCTACATGTATGCTAGCAAATAATGACGTCATTAATCATACTATTTTTACATCATGCACGGGCAGGATTTTCGCGGAAAATACTGTGTGTAAGAAATCATGAATAAACTAATTTTCGATTGATGATTGTATGGTGTTTAACGTCGTTTACAACATTATTTCAGTTATATCACGGCGGCCAGTGCACCTATCCATGCTTTCCTAGAGTTTCTTTTACCTGTACTCTGCACAATTTTCTTTCTGAGCCACTGGCTGCTTTCCTACATATCCGCATAAGGAAACAATGATCAGCGGTAAGAGAGGAATGAATCATGTCGCTATGACTATCATCAATCCTCGGAAAGAAATTGGCCGATCCGGGGATCGAACCAGCGATCCCTGTCACATACGCTACCGACTGCGTTACCGGGGCTCGGCTACTATTTCTTTGACTGTTTCAAAATACCATTTACAGAGAAAATCGGATTTATAATTTGTAAAAAGGGGGGCTTAATGCATCTGCAAAAACTATTGACAAAGGTCTGCCTGTGTGCACAATCCGCGCAAGCTGACACGAATCAAAACTCTGTGCCAGATACATTGATCAATTGTCTGCGTGTCAAAGGACCAGTATGCATGCCTCGTGATTCAGTCAGTTAAAAGACAAAATGGATTATAGTTTACTGTGCGATTATTGATAATTTTGCCCTTACGTAACTAAGCCCTACTCGAGTTCGAGGTATATGCCAAATATTACGTTTTCTCTTGTCTTATTTCAAGGATAAATAATATGAATGTGTAGACAAGAAGAAAGCTGTGTAATACTAGCAACTAGTCCTTTTCACACTACATTTTCGACAACTGTTTCTGTACATATTGACCAACCTTTTTTGAGAGCGTGTTAGTATTATTTTCCGAAAATTTTCAATTTTTAAAATAAAACAACTTCTGATTGGATTAACTAAATGGTTCAGCCAATCGGAAGTTGTGTTACTTTCAAGTATTGGGGAGGGCATAAAAAGTCAGTTTACCAGAAGAGAAACTGACAAAAAAACCCGGATGGACAATTTGCTGTTTGTCTGTATGTATGTTTCAAGTTTATACCATTTTTCAAAAGTGTTCACTTATTTCACTGCGGTAGTGCACCTATCTATGCGTTTATTAAGATTTATTACCAATGCTTAACACAACGGTTTTCTGAGCCTTAAGATCTTTTCTAGATTCGCATGTCAAATTTCGAAATTATTTCCACATTAACTTATAGCGTATATTATCAACCTTTAAAAAACAATCCCAAGTTTTAACTTCCCCGAGTAAGAAGGTTTTTCTATTCTTGCTTCATCCGCGGCACATTTATTTTTTCGTCTGCATATGCTCTCAAATGAGACATGCCTTAAATTTTGTCCTATGGCAGAAAGTTAAACAGCGAGAAAGGTATTTACTTATCGCATTGATTTCTATCCAACTTTCGTCTAAGTTTCTCCTGGAATTCGAATTTGGGAAATTTAACCTGTGTAATCTTTACAAAACAATAACTTTTCTAACGACCCATAAATAGAGGTCCTATGAAACTATTGTTGGAAAAAGGAGAAATGCGTTTGTCTCCTTTTCTCACAACGTTTTCTACCCTTACAAAGAAAACCATCATCCTTTGGTCGCTATATAAATTGTCGCGAGCAAATGATTTAAATTTCTGTGAGTCTTTGTTTTTTACATCGTTTGTTAATAAGTTAAGCAATGCAATTAGCCTCTATGCTACCTTGGTTTAGCTAAATGGAATAGCTAGTCGGTATGGCATATCCAAATGTTGTTAGAAAACGACATTTAAATATTTAGCAGTCGACAACCTTTTCACCTTGTCCATATAGAAAGTAATTTCAGACGACATATTCATTGTGGAAAAGGGAGAAAATGCAAGTAAACAACATTTTCTTCAGACTGCGTCAAAAGCCTCTTTTCTGGGTTCTTTTGTGTGTGTGTGTGTGTGTGTGTGTGTTTTTCATGGTTTTGTAATAAGTTAAGTATTGCAATTAAATGCTACGCTTCCTTGGTTCAGCTGAATAGAACAGCTAGTCGGTATGGCATATCAAATTGTTGCTAAAAAACGATATTTAACTATTTAGCAGTCGACAACATCGTGAGCACTTCCATATAGAAAGCAATTACAGCCGACATATTCATTGTGGAAAAGGGAGAAAACGCAAATTAACAACATTTTCGTCAGAATGCGTTCAAAAGACTCCTTTCTCAAGGTCCTGAAAACATGGGAATTATTTTGTAAAAAAAAAAACGCAAGAGTGCAAATCCTTTTACAGAATAACATTATGGAGTTTAAATTGTTTACAAGATTATCACAACCCGAGGACAGCAACGGACCGTTTTGTATCAATGGCTAGAACTCTAAGATTACTGTTTTCTGTAGAAATACAGCTCAAGAACGACAGTCACAATGCAGCCAGTGACGACAGCTATGGTGGCTATAGAGATAACTATCGTCACTGTATTTGAGAGCCCATCTGTAACGGTAAAAATAATTCGCCCTTAGCCTGTTAAATAAATAAGCCATAGTCGGTGAAAAAGAAGGTTTAATGCATCTACGTGATGCGTGATACCGAGCAAGTTGTCACATTATTATAGATCCATGAAATACTTTTGTCTAACAAATAGCAGAATAATGAGGGAGACTCGTCCTTTGACATGAAGAAATTGGCTTAAGACAAATGTTTCGGAACAGGTCAGTCTGTGCGAACTTTGCACGATGACCTGCGTCGATACTTTCTGCATATACATGTACGCTGAACATTCATTTCAGAGAGAATGAAAAAAATACAAGTAGTCAACCAGTTGAAAATATCTAAACAATTTCATTTCACGTTTATGTCAAAACTATCTCACAAATACACGACAATGTAGATTCAAGATCAAACAGTCCAATCTATGTAGTCTGGTCTTGAGCTGAACGATGTAACGAGAGAGAGAGAGAGAGAGAGAGAGAGAATGCGTTCAAACCCGTCTAGCAATCTAGTCATTTACATGTAAAGAATGGCCGACTTAAAACAACGTTTAACAATAGTAGTTCCGGCCAGTCTCCATTTAAAAAATCTAGAACTAGAAAAGGAAGCGATGTAGAAAAGTTTGTAAATATGGCCGTGATCTGAAAACACCAGACGAGTTGGTCTAGTTAAATGACACTCTCTTAAGACCAGAGTAAATTTCGATCAACTACACAAGTAATAACCGACAGCTGTCCTAGGTTTCAACAGGTTAGCATATCTATCTGATTGCCTGTAACATCTAAACAAACTCTCAACGTGATTTCCATGTTCTTGTCTCATGTGATCAGATAAGTCGCTACTCCCTCGAATTTCTAGCACTAGATCGTGAATAAAGGTTTACACTTCAAATCATGAGATATACCTATTGTTACAAGCCAAGCGTAACGAGAAAGAAAACCAGCAACAAGCTTTTAACAATTAACAATATTTATTAATTAACAAAGACAAAAGAATACAATAAGAGTTAAGTTTGAATGAAATTTTGACAATTTTTAATCTTAGAACAAGAAATAGAATATGTTCCTCAAAATTAAGAATTATGTTTAGACTACAAAAAGTATGAAATTCTTGGTTCCTAAATCCTAAATTAACAATAGTTTTAACTTGCAAATAGATATGACCAACCTGTATACAAAATGAACAATTCCAACTTACAGATCTATATTCCAGTTTAAATCCAACATTTTTCACAAATTCTGTATCCTCCAAGCCACAAGTCTAAGTTCAAGTGCAAAATCACCAAGTAAGTCACTCCTATTTATATCAGCTTGGAAAATTCTAAATTAGTCTTTTCTAGAAAGATGACAACATGAATTGGTAAACAGCTTGTTTACTAACAACCTGTTTCTAAAAATAACCACAATGGAAAAACCAATAAATTTTCTTCATGTTTCTAGAATATTCTGAAAACAGGACACTGTATATCCTATCTACATAACACTATTAAACATCAATTTTTGTACGACTTTTTTATTTACCCTCACTTGATGTTGAAATAACTTTTGGAAGGTTTTTGGTCACGTCTTCTGAAAAAAAAGAAAAGAAAAAAACGTAACACATGGGTTTGAGAAGCCAGCTATTCTAGACCCTTTGTGTATTTCGTTCTGATTCCATTTGCAAAACTAGCTCTATCTTTTTGGACGCCCTGTGTCACAGCCAATAAGAAATTTATATTCCTCGGACTTGGAACTGGAGTCGTAATTTCCCCTTTTTTACATATGTGTGTACTATTTTATCATCATACCAGTCTCATATCTCTTTGTAATACAAATCAACTGTTTGCCTTTCACTCGTGCTCTTTTCTATTCTTTTTAAGATTTGCTAGAGAAATGACTTTAAAAAAGTTTTGCTTTATTCACAGTTTTTGATTTGCTAAACCATTTAGTTTAGGCAATCAGAAATTGTGTTACTTTGAAATTTAGGTGAGTCTTGAGAGTTAACTAATAAATTCTATTAAGAATGATAGGTGAATACGAACCGTGGTCAGCATCAGAGACTGATAATTGCTATTGTTAGAATTGCTTATAAAGGCATAATTTTTTTTTTGGACAACTGTTTTCAGTTGGCTGCTGACAATTATCCAATTTTTAAAGCCTATCAATCTGATTGGCTGAAAGTTTCAAACTGGCACTCCACGTGATCACTACATTTTTGAGTTACATGGACGGGTCTTCTATCAAATAAATAACAACTTAATTGTTAGTTGATTTTTACTTTCTTTCGCTAGATTCTAGGTTATCTTTCGGAGTCGTTCGGGTTATTTCGCCTGTGGAAATTATATTTAGTGAAGTCATTGTGATATGTAATGAACCTGTATCTGTTAGGACAAGTGTACCTCGTTAACGTACTTGTACTACTACCGCTGATACCACTATAATTGATAAGAAAAATGTTTAAAAAAGGTGATTATAGTGATAATAATAATAATAGCTAAAGCTTTGTAGTTTAATATGGGTCGTATTGGCACAAAACAATATTTATATTCGATGATATTTTACTTAGTCTCTGATATATATCTATATATATACACCGTTCTTGCTAAAACAATTAAAACATTATGCAGACGGTTTTGCGGCATGATCAAGATCAGACTGCACATAATGTGCAAACGTGTGCATTTCTTCCCACTAAACCAGAAAAGTGAACTTGTAGCACGGCAACTCACCTGCTTTCTAAAAGTAAATAGGGTAATTCAATGTTTATTTACTTCTAATATTACTTACCACTGAGTTTAGCAGGGCATATTTGGAAAACCACCAATAAGTAAGAAAGTGTAATGTAAGAAAACCTCTTTCTATCTTATTCTTTCCCTAAATGGTACGTAGAATCTGTATGTTATGTTGCATCGAAATCTTGTATCTGAGACATAGACTGATTTTCCAAATGCAGATCGCCAATGTTAGCCTTTGCAGTCCACGCGTGAACTGTGCCTGCTTACATGGATCGATACCTTTTAAAGATGCAGAAAGCTACCTTTTCAGGGAGCATGACTCTGTTATAATCAATTTCAAGGTCGTTTAAAGGTCTGCTTGGTCACGATTCAACAGCACTCGAAAGGTACTCAAATCTTAAAAAAATATCTGTTATAAATGTCTGTACGGTATCTTTTTTTACGACATTGCGATTAGGATCAGTCTTACTTTTTTAGTCTAATGAAATTTAAAAAAAAAAGAAATAGCTCGCTAATGAAGGTAGAGATGTATCCATTGGTATTTTAGATGACGATAATGATTAGGTACCTTCTTTTGTTGCAGCACACCTGCTGCTGCTACTGCTGCTGCTACTGCTGCTGCTGATGCTTTTGATTATGGTGATGATAGACAGAAAAAACATTATCCACTTTCTATCACTTTGGATATTATGGCAAACATGCTACCAAGCATTTGGCCTCTGGCTTGTGCACATGCTTTTCTGAAATTTCTCTCGGTGACTTACTTTTTAGCTCAAGATAGCCCATTTTCTCATTGTAGATATTATCAAAACAAAGATTCTGACCACTTTTCATAAGTATTGGACTGAAAATGTGGCCTCTAGAGCACACACAATATTTTTCATAGATTAGACAAAGTGATCTACTTTTTTACCCATTGTGACCCATTTTCAATGTCATCTTATTGATCATCAAGAAAAAAATATTGACTAATTTTCATAATTATTGGACAGAAAATAATGACTCTAGAGCTACAAGAGCTATTCTAAAGATTTGGCCTGGTGACCTTGTTTTTAAGCAGACATGACCAATTTTCACACTCAGTCAAGATATTATTATGACAAGCATTCTGATAAACCGTCATGAGTATTGAATAAAAATCGTGGCCTCTAGAGCTTACACAAGGTTTTTCTAAGATTTCCAAACTCGTCCAAGGTATCATCAAGGCAAATATGTTGACCAATTTTCAAGAGTTTTGGATAGAAAATGGGGCCACCAGATTATACAAAATGTTCATCTAAGATTTTATCTAGTGACCTAGTTTTTGACCTGACGTGACCCATTCTAAAACTCATCATGGATATCATCAAGAAAAACATTCTGACCAACTTTCAAGAGTTTTGGACTGAAAATTTGGCCTCTAGAGCATATACAAGTTTTCTGAGATTAACCTGGCTACCTAGGTTTTGAACCGACATGACCAATTTCCAAATTCGTTCAAGATATCATCCAAGACAAACATTTTGACCGATTTGTAAGAGTTTTAGACTGAAAATGCGGCATCTAGAGCATATACAAGTTTTTTCTAAGATTTGACCTAGTGACCTAGTTTTTTACCAGACATGACCCATTTTCAAACTCATCTGAGATATAATCAAGACAAATATTGACCAACTTTCCAAAGTTTTGGACTGAAAATGTGCCTCTAGAGTGTACACGAGGTTTTCTAATATTTGACCTGGTGACCTAGTTTTTGAATCAACATGACGCATTTTCAAACTCGTTCGAGATATTATCGAGACAAAAATTCCGACCAATTCTCATTAGTATTGGACTGAAAATGTGGCCTTTAGAACGTACACAAGGTAAAAGTTTACGACGGATAACGCACGTCACACGACGTACAACGCACGATGGACGACGGACGCCGGACACAGCACGAGCACAAAAGCTCACCTGGAGCACTTTGTGCTCAGGTGAGCTAAAAATAAATTCATGTTTAAACTTTGCTTACCTTTCACACAATCAATGAAAAGAGATTAGCGGATGGACATCAAACTTTCTGCAAGAGCAAATATTCAACGCTAACTCACTAATCAGGCTCTAACGGTACAAGTTATCACTCCTACATCATCTTTCTTGTAAATGCTTGTCGACTTTATCTTTCTTTTCAAAAAAATATATACTTTTTAGCCAGCAGAATAGACAACTGTAGTTTTCAACCTCATTCATACGGAATGTCTCACACAATATAGATCAGACTGGATCCATGAGCGGGCAGCACGTCCCTTAGGAAACCACAACGGAACTAATGCAGTACATTCAATATTTTTTAATGCATAAAGGATAATCTAATATGTCATATAATTTTCGATCAAAGATCAGACGGCATGTTTTGCTCAAATAGCTCTAGATTGATGATGTGCGTGCAACCTACCTGTTGCTTGTTGCAGTTAAACAAATATATACGATTACACGCCACGGCTGGCATCATATGATTTTTAGTTATCTCGTTTATTAAAAAGAAATAAATATAATAATTCATGATCACTCGTAAGATCCTTTATCTGCCTTTTCTTTGTTGATTCAAATAAGTCAATCAATAATAAATAAAAGAATAAATAAGAAATAAATCAATAAAAACCAACACACTCACACATAATTTTTTCATTAGAAGCAATATCGTTATTTTGCCATGGCATAAATGACAGAGAGAGAGAGAGCATAACGTAATAAAGACAAAAAGTACATAACTAATTATTTAATAATATTACAAAAAATAAAACATAATATATATATATAAAAAAGAATCAAGGACCAAAACCACAAAGTGCTGCGAATTGATTAGGTAGATATTCATCAATCATCCTAAATCCTGCCGAGTTGCTAAACGTACCATATTTGACAATATCAACACTATGTAACTGACCTATTACTATTTTATCTAAAAAGTAAAGAATGGTGTTTACCGAAAAGAAAAAATAAAAAACATAATATTTGTTAGTTACATAAAATTACCGTTGTCCGAAAAACCAAGAAATTATTCTAAATCATTAATGAATGCAAACTTTTTTTTTGCACTCGGTTTATTGTATTGCTCAAAGAAAGTTTGTACATAAAAGTGCACGAATTTGTGCAGGTAGATCGAGATGTTAAAATTTTCTTACTAGGGTGACACAAATACGACTACCAGGAAAGTTATACACCGTAATATCCCTTTTATGATACACCTACAACTTCCAGCAACAAATTTCGCAATTATTGATATCTCATTCCAACATGAGAAAATATAATCAGAAAAGTGTGTGGAGGGTGGTATCTGAGTTTGGCGGATGAATTAGAAAAGAATCATTTCGACAACCAATGCATGCTTTGTCCGTGTGCGAGTTACGTCATCATTCCATATTTGGAACCGCATTTGACAGTGTTTATATACGGATATGCATTTTTTTTTCCTGTTGCGTGAGTGTTTACCCGTTAGTGACGCATGTATTTGAGCCGGAAAATTAACTGGTGCATAAAAATGTGAATTATTTTCTTTCTTTTAGGTTCCTGTACCCAAGTTTACGCTGTTCGACCGGTCAAGATATGTCTTGTCAGTGAAATGTGTACAAATAGTAAGTTGTAGTTAGTTTCCTCCTTTGATACCTATCCTGAATACGATATTACATGGTTTTTATCACTGACATTCCTGGCACTACATAAAATTGTCCAAGTATATATATTTCAGTCGAAATTTATCAATCTGCAATTTCTATCCGTTTGCTGCTTTTTCAAGAATAATAGCATATAAACTAGATTTTGTAAATATCATGCAGGTCTTGCATGTGGATCAGCAGCCTAATTAGAACAATTGCATCATCTCTAAGAGAAGCAACGATAAGAAACAATGGAAATAAAATAAAAAGACCTAGTTGCAGGTTAGATCACATAGTTTTTATCTAACATGGGAGATTGCTCACTATTTGTCCACATCGAATGCTGTTTTAATGCGTATTGAACAGCTTGTAGATTTTCGAGGTCCTGAGTCGATAGGTCAAGTGTATCCTTTAATGAAGAGATTCCACTTACTCCGAAGTTCTAGTGAAGCAAGCAAACCAATCCAAACGTCGAGTTTCATTGATTGCAACAGCTCGGGAACGACGGGTATGTAGGTGTCAGAATCTAGCTGAAGGACAGTCCAGAGGCATTGGTTTTGAGATTTACATGACATTGCTGCACTCATCCATGTTGCTTCATTCAAATAGACGTGTGCATACATGTGTTTCTCTATAGATGGATCTTCCCCTATTTATGGGAGAGAATATGTTCGAGAAAGAAGGTATTTTTTGTCCATCAATGAAAAAAAAAACCTAAGCACTTCATCTTGTCGTTAGGCTACCTTAGACTTTTTTTTTAACAGTGCATCCCGTCCTAGGACCGAGCCGATCAAAATTAAACTTACTGTAACAGTTAGTCTTATTTTGTATTCACCATTCAACATTTTCGAGATATACGTTCTCAGTAAACTCTTATCTGTATAATCACAAAATATTAGCCACTTTGAGGAAGAATGCTCTCGAAAACATTTCCGAAAAAGAGAAAATGCCGGTAACCAGTGATATCCTTTCAAAGACAAATACCACCATTCGATCCTCTTCTATCCTGTCGCTTTTCAAATGTGACAGATCTAAAATTTTGATTTTTGGTGTTTGGTAATAGGTTAACGGTTAAAATGAAAATGCTTAGAGGTATATAGGGGGCTTTAAAGGATAGTATAGATAAAGATCAACCGGATAAAGGTCAGTTTTGAGCTAAGTATTACACTGTTATGTATTGAAATATTCTGGGCAAAATAAACGGTTGTAGCTTTTAACAAACTTGTCTCCCAGTCTATATGTGTGAAAACAAGTACTCACCGTTAAAAATGTGATTGCGCGACTATCTGCTTTCTTAAAGGACAATTTATCTCACTATTTTATGTATAACCTAAAGTCTGAATGTGGCATATCTATAAAACAAAAACCTATTTTCTCAGCGGACAAGCTTTTGTGGAGAAAAACTTACCTCACTTCTAAAAATATATCAGTGTTGTAACCTCAGTTTTATATTCAGGGCCTGTATTCAGTAGCCATTTTAATTTGCATTCTTAGCCTTGTTCAAGATTTGGAATGCAAAGTAACCTCTGATTGTCTAAAGAATTTGGTAAGGCTGATCAGAAGTTGTGTTCCTTCAATACTTGGAATTGTTTTGAAAATCAGATGAAGAATAATATTTAATGATTGGTGAATATTGACCCCAGTGGTCTCAATTCGTTATATCGACACTTTTTGCTCTTGAAAATACTGCGACAAGAAGACAATTGTCTATATATTCAAATAAAATGTTACCTTACTCATGCTGGGTTACCATCAAATACCAGAAAAATCACGCGGATTTACATTACATACTCATACATTTATAGCTGCTTTCTCAAGAAGTCCTCACTCATTAATATCTCATTTCAGACTGGTGCAGATCCAGAATCAGGCTGTTTGGTCTGTGCTGTGTGATCTTCAATAGCATTGACCGTAAAAATATGAGAACCCAAATTGGCCAAAATCATTGGAGGGATAAACATAACATTTTCTCTTTGACTTAAAGCATACAGCTCATTGTCAGATAATACAAATCAATTCCATACATACGTGGAAAACAATTAGATATAAAGACATAAAGTTATTAGGTTGATTCACAAACAAAATAAATGGATTAATAAATTTTAACAGTCTTTTCATGTTTCTCTACTATTTCAGACGGATAGATCTAGATATAATTTCGATAAACGTTAATTCAAACGATAGATGATCATGAATGTGAGAGTATTTCATATCATTGTAAGAATGCATACGGTAGGGAAGTATAATGGGTACAATGAGTATAATGTGCACATTCCCACTAAAGTACTCGATCGGAGAAATTGAAATTTCCAATCGGTACTAGAGCAAATAATACAACAATTTTAGAATTACTGTTTCCGTGAACGGGCAGGGTAAATCAAAGATCAGACTGCAAGTTTTGTGCCACCTGATCTCGGATCTACTCTGCAGGATATGGAAACTACATAGATGCATATTAAATAAAGAATAAACTATAATGTACATATTTCCACTAAATTACAAGATGGGAGAAATGGAAATTTCCAGTCTGTACCAGAACCAAGAATACTACAGTTTAAATAACATTGTTGCTATGAGCGGGTACGATAGATCAGAGATCAGACTGCAAGTTTTGTGCCGCCTGATCTTCGATCTACCTTACACGAGAAGGAAACGACATATATGCATAACAAATAAAAAAAAATAGAAAAAAAATAAGAAAGGTAACACAGATTTTGCTATTTTAAAGCTAATTTATAGGGTAAAGTAAGTCATCTTATGGAACAGCGCAGAATAAAGGAGATCAGACCGCACTTTCTGTGATGTCTGATCTGAACTTACTCCATCCGTAAAAGGTCGGTGAGTCACGCTTAGCAGCCTAAGGGCCAAGTATCTGATGAATACTTACTTTTTCTCTTAAGAAATGCCTTGCTAAGAAATGATGATAAATTTGATAGTATTTTCTTATTGCTTGAGTTGAGTAATTCGATAAACTTGTACATATTTGGGTTATTAGTATAGAATCTAGGGATATATTTCACTCGAAGGTCGTTATAAATGGGGCAAATCAACGTAAAATGAAATTTGTCTTAAGTACGGCTATCCGCTATGGATAGCAACGGATTATTGTGGAGAATACTCGTGATACTTTGATGACTTTTGAGGGGAATACTCCTAATACTTTGATTGTATTTGCGGGTCATGCACTCTTACACATGGAGGTTGACTACAATTTCAGATACACGTGGGGTAAGTAAGTTATTTGATCAAAAATACATTATTTAGTGCATTTCTGATAAATAAGTGTTTCATGCTGATAAACTGTACAACGTGAGGCCACTTTACCTGGCTTAGGCACGTTGTTATCTTGTATTTTGTGATGAAATCCCAACAAATTGTCTCGCTTTCTGCCCTATTTTAAATGGGTGGGGTAAGACATTATTTTGGACTCGAGTTTCAGTCAGCCGAGCCAAAATGTGGAACCTCATACTATTCTTACAGTTTCTTATTATACTATGAAGTTGTTTCTTGATTAGTAAATGTTTTCGAGTTCATATTTGCAAATGACAAATCTTCACGCAGTTCATTATGTTGTTGCACCTTGTCAAATTGCTTTTAAGGAGGTGCTCGCTTACTTTGACACCTTTGTCCTGATTTTGATTTTCTCTTTATTTTATTTTTCATTTTTGATCATCATATGACCACAAATGGCACCGAAGCGTAAATCTAGACAGACAACCGGTCAGACCAAGCGGAAGGCTCAGAAGGCAGGGAATAAAAGCGCACAGCCACCAGAGACCGATACGGTAGATGTGGTTAATTTGGGATTAGCAGCTGGTGTAGATGAAACTAATTTTGACAGTGTTGACTCTGGAATACAAGCTCCAGAAGCTGCATTGAGTTGTTTAGATACAGTTAATGTCATATGTCCTCTGCCTCCAATATCTGCTAAAATTGGGGAACATATATCTGTGTTAAGAACAAAATCATATCTGGTGCATATGTCGATTTGTCAAATTTGATGCCTAACAATGAAGTAAAGCTCAATTCAAATGCTTCTTTTTTGTCTGTCGCATCTACAGGGCAGCTTCTGTTGCAACAAAAATCTAAGCAAATTTTATCAATGGAAAGTTGGACTGACCTTTTCCTTATATATGCTAGCATATACTTGTCTGCCCATCCAGATTTAACCCAGAACTTTTTGAAATACATGCATATCATCCACACAGGTCATAAACGTTTCGGTGGAAATGGCTGGCAAATGTATGATGAGCAGTTTCGTTACCAGATGTCGGTTGATCCTGGTCGCAGCTGGGATACAATCGATAATGAACTGTGGCTGCTTTATATGCAAGTGCCCCATACAAACGTGTATAGCCAGCAAAATGCATTGAAACAGTTAGGTCGCTGTTATGATTTTAATTTTAAAGGAATGTGTTACAAGAATGCTTGCACTTTTGTGCATAAATGCTTAAGATGCTTTGGTGACCATCCACAGTGTTCCTGTCCAGTAAGACCTAAATCAGCTCAGCCATTGAACAATTCCACTGAAATGAAACCCTCTGCTTCCCAGGGCTATCGTGGAGCTGCAAATAGCAATTTTCGTCCAAGGTCGTCTGTCAACAGATTTATGAGCCCTCGCCCCTTCCCCAATAAATACTGAGAAGTTACTTTTTTACCTAAAATTTTATACAGATAAAAAAGCAGCAGAGCAGCTGCAATTAGGTTTTACAGAAGGTTTTCGCTTGTGCTACGCTGGGTCACGCATTGACTTTTTCAGTCCGAATTTAAAGTCTGCTGCAGGAAATTGGTAAATTATTGAAGAAAAGCTTCAAAATGAGATTTCTCTAGGTCGTATTATGGGACCATTTAAAGAAGCTCCTATGTCAAATTTTCATGTGTCGCCTATAGGTGTCGTACCAAAAAGTGATGGTGGTTGGAGGCTCATTACTCATTTATCATACCCTGCAGGCAGTAGCATTAATGATGGTATTGATAATGAATTATGTTCTGTAGAATACACAAAATTTGACAAAGTAGCAGACATGGTGTTTTCACTAGGACCAGGTGCCCTTATGGCCAAACGTGATATAAAGTCTGCTTTTCGCCTTCTTCCGATTCATCCGGAAGATTTTCACTTGCTTTGGCATTTGTTTTCAAAACAAATTTTACATCGATAAATGTCTGCCAATGGGATGTAAGATCTCGTGTAAACTTTTTGAGGAATTTTCAAGGAATCTCCAAGAAGAAAAGTACTGATCATTACCTGGATGACTTTATTTTCTGTGGTCAAGCAAAAAGCAATGACTGCAAGATTCTAGTGTCAACATTTGAAGATATTTGTACCGATTTAGCTATCCCAGTTGCACATGAAAAATCAGTAGGTCCAACAACAAAAATGGTCTTTTTAGGTCTAGTGCTTGATTCGGAAGAGATGACTATGAAAATTCCTCTACAAAAGATTGATCTTTTATTGTCTACATTACTAGTTCTAGTTAAACAAAAACACGTATCCGGTCGAGAACTTGAGTCTTTAATTGGTATGTTAAATTTTTTTGGAAAGGCTATTCGTAGTAGCAGAGCTTTTTGCGCAGATTTTATGATAAATTAATGGGCATTAAAAAACCATTTTATAAAATAAGAATTTCTGCTAGTCTAAGGGAAGACATGTACATGTGGATTTCTTTCCTCGCCTCCATTCCTGACCAAAAATGGTTTGATAGTGATACCTTACTCCTGTTCACAGACAGTTCTTGGTCTGAGTACCTGGGTTGTGGATGTTCTTTTGCAAATGAGTGGGCTTTCTTTCAATGGCCACTGGAATGGTCAGGTGCTGCTCTCTTTAGTGACATGACTTTCCTTGAGATGGTTCCTGTACTTCTTGTTATTATGCTATGGGACCCAAACTTGCAGGGTAAAAGAGTTTTGCTTAATATTGACAACCAGGCTTTGGTGTCAATTTTAAATAAGCAAACATCCAAATCAAGCTGAGTCATGTTGTTGCTGCGAGAATTTGTCCTGTTTTGTATGAGAAATAGTATTTAGAGCTAAGTATATTTGTTCAAAGTCAAATGATATTGCTGACTCTATTTCACGCAAACAGTGGTCCAGATTCAGAAAACTAGTTCCACATGCCAATCTACTTCCTCAAGTGATTGCAGAGAATTTTCATTACATAATGTCCAATGTGAGGCAGACAGACTGCTGAATGGTGCTTTTGCACAGAACACCCAAGCTGCTTACAACCGAGGTTTAGAAAAATTTACGTTTTTCAGAAAATTATATGATTTGGGAGACTTGTGGCCACCTTCAGTGCAGGACATTCTTCATTTCATTGCATATTTGTCACTTCATAAATTTACTGTAAAAACGGCGCAGTTATATGTGGCCAGTGTGAGTTATGCCTGTAAGGTTAGAATGGTTAGTGACCCAACATGTAATTTATTGGTAAAGAAGGTTTTGGAAGGTTTTAAAAGAAAGAAATTGGGCAAGCTAAATGTCAGGCTTCCTATTACAAATCGCGTCTTGCAGTTAGTAATTTCCAAGTTACCAGTTGTCTGTGATAACTCCTTTGAAGCAAAGTTGTTTAGTACAGCTTATGTCTTGGCATTCTGTGGTTTTATGCGTGTCGGAGAACTAACTCAAACTTCAGGGCAATCAGTTGAAAACATTTTGTCAGCAACGGACATTTTCATGAATGATGCAGATAACAGTAAATGCATTAATATCAGAATTTCTAAAACAGATCAAAGTGGTTATGGTTCTAGAATTAAAATCAAAGGTACAAGAGATAGTCTGTGTCCTGTTAGAGTAGTACATGATTACGTAAGAGTGAGACCCAAAGTTCAGGGTCCTCTGCTATTGCATTTTAATAACAAGCCTGTAACCCGCTATAAATTCGGTGCTGTCTTGCATAAAACATTGAAACTGACTGGTTTGAACCATACTCAGTACAAAACCCATTAATTTTGGATTGGTGCTGCCACCACAGCTGCAGCTTTGGGTTATTCTGATGCTGAGATTCAGGCTGCAGGTCGTTGGAAATCAGAAGCATTTAAGTCATATATTAGGCCAGAACTCATAGAAGTCCCTAATCTGATGCAAACAATTTAACTGTACAGGTTCGGGTCATCAATTATTGACATATCTTAAAGTCAATTCTAGAGCACGTTCGAGTCTGGTGTGTAGGATCATATATCATCAGAGATGCATTGATGGTGGCTCGCAGTAGACCAGGAGGTATCCATTTAGGTCTAGACAGATTTAAGGTCGACATATGGTGGTAAGGATAAGGAGGACTGGATATAAGAAGTTTACAACGAAAACTAAAGTACCTCCTGCAATTTAACAACCAGACGAAATTTCTTCTCCTTCATTGTGGTGGGAATGACATTGGTAAATTACCGTTAAAAACTCTGCGTAGTCTATTAGAGACTCTTTTTGAATTCCTCGATTTGCACTTTGCTGGAACTAAAATCATTTGGTCACAAATTCTACCAAGATCTAGCTGGCGTTATTCTGATAATCTGGCAGCTATGAATCGTTGTCGGGGTAGACTAAACAATTTTGCTGCACATAAGCTTGTGTCTGCTGGTGGATGTTTTATAAAGCATCCTGATTTGCAGGTTGTGCAACCAAGGTTGTATAAATCTGATGGTGTACATCTTTCAGCCACAGGGAATGAAATCTTTCTCAGCCAAATTGCTGCCGGCTTGGAAGCATTTATTTTACATAGGTCAAATATGATAAATTAGCCCTGGCTGCGGTTTTATGCTCTTTTCGCTGGTGTCATGTTTGGCGGCGGCCTGCCTGTGCATCAGTCAATTGATGCTCTGGCGGGTCGAATGGCGGCCAGCGTTTGTCATGGTTAAAGGGAAATGCTTGCTTGAATGTAAAGGGTTCGGTAATATGAACTGACAAAAGTGCATTGTGTAATTATGTGTAACTGTTACTGAAAAGGATTGTGATGTCAAAGTGTTTGTTTGATAAACTGACAATATGTTAGGCTCCTTCTGATTCCCAGAGGAGACTTAAGAAGTTTTGTATCCACATTTGAATTGCCCTGTTGAGGGCTAAAATGTTTGTATTGCATTGTGAACTTTTGTAGCCCAAGTGGGGCTTTTGGGGGCTTGCTAGTTGTTTTGAGCAGCCTCGTTGAAATTTGTTTGTTTGATTTGTATTATGTTGTTTAAGCCGCATCCATATTTGGGCTAACGTAATAAAAGTAAAAATAACTTTCTTTGCTCTTACTTAGTATGATTCCGCAATAAATATCATTTAAAGAGCATAAATCACCAATTCTATTCTTTTAATTGTGTCTTCCAATTTTTTATCTTTAGATCATGTGATGACAGCCGGATTTTCGCTATTATATTTCGTTGATATTTATTTTCAAGAATCGATATAAAACTGGATTTTTCGTAACTTGTTTTAAGATCCGTGAACAGCTGCATGGGCGAGCTTTGTGAAATGCTGTTTCAGATTATACAAAGTATCAGTGGGTTCGATACTTAGTTCTATCACAGACATAAGCCTGTTGTTCTGTGAAGTTTTTGTACTTGATTTCTGTAACTCTGTTTGTCACTGAACCCCAAACCAGTTTTTCTACATGAATTGTTTGAGAGCCACACATCGTACCTCTGATGAGATCAAGACCTATAATTGATAAAAATAATACGTTATTAATAGTTCACTCGTTCGTTCCTTTATTCGTTCGTTCGTTCGTTCATTCATTCATTCATTCATTCATTCATTTCTTCATTCCATCATTCATTCATTTGTTTATTTTTTCATTTATTTATTTATTCATTTATCTATTTATTTATTTATTTTATCCACCAACCCATCATCCATCCATTCATTCATTCATGTGCCTAATAATCAATTAAGTGTTGTTCGATATTTCGTTTCCTCTCTCTCATTCAGTTAACGATGATAATAATCAATGACGATGATGATAATGATGATGATTACCATAATGATAATGATGATGATTGCATAATGATAATGATGATGATAGTGATGGTGATGATGGGACTGTCGCACATCCTGCTCCTCTAGATAACAATGTCATAGGCTGTTTATTCTATTGGTGACGAAATGAAGAAGAAAGAACAGACTACCTTTACTTGTGTTCCATCTTTGATTTGATATTGCAGTGTAATCGGCAGTCCAGACGGTGAGATTGATTTTCTCTGATAACTTTGCCATCTTTCAGTCATAATGTGTTAGAGGCCTCGTGCCAAAAAGAAGGCATGTTTCCATAGCATCTTCCCAACTAAAAACATTGGTACACAAGATATCTGAAATATTTCAAAACAATTTTTTTCCGACTGAAATCAAAATATTCAACCCGCCGAGAAATGTTTTGTTTGTGTTTAATATACCAGACCTAGTGTTAATTTTGAGAAGTGAGGACATATAAATTTAAACTTAATGATATCGGAAAGGAGAAAACTGTCACCAGCGCCTTAAGTTTGTTCTAAAACGTATATTCGTATTCTACATTGATGTATAAGGTAACGCAATACTAGATAGAACAGACAAGAACATGTACATGGATTTTTTTTTTTTTTCAGAAAAAAATGAACGTTGTCGAAATCACGTGATGTATACAACAAAACATTTGTTCTCTCTCTCTCTCTCTCTTCTCTTCAGAAACTGGAAACCATTTATTTTACGAGATGATGACAGAAGCAAGACATGACAATCTTTTAGTTTAGCTAACCTGAAATTGTGATTCTTTGACATTTGAAGCAGTTGTGAGAATGAGAATCGAGTTTGAAATGTTTAGAGCATTTACTAATCATACTTAGTCCTGAGTCTTCCCAGTCTTGTTCTACATAATTTTCTAAATTTGAAATTAACACAATTTCTGAAAATCTTGGAGAAGAAGATAAATAATGTTGTTGTTTTTTTTTAAATGGTTGGTGAATACGGACACTATCTGTATTAAAAAAACGTTCATGACGTAATCACTCATCCGTTACGACTTGACTTAGTACAGTGCAAATATACCCTTACCAAATGGCGCCGGTTTAGACTCGACCTAAGTTGAAAGCATTAACAGATGAAAGTTTCAAGCAGAATGACAATAGCCGCACTATTGAAAACTGAGGAATTCTATTTCATAGTAATGCTTGTAAATTTAATCAAGCTCTCTCTCTCTCTCTCTCTCTCTCTCTCTCTCTCTCTCTCTCTATATTTTTTTTTTTTTTTTTTTGTGTGTGTGTGTGTGTGAAAAGGAGAAAATGCTGGTCATCACGATGCTTTGAAAGCTTTCTTCTTCAGAATGACAAGTTTTCAGAGTGACGAAAGGAGGAAATTACATCATTTCCTCTATCCCTCACAATGTTTCCGAAAGCTTTTTATTTTCGGGTCGGTTAAATTCATGATATTTTGATATACGGATTTAAACAAATGATATGTAAATATGAGGATATATTTAGATCAGGCAGCATGACCATGCATCCTTATCTGTATCTGTGTTCCACTTTAAGGACGACAGAGGTCAGAATAGCAGGGTTCGAGTTAATGTAATCTTTGGGTATTTGAAATTCTGTTCATTAACATTGAAGAGTTTTTTTTTTTTTTTTTTCCCTTTAATTCCATAGCCTGAAGATTTGAGTAAAGCTATCACAACAGCGATATCATAAGGTGGGAAAAAGAAGGAAATAAATAAAGAAAGAAATTAAGAAGGAAAGAAAGAATCAATTAGGGTTAAAGAAGATATTTGCTGCAGACGGACGGTCGAACATATACAAGTATAATTTTTCTTACTGTTTTGATTGTCAAGTCCATTTACGTAAGCAGATGCCAACACTAAAAAAACCTTGAGTTTAACAACATCTAGGTTTTGCATATTGGTTGGTGCATAACACTCGACTGATGACCCGAACTATGACCAAAGTAGCAACAAAAATCAACGCGAACAATGATTTTCAATGATATTGCTCAGAGCTGGAAATTTATATTTATCTTTTGTATCAAGAACAATGTGGATACTTAACGTGCTAGAAGAACAATGGGCACTGGAATACAAAATGTTTGTTTTGATTGTAGATGAATCATGCTCAATGGAAAGGGGATTTATTGCATCTGCTAAAAGTATCCACGCATCCCCCGACCCACTGCGATGTATGGACATGCTGTCATGGCTGGAATTTTTTTTTTTTTTTTTATATAAATTCTCTGCATGTCCAACGACCAATAGATATCTCGTAATTCAGTCGGTTGCGCACCTTCAGACATTACTTATACTCCAGTTTGACGATACGGTATTGACTATATTTGCATCAAAGATGATTGAAATCAGTGCAAGTCTAGATTAGGATGCACAGTCTGGTCCTGGAACGATACTATCTAATGCTTTGGAAATGACCCACGGTCTGCAAAAAGAGAGCTAAATGCATCGTCAAAATTATCGACCCATGTCAGCCTGCACATTCTGGATCTATGATAATATGATGACTTGCTTGCAATCATGCATTGCAGGGACGCTTTAAACACCTTTTGCCAGAGAGAGACTCAAAATATATACCGTGTAAGTATTATTTTTTTCTGTGGGTTACGAATTCTGTGCTTTTTCCCCCACACAAAGTTGTATTTAAATTTCTGCGAACCTTATTTCTGCGATTTGCAGTTTGAGCTTTTTGGTATTTAATATTTGCGGCAGCTAAGTTACCAGATTTGCCGTTGACGACAATCTACTTTCGTTTTTGGAGACTTCCAGCTATGTATACTAGCATGCAAAAGAAACTGTGCACGTTTTATGTTTGGATAACTATACTTATATCAGCCATAGATATTTCATTTTTGTACCATGTGAGCACATGCGTCACTTTGTCAAACACTGGAAACATCCTGTCAGTATCGGGTTAAATGTTACATAACGTCCCAAAAGAGGCAAATCGCAAGGTTTGCCTGTGCAACTGCTTTTCAAAAGTGTAATCGGTCAGATGAACTCTCATTTCTTTCTTGCGAATCCAAGATGTAACAAAAACACACAGTGGTAAGAGAAAAACTTCAAAACTTCCAATGCCAAGACTATCTGAACGTCACCGATGGAGGTGTCGATGATACTAAATAGAGGTCACTCTATTGATGATGTTGCTTGGGCCTTTAACTGCGTCAAAAAATACTATCAGTAACCTGCGAGCAAGGTTCCAGCAAACAGACACAAGCGCAGATAGGTCTCGAAGTGGCCGGCCTCGCTTTACTGACGCCAGATTAGACCGTCACTTGGAACTGACGCACACGAGACGTCGATTCAAAAGGGCTACCGCTACAGTGAGATAATTCGGTACGAGCAGGGACACCGTTCTGAGGACTTTTCGTCATGGTGTTCGGCTCATAAGACCAGGACGGCCTTACCTCGGAAGCAAAATCACTCGACGTCATCGCTTTGCTCGTCTGAACTGGGCACGGCGACATTTCCGTTGGCGAAGGTGTCAGTGGAATGGAATTGTTTTTTTTTTTTCACGAATCCAGGTCCAATCTTAGTTACAATGATGTTAGAGTGCGGGTGTTTAGAAGGAGAGGGGAGCGATTTGCTAACGCTTGTGTTATTGAAAGAAACGGGTTTGGCGTTGGCAGCGTGATGGTGTGGGTTCGATGAAAGAGAATAGGAAAACCGTTCTAATAATTGTGAATGGCAATCTCAGTGCTGCTAGGTACATAGTCAGGTGTTGAGACCTGTAGCTGTCTCATTCATCTGCCAGCATGCTCCTGCCACACTGATGTATGACAATAAGTTTCCCCATACAGCTCGCATTACGAGACAATATCTGAATGCAAATTTTGTTAACGTCTTGCCTTGACCTGCGGTTTCCCAAGACCTTAATTCCATTGAGCTTGTGTGGGATCTTCTTGGTCGTAGAATAAGATCAAGGCATCAGGTAAACAATTTGCAGGAGCTAGAGCATGCTCTGCAGGTCGAATGGAAAAGCATTGCTCCATACACTGTACAACGTTATGTAGATTCCATGAGACGTTGTATTGCACAGGTTATACCCCAAAATGGAGGTCATACCCGATGTTAATGAAATTATCACAACTGCACCATTAGGATAGTCTTTAACCTTAATATTTAACCTTAATCTCATTCACGATAACACTAATATCACTATTGGTGTATTCTTTTCATTTTGACCCCTACTACGTTTTAACGAACAACGCACGTCTAAAGAAATCGCTATTTGATAAAAAAAAAAAAAGTTATACTACCTACTAGGAAACTGCATAAGCTAACATCCGGTACCATTTATGGATCCCTGGGAAAATAGCCTAATTTTCTATGCACAGTTTCTTTTGCATATAAATGCCGGATAGATATCCCGACTTGGTCCTAAAATACTACACTAACAAAGTTCAATAGTTTCGAAATAAATTATATTGGTCAACCGCTATCTTTATTTTGTAAACGAATATTTTGAGAGAAGCAATCGTATGCTTCTGAACTAGTCTGTAATCTACACATTCAAAAACACAGTTACGAGTTTCCGAAGTTTGTTAAACTATAGCAGACAGCAATATCGCAATTCAGCGTAAGTAAATAGGTAAGTGTTGACCTATTATTATATCTGAAATTTGAGAATTTTGTCTCGTATTTTTGACACTTTAGTGCGTGCAAAAGATCAATTACAGGTAGAATATCGGAATTATAATTCGCGCTTTTCTACGATTGGCCATACCGATTAGATAAGAAATATTTATTAAAAGATTTAAATTGGCATTTACCGGTATAGGGAAGTCAAAATAATATCGATCGGCCTTGCCTGAATATCAGTGTAATTCAACAATTATTGTTGATTTATAGTGGGATTGACCACATTAATGTTTTATACGTAGCACTAAAACCGAAAGTACTCTAATTTTTATGCTACATTGTCGACAGACAAAATCGAACATTATTATCTGCGTGTTGAATTTCTGAGTGTTGAGTTGGTTCGCACACATAGCAGAAATTAAACACGTACAGAAAAAAAAGTATACGGTATTTAGCGAAAGCAGAAAGCTTGCAGTTTAAATACCTTGGTCTTGTGGCAATATAATTATAAATCATGACTTGCCAGCCAAAACTTAACCTAATGACAAAATACTTGACTTGTCCATATGTGTGATAATAGAGGGAAATTCTGGACAAAGGAATCTCTTTAGAAAGGTATTGAAGAACAGATCATTCTGAGGGTGCAGCTTTAAAATTTAGGAACATATGTGCAATGGCAAGAGCGAAATTAATTATTTCTCAATGTCTACAGCAAGTTTCTGGTTAGGCTGAGAAACGAGCCTAAGAACCCTAGACTGCAAGCCCTTTGGGTTACTTTCCTCGCTAAAAGGCTCAGAAACACATGAACTATGATTAATTCTTAAACAATCTTCTCCAAACGAAAAGCATTTGAAGACAACAAATTAAATATGGCTTAAAATTTTAAAGTTATCTCTGGAAGGGTAGAAAGTATTATAGTAAAAGGAGAACATGCTGGTATTTTCAGCATTTTCTCCTTTTCCTGTAATGTTTCCAAAAGTCCTATCCCTAAGGGTCGTGAAACTCGGGATTGTGTAGTAAAGAGTTAAAATTGGAGTAAATCTTTTACTCAATATGCAATATTCCAGAATGTTCTTCAAAGTATTTTGATAAAGTAATACTTGTAAAAATACGTCCCTTAATATCAAACCTTTCAGCTTTCAGAGCAATCAAATTCTGATTGCGCAGAGCGCACAGTCAGATCTTGGATCTTGTCAATGACCGTGGCACTTTTCAGGGTAAAAGATCTTTTTAATCTCAATACTTTTCTCTTTACATACATTTCAAGGATTACGAAAATTGCGCATTTTGTGAAAAACAAAGAAATCGGTCTTTTTTATATCTTCCTTTCTTTGTTGTGCCGTTTTTCCAATGATTTACACAAAAGGCGCTTGGATGAGTAGACTGATTGAGTAATGGAAAGGTGGTGACGATCGGGTGAGAAGAGGATCAGTGCTGCGGTGATATGAAATGACAAGGGCCACATTTTCAAAAATATGTTCCATTCACAAATATAGGGAGTGAATCGTTATATATGACTGGAACCTTCTGCATACATACCTCTCTAGTCAAAAACTTTGCCGAATCAAAACTGTCAAAGTTCCTCTTTTACGACCAGGACTCGTATTTATGAACCATTCTTGGTCATATTCTATATTCAGAAATTAACGCAATATGTACATTGTTAAACTATATGGTTCAATCAATCGAAACTGAGTTACTTTGAAATTTAGACGATGCTTGAGAATAAGACTACGAATGTTCCTAAGAATGGTTCGTTAATAAAGACCAACGAATCGAACACTATTTGCATTAGTTTGAAAAAGTGAAAAAAAGAAAAAATCAATTTAGCTTTGATGTTTTGATTTTACCTTTTCAGTGGTGATACGGGCTTTTGAATGTAAGTTCAACTGTTTTTTGAAAGCTTATTTGGCTCAGTATAGGTTGCATTAACGACGTATATCACAATTTTTTCTAACGGACAGATTTTTTTTTAAAACTTTGCACAGAAAAAGCTTATCATGTCTCTAGGAGATAACAGTAAAAAAGTTATGGGTCGCCGTGCTCGTTTCTGAGAAATTTGCCTTTTAAAAAAGTATATACAGTTCCAAAATTCAGCTTATATTGGAATTAGCACACTTTTCTTTAATAGTTATAAGGAAAATTACCGGGAGAATATACAAATACATCATTTTAACGAAAATTCGTTTGCTTTTGTACAAAACAATACATAAAAGCCTGGTTTTGAGCATGGTAAATGTACAAATGTATGTTATATATAGATCATTGAGTTAAAAAGTGAGATAATTTGACTGAATTAAGGGTTAATATTTAATAAATACATACTTTCTAACGGACAGATTTTTCTTAAAATGTCCATACTTACAGTTTTTATAGTTCTAAACAATAAGAAAGATAAATGAATAAAAATAAAAATTGCAGCTATCCGTGTTTATTTCGTCAGAAAACAGTAATGAAGGTCACTGTGGAAGTTAATTTTTTCAAGGAAATCAAAATAGGAAAAAAGCTCTGCAGACATTGTGGGAAAAGGAGTAATTGCTCATTAGGAGCGATTTGTCCTTTTCCCACAATAATTTTCAAAGTGGAAACAGCTGTACTTCCCCAGCTTTAAATTTCCTGCTTATGTTTGCTTGATTGGTTTGTAACGCCGTGTCAACAGTATTTTAATTATTTCATGATGACAGTTCACAGATCCATTTTTTCTCTTTACTAATACTACCCGAAGAAAGTGCTACTTGTTTCAGTGCACCAATAGTATTACCATATAAGCAAAAAATACAGGGTTCACTTTTGATTCACTATCCATGACAAAAACACATGCGCATTAGGATGCGCACGAACATTTGTGATAAACGTCGTTAAGCCAGCCTGTTATTTATACGTGTTTGTATTGTGAAATTATCCCAGTGTTATGAGTTTTCGTGCTTCTGACTGTGCGCATTCATTATGGCAGCATCGGCTACTTTAGACAACTACTTTGTTTTAACGATGGATGTTTTATTCTTAATATCATTCTTGCACGTTCTTCTTGTTACAGCAAGTAACAGCACCGTGTGGAGCTGGAGTGTAGACAATCCCAGACATTGTACTCAGTTCTATGAATTGGTAAGTTACTGTGTAATGTGCTGTAAATCTATGTTTATTGCAAGTCTTGTTCTACAGAATTTTTAACATAAATATGGACTTTGTATAGTATTGAAAGAATAAACCCATTTCTTTATGCTTTGGATAAGGCATAAAATCCTAGGTTGTTGGTACTCAGGGTAGATCAGACAAGTTTTGTTAAAACATGTTTTATGTCATCTACTTCTCAGGAAGTATGGATTTTTTTTGTAGAAACCAGTATTTAGTACTGTTGTTATTGTCTTTTTTTTTTCAGATACATGTATGCTTATGACTCTATGCCCGAATGTTCACGATTGATTACTTACTGTATTCACTGTCTACCTGACTACCTGTTGTTGATAAAGAGACAATTTATATTGAACCAGTGTGGACTTTATTAATCTATTCATTAAAACCGAACCCGGTTATAACAGAAAGTCATATGATGATATAAATTTATAAGATACTCTTAGGAATGATACAACGTTTTCGCCAATAGAGCCCAATTTGAACATTTCTTTTTTAATATATTTTGTCAGTCTTGACCCTAATTGGTAAAAGCGATACTTGCACCAGTAAATGCTCTTAGAACTGCCATGGACCCATGTCTTCAAATGACGATTGAGGCTTCGTATCAAATGATAAATATGGCCATTGGCTTATGTCTGACACTAGGCTATGAACAGGATCTATTCAGTCCTCCATTGGAAGATATACACTTTGCAGCTTTTATACATGTAAACCTAAATAAAAAATCCAGGAAGTTTACTGTCTGACTTGAAAAGGAAAAGAAAATACGAGAAGTTTTGTTCAGTGTGTGATTACAACTATTATTCAACAGAACTCTGGTGAAGTTTATCCTGATGGAGAAAAATATGTTTCTTTGTCCCTTCATTGAAGCGTAAACTTAAGTAAAAATTCAATCGTGTTAAACGGAGGGCCGATTATAAATCTGTATATATCAGATCTGTAGTAAGTTCATTAATGTAACTAACTTAATTTTGAAAGCTATGTCAATCGTCATTCCATTAGTACACTGAAATAAGCCTCTGACATGCGACAAAATTTTGGAATAGTACATTTCTTTTTCACATATAACCTTACAAACTGCAATCACAAGCGTGACATTGTGCTGAGGGAGATCACCATGGTAGGGTCGTAATGAACGCTTTTATATATATAAAAAACGGAAGTATTGATCATGTTTCTTAACCAAGAGTTACAGGAAAGTCCACAGGTTTATAAGAGTCCGGGCTGGTAGCTCAGTCTGTGCCACATATGCTTTGTGCTTTGAGTATTTCAATTCGATCACGTGTTGACCAACATGGGTTATCTTTTTTCAGTCAGCTGGAAACATAATCATATATATTTATTTTGGATAATTAAAGACTTTAAAGCAGTGTTATGCATATTGCCTAAAAATAGCTCACATAACCCGAACACTGATATAGCAGTCAAGATTAAATAACAAACACACACAAAATTACTGTATTGAGTGACTTGTTCAAACATGAATCAAAGTTGTTCAAATATGGATGTAGAAACTCATATAAGTTATCCGTTGAATCTATACAATGCAAAACAGACGACAAAACAAGGGCTAACATTTTGGTATAATGCTTCTCCCAACTTTTCAATTCCAAGTTCTAGGCTTGTAAGTCATTAAAAACAACCAAAATATATGTAGAAATATTAACTTGAAGTTTACAAATATACAAGAACCAACTGCTAGCTCTCCGTGTCTGTGTGTCCTCTCTCTCTCTCTCTCTCATACTAATTTCCCTCACCCTGTACTTACATGACAGAATTAACATAAAGTTACTTCTTTGAGATACATCGTTCCTTACATCCTTCCAAACGCAATTCGCCTTTGCTACTTAGTCAATTGCTGTTAACCTTTTAACACATTTTAAAGGATGAAATAGGTTTTAATAGCATTAAACTGTCATATCAAACGTCTTTATAAAAATACGTTGTCGTAGATATACGTAAGAATATAACTGTTATCCCTATGTAAGTGTTTGTTTTCAGTACATTTTTATGCATCTGACGCCTGGAACAGCATCGTTTTCTGTTTGTCGTAGTTCGTCATGTTTATCTGCTGTCACGTTAGACCCTTGGCTGCGGGCGTTGTCAGAATCTGTCTGACAACCACAACTAGTTGTAGTAAATGCATTAACAGATCCAAGTTCTACAGGCGAATTGTTTCGGAATTTTCTGAAAGGTGGGCAAAAAATAAATATATGTTGCAAACGTCCATTTATAAAATAATACGGAAAAGGTAAAGAAGAAAAGTTGTTCAAAAAATTGTAAGCTGATCATACCTGATATGAATGGCTGTTTACGTCACATTGATACTGAAATAAGTTCGCAAGCCTAATAAAAACATTCTCAATGACTGCAACCTCTAAACCCTTTACTAGTAGTTGTGCATTGATGTAGGTAATCTGCTAGGTTATTGACAGATTCAAGGCAAGGTTTTCCTTTGGTCTAGCTGGAACGTTTGAGCTAGTCAGGTTCAAAATTAGTCTTGCAGCTGTGAACAGCTGCAGCTACATGTAGGTATGTTTTAATTGATGAGTATCGATTTATACCTCTCGATTAGGTTTGAATGTAATATGTGCATGCTAAATACGCAAATAAAAAAACTGAACTAAGCGTTCGAAGTGCTTGTTTGAAATAACAGAATGAAGACTTTACACCTTTGATGGGGTCTTAAGCTTTCTACAGGCGAACCACATCAGACGAACGTGTCTGAATGGCTCTTTAAAATTCCCGACCTTAGTTAATTTTTTTTTTTTTTTTTTTGGGGGGGGGGGATATGCCGATAATAATTATCTTCTTCCTTTTTCCCCCAAAACCAAATTCCTATAATTTCGGGCACATTTTCCATCATCTACAAAATGGACAAAAATAAAACTCTAATGTCTGATAGTGAGTAAATTACTTTTTGACATAAAACATTCATGAGTGACTGGTAATCAGTGTTTCTAATGTTAACCAACTGGAATAAGGGTCCGTATTCGCTTAACATTCTTAGTTTTATTCTCCAGAATTTTCTATATTTGAAAGTAACTCAATTCCTGATTGGCTAAACCATTTGGTTTAGCCAATCAGAAATTGTATTACTTTCCAAGTTAGAAAATCTTGGAGAATAAACCTGATAATCTTCATAAAAATGGATGGTGGATACAAACCCAAGTATCTTAGCCTACCGTTCCTTGTACAACCAAGGAGAATGCTTCGTTTAAAAAAAAGAGAAGTCAAATTTATACATCGATTGAGTTTAAGTTAGTGACTTTTCCTTTGAATAACATTTTTCTTACAATGTTTATGTCGTGTATTCAAAATGGCACAAGGGAAATTTTGCAATACTTTTAACATCATGTACCGTGAACCAACGTCAAAGGCATGAAAAAAAAAAACTATTTGAGTCCATAAAGATAACCCATGTCTATCTAACGCCATGGTTTGATGTCTATCTGCCATCTATGGTATTTTACCCTGTTTTCAGAATTATTATAGAAACTATGCAATAAGAGTAAAACACCTTCATGTTTTAGGGAATCTAACAATTTCACAGGCGGAGAAGGAACATGTAGTAGAAATGTTACAAAACACAGTTATATGATTTAGATTGTGTGACTTGTTAATGTACGTCGTGTCTTTAATAATGAAAAAAATGTGATATATATTTAAATAAATAGAACTCATATTGATTCAACTATGGTCTAGGAAGTCTTCAAATTACCTCTCTTTGATTTTGTCTGATCTGTTGGAATATCACTGTCTCTTTCGCCTGAAGATGTAAATAAAGTGAATTCATCAGCATCTCAGTTCTTGAAGCGGTATTTGAATAAAACCTCTATACAATGTCAAATTTAGTTACTAGAAAATTATGCTAAGAACAGAATATGCAGTCAATAGATTTCGGCAAATTGTTCTGAAACTTTATCTTTCTTCACTTTAATTTTGACACCTTTTCAAACATTTTCTTTTTCTATTCGCTGTCAAAAAGCATTCAGTAAAAGTAGTATCAAGAAATATAGAATGTGTCTTGAGTTGGCGTTTGAGAAAAAATGTTATTAAATGAGTCTAAAAAAGTGTTATCGAGTGCGCCTTGGATTAGTTCATTAGACTTTGACTAAGGAGTTAAGATTTAGCTTTGTAACAGAGGGGTTCTACGAGTACATCTCTTGGCAGTTGAACAATAAGGCTAATCTTGTGAAAATGGTTCAAATCTTCTTTAAACGTTTGGCATAGGTGGAAAACCAGAACTACTCACATATGATATAGCCAACCCCCGAAAAACTTAGCCCATGCCAGAGAGAGAGAGAGAGAGAGAGAGAGAGTTGACGCTGTAACAAAATTGTTAGAACTTGTAAAATGGCATCTTACAGCACCTACCAAAACCAAATACATCGGTGCACAGGCTTTCTTTTGTCATCCCTAACCAAAAAGAATCATCATAACTTCCGTCTTTGGCGATCTTTTCCGCTGGTAGTTTACCTTAAACAGATAAGCGGACTGTTCACGATTCGGCCGATTCCGTAGCTACATGTAACCTCTTCCATATCAAGAAGATTCCGATTCTGAATTACTATCAGATCTTAACTCTAATCCTGCTAAATAACTGAAATGAAATTTTCAATTCAATAGAAAAACCCAACTATTGCCATTTAAAAATTATCTTTTAAGGCATTATATCTCGTTATCGGACAGTGTAGATCCAAGATCAGACTGCACGTTCTGTGCAGTCTGGTCTTGATCTACACTGTCCGCAAAAGGTCAGTGAGTCGCGATTAGCAGCCTAAGGGTTAAACATGCCCTTGTAACTTGGTTAACAATAACATCAACAACTACAGTAAAGTTACTGCATCGATCAGTCTGTCGGTAAAATCTGCCAACAGATAAACCACGTGAAAAACTGAATGTACAAACTGTTTGACAACGGAAATTATTTTAAAATAGTCGAATATGTCTGAGTGAAGAGACTGTGTCAAAATCATCACGACAAACTGATTAATCAGAACAATAATGTTCACCTTTTGTCACAGACAGACAGACAGACAGACAGACAGACGAGGAGGTGATAGATAGTTGGGAGCAAAGTAGGCGTAGAGAGGGGAATCTCGAGGCGTAATTATATGAAGAGTGCCAAACTTACATAGAGCTGAGAATTTATTATCTGGCTTTCCTTCAACCATTCTGAATCCATTCATACTGCTGAACGTACCGTATTTGACTATGTTAATCCCGAGTAGTTCACCTGAAAGAAAGTCATGCTCTGTGAAAAGGGCTAAAATCCACCTGCAAAAAGTATCGACCCAGGTCAGCCTGGACAGTCCTTGGGCAAACGTTTTACTTTTGTTGAATTTTGTGGGTGTCAAAGGACCGAATAAATCTCATGATTTAGCCATTTTTTAGACAAAATTTATTCTAGTTATGTGAGGCTTAACAGAGCTATCATGACTTTAACATGCAAATACCTTTGTATGAACAATATTACACTTGAAATTATTTATTCATTGTGGTTATTTCTTTAGTTTTGCCCTTAGAGAAATTTCGAGGTTAGTGTCTGTTTGATTTCTTTGTATATGTGCGGCTTCATGACCTGCCCTCTAATGTCTGAAAAATGAAACTGCTATGGTACTGCTTCGAAATAGTCCAGAAAGTGTGAATTTAAAGAACCATTCACGGCCATTGACAGAAGTATAACTTGACATGTCGAAATAACGTCACTTTTTCTTCTTTTTTAATATCAAAAACCGGAAAGAAATTCAAATATATCGCTAACACCCGGCGTGGTGTCAGCTACCATTCTAAATAAAGAATATACAGTATTACTTTCAATCAAAGTAACGCAATATTTGATGGGCTACCATATAGCTTAGCCAACTAGAACGTGCTTTACCTTTTGAATTAAAAGTTTGACCATGAATTCCACATAGAATGGTTGGTAGTGCACTGTACCTTTGAGTAAGATCGTTTGCTTACCCTGAACGGTGCCAGTATCCAGTGCCCCAACCAAATTTATCCAGGCGTCGACTTCCATTGGTTTAAATGGCTTGGGATGAACAATAGCCAGATTTATCCCTGGGTGCAGTTGGTTGTTTGTCAAAAGGTCTCGGTTTCGGGTTTTACAAGAGGCATATGCATTTTTCCACGACGTTCTATTTAGATGTATTTCAGACTGGCTTACTCCAAGCAGATCTTGTCCTGCAAAGAGGAGATTAAAATTCGTTACTAAAACTGGTTAATCTTGATCTAAAGGACAAATACAAAACGGATAATTTCAGTGACTTTATCTGGACTGAACAGATTGAGATCAGACTTCACAAAATACTAAGTCTAGTCTTGAATCAACAGTCTTCGATATACTGACATATCATAATGAAAATAAACAGCGGTGACTTTAATTTTCCTGGAGTTTTTCTTGAGTGGAAAATATTTACTGAGTACGGTCAGTGAAGCGAATTCATGCGCGATTTTCGGATTGGATATACCATTTGTTACTGTGTTTTCTGTATAATTTGTTAATTTAATATGACCTATCTTAACAAAACCGAAATCATATTCAAAAACCTTTTATTTTGAGTGAAAACCACAAAAAACGACAGAAACGAAACCTATTTATATCAGTATAAACCATTTCATTTCTGTATCTATTTACAACATTTAGAGGTCGTGGTTAGCAAGCCCGCTAGGGATGGCGAGGTACAAGAATACCTGCAAACCTTTAGGGATATATTGACTTTGGAAAGGTAGACGGATAAACGCAGAAACAAAACAATCTAGATGTGCATGTTACATGTGTCAATATATCTATAAGTTATTAGATGACCAGGCCTTAATCAACGGATGGCTTTAAATAACACAATGAAAGGATAGATAGACGATTAACCCTTATCCTGCTAAATAAATGAAAGGAAACTTTCAAGCCGATAGTTAAAACCCAAATTTTGCTATTTCAATGGTATTTTTTGTGGGAAAATATGTCTTTAGCGGATAGTGTGGATCAAAGATCAGACTGTATGTTCTGTGCAGTCTGATCTTGATCTACACTGTCCGCAAAAAGTCGCGCTTAGCAGCCTAAGGGTTAAATGGCTTCTGAAATAGGTGGTGAAAAAAATGCTGGAGGTAATGTATAGAGCACTGAATGTGGCAAGTTGGCAAAATGGATTAAGAGGTGTATGCAAAAAGATGGAAATGTTAAATAGAACGAGTGCATGAGGTATTAACAGAACAAGTTGTCATTAGTTTACTTCCATCACAGATATAGGCTTGTACTTCTGAACAGTTTCAGTACTTAACTCCCTTAACATCAAAAGTGGCAGAATCTGAAGGCGACTTCTCAAGAGAAATAGAAGCATAGCCACACATGGAATTTCTGAGGAGAACAAGACCTGAAACTGATAACAATCAAAGTTAATGAAATAATAAATGAATCAATTAATTATTTAACGAACTTGTAAATTAAGTAATTAATGATGAAAAATTAATACTGGTACTGATGATGATGACAACGATGACGATGAAGATGAGGACGACAATATGATGATGGTGATCTTGACGATGATTATGATATTAATCGTAGTTCTGTGCATGAGGACAAAGACAAGATAGTTGTGAAAACCTTTATTTGTGTTCAGTCTTTGGTTTGATATGGCAGCATAGTCGGTAGTCCAAACGGTTAAATTGATTTTCTCTGAAACATTTGCCATCTTTATGGCATCATGCGCCAAAGGTCTACCACCTTTAAGAAGGCAATTTCTCATTGACTCTTTCCAGCCGGATGCTTTGGTACACAAAATACCTGAAACGTATCAAAAAAGATTTTACTTTATAGTAAATTCTTAACTATAGGAAAAGATTTTAGACTGGTCCAAATTCAAAGTATTTACATACGAGTAATAAAGGGGAAAGGGGGGGGGGGGCAAAAATGACGAAATTAATCCTTGATATGGTAGAAAACTGTGGAAAACGAAGAAAATATTGGTTACCAGCATTTTCCCTTTTACCGTAATGTTTGTTAAGAGGTTTGGACCACCTTTGCGTCGTTAAAACTCGAGGTTGTGTAGTGAAGGGTCAACTAAACTCAGACTACGCATCATATCAAGAATACTTCATATATAGTGACTTCAAAGTCATAGTATTGATTTTGAAAAGTGTAAATTATACATTATCAGACTTCTGCTTATGTTGTTTGGCCTAACAGGTTTAGTATGCCTGTGAATTTTGGGAGCAAATAAACGTTTTTTGATGTGGTTCTTGACTGGATATTCTTACACACGTTTGCGGTCCACTCACAGGTATGGTATCCGATGGGTTTACCTTGAGGACATCGAAATGGATATAAAAAAAACACATAAAAATAATTGTGATCTGTAGGAAATAGACTTTAGTCCTTTATAGGATAGTTTACATGTATTTGTGTCAAATTTTCCAGAACATAAGATTTTCTTTCTAAATATCCCTTAGATAAAAATATGACCAAATAGCATAAAGGAAAGAAATAAAGAAAGAAGTAGGTACATTTAGGTAGATAGGCAATTATGTATAAGATAGATAGATAGATAGATGAAAATCGAGATTACAGACAGACAGACAGACAGACAGACAGATAAACAGACAGACATTTTTATTGAAAGTATGAACAGTTGGATTGACTGATGGATTGAATTGTGTTTTGTCCTACACTATTTCATTCATATCACGGCAAAAGCTCACATATTCATGTATGTTCTGGCTTTCACTACTACTAGGCTAGGGCTCTGAAGTGCCTTGCTTAAGAATATTTTCACGAAGAACCCAGTGCGTCCAGTGAGGCTCGAACCCGGGTCTTCAAGGTTACGAGTCCTTGAGAGCTATATACGAAGAACGTTCTTGTTCAAACAGAAAGCATTTTGGAGACGGCAAATCATAGTTGGCTCATATGTTTGAATTTGTCCTTGAAAAGCTAAGAAACATTATGGTATGTTAGAGAGCTGATTACGAGTATTTTTTACCCTGTCACGTGACCTTTCAAAAAACACTTTTCTTTCGGGTCGTTAAAACATATCCTTGTCTCGTAAGCGATTAAATCAATCAATATGCTGGATGTTGTGATCTCCGTGAGCAAAAACATAAAAATAACCACACGTACCTGTTTGATTGTCCTGTCCATTGACACAAGCCCTTACAAACAGCAAACCAAAAACAACATAGAGTCTGACAAAGTAAAGGTTTTGCATTTTGTTCAATGAAGATCCATCTTTCCGTATTATCTCCCTAATTTCGTTTACTAGTAACCCTACGTTTACACAATGTTCCCGGCAGCCCCGTTTGTCCGAAACATGGTGTGCCGTGAGATTTTGTTCGTTTTTTCTCCATTTCCTAAGTTTAGTTAAGTCTCTTTACGGTACCTTACGGTATCCGTGGCAAGCCGTCGAGGGAATCCTACCTTTACAGCATATTCCCGGCAGCAACGTTTCTGAAAACCGTGCACAAAACGAGATTGACGTAATACAACGCAGAGGAACAGGATAAGTAAACTTGTCATACCGTGATACCCCCTGAGGTGCCGTGCCAGACTTTTTTACTGTCAAAACATTTGCCACGGCAGTCCCGGTGCTGATGAGAAACCTAAAAGACTGTAGCGGAACGGGTCGATCGAATCAGAACTTACCAGCACTTAACAAATCGTAACAAGACTCGGAGACGACTCATGATTGGATGTTGAAGCTCTTTTTTCACCGGTATCGATCAGGCCGTAGAAGAGCGCAACGCGTCATAACACATCGGATCCATAAACCGGCATATTCCGAGATGTGCCTTGATAGAACGTAACAATATAGCTCGAACATATCTGAGCTTGCCGGGAGAACCTTGAAGAAACGCGTCAAAACTTGAAAGAACCGTGAAATACCGTAAAAAAGGCTTCCACTTCCAAACACGGGTCGTCTCTGAGTCTTGTTATGGCTTGTTACGTGCTGTCGCCAACAGGAAAAAGTTTTACCACAGTTTATAGATATTTAATCCACCTTATCAGAACAACAATAAGCTTATTGTCCAAATTAATGAACCGACTTGGTGGTTTGTCATTGGAAAATGTTCAAGTAACATGAGACGATTACTTTCAAGGGCTAGGAGCGCAAGCTTGCCATCATGTAAAATTAAAGTTCAAATTTCGACACTGTCTAGCTGAATACCCAAAACTGGGCTTTAATGGTCACGCCTTTATACCAGTGCTTACAGAAATAGCCGCTTTAGTGTTGGTTTCTGTAGCTAATCCTGTTTCGCATATGGTTTTTAATAAGTTTTAAATGTCGATGGCCCGTCGGCCAACATTCTGTATTTAGGTTTGATTGTGGTAACTTAGAAACGCGAACTTTTGCTCTGTCACTCTTGTATATGCTCTTACATTCTTATGATTTTATATATTTTGGAAATTCCACAAGTAGTAATTTGCTATTCGCCGCCCAGATATGTTACGTAACGTAAATACTGTTTGAGTTTGAATTGAAATTTATAGTTTAACGAGAAATACAAAGAAGAAAAGCGTAAATGGACTGAGTTACAAGGTAAGCCATGGTTAAAAATGTTGATGAAAAATTAATATACATGTATTAATACTTGAAAAAATATGCATGAATATGATACAAAGCAAAACGACAACAAATAAAGCTAGAAATGCATTATTGGGTTTAGTGCTTCATTCTGACCTTTCAAACATGATTACTTCAAAAGTAAAACTAAAGTGTTTGTTTACTACAATGTCATCCCTTTGAAAGATACAACCAATATCTGACGTACAAGACACCATTGTAAGGCTCGTATTTACATCTCATTCACTCTTTGTGAACAGAAGGGTAAATGCCTCTGCAATAAACGTCAACTCACGTCAGCTTAAGCACTGGCTGATCTTGGTCGAAACTTCTTGCTATTTGTCAATTTTCTGCATGTCAAATGACCAGTCCACCTCATATTCAGCCGGTTGTTAGACAAAATGAATTTTATGGTTCGAAATTTTATGATGTCTTGCTTAGTATAATAAATCACAGAGCGCTGCATTAAAGCCACTTTTGCCAGAGCTCAGCTCTTTTTAAGTCTCTGGAAGACACGACGAGCAGCAATACTTCGAAACGAAATATAACCGGAAAGTTTTATATCAGCTGCTTAAGTTTTGTATATGTCTTTATCTGTCGATTGTTTGTCTGTCTGTCTGTGTGTCTGTCGTCTCTTTGTCTGTCTGTGTATCTGTCCCATTTCTTTCAGGACCATATTCCATGCAACCCATATATACTTTTTCTAGCATGACAGTATTTACATACAGAAACCCGTGATTAGATACATCAGTCTGTTTATCTTTCCAAACACTCGCTATCATACCCTTAATACATGTTTGATAATGGCTATGAACCGTTAATGAAATTACTGTAACGGAAATTTTAAACTCTTGTCACAAACACTGACACAGCCAACAACAACAAAATAATGATAATAATAATAATAAAAAATATACACTCTTTTCTATAGGATATCAAACGGTTAAGATAGAATCATACCATGGTAGCCATTGTCAGTATAATTTTCTCTGTCGTAAAATCTAACAAGAGTTGGCACTTCAGATGAAATGTTATCAGTGATACTAGAAAAATGTTATCAAGAGAGCCTTTGGCGAGCTTAATATCAATATTCTTTTGACCACCAGCTTAATACATTTTTTTCTTCTCAAAAGCCAACGAATGGCAGATTCTTTTTATCACATAACTGTTTCTTAGGAATCAAAGTTCATGAGGTGAAAAAAACATAGACCCGTACATGTATGTCTAAATTTACATGAAACCGATTTCCCTCTTTGACAGGCTTGTAGACCACGGACGAAACATATTTGCAAAGAAACTAAAATTTAATGATTTTCTTTTGAATCTGATGATAATAGAATTCGTAACTTTTCCAAGATTATCAGTTTTAACTGTTAATTCCAAAGAGAAATTTGGACCATCAATGTTTTAGAAATAAGGCGTATGATTACATAGCTTTGAATGAATACGGCATTTTTCTTTTCGCAAACGCATGTAAGAAAAGACAATTCACAATGGCAGCCTCACACTGAAAATAAGGGTAGTTATGTGATAAAGATAAACAATACGCTCTTTTTAGTTTTTCTTTTCAGTGCATCTTTATTATTATACATCTGTCTCCCGGAACAGCATCGTTTGTTGTATGTTGTAATTCGTTATCTTGATGACCATAATCTTCGTCACGTCCTCCGTTAAAGACGGTTTGGGAGCCACTGGCAGTTGTAGCAAATGCATCAGCAGTTCTATACTGTATAGTTGAAAAACGGCGGAATTTCCTGAAGGTAAAGAAAAGTATATATAAATTCGTTGAAAAATTAATACAAAAACTTCAGGAAGACAAATTCGCTAAAAAACTCACAAACTTTTTTTTTTTTTTCATCACACACTTCGTGATATATACTGAACCAAAAAAGAAACTTCCGCTGTGTTTAAGTGCAAATGCAACGTTATTAAAAAAAATCAAAATGTCAGATGACCTGCATATATTCGGGCGAACGATTATGTGTCCGATAAAACAAATTTCAACTCGATTGAAAGCATTTTGCAGAAGAAACCCGCTGAAAGCGATTTTCACGTGCATGCACGGACCAGTATAATTCGTGTATATTTTTTGAAACCTTTCAGTCTAATTTTATAGACTTTCATGTCAATAAGAAAAAGACGTTGAAAAAAATTAAATTCTTTTTAGTTTACTTTATTTTTGATATGCCTAGAATTCCGCAAAATTTACGCGAACGTGCCATTGGCATGCTTAATGCTGGTATGACGATGAATGCTGTTGCTATGAATACTGGATGTTCTACTCGTGCTATTCGACACCTTAGGCAACGTTTTCAAGCAACAGGGCGTACGGAAGATCGACCACGCGCGGCCAAGACCGCTATATTTGGAACACCCACCTGCGCAATCGCTTCCAAACTGCCGCAGCGACTGCTGCTAACACCCCTGGTACACATAACAACCGTATATCTGCCCAAACTGTGCGCAATCGCTTGCGCGAGGGTGGACTACGTGCACGTCGTCCATACGTTGGTTGTGTTTTGACGCGACGTCACCGCGTAAATCGTGTTAATTGGGCACGTACACACCAACGCTGGCTTAGACAACAATGGAATAGCGTTCTTTTCTCTGACGAGTCCAGGTTTTCCATTCATCAAGGTGATGGCAGGGTTCGAGTATACCGTAGGAGAAATGAACGTTATGCCGACTGTTGCGTACTTGAACGAGATCGTTTTGGGGGTTGGGGTTCTGCCTTGGTCTGGGCGGGCATTGCACATGGCTTTCGCACTAATCTCGTCGTTATCGAAGGGAATTTGAATGCCCAACGCTACCGAGATGAAATTCTTGCGAGGCACGTTATCCCACTATTTCAAAATAATGCCAATATCACTCTTTTTCAGCATGATAATGCCACAAGCCATACAGCTAAGGACAATGTGAATTTCCTCAGGGCGAATAACATTGCATTTATTAATGACTGGCCTGCCAAAAGCCCTGATCTGAATCCCATTGAACACCTTTGGGATAATTTGGATCAGCGGGTTAGACGTCGCTCTATTCCACCGTCAAACATCATTCAGCTAAGACAAGCCTTAATTCAGGAATGGAACAACATTCCACAAGCCGAAATCAATACACTTATTCGTTCTATGCGCCAACGATGCCAGGCAGTCCTTCATGCTGAAGGTGGTCATACCCGGTATTAATTTGTGATTTTGGTGAGCGACCCCTTCCGCATTTTAACTACCATTTCACTACTTTTGGATAAACCCTCAACAATAATTTTTTTCACACAAAGTCGCAATAAAATACTCTTTCAATGCATATAAATCTAGTTTAATCCTGATTTTCATATTTGTGTATATCTGCACTTAAACACAGGGGAAGTTTCTTTTTTGGTTCAGTATATATGTAGCTCGATATTAATTTCGATATTGTGACTCTCATGAATCACATAAAACGTAATTGCCATATACACATTTGACAAAAAATGTATTTGAACCATGTTCTGTTAAAAGAATTTTAATGCAGCTGCAATATATATCGACCAAAGTCAGCCTGAGCTCTCAGCACAGGCTGACCTTTGTTGGAAATTTACCTCACCCTAAAACTTGACCAGCAGGCTGACCTTGGTCAAGTTTTTGAGTTTGGTAAATTTTCTACAATGGCCAATTATGGTGTCCCTCACGCCTCTCCTAGATAGAATGCATGGAGATAACGATCTATTATTTTCAGCTTCGACCATTTATTTCACGTATTTTCTTACAGAAAGCACATGGCATATCAAAACAACAACCCTAACTTTGGTAATGACTAAAACTGTACACCAGTCTACCTGATAACTAAGTAGGTTGTTCGACAGAAAAGAACTTTACGCGTCCATATTCATGTGATGAATTGCCTGGTATAATGCATTACGAAGATTAATTGAATCCCGTATTGCCCAAGCATGACTCAAATAACACTCGAACACGCATTCAACCTAATCAGCCCCAATTGCACAGGTGGTTAAGCATAAGACTTGTGAACGTAAAATCTCTTACCATTTATGGGATCAATTCCCACATGTGGCCATCTTAAATTACGTATAATCGGATGAGACGTGAAACCGACGTCCCTTGTGACCGAGCACATTATACGTTATAAACGGAGCACATTAAAAAAAACGTAACTGAGGATACATTTCGTCCCGTATCCAGCACTATTTCCGTGACAAAACTAACAGCCCACTGGGGGGGCGTCGATAGGGGCAACCGATGGTTACGACAAATAAACGGAAATCCAACTATTGAACATTCATAAGATGTAATTCAATCTTGTCACGGGGACGAATAACCTGCCAGTCTATTTAAAGGTCAAGTACAATCTTTCAAGAATGCCTTTACTGTTGGTCGACTTTGAATTTATGTGTCAGTCAGACATGAAGTGTCTTGCAACTGTTTTTGTGCATGTTTATTTGGATTGTTAAGTATTGAATCATATACCGAAAAACGCAATGGAGTCTTTATGAGAGTGATTTGTCTTAATTAAAAATAAGAGAAAGAATTCAAACTTTTGAGACGGCGTAGACCACATCAATAAAGTGTTTTAAATCGAAATAGATACCAGTAACTTTAACAGGTAGCTGTCCAAAAGAAGACTTAGATAAACTGGAATATCTTTATGGAATCTACAGATAAAACAACATCAAGTAGGAAAGTTTCGCATATTTAGCTGGAAAATTGCCTATACATGTACCTGCCTGTTTACCTCTCAGTGCCATAGTAATTGCAAAAAAAGGAAGTAACTTTAGAATGTGTTACCCTCCCTTTACATTTGTTTCCGTACCGCAGAATGGCAGGTTTAGCGGTGACAAGGCCTACTGTCAAGCAGAAACTGTTGGGGGTTTTTTAAGCAAATTTATATTGATTCGTCGATAACCTTCTTAAAATCTATAATTACAATGATGAAAAAATGGTCTAGCACTTCAGAACAATATGTCTGGTTAGCCCTCAGGTACAGATCCCGATATTGCGTTTTAATAAAAATATTTTTTTAAAGGAGAAAATGCTGGTAATCACCTTTTTTTTTTTTTCTCTCTCTCTCTCTCTCTCAGAAAAAGAACAAATCATCCAAATCCCTTCCGCCATCTGCATATTCTCTCAATATGGATAATCTTAAAGCACTGTTAATATTAGTTAAGTCTAAATCTGGAAGAATGCATATATAAGTAAACAGTTGCTTTTAATCAACTGAAGTAAATCTAGAAATTAAGCTTACCGTTTCTGGTAAATCCAGAGTAAGACACACCCGTATATGTTGACAAGAAGTACAGCGGATGAAACAACGATGGTAATAGAGAACCACGTTGTGTCTGAATAAGTAAATGGATAAATTTGTTGATGTAAAAGTTTCTTTTTATTAAATCTTTACCTTGAATGAGTATCCGAAGTATGCCTTGATAGTAACTGATTCTCTTACGATAATCCATCTCTATATTTTTCATATATTATCGTCTCCCTGATATAAATTTATTTTATCTATCCTCTATATTGAAATATTTAAAAAGTGCCCGGTAAGAGTTGAGAACGTTCCCATTCTCGGACTCTAACCGATTCCAATCTGATGGTCTAATACATGACAATCACGTGACATTAACCATGATACCTGTAAACTGTGTCTTCAATTTGAAAAAAAAAGATGAATTACAACGATCAAAATTATTATTTATTTAAAGATATTTTAGAAAGCCTTCAATTTACCTTTATTTGGCTTTGTCCAATCTTTTCCAATACCGTTTGCTCTTCCCACTGAAAGTATGAAATATATATGTCAGCACTTTATTTCTCAAAGTGGATATGAAGTAAAAACCACCAACAGTGTTTAGAATTAAAATCCCCATTTGGCAGAGCATGGCTAAAATGTCCCTTAAAAAAGTGATTGAAATGAATCAATGACCCCAATTTTAAAAATTTCTAGAAATTTAACGACATCCTTCATTTTTTTTTTTTTTTTTTTTTTTTTCTTTTTTTTCCTTTTTTTTTTTTTTTTTTTCCTTTTTTTTTTTTTTTTTTTCTGTAAATGCAAATTTTTATGTGAATGTTATTGTTGTTTTAAAAAACCGTTCCACAAATAACTACTAGTCAAAGCTGTTGATTCAACCATTTACCCAACATTCCCATGTTCTAATGACCCTAGGGTGAAAGGGTTTAGACACTATCGAAAAACCAACATTTTCCCCACATTGTTTTCTACTATACCAAAAATCTTTCTTTACAGTGTTAAGATCTTTTATCTGGACATGTCTGTTTAAAGTATCTGTCTAATGGTAGGCCCTACATATAAATATAGGAACAAACTAGTAATTCAAAATGCAAACTAAGGCTTTTAATAGTGGAAAATCTTCCGACCTATTCTGCTCTAAACAAAACTAGCTCTTACAGTTCACCAAAACTAAGACAGCTAAAATTGCTTTTTGTTTCTTTTTTAAACAGCGATTAGTAATCGCTGTTTTAATAATATTGGTTTTGAACTGTTTGGATTTTTTTCGATGCGCCTTTTGATAAGCACCCCCTGGCAACAGAAATTCACTGTCCACCTCAGTTTTTCAAATCCAATTTTACTCAGTGTGTGTTACCTTTGTTTAATGATCATGACACCTTATCAGGTATTTTGATACAATCTTTCTCCTCAATTCATCCATTATGCGACAAATTGTTTCTATAAAACATGATCAGTAGCAAAAATCTTGACCCACATAACCTTCGAATCCTACGGAAACAGCTCCCAGAGTAATCTCCCTGTAATGTCTACAATTATTATCGAAGTACAGTGAAACAGATTCCGATCCTTCAAACCTTTTTTCTTCGAAATTAGAATTTGTATGCTAGCCTTGGCATAAAAGATCTATGAAAACCATTTAGAAGTTAAGTTCGATTTACGACAGGGTATTGAATTTGAAATATCCAAAATGTAAATTTTAGGAGATAAACAATAACTCTTATCTTTAAAAGATACGAGTTATAAGAATTGATCATTTGATACCAAAGTGCTTTGATCTAGTGGGCTAGTCATCCGGCATATTCCTTTTTGCGTGTTGTACATTGTTCGATAACTTTGTTAATTTTTTCACGATAGTGTAAAGGAGTAAAAAATAATCAAATTTAGTAAACCCTAGAGCGATTAGAAGTATAACATATGTGACTGACAGACTCTAGGGGGAAAGTAATTGCTCGCAGCACCCGGTATATACCGGTATTTCTAGGCCTATTGTTTAAACGCCACTACCATCGAAATTTTAACTGAACAACCGTTTTAGTGTTTCTAGTCAACGATACGAGTTCATTTGTCGAATTTTTCAACGATGGTTCGTGCACGTGGGCGGGATTCGATACAAGGTACAAATTTGACACTTTTTTTTTTATTTTATGGATATATTCTTACCAAGTTCTCATTTGTTAAGGGTGCAGGACAACTCGCCCCAAGACAACTCGCCCCGCAAAAAGCTCGCCCCAAGACAACTCGCCCAAAATTCTTAGACAACTCGCCCCACTTTTATTTCTGTTTGTAAATAAGATAGAAGTCTACAACTGTTATGACTTTTATTCAGTTTTTATTTTCAAATGTGTGGTGATAAATTCTATATCAAATGGCCACAGCTCACATAATCATGAATATTCATGGTTCCTTACTATTTCAAAACTGACCGTATGAATACAAGTGGGAAAAGGGGAATAATACAAGGGATTTCTCATCCCCACTGACTTAAAAAGGTTTGCTGCTGCATAATTTTCATAAGTAAGTCAGTTTCAAACGATTGTGTGGATAAAATTACGAATGATGAATGATTCATAATGTAATAACTACATGTAGGCCAAAACTGTTCAAGAAAATACTGAATTTCAAAGCTAGTCACATGATTGGCTGCTTTTGTTCAAGTGACTGAAGATTATATTCTGTCGTTTGCACCACTGAACATTTAAATTAGCTAAGATAATGCTAATTAGATCAGTTGATATCTTAGACATATTCAGCTCAAGGAAAGAACATCCTACCATATTGTCAATGTACCTTTCTTTTCAATCAATAATACAATTGATAGGTAGACAGACCAGTAATTCGTTTGATGATAAGTCTTTCATGATTGCTTTTGTCTGGTAGATACGTTTGACGACAAACCATTTTAATTAGGCCTCCTACTCGCAAAAAATTACTTTTTTGTATATTTAATTGTCCATTTTGAAACAGATTAGTGTCAGTTACATGTAGGTTGTTATTTTCATGAGTTTATAATCGTTTCAAATCAAATTTTCATGTACGGGATGTGAATTCTGGTATATTTTGTACATTTCCTTAAGTTGGGCAAGAATCTTTGAGTTAGAACTGTGAACTGTTCCATGTTTTCATAAAATTGGCGTGACTTGTCTTCAGTATGGGGCGAGTTGTCTCTAGTTTGGGGCGACTTGTCTTTTAAATGTTGCTTTATGGCAGATCAGGGATATAAGATCCCTAGGCAGATATGTGCATTAATTTCATAAATGGCTAGAACTATTGATAAAACATATCACAATTATATTTGAAAAATTTTAGTCACCATTATAAATAGACTATGAACATGTTTTTTTTTTTTTTTTTTATCATATATGTTTAAAGAATTAATACACAACCCTGAGTTTTAATGACCCAATGAACATAACCTTTTAAAAAAATTGTAGTAGGAGAAAATGCCAGTAACCAGCCTTTACTCCTTTTTCCACATTGTTTTATACCTTATCAAAGGCAAATTTCACCACTTGTGCCTAGTGCAAATTGTCGACTGCAAATGCTTTCAATCTGGGCAAGTCTACATTCATGTCATGGACAGTAAAAAGAAAAAAAAAACATGTTGGTGAAATTTCTACTTTCAAAGTGGGTGTGACTTACTTTCAGAAGTGTACAAATTAGTTAAAACAACACTGCCAATAATATTTCTCTCGACTTTGGTATCAGTTTATCATTTGATAAGGGTTGTCGGCTTGCAACTAAACTTTAGTACAGAATAAACAACATTTTATATGGTGACTAACAGTGGAATTTGGGGACCTTTTTAATCATAAAAATTGACCATATCTTACTAAAAGTATAGGCTGTAAAATTTGACCTGGCAGGACAGAGCTATGTTTTAGCACATCACATTTTAGATTGACAGTTAATTGGTAATATGGAAATCATTGAGTAGCCGTATTCCATAAAGCAAAGGATTGATAAAGTATTGTGTGTGCATAGATTTACTACAAACAATTCCGGACTGGCTTGTGGCCCTTAAATTAAAAGTAAACTAGACGACTGATGTCAAAGGTTAGCCATGCCCCATGAGATCAAGTTGGTGTAAGTTATATTTATTTTGTTTTGACTGCATCCCTTATCAACCTCTGAAAGAGACACAGATATCCATTTCTTGGATTTTCTTGGCGACCAAGTCGAACTGTCACAGCAAACAGAACAAAAACACCACATTGAGGTAATACAGCAAAGGACCAAATACTTTTGATCTGGATACCAAGGCTGCTATGGATAATATTTTCATTTTTAACTACATTATTTATCAGACTTCTTATTCTAGACATGTCTTTGCAGATTCATTTTTGGACAAAAAATCAAGTGAATCCTCATTTAAGTTTTGAACTTTGTTGTCAATACATGAATCTAGAAAACATTGTTGGAAAAGGACACTGATTTCCTCTTACTTTCTTGAAAATGAAGGAAAAGTGCAATCATTTGATACAAGCTTAACTCTTTAATATTCAACATCAGTGTAAACACCAAACCTTTTATCACACAATCCCAAATTTTTATGACTGTAAGAAAGAATCCTTCCGAAAACAATATGAGAAAAGGAGAAAATGCTGGTAACCCCCCCAAAAAAAACTTAATTCAATCAATTGAATCACATTTAATTTATTGCCTGCAAATGCCTCTATATGGAACTCTGTGAATTTGACGCTGGAAAATTAAAGAAATTAATTGAAAGTTACCAAAAATAATCAGTGACTTACTTATTTGCCTACAAACTCTTGCCTTCCTTGCTTCGAAATTGATATTGCATTATCGTCTGCTAGATGGCATTCTTAAAATACACATCTATCTGATTTGGCATTCTGGGAACAGAACGGGACAGCTTTTCGAATGACAGCCGTAACTTTGAATTTCAGAATAAAATAAACATTTACTAGTGCTATTTATTCAGCTATGATCAGCTATCATGTAACCTATGCACAGGCCATTTATTACAACAGCCCCTTCAGGCTTGGGTAATAGCTTCAATATAAGCCCTACTTTTCCTTTGTACCTTGTATATGGGATGGGTGATGCGTCATAGCAAACACGTCTAATCTTCGAAGAATATGACATGCGCAGGAGATTGATATGATGGATGCTCTGGTAAAAAGTGGTTAATTGCATCTACATGACACACTTTACCAAGCAATTCATCAAATTATAATGGATTATAACAAACAACTGAATTCTGAGGTATTCTGGTCTTTTGATAGTCAGAGAATTGACCAAAGATAAAAAGTTTCAGCCCAGCTCAGCATGCGCCAGCTGAGTTGTGATACTTTTTTCAGCCCCCTTTCGACAGAGCATGGCTCATATAGCAAGTACTGTATGTATTATAACCTTTTACCAACTAACAAAATTTTGGACTTGTCCAAATCAAAATTTTTATATACAACAAATTAAATTTGGCTCAAATGGTGCCATTTGTGAGTGACAGGGCAGAAAACTGTGTGTGAGGAGAAAATGCTGTTTACCAGCATTCTCTCTTATTCTAACAATGCTTCACAAAGCCGTCTTTCAGTGTAGTTAAAAGTATGGGTTGTGTGGTAAGAGTTGAAGATTAAGTTTTATATTTCATAATATTTAGAATTAGAATTTTGTTGATCATCCAGTTTACCATTCTCTCTCCCTTAGTAAGTAATTGATTTTTGATACACACTACAGTAGGCAATTGAATGTGATATGCTGGATGTCCTTGCCAGGATAGAACCTGTACTGAGTCAGTGTTCACCGAACCTGTATAGATTATCAAAGTTATCTTGCTTGCCTTGATGATGATGGCTTTGTAGGATTAAGGTCCCCCCATGCTCTAGGCATATATGGTATGGACCATTAGAGAGAAAGAATCGGATACAAGGAAATCCGGGCACAAGCCCCTAGCTCTTCTTCGAATAGACCTCCACGGGTCTTTAACGTGCCTGGTGTAGTGCACCGTTACACGTGAGGCTACCGGTGGGTTCCAAACCAGTTCACCTCTATTTGGGTGGGAAACTCAAGGTTTCAGAAAGGTCCTGGTTTGGCCGGATATCGAACCTCGTGCCTCAGGATTGATAGTCCAGCGTTTTACCACTCCACTATCTGTCCAGCCATCTTGCCTGCTTTGATTGATTGAATTTGGGTGTTTTTATCATCCCTACCGGTTGCCCATATGGGCGACTGCCCCAGAGGGCTGTTAGTATTCTTACGGGGGATAGTGCAGATACAGGACGAAACCCATCTTAAGTTACGCCTGGTACTTTTATGTGCTCGATGTATAGCACTGTCACATGGGACCTCGATTTAACGTTTCATCCAAACTGTTAGTAATTTTAGATGGCAAGCCGTGGGGATCGACCCACAACCTCAAGGGACTCGACTGGGACTGTTTTTTTCTTGCTTGCCTTGAATGATTGAATTTGCGTTTATCTATCGTCGCCACCGGTTTCCCATATGGGCGACACCCCCTGAAGGCTGTTAGTATTGTTACGGGATATAGTGCAGATACAGGACGAAACCCTTCCGAAGTTTTGCTTGGTTCTTTAAAGGTGGCCCTTCAGATTTTGGGACGAAATTTTACAAAAATAAAAAAAAATTCATCCTTATACTCCCAAAGCCTTTTAATTTTCATTCATAAAACCCCAGTAGTCGAAAACCATCCGACAACAAGAGAAATTAGAGATTTACTACGGCCCAGGTCGACACCGACGGGAAACACGGTCTATTTTTACATGAGCAACTCGCTCATTTACATTCCGGAAATACACAGACGAAGCTTCAAACATAGCGTCCGAAGAAGACATTATGGAAAATAATTATGTGTTTATGTTATGTTATGGAATTTAAGCGTCATTAGTCACGTGCCAGTCACTTGACATTCCCACAATGCTTTTTTGATTTTTGGCGCGAAATCTAAAAATACCTTAAGAGGCTACGTAGCCTTTTAAGGGAACACCATCAATTTTTTTTTTTTTTTTTTTTGTAATTTTATGATTCTCAATTATTGATGATTTGTATTGTTTTTTCATATAAATTTCAGTGATATATATATTTTTTAATTTGGTGAGATGTGAAAAATCTAAATACCCACCTTTAACGTGCTCGGTGTATATCACCGTCACACGGGACCTCGGTGTAACGACTCATCTGAAAGACTATTGGTAATTTTAGATGGCCAGCCGTGTGGGGGGGGGGGGGGCTGAATCCACACTCTCTTGTTCACAGGTCCTACGCTCTACCAACTGAGCTATGCAGGCTGGTCAAACGATTATTGGCCCCCTACTACCCAGTCCACTGAGCAAGGGAAGCAGTTTAAATTGCTTGCCTGTACTGTGCAGTTGCAATTTATATTTGCCTTTTCCTGCAGAGTGTAAGGTTGGAATTATAAAGAAAATAACAGAAAACGTCCTCAAATTCACCAGTCTAGTCATTTTTTTTTTTTTTTTTTTAACACATACTTAACTTTTGCAACAGAAGGTTGCATACTTCCATTTTCAGCAAAAAAGTTTTAGTCTTTGATATAAATATTAAAGGGAAGTAATACTGTAAATTTGATTATGACCATTGATGAACATCAGTTCTTTGTCGTCCATTGTGAAAATGTGTATATATGGTAAAAAACGTGGAAAATGTAGAAAGTATTGGTAACCTTGATTTTCTCCTTCTTGCAGTTTATGTATTCTTTCAATTTTTTTTTTTTTTTTTTTGCCCGATTTTGTGAAATGATATTATTTTTCGAGGAAGTAACTGATACGGTGTAAGTTTACCTGTCCAGTGTAGATTTAGATCAACTGTAAGCCCAACGAAAGGAAAATGTATTCAGTCATGAATTGTCATAATGTTACATTACTGAAATAAGTAAGCCTTCTTGTTTTGTTTTACCAATTTTTTTTTTTTTCAACTTAAAACTCAGAGAAAAAGAAGATATATTAAATTTGTGGTCTTTTTTTTTTTTTTTTTTTCAAATTTGTAACTGTTTAATTCTACCATACAAAAAGCTTTGGACATGACCAAATTTAAAATATCAAATCTAGCTCAAAACTTGAAGTCTATCTTTGATTGGGTAAAATCATGTCCAGAAAAGGAGAAAATGCTAGTTGCCCGCATTTTCTGTTTTAATGATCCTGAGGAGGCTGTTGAAAAAGTAATGGAAAAAGGAGAAATGTTGATCAACTGGTAGCTGTTTCTTCCTCCTTTTCCCAGATTTTTTATAGTCATACAAAGAAAAATCCCTTCAAGTAGTGCGGCCCGACCGGGTACTTCAGAGGCTGGCATATCTGACTCGTGACCTGGAGATTGCGGGTTCAATACCTGGTTGTGGCAAACCTTAATTCTTTCTGTTGATTTTTCGCCTGTCACCTCTGATGCATGTGAGAAATAGCAAGTGGCTCTGGAAAGAAAGTTGTTTTAGTAATTGTGCGATCAAGCCAGAAAACACATAAAGTTTGCAAGTCACGGACCGCCATGATATGACCTAAGCTGTTAAAATGGCGTTTAACTCCGATACAAACCAACAAATCAAATGGTACTCATTTAGCTCACCCTATCATCTGCAAATGCATTCAGTTTTGACAAATCCAAAATTTTGTTATGTTGTAGAGTTGAGTTCATCTCAGCTTTTTTTTTTTTTAGTTCACCTGAGCGCGAAGTGCTCAGGATGAGCTATTATGATCACTCACCGTCTGCTGTCGTCCGTCCATCCGTTCACATTTTTTTTGTTTACACTCTAGCATCTACAAATATTAAGCAATCAGCACTAAACTTGGTCAAAATATACATGACCATAAGATCTCGGATTAGTTTGATCATGGGTCTAATCAGACCAGAACAACTGGAGTTATTTGCCCTTGAATTAGAAAACTTTGTTTACACTCTAGCATCTACAAATATCAACCAATCATGTTCAAAAGTATTATATCAGTATGAATCCTTTTTTATCAACTAATAAGAAATTTTATTCCATGTTGCACTAGAAGCGTTGTGATAGTAATACCTTAAGAACAATATCAGAATATAAGAATTGCCAGCATTTTCTTCTTTCCTGCGTGTCTCCTTTTTAAGCTGTCTCCCTTGGGCCAGAGGAATATGAAATTTCATGATGAATCGTTTAAGCCACTCTTTCCTGAATAAATTATGGCTTGAAACTTGTCACTAAATAATTAATCGCCTGCTCACTGTTTTTTCAGTACTGTCAGTACTTTGATTTATCTTTAAGGCTCTACTAGGTAATCTGGTAGCATAGATCAAGATCAGACTATAGTTAAAAGCTAAAATATCAAATTTTGAGACTCAGGTTGCCTTGTACGCTTGAATAAACAGGCGACCAGTATTGATTTAAGATCAGGTTGCACGTTACATGTATGTAATGTCTGATCTTGAACTATGTCGTCAGCAAAAAAAAATTCTGTTATGTCTGTTTTTCGCTGAAAGGGTTAAACAGAGAAAGCAAGAATGGATCTCAAAAAACATTACATCAGACGATCAAAATGCACAAAAAAATAACACTTATGTCCTAAAAGGTAAAGGTTTCGCTGTTTTCTTGCATTTACAGGATTACTGTAAGTTGAAATGTTTTGTATTGTTTTAAGTACAAGATAAATGTTTTTAAAAAATGACCAATATATTAAAGGTGAGAGGAAATGTGAAGAAAATTGCCAAAATATAGTAGTTAAACAACAAATAAATTAAGAATCTATTGCTGCATATATAAGTATACAGGTACCAACAAAGGCTTCGGTTGACCAACTTTAAATCAGAAATCCCCGCTTTATTTTCTGTCAAATCTGTGCCGCGTGATCATCACATAAAAGGAGAAATTCAGCCAAACGTTGCATAATTCGGTTACAAGAAATGAAACATGATCTGATAAAAGACATATGCGTCTGCTTTTCAGGGAAAAGTGATATTTTATCTTCATATATAAGTGTTCTCCTACATAACCCGTAGAAGGCAAGACACGATTCCGTGCTCTTTAGCTATGGGTGTAGATTCAGATCAGACTGTCTTGAAGTGTTCTAATAATTAAGTTATTTGTCTGTTTTTCTGTCTGTCTGTCCGTCTCTTTTTCTCTCTCTCCGTGATCAATTACTACATACTACCAAATACAACTAAGCCTGTCGCTGTTTATGTTATGTTGTTATGTGATGTTATCTCTCTCTCTCTCTCTCTCTCTCTCTCTCTCCCTCCCCTTCCTTTTGTCTTTTCTATTTTCTTTCCCATATATTACTGTGTATAGTGCTATGGTATCTCACTATCAGTTATTAAACTGTAATGATTCTTTTTTTTTGTCTTTAAGCAACCCTTGATTTATGGATAGCTAATATCTGAGTCAGCTTTTAAGTTTGTTAAAGTTTTTGTTATCGAGGAAACGAAAACACTACAAGAATAGTTTCCTTCTTTCTTCGAATACCTTTTACAAGAGTTTACCAAGGTTTATACACGGGTTGGAAACTTCATACTCAACTATTACTTTTGCAGGCAAAACAAAAACAACAAAATATTGCAAGGTATGGCCTGATATGAGTCAGAACATTTCACACACTGTCAGCGTGTTCGTATATCCAATATCATTACATGTTTAGTGTTGAGCACTATTCTCAACATGGTTCCAGTCATCTTAAGGCTGCCAGCTAGTGCATCTGCATCTCTTTTCCAGTACTTTGTAAAATTATTTTTCTAGACAATGAAGACACTGATTACTGTCCTATACACAAATCGTAGAAACAATGCTTAATTGTCAGAGAAAAATGAATCTTGTCGTAATGACCAATATCAATCCTTGAAACGAGTTTTGCTGAGCTAGGATTCCGCGTCATAAGCCTGCGTTACTAGCCAGCTAACGTGCTCGGCAGATTCAAGATCGGATATCACGTTCTGACTGCCATGGGAGGATTTGAAGATCAGTGGAGAAAAGGTTCGGTTTGTAAACTAAATCTTAGCGTGTTAAACTTTCCAAAGTGTGAAGGATATAAGGGTTTGATTAACAAAAGACGCGTGCAATTTGCAAAATAAAGATTATTAACCTCCAGATTTGGCAGCTCTTTTTCTTAAGTTGGAAGATAGGTAAACTTGACCTTTAACCCTTCAACAGACGACAAAATTTTAAACTCATCCATATTGAAAGCATTTTGGCTCAAATGAGAAAAGTTGGCTTAAAAGGTTGGGATACGTTGTGCGAAAATGTTAGCAACATTTTTCCTTAACCCACAATGTTTTCCAAAGCTTTCTGTCTTGGGATCGTTTAGACTCGTGCTTGTGTTGTAATTGGTTAACCAGTTGGGAAAAATGATATCTGTTTGTGCAATGTAACTGGTTGTGTTTGTCTCCATGTACATGTGATAAAATGCAGAAGAGCATGTGATGATTGTTTTCGTTCCTAAAGACTGCTATATCTATGATTACGACATTTTTTTTTTTTTTTTTTCCGTCTACGAGACAACATTCCGTCATTTTCTAAAAAATAAAGGGTTTGGGTTTCATACACAAATGACACGTGTTAACTCTTTACCAGACGTCCAAATCTTAGCCATATCCAATTTTATAACATTTGCAGATGACTAAATGTAATTCAAACAACGAAATTTGTCTTTCCAGTGGTTAAAAACGTTTTCGGAAGAGAAGCAGCTGCTGCTAATCAGAACATTTTCTTCTCCCACACTGGTTTCTCGAGGCTCTTAAAACTTGGGATTATTTGGTAAAGGGTTAACAATATACTGTCAACCCTTGCCTGTTTTTATTGCCAAATTTGGTTGTCGGGTGTAGATAAGCTTTAACCCTTAATCCGTACAGCATTAAATACATGGAGCTGAAGCGAATCTAGGTAAAAAAAACCAGAGGTAAAAAAGCTATAGGTAAAAAGGCCATAGGTAAAAAGGCCATAGGTAAAAAAGCCAGAAGTAAAACGGTAAAAAAGCCATAGGTAATAAGGCCAGAGGTAAAAAAGACAGAGCTAATTTAGTATATATGGTTTATTAAGAAAATACCAGATATTTTATATGTATAAATATTTAATAAAAATGATTTATAATGATTTGTGCATTAATTTTAACATTTATTATGTAAATTAAAAGAATTAACCATACTCTATGTAAAGCATATGTGGTATCTAAATAAAGATTAATTTTATATTATCAAAAAGGATGGGCAATAAAATAATTTGTATTTAATAGAAATTATATTTGTTTGTTTATTACAAGTACTTGTTGATAAATAAATTGAAACCAATAATAGGTGCAGGAAATGCCCTTATACATAATTTAACAGTATTATTTCAAACTGTTATTGACCGATTGCATAATTATGATTAAAACTTTGACTTGTAAAGTAACAATTTGCACATGTTTGTAATTAGTTTGTTTTTGTATTGAAAGTTTGTTCCATAGAAACTTTGAAGTATAAGATAATGGTATGCAATGATTGCAATTAGTTTATTTGCTTCTTTAATGATACCAATAATAAACATTACGGACTCCCAATATCAGTCAAAAGTATGTATGTGAAGAAATTTTCATTGAACTACATTAATTATTATTTCTTTGTATGCAATCTTGCTAAAACTGTTAAACATCCTTTGATTTAACGTCTATATATATATATCAATATAACAGCATTTATCTTCTTTCATTCTGTACTTGGTTATGATTGTTTTGGAATATTAAAAGTATCTTGCATTTTTTGAAAGGATTATAAATGTTTGATACAAAATGGAACATATACGGACTAACAAAGGTGGATTTAAACTGTGTCATGAACATTACTCATATACAAAGAAATCTTCGTCAAACTCATCTATATTCTGGATTTGTTCTAAGCGCAGATTAGGATGTCGAGGGTCTGCGCGTACTAACATTGGTGTTACAACGTGTCAGAGAACACATGAACATGACCATCAACCTCATGAAGTAACAGTAGATGTTGTAAAAGTCCGTGCAAACATGAAAGAATCGGTTCGCCAGAATCATGAGAAACCTTCCGTCATCTACACCAACAATCTTGCAAATGTCAATGATAGAACTCTTGCATCACTCGCTTCATCTGACATCTGCAAAAGAAGCATTAGAAACCAGAGACAGTCAGAATTTCCCAAAGTTCCTGACACTTGTAGAGAAATTGTCATAGAAGGAGAATGGGCAGAAAACACTGAAGGTGAACAGTTTTTGTTCTTCGACAGTGGATCAGATAGTGAGTCCCGTATCCTTGCCTTTGCTACACATAGACAGCTGCAATTGCTAGCAGATTCCAACCAGTGGTTAATGGACGGTAACTTTGCCATGGCACCATCCCAGTTTAACCAGTTATTTGTCATACAAGTTCCATGTGGAGAAACGACAGTTCCTGCTGTATTCGCCCTTTTACAAGATAAGAGACAGTCTACGTACGAGACACTATCTCAAGCAGTGCTTGATTCCTGCACAACACTGGGTTTTCAGCCAGATCCTATAACTATTCATGTTGATTTTGAAATTGGACTCAGACAATTCCTACGAGCGGTATTTGGTGAAGATTTTGGTATCAAGGGATGCTTTTACCACCTGACACAGGCCACATGGCGGAAAATACAGGATCTGGGATTAGTAGAGCTTTACAAGACAAATCAAGATTTCAAATTATTTTGTGGAACGCTGGATGGACTGGCTTTCTTGCCAGTGCGAGATGTTCTTGCTGGAATGGACTTTCTAAGAACTGTTGACATGCCAGGATCAGAAGACCTGCTAGATTATTTTGATACCACTTATGTACATGGAAGATACAGAAATGTACTACGAAATGGGAACAATATTTTACATCGTGTGCCTCCAAGATTTCCTCCTTGTGACTGGAATGTATTTGAAGTGACTATGAATAATGCTCAGAGAACAAACAACCAGTGTGAAGGGTGAAATAACAAGTTTACACATTTAGTTGGACATCATCATCCACACATCTGGAAACTGATTAAGAACATTAAGCTAGAAGAAAGAGTAGCTGAGAATGAAATTGGCAATCTACAATCGAGGAAGAAACGACGATTTTACGTTCAATTGCAGTCCCGACTCAAAAGTTTGTGTTGAATGTAATGATGGTGAGCGAGACATCCAAAACTTTCTTCGGGCTGTTGGACATAGCATTCGATTCGGACATTGAAATTTCAAATGAAACATAAAGTACAATGTGCCGAATGTGACAACTGTGCTGAGTGTTAGAATTGTGATTTTGTATGAAAATTGTGCTCTTTATTGATTTATCACATTGCTAGAAGGATATTTTTTGAAACATTAGTAAAATTTAACCCGTTACGTACCAGACGACAAAATTTTAAACTGGTCCAAATTCGAAGAGGATGCAAACAGCATTTTAGGATGAGTTTAACTTGGAATTAACCCATTACCACTTGAGAAAATTTTAGACTGGTTCTAATTCAAAGAAGTTGCAGACGACATTTCAAAGTGTGCGGAAATTGAAGAGTAAGCATTGTGAAAAAATGAGAAATTGCTTGTAACAAGCATATTCTCCTTTTTTCACAATGTTTTCCTCAATATTATTTTTTGAGCGCGTGAAAAGGAGGGCTTGAGTGGGAATGGGTTAATGTACCTAATAGGCTAGAAAACATTGTGGGAAAAGGAGAAATTGCTTGTTAAAATAAATTTCTTCTTTTTTTAAAATGTTTTCCTCTATTATTTCTTGGGTGTGTAAAAAGAAGGGATTGTGTGGGAATGGCTTCATCCATTGGGTGGTCTCTTATTTTTCCATTAAAATAAAATCTGTTTCACGTTATATTGAACATCTGAACTGGTACCTTGTCTATCTTGTTCTGGAAAACTAGATTCATACATATTATACTGAATATAACATGCATTACATTGTGCTTATTTATTGAAAAAAAAATGAATTCAGGTTTTTAACAAAAATTACCTTTCCATGTCCATGTGTATACATGTACTGGATTAATGCAGTGGTCCATATAAGATGCATACTGACATTTTAAAATTGTTATGTCTCTGTGAAACCCTGTGTTGTGGGTACTCATTTAAATTGCCTGAAAGAGACTATTTAAATGAGTATCCACAACATAGGGTTTACGAAAGAATAAATAAAATTTTTAAATTCATATTCAATTTCACCCCCCTCTATCTGTAGCGCTGTGATTGAACTTTTCAACAGTTTACAATCATTTCACTGTGACCATTTCCTCTATCCATATCTTGCCCCCTTCATGGTTATTTGGAGTTTGAATGACAGAGCTTTTCAATAGTTTAAAGTTTTTTCACTGCGACCACTTTCCCTATCCATATCTTGCCCTGTACAAGATTGTTTTGAGTCTGAATAAACAGAGTTTTCAAAAATTGTTCAGTTTATAGTTGAAAGAGTCTGTATAAAACATTGTGGGAAAGGGAGAAATTGCTTGCTTTGAGCAGTTTCTCCTTTTCCCGAAATGTTTTCTAAAGTCATCAGCTGCAACTGTGAAAGTGTTAAGTATGACCAGTTTCACTTATCAAAAAACTAATTTTAGACTCTTTCATATTGAAAGAGCATGCATAAAGCACATCAAGATAGGATATAAAACATTGTTGGAAAAGGAGAAATTGTTTGTTATGAGCAAGAAAAGTAAAAGGAGACCCGTCTAAAATAGCGTTGTATGGGAAAGGGTTAAATATTGAAAGAATCTGCATACAACACATCAATATAGGGAAATGTGGGAAAAGGAGAAATTGTTTGTTATCGGCAGTTTCTCCTTTTCCTAAAATGTTTTCAAAAGTCAGCAGCTGAAGACTGGAGAAGTTTTAATTACGACCAGTTCCCCTTATCAAACAACTAATTTCAGACTCTTACATATTGAAATAATCTGCATACAACACATCAAGATAGGATATAAAACATTGTGGGAAAAGGAAAAATTGGCTTCTCCTTTTCCCAAAATACTTCTAAAGATTTTCTGAAATAAAAAGCTTTTTCTACATCATATAGACTATACTACTAAATTAGCTCTGGCTTTTTTACCTCTGGCCTTATTACCTATGGCTTTTTTACTGTTTTACTTATGGCTTTTTTACCTATGGCCTTTTTACCTATGGCCTTTTTACCTATGGCTTTTTTACCTCTGGCTTTTTTTACCGCACACCAGAAGATTATGAGCTTTTCACAATTGTTTTGAGTTAGAACATGTCTCAGAATATCAGAGTAAAAAAATAAATTGCTTGTTACCTGCATTCCCTTTTTTCCTCAATGTTTTCAAAAGCCGAATAGTATTATTTGGTAAACGCTTAACACACCGAGTGCAGCTTAAATTCCTTTCAGCCTCGTTTACAGACGATGTAGATCAAGATCATGCTGCATGTTAAACGCAATCTGTTACAACTATATCTACTGTGAGATATTCTAGCCGAGACAAGATTGAGATCTTTAAATTCTTTGTACGGAGGAGTTATTTTTGTAGTGTTTTTAGGATAAACTAGGGTAAAGCCTGTACCAGCGATCTAGGGTTGAAAAGAGCGTTAAAAAGAGCCCGAGTAAAAAGGTTTTGAAAACACCGTTGGGAAAGGAGAAAATGCTGTTAAGCAATATACCATCCTAGTTCCACGATATTATCTACTTTTAAAAGAGAAACCCAATCATTTGAGACACACTTAATTTGTCGTCTGCAGATGCATACAAATTGAACAAGTCTAGAAATGTCGCCTTATTCAGATGTAGGATGCGGATAGCATAGGCTCCGCGGCAAGATTTGTTTGTAGGATGTATAATGCCTTTTCAACATATTTCAGTTACATGGCGGCGGCCAGTGAACTTATTCATGTTTTCCAGGAATTTCTTTTAACAATAACGTTACTCCACACAGTATTCATCCAAGTTACTTGTGGCATAGATAGTACCTATGACAAGAGAGGGAGAGAGAGAGAGTGTGTGGGATTGGGGATAATGAGATTTTCCAATGCTATTTGCTATATAAAGAAATTCATGTCATCAGACGGCTGTTGCATGACCTTATGCTGTCTTTTACAAAGTCAGTATAAAAAGCCCAACAGCGAGAAAAAAAAAACATTGCAGGTGTTAACATTCATTTAAATTTAAACCATTTTACTTAAATGTATGGAAAATATTACGAGCATGACAATCTGTGTATTCTGTCCAAATTTAAGTTGCAGGCAGAAAAAATCATGTCAAAATCAGGCAAACAGTAAACTTAAGATACAATGACTTGCCAACTTTTAACCTAAATTTTGTATTAATTTGTCTGCCAGCGACAAACAGTTGGCCCAACCATGCGATAACAGATTGTCATCTTCACAATAATTTCCACTCTTTTAAATGCATTTTAACACCCGCTTTGTCTATTTCGGCAAGCATTATTACTTAAGGCATTCGAATGCAGTCAAACGCAACTGGTACTAAATTTAGAGTGCCTGTTAGGATTTTGACAGACATCGTGGATTGAGATCAGACTACGCATCACGCAATGTCTGATTTTTAATATTCACTGTCCGCATACTAGTGTAAGAGTTACCCGATCAGCCTGATTCTACATTTTATTTTTGTAACTCTTTCCTACGGTTGATGTCGATTCCATTTGAGCCATACTCTGTGAAAAAGTGGTTTGGTGAATCTACAAAAAGTATCGACTCCAGTCAGCCTGCGCAGACCGTACAGGCTGACCTGTGTCGAAACATTTTGCTTTTTGGTCAATTTTCAGCATGTCATTCTACCTCATGACTTGGTCGGTTGTTAGATAAAATGGATTTTACTGATCCATGTTTTGTGATGGCTTGCTTGGTATCATGCGTCGCGTATATTCATTAGAACCTTTTTTCACAGAGCATGGCTCATTTATTTTGCACTCAGCGAGGAAATAACTGTTTGGTTGTTTTAGTAGGTCAGCCGATTACCAGTTCGAAGGGAAAGAGCTTTATTTAGTGTAATGGTGATTTTCTTTCTTTTGTTATAACAATTTCTATTGACAATGAAATTTCATATCGATGTCGATTTTTCCAAAAAGGATGATGAAATAGAAATAATATTGTGTATCCAATTCAGTTCACTCCTTTTAGTAAACATTTTAACCCATTTCCTTCTTCTTTCAATGCCTATTCAATCACTTTTCCTTGCATGAATGACATATGTGTTGTGTTGTGCGCCTAAATAGCGAAAAAGGCTTCAAGACAATTTTCGGGCTGTTTGAATATCAAAAAGTTTTTCATAATCTCGGACAGTTTAGATCCAATATGTGAATGCATGACGTTTTCTGATCTTGGTCTGTTCTGCAAAAGCAACTTTATGCTGTAAGGTTTGAGATGCTGAATACAACTCCAGTCACGTTTTCGAAAACTATGAAGATCAAGATTCTGCCGAAAGTTAAATCCATTCCGGTATGGTACGATACACCCTGATATTTGGTGAAATATTCTAGCCGAGATAACCTTCAAGTCCAAAAGATTACATTATGTTCAGCAATGTTGATGGGACAGGATCCGCCAATATCTAGGTCTAATGGCAGCAAGATGACGAGAGAGAGAGAGATAACTTTTCTTTCCAGTTTAAAAAAAAAAAACTTTGGTGAAAAAGGAGAAAATATTCCAAACATTTTTAAGCGACATATTTCTAGACATTCGCTGCTATTCGAAAATTGTATTTTCTTACAGAAAATAAACAGATCTGTAGTTATTTTGACTTACCAAATGAACGGGTAATCCATCATCGGAATCTAAGTGATAAATATTCAAGAAAGGGTCGTATTAAAAAAAGTGTCAGTCAGTTTAGTATGACACGTGCGTGTGGAACTAAGAACTGGGACAGTACTTCACACTGCCGGAGTGCTATACCAAAATCAAAGGAATACCGAGTTAACCCTTGCCTCTCCTTTGTGTTAAGTTTGGATATATGTTATTTAAAAAGAAATGAAAAGAACGGATTTTTGTCTATCCAACCTGTATTTTGAAAAGGCTAAATATATATAACAGTTTTATTCGTTACCCTTTGATTTCCTTACATCAAGAGACTAAGAAGATGAGGATAAACAGTGTGATAATATACAGGGTAGATATATTTTTTAAATTGTCTTTCAGTTTTTATATATCAATATAATAAAAAACAAATGGCTAATAACTGCTGTATCTGTTACATCTAATGAAGGATTAGAAAGAGTGTGTGATGAAAATATACCTGAAGCCTGTTGTACATGGTTGTGCAGTTTGAGACAGCGGGTGTAGTGGTAAATTTTCGATAATGCTACATTACACGTTTTTGCATTTTAACCCATTAAACGGCATTCACAACAATAATTGCCTTTGCGACTTATATAAATCAAGTTCAGGCTGCACGAAATGTGCAGTCTGATTTTGGATTTACACTTTGCGCTCTTGTAGGACATTGACGAAAACAACATTGAAAAAAATACTGGTTCTTGGGTCTTTTTTTTTAGTTAAATTGTAGAGTATGTTAGGAGTTTTCGGCGCTCTATGGGTTAAGCTATTAACTGGGATTCCCGAGTTTTTCCACTTCTCAAGTACACGCTGCTGAGTCACAAACAATCAGGAAGTAGTAACTTTGGTTTTCGGTTTTTGGAATCAAGCATGATATTGCACTTTTAATCCGGAATTCGAAATTTCATATCGCTAAAACTAAATGTGCGATAGGCCTACATGTTTGTAATTTAATTAAATGATATATATAACGTTTTGTGGCATCTTAACTAAAGTAATCCCTGTAGGCAAGGCATTCAAAGGTACGAAAATGTTGCGGTCGTAATAGAAGAATTAGTTCTTGGTTCTCGAAAACAGTGGTTCTCTAAAACAGTGGGTAAAAATACAGATATTTATGTATAAAAATTTACCGTCATCCGGCGATGTATTCCCCCGTGATCTCTCGCAAGTCGCCACGATCCACCGCGATTACCTCCTGCTGTGAAGCCGCCCGATATTTTTTCAGGCCGCGGTGACAAGTCCGCCGCGTTTCGCCTACTTTTACCTTTACAGCAGATTTGCCGCGGACAAATTGGTCCGCCGCGTCTCGCGGACTTGAGCAAAAAAACACGAGAACTGTACTGTATATCAATACGCCATAAAAGTAATGAAGTAGGTACACGTATGTCGCATATACAGTGTGAAAGACAACTCTGACTCTATCTTTAAGTTATCTTCGTGGTTGTTAAATTTTCTTAAGGTCAAACATCCTCTATCAATTGAGATACTTTGGTGATAATGAATAGGGATGCGTAGGACACCAAGAAGGAGATGTGCATTTAAGAATTGTTACGCTGGCTTACTCCATCTGTTTTCATTGATCTCCTTTGGTGGTAAAATCTTATGCAGACCGTAACTCTTTAACCGGTGGAGTTATTTTAATGGTAGTAAGTAGAGCTGCTAAGAACATGGAATAAGGATGTCACGATATATAATAATAACTCTGACATTAGTATTGGACTTATCTCCCTTACGTATACTTTTGATGCAGATTATCCGCAGTGCATGTAGCAGACTGTATTTTTCTCTTTGTATTTTTATTCTTTTTTTGAAAATCACTTACTAGCACTTATTATGCCTCCCCCACCAGTAAAATGGCAGATAGGATATAACGTTAGCCCTGTCAGTGTGTATGTGTGTGTGTCGGAGGTGGGGGGGGGGGGGGGGGGGGGGTAGGGGCTCCGGCCCGTAACTTTGATGTGCACTATTGGATTTCAAAATGATTTCGCACGAATGATTGTCATGAGCAGACGAAATGTCGCGAGCAGAACGTGTTGCAAGCTCAAAGATCAAGGTCTTGGCGCTTGGCAAAATTTTTCGCATGTGTTTGTGCGTAAATATGTAGTAGATGTCTATGTCAATAAATATGTCTATAGGTCCTTGTTCGAGTTTTGAATTATACCATTACTGTGATCTTTGTCTTGCTGTAGGGGCATCCGTGTCCGTGACATACTTCTGTTTTTTACACTGTCAACACTGATAGTCTCAAAGGGGCTTCTGCGGACGGCACAGATTAAGAGCAGACCTACAGAAGTGTTTTCTGATCTTGGATAATTGGCTTCCAACTCGCGAAAAGAGGCATTTGGACATTTGCGTAAAGTGACATCTCGGATCAGCCTGCGCAGTCCGCGCAGGCTAATCCGAGACCGCACTTTACGACTACATTAGATTTTGCGCTTCAGTAGACTTGTGCAAAACCGAACATTACATAAAAATGAAAAGTGTCGTTTCGGATCAGCCTGCGCGGACTGCGCAGGCTGATCCTAGACGACGCTTTACGCAAATGTCTTAATGCCCCTTTTCGCGTGTTGCGGGCCATATATACCATCCGGTCGTTTTTCACGCCTTTAAGATAAAGTAAAGTTTTTCACGCCTCTAAGATAAAGTAAAGTTTTTCACGCCTTTAAGATAAAGTAAAGTTTTTCACGCCTTTAAGATAAAGCCTTTCTGTGTTGCAGCGTACTGTATTTTTAGCCACCGCTCTCGTTCAGGAATGGAATGACATTCCTGATGCAATGATTTTACGTTATGTAAGGTCTATGCGACGTCGAATAATTGCCTGTATCGACAGCAGAGGTGGCCATACAAGATATTGATTGAAAAATTACAAGAACTTTATGAAAAACCTAACTTTAATGTTACCTTAGTCTTTCAGTACTTTTACAACTTTGGTTTTAGTACCACCTTCATTTAAACTGCAAAAACCTAACTTAAACTTTCTGTTAGTCAAAATCTGATTAGCCTGGCATTTTCTACAGACTCGGAACTAAAGTATGATACCAAATTTGTTGGTCTTCAGTAAAACATGCGACGAGAAATAAAAGAAAATTAAGTGCACACTTATTTATGGAACTGAGTATATGTCAGGTGAACATATATGACATAACGGTGAGTATAATGGATCTCTGTGCAATAAAACCCATTTTCTCTAAAGATCAACTGAATCATGAGGTAAACTGTTCCCTTGACGTGTCAATGGAAAAACATTTCGACTCAGATCAGCTTGCACAGACTGCGCAGGGTAGGCAGACCTTAGTCGAAACTTTTTATACGTGCATTTCCTTTTCACAAAGCATGACTCATATAATTTGAGCAAGTATATAACCTACAACTATTCTAAATGGCTTACAACACGCGAAAAGGGGCATTTCGACGTTTGTGTAAAGTGTCGTCTCGGATCAGCCTGCGCAGTCCGCGCAGGCTAATCCGAGATGGCACTTTACGACTACATTAGATTTTGTGGACTTGCGGAAAACAGAAACTTACAAAAAAAATAGGAAAGTGTCGTTTCGGACTGCGCAGGTTGATTCGAGACGACACTTTACGTAAATGTTCGAATGCCCTTTTTCGCGTGTTGTAGGCCAGATAGCTTGCTCAGTCGATTTCAAATTCATGAATTACATCTTTTTTTGAAGCTTAGAGTAGGCCAATCAGAAATTGAATTTTATCAAATTTTTAAGCATTTTTTTTAGCATTAAAACTTAATGCAATTTATACTCCCGCTCTTATGTCATTGATCTAAATACTCTTATGAACGACTATTAAGCAATAGAACAGATAACGTCCTTCACAATATGTTTTTATCGAGATTAGACAAAAAAATGGCATTTTTGGAGTGACTTATTTGACTTCGCTGAAAAAAAACTGATTAGCGATGATAGACCAGGGTCAGTATCAACCAACCATCCATAGGAATGTTCTTTGTCTAGTTCTTCTAGGTTTTCTTCATTGGAAAGTAACCCAGCTTGTGATTGGCTAAACCAAATGGTTTAGCAAATCACAATCTGGGTTACTTTCCAATGTAGAAATGTTGGAGAATAAGACAAAGAATATTCTTCGTAAGAATGTTTGGTGAATAAGGACCGAGGTTACACTATCTGACTATTGCTTTACTCTTTGACAGATGACACATTTTAGACTGATCCATGTGGAAAGTAATTGCAGACTACGAATTGAAAATAGCTTAAATGATTGGGACTGTTTTGCAAAGGTTAAAAAACACCGTTGGGACTTTCGAAGTGTTTTCACAAGTCCTCAACACCTGAGTCATTAAAATACGAGATTGTCCGGGAAAGGCTAAACGGGACTCTCCAGAACAAAATCAACCGTACCACCACCACCGCCAACAACAACAACAACAACAACAACAAAATGTACGTTGAAAAACTTACGCGGATACATCCGACAATAGTATCTACAATTTTCAGCCACCCACTTGGTGTAGTCTGGATTTGTACAAATAGTTTTCTTATAGGACTCACAATTAGATAGCATGTTCTTGCATTCGGGTTTTGGGGTGGTAGGTCCTGCACAAAGAAGTGACACAATAAACATACCGTTTACAAGTATATCGAAGGCTTAAAATTGTTAACTGACTTAATCATGAGCTAAACTACTCCTTGGACATGCAGATAATTGACCAATAGCAAAAAAGCTTCGGTCGAGGTCAGCCTGCGCGGACTGAGCAGGCTGATCTGGTCGATACTATTTGCATAAGCCCCCTTTTCACAGAGCATGCCTCATGTACAACAACGGGGTAAGCATGTAAGACGTATCAAAGCTTTGAGAACCATGTCACGTGATGCTTAGAATTCAAGAGGACTATTTGGTAATTCTATGATTTCCAGAAAAAAATTATTTTAATGAGTGAAAGAGTGTTGTGCCACAATGGAAATAAGGGATCCTTTCCCTTATTTGTGATATCCTTGGTGCTGATGTGCCTGCTATGGTTCTATGCATTTCCACCATATTTGACTTTTTATTTGAATAGGTTGTGTCTATTAAAACCATATTATGTATTACTCGAACAAATTGACATGAAATGAATGACCTCTATAACCATATATTACACGCTTGAATTATTGTCCAAACTTAGCTTCGGCTAATGTCGTCTGCATGCGGAACTATGTGCACGATTTTCAACTCTTTATGCAGCTAATAGATTTATCTATTCTTTAAAGAACATTGAAAATACCTGAAATAAACATGATTTTGTTGGTTTAAATTGGTAATACGTGGCGGGTGCCATAGATCTAAGATGCACTTTCTGTGCAGTCTGATCTTCATTCATGCCATCCGCAAAAGCTCTCATATTTTGACTATTTCGACATTTACCGTTAACAGAATTTCCGTACCGTCCGATTATACCCGATGATATAAATATTCACTCTTTAATTATTCTTTGCATAGAGGTCAATTTCAGGTCAATTTGTTCGAGTAATACATTCAGTGCTAAATAAAATAAAAATAAAAAAAAAAACTATCTAATTGAGTTTTAAAAATAAAAGCTTCGAAAATCAGGCAAACATGGTGTTCTGATCGGAAACCTATTTGAAATTTTATGCTTTCTGGAAAATAATAAATCATAGCGAGTGATAGATATTGGTTGTTTAACAATTGATTGGTGGAGAAAAAGCTCAGCGCTTATCACACAAAATACATAAAAACGTCAAAAAAGTAAGTGAATCTAGAGAAACTCTAGAAGCAAAGGTTATGCTCAACAGGAACTACTTTATTCGTTCAAAGCGATTGTCCTTTCTCCACAATATTTTCGAAAGCTGCCTTCCTGAATGGGCGTAAAAATGTATTGGTATATCACTTACTTAATCCTTTCGGCGTCACAGGCAAAATCAAGAACTTATGCGGACGGCATAGATCCAAGATCAGACTGCACGTTCCGTGCAGTCTGATCTTGATCTATGCCACCCGCTTGTTTAGTCTGGCCTTTAAGATAGAAATCTTTGTAAGACTTATAGCATTGTATTTTTACCTGTTAAAAAGGTCGAGTTTATATATATCTGGCGCTGAAAGTGTTAAAACGACGATGACGACAACGGCAGCAACAACAACAACAACATCAACAACGATGACAGATAGAGCATATACAAGTTGGCTTCTTTAAAAAAGAAGCCAGGAGAGGTCAACATCAATGTTTTCAAATAGTTTATTGGCTTTTAATTTCAGTATATTTTGGTACATGTAAACAAACAAGTAAAAAAGCCGCCACGTAGAAACCTCATATGCTTTACATGACGGTCATTTGACCTTCTTGTCGCGTTTTCAAGTCGCATGATCTTGTCCAACGGTCTTCTTTCTCTTTTTAAACGAAATTCTTCTTATTTTTTTCTTCTGCTTAGATTTATTTGCTTAATGAAAAATTACAATTATTTGAGGGGTCATTTGCAGTCATGGCAAATTAATATAACAAATCTTTTCTGAAATTCGTCATATAAAAATAAACCACGTCTATTTCCTGTTTCGGTTTTTTGATTTCGCTTTATTTACAAAACCATGACGAAACAGACTGTGTATCAGAACAATTTCGCAAGAAAAATGGATTTAGACAGCAAATTCTGTGGCAGTCTGCCTTTTAAACTCACCACTGTTGGAGAGGTCTGATGACCTCTCCAATTAGGTGCGTGTTACAGACATACCTACACAATATCCACATCTGTTTGCACAATTGTCCCTGGCCCACTGCTCATAAGGTGCTCTGCAGTTGGTCTCCGGCATGTCCCAACAGTTTGTCAACTTGTCCAGACATTTTTTGTCCACATTTGAGCCCTGATCTGTGAAAAGTAGCATTAATGCATCTGCGAGTCAGGTCAGGCTGCGCAGTCAGCGCATGCTGACCTGGGTCGATTTTTTTTTTTTGTCATTGGTCAATTTTCTGAATGTCAAAGGACAGTCTATCTCATGAATCAATCAGTTGTTAGACAAAATATATTTTACTGATCCATATTATATGGCCTGCAACACGCGAAAAAGGGCATTCGGACATTTGCGTAAAGTGTCGTCCCGGATCAGCCTGCGCAGTCCGCGCAGGCTAATCCGAGACGGCACTTTACGATTACATTAGATTTTGTGCTACAGTAGACTTGCGCAAAACAGAAAATAACCTAAAAATGGAAAGTGTCGTCTCGGATCAGCCAACGTGGACTGCGTAGACTGATCCGGGACGACGCTTTTACGCAAATGTCCGAATGCCCCTTTTCGCGTGTTGCAGACCATTATGATAACTTGCTTGGTACCATGCATAACGGAGATGACTTAAACTCCCTTTTGGAAAAGCGCTGCTCATATTCTTGTACTCGTGAATCAAAATGGTCGAGTTCACCGCTTGAGGGGACATTTTAACTTTTCAAAGTCATGTTCTGCAAATAAAAAAAAAGGATTTAATGTATCTGCAAAAAAGTGTAGACCCATTTCAGCATGCGACGAAACTTTTTGTTATTGGTTTTTTTTCTTCTGCTTTTTTGTTTACTTTTTGCCTGATTCGCTTTTTTATTAGCGACTAACACTTCGAGGCGACTGTTTCCAGATCACAAACACAATGCTTTTGTACTCAAAGAATACAAAAAATGTGTCAGGCAACTTGTACAAATGATATTGCAAAAATGAAATCAGTCTCACAACAAGAAGCAGGGAATGTCAGTAGGATTGAAGCCTAACTGTACTATTTCATGATAAATGTAAATGTAAAATGTATCACTCTTGCTTCCACTGTCAACCAATGTCAGATTTCTTCACTGAGCTCCATTCCCGAATTTACATAAATATCAGAAAAAATAAAAACAGACATCCTTTCTCCCATGATATTTATATAAATATTAATATATTTCTCAAAATATAGCCTAAAATTGACTTACAGATTCGTCCCTGCTCGAGAAAGAAGTTGAAAGCATATAAGGAAAATAACAGGTAGCTTTAAAGAGGCAAATAAGAGAATTTTCTCATATATGTAATGTGTACCGATAGGATAAAGTATTTAATAATGAAAACTGTTCGAAACATAAAAATAAGGTTCAACCCGAACCTTTACGACAAGAGACAAACTAAAACCAAACATAAGTCGAAGAATGATCTGTGTACAAAAGACTGCTCAGTTTTTAAACAAAACTATAGGTTCTGTAAAAAACCGTTCGAGACTTGATTGAAATTGTTTGAAACTGCCTGTTTCAAAACCATAAAACTACAAATAAATACGTTTCTGGACAAACCGTAAATACAGAAACATCAGAGGCCTAAATATAACGCTATGATCAAACCGTATGTTTGAAAACCTAAAACCTGTTTGAAAACTGCTCGAAACTGTTTCCCGAACCTATTTTCACCCAAGCTTTTCAAACTAAACGGTTCGAAACTGTGTCTCAAACCTGTTCCAGACACAATGTTTAATCTATTTTAAACAGGTTGCAAACGTGTTTGGAACGTGGAACAAAATGTTTTATACTAGAGATCATGTACATAATCGGTAACAGCCCGGGAAAGAGTGAAACTGTATGTCTATCGCTACATAACAGGTCTGAGCCGAAGCTGCACGTTTGAGGGGAAAACAGACAGACAACATCTTCTTCCAATTCTGTGAACGAACGCTTCTCTGCGTTATCCATTGAGCCGCTATATCGCAGCATGCTGGCCTTCGCCACAGATGGTAACACGCTGCCAGAGTCTACACAACAGCTTAAGTCAAGTGCATTTCACTGCTTATATACCTCAGAAAAACACTTGACCAGTCATAACCATTTGGTATCCTCTAATTATATAAGGTTCACTTTCATTTACATGTATGAAATAGCAAGCGTTTATTGGAACCGATCAACTGTAATAATTGCAAGCTCCCGATCATAAATCTTACAGTTAAAGAGAAATATCTTCAATGAATTGGCCTAACAGCACAAAAAACGCGACATAATCGTGTATTTTCAACATTTAGAAGATTATCCTTTCTCACATAAATGTGGAACTATATTCTCTATCAAGATACTAGCTGTTCGAATTGTCCAAAATACTCAGAATGCGTCTTGCTCAACAAAAGCTTTAGATACTGGCAAAAGGAGTGAAATGTAAAACATGTATGAAAATACACATTATTAACATTACACTTGCCTTCGGGATCAAATGACCTCATTTGGATACAAGTTGGCTTCTTTACAAAAGAAGCCAGGAGAGGTCAGCATCAATGTTTTCAAATAGTTTATTGGCTTTTAAGTTCAATTTACTTTGGTACATGTAAACAAACAAATAAAGAGGCCGCCGAGTAGAAACCTCATTTGCTTTACATGACGGTCATTTGACATTCTTGTCCCATTTTCAAGTCGCATGATCTTGTCCAGCGGTCTTCTTTCTCTTTTGTAACGAAATTCTTCTTATTTTTTCTTCTGCTTGGATTTATTTGCTTATTGAAAAATTACAATTATTTGAGAGGTCATTTGCAGCCATGGCAAATTAATATAACAAATCTTTTCTGAAATTCGTCATATAAAAATAAACCACGTCTATTTCCTGTTTCGGTTTTTTGATTTTTGCACAAAATGGGTGTTAGGGTCGAAATCTGTTAAGAAATTTCAGAACGCATTAGGGTAGAGGGGTCAAACTTTACTGATCGTATTGTAACATGCGATGAAACACAGGTACACTTTACCGACACTGAATCTAAACGACAAAGCAGCGTACTGAAACATCCAACATCGCCTTCCGCTAGTAAAGCCAACTTTTCTAAGTCACTTGGTAAAGTTATCTACATCAAGTATTTCTGTTCTCCTGTTTTTCTTCTGAATCATGTTGTATCTTTACATACTACAGTCAATTCTGAGTTTTATACCCACATTATTCAAATAAATTTCACGAATACCATACGAAAACCACAGCCAGAAGTCCTGCGGAGTGACGTCACTTTACACCAAGATAACGCCCTAGCTCACAAAGCCACACTTGGACTGGAAACTTTGCAAAAACTAAACAAAGAAACACTTGCCAACGCTCCTTATAATTTAGTCCTGACTCCATGTGACCTCTGACTAGTTCCTGTTTTGAAAGATTTTCTATGTGGCAGAGAGGAGCTAACCCTCGCTACGACCGGGTCCTTGATAGTAACGTCACGTGACGCGCTCCCACACGTGCTTCGCGCGTCGAAATCAAGAATGAATACATGCATGGAACTCAAAGGAGGTTACTTTCAAAAATAGTGAACACTCCAAGTTGTTTTTCATAACAATATTCAGATACCGGCACTGGTCCACGTTCTTTCTGATCACCCCTCGTATATGACAAATTTTTCTAACGGAGAGATTTTTTTTAACTTTGCACATAAAAGCTCATCATGCCTGTAGGAGATTACAGTAAAAAAGATGTGGGTCACCGTGCTCGTTTGTGAGAAATTTGCATTTGAAAAAGGTATATACAGCTCCAAAATTCAGCTGATATTGGATTTAAAGCGTCTTTCTTTAATAGTCAGTTAAACAGGAAAATATCAGGAAAAATTTACAAATATACATCACTTTAATGAAAATCTATATATTTTTGCTACAAAAATGTATAAAAGCCTGGTTTTGAGCATGGTAAATGTACAAATATGCTTATTATACAAAGACCATTGAGTTAAAAAGGGAGATAATTTGATCGAATTAAGGGTTAACCTTAAATAAAAACATACTTTCTAACGGACAGATTTTTCTTAAAATGTCCACATTTATAGTATTTATAATTCTAAACAATAAGAAAAAATAAAAATGGCACCTATCCGTGCTTATTTCGTCAGAAAACAAGGTTGAAGGTCACTGTGGAAGTTATTTTTCAAGGAAAAAAATAGGATAAAAGCTCAGCAGACATGGTGGGAAAAGGAGAAATTGCTCAATAGGAGCGATTTCTCCTTTTCCAACAATAATTTTAAAAATGGAAACAGTTATACTTCAACAGCCTTTGATTTCCTGCCTTTGTTTCCTTGTTTGGTGTGTAACGCCGTGTCGGCAGCAGCATTTTAATTATTTGATGGTGACAGTTCAAAGAGCTATTTTTTTTTCTCTTCACTAATACTACCCGAAGGAAAAGCTACTTGTTTCTGTGCACAAATAATATTACCATTATGTGCAAAAAATACATAGGTGCACTTTTGATTCAATTTCAACTAGAAAAATACATGCGCGGAAGGATGCACGCAAACATTTGTCATATACGTCGTTAACAACTTGTCAAAATTTAAAGTAATTTTCTTTAGTAATAACATATGAGTCATACTCTGTGAAAAGGGGGTTTAATGCATCTGCGAAAACTATCGACCCAGGTCAGTCCGCGAAGGCTGACCTGGGCCGAAACTTTTCGCTGTTGGTCAATTTTCTGGATGTCCAAGGACCAGTCTGCCTCTTGATTAAGTCGTATGTTACAAAACTGTAAATATCATGGATCCATAAGTATGTGATGCTTTACTTTGTACTATGGATCAGGGAGATGCATTAAGCCCCCTTTTGCCAGAGCATGGCTCACACACACACACACACACACACACACACACACACACACACATATACATATATGTGTGTGTGTGTGTGTGTGTGTGTGTGTGTGTGTGTGTGTGTGACAAAATGCCAATGCTTTTGCATGACAACTACGCAGACACGACATCACGCAGACATCGACGACGACGAAGACGCTAAGGCTACGACAGTAACTCGTCGTATTCATCGAAAACAGCCGAACCAAAAATCAATACTGATACAACTGATTACCGACATATCTTTCATGAAAGATTAACACTGAAGAAAATCAACAGACGTCTGCGACTCTGGTATACCAAAAATCTTTACAAGGTTTCACTTGAAATCATGTTTCATCGTAAGTCCGTCTCTTCGATATTGAAGTTGTTATCTCGAATCCTTATACTGACATCATTATCTAAAATCTCAGCCAAAGAATATGACGTCCTTCCTACAGAAACTGATGAGGACATGTTAACCAGCTCTTTGTCATTTTTCCTTACAAATACAGTCCCTTTATTCTTATCTATAACATGACAGACAAAGTGACGACAAACGTGAAACAGCAGCTGTTTGGGTCGAGAAGTCATTTTCTTGCTTCTCTTTAACCCGGACTGCTTTTCTTGAATTTGGGAATGGTGACTGGACGTTTTCTAATTGTTCTCCCTTCTTTAATTTTTTCATCATATAATTCAGTGTCAGGCTCTTTATCTTATTCATCGTCAGAGTCATCGGACTGTCTCCAAATAATCTCTTCTCTCTTTCATCTATTTTTCTGTGGGTTTCAGTAATTTCGGACAAGTCGTAAGCTTTTCTTGGTGTGATCTTCGGTCTTAGTCCAACGTCGAGAGGAAGGCTAGCTCCTTCATCTCCTCATGTGCCTATGTAGATATTCTTTCTTGAGCGTTTTGCCATAGGCGTCCCACGTATGTTGGGCACTAACACACTGAACCACGTGCTCCTCAAATCTCAAAGCTTTTGCCAATACCTTCTTGCACATTGGGCCTATGGATCCAGTTCCTTCTTGGAATGTTCGTTTGTCTTTGACCTGAAAATACAAGTTACATAGTCTTGCAATCAGACTGGTTTCTTTCGATCTCTACCTGAGCCACTAACCTCTAATTCTTCTTCCAAAATATTGTTCTCTAAAAGTTCATTTTGATTTGTGCCGACGATACGTCTTTCGCTAAATTTTTCGTGAGATTCGGTTGTAACATTTGCTCTGCCGTTATTCTTATACGTATATGATTTCTTTATTCTATCATTGGGAATAATTTGAGTTGTCCCTAAATAATTGCGAATTAATTCAAACAGAACATCGGAGTTATTTTCTAAAATTTTTAACGACGCTCTCCAAAACTAAGAAAACTTTGCAGTGCATCCATTTTTTTTTTTTTTTTTCACAGAAAAATAAACATAAACATTTTTCGAACGCTTGCGATCATCAGAGTATACCTTACGGTCATGTTTTTTTTTTCTTACCACGGATTTGCCTGTGTACGCTCTGACAAAAGGATGTGCTATTTTAAGTATTTCCCGTAATTTCCAAACCCTTACACTCTGCGGAACAGGTTTGATGACGCTTTTCATCTCGAACAATAAATCAAGTGGGGTTCTAACCTCTCTTCCCAACATTAACATGTAAGGGGTCATCCCAGTGTTTTTCATTATTTTTTTTTTTTTTGGGACAAGATCTTTAAGCCATCATTACATAATTATGGTAAGTACTTATTCAAGTCCTTTTGCTTTTCACTGACAAAAGTGCATAACATGGAGCATACAATTCTATTAAATCTCTCAATCATACCATCTGACTCAGGGTGATACGTAGTAGTTGTTTTTTTTTTTGTCTGTGTCTATAACTTCACGAATACTCACATACAGTTTAATAAGAAATTGCGCCCGCCCCCCATCACAGTGAATCTGGTTTGATACGCCAAATCTAGGGACAACCTTGACGACCAAAACTGAGGCTAGCATGCCAGTCTCCATATGTTTCATTGGAAAACTTTCAGTGCTTTTTATAAAGTAATCACCAATCACAAATATGTATTTGATACCTTTTTTATGTACATGACAATTCACCAAGGATATCAATGACTATTCGTTCCATAAAGTAACCACATCTAACTATTTGCATTGGTGCTTTTTTTTAGTCTTTTCTTCGACTGCATGCCTTGCAACAGGCTAAATAAATTCGAAAGTTGTTTTGCACCCTTGGCCAATAATATCTTTGGCTTATCTTATTAAGAGTTTTCCTAATCCCTAATCGACCAGATGCCTTAATGTCATAGGACACTTTGAAAAGTGTATGTCGATAGGACAAAGACCTAATGGCTTGGCAGGTGACGAAATCAGTCTCTTAATATTGGCAGTTTTTTACTAAAATGTTATCATGTATGTCAAGTCTGGACCACTGGCTTATAAGAGACTTATCGTAATTGATTTCTCGTGCTATATTAGCACTGTCTCGTTTAAATACCGCTTGAATTCATGTTCTCAGAAGATTTGTTTCTGCGCCATTAATGTGCGCAAATGTCTTTAATACCTGTATCGTTGTCTGTTACAGGCATGTCATTCCTTAAGGTATAAACATTTTGAACTTTGTCACATTCAGCTTCTTCTCTGATCAACACTGTCTACAGGATCTTCGACTCAAGCCATCGGCATTTTTTATGGGATCTACCGGCTCTATGCTCAATTTACATTTCGAACGAAGACAGTAATTCAATTCATGTAGCTAATTGGCTAGTTGGATCCTTAACATTCATGAGCCATCGAAGTGATCCGTGATCTGTTTGAAATCTAAATTCTCTGCCATACAAATAATATAGCGCATGAAATATACAACAGCTGATAACTCTTTCCCAATGACACAGTAGGCCTATCTATGCTCTGACTTAGTCATAGTTCTACAAGTATAAGCTATCACTATTTCTTACCAACTAGGATTCTGTCAAAGAACACCTATGGTAAAGTCACTTGCATACGTGTCTAATATAAAATCAAGATGTTCCGAAATTGGAACAGTGGTCAGCTCTTCCTTCAAAATTTTTAACACTTTATCATGTTTTTCATCCAAGACAAACTTTTATTTCTTTTGGCTCAGTTGGTGTAATGGCCTCGCTGTTTGATGAAACACCGAGGATAGCTATAAAGTAAGAATAAGAAAATAAATAAGAAAAGCTCGACTATAATGAACATGGCATAGTTTCAGCCACTCTTTCACATTATGAGCCTATTTTTGAGTCCGTTTTCAGCCCGTTTGAGGACACAATATCTCCGAGAAATTCGACCTACTGACACAAGAATTGGCATATACTTGGATTCAGTTTCATGTCTGCGGCACTCAGTATTTGAAAAAAACAACACTTAGGTTTGAGATCATACGATGGAAAGTTCTACCTGTAATGATAACATCATCAAGGTGTGTATATGAAGCATTTTCCATTTACCTCTCAAACATAGCAGGCCAGTTACAGAGTCCAAGCGGTAGAACTTTCAATTGAAATAAACCACAAGTGGCCGTAAAACCACATTTTCTATCTTTTCATCAACTTCAAGGTGCCGATAACCAAGGTGAGGTAAATGCATGAGAACCATTCTGCGCCAGACAACTGGTCTAATGATTCATCTATTCGTGAAAGGGGTAAGCATCCTTCTATATTATATTTCATGTGTCTATTTTTAGAAATGTTATGGGTAAAGAAATGTCGTAATTTAAGCTGAGGGGAATTATTTCCCCGTCACAGTGAATATTTTCCTCCTGCCGAAAATCTGGAACTACTTTTTTTAAGTTTTTAAGTTTTTAAGTTTTAAAAGTGGCATTCGTTGACAAAATAATCAGAGGAAATATAATATATAATTCATTTTATCAGCTTGTGGTTAATATGGGGAAATATTTGCCTCAAAAGGGAAAGGTCCGCGAAAATAACTCGAGCCTTACGGCACTCGTTATTTTCGCATACCTTTCCCTTTTTCGGCAAATATTTCCCCATATTAACCACAAGCTGATGAAATAAACTCTATTAATCACATTATTTAGTTTTCAGTAATCAATACCAAACCGACGAGTTCCATCTTTTTTCTGAACAAACACAATGCCACTTGACCAACAGCTACTTGATGGTTCTTTAATGTCACGACGAAGCATGTCATAGATTTGATCTTCTACTTTCGATTTGAAGTGAACAGGTGTTAGTCCAAAAGGCTGTTTAAAAGACTGAGCATCTCACGTAGCCATTGCATGCCTTATTATTCCTGTACCTTCAATATCTGCATCTGACCTTGAAAATACGTATTTCTCTTATTTCTGTGTGTTCAAGCAAGGGTCTCGCAACACCTCTCTTCTGAGTCAATGTCATGCCCGAAACAGTTTTCTCATAGGATCATTTCAAATGTTCTGGGATAATGGACAACGAGTTACAATATTGGCCTGCGACTGTCGGTTGTCTCAAGACTGCTGAAACAAAAACTGATATCTGCGACATTGTGTTTCGGAATACCAGATTTGTGTTTCATCTCACATATTTAACAGCCGAACTGGTACTGTTTCTTATTTCGGCTTACATTGCACTTTTTTATCGGTCAGAAAACCTAAGCCTAAGAAACCATCAATATCTCTCTCTGCAACAGCCACCATGTATTTAATAATTTCTTCCACTGGTAGACAAATGAACCTGTATTAGGCCTAAGACATTTATCGGAGTCCCAGAGGCTATCAAAATGTTCGTTTCAAACGATTGTAATGCCAAATCTGCTGCTTAATTTGGCCCCAAAACCGTGTAGATTTTGGATCTTCACTGTTCAATAAGGTGATATTTTTCCCCAAAAATTACCTTTGAAATAGTAACAAAAAATGTTTTTTTACTGTCGGCTTGAAAGTTTCATTCCACTTAACAAGTTAAGTTTTGAATTGTTTTCATAACCCTGCTTCCTCTGCCTCCAGCCACGGAACTACCATTTTACACACTCACCAACATGTTTCTTTTTGATGATATTCTTAAGACTGGAATCAGTCTATTAACCGTTGGCCAAACAATCCTGTTTGGCTTAAAAAATGAAGTAAGAGAAACAGCATACAGTACAGTTCGCGCGTTTTTTGCTATTATCGCTCTGCGCGGTAGACTTAGCGCGGACCCAACGCGGTGATTTTAGAACACAGTTGAACGCGGACTAAGGCGAACTGCTTTCAAACGCGGCGATCCCTGACGGACCACGGCAGTCTGGTTACGCAATAAAAACGACGCGATGACTCCGCCGCGATCAGACAGGTAAGTTTCTATTCAGTGTAGCAGATAATTCAAGAATGAACCGAAATTACGCACCGTTTTACAAAGTCGTATTACAGATATGTATCTACATGATAATTTTTTATATCAAAAAGAAAACATGATAAGTAGTCATCATTGCCAAGCGAATTATTAAATGTGCCTTGATTTAATTGGTTATGAAATCAAAACACTTAAACCTTTAACCACACATCCCGAGTTATAAGTGCCGTGAAGAACAAGGGTTTCGAAAACATTGTAGGAAAAAGAGAACAGGCTGGCAACCAGCATTTTCTCCTCTTATGCAATATTTATCCTTATTAAAAAAAAAAAAAACAAGAACTTTTTTTCTCATTATCATTCTTTACATATAATTATGTAATTAGGAGTTGCACCAGAGTCTGTGGATAAATTTAGTTGACGACCGTTCAATTTAGTATTGAGATTAAGATCCGACCCCATTGAGTCAACATACTTGTTTCGCCTGACGGAGAATTTAACAGCGGCCTTTCCAGACCGGTAAGATTTTTTCTGCAGTTTAGGACACTGAGGTTTGCTATGGTATTCATCACCATATTCATAACAAATTTAACAATACCTCTTACGCCTAGTTTTATTGAAAGTCTTTCTAGTCTGATCCGGTTCAGATATACTAGACTTTGAGTCATTGCTAGAAGCAGATTGTGTGAAATTTTTGGAAGTTGTATACAGTTGTGAAACAGTTTTGGACGTTTTCGAGCTCCTTCTTTAGCATGCCTGTATCTAAATTACTTCGACAATCGGTTAACAAACATACCCACAGTTTCCGGTATGTCTTCAATTTTGAAACGTGCATCGAGCAAATAATTTAATATTGAAAACTGTTTAAAGCATGATCATGCGGTTCTACCTCAACCTTTTAGAGAAGAGGCAAAACTAAAACCAAAGACAAGTCGAAGAATAATCTATGTACAAAAGACTGGTCAGTTCTCAAACAAACTATAGGTTAGGTCAAAACTGTTTAAGACTTATTTGAAACGGTTCGAAAATGGGTGCTTTGAAACCACAGAACTACAAATAAATATGTTTCTAAACAAACTTTGTAAGTATTGAAACAGTAAAGGCCCAACGAAACACAATAATGAAAAACGTACGTTTGAAAACCTAAAACCTGTTTGAAAACGGTTGGAGACAGTTTTCTGAACCCGTTTTCAGCCATGCTGTTGAAACTAAACGGTTCCAAACCGTTTCGCAAACCTGTTCTAGACAAACTGTTTGAACCATTTCAAACAGATTTCAGACGTGTTTGAACGTCAAACCGAACGTTTTAAACTAGAGAACATACAATCTGTCACAGCCTGGAAACTATGGAACTGTGTGTCTATCGCTACCCAACAGGTCTGAGCCGAAGCTGCACTTTTGAGGGGAAAAACAGACAGACAGTATCTTCCTCCAATCCTGTGAACGACCTTTTTGCGAAACCCATCCTAAGTTACATCTGGTTCTTTAATGTGCTCGGTGTATGGCAGCGTCACACGGGACCTCAATTTAAAGTTTAATCCGAAAGACTATTAGTAATTTCAGATGGCCAGCAGTGGGGCTCGAACACACACCCTTAAGTGACCCAAGACTTGATGTTTACAAGTCCTACGATCTATAACCTGAGCCATGCGATCTGGTCATAGACAGAAACTAGTGAATTTCACTCCTTATATACCTACGAAAACCACGTGACCAGTCATAACCATTTGGTATCCTCTGATTATATTCCTAAAAATGTAAAATCGGAACAGATCTGTTTTAAAGAACAATATCATCAGTACGCTACATTGTCATGTTCAACATTTTGGAGGTCAATCTTACTCACGTAATTGTGGGTGGAACTATGTTCTTTATCAAACTTTATCTAAATACTAACTATTCGAATTGTCCAAAATAGTCTTGCTCAACAGACCCTTTCGATACCAGGCAAAGAAGCGAAACTAGCGAAGTGTAAAAAACGTGTATGAAAATACAGTTAATATACATCACGTATAAAAGGAAATTACTTCTTTATTCAAAGTGTTTTCTGCATTAAAAGAATTGGTAATGACCAGAAATTTATACAAAAAAATACGTGTACAAGGTGGAGAGAGAGAGAGTTATAGAAGTACATGTATTTAAAAAAAAAACGATTGTTTTCTCATTCCAAGGGTCTTTGTCTCTGATTTTTATGGGCAGTTGTGTTGGAGATGGAAAAGAAATAAATTCAATCGTTTGAGGTCACCTTTCTTTTAGATTTTGTGTACAACGCTGGACATACATTTGATAGAAACAAACAGCATATTTTTGGGTTTGCCACTAAAAGTACTCAAAGCAGACGCTTTGCTTTGCTACATCTCGAATTTCGATATACACGTACACGTACTTATGTTGGTCAGTATTTTGAGCTAACAAATCCTAGAAAAAGCTTATGTACACTCTAGTGGCCACATTTCAGTCCAATACTGATGACAGTTGGTCTGGTCTAAATGTTTGTCTTGATATCTTCAAAGAGATTCAAAATGGGTCGCGTTAGTAAAAAAGGCTCAGGTGAGCGACCTTAGGGCCATCATGGTCCTCTAGTCTAATATCTGATAGTGGGCACATACAGATTGCTCACTGCACAACAGAATCGGTTGATGCACTGTTTTTGAACATGGAATGCCGTTTCTGTACTAACTCTGCTTTTAGATATCTTCCTTGTGGCCATTTTTCGATGGATGACCTCTTGTAAATGACCAGTATTATTTGTCGGTCGCAAAACTTTCTACCGCTATGTTCAAAAGAACTCTTTTTCAAGGTCGTAAAACACGGATCAGTGTGGTAATAGAGTTAATATAATTGGCTTGCAATACGCGAAAAGGGGCATTCGGACATTTGCTTAAAGTGTCGTCTCGGATCAGCCTGCGCAGTCCGCGCAGGGTAATCCGAGACGGCACTTTACGACTACATTAGATTTTGTCCTACAGTAGACTTGCGCAAAACAGAATATTACATAAAAACGGAAAGTGTCGTCTCGGATTAGTCTGCGCGGACTGCGCAGGCTGATCCGAGACGACACTTTACGCAATTGTCCGAATTCCCCTTTTCGCGTGTTGCTGGCCATATAAGAGTGTGCTAACTAGTGCCAAATCGGACAGACTTGCTGTACATACTTTATACAATACAGTAGGAAGTAACTGCATTTCTGCAGGTTGATATACGAGATTGTGGCTAAAATACGACAAAAAAAAAAGCTAGTTATTAAGACTCTCTGTCTTTAAAATATTGCGTAAAAATCATATTTTTTCACAAAGCATTCCTAAGAATGTGCTTAGTCTTTTTCTCTAGAATTTTCTACATTTGAAAGTAAATGAATAAAAAGAGATCAAACTCCAAGTGTCATTTTGAAAAATTATTTTAATCCCGACTAGTTTCGGTTATTTCAAACCTTTATCAAGGGACATATTGTTTATCATTAAAGGCTGATGACATCAACGTCACATGACGTCAACTGCAACGACGCCAAAAAATGGCAGCAACTTTGGCATAAAAAATATATATACATGTATCTACAGCTTTAGTATATTTAACACAAACAGGATCCAAGAAGATGCAAAAATTACAGGAAAAATGCAATTTTAAAGCTTAATATTAAACATGCCTGTAATAACTATCATGTTAAAAGAAAATAAAAACTGTATGACACCAATACATTTGAAAGTAATACACCTTCTGATTGGCTAAATCAAATGGTTAAGCAAATCAGAAGTTGTGTTACTTTCAAAATCTTTTATTAGACCAAGAATACTCTTAAGAATAGTTCGTGAATACGGATCCAGCCCTTCTTAGTTTATGGTAGACTATGGCCATACTTGCTTTTTAACTCTTTCAACGCCAAATACTTAAACTCGACTTCTTTCAACAGGTCAAACAACAATTCACAGAACTTTATACAGATTTGTAACGTTCCTACTCTCTGAGCAGCATAACCTTCAAGACTTTCTGTCGGTGTTTCCATTTTATCACGCTATGTTGATAATTGAAACATCGATCTTTTAACTTGAAAACGTTGTAGATTTGTTAGGTTATCTTAGTTCTTATATGTATATTGCAATAGCTGTAAAGATGTATGGTTACCTTGTATAATTGCTGTTGTAACGAGCGACAGCGAGTTACGGGTGCCCGTAACGAGCGAAGCTCGTTTTGCGGTAACACCGTTCTAGATTTTTAAAAATAATAAATCCGACTTCGTTCTGGGTTTTAGTCTAAATCTAAATAGGGATGACTAAAAATTGAGTGTCTTCCGGTTGGTTGCACAGCGTCACACGTATCACAATCTTTCGCACAATTACCTGATTGGTCAAAAATGATCGGATGATAACTTAAAAGTCATCGGCAGTTAAATGAGCACAAATTACCTAATTTCCTACTTACTTTCAGCGTATTAAACGTCTATTTCTTTTTATAAATATACGCAATGATCTATGCTAACAAATGATGACGTAATTAATATTTTTACGTCATGCACGAGCCGGTTTTTCGCGGAAAATATTGTGTCGAAGAAATCATGACCATACTAGTTTTTTGACTGATGACTAGATTGTACGGTGTTTAACGCTGTAATCAACATTATTTCAGTTATACCACGGCGGCCAGTGTACTTATCCATGCTTTCCTGGAGTTTCTTCTACCGGTACTCTGCACAATTTTCTTTCGAAGCCACTGGCAGCTTTCCCACCTAACCATCGTCGAAACAATGATCAACGGTGAGAGAGGAATGAATCCTGTCGCAATGACTATCATCCATCCTCGGAAAGAAATTGGCTGAGCCAGGGGTCGAACCAGCGACTCGCTGTTCTTGCGTCCTACACGCTACCGACTGCACTATCGGGGCTCGGCAACTAGATCTAGTTTTTGATTGTTTCAAAATACACTTTAGAAAAATTCATTCTTCTCTCTACACTGATCACTGTTTCAACGATGGACGTGTAGGAAAGCAGATGGGATGAAAAAGGAAAGCTACAAGTAATCTGATTTTGGCGATCTACGCACTGTCATTTTAAAGAAACTCAAGGAAAAACAGGCCGCTATTGACAGATCCAACGCTACAAGTGAAATTATGTCGAAGTGTTAAAAAAAAACCATCATAATTCTCCAAAGATGGAGAGATCATGGTGTGAATCAGATATGAGAATGATCAGATGTCGATGCAATAGCGCTTGGGTAACGGTGGAAACAATCCAGTCGACCAACTAAACCCTTAAAGATGTGGCGGTCACATGATTCGCTGGCGATCAAAGCCACTGGTGGTATTGCAGAAAGACAGCAGTGTTGCGCGGAATGATAGAGACCTATGAAAAGTGAAGGGTTTTTTCCCTTCTTCTTTTTACATCCAATGTGAAAATGTGACCGTGAATTTCTTCCTTTCTTTCTTTTCTCTCCCTCTCTCTTAAAGATCTAGATCTACATGCAGTCAGGAAATGTCCCTCTAAAATGTTCTTTAAAGTAACAATAAAGCCCAAAGGTAAACAAAGCGGGTGTTTAAATGTATTTAAATTTGTATCATACCTCTTAAAAGTATGGACATTATTGCGAAGATGACAATCTGTCATTGTACGGTCTATTAGTTGCTGACAGAGAAATTAATTTCAAATCTAGGTTAAAACCTGCCAGGTAGCTGTGTTTTTTGTTTACCTTTTGCCTGATTTTAAGATTCCTTTTTTTCTGCCCGCAAATATAATACGATCCGACCACACGATGACAGACGGTCATCGCCACAATATTTTTCATACTTTTAAATGGTATGATTTCAATTTAGATGTATTGTGACTCCTGCTTTGATAGTTTGGCCTTTACTGGGCCTTTAAAAATAGGTGAACCAATTATCACTCCAAGTTATTCTTTTCTGAATATTTAATAACAAAATTGTAAAGGAACCGTCTTAATTTTGTTAGGGGAATCCGGGACCGTTCGCCCTTTTTCACATCACGAAAGAAGCATGCTTTCTACTTTAAACAACGCTCAAAATTAGTTTTGGCAAAGCCGGAATCCGAACTCAAAATTCCTTGATTTCAAGATTTAGAATCTAGGTCGTCATTTGAATTATTAGATATTTGTTCCACAAATCATTCGTGTCGCTCGTATTGAGGCTTTACCTTTTTCATATTATAATTGCTGTTGTAATTGTTTAAATCTGTACTACTGAATATAATGTTTTCTCACGAGATTCCTGTGTTTCCTTGCCAGTCTCTTTCCGAGAAACTGCAGTTTATATTGTCACTGCTAGCCTTTATCCAAGAGAATGAGATTAGTCTATTGTGTGCAAGAAGTTGCGTATTTCATTTAGACTTAAGCCTGATGACAAAAGCAGACCGCATGTTATCAGACTTCCATTTACAGTTGCCTTCCAGGAATCTCGCAAATGACGTCATATTGACGTCACAATTTTAGTATAAATACCGCGCTGTTTGAATCCTTCTTCAGAGTCGTTTTTGCTCTCATTATGTGCATGTCACATTTAAAATCAATGTTTTATATATACCTTTAAATACATGCTTGATAGAAAGAGGTAAAAAACAAAACTCGTGCGCCTTTTGCCCGTAGCAGAAATAAGGAGAGTCACTAATCATCTATCAAACAAGGTAAACGATAACTAGCCAGCTAAAATATAAAAAAAAAACTTCTGTCTCTGTTGAATGTGTACAGTATCAAACAAAAAAACTAAAAAAAGGAAGTTTTGAATTTACACAGATGATAAATCACTAGAATACAATGTAATTGAGTTAAAGAAGACACAGCAATGAAGGTATGCAAGCAGAAGGCAAGAAGTTTTACATATGCAAGAAAAGATAATCTGAGCAATAAAAGGATTGCCATGTGAATATTGATAATTTGCATGACCTTTATGCCAAAAATATGTTAATGACAAGAAAATTAACAGAATGTGGTAACACACAAAATGACCTTCATTTCAAAGTTAGCATAAAAGGGAAACAAAAAAGATCAAAGAATAGAAAAAAAAACAGGGCTCTTCATTGCATGACTTAAGCATATTATATCAAACCCAATGCATCTCAATTCCAACATTTATACTTAGCCTTCTTTTATAGTCATGGCACAAATGCTTCATATTATTTCCTTGTTTCTCAATGCCAAGCAGTTAACCTGACATAATTCTGAACAGGTAAGAACGGAAAAACAACAACCATAGTTTTCAAAACAAAAACATTAAGCCACATATATGGCTGGTAAGCATGAGAATGATGATGGTGAAGGTTTTACTGAGCAAATACAAGCATGAATGAGCTCTCATTCACTATTACACTATGGCCCTCTATAAACGAATACTGATCAACAATGTAAGATAATAGGTGCATCTGCCCTATTGAAATATCAAATCCAAATGAGGAATTTAATTCATCTTGGTAACTCACGTTGTTGGTAAATCACTTGATTACTTAATTGATGTGTGTAAAAAATGGCACAAGATTAACTAGGAATAATAAATTATATCTCTGATTTTGGGCAGTTAACTCTTTCGGCGCCAAATTTTCAATGTTCATCTCTTTCGATACCTAGAAATGGACTAGGCTGAAACTCAGAAAGAGTTTTATCTTATTAGGCTTGACTAAACAAGTGGACGACAGAGATCAAAGATCAGACTGTATGTTCTGTGCAGTCTGATCTTGATCTATGACGTCTGTAAAGGGCCTCTGTTTTTTGCCTATAGCGCTGAAACGGTTATATTCATGCATATTTATTATGTCTTGAACTAAAAAAATGAATATGGCTGTAGGTCATATCTTTACTACTTCGTCATGGCAAGTTCAAATTTTAGTACGTTGATATCATTGTCTGAGAGAACTAAATTGATAAAATTACAAGAGAAGGCACTGTAGGTAGCATATGCAATGTCTTCTTAGGAAATAAGATCAAGAAATATATTTTACTTTTAAAGTTTTCGTCTTTTTTGTAGATGCAAGAATTAAATGGTACACAATGTTTCAGTAACTTCAGTACTTTGATTTGCACTAAAAGTTTTTGTTTACTGTAATGAATATAAATTGATTTTTAAGACCACGAAAAAAAAGCATACCAATAGATTTAAGATTTTTTTTTTTTTTTTTTTTTTTCTATCTAAACTAAAGAAATTAACCAGATAGCGGTTGAATTCTCAGCAACTGACGTAAAAAATTTAAAAGTGTATTAATGAACTTTGCTCATAAGTGCTTCCATCTTATCCATGAATATGACAAATTAATACACAATAAATCTGAAAATGCCGTTTGGGTAGCTTCTAGGATGCACACAATGCATTTGTGATCAAGAAAATGTGCTTTATCTGAAAAATATCCCTGTAGTTTCTCAGATTATGATTGTTTGGAAGCTTGAATCATTAAATAATAGTGCTGTCAGTGCTTTGATTTGCATTAAATGTTCTTTTATTTTGTTAGAAATCCATAGATTTATCTAAATATAAGCTTATTACATTACCTGAGATCATTTGGGACTCTCATAAGGTATAAAATTTCCAAAGAAGGGTCAGTTGGGGATCAACTAATAACGTTATGATTAGAGGTGCACTTGATGACCTTTGACCTCTTTAACTTCCAAAAGCCCCACTCGCCAGGTGGCAGACTTTGGGAATTCGCTCAGGAGACCTTGGAGCTCAAGAAAATCATAGTCCCGAAAATTCCCCAGGGGGGGTAGGAGGGGGGGGGGAAGCAAACACGCTGCTGGCTCATAGTCTATAAGTAGCATTTTCGGGTAACTATGACTGTTAAACGAATTATTACGTTTTAAAACACGTTATTATGAGATTTTTCGCGTTAAATTTACTTTCTTTTTTTTTTTTTTTTTTGTTATTACTTGTTTTAATTTTGCATTATCATATGTTTTTGAAAAACATTTAATCGCGTTAGTGCGACCTTTTTGGTGTTATTACGTGTTTTTTAAAATTTATGTTATTTTGTGTTTTTGAAAAAAACAACATTTTATCTTTATTTTGACCCTTGTAGGCTTTCGTACGTTAAAAATGGTGTCTATAATGAAATCATTAGCATCAATACTCTTCCAAAAGTCAATACGATCTCTCAACCTGTGTGTAACAATGATGTCTGATTGACATTGCACGCATTAAAAAAGATAATCTGTAAATCTCTTTTCATCATACTCAAAGTTATACATAGAATACCCAGCTTTTAAATCTATTATAGGAGGAATGTCAGTAGGATTACCCATATCCCATACATTACTTCTTAGGTTGCTCTTGCTGCGGGAGGGCTCTAGTGTGGGGGCAGTTCTTTCGGGTATGACCAGTCTTTCTGCAGAAGACACAGGCTTCTTACGTTCTTTTTGGGCCTCCAATGACTGGAAATAGGCGGAAAAACTGCTCTTTATGTACTGGCTGAGTCTGAAAGTGTCCCGAAGCTCCTGATAGAAAAGTGCGCTGATCACAAGGGAAAAGTAGCTGTAGACTTAGACTTCTTTCATTTGTTAGACTTCTTCCTTTTTATTGCTCGGGATTCTGCTGGCTTGACTCCCAGTCGCTAGCCACGGAATTAATCTTATATTGACGTACCTTTTCCAATTCGGCTTCTGACGTGTCAGTAATGCGCATATGTTTATTCCTATTCTTCAAACCTTTACAAACCTCCTTCCAATTGTGCGTTCGTTGTTAGTTTTTACAATTGCTTAGTGCCCAAAAGGCTTGCTTCAAATTGTGTAACAAAGAAGCATTGACTTCATGCTGAATCGTATCCCCTTCATATCGCTACAGCAGCTCTGCTTTGTTCGACAAACAATGTCCTCTCAATTCCTCTTTAACGATATTTAATTCGAGTCGCTGTTCACGAATTTCTGCCAAAAGCCTACTTATGTCACTTTTCAACTCAGTGTTACTGAAAAACCCTCTTCCAACCTCATGAAATAATTAATAAAAAACGTACACGTGGCAAAAATTGAAAAAAAATAAAAGTACGTCTAGTCCAAGTCAGTTGCAACTCTGAATTAAACTAAGAGTGTTATACTCGTGCGCTACATAAAAGACTCATATCGGATTTTAGACTATTACAAGGGAAAGTAATATAGGGTTAATTCACGTTTTTGAGGTCGTTAACATTCGCAGAGGCCTGAAAAATGGTTTAACGCCCGAGTGCGAAGCACGAGGGTTTTAAAGTATTTTGAGGGCCTCTGCGAATGTTAACGACAGAAAAAAACGTGAATTAATGCTATTAGTGCATAAAGGAAAAGTCTTTTAGCAATAATTTGCAACAATAGCAAAAATATTTCCGTAGAAATGCAAATAAGCAAACTTCAAATGTACTGGACATAAATGGGTAAAAACCGGAAGTCGGCGAAAAAGTTTTTGTTACGAACAGTGGAGGGCCGTTAGTCCCACATGTCAGTTTTGATTCTCTCGGTGCAAATTCACTTCGAATGATTTTTAATACAAAGTGAACTTTAGTGGGATAAACTTGCACAGGTCTGGATCGATTTTAACTAGGACAGATGAGTGGATATGAATTTCTGTAACTGAAAGACGTCCAAGGGATAGATCTATATCAAGCGAAAGAATTGCCGATCACGCTAAAAGGTGGGTGGGATGTGGCTAGTGTAGAGTGCATTTCACGAGTGATTTTTTGTTCAGATCTCGATTCGACTGAGATTCTGTGTACAATTTTGTTTGTGGTGAACTAATATCATCAAAGACAAGCCATAAAGAGGATCTAATATGGTACAAGTTCCTACAGTTTGTTGGTCGGAGTCTAGGGGAGTTCTGACAAGGACAAACGTTGTTTACAAGGTAGGCCCGGATCGAGGATATTGATAGTACAAAGCCGGGCGTTAACGGCGCGTGAATTTACTAATTAATACACGTTTTCTCCCGTTAACGCCCGGTTTTTACCCGTTAATATACTGAACCAAAAAAGAAACTTCCCCTGTGTTTAAGTGCAAATGCAATGTTATTAAAAAAAATCAAAATGTCAGATGACCTATATATATTCGGGCGAACGATTATGTGTCCGATAAAACAAATTTTAACTCGATTGAAAGCATTTTGCAGAAGAAACCCGCTGAAAGCGATTTTCACGTGCATGCACGGACCAGTATAATTCGTGTATATTTTTTGAAACCTTTCAGTCTAATTTTATAGACTTTCATGTCAATAAGAAAAAGACGTTGAAAAAAATTAAATTCTTTTCAGTTTTCTTTATTTTTGATATGCCTAGAATTCCGCAAAATTTACGCGAACGTGCCATTGGCATGCTTAATGCTGGTAAGACGATGAATGCTGTTGCTATGAATATTGGATGTTCTACTCGTGCTATTCGACACCTTAGGCAACGTTTTCAAGCAACAGGGCGTACGGAAGATCGACCACGTAGTGGACGTCTTCGCGTCACGACGCACGGCCAAGACCGCTATATTCGGAACACCCACCTGCGCAATCGCTTCCAAACTGCCACAGCCACTGCTGCTAACACCGCTGGTACACATAACAACCGTATATCAGCACAAACTGTGCGCAATCGCTTGCGCGAGGGTGGGCTACGTGCACGTCGTCCATACGTTGGTTGTGTTTTGACGCGACGTCACCGCGTAAATCGTGTTAATTGGACACGTACACATCAACGCTGGCTTAGACAACAATGGAATAGCGTTCTTTTCTCTGACGAGTCCAGGTTTTCCATTCATCGAGGTGATGGCAGGGTTCGAGTATACCGTAGGAGAAATGAACGTTATGCCGACTGTTGCGTACTTGAACGAGATCGTTTTGGGGGTTCTGTCTTGGTCTGGGCGGGCATTGCACATGGCTTTCGCACTAATCTCGTCGTTATCGAAGGGAATTTGAATGCCCAACGCTACCGAGATGAAATTCTTGCGAGGCACGTTATCCCACTGTTTCAAAATAATGCCAATATCACTCTTTTTCAGCATGATAATGCCACAAGCCATACAGCTAGGTACAATGTGAATTTCCTCAGGGCGAATAACATTGCATTTATTAATGACTGGCCTGCCAAAAGCCCTGATCTGAATCCGATTGAACACCTTTGGGATAATTTGGACCAGCGTGTTAGACGTCGCCCTATTCCACCGTCAAACGTCATTCAGCTAAGACAAGCCTTAATTCAGGAATGGAACAACATTCCACAAGCCGAAATCAATTCACTTATCCGTTCTACGCGCCAACGATGCCAGGCAGTCCTTCATGCTGAAGGTGGTCATACCCGGTATTAATTTGTGATTTTGGTGAGCGACCCCTTCCGCATTTTAACTACCATTTCACTACTTTTGGATAAACCCTCAGCAACAATGTTTTTCACACAAAGTCGCAATAAAATACTCTTTCAATGCATATAAATCTTGTTTAATCCTGATTTTCATATTTGTGTATATCTGCACTTAAACACAGGGGAAGTTTCTTTTTTGGTTCAGTAATACATGCTTAAAACGGCCTGGAAAGGCACATTTTATGCAATAATACTCGTTTAATTCGATTCATTAAACGCCAGAAAATTATTAGCTCCACTGGCCGAAGGCCAGCGGGCATATGTCATGGCCCGGTGTCCGTCGTGCGTCCGTGCGTGCGTGCGTCCGTCCGTCCGTGCGTGCGTTAACTTTTTTTTCAAACATCTCCTTCTCTAAAACTACCCATCCAAATTTGATGAAACTTCACAGAAAAGATCCTGCCATGGTCCTCTTTAGAATTTCGTGAAAGAATTTGATTCCTTAAAAAACTCTGGTTTCCATGGCAACAAAACTGAAAAATATTGAAAATCTTGGAAAATCTTCTTGTCTGAAACCATAAGGCCAAGGGCTACCAAATTTGGCATGTAGCTTTATCTAATGGACCTCTAACAAGTTTTTTCATATTATAGCCCTGGAGTCAAAATTGGCCCTGACCCGGGAATCACAAGTTTGACATGGGCTTGTATAGTGACTTCAATTTAAAATAATCAAAATAATTATCAAGGGAAATAACTCCTGTTACAAGAGATAAAGTTTGTTATTATTTACCTTCCTTGATAATCAAACTGCAGTAATACATTATTAGGGTTTGGAATTCAAGTTTCTTGGATAGAAAATGTTCTGTTTTCAGGGACAGTGATTTATTTTGATGCTAATAGTTATGCTCAAATGAGTGGAATGTTTAATTTAAAGTAAGGTTTCTATAATTTAGGAGTTTTCTTTTTTTAGATCTTTACCTTTCATGCCAATGAATAAACCTGCTTGTAATCACTGACATTATCTTTGCATTTAAAAAGATATGATTTTTTTGTTGGGCAGGAGGGGGGGGGAGATTATGCTTTCATAGTAAATTTATTTCCATACAGACTTTTTATCCTGTATGTCTCTGTCAATGCCAATGAAGCGCATGATACGTTAATTTTTCTCTGTAAGAAATGACAATTTTTTTTTACTGGACCAAGTTAAAAGCCATTGCAAAAGACAAATTGAGTGTAGCTTAAATGACTATTTCTGTCTTTGATAGGTTAGGAAACGTTATGGGAAAAAGAGAAAATACTGGCCAACGACATGTTATCCTTTTCACACAATGTTTTCGAAAGCCTTCTCTTTCAGGGTCATTTACACTTCAATTTGTGCAGTAAAGAATAAAAAAGCCAGTGGAACGATACAGGGCCATCGTGGCCCTCTTGTTATTTTATACCTACCACTTTCAACCACATAACCGTGCAATAATTGATATTTTATTTGGAAAACGGTAAACAAACTGAGGCATTTAATGGTGTAGAAGATTGTAACTTCGTTTTTATTTATGACAAATGAGTATTATACGTAACATTTTAACATTTTGACAAATCAAATCGCAAATCAATGCATGCTTATTGCGCGCGCGAAATATGCCTCTATACCAAATTTAGTACCGTATTGACAGTGTGTAGATTTATAAATTCTCCGCGGTACGTAGTATAGCGGAGAATGTTTGTCTTAGCATGGCTAATGCACTCATATGTATTGCGTGTCTTCGTGCGCATGAAGCACGAAGTGGCGGGATGGGGTGTATTCGGTCAGTTCCACGTCAGACGTCCGACATACAGGCAGCAAATTCCGACAGCATGGATGCACAGGAAATTAATTCCCTGGTAGACTCCAGGGTTAGGGAATTCATGAAGGAGGCGCACAGTGACTTGCTGAAGGACATTGGCGTTATGTTTAACAAGATAAGTGCTCCGGTTTCTACTTCGTCTGCTAGCGTGTCAGTTCTGGATGCTCCGAAATTTAAACGGAGAAGCAACGAAGAGCAATTTAGGCATAATTCAAAAGTAATTACCAAGTTGGAACAGGCTGAGACTAGTATCGAATGCGAAATGGTTTCTCAAGCAAAAGAAAATATCATGGAAGGTAGAGTTATTTATTTTTCTTTTAACCTTTAACAAAACTTTTAAAATGTAGCAGGGCACATGGCATTTCTGAGCGCGTTATTTCTTCTAAGTTAAAAGGTGTTTTATTTTTTGTCATTTTAGCTAAAGACATGATGAAAAAGCGTTAAAAGTTGATTCAATTAGCCGATGCTTCGGAATTGGGTTGGAAAGTAGTGGCCGAGTACCAGAGCAATCCTATTGCTAGTGACAGCGAGGACGAAAAGCGCATACACAAGGCCGAGGCTCGGGCGTCCAGGAAAGCCAAGTCTGAGAAATCAAAGCGGGGAAGACCTAAGCCATACAGACGTTATGAATCGAAGGAGGAGTCGACTGTTGTTGTTGGGTCAGCCATGTGTACCTACTAGCGCTGGTGCTGGTAGACGGCCTGGTCTTTGTTTTACATGCGGCAGGGCGGGGCATTGGAAGAACGAGTGTCCCCAAACTAGTAACAATAAGATAAGTAGTCTTAGTTTTTCTGTTGACTCTCTCTGTTGTAAGGAAGATAATTGTCCTAAAGTAGAATCATGCAGCCCGGATCGGCTATTTGAAAAGGTTGTTAAGGAAGATGATACCGGTTTAGGGCGAAAGGAAAACTTAGTAGTTTCGCCATTGGGGCGATTGAAAGCTTGTGTTTCAAAATGGTCAGAAATTACCAGCAACATTCACATTTTGGATATAATTCAAAATGGGTATAATCTCCCATTTTTCAAATTACCAGAAAACACCAGTTTGGCAAATAATAAGTCGGCAAAGGAAAATGGAGATTTCGTAAGTACTGAAATAGATTCTTTTTTTAGGAATGGGTATCATATCGGAAGTGAATCAGAAGCCAGCTGTCACAAATCCGTTGACCGTAGCTTTCGGCAAGTCAGGTAAGTCAAGGCTTGTATTAGATTGTAGGCATGTTAATCCTTGTTTGCGTCTGTTTAAGGTTAAGTTCGAGGATGTCAAAGTTGCAGAAAGTGTTTTTCAACCTTTCTGTTACGTTTTTACATTCGATTTGAAAAGCGCATATCATCACATCGATATTGCGACCCGTCACAAGACTTATCTAGGTTTTTCTTGGTGTAAAGGCGGTAAGACTCATTATCCTGTCACTTCCGGGTTTACCTGACGGATAACAGGGTGCCGTATATTTTTTTTGTTATCCGTCAGTTGGTCACATGACCGCTAAGTGCGCACCTGCTGACTGGGACTATTTTCAACCAAGCGTCTTACTGCCGTAATGAATGAATCAATCGCTAGCGAATACTTTTGCTCGTTTAATTAATAGTCTGTTATGTTAAAACACATTGTCTTCTCCGCCACAATATTTTTCTGCGGAGATACGTCACGTTTGATAATTATGACGTAGCCAATATCATTCATGACGTCATTATTACAGCTGCATATCCAGAGGGTTATGTAAACACGGTTCTTCATTTCAAGTTTCTCATAGATCTAGTGAGAAAGATATCAATATGTGCCTTATTTCGAGCGAAATGTTCAATTTAGTCGGATTTTTGGATTATAATTCAGAAAAAGGATAAATAAAATAGATGGTTGGTGTCTTGGATTAAGAAAGTCGATCAGGCTCGGCTTCGGAAATTTATTGAAGGTACGGTCTTTATCAATGTTTTTTTTCCGTTTGTTTGTTTTGTTTTGTTCCGTTACAGTGAGTGACAGGATAAATAGAATAGATGGTTGGTGTCTTGGATGGGTTAAGTTTATCGGGCTCGGCTCCGAAATTTATCGGGTTCGCCTTCGGCTCACCAGATAAATTCCTCCGCCTTGCCCGATAAACTTAACCCATCCAAGACACCAACCATCTATTCTCTATTTATTACGTTTACAACGTTTTACCATTCGGTCTAGCGACGGCAGGTCATATTTTTACAAAGGTTCTCAGAGTAATGATTGCCTATTGGCGTTCATTGAGTATAAGTATAGTGATGTTTCTCGATGACGGAATAGGAGGAAATACTGACCTTGACCTTGCCAAAAGTCAAAGCGTTTACGTTAGACAGTCTTTGATCGACGTAGGGTTTCTTTTGGCCGAAGAAAAATGTAATTGGGCGCCAAAGCAATCGGCAGTATGGTTGGGTCATGTTTTCTGCTTCGCAGAGAATCGCTTACGACTTTCGGATGAAAGAATTGGGCGGTTAGAAAAACATATAGATTCTATATTGTTTGAAATTCTGCGTGATAGTTACCCAATTGTTCATGTTAGGACACTGGCGTCTGTGATCGGTCAGATCATATCCTTGCAAAGTGTTTTGGGTAAATACGTGAGCCTGCGAACACGTAATTTATATAACTGTATTTTGGCTAGAATCAGTTGGAATTCTCTAATCAGAGTTAGTCAGGCTGCTATCGGAGAGCTAAGGTATTGGCGTAACAGTGCGAGAAAATTAAAAAGCAGGGGTCGTTCTTTATGGCATAAGCCTGTAATAGATGCTATCGTATATTGCGACGCGAGCGCTGTTGGATACGGGGGATACGTGGAATTTCCTGTCGTGTGCCCGACAGAGAGCGAGCCAACAAATTCCGGTTACCCAGGGAACAATAATTCAAGCAGAGTAGAATTACGCAGTGTCCGTGGTGATATGGGTAGTAATTCTTTTAAGTGCCATACTTGTGGTAGTACAGTAGGTTTCAAGCAAGATCCCCAGAATAAAGTGTTTTCTTTGTTTAATACATTTTCGAATGTGCAGTCCCCAGAAGTGAGTTGTAACGAGCAATCGGCATTCTGCGCTTCGGATATCAGCGCAAGTGGTCACGGAGACCTATACAATATAGAACTCCCGGAAGCGAGTTCAGTAGGCCAAGAATTTGGATTTTGTAAAGGTTCCACGGATGGAATTGCACAGGTTAATGATCTCCCGGAAGCGAGCTAAAAGCAGAATGGATTCGTTGAGGACGAAGTCCAATTTGATTATTGGTCTCACCAATGTAAAATACATGTACAAGGTCGTCTTTTATTAGGATTTAATGCAGATTCATTTTCCCAAGAGGGGATATACAACGAGGCATGTTATCTCGGATCAATTTCCAATGGTAAGGGTGTAGAGCTGTGCAAAGCATCAGAGGGGACAAGTGAGTCCTCAAATATTGTGTCTAATTCAGAGGTTTTTGGGTCTTGGACTCATGAAGAATCATTGAAAAGTTCTACGTGGAGAGAACTTGAGGCTGTGCGTAGAGTAATTAGGAGTAATCTTCTTATTTTGAAAGGTAGCCATATTCAGGTTTTTTCTGATAACCAGAATGTTGAGCATATTTTACGAGCAGGTAGTAGGGTTCAAGAATTACAAGATTTGTCTTTAAATATAAACAAAATATGTGAATTAAATGCCATTACATTTTCGGCAAAATGGATTCCAAGAAATAAGAATTTATTGGCAGATCATTTAAGTAGATGTAAGGATAGTGACGACTGGTTTGTGTCAGAGGATGTTTTTAAAACTTTGGACAGAAAATGGGGGCCCAACTCCATTGATAGGTTTGCTACGCACTATAACAGAATGTGTGAACGTTTTAACTCCAGGTGGTGGGTTCCAGGTACGGAAGCCGTTGACTGCTTTGATCAGACTTGGACAGGGGAGTTAAATTGGTTGGTACCACCCCCTTCATTAATTACTCATTGCATTCGGAAAATGCAAATTGAAAGTGCTCAAGGTACTTTGATTATACCTGAGTGGCCATCGGCGAATTATTGGCCTTATGTGACCGAGAACAGGTATTTTAAGTCTTTCATTAAAGACTGGGTTGTTTTGCCTGCGTCCGGGTCAGTTATACCTGGGAAAGGAAATAATGGGGTATTTGCAAAAAGTCAATTGGCTTTTAGAATGCTGGCACTCAAGTGTGTATTTTAGCTTGGAAACATTGTGGTGGAAGGCAAACACAGCCCACTTCTTACATACTCGATATAAGAAATTCATAAAGTATTCGATTATTTTGATTTGCAGATCATATGTTTATGTAGTTACATATGTTTTTATCAGGTATTGGTTTAAAGATGTCGCTTAAACGGAAATTCGAAGAGGCGGGTGTGTACATAGAGAATCAAGATGAAGTTGTCACTAAAATGGCTCGACAGTTGATTACCGCAAGGGCAGATTCTACAAATACAAAGTATTATTCCCACATGAGGGCTTTTGACAGTTTTTGTGGAAGTAAGAACATTTCTAGTAGACCAGCGTCACCTATTCACGTCGCTATGTATATTTCGTCATTAATAGACGCTGGAAAATCTGACAAAGTTGTGTCGGCATCAATTTACGCCATAAAGTGGTTTCATCACTTGAACGATTTCGTCGATCCTACTGACAATCGTTTGATTACAATGTTGTTAGAGAGTGCTAAGCGCACGAATTCGAAGCCCGTCGTTAAGAGAGACGTCGTTAATGTAGAGCATTTGATTGAGCTTTGTAATATGTTCAGTGACTCTAGTGATGTCATTGTTTTGCGGGACTTGACTATGATTTTACTGGGTTTTGCGGGGTTTTTACGCTTTAACGAAATTGTACAGTTGAAATGTTGTGATATAGAGTTCAAGTCCGACTATATTGTTTTGCAGATCACGAAAAGTAAAACAGATGTATATAGAGCAGGGAAGGAAGTTCTTATTGCTAAGGGTTCAACAAGTGCTTGTCCTGTAGATATGTTAAATAGATACCTGAAGTGCTCTGGTTTAGCGTTAGGCTCCGATTCGTACCTTTTTAAACCAGCATGCCGATCTGGTTCAAGATGTTTTCTTTTGAAGCAGAATAAAAAGTTAAGTTACACTCGTTCTAGGGAATGCATTGTCTCTCGGTTGAAATTAGTAGCTCCGCATTTGCGTTTAGGTACACATTCTCTGAGAGCCAGTGGCGTGACTACCGTTGCGAATTCTGACGGTGTTTCCGAAAGATGCCTTAAACGTCATGGTCGTTGGAAAACCGACATATGTAAGGACGGATACATAGATGATTCTCTAGAAAAGAGATTAGCTGTAACTAAGAAATTGAATATGTAGTGAACATACAATTCGAATGGCATTTCCTTACTATCATTTTTAACGTTCAAGCGTCCCCGTCTGGCTGTTGCAAATCGGTGTTTGCTTGTTTATGTGTGATAACGGTGTTTAGACTTATAAATTCTCCGCGGTACGTAGTATAGCGGAGAATGTTTGTCTTAGCATGGCTAATGCACACATATGTATTGCGTGTCTTCGTGCGCATGAAGCACGAAGTGGCGGGATGGGGTGTATTCGGTCAGTTCCACGTCAGACGTCCGACATACAGGCAGCAAATTCCCAATGCCATTCGAATTGCTTAAGGTTTTGAGATATCGTCTCTAGCTGATAAATGTTTAGGGGGTAAAACGGTTGTAGTAGGTTGAAATCCGCCAACCCTGATTTCCTATGGATAGTCTGAGAAACTCTACGTTGTTTCGTGCATGTTGCGGATACACGGTTCCTCTCACTGAGGGGTTTTACGTGGACGGCCAGTATCCTTATTAGGAAATTCCATTCCGTTTTGTATTGAGTTTATGCAAGATTGTGGTATATATAACATTTTTTGTATGGGTTGTCTGTGCTGCCTAATAAAGCGTCCCCGTCTGGCTGTTGCAAATCGGTGTTTGCTTGTTTATGTGTGATAACGGTGTTTAGACACTTTTTTTTTTGTCGAGCGCGTTATTTTACCCGCGTTTGGCGCATGTATTGAGTCGGAAAGTTGGTATATATACAGGTATATAATGGATGTAAATTCCCTGCACGATACGTTGGGCAAATGTTTAAAGGGCGGTATAGTTACCGATTTAATGGAATTAACAAAAGCAGCTATTTTCTGATTTGCCTCCACAGACTTTTCGCTCTCTTTCTACATCAACATTCTCATTTTACTTCTTTGCATTAAGAACTGCATTTTGGTATTTAATATTCTTTTCTCAAACAATGACTTCAACACGGTACATCCTTGGGATGTACTAAGTACAATTATCTAAAGGGATGTCAATCAACTCATTTATTCTTTTGTCATACTTTACCGTATTTTAATGACCTTTTATACTGGGATACAGTATTTTCTCATTGTCCAACATAGTCCAAAAGATATTTAAAGCCACTCCAATAAATGGAATCAATATGGCTACAGTCATACAAATCATACTTAGTTGCACAGATAATCAAGAAAACAACGTGAAAATGGTAAAATTGCCTACCTTTAACAACTTATCGATTTTTTTTTTTTTTTTTTTTTTCTTTATTTTCTTTAATAACCTGCACAGCAAAAGTATCGAAATGGTCTTTTTATGAGAGAAAGATGGATTTACAGACATGAAAAAGTTTACTAAAAAACAAACAACCATATATCTAGAAAGTGCTTGAATATCCTGATCCTGATCACAGCTGGCTTTTCCTTCTCGCCTGGCGATTCCTTCAGTTGTTTATTGGTTTGTTAACAATCTATTGTGGGGATTGCTTATGTCACAACCATTATTGCATTTTATTAACCATTATTCTGCGGCATTCACGTGATCAAATAAGCTTTGAAATGCTTAAAGTCATTAGGGCGCCGGTACCTCATGATCATCGTGCATCCTGCTAGAAATCCTTGGCGTGTGAATTCGAATATCTCCATAGCCAGAACTCTTCCTAAGAATTGACTGTGCTTTAACAAAAAAAGTGTTTAAGTGTCCCTAAGGAAAATAGTTTTTTTTTTTAAGTTATCATGCTTCATTAACATATACTTCTAAAGACATGTTTCATTAATTCTGCGATGTTTGATTTATTGTCTGCCAAAGCTTTCATGTGGACTAATCTAACATTGTGTTGTTATGTAAACAGTCAAAGACGTTGCAATTGCATCTATATGTCTTTCAGCGTTAAGTATTATTTCTAAACCAGTCAGTGCCATGGAATCAATGATTGTACTAGGTAATGATGTATAAAACCGGTAAAAAAATGAAAGAGGTAATGGTCGCCGTGACAAAATTAATTATTGATGAAAACGGCATTGGATAGAACATACACCAACAGATGATTGGTTTATGTCTTTCTTGCTGACCTGGCATGGCTAAGCGAAAAAGGAGTATACAAGACACGACCAAACTACACGGGCACTAAGTCTGATCTTTATCGACCCTTTCTACAGTGTACACAACGGGTCAAGGTAAATACAATAATTGAAAATCTGCTATTTCAATTTACCTTTCTCCATAGTTTTAATCATTTAGTTCAAAATATGGTTGATATACGTTGAACACTTCATATTTTTAACTCCTTCAACGCAAAATACACAAACTCGGCCTGCTCGAAGACTGAAAAAACAATCCATTAAAACTCTGAAATGTTTATCTGATAGTTTTGACTCAAGAAGTTGACAATGTAGATCAAGAGACAGACTGCATGTTCTCGTGTACGGTGGCATATTTTGCCACAAGATACGAGATAGCTATCATGATAATTCTAGAAAACTATCGCGATAACCTTAATGTTTCCTGGAAATTTCATCGAGATAGTGAAAAGTTTCGTGAAAAAAAATATATCACGATAAACTTAATATTTTAACTCAAAATTTCTCAATCGTGCACGAAGCCGACATTCGAGATAAAATCAACGTGATAGTTCTATCCGTTTTTCCATATCTATAAATAGGAAATTCACCATTTGGATGAGCTCGGTAGTTGTGACTTCACAAGATTGCAGTAAGTAGAAATTCGAATTATTAACAGTTGTAGTAGCTTAATTGGTAAATTTTGACAAGACTCAAAAGGAACAGAAGTCTCTAAAATCACAAAGACGACTCGAAATGCCTCCTATGAACAACTTTAAAACGATTCAGGGAAAAGGAAAATTCATAAGGTTGTAGACGAAGATGTTCCGAAACCGTATCTAATTATAGATGCCGTGAATGTCAGTTGTGGGCACGAAAGCAAAAAAATGATAACAGAATTATCGCGATATTTTTATCGTGAAAATTTTTACTATCTAGATAATATTTCCTGGAAACTTAGTTTTATCACGGTAGTTCTCTTAAATTATTGCAATAGCTATCTCGTATCTCGCATCAGAAATATGCCACCATACTCGTGCAATATGATCTTGTTCTATGTCCTTCGCAAAATCCCATTTGTTCTATGGTGCTGAAAGGGTTAAAGGCTCGAAACAATTTGGAAAAATGAACTTAATGGATTGGAAAGAATAGCAAAACATCTTACGCTAGAATATGATTTAAACGTAAGTAGATGTACCGACTACAGTCCTCTTTGTACATACTTTTTGCAAAGTACATTAAACCCCTTTTTCATGATTCAATTCATTTGATATTCTAGGGCAAATTCCTTTAATATTTTATAGATGGACCCACAAAGACAACAATCATAGTCATCGTTACAGCTGCCGTAGCTGTCATCATTGGCTCCATCGTGACTGTCTCACTTTTGATGTTTTTCTACAGAAAACGGTAGGCTTTGAGTTCGATCTATGTGATGGAAACGGTCTATTACTGTCGTCAGATCGTCAGTTGAATTTCGTAAAACGTGGTCAATTTAGTTTCTGTCTTATTCATATTTATTAAAATGATATTCTCTCTCTTTCCTTTGTACCGCGAGCCTGCCTCTCTCTCTCTCTCTCTCTCTCTCTTTCTCTCTCTCTCTCTCTCTCTCTCTCTCTCTCTCTCCCTCCCTCCCTCTCTTCCCTGAACGGAAAACCATCTGTATATTTTCAAATCCCAAAACCCCATGCTTTACCTGTATTTACCTGGGATTAAATAAAGATGTGTTTTGTTCTGGTTGTAAACATATAAAGTTGCCCTGTGTTGTCATTAGTCTTCGGACATGCATATTTGTGACATGTGAAATTCCTTTTACTTGAATGACGAGGTAAAAAATTAGAAATTCAAGCTTTTCATTTGTAAACCGACTGAAATATCGAATTCTTTTAAGCGTTTCAATTTTTCTGTTTCGATTATATGCCAATTTTCAACAACGGTATGACAGGCAGTTTAATAGCAAAGTGCACGATTAGTCAAAAAGTATTTGCTGCTCCGAATATCAAGAAAAGTGAAGGGGTGGTAGAAGTAAGTTGAACAGATAAATTTCTTTCTCATTGGTTAACTATTTGCCTCGGACATGATGAATTCTAAAACGTGCAGGTGACAAATGTGGCTTCAACCGTGAAACTGTCCTAAACATTGTGATAAAGTAAGTAAATGCTGTTTACCAGCATTCCCCCCTTTCCCACAATGTTTTCAAAAGCTGTCTTCTTCAGGGTCATTATAACAGGGTTATCAGTTAACACTTTATTCTTTAAAGGACGGCAAATCGTCCCAAATTAGAGAAGCTGAAAAGGATAAATTAGATATAGCTCAAATGATGGGATCTATCTTTGAAAGGATAGACAACTTCCCTAATCAGGGTAGTGAAAACATGGGACTGTTTAGGTAAGGGTTAAAAATATTTGGATCGTGCTATTTTTGAAAAAATGCGTGTGGCTTGGTGACTTGAAGGTAAAAAAGACGTAAACGACTTCTTTGAAACAAAAATCAACTGAACATTGCTCTTTGATTCCTCTCCCTCCCCCTACCCTTAAAAAAGTGGGGGTGAGGGGGAGGAATACTATCAAATTTGAAAAGGAAAATTATTGTTTTTCTCTTTTTTGTTATACTTTCACACACAGGCGTAAGATGGCAAATCCCTGTGAGGTGCAATTTACAACTGACAGTCCATCAACAGCAAGAGTATCTCTAAGTAGAAACGACAACACAGATGAGAGAGTCTGCGAAAATAATGAAGCTGAAGTAGACGGTTACTATGAGGTTATCCCCGACAACATACAACCAGTGTTTGTGAATGAGAGAGTACAGTGTCGGAATTAGGCGTTAGCCCTGGTTAACAACCAAGAATCTGTGTTTGTCAATAAGACACCAGAGGCTAACTATGAGGTTGTCCCAAACAAGATACAACCTGTGTATGTCAATGAGACAGAAGAGGTTCGCTATGAGGCTTTAGTCCCGGTAAACCAAGAGTCTGAGTATGTCAATAAAATGCCAGAGGGCTGCTATTAGAAGTTAGCCCCGGACTACGCCAAATCTGTTTAAGTCCATGAGCCATTGGACACAAATTGGTGCATACTTATACATGTTCTGTACCTCTGAAAACATTTCATGGAATGTCGTTCTTCGAAAAGCTCCATGCAAAACTCTGGAAAAGATTAGAGCATCGAATTCAAAATATTATCTAAATAAAAATGCCAATATAAAACCTCTGAAATGTTAGTGGACCGACAAAAACGAACAAAATACCATTCCTAAAAACAAATACATATACTCAACAAGGAAGGAATCCTTACGTGCATTTAAGGTCGATAATCTTTTAATGAAAGATAAATTGTATACATTTTACATGTTTCTGGTATACGCATTTAGAATTCTAAAGAATAAATAGGTCAAATTCTAAAACCGCTCGACCATGAAATCTGTCCGCTCAAAGCAACGATAAGCATGGAATGCAAATGCTTATTTGATTAAATGGTTTTGTAATGGTATGTTATTGTCATCAATGGTATATAATTGTCATCTGAATCATCAAAAAAGCATTAGAACGACTCAAACTGACCACTATTTACATGGCACACTTGCGTCAAAGTCAACGCAAACATGCAACTGGCATGCTTCTGTGACCTATACAAGTAGTTTCGAGACTGTTTGGATGTACACAAGCTGCCATCAAATCACTGACAGCAAGCATAAAATAGACATACTGGCTGTACTTCTGAAAGGCCTTATTCAGGTCGTCACATGTAATGAGGGCAGACGACGTACCTTTTATAAGGGTGGCGTCTTTAAAAATTCAATATCAACCAGTTATCATTGTTTTTCACATTACCAGGAGGCCAGGTCAGCGTGGATAAAGTGTGCAGTATGTTTTGTCGGCACGGGTTATGTCCGAAGCAACCAAGTCGTGATTCAGTAATGGCACAAAGACATCGACAAGCACAAAAAGGTTTGGCACATCATCATTTAAGATGGAGACGTATGGACAGGGACAATGTGATTACTTAGCAATGAGATGAAGTTATTCAGTTTCAACAAGCTGATGCAAGAAAAAAAGTTATACAGAGGAGATGGGAATATTTTAGTGACGCTTGTGTTGAGGAACAGGTTTGGTTGGTGGTGTGCAACGTAACGTCATGCGTGGACAAACACATATGCTCATAGATCTGGGCAAATGATGGGCCTACCTGCTATCAGTGCAAAACAGAATTCGTGAGTCTGTTCAATTTATAGACTCCATATTTGGTGAAAATTCTAAGGTGGGCAATTAGTGACTTTTATGTTCTCGTGGTCGTTTATCTTACACTGGTAAAGCAACAATGATATTCAACAAGTTTCAATGAAATCTTAAGGCGTTATTTGTAAACGAATGTGTGCTAAATTTACATGTGCATATTTGTAATTCTGATATCATTGTTTGGTTGATATAAGATACATCTATACTCGTTTTAAGGCAGCTTTCAGCCAGATTTTAACCCAATGAATCATTATTGTATCTTTATGTCAAATGTAGCCCCCAATCGCTGTAAGTTTGCACAAATTACGACGAGTAACTAGTAAATACATTTCAAGTCTTGGAGGCTCTCCAAGCAGTCGCTGTTGTCGTTTCCAGTTTTAAATGAGTACAAATCCCTTGAGTTTCTTTATCCCGTATCGATTATTTACCTATGTTTACACAGCTGATCAATATCTGAACATTGTATACACTGTAAAGTGTAAAATTTCTTTTGCTGTTCAGTATATGTTCTATCCCATGAGTATATCTTTAGAACACAACAACAACAGGGGTGGGTACAGTTCCTATTGCAGCATTCATTGTCATGCTGAGTCAAACGATAAACGAGGTTTAAATACCAAAGTGTAATTAAACTGTCAATAATGCTCGGCTACGAGTGATGATTCCGACGTTGCAAAGTTTTAGACTTATCTGTAACTTGAATTGTAGAGAGCTTTTACCCCATGAAGGATTTTTAAGAAGAGCATTGTCAGTATGAAACATATATCTTTCTTGAAAATTTCAAATATGTATACACTAAGCAAACCTTCGAACCGGCCACTTTTTTTTCCCTGTAAATTTGACAAATGAATTGACAGGTAAACAGAAACAAATTATAACATATGTGTTAACGTTAGACATGGCATTGAAATAAGAAAAATCGCGATTTTACCGACAGAAGGCACCTCTTTTTTTTTTCAAACAAGAGGGCCAAGATGGCCCTTGATCGCTCACCTGAATTTTTGAGAGGATCATAACCGATTTTCTTTTGAAGTATTGATATTTTGTAAACAAAATCATTATTTTGCCAAGCAGTTTTGAAAAGGTCACCTGTAAAAATCATTTCAGAATCTGTCACCACCCCTACAATCATCACCACAGCCATGTTTTTGACGAATCAGAATTCTGCAAATAAATTTTGGGATAGGTCACCCAACGACCTTTTCTTGAACAAGAGCACATGCCCGATAGTGGCTAAAAATATTAAGCCGAACAAGAGCACCGCATACGGGTGCCAACGATTTGCTGTTGGATGCTGGATAGTAAGTTAAAATTCTAAGTCGAAAAAGGGCATAACTTGGACAAAATGATTTTAGAGTTATCTACACTTGTTGTATGGGTTGCTCTTTTACTAGTGAACAATTATTCCAAGTTTCAAAAACATGTGTTGAGTGGAAGCCGAGATATAACAAAATGACAGAGTTTTTGCACAACGACAATGACAACAAAGCAGACGACGACAACAGGGCTATGACAATATCTCGATGTTTTCTTCAGAAACAGCCGAGCTAAAAAAAAAGGGCATAATCTAAGGATCATTTCTGTGAAATTATTTCAAAATCTGACCAGTGGTTTCAGAGAAGAAGAATTTTTAAGAATTTCTTCATGTCCGTATAGTGCGAATACCCCTCCCCCTCCCCCCCACCACAGCCATGTCTCTTGACGGATAACAATTTCTGGAACATTTTGTCAAAAGGGGCACCCAAGGAACATTTCAGTGAAATTATTTCAAAATCTGACGAGTGGTTTAAGAAAAGAAGAATTTCAAAGTCCATACAGTGCAAAGAGCCCCCACTCCCAACCACGGTCATGTTTTTTGACGGATCAAAATTTTGCAAACAATATTTGAAAACAGACACCCAAGGAATATTTCTGTGAAATTATTTAAGTCTGACCAGCGGTTTCAGAGAAGAAGATTTTTAAAGAATTTCTTTGACAATTCCATTTGATTGCCATGGCAGCCAGAGTTTTTGATGGAATCAAATTCTGTGAACAGGTTTTAAAGAGGACCTCCCAAGGAACATTCCAGTCAAGTTTGGTCCAAATTGGCCCAGCGGTTCAGGAGGAGAAGATGTTTAAAGAATTGTTGACACCGCTCGACCCAAAGGGCCCCCTCACCACCGCCACGGCCATGTTTTTCGACGGATCAAAATTTTGCGAACAATTTTTGAAAAAAGGTCACCCAAGGAACATTTCTGTGAAATTATTTCAAAATCTGACCTGTAGTTTCAGAGAAGAAGAATTTTTAAGAATTTCTTAGAAAATTCAATTTGGTTGCCATGGCAACCAAAGTTGTTGATGGAATCAAATTACGTGAACAAGTTTTAAAGAGGACGTCCCAAGGAACATTCCAGCCAAGTTTGGTCAAAATTGGCCCAGGGGTTTAGGAGGAGGAGGAGATGTTAAAAGAATTGTTGACACCGTCGTGACGAAGAGCCCCCACCTCCCCAACCACGGCCATGTTTTTTGACGGATCAAAATTTTGCAAACAATATTTGAAAACAGACACCCAAGGAACATTTCTGTGAAATTATTTAAGTCTGACCAGCGGTTTCAGAGAAGAAGATTTTTAAAGAATTTCTTTGACAATTCCATTTGATTGTCATGGCAGCCAGAGTTTTTGATGGAATCAAATTCTGTGAACAGGTTTTAAAGAGGACCTCCCAAGGAACATTCCAGTCAAGTTTGGTCCAAATTGGCCCAGCGGATTAGGAGGAGAAGAGCCCCCCCCCCCCAACCACGGCAACGTTTCTCGATAGATCAAAATTTCGCGAACAATTTTTGAAAAGGGTCACCCAAGGAACATTTCCGTGAAATTATTTCAAAATCTGACCAGCGGTTTCAGAGGAGAAGAATATTAAAAAATTTCTTAGAAAATTCCATTTGGTTGCCATGGCAACCAGAGTTTTCTATGGAATCAAATTCTGTGAACATTATTTAAAGAGAACCTCACAAGGAACATTTCTGCCAAATTTGGTTGACACTGGCCCACTGGTTTAGGAGGAGATGATGTTACAAGAATTGTTGACGACGCACAACGACCGACGCACGACGCACCACGGACGACGGACACAGGGTGATCCTAAAAGCTCCCCTTGAGCACGTTGTGCTCAGGCGAGCTTAAAAGGGAAAACACATGGTTTGCACATTCGTAGTGTCTATTAGCCAAACTAGGTTAAAAAGAGAAGCATACATTACTGAAATTCTGTAAGCAATAAGGAAAAACATAAAATTATTTTCAGCGCAAAAATATAAACCGAAAGAAGGAGCGTGAAGTTGACACAAACACGATTTTTCAATTTTCTATGTTGAGTGAATGAATGTTAAATAAGTTCCTTTCAAAAGAAAAGTCGAAAAACTATTTTCAAACTTAGGCTGGAGTTTGCTTTAAGACTGTTTAATTATTCTGCAAAAAAATCAAACCAAAAGAACTGTCTCTTTTCTGGACAGCGGATGCCAGAAAGTGTTCCGGCTTAAAAATGGCATTTTGGAAGTTTTATTTAGTGTAAAATATGCACATTTTCATCGGTTTTCTTTTTTTTTTTTTTTTTTACATGATTCCGAACTTGTATATAACGCACACATAAGAACATTATGCTGTATTAATTTTCATGGTGCTTGTATTTATTTCGACCTACATTGAAAAATGTTATACCTTTCGATTTGGAAGGTAGAGCGACATGCCAAAATGACAGCCTGTATTCGACCATCGTATCGGCAACCGGTAACACCCGATCATACAAGATAGATATTTGCCCGGTTCAAGCCTTTTGATATGAATTATCAACAAAGATCGTCCTTATCACATAATATCTAATTCTTTAGCAAGTTTGAAAATTTTATCTTGGTCATAAGTATCTTTGTCTTTGATAAAAAGAAGCCTAATGTGAATAAATCTGTTTTTCTTAACGACGTATATGACAAATTTTTCTAACGGACAGATTTTTCTAAAACTTTGCACACACAAAGCTCATCATGTCTTTAGGAGATAACAGTAAAAAAAGATGTGGGTAACCCTGCTCGTTTCTGAGAAATTTGCCTTTGTAAAAGGTATATACAGTTCCAAAATTCAGCTTACAGTGGATTTAAAGCGCCTTTCTTTAATAGTCAGTTAAACAGGAAAATTACAGGAAAAATATACAAATATACATCGTTTTAATGAAAATTCATATATTTTTGCACAAAAAATATATAAAAGCCTGGCTTTGAGCATGGTAAATGTACAAACATGCATGTTATATACAGGCTATTGAGTAAAAATGGGAGATATTTTGATCGAATTAAAGGTTAATCTTAAAAAATACGTACTATCTAACGGACAGATTTTTTATAAACTTTCCACACTTATAGTATTTATAATTCTACACAATAACAAAAATAAAAATGGCACCTATTCGTGCTTATTTCGTCAGGAAATAAGGCTGAAGGTCACTGTGGAAGTTATTTTTTCAATGAAAAAAATAGGTTAAAAGCTCAGCAGACATGGTGGGAAAAGGAGAAATTGCTTAACTCTTTACCAAACGACAAAATTTTAGACTGGTCCAAATTGAAAGCACTTGCAGACGACAAAATAAACGTAACTCAAAAATTGAAATTTGTTTCCTGCAGGGTAGAAAACATTGTGGGAAAAGGAGAAAATGCTGGTTACCAGCATTTTCTCCTTTTCCCACAAAGTTTTCAGAAGGCTTCTATCTCAGGGTCGTAAAAACCAGGGATTGTTTGGTAAAGGAGCGATTTCTCCTTTTCCAACAATAATTTTCAAAGTAGAAACAGCTATACTTCCACAACTTTAACTTTCCTGCCTTTGTTTCCTTGTTACGTGTGTAACGCCGTGTCAGCAGCATTTTAATTATTTCACGGTGACAGTTAAAAGATCCATTTTGTCCTCTTCACCAATACTACCCGAAGAAAGTGCTACTTTTTTCAGAGCACCAATAGTATTACCATTATGTGCAACAAATACATAGGTGCACTTTTGATTCAATATCCACGACAAAAATACATGCGCAGTAGGATGCGTGCAAACATTTGTCATATACGTCGTTAAACAGAAGAGAGACATTCTGTTACGCACCGTTTGATATGTGCATATGACTATCTGGGCTAAAAAACTAATAGCTGAAATCGATAAATCGGATGTTGACTGTTGTCTTATGGACGGTTACGGAAGATACATCGGACACCAGGTTATAAGTAGTCCGTACGCGGATCGTGTCATATTTGGGAGCATGTTATACATGTTGTTTCAGATCTCTTGACATGCTTGTATCTTTATCTGTATTTTATACGTATATAGTAAGTCAAAACATTTAGGATTTAGTTCTGTTTTGATATGTTTAATACTTTGTGTGAGCTATTCCAATAACCTGGGGCTGGGTCCAGGTAGCTCAGTCGGTAGCGTACAGGACTTGATAACAGGGGGTCGCTGGTTCGATCCCCGGTTTGGCCAATTTCTTTCCGAGGATTGATGATAGTCATTGCGACAGGAATCATTCCTCTCTCACCGCTGACCATTGTTTCGACGATGATTATGTGGGAAAGCAGCCAGTGGCTTGAAAAGAATATTGTCTGGAGTACTGGTAAAAGAAAATCCAGGAAAGCATGGATAGGTGCTCTGGCCCCCCCCCCCCGATATAACTAAAATAATGTTGAAAACGGCATTATACTATGGAACGCCTTTACTGCCTCATTATACGGGGTTTTCTGTTATTAGGTACATTCCTCATATCATTATTTACAAACTTCATCCTTTTATGTCAAACGGTAGGTTTTCTAAGTCAAAACCACATATTATTGTGTGCAAACTTAATAATGCAATGTCAAATGATAAGGCTGTTAAGTGCATTCTTTGTATCATTGTTTGCAGACTTCACCATGTAATGTCAAACGGTAAGATTGTTGGGTGCATTTATTATTTCGTTATGCGCAAATGTGTTACCTTTATTTCAAACGATAAGATTGTTAGGTGTATTTGTTATTTAGCTACATGTAAATTTCATTATAGTATGTCAAATGGTATATTTGTTCGGTTCATTTATTATTTCGTTACATATAAAACTAACGGTAATATGTAAAACGGTACGTTTATTTGATGGATTCTTTATATCGTTATGTGCAAATGTCATTATGCTTTCTAAAATGGTTAGGCTGTCAGGTGCATTGTTGCTATCATTAGGTACAAACGTCATTATGTTATGACAAATAAAAAGTTTATTCTGTCCATTTTTTCTTTCGTTATGTGCAAATGTCAGTATGCTTTCTAAAATGGTTAGGCTGTGGGTGCATTGTTGCTATCATTAGGTACAAACTTCATTATGTTATGACGAATAAAAAATTTATTCTGTTCATTTTTTATATCGTTATGTGCAAATGTCATTATGCTTTCTAAAATGGTTAGGCTGTCAGGTGCATTGTTGCTATCATTAGGTACAAACGTCATTATGTTATGACGAATAAAAAGTTTATTCTGTTCATTCTTTATATCGTTATGTGCAATTGTCATTATGCTTTGTAAAATGGTTAGGCTGTGGGGTACATTATTACTATCATTATCTCGCATGACGCTCGGCTGCCATTTTTTTCTCAGATTTACGACAAATGATGCAAGTGTGCCGCTTTTCGGCAACATAACGATGATTGCACCCAACATAATGACGTCTGTACCTAACAATAGAAAGATCGACATCACGCTATTTTGAATGCACACACAAACGAATTATTTTTAAATAATGATTAAAATAATGCACAAAACAAACTTACAGGTTGACATACACGTATGACGTTTTACACGACGATGATACGAAAGCACCTTACAAACAGATTTTTTGCCTTGGCACTTGAGTCTTTTGCGCTAAACGATAAAAAGGACGCACCTAACAAACTTTCCATTCGACATGTGATTAAGGTGTCTTCAAACAATGATATGAAGAATGTACGTAACAAACAACCATTTGAATTAAAAATATGACATAGACACACAGAGATAAATAGAATGCACCTCATAAAATTACTTTTTTGTTATACAATAATGGCCTTTTCACATAATAGTATAAAAAGTGCATTTCTTAAGGCTTGCCATATGACTGCACAAAATTAAGTCTAAGAATAACAACATAAGGAATGCACCCAACAATACTACTCAGTGACAAAACAAAATGACGTTTGCTCAATACAGCACAACAATGCACCTAACAAACTTACCGTTCAAGACACACCATAAAGGCATTTATACATAATGGAATAGAAAGTGCTCTTAACAACCTGATCGTTTAAGATAACTTAATGAAATTTGTTCCTACGAAACATAAAGACTGCACCTAACAAACGAACTATCGTATACAGAACCATGGCATTTGAACATAACGATGTGAAGAAGGTACCTAACAAACTCACAGTTTGAGACAACACAATGACATTCACCCATAACAATATAAGAATGCGCTAACAGACTTGCTATTTGACATAGCACAATTGCGTTTGTACATAACGATGTGAATAAGGAACCAAATAAACTTACCGTTTGAGACAAAATAATGACATTTGCCCATAACAATGAGAATAATGCACCTAACAAACTAAGTATTTGACATTGCATAAGGTTATTTGCACATAACAATGAGAAAAATGCACATAACAAAGTGTCTGTTTGAGACTATATGATGACATTTGTCCATAACAACGGTGAATAAAGCAACTAACAAACTTTTTGTTGCAGACAACATGATGACGTTTGCACCTAATAAACTAATGATATGACATAACAGAATGATGTTTGAACATAACAACGTGCAGAATGACTAATCAAACTTATAATTTGGCAAAATATAATGACGTTTCGATATAACAATAAGAAGAATACACATAACAAACTAATGGTTGGACATAACAAAATGACGTATGGACATAACGATAAGAAGACTGCACATATCAAATTAGTGATTTGGCATAATATAATGACGTTTGGACATAATGATAAGAAGAATGCATGTAACAAACTAATGGTTAGACATAACTTAATGACACTTGGAAATAACGATAAAAAGAATGCACATATCAAATCAATGATTTGACATAAGAAAATGACATTTGGACATAACGATAAGAAGAATGCACATAACAAACTTATGATTCAACATAATACAATGATGACAGGAGTTATGACATAACATAATTACGTTTGGGCATAACGATATGATGTACGCACCTAACAATCATGCAATTGAACATAATATAATGATATATGCACAAAACGGTATGATGTAATGACCAAACAAATCAACCATTTCTCATAACGATATGAAGAGTGTACCTGACAAACCTACTATCTGACTTAACAGTATTGCGTTCGGTCATACCCATAAGAAGAATGCACCTAACAAACACATCATTTGACATAAGATAATAAAGCCTGCACATGAATATGTGAAGAACTGACCTAATGAAATAAAGTTCAGTGTAATGAGGCAGTAAAGGCGTTCCATATTAAACACCATACAATCTACCATAAACTTGGAGCAGTGTAAGTGTCCCAATGTCATTTCAACGATTGATGAGTAGCTTAAGTTGAGTGCATTTTCATTGAATCTTTTTCAAAAATCATAGTACAGACTGTTGTGAAAGTTGAATGATTCTAGTAGCAAATCTTTCATCAAATGGGGTGGAATTTTAAACTTGAATCAATGAATGCCCTCTAGGTTGTCGAATGGGCAACATGGCTTACATTAAGATTAAAGAAAAGGACATAACTTCGTCAGGAAATTAACTGACGCTTTCGCAGTCTTTCGCAGACCACCAAAAGAAAACATTGGGGGAAAAAAAGGTTTTTTCCCACATTTTTTCCATTATTGTTTTCAAATAATTTCAAATCATTTTCTTCAAGATCGTTGAAATCGAGGTTATATGGTAAAGGGCGAACCCTTTAACAGATGTTTCTCTCTTTTAACTCTTTACCAAACGACAAAATCTTAGACTGGTCCAAATTGAAAGCATTTGCAGACGACAAAATAAACGTGACTCAAAAATTGAAACTTGACTTTGGAAGAGTAGAAAAAATTGTGGGAAAAGGAGAAAATGCTGGTTACCAGCATTTTCTCCTTTTCCCACAGTGTTTTCAGAAGGCTTCTTCCTCGGGGTCATTAAAACCAGGGATTGTTTGGTAAAGGGTTAAAGGGTCTGTAGAATACACTGTTTGAAACATTGTTGGAAAAGAAGAACATACAGGTAAACAGCCTTTACTTCTTTCCCCACAATGTTTTCTATCCTGTCAATGACATACCCCATCATATAGAGCAATGTTTAATTTCTCGTCTGCAAATCAGAAATCTAAGCCAGTTTTGTCATCTGTCATTGAAAGGAATGTCAGTAGATCTGTTGAGATCGTTAACACTAACAACGACATGTTTACCTGCATTCAAATTACTCGAGAATACAAATAGTTTTCTTAGAAAATTGTATTCACATTTGAGGAGGTGAAATATGGGAAAAAATATCTCACCGTATGAAAAGTGCTGTGTCGTGTGATATCGATCTACGCGTGCCACATGAGGTCATTGCGTCGGGTGTCTTCGGGTTAAGCACTCATGAATGAATGAGGTTGCGTTCCTTATTGTCACCACCAGTTGCCCAATGGGCGACGCCCCAAGAAGGCTGTTAGTTAAATTATGAGAGAAAGTGCACGATACAAGATGAAGCCAAACCGAAGTTACGCCAAGTTCTTTATAACCTGCTCGGTCTGTAAGATCAAGTACATTGTATCCTGTCGTTTTCCGTCATAACCTTCTCGTTTACAAGTGTCCTGCTTTACGACTTAAACTTTTTTTGCCGGTTTGACGAAACCATGGCCAAACGTCGGTGGAATTGAAAGCTGTGTGTGTGCGTGTGTGTGGGGGAGGAGGGTTAAGCGCGTGGCTCAAAATGTTAATCTGCAAAAAAAAAGAGCCCCGATTGTTGGTTCAGTAAAGCAGATGGTCTGCAATAATGAAGTCGTGAGATTGAATCTCTGTTCAACCATTATTTAGTTTTGTGATGGTCCGGAGCTGGAAGCGCCGTCAAAAAGGGAAGGGATCTGAAACCATCGTGTCGCTAGTTCGAATCCCCGGGGGACTCGCCCTATTTCTTTCCGAAAATTCGTTTTTCCCTCATCATTGTTCCGATGGCATTTATGTGGGAAAGCAGCCAGCAACTTGAGAAGATTATTGTGTTGGATACTGGTAAAAAAAATCCTTTGACAAGCATAGGTAGGTCCTGTGGCCGCCGAAAAATAACTGAAATATTGTTGAAAAAAAAAAACTACCTTAAGCAACAAACAAACATATTCAGTTTAAAATGATATGCAGACGATGAAATATTTGTGGTACAAATGATGAGATTGTGTTTGAAAGGATAGATAGCATTGCTGGAGATGAGAAAATGCTGGTTATGACCATTTTCTCCGATTTCCAAGATGTTTTCAACTTTTTAGCAATAGACAAAATCTTTGGCTAGTCTAAATTGAAAGCATTTGCAGACGACAAAATCAAATAAGTCTAGCTGAAACTATTGTAATTATCTGTGAAAGTGTAGAAAACCTTGTGGAGAAAAGAGAAAATGCTGGTTACCAGCATTTGCTCATTTTCTCACAAGGTTTTCAAAATACTGTTTCCTCGAGTTCGTTAAACTCGGGATCGTATGGTATGGAGTAAAAAGTTTATGTCCTTAGGCTTGTTAACCCTTTACCAAACAATCCCTGGTTTTGACGACCCTGAGATAGAAGCTTTTTGAAAACATTGTGGGAAAAGGAGAAAATGCTGGTAACCAGCATTTTCTCCTTTTCCCACAATGTTTTCTACCCTGCTTGAAACAAATTTCAATTTTTGAGTTACGTTTATTTTGTCGTCCGCAAGTGCTTTCAATTTGGACCAGTCTAAAACTTTGTCGTTTGGTAAAGAGTTAAATCATGGGACTTTATGATAGAGTTAAATACTAGAGATAATTGGATGGGGTACACCGTTGTGATATAGCCTATACATGTTACAAAACTCATGCACTTGAAGCATTTACGTCATAAAAAATTTCATCTATGAAATAGCAACAAAGGCTTATTAATATAAATCGAACCTTTTCGGCGTAGCTGATTGTGCTGGCTTTGACCTATTTCTTTTTGTATTGATAAAAAATGAATGAATAGAAATTTGTGATTGGTCAAAAAATGTTGACATGCCTTTTTGTCGGTAAATTTACGCCGTCTATCTATTTTTAAAGATATTTCACATCAAAAATATCGTTGCTTATACAGCAAGACTAGATCTAGGCCAGAATGCACTAAAAGGGAAAGCATGGGTAGGTCGCCGAGATATAACTGGAATATTATTGAAAACGAGGTTAAACAACGTAAAAACAAACATATTCAATTTAAAATCATTTACTGACCATGAAATATTTGTGAAAAAAAATTTTGTTTGAATGAATAGAAAAATTTGTGGAATATGGAGAAAATGCTGATTACCAAGTTCCATAGGTCATTTAAATATTGGACTTGTTTGGCAAAAAAAAAAGATACCACAAATATTTGCGTGATGTACACTGTTGTGATAGAGCCAAACTTCACTGGAGACCGTTGCGTAACAAAAACTTCAACTGTGAAATAGGATTAAAGGCTAATGATTCCTAATCGCACTTTTTATAACCATGATTGCCTTTGAAGCAAGAGTAGATCAAGACCAGACTGCAAAATACCTGCATTCCGATCTTTGATCAATATTTCTGCTTTGCTGAGATACTGCGGACAAGAACGACTAATGAAATTATAATTGTTTGGCTTGTATTTGTAGGCTGAAGGTGTCAGTGGTGTTAATTCGGCTGTTAAAAGGTTAATTCAGAAATTTGGCTCCGTCAAACGTCTAATGTTTTAAGTATCCGTCCGTTTAAAAGTAACCAAATATATTTTAAATTTTGGTTTAAATTGGAGAAAATGGTTCAAGCCGATCTGTCATGTGCGAGTTATTCGGGGAATAATTCGGCAGTTGCTCATTTGGACAAATTTTCTCCTTTTATCACACTATTTTTAAAACTTATCTTCTATAAAAACTCCAGCAGAGGTGTAAAGGATTAGAGGACCAATTCACTCTCCATGTCATACTTGATAAAATAGTGATCTTTGACATCACTCGATGTACAGCACTTGGTGCACAGGCTGCTAAGCGTGACTCACCGACCTTTTGCGAACGGTGTAGATCTAGATCAGATCTTGGATCTACACTGTTCGATACAGATATATTTTCCCCTAAGACATATCATTGAAAAGGCAACATTTTCGAGTTTTTCTATCGGCTAGAAAGTTTCATTTCAGTTATTTACCAAACGACTAAATTTTAGACTGGTCCAAATTGAAAGCATTTGCAGACGACAAAATGAACATGACTCAAAAATTGAAACTTGACTTTAGAAGAGTAGAAAACATTGTGAGAAAAGGAGAAAATGCTGGTTACCAGCATTTTCTCCTTTTCCCACTATCTTTTCAGAAGGCTTCTTCCTCTTGGCCGTAAAAACCAGGGATTGTTTTGTAAAGGGTTAACAAAATAAAGTGTGCAAGAAGAACGGCTTTCAGATATGTCAGCCGAGCCCCGGTAGCGCAGTCGGTAGCATACAGGACTCAAGAACAGAGGATTGCTGGTTCGATCCCCAGCTCGGCCAATTTCTTTCCGAGGATTGATGATAGTCATTGCAACAGGGTTCATTCCTCTCTCACAGCTGATTATTGTTTCAACGACGGTAATGTGGGAAAGCAGCCAGGGGCTTGGAAAGAATATTGGGCTGAGAACTTGTAAAAGAAATTCCACAAAAGCATGGATAGATGCACTGGCCGCCGCGATATAACTGAAATAATGTTAAAAACGGCGTTAAACACCACACAATCAGTTATGTCATTGCTGGGGCCCTACACTCTGCATGCGTTATAATTCGATAAAAAGGGTACGAAGTTGCTTTTGTATTCATTTTATTCTAAACCATTTCTTCAGTAAGAACGGTCCTTTGATTTCTTACGTAAGGAAGCTGTAAGTGCTCGCCAACGCTCCTTTTAGTTCCGAAATTCATGTAAAGATGTCCTATCTCTTGGATACACGCCTGCCATATCTTTGGGTTTTTGCACGATTTCATATGTAGTAAAAACAAAAACAGAGCATTCGTTTACAAATAAAAATAGAATAAATAAATAGGTCAACCTTAAAATACCCAAAAGTGGCTTTCAAAAAGAAATGAGTCATGTCCTGTGTACATGGGGCTTATTGCATCTGCGAAAAGTATCGACCCAGGTCAGCCTACGCAATCCGCGCAGGCTGACCTCGGCCGAACCTTTTCGCTATTGGTCAGTTTACTGTATGTCCAAGGACCAGTCTACCTTAATATTGAGTCGGTTGTTACAAAAAAAAAGTGGCTGTTATAGATCCATAATTATTTGATGTCTTGTTTCGTATAATGCATCTCGGAGATACATTAAGCCCCCTTTGCCATAGCATGGCTCATATGATAAATGCCTCCATGTGTAAAAAAAAACACAAATGCACAGTAACTAACAATGCATACTATCCAGTAAAAAAACTTACCATGTCGTTCAGTGTAGGCTCAAGATTAGACAGTATTAGTTGTACGGTCAGGTGGCAGGGGACTTGGAAACTTGTTCACGGCTGTGGTGAATCATGTCGTCCCGAGCCGAGGGCGAGGTGGCGACATGATACACCACAGCCGTGAACAAGTTTCCAAGTCCCCTGCCACCTGACCGTACAACGGATTTTTTATACTGCAAAGTTTTACCATTCGAACGTGTGTTAAGCGAAATTCAATTGTTTTTTTGGTTTCAAAAATTGAGTACGCTGACGCAGTAGAAATTCCCTTCTGAGTGCCCCAATTCAATGAAAACTGACGTCACTGGGAACTGACGTCACTATAACCTTGGTAAAACGTGCAGTTTGGTGCATAATCTTTATGTTCATCTTGATCGACGCCGCCATTTTGGATGTGTTGAAAGTGTAGTCATGTATACGGGGCTCCCGAAAGGGAAACTGCTTTTACGATGGTTTTGCCAGTGTACATGATATATATGTTCGGGGCATATTATCCAATCTGATCACGAGAAATTTCTTTGCAGTATAAGATTACGTTCTGCGCAGTCTGATCATTGTTAGCACTATCTGCACAAACGCACCGAGTTGCGCATAGCAGCAAAAGAGTAAATATCAGATCAGGTCTTTATTTTCCCACAGGTACATACAGGTACAATATGGCTTGCAACACGCGAAAAGGGGCATTCGGACATTTGCGTAAAGTGTCGTATCGGATCAGCCTGCGCAGTCCGCGCAGGCTAATCCGAGACGGCACTTTACGACTACATTAGATTTTGTGATACAGTAGACTTGTGCAAAACAGAAAATTACATAAAAACGGAAAGTGTCGTTTCGGATTAGCCTGCGCGGACTGCGCAGGCTGATCCGAGACGACACTTTACGCAAATGTCCGAATGCCCCTTTTCGCGTGTTGCAGGCCATATGTCAGTTGGTTTGAAACGCCGTCATTGCTTTAACCCGTTGTTCAGTACTTCTTAACTGTATCACAATCTACTGTAGCACAAAATCTAATGTAGTCGTAAAGCACTGTCTTGGATTAGCCGGCGCGGACTGCGCAGGCTGATCCGAGACGACACTTTACGCAAATGGCCGAATGACCCTTTTCGTATGTTGCGGGCCATTATCTCAATTTAAACTGCTCCGAATGCAGCTATAACGTCACTTGCTGTTTTGAAATAAACATGTCTAGTAACATACCAGCCTAAAGGTTAAAGTCTACATTAGAAAATGGTTATCCTTTTTTCAACTCAGCAGGAATTTTATAACTGTAAATACAGTACTTAGTTTATCTTCTATTTCGGCAATACAACATTCGCAATGGAGCGGACATGTACTTATAAACAATTAATTGTGATTATAATGGCGCTTTCAAAACTTACAGAGACAGACACAAAAGGTAAACGTTTACAATGCTGTTAAAAAGGCAATTATTTTTTATACTATGGTGCGTTTGATGAAAATTAGGAAAGAAAACACACAAACAGGGCGCGTTAAACGATAAATTTAATTCTGACTTGACACGTGAATTCGGCACAGTGCAACGAAATCATGGTAAAATCTACGTTATTCTATATAGAGTGACGTCATTCTACATGTATATAGAGTGACGTCATTCTACATGTATATAGAGTGACGTCATTCTACATGTATATAGAGTGTCGTCATTCTACATAAAGTAAGTTATTCAATGGAATATAATCTGCATCCGCGTTTTTACTCTCAGTATGAACTTGTCTTCCTCTCATTAAGAGTTGGTCATGTTAGAATCGAAATAATCTTCTTTCTATCGTGGTTTATCGTTCAATAAACCACGTTGTGAGTTATGAGGCGCAATGAATAAACCACTCGGGCTATCGCCCTCGTGGATTATTTATTGTGCCTCATAACTCACAACTGTGGTTTATTGAACGGTAAACCACGATAGAAAGAAGATTATTTCTTAAATATACCACACCATACTCCATATCTTCAGGCGTAAAACCATCTTCGCAAGCCAAGGGTGACGATCTACTACGCTACTCTAAACGTAGTGATCGTAACCTTGGCTCGTGAAGATGGCGTAAAACCAGCATAGTTATCCTCTAAAAATTACCCATCTGACATTTTTTTTTTTTTCTTTTGCAAGCAACGTCTAATTCCAGGTCTCAATTCGGTTCCCATTCAGTACTATGTAGCAAACATAATCTCTCTAAAACGAGTATTATTACGGAAAAGAACTTCATTTACCTTTAAAGTCACAATAAAGTCCAAATGTAAAAAGGCCTGTTTATAAAATAAAAGTAAATTTAATTTTTACCATATAAAAATATGAAGATTATTATAACTTTAACGATATGTAAAGGGCAGTTCGTAAAAGTTCCAGTCAATGGCAGAAAAAAGAATTTTGAAACTAGAACAGATCCTACCATATCACATTATCTGTTTGTTTACATCGATGATCGCCGACGATTAGCCGACTTTTCGTCGTAAATCTCCGCAGTGACGTAATAGTGACGTAAACACCACGTGATAATTCAATGCGTCGAAACAAAACTTCCATTCACTTGATCGTTTTGTCCCCTTTCTAGGCTTGAAAAACTAAGTTTATCGACATTCTAAACAGAAACGACGACACAGGCTGATCGTCGCTTATTCGTTTATCATCAATACAGGAACAGTTTACTACATCGAATAAGAAATAAGCAATCTTGCCCTCCGATGACATAATATTGGAAGAGTAAACAATAGTCCTGTGTACTACGTCATATCACTAATGAGATGCAATGTTATCACGTGACTTTCTCGAAGACCTAGTTCGAATATACACGAACGATAACGAAGGTTGTCTCGATCAATGGCGTCCCTGAAATCGACGGGCTTCTCCATGCATTTTCGCACACGTATATCATGGCAACCAATGCAGTAACTGACACGTTCGGGTTTTCTCCGATCTTATATATGTGTGTTGTGATGGGTTGTCCTTTATGTTTTCGAGTTATAAACGGTGAAAGTTACCTATTTTTTGGACTTTACGGGGGCTTTAAGAACAACTTTATTAGAAAATACTCAGCCACTATCTTGATAAGTATTGTCTTGATTCCTGACGGGGTAACCGGCATGTTTTTCATTCGTGCAGACGATTGCGTAACAAACTAGAAATTATTCAAAAGAACTTTGTTTCAAGAATCAAACTAGACTGTGCCTTCGTTATAAAAAATAGACAATTATAGATCATGATTGTTAGTTGTATTTGTGGAGTGTCATTTCGCATCTATTCCGCGACAATCATAACAAATCAGGATGGTGCTGAATCGGAACGGATTTAGCTCATAAATAGGCAAGTTTTGTACAAATATTTTTCATCAATCGAGAAATCATTAACCCTATTTTTAATTCATATCTTATTAAACAACTATTAAAGCTGACAGTACTCAAATTTGCTGTTCAAACGGTGACGAAATTCGGTGTTAGACTTTGCTGAAAGATACTATGAAGAACCCAGGTAGACTGCTTCTTTGACATGCAGAATATTGACTCCTAGAGATAAGTTTCCTCCTAGGTCAGGCTGTGCGGACTTTTGAAGATGCACTAAACCCCATTTTCACAGGGCATGACATCCGTCAGTCTTGTTTTAGTTTCCTTGAGCGCCAATAGCCATTTGACCTAGGACCCTGAAACTTTGAACAAATATTGCTCATGACGAAAGAAGGTTTTGGGATCACATGGTTCAAAGGTCAAGGTCACGGAGGAACTTTGTATGAGAATCATTTTTGCGCTCTAAATCAATCGCTATTATGACCTAGGACCCTGAAACTTAATACAAGGAGATGTCCTATTTGTTTTGGGTCATACAGGTCAAGGTCACAGGTGAACTTTGTTTGAAATTCGTTTTATTCTCTAACTCACTAGCTAACTGACCTAGGACCCTAAAACTTTACGCAAGTGTTGCTCATGACCCAGTGAGATGTCCTCTTGTTTTCAGGTCACATGGGTCAAAGGTCAAGGTCACTGTTGATCTTATTTTGGAAAATCATTTCTGTTCTCTGATTGTACTGCTTCAGTGACAAGGTGCTGGTTGGGGGGGGGGTATTTGCCCGCTTTGCGACAGCCCTTCGTAATCATCATTTAGCATATTGTTACTAAAATTAAATCTTTTCAGCTCATCTCCGGAAAAGTAGGAGTTGCTGTTAATGGTATGTCTGAAATACCTATAGACAGTAGTGTGTTAAACGGTAACGCAGAGAAATGTTAAATTATCGTATAAGTCAAGAAAGGGTTATCCCTTAACATACCAACTTGTACTTATACCCCGGGTATCGATTTACACTGTAGTACTTAACCCTCGTAAATTGGCGTCATAAATGGGTATGCATAAAGGCTTGCAGGGGCCAAAAGAGACCCCCATTTCCGACCAATTGACCTGTCTGCCAATTTTGATTGACAGGTCATATCAGCCAATCAAAACACAGTATAGCGCGTCATGTAAACGAAAAGGTTAGACAAGGTTAGACTTTACTATGTAAATTTTAATCAAAGATGACTGAAATATATTTGATTATTTCAAAACGGATTTAAGTTGCAAATAAGAATCAATCAAAAGTAAATTTATCCATTCCGAAAACCTAGATCTACGTAAAATGTCGACGAAAGAATTTACCATGATTACGAAAAACCAGCCACTCTAACAAACAACAGAAAAGCAGATTTTTTTTTGTGAAGCTTTCGGGATAGAAAGAACGATTATATCAAAGTGTATTGTAAAACTACTTTTATTGAAATCTAACTGACCTAACATCTTTCGAATTCCAAAACATTACCCGTCGGCAGTCGTAATCGTTCAAACGAAAAGAACAACAGGAAAAGTATATTTTATTGACAGCCGCAAGTCATCCTGTTTCATAAATAACTTAATATTGCGAAGTTCGTCCTATGATTCTTGTTGCAATACTTTCGGGGGGGGGAGGGGGGGTGGCATTCATATTTTTATTCCTGTTTCATTTAGACGATTGCTCATGTCTGTTCATGGCACTTTCGCCTGGTTCGAACGGTTTGTTCCCCGAACACCTACCCTACCAAACAACATAGGGTGTGAATTGGGGATGGGGGGGGGGGGGGGGGGTGGGGTCTATTTGGGAAATAGTTGTGATGATAAACTACAGGTAAAAACATCTGTTTAAAAAATAAAGCTAGATTTAAATTCCTTTCAACTGTATTCATCAACAAAAAAAAATGGTTTAGCTAACTATGAAATCGTTATGTTGTATTTTGAATTTGAGAGAAAGAATGATTACTTAGGTTCGAGTAGTTATTATGATGCTTGTAGATGTAAACAGTGTGACAAATGTAGTCATTGCTCATTATGAGCAGGGATTACACTTGTCCCCATTGAAAGCATTTGCAGACGACAACTTGTGGCTCAAATGATGGAATTTATCAAATGGTTAGAAAACATTGTGGGAAAAGGAGAAAATGCTGGTTTCTCCTTTTTCTCACAATGTTTTACAAAGGCTTCTTCAAAAAATTTGAGATTTCATACCTTTACAAATTTCAACATCAGTACCTACAAATATACCAGTTCAATTATATACATCAGTACCCCTCATTAGGACCCCCCCCCCCCCCGAGATAGGTGTGAATTAAACCTACTAGGCGTTTAGAGAACACACCGTTCGAAAGATTGTTTCCCCACGATCGTCGCATAAGTGATAAATGTGATAAATGCACGTCCATTCTAAATCAGTATCATGACCAGCCCGCATAGCTCAGTTGGTAGAGCGTAAGACTCGTGATCATGAGGGTGTGGGTTCGATTCCCACGGCTGGCCATCTAAAATTACTAATAGTCTTTCGGATGAGACGTTAAACCGAGGTCCCGTGTGACGGTGCTATACACCGAGCACGTTAAAGAACCAGGCGTAACTTAAGATGGGTTTCGTCCTGTATCCGCACTATCTCCCGTAACAATACTAACAGCCTTCAGGGGGCGTCGCCCATATGGGAAACCGGTGGCGACGATAAATAAACGCAAATTCAATCAATCAAATCAGTATCAGATTACCTCAAGTGACCCAACATGCCAACATTATAAAATTTTTCACAACATACATCTGTTAAAAATACTGCAAACCATTTCATTGATCACTTACGATAAAACTTATTGACTTTCACTCAAACAGGTATTAGAGGTGTTAACTAATTCTTTATCAGACAACAGTACATCAGATCCATCTTTTTTGAAAATTTTTGCAGCCGACAAATAAAACGTTGCTCCAGTGATGAGATTTGTCTTTGAAAGGGTAGAAAACATCTGACGAAAAGGAGAAAAGTTTTCGAAAGATTCCTCCATCAAGGTCGTAAAAGCACGGAAATGTTTGGTAAAGAGTTAAAATGTAAGTCCTTTTCTTAAATCGTGCACTATCATATTTGGCCTACAACACGCGAAAAGGGGCATTCGGACATTTCCGTAAACTGTCGTCTCGAATCAGTCTGCCTACTCCGCGCAGACTAATCTGAAACGACACTTTCCGTTTTTAAGTAATTGTCGGTTTTGCACAAGTCTACTGTAGCACAAAATCAAGTGTAGTCGTAAAGTGCCGTCTCGGACTAGCCTGCGCTGACTGCACAGGCTGATCCGAGACGACACTTTACGCAAATATCCGAATGCCCCTTTTCGCGTGTTGCAAGCCATATCGAATATCATACTGACGAAATGTCTTAAAAACTTATGCTCCTTTCCCCTTTTAGTTATGATACATGTTGCCGACAGCAAGCAATGTTTTCTTTTTTTACTTTAAATACTGTGTCCAAACATGGAATTACGAACATATTTGAGCTATTCATATTTCTCGATTTCTCATAAATATACATGTAGCATCATTCAAAGAATTTTTTTTTTCTAGTTACGTTGCTGATTCAGTTCGATTTGATAACAAAGCTGGGAATAAAAACTTGGATAGCTTAAATTAGACCGAAAAAAAAAAACTAGAATATTATTGAAATAAACTTTCTTTCTCTATGTATTCGACGCCATTTTCTAGTTGGTTTGTCGGGAATAGCAACTACGCTACCACGTTACTCAGGTGGGCGTGCCAAAATCCCGTTTGCGGAAAGGTCAATTGCCATTATCTCCCGCTAGATGGCATCGTACAAATAGACATCTATCTAATATGGGCATTCTGGGTACAAAACCGGACTACGTTTCTACGCTACAACCGTTACTTTGAATTTCAAACTAAAATAAACGTTTACTCAATAAAACGCTACCTTGTGCGACTCATTCAGCTATGATCAGCTGGCATGTAACCTATGCACCGGCCATTTATTTAAATAGCCCCTACAGGCTTGGGTAATGGCTTCGGTGTAAGCCCTACCTTTCCCCAGCATATGGGATCGGTGACGCGTCATAGCAGACAGGTCGAATCTTCGAAGAATATGACATGCGCAGACAACGGGTCAATTGCAAATTAATTCTTATTCATTTGAGACCTAAACCGCGAAGAAGGTCAAAAGCCAGCTGTTATAGCTATGCCGATAAAATATAAAAAGGTTGACTGATGCCATGAAATACATAGAGGATATTTGTTTTTTACGGTAAAAGATCGAAATTTATGTCATCGGGTGAATATCAACGGTGATATTTCCACGAGTGGCTGCGTGGCTGTGCCACACGTGAAAATATTACCGACCATATTCATGACATGACACAAATTTCGATCTTTCACCGAAAAAAACAAATATTCTATTTATTTCCTGCTTTTAACTTTTTTGGGGGGAACTTACATCAAAATTCAGCACAGTTCTTTTCCCAGTGGCGTACCCACTCCGCATAGCAAAGCATTATAGTAATATAGGCCTTACGTAAAGCGCGAGAAATACGAGGGGTGATCAGAAAGATCGTTGACCACCTCGTTATTTTGAAAACTACTACACCTAGGATTACAAAAATTTGCATAGATGAGCATTAATTATCTGGTAACTGACTTAAGCTTTCAAATGTCGCCATATTCAAGTAGGTAAAATTTTACACTACATTAATGGTCCAAATCGGAGTACGTTTTATTTGACCCGGGAGTAATTATAAAGTTTTACGTCAAACTCGGAAAGTATTTATCGGAAATCAAAACCGATTTAGAAACCGTTTAAGGGGATTCTGCACTCAAGAAATCTTAAATTTGTATATGGATCGACCTGTTTAGACAAAGGTGCGATACTGTTAAAGATTACCCTAAATCTGCCCGTCCATCAACATCATGCACAGACAAAATCATAACGGATGTAGAGCAGCATGTTAAAGAAGATCGCCGAGATACTGTCAGGAAAATCGCTGACACATTTAGTATTTCATATGGAAGTGCCCAGGAGTTTTTGACTGAGAATCTTGGAATGTCGTGTGTTTGCACAATGTAGCTACCTCGGCAACTGACGCTCGAGAAAATGGGGGTTAGGGTTGAAATCTGTTAAGAAATTTCAGAACGCATTAGGGTATAGGGGTCAAACTTTACTGATCATATTGTAACATGCGATGAAACATAGGCACACTCTAACGAGACTAAAACTAAACAACAAAGCAGTGTATTGAAACATCCAACATCGCCTTCCGTTGGTAAAGCAAACCTTTCTAAGTCACTTGGTAAAGTTATCTACATTAAGTATTTCTGTTTTCTAAATCATGTTGTATCTATAAATACTACAGTCAATACTGAGTTTTATGCCCACATTATTGGAGAGGTCATCAGACCTCTCCAACAGTGGTGAGTTTAAAAGGCAGACTTTACTGTCTAAATCCATTTTTCTTGCGAAATTGTTCTGATACGTAGTCTGTTTCCTCATAGTTTTGTAAATAAAGCGAAATCAAAAAACCGAAACAGGGAACAGACGTGGTTTATTTTTATATGACGAATTTCAGAGAATATTTGTTATATTAATTTGCCATGGCTGCAAATGACCTCTCAAATAATTGAAATTTTTCATTAAGCAAATAAATCTAAGCAGAAGAAAAAAATAAGAAGAATTTCGTTAAAAAAGAGAAAGAAGACCGCTGGACAAGATCATGCGACTTTAAAACGCGACAAGAAGGTCAAATGACCGTCATGTAAAGCATTTGAGGTCTCTACGCGGCGGCTTTTCTACTTGTTTGTTTACATGTACCAAAATATATTGAAATTAATAGCCAATAAACTATTTGAAAACATTGATGCTGACCTCTCCTGGCTTCTTTTGTGAAGAAGCCAACTTGGTCAAATAAATTTCACAAACACCATACGAAAAACACAGCCAGAAGTCCTGCGGAGTGACATCACTTTACACCAAGATAACGCCCTAGCTCACAAAGCCACAGGGTCCCTATAAAGTAAGAAACGGAATCGAAACGAAACACAACGAAACGGGACGAAACGCAACGAAACGGGACGAAACAAAACGAAATAGAACGAAACGGAATATAACGAGAACGAAACGGAATAGAAAGAAATGAAATGAGATGAAATCTAGTAGTGAATTTTTTTAATTATCTTTTTGTCTCAATTTATCGTTTTTCTGTTGTACCGTTTCCTATTGTTTTATCCCACAGTTTATGTAAGGCACAAAAGGATTATGTTGCTGAATTTTTGCGATTATCTTCTTGCATTGAAAATCTGGTCAGAGTCAAGATTAAATACTTAAAACGATAACCCTCTACAAGGACCTGTGGCTTTAGAAGTTGCACAAAAAATTAACATAATTATTTGGTGCAATTTTAAAGATTTGGCATGTAGGGAAAATTTAATTTTCTTTCTTTTCTGTTCTTCTGTCACTGTGGTATCATAGTACTATAACAGGGCGCCGGAATATGCCGAGCCTCGGTAGCGCAGTTGGTAGCGTACAGGACTTGAGAACAAGGGTCGCATATCCACTCGACCAATTTCTTTCCGAGGATTGATGATAGTCATTGAGACAGGATTCATTCCTCTCTCACCGCTGATCACCGATGGTAAGCGATTGAAAGCAGCCAGTGGCTTGGGAAGAATATTGCGCGAAGTAATGGTAAAAAGAACTGCAGATAGGTGTATTTTGTTTGGTTTGTATCAGAGTTTAACGCCTTTTTAACAGCTTAGGTCATATCGTGGCTGTCAGTGACGCACCAATGTGTTTCCTGGCTTTTTCACACCAGTACTGACACAACTTTCTTTCCAAAGCCACTGTCTACTTTTCTCACATGCATCAGAGGTGAAAGACGAAAAATCACCAGAAAGAAAGTTCTTCCGCAACCTGGTATCGAACCCGCAACCTCCAGGTCACAAGTCAGATGATAACCACCAGCCGGGCTCAGTGCAGCGATACATGCAGCGATACAACTGTTGAAAAGGGCGTTAAGTCTTAAGACATTTTGGGAAAGGGAGAGAATGCTAGTGACGAGCACTTTCTCCTTTTCTTAAAACGTTTTCAAAAGTCTTCTCCTTTAGGGGCGGTGAAACTCGTGAATGTGTAGCAGAGTGTTTGTTTCTTTCATGTTTAAATAGTTTCGAAGACTGAGGTCATATCAGTTCAGCAATGAGAGCCATGATCGTATGGTGGTTAGTGCTTCGTGCAGTGGCCGCGACATCTCAGCTTCGAATCCTGGTCGCGGCAGGTCTGTGATCGTCGCTGTCTCGGCACAGCTTAACAATTTTTTAGCAGCCCTTTGGGTTTTAAGGTGTTTTACACCACTTTCAATACGATTTCAATTCTATGACTGCATCGGTTGACTTTGTTGACGTTTTTTATTGGTTTTATCACACAAGCAATTTCTTCTCTTTCCTCGTTGTTGTGCATATTGTTGAACAATGAAAATTTCGATTAGATATGCGCCATGCTCTGGCAAAAGGGGGTTTAATGCCTCTCAGTTATGCATGATACCAAGCAAGTCATCATATAATCATGGATGCATAATTTCTCTCTTTATATAACAGCCGACTGAATCACGAGGTACACTGGTCCTTTGACAGGTAAAATATTGACTAACTAGCAAATATTTTCGATTCAGATCAGCCTGCGCAGATTGCGCCATGCAGCGACACAACTGAATAATGTTTAAACATATTTAATTTACATCGATTGAGAAACAAGTTCTTACAACTTCTACTAATCTCTCTCTATTCTGCTTCCTGGGAACTACACCAGTACTCGCACCGAATGTGTGGGCCAATGAAAAATCCCAAAGCTGACACCCGCTCCCGGGTATTGAACTCGGGACCTCATGATTATGAGGCCGACGCTCTACCCCACGACCATGGACGCCACACAATAATGTTGAAAATGGCGTTAGACACTACAGTCAATCAATACAATCAAGCGCCGCAATATTTCGAATGAAACTCACCTTTAATACCGTTAAGTATGCCTTCAAGATGCGTACAGCTGAACCTTGCGAGTATGGTTTTTTCCCAGATTTTTATTTCTTAATTTGAACCATATTCTGTAATAGGGGGCTTAATGAATCCGTAAAAAGTATCGATTCAGGTCAGCCTGCGCAGTCCCCGCAGACTGACTTGAGCCGAAACTTTTCGTTATTGGTCACTTTTCTGCATGTCAAAGGACCAGTGTACTTCATGATACAGTGGGTTGTTATACCAAGCAGATTTTATGGATCTATAATTGTGTGAGGACTTGCTTGGTATCACGCATCACGGAGATGTATTATGCCCCCTTTTGCCAGAGCATGGCTCATTGTATATTTTGTGAACTGTAAGTTAGTATTAACTTATTTTAAAGTCGTCTTCTGGGGCTACTGTTAGTTACAATTTCTTTCCGTACTTTTTAAGAAACCTCTATTTTTAAATAAAATGAACTAGTAAAGAGCAAACTGGAAGGTTTCAAATAGTGACTGAAAGGGACAAATAGTGCACAAAACTTTTGATGTACCCAGAAACCTTAAATTGGTACATATGAAATAATTTCGTCTGAAAGAAATGGTCTTCCTATCGCTCTTAGTCGCAAGTAGAAAAATTAATTTCAAACCTAGGTTAAATGTTCCCAGGTCGCTCGCTCTTTTTATTTACTTTTTATCTGAATTTAGAATTTATTTTTCTGCCAGCGACTAACACTTAGACCGACTGCACAATAACAGATTGACCTCTTCATAATATTTTCCAGGGTCCTGAGTGGCTCAGTGGTAAAGTGTAGGACTCGTGACCTTGAGGCTTCGGGCTCGATCCTCACTGGATCCACTGGGTTGTTTGTGGGAGTGTCCTTAGGCAAGACAATTCAGAGTCCTAGCCAAGTACTGGTGGAACCCAAGAAATACACGAATCTGTGAGCTGTTGCCGTGATATGACTGAAAAATTGTTGAAAGCGGCGTTCAATCTAGAATCAGTCAATCAATCACAATCGTCTGTCCCGGTCCCCACGAATTTTTATGTATATCTGTTTCACGCGAAAAGAAGAAGACGTTGAATATAATTAGCCATGGTCAGTGACATAAGGTCTTCGAGGCCGCTATTTGGGGAGAGAAATCAAAGTGATTGAAAGACAGACAATGCATGAAGAAAGATCTGCACAAATGTACAAAATATAAATAAAGACTAAAAACAAGCATTCTAATTCGCCTGACATAAAATGGATTATTCTAACCCATCTTGTAAGAATCCAAACCGGTTTCATTACTGGGAGTAGGTATTATCAAAAAGCCGAGCCTCGGTAGCTCACTCAGTACCGTACAGGACTTGAGAACAGATAGTCGCTGGTTCGATTCCCTACTCTGCCAATTTCTTTTCGGGGATTTATGAAAGTCATTGCAGCAGGATTCATTCCTCTTTCACCGAAGGCCGTTGTGTCGGCGAGGGTTATGTGGAAAAGCAGCCAATGGCTTGGAAACAATGTTGTGCTGAACACTTGTGTAAGAAATTCCAGGAAAGCATAGATAGACCTGCACTGGCCGCCGCGATGTAACTGAAATTATGTTGAAAACGGCGTTTAACACCATACAAAATCAATCAGTCATAATCAGTTATCAATGCAATCGACTTTGCTGTATTTGGACATGATTTTTTTGTCACAGTATTAGTGAAAACAATAGGAAAAATATCAACCAAACTGCGACGTATTTGCGGTACTGATGGCTGCCAAAAACATGAAGAACATTTTATTTGAGATTTATAATAACAAAGTAAACAATAGAAGTTCACGCAAAGGAACAATAAAATAAAATGTCTTCATTACAATTATCAAAATTCACTAAAGTATCACGATCATCGTGCGCATAGCCGCCATCAAATTTTAATTCTTACTTTGTTACACTTACGGCGATCAAAAGTAGGGTAATTAAAAAAGAAAGAAACAAATGTAGGTTTTCCTTCTGCTTGATTTTGTACCAAAAATAGCATTCCTTTTTGTTTCGTCCTATTTCGTTTCGTTTCGTTCCGTTTCATTCTCGTTTTATTTCGTTTCGTTTTGTTTCGTTTCGTTGCGTTTCGTTCCGTTTCGTTGCGTTTCGTCTCGTTGCGTTTCGTTTCGGTTCCATTTCTTACTTTATAGGGACCCCAAAGCCACACTTGTACTGGAAACTTTGTAAAAACTTAGAAACACTTGCCAACGCTCCGTATAATTTAGTACTGATCCCATGTGACCTCTGACTAGTTCCTGTATTGAAAGATTCTCTATGTGGCATACACTACGAGAGCAGAGAGGAGCTAATCCTCGCTATGACCGGGTCCTTGATAGTGACGTCAAGGGACGCGCTCCCGCACGTGCTTCGCGCGAGGAAATCAATAATGAATAAGTGTATAGAACTCAAAAGAGGTTACTTTCAACAAGAAATATCTTTAAAAAGAGATAGACGGCGTAAGAGGCACTGGGATATTAATATTTGAATTCGTTTGTAGTACAATATGAAGAGAAATGATGAAAACAGTTCTGAAAGTAGTCTCATTTAAATTGTTCTGCATACGGTTGAAATCAGAATTTCAATAAGATTAAATAATGATGGGGGCTCTCGTAATGAGCGTTATTAATTCTCGTGTTTAAATTAAAATGAGAGTCGCTATTCTGCAATGTTTTGGAATATCGTTTGTTCTGTTTTTAGTTCACCTAAGCACGAAGTGAAAATGGGGAGCTATTGTGATCGTGCTGTGTCCGGCGTCCATCGTCCGTCGTCAGCTCTTTTACCTTGTGTACGCTCTAGAGGCCACATTTTCAGTCCAATACTCATGAAACTTGGTCAGAATGTTTGCCTCCATGAAATCTCGGCCACATTTTCGGTGCAATACTCTTGAAAGTTGGTCAGAATGTTTGTCTAGATGATATCCCAAACGAGTTTGAAAATGGGCCATGTCGGGTCAAAAACTAGGTCATCAGGTCAAATCTTAGAAATACCTTGTGTATGCTCTAGAGACCACATTTTCCGTACAATACTCCTGAATGTCGGTCAGACTGTTTGTCTTGATAATATCTCAGACGAGTATGAAAATGGATCATGTCGGGTTAAAAACTAGGTCACCAGGTCAAACATTGTGTACGCTCTAGATGCTAAATTTTCTGTGCAATACTCTTGAAAATTGGTCAGAATATTTGTCTTATGATTTCTCGGACGAGTTCGAAAATGGGCTATGTCGGGTCATAAACTAGGTCACCAGGTCAAATCTTAAAAAAACCTTGTGTACGCTCTAGAGGCCACATTTTCAGTCCAATACTCTTGAAACTTGGTCAGGATGTTTGTCTTGATGATATCCCGGCCGAGTTCGAAAATGGGCCATGTCGGGTCAAAAACTAGGTCACCAGGTCAAATCTTAGAAAAAACCTTTTGTACGCTCTAGAAGCCACATATTCTGTCCAATACTCCTGAAAATGGTCAGAATGATTGCCTTGATAATATCTCGGACCTGTTCGAAAATGGGTCATGTATGGTCAAAAATTAGGTCACCTGGTGAAGACCTTGAATACGCTCTAGAGGCCACATTTTCAATGCAATACTCTTGAAAGTTGGTCAGCGTGTTTGTCTTGATGACATCCCAGACGAGTTCGAAAATGGGCCATGTCGGGTCAAAAACTAGGACACCAAGTCAAATCTTAGAAAAACCTTGTGTACACTCTAGAGGCCACATTTCCAGTCCAATACTCCTGAAAATGGTCAGAATGATTGCCTTGATGATACCTCGGACGAGTTCGAAAATGGGTCATGTCGGGTCAAAAACAAGGTCACCAGGTGAAATCTTAGAAAAACATTGTGTACACTCTAGAGGCTACATTTTCAGTGCAATTACTCTTGAAATTTGATCAGAATGTTTGCCTTGATGATATCCCAGACGAGTTCGAAAATGGGCCATGTCGGGTCAAAAACTAGGTCATCAAATCTTAGAACTACCTTGTGTGTGCTCTAGAGGCCACATTTTCTGTCCAATAATCTTAAATGTTAGTCAGAATGTTTGTTTTGATGATATCTCGGACGAGTATGAAAATGGCGATGTTGGGTCGAAAATTAGGTCACGAGGTCAAACCATAGAAAAACCTGGTGTATGCTCTAGAGGCCACATTTTCTATGCAATACTCGTGAATGTTGGTCAGAATGTTTGGTCAAAAACTAGGTCATCAAGTCAAATCTTAGACATACCTTTTGTATGCTCTTGAGGCCACATTTTCAGTGCAATACTCTTGAAATTTGGTCAGAGTGTTTGCCATGATGATTTCCCAGACGAGTTCGAAAATGGGCCAAGTCGGGTCAAAAACTAGGTCATCAAGTGAAATCTTAGAAATACCTTGTGTATGCTCTAGAGGCCACATTTTCTATCCAATACTCATGAACATTGGTCAGAATGTTTCTTTTGATGATATCTCAGACGAGTTCGAAAATGGGTCATGTTGAATCAAAAACAAGATCACCAGGTCAAATCTTAGAAAAACCTTGTGTACGCTCTAGAGGCGACATTTATAGTCCAATAATCTTGAATGTTAGTCAAAATGTTTGTCTTGATAATATCTCGGACGAGTATGAAAATCGGCCATGTTGGGTCAAAAACTAGGTCACCAGGTCAAATCATAGAAAAACTTTGTCTATGATCTAGAGGCCACATTTTCTGTCCTATACTCGTGAATGTTGGTCAAACTGTTTGTCTTGATGATATCTCAGTTGTGTTTGAAAATGGGTCATGTCGGGTCAAAAACAAGGACACCAGGTCAAATCTTATAAAAACCTTGTGTACGCTCTGGAGGCCACATTTTCAGTGCAATTGGTCAGAATGTTTGCTTTGATCATATCCCGGACGAGTTCGAAAATGGGCCATGTCCGGTCAAAAACTAGGTCACCAGGTCAAATCTTAGAAAAACCTTGTGTACGCTCTAGAGGCCACATTTTCAGTCCAATACTCCTAAAAATGGTCAGAATGATTGCCTTGATGATATCTCGGACGAGTTCGAAAATGGGTCAAGTCGGGTCAAAAACTAGGTTACCAGGTGGAATCTTAGAAAAACATTGTGTACATTCTAGAGGCCACATTTTCAGTGCAATTACTCTTGAAATTTGGTCAGAGTGTTTGCCATGATGATATCCCAGACGAGTTCGAAAATGGGCCATGTCGGGTCAAAAACTAGGTCATCAGGTGAAATCTTAGAAATACCTTGTGTATGCTCTAGAGGCCACATTTTCTATCCAATACTCATGAATGTTGGTCAGAATGTTTGTTTTGATGATATCTCAGACGAGTTCGAAAATGGGTCATGTTGATTCAAAAACAAGGTCACCAGGTCAAATCTTAGAAAAACCTTGTGTACGCCTAGAGGCCACATTTTCAGTCCAATAATCTTGAAAGTTGGTCAGAATGTTTGTCTTGACGATACCTCGGACGAGTATAAAAATGGGATATGTTGAGTAAAAAACTGAGTCACGAGGTCAAATCATACAAAAACCTAGTGCATGCTCTAGAAGCCACATTTTTTTGTCCAATACTCGTGAATGTTGGACAGAATGTTTGCCTTGATGATATCTCGAACGAATTCGAAAATGGGCCATATCGGGTCAACATCTAGGTCACTAGGTCAAATCTTAGAAAAACATTGTGTACGCTCTAGAGGCCACATTTTCAGTCCAATACTCGTGAATGTTGGTCAAAATGTTTGTCTTGATGATATCTCAGTTGAGTTTGAAAATGGGTCATGTCGGGTCAAAAACAAGGACACCAGGTCAAATCTTATAAAAACCTTGTGTACGCTCTGGAGGCCACATTTTCAGTGCAATTGGTCAGAATGTTTGCTTTGATCATATCCCGGACGAGTTCGAAAATGGGCCATGTCCGGTCAAAAACTAGGTCACCAGGTCAAATCTTAGAAAAACCTTGTGTACGCTCTAGAGGCCACATTTTCAGTCCAATACTCCTGAAAATGGTCAGAATGATTGCCTTGATGATATCTCGGACGAGTTCGAAAATGGGTCAAGTCGGGTCAAAAACTAGGTTGCCAGGTGGAATCTTAGAAAAACATTGTGTACATTCTAGAGGCCACATTTTCAGTGCAATTACTCTTGAAATTTGGTCAGAGTGTTTGCCATGATGATATCCCAGACGAGTTCGAAAATGGGCCAGTCGGGTCAAAAACTAGGTCATCAGGTGAAATCTTAGAAATACCTTGTGTATGCTCTAGAGGCCACATTTTCTATCCAATACTCGTGAATGTTGGACAGAATGTTTGCCTTGATGATATCTCGAACGAGTTCGAAAATGGGCTGTATCGGGTCAACATCTAGGTCACTAGGTCAAATCTTAGAAAAACATTGTGTACGCTCTAGAGGCCACATTTTCAGTCCAATACTCTTGAAAGTTGGTCAGCGTGTTTGTCTTGATAAAATCCCGGCCGAGTTCGAAAATGGGCCATGTCCGGTCAAAAAGTAGGTCTTCAGGTCAAATCTTAGAAATACATGTACATTGTGTATGTTCTAGAGGCCAAATTTTCAGTCCAATAATCTTGAAAGTTGATCAGAATGTTTGTCTTGATGGTATCTTTGACGAGTTAGAAAATGGGTCATGTTTGGTCAAAACTTAGGTCACCAGGTCCAATCTTAGAAAAACCTTGTGTATGCTCTAGAGACGACATTTTCTGTCCAAATCTCTTGAATGTTGGTTAGAATGTCTTTCTTGATGATATCTCGGACGAGTTTGAAAATGGGTCTTGTCGGGTCAAATCTTAGAAAAACCTTGTGTACACTCTAGAGGCCACATTTTTAGTCCAATAATCTTGAAAGTTAGTCAGAATGTTTGTCTTGATGATACATGTATCTCGGACGACTTCCAAAAAAAGCCATGTCGGATCAGAAACTAGGTCATCAGGTCAAATCTTAGAAATACCTTGTGTATGCTCTAGACGCCACATTTTCAGTCCAATAATCTTGAAATTTGGTCAGAATGTTTGTCTTGTTAATATCTTAGACTAGTATGAGATATGGGTGATGTTGAATGAAAAACCATATTCATACTATTCAGTATGAATAGTCGGTAGGTAAAATCTTGGTAATACCTTTTGTACACACTAGAGGTTACATTTTCAGACCAATCTTCTTTAAACTTGGTCAGAATGTTTGTTTTGATGACATCTTGCATGAGTTTGAAAATAGGTCACGTGGAATCAAAAACTAGGTCACCAGCTTTAATCCTTGAAAACCTTGTTTACGCTCTAGAGGCCACATTTTCAGTCCAATAATCTTGAAATTTGGTAAGAATGTTTGTCTTGATAATATCGTAGAATAGTATGAATATGGGTCATGTTGGATAAAAACTAGGTCACTAGGTCTAATCTCAGAAAAAACTTTTATACACCCTACAGGGCACTCATGAAAGTTTGTCGGAATGTATGTCTGGATAATTTCTACATGTCAAGTAGGCCGCTGAGACGAATTCTAGAAAAAGCTTGTATGCACTCTAGAAGTCATATTTGTAAGTCCAATACTAATAAGTGTTTGTCAGAATGTTTGTCTCGGAAATGGGTCATGTTTGATCAAAAGGCTCAGGTGAGCGACTTCAGGGCCATCATGGCCCTCTTGTTTATCAATGAATCATGTTGAAATAAAGGTCCGTTTAGGTTTAGATCATACGATGAAATCTTAAAAAAAAAAAAAAAAAAGGTTTGTTGTTGTTGTTGTTCAAAAATAAGGCACTTTTCAAACATTGACGATTTGTCGTTATCAGAAGGCGGGGTTTTATCACCTCTGTCAATGCTTGACCACACCTACCTACCCTTACTAGGAGTAGTTTAGTAGAAACCCAGTTTCTTCGCTAACAACGCAATAAAACCGATTGTTCCCCTAGGTAGGCATAGTTATTCACGTTGCGAATTAAATCACCAAATTCAAGACATAACATCTTTTTCCATAGTGACAAGAAACGAAATAAGTTGTTTTACAACCCGTTTTCGTGTAAGACAAAAGAGCGGTAGCCTGCTTTCGCGCTCCGTATTCGATTTTACGCGAGGAAAAACGGGTACCAAGTCTTTTACACTAAACAAAATAAAAAAATAAATAAATAAAAACTCGCCGATATTCATTGCTATTAGTTTATCATCGTGCTTTAAATTATGGATGTTTTGCTACAGTTTAACATCTGCATGGCCATAAAGTACAACTTCACATAGTTTATTGTGATCATTACGTGATTTTTAGTCATGAACACCTTTATCCCATGTTGGTAAATTTCTACTGTGATCTTTACTTTTTTGCGTAGTTTACATATATTTGGCCAATCACAAAATGAGTAACAATCATTTCCTCCTAGTACTTAAAGCAGGTCAAAAGTGAGATTATTCAGCTACGCCGAAAAATAGTGAACACTCCAAGTTGTTTTTCATAACAATATTCCGGTATCGGCACTGGTCCACGTTCTTTCTGATCAACACTCGTGTAGGGGAAATTACGTCATATTTCCATCTGTTTGAGAGGAACGCGCATTTTAACCTAGGTAACTAGTATGCGGAAACTACTGTTTCCGCCTTCAATTGAAGAGTCAGACTAAAAAGTAGGTATTTTTCACTGGTCGTAACCATGAAATATCGAAAAATATTTCACCGTTATTTTTCGATAAACTACCGGAAAGCATGAAATAAATGATATTATACCATATCGAGAAGCACAGGAGTGAATATCAACGGTTTCAATAGTTTTTGTTATATTCACTTTAGGTATAACATCTCATGAATATTTAAAGCAAAGAGTCCCATTTCTATACAAGTTTGTTATTAAACATGAAACAGTCCATCCCCTCCACACTTTTTGCAAGATTTTAACGAAATGATTCAGACATGAACTGGCAAGAGGGGGTTGAAGACATCTTCCTAAAGCATTAAACCATGCAACTAATTATATGATAACGGATTCGTAATCTTCATTTTGTCTAACTACCGGCTGAATAATGGGGTAGAATGATCCTTAGTCATGCAGAAAATTTACAAAATGCAAAACGTTTTGACACAGGATAGCCCTGGCGGACTGGGCGGGCTGACCTACATCGATACTTTTTGTAGATGCATTTATTCCCTCTTCATAAAGCTTTGTTCATTTATGATTTCAGAATTTTACTGTACAAAGGAAGGCAGTTGGAAGACGGCAATGTCAACGTGTCTAGATTTAGGTGGGAAGCCAATGTCTTACCGAGACATTGCAGATGCAGTCGACGTGAAACTCAAACAAGAGACCACTGTGTGGACTGCGAACTATGGGTATTGGGAAATTGTTGAGAGTAAATAAAACCATTTCAATATTGTTCAATTCAACAGATAAAGGTTTATGACCACTGAATGATAATAATAATAATAATAATAATAATAAATGGCGATGTAAGTTGTTCTGCAGGCGGTCTCAAAAAGTGTATTCTTATATTCTTGTATCCTCAAACCTTCACAGGCGAGAGAAGTAATATAGCACGTCATGAGCTTTATCAGGATACTGCAGACTTTGAAGAAAGAAGGAATTTGGTCAGACTTAACGATCAGCCCCCGATTGTACAAACGTTGGTTAAATTAACCCAGGGTTAAACTCTAACCCTGGGTTAACTTTTAACCAGTTTGGTTAACTAACCAAACTGGTTAAACATTTGTATAAAACAGATAACCAAATTGGTTACTTAACCAGAATGGTTAAATTAACCAAAATTTAACCAAACAAATATATCCCGTTATGCAGTTCTCTACCCAAGTTTTCACTCTCCAACTGGAGCTAAAACAACTTTTTATGCCCCTGAAGCTGATAGCTTCAAAAAGGAGAAATTGCTTGTAAAAGTTGATTGCATATCATTCTATTATGTATTTGATGCTGCTGAAAAAAGCACATTTTCCTCTTCTATAAGTATATATCCTAAATGCAAGGTGAAATGGGGTTAGTAAATCTGAAAATAGCTGGTTAAGTACAAGTTTGATTTGTTTGTGGAAGAAAGACAAAAGTTTATGAAAGGAATACACAGATTGTGTTCTACTTGTATTGTTGTTTTACATCATTATCACCATTATTTCAGTTTTATCACGGTGGCCAGTGCACCTATTCATGCTTTCCTGTAATTTTTGTTACCAGTACTCCACACAGTATTCTTTCCAAGTCATTGGCTGCTTTCCCACAGAACCATCATCAAAACAATGATCAGCGGTGAGAGAGGAATGAATCCTGTCACAATGACTATCATCAATCCTCGGAAAGAAATTGGCGAGCTGCGGATCAAACCAGTGACCTCTGTTCTCAAGTCTTGTACACTACCGACTGAGATACCGGGGCTTAGCAGATTACGCTCTAGACATGTCCAATTATGGGAAAAAAATGAAAAAGCCATTTTCTTTTTTTTTATTTCGTCTTAAGACCCCTCTCCGAAGTCACTGACACTTTAAATCAAAGGCGCGTATGACGTATTTATTGAAGTAAAAGGCCAAAGTTCTTGATACATATTAAATTTCTGACTAAATGAATATTAAAAAAAGTGAAGATAGTGGAGTAAATTCATAAGGGTAGAAATTTTTCTGAAATCGTATTTGAACCCCCAATTCCTTCTCCGGAGACAGGTGCCTTACCCATTAGGCCATTGACATACAGCTGGAAGTGTAGATTATCATAATTAAACATAGCATACATTCGCTGGTGCATGGATTAGATATGATCTTTGTTTTAAAAGAAAATAGGATGTTATATTGTGGGGAAAACCAATAAGACTTCACTATATTTGCTTTTATTTGTAAGTCACTTTCGACATTCAGGGTACAGTCCCGACAGGCGAGACACTGTTTCATCACCCAGGAAAGTTGCAAAATCGCACGTTTCCCGCAAACTTTTATCTTTTAATGAAGGCCGCTCCATCTTCTTCAGATAGACATAAAATTCTAATGTGGCTCCCATCAACGTATCCCACAACAGCAGAAAAAAACTGCCGATCTCGTAAATCCATGTCGTGTGGTCGGTCGTTTGGCCCCGGTAGTCGGCTTAGAAACGATATTCTGCAGGAGTTAAGTTAACACTTTGTACAGCTGCAGAGCACGATTTTCTGTTGCTTTTACGGACAGTTTGGATCTAGATGAGACAACACAGTATGCGCTGTCTGATCCTAGAATTCTACTGCCTGATGCAGGAGCCTTTTTTTTTTTTCTTTTAAATCCAATCATGAGAATTTTTCTCATCTCATATTTCATTTATTTGTATTGTCCTTGGATACTAAGCGTCGACCTAATTCGTTATATTATGATCATGAGCATGTACTCCATTTTCGGAAACAAAACAAAAATCTATTTTATTAGTAAATATTTTCTTAGAAATTAAGTAATCACTCTGTCAAATATTTGTATGTTATTTCTTTGTATTATGGGCCGGTTGCCTAGATACTGAATAAAATGTCTAAGTCGGGAATTTTATGTAGGCCTACCGGTAGATCTAGATCTAGATCTACGTCTTTCAAAGTAAATATCTATGTCTTTTGAGTCTAACCCTTGCGATGGTTCTGGACACAATACGGATATCTACCAAAATGTGTCCCCAAAATCAACCATGAAAAGCTTAAGGACAATATTATGCCTGGCTAGGCTAGATCTTGATGTCAATGATAAGTTACGATTCGTCCCGTGTCGAAGTCGATCCTCAAAATGGTTTTCTAGTCTGTCTATACAGGAATCATACATATACAATCTTTTGTCTAATTTTGCCGCTTTAAACCCAGATCTACATCGTCGTCGAAGTTTTTTGTCGTCAAATTCGTTAGTTTGCAAATGTAATCGTCGAGATTGCTTCGGTTGTCTAGCTACAAGTGTAACTAGGGCGGCCATGAATTTGATTCTGGTTAAACTTAACCAGACCTTTATACAATCGCTTAGTAATTTAACCCAAGCTCTCTCCTAACCAAACTTTAACCTCGGGTGCAGATAATCATGTTTTCATTTTAAGATTTGCCTCGGAAAATTCCTCTCCGTGTCACAATATTTCAAAATCCAGTCATTGTGGGTAACAACGATGGTTGATGTCTCTGAATGGATTGAAACACTGTAGGAAAAGTGATAAATGCTATTTACAAGCATTTTCTTTCTAACCCTCAATGTTTTCAAAGGCTTCTTCGCCAGGGTCGTTAAAACACAGAATTGTTTGGTAAAGATTTCCGCTATTTCTACTCTGCAGGTGTGCCACAATTAACCAAAGATTATGTATGTGGATACATGAGGTTTAACCAAGAATATATGGTATACATGTACGAGTATACGCCAACCACGGGCGTCGAATATGATGCTTGCTCCAATAGACGGTGGTATATTTGTGAGAACGGTAAAAAACACATTTTTTGAAATTTTCTAAGTAATTACAATTCGCCGAAATTTTAAAGAACAGGCAGAAGTGACACGATGACCCATATTTGAAGGGAAAGAACCATCTTAAACTCAGTAATAGTTTAAGTAGAGGAGGACAGGAGTAAATGCTTGTATCATACAATTAAAGCTCCAGTAAAGTAAAAAAAATAGGTATTTTTCACCGTTTATAACCCGAAAATATATCGGATAACACATCACAACATACATATACAAGATCGAAGAAAACCCGAACGTGTCAGTTACTGCATTGGTTGCCATGATATACCTGTGCGAAAATGCATGGAGAAGCCCGTCGATTTCAGGGCCACCATTGATCGAGACAACCTTCATTATCGTTCGTGTATATTCGAACTAGGTCTTCGAGAACGTCACGCGATAACATTGCATCTCATTAGTGCTATGACGTAGTACCCAGGATTATTGTTCAACTTCCAATATTATGTCATCGGAGAGTAAGATTGCTCATTCTGAACCAGCGAGTTCTCTTATTTAGATATAGGAAACTCTTCCTGTAATTATGATAAATGAATAAACGACGATCAGCCTGTGTCGTCGTTTCTGTTTACGATGTCGATAGCCTTAGTTTTTCAAGCCTAGAATAGGGACAAAATGATCATTTGAATGAAGGGTTTGTTTCGACGCCTTAAATGATCAAGTGGTGTTTACGTCACTATTACGTCACTGCGGAGATTTACGACGAAAAGTCGGCTAATCGTCGGCGATCATCGATATAAACAAACAGATAATGCGGCATGGTAGGATTTGTTCTAGTTTCAAAATTCTTTTTTCTGGCATTGACTGGAACTTTTACGAAGTGCACCTTTACCTGTTGTTTAATAAGTCATAATAATCGCCATATTTTTAATATCGTAAAAATGAAATTTACTTTTATTTCAGACAGTTTTTTATACATTTGGACTTTATTGTGACTTTAAGCCATGCTCTAACAAATTGATTGAATGCATCTGCAAAGGTATCAACCCTGGCCAGGCTGTGCAGTCCGTGCAGGCTGGCCTGGGTCTAAACGTTTTGTCATTGGCTAGTTCTCTGCTTGTCAAAAGACCATTTTACCACAAGATTCAGCTGGTTGTTAGACAAAATGGGTCTGATGAATCCATAGTTACACGATGACTTGTTTTGTTTAATGCATCACGGAGATGCATTAATCCCTCTGTTGCCACAGCATTGCTCAATTGTATGATAATAGGCAAATGGCTTATGAGACAGATCTATCAGATTCCATCATATTTGAGCCATGCTCTGGCAAAAGGGGCTTGATGCATCTCCGTGATGCACGTTACTAGGCAACCCATCACATGATCAAAGGATCCATAAAATGCATCTTGTCTAACAGCCGACTGAATTATGAGGTTAAACGGCCCTTGGACACACAGAAAATTGACCAATAGCAAAAGGTTTCGGCCTAGGTCAGCCTGGGCTTACTGCACAGACTGACCTGGGTTGATACTTTTCGCAGATGCATTAAGCCCGCTTTTTCACAGAGCATGGCTCATTTCTATGTGGTCAGCTGTTTCTGTTGTCAGCTGCTTCCAGAAAGTTTCACTTGACTGGTCAAATTTTTGTGATGCTAACTGTACTTTAAATTCTTCAAGGGCCAAGTCTATTTCAGAAGCTGGCCAACTAGTGTAGTGCATTACAGAAGCCATTACCGCTGGTATTTATCATCAAAGCAAATGCCTGTAACCAAGAATTACAAATAGTATTAGATTTTGAGTATCTGTATATGACTGAATCTTTGGTTGTTTGCACAAATTATTTGAATATTTTAAAGAATATTGACGGACAAAAGTTTTCTGAGGCACTGCGTAGAACATCCATTAAATTCATTGATTCGCTCCTCGCCTCTGTAATACCAAACATTTAGCTAGTAAAGAAAAAGCTATGACTACCACTAGTATTGCAAGTAAAAATCTTAGTTCTTTCCTTCTTAGTCTAGAATTGATGAATCTATTAACGGTTTGTAGGTTAGTGTAAGGATTATTGGAAGAGCTATAAACAGGCTCAAAACACTAATGAAACATTTGTTAATCGTAGATGTCTTAGCATATTAACCCTTTGGTTGCTACATGCGACTTAGACCTTTTTTGCGGACAATGTAGATCAAGATCAGACTGTACAAAATGTGCAGTTTGATCTTAATAATACACTGTCCGACAAGGAAATATTTTCCTCAAAAAATACATTTGAAATGGCAAAATTTGGATTTTCACTGCCGGCTTGAAAATTTCATTTTTACTTATTAAGCAGGATAAGAGTTTGGCCATTTCAAGATCTATTATTCTATGGTAATTTCATCAAAATTACACCCTGTTATGTTTACCAAAACAGGCGCTGAAAACGGCGATAAGTAACTTATTACTGTACGGATGAAAAGCGTGTCATAAAACAGTACTTTTAGTTTACGACCTCTTTATTCTAAGGCATGGACAAATATGTGAAAAACTGCTGTTTAACTCTTTGCCGAACGACAACATTTCAGACTGTCCAAAATTGAGAGCATGTGCAAAAAAACCAATAAAATATCGCTGAAAAGATGGGATTTGTCTTTGGTAAAACATCTCGGGAAAAAGAGAAAATACTGGTTACCAGCATTTTCTCTTTTTCTCAAGAATTTTTTAAAATTTTCGTTAATGTTAATGGTCGAACAAATACCTCAGATATGTTCTTTTTTAAAAAGGAGTGACATTTTTCTTCTTCGAAAATTATTCAAACAATATCTTTTTTTATCTTAGTTTTATATTTTATTATACCAGCTCAGTGTTAAATCTTTTCTGAACAGAACTCACTGCTATTTTTTCATTTAGAAACATCCCTTTGGCCACACGGACCAGATACTTGGTACCAGGCTTATCAATCATGTAAGTCTCCAAACAAGCTATGGTCGGGGCACAACCTTTATTCTAGGCTTGACGAGGAAAATCCACAGTTTTGGGTCAAATCAGCGAGGAAGTTTACACAATATACACTTAAAGGTAACTTACATAATACAAACTCTATTTCTATCATGATCTTTTTTCTGCCTCTTTATGTCCGGTGGTTTGGGGCTGATCATGGCGCCTGTTTATGTGTTCCTATCATTTGTATCCCAATTCTGTTTTACATTTTACCATTTAATATTTCATCGGGAATAACAGTGTGATCTAATTTCTAAAGCAATAATGTTTATTAGAATTTACTGATCCAACTTGTTGAGATAAAAAAAAATGATTTTTGGCATCTTTCATAGCTTTGATTACCAGGCTTATCAATCATGTAAGTATCTGTATATGGCTCAATCTTTGGTTGTTTGCACAAATTATTTGAATATTTTAAAGAATATTGACGGACAAAAGTTTTCTGAGGCACTGCGTAGAACATCCATAAAACTCACTGATTCGCTCCTCGCATCGGTAATAACCAAAATGATATTTTTGGCATCTTTCATAGCTTTGATTACTTTGCAAGCCGTATGAATTCGGATCAGACTGCTGTCTTATCTTTGATGTTTGAACTGCACCGTTTAATGTTTTGTAGACACTACACAAATGCACTGCCAAGTTTGTGTGGGGGAAAAAGTTAAGCATATTCCATCTCATACAGTTAAAACAATTCCCCTTTCGCTCAAATGTATTGCTTTCTTTAATATCTCTGTTTAGCGTTTAAGTATATTTAGGTGAATGGAGGAAATGCACTAGACAAAATGAAGTCATGTGTCGTATTATGTTGCTCTATGTTTACCTCTTTTTCAAGGAATATAAAATATGCTTAACTTTTTTCCCATAGGTATATTAGCTATGCTCTGTGAAGAAGCAGTTTTGATGTATCTGCTGTCCGTGGAGGTTGACCGAGGGCGAAGTTTTATGTTATATGTCAATCTTCTGCATGTCAAAGGATCAGTCTACCTCATGACTCATTCGGTTTAACAAAATAGATTTTATGGATGCACAATATACGATTTGCTTAGTATAATTAATCACAGAGATGTAGTAAAACCCTTTTTTCCAGAGTGACACTCCTTTATTATACTGCAAAGAAATTTCTCGTGATCTGATTGGATAATATGCCCCGAACATATATATCATGAACACTGGCAAAACCAACGTAAATGCAGTTTCCCTTTCGAGAGCCCCGTATACATGACTACACTTTCAACACAACATCCAAAATGGCGGCGGCGATCAAGATTAACATCAAGATTATGCACCAAATTGCACGTTTTACCAAGGTTTCAGTGACGTCAGTTCCCAGTGACGTCAGTTTTCATTGAATTGGGGCACTCAGAAGGGAAATTCTACTTCGTCAGCGTACTCAATTTTTTAAACCAAAAAAAAAGGTAAATTTCGCTTAACACACGTTGGAATGGTAAAACTTTGCAGTATAATAAATTCGTTGTACGGTCAGGTGGCAGGGGATTTGGAAACTTGTTCACGGCTGTGGTGAATCATGTCCCCATCTCGCCCTCGGCTTGGGTCGAAATGATTCACCACAGCCGTGAACAAGTTTCCAAGTCCCCTGCCACCTGATCGTACAACTAATAATATACCCTATAGTCTTCTGATTTTTTTGTTGTTGTTGCCATTGAACTTCTCGTTGTCTGTGTAGAACTTTATATAACTAAAGCCATTTTTATTCAGATTCAAGTTAGCCAGGAAGTCAAGATTGCTTAAACTCAGTGTTTTGTTTTAAAGTAATCGACGAATGTGTGATATTTAGGGTTTTCTATGTACAACTGACCTCAAATACCACTTCATTTCTTTTGAAAAAATATCAGATCGGGATCATTAAGTAAAATTTGCAGACTGATAAGTTTTTGTAGACAGTTCAATATGTAAATGCTTTGGTCGATGCATTGACGGGCTATTTCATTGACTTATTTCTGTATTGAAATGTTAGTCCATCCAAAGACTATTACTCGTTATACTTATCAATAAGGCCAGAATAAAAATGGTAAGCGCTCTGGCAAAAGGGTGTTTAACGCATCTCCGTGATGCATTATACCAAGCAAGTCACCGCATGATTATGGATTGATAAAATCTACTTTGTCTGACAACTTACTGAACTGTGAGGTAGACTGGTCCTTTAAAATGCAGAAAATTGACATATAGCAAAAAATATCGACCCAGGGCAGCCTTCGTGTGTAGATTATGCAGGCTGATAGGGGTCAATATTTTTTCTCATGCATGAAATGCGGTTTCCACAGAGCATAGTCTATGGCCTGCAACACGCGAAAAGGGGCATTCGGACATTTGCGTAAAGTGTCGTCTCGGATCAGCCTGCGCAGTCCGCGTAGGCTAATCCGAAACGACACTTTCCGTTTTTATGAAATTTTCTGTTTCGCAAGTCTACTGTAGCACAGAATTTAATGTAGTCGTAAAGTGCCGTCTCGGATTAGCCAGCGCGGACTGCGCAGGCTGATCCGAGACAGCCCGCGCAGGCTAATCCGAGACGACACTTTACGCAAATGTCCGAATGTCCCTTTTCGCGTGTTGCAAGCCATATTTAAAATACTAAGGTTTTTCAGGCAGTATGAAGGGCATTGTTGGGGAGGAATCAATTGCTTTTAATATGTGGCTGTTGTTTTTTTTCTTTGGCAGGGTTTTTAAGGCTACCATCTACTGGTTGAGTAACAGCATATTAATTTTGACTTATCCTATAGCAGCTAATGTAATTGTCAGTTCATTTTCTAGCTGCGTATAAACTGAATTTTTCTATATCTTTTTAACACAGGAGCACGATGATATCATACTGTATATTTTTTTTAATTTACATATGACTGTTTTAAATATTTTCTGTCAATTGTTTGTCCCTTCCTTCTATTTACATTATTTGCATTATCCTTACTTGCACCAATCTTTGTCGTTTTCTTTGATTTAGATTTTTCCTTCATTCTTGCAGTTTTGAAGACTTTGTTCGCAATATTTGAATATTCTTTGTATGATTCAAGGCAATCAAGACTTTGTATACGACTTGAAAAAGTACAGCGCCCGCATATCTGTTTTCGTACACAAAGCTGTATTAGTCGATGAGCATTCACTCTCCCACACAGTCTGTTGTCATTCTAATCTCCTTGATACACAATTACGTATTAAATTGTTTGTAGTTCTCTTTACCCGTTTACAGTCAATAGTTACGTGCAACGATGTGTTTACATCATTTGATTAATTCAGTACATTATCGTCAGATCCACCAGTAGTTCTTAAAAGAATTCTAATTTTATTCCCAAGAAATTGTCTAGATTTGAAAGTAACACAAGCAACAATTTGGTTAAGCCAATCAGAAGTTATGTTACTTTCTAAACTAGAAAATATTCAAAAAATTACGACTGGCTGGTGTATACGAACCAAGGGTAAAGTTTATTAAATAAGATTTGAATTGTATCAGATACAATCCCCGCCAGCAAACAGTTAGTAGGCCTACAATGTGGAACAAGTGAAGGACCCGTAAACCGAGATGAGAGGAACAATTGTGAACAGCGTTTTAAAGCAGTTTGTATACTTGGTAGGTGTTTTTATTTTAAGAAAAAATGATTGATTCGAGCTGTGTTGTTCTTTAGGCCCGATTCGCAAGCACACTATACCAGTACATGTATATTTTTGGGATATACTGTATGATATACTCACGTATAAAATAACTGTTACTCCGAGGTCAAATGCTAGAAGCTAACCTCGTAATTCCCCAGTAAGTGCAGTTTCAGGGATGCTCTGGCTTTAAATGACCCATTTATGATAACTTTACGGCTGATCCTATTTGAACACATCCAGATTATTTTACTTCAAGAAATTATCTTGCTGAGAACTGGCATTTTTTTGTTTTTATTCATGCTTGCTGTATTTTGCCGATTATTACATTTTCAAGTGTATTCTTATCGAAAATTACTTTTGATATTTCACGTATATCTTGGCAAAGAATTTAAATGCAACTGGAGGAATGTTCCAACTAGAATTGCTCGATAATTTTAAGTTCTTGGATAGTGGGGCAGGAACTCAAACATCAGTTGCAGCCGTAGTGTTGGCCTACATTGGAATTAACCTAAGTATTTTATCGATTTCGCAGCCCTTAGGAACAAAATTAACCCATCTTAACACACCAAAGTTTAATCTTCTCAACACTACTCTGTGAACACACTAGAAGATTTGAACTTTATCTCTAGCTTACAAAAATGGAAGTTATATAATAACTACAAGTTAAAAACTATTCTAACCAAAGTTGACCGAATTATTGTTAGCTGACGGTTTGCTTTGCCCAAAGTTTTCTCAAATGTTCGATAAGTTAGGAGTTTAAATCAGTCTCTAAGTTTCACGTAGTCTGATCTTTATTTTTGTCTATCAGCAAAAGCAAATAGAGTTGGTTGAGTACTGATGTCTATTAGTTAATCATTTACCAATTTTTGTCGTGTTTTAACAACCGTGTGAAAATAGCCGTTTGAAAACATTGCATTTCCTCTTTTTCCAAGCATGGTTTCTATCCTTTCAAAGAAAAATTCTCCCATACGTAACTTGTTGTATGCACTTGAGTTACTCAACGTTGTATTGATCATAAATTGAAAGATTTCAGTCGATTCTGTATCAGATAAAAAAAAAAAAGAGAAACTTAAACTTAATAGATATAATTACCAAACGACAATTTTTTTTTTTAGACTTATCCAATAAGAAAGTATTTACAGACGACAAATCAAATATGTCTCAAACGATAGAATTTGGCCTTGGCAGTGTAGGAAAAAAAAAGTGGAAAAAGGAGAAAATGCCAGTACATGTAATTTGTATTTTTCTCCTCTTCTCACAATGTTTTCAAAAGACCTCTACGTCTGGGTCATTAAAACTCGGGATGACATGGTAAAAGGTCAATATCTCTGCTTTTACATTGTTTCCAGAGACTAGGGCTGATGACATCAGATTGTCACGCTCGTGCTTGCAAGGTAAGAACTTAACCCTTATCTTGTGGGATATCTAAAATTAAATTTTCAGTTCCTTAGTGAAAACTCAAATATTGCTATTTCAAAGTTATGTTTTGTGGAATGATATCTCCTTATCGGACAGTGTAGATCAAAGATCAGACTGCACGTTCAGTGCAGTCTGATCTTGATCTACACTGTCCGCAAAAGGTAAATGAGTCGCGCTTAACAGCGTAAGGGTTAAGAATTGGATTCCTATGCTTAGATATTTTAGTACGTTCTTTTTCTCGTTTTCTTTATTTGCAATTGCAAAAACAAATTAGAAAAAAATCACTATTTTACGTACTTTTATTTATTTATTTAGTTAGTTATTTATTTATTTATGCTAGTGTATAACATGAAAATGGACACTGCAGATCAAAATTAGACCACATTTTTCTGCAATGTGATTATTAAGTATGATTTCCACATAGTTGATAAAGTAAGTCTGTTTTAGCCAATCAGAAACTGTGTTGCTTTGACATTTAGAAAAATCTTGGTGAATAAGACTATAATTATTCTTAAGAATGGTTGGCAAATATAGACCCTGATTCCCCAAGTCTTTACTTTTTTTCATATACATACAGCTTTCAAGACGAAAACTACGTGATATTCCTCTCTTTAATTGCAGCTCTATAATGATGTCGTATTTGCAGATTTCTTTCTCTATATACATATGTATGTATGAAAAAATCAACTGGTGCCAGTTCAAGGATATTACATAATAAACAAGAATAACATTACATGGGAGTATACATGAATAACATGTATACTCCCATGTAATGTTATTCTTGTTTATTACATATGTATGTATATCTTTATATTTGTACCACTTGTGAAGAGTAAATCGAAGGATTTTTTTTTCTGACCTCAGAATGACCTAAGCTGTTTCATTTCGTTGGAAAAAAACATTGATAAAGTTTCATTATAATTGATTTTCACCCCTGTCTGTCAACTTTGTATGACTGCATGCGACAGAGTATCGCTTTCGATCTTTTTCATTGAATATTTTATCCATATATTTATCTTAAAAAAAGAGGCGCCCGCAACGACACCTACCACGACAAAATCCACTCGAAAAACGACATCTAAACCAACACGGCCGACAACTCAATTTATAACAACGGTGAAGCCATCACAGCAATCAACAAAAACATTCAACAGTACTGGCTCTCTGTCTACAACTGGTAAGTGAAACAGAAGCAGAGCAACTTACCTCATCTCTCATTTATCAATTATTGATTTATTAAGTTATATATTTATTTTTTTTTAACAAGATCGCGGCAATATTAGAGATGCCCTATGTAGAAATCGTTCGCAGGCGGTGTAATAAAAATGAGAGTCGCTCTTGCAAAGTAGGGTCTAATGCATCCCCGTATTGCATTTTACCAAGCAATTCATCACTTAATCATGGATCCGTAAAATTTACTTTGTCTACCGACCGGCAGAATTACGAGATAGATTGGATATCGGACATGAAGAAAATCCACAAGTAGCGAAAAGTTTCCACCCATGTCAGCTTGATGCATGTAGGATGCTAAATGCCCGAGGCCTCTGATTCCCTTTGTTGTTACCATTCTTTTTCGTAGAGTGTATCAAACAAAAGCAACGTGATTTTTCTCCCCATAATTGAACATCTTCAATGCTACTGTATTGGCAGCTGTGTTTAGCACCTATGCAATTGATGTAACTTCGTAAAAAAAAAAATGAGGAATTAAATTTTCGACCTCAGACTGAGCTAAACTGTTTTATTTCGTGAGGAAAACTTGATACAGATCCACTATTCTCTTCCTAATGCTTATGTTATGTCTTTGCATGCGACAAAATATCACCTACGACATTTTTCTTTAAATTCTCACGAACAAAGTCCGTAACACAGAAACAAATGAACAAATGCATAGCAGAAATACAGGGACCGAGCAGGATTCGAACCTAGAACGCCCGGACGAAAGGCCAACACCATAACCATTGAGCTAAAGAGAATTCTCCCAAACGCAGTTGTTAGGTATTGTATTTAAACCGGGACGAAGCCATGCATGAAGGAGTGGTCTCCCGTAACACATCCCCTCTGAAAGTCATCATTTATGAATGACTCAAAGCCTTATTACGCAGAAAGTCCGTGTTTGAACAACAAATGGGATTAATGGCTCAATGGCCAATCCCGGACAAGCCCCTATCTTACGAACAAAGTCCGTAACAAAGAAACAAATGAACAAATGCATAGCAGAAATACAGGATTCGAACCTAGAACGCCGGGACGAAAGGCCAACACCATAACCACTGAGCTAAAGACAATTCTCCCTAACGCAGTTGTAAGGTATTGTATTTAAACCGGGATGAAGCCATGCATGAAGGAGTGATCTCCCGTAACAAAAAGTCTTATCCGTATTGGTGTATATACCGAACAGAGACGCCTATAACGACACCTCCCACGACTGCATCAACTCGGAAAACGACACTCACACTCAATCCAACAGAGCCGACAACTCAACTTACAACAACGGCAGAGCCACCACTTCAATCAACAGAAATATTCAACGGCACAACCTTTAAATCTACACCTGGTAAGTGAAACAGAAGCAGAGCAGGTTACCTCATCTCTCGACTTATCATTTATTTGACTCATTAAGTAATGTATTTGTTTTAACCAGACCATTACAATACCTGAGATGCCCCATGTAGAAATCATTTGCAGAAGGTAGAATAAGAATGAGAGGCGCTCTGGGAAATGAGGGTTTTATGTATCTCAGTACTGCATTATGCCAAGCATGACATCAAATAGCTAAAAATTTCTAAAAAGGTGTCGATACTTTTAGCAGATGCATTTAACCCCCATTTCACAAACAATACTCAAATTGTTAGTAAAACAGCAAAATAACTTAAACAAATGTATCGAAAATACCGACGTTGTCTTTGAACGAGTAAAAACGCTTTCGTGGCAGGTTAAGTTTTGTTATTGGTGTTGATAATTTTGATCTGAAACGCTTAACGACGTATATGACAAATGTTCGCGCGCATCCTACTGCGCATGTATTTTTGTCGTGGATATTGAATCAAAAGTGCACCTATGCATTTTTTTGCACATAATGGTAATACTATTTGTGCACTGAAACAAGTAGCACTTTCTTCGGGTGGTATTTGTGAAGAAAAAAAAATGGATCTTTGAACTGTCACCGAGAAATGATTAAAATGCTGCTGACACGGCGTTACACACCTAACAAGGAAACAAAGGCAGGAAATTTAAATCTGTGGAAGTATAGCTGTTTCCGCTTTGAAAACTATTGTTGGAAAAGTGGAAATCGCTCTTATTAAGCAATTTCTCCTTTTCCCACCATGTCTGTTGCGCTTTTATCCAATTTTTTTCCTTGAAAAAATAATTTCCACAGTGACCTTCAACCTTGTTTTCTGACAAAATAAGCACGGGTAGGTGTCATTTTTATTTTTTCTTATTGTTTCGAATTATAAATACTATAATTGTGGAAATTTTAAGAAAATTCTGTCCGTTAGAAAGTATGTATTTTTTTAAGGTTAACTCTTAATTCGATCAAATTATCTCCCTTTTTAACTCAATGGTCTATATATAACATGCGTATTTGTACATTTATTATGCTAAAAACCAGGCTTTCACATATTTTTTGTGCAAATATATATGAGTTTTCATTAAAATGATATACATTTGTATATTTTTCCTGTAATTTTCCTGTTTAACTATTAAAGAAAAGCGCTATAAATCCAATATAAGCCGAATTTTGGGACTGTATGTGCCTTTTTCAAAGGCAAATTTCTCAGAAAAGAGCACGGGTACCCACATCTTTTTTAACTGTAATCTCCTAGAGACATGATGAGCTTTGTATGTGCAAAGTTTTAAGAAAAATCTGTTCGCTAGAAAAAATTGTCATATACGTCCTTAAGTCTTCTTTTTTTTTTACCAAGTCATTTTTCCAGTTTCTTTTTGCAAAAGGATATTGATCATTTCATGCCCAGTTTTTAATATCAATTTGGTAATTTAGAACCTACTTTTAATACTATTTTCTTGTGTTGTTTGCCGAATGACAACTGCTTTTGTACATAGCTCCAGTTGGAATTATGTTAAATTTCGCCGAAGAATGGCTATGATTGTGTCCTACCATTATTGGTTCTTTCTTTTTTAAGTTTTAATTTGCTTTCTAAAGATTGTTTAGGACTTCACAGTTCATATCTCATTTACTTTTGTCAATTTGAAATGCGTTAAAATTTTTTCTTAAAAGAGAGGCCACATTTTCAGTGTGTTCTTCATAAATCATGTTGCAAAACAGTGACTCTTTCTTAGACTTTAACTCTTTACCAAACAACATAATTTTAGACCTTTCAGAGCATTTGCAGACGACAATTCGAATGTGGTTACCATTTTCTCCTTCTTCCACATTGTTTTCAAAATGATTCTTCCGCAAGGTTGTTAATACTCGGGATTAACACAATGCCTTAAATGGTGCAAAGTTTAAAAATCTTCTTGTCCAAAACTAAATGGCCTAGAGTTTAAACATTTTTCATGTGGTATCACCACGTGGACCTCTTCGAAGTTTGTTCAAGCGATGCCTTTGGCGTAGAAAATTAACCCAATTTAATGTGCCCTATTTCAGAAACAACTGATTTGCGGCGCCATTGATGTTATGCATCAATAATATCTTGTTTAAATTTTATACCACTTGTAGTGTTCTTCACTGTACTGATTGGAGACTTTTTATCGCTAGTCCTATATAGTTATCTCCCTTTGAACACGCCTAGGGTGCGATATTAACAGGACATACATGATGCCCGTAAAATAGACAAAACGTTAAAACGAATCCATAACGAGGAAAAGAGACCTGACGGCCTAGATATACTCATTAGACACTGCATCGCAATCAGAAGAGTCTCCGTTAATATACATGTGGATGGTTGCATTACATTATACTTCATAATTGGTGCCATTGATTTTGTTTACGCATTTTGTTTAACCGTTTTCCAGACGAAAAAATTTTAGCCTTGTCCAACTTCAAAGCGTTTGCAGACGACACTTTCACAGTGGCTCAAATGATGCAATTTTTCTTTGATAGGATAGAAAACTTTGTGGGAAAAGGAGAAAAAGCTGGTTACCAGCATTTTATCCTTTTCCCACAATGTTTTCAAAAGGCTTCTTCCTCGGGGTCGTTAAAAGTCGTCATTGTGTGGTACAGGGTTAAGCACGGTCTCGGTAATAAACTTGCGTTTTCCTTGAAGAATTTAACCACTGGAAATAAGAAGTATTGTATACAATGGTACGTTAGTGAGTTTTGCGTTTTGGTTCTTAATAAAACCTATCTATCTAAAGAATTGTATGTAATGGTACGTTATGGAGTTTGCGTTTTGGTGCTTAGTATAACCTATCTAACTAAAGCCAATGAGTGGTGCTCTGGCAAGAAAGGTGTTAAATACATATCCGTAATGGAATACACAGAGCAAATAGTCGTGTAATGTGGATTCAGTTTGTAAAACACACACACACACACACACACACACATAGACTGAAACCTAAGTTAGAGCGGTCCTTTGGCATGCAGGAAATCGACCGATAGCAAAAAGTTTTGAGCATACTGCGCAGGCTGACCTGAGTCAATACATTTTGCGGATATATTAAATCCCCATATCCCTGAGCATGAATCCTATCTATTCCATATCGGAGTGACTCGACTTTTATTTTGCATTTGTATTTACAGGTGGGCTCCCAAAAACAAAAATCACAATCATCGCTACAACTACCACAGGTGTCATCATTTGCTGCATTGTGACTGTGATCCTTTCCTTTTGTTTCTGTAGGAAACGGTAACCATTCATTTTTGTTTTCTTTTATTGATATTTTGTGACTTGAGAAAGCTTAATTCACATGAAAACAACAACAACAACAAAAATCTTACCTTTTAGAAAGGTATGAGTTCTCGTATGTAGAATGACGAGGCCTGTTAGTCCTTTCTACCAGTATTTCTTCTATTGTCCGTTAGGGTAAAATGCCATTTTTATTTGCCATTCAATATGTGACAGCGACCTGATTATCCATCCATTCGTTTGTTTGTTGATTAATTTTTGCAACCTTTATGTGTGTCACTTTGTAAGGATTAAAACATTTGTTTTTTCGGGAGAAAAACAAAACTGACAAAAAAATCTTTAATATGATAAGCTATATTCCTGACTACACATACAATACTATATTCCAAAATTCATAATACAGGCCCTGTTTTGTTTTTGTTTTGGAGTTTTTGTGTATACACAAGTGATACAAAATCCGCAATAAATATAACGTTACCTGATCTGCACAAAACACCTCGTGCTCCACTGTATACATTTTAAGAAAAAAATGTCATCACAAGGTTGCGGTATGACAGACAAATCCGCATGTCACTTCAGTGTTTCTGTACTGCATTGAGGTTACAGAATCAATACATCTGAATGGCTTTGACTGAGCAGTATGGCAGTGTAGAGGGGACATGCGCGAAAAGAAAAGAAATATAGCGTCTACGGTGTACTAAACCCGCAGCATAAGATAAGTGCCTAGGACATGAGCTTAACAAGTTTTAGCGGTCTTAATTATCTGTCTTAAAGGAGGGGTGTCCATAAGGCCCTTTTTTGGACTAGGATAGATTTTGCCAAAATTTGCTGATTTATACTACTATGTATTGGCTTTCATTTGGTGAAGTGTTAAGATGCAGCGGCCATGTCTTCTATGCTATATGCTTGAGAAAAGTGGGTGGGGTAATTTGATATAATATCAGCTTGTAAGACTAAATTGCAAATATCTTCCATTTGAAGCTGCAGTCAATATTCATTCATTCCATGTAGGTACTTACCCTATAAGAGGGTGTTAATGATGCAAACAATTTAAATCATCATTCTCTAGCAATGTAGTTATAATCACTTTTAAGTCGTACCTAAATTTCGCTTATTTTGTCATCTCCAACTTTGCGAAAAACCACAACATAGTTTTATTGTTTTATGGAAAACTATAATATGTTGATATAACATACTAGACATAGTAGACATTCTAAAATTATGAGGAATTTGCTCTGCTACAAACGACACTGGAGTTATCTGCCCTTGAAAAAGTAAAAAATGCTAATTTTCTCATGTTCTAAAGCTAAGCATATTTCCAGTATATTTCAGAGGACTAAACTCACTCAAACATAATTTGTATAGATGTTTGTCAGAAATAAGAATAGAACAAGTCATGGCATGGTGACCTTGACCTTTTTCAAGGTCGAAGTGAGACCCAGATATCCATTCTATGACTGATAAAAGCCCATATGGGGTTGAATTCACAAGTGTTTAAGTCACAATTTTGGATTTCGCTGTTTTGCAGCATACAAGAATTTTGTAAGCCCATTGGCAACCTTAAATATTGATGGCATGATAATGAATTACAGTTTGGTGACCTTGACCTTTTTTACACAGTCACAATGAGACCCAGAGCTCTTTTCCAGGAATTCAAATTCTCTTGTTGTGTGTGTAATTATTTCCAACCGTATCAAATACGGATAGAAATACTTTACATTTTACGATTATTTTTCACAAATAAAACCCTTTTACAATATTGTATTTCAATATAAGAAATTCAGTACTCATCATTTTGATCATGTCATTCAACTCTCATATTTCTCAAAGTTTGCTAAGCACCAAAAATATTTAACTGCATAGGCTTTATGGTTGCAATATTAATGTTATGATTTTTTTACACAATTCAATCAGTATTTTCTATAATGATGTATATGATGTTTCCCTGTTTTCTTTTTTACTTTATTTAACAGAGATTTTAGAATGTCAGCTGGCTAGCAATTTAAAAAAGATACTTTAATAAAACTTGTAATGTTCAAAACTTGCCCAAAAAGCTGCTTATGCAAGCCTGTTTAGTATTAAAACAAGTATGTGACTTATATATTGCCGTCTAATGACAGCTTGAAACATTCTTCTTTGTTCCCTGTCAGATTGCTGATAATTCTTTTGGAACTTAACTCCATTCTTGAACAAGAATAGCAAAAAGCTTCCGGATACTTCTTGGTTAGACCTGAAAAGCTAAAATTTAGACCTGCAGCCCATTTCACGTATGCTTTGTTGGATTGTGGTGAGGGTATTGGATTTGCCAGTCCAGACATGCAATACTATCTTTTCGCAGGTACTTTTGCACACCATGGGTAGTATGCAGACGAGCTATATCGTCCTTTAGAACAATCCAATAACCTGCAGTAGTATACAATCCTTCCTGGGTATCAAGAACCCATTTAAATACTATCGGGCAGTCAGTCTGCACTGTTCAACATTGATAAGCTCATTTCACTTAATCCCAGCTGATTTTACCCGTGGGTAAAAATTAAACAGCCTCCATAATGGCCATTTTCAGCAGTGATGGCTGTATGAAATCTGAACATCGGCATTCGTTATACCCTAGCAAACCTGTTTCTTTAGTCTATGCAGTAGCTAGGCACATCTGTAAAGTGTAGTTCAGGTCCACCTAGCTTGGTCAAAGGCCCACTCATACCCTAGCTGCGAGAAAAAAGAGTTTGTTTTGGTGAAAACCACTTTTGTTCAACCATGGGTGGATAGTTTGCACGGGTATATATACTGCAAGTTGAAGCGGAACATGAAACCGCCTTGCTGTCACAAAATGCAGCAAGCCTTCAGCAGTTGTCAACTGCATAGGTGTGGACCACTTTTGAAACCTTGACAGTACATGATGCATGCCAAGGGCAACATTAACATCATGATGAGAAGCCTTTCCTTTATCTTTTAAGATGAAGTGATGATTGAATACCTTACACTCATTGCGTACATCTAATGTAACTTGGGGCTATAGCTTCAATTCTCACTCAAAACGCTGGGTTTTCATGGGAGTTCCTTTGGCAAAGGGCTTCAGAGCCCAGCATAGTACTACTGGTGAATTCTTCAAAAGAAATGAAAGAGTGGGCTGTCACCCATATGTCAGAAATATTGTTAAATGATGCGTACAAAAACATTCAAACAGACAAACGTAGCATTTAAGACCATGATACTTATTGGGTTCATTATTTCCTTAGCTTAAACGAACATTTTCCCTGTCATAAAAACATAATCTTATTATTATACTTATTACATGCACAGGTGGGACCATCTATATAATTATATCACTGAATCATATTAAAGAAAAAAAAACTAATACATGTACATACATAATATCTCAAAAGATGTATAGAAATCATATCAGGCCAAAACATTATTTTTTATCAATAGGACTAAAAGGGCGTTCTAGGTCTAACTATAAGATCGACAAAATGTCAAAGTCAACAAGCTGAGAGTCAGTATAATATGCTGTCATATCCCAGGAATAAATCGTATATGCATTAATACAATGTTCATTCCCAGTACATTACCAGTATTTTGATTTGAGAAATGCTTGTTTGAGCCCTTTGGGAGAATTTATATTCATCGAGTAAAGCGTGTGGGTCTTACTTTGACATTGAAAAACGTCAAGGTCACCAAGCCTAAATTCACTTTATACCTAATCCTGACTAACATCTGCATAGCTTAGATTTGAATGAATCCAATGAAATGTATTAACCCTGAACTGCTAAGCGGGACTCAGTGACCTTTTGCGGACAGTGTAGATCAAGATCAGACTGCACAGAACGTGCAGTATGATTTTTGATCTACACTGTCCGATACGGAGATATTTTTCTCAAATAGACAAGTTTGAAATAGCATTACTCGGGTTTTTACTGTCAGCTTGAAAGTTTCATTTAACTTATTTAGCAGGACAACAAGAAGAGAATAAGAATTTCTGGAATAGAGCCCTAGATCTCATTCTGACCATGAAGAAAAAGTCAAGGTCACCAAACTATACTTCAGTATTATGTCACCAATATTGAAGGTTGTCAATGGGCTTACAAAATTCTTGTATCCTCGAAATGTGAAATCCTTAATTGTGATCTGAAAGTTTGTGAACTCAACCCTAGTAACAGAATTATCAGTCATGAATTGGAGCCCTGGGTCTCACTTCGACCTTAAATAAGGTCAAGGTCACCATGCCATGACTTGTTCTATTCTTATTTCTGACAAATATCTATACAAGTTAGGTTTTAGTGAGTTTAGTCCTCTGAAATATACTGGAAATATGCTTAGCTTTAGAACATGAGAAAATTAGCATTTTTTACTTTTTCAAGGGCAGATAACTCCAGTGTCGTTTGTAGCAGAGCAAATTCCTCATAATTTTAGAATGTCTACTATGTCTAGTATGTAATATCAACATATTATAGTTTTCCATAAAACAATAAAACTATGTTGTGGTTTTTCGCAAAGTTGGAGATGACAAAATAAGCGAAATTTAGGTACGACTTAAAAGTGATTATAACTACATTGCTAGAGAATGATGATTTAAATTGTTTGCATCATTAACACCCTCTTATAGGGTAAGTACCTACATGGAATGAATGAATATTGACTGCAGCTTCAAATGGAAGATATTTGCAATTTAGTCTTACAAGCTGATATCATATCAAATTACCCCACCCACTTTTCTCAAGCATATAGCATAGAAGACATGGCCGCTGCATCTTAACACTTCACCAAATGAAAGCCAATACATAGTAGTATAAATCAGCAAATTTTGGCAAAAATCTATCCTAGTCCAAAAAAGGGCCTTATGGACATCCCTCCTTTGCAGAGTTTATTGGGAGTTTATTTCTATACTGTGTTTATTAGGAGTTTATTTCTATACTGGGTTTTTTTTTTATCGTTTTGTAGAAAAACAACCTCTCCCTTATGCGTCAGTTTCGAAACCCGGATTGTGTTTTGATATGAAAATCGTTATCAAGAGTTTAGATTCGTATAAACTTGCGGTTAATCGGTTTATTGGAAACATTTCCTTGTTCGGGTCTATAACTCATTTCCAATTTTAGTCATGATGTCCTCAAGATGTTCTTTGAGTTTTCCATGACTAAGTACTTAAGGTTTAAACAGAAGACAAAATTTTAGACGTGCCATATTTGAAAGCATTTGCAGACGCTAACCGTTGTTACGTGTGACTAAAAGAGTGGCTCCTAAACGAAACTTGGTTAGAGATACTGTATCAGCGCCATAAACATCCGTTCAAACAAGAAAGCAGAGGCTCATTTTTTTCGAAAAATAAAAAGTAGCTGTGCAAACATCGTTTCCTACTCTCTGTGTGTAGGGGTGTATATATATATTCCTTCTTCCTCTTTTTCTTTGCTTTATATTTTATACAATATATATATATCCAAAACCTTTACTTCCTCTATCTGGCTATCGTTTTCCAATCCCTGCATTTTCAGTCTGTTTCTTGTCTGTGCACCTTCATTCAAAGCTAGAAATTTCATTCCAAAATTAGCTATACTAAAAGTACTTGTTCTTATCAAGATAAACATACGAAAACTACCAAAGCCTACAAGGGCCAAAATAAAGGTAAAATGTTTTTCAAAAACACGTAATTAAATGAATTTAAAACACGTTATAATGCAAAAAAAAGTCGCGCCAACACGAAAAATCCTGTAATTACGTGTTTTAAAACACGTAATAACGTGTTTAAAAGTCGTGGTAAAGCGAATTTAAAACTCGCAGTAACGCTTTTTTTTGTACTGTTTTCGCTATGATTTAGTTCCGTAAAGTGTAGTCGAATCTCCCAAAGTAAATTGGTGTGTTTTGATATTGCATTACGCCGCTTTCAATGATATTTAGATCACATCACAGCTTAAGGTATTTTATTCCCGATCTTCCTAGGATTCATTAGTATAAGTCGGCATCTTCTCTGTTCCCTGCCATCAGACGTGACTAGCGCCGGCAGCGGAGATCGAATCAGGATTTCTCATTACAAGTTAATAATCCTGACCACTAAACCACGGCAGATTTCCTAATGAATGCTATATTATGAAATAAACAGTGCAACTTTCACAATGTCTGAGTGTCATTTGTTTCTTTCGAATCTATTCCGTTTTCATCAGTGTTTAAATCATTGAAAATGCATTATTTCCTGTTGACTTCTCCCCTAATGAATATCGACTCCGTGAACACCTTGTCGAGACCGCGCTGAGCTTGAAAGCTCTTTTTTTAACGTACAAGGCGTGAAACAGGCGGGGGTGGGGGTACATAAGTTCGATTCAACAACTCAGCCAAAATCTTTTCGGAGATTGATGATCGTCATTGCGAAAAGTTCCATTTCTTTTTCACCGGTTGTCATCTTTCGAAGATGTTGATGTAGGATAGCAGCTAGTGGCTTGCAAAAATATTATGCGAATTATTGGTAGTTATTGGCAAGTTATTGGTGAGAACAGGAAACCAGCAAGGTATGGATAAGTTCACTCCGGCCGCTAAATAACTGAAACAATGTTAGAAAGGTCGTGAAACATAAACTGAACATTTTCATCAATGTTGTCAAGATCGAGGATAATGATAGTGAAATTCTACTGTCATTGCTGGAAGCCATGTTCGATCTCCGCTGCAATTGTTAACCTCATCTCAGTTGCAAGGCAAAGTAAAGATGCAAACTTAATACTAGTGAATCCTAGAAAGGTCATGAATAAGAAAGTGGTTTCTGTGATGTGACTAAAATAACGCTGAAATCAACAAAAAACATAACAAACACAATTCAATCTCTATTGGGAAATTCGAAAGCACGTCAATGAACTTATTGCGCTTACAAGTAAACTTTTATCATGTAATTTTGATAAAGTGAAAAAAAACATGATACTGCGAGTTTTCGATTCGCGTCACTACGACTTTTCAACTCGTTATAACGTGTTTTAAAACACGATATTACGAGATTTTTTTCACGTTAGTGCGACTTTATTGCGTTATTACGGGTTATAAAAGTCGTTATTACGAGATTTTTCGCGTTAGTGCGACCTTTTTTGCGCTATAACGTGTTTTAAATTTACTTCATAACGAGATTTTTTGCGTTATTACGACTTTTGAACAAAACAATTTATTACGTATTTTAAAACACGTTATTACGAGATTTTTCGCGTTAGTGCGACTTTTTTACCTTATAACGTGTTTTAAATTCACGTTATTACGAGTTTTTGACAAAAAAAAGAACTTTCATTTAAACACTTGTAGGCTTTCGTAGGAAACAAATATCCGATAAGTTTAAAAGGTTAATTATTTACCAAACGATCCTGAGTTTTAATGTTACATGAGAGTAGAGGTTTTAGAAATCATTGTGGAAAAAAAGATAAAACACTGGTAACCTACCTTTTGCTACACAAATTCCATAAGTTTAGTCGCATTACATTTTCGTTTACAAACGCTTTCAATATGAACAAGTCTAGAATTCTTTTTCTTAATGAAGGATTAAACTTAAATTTGGTTCTTACTATTTTTCAGCCGTAAATGTAACAAAACACACTTTGGTAAGGTGACATTTCAAATTGATAGCCCATCAACAAAATCCGTGGTCCTAAGCAACAACAACCCTGGTGACAAAGTGGGCGCATGTAATGAAGCTGATGCATCAGTTTATGATGAAGTTAACCTTGATTTCAAAGACGATAATAACGTTGAAGCAGCGTATGGCAACGAAAAACAGAACTATGAACACGCGTATAGTGCCTCTGAAAAACCCAATCCTTCATACAACACTGCAAAAAGAATGAGCAAATCGGAGTCAGAATATGATTCGGCTAACAATCTCAAGGTTTTCAATGAGTCCTCAAACATTTACAACAAACTGGGATGTGGAACCCCTGAAGGCGTCTATGATAGCACAATGTCAAAGCCGAACAGAAAAACTGCCTTTGAAACAAATGTTTATTCTAAGATTTCCCGAGGTGAAAACCTTTACGACACAACAGCAACTGCAGGAACAGGTGCAGCCAGAATAAATGGTGCATATGTTAGTCCTGATGGCAATGTATATGGTTATACTGATAGACATGACAATGGAGATGGCCATGTGGAAGTAGTGTGCGGCAACGAAAAACAGGACTATGACTACGAATGCACGTATAGTGTGTCTGAAAAACCCAAACCTTTATACAACACTACAAAAAGAATGAGCAAATCGGAGTCAGAATATGATTCGGCTAACAATTTCAAGGTCTTCAACGAGTCCTCAAACATTTACAACAAACTGAGATATGGAACCCCTGAAGGCGTCTATGATAGCACGATGTCAAAACCGAACAGAAAAACTGCCTTTGAAACAAATATATATTCTAAAATTTCCCGAGGTGAAAACCTTTACGACACAACAGCAGCTGCAGGAAGTCGTGCAACTAGACCAAATGGTGCATATGTTAGTCCTGATGGCAATATATATGGTTATACTGATAGACATGGCAATGGTGATTCCAGAACGTACGGTTGCTTAGTTACGGGTCAACAGTTTCTGGGGATATAATTATGATGAGTACGAAATAGAAAATAACTTTCCATAATCTGATGGGATTTTGATGTTCGACAGATGGATGATATTAGAAAACTGTTACTAACTGTAAACAACAAAGCAAATTTAACCCTTTACCACACAACATTGAGTTTAAACGACCCTGATGCAAAAGGCTGGAAAAGGAGAAAATGCTGGTTACCAACATTTTCTCCTATTCCAGCGATGTCTTCTGCTCATTCAAAGATACATTTTATCATTACACAACATTGCAATTGTTGTCTACAAATACCTTCAATTTGGAAAAGTCTGAAATTTGTCGCGAGGTAAAGATTTACGTATTATAGCGTACAATACAGATTGTGGCAAACATCATGCCTGATCATACATCCCGACTGTACGGTATCTTGCGAAATATTCTTAACCATTAAACAAAGAATTGCACTTGTCCAGATCGGAAGCAGTTGCAGACGACAAATTAAACGTGGCTAAAGATAATAGTATTTATCTTTAGAAGGGTAGAAAAATGGTGGAAAAAGGAGAAAATACTGACGATGGTAAGAGGTTAAATATTCAGCCTGGTAAGTGTGATATGGGTACCATAGACTTTTTGTATAGGTTATGCCCTACTTAACTCGCAAAATAACCAGCTGATATTGAGGTTATTTCAAGAATTAGGACTGCACAGAAAAGGGCTACTATTTATCCTGTTCAAGATTTACATTTCGGAGACTGTTTGAACTTTTTAAAATCTGTAACATGTCGTAAGAATGTATACGACGTTTATCAAAAAAGCTAGGACAGTCAAATCGGTATCTGTATTAAGCAAGTCTGTATGGGACAGTGAAAATGTGCTTGCTTTAGACAGCTGCCTGCTTAGTAAAGGTATATTTTAACATAACCGCATACAAATGGAACCTGATGCAGGCTTGCTAAATACAGTTCGCTTGCCTAACAGAGGTGACCACAAAGACAAATTTAAAAATATACTTATATAGCAAATATGGATGTAAAGTTTATTTCGATTTCGTTTTGGGAACGTTAACACCAATCATCACATGAATTAGGTTTGAGGTTGTAATTGATAAGGGCCTACCAAATTCAATGCCGATCAGAGGTCAAAGAAAGAAATCACTCGATGCTCTTGGAATTTTTATTCTAAACAGGAGTGTCATGATGGCCCTGAACTGCTCATTAGAGCATTCATAACTATCGAGAGGTTAGTTATAACATACACAAAGAAGCGTCCAAGACTCAATAGTTTCATGCAAATTGTGAAGAATGAATATGGTAACTGGTGCAAAATTTGGTAAAAGCATTAAAAAAGAAAGGAGAAAAAGAAAAAAAAAAAAAGTATTACCAATGCGTGGGCGGAATGCTTAGATTTTAATTGGTACAATTTTCTTTAGTTTAATTTACAGACCGACAGTTTGATTTAGTTAAACCAAGATTCAAAGTTGTCGAGGTAGCTATTGAGACAAATTATTCTGACCAAGGTTCATGAACATTGAAGATAACATTTTGTTTTTGTGTGGCACACGATGTTTTACGTTTCAACTTAATGACCATCTATTTTGACACCAAGTTACCCAGTTTCAAACTCAGTCAAGATACTAAAAAATTGGGGTTGCATTTAGTGATACTCGGAGTGAAAATGTGACTTCCAAAGTGCAAGCAAGGATTTTCTTGCATTTAATCTACATTTACATTTACTGTCATAATCACGTATTGATTCAACATGAACGATTTTCGAACTTTCCAAACTACATGTATCACCGAGGAAATATTCTGGTTAAACTTAATAAACATTACGCTGAATATGGGCCTCTAGAATGCATGTAAAGCCATTTTAAGATTTAGTGACCAAGATGACCAATTTCAAAACCAGTCCAAAGTTTTATCAAGACAAATAATGGGATCAAGTTTGGATGATCATTGGACTGAAACGGCGGCCTCTACGATGTACAAATTAAAAACTGATGGCGCACAGCGAAAACTGATTTTTGACAATGGATGATTTAGGACGAACGCCAGACACAGCACGACCGTAAACACTCACTTCGATTGTTTTTGAAAACCAAGTTGAAATAGAAGATGCTTGTTAACAGCATTTTCACAGTTTACTACAATCTTTTCTACACTTTTGAAGACAAATTCCATCATTTGAACTACTTTCAATTTTTTGTCTCCCAGACCGTTCAAATAAGAAAATTTTGAAATTTCTTCGTGTTGTACTGGATAAGAGAACGAATCGCGAGGTAGAAGCGTATCCTCAGGAACTTTCCACAAACGGACAAAAAGGCTGGTAGAGTTCGTTGGCAGCTTGCGGAAAGTTGTTTCCACTTCATTTCCGCAGTTAGTGGACAGTATTTCGTCAAACATACTGGTTTATCGTTTGTTCTGTAGAGGTTAAAACTGCCTGCAAAGCTAAATTGTCAAACCGATACGTCACTACATTGGAGCCTTGCTCCATGAAAAGTGGATTAATGCTTCTGCAAAGTGTATCGACGCATGTCAGCCTGCGCAGTCCGGGAAGGCTGACCTTGATTAAAAGTTTTTGCTATTATTAAATTTTTTTCCTGTCAAAAAACCAAGCAAGCCACACTTCACAACACTGCCGATTCCGTAACTAGATCTAACCTAGTCCATAACATGGTAGTTTCCATATGCTGTAAGTCACATGATCTTATACAAGGCGGGGCCTATGCAAATCGATTAGCATCAATTGACATCAATGACCTCAATGAAGTTATTCGCATCTATCAGTCTGTCGTTAAAAGCTGTCGATGGAATTGATAGACCACGTTAAAGATTGAATGTACAAACTGTTTGTCAATGGAAATGTATATACAAAGATTTCGATAGTAAATTGTGACTCTTTTTTTTTTTAAGTGGAACTTTTTACAATTTTAAGAAAGGTAAAGTAGGGCGAAAAAATGAAACCTGTATTTGCATACCACCCGTAATAATGCAGTAGGGAGGGGAAATGATCAACGGATCGCCCGAGGTTTGCCGAATGCCACGCAAGTGTTTCACTGGCGCCTAAACATGGAAAGGTTGGACAATGCCCATAGTCTTCATGCCACCACTTATCAGTTCGATCGCGCTGAGTTATCCAGACAGATTGAATTAGATCGATGCCACTCTGGTCCATAATAGTGATATCACCATGATAGTTTGGGTGATACTACATAGTCAAACTTTTTGACTGTAGTTAAAACTGTATCACACAATCCTTGACTTTTAACGACCCTGAGAAAGAAGGCCTTTGAAATCAATTAGAGAAAAGGAGAAAATGCAGGATTCGAGCATTTTCTCCTTTCCTACAACATTTTCCACCCATCCAAAAATTAATCTTATTTTATGGGACAAATCAAATTTGTCTTCTCGAAATTCTTTTAATTTGGATAGTTCCAAAATATTCTCGTCTAGTAGAAATATATCTCGAGGCATTATGAGGATGGATATAAAACTGCACAAACACCTTTCAGGCGAAAATATCATGGATCATCATGGTATACTAAATACTGTCCGCCTAGAAGGAGCCAGAGGCAATACCTGGGCTTTGAACAACGTAATTAATGCAGTATATGTAGCTCAAAGTTTGCAAAGCACCATAAATATTAGCCTCGATCTGTGAAATGGGGGCTTAAAGCATTTGCGAAAAGTATCGACCCATGTCAGCCTGCGCAGTCCGCGCAGACTGACCTGGACCGAAACCTTTCGTTATTGGTCAATTTTCTGTATGTCAAAGGACCAGCATACCTCATGATTCAGTAGGTTGTTGTATAAACGGATTAGGAGATGATTTGTTTGGTACAATACATCACGGAGATGCATTAAGCACCCTTTTGCCAGAGCATGGCTCATATCCAAGGGTATAGTATAGAGAAGTTTCGATACTGATCGCTGAAAATTTTACCATAAAATGTTTGAAAAGGTTGTGAATTTTTATCATATCATTGTGGTATTTAATTACGATACTCACCACTGAAATTTTTATTACTAGGCGTTTGCAAAAAGAGTGTGAATTTTTATGACACTTTTTTAGTATCACTAAATACGGACATTAAGTTCGCAGGAATATGATGCATACATCAGTTAAAGCAAAACAGAAAGAAAAAGTTATATCGCTTTGCATCTCGTCAGAATTCCACTATCGTTCTGTGCACTGTACAAAAAACAAAAACCACGTGCATTTCTACCCTGAAAGTTTACAATGCTGTGTGAAATACATAGAGCTTAGCAAACTTTGAACAGTGTACTTATTATCTATATCTACCAACTAAATGACGATACTTTGGAATGTGTTCAGCTGTAACATGCATTTTCCATTATATTAAGGATTTGACCGGATAGAACCAGAATTTCAATGGTAGGTTGCTTTTCTTTCTGCTGCTTTCCTGAATAATTACGACAGATTAATCATTATACCGCCTTTGGAGGTGATGAAAATTTTATAGCGCAGAGTGTAGATAAAGATCAGCCTGCACGTGCGCATTCTTAGCATTGTATACGATCTCTGTCACTGTATTAACCCTTTACCAAACAATGTCGTGTTTTAAGAATCCTGAGGAAACAAGCTCTTGAAAACATTATGGGATAAAGAGAAAATGCTGAGAACCAAATTTACTGTAGGTGTCATGCTAGCTTTTCATAGGTAAAACATAAATACCCCAGCAGTGAATCAGGGTTAGAAAAAATATATACGTGCTACCTCAGGTGGTCATGCAAAAGAATATTTGAGCCGCGCTCGGGCAAAATGGGGTTCAATGATGCATTATACCAAGCAAGTCAACACATAATTGTGTGCCTTAAATGATAGAATTTTTGGGTAAGGATAAAAAACATTGTGAGAAGAGTAGAAAATGCTGGTTAACAGAATATACTCTCTTTTTCCACAATGTTTTCCGAAAGCTGTCTCCCTTAGAGTCAGTTAACCTTGATTACATGTATTTAGTAAAGAAAACTGACGACTTACATGCAGTGTGATTTCTTCAATATTTTTTAAATGTATTTGGCTCGTTAATCCACTTTCTATGTTCTTTTTAACAATTAACATGTCTTTGCAAAGGTTGTTTGCCAAAAAAACGGCTGCAAGGAAAAAATAACTTTAGCGGAAAGCCAAAACGAGTTTGGTAAAATAGAGCTTATTAAGGACTGACGAAAAAAATCAGAATGTTTTCTTTCATTGTGAGCTGTACAGATAATTGTCAGTACGAGCGCGCTTGTCTAGCGTCACAAAAACGATCAAAGTACTGAAACTACTGATATACTAGCGAATGTGGAATGAGTGGCCTTTGTAAAGATAAAACCTGGTTGGTCTAGACAAGGAAAATAAGCCAGTTGATATTGCATTCTGAACCGGTAAAATACGGTCATTAAATCTGATCCGGTTCGGTCCGGTCTATTCCTTTTTTTTTTCTTTAAGTTCAATCTGCTTCGGTGATTTTACCCACCACTCAAAGCCATTTACTTTTCACAATGGGAAATACAATGACAAAAAAAAAATTGCTTGCTGATCTTCAACTCTTTATCAATCAGCAAAGTTTTGAGCCTGTGCTAATCCAAAGGGCTTGCAGACGACAAATTAGATTTGGCTTAAATGTTTTTTTTTTTTTTAAGGGGAAGAAAACATTGTAGGAAATGGAGAAAATGCGAGTTGACCAGCTAACGCCAGTCCATGCCATCAAGAGTGACCCTATGCTCTGTGAAAAGGGGGCTTAATGCATCTGCCAAAAGTTTCGGCCCAGGTCAGCCTGCGCAGTCCGCACAGGCTGACCTGGGCCGAAACTTTTCGCTATTAGTAAACTTTTCTGTATGTCCAAGGACCAGTCTACCTCATGATTAAGTCAGCTGCTAAAAAAAACTGACTGTTATGGATCGATAAGTATGTGATGGCTTGCTTTGTATGATGGATTACGGAGATGCATTAAGCCCCCTTTGGCCAGAGCATAGATCATTTATAAACGCCACCCTTCCCCCCCCCCCCCCTCGACCCCAGTCGCAAAACAATGCCTTGTCTTATAAACTAGTCTATGACAAGTACGTTGCAATGCAACTGTTTCAGAGCCAAATCTATAAACTCAAGCTCTTTCGATCGCTGAAAAAGTCATCAGCTGAAACTCAGACAGATTTTATATTTATGGGTTTCACTAAACAAGCATATTGGGTCTGCCCAAGATTAGACTGTGCGTTCTGTACTATGCAGTCTGATCTTAAAATACACCGTCAGAAAAAAAAAAAACTGTTTTTGCCTACAAGGCGCCGAAAGGACCAAGAGATCTACCAAGGACAGAAATTCATAACTAAACACATATAAGCCATACTGATCTGGGTCGAAACTTTTTGCTTTTGGTAAATTCCCTGCATGTCCAGAGACCAGTCTACCTCGGGATTCAGTCGGTTGTTAGACAAAATGATATTATGGATCCATAATTTCGTGATGACTTGCTCGTATAATGCATCACAGAGATTTATTAAACGACCTTTGGCCAGAACTTGGCTCATGCTAAAGATAAAACACGGATGTATTATGTATATGAAAACAAAATGCACGACAGTGTATAATATTCTCTGTCCCCAAAAGCAACTCGAATTCGAATCTTTTTTGGTGGCGAAATGACTACAATCATTTCTGTTTTACATAGTAATTATTATTATTAAGCCTGACACACAGAAATAGAGTTTATTTCATCAGCTTGTGGTTAATATGGGGAAATATTTGCCGAAAAAGGGAAAGGTATGCGAAAATAACGAGTGCCGTAAGGCACGAGTTATTTTCGCGGACCTTTCCCTTTTGAGGCAAATATTTCCCCATATTAACCACAAGCTGATGAAATAAATTATATATTATATTTCTTCTGATTATTTTGTCAACGAATGCCACTTTTAAAACTTAAAATCTTAAAAAACTTAAAAAAGTAGTTCCAGATTTTCGGCAGGAGGAAAATATTCACCAGCTTAAATTACGACATTTCTTTACCCATAACATTTCTAAAAACAGACACATGAAATATAATATAAGTAATCTAGCAACATGTGAATTTAACGCTTGCAAGGGAGCGTTTAACTCTTATACTGCATAATAAATTATTTCAAACTTTCAAGCCAGCAGTAAAAAATCTTTTTTTTTTTTCTATTTAAAAAGTGTTTTTGGGGGACATATATCTCCTGATCGGACAGTGTAGATCCAAGATCAGACTGCACGTTCTGTGCAGTCTGATCTTGATCTACACTGTCCGCAAAAGGTCCTTGAGTCGCGCTTAGCAGCCTATTGGTTAACCAAATACACAAAGGAGCCCCTTTTTTTCGTGGACTCGTTTTATATATCCAGTCCACAAGTTTATCACAATATTTACATGACATGTACATCGACCATTTATGACATTAAAGAAATAATATTTACCTTTTCGAAAACGGAAGAAAAATCTGTTCTTTGCATGGTTCTCTATACATACAAAAGGACCAATAACCGGAAATCGGATAATATAATAACTGTGTGAGCCAAGCTTTCGTTCTAACCTGTTTCTTCATTGTTATCTTTGTTAATTAGATTGTTTTGCATTGTCTGTTTAGTGTATTACTTAGGAATAAAACGTGTTCATTTTAAAAATCCACGATTTCAGAAGGGTAAAAAAAAAAATGAAAACTTTGGATTTAAGGATAGAGCACCCTTAAACCGCTGTGTTAGCGTGTATCAGGGGTTTGGGCTCCATTGCACATGGTCCCATTCTTTAATTTTTTGGGCTGTTTTTGGTGAAATGTTCATGTTTTTGTGGCAGGTGTTTTTTGATCATTTGTTACAAGTCTCTCGATTATACACAAAAGTGTGATGTTTCCATCTTATCAAAATCTTTAACAACCGACAAAACTTTAGACTTGTCCAATTTGATAACATTTGCGCGCGACAAAGTGATTAGAGCACAAGCTAAAGGAATTTACGTTCAAGTAAAAGAAAACATGGTGGGAAAAGGAGAAAATGCTGGTAACCAGCATTTTCTCATTTTACCACAGTGTTTTCTACACTTTCAAAGACACTATTCACCACTTGAGTCCTACTCAATGTGTCGTCTGCAAATGCTTTAAGTTTAGAAAAGTCCAAAATATTGTCGTTTGGTAAGGGGTTAAGCTGTTAAAACTTAATTCCTGTTTGATTACCCATCTTTTACAAGAGTATTTTAAATCCTTTTTGTTCAAAAAGGATTGATTGATTGATTGATTGATTGATGTTTAAGGCCGTTTTCAACATCATTTCAAATTTATCGCACCGGCCAGTGCACCTATCCATACTTTCATGGAGTTTCTCTTGCCATTATTCCGCACAATATTCCAAGCCACTGGCTTCTTTCCCACATAACCATTGTCGAAACAATGGTCAACGGTGGGAGAGGAATTAATCCTGTCGCGATGATTATCATCAATCGTCTGAAAGAAATTGGCCGAGCCGATGGTCAAACCAACGACCTCCTGTTCTCAAGTCCTGCACGCTACCGACTGAGCCACCGGGCCTCGGCGTTTAAAAGGAACTGGGCTAAAACTTCATCGAGTAAAATGCAAACAAAACGCCGATTTTTTTTAACTTTTTGGCTGCTAAGCGCGACTCACTGACCTTTTGCGGACAGTGTAGATCAAGATCAGACTGCACAGAACGTGCAGTCTGATCTTGGATCTACACTGTCCGATAAGGAGTTTAGCAGCTAAGGATTAATAAAACAACTTGCATATGAGCTATGCTCTGGCAAAAGGGTGTTTAATGTATTTCTGTCATATATTATACCAAGTAAGCAAGCAGTCACATTATTATGGATCCATAAAATGCATTTTGTTTAACATCCGGCTAAATACTGATGTAGAACGGTCCTTCAACATGCAGAAAATTTCCAGATACCAAAAATATTCGACTGCGCAGACTGACCTGGGTCGATACTTTTTAACAGATGCATTAACTCTTGTCCTGCTAAATAACTAAAATCAAATTTTCAATTCGATTGTGAAAAACCTAAATATTGCTATTTCAAAATTACGTTTTGGGGAAATAATATCTCCTTATCGGACAGTGTAGATCCAAGATCAGACTGCACGTTCTGTGCAGTCTGATCTTGATCTACACTGTCCGCAAAAGTTCAGTAAGTCGCGCTTAGCAGTCTAAGAGTTAAGCCCCCCTCACATTAAGCATGTCTCACATGTATATGTATCGTGAATTATGAAAAGCGGATTCATTACATCTGCAAAAAGTATCCAAAATATACTCCTCACAAAAAGTTAAGCAACAATAAATTACTGCAAAAAAGGTGGTATACTACCCAAATGTTTTAAAATCTCTAAAATTCGTTCAATCTGCAACAGTCAGTACACGGTATGGCCACCATTAGCACAAATACAAGCTTGAACTCTTCTGGGCAATTTGAGTGGCCAACAAGATCTCCAGGTCTCAATCCGATTGAGCATGCGTGGGACATTCTTAGTAGGCTTGTAAATGATGGAAATGTGAGGCCTCAGAACCTCCAACACCTTGACCAATTTTTGAGTCAGGAATGGCAGGGTATTCCACAATAACAGCTTGATCTGGTCAATGCTCAGAAGCGTTGAAGCTTGTATTCGTGCTAATGGTGACCATACCGTGTACTGACCGTTTCCCGGTTGCAAATTGACCGAATTTTAGAGATTTTAAAACATCTGGGTAGTATACCACTTTTTTGCATGTGGATTTAGACAGTGTCTTACTTCAAAAGCCTGAAAGTGAGAAACGTTATCTGATAGAAGTACAAAATTGCTTGGACTGATTTTTAAATCAATACTCATTACATTTATACAATGCCATTGTCTATATGTGTAATAATAAAATTTTGGTGCAGCGGTAATTCATTGTTGCTTAACTTTTTGTGAGGAGTATATCAACCATGATAACGTGATGACTCGCTTTATAATGCATCTCAAAGATGCATTTTACCCCCTTGCCAGAGCGCAGGTCTGAGGGCAGAAAACGTTTTTGGAAAAAGGAGAAAATGATGGTGACCAGCATTTTCTCAAAATGTCGTTTTAAAAGGCCTTCTACCCCAGGGTCGTTAAAACTTGAGATTGTGTGGAAAAGGGTCAAACATTACTCGCACAGAAATATGGCTAGTTCCAAAAGAGTAGCCCGGCTCATCACGGGATCCGGAACCCTGGAACCTTTGATACCAGGGGCCAACGCTCTAGGTACCTCTATTGCACAATTACCGATTTTCGTCTGACACCACTTTAAAGAGGCATCTTTACAGCCAGAGAGTAAACAAACGCTCTTAAAACTTGACGGTGTTATAATCTAGTCAGCTGTGTAAACGTAGATAAAAAAATCAATATAAGGTGTATGGGGTAAAGAAACTGTAGGGATTTGTCTTCGATTTAAACCGGGAACTGTGGTTGTTATGTCTATGGCTAGCCGCAATAGAATGAAATGCATTTTCTATCTGCCGTAATCTGTGCAACCTTGCAACCATCAGGGGCAATATTTGGCATGAAGATACAAGAGTGATTATAGTTTTATAAAATAAAGAAAAAAAAAAAAAACGGTTAAAACATCTGGTTGAAAACGAGTGAAGATGTATGTTTAATTGTCATGTACGACAACATTCGGCACACCTCGGGTGATGGGAGCCATCAAATCCCTCGGCTGTATCTGGTGGATTGATATGCACCAGATCGGTACATACCCGGAAATACGCCGGTTTACCGTTCTGAAAATTGTAAGGCTCCTCTTAAAAAAGAAAACTTGAGTTTCAATTTTCTATCGAAATCTTTCTAACTATATTTCAGTTGAGTTGGCAAACAGTTCGTACATTCATTATTTATCAATTTCGATTGAAGTTTTCACCGACAGATAAACAGATGTGAATAACTTCATCGAGGTTGTTTATGTCGTTGCTAAACGACTGACAGTGGCGCGCCATGTATAAGATCACGTGGTTCGCAGTTCAAATGGAAACGACCGTTATACGGACGAGGTTAGATGTAGGTACGGAATCGGCCGAGTTGTGACGAGTGATACGACAAAAGCAAACTAAAACGAAACTAAAATGTACGAGTACGTAAAAAGTTAATATCATGTTTTAACGACCCTGACGAAGAAAACTTTCGAAAACATTGATGGAAAAGAAGAAAATGCTGGTACCAGCATTTTCTCTCTTTTTCCCACAATATTTTCTACCCTATCAAAGACAAAAATTATCTTGTTTGCTACATTTATTTTGTCGTCTGCACATGCTTTCAGTTTGGAAAAAGTCCAAACTCTTTTCGTTTGGTGAAAGAGTTAATAGATACATGTATTGCATGTCTGTCTGCATTGTCTCATAAAATATAGGCAAATCTCACTTTATTCCATACTTGAATAACAATGTGCAGTTGTTCAAATGTGCAGCGTTGTGTTACATTAGCTTTGTTTGCCTTTATGTCCAAAAAAATTTTGTGGCACAAGTAGTGGGGTTTGTATGCAGAAAACATTGACGGAAAATGAGAAAATGCTGGTACCAAGCAATTTTCCTTTTTCCACAGTGTTTTTAAAAGCCCCAGGGTTGTAAAAACACGAAAAAGGTTGGTGTACATTTTATACAAACTTTGTGAGCCATGCCATCTGTGAAAAATGGATTTAATGCATCTGTGAAAAGTATCGATTCATGTCAGCCTGCGCAGTCCGAGCAAGCCGACATAGATCGAAACTGTTTCCTGTTCGTAAGTAAATTGCATGTCCAAGGACCATTCTACCTCATGATTCAGTCGGATGTTCGACAAAATGGAATTTGCTGATCCATAATTATGTGATCATTTGCTTGATGTTATCTAGCACTGAGATGCATTAAACCCCCCTTCCCCAGAGCACTGCTCTTATCTTTTGGGTTTAAGTTTCAATTTAGGAATAAATTAAATGAGATGTGAAGGTCGTTGCATTGTAGGTTCGAAAACATTTATAAAAAGAAAATAGTATGCGAGCTGTTTATTTCGTATTCATACACAGTTCATTTACACTGTGTAATTTACGAATACAGGTAGAGCTAAGCATATTGTAGGTTGAAGGGAGATATTGGGATTATCTTGAATTGCAATATTCTAATCTATTTATATTCTTCCTTGTGTGTGTGTATTAAGTCCACTTTGAAAAAGCTACAACCCATAACTTTGTCGGAGAAAGGTTTTATACGACTAAGGTTGTATGCAGTGTACAAGGAGCCTTTTAAGCCCCCATTCCAATGGGCGGCGATCCCACTGACCTCATGGCGATCATGGCGCTTCTCCAAAAATCTTCCTAATCGCCAAAGAAGCGCCGACACGTGCAACGTTATGCGACTCGTGCATTTCCAGTACGCTTATCGAACGCTTCAATTACGATCTCGCTGCGCTGGTTACGATCCTGTCACGCCGTTGTTGCGCTTCTACGGCGCTTCCAAGACGCTTCTACTACGCTCCCACTACGGCACGGGAATTTGGCTTACTACGTTGCTGCCGCGACCTTGCTACGTCCTATGCACAGGAGCTGCGGTTCTGTTACGCTTTTGGAACGTTTCTTTATAGCAGCAGTTGAACATCGGCTTGCGAAGGCAAGGGGGCCATTGGCCCTAAAGCGCTCACCTGAGTAAAGTCATCTCTGGTTGATAAAGCTGATGAGACCGTGGTTTTAATGATGTAAAACGCATGCGTGTAAGTGACCTACTTTTTGACCAACTTCACCTACTTTTGAAGCTGTCAGAGATATCATCCAGGCAAGCATTCTTATAATGTTTCATGAGTACCAGACTGAAAATGTGTCTCTAGTCTGCACACAAGGCTTTTCTAAGATTTGGCACAATGACCTATTTTTTGATCTGTTGTGACCCAATTTCATACTTGTCTGAGATTTCAAAAAGATAACCTTTCTGACCAAGTTTTATAAGTATCAGGCTGAAAATGTGGCCTCTAGAGTGTGAACAAAGTTTTTTTGGGGTTTTTTTTTTTTCAGATTTGGCCTAGTGACCTCTTTGACCGGACATGACCCAATTTCAAACATGTCCAAGACATCATCAAGAGAAATATTCTGACCAAGTTTCATGAGTAACTGACTGAAAATGTGGCCTCTAGAGTGCACACAAATTAAATGTTGACGCCTGGAAAACGGACAACGGACGACGGACACAGCCCGATCATAAAAGCTCACCTTGAGCACTTTGTGCACAGGTGAACTAAAATGGATCGAATTGCTGCAGTAGCTGTACTCCAGCTTGCAGATAAGAACGATAGAGTGAAAGGGTTGGGTGTTGCTTTTCTTTCGACGCACTGCATTTTCGCTACGTTAAAGACGATCGCTACAGTTTCACCATTTTTTGAAAACATTCAGAATTTCATGAAACTTTGTGTGGTGATAGTATATTATCTGATCTACAAATATAGGAGATAAAAAAAGGGGGTCACCAGCTTTGGGAAAATTCTATGAATATTTCTTTTAGTACACCCTGAAGTGCGGCAGCTCAGGATGAAATTTCACCTATGAAAACTAAGTCTATTTATATTTTTTTAAATGACAACAATTATAAGCAAATTTTATGTCATTGTATTGGTGAAACATCAAATTTAATGAAAAAGATTATTTAGAGTATACTGAGTATCAATCTTTGAAAAAAAATACCGTTGACTTATGGCTAAAACACCTTTATTTTGGAAAAAACCCAAAAAAACAAAGAGTATCCTTTAAAGTTATTTTTTTCAATGTTCTAACATTCAGATTTTTCTTATTTTTTTCTGTATATGATATTCAGGTACTAAACTACAATAATCAGGCTTAAAACAAATAGGTCACCAGCCTTATTTTTTTAAGAAAATACATTTTAAGTTTGTGGGTGGGGCAATAACTAATGAGTAAATGTAGGGTTTGTCAAAGACAAAGACATTATATGAAGTAAATTATCTCAATTTTTTCAACAATTCAAAAATGTTTATAAGAATCAAGTTTGTTTGTCATAATAAACCAATCCATAGCATATAAATGTAATACTGATGTTAGCATTTAACCCATTACTAAACAACTAATTCTGGACTTTTCTAAATTTGACGCGTTTGCAGACGCTAAACCATAACCTGATATTCATGTATCACAGTCCTTTGATGGGTCAGAAATCAACGTGAGAAAAGGAGACATCAGTCAGTAGGAGCAATTTCTCCTTTTGACATCAATGTTTTCTAATGTTGTCTGCTGCAGACTCATTGAGATAAGGGATAACCCGGTAAAGGAGAAAGAGTTACAGCTCCTTTTTTTCTGCAAGTCTTTACCAAGTGACATAATTTTGAACTAGACCAAACTAAAAGCATCTGCATCTGAAAAGATGTTTTAGCTCGACGATACGTCTGCAAAATAGAGCGCTAGTAGCATGTGTCTATATTTCTGTTGTTAGGTGACGTAGTTCGGTGATTCACTTTGACTTTCAGTCCGATCTTTTGAATAGGTAATTTCGGATTCTTGCCTCGCATATAATTATTTGGCTTGATTTAAATACTTTTTTCTTCCTTTTGCTGACATGAAACGACCCGTTTTAGTTCTCGGTTTATCCATTCTGAAGACATTGACAAGTGTGGCAGGATCAACTGTGTTAGGTGCATTCGGCATACCTCGGGTGATGGGAGCCATCATATCCCTCGGCTGTATCTGGAGGATTAATATGCATCAGATCGATACATATCCGGAAATACGCCAGTTTACCGTTCTGAGAATTGTAAGGCTCCTCTTAAAAAAAGAAAACTTGAGTTTCAATTTTCTATCGAAATCTTTCTAACTATATTTCAGTTGAGTTGGCAAACAGTTCGTACATTCATTATTTATCAATTCCGATTAAAGTTTTCACCGACAGATAAACAGATGTGAATAACTCCATCGAGGTTGTTTATGTCGTTGCTAAACGACTGACAGTGGCGCGCCAATGTATAAGATCACGTGATTCGCAGTTCAAATGGAAACGACCGTTATACGGACGAGGTTAGATGTAGGTACGGAATCGGCCGAGTTGTGACGAGTGTGTTAGGTGCTCACCGTTTCGAGTAAAAAGGTGAGCGTGATAGTTACACGAAGCGTGATAATGGAAACTGTCGCGAACGTCATTAATCGCGCTGCCGCTAAGATACTGCTGCGTTCACGAATTTCTTGCAACGCTTTTACAACGCTTTTGTAGCGCTTCGAGCCCACGGCGATCCCGCTACGTAAATTTTAAGCAAGGTCAAAACAAGCGCCGTAAAGTGGCGATCATGAAGCTTTCAACACGCTTCTACTACGATCAAAGCGTTTCTACTGCGCTGTTGCCGTTCCTGCTACGCTTCGCGGCGTTTTGATTAAAATTTTGAAGCGTAACGGAATCTCTATTCAGTGGAATGGGGATTTAAAGTGGCGATCATGAAGCATCCAATACGCTTCTACTACGATCAAGGCGTTTCTACCGCGCTGTTGCTTTTTCTCCTACGATTCACGGCGTTTTGACCGAAATTTCGAAGCGTAGCGGAATCGCCGCCAGTGAAATGGGGGTATTTATAAAGTATAGGCCGCTGAAGTTCCGTTGGTCTTACACGAAACACCGAATCTTCTTACTAAAAATAGCACACTGAAGCATCGCCTCTATAACGATTAAGAGGCTATTCGCAATGTGCTATTTTTAGTAACGGTGTTCGATGATAGACTAATGCAAATTTTGGTGTTCTGTGATAGACCATTGTAGCTTTAAAGGCCTGTGCTAATAGTTACAAATATTACTCGAATTGGCTAATTCACCCATCATCGGATTGATAATATTATCGTAAATACGTTTTTTTTTTTCCTTCTTCTTTCTTTCTTTCTTTTTTTACCTTTTTTACGAATTACAGTAATAAAGGTGTGATATATGGATTATAGTTGAAGTAATACATGCTAACCGATATTTAAACTTAATTTAATACAAGTTAATATTGGATTTTTCCGACAATGTTTTCTTTAGAAAGTTGATATCATTATGAGACAAGATAGGAAGCACCCTCGGTGCATATTCGGTTATCTACGTACGCTATTATCCGATTATAGCCGATAACCGTTACGAAAGTAAATGGAAGGCAAGTTGAATTTTGTTTACTAATATAACCTTTAAATGTTTTCATATGAAAATCAAAACATTAACATTAGTAAAACAAAAAATGGCTAGTTGAATAGCACCAGGCTTTTGTAGCGCGGTTTATACAGATTGGAGGTCAACCAAAAAAAATCACTGATCAACAGGAAATTTATAGTTGAGCAATACTTTGTGGATAGGTGATAAATACATCTGCAAAAATTATCGACTCAGATCAGCCTGCGCAATCCGCGCAGGCTGATCTGGGTCGAAAAGTTTTGCTATTATTCAACACTCTGCATGACAAGGGACCTTTTTTCCACCGTTGTTAAACAAAATGGGCTTTTTGGATCTATAGGGTGGGCCATAAAAAGCTATGCAGTTTTATAGTCTTATATACTGAACCAAAAAAGAAACTTCCCCTGTGTTTAAGTGCAAATGCAATGTTATTAAAAAAAATCAAAATGTCAGATGACCTACATATATTCGGGCGAACGATTATGTGTCCGATAAAACAAATTTTAACTCGATTGAAAGCATTTTGCAGAAGAAGCCCGCTGAAAGCGATTTTCACGTGCATGCACGGACCAGTATAATTCGTGTATATTTTTTGAAACCTTTCAGTCTAATTTTATAGACTTTCATGTCAATAAGAAAAAGACGTTGAAAAAGATTAAATTATTTTTAGTTTTCTTTATTTTTAATATGCCTAGAATTCCGCAAAATTTACGCGAACGTGCCATTGGCATGCTTAATGCTTGTATGACGATGAATGCTGTTGCTATGGATATTGGATGTTCTACTCGTGCTATTCGACACCTTAAGCAACGTTTTCAAGTAACAGGGCGTACGGAAGATCGACCACGTAGTGGACGTCCTCGCGTCACGACGCGCGGCCAAGACCGCTATATACGGAACACCCACCTGCGCAATCACTTTCAAACTGCCACAGCCACTGCTGCTAACACCCCTGGTACACATAACAACCGTATATCTGCCCAAACTGTACGCAATCGCTTGCGCGAGGGTGGGCTACGTGCACGTCGTCCATACGTTGGTTGTGTTTTGACGCGACGTCACCGCGTAAATCGTGTTAATTGGGCACGTACACACCAACGCTGGCTTAGACAACAATGGATTAGCGTTCTTTTCTCTGACGAGTCGAGGTTTTCCATTCATCGAGGTGATGGCAGGGTTCGAGTATACCGTAGGGGAAATGAACGTTATGCAGACTGTTGCGTACTTGAACGAGATCGTTTTGGGGGTGGGGGTTCTGTCTTGGTCTGGGCGGGCATTGCACATGGCTTTCGCACTAATCTCGTCGTTATTGAAGGGAATTTGAATGCCCAACGCTACCGAGATGAAATTCTTGCGAGGCACGTTATCCCACTGTTTCAAAATAATGCCAATATCACTCTTTTTCAGCATGATAATGCCACAAGCCATACAGCTAGGGACAATGTGAATTTCCTCAGGGCGAATAACATTGCATTTATTAATGACTGGCCTCCCAAAAGCCCTGATCTGAATCCCATTGAACACCTCTGGGATAATTTGGACCAGCGTGTTAGACGTCGCCCTATTCCACCGTCAAACGTCGTTCAGCTAAGACAAGCCTTAATTCAGGAATGGAACAACATTCCACAAGCCGAAATCAATACACTTATCCGTTCTATGCGCCAACGATGCCAGGCAGTCCTTCATGCTGAAGGTGGTCATACCCAGTATTAATTTGTGATTTTGGTAAGACAATTTCTAAGTGAATTCCCGAGCAGGAAAAGTCCCCATTGCAATACCATCAGAGCCATTGTAGTGAAGTTTAGAGACACTGGTACTGTGAAAGGGTACTTGCACATGTTGATGAAGTTATGCTGAGGCCCAAAATCTCATGTTTAGCTTATTCACATGTCCAATTAAGTGTAAATGTGTTTCATCACTAAACAGGAGGACATCAAAAAGGTCAGGATTGTTCTCAATCCTTTCACGGATTGCCTAGCAAAATCCATAACTTTAATCTTTGTTAGTCTGAGCTTGAGGTTAAAGAATCTGTTCTGTGTATGGAAACAGTTTCAAGTCTTTATGAATAATTCTGAAGCTTGTGAAACCACCACTTCTTGCAATACCCATCTGTTGTAAATGCGCCCTAAATCCCCGAAAATCTTTACATGGGCCGAAGTTGTTGCTGTCAAAGGTGGCCCACTGTGGCCTCTGTTGTTGTTTCTCACAGTACCAGCAGTTCTAACATTCTCTACAAGGGCTTTGACGGTGTTTGCGACGTGAACTTTTCCTCCTTGAGAATTCACGTCGAAATTGTCGAATTTTGTAGCAAAGTAGAGTTAAATGATTTTTATCCGCATCTGGGCTGAAAATGTGCTTCGATATCCATTCTGCCATCAGATAAAACTTATAGCTATACTCTACCACTTTCCCAAAAATGAAAACAATTATAAGACTTTGAAACTGCACGGTTTTTTATGGGCCACCATGTATAAAGGTATGACGACTTACTTAGTATATTTCATCACACAGATGAGGTCCTGTGTGACTCAGTAGTTAAGTGTAGGACTCGTGACCTGGAGGCCCCGGACTCGAGCCTTTACTAGCTCCACTGGGCCTTTCACAGGAGTGCCCTTGGGCAAGACACCTCAGAGCCCCAGCCTAGTACTGGTGCAACCCAGGAAAACATGAATATGTGAGTCGTCGCCGTGATATGACTGAAATAATGTTGAAAGCGGCATAAAACACAATTCAAACAAATCAAAGCATCACAGAGATGCATTTAACCCTCTTTTGCCAGAGTGTGGCTCATTTATGTAGTTACAGTCATACTTTTTTCGACCAAATAAAATGTGAATATCACCATAAACTCTTTACCAGATAAGAAAATTTAAGAAAATTTAAGAATAGTCCAAATTGTAAGCGAGAAATTTGAAAATTAATTGTGGCTGAAATGATCTTTTGTTTCTGAAACAATGAAAAATATTGGGGAAAAGGGAGAATATGAGAAAGTTAAAGAACCTGACATAACTTTAACCCTTATCCTGTTAAATAACTAAAATTAAATTTTTTATTCGATATTAAAATATTAAAAACCCAAATATTGCTATTTCAAAGTTATGTTTTGGGGAATAATATCTCCTTATCGGACAGTGTAGATCAAAGATCAGACTGCAAAAGGTCAGTGAGTCGCGCTTAGCAGCCTAAGGGGGAGGAGGGTGGAGGGAGCATCGCGCCCGCCCGGGTAGTTCAGTGGTTAACGTATCTGATTCGTGACCTCTTGGTCGATACCCGCTTGCGGCAAACTTTCTTTCCGGCAATTTTTCGCGTCTCAACTGTAATACATGTGAGAAAAGTAGTCAGTGACTTGGAAATAAAGTTGTGGCTGTACTGGTGTGAGACAGCCAGGAAACACATGTGCAGGTGCACTGTCCGCCGTGATATGAACATAAGCTGTAATACAAACAATCAATCTAGGGATGTCGCCCATATGGGTAACCAGTGGCGACGAAAAGTAACCAAAAAAGTCAATATATTTATAATTTGTCAAATCAGTCGCAGAGGACATTCATGTTTGAGACTTGTCTAGGTTTGGCAGAATTCGGTCAATACTGCCCACCAGGGAGCGATAGCCAATTATCACCCTTCCAGCGTCATGGGCGAAAATAGTTGCTCTGCCGACGGCAAAGATTAAGATCGAGATCAGACAGCATAGAACGTGCAGTCTGATCTTGGATCTATGCCGTCCGCTTGTTTATTGAAGCTTATATGGCATAAGAAATTTGTCTGAGTTTCTGTGGATTGGAATTTTAGCCGTTGGGAAAGGTCGAAATTATATAATATAAGCTTTGCTCTGTGAAAAGGGGGCTTAATGCATCTGCAAAAAGTATCGAACCAGGTCAGCCTGTGCAGTCCGTGCAGCCTAACTTGGATAGAAACTTTTTGCTTCTTGTAATTTTCTGCATGTCCACGGACCAGTCTATCTCATGATTAAGTTGGCTGTTAAACAAAATTAATTTTATGGATCCATATTAATACGATGACTTGCTTGCTATAATGCATTATGAAGATATATGGCCTACAACACGCGAAAAAGGGCATTCGGACATTTGCGTAAAGTGTCTTCCCGGATCAGCCTGCGCAGTCCGCGCAGGCTAATCCGAGACGGCACTTTACGTTCTTATGTAAATTTCTGTTTTGTGCGAGTCTACTGTAAGACAAAATCGAATGTAGTCGTAAAGTATAGTCTCGGATCAGTCTGCGCGGAATGCGCAGGCTGATCTGCGACTACACTTTACGCAAATGTCCGAATGCTCCTTTTCGCGTGTTGCAGGCCATATTAAACAGCCTTTTGCCAGAACACGGCTCAATATTTTTTGCACTGAAAGAGTAGACTATTAACAACACGACAAAATTTTAAACTGCTCCAAATCAAAAGCAATTGCAGACAACACACTTAATGAGTCTCAAATGATGGAATTTGTCTTTATGAAGCCATAAAACATAGTGGGAAAAGGAGAAAATGCTGGTTACCAGCATTTTCTCCTTTTTCCACATTGTTTTAATAGGGCCTTCTTCCTCTTGGTGCTTAAAACTCGGGATTGTTCTATGAAGAGTTAAAGAAAAAGCCAATACACAGGGTTTGTCTCGGTCAAATAGGACTGAACATTGTTTGAGAAAATGTATTCGTCATAAAATCGATGGTACTGTTGTTTCAAAAGATAGGGTAATAGAATTGGATAAGAAATCTTTGGAATTTACAACATGGCAGGTGGAAAACTTGGATTTTTGCTACTTAGCAATGGCTGGTAAGCCTGGTTTTTAGTACAGATAACTGTCCCCAACGGCGATGTTACTTTTTGACTGGTCGCCTCTGGGTACAGAGACGATCAAGACAAAATCAGTTGAAAGCTCCGCACAGATTTTATGCGCAAGTTTGAACTCTTATAATTTTGCAAATAGAGCACAAAACTAGGATTTAAACATAGCTGTTGCTTACGTATTTAATAACCCTTCATTTGATGTACAAATATTTTCAATTTAAACGCTGAACATAAGAGAAAACCATGCATTTCATCTGTTACTCGAGTTGTTTTACGTTCCCGAAAACACACAAAATGGTCGCCACGCACGATAAATTTCGTCAGTGATTTTTCCGAGCTTTACATGTTCTTAACGACTTCTACGAGCTCTTTATGTAATGAAGGGTTTAATAATTTGTCTTTGGTCATGTCTGTTAACTAAAAGTTCATTGTATTTCGCTGCAATACAGATTAAACCGTCAAAACAGAAAGTCAGTATAGCGCTCTATCTTTACTACCGGAAAATTTACGATGGACTTGAGACGGTACGGTGTACAATACGAGGGTTGTTCGATATGTAATGTGTATTGTACGACATCTCAAAAGCATTCGACTCAAATAGTGAAATGAACATTACATCCCTTCAAAATATTCTCCGCGGTTTGAAATACATAATTGCAATCTCTGAATCCATTTCTGAAATGCGTCACGGTACGCTGATTTAGGTAGACCTCTGAGGCACTGACTGATGGCTGAGCCAAGGGCTTGTCGGGACTTGTAACGACGACCAGAAAAGAACTTTTTAAGTTTTGGAAAAAGGAAAAAGTCGCATGGGGCTAGATCTGGAGAGTATGGTGGGTGTGGCAAGACAGTAACCTTCTCCGACTTCAAAAATTGCTTTACAAGCTCAGATGTATGTGATGGAGCATTATCATGAAGTAGACGAACATGCCTAAATCCTGACACAGGGCGTCGTTTAAGACAATATTTCTTGAGCTTTTTTAGTATAACATCTCGGTAATACCGACCTGTAACAATTTTGCCCTTCGGCACCGGAATTTGTACGGCTATACCATCACATGAGAAGAATGTGCAATAAAGAACCTTCTTTGTGCTTATGCTTCTTTTGGCAACTACAGGCCTTCTACCGTGTTTAGTTTTTCTTACTGGTTCGAAATAGTGAACCCATGTTTCGTCACCAGTAACAATGTTTGCAAATTGTCTTTGATTGAATTTGGGAAACATTTTGAGCAATTGCTTAGCGGTTTGTACTCGTACCAGTTTTTGGCCATCTGTCAATATATGCGTTATCCATCTGGCAGAAATCTTTCGTACTTTCAAAATACGCTTCAAAATGAAATGCACCCGCGATAGCGATATGCCAACAGCGTTGGCAATATCACGAATTGTGTATCTGCCATCACTTTCAATTATTTCCCTGACTTTTGAGACATTTGCCTTGTCTGTTACAGTCACAGGTCGGCCAGATTTTGCTGCATCTTTGACGGACTCTGTGCCAATCAGAAATTTCTTTCTCCACCTACAAACTGTCTCATAAGATACCTTATCAGACCCATAAACTTCCCCCAATTCAGTAAAAATCTGCATTACCGAATGACCGAGTTTTGTGCGAACTTTTATATAAGCTCTAATTTCTTCAATATTCTTAATCCGTTTCCCAACCATATTTACAACAGTGGTCAACGACTAGCTCTAATGAAATGACTATAAGTTTAAAACTATATGGAGCTGAAGGCTCGTGTTTATACCATTGGAAAGGTATTGAATAGAGCTATTCAAGCGTATCATCATCCACGAAATCGTGCAAAGCGTTATCGCGCTGTGGTACAATACACATTACATATCGAACAGCCCTCGTAAATGTCCATATATGAAAAAAAATCACCGTACCGTCACATTATTGAGACTAGACTGGTTTTATACATTTCAACCAAGCTCTTGCAAAAGGCGGTTTAATATGTTGATACATTATACCAACCACGTCATTACATAGTATGGATCCATAAAACTTATTATGTCTTTACAATCAACTGAATAATTAGGTCGACTGCAGAAAATTTACCAATATCAAAAGTTTTCGGCTCATGTCAGCCTGAGCGGACTGTGCTGGCTGACATGGCTCTATACTTTTTACAGGGGCATTAAGCCCCTGTTTCACAGAGCTTGATACATTTCCATTTAGAAACGAACTTTTTAGCGGTTTTTTTTTTTTTTTAATATTATCATTATTTGATAACGTCCATATCAAATATCGATAGGCCTAATAGATCTAATCATGAATAAATACCAAAAAACATAAAAAGGTGTTACGAACGATTGCTCCTTTTGCTTCAATGCTTAAAAAGGTTGCCTGATGCAGAATGAAAATAGTCAAATGCGTATGAGCCATGCTCTGTGAAAAGGGGGCTTAATGCATCTGCAAAAAGGTATCGATTCATGTTAGCCTGCAATGTCCGCGTAGACTGACAGGAATTGAAACTTTTTGCTATTGGTCGATGTTCTGTATGTCAAAGGACCAGTCTACCTGAATGTATCACGGAGATGCGTTAAGCTCCCTTTTCCCAGAGCATGGCTCATATATGGCCTGTAACACGCGAAAAGGGGCATTCGGACATTTGCGTAAAGTATCGTCTCGGATCAGCCTGCGCAGTCCGCGCAGGCTAATCCGAAACGACACTTTCCGTTTTTATGTAATTTTCTGTTTTGTGCAAGTCTATTGAAGAACAAAATCTAATGTAGTCGTAAAGTGCCGTCTCGGATTAGCCTGCGCGGACTGCGCAGGCTGATCCGAGACGACACTTTACGCAAAAGTCCGAATGCCCCTTTTCGCGTGTTGCAAGCCATATAACTTCTTGAAACATGAGCCGAGCCCGGTAGCGCAGTCAGCAGCGTACAGGACTTTCGACCAGGGGGTCGCTGGTTCAAATCCTCAGCTCGGCCAATTTCTTGTGGTAGTTTGATAACAGTCATTGCGACAGGATTCATTCCTCTCTCGCCACTGATAGTTGTTAAGAAGATGTTTATGTGGGAAAACAGCCAGTGGCTTAGGAAAAATATTGTGCGAGGAAGAAAGAAACTCCAGGAAAGCACGGATATGTGCACCGGCCGTCGCGATATAACTAACTTAACGTTGAAAACGGTGTTGAACACTTAAGGAATGAAGAGAATTTTTTTTGTTTTCATGGAGGTATGAAAAAAAACCTAATCACACTTTTATATGAAACCGCTTCGCGCTTCGCGGTTTCATACAGTGTGATTAGGTTTTTTTTTTCATACCTCCATGAAAACAAAAAAAAAAAATCTCTTCATTCCTTATAATTCAATATCACAGACAACAAATATGCACTTAAATAATTCTAACTGCTCTTTTTTTGTAAATCCAACATTGCGTTTTTATTTACTGTCCTTTTCATTGATATTTCATAGCGCGGTAAAAACTACTCCTTCATGACGTAAAATGACGTAATTCATGACGTCATTATAGTATTGAACATTTGCAGATTGAGTAGATTTATTATTATAGAAGTTCAGTACGCTAGAATTAAGTTGAAAATAAGATTGTTTAAAACCAGCAGAGAAACAATGAGTTTTTAGATCTCTCTTTGAATTTACTGTTGCATTTTTTTTTTAGTATTCAGAAAAAATAAATTCATCTAGCAATTTGAACTTCGGACTCGATATAAAATCAGAACGAAAAACATTATGAAATGTCGTATACATGTTTGTTTACATTAGTTTGACTGCAAAAGTAGTTCCGGCACTGCTGATTTTTTTTTTTTCATGGAGCTATGAAAAAAAAATTCAGCCAATCAGAACTCGCCAATGTTCATGAAAAAAACTAATATTGAATTATAATACAATTAAATAAACAATTATGAAACATGAATTACAGTTTAATACAGATGCGTCATGCTCTGTGAATCTATGTCTAATGCATCTTCAAAAAGTACTAACCCGAGTCAGCCGCTCAAGCTGACCCTAATCGAAAGTTTTTACAATCAGTACATATTCTGCTTGTCATATCAGTCTACCTCATGATTTGACCTGTTGTCTAACGAACTGGATCCATAAAATTTGATGATTTACTTGGTATACCGCCTTAAGAAGATGCATTGAACCCCTTTTCCCAGATCGCCAAACATGCATGTAGGCGTTAAGCATTGCGGTATATAGAGATACTGTTTGTTACGTGTATTTCTTCCTTTGCCTCAATGGCGAAAAAAAAAAAACGCCAAATATTTCGATTTAGATCCTGTTTTTAATCTCTCCGTTTTTGAAAGTCTAGGTCATAGACCAGAGATTTGTGCAGTCTGGTCTAGATGTACACTATCTGCAAAAGTGCATCGAGTATAGCAACCTAAGAGTAAATTCGTGCTTTTTATACGCCCGTCGAAGACGGGACGTATTATGGGATCACCCATGGCGTACGGGCGGGCGGGCAGCGTCCAGTTCTTTGTCCGGAGCATAACTTTGTCATCTCCAGTCCGATTGACTTGAAACTTGCCATTTGCGTTTGTTGCAATAATACGGAGTGAAGTGCGAAAGAACCATAACTCTACCTCGTGCTGTCTTTGAGTTATTTCCCTTTGATTGTCATTTTTACAGCATTTTCTGCTTGTCCGGAATATACCTTTGTCATCTCTATTCTGAACATCTTCAAATTTGGTATGCATGATTGTTGAAAAATTACGGAGTGCAGTGCACAAGAACCATAACTCTTTCTATCACGAATTTTGAGTTATTTCCCCTTTGATCTTCATTTTTATAGCATTTCTAGCTTGTCCTGAGCAAAACTTTGTCATCTTAAGTAGGAATGACTTGAAATATGGTATGCTTATTTGTTGCAATATTTGGAAGTGCAGTGCACAAGAATTGTAACTCTACCTCGTGCTGTCTTTGAGTTATTTCCCTTTGATCGTCATTTTTACGGCATTTAGTGCTTGTCCGGAATATAACTTTGTCATCTCAAGTCAAACTTGGTATGCATGTTTGTTGAACTATTACGGAGTACAGTGCGCAAGAACAATAACTCTAACTAACGCGGATTCTGAGTAATTCCACTTTGATCTTCATTTTTACAGTATTTCTTGCTTGTCCGGAACGAAACTTTGTCACTTCAAGTCAAATTGACTTGAGACTTGGTAAACATGTTTGTTGCATTACCTGCCCTTTACGATTATTATACCCCCCTCGACAACGTTTTCAAAATCGCAAGCTGCCGACTTGTTTAATATGGGTATGGATTAAAACACCAATCTACAGTTAACTCACCTTTTTAGTCTTTATACGACATAATTATAATTTCAGTAATACCCGTCTTTGTGAAATTGTTTATCTAAGTTTTTAACTTCTTTTAACCTTTTCGGCGCCATAGGTGAAAACAGTGACTTTTTGCTGACGACACAGATCTAGATCAGACTGCACAGAACGTGCAGTCTGATCATAGATCTATACCGTCCGCTTGTTCGCTTGTTACGCCTATACAATCAAAATCTTTTGTAAGTTTTAATGGACTGTATTTAGAGCCGTCGAAAGAAGTCGAGTCTATTTATTTGGTGCTGAAAGAGTTTACGGGTTGACCTGCCGTACAAATAAATATTAATCTAAAAATTTCGACCCGATGGTATTTTTACATATATACATGAATCAACTAGGGAAAAAAATAGCACGTTAGTTTCTTGTGAAAAGTATTCGTTTTTTTTTTTCTTCAACATTTTCCATGCAATTGATGCATGCTATGTTCATTCCCTTTGTCTTTTTGTCATTCATGCTGTACTCGTATTTAGGGGTCCTGCAAGATTCAAGGTAGGACTTGTAAACTGGAGGCCCATGGTTGGAGCCTCAAGGAAAACACTGGATTCATTCAGGGAGTGTCAAAGGGCAAGATATCAGAGCCCAGTGGAGTCGCAAATTTCACACTTCGCAAATTTCACACTTATGTGAAGAATTGGTACCCAATACATCACATATGGCAAATGTGTCATTTGCGTACGGTCAATTTCGATAATGGGGGGGAAGGGGGGGGGGGGGCCGGGAGGGAGGGGAGTAAAATTTGTGCTCAAATTTCACTGTGCTCAAATTTCACACTTTCCTAGTTTTGATGTGTGAAGAATTGGTACGCGTTCATCACATCTGTGAAAAACTGGTATGACTTTTCTCAGATGTGAAGAATTGGTACCAAATTTCACATGTGAAAAATTGGTACTAAATTTTCACATGTGAAGAATCGGTACCAAATCTTCACACACGTGAAGAACTGGTGCAAAATCCTCACACATGTGAAGAATCGGTACAAAATCGTCACATTTGTGAAGAATTGGTACCAAATCAAGTTTGCTTCCAAATCATTCATATAAACGTTTGCCGATTGATAAAGTCACAAATCTGTGCCTTCCAACAGAGGGAAAAGTGAAGTTAGATCAGCTGGCTAACCTGTGAGGGTCTCACGGAACACCGACGGGAACATCCCGTCTACTGGCTAACCAGCATTTCGTTACACTTCAGTACTCCATGGCATGTACGGAGAGAGGTCTCGTGTAAAGCAGACATGCTTTTTGACAGAAACTACTACTTAACAAATTTCAAAGGGATATAACTACAATTGCGCATCACAAGAATTTTGGTTCTTCCATTCTAATACGTCACAGCCTTTCTTGTGAAAACTTATACTTGCGCTGGTTTATATTTGTACACATTTTCATGAAGATACCATGTGTGAGATTAGTTGTGCGATAGTGTGAGAAGCCACTGCTTGTCTTATGATGCCGAGCGCCAAGCAAGATAGCCACTGGTACCATTTTAACGCCTAAGGTATGACACGGCCAGGTTTCGAACCTTCGACTTCCCGCCCCGAAGCGAACTACTTATGCTATCGGGGCCGGGTCACCCCGGGGACATGATTCATTATATACAAAAAGGGGCCACTCTCCGAAGGTGCATATATATCAAATTGGCAAAAACTCCTCTCTCCCTGTTTACAAATAAGCCGCGTCATGAGAAAACCTGATATTTGCATATGCGAAAAAGCGCAGATTAGCTCAGGCGGATCAGCGCCTTTGTTTTGTTTTTCGCTGCATTGATTAAAGAAAGAAATACCACAAGTTCTCAGTCCGAAATTAAAAGACAGTAGCTTGTTTATATAGCTACACAGGCTGGCGGATCTGGTTCGGAACACCGAAGAAAGGTTTTCTCGTGACGTGGCTCATATAAACGATTTCTCCTGGCCTGACCACTTTCAGTCCTGTCCCCGAAGCTCCACTCGTAAACCATATGCATAATATGTTACATGTTAAAAATTCCTTCAACGTTTATAAAATTATGCCATGCATGTGAAAGAATTGGAATCGGGTGCAAAATGCAAAAAATGGGGGGGGAGGGGGTATTTTGTCAATGTGAAGAATGCGCATGTATGCTATATGAAATTTTACTTCGTGCGCATTTCTCACAGACGTATGAAATATTGGTACGAAATTCGTGACGTATTGGTACCAATTTTTCACGGGCTGTGAAGAACTGGTACCAATAGTTCACAATGTGAAATTTGCGAAGTGTGAAATTTGCGGCTCTACAAAGCTGTCCTCCTGGCCCAGATAATACATGTATTGAATCTGGGGATTTCAAACTACTATCTGAATAGTAAAAAAAAATCAAATTGGTACGAAATTCGTGACGTATTGGTACCAATTTTTCACGGGCTGTGAAGAGCTGGTATCAATAGTTCACAATGTGAAATTTGCGATGTGTGAAATTTGCGGCTCCACAGAGCCCTAGCCTTGGACTGGTGAACTTCATGACATACCATAGAATGTCAACTGTCGCCGTGATATGATTGAAAAAATGTTTAAAGTGGCGTAAAACACCCTTCGTTCAATCAGTCAATCAATCAATCAATTGTCTTTTGGGGCATTCATAGGGTAGTTAAGGTGACATAAGAAAAGTCAAGGCGGTTCTTTGTGAACCTTGTATCTCTTTACCTGAGTTTCTCAAGCTTGTGGACGCCTTAATAGTTCTTTACCAAGAATACTCTTTGTGAACGCCTCGATATTTGTTTACCAGAGCTGCTCTGTGTGGATGCCTTAATAATTGTTTGCCAGAAGTGCTCTTTGTTACCGTCTTAATATTATTTGTTTTCCAGAAGTGCTTAAAGTAAAAATGCCAAAAGTAAACAAAGTGGGTGTTCAAGTGAATTTCGATTTAAATCATAGTATTTCAAAGTATGGAAATTATAGTGAAGATGACAGCCTGTTATGGTACGGTCGACCCCAGTGTTAGTCGCTGGCAGAGAAATTAATTTCAAAACTGGGTTAAAATCGGCCAGGTCACTCTATCTTTTGTTTACTTTTTGCCTGATTTTAACATTCATTTTTCTGCCAGCAACTACAACGTGGACCGACCACACAATAACAGATTGTCATCTTCACAATATTTTCCATACTTTTAAATGGTACAAATCTAATTTTCAATAAATTTTTACACCTGCTTTAACTTTTTGGCCGCTATTGGGCCTTTTAATGTTTGATTACCAGAGGTGTTCTTTGTCAACGGCTTAATATTTGTTTACCAGAAGTGCTCTTTGTGAACGCTTTAGTATTTGTGTAAGTGCTCTTTGCGAACACCTTAGAATGTTTTTACCAGAGATGCCCTTTGTGAACACCTTTTTGTTTGTTTGTTTGTTTGTTTGTTTGTTCTTTTTTTTTACCAGAGGTGCTTTTTGTGAATTTGTTAATAGCAAGGTGAATATAATAAACGAATCTGATTGATCCATGAAACTTACCAATTGGGTTTTGAAATAATCGTGAGCTGCTTAAAGTAGTATAGACAAGTCGGATCTAATTTTGTAGTGATTTCGTTTTCAGGAAAAGATAGCAAGTACAATTGGATGCAAGTGGTATTCAGTGATGTTTCTATGATAACACGGGAATAAACGATGAAGTCCAAGAAGATCAAGAACAAACCAGAAGCGGAAACAGATGTTATGACAAATGCCTGTAGGGATGATGAATATGACATATTCGATGATCTTGACGATGGATGGGCCTGGATGGAAATGTTAGCAAGCTTTGGAACATTCTGTGTAATAGGGGGCACGATGTATGCTGTAGGAATAATACATTCCACGTTACTCGACCAGTTCAATCGAAATGTGTCTATAACGTCTTGGGCCGGAGCTTTACACAGTGCATTAATATCTGCTGGAGGTAATAGATTTAAAACTTTATCTTTCAAAATGAAATTTTATATTGATTGGCAAAATGCACTACTGACAGGTTGCGTTATTTCTTTGTAAAGCATAATCGGCTTCCTAACATTTTGAAACGTAGATCGTTGAAGTGCTTTGCTCCCGATAATGCAATAAAAGTTTAAGAGTAACAAGTATGTACAGAGATTGTCAACAAACAGTTTAATTGTAATGAAGACATGTTCAAAAGCATGTAATACATGGAATCACATTATGGATTCCAAAAACCAAATTAAGCTTTGACACAGAGAGAGAGAGAGAGAGATGTATTTTTGTTCAGAAAGCATATGGCTTGCAACACGCGAAAAGGGGCATTCGGACATTTGCGTAAAGTGTCGTCTCGGATCAGTCTGCGCAGTCCGCGCAGGCTAATCCGAGACGGCACTTTACGACTACATTAGATTTTTTCCTGCAGTAGACCTGTGTGAAACAGAAAATTACATGAAAACGGAAAGTGTCGTTTCGGATTAGCCTGCATGTAGGTCAGCTTGCACAGATTGCGTAGGCTGACATGGGTCGATACTTTTTGCATACGTATTTAACACCCTCCCCCTTTCACAGAGCGTGGCTCAAGTATTTAAGCGTAAAGTTTATTGAATGTTAAGACCAACATTAGATAGCATACATGACCAATGAACTTCGACAAGCGATCGCCCTGTGTTTTAATTTTGTTTTGTTTGTTCGTTTGTTTACAGGACCTCTCTCAAGCGCCTTAATAGACAGGTTTAGCTGTAGAACTGCTATCGTTGCCTCTGGTGTCTGTTACGTTATTGGCTATCTCGGCACTGCATTCGCACCGAATCTAGAAACAGCAATATTTACCTGCGGAATCATTGCCGGTATGTGTTAAGTGATGCTAGATTTGGTGGAAATATCATATGACAAATTTCTAGACTTGCCCAACTTGAAAGCGTTTGCAGACGACAAATCTGAAATGGCTCACATGAATGATGTAATTATGTCTTTGATGAGGTAGAATATATTGTGAGAAAAGTAGAAAATGCTTGTTACTAAGATGTTTTCAAAAGCCTTCATCCTTGGAGTCTTTAAAACACGGGGTCCATTAGTGAAGGGTTGATTCGGTTTTAGATGTAAAAGATCTGTTCAAGTGATAATGAGCGATGCCCTTCTTGGGCTCCTACAGGTCTATTTATTTTAGATAGTGATGACCTTTCAGGTCTCACCTTCGTATGCCAATCGTCAAACTGAGGTCCTGTAACAGCGAATCTCTCCTCTGTTTCAAGAAAAACAGGTTAGTTTAAGGTAGTAGACCCCTAACGCTTCTAGTGCAACATAGAATAAAATTTCTTGTTAGTTGATAAATAAGGATTTATACTGATATAATACTTTTGCACATTTTTAACCGACCAGAAATTCCTTTGATGTCTATCTTGAAATTATTTGTTGATACTTTTGTTAGTTTCCTGAAAAGGGAGGTAATTATTATCTCCCTTTGTAATGAGAATATAGTGGTTTTAGATTTATAAATGATAATTCTAAGAAGGAAAAAAAAGGAAAAAGTGGCTCGGTTAAAGTAGTACAATAATACTCATTTTTAATTATACTAAATTTTGTAGGATAATATTATAGTGGAAATAGCTGTTTTCCATTAGGGGTCTACTACCTTAAAAACATTTGATTTAAATCTATTGAGGAACGAGTTCTTACAATTTTAATTTATACTAGGCTGTCTCGACTCTGCTTCCTGGAAACTACACCAGTACTCGCCCCGAATGTGTGGGCCAAGGTACAGTCCTAAAGTTGACACCCGCTCCCGGGTTTCGAACTCAAGACCTTTTGGTTATGCGGCCGACGCTCTACCTCCTAGGTTCTCCTAGATCAATGAATAGACGCGTCTACAGGTGTCATTTTATATGTGAAAATAACATACGGATTGAAAACTGTACAAGCCAATCACACAATCTATGAACTTTAGAGTTAAAAGTCACAGAATTAGCTATAAAGTTGAAATTGACCTCGGTTCGCATCTTTGACATGGCCAAGTTTATAAAGCCTCCATCGCGGACGCACAAGTATACGAAAAACAACCTTCCAAAACACTGTCATTATACCCCAAACCAATTTCCTAACAACCAAAACTGCATGCACTTAGATACAAGCTTTTGTAGAGAATAGTACACACACATGTAATGAAATAATGCTATCTGAATCTAGGCAAAAATGTTGTCAACCATCAGATGAATGAATTTTTAATGAAATGGTCCACTCATAACACCTATTTGCTAGCAAATTTCTACTACCCCCTTTTAATGTTATTATTCTAAACTCTTTTTTTTTTAATCAAATACTTATTTGTTCTACTTTAGGTATCGGAGGCGCTTTTGGTTATACTGCCAGTATGGTCGTTGTGGGCTTTAACTTTAGAAAACGATTGAACTTAGCTCTCGGATTTGCACAGTGCGGCATCGGGGTGGGACTATGTGCAATGGCGCCAATAATGCAGTTTGCACGTGATTACTACGGAACAACAGGATTCTTTATAATTCTCGCCACGTGTGCTCTAAATATCATAACATTTGGTGTGATGTGCTTCCCGAGTAAACTAGAAGAAGATGCTCAAGCCAAGAGACAATTCGAGGCAAGGATACAGGAGGTATCGACGTGTCGCAAATCTAAAATTCTTGCCGTGGCTCACAACTATGTTCATATCTTGCTCAACAAAGGCGTCCTGTGTTTGTGTTGCTCAATGTTCAATTTTTGTCTGGGTACATTTGTGATATATCTGCACCTGCCCACGTATATAGTGGCATGTGGCTTCACACACATTGAAGCATCGTTCTTTGTATCTATTTCGGGCATGTTGACTGTGTTCGGTCGACTGATGACAGGCATAATTGCTAATTTAAATTGTCTTCCTGATATTTGCCTCTTTTCAGGGTCAATGGGTATCGTTTCCATAGCAACATTTTTGTTGCCTCATTACTCAATGTTTTATGGGGGTCAAATAGTATATGCCATTTTGTTGGGACTATTTTTTGGAAGTTGCTACGTGGTGTTAACCAGCGTCAATATTCAGCTTGTCGGTATAAACTACATGTCAGCAGCGATCGGTTTAGAGTTCTTCTTTGGTGGAATAGGGGCTCTAGTTGGTCCGGTATTCGCAGGTAAGTCGCTTGTGCCATTGATTATTTAGCTAGACTCACTATTGTGTTTAAAATAGTATCTCCCTTGAGGCATGGTCAAAGAATAGTGTGTTGAAATCAATGTGGTTTACGGATATTGTCGACTTTTTGCAATCCACTTAGGGGCGTATATCATGAATGTTCACGCGCATCCATACTATGCATGTATTTGTCTATACGATATTGAAAAACCAGGAAAGTAACCTGTGCACTGGAACTCAGAAATTGCATTTTTCTTTTCCCGCAATCTTCTATATTCTGTCCAAAAAAAATAAAAAGTTAAAAGAAAGAAACAAAAAAAAGTTAAAAAAAAAAAACAGGCATCCCTTGTCTAGGGTTTGTGCTAAAACATTGTGGAAAAAAAGTAAAAAATTGACAACTACTATAAAGTGGGACTAAACATCAAGCATCAAACCGAACATGAGTCACTATTCTTTCAAAAATAAATTGTCATAGAGATGACGTTGCTTATATGAGCAGTGACTTCTTTAATCACAATGTTTTACACTCTATATTGTAATTATTACAAGCAGAATGCCTCAAAACCGATGTGGAACTGGAGCAGAACTGCTGAAATATTGTGGGCAATAGCTCTTTTTTGCACAAGATATTTCAATTGTGTGATAAAAAGAAAATTTACCGCACTGTTACAAATTCTGATATTTTGTTGTCGCACATCAGGCTAAAAGTCGTCCTATTTTTTTTTGGACCGAATCTTAATTTTCCTTAACTCTTTACCAAACGACGAAATTCTAGATTTGTCCAAATTCAAAGCACTTGCAGACGACAACATAAACGGGACTCAAAAATTGAAATTTGTTTTGGGAAGTGTAGAAAACATTGTGGGAGAAGGAAAAAATGCTGATTACCAGCATTTTCTGCTTTTCCCACAATTGTTTTAAAGGCTTCTTTCTCAGGGTCGTGAAAACCTGGGATTGTTTGGAAAAGAGTTAAATATTAAACTTTCACCCTGAACTTCATCACTGTTTTCTGAAAAAATAAGCACAGATAGGTACTATTTTTATTTCCTTTTATTTATCAGAACTATAGATGCTATAACTGTTGTAATTTTAAGATAAAGCTTGTCCATTATAAAGCGTGTATTTTTTAAAAAAGAAAATCAACCCTTAATACGGTCAAATAACTCCCTTTTGTTTTAATCAGTCGTCTCTACATGTATATAACGTGCATATATGTGCATTTACCTGGCTCAAAACCAGGCTTTTATGTATATTTTTGTGCACGCCTGAAAATAATGTTTATTTGTATGCCGAGCCCCATAGTTCCGTCGGTAGCGTACAGGACGTGAGAACAGGAGGTCGCTGGTTCGATCCCCGGCTCTGCCAGTTTCTTTCCGAGGATTGATGGTAGTCATTGCGACACGATTCATTCCTCTCTCACCGCTGACCATTGTTTCGACGATGGTTACGTTGGAAAGCGGCCATTGGCTTGGAAAAAATATTGTGAGAAGAGTCCTGGTTAAAAGAAAATCCAGGGAAGCATGGATAGGCGCACTGGCCGCCGCGATATAACTGAAATAATGTTGAAAACTGCATTAAACACCATACAATCATTATTTGAATATTCTTCAGAATATTTTTCTGTTTAACTGATAATTAAAGAAAGATGTGTAAAATCTAATATTTGTTGAATTTTGGACCTGTATATACCTTTTCTAAAGGTAAATCTTTCAGAAATGAGCACGGTGACCCATTTTTTTGTTTACTGTAATCTCTCAGAGACATAATGAGTTGTGTATGTTTTACTCTTTACCAGACCACAAAATTTCAGACTTGTCCAAATTGAAAGCATTTGCAGACGACAAAATAAAGGTGACTCAAAAATTGAAACTTGACTTTGGAAGAGTAGAAAACATTGTGGGAAAAGGAGAAAATGCTGATTCCCAGCATTTTCTCCTTTTCCCACAGTGTTTTCAGAAGGCTTCTTTCTCAGGGTCGTCAAAACCAGGGATTGTTTGGTAAAGGAATAAAGAAAATCTGTCTCGTTAGGAAAAATATTGATATACTGCATTCATAAATATTATTTTCTTTGACTGACGTCCGTCCTCTAGCGCAGTGGTTAGTTCGTCTGCCTGCTATTTGAAATATCAGGTTTTAGCCTCACTCGTTCCTCCATTTAAAAAAAATCGAAAAACTGGTAGTGCTGGCTTCTCCATTGGTGTTATGCTAGTCTACTGGCACTGGTGAGCGCATGTCAAGACGACATGCCCAGCTAGGAAACTTTTCAGATTTAATTACAAAAACATCATGTTTATTTTAGCTCGATGGTAACAATAATGTTGGGTAGACAGTCTATAAGAGTTTATTGGAAAGCATAATCAGGGAGTATTTACCTTTATTTCATGCTTTCCAGTAGGTTATCGAGAAATATCGGTAAAATACTTTTTCGATATTTCATGGTTACGACCAGTGAAAATACCTATTTTTATATTCTAACTCTTCAGTTGAAGGTTGAAACAGTTGTTCCCGCGCACTAGTCACCTGGATAAAATGCGCGTGCCTCACAACCAGATGGAAATATGACGTAATTTACCTTACATTTTTCGCGCTTTAACGTAATATTGTAATTATCTGCGTCCCTATGCCGAGGGGGTACGCCACGGGGAATAACCGAAAAGAACTGTACTGGATTTTGATTACGTTCGCCTCAGAAAGGGTTAAAAGCATGAAATAAATAGAATATTTATTGTTTTTTTTTTTTTTTTATGAAAGATCGAAATTTATGTCATCGAGTGAACACCATCGGTTAAATTTTCACGAGTGGCGAGAAATTTATGTCATCGAGTGAACACCATCGGTTAAATTTTCACGAGTGGCTGCGCCACTCGTGAAAATTTAACCGATGGTGTTCACTCGATGACATAAATTTCGATCTTTCACCGTAAAAAACAAATGTCCTCTATGTATTTCACTTTGAACATCCCCATTTAACCCTTAACCTGCTAAATAATCGAGATTTCCGATTCGATAGTAAAAACTCAAATATTGCTATTTCAAAGTTATGCTTTTGGGGAATATCTCTTTATCGGACAGTGTAGATCCAAGATCAGACTGCACGTTCTGTGCAGTCCAATCTTGATCTACACAGTCCGCAAAAGGTCAGTGAGTCGCGCTTAGCAGTCTAGGGGTTAAGATACTTATACAATAAAGTACTTTTCAAATCAAAACAAGAAAGTACCGTTGTTTAAAAATCATTTATTTTTGCAACAATCATTATATAAATTGCTTTATCTATGCTTCGCGCAGGTGTGATAGTGGATTCCGGGGCATCCTACGACCACTCTATCTATATAGCAGGTATGTTTTTGGTTTGGTAAAGAGTGTGTAGGGAATGAATGAATGAATGAATGAATTGAACGAATGAATAAATGAGGAGGAACGAACGAACGAACGAACGAACGAACGAACGAATAAATTAATGAATGAATTTATTTGACTTGAAGTTTTTCGTCATACAACATAATAATACAAAGAATGTATATGACATATTGATATAAACAAGATCTGATATGAGTTGGTGTTGAGATAAAATTCTAACAAAAGAGTCTGGAAAATTTGTTATTAAGCGAGCCTATAGCGAACTTTATATCGTTTTCTTTTTCTATGTGGACGAGTTTGAATCTATATCCTCAAAAGCCAGCGAATGTCAGTTTCTTTTATCACATAACTGTATATCAAGAATAACAGTTCATGATGTATTAAAACATAGGCCTTCATGTACATGTGTATTGAAATTTACATAAAGCACGTTCGCTTCTGTCAATAGCGCATTACATTTCGACAGTTAATTTCGCATTGAAAGTTGGCTCAGAATTGAGACGATTGTTTGCAAAGTTTTGACCAAATACGGCACTATTTGCTTGTTTCAATCGTCTGTTTAGTACTTTCCTGTTTCACATTGCCGTTATAGTCAGCTAAGTCAATTATTTTCTTCTGTTTCACAGCCTCCTGTATTCTACTAGCAACAGTATCCAGTGCAGCTACATTGTATTTGGCGAGGTCAGAGCGAGGCAATGACGTCACAGATATTGAGGTTGATATACGTAACGACAAACACGTAATTCGAAAAGAAGCAGATCACAGGAATGAGTTCAATCTTATGTTAGGGAGTAGTTCTGCGAATAACGTTTGAAACGTCAAACATGAGGTTACTTGTGTAACAAGAGGACAAACATGGCCTATATCGCTCACCTGATATATTAGACGTAATCGGCAAATACTTCTTTCAGAAGACAGAAACAGTTTGGGTTTCAAAGGCACTGCACATCTTATTATTTAAGCTCTAATGCATTGTAAGTTTGGCTATGCTAAAGGATCATTTCAAATGAAGCTACAAGCTAAAGGCTTTGTGATTTAACAAAGGAGGATCCTTGAAATTCCGTAAAGCATGCAATCTCTTGACCAGTTTTCAATATAGCAAAAATAAATGCAATACATTGCTTCAGGACTTCGACTTTAAACATGGCAGTCACCCGGGATGAGGCCATCTTTGTCCCAGTGGACATAATCTGGGCAATCCTGGGTCCGTATTCACCGACCATTCTTTAGAATATTCTCAGTCTTATTCTCTAGTTTTCTAATTTGACAGTGATACACTTTCTTTTTTTCCCTTACCAGGGAGGGTGGACCTTCCCTTCATGACTGTATAAAGCCTGTGACCCGTGGGCAGACTATCAGTTATCCTAGGGGCATAAAATAAACACTTATGAAAAGGAATCACGTGATAGTGATAAATGATAAAATGATAAATGATACATACACAAGAGGTCATAATGGCCCTAAAATGCCAGCCGAGATTAAAACCTCAATTGATTTATCGGTGTTTAACGCCGTTTTCAATGTTAGTTTAGTTCCATCGCAGCGACCAGTGCACCTATCCACGCTTTTCTGGGATTTCTTTTTACAAGTACTTCGCACAATATTCTTTCCAAGCCACTGGCTGCTTTCCCACATACACGTAACCATTGTCAAGATATTGATCAGCGGTGAGAGAGGAATGAATCCTACCGCAATGACTATAATCAATCCTCAGACAGGAATTCGCCGAGCAGGGTATTCGAACCAGCATTCCCATGGTACCAAGTTCCGTGTAAAGCTATCGACTGCACTACCTGGGCTTGGCAGATGTAAGCTAGTTACTTGCTTATGAACAGAAAGTTGTCAATCCAGATATAACCAGGAAAAATATTTTATCCAAGTTTCATGAATATTGCGCAGAATATATGACTACAAGAGCTCACAGTACTTTCCCTGCGCCCCCTCGTAATATTTAATCCTTTACCAAACAATATCGACTTTTTTCGACCCTGAGAGGAAAAGCTTTTGAAAACATTGTGGGAAAGGAGAAAATGCTGGTAACCACAATTTTCTCCCTTTCCTACTCCATGGCAGGCAAATTTCCTGTTTTGAGAAACATTTGATTTTTGTCTTCAAATTTTTTCTTATTTGGGCAAGTCTATTATTTTGTCTTAGGGTAAAGAGTTAACCGAAGGACCTACTTCCAATAGAGTGCGAAGATGCAATTTATGAAATATTATCCCTGAAAGCCTATGCCTCAAGCTAATGTGAAAAAAGGGCATAATGCATCTGAAAAAAAAAAGGTATCGCACCAGTCAGCCTGCGCAATACGCGCAGGCTGACCTGGGTCGAAACTTTTTGCCATTGATGAATTTTCTGCATGTACAAGGACCGTTCTACCTCATTAATCAGTCAGTTGTTGTGCAAAATGGGTTTTGAGATCAATAATTGTATGATGACTTACTTTCTTTAATGCATTACGGAGATGCATTAAGCCCTCTTTTGCCAAAGCCTGGCCAAAGCATGGCTAAAGCGTGACCCATATACAAGGTATTATCAGCGAAAACATATAGGCGAACATTATACATTTACAAAGGGTACCCAAGGTTTTTCTTAAATGTCACATAGTGTCCTGCTGTTTACCTGGAGCCATCAATATTGCTGTTCCTCCTTGATATGGTTGGTATGTGATTTGAAGATATTTTTGCTACTTTTTTTTGCTAAGGTGTCAAATGACAGCATTTGTCTTTGAAAGTGTAGAAAACTTAGTGAAACAAGAGGACCATGATGGTCCTATATCGCTCACCTGAGTACTACGCAGTAAAGGTCTACAATGAAGATAAATACCAAATATCGGGGTTCAAGGCCAAATGATAATGAAACAAGAGCATCAAATTGTCTCAATATATGCCCGTCCCACCGCCAGTTGTCAAGGAGGTATAATTATCGCAAAGGGCAGTAATGCAACAAACATGTTTACCAAGTCTCAAGTCAATTTGACTTGAGACTTCAAAGTTCCGTTCCGGACAAGCAAGAAATACTGTAAAAATGAAGATCAAAAAGGAATTACTCAAAATCCGCGCTAGGTAGAGTTATTGTTCTTGCGCACTGTACTCGGTAATATTGCAACAAACATTCATACCAAGTTTGAAGTCGTTCTGACTTGAGATGACAAAGTTATATTCCGGACAAGCACTAAATGCCGTAAAAATGACGATCAAAGGGAAATAACTCAAAGACAGCACGAGGCAGAGTTACAATTTTTGTGCACTGCACTTCCAAATATTGCAACAAATAAGCATACCATATTTCAAGTCATTCCTACTTAAGATGACAAAGGTTTGCTCCGGACAAGCAAAAAATGCTATAAAAATTAAGGTCAAAGGGGGAATAACTCAAAATTCGTGCTAGGAAGAGTTATGGTTCTTGTGCACTGCACTCCGTAATTTTTCAACAATCATGCATACCATATTTGAAGATGTTCAGGCTAGAGGTGACAAAGTTATATTCCGGACAAGCAGAAAATGCTGTAAAAATGACGATCAAAGGGAAATAACTCATAGACAGTACGAGGTAGAGTTATGGTTCTTTCACACTGCACTCCGTATTATTGCAACAAACGCAAATTCCAAGTTTCGAGTCAATCGGACAAAGAACTATTCTAAAGAACTTTCTAATTCAAGGGCACATAACTCCGGTCGTTCTTTTCCGATTAGACCCATAATCGAACTCATCCGAGATCTTATGGTCATAAGTATTTTGACCACGTTTGATGCTGATTGGTTAAAATTATAGATGTTAGAATGTAAACAAAGTCAAATATAGCAATTTTTCTAATTCAAGGTCAAATAACTCCAGTTGTTCTGGTCCGATTAGACCCATAATCGAACTCATCCGAGATCTTATGGTCATATATATTTTGACCAAGTTTGGTGCTGACTGGTTAATATTTGTAGATGCTAGAGTGTAAACAAAGAAATGTGAACGGACGGAAGGACAGACGGACGGACGACGGACGCCGACGGACGGTGAGTGATCACAATAGCTCATCCTGAGCACTTCGTGCTCAGGTGAGCTAAAAAGAAGCAAATACTGGTTACCAGCATTCTTTAGTATTTCTTTCTCAATGTTTTCAAATGCCCTCTTTGCCAGGGGTCAAGCCCCGGTAGCTCAGTCGGCAGCGTACAGGACTTGAGAACAGGGGGTCGTGGGTTTATTCCTCGGCTCGGCCAATTTCTTTCCGAGGACTGATGATAGTCATTGCGACAGGATTCATTCCTCTCTCACTGCTGACCATTGTTTCCACGATGGTTATGTGGGAAAGCAGCCAGCGGCTTGGAAAGAAAAATTGTGCGGAGTACTGGTAAAAGAGACTCCAGGAAAGCATGGATAGATGCACTGACCGCCGCGATATAACTGAAATAATGTTGAAAACGGCGTTAAACACCATGCAATCAATCAACCAATCAATCCTTGCCAGGGTCGTTAAAACACATAATTGTTTAGTAAAGGGTTAAGCAATGTAAACGGACAAAATTAATTGATTCAACCTAATCTTATACCAAAGGAAAACCGTAATTTACTAGGTAAGGCTTCTAAGAATATTGTCGGAAAAGGAAAAAAAAAAAACATTTCTTCTTTCTACCCTTTCAAAGAACCCCACCATTGACATAATTTATCTTCCACAAAATGTTTTCAATATGGACGAGTATATTTTTTTCCTATCTGGTAAAGTTAGATCATAGGCCTCTGAAACTCCATTGGTCTATCATGGGATAACGAAATTTTCACTATCGGACACCGTTACTATAAATAGCTCATTGGGGGATCCCTCTGTATTGTATATAGTAAGATTATGATAGAAGAAGTCACCAACGAGCTATTTATAGAAAGTGTTTATGAAAATTTGAATATATATTCCGTGATATACAGGCGATGCACCAATGTACTATAACTGTTGATGATCGAAAAGGACAATTTTAGTGTTCCGTGATAGACCAACAGAGCTTCCAGCCCTGTGGTTAAATGAATTCATTGCATTCCAGACGAGCTTATACTTGACGAAACAAACAGTTTGGTTGAATGAACCGAATGACTAATCATTTTGTATATAACAGTGCCCTTTTCTGGTGTTAACTCTTTGCCAAACAACAAAATTTTAGACTGGTCCAAATTGAAAGCACTTGCAGAGGATAAAATAAACTAACTCAAAAATTGAAATTTGTTTCCAGCAGGGTAGAAAACATTGTGGGAAAAGGAGAAAATGCTGGTTATCAGCAATTTCTCCTTGTCCCACAATGTTTTCAAAAGGTTTCTATCTCAGGGTCGTAAAAACCAGGGACCGTTTGGTAAAGGGTTAAGGCAGTTTCCTACATTATTTAACTCTTATCTTGCTAAATAAGTGAAATGAAACTTTCAAGCCGATAGTTTTAACCTAAATTTTACCATTTCAAAGTTATTTTAGATGGAAAGACATCTCCTAATCGGACAGTGTAGATCCAAGATCAGACTGCATGTTCTGTGCAGTCTGATCTTGGATTTACACTGCCTGCAAAAGGTCAGTGAGTTGCGTTTAACAGGCTATGGGTTAGGTCGTATCATGGTATCACATTCAACTACCCATGCCTTCCTCGTGTTTCTTTTAGCATAACTTCATACTACAATATATTATTTCCACGCCACTGGCTGCTTGAAGCTTCAGACATGAATATCGTCGACAGAATTTTCAGGGGTGAGAGAGTATTGACTCCTGTCACAATGACTTGTTTCGTTCCCCTGACAGAACGTTTCTAAGCTGGAAACCAAAACAATTTATCCCTGGGTTTCGATCCCAGTACGTTAACCCTAAGGCTGATAAGTGCAACTCATTGACTTTTTGCAGACAGTACAGATCAAGATCAGACTGCACAGAACGTGTAGTCTGATCTTGGATCTACCCCTAGTGATTAGGAAATACCTTTCTCCAAAAAAATAAAAAAGCTTGAAATAGCATTATTCGGGATTTTATTATCAGCTTGAAAGTTCAACACTTATCCTGCTAAATGACTGACATGAAACTGTCAAATCGATAGTAAAAACCCAAATATTGCTATTTCAATATTATTTTTGGGTGTAAAATATATCCTTATCGGACAGTGTAGATCCAAAATCAGACTGCACGTTCTGTGCAGTCTCATCTTGATCTACATCGTCCGCAAAAAGTCAGTAAGTCGCGCTTAGCAGCCTGAAGGTTGATTAAAGCTAAATATAAGGATAAGGTCTAACGACAAATCTACCGGTCAAGGCACAAGATAAGACATTGTGGCATTCGACATGTAATCAGAACCGCTTCCATCCCATCATTTTTACATATATGCTGGCAAAAGGGGGCTTGATACATTCCCATGATACATCGTACTAAGCAAGTCAATTATGGATCCATAAAATACGCGTGCATTCTGTGTAAATGCTGGTCTCTCACATTCTACTACATCTGTTTTGTCCTCCCTATTTGTAAGATATGAAAACTAAATGAGCAATGCTCTGGCAAAAGGGGGCTTAATGCATCTATGTGATGCATTATAACGTACAAGACATCACATAATTTTGAATCCATCATATCCATTTTCTCTAACTTTTGCATAAAAACTGAGGTATAATGGTTCTAGGATATGCAGAAAATTGACAAAAGCAAAAAGTTTCGGCTGATGTCAGTCTGCACAGAATGCGCAGACTGACCCCTGACGATACTTTTTGCTGATGCTTTGAGCCCCTTTTCACACAGTATGCTCACTTTTTGCTGTTGCATTAAGCCCTCTTTTCACACAGTATGGCTCTAATGTACATGTTAAAACATCCCTGATGATTCATCCCAATAATGGCAAAATAAATAAAGAAACAATTATTTACCATCCACTTGGTTAACAAGCATATTATATTAGACTCAATAACTGATAACAAACACAATTCAAATACTTCAAAAGGCACTTTGAATATCACATCAAATAAGTTTTCAAGGCTAGAAAGTCTTGCATTCTTGCAGGAAGGGGCAGTAACTTCAGTGAGTGTAAAATGCTTGTTCCTGCATAAAGACTGATCAACTGTTTCCTGATTGCAAGTCTACAACACTGCTGTAAGGATCTTGGCTGGGTCACATAGTCAACCAGAAGATTGAGAAGGTGTTTCTTCTCCTGCATTAACTGAAAAGAAAGTATAAGCCTAGTAGAAGGGGGCTTAACTCTTTACCACACAATCCCAACTTTTAACTCTTTACCAAACGACAAAATTTTAGACTTGTCCAAATTGAAAGCATTTGCAGAAATAAACGTGACTCAAAAATTGAAACTCGACTTTAGAAGAATAGAAAACATTGTGGGAAAAGGAGAAAATGCTGGTTACCAGCACTTTCTCCTTTTCCCACACTGTTTTCAGAAGGCTTCTTCCTCTGGGTCATAAAAACCAGGGATTATTTGGTAAGGGGTTAAAGACCCAAAGGAAACAGCCTGTTGAAAACACTGTGGGAAACAGCATTTTCTCCTTTTCACACAATGTTTTCTACAATTTCAAACACTAATTTCATTATTTCAGCCACAATGAATTTGTCTTCTGCAAATGCTTTCAATTTGGAACAGTCTAAAATTTTGTCGTATTGTAAAGAGTTAATACATCTCTGTGATGTATGATACCACTCCGTGATGTATGATACCAATCAACTTATAATAACACTATTATCAATGCCTAAAATCCAGTTTGTCTATTAAACATATGAATCATGAGGTACACTAGTCATTGGACATGCAGAAAATTGACCGTAAGCAAAAAGTTTCGGCCCAGGTCAGCCTGCAAGGACTGCGCAGGCTTACCTTGGTTGATACTTTTAGCAGATGCATTAAGCCCCCTTTTCACAGTGTAGATATAATAAGAACGTGTGAAAAAAGTCTCTCATTGAAACTTTGACCTTATGATTTTGGTGGTTTTTTTTTTTCCTGAAGTCCATTACATGAATTTTAATGCTCCTGTAGTCGATTGCTTTACAAGCAAGAAGGCCATGATGGCCCAATATTGCTCATGTAAGCCTGTGTATCTTTAAGAGAATAATATGAGGTAATGGTACATTCAATGTTTCCTTTGTTATGACCTGGTAAACTAGTTTTTTTTTTACTAACCAGAGCTGTCTCATTTTAAAAAGTGTTATACATATTTTTAAGCAAACATTCTGACCAACTTTCGTGAGTTACGAGCAGAAAATCTTCCCTCTACAATACAAACAATGTTTTTCTATGATTTTACCCAATGAGCTACTGTTTGACCGAAGGTACATGTATTCAAACTCATCCCAGGCTAAACAGTCTAGTCATATTTCATGTCCAACAGACCAAAAATTTCCTTGATGACCTTCATTTAGAGTCTTGGCAATGCAAATGCAAACTCCTAAAAGATATTACAAAAACAAACATTCTGACCAAGTTTCATGAAGACTGGACTGAAAATGTGACCTCTTGAATGAACACAAGGCTTCTCTATGATTTGACCTATAGCCCTTCTATTCAACCTAAAATGACCCATTTTCAAAATCATCAACAGCAATGGTAAAGCACAAACATTCTGATCCAATTTCATAGCTATCAGAGTGAAAAAGTGCACTCAAGATTTCTTTAAACTGTGTCCCAGTGACCTACCTTTTGACCCAACATGACTTTTTTTCAAACTTGTTGAAGACACATTATTGAGACAAACGCTGAGAAAGAAGCATTTTGAAAACATAGTGGGCCAAGGCGAAAATGCTGGTAACCTGCATTTTCTCCTTTTTACCACAGTTTTTTCTACCCTTCCCAAACCAAATTTCAATTTTTCAGTTATACTTATTTTGTCGTCTGCAAATGCTTCCAATTTGAACCAGTCCATAATTTTGTTGTTTGGTAAAGACTTAAACAATTTCTACCATGCACATACATGTATATGAGGCATTTGGAGTACAGATCCTTGGGGCAGTAATGGCAGAAATCTTGAGGTTGCAAGGATGATGAGATAAGAATACAGTGTTAATGCATGCTTTCTCTTGACCCAATAAATTTCTCTTATGGCCTCTTTTTCTCTGATGTGGAGGGCCAGTTGGCCCCATGGATTTGATTTCTAAAATGAACCCTGGACATGTAAAACATGTAGAAAGAAATTAGTGAATGAAACAGAGCTGCAAACTTTCTATACCTTAATGTTTTTTGGAAACTTTGTCAAATCTGTTCTGTTAAGCTTGACTCCAGCTTGAAGTAAAAGACATAATGATTTCTCCCTGCAATTAAACACTGCCCAATACATTGGAGTTGTATCTCTGCAAAGAAAGGGAGGTTTCTTTTTTTTTTTCAAATATTTATTGGTCCACAACTAAACCAGTGCTTTAAGGATAAATTCTTTAACATAAAACAAAATTTTAGACTTGACCGTATTGAACACAAACTTTGCTGATGATATTTCATATGAGGTTCAAATGATAGAACTTATCTCTAACAAGGTATAAAATAATAACTTAACAAGGTAATATAAAATAGTAACTTATCTCTAATAAGGTATAAAATAATGTAGGAACAAGAAAATCTCCTTTTCCCCCAGTGTTTCTAAAATCCTTCTTTCTCAGGCTGGTTCAAACTTTTACCACACAACAATCCTGAGGGAGAAGCAGCCTTTTGGTAACATAGTGGGAAAAGGAGAAATAATCATAACCAGCATTTTCTCCCCTTGCAAAGTTTGAAAAAATCATTTGGGCTACATTAATTAAATTTATTGTTTGCAAATACATGTCACATTCAATTTTAGCAAGTATAACATTTTCTTGTTTAGTAAAAAGTTAAACATGTGATTGCTCAGTAAAGGTTAAGTGGACATTTACTGGTATTCCATTAGAGATAATGCACTGAAATAATAGTTAACCATTTAGCAAACAAACCTGTGTTTTAATGATCTTGAAGGAGAAAACTTTTGAAAACATTGTGGGTGAAGGAGAAAACACTCAAGAACAGCATTTTCTCTTTCTCTCACAATGTTTTGTACTCTTGTATCGGTATTGGGCTAAAGAACAAAGCTATTAAAAGCAGGCCTTTTGTTTACTATGATCACAAATTTTGACAAGGCAGGAAACAATGCTTGAATAAATCATGTCACATGTATAATGCTCCTATGACGTCACAAAATCTAATCCCAAATATTGGTGATATAAGACAGTTCTTAATGGCTATTTTTGTATTACATTGGTGCCAGGTAAGCTTACGTGATAAATAAGAGTATTTATCTGCTCCATCCCTTAGTTTTTAGGCTCTTGAAATCTCTGACAAGGTCCAATTACATGATGTATACATTTGTAACAAACTACAAACATAAAGTCAGTTCAGACAGTGTATCAGAATACTACAATAGTAATAACAACACCATACCTAAAATCTGGTATATCCGGATCTGCACCTCCTGATATGAGTGCCTCAGCATTATCCTCAAAACCAAAATAAATGCTTATCGACAAAGGTGTTTCTCCAAACCTCGCATCTCGTACATTCAAATAGGCACTGTGATCCATCAGAAGTTTACAAAATATGTCTGAACTGAGTCTTGCAGCAAGGTTTAAAGGAGTGTTCCCTTCCTCATTTTGGATGTTGACATCAAAATCAAACTGCAATGCAAATCGCAACATTTCCACACTGGACCTGCGTCCCATCACTGCAGCATGTACAAGGTTCCCATAACTACAGGTAAGGTATGGATCTGCTCCTTTATCATACAAATATTCTGCAATCTGAAGATTTCCACCCCAGACAGCAATGAAGAGAGCTGTGGACTTGTCCAGTGCTAACATGTTGATAACATCATGATTTTCCTTTTCAGGTAAGTCAAGATCACGCTCTGAATTCTGCAAAGACTTTCCAGAGGTCATTGTCAAAGTTGGTGGTGCAGCTTCATTCTCTGTTCCATCTGGTAGTAACAATGGTTTAACATTCTTTATCTCTATGTGAGATAGCATTGCCTTCTTGATGAGCAGTTTTAAAATGTCTAAATGAAAATCATATCCTAAGTACGCAAGTATATGAGTTGGTGGGTAACGTCTCATAAAGATATCCATCATACTGCTCTTTCTCCAGCTACAACCTGCTGCAAGTAAAGTCTCTGTCAAAGCTTTTCCATTTGTTTTCTGATGTAAAGCTAGTCCAAGCACAGTATGACCACGGCTGTTTCTCTTGTTAACATTTGCACCATACTGTATCAATAATTTCAGCACATCTACAGAGCCCTGAATAACTGCAAAGTGTAATGGTGAATTCTGGCACTCCCCATAGCACTGATTGATGTCTTCCCCATTCTCCAATAATATCGTAGCAAGATAAAGATTTTCTGTTTCAACAGCATAGATGAGAGGAGGCTTTGTCACAAACACTGTTTGAATGCCACTGATCTGCATAACTTGATCCACATTTGCACCATGATGAATTAAAAGCTTTGATATTTCTGGTGATTTATTCATTGACAACTGTAATGGAGTAAGGGCATGGCAACATGGTCTGTTGATATCACTTCTTTCATATGAAAGAATAATTTTCAAAGTAGTGCTTTCATTCAGAATGATAGCCAGAGATAAAGCATTCATTTGATTGGTTGGTGTGAGAATGCTTGGGTCAGCACCATTTTCTAGCAAGATTTTAACAATCTCCTCATCATGGCATTTAATGGCACACATTAGTGGGGTTTCATCTTCATAAATACAATTTGGAGAAAGACCACGGCTAAATAAATCTGCTAAAATATCTTTCACTTTTTTCTGCAGTGATATAAAATCTATATTGTTTGATTTCAGTATATGTGACAATGGTATTGCATATCTACATGCGTCCCTTGATAAACAGTTGAAGTATAGCTTAACAACCTGATACACAGCCTGGTCATTTTCTTTTGTGTCTTCTGTTTTCAAACCCTTAACAATGCCATCTAAAGTTAATTTTGCCTGTTGGTGTGGGTCCAAAGATTCTCTATCCATTGTTTCTGAGTTTCCCAACAGTTTAGACTTTGGTGATCTCAAGATTGTATCCAAACCATTCTGTTCTGTAATGATTTTATAACCATTTTGACCTGAAACTGTATAAAACATTTTGCATGAATCACATTGTCTCTTTACCAAATGAAATGACAAAATTTAAGTCTGGTCCAAATTGAAATCATTTGCAGACAACATATTAAATGAAGCTGATGGTAACTTTATGCGAACATGCAGAAAACCTTGTGGGAAAAGGAGAATATGCTGGTTACCATCATTTTCTCCTTTTCCCTCAATGTTTTCAAAAGGCCAAAGAAAACAGGGTCATTAAAACTTGGGATTGTATGGTAAAGAGTTAAGTTACGATAATTTACAAAACAACAAAATTCTAGACTTGACCAAATTGAATGCATTTGCAGATGAAAAATTAAATGTTGCTATGGTGATATCTGCCTTTGATAGGGTGGAAAACATTGGAAGGAAAAGGATGTCATGCTGGATTCTACCATTTTATGCTTTCCCACAATGTTTTCAAAAGTCTTTTCTGTCAGGGTTGTTAAACCTCCAGATGGTGTGGTACAGATTAAAGGGATGGTGCTTGTCTTTTGAAGGGCACAAAACATTTTGGGAAAAGGATAACATGCCAATTAACTGCATCTTCTGCCTTTCCCACAATGTTTTCAAAGCCTTCTTCCTCAGGAAAGGAATAGCAAAACAAGGAATTGTTTGGTATAGGGACAATATACATTATTTAATTACATATACATGTATTTATATAATACTCTACTGAAAAAAAAAAAAATTCAAATTGATCTATGACCATAAAATTGAAGAAAACAACATAAAAATCCACTATTACAAATAAGCAATGAAATCTTTATAAATACTGAGTGTTTTCTAGTATAGAGTAGGCATCAGTATCCTGACCTGTATTTTATTTCAAGGGTGCACCCTACCCCCATGGATCAAAATCGGGGGGGGGGGGGGGATTAAGATTTCATTTTAGAGGGTATGATAATAATGGTTACCAACTAGTGGCCTGAATGTACTAATGTTGACTGCTCTCCTGACATTTTTCCCTAATAGAGAAAAACATACCAGTAGGTCACCCTGGATGCCAAGATGTTGAACAGAATGATCATGGTTCAAGATTTTTTACATAGAAATGTCCCTGTGTGCATCGCAAATATTTATATGGCAACACTGCGTGTACAATAGATGATAGATCTATATAGCTATGAATATATGAATCATGCTCTGACAAAAGGGGGCTTAATGCATCTCCGTGATGCATGATACCAAGCAAGTCATAACATGATCATGGATCCATAAAATGCATTTTGTCTAACAAATGACTGAATCATGAGGTACACTGGTCCTAGGACAAGCAGAAAATTGACCAATAGCAGTTTCAGCCTGGATCAGCCTGCTTTGCAGATGCATTAAGCCCCCTTTTCATAGAGTCTGGCTCAATTTATATGCCTGTAGAGTTTAACTCTTTAGCAAACAACAAAATCTTTGACCAGACCAAACTGAAAGCACTTGTAGACAACAAATTAAATGTAGCTCAAATTACGAACATTGTAGGACTTACCAGTATTTTCTCCTTTCCCAAAAATGTTTCCATCAGTATTGTATTTCAGGTTCGTTGAAACTTTGGATTGTTTGGGGAAAGGGTTAAAGACACACGTAACGGCCAATGGGAACTCAGAATCCAGAAAGGAAAGTCGAACAGTCCTTCTCTGATATTGGCCAAAGGTCTTTGGAACCTACTTCTCTACCTTTTCTGTGGCTCTTAACTCTTTACCACACAATCCTGACTTTTAACGACCCTGAGAAAGAAGCCTTTTGAAAGCATTGTGGGAAAAGGAGAAAATGCTGGTGCATTTTCTCCCTTCCGCACAATGTTTTCTACCCATCACAAGACAAATTTCAATTTTTGAGCCATCCTTATGTTGTCGTCTGCAAATGCGTTCAATCTGGACTGATCTACAATTTTGTCATTTGGTAAAGAGTTTTTACCAGATGGCAAAATTTTCGACTTGTCAAATTTAAAAGCATATGTAGACCAAAAAATAAAAATAAACATACATTTGCCTTCAAATGGTTAGAAAACGTGGTAAGCCAGGGTTCGACATTAAGGCATGTCCGAACGACACTGTCTAGCAAAAAATCGGCTCGGGCTAGTAGAGACTGCCTCCAGCTAGCCCGAATGGTCTAGTGCAAAAATCGAGACAATTAGTTAAGTATCTGTTTTAATGCTTTGCATAAGTGACAAAAATCGACCTAACATGAGGTTCATCGAAAAAAGATCGCTTACATAACTTGTGATTTTGTTCAATGAGCGACAATTTATTGACAATATCTACAGGAAGATGATTGCGCATGCGCGGTAGTCAATATTTTCACTGGAAAAACCAAGTCGAACCAAAAAAAGATTTAGTAGTCCCGAGTCCACGGGCTATTTTGTCGTCAAGGATATGTCATAATTTTATCGTGATTGCTTTCATTTTGTCACAGTATTTGATTTTTAAGCAAGAATTTCTTATGTCTAGCTCTCTTTCTTGGAATACCGTAGTTTCATTGATGACAACCGAAAATGAGTCGTCCAGGCGTTCACATAGACAACAGAGCGGATGAGCAGGGAATATGCCAAGCTTGCATAACTTCAAAATAACATCTGATTGGGGAGAAGCAGTCATAATATAAAGCTAAAAATGAATAAATGGATCGAAACAAAAATAGATCTAGATGAATAAAATTAGATCTAGATCACAGAAAAAGTATCATTTTAGACCTTGAGTGGAACGCTGAATTCGCACAGTTGGTTTCTGTTTGATCCAGAGGAAAATGTCATGTTTTCTCTGACAGTTTAATAAACTGAAGATCTGTTGAAGGATCTGATAACATTATATCACAATGGTTTTGTCCTCTTAAACTCAAATTCTGTTATTTGAGCCTACGTTAGACTAATATGTGTGTCTGGTACTGCTTTCAAAATGGGTCAGTCTATTTCTTTTCCTCTGGAAAAGAAAACATAATTGTAATAATTAACAGAGAAACATTTCTTGATCATTACTTAATATGACATTGTCTCTTTTTTTACAATTTTGGTTTATTAGCAAAAAAAAAATAACATAAATTTAGATCTATTTTATACTTTTCCTCATTTTGCAAAAACGGTCTAGTAGAAATCTGAAGTGGTCTAGTAAAAATTTCAAATTACTGGTCTACTGGTCTAGTTGAAGAAAATGTTAATGTCAAACCCTGGGTTAGCAGAGTTTTCCCTGAACACTGTCACATAGGAAAGGGGGAAATATGATCCCCTTCAAATAATTTTAACAAGGCAATCATCTAAATTTTGGGGGACATTCAGAAAATTTGAGGGTCCAAATTCAAAGGAAGGAGGTCTGGAAAAACCCTCTAAAAGAAAAATGAAAAAATGTTTTTCCCAGCAGTTTCTCATTTTCCACAATGTTTTCAATTCTTCTTCAACAGGATCGTTATTAAACCTGGGATCTCTGGTAAAGAGTTACATCTGGTTCTATCGGGATGATCTTCAAGGGTTTGTGTCGTGATGGTTCTGTTGTCATCAACCATTATCATTCATACGTGTATTTATAGGGAAAAAATGAACTTTAAATTAAACATAGAAAAAAACATAGAAAAGATGTTAAACACTATGAAATCGAGTCTGATCCTCCAGCTACTAATGTAATCTTGTCCGATCCAGTCCAATCCGGTGAATTTACCCATCCGCTCACTAGTGCTGTCACTAACTGAATGCCTACACCCTCTACATTTCTCTTTACACAGTATCAATTAAATGAAACATTATCTGCCCTTTACAAATAAAACATTAACATCGCAGCATGTGTAGATACTTACTGACAGTGTGCAAGGATTGTTAGCTAGCTGTCAAATATTTTCTTTCTCGTTTCGTAACTAGAATGGTGGTGATGAACGGAGGAGGTTTCGCCACTGAACAAGTTCGCACTCCAAGGTTTCGCCACTAGACGCTTTCGTAAGTGCAAATGTGGGAAGTTGGCCGGTTTCGTTATTGTAACGACAGACTGGAAAAATGAAAAGTTAGTTTAAAACATCAAAATGGACAGCTACATAAGTAAAAAGGTGTGACAGAGGGGGCCATCACTGATGAAATCATTTCGTTTGATTAATTGCTTCAAGGATCTTATATACTCATCTGTATACGATCCCCGATTACTTGTAATAAACTCTGGTAATCATTATATTATCGTTAAGAGTATTGATGCAGTCAATTGCATTGAATGACATGGCTTTTGAGCCTTTACCTCCTGTAAGCATTAAATACACTTCGGTGATTAAAAACCGTTCTACTATGGTAACATGTAGACTCACCCCACCTTGCAGCCAATCCCGACTTATAAAATATACCATTACCGGACGGGGAACCCTCATTCAAAATATGCACATTATTGTGTACCGTTAAACTGTTATTTTACATCTTGTATGTTAAATAATAAAATATCACGTCTTGTGTTATTGAATAACTATAGCACAGATCAAGCAGTATTTCTGGTCAGAATATTTGGTTGGCAGTCTGAGAAAGATTATCACTGTAAGAAGTAATCATTTTACGACCAAAAAACCGACTCTTCCACGGTTATAGACATATTAAGACAGAGGTCTATCGGCCGAATTCGCTTTTGAAAAGATTGAAAACATTGTGAGAAATGGAGACAGTGTAGGTATCTGGCAATATCTCCTGTGCCATTATCTTTGTATTAAACCACAATCTTAGGTTTAGTTAAATTGAGATTGGTAAAGTGTAAACTAATTGAATATTGTGTGATAGGTAGAACAAGCCAGTTACCGGGATATCTCCTTTTCTAAAAGTAGGGTTGGTAGAGGGTAAGTATGCAGATGACAAATTTAGTGTGGTTTAGATAGGATCCGACTTAGAAAGGAGAACACATTCCGGGGGAAAAGGATGTGATAAACAGTCAAATGAAAACTCTCTCTCTCTCTCTCATGAATTTATTTCACTTATCGTCCAGTTTTTCGAAAACATTCCCTATGCAGAAGAGCATGTCGATAACTATAGCATATATGATAAACCATACGAAATGTCTTGCCGGAAGTATTCATTGAACTCGATTCCATGCCATGGCATGCAGATCTCAACCCACATTACCCGCCATTCAAATTAAACTGAAATGAATGCTGTTTAACGTCGTTTTCAACCATATTTCAATTATGTCGCGGTGGCCAGTGCACCTATTCACGAAAGTATCGTGGATACAGGTAGAAGTGGTGGTAACAAGAACTTTTTTCCATTTTGTTGCAGTGTCGTAGACAAAACCCATTCTTTAATCGAAATTGGATTTTTCGTCCACAAATGTTTCCAAAATGGACTAGTCTTACATTTTGCAATCTGGTAAACAGATACACCCCACAAACATACATGTACATACACAGAGTAACAAAAAATCGTATTTCGGTCGTAAAAACGTGGAATTGGATTTTGACTAGGATCTGAGTTTTAGGTAATACCATCCTAACGCTTCGAGGGCAACACGGAACAAAATTTCTTATTAGTAGATATATTCAGGATTTATACGACCAGAAATTCCTTTGATGTCTATCTTGAAATTATTTGTCGATATTTTTGCTAGTTTCCTGAAAAGAGGGGTAATTATTATGTCCCTTCGCAATGAGAATATAGTGGTTTTAAATTTATAAATGATAATTCTAAAAAGAAGGGAAAAAGAGGAAAAAGTGGTTCGGTTGAAGTAGTACAATAATACTCATTTTTAATCAAAGCAAATTTTGTAGGATAATATTATGACGGAAATAGCTGTTTTCCATTAGGAGGGCACTACCTTAATTGAATTACACAAGAATTTGTTGTTGATCATAAAGGGAATGAACTATTTGATAAACATATAGGGGAAGGCAGAAATTACTTGTCACAAGCAACAACCCCTTTTCCAGCAATGATCTGAGAGACTGCCTATTAAAAGGAACATAAGTTGACCATGTGCATGAACCTGAACGGGTAGGCTACAAAGCAGAGCTGCAGACGACAAATTTACTACGGCTTTGCTATAATGACGAGTCTGGTCTAAGAAAGCGTTGTGCACAGAAGGGAGGATCGTTTGTTACCGGTTTTTCCTACTTTTCACACAGTGGTCTCAAAATCCATTTCTTTAGAATTATTAAAACACGTGATCGTCTGGTAAAGGGTAGCCTGGGTTCAAGTCCGATCTTTTTTTTTTTTTTTTTTCCCTTTTATATGTTCTGACCTTACTTTGAATCCAGGCTGGGTTAAGGGTTAAGTGTTAAAACTAAATTTGTCACACTTAAAGGGCAAATCCTAAAATATTTTGACCAGACTGTTTTATTTTTCCTTTAATTAGTTGCAAATGATGTCAGTTAAACGTGTGTCCGCCATTTTTCATAAATACTACCCTGTAACATGCCATAAACCACGGCCGAATTGTCACGCTGATATACGGCCCTAAAAATGGTACATGGCTTACTTCCCCTGATTCGCTTATCTCCCGTGCATGTGTGACGTCATTGTCGAGTTAGTCTGTGTATACCGTCAGTAGACATACAGTAGGAACGCGGATGATTGTATGCAGATATCTGAGTATTAACTGAGAACTGAGCCGAAAAAATGGTAAATTGTGCAGCCTATGGCTGCAACGTCGATTCGGGAACTCATAGAATTAGTATCTTCAAATTTCCGAAGGAATTAAAAAGGAGGAAACTATGGATTTTGAAACGTTTAAACCGGGGCCGGACAGTAGCGACAGATTTTTTGCCATCGGTTCATTCGAAATTGTGTCTGAAATACTTCGATTACAGTCAGTTCTTAGTAAGTCCAAAACTCGCAAAAGAAGTTGGTTATAGGAATTTTAGGCTGCGGTTAAAACCTGACGCTGTGCCGACATTATTCGAAACTCCGAGTCGAAAGGAGATAGGCCTTAAACCGAAACTCCGAAAGACAGACATTCCGCAACGGCAATATCCAAAAAGAAAATCCAACATGAAGTAGGTAATTTCTTTTTTTTTCGAAACTGGAATACATGAATTGTTATTCGTACTATTTTACCCTTTTCTACATTATCGCTTCATTCTGGACAGGGATCGTATATACACATATAGCTATACATGTATGATAAATTTTTGCATTGAATGGATCATGTGGACAAAGTAAACACAAAAAAGTATTTCACACAGGTAGATCCCCTCTCCCTCTCTCTGATGTTCATGTATTTCTGTATGGTAAGAAATACAACTAAAATAATTTTCAAAATAATTTTGAGAATTAACTCTTAATAATCTCGGAACATATTCTTTTATCAAATTTCATGCTGGTTAACAGCATTTCAAAATATTCTTATTTTCATGAAAATCGTGATTTATTGTGGAACCCTTCACTCATGAAAGAATAAACTTGTACCCGTCAATGTTTACAGAATTCTTTACAAGGTACAAATATCAACAAGGACCCATTAACAAATAATTAGAACTAACATCTCACGATTATCAATCGTAAAAGTCAAGAAAAAGGTTATTTGACATGAAACTAAAGTGTCGGGGAACTGTCTTGTTGTGGAACTGTCTTGAAACTGTCCCTTTTTTTTTTTTTTTTTTAATTCCGCCCGTTAATCTACTGAAAATGCTTCACGTGAAACAAAGTTTATGCCATATACTTAATTCTATCATGTATAGAATATTATTTCTGTAAGCGATGTTCGCCCCGTAATAGACGTATTTCAATGGCGCGATACTCAACACGTTGAAAAGTCCGGCACAACATCGTCATTTTCGTCAACAGTGGGCGAAAAGTTACTTTTATCCTCATCACCAGAAACTTAATAAGTTTCTTTAAAAATTGGCTCGTACATGTACGGCCTTACCGGCCCAGAATCGTCTATTTCTTCGTCTTCAATATCGCTCAGTTCACTATCGTAAACAACGTCCATATTGAAACAAGTTCTCCTATGACGTCACAAATCAAGGGACGCAACAATAAGTAAGGGAGATAAGCGATGCAATAAAAATTAATAAGCAGAAATATGAATTGAAAAAAAGTACTTTTACTAATTTTTTTTTCTAATTACAACATTACTAGGTTACCATTTGATAAGTGTAGATTTGAAAATTAACCATATCTGAAACTTGTTGATTTGCCCTTTAAGGATAGGACACCCCAATCGGATTCGTGTAACATCGCCTTTCATCGTACGGATTCGGCTAAGACTCGGGTAATCCGTAATTGATGCGGGGAACTGGCATATCTATCGGCCGATCAATTATGTATTACCCGAGTCTTAGCCGAAACCGTAGGTTTTTCGGTGATGAAAGGCGATGTTACAGTCATCCGCATTAGGGCGCCCTATCGTAATAATAGCTGATCGAAGGAGTTGTCTAAAAAAAGTTAATTGACCGTTCAGTCGATCCTGCAGCAAATTAAACGATTGCCAAGAGCAAGAAAAACGTTTATGATGGGTTTACTGCAATTCAAAACTTGAATTGTCCGTGCTTATTTTCCATCTTAAAAATCCCCCCCCCCCTCCCGGGCATGGCATTTGATTATTGCATCTAACTCTTTACAAAACGATAAAATTTTGCACTAAATCAAATTGAAAGCATTGTACATAGATTACAGACCACATTTGCTCAAATGATGTTTTTTTGTCTTTGATATAGTGGAAAATATTGTGGGAACAGGGAGCTAATTACAAGCATTTTCTCATTTTCCAACAATGTTTTCAGAAACCTTCGTTTTCATAGTTATTAAAACTGGGTACCGGGAGGTAAAGGCTCAGTGCATTCATGTGATTTTATTATCTGAGATGACCCAAAGATTTGTTAATTGGAAGTGTGGGATGCCAAATGCATGTATATGCATGTGCATAGTTTATGAATAAAATCTATCTTAACCCTTAATCCTTAACCAAACAATCCCTCGTTTTCACGACCCTGAGAAAGAAGCCCTCTGAAAACATTGTGCGAAAAGGAGAAAATGCTGGTAACCAGCATTTCTCCTTTTGCCACAACCTTCTAACCTTCTCAAGCAAGTATCAATTTTTGAGTCACCGTAATTTTGTCGTCTGCAAATGCTTCCAATTTGGAACAGTCTACAACTTTGTCGTTTGGTAAGGAATTAAATTTCCTGCTCTAAGCAAAAAAAAAAAACTTGCTAGTATTGCATTTACACATCGATTGCAAGAACACTGCAGGGCATGCTGCCGTTTTCGTTCTCACGCGTGTACAACGCAACACAGATAATCCATTTCACTCTATCGTTAAACTTCACATAATATATCACAAATTGAAAAAAATCAACAAACTTCACAATGTACAGTCTGTTCTCTCTCTCTCTAAACTGATGAGTTTTTCATCATTAGTTGTAAAATCAAGAACCGACTTGATAAACTTCACGATAAATACTAATAAGTCCCGTACACTCATCTTGTACAATTATAAGATCAGGTAAAGCTGGACAAACTCTACCTTCAGTCTGAAGGGTTGCCCCGATGTTATTTTTGTGATTGGGTCTCCGCATCGAAAACCCAGTCACAAAAATAATGTCAGAGCAACCTTTCAGACTCCAGGTAGACAAACGCTGATTTAAATGTTAGGAAGGAATAAGTGTTTGAAATTCTGCTTTATCGGCAAAATGGAACAAATTCAAAACTTATCGATTCATATTATTTCGTCTTAAATTTTCATCCACCAGTTATTACCGACTAATTAACGAATTGTCTCTTGCACCTGGGGTTTCACCTGTACCCGACTGATCACACTTGCAATTAAAATCAACAAAAACTGTTAAGAAACAACTTTATTCTTTACTATCATACCAAAATTGGATAAACTTATCAACCGCTATGAACAACATTTACCAGCAGTCGATGAGAATTAAAAAATTTGAAATGGGACCATTTTTAGTGGTGGGACTTTTTAACCAAACTAGTGGGACGTTGTAACCAAAAGTGGGACGTTTTTACTGTGGAACGAGGGTTTTTTTCTGTGGGACGTGTTGACTGTGGGACGTTTGGACTGTAAACCTTGCTATCGCTCTAAACCGGGTACCAGCTCATTTTCCCACTTCATTTGAGACCTGAGAAAAACAACTGAAACCGAAACAAGGCGAGTATGGATGAAGAAAACGAAGAGAATGGACTTGAAATTGGTGAAAAACAAGATCCTAATGAAAGGAGACAAATTAGGCAAGACTATCGGCTACTTATAGATGCGCTGAAAGGTAAATAGGCAACCCAATCGTAGTCATTGGTAGCTTTTTATTCGAACCCGTGACATCTCGACCTAAACCTACAGAAAGCAAGGTTTGAATGGTCCCTTAGGATGTTCCTCGCTTGCACCGCGGTACTTAACACTTTACTAAACAGTACCTGGTTTTTACGACCCTGAGATAGAAGCCTTTTGAAAACATTTTGGGAAAAGGAGAAAATGCTGGTAACCAGCATTTTCTCCTTTTCCCACAATGTTTTCTACCCTGCTGGAAACAAATTTCAATTTTTGAGTTACGCTTAATTTGTCGTCAGCAAGTGCTTTTAAAATGGACCAGTCTAAAATTTTGTTATTTGGTAAAGGGTTAATTTACTTTTGGAGAGAGAACTTATGCCCTTTTCTCATACTATCGTGAACCTAACCGGTATTTTCATATTGTCGAAGAAACAAAAAAAAACATAGTTTTGATGTAGGAATACAGATCGACAGAAAAAGAGCCCGACTCTAGTTTTTGAAAAGAAAAACAATGTCTTTCTTCTGTTTTGAAGCAATTCTTACCTTGAAAATAGCCTCGTCATCATCGGCAATCATCAAGACGCTTTCCCATAACTTTGTGAATCTTAATGGAAAACAACAGAGTAGCACCAAATAATTTTCTGAGGATGTCACATACGGGGTGTTTCTAAAGTTTACATACTTAGTTTATCACAAATACCTCTCTATTTCAAGTTGATGGAAAACTGGGTAATAAATTGGCCTTCTGTCTTTTGTGTCTTAGAAAATATTTGGATTCATTGATAAAAGGAAATTTAAATTAAGTTTTCACTTCATGAAAAATAAATATAACCAAACAAGTAACTATTCAACAAATGACTGTAAATTGGCTTAAAACAAAATGTTTATACAATTTTAACTTTCATTGACTAGTGGGATTTTGTAAAAAAGATTTACACAGGGTTTTCCATGACGCACAAATCCTGCATCACTGACACGATTTTAACTCAAATGACCCCCAAAATAAATGACAGTGCGTCATCAGTGACGCAACTTTCCGAACTCTAAATCATCTAGGAAATTGAATAAAGTGTCATAAATCCAAGTCTGACAAACACCATTCTTTTTTTAACCACAGGGTTTATTTTAGATAAAAGTGGTTTTCTGGTAATTTATTTATAGAATAAGAATGGTTTACGCATTAAAGCCGTAAAGTACATCGGACATGTGTCGGAAATACAGGCCCAGTCAAAGACTTGGTTGGGTTCTCTGTATTTCATAACTTATTTTACCCGACTTCCGGTAGATAAAAGTACACATTACCGGTCTTTGCTGTTCGTGGAAGAATAATGGCATGACAAAGTAAACTGTAGCATTCGTTTTATTGTCTGCATTCTATATTCGTCTGTCAAAAGCTTTCGAGCTTTCCGTCTGAAATGACTTAGAGACTTTACTTTCTTGGAGTTTAAAGGTGAAATGCATTGTAATCCGTGCTTGACGACGCAGAGACCCATTTATTTTGACCCCCAAAGTTAAAGAAATGACCCTCAACTAATGAGGCAAGGGGTCACAGTGACCCCCAAATTTTAAAGCTGAGGGAAAACCCTGTTTACACACAATGAGAGCACAGAAACACCCCATGCCTTCTCACAAATTTCATCTCTGTGCAAAACTCTAAGTGAACCCAATGATCACATTTGTCGCATTGGGCCCATTTTATTGTAATATGGTATGGGAGATCTCTTGCTGCAGGAGGAAAGAGCCATTTGCAAATGCAGCATTTTTCATCTTCTGTTGTATCCAAGTCTGATTCGGGTGCCAGGTTCAGTCCACTTGTTGACGGTTGTGGAGAATCTTTTTGATCATGTGAGTTTTTTCCTTGTTCTTTTTTGTGGTCAGTGTTGCACTCTTTTGCAGTTTTTATTTCATCTTCATCTATTTCATGTATGAATTTTGCCTGTGTTTTCTTTATGTAATGTTGTATTTTTGACTGGAACTGTTCTCATCTCCTCATAACTTTTTAGTCTCTCTTCCAAATCACCCTCAGTAATGGCAAGACCACCTGGGCTGGGTCTCTTCACTTTCCTTGGTTTTTCTACACTTCTATCCTTGTTGCTACTTCCTTTGTAATCTTTAGGTCCGACGAATCACCGAAATACCACCGAAATACCCCTATTTTTAGCTCCACTGGCCAAAGGCCAGCGAGCTATTGTCATGGCGTTGTGTTCGTCATGCGTCCGTCCGTTCGTTCGTTTGTCCGTGCGTGCATCCGTAAACTTTTTCTTTAAAAAACTTCTCCTCAGAAACTATTGACTGGATTTTTACCAAATTTCACAGGAATGTTCCTTTGGTGGTCCTCTTTCAAATTCCTTCAAATAATTGTGTTCCATGAAGAATTCTGGTTGCCATGGCAACCAAAGTAAAAAACCTTTAAAAATCTTCTCCTCCCAAACCGCTATTTGGATAGCATTATTATTTTGCAGGAATGTTCCTTAGATACAGGTTTACAGAATTCCTTAAAAAAAAAAAGATCTGTCAAAAAACATGGCTTTTATGGGAGACTCATTTTCCTTTTATGGTATAAAGTAAAATCTTTGAAAAATTTCTTCTCTAAAACTATTCATTGGATTTCATTGTTGTTTTGCAGGTAAGTTCCTATGGTGGTTGTCTACCAAATTGTTTCTTCAGTGAGCTAAAATGCAGGATTGAATGATAATTGTTAAAAACTTCCTTTCGCCATTATAGAAATATCAGGCCTGTGGAGCGATACAGGCGCTCAAGCGCCTCTAGTTTATTATTGGGTTCAGATAACTGATATATACGCTGGATTTTTCTTCTTTTTTTTTTTTTACAGAAAGCACACTTAATCAAAGTATTACTCATTATTGGGAAGAATGATTTTATTAATATTTATCATTTTATTCGTGTGGAGAACAATCACCGAAACACTCGCGTGTCTGGCCTGTACGTGTACGCCAATCTAGATTAAAGAATTATATCAATATAGCATTATCACTTATATTTATTATTTCTTTGAATGGTAAAAACACACAAAAGAGAGCACTAATCCACTTCATTTGCGAAAGAAGTAGACCCAAATCAGACATTGCATGATGTAGGTCTCTGATCCGTCGAAACACCGACGTATCTCTGCATGTTTTATTCTCTTCTGTTCTGTTAAAGTGAAGCGATCATAATTGAAGGTGTTCGGCTAACATTATCCAACTTGTCTGATGTGTTTGTTTGTCATTGTTATGTTTAAAGTGATACGATTATTAGTAGGCGGAATTATAATTGTCTTATCAATTTACGTTGGTAACGTGTTAACCACGGATTTAAAAAAGCTGCCGGCTTTTATTTTGGCGATGATTTAATCTCATATTCCCAATACAAAAATGAAAAACGATTTTTTTTTTCTAGGATACTTATGGATAAAGATCAGACACACCAACCTTGTTGAAAAGGTACTGTAGTGATATTACGGAGGTAGCGTTCCTGAATCAACCGATTTCACTACGTAAAGCGGGTATTTCGGTAGACATTTACAGTACAGTACGGCTGTTCAGGTGCACATTCTTCACGTACGTCGGGCCAAAACGGCATGTTGTTATTTTGACACTAGGTTTAAAACAACCCCCCTTCATCAATATGATTTCAATTTGTATCAAAAACCACAACTTCAGATATTTGAGTTTAATAATTTAAAAAAAAATAGGGGTATTTCCGTGTTTCGGTGGTATTTCGGTGATTCGTCGGACACTAATCTTTCACTACCATTTTGTCTAACTTTGCTTGAAGAAATTTTTCTACCTCTTCCTTTCCTACTTTCATTGCCATCACTTTCTTCAAAGGCTCTTTTTTATGAAATACTTCAGATGGGTACAACTTTTCGGCAGAAATTACCATCCTACACACGGGGTAGACACCAGTTTTTCGAAAGGCTGCTACTATTTTGTTAGGGATAAAGGCTTTCATATATGCCTTACACGCTTACTCACACATGTCATACCTTGTGATTTTTCTTCCCATATTTCTCCTCATGAACAGGCTGCATTCTGAGTGGTAAAAACCTTGAAATGGGGCAAAGACACCAACATCTAAAGGTTGTAAAATGTGGCTGGTGTGTGGAGGCAGGACAAAAAGGATAACATTATTTGTTTTTCCCCATTCTATGACAGCAGGCATAACATGTGATGCATGACCATCATATAACAGCAGTATTGGCTGGGAGTAATCTGCACCCTGTGAATTAGCTACACCTGGTTGAGTAAATGCCAGAAAATGTTCTTGGAGGTGCTGCTTGAAGACATTGGAATTTGACCAACCTGATTCTGACATTGTTGCCTTAGTGCCCGCAGATGCCCCTTTCAGTAGTTCTGGTGAGAAGCGTATCCCTTTAAAGATAAAGTAGAGTGGGATACTATTTCCAGTTGCATTGGCACAACCATACATGGTGACTGTGGTCAATCTTGGTGAAGTGATGGCTTGAGGTTTGCTATTGGGAGGTGCAATAACAATGGGGGGTCGGTGATCTGGCTGAAGTCCAGTCTCGTCCACATTATAAATAAATTGTGGTTTATCATGCAGGTCATATTTCTGTATAATTGAATCTAGCTCTGTATAATATACTCAGCGTCAATGAAAAGTCACCAGGTAAGAGACGAAAAGAAAGTGAACCTTGGATAGTTTGCCTTCAGAAAATTGATTAGAATTCATTTCTGCACTTGCAAATAAAGATGGACTACTCAGATGTGCAAGCACATGAAATTTGTCAGATACAGGTTGGGAAATGAGTATAATAACGTTCAACATAATTGAAAATTTCTCTCTTGTGGCAAGGTGAAAATTATTCAACTTTAGTACCTGGTGACTTTTCATTGACGCTGAGTATACTTATCTATCACCTCAGGAGAAGATCCCTTTGCCTGGGTGGTTTCAAGGCTGCGTAGGCACAATGAAGTTAGGCGATGACTCCATCTCTTAAGAAAACCATACAACCAGTAGTTACTTAGTGGCTTACTTGTTTCTCGTCTACCAAATTCGTGTGCATTTTAGTTCACCTCCTAGGTGTTGAAGTTGAATGTGGGAGTACCCATATCCCAACTGTGCCATGACTTCCATGTGGTCGACAATAGTCTGCTCCTCCTCAGAGGAAAGTAGTTGGTTGGCCCCAGCAGCATCATTGGTATGGTTGACTACTCCAGTTAGTCTATAATAGAGTGTTTGTGGTGGAACACCAAACATGATTGCAGCTGCATGAATAGGAAGGCCTTTCTCTTTCACAGCATTGTATGCACATATCATGTCCTCCTTGGTATGAGACGACCTGTATGGCCTAGACTTAACCTGTGTGGGTTTTGCCTGAAAAAAACACAAAAACAAAATTGAAAAACATTGAAAAGACAAATACCTTTAGTACTACATGTATATTGTAAAATATGGCAACTTTAGACAAATTAGTTTCTACAATTCAGTACATGCTTATTTCTGTTTAGGAAGAAAGATGTAAGATAAAAATTCATTATAGATCAACTGGGAATTTGATGTTCTAAATTATGTCAGTTTTACTTCAAAAACAAATAAAAAAAAACGGTGAACTGAAAAAAAACCCAAAAAACGGGGATTAGGTTAAACTTGTAACTTTTGTAACACCCTGTACATACGTCATCAAGATTTGTCACGTGACTTTGTTGACTATGGGCGCTGGCAGACCCTTGATGCTGTCACATTCCGAATTCACAGGTATTTTACAGTATAGTATTGGTTATATTTGGCAGGTAAGTGACTAATCAAACAAAAAAAGTTTAATTTTAGCGTATTTTGGATAAAATGGGATTTTTTTCATTGTAATTACCTGTTTTTGACGCATTTTTTTCCGCAAGGAGATCTTCGCTTGAATGTTTTCATCTGTAGAAGTTTGACATGTGCCGCAAAAACAGCGCGTGCAACAAAATATCGGTAACGAACGGAGATTCACGAGATCATGAGAATTCACGAAGTCATGAGAATCGACCATACATGTTTTATTTTTCCAATACTGTGATAAATTGTTACATGTAAAGTTACAATAAATGTTGCTATCGAAGCTTAAGTCGGGTTTTTCAGACAAAAATATCTAGGTCAAGTTACCATGTTGACTACCGGTGCTCAAAAGGGAGTCCGCTATGGTACTGCGTTAAGTCTTGTAATTTGGAAAATTGTCGAAATTATTTTATTTTTAGAAAATGATTTAGGTACTGTATTAGTTGTTCGGTCAGGTGGCAGGGGACTTGGAAACTTGTTCACAGCTGTGGTGAATCATGTCACCTGCCAGCTGACTGTACAACAAATTTATTATACTGCAAAGTGTTACCATTCTAACGTAAGTTAAGCGAAATTTCCGTTTTATGGTCTCATAAGTGGAGTATGCTGATGAAGTAGAATTTCCCTTCTGAGCGCCCCAATTCAACGAAAACTGATTTCACTGAGAACTGATGTCACTGAAACCATATTAAAATATGCAGTTTGGTGCATTATAAATTTTGATGATGTCACTGCGATAAACATTCATCGTATTTTTATTTAAACATAGTGTAGTCATGTGTACGGGGCTCCCGAAAGGGAAACTGCTTTTACATGTGTTTTTTCAGCGTACATGATATATATGTGAAAGGGGCATATTATCCAATCAGATTGCAAGAAATTTCTTTGAAGTACAATAACAGTTTCTGTTTTCAGCAAGGGCTATTACAGCAGACGACCTTCACTTGTCAAACATGAATTATCTGTTTTATGAAGAATAGGCAGTTATTAAGTTTGTGCTTTATTACTGCCATTTGTGATAATTGAAAGTAACTTTTCAGTAATGAAGACATATCTGATATTTTTTAACTGATGTGAAGCAAAAACACTTCTGCTTTTGATTTGATAGAGTAAACGGTGGTTAGATGGCATTACATTATGCAAATATGCTATTATTCAGATTTCCGCGGTATCATCGATGATGCAGTACCAGCGCAGACAACTATGCTGCATACCATCTTTCCTGATTGAAAGACATTCTTTACTGAGTGTATACTTCATTCCCATATCTAAAAGACTAAAGAATCTCTTAATGACTGGTGATACTGAAAACAGTAAAATACGCCACAAGAGTAATTTAAGCCACAGAAGAAAGTGATGCACTACAGTACATAAGTAACATTTAAATAAGGCATTTTTTATGTTTAAATATCATAATTAAGATGTTATCCTTAGCAGTGATTGGTAAAGAATTTTTTCCAATGGGACAATAGTCCAAGAAAATCAATGTGACATTCTGAAAACCAATGTGACAATTTCAAAAGAACACCAAAATCTTAATTGCTTTCATTTGTTTGTATAAAACCGTACCATCCAAAAACACACATTGTTAATCCCTCTTGTAGGCTAAAGCCTATGCTTGGTTTCCAGCTGAAAAGCTTGGAGCCAAGCATAGTCATTTGACCACGAAAACATAAGTAGCCTCAGTCAGCATGCACTGTATGAAAGCTTATATCAAGTTTCCTCTACAAACAAGAGCCGTCGTAGACGGGTTATGCTCCCCGAACAGGTCTGGAACCGGGAAAAGTACATCGGCGCAATGTCCTTATGTTCCTTATGTTCATATATGAAGTTTCATCCAATTTGGTCCAGGGGGTTGTGGAGAAATGGCTTCGGACAGATGGACGGACAGACGAACGGAAGGAAGGACAAGCAGACGGACAGACAGACAAAGCGGTGAATAATAAAAAACATCAAGTATAAGATGGAACTATAACATGAACAAGTAGCTTGTAGGTAAATCTCAGCATAGAAGATGTCGTAAAAATACGACAGCCGTCAGTAGCAAAGACGTTTGTCTTTCTGTTGTCAATGCATTGCCTGCAAAAAAGTGACCAGTTTGATTCAAATTTTAAACCAATTATCTTGGATTTTCCTTCTCTTTGATAGTGAGGTGTTTTGGAGGAATGTTGTGATGGAGCCCTGACCTTCAGACATTTTTGATTTCTTTTTCTATTTTGGCGATGACCGAAATTCAATATTACAGCAAAATTTAAGCCTGAGACCTGTTTCAACAGATGAATTTATAACAACAAAATAAGCTTAATATTTAGTAAGCACTTGTTTCATTGACAACATGATGATGTCACACGCACTTATCACTGCTCTTTTTAGAGTGTCTTCCTCAATGCTGATCAAAGCAGATTCATCCTGCTTAGTTTCTTACTTTACGAAGGTTCGAAATTGAAAAGAACAATGGAGCACTGGGCGGCAAAACCGATGAGACAGTTTGGATTTTAATGTGACTGTGGCACATGGTGCAAACCTTACCCAATCACTGCTGTAGTATATTGAAGCATAGCTGAGAAAGTTTATGTATTTTGGTAAAAATTTGATCTTGAAAGATGGCCATACTCAGAGTCATGATCTCAATCAGTCTATGATGCCATTTTACAGATATCTATACTCGAAAGCGATTTTAATGTCTGACTTGTCGCTTCTGGGTACAGATAGTACAGTGCACAATAAGTTTCCAAATATGAAAAATATCACCGTAGCGTCTCATTATTAAGACTCACTGCCGCCATAGATCTACTTACTATAAAATATCAATTTCTTGAAGACATCATGTTTATACAACTTGAAATCAATTTTTTTTTTTTTTTTTATTCTAAGAGTATCTAAAGATATTAAGAATTGATTCGTAACTATGTTAACCATATTGTTTCTAGACATTTGTGATAAGGATTGGGCACCCTATTGGAATTTGTATAACATCGCCTTTCATGGCCAAAATTGTATGGATTCGGCTAAAAGTTGGGTGATCCATAATCAATGCAGGGCGTCTATTGGCTGATCAATAACAGATTACCAGAGTCTTCGCTGAATCGGTGTGTTTCTTTCAATGATGAAAGGCAATGTTACATGAATCCCATTAGGGTGCCCTATCATCGACTTGGATTTGCACAGGAAGATATTGAGGGGAGATAACTCAAACCTTTGATACTTACTGTCTCTCTTATCTTTGGTATGGAGACAAAATTGTTAACAAAGTGATGCACATTCTTAGACATCCTAAGAATTCAAAGATAAATCTATTGGAAGTTGTCCAAATAAACATCTTTTTGAAATTCATGTATTATACATGTACAACCATGGCGTCATTGAGGTTCGCGACTCACGAACAACACAGAATATTGCTGTCTTTCAAGATCAAATTTCTACCCAAATACAAAAGTATTTCTTAGTCATACTTCAACATATAATTAACAACAATGTTACATGTTAAAAATTAAGATATCTAACCTTAAAAACAACATATTGAAAGTTATAAATGTGCTGTTGCTTGTCAGTTTCTCCTGTGGCGTACCTGTGGTGTAAATTACTGCTGTGGCCTATTTTAATGTGACCCCTTTCTTCCTTTCCCACAATGTTTTCCACCCATTCACAAAGTCTAATCATTTGAGCCACATTTTATTTGTCATCTGCAAGGGCTTTCAATTTGGTCCCGTCCACACTGTTTTGCCTTACAATAAAGAGTTTAGATGTGTACCCAATTTCTCCGACATTGAAACAGTTGTCCCTTTCAAAATGACCTCCAGCAGAACACTGCTTTAACAAACAATCTTATCATAATATATTTAGTAACTCTAAGGAAGCAGTCTTTCAAAATATTTTGGGAAAAGGAGAAAATGCAGGTAATGTGCATTTTGTCCATTTTTCACAATATTTTTCTTAATTTGTTGTTTGGAGCTACTTTCAATGTAGACAAGTGTAGTAGTTTGTCATTAAGTGAAGAGTTAACTCTTTACCAAACAACAACAAAATTTTGGACCCGACCAAATTGAAAGCATTTGCAGATAACAGTACAAAAATAACTTAACTCTGTACCAAACAACAAAATTTTACACTTGTCCAATTTGAAAGCACTTGCAGACGACAAATAAATGTGACTGAAAAATTGAAATCTATTTATGGAAGGGTGGTAAACATTGTGGGAAAAGGAGAAAATGCTGGTTACCAGCATTTTCTCCTCTTTCCACAGTATTTTCAAAAGGCCTTTTCGATAGGGTCGTTAAACGTCGGGATTGTGTGGCAAAGGGTTTAAAGATGGTTGTATCTTTGAGTGGGAAAGAAAACATTGTTGGGAAAAGGAGAAAATGCTTCATACCAGCATTTTCTCCTTTTCTCACAATGTTTTCAAAAGGCTTTCTTTCTGAGGGTTGTTATGCCCCCCTTCAACAAAGTGTGGGTATATTGCTTTGCACATGTCGGTCGGTCGGTAGACCTTACCTTGTCCGGATGATAACTAGACACAGAATTGACCTAGGTTCATCAAATTTGGCACAGACATGTGTCTCGGAGTGTAGATGATCCCTATTGATTTTGAGGTCAGACAGTCAAAGGTCAAGGTCACAGTGATGGTCAACATGTTGATGATATATAGACCTTACCTTGTCCGGATGATAACTAGACACAGAATTGAGGTCAATCGGTCAAAGGTCAAGGTCACAGTGACCGTCAACATGTTGATATATAGACCAAACCTTGTCCAGATGATAACTAGACACAGAAATGACCTAAGTTCGTCAAATTTGGCACAGACATGTGTCTCAGAGTGCAGATGATCCCTATTGATTTTGAGGTCAATCAGTCAAAGGTCAAGGTCACAGTGACGGTCAACATGTTGGTATATAGACCAAACCTTGTCCGGATGATAACTAGACACAGAATTGACCTAGGTTCGTCAAATTTGGCACAAACATGCGTCTCGGAGTGCAGATGATCCCTATTGATTTTGAGGTCAATCAGTCAAAGGTCAAGGTCACAGTGACGGTCAACATGTTGATATATAGACCAAACCTTGTCCGGATGATAACTAGACACAGAATTGACCTAGGTTCGTCAAATTTGGCACAGACATGCGTCTCGGAGTGTAGATGATCCCTACTGATTTTGAGGTCAATTAGTCAAAGGTCAAGGTCACAGTGACGGTCAGCATGTTGATATATAGACCAAACCTTGTCCGGATGATAACTAGACACGGAATTGACCTAAGTTCGTCAAATTTGGCACAGACATGCGTCTTGGTGTGTAAATGATCCCTATTGATTTTGAGGTCAATGGGTCAAAGTTCAAGGTCACAGTGACCGTCAACATGTTGGTATATAGACCAAACCTTGTCCGGATGATAACTAGACACAGAATTGACCTAGGTTCGTCAAATTTGGCACAGACATGTGCCTTGGAGTGTAAATGACCCCTATTGATTTTCAGGTCAATCAGTCAAATGTCAAGGTCACAGTGACTGTCAACATGTTGATATATAGACCAAACCTTGTCCAGATGATAACTAGACACAGAAATGACCTAAGTTCGTCAAATTTGGCACAGACATGTGTCTCAGAGTGCAGATGATCCCTATTGATTTTGAGGTCAATCGGTCAAAGGTCAAGGTCACATTGACGGTCAACATGTTGATATATAGACCAAACCTTGTCCGGATGATAACTAGACACAGAATTGACCTAGGTTCGTCAAATTTGGCACAGACATGCGTCTCGGAGTGTAGATGATCCCTACTGATTTTGAGGTCAATTAGTCAAAGGTCAAGGTCACAGTGACCGTCAACATGTTGGTATATAGACCAAACCTTGTCCGGATGATAACTAGACACAGAATTGACCTAGGTTCGTCAAATTTGGCACAAACATGCGTCTCGGAGTGCAGATGATCCCTATTGATTTTGAGGTCAATCGGTCAAAGGTCAAGGTCACATTGACGGTCAACATGTTGATATATAGACCAAACCTTGTCCGGATGATAACTAGACACAGAATTGACCTAGGTTCGTCAAATTTGGCACAGACATGCGTCTCGGAGTGTAGATGATCCCTACTGATTTTGAGGTCAATTAGTCAAAGGTCAAGGTCACAGTGACGGTCAACATGTTGATATATAGACCAAACCTTGTCCGGATGATAACTAGACACAGAATTGACCTAAGTTCGTCAAATTTGGCACAGACATGCGTCTTGGTGTGTAAATGATCCCTATTGATTTTGAGGTCAATGGGTCAAAGTTCAAGGTCACAGTGACCGTCAACATGTTGGTATATAGACCAAACCTTGTCCAGATGATAACTAGACACAGAATTGACTTAGGTTCGTCAAATTTGGCACAGACATGTGCCTCAGAGTGTAAATGACCCCTATTGATTTCAGGTCAATCAGTCAAATGTCAAGGTCACAGTGACTGTCAACATGTTGATATATAGACCAAACCTTGTCCGGATGATAACTAGACACAGAATTGACCTAGGTTCGTCAAATTTGGCACAGACATGCGTCTTGGAGTGCAGATGATCCCTATCGATTTTGAGATTAATCCATCAAAGGTCAAGGTCACAGTGGCCTTCAACTTAATGATATATAGACCAAACCTTGTCCAGGTGATAACTACACACAGAATTGACCTAGGTCCTTCAAATTCTGTACAGATTTTCATCTTGGAGTGTAAATGATCCCTATTGATTTTAAGGTTAATCCGTGAAAGGTCAAGGTCACAGTTCCCACCAGATGATTCAGGGCCCGTGCTGCCGTTCGCCACTTGAGCCATTTGCTAAAAAAAAAATTAAAGTGTCTCAAAAATCATCATATGTGGCTCAACTTGTGGCTCCAACATTTTATTCGCGTATTATCGGGGACACAGCAAGCATCGAAGTCGACTGGGAAAAAGCGGAAGTGGAAGGCGCGTGCCGAAAAGAAAATCAATAACCCAGTCTGTGTATCGGTGACTGTTTACAACCTTGTATGTATACACACGGCGGTGTGTATAATTATGCGAACTGTTGACAGATTATCACATTTAACAATTGAAGTGGGCTATAAATCAAAAAAGATGACATCGATATTTCCCAATCAATTCTTTTGATATCAGTTTATGAACTGTGCCACTTCCTGTATCAATGTGGTAGTAGGGGGGCATGACTGTTTTACAAACAGACATCTTGTTAAAGCTTGGGATTGTGTTACAAAGAGTTCAATAATTTTCATACATCTCTCAAGAATAAAGCCATAAGCAATACAATGCTTGTATTCTCTGACCAGATCTATCTATTGTTCTAATACTGCTGCCAGTCCAAGAGAGTTATCTCTCTTTAAGTGGTCTTGTGCATATACAGTAAGAAATTGATAGAGAAAACTCTTTATGATTGGAACCTATATGGTTCCTGTAATCATAATGTAGCCAAACTGTTAACTTACCCATAAGGGGAAAAGAAAATGAGAAATGAAAGCCTTCATGCAGAATTGCAATGACATGTACCTTGGCTAGTACAGATGGCTGCGCTTGACTGTACTTACCGGTAATATAATTAAAATGCCATAAAAAGGCATTTATATTTGTTTACACATATAAGGTCGAAACAAGCCTTCAACTTGAAGAGCCAAGCCCTGGTAGCGCAGTCGGGAGGGTACAGGCTCAAGAACGCGGGGGGAGGGGGGGGGGTTGCTGGTTCGATCCGCGGCTCGGCCAGTTTCTTTCAGAGAATTGATGATCGTCATTGAGACAGTATTCATTCCTCTCTCACTGCTGATCATTGTTTAGACAATGGTTATGTGGAAAAGCAGCCAGTGGCTTGGAAAGAATATTGTGCAAAGTACTGGTAAAAGAAACTCCAGGAAAGCATAGATAGTTGCACTGGCAGCCGCAGTATAACTGAAATAATGTTGTAAATGGCATTAAACACCATGCAGTTAATGAGCCAATTAATAAGAATTCTATTAGTAGAAATAAATTTGAACAACAGCAGTTTGAGACAAAAGGTTTCAGCCAATAAGACGCCAAGGTTTGGTTTGGAGTACAGTTAGAATTTAGATTGGAATGGTTGATTAAATACAAAATAACATTTCCTTTTTTTCCTTTTTTAGAAAAGAAAGAAGATCTTATAAAACCGGACAGCAATGAGTTGAACGAGAGACTAGAAGAGGCACAGCGCCTTTTCAAACCAGGTTTGTACCTTTTTGTCAGTCATGCCGAAGTCTTAAGAGTTTAGTTTTATATATTCAACCATTGACCACGCAATCTTGAGTTTGTATGAACCTGGAGAAGAATCCACCAACCATTTGTTACAGCAGTTTTAGTCCCCTACCGGCAAAGCCAAAGGGGACTTTAAGTTTGCACTCTGTCCGTCTGTCTGTCAGTCTGTTCGTCAGTCCGCTGGGAAATCAATTTTTTGGACTTTTTTTCTAAACTCGAGCAGATATTGAGCTGATTTTTGATGTGTAAGTCAACCATTATGAGTTACAGATCAAGTTCGAGTTTCGTTCCAGTCCACTGATTTTTTATGAAATTACAGACCATTGACTTAAAAATTTCACAAAAAAAAAACAGTTTTCCAGACTTTTGTTCTAAACGCTTGCAGATATTGAGCTGATTATCAGTGTGTAAGTCAACCACCATGAGTTACAGATCAAGTTTGAGTTTCATTTAGGTCCTCCCATTTTTGACGAAATTACGGGCCTTGGACGTAGAAAATTTCACTGAAAAAACAGTTTCCAGACTTTTTTTTCTAAACACTGGCAGATATTGAGCTGTGTTTTGGTATGTGAATTTACTACTATTGCATGCACACCCATATTTTCTCCTTTTCCCACAGTTTTCTACCCTATCAAAGACAGAAATGAACATTTGAGCAACATCGAAACTGTCATCTGCAAATGTTTTCAATTTGAACCAGTCTAAAATTTTGTCGTTTGGTAAAATTTGCATTACTTTCTACATTTATGATAGGACTAAGAAGGCAATGTAGAGTGATTTATGAATATTGGCCCTATACCAGTAATCTAGACTGTTAATCTCTATATAAATCAGAATTCAGAAACCACTAGGGAAATTTTTTAACTCTTTGCCACACAATCCCGACTTTTAACGACCCTGAGAAAGAAGCCGATAGAAAACATTGTGCGAAAAAGAGAAAATGCTGGTAACCAGCATTTTCTCCTTTTCCCACAAATATTTCTATCCTATCGAAGTCAGAAATTGTCATATTAACAAGATTTAATTTGTCATCTGCAGATGCTTTGAATTTGGTCCAGTCCAAAAATTTGTCATTTTGTAAAGAGTTAGTCTGCATTAACTGATTTTTCATTCAGGTAACAAAATTCTAAGGTGGCAATAAATTTTAAAAGCTTTTTTAACAAGAAGTTATCATAAAATATCATACAGTGTAAGGATGAAACTGCATGTTCTATGCAGTCTGATCCTGATCTAGTCTGTACATGTAGATGCACTTCATTTTACTTTAAGCTTGGCTTGCAAAGAGATAAGTGCATGTAAACAATTCAAAAGTCATAGGTCAGAGCATATATAGAATTTATTTCCATACCAACCTGTTTTTGATGAGTACATGACTTTTTCTATGAATCTGCAGTAACGTAAGCCAAACCCAGTAGCTCAGCTGGTAATATACAAGGCTGTGGTTGATTGTATGGTGTTTAACGCCGTTTTCAACATTATTTCAGTTATATCGTGGCGGCCAGTGCACCTATCTATGCATTCCTGGAGTCCCTGTTACCAGTACTCCGCACAATATTCTATCCAAGCCACTGGCTGCTTTCCTACATAACCATCATCGAAACAATTGTCATTGGTGGGAGAGGAATGAATCCTGTCGCAATGACTATTATCAATCCTCGGAAAGAAATTGGACGAGCCAGGGATCGAACCCATAACCCCTTGTTCTCAAGTCCTGCATGCTACTGACTGAGCTACCGAGGCTCGGCTACAAGGCTGTGGACCAGGGGTCACAGCCACTGGCAGAAATCCCTGGTGTGTTAACAGATGTATAATAGTCATTGCAATAGAATTAACTTTGCTTTCACCACCAATCAGTTTTTCAATGATGGCTATGTAGGAAAGTAGCCAGTGGCTTTTGAAGAATATTGTATAAAATACTGGTAAAAGAAAGTTCAGAAAAGCCTAGATACATGTAGGTGCACTGGCTGCCTTGTTTAACTGAAATACTCTGAGAAACAGTGTTAAACACCAAAGAAACAAAACTTGCTTTCTCCTTTTAACCTTTTACCGCACAATGCCGACTTTTAACGCCCCTGGAAAAGAAGGCTTTTGAAAACAATGTGGGAAAAGGAGAAAATGCTGGTAACCAGCATTTTCTCCTTTTCCCACAATGTTTTCTACCCTGTCAAAGAAACATTGCACCATTTGAGCCACCTTGAAATTGTCGTCTGCAAATGCTTTCAATTTGGACATGGCTAAAATTTTGTCGTCTGGTAAAGTGTTAACCTTTCTTGTCCCAAACTATATTTACCCTGTAACCCTATACCATACAACAAATCTGTACTCTTGTCCAAATTGATAGCATATACAGACGACAAATTAAATGTAGCTCAAATGATGATTTCTTTATTTGATATTGTAGAAAATATCGTGGGAAATGGAGAAAATGCCAGTTACCACCACAATGTTTTTATAAGCCGTCTTCTACAGGCTTGTTAAAACTCAGGATTGTGTGGGATAGAGTTATAATAGAAACAAATCTAATCATTTGAGACACATTTTTCCTTCTTCAAATGGTTTCAGTTTTGAGTTGTCTAAAATTTTGTTCTGTAGTAAAAAGTTAACCCTTTACCAAAAGGCCTGATATTTTAACAGCCCTGAAGATGAGGGCTTTTGAAAACTTGGTGGATAAAGGATAACATTTAGTAACCAGCTTTTTCTCCTTTTGACGCAATGTTTTCTATCGATTCAGAGACAGGACATATTTTTGGAGCTAGATTCCTATTATCAGATGCAAATACTTCTAATAGGTACCATTCTAAAATTTTTCCTTCGGTGAGAAAAATTATTAGCATTTTGCCAAGCGTTCATATGAATAATCATGATTCTCGTAGCTCTAATTTTTCTCTCTCTTTCCTTCCCAGTTGTTAATACTCGTGAAGGTGTGTACGACTCCATGACAATGTCTCTAATTGCAAGCATGGGGAGATTAAAGGCACAGAATCTACACACTGAATTTGTCAGATTTCAGCCTACAGAGTTTGCTGAAAAACTGGTTAGTATGTGCTTCTATTTTCTTTCAAAGTTATGATACTCTGTCTTGAACAATCCACTGTTTTCGGAACCCTGATGAAGAAGGCTTTTAAAAAATGAAGGGCACCCTGGTAGAAAGAGGTTTAAAGGTGGGTATTTAGATTTTTCACATCTCACCAAATTAAAAAATATATATATATCACTGAATCATAAAATTCCAAAAAAAAATTTTTTTTGATGGTGTTCCCTTAAAAGGCTACGTAGCCTCTTACGTTATTTTTAGATTTCGCGCCAAAAATCAAAAAAGCATTTTGGGAATGTCAAGTGACTGGCACGTGACTAATGACGCTTAAATTCCATAACATAACAAACATGTAATTATTTTCCATATTGTCTTCTTTGGGCGCTATGTTTGAAGCTTCGTCTGTGTTTTTCCAGTATGTAAATGAGCGAGTTGCTCATGTAAAAATAGACCGTATTTCCCGTCGGTGTCGACCTGGCCATAGTAAATCTCTAATTTCTCTTGTTCTCGTATGGTTTTCGACTACTGGGGTTTTATGAATGAAAATTAAAAGGCTTTGGGAGTATAACGATGATTTTTTTTTGTATTTCTGTAAAATTTTCGTCCCAAAATCTGAAGGGCCACCTTTAATGCATCTCAGCACTGCATTATACCAAGCAAGTATCATGTAATTATGAATCCATAAAATCCATTTTTTTTAATAACCAACTGAATCAGGAGGTAGACTAATCCCCTGGCATGCAGAATGCTTCAACCCAGGTCAGCCTGCACCAACTATGAAGGCTGACCTGGGACAGTAACTTTTTTAAGATGCATTAAACACCATTGTCACAGAGCATAGCTCAAATGTTGAAGATAAAGCAGAAAATGCTGGTAACAAGCATTTTTTTCCTACAGTGTTCTCTGCCCTTCTACAGACAAATTCCATCATGGAGCTTTTTTTATTCATGTACATGTACCATGCAACAAAATTTACAACTTGTCAGCATTGAAATCTCTTGAAGACAACAAATTAAACATGGCATAAATTATTAAATTTGTCTGGGAAAGAGTTGAAAAACATTGTAATATAGAAAATGCTCATCAAGAGCAACTTTGTTCCTTTTCCACAATGTTGTTACATATTCATGTATTAAACCTTTACACTTTATCAAGAATTTCTAGTTTTAACAAGCCCAGGGAGGGAAGCTTGTGAAAACACTGTGAGAAAGCAGAAAATGCTGGTAACCAGCATTTTCTCCTTTCCCCACAATGTTTTCTACCTTAAGGCTTACCAAAGAAAAATTTCACTATTTGAGCCCCATTTGATATGTCATCTGCAAATACTTTAGAGTTGGACAAGACCTAAATTTTTTCGCTGAAGAGTTATTAAATAGAGTTTATTTCATCAGCTTGTGGTTAATATGGGGAAATATTTGCCTCAAAAGGGAAAGGTATGCGAAAATAACAAGTGCCGTAATGCATGAGTTATTTTCGCGGACCTTTCCCTTTTGAGGCAAATATTTCCCCATATTAACCACAAGATGATGAAATAAATTATATATTATATTTCCTCTGATTATTTTGTCAACGAATGCCACTTTTAAAACTTAAAAACTTAAAAAACTTAAAAAAGCAGTTCTAGATTTTCGGCAGGAGGAAAATATTCACTGTGACGGGGAAATAATTCCCCCCAGCTTAAATTACGACATTTCTTTACCCATAACATTTCTAAAAATAGACACATGAAATATAATATTAAACAAAAATCAACTTGTCCTTCATTTACATGTACTTTCTTGAAGATTATTGGCTATGATAATAAAAGCTTGCGGAGATACTGAATAATTATGCACTTAGGGCATGTCCATCCTTGTCTTATAATAATTAGCTTTTATTATCAATATTTTACACCAATTTATCGAACATAAACAAACAAAAACTTGATAATTCCATTTTCAGATACAATTTCTGGGAGGAGAAGGACGTCAAGTGGAAGGATCAAGAATTTCAGAGTTAGGATGGTGTAAACTAGGAGAGGCCTGCCAGCCTTTCTACAAACGATCTCCACCGTTCACCTTCATGTGTGTTGAATTTTATATACATGTATATTTATTGGATATTATATCACTGGTCTCTTTTAGTTCCACTGGCTGAAGGCCAACAGGCTGATGTCATGGCCAGGTGTCCGTTGTGTGTGTGTTAACTTTTATTTCAAACATCTTCTTCTCTGAAACTACCCATCCAATTTTGATGAAACTTTACAGAAATCATCCTGCCATGGTCCTCTTCAGAATATATTGAAAGAATTTGATTCCTGTTTAAACTCTGATTTCCATGGCAACAAAACTGAAAATATTGAAAATCTTTGAAGATCTTCTTGTCTAAAACCATAAGGCCCAGGGCTGCCAAATTTGGCATGTAGCTTTATCTAATAGCCCTGGGGTCAAAATTGGCCCTGCTGGGGGAGGAGGGGGTCACAAGTTTTACATTGGCTTAGATATTGAAAACTTTACGAATCTTCCTGTACCTGGCCATAGGGCCTAGAAATACCATATTTTGCATATAGCTTCATCTAGTGGGCCTCTACCAAGAGTTTTTTACATGGGCTTAAGGCCATAAGGGGTAGGGGTACCAAACTTTGCATTTAGCTTTATCTGTTAGACCTCTACCCATTTTTTTTTTTTTTTTTTTTTTTCAAATTATAGCCCTGGGGTCAAAATTGGTCCCATCCTGAGGGTTATAAGTTTTACATGGGCTTACATATGGAAAACTTAAGAAATCTTCCTGTGCAAAGCCATAAGGCGTAGGGCTACCAAATTTTGCACGTGGCTTTATCTAATGGGTTTCTACCAAGAGGGCCAGTATTATAGCCCTGGGATAAAGTCTGGCCGTGCCCCAGGAGTCACAAGTTTTACATGGGCTTATAAAATGAAATCTTCAGAAATCATCTTGTAGCTTATCATAAGACCTAGGTATGGGCTTCATCTTGTTGACCTCTAGCAGGATTCAAGTAATTATAACTCTTTAGTCAACAACTGCTTTGCCCTGAGGTCATGACTTTCTTGTGGGATTTTATACATAAAATTTTGTATGTCTACAAGTTCGAAACCAATTGGCCAAGTATTGTAATGTTTGACGTGTAGGGTTCTTACTTATAAGTCAGTGGAGTGATATAGGGCCATCATGGCCCTCTTGTTGTTATTGTTTTTATCTAACAAGTCATTGTAAGCATGTTAAAAACAATGCTTTGCCAAGTTCTTATTGTTTTTGAATGACAAGTTGGATAAAAACAATGAAAAATTAAGACTAAAATAATATTTTTTATAAGCATATCTGAGTAAATTGTACACTTTGCCCAAAATAATGCTCGAACTGATAATTTTCATACCATAAGGAAAACAGAAAATCTGTGATCTGGTTTTTAAGCTCTGCTGTTTTCGAAGACGTATTTTCATAGTGCTGTCATGAAGTACATGTTAACTCTCTACCATACAATCCTGGCTTTTGACAACCCTGAGAAAGAGGCCTTTTGAAAACATTGTGGGAAAAGGAGAAAATGCTGGTAACCAGCATTTTCTCCTTTTCCCACAATGTTTTCAACCAGTTCAAGGAAATGTGCCATCAATTAAAAATTGTCTGAGTAGTTTTTTGTATATTCCTCCAATATGGATGGGTTCGAAATATTGCTGTGTGGTATACGGTTAAGGCAGAGCTGGTACTCAGCAGCTAATAGCCAAACCCTTCACATGGTTGGTAATATACAGGGCTTGCCATGTAGGAGTCATTGGTTTGAATCTTTGCTGTGCCAAGCTTTTCTTAGGAGTGAATGATAGCGATTGCTACAGAATTATTTCTTTACCAGACAGCAAAATTTTTAGACATATCGAATTTAAAAGCATTTGAAAACAACAAGCCGAGACCGGGTAGCTCTATCGGTAGCGCGCAGGACTAAACAGGGGGTTGTGGGTTTAATCCCTGGCTCGGCCAATTTCTTTCCAAGGATTGATGATAGTCATTGTGACAGGATTCATTCCTCTCTCACCGCTGGCTATTGTCTCGATGATGGTTATATGGGAAAGCAGCCAGTGGCTTGGAAACAAAATTGTTCTTAGTACTGGCAAGAAAAGACTCCAGGAAAGCATGGATAGGTGCACTGGTTGCCATGGTATAACTCAAATAATCTTGAAAAACAGTGTTAAACACCAAACAATCAACGAAAACAACAAATTGATTTTGGCTCGTGTTTGGGAGTTGCCTTTGAAAGGACTTAACTCTTTACAATACGTCAAAATTTTCGACTTGTCCAAACTGAAAGCATTTGCAGACGACAAAATAAACATGACTCAAAAATTGAAACTTGACTTTAGAAGAGTAGAAAACATTGAGGGAAAAGGAGAAAATGCTAGTTAGCAGCATTTTTTCCTTTTCCCACAATGTTTTCAGAAGGCTTCTTCCTCTGGGTCGTAAAATCCAGGGATTGTTTGGTAAAGGGTTAATTTATAGTGGGAAAGGAGAAAATATTGGTGACCAGCATTTTCTCCTTTTTCCACTGAATGATTATAAAAAAGTAAGGCTTGTTTGGTAATTTCTCTCTTGAGGATGAATACCATTACATTATTTATGTAGAAGATAGCAGCCAGTGGCTTGGAAAGAGTGTTCTGTATAGTACTTGTAGAAGAAAGGCCAGGAATTGATAGACAGGTTTTATGACTGAAATATGTTAAAACTGCCAGAAAACACCGTAACGGATTTCCAGCCGATTGTAGCAATTATCTTTTTAGATTTCTTAAAATCGATATGTACTATTTTTGTTTGATTTTCATGTAAAGACAATCTCCCCATTTTTGTGAAGACTACTGTTAAACATACAAAAAACAAAGAAAGAGATTATAGGAAAATAATATTATTTGATGTGAAGGAAACTTTGATACATGTTCCTATGAACTCTTTACTGTACATGACTTGGTCTTAATTAAAGGTAATTGCAGATCAAAATTAAAATGTGGATAAAATGATGGAATTTGTCTTTGAATGGGTAGAAAACATTGTGGTAAAAGGAGAAAATGCTGGTGACCAGCATTTACTCCTTTTCCCTCAATGTTTTCAAAAGGCTTCTTCTTCGAGGCCATTACAACTTGGAGTTTTGTGGTAATGCGTCAATCAATCAGTTGGTAAAAATTGTGGGAAAAGGGGCAGTTACTTGATACAGACAAAACCACTCCTTTCCCATGATGCATTGTACAAAGCAAGTCATCACATTATTATCTATCAGATCCCTTTTGTCAACCAGTCAAGTGAATCATGCAGGAGACTGGTCCTGCGAAATGTAGGAAATTGACCAATAGCAGAAAGTTTTTGCCAAAGCCAGCCTGTGCAGGCTGACCTAGATGGATATAGTTTGCAAATACATTGATGCCCCTTTTCACAGAGCATGGCTCATAAAGTGTATGTTTCTTAACTTTAGGTCTGGCTCATTTGAGAGAGGTCCAAAACCTGCGAAAAGTAAACAAGCCAAGAAACCTAGGGAAAAAGACAATGTTGTTGGAAAAGAAACTGTTCCACAGCAGGTAAGGGAAACTTTCATGTGTAAACCACTGATGTCTAGGGAGTTCTAATGAAAGTCTCAGAGAAAAAGGAAATCTTTAGTGTGAAATTACTTGTGTTAAGGGAAGTATAAATTGAGACTGAGAAATATAAGAAAAACTCTCACTTTAAACCACATATGTCAATGGAATTTAATTTGAAACAGTGGAACCAAAGGAAACTTTCATTTAAAAACTAGTCGACTCCCGTTATCTCGAAATGCTCGGGACAACAAAAATAAAAAACATATCAGGAGTTCGTTATAAGAATTTGAAGACAGACTTACCGAAAACTGGATGTAAACATGAAATAGAACGGGGATAAACTGTAGTCATGGCTTTGTGAAACAACTAAAATGACATTATGAACATTCAAGAAATTTATTGTCCGCATTTATGCAGACCGACTTAATACACAACAATGTTGACAATTTGTTCACTCCAAAAAGATGAGCAGTTGACAAGGGACAAACTAACAAGCCTTATCATTCAGTGTAGTTTTCATGATGTGTGTAAGTCTTACATAAACCGCTGTTTACAATACTACAAACTTATTCACTCTTTATAGATCTACAATCCGATATCTAATGAATGAATTAAGATAACATTGTATCGTGTGAATTGGCACCCTATTATCTACAAACGATGGCGGATATATACGGATTAAGATATGATCCAAAGTACGGAATTGCTCTCAAAATTACTTCAACATAACAGTTTTTTGATGCACTGGTTTCGAGATAAAAACAAAAATCAACATAAAATAAAGAGGCACGAAGTTCGGACATAGCGTTGACTTTGACATAACAGGAGTTTTGAGATAAGCGATTTCGACATAATGAGAGTCGACTGTACTTATGTCCAAGGAGATCTTTAGAGTCACTGTAATCGCCAAAAGTAGACAGTGCAGCTGTTGAAATATATTTACATTTCATCATACTATTTAAAAGTATGGAAATTATCATAACCCTCTCTCACTAATGACCATTGTATCTGTAAAAGCAGTCTGTGGCTTGAAAAAAATATTGTGCGAAGTGCTGGTAAAAGAAACTCCAGGAAAGCACAGATAGGTGCACTGGCCACCGCAAAATAACTGAAATAACACCATACAACAAATCACCATACCATGGAAATTATTGCAAAGATGAAAATCTGTTACTGTGCAGCTGGTCCTAGTGTGAGTTGTTGGCAGTAGTACATGTAAGTTTAAGATTAGGTAAAAAGTAAACAAAAGATTGAGGGACTTGGCAACTTTTTACCTAGTTTTGAAATTCATTTTTTTGCAAACTGATATTGTAACCTTTTTTGAGGATGAACTGCAGGAGTAAATAATGCTGATATTTACCACTTTTAATGACTTTTTTTTCTTATTTCTAATTACATGTATTTCGTTAATCCATTACCAAACAGTGCTTCTTACCAGCATTTTCTCCTCCTCCCACAGTGTTTTCTACTCTTTTTCAGGCATATTTTATTATTTGATCTACTTATGATTTGTTGTCTGTAAATGCTTTCAGTTTTGACAACTCTGGAATTATGTTTATTGGTAAAATGTTTTAGGGTCAAGAGACATGAACATAATAATACACAAAAACGAAATGTTGACATGTGTATACAACTACAAACCACTTTTAATGAGTACAGTGCTTTCAGTTCTTTGATTTTTTTTTTTTTTTGAACAGTTGAAGACATTTACCGGCAATGATATGAATGAAGCAACCACTGAAGAAGTGGAGAGAGTTTTAGATATTTTAAAGACAACTTACATTAGAGAAGAAGGTGAGTTTGTTATATATGTTATTAGAAAAGTAGCTAGATTAACTCTTTACCACACAATGAAATAAATTTTTGCCTTGTCCAAATTGAAAGGATTTTAAGGACCACAATGGAAATAAGGGATTCTTTCCTTTTTTGTGATATCCTTGGTGCTGATGTGCCTGATATGGTTCTATGCATTTCCACCATATTTGACTTTTTATTTGAATAGTTTGTGTCTGTTAAAACCATATGTACATTCTGTGCTAAATAAAATAAATAAAGATAAAGACGACAAGTAAAAGCTGGCTCAAATGATATCTTTCCCGGATAGAGTAGAAAACACCATGGGCAAAAATGAAAATGTTGGTCACCAGCATTTTCTCCTTTTCCCACAAGGTTTTTGAAAAACTTCTCTTTCAGGGTAGTTAAAAGATAGGATTGTGTTCTAAAGGGTTAATTTTTTACCAGATGACAAAAATTTAGACTGATCAAAATGGAAAGACATGTACAGACAACAATTTGATTCCGGGTTTAAAGATAAGGTTTGTTTAAAAAAGGATAGAAAACACCTTTTCACCTTTGAAAATATCAAGGTCTGTGCTACCTCAGTTTAGAGTTATGGATACCGGGGCCCATTTACATTTAACCATGCTTAAAAAATTCTTAGTCATATTCTGAAATACTTTCTTAACCCTTTACCACACGGCAAAATTTAAGACCTATCCAAATTGAAAGCATTTGCAGACGACAATTTTATAGTTGCTCAAATGACACAACTTTTCTTTGATAGGGTAGAAAACTTTGTGGGAAAAGGAGAAAATGCTGGTTACCAGCATTTTCTCCTTTTCCCACAATGTTTTCAAAAGGCCTCTTCTTCAGGGTCGTTAAAAGGCGTCATTGTGTGGTAAAGGGTTAAGTCATTACCACACAATCCCAACGTTTAACAACCCTAAGAAAGAAGCCTATGGAAAACATTGTGGGAAAAGGAGAAAATGCTGGTAACAAGCATTTTCTCCTTTTCCCACAATATTTTCTACCCTATCAAAGTCAGAAATCATCATATTACCAAGATTTAATTTGTTGTCTGCAGATGCTTTGAATTTGGTCCAGTCCAAAAATTTGTCGTTTGGTAAAGATTTAACTCATCACCACACAACGAAATTTTACTCATCCAAATTGTAAGCGTTTCGCGTATGACAATTTCAGTGTGCCTCAAATAATAGAATTTGTTCCTGAAAGGTTAGAAAACATTGTGGGAAAAGGAGAAAATGCTGGTTACCAGCATTTTCTTCTTTTCCCACAATGTTTTCAAAAGGCTTTTTCTTTAGGGTCGTTAAACCCTGTGATATTGTGATAAAGGGTTAATCTGAAAGTAACGCAACTTGTGATTTGCTAAACCAGCCTATCAGCTATTGTGTTACTTTCTGAATCTAAATAGAGAAAGACTGCAACTTAGAAAAGTTGGTGAGTACGCCCCCAATTTTTTCTTTGTTCCAGAAAATCCACTTTGCTTCTTTGAATTTATTTTGGACCCCAATTCCTATGGGCAAACAGTGGAAAATTTGTTCCATGTGTCTTTCCTTATAAGGGTAAGATTATTTTTAATCAGACACAATAATTATTATACCCCCGTAAAACGTATGTTTTCGGGGGTATACTGGAATCAGCCTGTCTGTCCGTGTGTCCGTGTGTCCGTCCGTGTGTCCATCTGTGTACAAAATACTAGTAATTTTGTGTCGCGAACTCCTTTTACAGTTTTCCTTCAATTGTATTGAAACTTTGCACATATACTGATCATGTATTGAAGATTTGCAAGATGCAATTTTCAAGTGTCAACTCTTCCTGATTGAGGAATTATCTCCCCTTGAACTTGACACTCTTTTCTGTCAAAGCGCTAGCGGGGGGTATTAAGTCACATTCAGTGACAGCTCTAGTTTATTCTGTAGTATTTTATTGTTTTCTTCACACCAATCTCTTTACCAAACAATCTGGAGATTTAACGCTTCTTAAGAATAAGGCATTTGAAAACATTGTGGGTAAAGGAGAAAATGCTGGTAACTAGCCTCAATATTTTCTTCCCCTTTAAAAGGCAAATTTCAGAGAATGTTTATACTGGAATTGGGATGTGATGGTGTGTTGTCTTCCTCTACAGTTTTCAAAAAATTAAGCTGGGAATTGTAAATGATTTTTGAGTCAAAATGCAGACCAATTTAAAAGTATTGATACTTTTATTTATTATATTCCTATCTATGATCTGACTAAAATACAGATGTTATCTAACTTGTCAATACAACTCGACAGAAAATTTTTCCATATCAGTCTAGTACCGTGTGTAGAGCATAGTCGTGTACACAGAGTACGTCTGTGTATTGATGTTCCGGTCTTTTCGTCAAATTCCTGACATGTTTGGCCTGCCTTGCGAAGCACAAAAATCTCATTTTTAGCGTATTTATAGCTATTTCATCTATTATTTGTCATCTACTGTTTTCAAAAATTGTTTCTATGCAGATTTTAATTTCGTCCGATATCAGTGCCCATTACATAAACGTGTTGTTTCAAAAGGGTATTTCCATATGCTACTCTACGACACACTTGTGAACTTTAGAACTGCAATTCATAATCACAAGTTTGACTTGCCTCCTGCATTAAAATGAAAACAGTGATAGTGTATTACAACCACTGAATACCTTTTCAGTGTTTAAGAATTAATTTTTAAGCCGTAATTGTTGTCTTTTATCTTGTAGTGGCTCAGGGGTTGCAACCGTCATTTTTAAATGCATACCAGGGTCCAAAAATTTCCAGAAAAGGCACTCGTCTTACAGTCATTTTCAAATGTATACCAGGGTCTAAAAATTTTCAGAAAGGCACTCGTCCTGCAGGAAAACTGCCTTAAATAAACACTTGCCCTGATTTGATCCTCACTCGCCCAACGAGAAAAACCCTTCTAATTTAGGACTCTGACTTTTTTTTTTCAGACGAAACGGAAACGCTAATTATACTGTCTCCAATAGCAGGGAACCTTAAATACTGGGTCTCAATAACCGGTACCATTTATCTGGTCAAGTAATAGAAATTAATAAACTTAAAACAAGTTTTTCGAGCTGGTCTCTGGAAAGTGTGAGCATAAGTATCATTCATTGCTATAATAAGCACATTGGCTCATATTTAAGAACCCGAAGCATATTAAAATATTTTTATTTTAAATTAACAATACCAAGTTCTATCATTAGGCTGCCTTTAAACCGTTCTGTATTTGGATCGGGGACCAGCATGTTTTATAATTATCCTGTTTCAATATTTGATTCTCGAATACCCTTAATTCACTTATTCAATAATGGAATGGCCGTTTTGTTTCTTGTAAGTTGCATATTTACTTGAAAACTTATTTGTTTACTATGTCTTATTTACCACTCGCCTTGCCGGAAGAACATGGCTGACAAGTCACTCGTCCTCATCCATTTCTTACTCGTAAATAGGAGCGGGCAAGTGGATTCTTTGGACCCTGCATTCTGATTTATGCAGTCTTAGCGTTATCTACGTATATTCAACCGCCATTCATAAATACTGTGCGTATATATACAGTGAAATGTAGTTCTCTGAATTTTTTATTATTTGTATTGATTTTGTGATGTTTATTTATAGATACTGTGGTTAGGTATATAATAAAAGGAATATTACAAGAGTATGCATTTCTACATGGTCAGATCATGTCTTGTTGCGTGTTTAAAGAGGTGAATATTGGATTCAACCTTCGGTCTCATCCGATATGCACCTCTTTACACACGCAACTCCACCTGATCCAACCACACAGAAATGCAGACTGTGGTAATATTCCATATTAATCTAACAAAGTGTTTCACAGCGCCCTGTCAGAGTTCTAGTTGCTGGCAGAAAAATATATTTTTAAACTAGAACAAAAGTTGGTAAATGCTTTAAATTCAGACAAGTCTAAAATTTTGTCATTTCGTGATGAGTGTAGCTTTGACATATTTTCAGGATGGGTTGGCTGAACTTGTCCTAGATGATGATGGTTTGCCTGTGATACGTAAGTCTAATTCAAATGATTACCAGAGAACAAAATTTTGTATTCATCTATATAACTCTTTACCTAACAACAGAATTTTGGACTTGTCCAAGATGAAAGCTTTTGCAGACAACAAAATTAATGTGACCTAAAAATTGAAGTTTAATTTGGGAAGGGTAGAAAAACATTGTGCGAAAAAGGAGAAAATGCTGGTGTCCAGCATTTTCTCCTTTTCCCACAATGTTTTCAAAAGGCTTCTTCCTCAGGGTCGTGAAAACCAGGAATTGTTTGGTAAAGGGATAAATAGCATTTGTAGGCAACAAAGCCGATGTGGCCCAAATCTTGGAAATTGTCAGTGAAAGGGTATAAAAAATGTTGGAAAAGGAGAAACTGCTGGTACACAACATTTTCTGCTTTTACCACAATGTTTTCTAAAGCCTCCTTTTTCAGTGTCATGAGAACAAGGAAGTGTATGGCAAGATGTATGCTTTATCAGAAAACAAAATTTTAAGGTGTGGTCACATCGAGCTAACATATGAGTAACGGATAAAAAATCATTTTATCTGTTTGTATCCATTTTATTGTCCGTTTCTTGTCGGGTGAATCCGCTACTTGTCCGGTGATGTTTGTTCTGTCCGGTGAGAAGTTTTGCGCATGTTCAAAAATTTCCACTGGACAAAATGGACAGAGACGTGCAAATGACACACTTTGGATGCATCTTACTATTTATACCCCAGCATGTCACGTGACTGGTACGTCCTTCGTACGTTTGTGTGCGGCACGTTTCTGTTAATCATATGTTGGAAGAACGTTTTGTCTGGTTCTCATGCACTGCACTTCTGTACATGTCAGTTACTCATATGGTGATATCCGTTAATAGACCGTTTATTATCCGGTACATATCTGGTAAACATGCGTTTTTTCCATTACATGTGCGGTACTTGTGCGGTCATCGTGTCGCTTCTTCGCTCCACACATCAATCATGTGAACCTCGAGCAGCATAGGAGACGAATTTTGGCACCAGATAACCAAATTCTGCATGTTTTTGTCCATTTTCCCTCCGTTATATATCTGTTGGCCGGTCTGACCAAGCCTTAAAAGTCGTCCATATTGAAAATGTTTGCTGCTAACAAATCAAATGTGGCTCAGATGATGACGCATGCCTCTAAAAGGGAAGAAAACAGAGTGGGGGATGGAGAAAATGCTGATTACAAGCATTTTTTAAAGATGCCCATATACTCATTTAAGCCGAATGTAGAAATGTGTTTAAATCAATAAATTAGCAATATGCATAGCTCATAAGAATGAAAGAGTTTCAGATTTTTTATTTGAAATGGATTTTGGTCGGGAGAAAATTACGTCGGGTAAAAATTGTAAACAATGGGGGAGTGTATCACTACAGTCATTTACACACCCCCATCTAAAGAATATAGAAGGCTAGACTACTTGTTGTTTCAACACCGGAAGTGATGCACTTGTCTTTTTTGTAGGATCATGGGTTTTCCTCTTGTATCAGCAATCCAAAATCCTTAGATATTAATGTGCACATACGAAATTTACATTTCGAATGTCTTTAAAAATCATTCCACTGCACTCTTGATATAAAATTCTAACATCCTTGAGTAAATTGCTGTTGGAGTCTTGTGACATAGATTGTTGGGGCAGTAGACCTGTGAAGTGTATCTCAGCTCCACTTTCTTGTCATTTACATGAATGCAAGGTGAAGGTTGTACACAGTCATTTGACAAGCAAAATGTGGTATCCTCGATTGAACGAGTAGATCGGAGCCAAGTCCAAAATTAGATTTTCTATCCATCATAATCTATGCAATCTGGCAAATGCCAGGTGTAATATTTGTCATGAAGCTACAAGAATGACTATAGTTTGATAAAATATGGAAAAAATCAGTTATATAGGGCTTTACTCTTTACCAAACAACAAAATTTTAGACATGTCCAAATTGAAAGCATTTGCAGACAACAAGATAAACGTGACTCAAAAATTGAAACTTGGCTTCAGAAGAGTAAAAAACATTGTGGAAAAAGGAGAAAATGCTGGTTACCAGCATTTTCTCCTTTTCCCACATTTTCAGAAGGCTTCTTACTCTGGGTTGTAAAAACCAGGGATTGTTTGGTAAAGGGTTAAAATGAGTAAATGGGTATCTCTTAGTATTCTGGATATACCCAGTGCTGGTGTTCTGCAAGTCACAAAATAAATTTCCTGCAAATTTTGAGAAAGAGAAGACTTGAATAAAGTCAGGACCGACAAGTCTAACCCCATACCAGATGATTGGAATTGTGGGGCACTCTTGCAAAAGGGGGTTTAATGCAAGGCTGTGATACATTATATAGCCACGACATGTAGATTCACGGTACATATTGCTTCGAGATGATCAATATTTTTTACATCATAACAAAAATCAGTGCCCTATAGAGGCTTGTCTGGTCTCTATTTCGATTGTGATTACCTTGACTTGGACATTTCTTTACCGCAGCCAACTTTATTTTTCTAAAAAAAGATTAGAATGGAAGAAAAATATACCGGAAGTGAAAATGATGTCATTGGCACCTACATGCTTTACACCATTTACCCCACCCTCTAAAATCCTTCATTACAAGCAGTTTTACCTAAAAACATGCATGGTGACGGATTTAGATCATTTGCTAGGTCTGGTGGTAATATTTTCCAATCATATGACTGCAGATTGGCTCCAAAATTAATATATCGAGTTATATTGATTTACGAAAACCATCGAAGTCACATGCATCAGTTTCAGAATGGCACCGGCACTGGTGAAGGTCAAGGTTGATTTTCTTTCAAATGTTTGGATGAAACTGCGTGTTATTTTCTGTGACACCATGTAAAACATCAAATTAGAAAATTATTTGATGATTTATTTTATACTCTGTTAAACTTTTGACTTTTTCTTGATCGGACCGTAACTACCGTGAACCAACAAACCGCAAGGCTACCAAGCAAGTCATTACATAATTATGGATTCCCTTAGATAATAGTCATAATATAGAATTACCATGGTTTAGGAAACTTTGAGAGAACTTTGAAAATCATTACATTTGTATTGCGTAAATTTTTAGAGCCTTTAGAAACCCAGGCGGATAACCAGTCACTTCAAAATGAGAGGAAGAATCATCAAGCTGTGATATCACTAACACCGGATGACTGGAAAGTAAGTACTTCACATAAGTCAATATTGCGCCAAATTAGTTAAAAAATTTTATGTTTGAGTCATGCATTGTGAAAAGGGGGTTTAATGCATTTGCAAAAAGTATCAACCCATGTCAGCCTGCACAGTCCGTGCAGGCTGACATGGGTTGAAACCTTTTGCTGTTGTTCCAATTTTCTGCATGTCTAATGACCTTTCTACCTTATAATTTGGTTGTTATACAAAATGGATTTTTATAGATCCATAATTGTGTGATGACTTGCTTTGTATAATGCATCTTAGAGATGCATTAAACCCCCATTTGCCAAAGCATGGTCCATCTTTAGTATATACCTTTAAATTTTCCTGCTCCAAAACATGCATTACATGTAGATAAAATCGGACATGGCAGAAAACAAATCCATATCTACACAGTGTCAAATACTGTTTCAAATATGGTATGATGATATAACCTACGCATGGAATACCTTTGGATTGGTTTGTAATTCAATTGGTCAAATTGTTATGCTTTGGTATTTACTGCAATTTGATAGGTCAAAAAGATGAACCATAAGACTCATCCGCCATTCATAAAAATAAACTTTCCTACTCTTTAGCAATCAGGACTTGAAACAATGCGGAGGGGAGGTTTCACTGGTTCACTAGCTCAGTGAAATTCTTTCCAAGGATTGATGTTAGTCATTGCGACAAGATTCATTCCTTCCTCACCAGAATATTGTGCAAAGTATTGTTGAAAGAAAACTCCAGGAAGACATGGTTAGATGCCCTGGCTGCCATGATGTAAGTGAAATAAAGTTGAAAAATGTATTAAACACCATACAAACCAAACCAATCAAATTACTATAGGTAATTGCTGTAAACTTTGGCTAGTTGTTAATTAGTATTTGCTTGTGATACAGTAGTAATAATATGTAAATCCTTTATTGAACAACCAAATTTGACACTTGTCCATAGAACTTGCAGACTAGTCAGTCCTTCATCATAGGAAAAAACTTTAAGCTTGCCCAAATTAAAACCAATTGCAGACAACAAATGAATCATAATCAAAGTACTAAAATTTGCCTTTGTAAGGGTAGAAAACATTCTTTGAAAAGGAGAAAATGCTAGTTACCAGCATTTTCTGCCTTTCCCTCCAATGTTTTCAGAGACCCTTTTCCTCAAGGTTTTTAAAAATCAGCATTGTGTGGTAAACGTTAATGAAGCTCAAGTGGTGGAAAATATCTTTGTTAGGCTAGAAAACATCTTCGATAGGGTAGAAAACATTGTGGGAAAAGGAGAAAATGCTGCTTACCAGCATTTTCTTCTTTTCCCACAATGTTTCTAAAAGCTTCCTTTTGTCGGTGTCATTGAAACATAGGTTTATGTGATAAAGGGTTAGGTCTGTAAAACATACATGTATCAGTGTAACATCTTCAGCATATCTTTTTTAAAAACCTTTAAAGCGCCTTTCATGATACCGGTAATAGCTGCTTTTTTCAGCCAGAGTATGTCAAGTTCTGACTGCACAAAACAGTCTGATCTTGATCCATACTGTCTGCTTTGTTTAGATATCTTTCTCAAAAGCAACATTGAAACTGCAGTTATTTCAATCTTACTTCAAGATTTTATATATCTGCTTCCTTTATATGACACTCAAATGTTTAATTACAAAACTTTATTCTTCCAGAAATTAATACAGACATTTCGGGTTGAGGAAGCTACTATCACTCCAAGGGCCTCAATTACCAAATAGATCCGACAGCTGAACGACAGATGAAGTCTAGTCATTGTGGTGTTGATGGATCCTCTGTGCAAAGCTTTGACATTACAGGATATTGCTATGGTCACTACAACCTAGTACAAAAGCATGTAGAGGGAAAATAAAGACCCTAAAAAAGACCTTTGAAAACATTGTAGAAAAATGAGAAAATGCTGGTAACCAGCATTTTCTCCTGTTTGCTCGGCTGTTTTCCAAAAAAAAAAGTCGAAGTATTGTCATTGCCCTGGCGTTGTTATCGTCTGCGTCATCCTTCAAAAACTTTGACATTTTGTAATATCTCTGTTATTACTAAAGATATTGGATAATATCAAATTTGGACAAGTTGTTGGCTATCAAAAAAGGAACCTATACAACAAGGGCAGGTAACTATCAAAGTATTTTTTACACAATTAAGTTTTTCGACTTGGAAATTTCACTGAAAACTAAGCACTTGCAGCTGAGCGTTGGCACCCGCATCTGGTGCTCTTGTTTCCACTATGTTTTCTGCACTTCAAAACAAACCCTGTCATCAAAGGGGCATTTGATATGTTGACTACAAACACTTTCAAAATGGACTATTCTATAACTTTTGTCATCTGTTAATAAGTTAACTCTTTGTCTCCTTATCTTATACTGTTTTTAATAACCTTCTACCTCAGGGATGTCAAAACACCAGGGCCCATTTTTATCAAGGTAGTTACATAACGATAGTTACGCAAAACTTACGCAAATTTTGTTTGTAACTACCTTAGTAAAACGGGGCCCAGAGTCCTTATCCACCAACCATACTATAAACATTCTTGGTCTAATTATAGATTAAGAAAGTAACACAACTTCTGATTGGCTAAGCCATCAGAAGTTATGCTACCTTCAAATTAGAAAATTCTAGGAAATAAAACTAATTTTCGTATTTTGCCTATCATTTATGATTTGTAATACATCATGAAGAGAAATAAATATACCATGGGAATTCCATTTTGGAATTTTATTTCATTCTGTATCTGCAATTTTTCAGGCTAAGAATACAAGCATCACACATGGATAAAATAACTCGCATAACAAAAAAAAAAATCCTGATTTACACAGTGTCAAATATGGTTACAAATATGATGACGTATTTCATGCATGGAATACACATTGATTTACAATTTGAATTGTCCAAATGTTACACTTTATTATTCAGCTGCCATTCATAAAAAAAAACAAATGTTAATACCCACTAAACCATTATTTGTTTTGTTTAGTTTACCATTTTTTAATAAAATGTAAATACATGTAATTTGAAATATTTTGTTGTTAATACTTGCAAGTATACAGTAAAAGGAATATTATGCTGTCATAACTTTCTAGGTACTAGTACCTGCTTCTGGCTGCGTAACAAAATTTTGACATCTCGCTTAACCCTGGGTCTCCCTTGTTATTAAATTTTTTTCAAGTTGCTCAAATCAAATACAAGCACCTGGAAAGTTACAATATAAACTCTGTATATACCCCCAGACCCCAGCTTCTACCCAGTTGAAACGGGAGGGGATATACTGGAGTCTGTCTCTTTATCTTTCAGTCTGTCTGTCTGTCGGTTGGTCTGTCAATCTGTAAGTCAGGGACATAAATATTGCTTTTCAAGAGTATGAGAACAATTGTTTGCAACAGAGCAATTGCTCGTCATGTTGTGGTGTTAAGGAATGGCTCTATTTCTCACAAGTTTTTCATTAAGTAGTCTACAATGGAACATTTTATTTGTATATTAAAGGGAGAAGAGGAAAAGGTAGTTTAACACCTTGGTGCAGGTTTAAATGCATACCATACTTGCATACAAGTTAAAAACTTTACAACGTATGCTTCTAGGCAGAACCTTTTTCATTGTAGTGTTCTGCTGGTTGACAACTTGTACGGATTTTGTTTAATAAATTCACTGAGAGAAATATCAACCCTTATCCTGCGGTTCGTGACCATGGATGACCTTTGCGGAGAGTGTACAGCAAGATCAGCCTGCACATACGTGCAGTCTGATCTTGCTCTACACCCTCTGCTGTTTTATTGGTAGTTTGGGTCATATAAGCCCAGCCCAATACCCATACATTAAGCAAAATATTTTTGTGTAATCGTCAACAATTTTTATTTGGTAGGATAAGGGTTAAGTTAATTTTGATATATCTATTTTGACTCTGGTTTACATTTATGCGTATGATAGGTTGTAATACAATTTAATCCTGGTCTTCCATCTACTTAGTATCTACATGTATTTGTTAGCAATTTTTCAGCTCTTTAACTGGGATCCTGTGTGGCTCAGTGGTACAGTAAGGGACTTGTAACCAGGAAGGCCTCGGTTTAAGCCTCAGTGGAAATACTGTGGTTTTAATGGGCCTGTCCTTGGGCAATACACTTCAGAGCCCTAGCCCAGTACTAGTGAAACCAAGGACATACATGAATATGTGCGCTAAAACTCTTTATCTCTAAACCATACAACCATTTTTAGACTTGTCCAAGTTGAAGGCATTTGCAGACAACACATTAAATGTGGCTCAAATGATGAGATTTGCCTTTTTAGGGTATGAAGCTGCATAGAGAAAAGAAATAATGCTGCTTACCGGCATTTTCTCTTTTTTGCATAATGTTTTCAAAAGCCTTTTTCATCAGAGTCATCAACTAGAGGCGCTTGAGCGCCTGTATCGCTCCACAGGCCTGATATTTCTATAATGGCGAAAGGAAGTTTTTAACAATTATCATTCAATCCTGCATTTTAGCTCACTGAAGAAACAATTTGGTAGACAACCACCATAGGAACTTACCTGCAAAACAACAATGAAATCCAATGAATAGTTTTAGAGAAGAAATTTTTCAAAGATTTTACTTTATACCATAAAAGGAAAATGAGTCTCCCATAAAAGCCATGTTTTTTGACAGATCTTTTTTTTTTTTTTAAGGAATTCTGTAAACCTGTATCTACGGAACATTCCTGCAAAATAATAATGCTATCCAAATAGCGGTTTGGGAGGAGAAGATTTTTAAAGGTTTTTTACTTTGGTTGCCATGGCAACCAGAATTCTTCATGGAACACAATTATTTGAAGGAATTTGAAAGAGGACCACCAAAGGAACATCTCTGTGAAATTTGGTAAAAATCCAGTCAATAGTTTCTGAAGAGAAGTTTTTTAAAGAAAAGGTTTACGGACGCACGCACGGACGGACGCACGACGGACACAACGCCATGACAATAGCTCGCTGGCCTTCGGCCAGTGGAGCTAACAACAATGAAATCCAATGAATAGTTTTAGAGAAGAAATTTTTCAAAGATTTTACTTTATACCATAAAAGGAAAATGAGTCTCCCATAAAAGCCATGTTTTTTGACAGATCTTCTTTTTTTTTTAAGGAATTCTGTAAACCTGTATCTAAGGAACATTCCTGCAAAATAATAATGCTATCCAAATAGCGGTTTGGGAGGAGAAGATTTTTAAAGGTTTTTTACTTTGGTTGCCATGGCAACCAGAATTCTTCATGGAACACAATTATTTGAAGGAATTTGAAAGAGGACCACCAAAGGAACATTCCTGTGAAATTTGGTAAAAATCCAGTCAATAGTTTCTGAGGAGAAGTTTTTTAAAGAAAAAGTTTACGGACGCACGCACGGACGGACAGACGGACGGACGCACGACGGACACAACGCCATGACAATAGCTCTCTGGCCTTCGGCCAGTGGAGCTAAAAACTGGAGTTGTGTGGTAAAGGGTAAACCCTTTACCAGATGACAAATTTTTCAGCCAGGTTATATCGCAGCAGCAAGTGCACCCATCCATGCTTTCCTGGAGTATTCTTTGTGCCAGTAATGGACACAAGCCACCGGATGCTTTCCCACGTAATTATCCCAGAAACAATTATCAGTGCTGAGACAGGAATGAATCCTGTGGCAACCACTATCTTGAATCCCCAAAGTATGGACAAGCCAGAGATTCAAACCAGCCACCCTCTGGTGTAAACCCTGTCTCATAACCAACAGCTGCCAGGGTTGGCACCCAAGAAAAAACAAATATTTTGATAAGCAGTAATTTATTGTAAAAAGCACTGATACACTTTAGCAATATAATAATTCTAAGAAAAAACTGCAGTAACAATTGATCTGTAACTAAAGTATATATCTGAATCGGATGAAGTGTTCAAATTATGTAAAAAAAAAAAAAAAAAAGAGCCATGCTCTGTGAAAAGGGGGCTTAATGCATCTGCGAAAAGTATCGACCCAGGTCAGCCTGCGCACTCTGCACAGGCTGACTTGGGCTGAAACTTTTCGCTATTGGTCAATTTTCTGTTTGCCAAAGGACCAATCTACCTCATGATTAAGTCAGTTATTAAAAAAAGTGGCTCCTATGGATCCATAATTATGTGATGACTTGGGCTAGTATCGTGTATAACGGAGATGCATTAAGCCCCCTTTTGCCAGAGCACGGCTCAAATATTTGTGCCATCTCCAACAGTAGACACTTTTAAAACAGTGTGACCTATGGAGGTATTGCTTTAGCCCTACCCCAAACAATCCCATCTTTTAATGACCCTGAAGAAGAATGTTTTGCAGATAATGTAGGAAAAGGAGAAAATGCTGGTAACCAGCATTTTATCCTTTTCCTACAATGTTTTTCTAGCCCTTCTACAACATATTTCATCATTTGAGACATGCTTGATCTATTGTCCATACATGCTTTGAACTTGGTCCAAGCTAAAATTTTGTGCAAGTTCTTGATATGCCCAAATGTTCTCTTTGCTGTCTGAAAATATGATCTTAATTTGTCAAATCCTCTAGCAGCACAACTTTTTGAAGACATTGTAGCAAAAGGAACAAATTCTTTCACGTTTGTATAAAGAATGTAAAATGTGTAGATTGTTCCTATTATGTTACAACATTTTCAATGTCACCTGCTGTAAATTTGCAAGGTAATGAATTCGACATGTTACCTGAAATCTCCAACACAAGCAAAGTAAAAAAATAAAATACTTTACCACACAATCCCCAGTTTTAACGGCCCTGAAGAAGAATGTGTTTGAAAACATCGTGAGAAAAGGAGAAAATACTGGTAACGAGCATTTTCTCCTTTTCTCACAATGTTTTCCACCCTATCAAAGACAGAAATCATCATTTTGGCAACATTCAATTTGTTGTCTGCAAATGTTTTGATTTCGGTCAGGTCCAAAATTTTGTCATTTGGTAAACTCCTTACCGGGCCACATAATTCTAGACTTGTCCATATTGGAAGCACTTGCAGACAGCAAATTAAATGCTGCTAAAATGATGGAGAAAGCTTTTGAAAATAAAACATTGTAGGAAAAGGAGAAAAAAATGCAGCTTAACAGCATATCTCCTTTTCCAGCAATGTTTTCAAACAGCCTATGTCTCAGGGTTGTTGAAACTTGGGATTGTGTAGTAAGGGTTTGAAGATTATTCCCAAACCACTTGTCAAAATATTTTCAAAAACCTTATTATTCAGAAAATTATAAAGGTGGTTGCATAGAAGAAATGTAAGCTAATCCTTTCTATATGGGACAGATCTAGAATTTCCTTGTTGGAAGGAGTTCAGAGATGTCTAGATCTTGTCATGGTTGAACTGCTTTTTAAAAAAAAAACAAGGGCCCACTTTCACAAAAAAAACTTAAGTCTCTTATTTGCTCAAATTCGCTAACAAACTCTCAGTTTCTTACCCGAGTTCATTATTTGATACGCGTTTTACTAATATTGACAGAATTTAGTAAAGTCCTCAAGTTAAAGAGCTGACACAATGTTTCTGACTCGGCTCAGCAAAATAAATGGACTTTAGTCAGTTAACAGATTAAAGTCCATTATTTTGCTAAGTTGAGTCATAAAGATTGTGTCAAAACAGGATTTTAAAATGTCACTAAAATCTGTTAATGTTAGTGAAATGCCTCTGAAATAACATCAACAAAAATTTAACGTCGGAAGCTGAGTCAGATAGCAGATTTGAGCAAAATAAGAGACTTGAGTTTTTAAGTGAAACAGGACAAAGTTTACCAAGATTAAACCTTGTTATTTTCAAAAGAGATGATTACAAACAAATCTAGAAATTTTTACAAAAACGTGATGAGTGAAATTGATCAACAACTCAATCTTTCAGGCTCCAGGACATGGAGCAAACTCTGAATCATTTTAGATGATTACACAAGTGATCAAGAAATTAACTTTTTCTTTATCAAAGATTGCACAAAGTGATTGCAAAAATACAACATAAACTACTAGAAATACACTGTAAAGTTAAAGACCAGCAGTACATGTAAAACAAATTACAAACACTCAGTAACAGATTGTATTTTTAACTACATTACACAGTAACACTAGAGACACATGGTTTTCTTTAAGAATTCAAAAACCGTAAAAACAAGAATGATGATAGGTATGTAGTCCTGTATCGCTCACCTATAATTTTTCTGAAAGAAAACCCAGAAGACAAATTTTTTAAAAAGAGACAACAATTCCTAGCTTTCAATTAATGTTTTGACTATTTATGAAACAGCAATTACAATGTGACTAATAGAGCAAAACAAAACAGAAAAATAACAAAAAAGTTGTGCATCTATAATGAGACCTATTTATGTTTTCTGAAAGTAACTTAAGTCTGTCTTTGTAGGCAAAGACTGATAATTTAATCAATCACTTTCCAAACGCTCAACTTGAAAAAATATAAAATCAATGTTCTTGTCCAAAAGATTCACATTGTCTTCTTTTTTTTTCATTTATTCTGCTTTAGTATGTTTAAAGAGGCCCTTATACTCATTTTCTGCCAGTTTTAACTCATTTTGTCTTTATTTTATCAAACTATAGTCATTCTTATATCTTCATGGCAAATATTGCGCCTGACGGTTGCAGGGTTGCTTAGATTACGGTCGATAGAAAATGCATTTCGGTGAGTTTCGGCCTTCCATGTAAACAGACTCGTCGTTTCCGGTTTTTGAATCGAAGATTTCGATATATCCGTTATACACTCGGGTAGATTCGTATGAAGATCATGCATTCTGTCGCGTGACTATATTTGACCTTCGCCCTGCATCTAATGAGGTAAACAAAGGAAAATGGAGGCTTCTCTGTTGCAGCCTCGATTTTCAGACTGAGGTCGCGGCCTATATGCAAATTACACCGTAACTGACTCTAAGCACCAACGGTAAATTTCCGTGACACACCGGCATTGTTTACAGCTTCGATCGTCAGCCAGTTTTCTTCTGACCAATGTTCGGTTTCTAATACAAATCTCCATGTTTCTTTTTTTCAATTACACCATATATGTCAGTAATTTATCCATGTTTACACAATGGACTGATTTCTGTACCATTCTAAATTGTTTGAAATTTAACAGTGTTTTTGCTTACCGGCTGTAGACGGGCATCTTTAACTAGTTCATATTGTGGTTCATTAACTATGTTTGCATCTACAGAAGGAAGCGTAACGAAACTTTACTAGCTAATTACATGTGATGTACCTCTACACACAAAGCAGCAACAATAGGTACTATATGAATTTGTAGTTGAAAAGTCAGATCTTAGAAATTACTTCAGCCATGCTCTGGCAAAAAGGGGCTAAATGCATCTGCGAAAAGTATCGACCCAGGTCAGCCTGTGCAGTCCGCACAGGCTAACCTGAGCCAAAACTTTTCGTTACTGGTCAATTTTCTGTATGTCTAAGGACCAGTTTACCTCATGATTAAGTTGGTTGTTTAAAATAAGTGGATCCATAATTATGTGATTACTTGACTGGTATAATGCATTACGGAGATGCGTTAAGCCCCCTTTTGCCAGAGCATGGTTTACTTTCATTTTAACATTTTTTTTTTAAGTATTAAAAATAACAGTTTCAAAATTAATTAAGAAAAGCATACATGGCATTATGTATTTGAAAGCATTGCAATATTTGAGAATATTATGCTGAAATAGTTTGGAAACTCATTGATTTTAACCGTTGCCTGTTTACAAACCAATTACATGTTTTGACAACCCATGGAAAAAATGCTATGAACACATTATGGGAAAAGGAGAAAAGCTGGTTACCTGCATTTTCTCCTCCCACAATGTTTTCTAACATGTCATAGACAGACTTCATCTTTTGAACTATATTCAATTTGTTGTCTGCAAATGCTCTCAATTTGGTCTAGTCTGCTGAAATCATCAAAATCTAAAATTGTGTGTTCCACATCTACAATTTCTCATAATTAATTATAACTTGTTTCAACAGATGGATAATAAAACTGAGGGAGTTTGTAACACAAAATGAACATACCATTATGCGTTGCCCCAGATTCTAGTATAAGCTCCGACCACCCCACTTTGAAAACAGTTTGTAATTAGCAACAAAAATTGCCAATGTACATACTCCCTGACCAGACAGACAGACTGACTCTAGTAAACCATCTAAAACATGTTTTGCATGACTGTATGATTACAGATAATGGTTCATAATCAACCCTTTGCCAGACAACAAAATTTTAGCCTTGTCCAAATTGAAAGCATTTGCAGATGACAATTTCAGTTTGGCTTAAATGGTGCAGTCTTTCTTTGACTGGGTAGAAAACACTGTGGGAAAAGGAGAAAATGCTGTTTACCAGCATTTTCTCCTTTTCCTACAATGTTTTCAAAAGGTTTCTTTTCCAGGGTCGTCATAAGTTGGCATTGTGAAGTAAAGGATTAATATGAAACCATGAAAAGAAGTATTGATTAAGTCTGACCACATATATACATGGATCTAGAACCATGTAACTGACAATTACTGTAAACAGTTTTACAAAAGGAGTAATTCATGGCTACCAGTTGCACATCCTTTTTTTCAAAACTGTCATCAAACAACGATCTTTGCTGTTTGTTTTTAATTTGTTTGTATTGGAGTTTAACGCCGTTTTAACTACTTCGGTCATATCACAGTGGTCAGTGCACCTACGTATGTGTTTCCTGGCTTTCTCACGCCAGTATTTGCTCGACTTTCTTTCCAGGTCATTGACTACTGTTCTCACATGCTTAAAAGGTGAGAGGTAAAAAATCCTGGTAAAGAAAGTTTGCCTCAACTGGGTATCAAACCCGCAACCACCAGGTCATGAGTCAGATATATTCCCAATGAGCTACCCAGCTGTTCTCAAAATTAGCACCCTTCTAGGTACTTGTTTTCCTGTCCTAATGTGGTTTTACAAAAACAAGCCCGTACATTTACAATACATAATACTAAACTAACAGATACACAATCTGAGTAAAGCCAAAATTTCTCAAACCTTTCTGTCAATTTTCTAAATCTTTAACAAAACGCAAAAAAAATAACCCTAACAAATTGAGACAATCTGCAGATGAGAAATTTCATGGCTTAACCCTTTAGCAAACAATCCCTGGTTTTTATGACCCAGGGGAAGAAGCCTTCTGAAAACATTGTGGGAAAAAGAGAAAATGCTGGTAACCAGCATTTTCTCCTTTTCCCACAATGTTTTCTACTCTTCTAAAGTCAAATTTCAATTTTTGAGTCACGTTTATTTTGTCTGCAAATGCTTTCAATTCGGACAAGTCTAAAATGTCGTCGTTTGGTAAAGAGTTAAAACTTGCAAATTTTCACTGATAGGGTAGAAAACAACCCTGAGAGAGAAGGCTTTTGAAAAAGGAGAAAATGTTGGTAACCAGCATTTTCTCCTTTTCCCATAAGTTTTTTTCTACCCTTCAAAAAATAAATTTTTTAGTCACATTTATTTTGTCATCTGCACATGCTCTCAATTTGGACATGTCTAAAATTTGTCATTTGGTAAAGAGTTCAGAGTTGGTTCTTTTGTATTACTGTAGTACTGTCTTTTCTACAGATAAATCTTAGTTCTTTTTATGCCAAAAATTGTAATTATTATTTGATATGTAAAATATTTTTTCACTTACCCTATTTACTTATCGTTCTATTTTTTCCTAAACCACACAATAAAATTACAGACTGGTCCAAAATGAAAGCATCTGCAAATTCAAATTCAGACCTTGCCAACATAATGAAATTTAAACACAAAAGGGTAGAAAACATTGTGGGAAATGCAGAAAATGCTTGTTACGAGCATTTTCTTTTTCCACAATTTTGTCAAAAGCTATCTCTATCAAAGTTATTAAACCTATGGATTCCTTGGTAAAAACTTAACCTTTTAAACACACAATCCCAAGTTATTATGACCCCGAGAGAGACGAATTTTGAAAACATCATGCAAAAAGGAGAAGATACTAGTGAACAGCATTTCCTCTTTTTCCCACAATGTTTTCTACCCTATCACTGGACAAGTCTAAAATTTAATTAAGTAGTGAAGAGTACATCCCGCTTTTATCCACACACAATTGTGCGGGTAGAGAGAAAAATATATTACGGGGGCAATACAAAAGTTGCTCTTCGGCTCATGAAATATTAAATGTACAATAGATGTTCACATACCACATCAAAAATCTACAAAACACATGAAATGACTACAAGTATAACATTCTAAAACATGTTGTAAGTAATGTTAGTTGATCAATTAATTTAACAAAAACCTAAGCCTTTATCAGCAATGTTACACACAATATTCAAGCAAGGTTGCGTAGCTTGTTGGGTCTCCACCATAATTTGCGTTCAATGTGACCTTTGTATTTCTGCCATACGTCAACTTGACATTGCCCTCCCAAACAGTTGGAGATGGTGACGTGAGATGGGTCCAATCATCCCCAACAACGACAGCAACTGCTGATGCGGTTGGAATGATCACCTTGAAAAACACCTCCGGGCCACATCCTGGATGCAAACAACACTCTCTCGGGAATTCCATATAGCACCCCTCTTTCCACTGTGCGTATTGCTTTGGAAAAGGTATTGGTTGCTGAGTGATTTTCTTACAGTTGATGAGATAGTTGTAAACTCCTGGTAACTTCTGGCTTGTGTCCCTCGTTGGAACAGAATACAGTTGGAGTTTGTAAAATCCGGTGTTTGGCAGGACGACATTAAAGGCAATGGTTCGACCCTGTGTTTGCGTAAAGACCCAATCCAAATATTCTTTATCTGTATCGACCTCTATGAGGTTGGCTGTGACTCTCATATCTTGTGCTGTGGTGAAACCAATCTTTACTGCATTGCAGTCAAGGTGAATTATAGGATCATGGTGACTTAAGGTGTTCAGGCCAAACTCGTTAAACATGGGCTGGGCTCCCAGATAGCCCGGGGGCAGTTTTGGTAAAGGTACCGCTTTCACATCTTCATGGCATTCTATCAAGAACTGAGCCACATGGTACAGGGTGGTTCCCTCACAAGAGGGGTCGTTGGCGTAGATTTCAAGTCCAAATTCACCACGACTCGGTGCAGTAACATTGAAGTAAGCTGTATTGCCAACGATTCTATTCATGCAGTAGCCCTCCAGCTCTGAATCTGAATGGTTAATATCCTTCAGCTTTGCCATAAACTGCATGTGTTTGGGAATTCTAAACTGAAGTTCAGCTTTACCGTCTCGTGTCAAAACAGTGGCTGTTTGTTGGTAAGTTGCCAGACCATACCTGTAAATATTCATAATTTCAAATGATAAATAAACATGTACAACTGGTTAACCATATACCACATAATTCCTAGTATTTACAGCCCAGAGAGAGAAAGCATATGAAAACATTGTGGGAAAAGGAGAAAATGCTGGTAACCAGCATTTTCTCCATTTCCCACAAATGTTTTCTATCCTTCCATAAACAAATTTTAATTTTTTAAGTCACATTTATTTTGTCGTCTGCACATGCTCTGAATTTGGAAGAGTCTAAAGTGTTGTCTTCTGTTAAAGAGTTAACAGAAATGCACTATAAAAATTCATGTTTTCACTGTTTCATGTTTTCTCCCGCAGATCACTTTTGAAATTGCTATGGCAAATTTAGACACATCACATAACCATTCCTATTGACTATCCAAGGACGTTTTTAAAGTGATCAGGTTATCAGCATTTCTCCTTTTCCAACAATTTTTCAAGTCTTTTCCTTGGGGTCTTGAAAACATGGGATTGTTTGGGAAAGGGTTAAGTCAAATTTAACTCTTTACCAAACAATCCCGGGTTTTCACGACTCTGTGAAGGAAGCCTTTTGAAAACATTGTGGGAAAAGGAGAAAATGCTGGTAACCAGCATTTTCTCCTTTTTCCACAATGTTTTCTACCCTTCCCAAAACAAATTTCAATTTTTCAGTTTAGTTTTGTCGTCTGCTAATGCTTTCAATTTGGAACAGTCTAAAATTTTGTCGTCTGGTAAAGAGTTCATTGATGTAAGTTATTCCAAAGCTAGATAAACTGTTCTTGATACTTGACCTTGGCTTAAGATACAGGATAAGAATATAACTGCTGCAACAAAAAATAATTCAAAGATATTGGATTCTAGATCCTTACTTGAAGAAAGCTGTTCCAGGTCCCCAGTTCAAGTAGGCACATGGAGGGAAGGGTACTGGTTCTGGTGAACCGACATCTTCCTGTACTATCTTGTACTCGCACACCTGAGAAAGAACAATGGCACAAAACTGATAAAAATATAAATAGGTATAAATCATTTTCTGAATAAAAAGTAAAAATGCCTAAAATCTACATTTTAATGAACAATGACTATTGATTTTGTCAGTCTATTTACTTTCTATTCAACTCTTTAGTAGATGACAAAATGTAGATGTCAAAATTGAAACAACTGCAGAAGACAAATTGAAACAACTGCAGAAGACCAATTAAACACGCTTCAAATTTTAGACATTTGTCTTAGAAAAGGTCAAAAATTTTGTGGAAATAGGAGAAAATGCTGGTTACCAGCATTTTCTCCTGTTCTGACAATGTTTTTAAAAGCTTTCTTTACTGATTTCTTTGGTAAATCAAACAGTAAACCCATTTCCTCTTTGCACAACTTTCTGGAAACAACTTGAAATCCTTGCAAAGTATAAATAAATGACATGAATCTTAGGACAGAAACAATAAAAAAACATTGTGGCAAAAGTGAACACGGGCACAGCATGTAGGTGCAAATGCTCAAAAACAGCCATTTTATGAATCCATGTTTCTGGCAACTTCTCTATTTGCCACAAGGTTTTTCTCAAAAACATTGCTGCAAAATACTTAGACATTTCCTGGTAGCTAGAACTTTCTCCTTTACACAAGTTTTATACCCTTTCAAAGAAAAATCCCATCGTTTCCGCCATGTTCACAATATTTTCTGTAAATGCTTTGAATATGGACAAGTCTAAAGGCTTGGTCAGACTGGCTAACGGATATGTAACGGGGGGAAAACAGACAAAAACATGCAGAATTTGGTTATCCGGTGACAGAATTCATCTCCTCTGCCGCCCGAGGCTCACGCGATCGGTGTGTGGAGTGAAGAAGCCACACAATGACCGCACGAGTACCGCACATGTAACCGAAAAAAACGCACATTTACCGGATATGTACCGGATAATAAACGGTCTATTACCGGATTTCACCGTACGAGTAAGGGACTTCTACCGGATAAAACGGAAGTGCAACACATGAGAACCGGACAAAACGTTCTTCCAACGTACGATAAACGGAAATGTACCGAACACCAACGTATGAGGAACGTACCGGTCACGTGACATGCCGAGGGTATAAAGTGTCAGATGCATCCAAAGTCTATCATTTGCATGTCTCTGTCCGTTTTGTCCGGTGGAAATTTTTGAACATGCTCAAAACTTTCCAACGGACAGAACGGACATCGCCGGACAAGTAGCGGATTCACCGGATAAGAAACGGACATAAAACGGATACGAACGGACACAAACGGATAAAATGATTTTTTATCCGTTACTCGTCCGTTAGCTCGGTGTGACCAAGGCTTAAAATTTTGTTGTGTGACAGATGGTTAACTGTTTATAAAGATAATATCGACCAAGGTCAGACTAGCATTTGCAGGCAATTTAGATGAAGGTCAGTCTGCAGAGAACATGCAGTCTGATCTTGCTTCCACAATGCCCACCGTTATGTAAAATTCCAGCAAATCACCCTTGAATCTACATGGTAAATTATTTTGTGGAGTACAAAAATCTAGCAAATCACCCGTAAAATTCCAAGGTTTTCCTTTGTTTCCTGGCAGAAAAAATTCTTTTACACTGAATTATGGTTTTAACCCTTTCTCAAACAACAACTTTTGAACTCTTCCAAATTGAAAGCACTGGCAGACAACAAATATGAAATTGGTACAACACAGCTGAACTTCTCTGACTGGGTAGAAAACATTGTGGGAAAAAAAGAAAATTTTCTCCTTTTCCCACAATATTTTCAAAAGCTTTCTTTGTCGAGGTCGTTAAAACATGGGAATGTTTGGTAAAGGGTTAAAGTAAAAAGAAAAATCTCTAGGCAGAATATACAATATTTTACTAACCTGTGCATACACATTGTCCTTGGTTTCTGGGGTGTCTTCTTTAGCGTAAATGTACAAAATGTAGGATCCTTTCTTGGGTAGGCGGAGTCTGAAGGAAGCCACACCTCCAACGCTCTCTTGCATACCATAGCGGTTCAGCTTCACTCCACGATATTCTTCATCTCCATTCTCAAACTAAAAGACAGAAGCATCAAATTACAACAAAACAAGCAATTTCGTTGAAATAATATCCCCCGCCGAAAAAATATTCTCTGGCATAGTTCTTTGGATGAGTCTTTTTAAAAACCAAAACTGTATCTTCGTATCACAGTTCTGCTGAGCAGGATGTAAAACTGGGTTGAACAGTCAATTTAAACATTTGACCTTCAACTGTGACCTTGACCTTGGGCGTATCGAAACAAACTTTTCGCATGACACTAATACTTGTTAAGGAGAACAAGTGTGCGAAGTTTTTTTTTAAATCCATTCATAAATGTAGAAGTTATCCTCTGGACAAGGTCAATTTAAACACTTGACCTTCAACTGTGACCTTGACCTTGGGCGTATCGAAACAAACTTTTCACATGACACTAGTACTTGTTAAGGAGAACAATTGTGCAAAATTATTTTGAAATCCATTGATAAATGTAGAAGTTATGCTCTGGACAAGAATGGGACACACACACTAACGCACACTCGCACACACACCCACACACACACTAACACACAGACGGACACAGGTAACTCTATATGCCCCACAACCCCCCCCCCCCATGTCATGGCGGGTGCACAGAAAGTATATCAGCGGAATGGGTTATTGTACACATGTACAAAGTTTCACGAAATTCCGTCCAATGGTACTGGAGATATTCTCCTGGATGGATACATGGACAGACTGACAGACGGAAGGACAGACAGACTGACAGACAACGCTAAAACTATATCCCTCTGCCTTCAGTGGGGGATAATAATACAAAAGTGGACTGTAAGGGTCCTGAATCACTCACATGACATCTTCGCTAACAAAAGGTCGCAATAACTACATTGCTCTATAGTGTGATTGAGTCGAAATTTGTAATCCCCCAGCATATGCCACCAAATGGATTTTGATTGTTATCACTCCTAGAATTACATCATTGAAAACCAATCTAATGGCACCTAACATAACACTTTTGGTAACATAACCCTTTTGGCAAAATCCATACATATAAATTATTTTGACAGCACATTGTCTAGTGTTGGAATGTTTCCCAAAACTTCATATAACCGATTTGTTACAGTGAATATTGAAGTAAATATTGTTCATCTAGGTACTTTTCTGGTAATGGTTTTTTATGTTTTGCTGAGGATGGGTAGAAATTTAGCATGCTATTTTATTGGTGCTTTCATCACAGACTCCAACCAATGAATACACGTATCTCAGGGATTAAAAATTTCCATTCAATCAGCCAAGGGTGAATAGAGCACAGATTATCACCCTTGGCTAGTGAAGATGCTCCCTTGAGAACAAAGTTCTGACACTATATCGAACTGATGAAACCTTTGGCAAAAATTTTGACCCTGTGGATATCAATTAAGGGTAGTGTAAGGGTAAAATTTTCTTAAAGGAATGCTGGAGGATGATGCAAACAAAACATCAACTCTCTAAGAGTGGTTTAAGACTAGAAAATCTTTGGAGTTTCCTCTGCATAACTCTAGGTAAAACATCTGGGTGGTATCATTTTCAGCTACTGAGGGAAATTTTTACAATTTTCATATAATTCCACAAGACAGTTAAAAATTAATACATAAAACTTTCGTATATACAAAGAAAATGATCATCTCTCAGAATCTAAGCCCTTATTCGTACAAAGAGACATGTTGATTTATGTATAACAAACTGTACACTAATTCTGCACATGGTCCTTAACTCTTTACCAAACGGCAAAATTTTAGACTTGTCCGAATTGAAAGCATTTGCAGATGACAATTCAAATGGGGCTCAAACGATAGAATTTGTCTTTGATACCGTAGAAAACATTGTGGGAAAAGGAGAAAATGCTGGTTACCAGCATTTTCTCCTATTCCCATAATGTTTTCAAAATGCTTCCTCCACAGGGTCATTAAAACTTGCGATTGTGTGGTAATGGGTTAAACAGCATTAGGTCATTCAAGGCACTTTTAAAATAAAAATAGGATTATTCTGACTAAACGTACAGAGTTTTAGAATTCATATTAGACATTCACAGACGACAAACAAAATTTTACTGAAATTAAAAGATGTTTCTTTAACAGGGTAGAAAACATTGTAGAAAATGGAGAAAATGCTGGAAACCAGCATTTTCTCCTTATTCCAAAACTATTTCAAAAACAGTACTTCAGACATTGATTTTTTTCTAGAGCAAGGTCCTAAATTTAAATAAGGTTACTTCGAACAGGTAATAATGTATGGGAATATTTACATAAATATCAATTTAGATCCTTTTCCCCTACCTGTATGCTAAAATTAAATGCTACAACAATCCTGTGGGCTGGATACCTCAAACGGATGTTGATTTCACCCCGTCCACACACCACTGCCTGCCTGTGACTGACAAATTCCAGTCCATATTTGAAGAACTGAGGTTTCATGTGGGGCATGTTCTCAAATTCCTCTAAATTTACCTGAAAACAAATTCACTTTATACTGGAAGTACCCACTAATATGTAACACATGTATATTCTGGATTACCAGAACCAACAAGCCAAAGTGGCCATAAGTTCTGCTTTCTGTCAAGCGACAAAGTTTCAAACACATTCAAATTGAAGGTTTATGAGTACAACAAATAAAACGTGACTCAAATCATAACACTTGACTTTTTATGGATAGAAAAGATTGTGGAATAAGGTAAATATGCTGATTACCAGCATTTTCTTATTGTCTCAAAATGTTTTCGAAAGTCTTTTCCCTAGGGTTGTAAAAACTGGATTGTTTGGTAAAGGGTAAATACCAGGGGAGAAGCAAAATAAAAAGTTCACAGATACATGCACTGTGAAATCAGGTTGATTTATTGAACGGCGCTTTTAACATTATATTTCAGTCATATCATGGCAAAAGCTCACACATTCATGTAATAACAATGTTCTCAATTTTACCAGTACTATATAGGGCTATGTAGTATATTGCTCAAAAACACGCCCATAAAAAAAAAAACAGGGCTTTGAGTGATAACCAAACCCGAGGCCTCGAGGTTTGGGATCCTGCATTTTCATCACTAAGCCAGGCAGGACTCTTGCTATAATAAGGCATCTAATCCATTTGATTTCTGTGTGAGAATCATTCTCAACCTCTTAAGTATTTAATTGTCCCCTGGCAAAAGCGCCCATTTGTGATAAACCAAAAGAGCTAGTACCCCTAAAGACTGTGCCTCTATGGAACTTGTGCGATAATTCAGGAGTCCATGCATGACCTACCATTATTAGATTTTCTTCGTTGCTCATAATATGCAATTTCTCCTATTGCCTAAATGTTTTCAAAATTGGTCTGATATCAAGTCTAAAAACAACTAGAACATAAATATTTACTTGTCTCTCTAGCAGCTGCCATTTGCAGTCATCAGGAAAATGTGTAAATATCAGTTGTGCAGGCTCTGTCAAAAAGAAATATTCATCCAGCTGATAATGGAACTCCTCGGAGGTGGTTTGCTTCCCGATGATTCTACGCGCAGCCCAGTGAGCATCTATGAGACACCAAGTACCATAGATGTACACCGCATTCCATGAATGCTGATTGGCTCCCGGCTGGAATTTTTGTCCCGGTCTGTAGTCAGCACCCTTAGCATAACCACTGATGATCTTGGAATGAAGTCCAGCATAGCTGTAATAGTAAGAAATGAGAAACCTCTGTTGGCAATTACCTTTTATTTGATCGTATGTTTGAATAGTGTTTTTGTCTATAGTGTTCAGGCTTAGCATCAAGCAAACAGTGTTGGTCAAAGACTAGACTGCATGTTTGTGCATACTGATCTTGATCTACACTGGTATCAAATGCAACTTATGTTGTGAAATTTGGTACAGGGTTAACACCATGATGTCCAGCAATATTTGTTGGAGAGGAAGACTATTGTATGGTGTATAGAGTCAACCTATTTTAACCCTTTCCCAAACAAGCCCTTGTTTTTACATGTCTGCAGTACAAGTCTTTTGAAAACTCTGTGGGAAAAGGAGAAATTGCTCATAACGAGCAATTTCTCCTTTTCCCACAGTGTTTTCTACCCTTTTGGAAAACTTTCCCCCATTTCCATAATATTTAAAATTGTCGTCTGGAAGCTCTTTCAGTTTGGAAGAGTCTAAAATTTGTCGTTTGGGAAAGAGTTGAAAGGTTCTAGGTTTTGATGGGTTCTAGGTTCTAGGTATGATAAAGAAAGACACCCTTTTAGACAATGCACATCATGGCAGAAGCACTCGTTCTGTTTCCAGGAAACAATCACTCTGACTTGTAGCTTGAATTAGCAAGAAATTGTCCCATAATCAGTGTAAACTAAAAACTTATTTCATTAAAATATTCTTGTATCTATTGTTCCCACCTAAAATACCCAATATTTACCCACACAACATTTTGGCCCTTTACCAAACCATCATGAGACTTTATGACCCCAGGGAGGAAGGCTTTTAAAAACAATGTTAGAAAGGGAGAAGATGCTGGTCACCAGCTTTTCCTCCTTTTTCCACAATGTTTTCTATCCTTTCTCTGCCAAATAACATCACTTTAGACACATATAATTTCCTATCTGCAAATGCTTCCAATTCTGACAGGTCTAAAATGTTGTTTGGTGAAGATATAAAGAAGATCCTTACTTGCACATGGTATCAAAAACCATAGCATATGTTGTTTTTCCAGTTTTCAAACCCATCAGAACTTCCTCAGGACTTCCACGTTCAACACTGTTGAAGGTCATCTCCTTCAAGTTCTTTGTAGCCAGCCATCGGAAAATCACTCTGTAATCATTATAACAAAAGTTGAACTCATTACCTCCAGTAACACATTGAAAGAATATGATCTTTATACACTTACAGATTATCAACCTTAGCTAAGATTTTCTACACCCAATATATGTGAAATACTGATCCTAAAATGTGAAAGACAATATTGTTAAATGTGAAAGATCTAAACAAGCTTCATAGGGAAAACAGTATAGAAAGGCACTTTAGAAGTTAAAGGATAATTTTTTAAAAGAAGTGTGCTTAGTTTGTTTGTTAGTAATGGAGTTTAAAGCCCTTTTAACAGCTTCAGTCATATCACAGAGGCAACTGCAACTATGCATGTGTTTCCTGGCTTTCTCACACCAGTACTGAAAAAAATTTCTTTCCAAGCCACTGACTGCTTTTCTCACATGCATCAGAGGTGAGAGTAGAAAAATCCCTCGAAATAAACTTTGCCGCAACCAGATATTGAACCCGCACCTGCCAGGTCACAACTCAGATACGTTTAACACTGAGCAACCTGGCCAGGCTCACAAGAAGTACGCAGAGACAAAAGACTGCCAAACGTTATGAGATAGCGTTATGTGTATCATTTGGAATGGCATCTTAAGGGTTGACCAGTAATTTTCTAAGTCAACATACCTGCATTTCTCAATCTCATTTGTGATATTTTTGGAGTAGATGAGATCCCATACCAGCTCTCTGACATTGCTGTGGTCACTCTTGGAAACCTGAAAATAGTCGTGTCATAAATGACTTCACAGCCCATATGGACCACAAACATGGATCCTTTACTTTACAATCCAAGGTTCAAATGATCCTGAAAGAGACATTTTGAAAACATTGTGGGAAAAGGAGAAAATGCTGGTAACCAGCATTTTCTCCTTTTCCGACAATGTTTTCCATACTTTTATAGACAACTCCCTTCCATGGATCCAAATTGAAACTGTCATCTGCAAAATTTAATACTCTCAATGCGGACAAGTATAAAATATTGTGATCTGGAACAACATTGAAAGATGAAAATTGAATCTGAGAGCACCATTCATACCTATAGTTGCTGTAGAGGAGAGTGTAGATCAAGATCAAGTGGTATAAAATGTTGAGTCTGAACTCAGATCTGTGTAGTCTGATATAATGTCAGATACTGTTAGTCTCGCATCAGTCTTGAAACCACTGTATTTTTAAGCCATAACTCATAAAGCATAGAAAACTGCTTGAGTTGCTCTTGTGGACTGTGTAGATCTTCATCAGATGGTATAAATTGTACACTCAAATCTTGCATCTACACTGCCCAATTCTTGGCCTGATATTCTTGGCTAAACATGCTTGAAATTGCAATATTCCTTCTATTGACTGAAAATGTTCCTTGCATTTATTTAGCACTATAAGACTTCACTGTTTGCCAGGGCCCGACCTGTGTTAAGTTTGTTATTTGAGACACTAACATTAACAGACTTCAGTAACATTCTTAAATCTCCGGCCGACACAAAGTTCCTGTCTCAACCCAACAAAAGAAACAGAATTAATTAACTCAGTTAGGTCCATTATTTTGCGGATTTGAGTCTGAAGCATTGTATCAACTCAGGGTTTGAGAATATCACCTAAGTCTGTAAATGTTGGTGAAATATGTCTGAAATAACAAACTCAACTTAAGTCAGAAAATGAGTCTTTTAGTGGATTTGAGAAAATAAGAGACTTAGGTTTGTCTGTAAATCCGAGCCCAGCCCTCTAACAGTTTTTTTGACTAATGCAAACTATACCTTACGATTGTTCAGTGTACACATAATTATGTATAAAATCAACACAAATCTAAATTTTCTAAAGGCTTCTTGTAACCTCTCATTGTACCTAAAAAACAGAGCACCCCATGCAGGTGCCAACCATCTGGTGCAGTTGCTTTTTCAGTAATAGTCAAAAAGGGACAAGGGACATAACTGAGTCAAAAAAAAAAAACTGAAGGGTATGTGCCCTTCTGATATGGTTTTCCCTAAAAGTGATTAACTACTGCCCCAAATTTGAAGAAATTATCTTCAGCAAAAAGCATAAATGTCAGAAAAAGTTTTTACATAAAACAGACAAAAACACAGATATGACAATACTTCAATGTTTTACTTTGAAAACAGCCAAGGTAATAAAAAGGGTGCCTAAGTTTTACTTTAGGAACAAAGTAAGATATTTAGAATTGTTTGTAATTATTTGGGAAATCATAATGCTAACTAGAGCTGTCACTGAATGTGACTTAATACCCCCGCCAGCGCTTTGACAGAAACAGACAATTTAACAAAAAATTTTCTAAGTTCAAGGGGAGATTACCCTTGAATCATAGGGAGTAGATGATTGAAAACTGCGTCTTGCACAACCTCAGTATACGATCAATGTATCAACAAACTTTCAATACAATAGCAGCAAAACTGTAGGAGGAGTTTGCGACACAAAATTACTAGTATTTTGTACACAGACGGACACATGGACAGACGGACCTACAGGCTGATTCCAGTATTGCGGGGGTATAAAAAGGTGACCTTAACATTATCATATCTATATTTACCTGTATAGCATGATCATCCACTGTGACAAGCACTTGTTTATCCATGATCTCTAAAGAAGGCTTCTGAGCTGTAGACCCAGTTGTAGGGGCTGGAGGGGGACCAGGCTCCTTTTCTGTCTTTACAGGGATCAGTTTGAAGGTTGGTGGGGGAGCAGGGGGTTCTTGTCCCATGTTTCTGAAGATCAAAAAATTTGAATACAACACCTTTCTTTTCATACACATATGGTAGTTTTTTCATACCTAGTAAAGCAGCATTTTCTTCAGTGAATGTTTAGTGTTTTTGACATGTTTTTCACTCACTTGTCCTGCTAAAATTCTTTAGCTGCATTTTTTCTTACGCATTACAATCAAAATCCAATCAAAATATTGGTGATGGAAGTGAATGATAAATTCAACCAGTTTGCAATTGCCAGTATGCCCACTGCAAAAGCGGGGACCAGATATGTTGGTATCAGATTCTAAATGCAAATGATTTAGAACAGGGGATAAACTGGGAACCTATTTAGTTTCATTTTAAGCGTCAAAGAAACCTCAATTATTTCTCGGTGTTTAATATTGTCTGCAGCAACTTTTGATGGTGTTTTTCAGCACCAGACGGCTAAAATCCTGATTTAGATGGTAAACCTAACAAGATTAATTTCAGTTCAACTTTTCCAAGTTCTTAACCTTCGCTTTTGCATGGCATAAAATGTCTTCTGCGAAGAACAAACGACTACGTTTTATGGAATTTTTCATGAAGAATGTCATTTTCCTTCATTAGTTTCAAAGTCCACTGTATGTATGACTGAACATATTGACATTTGATGATATTAATAATACACAAACTAAGAATACTGAAAATTTGTTAACTCATCAATTATTTAAGATCACAAAAAATCTTGACCCCTAGTTCTGACTTTTGACACCCTAAATTCTGGATAGCAGACAACAAATGACCCATGAAACTTTACATTGGAGAAAACACCGTTAAAACATTTCATATTTTACTCTGTGTAAATAATATCTGAACTTGTCATCTGCATTTTCTTTTAATATATAGTTTTGTCATTTAGTTAAGAGTCCATGTAAGAGAGTCTCCTCTAACATACTATGGAAAAATATGGTGCACCAAGGACGCAATAACTCTAGAGTGATGCTCTACAGATTGTTTTAACAATCTTTGTAGTTAAGTATTGATACATATTTGGTTAAAGTTTTGCTAAATATAATGGCACTAGCCATGCCATCTTGATCATATGGCAAACACCAGTTCAACAAGACTTCTCTCCTAAATCCTAGGAAGTTAGCATATAGATTTTCAACTTATTTGATTCTGTAGTTCTTCAAAAAAAAAAACAGTCTTTTAACTCTTTACCAGAGGATAAAATTTTAGACTTGCATAACTGAAAGCTTAAGCATGCGACACTTTATATGTGGTTCAAATTATGAAAATTGTCTTTGAAAGCGTAGAAAACACTAACGAGCGGCATTTTCTACTTTTTCCATAATATTTCAAAAGCAATTCTTAACAAATGAATAAACAAATACATTGAAAAATGTCATGGAATGATCACAAAAGATCACTTTAACTCTTTACCAAACAACAAATTCTAACCTCTTTCAAATTGAAAGTTCGGCATAAGACAATTTCCAAAGTGATACAAATAAAGTAAAGTTCTTTGAAAGGGTAGAAAAATGTTCTAGGGAAAGAAGAAATACTGGTTAGCAGCAGTTTCTCCTTTTCCCACAATATTTTCAAAAGTATTCTCCAACAGGATTGTTAAAAATTTGGATTGTGTGGTAAACAGTTTACCCCTTTAAGTGCCTTTCACTACCATAGTTGCCTTTGTGGCCAGTGTAAATCAAAATCAGGCTGCACAAAATGTGCAGCCTGATCTTTGATCTACACTGTCCGCTTTGCTTATACACTGCAGACAAAAGCAACCATGAAATCGCAATTATTTGGGTTGTATTTCTACAATAAAAATTTTTGTTGGGTTTATTTTGCACTCTAAGGGTTGACATGCTGTGCTTGGGCAAGTTAAAACAGGAAACTGTTTCAAATTAAACACTTCTGCATTCATGGCTATCTTCTCCCAAATTTTAAAAGAATCTATTCAAACTTCAATAAGCATCTCTTTAAACTAGAGGCCCTTGAGGGCCTGAAATCGCTCTACTGGCAGTGATTTTGCTTTTTTGCTAGCATACATTATGAATTCATGATGCAAAAAGAAAAAAGACAAAAGCACACACAAAAAAAAAAAAGGGGGGGGGGGGGTTTCTTACAACTGGGCTTGAACCCACTAAGACAGCATAAGTAGGCATGGTGAATTGAACAAACAGTGAAAAAAAAAAAAGTGCAATTTCTGAAAAATAACTGTTTGGAATCCAGCCAAATTTAATAGGGTTTCAGTACACCTTGTATTAATCAATCCCAGCAAATTTCAAAGAAATGTGACAAATAATGTGGACTTTGTTGAGTAAACAATACTAAGTTATCAAATGGCTGCTTTTCCTAAACAGATACCTAGATTTTCTTCACTTTTAATAGAGTTCAATCCCTTGATGAACAAAACAATCTTTGAAAGTTTCAAAAGAATTGGATCAAAACTGTGGGCATCATTGCCTAAACAGGAAATGGAAATTTTCAACTTCAAATGGCTACTTTTCCCATACTGTTTGTTAGATTTTTTTCAAAATCAATAGGGTTGAAGCTATTGATAAGATAAACAAACTGTGCAAGTTTCACGAAAATCTGACTACAAATGCAGACTTTATCGCGTAAACAAGAAATGGAAATTTTCAACTTCAAATGGCTACTTTTCCCATACTGTTTTTTGGATTTTTTTCAAAATCAATTGGGTTCAAGCTATTGATAAGTTTCACGAAAATCTGACTACAAATGCAGACTTTATCGCATAAACAGGGAATGGAAATTTTCAACTTCAAATACCTTTCCCATACTGTTTGTTGGATTTTTTTCAAAATCAATAGGGTTCAAGCTATTGACAAGATAAACAAACTGTGCAAGTTTCACAAAAATCTGACACCAAATGCAGACTTTATCGCGTAAACAAGAAATGGAAATTTTCAACTTCAAACACTTTTCCCATACTGTTTGTTGGATTTTTTTTCAAAATCAATAGGGTTCAAGCTATTGATGAGATAAACAAACTGTGCAAGTTTCATGAAAATCTGACACCAAATACAGACTTAATGGCGTTAACAAGAAAAAGACTAACAGACGGACAGACAGACGGACCGTCAGACGGACAACGGAAACCATACTACGACATAAACTCAGCTGGCTTTCAGCCAGTAGAGCTAACAAGAGGGCCATGATAGCCCTGGATCGCTCACCTGAGTCAATTGGCGAAATTTCACTCCACGTGCATAATTCAATTTCTGACCAATTGTCAGCTCAATTGAGCTTAAAATGTGGCCTCTACAGCATCCACAAGCAATTTCCGTAAGTTGACCTAGTGACCTAGTTTATCACCCCACGTGACCCAATTTAGAACTCATCAAAAAATTTATCAAGACAAACATTCTGAACAGTTTTCAAGTTAATTGAGCAATAAATGTGGCCTCTAGAGTGCCCACAAGGTATTTCTTTAATCTGACCAAGTGACCTAGTTTATGACCCCAGGTGACCCAATTTCAAACTCATCCGATATTTCATCAAGACAAACATTCTGACCAATTTTCAAGTCAATTAAGCAAAAAATATGGCCTCTAGAGTGCCCACAAGGTATTTCTTTAATCTGACCAAGTGACCTAGTTTATGACCCCAGGTGACCCAATTTCAAACTCATCCGATATTTCATCAAGAAAAACATTCTGACCAAATTTCAGGTCATTTGTGTAATAAATGTGGCCTCTAGAGTGCCCACAAGGTATTTCTTTAATTTGACCTAGTGACCTAGTTTATGACCCGAGGTGACCCATTTCGAACTCACTGAACACGTGCTCAGGTGGGCTAAGAAACTTAGAACAGATTCACTACATACCAAATATCAAAGCTCTATGCCTTCCAGTTTCAGAAAAGAAGAATTTTAATGTTTTCCTTCTTTGTTCCTATGTTCGAACTTGTGACCCCCGGGGCGGGGCCAGTTTGGACCCCAGAGGCATCATTTGAACAAACTTGGTAGAGGTCCACTTGGAGATGCTACATACCAAATATCAAAGCTCTACACCTTCCAGTTTTAGAGAAGAAGAATATTAAAGTTTTCCTTCTTTGTTCCTATGTAAGAACTTGTGACCCCCGAGGCTGGGTCAGTTTTGACCCCCAGGGGCATCATATGAACAATTTTGGTAGAGGTCCACTAAGAGATGCCATATACCAAATATCAAAGCTCTACGCCTTCCAGTTTTAGAGAAGAAGAATTTTAAAGTTTTCCTTCTTTGTTCCCATGTTCAAACTTGTGACACCCGGGACGAGGCCAGTTTTGACCCCAGGGGCATTGTATTGACAAATTTGGTAGAGGTCCACTAGGACATGCTACATACCAAATATAAAAGCTCTACGCCTTCTAGTTTCAGAGAAGAATTTTAAAGTTTTTTCTTCTTTGTTCCTATGTTCGAACTTGTGACCCCCAGGGCGGGGCCACTTTAGACCCCAGAGGCATCATATGATCAAACTTGGTAGAGGTCCACTAGGAGATGCTACATACCAAATATCAAAATTCGACGCCTTTCAGTTTCAGAAAAGAAGAATTTTAAAGTTTTCCTTCTTTGTTCCTGTGTTCGAACTTGTGACCCCCGGGGCAGGGCCAGTTTTGACCCCAGGGGCAACATATGAACAAACTTAGTAGAGGTCCACTAGGAGACGCTAGATGCCAAATATCAAAGCTCTACGCCTTCCAGTTTTAGAGAAGAAGAATTTTAAAGTTTTCCTTCTTTGTTCCTATGTTTGAACTTGTGACCCCTGGGGCGGGGCCAGTTTTTTACCCAAGGGGCATCATATGAACAAAATTGGTAGAGGTCCACTAGGAGATGCTACATAACAAATATCAAAGCTCTACGCCTTCTAGTTTCTGGGAAGATTTTCAAAGATTTTGCTATTTTTTTCCTTTCTGTTGCCATGGCAAACAGAGTTATGGGTGGAATTCAATCTCTTGAACAACTTTGGTAGAGCTTCACCCAAGGAACATCCCTGCCAAGTTTCATCAAGATTGGCCCAGTGGTTTAGGAGGAGATGTTTAAAGAAATTGTGAATGACGGATGACGCTCGACGGACATTGGGCGATCACAAAAGCTCACCATGAGCACTTTGTGCTCAGGTGAGCTGAAAACAGGTAGGTACAATTTCATCTTTGGCCATTGTGTCACAATATGTCAATGTGTTAACCCTTTACCACACAATCCTGACTTTTAACAACCCTGAGAAAGAAGCCATATGAAAACATTGTTGAACAAGAGCGGCAAATTGTCACAAGATACGCCAGTCCCACCGCCAGTTGTCAAGGGGGTATAATAATCGTAAAGGGCAGGTAATGCAACAAACATGTTTACCAGGTCTCAAGTCAATTTGACTTGAGGTGACAAAGTTCCGTTCCAGACAAGCAAGAAACACTGTAAAAATGAAGATCAAAGTGGAATTACTTGAAATCCACACTAGGTAGAGTTACTGTTCTTGTGCACTGTACTCCGTAATATTGCAACAAACATGCATACCAAGTTTCAAGTCAATCGGACTGGAGATAACAAAATTATGCTCCAGACAAGCAGAAAATGCTGTAAAAATGACAATCAAAGGGAAATAACTCAAAGAAAGCACGAGGTAGAGTTATGGTTCTTTTGCACTGCAATCCATATTATTGCAACTAACATACATGCCAAGTTTCAAGTCAATCGGACTGGAGATGACAAAATTATGCTCCGGACAAGCAGAAAATGCTGTAAAAATGACGATCAAAGGGAAATAACTCAAAGACAGCACGAGGTAGAGTTATGGTTCTTTTGCACTGCCCTCCGTATTATTGCAACAAACACACATGCCAAGTTTCAAGTCAATCGGACTGGAGATGACAAAGTTATGCTCCGGACAAGCAGAAAATGCTTTAAAAATGACGATCAAAGGGAAATAACTCAAAGACAGCACGAGGTAGAGTTATGGTTCTTTCGCACTGCACTCCATATTATTGCAACAAATGCACATGCCAAGTTTCAAGTCAATCGGACTGGAGATGACAAAGTTATGCTCCGGACAAAAACTGGACGCCGCCTGCCAACCCACCCGCCCGCCCGCCATGGGTGATCCCATAATACGTCCTGTCTTCGACGGGCGTATAATAACTAAAAAATTAAGCAAGCAAGAGTTATGATTCATATGCACTGCACTCCCCCTTAATGAGATCTATCCACCCATGAAGTTTCATAACCGTAGCTAGCATAGTTTTGGAGATATGCTTTGGACAAAATTCAAGTATGAATATAAACAAAGGGAAATAACTCAAAAATTAAGTAAGCAAGAGTTATGATTCCTGTGCACTGCACTCCCCCTTGATAAGATCTATCCACCCATGAAGTTTCATAACCTTAGCTAGTATAGTTTTGGAGATATGCTCCGGACAAAATTCAAGTATGAAAAACAACAAAAGGCAATAACTCAAAAATCAAGGAAGCAAGAGTTATGATTCCTGTGCACTGCACTCCCCCTTGATGAGATCTATCCACCCATGAAGTTTCATAACCGTAGCTAGTATAGTTTTGGAGATATGTTCCGGACAAAATTCAAGTATGAAAAACAACAAAGGGCAATAACTCAAAAATTAAGTAAGCAAGAGTTATGATTCCTGTGCACTGCACTCCCCCTTGATGAGATCTATCCACCGATGAAATTTCATAACCGTAGCTAGCATAGATTTGGAGATATGCTCCAGACAAAGAATGGGGACGCCGCCCGCCCGCCACGGGTGATCCCATAATACGTCCCGTTTTCGACGGGCGTATACAAAGGAGAAAATGCTGGTAACCAGCATTTTCTCCTTTTCCCACAATGTTTTCAACCTTTTAAAACAAATTTCAATTTTTGAGTCATATTCATTTTGTCGTCGGTAAATGCTTTCAATTTTGGCTGGTTTGAAATTTTCTGTTGTTTAGTAAAGAGTAAAGCAAAAGGATCCATGACCAGAGATAGAAAGGACAGTAGGTACCCACCTTTTCTCCACTTGTATGGGTGTAGAGCTGACAGGGATATTGGACAGCTTGCCCAGTTTAGCTTGTTGAACCTCCATCTCTCCTGCACCAGGTCTAAATGTCGCAACGCCTTTCCCTTGTGGAGCCGCTGCTGAAGTATAAATACCCTGTTGTGGGGTGGCACCGTACAAGTACTGCTGCTGCAGTAATTCTGGGGGTGGGGGTGGTAGATTATCGAAGTCTGTCTCTCTCTGACCATCGATATATGTACTGGCCAAACCAGCGGTGACCTGCAATACAAAATAATAAATACTTGTCATAAAAACAATACTAGCTATATCTACCAATTAACTCTTTACCTGACAACAAACTTTTAGCCTTGTCCAAACTGAAAGCATTTGCTGACGACAGATGGCTCAAATGGTGCAATTTTTCTTTGATAGGGTAGAAAACATTGTGGTAAAAGGAGAAAATGCTGGTTGCCAGCATTTTCTCCTTTTCCCACTGTGTTTTCAAAATGCTGCTTTCCCAGGGTCAGTAAAATTCAGCATTGTTCTGCAAAAGGTTAAGATCGGTGTGCAATAATGACCCTTATCACTACAACGTACGAGGTTTAGCATCTCATAAGAAGCATCTTTAACTCTTTATCAGGGTATGAAATTTCAAAATGGATATTATCACGAGTCACATAATGTGTTACATTATGTGCTCTGTCAAAGTAGCAATTACTGACAGAAAAATGTTTATATGAGACATGTCCTGTGAAAAGGGAGCTTAATGCGTGTGCAAACAGTATCGACCCAGGTCAGCCTGCACAGTCTGCGCAGGCTGACCAGGTCAAAAACTTTTCACTAGCAGTTAGATTTCTATATGTCAAAGGACCAGTCTACTTTATGATACAGTCAGTTGTTAGATATAATGAATTTTATGGATCCCTAATCATGTGATGTCTTGCTTGGTATGATGCATCACAGAGATGTATTAAAGCCCCCTTTTGCCAGAGCATGGCTCATAATTTTATTTTAAACTGAAACAAAAGTCGATAGCTTTTGTTTAAGTTTTACCATACAATTATGGAGGACCAAAAGTGTCTTCCCCATCAAAAATAGGCGTATGATCCTCCTGGTGTCTGAAATGATGTACATGTAGCTTTAGATTTTCCAAACTTTTCAAAATGTATATATTGTGAATTCACTACTGATATAATTTAGTATCCATTTCAAGGGTTAAAGTGTAATAATTCTAGGCATGTTATTGATGATGGCAGAAAGTGACAATACTCAAACCATAATTGACATTTTATTAATGTGAGGTCACCCTGCAGATTACATTCAAGTCTAGTTTGACAATTCCCTTTTTTGAACTTCATTCTTTAACTCTTTACCACACGAGAAAATTTTAGACCGGTCCAAATTGAAAGCATTTGCAGACGACAAAATAAATGTGACTGAAAAATTGAAATTTGGTTTGGAAAGGGTAGAAAACTTTGTGGGAAAAGGAGAAAATGCTGGTTACCAGCATTTTCTCCTTTTCCCACAATGTTTTCAAAAGGCTTCTTTCTCAGGGTCGTTAAAAGTCGGGATTGTGTGGTAAAGAGTTAACACCACAGATCAATAATTTCACTTAGTCTTGCCAATTATCAGTTATTGTGTTTACTATGATGAACACTTTATCTCAATATTACAACCAAACATGTAACTTTTCTTTATAATCCGGCACAATTTCTCCATTTCAACCCTTTTTCCATATGTCAAATTTTACAGATGCATCAAACAAGGGAAAAAAAGTTAGAAATGTCAGGATGGCTGTTTGACACTCAGTCTGTTTGTCACTATAAAGAAAAAATCAATAGGAATTTAAAGAATAAAAATAATAAACTACACAACTTACAATGTAGAGACAAAAATCACCCTCTGTTTTTTGTTAACCTCTGAATTTTGTGATCAGAAAATGAAATCTTCACTCCATAACTAATTGACTTTAAAGTTTTATCACAGGATATACAGTTTTATGTTCCTACCCGACCCTTTTTACCATCGGATTATTACTCTCTTTAACAGACAGCAAATTATTACCACTTGTCCAAATTGAAAGCATGTGCAGACAACAAAATTCAATGTGGCTAAAATTATGAGATTTGGTCTTTGGAAGGGTATAAACATTGTTGGTAAAGGAAAGCAGTTTGATATAATTTTGAAACTTTGGGAAAAGCTGAAAATTGCTGATGAGCAACTCACTGTCTTGTTTGGTCCTATCTTTAAATTTTTTTTTCTCAAAACCTAAAGAATCGTCACTAAATAAGCAGACAAAAAGAATTAATTTGCTGTCAAGGATTTTAACCCTTTACCAAACGACAAAATTGATGACTTGTTCAAATTGAAAGCATTTGCAGACAACAATATAAATGTTGCTCAAAGGATACACTTTGTTTTTGATAGGGTAGAAAACATTGAGGAAAAAGGAGAAAATGCTGGTTACCAGCATTTTCTCCCTTTCCCACAATGTTTTCAAAAGGTATCTTTCTCAAGGTCATTAAAAGTCGGGATTGTGTGGTAAAGGGTTAAGACTATACATATACAGTCATGTATAGGGAAAAGCAAAGTCCCCCCCCCCCATTATTTCCCCCACTAATGTTCTTTCCTGTTTTCTAACAAAAATCAATGACAAGATCAAACTGTGAGCAGTGAAAAATAAAGGTCAAAAGTCCAGTAAAACCAAATTTAGTCAACATGTAAATAAAGTCCACATCTCACACCCATCTCAAAGTAAATAAATCGGGGCATCAGAATGTATGTCAAATCTGAACTCTTATAGTGCTTACTCTTTACAAAACGACGAAATTTCAGACATGTCCAAATTGAAAGCATTTGCAGACAACAACATGTGATTCAAAAGTTGAAATGTGTTTGCTGGAGGTTGGAAAACATTGCTAGAAAGGGAGAAAATGCTGGTTTCCAGCGTTTTCTCCTTTTTTCCACAATATTTTCAAAAGCTTTCTTTCTCATGGTCATTAAAAGTTGGGATTGTGTGGTAAAGGGTTAATGAATAAAATGGACTTTCTCAGTCAGTACTAAACATGCATGTATTGCAGTTTCAAGGTTTTTTCCAGCAAATAAGCAGGCAATGTAGACCCAAGATCAGACTGAACCCTGTATGCTGTCTGATCTTGATCTACACTGTTGGCACAAGCAAGTTAAATGGTTTCCAGGGCTAGGGATAACTTATAAGCCCCTCCTGAGATAGTTTGCAACAAACAGCTTCTTTGTAAACATTGGAAAAACATTTATCATAAATTCAGTTGGAAACATTATGGAAAAAATTGACAGGGCACATTACCAACGCTCTATTTTCTTCTTTTCCAACCATGTTTTTCAACGAGGATCTGCTACAAAACACACACAAAAATCTTTATCTGCCGACTGGTATGAGATAAATCCATTCTTTATAAGTCCATTTTTTATGTGCATCTAACATACATAAGTGTAACATCCACAAACACTCTGGCATGTGGAGATTTTGCTAATAAATAGTAGGCTATATTATATCTCCATTAACTCATTACCTATTGCCTGGGGACTATTTTTTTATCCTTTGTCATGCATCTGACTGCTTTACCTATTTACCAAACGAAAAAATTTTGTTTTTGTATATGTATTAGAGTAAAACTAGAACTTGTTTTTTAACAAAAAAAACAGATGTCTCCCCCCCTTTTTGGTGTCAGAAGGATTGATATGTCACTAAGGCAATTTCTAACTGAAATAATGGTCATTTTTCTCTAACAGTTTTCCAGTTAAAGATCGGACACGAAATTGTACGTAAAATGAGTAAGGAAAAAAATCAAAGGGAAATAACTCGAAAAATATACAAGCCAGAGTTATGGTTCTTGTGCATGACACTTTGTCTCATGGTGCTTTACAAATGTGTGAAGTTTTATCAAAATATCTTAAAAAGTTTTCGAGTTATAGAGCGGACACGAAATTGTACGTAAAATTAGTAAGGAAAATAATCAAAGGGAAATAACTCGAAAAATATATAAGCCAGAGTTATGGTTCTTGTGCATGACACTTCGTCTCATATTGCTTTACAATTGTGAGAAGTTTTATAAAGATATCTTAAAAGGTTTTCGAGTAATAGAGCAGACAGGATTTGTGACGGACAGACAGACAGACAGACAGATGCACGGGGAAAAACAATATGTCTCCCGACCCTGACGGGGGGAGACATAATAACGCCGTTTTATCAGCTTAGGTCATATCATGGCAGTCAGAGCACTTACACTTGTGTTTTCTGGCTTTCTCACCCCAGTGCTGACACAACTTTCTTTCCATGCTACTGACTACTTTTCTAACATGTATAAGAGGTGAGAGGTGAAAAATCATTGGAAAGAAAATTTGCCTCAATCGGGTATCGAACCCAACCACCAGGTCACAATTCCGATATGCTAACCACTGAGCTACCCAGTCAGGCACAAAATTTTGGACCCGTCCAAATCTAAAACATTTGCAAATGACAAACTAGATGTAGAGCAAATGATGAGATTTGTCTATGAAAGAGTTAAGTTGATCACTGATTTTTAACCTTTAACTTGACAGCTTTAAAAACATTGTGATAAAAAGACAACTGCTTGTTACTGTGACAAACAACTGGTCCTTCTATCATATAAATGTAGAATAATAAAATTTCTCCGTCTTTAAAATGTTTGCAATAGATTTTAGGCTGGTCGACAAATGAACCATACCCTGGCAAAAGTCATCACATTATTACGGATCCATAAAATCCATTTTGTCTGACAACCAAATGAATCATGGGGCACACTCGTCCTTTGACATGCAGAAAATTTTCAAAAAGCAAAAAAGTTTCGACCCAGGTCAGCCTGCACAGACTGTGCAGGCTGTCCTGGGTCAATACTTTTTGAAAAAAAAAAACCCTATTCACAGAGCATGGCTCAAATAACCTGTGCAGCAATGGGTAACACTGACACACAAAGAGTGTTTTCTATCTCGCACTGGCTGGGGCACAGATAGAAACATTCTTCAACCTTTGGTCCACTGACAAGCTATCAGCAGCAGTCCTAACCATTATAGTGCCACACAAACCAGACAGTTTTAGTCCCAAAAATAGGCCCCAAATAAAGGACCCATACACTGGCAACAGGGGATTTACTCCATCTCCATGGTGCGTGACACCAAGCAAGTCATCACATCATTATGGATTCATAAAATCCATTTTGTCAAACAACCAACTGAATGTTGAGGCAGAATAATCCTTTGACATGCCAAAAATTTACCAAAAAGCAAAGTGTTTTGACTTGGTCAGCCTGTGCGGACTGGGTAAGCTGACCTGGGTCAATACTTTTCGCAGATAAATTAAGCCCTCTTTTCACAGAGCATGGTTCAAATGCATTTTCAATGCTATGATCATGTCTCAGCAATGCAGACAATGTAGAACAAAGATCAGAACCACATTTTATGCAGACTTATTTTAATCTACACTTGCAACAAAGGCAACTGTAGCTGTTGAACGCCCTTTAAGTCTTTACCACACAATCCCGAGTTTTAACTAAATTGAGAAAGAAGACTTTCGAAAACATTTTGGGAAAAGGAGGAAATGCTGGTTGCCAGCATAATTATCTCCTTTTCCCACAATGTTTTTCAACCCTATCAAACACAAAATCCATTATTTGTATCAAACATAACTTGTCATCTGCAAATGCTTTCAATTAGGACAAATCTACATTTTTGTTATGTGGTAAAGAGTCACGGGTTAAAAGTTTGATGGTCAACCATGTCATATCAAACAAGAGTACTATTATGTCCTTGAAGCTCACCTGAGACCTGCTATATTCCATTTTTATTACATAATTCTATATGATCTAACTGAAAAACAGAAATTTTCTGAAACACAGTCATATTCAAAAGACAAACTACAGTATGTTTTCCATAATTATCACACATGTACTAATTAGAGGCTTTTACATGTCACATGTACTCTATGCATTTAAAGACTATTTCTGTGTATTCATTTTCAATTCTTTCTGTCAAATCCAGAAAATGTGTGTTTTTCTGACTGTTAAACTAGCAATCATAAGATTGCTAGTCTATTGCTTTCAAGTTTTTTTTTCAAATTTAAACAAAAAACACCACAGTAAGCCAAACACTGCCCCACAGAAAATAGTATGTTCTGTTACAAATTGTAATTCTGTTACATGTGAAAATGTTGATATGAACTATATAATCTCTACCAGTCCTATTTGAACAATGTCTTCTTAAACAGTCACAGACTGAACAAGATGTCATCGATAAGGTACAAGATGAATACTTATATGTAAATTAAGTCACTGACCTAAGCAAATCAGGCTCATCTTTACTTATCCAAATGCAACCTTTTTCATCCTAAAATTTTTTGTGGGTGTAGATCTTGTTTAGCTACAATTTTGTCCAACTGATAAGAAAGTGAGAAAGCAGAGAAATTTCATCTAAAAAAAAACTCTAGAAAGTATTCAAGAGCCAAATCAGCAAACTGATACACAATCTTTTTGCTTTTTTTAAATTAAAGATCAACAAACAGAATTTTTTGTGTTATTTTCTATTGTGTCAAGTAAATGGCTACGAGCAGTGATTAAAGTCATCGGGTTGAACCGTGTCCGATTTAATTACCAGAAAGGACCTAGTTAAACCAGAGCAGACTTGATAACCAGGTTGACTCAATCAGACTTGATAATCAGATTTGACCATTTTTGTTCAATCTTGTATGATCAAACTAAGTTCTATCTTTACCAAGGCACTTATTCCACATTCAGTTGTCTGTCAGTACTTTCAGCCCTTTGATGTTTATTGCTATTTGATTCATTTCGTGATGCTTTATTGACAGTTATAAAGAGAAGGTATACAATTTCTGTAAACCTTTCTCTATGCGTATCAGCATGGTTGGATCAGGTCTCCTTGCCTGTTTAAAGAGGCTCACATCCACATTAGTCTCATCTATCATGAACCTCTCTACACACACAATTCGACCTGATCCTACCACAAAAAAATGCAGACTGTTGTAATATTCCATCTAATATGTAAGACAGTACAAACAATGTTTGATGACCCTAGGACACCAGAATATGGTTAGGGGCATACTGAGGTTCAGCAATTTTAGCTCAGCTGTTTTCAAAGGAAACAATGAAGTACTGTCACAGCACTGTTGTTATCTTGTTGTTCAAAAACTGTCATTTTCTCATGTCTCTGCCATTCCTGAATATATTTACCCAAGTACATGTACTTAAAACTTTGGCTAGTTCTTTACAATCAAAAGGGGAACCATTCTCTTAGTAGAGAAAATCACATTCAGCCAAAATTGTCTGGACTTTTTAATGAGGGTGCTTGCTTATCTCATGTATGTCCTGGGTTTCATCAGTACTGGGCTGAGGCTCTAAAGTGTCTTGCCCGAGAACACTCTCATGAAAAACCCATTGATTACAAACTACAAGTACCTAAATCTCTACCATCTTATTCATTCTTTCTGTAGTTCTCAGTCAGTAGCATACTGGGCTTGTAACAGCGTCAAGTTTGAATCCCAAGCCTTCCCAATTTCTTTCCAAGGGCTGATGATAAAACAGAATTCATTCCTCTTTTACTGCTGATAGATGCTGATAGATGTGTGGGAAAGCAGCCAGTGGCTTATGAAGACTTTTATGCTGAACACTGAAACTCTAGGAAAGCACTGATTGGTGCAATGGCCACAATGATAAAACCAAACAAGAGCACAGAGGCCTGGCACTGAATGCTTGGAAAAAAATATAGATTGAAAAAAAGGGGGCATTACTGTGTTAACAATATTTTGATGGTTTTTTGCCCTTTTTGTATGGGTTCACCTTTCCATAGTAAGCAACAGTTTACTAGTCTGAATTTGAAGAAAATATCTTTAGAAATTACAGATGTATTATAAAATGGTAAGTTTTTGCACAATGATACAGATGATGACACAGAAGATACAGATGAGGACAGGCTATGACAATACCTTGATGCTTTCTTCAAAGACAGCCGAGCTAAAAAATGTTGAAAGTAGCATTAAATGCCATAGGAAAAAAATTCTATACTTACCACAGTTCTTCGACTATAAGGATCAAATGTTATCTCCACAGAGCTCCCTTTTCTCTCCGCCATCACGACAAACTACTACTACTACCACTTCTAAACAACAGTCACAAACACCAGAAAAATGTTGACACTATATAATCAGCCACAAAACAGACAAAGTTTCATATACATTGTTCCGGGCACACAACAATTAGGCTTTTTGAACTGGTTCCCATTTTACCTGGGATGGTTGTCCCTAGTTACAGAACATGTGCATGGAACCAACCTCACCCTGTAGTAATTATTACTGCACTGTTATGTTAATCACTTGTATCATTACATGTTGTTCATCTTCTTTAACTCTCTACCAAACATCAATTTATGTACTCCACCTAATTGAAAGCATTTGCAGATGACAAAATAAATGTAGCCCAAAAGATGATTTCTGTCTTTGATAGGGTATAAAACATTGTGGGAAAAGGAGAAAATGCTGTTTACCAGCATTTATTCTTTTTCCCACAAAGTTTTCAAAATGCTTCTTCCTCAGGATTGTGTGGTAAAGAGTTAACCCTGTATCACACAATCCCTCGTTTTAACCACCCTGACGAAGAGGCTTTTTGAAAACAGCATTTTCTTCTTTTCCCACAATGTTTTCTATCCATTCAAGGGCAAATCCCATTATTTTAGCCCCCGTCTATTTGTTGTGGATGCAAAAGTTTTCAAAACAGGCAAGTCTAAATTTTGTGATGGGGTAGAGAGTTGAACTTGCAGTTTATTACCAATGTGTACCCTACTGCATCGTAAACAGTAAGTATTACTGCACTTCTGAAGACTTACTATCTCTTCACATAACAACAAAATGTTCGACTCTTCCAAATTGAAAGCTTTTGCTGACTTGCTGACAACAAAGTAAATGTGAACTCCAAATTGAAATTTACTTTGGGAAGGGTAGAAAACATTGTGGGAAAAGGAGAAAATGCTGGTTACCAGCATTTTCTCCTTTTCCTACAATGTTTTCAAAAGCTTTCTTCCTTAGGTTTGTTTTAAGTTGGGATTGAATGGAGAAGGGTTCAAACTCTTTCAAAACAAAAACTTTTAGACCTGTCCAAATTTAAAGCATTTGTAGATGGTAATGAAAATGTGGCTCACACAATCGATTTGTCTTAACTCTTTACAAAACGACAAAATTTTAGACTGGTCCAAATTGAAAGCATTTGCAGACAACAAAATAAAAGTGACTGAAAATTTGAAATTTGTTTTGGGAAGGGTAGAAAACATTGTGGGGAAAGGGAGAAAATGCTGGTCACCAGCATTTTCTCCTTTTCCCACAATGTTTCCAAAAACTTCTTTCTCAGGGTCGTTAAAAGTCGGGATAATGTGTGGTAAAGGTTTAAACGGATTGTCAAACGACAAAGTTTGGAATTTTCTAAATTCAAAGCATTTGCAGACGACAAATTAAATGTGGCTAAAATGGTAGAAATTGTTTTTAAACGGATAGAAAACATCTGCAGGGAAAGGAGAAAATGCTGGTTACCAGCATTTTCCACTTTTCCCACAATATTTTCAAAAGTTTTCTCCATCAGGGTCCTTGAAATTTAAGATTGTGTGATATATGTTTAACCCTTTACCAAACAATCCAGGGTTTTCACGATCCTGAGGTAGAAGCCTTATGAAAACACTGTGGGAAAAGGAGAAAATGCTGGTAATCAGCATTTTCTCCTTTTTCCACAATGTTTCTACCCTTCCCAAAACAAATTTTAATTTTTGAGTCAAAATGATTTTGCCGTCTGCAAATGCTTTCAATTTGGACTAGTCTAAAATTATGTTGTTTGGTAAAGATTTAACCCTTAGAGTGCCAAATAAACCCAACAGAATTTTTCAGTCTAGAAGACTCAGACAATTGCCATTTTAAGGTTGCTGTTGTCTAGACTGTCTCAGCAAAGTGAAAAATGCAGATCAAAGATCACACTGCACATTTTGTGCAGTCTCATCTTGACCAACACAAGCTGCAAAAGCAACCAAAATTGTGTCAAAGACCTCCAAAGAGTTAACTCTTTAACAGACAACAAAATTCGAGACTCGATTTTGAAATTTGCTTTTGAAACGGTAGACAAATGTTATTGGAAAAAGAAAGAAATGCTGGCTACCAACAGTTTTTCCACAGAAATCGTCACGATGTTTCCAAGTCTTTTTCCTCAATCTCGTTAAAAACTTGGGATAAAAAGCATCATTTTCTCCATGTCCCATAATGTTTTCTACCCTTTCAAAAAAAAAAAATCCCCCATTTGAGCAACATTAATTTGTCGTCTGCAAATGCTTGGAATTTTTAAAAGTCCAAGATTGTTGTTTATTAAACGGTTCACACTCTCCATACTACAGACAACACGTGAAACTCGTGAGGCTTTCATGGACAGCATAGACCGAAATCAGACAACAAAGAACATGTAGTCTGATCTCTGATTAATACTTTAATCAAGAATTTGACTAAACTGTCTTCATTTTGCAGCACAAGTATGTACATGTATGTAGTCATTGAAAAGGTTTAAATTATTTATTTGGAAAAGTTAACAGTAACTGTTCCTGTTGACAAGACGTTAAAATTTCATACTTGTCCAAACTGAAAGTATATGAAATGGGGCTCAAATAATGGCCTATGTCTTCAAAGGCATGGAAAGCATTGCGGGAAAAGGAGAAAATGCATTTTCTCCTTTTCCCACAATGCTTTCACAAGCCCACTTCCTGGGGGTCATAAAAACAAGGCATCATAAATTTTGGTTAATTCCTGACAACTCCACAGAGAAGCTTGCATGCAACAGATGAGTCAGATACTGCACGAAGAAAAGTTTTCAACACACATCCCACACAAACACGTAAATGTTAATTCCAGATTTCTAATTTTAAAATTAAATCCTCATGATAAGAAAAAAAAACAACTTTCCACAACATCATATTATAAAGTATGTTAACACCATCATTATATATGCCGTTATCCTGTGTATGTATACAAAATATAACGCAATGTAAAATTTGCAGACTTGAACATTATCATTAGCACACTCATGTAGGCTCTTTTTTTTTTAAAATCCCAAACTGAAATAAAACTGCAGACAAATAAACAGACGCATACACCCCCCCATTCACCGTCGGAGTATTTAGCAGTAGTTTTCCTCTGCTGAAACCATCTGGTTTCACATTTATTACAAATGAATCACACTGCACTTATCTGTTATAAGATCAGCTGTGATAGGCTAATTGTAAATATATGAACCCTTTACCAAACGATTCCGTGTTTTGACAACCTGCAAGGAAGAAAGCTATTCAAAACAATGTGGGAAAGGGAGAAAAAGACATAACCTTGATATGAGGCATATTTAAGCCTTTACAAAACAATAAATATTAGACAGGTTAACCGATATCCTGCTAAATAACTAAAATGAAATTTTCAAATTGATAATAAAAACTCAAATATTTCTGTTTCAAAGGTATGTTTTGGGGAAAAATATCTCTTTATTGGATAGTGTAGATCCAAGATCAGACTGCACGTTCTGTGCAGTCTGATCTTGATCTACGCTTTCCACCAAAGGTCAGCGAGTCACGCTTAGCAGCCTAAGGGTTAAAATTTCAAGCATTTTCAGATGACAGAGAAAAATGTTTCAAATGATGGCATTTGTCTTTGAAAGGGTAAAAAAAACATTCCTGGCAAAGGAGAAAATGCTGGGGATTATCTGGTAGAGGATTTAAATGTCATTCATCTGCAAATGTTCTCAATCTGGAAAGGTCTAAAATTCTGTTGCATGTTAAGTTTAAAAACATCCCTTTGATAATGGGTTACCAGTATAATTTGGGGGTCTGATAAATCACTATTAGAAGCACAGGGGTTTTTTCTGTGAGTGTCCTTTGGCAAGACATTTAAGAGCCCTAGCCTGGTAATGCTGAAACTTACATAGTAATGAGTTAATGATCAGCAGTTAGAGAGGAAAGAGTCCTGTTATTATCAATCCTCCGAAAAAAAATCCACCAAGTTTGAGATTCAAACCTGTAACCCCCTGATTTCAAGTCCTGTACCCTACAGAATGTGTAACCCTTTACCACATAGGCTTTTGAAAACATGATGGGAAATGGAGAAAATGCTGTTTACCAGCATTTTCTCCTTTTCCCACCATGTTTTCTATCCTTACAAAGACAAACTCCATCATTCGAGCCTAATTTGATTTGTTGTCTGCAAATCCTTTCAATTTGGATCAGTCTAAAGTTTTGTAGTTGTGTAAAGAGTTAAAAGACTTCTGTTTTGATAGAACACTATCACAAAAATACAGTTAACCCTGTCAGTATAGACCACCTGCATGAACCCTTTACCACACGAAAAAATTTTAGACCAGTCCAAATTCAAAGCATTTGCAGACGACAAAACAAGTGTGACTCAAAAAGTGAAACTTGACTTTGGAAAGGTATAGGAAAATGAGTGGAAAACGATACCAGCATTTTCTCCTCTTCCCAGAATGTTTTCAAATGCTTTTCCTTGGGAGTCTTTGAAACTCTAGATTATTAGGAAACCCTTTTGTACAGACCACCTGCATTAAGCAACCTACTGAGTGATAATCAGCATTTTCTCCTATTCCCACAATGTTTTCCACCATATCAAAGACAAACATCATCATATGAACTACACTGAATACGGTATGTCATCTGTAAATGCTTCCAATTTGGTCTTGTCCAAAATTTTGCCATTTGGTACAGAGTTAATTTGTTGTCTGCAAATCCTTTCAATATGGGCAGGTCTAAAATGTCCTCTCGTAAGGAGATAAGAACCATGATATTGCTGTCATTCCACATGGATGACTAACACATTCTAACGCAGAAAGATGTCGGAATGGAATCGGCAACAACTTGCCAAAATACCAGAAATGTGTTTGTATTTTTTTCCCTACTTCCTACTTACTTCAAAAGTTCTAGAATATTGTGATAGCTTGTTTGTTTATCCAGAATATTTTACTAACCTCCCCCAGTAAATCAGTCGTAAGCCTATCTGACTCATGCCCTGAGGTTGCTGGCTTGATTCTAGATTTTTTTGCCTCTCACCTCTGATGCACATGAGAAAAGCAGTCAGTGACTTTGAAAGAACGTTGTGTCAGTACTGGTGTGAGAAAGCCAGGAAACACATGTAGGTACACTGGCTGCCATGATATGACCTAAGCTGTTAAAAGCGGCGTTAAACTCCAATACAAACAAACCAAATTTCAGTAACTTTCAACAATATTTCAACATCTAGGGCCAGTAGCTCTGTAACTAATAACGGGGCCATTCTATGAAAATAAACTTTACATAATCTATTTGTGGTGTTGTCAATAATCTGAACTCAGCAGAAGAAGAGTTAAAAGACAAATCATTTAAAGGCCCAATATCGGCAAAAAATCAAAGCAGGTGTTAAAATGCATTTAAATTCATAAATCATTCCATTTAAAAATATTGAAAATATTGTGAAAATGACAATCTGTTATTGTGTGGGTGGTGCAAGTTTTATAAATCCAACTTGATAAACCTTTCATTAACACTTTATATTATTGCTTGTTTTTGGGAATACTGGTTCAAAACCCAGAACCGTGATGAGATAACAGAAACATTATTGTATTGGGTTTTTGAATTATCTTGTCACAGTACGTGATTTTAAACTTGTTATTCCAACAAAAACAATAATATAAACTGATAACGAAGTGTTTATCGAGTGAGAGTAATAGTTAGTCACAGGCAGAAAAATGAATTTCAAAATCAGGCAAAATGTAAACAACAGATAGTGACCTGGCAAACTTTAGCCTAGTTTTGAAATTAAATTCTCTGCCAAGGATTAACACTGGGACCAACCATACAGATTATCATCTTCACAATAATTTCCATACATTAAAATGGTATGATTTAAATTGAAATGCACTTTAACACCTGCTTTGTTAATTTTGGCAGCTATGTTTCTTTTAGCTACATTTAAATAGTCATCAGCAATTCTTCTTGGGATCTACTGTCCAGCTTGTTTAGTCAAGCCAAACAGTCTTTCTGACCATTTTATTGACGTCACATACTGCAGTAGCGGTACACAATGTCCAACAAAATTTTATTTGAGCAGAGAGTAATCCTAAAGTTTTAAACTCGGAAAGCACTCATTGGAAATTAAAGCCAATTTAGAAAAGGTTTAATGGGACTCTGCACTCAAAAAAATCTGATATTTGAAAATGGATCAGACTGATTCAAAGAACGGTGTGGTAATGTAGAAGATGACCCTAAACCTGACACATTTGACACTTTTAGTGTTTTAAAATTACGGAAGTGCCCAGGAGATTGTGACTGACAATCTTGGAATGATGCGTGTTTCCATAGGGTAGGTACCTCGGCTATTGACACCCGAGCAAATGGGGATTCTGATCGAAATCTCGGGTCAGAAATTTTAGAAGACATAAGGGTAGAGGGTACAAGCTTAGTCCAATTGTAATGGAACATGGATAAACTTTTACATGCCCATAAAAGCACTGTATGGAAAGATCCAACATCGCCATCCCCTGTTAAAGCCATACTGTCAAAGTCAGTTGGTAAAGTTACGGGCATCATGTTTTTTCTCTTCTAAATGTCTTTGAAAAAACTGCCAGAACTTCTCTGGAGAAGTGTCATTTTACCCCAAGATAACGCCCCAGCTCACAAAGCCAAATTTGTAGAGGAACCTTTGCAAAAACTAAAAATAGAAACACTAGACCACCCTCGCTTTAGTGCCGACCTGGCCCCTTGTGACTTCTGGCTATTTCTTATTTGGAAAGATTCTCTCCATGGCATAGCTCCTCTCTGCTCTTCAACACTGTTGAAGAGCAGAGAGGAATTAACCCATGCTATGATTGGGTCATTGAGAGTAATATCATATGAAAGGCTTGCGTTTGTGCTTTGCGAATCAGTATAAATAATGTATGGGAGCACAGAATACACAGGAGATTACTTTGAAAAAAAGTTAACATTCCAAGATGGTTTTTGTATCAACATTCTATTACAGCCGCTGGTCCAGTTTCTTTCTGATAACCTCTCGTATGAAGCTTTTTCGAAGCAAAGGTTTTCAAAAATTTTAAGACTTTACAGTACTTTCATTAAGTGAACAAGGAGATATAACTCACCCTGAAAATATTCCAAAAGTCTGAAAAAATGCATTATGTTTTTTTCTGTCTACAATTTTACAAAAGTCTGCAGATTCATATCCTGATCTATGAAAAAAAGTCATAAAATGATTTTCACTTTCACTGTGTTTTTCAATACCAACAGATTTTTTATTCAAATTACAGGGAAAACACAAAAACCCATGACAAAACATATGTCAAATTGACATCGCCTGGATCAGAGACCCTTCAAACTTTCTTTTAAAGTGATGGTGACTTTAAACATCAACCTTGCATATACACGGTATAAATCATAATGTGGGAGCTGGAATCCAACTAAATTACTTGTAAAGAGTCAGTTGATTTCCATATTAGAGAGGGAGGGGGTTTACTTGTCAACATGAGAGCTCTAAAATAAGTGCAAAAGATAATGTATAGGACATTCTCTTTTTCTTTGTATTTAAGTTCAACGCCGTCTTAACAGCTTAGGTCATATCACAGTGGCCTTGCTCCTATACATCTCTTTCCTGGCTTTTCCACACTAGTATAAATACAACTTTCTTTCCTAGTCACAGATTACTTTACTCCAATGCATCCGAGTTGAGAGGCGAAAAATTGCCGAAAAGAAAGTTTGCCTTAACCAGGTATGGAACTTGCAACGATCAGGTCACGGGTCAGATATGCTAACCACTGAGCTACCCTGGGGGGGGGGGGTGCATGTATGACATTCATACAAGGATCTAAGACTGAAAAAAAAAAAAAGAAGGGTGCAATTTTAGTATTATATTATCGAAGGCAGGAACAACACTACTGATGCAAAAACGTATGTCACAAAATTTATGAAATATATTATTCATTCATGGTGATGACTTGTATGCTGAGGATTCAAGTAAAAAATACTACTCACCTGTTTTCAATTCATTTCAATACACATTCCAGGTCAGAGATATATTAACTGGCGTAACTGTGCTAAATTATTCCTCAGACTACGGTTAACCCTATGTTGTGGTTAGTCTGATTTTGAAAATCAAATGAGTACCAAACACACAGGATTTTAAACAGATATGATTGAAATGCAGAAGCAAAATTTCTCAAGGTCATCTGTCCCCCAGATAAAATGGAGAAAATAAAGTAGATTTGTTGTGTGACTGAGATAAACTTCCTGAATTCTAATGAACTACAAAAATTCATTTGATACAGACTTGGAATTAATTAAACTCTTGAAATTAGCCCTCAACTCTTTAACAAAATGAAAAAAAATTTTAGGCTTGTCCAAACTGAAAGCATTAGAAGACAAAAAACTAAATGTGACTAAAAAATTGAAATTGGCTTTATAAGGGCAAAAAAAACATTGTGGAAAAAGAAGAAAATGACTGTTGCCAGCATTTTCTCCTTTTCCCACAATGTATTCGGAAAGATTCTCCCTGAAAATCATTAAAACTCGGGTTTGTGTGGTAAAAGGTAAAGTGTGTTCTTAACTCTTTACCAAACAACAAAATTTTAGACTTGTCCAAATTGAAAGCATCTGCAGACGACAATTTAAATGTGACTGAAAAACTAAAATTTGTTTTGGGAAGGGTATAAAACATTGTGGGCAAAGGAGAAAATGCTGGTTACCAGCATTTTCTCCTTTTCCCACAATGTTTTCAAAAGGCTTCTTTTATAGGGTCGTTAAAAGTCGGGATTGTGTGGTAAAGGGTTAAACTGTGTGGTTTTCAAAATCTTCCTTATTCTTCTGACTGTTTAAAGGTGGGTATTTAGATTTTTCACATCTCACCAAATTAAAATATATCACTAAAATTTAAATGAAAAAACAATACAAATCATCAATAATTAAGAATCATAAAATTACAAAAAAAACTTTTTTTTGATGGTGTTCCCTTAAAAGGCTATGTAGCCTCTTAAGGTATTTTTAGATTTCACGCCAGAAATCAAGAAAGCATTGTGGGAATGTCAAGTGACTGGCACGTGACTAATGACACTTAAATTCCATAACATAACAAACATGTAATTATTTTCCATAATGTCTTCTTCGGACGCTATGTTTGAAGCTTCGTCTGTGTATTTCCGGTATGTAAATGAGCGAGTTGCTCATGTAAAAATAGACCGTGTTTCCCGTCGGTGTCGACCTGGGCCGTAGTAAATCTCTAATTTCTCTTGTTGTCGGATGTTTTTCGACTACTGGTGTTTTATGAATGAAACTTAAAGGCTTTGGGAGTATAAGGATGATTTTTTTGTATTTCTGTAAAATTTTCGTCCCAAAATCTGAAGGGCCACCTTTAAATAAATCCACTGTAACTTGTGAACTAAGAGCACTACATGAGGGTGCCGAACGCTTGGTAACAGTTGCTTGATTTTCAGTGAAAATTATAAGTCAAAAAGGGAGCATAACTGCGTATAAAATATGAAATACTTTGATGGTCATCTGCCTTTGTTGTGTAGGTTCCCCTTTTCATAGTTAATTACTAGTCCAAGTTTGGAGTAAATATCTTCAGTCCTTACTGAGATATTACAAAATGTCAAAGTTTTTTTAAATTCTTAGTCGCAAAAAGAACATAACTGTGTCAAAAATATTTTGATGTCAACTGCCCCTATCGTATGGGTTCAGTAATAAGAGAGATATTACAAAGCATCAAAGTTTTTGCACATGATGCAAACGACAATGACACCGAGGCTATGACAAGAAGTCGACGTTTTCTTCAAAACCAACTGAGCTCAAAACTGTCACCTGTTTTTCCTGTAGGACAAGTGAAACCAAATGATGGATGAATAAGTTTTTTAATTCACTTGTCCTACAAAAGAAGTCAGTCTTGTAAAAATTTTCAAGTCCTGAAGATACCAAATTGCTGTTTCTTCATTCACCTTTGATCAAACAATCCCAAGTTCTAACAACCCATAGATACATGCTAGTAAACCTGCATTTTCTTCTCCGCCTAAAATGTTTTCTAGCTTGTAACAGACAAATCCAGTCACTTCAGCTGCATCTATTTTTTTTCTCAACAGATGCTTTGAATTTGTACAAGCAGTAAATCATGCTTGCTAGAGTGTTAAAACCTTTGTTATGACTGTTTTGGAAAAACCCCTGTAACCTGTGTGTCAACTTTTGGGACTGTTCGTTGGCCCATACATTCAGTTCGAGTACTAGTGTGGTTTCCAGGAAGCGGAATCAAGAGCGATTAGTTTAAGTTGAAGTAACTTCTTTTCTCAATTGATGTAAAATTAAAGTAACAATAGCAGCCAAATGTAAACAAAGTGGTTGTTAAAACGCATTTAAGTGTTATTCGCGGGCAGAAAAAAATAGAGCTGTCACTGAATGTGACTTAATACCCCCGCCAGCGCTTTGACAGAAACAGGCAACAATCATTTGTACACAGACGGACACACGGACGGATACACGGACGGACACAAAGGCTGATTCCAGTATACCCCCGAAAATATTCGTTTTGCGGGGGTATAATAATTTCAAAACAAGGTTAAAAGTTGCCAGGACACTCTATTTTTGTTTACCTTTTCCCTGATTTTTAAATTCATTTTTCTGCCAGCAACTAAAATTTGTACTGATCATACAAAAATAGATTGTCATCTTCACAATACTTCACATGGTATGACTAAAATTGAAATGCATTTTAACATCTGCATCATGTTTTTGGCTGCTATTGGGCCTTTAATATGATTAAAGCATCTATTAATAGAGCATGGCTGATATCTACATTTGGTTGCAAAACTCCCATTTGTAGCCAGAAATCCTGTCATGGAGTCTCAGCTTCCACAGACTGTCAATCAACTCAGCTATTTTCATGACAGAATCTCCTCAACTATTGTCAGCTTATCAGTTATCTTGTGATGATTTATTTATTTCACAAAATGTCATTGCTATTTCATTCCTTTAACTCTTTACCAGATGACAATATTTTATACTTGTCCAAACTGAAAGCAGCAGAAGATGAAAACTTAAATGTGGCTACCGTAAGTTGATAGGATGTCATTATGAAATGGCAGAACACATTGTGGGAAAAGTAGAACATACGAGACAGTTTATCTTTTCTCCTTTTCCTGTAATGTTTTCAAAAGCCTTCTACCTAAGGGTCACTGAAATTCAGGGTTGCCTGGTAAAGGGTTAAATTTCAAAAAATAAAGAATTCACAGATTTTAAGCTATTGTTCAATCTATGATTCATTATTTTTATCAAGATTTTTCATATTACCTGTCATGTCTTATCGAACCCTATCCCTGTAAATCTTTACCAAACAATCCTGTATTTCAACAATCCTGAGGAAGAAAGCTTTTGAAAACATTGTGGGAAAAGGAGAAAATGCTGGTAACCAGCATTTTCTCCTTTTCCAACAATGTTTTCTACCCTTTATAAGACACCCAAATCATTCGAGGCAGATACAATTTGCTTTAGATGCTTCAGCTGATTGAATTTGGGGGATGGATTGCTTGATTGAATGGTATTTTACACTACTTTCAACAGTTTTTCAGTTATATCACGGCAATATATATTCATGTATTTCCTAGGTTCCACCAGCACTAGGCTGGGGCTCTGAAGTGTCTTGCCCAAAGACACTCTCATGAAAATCCCAGTGGATCCAATGAGTCTCAAACCCAGGGCCTCCAGGTCACGAGTCCTACACTTTACCACTGAGCCACGCAGACCCCGGATTTGGGGGATATTAATCCAGTAAAGTGTCATCTGGTAGGGATTGTAATAATGGGGACAAAATTGACGCATGCACAAATCGTAGGCCCAAAACATTGTGACAAAATGAAGAATCTACTCAATCTATATTTTCTTAATTTAACAAAAGTACATTCAAGACTGTCTCCACATTGCAAATTCTTGTCTCTGTCTTTCTCCTCCTCATATCTTACATCCTAAAGACCCTTAATTTTAACCCTTTACCACATCATCCCAACTTATAACAAACCCAAGGAAATGGCTTTTGAGAACATTGTGGGAAAAGGAAAAAATGCTGGTAACCAGTTTCTCCAATTCAACACTGCTTAGTACCCTTTCGTTGAAAAATCCCATTGTTTGAGCAATATCTAATTTGTCATCCCCAAATGCTTTGAATTTAGCCTATTCTAAAAATTTTTTATCTGGTAAACTGCTAATACCCCAGTCACACCAAACTAGTTCTCACTCCATTCCGAAAATTGGTGCCAAACGGAATTAAACTGTGGTCTGACAGAGTGGACGTAGTAGCAACCTTTTACAATCTGTTTACAAACTTAATGGATGGGTTAGGATGGGAACAGGCTCTAGAACTTTGAGACTGCTCAAAATTTTTTGCCGCCCATCCCATCCTGTAATTAGGAGGAGTGACAACGTACTTAAAACAAGATGGATGTACTACAAACAAAACTGCCGTAGTTCGATCCTATTAGAGACGTGGTGCAGTCGGGCATCGATTGGGAGTGTGTTTGCACTTTACCAACCGAAATTACACATCCTATCCCAACTGCAGCCCATTTTACAATTTTGTTGACCAGGGTAAAACTTTCTAAGAACAAGTTTGCTGAGACAGGGGCTTCGGGCATTATCTGGCCAAAATTACACGCAACCAGTTTTCCGATTATGTCAGGACGGGGTAAGACGTTCTAAGACCCAGTCTGGTGTGACATTAATTCATTATGAGGACTAACTCATCCTGCTACCAAACCACTTACAAGTACTAACATTCTTTCATATACATAGATACAATAGATCTTCCTAAGTGCTTTAACCTGTCTTCCCTAGATAACCTTAGCTATTTCCTTATTCAATTGAGCCATGCTCTGGCAAAAGGGGGCTTAATGCATCTCCGTTATTCATCAGACAAGACATAACCTAATTATAATTCCATAAAATCCATTTTGTCAAGCATCCGACTGTATCATGATGTAGAATGGTAATTTGACATTCAGAAAAATTAAAGATAGCGAAAAGTTTCGGCCCCTGTCAGCCTGCGCGGACTGCGCAGGCTGACATGGGTTGATACTTTTCGCAAATGCATTAAGCCCCCTTTTCACAGAGCATGGTTCAATTATATTACTCACTTCATTTAACCTGACCCATGTCAACATCATTTACATGAATTTAAGTTCTATTTTTACCCTCGGCATCAAACTGGGCTGCCTTCGGTTTCGTCCCAAATGGTCATGGAAATATTCTGTGCGGTATTCACAAACTGAATCGAATGGAGACACAACTAAAGAGTATATGGCCTTTGACCTCTTGATCTGACCTTGACCTTGGAGCCTGGTATCTGAAACCTCCAATCTGCATATTGTGTAATCAAGGTGCACTATAATAATTATGTGTGAATAATTTCTAAAAAACCTATAACAGATTCCATAGATAAAGAGCAGACACTAAGTTACCAACAAACAGATGGAGAGATTGGATGGGCAACCAGGAACATAACAGTATACATCCTTTTGGGCAAATAAAAATTGCTTATTGGTATGAAATAATCCAAAGATAGCCTTAGAAGGGAACAGAGGGAATTAAAAATTAGAATGTTTCAAGTTTCTAACCTAAATATTTATGATCTATAACAGTATTGGGAGAAGACAATATGGCTCACAATAATTATTCTTGTGTACCAACAATGCATCAATGTATGATAATGGAGGTGAGGTATCTAGCTCTGCACTTACATCCTACAGGAAGTAGCTAGTTGACACCCTCAAGGACATCCCACTTTTCATCAAATAAACACTTTGCAATATTTCTGCATTCCACAAGGATTGAAAACATTGAAATATGATAAAAAGAGCCTCCATTTACCATACAACTTTTGATATATCCAAACTTAGATGCATCTATACTCGTTTTCAGCCAGTTTTTAACCAATGTCATCTTTATTTTATCAAACTGTCATTATTCTTGTACCTTCATGCCAAATATTGGCCCCGATAGTTGCAAGGTTGCATAGATTACAACCGATAGAAAATGCATTTCATGTTTTGGAGACCTTCAAAGAAATCATTGTTATGAGGTTTCCGTTTTTCAATCAACGATTTCCGATGTGTGTTTTTATCCCTAACGCAATACATATTAGTAAATCATCTACTTTTACACAGCTGACTTAATTCTGAACCATTCTACAGTCTATCAAATTTCTACAGCATTTTTTTTCTCTCTGGTTGTATGGATGCATCTTTAAGTCAGAAATCTGGGTCCGGATTCACCACCAATTCTTGCAAACATTCTTGGTCTTATTCTGTAGAATTTTCTAAATTTGAAAGTGACACAACTTCTGATTGGCTAAACCAAACAGTTTAGCCAATCGAAAGTTGTATTACTTTCAAATTTAGAAAATTCTGAAGAATAAGACTAAGAACATTCTTGAGAATGGTTAACTCTTTACCGAACAATCCCGGGTTTTCACGACTCTCAAAAAAGAAGCCTTTTTGAAAACATTGTGGGAAAAGGAGAAAATGCTGGTAACCAGCATTTTCTCCTTTTCCCACAATGTTTTCCTACCTTCCCAGAACAAATTTCAAATTTTGAGTAACATTAATTTTGTCGTCTGCAAATGCTTTCAATTTGGACCAGTCTAAAATTTTGTCGTTTGGTAAAGAGTTAAGGAATATGGACTCTGGGTCCATACCTCGGAATCAAAATTATACTAAATGATAGTTGGCCAAAATCTGTGCAGCAGGGGAGAGGATTAATATTTTACCAAAGAACAAATTTTTAGACAGGTCAAAATTAAAGGCATTCCAGAATACAAATTCATTGTGGTTTAAATGATAAGATTTGTCTTTGATAGTGCAGAAAACACTGTGGGGTAAAAGGAGAAAGGGCTGGTTTCCCTTGTTTGTTAAAACATAGGATTGTTACCTCATTAAACCCTGAACCAAACTTACAGCTGGCTACTGTATTTTGATTAAATCTTTGTACAGTAAAGATACTTTCATATCAAATAAATTGAGATTTAATACATCAACACAATTGAAAACTGTTGCAAAAGGAGAAATTGCTTGGTACAAGCAGTTTCTCCTTTAGCCACAATGTTTCAAAAGTGGGCAACTGTAAGACACAAACAATCTGTATGCAAAAGATCTATGTAACAGGAAACCCTTAAAAAGCTGAATCCTCGTTCAACTCTTTACCAAACAACAAAATTTCAGACCGATCCAAATTGAAAGCATCTGCAGACAACAATTTGAAGGTAGCACAATTCACAAAATTTGTCCTCGATAGGGTAGAAAACACTGTGGGAAAAGGAGAAAATCCTGGTTACCAAACTGAAAGCATTTGCAGACGACAAATTGAAGGTAGCACAATTGACAAAATTTGTCCTCGATAGGGTAGAAAACAGTGTGGGAAAACGAAAAAATGCTGGTTACCAGCATTTTCTTTTCCCACGATGCTCTCTCAGGGTTGTTAAAAGTCAGCATTCAGTGCAGTAAAGGATAACTGTTTACATATCCAGTGAACGTCAAAGTCAGACTGCTTAGGACATGCCGTCTGATCTTGGTCTACTATTTCCTCCAGATACTGACTAAAAATAGTGTTGAAATTACAATACTTGCATGTTTTGTGATGATTGGGAATCTCCATGTCATTTGTCTAGAATAACAAAGGTTAACCCTTTACCAAGCAATCCCAACTTTTAACGACCCTGAGAAAGAAGCCTTCTGAAAACATTGTGGGAAAAGGAGAATATGCTGGTAACCAGCATTTTCTCCTTTTCCCACAATGTTTTCTACACTTCCCAAAACAAATTTCAAATTTTCAGTCACTTTTGTTTTGTCGTCTGCAAATGCTTTCAATTTGGACCAGTCTAAAATTTTGTCGTTTGATAAAAAGTTAACAAATAATAAATTTGAGGGTTTAACCCTTTACCACACAATCTCAAGTTTTAGCAACACTTTGAAAAAGCTTTTGAAAATATTCTGGGAAAAGGAGAAAATGCTGGTTACAGTATTTTCTACTTTTCCCGCAAAGCTTTCTACCTACCCAAAGGCAAAGCATATTATTTGATTTCAACTATAAATGTTGTTTGCAAAATTTTAAAGCTTTCATTTTGGACATGTCTAAAATTTTGTCTTTTGGTAAACGGTTAATAAATCACAGCAAACAAAAACAGTGTGAAAAAAAGAAGAAATTGCTTGTTACAAGCAAATGTGATTCCAAAAAAGAAATGTTGTTATACTAAATTGACAAACAATTTTCTTCCATAAGTACAAGTTACAGTTACAAAACTTTAGAATACATTCCTGGATCACTGACAATGACTACATTAGCTTCTGGATCAATGACAAACATCTTATACCTCAACAAGAGGCCAAGTAACTGCCTGTAGCACTCTACTGGCTATGAACAAATAAATTTGTTCCTATTTTGCAATCTCTCAGGGAACATGGCATATTTTTCTGGGTAAACTGGAAATCTGGCCTGCTTCTCTGCAGGACAGGTAACAGGACAGGGTCTTTGTTTTCATGCATTGCACTGATTCATGGTGGAAATTTGACAAAGTGCTAGGATTAATAGCTTGTATGGTTTTTATTGCCAGAATTTATTGACTAATTATGGCATGGTATTCCAGCAAATTTATATCCAGATTTAATACCATAATGGTGTTATGAAAATTCTAACTCTTTGCAAATGCATGGTCATAAAAGTTCTAGTTTTTATATTCACTGCTTAAAATTTCATACCTAGGTATTGCAAGGAATGTGAAATTCTCTGACGCCATCATGGTTTATTATCATTAAATTCGGACATGAGATTGCACTGGTAAGTCAACAAAATATGAAACTGGGGACAGAAAAAGCGATTTTCCTATGTATGTTGCACCATTAACACTTCACCACAAAATCCCAGGTTTTAACGACCCTTAGGAAGAAGCCTTTTGAAAACATTGTAGGAAAAGAAGAAAAATGCTGTTAACCAGCATTTTCTCCTTTCCCCACAATATTTTCTACCCTATCAAAAGCTAATTCTTCTGTTTAAGCCATATCTAAACTGTCATATGCAAATGCTTTTAAGGTCTACGGCCTCCAACTCTCATATTAAAAGATGGAAGCTGTTGAGATTGGCCAAATAGCCTTTACGAAAACGTTGATGTTACATGATATTTGCCAATGAGTTAGTGAGTCTGCAGCCCCTAACTCTTATATCAAATGACAGAAGCTGCCGAGATCTTCTGAAGAGCCTTTATGAAAACGTCAATGATACACGATATTTACCGATGAGTTAGGGGTCGTAGATCTTAATGTGGACATGTCTACAGAATTGTTGTGTGGTTAAGAGTTAATCTGTACTGTGTATCAAAGAAAAAAACCATGAGACTCCCTACCTTATCCAAAGATGTCACTAGTATTCTGTCCAAGTTTTAAAGAATTCGGATGGGGAATGCCACTTTGGATGCTTTGTTCATTTGTTTGGCGGTTAAGCCTAAAAAAAGCCTTTCATGACTATAGTTGCCTTTGTGGTCAGTGTAGATCAAGATCAGGCTGCACAAAATGTGCAGCCAGATCTTGATTTACACTGTCTGCTTTGCTGAAACACTGTAGACAAAAGCAACCATGAAACTCCAATTACTAGGGTCATTTTCTAGGATGAAAATTTATGTTGGTATTATTTGGTGCTCTAAGGGTTTGCACCATTTTAAATATAACAGTAATTAGGTCACAGTGGCCACTGTACCTTACCATGCTTTCCCAGATTTTCTTTTGTCTGTACTTTACATAACACATGTTCCAAGCCACTTGCTACTTTCCTACATCAGCATTGTCAAAAAATATTCAGATGCAGTAAGAATGAATCTTGTTGCAAAGACTTTCATACATCCTTGAAACTAATTTGGCTAATGAAAGAATCAAAATCACAGCCATCAAATCCATCAGGGTTGGAAACATGATAGGATTTGTCTTTGAATGGGCACAAACTAAACATCAGTTAGCTGGCAAAAATCACCATAAAAATAGGTGCTTCCTAAAAGGAACCAATCTGGACCTCCTGATTCAAAATTCAATTTGAGCACAATGCCAACAAGAGCAGCAAATTGTCGCAAGATACGCCCGTCCCACCGCCAGTTGTCGAGGGAGTATAATAATCGTAAAGGGCAGATAATGCAACAAACATGTTTACCAAGTCTCAAGTCAACTTGACTTGAGGTGACAAAGTTCCGTTCCAGACAAGCAAGAATTACTGTAAAAATGAAGATCAAAGTGGAATTACTCAAAATCTGCGCTAGGTAGAGTTATTGTTCTTGCGCACTGTACTCCATAATATTGCAACAAACATGCATACCAAGTTTGAAGTCGTTCTGACTTGAGATGACAAAGTTATATTCCGGACAAGCACTAAATGCTGTGAAAATAATGATCAATGGGAAGTAACTCAAAGACAGCATGAGGTAGAGTTACAATTCTTGCGCACTGCACTTCCAAATATTGCAACAAATAAGCATACCATATTTCAAGTCATTCCTACATAAGATGACACAGTTTTGCTCCGGACAAGCAAAAAATACTATAAAAAGGAAGATCAAATGGGAAATAACTCAAAATTCGTGCTAAGAAGAGTTATGGTTCTTGTGCACTGCACTCCGTACTTTTTCAACAATCATGCATACCAAATTTGAAGATGTTCAGACTAGAGATGACAAAGTTATATTCCGGACAAGCAGAAAATGCTGTAAAAATGACGATCAAAGGGAAATAACTCAAAGACAGCACCAGGTAGAGTTATGGTTCTTTCGCACTGCACTCCGTATTATTGCAAAAAACACAAGTGCCAAGTTTCAAGTCAATCGGACTGGAGATGACAAAGTTATGCTCCGGATAAAGAACTGGACGCCGCCCGCCTGGACGACCGCCCCCCCTCCTCCTGCCCAGGAGTTATTGTTCTTGCATACTGTACTCCATAATATTGCAAAAAACATGCGTACCATGTTTGAAGTCGTTCTGACTTGAGATGACAAAGTTATATTCCGGACAAGCACTAAATGCTGTAAAAATGATGATCAAAGGGAAATAACTCAAAGACAGCATGAGGTAGAGTTACATTTCTTGTGTACTGCACTTCCAAATATTGCAACAAATAAGCATACCATATTTCAAGTCATTCCTACTTAGCATGACAAAGTTTTGCTTCGGACAAGCAAGAAATGCTATAAAAATGAAGATCAAAGGGAGAATAACTCAAAATTTGTGCTAGGAAGAGTTATGGTTCTTGTGCACTGCACTCCGTACTTTTTCAACATTCATGCATACCAAATTTGAAGATGTTCAGACTAGAGATGACAAAGTTATATTCCGGACAAGCAGAAAATGCTGTAAAAATGACAAAGGGAAATAACTCAAAGACAGCACGAGGCAGAGTTATGGTTCTTTTGCACTGCACTCCGTATTATTGCAAAAAACACAAATGCCAAGTTTCAAGTCAATCGGACTGGAGATGACAAAGTTATGCTCCAGACAAAGAACTGGACGCCACCCACCCGCCCGTCTTTGCGCCATGGGTGATCCCATAATATGTCCCATCTTTGACGGGTGTATAAAAATTACCCCCATTTAAACTGTTAACCCTTTATCAAACAATGAAATGTTACACAGGTCTAAATAAAAAGCATTTGCAGGTGACAAATTATCCTTGCTCAAATGGTGACACTTGTCTCTGATAGGATAGAAAACATTGTGGGAAAAGGAGAAAATGCTGGTCACCAGCATTTTCTCCTTTTTCTACAATGTTTTCAAAAATCTTCTTTCTTCGTGTTGTTAAAACTCGGGATTGTGTGATAAGACGTTAAGTTTACTCCTGACCACATTACTTCACTTAGACATACCTTGCCATATCTGCAGCGCAAATTTCTCAGAAAACATTGCAGTGAATGTGGCTAGTGGTAAGTGGTGAGCAATTTCTCAATTTGCTACGTTGTTTTCTTTTATATCTTGACATAAGACATTATTCATTAATACTTGTTTCTTTATACCACTTTTTTTTTCTTTCTTTCAGAAAATAGTGTCTTATATGTATATTTAGGTTCTCATTCATTATTCTCATTATAGTTTACTTAATGTTTTGTCTACAATACAAGCACTGTATCTGACTTAAAACTAGAGCTGTCACTGAATGTGACTTAATACCCCCGCCAGCGCTTTGACAGAAACAGGCAATTACTAGTATTTTGTACACAGACGGACACACAGACCATCACACGGATGGACACACGGACAGACAGGCTGATTCCAGTATACCCCCGAAAACATTCGTTTTGCGGGGGTATAAATATTGCACAGTCTCACCAGACTTGTTTAATTTCTTACCAAATATACAGAAAGTGCTCAAAGAGAGGTAACTCTATCAGCCTGCAATAAGAAGTAGTCAACATATACAAAGGGAGGTAATATACTTCACTGCCTTAGAGTGACAAGATTTAACTCCTCTTGTGCCTCAAAAGTCTAGACCTTTTCACTCACTCCAAATATTGGAGATATCCCTACAATCAGGGCTTTCCCAGACCGGATATTTGTTTGAACTTGACCCTCTAAATTTTCAAAATGTCCTTCAAAATTTAATTTGTTTCCTTCCTTGTTTGTTTGATTGGGATGACCCTGTATAAGAAAGGCCAGAAGAAACCCGTCCATGATCAGAATAAACCAACTGAACATTTATAGGCCAATTAATACAAAGCTGATGCCTGTTTAATCCTTTATCATATGATCCCGAGCTTTGATGACCCTGACAAAGAAAGCATATGAAAACATTGACAGAAAAGGAGCAAATGCTGATAACAAACATTTTCTCTTTTTCCCCCCATTTTTTTTTTACCTTTCATCATTTAAGTCAGATTTAAATTGGTGTCAGCAAGTGCTTTGAATTTAGACATGTCTAAAATTTTGTCATGTGGTAAGAAGTTTACTGCCCAAGTTCTTTAATCTCAGTTGATTGATAGTGGATTCCTTTTTCCATCTTTTACTCATTGAAAGACGATTCTGTGTTTCTACTGCCCTGTGGTTTCAATGGTGTTCTTCCTCAGATTTTCAAAAACATGAGATTTTTTTACAAAGAGTTGCTGTTGAATGTTGTTACTGTTTCCTGATTTCAACATACAGCTGGGTTACAGTCTTGGAAATCATCTTCCTCCTAAATGCTTTACCTTATGACTTTTTTTTTTTCAAACTGAAATAATTTGCAGACAACATATTTGAACTTGGTTCAAAAGAATGTTTTTGCTTTCTTTGAAAAAGCAGAAAACATTGTGACAAAAAGAGGAAATGCTGGCAACCAACATTTTCTCCTTTTCTGAAAATGTCTTCTAAACTGTGTTCCTAGGGGTTATAGTAAAGGGTTCAATTTTCCTGCAGTGATTCCTGTATGTGGTTTTCTTGTGAAGCACTTTTTTGTACAATTATCAAATCCAAGCTAAGGTAAAGGCCAGACTGGTTTTTTTTAACCCTGAAAGCATCTTTAACAACTATGGTTGCTTTTGCGGCCAGCACATATCAAGATTAGACAGTACAAAACACAGTCTGATCTTGGATTCACACCATCTGCTTTGCTGAAATATTCTGGCCAATTGCAACCTTGAAATTGCAATTTTTTTAGGCATAATTTTTAGACTGAAAATGTCCATTGTGTGAGTTTGGTACTTTAAGGAATACATATTTAAATGTGGAACCTACCTGTTGTGTATCGGGCGCATATCTACCATTGTCCATTGTTGCGTCACCACCAGCCAGTCTTCTATGTCGATCTGGAGTCTCAAGATAGAAAGCCTTTGACTGTTCCTCGGGTGATGCATAGTGTACAAAGTATTGGCAGATGTGTGTATAAGTATCTCCGTCTTTAGCAGGATCATTGCCATAGATTTCTAACCCATATTCACCACGTGCTGGAAGGCTCGCTGTCACTACACATTTGTCATCGGAGTCAACTTCATTGACGCACCTCTCCAGCTCTGCTTCCTGGAAAACATTTATTAACCTTTTACCACACAATCCTGACTAAGCTTTAATGACCCCCAAGGAAAAGGACTTTTTGAAAACATTGTGGGAATAGGAGAAAATGCTGGTAACCAGCATTTTCTCCTTTTCCCACAATGTTTTCCACCCTTTCAAAGAAAGGTTTCCTTATTTGAGCAACATTAAATGTGTAGTCTGCAAATGCTTTCAATTCTGACCGGTCTAAAATTTTGTTGTTTAGTAAAGTTTTAACCCCTTTCAGCCAATGTGTTTTTACTACCCTTAAGTAGAAGGCTTTTGAAAACAGTAAGAAATTTAGAAATTGCTTGAAACAACATGTTTTCCTTTTCCCTGAATGTTTTATTCCCTCTGAAATACAAATCCAATTATTTCAAATGCATTTTATTTGTTATATAGTCGGCTCTCATAATGTCGAAATCGCTTATCTCAAAACTCCTGTTATATCAAAGTCAAAGCTATGTCCGAACTCTATGCCTCTTTATTTTATGTTTGATTTTTGTTTTTATCTCGAAACCACTGCATCCAAAAAACTGTTCTGTCGAAGTAATTTTGAAAGCAATTTTGTATTTCGGATCATATTTTCATCCATATATCCGACATTGTTTGTAGATAATAGGGTGCCAATTCACACGTTATGATATTATCTTAATTGATTCATTAGGTATCAGATTATATAAAAGGTGTGAATAAGTTAGGGGTATGGTTTTGTAGCATTGTAAACAGCGGTTCATGTAAGACTTACACACATCCTGAAAAATACAATTAACGATAAGGCTTTTAGTTTGTCTCTCTTGCTAATTGCTCATTTTTTGGGGGTGAACACATTGTCAACATTGTCGTGCTTGAATACGGCTAATACATTTTTTGAATGCTCACAATGTCACCAGAAATGCAACTTGATTGTGTTTTTTTGCTATGGCTCAGCAAACCAGCAAAGGACCGTTAATTTTCGGGGGCTAACTGGTTTGGTCATTTAAAACAGAGGCACGATGCGTAAGCTTGATGTGATGTCATACAGTAAAAAAAACCAAACATTTAGAGGTTGTTCTACAAAGTCATGACAACAGTTTATCCCCGTTCTTTTTTATGTTTACTCATACTTCCGGTTTTCGGTAATTCAGTCTTCGAATTCTTATATCAAACTCCTGTTATGTCAAATTATTTTTGTTGTCCCCAGGGATTCGAGATAACGAGAGTCGACTGTATATATGTGCTTTAAATTTAAATTTTACCTTCTGATGAGGAGTTAGAGAAAGCTCAATTTCAATGTCATTAAAATCAGGATCATGTAGTAAAAGTTTAAATTTTAGACTGGAACAAATTGAAAGCATTTGCAGATGACAAATTAAATGTGGCATAAAATGGTGATTTCTGTACTTTATAGAGTAGAAAACATTGTAGGAAAAGGAGAAAATGCTGGTTACCAGCATTCTCTCCTTTTCCCTAAATGTTTTCAAAAGCATCCCCTCTCAGGGTGGTTAAAACTTAGAATTTTTTGGTAATGGGTTAAAAGCTTTGAATTTGGTCCAGTCTAAACTTTTGTCATTTTGGTAAGAAGTTAAGACAGTATTATCTACACAATGACTGGTGTGTGGTGTCCGTGGTCGCGAGGTAGAGCATTGGCCTCACAGCAGTAAGGTCCCAAGTTCAATTCCCAAGAGTGGGTGTCAACTTTGGGACCGTTCATTGGCCTAAACATTCGGTGCGAGAAGTGGTGTAGTTTCCAGGAGGCAAAATAAAGAGAGATCAGTATAAGTTGTAAGAACTTGTTTCTCAATTGATATAAAATAGATATGTTTAAACTAAACACGATTACCATGTGTTTTACCAGAACTTTCTCCTTTTCCCATAAAATTTTCAAAAACCCTTTTCCTCAGGATTGCTAAAGCACAGGATTGTTTGATAAAGCATTAACTCTTTACCACACAGTCCTGACTTTTAACGACCTTGAGAAAGAAGCCTTTTGAAAACATTGTGAGAAAAGGAGAAAATGCTGGTAACCAGCATTTTCTCCTTTTCCCACAATGTTTTCTGCTCTATCAAGGAAAAATTGTGTTATTTTCGCCACCTTTAATTTGTCGTCTGCAACTGCTTTGAATTTGGACAAGTCCAAAATTTTGTCGTTTGGTAACGAGTCAAACAGTTGAAGAAAGCTTTACCTTCATGCCTGGTTTTCTCAGTTTACACAGCAAGTAGGTGGGTCTTGTCTTCACAAATTCAAGATGAATTTTGCCATCTTGGGTGGGGATGACAGATTCTTTTTGGCTGGGAATCAGCCCTAACTGATCTACAGGTATGCCTGGTCCCCAGTTACTGTCTGAACAATTGGGTAATGGGACTGCCTCACTGGACTTAGCAGTGGCCACAACCTTGTACTCAGCAGCAGCAGTAAAGACATTTTTCACTCCAATATCACCAGTTAGCAGCTGGGCAAAAATTGTGAGATAGAAATTTCCAGATTTTGGTGCACGGATGGTAAAGGAAGCCTGGTTATTTCTGATTTCTTGTAAAGCAAAGCTCTTCAGTTTGTTTCCCTGGTACATCTCGTCTCCATTTTCAGCCAATACAATCTTGTAGGTAAAATTAGTGGGCTTGACAAATCCAACTGTTATGCAAATATTGCCATTGCGTGTCTCAACCACGCCCTTCTGGTGAGAAATAAAGAACATCCCGCATTTAAAAAAGTAGGATTTCACCAATGGAAGCTCTTCAAATTCGTGCAGAGTAAGTGGGTGGGACAAAAACTGCCATTCAGATTTCTGGGCCCAATGACTGTAGATCAACTGTTCAGGATCAGTCAGGAAGTAAAAGTCATCATATTCATACACCTGTAATTGAAAATGAATAGATGTCAAGAGGCCAATTATGGTCCCATATTGCTCATCTGAGTATATCAGAAGGACAAAGCTAACAATATTGCCTGGTTTAACCCTTTACCACATGGCAAAATTTTAGACCTATCTAAATTGAAAGCATTTGCAGACAAAATTTCAAAGTGGCTGAAATGACACAATTTTTCTTTGATAGGGCAGAAAACTTTGTGTGAAAAGGAGAAAATGCTGGTTACCAGCATTTTCTCCTTTTCCCACAATGTTTTCAAAAGGCTTCTTCCTCAGGGTTGTTAAAAGTTGTCATTGTGTGGTAAAGGGTTAAGACCTAGAGGCAGGGACTACTTTTACTCTGTCTTAATCCTATTAGGTAGTGTTGGCAGTCATTTTAAAATGTGGATGGACGGACAATACTAAATGCCCACAGCTTTCCATATGGAATTTCACTCAGGTGAGCTAAAAACTAGAGCTGTCACTGAATGTGACTTAATACCCCCGCCAGCTCTTTGACAGAAAAAAGTGTCAAGTTCAAGGGGAGATAATTCCTCAACCAGGAGGAGTTGACACTTGAAAATTGCATCTTGCAAATCTTCAATATATGATCAATATAATTATGTGCAAAGTTTCAATACAATTGAAGGAAAACTGTAGGAGGAGTTTGCGACACAAAATTACTAGTATTTTGTACACAGACGGACACACAGACGGACACATTCGTTTTGCGGGGGTATAATAAGACCAATAATCACAAAATCACTAAATGACCATTCCTTATCCCAAAATCATGAAATGATCATTCCTCTTACTTTTATATAATATGGATAGAATGAAGTTAAAAGCAAGCACAACTTCAGTTAAAATTTTGGACAATATTTAGTCTTCTCATACAAGAATGATATTGATATTTTCCTTTTTAACTAACTTGCCAGAAAATATTAACATCTAGACTAAAAGGTCAAACCAAGGAATTGATTTCATATGCTACCACTTTTTATTTGAGTGTTTGTTCCTCAGAATCTGACACATTTTGCTTCTTTAATACCAGAGGACTACAGTTTTCTAGCGGGGTTCCAGTGTATGATAGAAGAAGAGAAGAGAAAGAGAGTGAAAGCAAGGAGAGAAGAAAGAAGCAGGGAGACAGACAAAGACACAGAAAACTCAGACAAATACAGAGAGACAGAGTGACTTAAAATTTTATCTAGCAATATAAAGAGGCATCAACAACTATGCATCCAGAAAAGGAAACGTGATATTTGTGTGGTAATCGTGTTTTCATCAAAGTTTGCATTCCAAAAAAGAGTCATTGTAGCATAAAAGCCATATCATCTGCTTGTACAAGAAACAACACGCACACACTTACCAAGTTTTCTGGCATGTTTTTCTCCGAGATGAGATATCTTGTAGCCCAGTGAGAGTCAACCAAGTACCAATTCTGATCAATGCAAACCGCGTTCCAACTGTGGTTGTATTCTGTACCTTTAAATTTATCCCCAGGTCTATAGTCTAAACCCTTGGCAAACCCCGTTAGCACAGTGCAGTACACGCCAGCAAATCTGAAATATTGAAATTATCCATCAGCACTTTAGTTCTTTACCACAGAATCTAGAGTTTAAATGACCATGAACAAGAAGGCTTATGAAAACATTGTAGGAAAAGGAGAAAATGCTGGTAACCAGCATTTTCTCCTTTTCCCATAACGTTTTCTACCCTTGCAAAGAAAAAATCTGCACTTGGAGCCACATTTAATTTTTCATCTGCAAATGCCTTGAATTTGAACTAGTCCAAAAACTCTTTACCAAACACAACAATTTTAGATTTGTCCAAGCTAAAAGCATTCTGAGACAACAAATTAAAATGTGTATGAAATGATGAAAAATTGTCTTTGAAAGACTATAAAACATCGTGGGATATGGAGAAAATGCTGGTTACCATCATTATTTTCTTTTCCATGAAATGTTGTCAAAAGCCGTTTTTCTCACAATCACAAAAAAAACAACTATGGATTGTGCGGTAACTCTGATAAAGAGAGCTTTTCAAAGCATTGTGGGAGAAGAATAAAATCCTGCAGAATTTACATTTTCTTTCACTACAGTTTATTGGCGTTTGAATAAATGTATGCCTATATGATTACAGAGAGAAGATATAGAAACAAACAGTTTAAACCAAAATCAGATTGAACTCTGCTTCCAAATTACATCCACGATCATGTATAGCAGTGTTACAGCTGAAACTGATGAGAAGCTCAGAAACAATATATGAGCGTCGCACTGGCAAAAACAGGTTTAATGCATCTCCGTGGGGCATGACAATGAGCAAAATTTAATCATCATGCAATTATGGATCCGTAAAATCCATTTTGTATTACAACCAACTGAATCCAGAGGTAGAATGATCCCTTGACATGTAGAAAGATGATGAATAGCAAAAAGTTTCGACCCATGTCAGCCTGCACTGATTGTGCAGGCTGACACGGATTGATACTTTTTGCAGATGTATTAAGCCCCCTTTTTATAGAGTATGCCTCAAATTTATGAGGTGTACACTAGATAAAACTGTTCAGGGTTGGATGATCATCAATCTAGGACCATATGCAAAAAAGCACGCGTTTGGAAAATAAACAACAAAAGTACAGCGAAGGATGTAACTTGCACCCATCTCCAATGTCAGTGAGGCCCATTTTATCCCTTTGCCACACAATCCAGACTTTTAAAGACCCTGAAGAAGAAAGCCTTTGAAAACATTTTGGAAAAAGGAGAAAATGCTGGTAACCAGCATTTTCTCCTTTTCCTAAAATGTCTTCTTCCCTTCCCACAGCAAATTCCAATTTTTGAGTTACATTTATTTCGTCATCTGCAAAAGTTTTCAATATGCACTGATGTAAAAATTTTGCCATTTGGTAGAGTTATAAGACTACACTAAGATGTAGAGATTTCAAAAGTAAAAGCTTGCTGGGTTCTATGATTACAGACAACAGCAGAGAAAATAATGGTTTTGAAAGTTTTTTGCTGCAAGACAGGAACTTCAGTATTTCTCTAAAACATCTGGAAAAATTGAACATGATACTGGCATAAAGATGTTGGTGTACCTACCTTAGAACAATTGGAGTTAAAAACTTGTAAGGAAATGAGCCATGCTCTGTGACCAGGGGGTACAACTCTTACCACAGCATAAATATGTAGACTTGTCCAAATTGAAAGCATTTGCAGACAAAAGACAAAAATTCAAATGTTGCTCAAATAATGAAATCTAATTATTTGTCTTTGATAAAGTAGAAAACATTGTGAGAAAAGGAAATTAAACAAGAGGGCCATGATGGCCCTGTATCGCTCCACTGGCTATTAAGTAAAATTCTGACCAGTCGTTTCAGAGAAGAAGAATTTTTAAGAATTTCTAAATTTCCATATAGTGCAAGTAGCCCCCATTCACCAGAGCCACATTTTTTGACGGATCAAAATTTTACAAACAATTTTTGAAAAAGGTCACCCAAGCAACAATCCTGTGAAATTATTTCAAAATCTGACCTGCTGTTTCAGAGGAGAAGATTTTTAAAGAATTCCTTCATTTCTGTATAGTGCAAGAAGCCCCCATTCACCAGAGCCACGTTTTTTGACGGATCAAAATTTTACGAACAGTTTTTGAAAAGGGTCACCCAAGGAACAATCCTGTGAAATTATTTCGAAATCTGACCAGCGGTTTCAGAGAAGAAGAATTTTGAAGAATTCCTTCATTTCTATATGGTGCAAGAAGCCCCCATTCACCAGAGCCACATTTTTTGACGGATCAAAATTTTACGAACAATTTTTAAAAAGGGTCACCCAAGGAGCATATCTGTGAAATTATTTCAAAATCTGACCCGTGGTTTCAGAGGAGAAGATTTTTAAAGAATTCCCTAAAAAATTCCATTTGGTTGCAATGGCAACCAGAGTTTTTGATGGAATCAAATTCTGTGAACAGTTTTTAAAGAGGACCTTCCAAGGAACATTCCAGCCAAGTTTGGTCCAAATCCGCCCAGTGGTTTAGGAGGAGTTGATGTTTAAAGAATTGTTGACGACACACAACGCACGACGGACACCAGGTGATCCTAAAAGCTCCCCTTGAGCACGTTGTGCTCAAGTGAGCTAAAAAGTTAACATACGGATGGACGCACAACGGACAACGGGCCATAACATAAGCCTGCTGGCCTTCGGCCAGTGGAGCTAAAAAACTTGTCTAGCACCAATCATGTATCACTGCAGCTTGATAATCAAGGGAGGTAAATAGTAACGAACTTTATCTTTCATAAAAAGAGTTATTTCCCTTGATTAATGTTTAAATTGAAGTGACAATATTTTGAAGCCCATGTTAAACTTGCGATCCCTGGAATGAAGGCAATTTTGACCCCAGACCTACAATATGAAACTAGAATGTGTGGTTATAAACAAAGAGATTTTTTAATCTTGCCCAATAAAAAGTCATGTAAAACAAGTTTGCTGAATAAAAGGCCCTGTAAAATATGTGATCCATGACACAGGTTTATCAAGTTTTCACTATAAAAGCCAATGTAAAACTTGTGACCCCTGGTGTGGAGTCAAACTTGACCCCCAAAGTTAAAATTTGGGCCCTCTTGGTAGAGGCCCATTATATAAAGTTACATGCAAAATTTGGTAGCCCTAGGCCTAAATATGGCTATGTAAAAGTAGATTATTAAAGTTTCCTTATATAAGACCATGTAGAACTTGTGACCCCCTGGGGTGGGGCTACATTTGACCCCCTGGGCTATAATTTGGGCACCCTTGATAGAGACCCCCTAGATAAAGCTAAATGCAAAATTTGATAGCCCTAGCCCTTATAGCTAGATGCGAAAGATTTTCCTATATAAGCCCGCCCATGTAAAACATGTTACCCCCCGGAGCAAAGTCAAATTTGACCCTCGGCTATAATTTGGACACCCTTGGTACAGGTCCACTAGATAAAGCTACATGCCAAATTTGGTCGCCCTAGGCCCCATGGCTAGGTCAAAGAAGAATTTTAAAGTTCTCCCTATATAAGCCCATGTAAAACTTGTTATATAAGCCCATGTAAAACTTGTTACCCCCGGGCAGGGCCTAATTTGACCCCAGGGCTATAATTTGAACAATCTTGGCAGAGGTCCACTAGATAAAGCTACATGCCAAATTTGGTAGCTCTAGGCCCTATGGCTAGGTAGAAGAGGAATTTTAAAGTTCTCCCTAAATAAGCCCATGTATAACTTGTAACCCCCGGGGCGGGGCCAATTTTGACCCCAGGGCTATAAATTGAAGAAACTTGGTAGAGGTCCACTAGATAAAGCTACATGCCAAATTTGGTAGCCCTTGGCCTTACGGTTTCAGACAAGAAGATTTTCAAAGATTTTCAAAATTTTTCAGTTTTGTTGCCATGGCAACCAGAGTTTTTGAAGGAATTAAATTCTTTCAAGAAATTCTGAAGAGGACCATGGCAGGATCATTTCTGTGAAGTTTCATCAAAATTGGATGGGTAGTTTCAGAGAAGAAGACGTTTTAAAAAAAAGTTAACGCACGCACGGACGGACGGACGGACGGACGCACGACGGACAACAGGCCATGACATAAGTCCGCTGGCCTTCGGCCAGTGGAGCTAAAAAAAATACTGGTTACAAAACATTGTAAGAAAAAGAAAATTAAAAAAAAAATACTGGTTACCAGCATTTCCTCCTTTTCCCACAATGTTTCAAAAGGCTCATTAAAACTAGGGATTGTGTGTGGTAGAGGGTTGATGCATCTGCAAAAAGTATCAACTCATGTCAGCCTGTACAACCTAGGTTGAAACATAAGTCCAAACCTTTAGCTATTGGAGAGTTTCCTGCCTGTAAAAGGACAATTCTAACTTATGATTAACTTGGCTTTTAGGGAAAACAGGTCTGTCTTATGTGACCACTTGTGAGGTATAATGTATTAAAAATGCATTACAGGCTGGTAGACAGACAACAATAAAATAGAGTGAATTAGTCAATATCAAATCCCTTTTGCCTACATTACATAAAATTATAGAAACAAGAACACTACAGGTGGATGCAAACGTTCCACTGCAGTTGCTTGTCAGTGAAAATTGTAAGTTTAAAAAGCGGTATAACTGTGACAAACATTTTGAAGGATACCTGTCCCTATTGTATGGGTTCTCCTTTTCATAACAACTAGTTCGAGTTTGAAGTAAATACCTTCAGTAATGACAGAGATACCATAGAATGTCAGAATTTTTGCACACCAACAGCCATGACAACAGCCGGCTTCAAAAACAGCTGAGCTCATTACAGAAAAATTAGGAGAGACAAACAAACTTTTGCACAGACTATAGGTTCGAAGACATTTATTATCTTATGAAATTGAAACAGGATATCTATATGGTATTTGCTTGCTGACGTAGGTGCAATGAAATAATTACAAACATATTCATGTGTTGTGCAACTTACCCGCAGAGTGTTTCAAAGATACGAGCATATGTTCCTTTCTTGTTCTTGAAGGACGTCAGCACTTCCTCTGGTGAACCTTTTGGTACATTCTTAAAGTCAATGTTGTACATATTCTTTGATGTCATCCATCGAAATATTGCTCTGAAAATACAAAAGGTAGTAAAATAAGACAATCACGATAGTCATTCTATAACTCTAATGGTAAACATTTTGCCGAGTCTGACTTAGCCCTTTACTACACGACCCAAAGTTTCAACAACCTTGAGCAAGACAGTTTTTAAAAAACAATGCGGGAAAAGGACAAAATGCTGGTAACCAGCATTTTCTCCTTTTCCCACATTGTTTTCTCCTATTTCTCGTAAAAGTCCTATCCTTGGTGCCACCTTACATTTGTCATCTGCAAATGCTTTCAAGTTGGACCATTCTAAAATGTAGTCTAGTAAAGAGTTAAGTTATGAACAGTATAAACCAAGATCAGGCTGCTGAGAATGTACTGTCTGATCTCAAATCTATTCTGTTCACTTCTTTGTCATGCTTTCTGACCTAAACAACCTTGATATAGCAATATTTTGGCAGTATTCCCAAATTAAAAAGGTGCATGATGTTAATTCAGCACTCTAAGTTTTAAGTGAAACACGACAGACTCATGATAGAAATTTAACAACTTTGTTGCCAGATCAGTAGACTTTACTCTCCATGGCAGGGGTGGCCATCTTTAAAGTGATGTATATACATGTAGATTTAATTTAAAAAAAAAAATTGATATGAGGAATAATGGGTGAAATTGGATAATTCTCTATTGGTTTTTTGACTGGCTTTTACAGAAGAATTCCTACAGTCCATATTGAGAGGATCTTACCTCAGATGATTCCACAACAGATGAACCAAAACATGGCCTATGAAAGTTAAACTCCTTCTTGGCAATTTAATGTTTGAACATCTTGAGGAGGAAAGCTTTAAAAAATTGTATAATGTCCTCCATACAGCACACAAGCTTTTTTCTAAAGATATGACCCATTGACCTTTTCATTTTATCCCAGGTGACCCAATTCCATCTTGCCAAAGACGTAACTCATACAAACAATGTGACTAAGTTTGATGAGCACTGAACTGAAAATGTTGCCTCTACAGCACTCAAGGTAGAAGTTGATGACACACTCCAGGCATTATGCACTACGGACACGTTATGATCACCAAAGCTCACCTTGAGCACTTTATGGGGTCCTGCATGGCTCAGTGGTAAAGCATAGGACTTGTAACCTTGAGTAGCCCCAAGTTCGAGCCTTACTGGAAGACTGTCCTTGGGCACAACACTTAGAGCCCTAGCCTAGTACTGGTGAAACCCAGGACACATATGACTAAGTGAACTGTCTCTGAGATATGATTGAAATCATGTTGAAAGTGGCATAAAACACCCTGCAATCAACAAATCAGTCAATCAACTGATCAAACAATCAACCAATCAATCAAATAATGAGCACTTTGAGCTCAACTGAGCTAAAAAGGTATGTGGAGATGTGTAATGTGCATAGAGTTTCACTGGGCTTTCTGGTTCATTAAGAAGCAGCATTGTGTTGAGTGAGCATTTCTGTTGGTTAAATTTTACAACATGAGTAATATGACTACAGCCACAAGTATGTTAAGTGTTTATACAGATTTTATGCTTGCCACTTCAAAAATTAAAAGGAGGGATAGAAGATAATGAATTTATAGGATGTTTCAGTTTAATCACTTTACTCATTTCCCTTGAAAACCACATAATTATTACACAAGTCAAAGTTTAGGCATTTGGACGACAAATGAAATGTGGCTCAAATTATGGAATTCGTCTTGCAAAAGGTAAAATGCTGATTACCTTTCAACACAATGTTTTCAGATGCCTTTCTATAAGAGTCTTTGAGCCGAGCCCCAGTAACTCAGTCGGTAGCGTGCAGGACTTGAGAACACGGGGTCCAGGGTTCGATCCCTGGCTGCGACCCCTGGCTCGGCCAATTTCTTTCCGAGGATTGATGATAGTCACTGCGACAGGATTCATTCCTCTCCCACCGCTGACCATTGTTTCGACGATGATTATGTGGGAAAGCAGCCAGTGGCTTGGAAAGAAAATTGTGCTGAGTACTGGTAAAAGAGGCTCCAGGAAAGCATGGATAGGTGCACTGGCCGCCGCGATATAACTGAAATAATGTTGAAAACGGCGTTAAACACCATACAATCAATCAATAAGAGTCTTTGAAATCCCAAACTCTGTGATAAAGGATTATTGACTTAACTCATTAGCTCTTGCAGACTTTATAGGACTAATCCTACAGCACACCACTTTTAACTCTTTACCACACAATCCCGAGTTTTAACGACCCTGACAGAGAGGGCCATATACCTATTTATCTATTAACCTTTATCAGAATAATGATGATAGAATTTTAAACTTGTCCTACTTGAAACAATATGCTAATGGCAATTAATATGTATCTCAAATGATTGGATTTGCTTTTGTCTGTTTGTACCATACTGTTTTCAGGAGCTTTCTTCTCCAGTTCAATAAAGCATCAGATCGTTTACTATTATAGAGGTTTAACTTTTTACCAAACAATCCCGGGTTTTCAAGCCTCTCAGAAAGAAGCCTTTTGAAAACATAGAGGGAAAAGGAGAAAATGCTGGTAACCAGCATTTTCTCCTTTTCCCACAATGTTTTTCACCTTTCCTAGAACAAATTTCAATTTTTGAGTCACATGATTTTGTCGTCTGCAAATGCTTTCAATTTGGACCAGTCTGATCTTGAATATTCCACAGATGCTTTTACCCTTTACCACACATCTCTATATTTCAACAAACCAGAATACAAAGGCTCTATATAAACACCATGGGAAAAGGAGAAAATGCTGGTAACCTTCATTATAAGGGTTGGTAAGACAAAAGATTGTTTAGTAGTAAAGCGTTAAAAATGTACAGGAATACTTAACTATTTACCACACAATCCCGACTTTTAACGACCTTGAGAAAGAAGCCTTTTGAAAACATTGTGGGAAAAGGAGAAGATGCTGGTAACCAGCATTTTCTCCTTTTCCAACAGTGTTTTCTAATCTTCCCAAAACAAATTTCACTTTTCAAATCACATTTATTTTGTTGTCTGCAAATGCTTTCAATTTGGACAGGTCTAAAACTTTGTTTTTGGTAAAGAGTTAAAATGCCTCTTCTCTGATAAGAAGTTCATCTAATTTAAAACAGTTTTTCTCCCTCTTGATAAATCCACTATAAATACAGATTTATGATGCTTAATTTCTGATTGTTGCCAAGATATCTATTCATAGATACTTCTTATTGAATACCTTGCAAAGTTTTATACTTCAAGCATTCAAAAAAAGGCAATGTCAATACACCATGGTATCATGTTCAAAGCATTTGCTATCATGCATACACTGTAACATAAAGTCAAACTATACCAAACCAAATGCACATCTTATCATGCCAAACAAACATGTTGCTCTGTCCATGGGACATTATGTCTTGTCCAGTGAACAATGTAATTCTGTTAAGAGGTCATGTTTTTGTGTTCTAATGCACTGAACACAAGATGACATAATCATAGCAACTACATTGACTTACAAAATTGTCAAGACATCATGTTCTGTTAGCAAAAAATGGCATTATTAATGCGGTAAAAACAGCTCTTAGGACTTGCTAATACAGAGCATATGGGCATGATAGCAGGCACTTCTGAAATGTGTCAAGCAGCAAACCTTGTTATTACCCAACTACTTGTAACCTTATTATTACCCAATTTACAGAGTTTTGTTACTTATGTTTAGATGAATAACTTTATAACTGAATAAATATATTCACAGCCCAAGAGAATAAAAGAGTTTCAGATTTCTTGTAGGAAATTAATGAGAGAATAATCTTTATTGACAAATTGAAATCACAAAAAATTCGAATGATATGAAAAAGTTAGGCAGATAACATAATTATAGTACTTGATCCTTTTTGTAAAATGCCTCTCTTTCACAGCTATTTCTTAAGTTTTGCCAAAATGTTTTCAATCCTGGTCTAGTCTGCAAAGCCACAAAGTCTTTATTAAGAAGTAGTCATTTATAGCCACTTTTAACAACTTCTCCGACAGCATAAACATGCCAAAACAGTCTTGATATTGCAGTCAATATTGTTTCTTTCTTCTAGACTGCAGTTATCAATTTCAATTGAGCTATACTCTGTGAAAAAGGGTTTTAATGTATTTGCAAATAGTACTGACCAACGTTAGCCACGCAGGCTGACCTGAGTCTATACATTTTGCTACTGGTCAATTTTCTGCAAGTCAAAGGACCAAGTTACTTCATGAGTCCATAGTTATGAGATGACTTGCTTGGTACAATGCATCACAAAGATGCATCAACTCTTTACCACACAATCCCGACTTTTAACGACCCTGAGAAAGAAGCCTTTTGAAAACATTGTAGGAAAAGGAGAAAATGCTGGTAACCAGCATTTTCTCCTTTTCCCACAATGTTTTCTACCCTATTGATGACAAAAATCATCATTTGAGCTATATTTATTTTGTCGTCTGCAAATGCTTTCAATTTGGTTGAGCCCAAAATTTTGTCATTTGGTAAAGAGTTAAAACCACTTTTGCTAGAGCATGGCATATTTATTTAGAAGCCTAAGAAGTAATGAGGACAAAATCAATCTTTTAAAGGCAGCTGTATCAGTGGCCCGCAATGTTTTTTCTTCAGCTGAAAGTGTATACTGTAGCAGGGTTTTCCATGACGCACAAATCCTGCGTCATAGACTCGATTTTAATTTAAATGACCCCCAAAATAAATGACAGTGCGTCATCAGTGACGCAACTTTCCAAAATCTAAATCATCTACGAAATTGAATAAAGCGTCATAAATCCAAGTCTGTTCTTGCTTCAATATCAGACGAACACCGGTTCATTTTTTAACTACACGGTTTATTTTAGATAAAAGAGATTTTCCGGTAATTTATTTATAGAATAAGACTGGTTTACGCATTATTGCCGTAAGGTATATCGGACATGTGTCGTAAATATGGGCCCAGTCAGTCTTGATTGGGTTTTCTGTATTCCATAGCTTATTTTACGCGACTTCCGGTATATAAAAGTACACTTTACCAGTCTGTGCTGTTCGCGGAAAATAATGTCACGACGAAGTAAACTGTAGCATTCTTTATCATCTGCTTCCTACAACTGCCGATCAAGCCACATCAAGCAGAGATTCGGACAGGAATGTTTCGTCTGTCAACAAGTGAAATCGAGCTTTCCGTCAGAAATGACTTAACAGACTTTACTTTCTTGGAGTTTAAAGGTGAAATGCATTGTAATCCGTGCTTGATGACGAAGAAATCCATTTATTTTGACCCCCTAAGTTAAAGAAATGACCCTCAACTAATGAGGAAAGGGGTAACAATGACCCCCAATTTTTAAAGCCGATGGAAAACCCTGCTGTAGGTAAGTGGTTTGGACATAGGATTTGAAATCTGCAGACCCTGGTTTGATCCCCATCATTCGCTCTAGTCAAGTGTAAGTGACCTTGAGCAAGCTCTAGCCTTGTTCTAGTAAAACCAAGGAAAAGTATGAGGAGGTAAAAGAGTTTTTCCTGTGATAAAACTTATCTCTTCTGAAGATAAAAGTTTTAGATTTGTCGAAGTTGAAAGCAATTTCAAATTAAATCTTGTTCAAAACAGGAAATTTTTCTGTAAAAGGGTAGGAAACATTGTGGGACAAGGAGAAAATGTCTTTTCTAATAATGATTTAATGAGCCTTCTTCATTAGGACCATTAAAATTGAAGTTTGTATGCTAAAGGGTCAAAAACTGTGCATAGGTTTATTTAGGAAGATTAGGGTTAACCTTTTACCACTGAACAAATTTTTGACTCATTCGTAATGAAAGCATTCGTACAAGAGAAACAAAACATGGTTCAAATGATCAGATTTGTTTCTAAAAGGGTAGAAAACATTTTGGGAAAAGAAGAAAATGCTGATTACCAGCATTTTCTCCTCTTCCAAAAATGTTTTAAAAAGCCTCCTTCCACAAGGTCGTTAGAAGTCGGGACAGTGTGGTAAAGGGTCAATACTGGTTCTTGAAAAACCCTGATAGATGAAAGACAGACTTAAGTCTATATTCCTTTGATGTGAATTGCAGAAAAACATGATGAGAAAACCTACTGTAATATGTATATTGATTACTTCACTTAATACATGGGAAACCCAACATGGGAAATCTATCAGATAGTATTGAACATATATCAATCAACCTGTCACTGTTAGAACATGAAAACTTTCCCTCATAAGGGCACATTTTGTTAGCTTCTGCAGCATCTTTGTGAGTAAAAATGATATTGTCAGTTAGAATTTTTCAATTTGTATTACTTTTCATTTATATAATTTTGTTACAGGGCTTAAAGTTGGTACTTTAACTCTTTACCGAACAATCCCTGGTTTTCACGACTCTCTGAAAGTAGCCTTTTGAAAACATTGTGGGCAAAAGGAGAAAATGCTGGTAACCAGCATTTTCTCCTTTTCCCACCATGTTTTCTACCCTTCCCAAATCAAATTTCAATTTTTGAGTCACTTTAATTTTGTCGTCTGCTAATGCTTTCAATTTGGAACAGTCTAAAATTTTGTCATCTGGTAAAGAGTTCAATAAAGTACCTACACAAAATAAACGGCTTTTGGAAAGACATATGGGCTGTATTTGTCAACTTATGGCGTCAATGAATTATACCAGATGATTGCCCAGGGGCATCATGTCCAGCCAGCCAAGGAAGAAATAGTAAAGAACCTCATAAGCTACACACGGGATAAAAAAGTAACCAATCACTCAATGCACAATTATCATTATTCAAATCTATTGGTTTTCAAATTCAGAAGAGGAAAGGAGTTTGAATTCCCTTTTTATGAAGAAGTACAAACCTTAAATTAATGACCTTTTAGTAAGACCTTGACCTTGAAACTAATACAGTGAATAATTTAGAGACACAGACTTCTCATTAGATAGAAAAGTGACCTTGAACTTGAAACTACTACAGTAAATAATTTACAGACACAGACTACTCGTTAGATAGAAAAGTTGAAGATTTTATCATCTGAAAATCAAGTGTGACCTTTACCTTGAACAACTTCCTGTATACATGGATATATACGTGTGTCGAAAAATTCGCTAATTAACGATTACGGATATTTTGCGCACGGAAATATTTGCAAATTCAAACCACTCGTTATTTGTTGGTATACCTGTGGTAAACAGAGACAGAAACTTTTGCGAATTTTTCAAATTTGCAAAATCGTAAAAAATTTCCATGTCGCAAAAAATTCCACTTATACAGTATAAAGGTGTACAGGTGAGGAAATTTATTTTGAAATCCATCAATAAATGTAGAAGCTATATGGCTCCAACAAGATCTATCCATAATAATTTTATCATTTGACCTATAAATGTGACCTTGATTTTGGCCCTGTATATGATCAGATGTTCCAAATTGTGCCAATTCTTTTGGTGCTGGGTTGCCTGAGGAACATTTCTGTGAAATAAATTCAAAATACTCTAACTAGTTGAGAAGCTGATTACAGGTATTTCTGTTTTTAGCTGTAGTGGCCTTCTTGTTTAACACAGCAGTACCATTGAAATAATTCAAGTAGAAGGTCATTCAAGGAACATCTCTTTGACATTATCATAAAATACAGCCTGCAGTTTTGGAGAAAAAGCAGTTTCAAGCAAAAGTGGATGACAGATGCACAGACTGACAAATGTCTGAGACTTAGATGTATCACAATAGGTCACTTTTGAGCACTTAACCCTTTACCACACAATGACGACTTTTAACACCCCTGAAAGAGAAGGCTTTTGAAAACATTGTGGGAAAAGGAGAAAATGCTGGTTACCAGCATTTTCTCCTTTTCCCACAATGTTTTCTACCCTATCAAAGAAAAATCATTTCATATGAGCCACATTGAAACTGTCATTTGCAAATGCTTTCAATTCGGACAGGTCTACAATTTGTCGTGTGGTAAAGGGTTAAGAAAACTACTAATTCTATTCAAAGACCATGACTAGAATTACTCATTTACTGCCATGGGCAACATGGATAACTTTGTAGATGGTGTAGATAAAGATTAGAACTGCACACAATCATGCTAGGTACAGCATTCCGCTTCTGCTTTTATCACGGATTTGGCCTGTTTCTATCCATATCTGTATACTGTTTGTCTGTATTTTTCACTACATTCTGCATTACTGGTTCAAACTCTGGAAAAATACTTGTAGAATAGTTAATGACAATAGTTACATAACTTTCATGATGATTTGAGAGTCTATGAAAGCTAAATCAATTTCAGTCGAATCAGCATGAATATGCCGACTAACAATGATGATCAGTTTATGAACATTCATTAACAATTCATGAATATTTATCCACAGTTCATCAGTTCATGAACACAGTCTTACTCCACACAGGGACACCTTTCCTCAACTGCTTCAAATTCCGGAAAATAAAGAATGTAAAGAAAAGGAGCTTAATGCATCTGCAAACAAACATCTACCCATGTCAGCCGGTGCAGTTTGCACAATTTTTTGGCATGTCACAGGACCATTCTACATTGGGTTCAGCTGGTTGGTAGGAAAATTAGATTTTATGGATCCATACTTAAGTGTATGGATTCCAGCTTCCTTGATATAATGCATCACATAGATGGCTTAAACCCCCTTTTTCGAGAGCATGGTTCACATAGAGTTGCATGTAAAGCAAAAAATTCTCAGAAAGAGAAGGAAGTCATTACTGCATTCTTTTGTAGAGTACAGCCTTCCCTTTGGCATGGATATGTAAACAATTTGGCAAATTGAGTGTAAACAAGTTTTAAACCATCTATCAGAAAAGTGCCTGTGTGGAATAATCTGCCTAACCCTTCAACAATTGGACAACCCTGACTTTTAACCACTCAGAGAAAGATGGCTACAGAAAACATAGTTGGAAAAGGAGAAAATGCTGGTAACCAGTATTTTCTCCTTTTCCAACTATGTTTTCTACCATATGAAAGACAAATTTTATGTTTTGAGGAACATTGGATTTTGTCTTCTACATATGCTTTCCATTTGGACAATTCTAAAATTTTGGCGTTTGGTAAAGAGTTAACTCTTTTCAGCAGACAACCAAGTTTTAGACTCTTCTATACTAAAATACCGGTACTATTAACTCTGCCGACGACAAATATAATGTAGCTTATATTATGTGATTTGTCTTTGAAACTGAAAGGATTGAAAACTTCGTGGAAAAGGAAAAAAAAGCTTGTCCAATATTACATTATTCCTTTACCACACAATCCCAACTTTTAGCTACCTTGAGGAAGAAGACTTCTGAAAACGTAGTAAGAAAAGAAAAAAATGCTGGTAACCAGCATTTTTTCCTTTTCCCACGATGTTTTCTAACCTATCAATGACAAAGTTCGTCATTTGAGGCTCCTTTATTTTGTCGTCTGCAAATGTTTCAATTTGGGCAAGTTTAAAATTTTATCGTTTGGTAAAGAGTTCAATACATCTGTCAAAACAGGCAACAAGTTCCTTTATCTGGGTTGTACTTCACTAAGATGTTCAACTTGTTTAGTGAGCACTCGAAGGGTTAAATCAAAACATCTACAGACATAGTTGTAACCTGTCTTTTTAACCTGACCCCTCCCCCACTCCATTTCTACCAGATTATGGTATTTTGTTATTTGTATGGTTTGAACCATTATACTCTAAATCTGGTGATATATTCTTGATTGTATCTACATATGCATGTTCAATGTGGCCTTTATTCATGCAGAGATGTTGCATAACTGTTGGGACTGCAGTGGAAAGTGCACCTATACATACATTCCTGGAGTTCCTTTCACCAGTATTTCATACAGCATTGTTTTTTCAAAGCCACTGGTTGCTTTCAAAGATAACCATCATTAAAAATATGCTCATGGGTGAAAGAAGAATGAATCCTGTCCAATTAAATCGGTAAAAAGTTTAGTCAATCTGGAATATGAGCTCATGACCACAGGGTTATAGTATTTGTTCAAGCTACTTTGCTGGAAATAAAACTGATTTTCTCAGTTGTTCCCCCCCCCCCCTTCACAAACCATTCTTAAGAACATTCTTTGTCTTATTTACCAGAATTTTCTAAATTTGAAAGTAACACAACTTCTGATTGGCTAAACCATTTGGTTTAGCCAATCAAAAGTTGTGTTACTTTCAAATTTAGAAAATCTTGGAGAATAAGTTTTAAGAATGTTCTTAAGAACTGTTGGTGAATACAGACGCAGACCTTTTTTAGTTTTTTTTTCATTACCTAATTTTATTTCAAAAATACCTTTCACTTAGTTGCAACTAGAAACCAGATATTTTGCTGTTTCAGCAAACTTATAATGAGCAAAACCTAGCTATGCTACAGTAATTCTAAATGTGGATGCTAATTTATGTACCTTCCAACATAACTGACAACTGACACAAGGTTTTGGCAAATCTTTAACAAAAAAATTCAAGGATGGGGTCCAAAGAATTTCTCTCTTGAAGCGCAAGAAGTTTCTTGTAACAAACAAACTGCAACATCTCTATAATTTTCTTTTCTGCCATAATCTATCATAATCTACTGCAGTTCTGCCATAGTCTGTCATAATCTTTTGCATGTTTTTGTAATTATTTTCAACAATTTAATCAACAGGACAATAATAAATTTGCCTCGCTCACCAGAGTAAAAACAAGAGCACTGCATGTGGGCGCCAATGCTTGGCAGAGTTGCTTTTACCGAAACTTTTAAGTCGAAACGGAGCAAAAATAGTTTGATGGGTACCTGCCTATGTTTAATTGGCTCTCCTTGTGATAGCTAACAACTAGTCTGAGTTTGAAGGAACTATCTTCAATAATGACAGAAATATTATAAAATGTCAAAGTTTTTGCAGGACAACACAGACAACACCAGGGCTATGATAAAATCAGTGGAGCTATAAACAACATGAAGCTGACAATATGACAAAAGTCTGATCCTCTTTGGAGGACAATTTTTACCTTACAGACATCATGTGAACAACTGATAACTAGAGGCCCTTGAGGGCCTGAAATCACTCTACTGGCACTGATTTTGCTTTTTTGCTAGCATACATTATGAGTTCACGATGCAAAAAAAGCCAAAAAACACAAAAATGTGTTCTTGCAACAGGGCTTGAACCCACTAAGACAGCATAAGTAGGCATGGTGAATTGAACAAACAGTGAAAAAAAAAATGAGGTGCAATTTCTCAAAACTAATTGTTTGGAATCCAGCCAAATGTGATAGGCTTTCAGAATGCCTTGTATTAAACAATCCTAGCAAATTTCAAAGATATGTGACTAATAATGTGACTTTGTTGAGTAAATGATACTAAGTCACCAAAGGGCTGCTTTTCCTGAATGGTTTACTAGATTTTCTTCACTTTTGATAGAGTTTAATCCCTTGATGAATCAAATAATCTTTGCAAGTTTCACAAGATTTAGATCAATACTGTGGACTTCATTGCCTAAACAAGAAATGGAAATTTTCAACTTTGAATGGCTTCTTTTCTCATACTGATTGTCAGGTTTTTTTTTCCAAAATCAATAGGCTTCAAGCTGTTTATCATACAAAGCAACTGTGCAAGTTTCATGAAAATCCAACCACAAATGCTGACTTCATCGCGTAAACAAGAAATAGAAATTTTTAACTTTAAATGACTACTTTTCCCATGCTGTTTGTTGATTTTTTTCAAAATCAATAGGGTTGAAGCTATTGATGAGATAAATAAACTGTGAGTTTCACAAAAATCTGATTACAAATGCAGACTTTATCATGTAAACAAGAAATGGAAATTTTCAACTTGAAATGGCTACTTTTTCCATACTGTTTGTTGGATTTTTTTCAAAATCAATAGGGTTGAAGCTATTGATAAGATAAACGAACTGTGCAAGTTCCATGGAAATCTTACCACAAATGTAGACTTTATCGCGTAAACAAGAAAAGGAAATTTTCAACTTGAAACGGTTACTTTTCCCATACTGTTTGTTGGATTTTTTTCAAAGATAAACAAATCGTGCAAGTTTCACGAAAATCTGATTACAAATGCAGACTTTATCATGTAAACAAGAAATGGAAATTTTCAATTGAAATGGCTACTTTTCCCATACTGTTTGTTGGATTTTTTTTCAAAATCAATAGGGTTCAAGCTATTGATGTGATAAACAAACTGTGCAAGTTTCACAAAAATCTGACCACAAATGCAGACTTTATCGCGTAAACAAGAAATGGAAATTTTCAACTTAAAACGGCAACTTTTCCCATACTGTTTGTTGGATTTTTTTCAAAATCAATAGGGTTCAACTTATTGATGAGATAAACAAACTGTGCAAGTTTGACAAAAATCTGACCACAAATGAAGACTTTATCGTGTAAACAAGAAAAAGACTAACTGACGGACGGATGGACAGACAGACGGACGGACGAAGGAAACCACGCCATGACATAAACTCTGCTGGCTTTCAGCCAGTAGAGCTAAAAATAGCACAAGACTTCTACATCAAAATATCAAGAATCTAAGCCTAATAGTTTTAGACAAGTTTTGAAATTCTTCGGTATAAATGACTACGGAAAACTTTGTAAAGGCTAAAGCAAGGCCAATTTTAATTCCCAAGGGCAAAGTTGACATTCCCTCATCTGGGGAATGGTAGACGATGCTCAATAAACTAGATGAAGCCAAATAAACTCTAGCAAACAATTTCAATCTAGAAATATGAAATAAATAACTGCAATTTCAAAAGTTCTGGTGTCCAGAACGTCTCAGCAAATCAGGGAGTGTTGATAAAATGTTTTGTGCTGTTTGATCTTGATCTACACTGACAGCATAGGCAACAAAAGCAGTAAAAAGCACTTTACAAGTTAAGTATAACAATGCAGGGTCAGTATGATTGAAGCAACATTTTACAATACCTTGCTTTGTCTAGGTCAGAGGTGAAGTTGGGTTCGTAAACTAAATGCCATATTAGGTCACGGAATGTAGAATGGTTTGCCTGGGATACCTGAAACAAAACAAAACATTCATATTACTTATTCCTTTACCACACAGTCCAGAGTTTTAATGATCTCTGAGGAAGACACCTTTTGAAAACATTGTGGGAAAAGAAGAAAATGCTGGTAACCAGCATTTTCTTCTTTTCCCACAATATTTTCCACCCTATCAAACACAAATTCCTTCAATGAGCCACCTTTAAATTGTTGTCTGCAAATGCTATGAATTTGGATAAGTCTACTTTTTGGTCATGTGGTAAAGAGTTAAAGATTATTGTCTATGACAATTATCTCAGAATTTCTCTGTTTGCTACTGTTACTTTACCTATTTTAACCCCTGGTATCCCGCTAAATATTATCGAAAAGAAAATTTCTAGCCGATACTAAAAACCCAAATTTTGCTATTTCAAAAATTACTTTTAGGGGAAAGATATCTCCTTATCGGACAATAAAGATCCAAGATCAGACTGCACGTTTTGTGCAGTCTGATCTTGATCTACAATGTCCGCAAAAGGTCCTTTAGGCGCACTTAGCAGCCTAAGGGTTAATTCCAAATATCAATTTTGAAAGGTTATATCAATTATCAACAGATGTATCTGGTATCACTGAGTCATGATCAAGGGGGCTTAATATATCTGTAAAAAGTATAGAACCATGTTAGCCGGCACAGACTGCCAAGGCTGACATGAGCCTACATGCTATGGGTAAGTTTTCTGCATGTGCAAGACCATTTCTTCTTCCAGTCTGCAAAAAGTATAGAACCATGTTAGCTGGCACAGACTGCCCAGTCTGACATGGGTCAACACTTTTTTGCTATGGGTAAGATTTCTGCATGTGCAAGACCATTCTTCCTCCATATCCAGTCTGCAAAAAGTATAGAACCATGTTAGCTGGCACAGACTGCCCAGTCTGACATGGGTCAACACTTTTTGCAATGCGTAAGTTTTCTGCATGTGCAAGACCATTTCTTCCTCCTTATCCAGTCTGCAAAAAGTATAAAACCATGTTAGCCAGCACAGACTGCCCAGGCTGACATGGGTCAACACTTTTTGCAATGTGCAAGATTTCTGCATGTGCAAGACCATTCCTCCTCCATATCTAGTCAGTATTCAGACTAACTTCATTTTATGGATCCCTTATCATGTCATGTCTTGCTTGGTATTAGTACATCATGGAGATAAACCCCCGTTTCCTAGAGCACAAACATATAAAACGATAGACAGAAAATTGTGGGCTGAAGGTCAATGGTCTTACTTCTTCATCCCACGCAAAATATCTACACTTGATCAAAATATAGAAGCACTTGCAGACGACAAATGAAATATGGCTCCAACAATTAGATTTATGTATGAAAAGGTAGACAGTATGGCAGAAAAAGAACAAAATGCTTGTAACCACAATATTTAAAAAGCCCTTCTGTCTTAGGGCCATTAAAACACAGGACAGCCAGGTAAAGGGTTAAACCGTAGCCAAACAATATACGGTAATTCTAAACTCATCCATATTGAAAGCATATACCACAGGATAAATTTTGCAAAAAATGGATTATTTCTGTCTTTGATTGGTTAGAAAACATTGTGGGAAAAGGAGAAAATGCTGGTTACCAGCATTTTCTCCTTTTCCCACAATGTTTTCAGAACGCTTTCATTCTTCAGGATGGTTAGAACTCAGAATTGTGTGTTAAAGGGTTAACAGACCAAAGCTTTGAATGTTTGATAACATTACGGGGCTCGTGCAGACTGCTGAGTGATATAAATTTGAAATCAATATGAGACTTTCACATAGCTCTGCACTTTTACACCAAGGTTGCAATAGTCAGACAGGGGAATGTCTCATTAATTTGCTAATTAATCCTTCACCACACAATCCAAACTTTCAACTACCCTGAGAAAGAAGCCTTTGAAAACATGGTTGGAAACGGAGAAAATGCTGGTAACCAGCATTTTCTCCTTTTCCCACAATGTTTTCTACTCTCTGAAAGATAGATTTCATGTTCTGAGAAACACTGATTTTGCGGTCTGTAAATGCTTTCAAATATCGATATGGCTAAAATTTTGTAAATTGGTGAAGAGTCACCTCAATGGTACAGTTTGTTTGCTAGTATGCATGGTGTTTGGTAGAGTTTGTTTGTTTGTATGGTATTAAATTCTGTTTTTCACTGAGGCCAATGTACCTATCTGTGCTTTCCTGAAATTTTCTTGTACCAGTGCTTTACACAATATTCTTCCCAAGCCACTGGCTGCTTTCCGTTATAACCATCATCAAAACAATGATCAGCAGTGAGAGATGAATGAATCCCATCACAATTACTATCATTAATCCTAGGAAAGATGAAAAGCTAGATTTCAGTCCGCAACCCCTTGGTTTAAACCCTGTCCAGTGAGCAACCAAGCTCAGTCAGTAGACTATCCACAGGTATATTTGTAACCCTCAGACTGTTAACCCTTTATCACACAATCCTGAATTTTGACAACTCTTAAGAATAATTAAACCTTTTGAAAGTATTGGTGGGGAAAGGAGAAAATGCCTGTGCCACAAGATTTTAGTCTTGTTTAAAATTGAAAGCTAGTACAGATGACAATTACAATGTAATTCGAAAGATGATTTCTGTCTTTGACAAAACCTTGTGGGAAAAGGAGAAAATGCTGGGTACTCTAAATGTTTTCAAAAACATTCTTCTACAGGGTCATTAAAACCCGGGTAAACGGTTATTGGTTATAAATGGATTTTGCTACCCGTAAATAGGTACCTAACTACAAAAACTGATAAGGATAGCATACCATGACAGCGTGGGTGTCCACATAGCTAAACTGTGATACATCCCGGTAGATATCAAACTTTCTATATCTGGCACGAGCAGCTGGTGGCAACTTCCTGTCCCCTTGTAAGACATTTTTAGGCTGAAAATTGGGCGGAGCCTGCATGTTTGCTCTTTGTGGCTTCTATATAGGTCTTGTTAAACCTGAAAATAGATGGTTAGAAAATGTATTTGAGCTGTGCTCTTACAAAAGTGGGCTTTGTACATCTCTGTGATGTATTATACTAAGCAAGTCATCAAATAGCTATGGATCAATAAAATTCATCTTATCTAACAACTGTCTGAATCAAGAGGTAGAATGGGTCCTTTGACATGCAGGAAATTGACCAATGGCAAAAAGTTTCGACCAGGTCAGCCTGCGCTGACTGCGCAGGCTGGCCTGGGTCGATACTTTTTGCATATGCATTGAGCCACCTTTTCACATTTTTTTTTTCAAAACTGACAATAAGAGATATAACCAAATACATCATACGAAACCACTACACATGTGAGCTAACTTGGTCTGTACTGTATTATTGGTTTGACCTGAACCAAACACTGTCATACACAGTTTTCCTCTACGCATTCTTCTTTCAGTTTTCGCAAATACACCTTGTCACTACTGTACACCCTGACCTCCTTTTTGTCACTAACGTCTACCTTCCGCTTGCTTGGTCAAGCCTATAATATCAGTCGATTTTATTTTCATTTGTCAAAGAGGTAAAGTTTTTATTATGTGCTGCCGAAAGAGGTAAAAGGTCTCTGCACAGTACAATCCTCATACACAAACCTAATGTCAAAGGTACCATAATGACAGACATCTTAAATGTTTTAACAAGATGTCTGTTTGTAAAACAGTCATGCCCCCCTACTGCCACATTGATACAGGAAGTGGCACAGTTCATAAACTGATATCAAAAGAATTGATTGGGAAATATCGATGTCATCTTTTTGATTTATAGCCCACTTCAATTGTTAAACATGATAATCTGTCAACAGTTCGCATAATTATACACTGCCGTGTGTATACATACATGATTGTAAACAGTCGCTGATACCCAGACTGGGTTATCGATTTTCTTTTCGGCACGCGCCTTCGACTTCCGCTTTTTCCCAGTCAACTTCGATGCTTACTACGTCCCTGATAATACGCAAATAAAATGTTGGAGCCACAAGTTGAGCCACATATGATGATTTTTGAGACACTTTAAATTTTTTTTAGCAAATGGCTCAAGTGGCGAATGGCAGCGTGGGCCCTGAATCATCTGGTAGTCACTGTGACCTTGACCTTACACGGATTAACCTTAAAATCGATAGGGATCATTTACACTCCAAGATGAATGTCTGTACAGAATTTGAAGGACCTAGGTCAATTCTGTGTCTAGTTATCATCTGGACAAGGTTTGGTCTATATATCATTAAGTTGAAAGACCTTGACCTGTGATGGATTAATCTCAAAATCTATAGGGATCATTTACACTCCGAGATGAATATCTGTACAGAATTTGAAGAACCTATATATGTCAATTCTGTGTCTAGTTACCATCTGGACAAGGTTTGGTCTATATATCATTAAGTTGAAGGCCCCTGTGACCTTGACCTTTGATGGATTAATCTCAAAATCAATAGGGATCATCTGCACTCCAAGACGAATGTCTGTGCCAAATTTGACGAACCTAGGTCAATTCTGTGTCTAGTTATCATCCGGACAAGGTTTGGTCTATATATCAACATGTTGACAGTCACTGTGACCTTGACCTTTGACCGATTGACCTCAAAATCAATAGGGATCATCTACACTCCAAGACGCATGTCTGTGCCAAATCTGACGAACCTAGGTCAATTCTGTGTCTAGTTATCATCCGGACAAGGTAAGGTCTACCGACCGACGGACCGACCTTCCGACTGACCGACATTAGCAAAGCAATATACCCCCACTTCGTTGAAGGGGGGCATAAAATTTTTGCTTAACCACCAAGACATGAAAAACACATTTTGCTCTCAATCGTTATTACAGTGTCAGTACTCATGAAGCCAAAGATTTCAAAGTTACTCCGGAGAAATATTTCCTTTAAGAGTACACCACTGTATGATCTGAAGCAAATTCTTTCGAGAGATCAGAAAACATCAGAGGTGATTATGATGTTTTGATGCTTTATGTCCTTTTCAACAGTATTTCGGTCATTGTTGAGAAGTTGCAGCCAGAAAAAAGTGCGTAAAAAACCCTAAAAAAAGTGCGTCAGAATGCACCAGAGAGCGTCTTATTTTCAAAATTTTCCCAGGGGAGCATGCCCCCGGACCCCCTTAGCATGGCTTCGCGACTTTGTTGCTCGCCTAAATGGCCGGACCAAATAAAATTTCCTTCCGACGGGCCTGCAAGTGTAAAATTTTGTCATCTGGTACAGTTTCAAAAAAAGCCACATAGAGTTGCTCATACAGAAAAATGTGTATCTAATGTGAATGAATCATGCAGAGTTATAAATTGTCTCTTTCCTGTCATTATAGCTTACATGAGCCTCTGATATTCTGAATACTGCCATATTATACTGAGTAACGTAGAAATTACCAGCAATATTAACTCTATACCAAATGACAATTTTTTTTGACATGTCCAAACTGAAAGCATTTGCAGACAACAAATAAAAGGTGGTTCAAATGATGAAAGTGGTCCTTAATACTGTAGAAAACATTGTGGGAAAAGGAGAATATGCTGGTTACCAGCATTTTCTCCTTTTTCAACAATGTTTTCAAAAGCCTTCTTCCTCTGGTTCATTTAAAGTCGTGATTGTTCAATAAGGGGTTAAACAAGAGCACCGCATGCATGTGTCAATGATTGGCTGCAAGTGCTTGATTTTCAGTGAAAATTTCAAGTCGAAGAAGGGGCATAACTGTTTATAAAATACAGGTATGTTGATGGTTACCTGCCCCTATTGTATGAGTTCACTTTTTAATACTTAACAACTTGTCCAAGTCAGAAGTAAATATTTTCAGTAATAACAGAGACATTAAAAAGTGTGAAAGTTTTTGCCCGACTTTGGTGATGATGACGCCATGGCTACGACAATAACTTGGCGTTTTCTTCAAAAACAGCTGAGCTAACAACTTAAAAACAATACTTAATACTTAAAAACAGCAACATTTTGGACTGGACCAAACTGAAAGCATTTGCAGACAACAAATTTGATGTAGCTCAAATGATAATTTCTGTCTGTGACTGGGTAGAAAAGATTGTGGGAAAAGCAGTAAATGCTGATTACCTATTACCATTGCAGGGTAGGTTTAAGATCAGACTGCATGTTCTGCAATCTGAACTTGATCTTCACCATCCACAAGGGCAAGCTTTAACCCTTAACTCCCATGTTTTAACCACTCTGATGAATAATCCCTTTGAAAACTTTGTGAAAAAAGGAGAAAAGCGGGTAACCAGCATATTCTCCTTTTTTCCACTATGTTTTCTACCCATCGAAAACTAATTTTAATTTTTCTGTCACGTTTATTTTGCTGTTTGCAAAATTAATGTTGTGTATTAGGACGATTCTAAAATTCCATCATATGGTAAAGTCAAAGAGTTAAGGTCAGACCGTATCAGATCTGCAATCTGATCTTGATCTTCACTTTCCACACAAGAGCGAGGTGGAAGAACCATTTCCGTTTTGTCAAAAGCTCTCACTAGTGGTGTGCCACACCGGACATAATGTGGTTAGCATCTGACACATGATATGCTGATAAAATTCAATAAAGTCCTCTAATATTCATCTTGCAAAATGTCGAGCCATGCAAACTGAAAATGGCAACATTCCATTGATAGCTGGATCAATAGTCCATTGATCAGCTCACCCCAAAGTACATACAAATCTCACACTTGATGAAATCTTTGAAAGTGATAACAGAATGAACAAAATATATTTCTGAAATTACAAAATAAATATCAGCTATGCTCTGACAAAAGGGGGCTTAATGCATCTCCGAGATCCATGGTACCAAGCAAGCCAGCACAGACTTATGGATCCATAATATCCACTTTTTAAAAAAAAGAAAAACAACTCAATCATGAGATAGAATGCACCTTGGGCATACAAAAAATTGACCAATAGCGAAAAGTTTCGGCCAGGTCAATACTTTTTGCAGACGCATTAAGCCCCCTTTTCACAGAGCATGACTCAATTATGTTAATCAAGCTCTGTGAAAGGGGGAATCAATGCATCTGCAAAACATTTTGACCCATGTCTGTGCAAGCTGACATGGGTCAAATTTTTCACTTTTCATACATTTCCAAGGAACATTCTACCTCATGATTCAGTCAGTTGTTAGACAAAATGGATTTTATGGATCTATAGTTATGACTTGCTTGGTATAATGCGTCACAGAGATGCATTGAGCTCCCTTTTGCCAGAGCACGTCTCATGTCTGTTTGCAACTTGAGCTTTATTTCGGTTAGTATTTTATGTTTTCAACAGTATTTCAGTCATATGATGGCAATAGCTCACTTCACAATTATTACAGTCTTATATCCCATTACTTCAACATTAACTTGCTTATCAGTTTCGACAATGATTATAAGGAAAAGCAGCCAGTGGCTTTGGTAGAATATTGTGCTAAACAATTGTTAAAGAAACTCTAGAGAAAGCTTGAAAACTGTTTTAACCCTTTACTATAAAATAACACTTTTTAACAACCCTGACAAAGTTGGCTTTTGTTGGAATAGGAGAAAATGCTGTAAACCAGCATATTTTCCTTTTCTAATGATGTTTCCACCCTATCAAAAAAAAAAAATCCATCATTTGAGTCATATTAGTTTGTCCTCTGCAAATGCTTAGAATTTGGACAGGTCTAAAATTTTCTTGTGTGGTAAAGAGTTAAACACCAACATAAAACTTTAACTCATAGAGGCAAAATGATCCCCATCTGACATTTTCAGTCTGAAAATATGAAATTTACAATTGCAATTCCATTATTGCTTTCACTAGTCCATAATTTTTAACATTTTATGAAACAACAAAATTTTGGACTTGTCTAAATTGACAGCATCTAAAGACAACAAATTTGGTATTATTCAAATGATGTGATTTTCCTCTGGAAGAGTAGAAAACATTGTGGAAAAAGGAGAAAATGCTGGTTACCAGCCTTTTCTCCTTTTCCCACAATGTTTTCAAGAGTCATTAAAACTCAGGACTGTGTGGTAAAGGGTTAAGTTAAAGAAGACAGTGCAGATCAAAGATCAAACTGCATGTTTTGTGCCGTCTGATCTTGATCTACACTTGCTTCAAAGGCAACTTTGGTTGTAAATGGCACTTAAAGGGTTAGCAAGAAATAATCATGTTTTTATGAGCCTAAGGACACTGTGGGAGAAGCAGAAAATGCTTTCTTTTTTGGCTTTTACCGAACAACAAAATTTTAAACTAGGAGGCATTAAATTTGCACACAACAAAATTTCTGTAGCTCAGTAGATGATTTGTCTTTGACATGGAAGAAAACATTGCAGAAAATGGCGCAAATGGGTCTTAGGAGAATTTCCTCCTTTGACTATATTTTTTTTTAAATGCCTTTTTTCTAAGTCATTGAAATTTGGGATTGTTTGAAAAGAGTTATAAGCGAATATCATTATTTGAGCCTCATTTGCAATATCTTTCTAAATGGACACATATGAAAATCTGGTAAGAGGTTGAACCAGTACTTAAGGCCAGGGCTCTACAGTGCATTGCCCAAGGACATTGTTCCCCTGCAGATATAGCCACCCATGGGAATCGAACCTTGACTTGCTGATAAGAAATCCAGGGCATTCACTACTAAGCCATGGATGACCCCCAACAGCTACTTCATCTTAGTCACTGTCTTCTTCATTATAAAAATATTTCCCATGACAGGTACATTTTTCACAACTATATAACCCTTTATCGCATGATCCGAAGTTTTAATGACCCTCAGAAAAAAAGCTTTTGAAAACATTGTGGGAATAGGAGAAAATGCTGGTAACCAGCATTTTCTCCTTTTCCCCCAATGTTTTCTACCCTATCAAGAACAAATTCCTCCATTTGAGCCACCTTTAATTTGTCTGCAAATCCTTTCAATTTGGACACATCTAAAATTTTGTGGGCCGGTATGGAGATAAACCTGTTTATTATACTGCAAAGAAATTTCTCGTGATCTGATTGGATAATCTGCCCCGAACATATATATCATGTACACTGGCAAAACCAACGTAAAAGCAGTTTTCCTTTCGAGAGCCCCGTATACATTACTACACTTTCAACACAACATCCAAAATGGCAGCGTCGATCAAGATTAACATCAAGATTATGCACCAAACTGCACGTTTTACCAAGGTTTCAGTGACATCAGTTCCCAGTGACGTCAGTTTTCATTGAATTGGGGCACTCAGAAGGGAAATTCTACTTCGTCAGCGTACTCAATTTTTGAAACAAAAAAACAGGTAAATTTCGCTTCATACATGTTGGAATGGTAAAACTTTGCAGTATAATAAATTCGTTGTACGGTCAGGTGGCAGGGGACTTGGAAACTTGTTCACGGCTGTGGTGAATCATGTCGCCACCACGCCTTCGGCTCGGGACGACATGATTCACCACAGCCGTGAACAAGTTTCCAAGTCCCCTGCCACCTGACCGTACAACTAATAAAGTAGATGAGACATATTTTTAGTCCTTACACAAAACTAACTTTGAGAAATGTCAAGGTTCCTTTGAGTATTTCTCTCATAAAATCAAACAATTGCTTCAACGCTTCACCACACAATCCTGAGTTTTTAACGAATTTTAGGACAAAGACCTTTTAAAAACATTGTGGGAAAAGGAGAAAATGCTGGTAGTCAGCATTTTCTCCTTTATCCACAATGTTTTCCATCCTTTCAAAGACAAATCCCAACATTTGAGGCCCATCCAATTTGTTATCTGCAATTGCAAGTACAATGGCTGATTCTAAAATCTTGTCCTTTGGTAATGAGTTTTAATTTGTCGTCTGCAAATGCTTTAAATTCGGGTAAGTCTAAAATTTTGTAGTTTGGAAAAGGGTTAACTCTATCCATACCATTGACGACACCAGAAGCTTTTGTGTTCAGTGCAGATCAAGATCAGACTGCACAGAACGTGCAGTCTGATCTATGATCTACACTGTCCACTGCTTACCTTCTCTTGATCTTGTAGTGGAACTGTATTTATAGCCATTTGAAAAATACAGTTTATTTACCTAGCAGTGAAAGAGTTAAAAGTATCTGGCAACCACTCCCTACAGAGGTGCAACATCATGATGGAAAAGGGATGTAATTAGGACTCTTTCTGCAAATAGACATGACTGGGGATAGCTTATCTATCCACCTGCCTGTACTTTTCAATATAACTGCATTAACCTTTCAGAAATATTTTCACACATACCAATTTTTGGGGGAACCCATCTCTCAAACCAATAAAGAGGACCATTATGACCCTAAATTGCTCACCTGCAATATTTCACAATGAGAGCACGTTTGGAGGAAAAAAAATAAAATCAATCCATACATGTATCAACCCAGTAGTTTTTTTAACTGTTTACCAGATGAAAATCTTTTAATTTAATGTGGCCTAAATGATTTGATCTGTCTTTTCAAGGATTATATAAAGCATTGTGTGAACAGGAAAAAATGCTAGTAACAAGGACTTTCTCCTTTCCCCAAAGTTCTTTCAAAACACTTCATTCTTAAGGGAGGTTAAAACACATGATTGTTTGGTAAAAGGTTACCAATTTGAAACAAAAATCTTTTAGAAAAAGAATGACGGCATGCTAGAGTATGACTACCGAAATCCTTTTGTGGTTCAATATGAATAGAAAGAATGAAAAGTAACCACCCCGGTAACTGCTACTTTTTCTTCTTTGTTCTATGTAATGTTTAAGAAAGAAAATCTAAATTTGATACATTTTTGAAGATTTCAATCCAAATCATCGTTGAAAAACAGAGCAGTTGCTAATAAAAGTGGTAACCGTGGTTGTGAGGTAGAGCGTCGTTTCTCAATCGATGTAAATTAAATATGTTTAAACTAAAAGTAGTGTGTTTGAAAATACATGTACACTGTACAGTAATAGGTTGTAGTTAACACATAAACATATAAATTAACTAATTAGAAGAAGCAAAGGATCATCCACTATCATACTCATTGGCTATGTATCAACTTGCTAAGGTATGAATTGGCATTATCAGGCAACAATTCAAGGAAGCAACCCTTATATATTAGTGTCATTAATGAGCTGACAAAGAGGCCAGCATAGGCCTGCAGAAAAGACATGCCCACATTTTTTGACTGACCTCAAATTACAACTGATTAATTTGGGACTAATACAAAGCAAGCTAAGGACAAAATGTGGTTCCGATTACATACTTTTGAGAATTAGGGTCAGTTGGTAGGAAACTTATTTTTTTTTAAATATATTTTTCCAAAATGTGTGTTCTAGTTTCAAAAATTAATGTTGTGAAAGTTCTTTTTATCATACCGTTCTGTTTATACAGTTGATATCAGAGTGTTATTCTATTTTTGCGAGGCTTACTTTTCTTTTTATATCCCTTCATCTACTGTAGATCTATTACGTCATGGTAATTGTTATTTAGGTGATCTCTTTTTCAGATGTGGCACCAGGAAACACTTCTGGTTCTTCAAACTTAACATAATTATTGTCTCTTTTTTAATGCCACAGGGGTGATTTATAGAGATAAAACAACAATTAATTTTCCGGGGACAAAGATAACAGTAATGTTCCGGTTTTAGTCAGTGCTGACTGTGAAGCAATCGCAACTTTTAGAAACCCACTGTATTTAATGCAGAATCTTTATCGAAGTGTTGGGCACTTGGTAAGCCCTTTTTTAGATAAAAAAAAAAGCCGAGGGAGTGTCAATAAGAGACATTACTAAGGTTAAAATATCTAATGATCAACTGTTGAAAAACCTATTCAGGCTTGGTAGTAAAAATTAGACACTGTCACGTAAACTGAACCACATTTGTATTTTGTTTTGGCCTTATAGAGCTATGCCAAAAATTACTCAGTCCATGCTACTGCAAGGCTTAAATTGGTCACTAAAATTTCAAGTGGTGAGAGGCGGATGAATAATCATAAAACCTTTGACAGAAAGTCTTTGCAAACCCGTAACACCAACGAAATTTTAGAACTGTCCACGTTAAAAGCATTTAAAGATGACAAAAATCAATGTAGCTCAAAAGATGTTGAATGTTGATTGATTGTGTTTAGTGCTGTTTTCAACATTATTTCAATTATATCGCAGCGGCCAGTGCACCTATACATGCTTTCCTGGAGTATCTTTTACCAGTACTCGGCACAATTCTCTTTCCAAGCCACTGGCTGCTTTCCCACATAACTATCTTCGAAACAATGGTCAGCAGTTGGAGAGGAATGAATCCTGTCATAATGACTATCATCAATCCACGGAAAGAAATTGGCCGAGCCGGGAATCGAACCCACAACCCCTTGTTCTCAAGTCCTGCATGCTTCCAACTGAGCTACTAGGGCTCTGCTAAAAAAATGATTTCTGTCTTTGAAATGGGAGAGAACATTGTGGGAAAAGGAGAAAATGCTGGATATCAGCACTTTTTCCATTTCCCAAAGTGTTTTTAAAGCCCTTTACATCTGGTTTGTTAAAACTCTGGATCATGTGATAAAGGTTTAACAGAAATCAAGAAGAGTTTCTAAAATACCGTCCACTTTGTTAAAGTACAACACCATTGTGAAGAAAGGGCCAAAATGACGAACAGAACAATAACAGGAAATAAACTCTTCAAAACACAGCCACTTTTTACACCCCCTCTCTGAGAGTAATATCATCAACCTTGACTTCATTCTTTCATTCTGCTACATTCCATTTTCATGCCTCTATCTATAAGCTGACAAAATTTAGTTAAACCCTTTACCAAACAACACTGTGCTTTAACAATTTACCAGACGACAAAGTTTACGACTAATCCAAATTGAAAGCAGTTGCAGACGACAAAATAAATGAGACTGAAAGATTGAAATTTGTATTGGGAAGGATAGAAAACATTGTGGGAAAAGGCGAAAATGGTGGTTACCAGCATTTTCTCCTTTTCACACAATATTTTCATAAGCATTCTTTTTCAGGGTCGTTAAAAGTCGGGAACATGTAGTAAAGGGTTAAGGACTGAAAGTGGAAGGTTTGCAAAAGCATTGTGGAAAAATTGTGTTTTATGCCGTCTTCAACATTATTTAAGTTATGTTACAGCTGCCAGTACACCTAGCCATGCTTTCATAGAGTTTTTCACTAGTATTTTGCACAATTTTCATACTTAGGCCTAACAAAAAAATATCTGTGTTTAGGGTTTCGGTCCGAGATGCTGCAGGTAGGGTAGGTAGGGATTTTTTTTTTCCAGAAACTTTTACGTGTTCCATGTACCTTAATCACAGCCGACAGATTTTTTTTTTTCAATCATAGCGTAAAAAGTATAGGGTCGGCAGAATTTTCTGGGTAGGGTCGACAAACCCTAAACACAGATATTTCTTTGATAGGCCTTATCCTATATTGTGGAATATGTTTTCAACATTATTTCAGGTATAGTCCAACACAGCCAGTGCACCTATGTTACAGTTATGTTACAGCTACCAGTACACCTAGCCATGCTTTCATAGAGTTTTTCACTAGTATTTCGCACAATTTTCATACTTAGGCCTAACAAAAAAATATCTGTGTTTAGGGTTTCGGTCCGAGATGCTGCAGGTAGGGTAGGTAGGGATTTTTTTTTTCCAGAAACTTTTACGTGTTCCATGTACCTAAATCACAGCCGACAGATTTTTTTTTGTTTCAATCATAGCATAAAAAGTATAGGGTCGGAAGCATTTTCTGGGTAGGGTCGAGAAACCCTAAACACAGATATTTCTTTGATAGGCCTTATCCTATATTGTGGAATATGTTTTCAACATCATTTCAGGTATAGTCCAACACAACCAGTGCACCTATCCATGCTTTCCTGGAGTTTCTTTACCAGCTCTTCACATAACACTCTCTCCAAGCCAGTGGCTGCTTTCCCACATAACCACAGTAGAAATAATATTCAGCTGTGAGAAAGATATGAATCCTGGCACAATTACTATCATCAATCGTTAAGAAGATGCTGGAAGAGATCAGGAATTGAACCAGTGACCTCCTGTTTTAAGCCCTGTATGCTTTTTTTTTGTATTGAAATTAAATGCCATTCTAACAGCTTAGGTCATATTACAGCCGTCAGTGCACCTACAAATGTATTTCCTGGATTTCTCCCACGTAAGTACGGACACAACTTTCTTTCCAAGTCACTGACTACTTTTTCCACATGTATCAGGCGTGACAAGCTGAAAATCCCTAGAAAGAAAGTTTGTCTTAACCTCGATCCAACTTGCAACCACCAGGTCATGAGTAGATATGCTAACCACCAAGCTACCCTGGCCAGGTCCCTTGTATGCTACCCACTGGGCTACTACGTTATTGAGAAATTATTACGCCACATATTTGTAAATTTGCCTGGATCTATCAAATGAAAACCTTTTAAAAAGATAGTGTTATCTTGTTTATTACCATTGTATCATACATCTCTGCTGAAATAAATTGATCCATCTATTATTATATCTCATCTAGCTACCAACTTTATAGGCATGCTTCAAGGTAAGCCAGACATTAATCTAACCCTTGGTACACTAAATAAACCTATCAGACATTTTCAGCCTAGAAATAATAGGCAACTGATTGCATTTCGTGGCGGCTTTTGTCTATGTACAGTTATTTCAGCAAATGATTCAACTGATTGATTGATTGATTGATCGAATGGTGTTTTACGCCTCTTTCAACATTATTTCAGTCATATCATGGCGACAGCTCATATATTCATGTATTTCCTGGGTTTTAGGGTACTAGGCTAGGGCTCTGAAATATCTTACCTAAGGACAGTACTTCCATGAAAAACCTGGTGGATCCAGTGAGGCTTGAACCCGGGGCCTCCGGGTCACAAGTCCCACACTTAACCACGGTGGCATGCCATGCAGGACCCCTGTTTCAGCAAAGCAGACAATGTAGATCAAAGATCCGGCTGCACATTTTGTGCAGCCTGATCTTGATCTTCACTGCCCACAAAGGCAGCTAAAGTCATGAAAGTCACCTTAAGGACTAATATGCAAACCATTCTTGCTCCAAAATACACATCAAGTCGTCTAGACACCAAAACAAAAGTGATTCAAATTCCAATACAAAATACAGACAGGTCACATTTGTAACACTGTAGTTATTTCTCATTTCATAAACAAAGTTCAAAGTAAGTTCAAATCTCTACTGTATATTGATGTCTTGCCTTAAAGGCACATTAGCAGCCAAAAGTAAACATTGTGGATGTTAAAATGCAATTTAAATCATACCAGTAAAAAGTATGGAAACTATTGCGAAGATGACAATCTCCTTTTGTACAGTTGGTCCAAGAGTTAGTTGTTGGAAGAAGACTGAATGTTTGAACCAGGTAAAAAGTAAACAAAAGATCCAGTGACCTGGCAACTTTTTACCTAGTTTTGAATTTTATATTTCTGCCAGCGACTAACACCTGGACCAACCATACAACAACAGATTGTCATCTTCACAGTAATTTCCATACTTTTACATAATTTATATTCTAATATAGCTGAGTTAAAAATGGATGGAAAACATTGTGATAATACAAGAAGATGCTGGTAAGGCCTAACAAAAAAATATCTGTGTTTAGGGTTTTGGTCTGAGATGCTGTAGGTAGGGTAGGTAGGGATTTATTTTTTTCCAGAAATTTTTTACATGGACCACATACCGAAATCACACCCGACAGATCTTTTTTTTCCAATCCTAGCATAAAAAGTTTAGGATCAGCAGCATTTTCTAGGTAGGGTAGGGAAACCTTAAACACAGATATTTTTTTTTTTTAAGGCCTTACCATTATTTCCTCATTTTCTCCCATAACTTACTTTTGAAAATAGCCGAGTTAAAAATGGATGGAAAACATTATGAGAAAATGAGAAAATGCTGATAACCAGCATTTTCTCATTTTCTCATAATGTTTTTCAAAAGCTTTTTTTTGCCAAGATCATTAAATTACCAGATTCTTAAGTAAAGGATAAACTATAGAACCACAGAGAATCTCAAAGGCTGCTGTAGATTTGATCTTTATGTAGCAGACAAGGTCTAAAAGCATCCTTTGAGATCTAAGGAAGATATTCATCCTTTATCATACATTCCAGACTTTTAATGACCCTGAGAAAGAAGCCTTTTGAAAACACTGTGGAAAAAGGAGAAAATGCTGGAAACCAGCATTTTTTTCCTTTTCCCCAAGTTTTCTACATTTATTCAGTCGTCTGTAAACGCTTTCAATTTGGACTAGTCTAAAATTTTGTCGTTTGGTCAGGAGTTAAAGAATCGCTTTTTTTATGACAGCCTATCTAACACATCAGCATTAAATTTTGTCAAAATCTTTTTGGCCAGCACTTTTCCAGATTTCTTACAGCATTTTGGATTTGGAAACTTTATTGATTGAACCCCATTTTACACCATCTTCAACATAATTTCAGTCATATCATAGCAACAGCTCACTAATTTATGACCTTGGTTTCACCAGGGTCCATGTTTACCAATCATTTTAGAAAACTTTGGCTCTCTAGAGTTTCTTATCAAAGGTTGATTGATTTGATTGTACAGTGCTTAACTCTTTACCACACAATCCCGACTTTTAACGACCCTGAAAGAAAAAGCCTTTTGAAAACATTGAGTGAAAAGGAGAAAATGCAAATGGTAACCAGCATTTTCTCCATTTCACACAATGTTTTCTACCCTATCAAAGATAAAAATTACCAATTTAGCAATATCTAATGTCGTCTGCAAATGCTTTCAATTTGGTCCAGTCCAAAATTTTGCTGTTTGGTAAAGGGCTAATGCCTTTTTCAACATTATTCTAATTATATTACAGTGACCACCACACCATTTTTTCCTTTCTTTTCCTGGTACTTAGCACAGTATTCTTCCCAAGTAACTGGCTGCTTTCCAACATACCCATCATTGAAACAATTACCAGCAGTGAGACAGCAATCACTATCATCATTCCATGATGAAATTTGTCAAGATAAGGATTCGAACCAGTGACCTCCCTATCCTCAAGTTTTGTACGCTACCAACTGGCTGCTACTGCTAGGGCTCTAAGTAATATCCAAGGACAATTAATTGAAAAACCCAGAGCTTTGAGTGAGGATTGACAATAGGGTCCGAATTCACTAACCATTCTTAATATCATCCTTAGTCTTACTCTGGAAACTTTCTAAATTTCAAAGTAACACGTTTTCTGATTGGCTGAAACATTTGATGTAGCCAATCCATTTGGTTTAGCCAATCAGAACTTGTGTACTTTGAAATTCAGAAAATTCTTTACAATTAGACTTAGAATGAATTTAACCCCTTACCAATCAACAGAATTTTTAACTTTTCCAAACCAAAAGTGTGTGCAGAAGATAAGATTTAATATAATTCAAATGGTAGAAATTCTATTTGAAAGGGCAGAAAACATTTTGAGGGAAAGGAGAACATGCTGGTAACCAGCATTTTCTCCTTTCCCAAAAATGTTGTCTAAAGGCCTCCTTCTCAGGGTCGTTAAAACTCAGGTATTGTGTGGTAAAGAGTTAAATCTTTACCAAACAAAAATTTTAGCCTCTTTAAATTCAAAGCATCTGCAAAAGTCATTTTTTATCCAAAATTAGAAGTAATGATTAAATTCAACCTTTGATAAAGTACAAAACATTGAGGAAAAGGAAAAAATGTTGATAACCAGCAATATCTCTTTCTCCAACAATGTTTTAATAAGTCCTCTTGAACAGAATTCTTAAAAGTCGAGATTGTTTGGTAAAGGGTTATCTGTATACTAAACGACAATATTTTGCCTCATCTAAATTCAAAGCATTTGCAGACAATGAATCAAAGGGAGCTAAAATGACGGAACTTGCCTTTGATTGAGCAGAAAACAATGTGGGAAAACAAAAAAATTGTTGGTTACCAGCAAAATCAGCTTTTCCCACAATGTTTTCAGAAGATCTTGGGGTCCTTAAAACTTGGCATTGTTTTGTAAAGGGTTAACTCTTTACCACATAATTCCAAGTTTAAACGACCCTGATGAAAAAGGCTTTTGAAAACATTGACGGAAAAGGAGAAAATGTTCGACACCAGCATTTTCTCCTTTTCCCACAATGTTTTCTACCCTTCCCAAAACAAATTTTATTTTTTGAGTCACGTTTATTTTGTCGTCTGCAAATGCTTTGAATTTGGACCAGTCTGAAATTTTGTTGCGTGGCAACAGAGTTAAGCAACAAATTAAGTTCTATTTTTAACAAGCAGCTACATCATTCTTCATAAAAATATTGACAAACCTGTCAGTATAATTCCCTATTTACAGCCAGTAAAAATATTCCACAGAAGGAAAAATATGCCTAGATCTATCTTCTCACCCCGCCAATATAATTTACTCACTCCCACACAAATTTTATCACCTTTATGTATTTTGCATAAACATCTATTCCTTCAAACTGATACTGTATGCAGTATAAAAACACCTCCCTTCTCCGCCACTAGGAAAAAGCCACAAAGCATGCATAAAAAGGTATGTGTTAGTCAGAGGGTAAAATGGAGTGATCAGTGAAATTTACATCTGCCTCTGCCTGTATATGATCAATGACAGTATAATGTGGAGAGGTAGCTGGGTCGGCTATAGGTGGTTTCGTTTCGACTTTTTACCTTTCAATTTTATGTACTGATTTTATTTCAATACCTGGCAGGGAATATTTCTGCTCCAAAAAAGCAACCCTTAACCAAAAGTCACGAGTTTTCAGGACCCCAAAGAAGAAGGCTTTCGAAAGCATTGTGGGAAAAGGAGCAATTACTGGTACCAAACATTTCCTCTATTTCCCAGAATTATTTTTCTACCCTTCTCAGCTCTAATCACAATATAGAAACACACTGTCATAAACATGAAGATTAATCAAATCTACACAGTGGCTGCAAAGGCAACTATAGTTGTAAAAGGTACTTTATGGGTTAACTCTTTACCACACATAACATTCTTAGACTTTCCCAAATGGGATGCCCAAACATGAAGCATTTGAAGACAACAGCTTGAATGTGGAGGAAAGGAGAAAATGCTGATTACCAACATTTTTCTTCTCTTCCAGAATATTTTCAAAAGCCTTCTTCTTCAGGGTCATTAAAACTCCAGATTGTGTGGTAAAGGATTAAGTAATTCTTTTCCCATTTTCCCATCCAGAACAGGAAAGTGTTTCACAGAAATTAACAAGGACAGCAGGTTCAACTAAGAATGAAAGGAACAACTATTCAGTATTGACTATTTTCTACATTTTCTAGTACAAAAAAAGTTCCAGGAACTAGCCCTGAGACAGAAATAAGTTCAAGTAACTAGGTTTGTATATTGTAAGCAGACTTATGATTCATGCCACAGCAATTTTATATAAACCCCATCCACCATGTACTATAATTGATACATCATAATGGTTGATGAAGTACTTGGCTATTTGATATACTTTGACTACAATGGGCTCTTTCTAAAGAGTTAATACCGGTAGGTAGCTATTCTTTTTTTTTTTATAATCTCATTAAACGTAAAAAAAAGATTTATCACTTAATTATTATTGGCCAGAAGTAAACAATGAGTGTGGCAAAATGCATTTAAATTTAAATCACACCATTTAAAAGTACTGAAATTATTGTGGAGATGACAATCTGTTATTATACAGTCGTTCAAAGTGTTTGTACCTTGCAGAAAAATGAATTTCAAAACTACAGGTAGGTCAAAAGTTGCCAAGATACTCTATCTTTTGTTTACTTTTTACATGGTTACATGGTTTTGAAATTTATTTTTCTGCCAATGACTAACACTTGGACCAATGTACAATAAACCATTGTCATCTACACAAAAATTTCCATACTTTTAAATAGTATGACTTATAATTAGATGCATTTTAACTCCCCACTAATTGTTAAGTAAGGCAAAAGCTGGCCATTCATGAGAATAAAAGAAAGACAAACGAAAGAAAAAAATAATGTTCAGTGATATTTCCTTAATGGGTTATGTACCATTCTTTTATATTTTTAGATTTTGCACCAGAGCTTCTCCAAAACTTAAAATATCATTGAATCGACAACATGAATTGCATTTACAGCCGTAGCATCTGAATAAAGAAAAAAGAAAAGGGAAAAAAATAAAATATTTTTTTTTTCGGATTTCTCTAATTGGCCATGTAGCCTCATTAGGTATTTTTAGATATTGCACGATAGATTTTCTAAGAATTACTAAATCAGTAACACAGGTTGCATGGTTCGAATTTCGTTTTTTTATCCACTTGAAAATTTTAGCAAGTGGCTTTTTTTCCCACTCACAATATTAAAATTGGACTCTCACTTTTTCTTTTGAAGCCCAGCATGCCTACCAATGGTGGAGAACGGAGTGCCAGTACAAAAAATGTTCAATTCTATTCTATTACTAAACCTATCGACTAGCGACAAATAAACAATATTTGAAGAACGTCAACTGATATTAAAACCATGATTAACTTATCAATTCAATTCCAGTTTAATATCTGTTCTCAAAACATATTAAATTTCCATAGAATTTAAAATGGTGGACGATTTTGTTAATGAATATTACAGACGTATCACATCCAAATATCTGTGTGTCCAATTACTGGTTCAGCAAGTCCACAATTTCCGACTTGATTCTCGTTGTTATTTGTGGATGATAATTATCTTTTCTGTTATATAATCAGAGATTGAATTCACTTACCGTTTTTTTGTATAGAAAAACGCTAAATCGTGGTATTGGCCATGAGGTGCAGACGAACGCACTTGGCTCACGCAACTCGGACAATGAACGACAACTCTGAGGCTTCAATGGTGACATGTAAAATTATTAACAGCCGTTGAAGGGTATTCTCAGTGCGACATGGCCACTGTTTATCAAAAATGAAAAGAATTACCCTATTTGTATTCACATGTAAAATTAAGTACATTGTGATAATTGACCTTCAATAATTTGCACTCGCATTTTTTTTGCAAGTGCTTGAAATTTTAGCTCGCATTTTCCAATTCTGACTCGCATTTTGCGAGTAAATACATGGGAATTTCGAACCCTGGGTTGATTAGGAGGACTCACATTCAAATCGGCATGATGCTGTCATTTGCAATATAATTTGGTTTGTATTGGAGTTTAAAGCTATTTTAACAGCTTAGTTCATACTATGGCGGTCAGAAATGCACCGATGTGTTTCCTGGCTTTCTCACACCAGTACTGACACAACTTTCTTTCAAAAGCCACTGACTACTTTTCTCACATGCATCTGAGGTGATAGGCGAAAAATTACCGGAGAGAAAGTTCGCCGCAATCGGGTATCAAACCTGCAATCTCCAGGTCACGTCAGATATGCTAACCACTGAGCTACCGGCCGGGCATATTCAATATTCAATATAATGAAATAGACAGAGTTACGTTGTAAAATGACCATGCTGTTCTAAAATACCAAAAACAGAACTTTTCTTAACTGAATACATGTACAACATTCTGTGCAATCTGGGTCTGTATTCACCTACCAGCCTTAAGAACGTTCTTTATCTAATTCTAGATTTAGAAAGTAAAACAAATTCTGATTGCCTAAACCATCTGGTTTAGATCTGGGTCTATATTCACCAACCATTCTTAAAAACATCCTGAGACTGACATCTCCAACGTTTTCTAAATCTGAAAGTAACACAACTTCTGACTGGCTAAACCATTTTGGTTTAGCCAGTCAGAAGTTGTGTTACTTTCAAATTTAGAAAATTCTTGAGAATAAGGCTTACAATGTTCTACGAATAGTTGGTGAATACTATAGATTATTGCACTTGTATGGGATTATATTGTGTTGAATGCATTCTTTTGGTAGAGTTGTCTGAGCTAGCAAGGGCAACTACGCCAAGAGAGCGACTCAAAACAATATATTCCCATACAAGTGCAATAACCTTTTTACTACATACTTTGATATTGTTTATATAATTTCCCATGATTTAACAGTTTTCATCAAATTTATTGATTTATCTTTAAACTGTCTTGTTTATTTCAAAAGCGATACGAAATATTTTTCCTCGACCTCCCATGCTCAATTTTCAATTATGGCTTAGGATGACATCACCACTGCTAGAGGTATGCACACAAACAAAATGGCGACCAAGCATCCTTGTCTTTTGCTTAATAATCTCATTGTGGACAAACACGTTCAATAACCACATTTTTCACATCTTCGTAATGACCGTTATTCAGAAAACAAATGTTCTGTTTATTTTTTTATATTTTTTATTAATTACTTTAAATTGAAAAGTTTGTAAAGCATGATGTCTAATGATGAAATTCATGATAATGGTAGCCATTCATATTTTGATTTTTGGACAAATGGGGCATTTTAAAATAGTCCCTGATCTTGGCTCATCATACATCAAAATTGACATTTTCTTCATTTGCTTTTTTCAAATAAACATCATGAAACATAACATGTCCTATTGTGAATAATAAATGGCTTTGAGCTGTGGATGAACAGACTGAACATCATTACCATACTAGATAGGATAACCAGATTGGACTTTATAACCAGATTGGACCATTTTTTTCAATCTTGTATGGACCAACCAAGTTTTATCTCTATTTCTGTTAAAGATGCCCGTCTACAGCCGGTGAGCAAAAACGTTGTTAAATTTCAAACAATTTAGAATGGTACAGAAATCAGTCCTTTGTGTAAACATGGATAAAATACTGACATATATGGTGTACTTGAAAAAAAGAAACACAGAAATTTGTATTAGAAACCGAACATTGGTCAGAAGAAAACTGGCTGTAAATAATGGCGGTGCGTCACAGAAATTTATCGTTGGTTTCCGCCTAGAGTCGGATACAATGTAATTTGCATATATATGCTGCGACCTCCGTCTGAAAATCAAGGCTGCAAAAGAGAAGCCTCCATTTTCCTTCGTTTACCTCATTAGACACTGGGCGAAGGTCAAATATAGTCACATGACAGAATGCATGATCATCATACGAATCTACCCGAGTGTATAACGGACATATCGAAATCTTCGATTCAAAAACCGGAAATGACAAGTCTGTTTACATGGAAGGCCGCAACTCAGCGAAATGCATTTTCTATCGACCGTAATCTAAGCAACCTTGCAACCGTGAGGTGCAATATTTGGCATGAAGATATGAGAATGACTATAGTTTGATAAAATAAAGACAAAATGAGTTAAAACTGGCTGAAAATGAGTATCAGGGCCTCTTTAAGGCTGCTTATTCTACATTCCCCAGTCGGTCAGTACTTTCAGCACTTTGATTTCTTTTTTCAGCCACAATACTTTCAAAAGTGTAGACTACTAGACTAAAAAGGTGTTTGCATGTCCTAATGTGTTAGGTGGAATATGATTATGTGCTTATTACTTTCACTGACAAAAATATCTAGAGTCACAAATTATCGATTTTAAACTCTCCCACATTAATCTTTGTAAACATTGACTCTTTTCAAGATGAGACCACCTTGTTGAGCTGAATTTCTTTAATTTCTCATGCGGACAGTGTAGATCAAGATTAGACTGCAGCAAGCAATATTTAAGAGAACTAAAGCACCTTTTTGCGTATTTTTTTCTAGCCTGAGTCTTGAAGGGGAAAAGAATTTTCTGTCTCGGCTCTGATGAAAGTTCCAAAATGGTAAATCATTTCCTTTCACTCCTGAAGACTACTGACCAAGTGCTAACCTCTTTACCTGATGACAAAACTTAGCCACTTCCAAAATGAAAACATTTGCACAGGACAAATTAAATGTGGTGTTTGACTTCATAAAAGTGAAAACATTATAGGAAAAGGACAAAATGCTGGTTATCAGTATTTTTCCCACAATGTTTTCATAAGCTCTTTCTCAAGGTTGTTGAAACTCATGAATGTGTAGTAAAGATATAAACTGTATTGATTGTATGGTGTTTAATGCTGTTTTCGACATTATTTCAGTAATATCACAGCTGCCAGTGTGCCTATCGATGCTTTCCTGGAGTTTCTTAAACAGTACTCTACACAATATTCTTTCCATGCCACTGGCTGCTTAACCACGTAACAATGGTCAAAACAATGGTCAGCAGTGAGAAAGGAATGAATCCTGCTGCAACGACAATCATCAATCCTTGGAGAAAAATTGGCTGTGCCAGGGGTTGAACCAGCAACCCTCTGTTCTCAAGTCGGGTACGCTACTGACAGAGCCACCGGGGCTCTGCTGGTAAAAATATTTAGCAGTTTGTTGAGTTTGGGAAAATTCTAAAGATGAAGCTTGTGAGCCATTATGACAGACTGAATTATTCTTAGACCAAAACTCATTCATCATTGGACAGACAAACAACCTAATAGATAAGAGCATCACTTTATGTCAGTCTAGTATTTTTTTTTTGAACCCTTAACCACACAATACCCAGTTTCAATGACCCTGAAGAAGGCTTTTAAAAACCTAGTGGGAAAAGGAGAAAATGCTGGTAACCAGCATTTTCTCCTTTTCCCTCAATGTTTTCTACCCTTCTAGAGACAAATTCCGTCATTTCAGCCACATTTGATATGTCCTTTGCAAACACTTTGAATTTGGACAAGTCAAAAATTTTGTTGTTTGGTAAAGAGTTGATGCAAATACATGTACCCTATGTTTACAGGAATTAAGTCTACTGCAAGAATAAAAAGAGATGAATGCAGCAGGTAAAAAGCCAAGAATCTTCTGTTTTGCACATCATTCTACCCACACAGTGATAGGAAATCTCAGACACACAAAAATTGGAAATTCAATTAGTCTGTTAAAAGCAGGTAAAATGATGGCTTTAGTCTAGTAATTATGGGCAGTTCCTGGGAAAACTTGAGTTAAGTTCTTCACAATTGGAATAGAATATATCACAGTATTGCTCTCTCAGCCAGTCAAGGGTGTGATTTGATGTTTTGGGAGTTGCCCCGTATTGCTGAAACCACTGGTCATCTCGATCAATCCATCTACGTCATCCGAGTGATGTCCACAACTTCCTCAACACTGCCACATAACGTTCCTTTCTGAGAGCGCAATTTCAGGAAAGGCTGATCAGGAAGTGTGACTTCAAGTGGGCAACTCATTCACCGGACTTGAACCCCCCAGATTTTTATCTGTATGAGTATCTGAAGGACAATGTGTATCAGAACAATCCTCATACAATTGGTGAAATCAAGGCTGCAATTGCAGGAAAAATCAGGGAAATCACCAGAGAGGAGTGTGTGTGAGTGATTGACAATTTTGCACAACGGATGCAAGTCTGTCTCCAATGCCGAGGAGGTTATTTGGAACATACATTGGAAAGATCATAACTTTTGTGCAAAGCATCCTTGATTACTGAAACTTTTGGGTATAATCATACACAGACACAAGTTCAAGTGTACAAAATTAGAAAAATCTTGCTTTATTTTTGTAGGAGTAATTAAGAAGTTTGTGGGTTCTGTATTTTTTTTTGGGGGGGTCACCCTGTAGATCAAGATCAGAATGCCCAGTTTGTGCAGTCTAATCTGGGATCAATAATGTCTGCTTCTAAGCCAGATATTTTGACAAATTCAGCTTTGACAACTGAGATTGTCCATTGCATACAATTACATGGCACTACATACTTTTTGATACTATACAGAGAGGAAAAAGGGAAGACATTCCAGATAATTGACATAATAAAAACATGGAAGATGCCATGTGAGTTCCTACACCTTCAGTAATCTAAACAATTCAACATATTTATAATCTGACAGAACAGAATTTTCCCAGCCTCCAGCTTAATTTTCTTCCCCCCCCCCCTCCCAGGATACTACTGCCTATTCGAATAAGAGGATACAGATTTAGTTTGCCAAGCTAAACTTTGATGCTACAACATTAAGTTAATGAAATGCACATTTAATAGAAGTCAGGGAAAAAAAACTATTTTTGAATTATTCTACACTGGAAAGAATATCTTGTAATGTTGAAAAATGCCATTCCATGATCAGACTACAAGTGTTCTGTGCAGTCTCATTCAATCTTACTGTCCCAGAAATCTACATAACCCTTTACTACACAATCTCAACATTTAACAACCCTGTGGACTAAGCCTTTTGAAAACTTGTGGGAAAAGGAGAAAATCCTGGTGACCAGCATTTTCTCCTTTTCCCACATTGTTTTCTGTCCTTCCGACGATATTTTTCATTTTTGAGTCACATTTATTTTGTTGTCTAAAAAATGTTTATAATTTGGAAAAGTCTAAAAATGTGCTAAAATTTGGTAAATTTGGTTCACGGTCAAGTTGTGCATACCCTTCCCTGGGATAATCACAAGTTTTAGGTCATGAATTTAAATGCACTTAATCATCTAACCATTCAGACAAAAAGTTACCTGGTAGATAAAATAATCAAAGATCACTTTATGAGAACATTCGCCTGAAATTTGTGTGGAGATCTTTGCTAGCTACTACTGGAATCTTATACAGTGTCTTTTTCACCAGCACAGTGCTCAACCTGAATTTAATTGATAATGCAAACAAGGTACATCAAAATCAGATGGCACAGAACATGCTGTCTAATGTTGTTTCTACATTGTCTGTTTCTCTGCCCAATATTCTGACAAAAAAAGCCTTGTAACTACAATATCTACATCTTTAGTACTGGCTGAAAATCAAAGTACATTTCATTACTTTTTCAGCACTGCATGGGTTTAACCCTTATCCCGCTATACAAGTAAAACAAAACTTTCAGGCAGATAGTAAAAATACAAATGTTGCTATTTCAAAGTTATTTTTGGGGTAAAAATATCTCCTTACCGGACAGTGTAGATCCAAGATCAGACTGCATGGTCTGTGCAGTCTGATCTTGATCGAAACTGTCCACAAAAGGTCAGTAGGTCATGCTTAGCAGCCTAAGGGTTAAGTATATGGAAAACAAAGTGAAATTCACCATCTATGAGCTTCTCAGTTTTCTGGTGCTCAGAATCAAACCAAGCTGAAGCTTATCTTTTCTTATTTGAACAATGAAATAAAATGTCCAGTGGCCTACACAAAAAGGTATAGGGAATGTAAGGTGGCATATTTCTGCCACGAGTTACAAGATGGCTATTGCGATAATTTAAGAGAACTATCGTGATAAAACGAATTTTCCTGGAAATATTATCTAGATAATAAAAACTTTCATGATAAAAATATCGCAATAATTCTACCTGTTATCATGGTTTTTTTTGCTTTCGTGCCCACAACTGACATTCACGATACCTATAATTAGATACGGTTTTGGAACATCTTCGTCTACAACCTTATGAATTTTCCTTTTCCCTGAATGGTTTTAAAGGTGTTCGTAAGTGGCATTTCTAGTCGTCTTTGTGATTTTACAGACTTCTGTTCATTTCAAGTCTTGTCAAAATTTACCAATTAATCTACAACTGTTAATAATTCGAATTTCTACTTCCTGCAATTTTGTGAAGTTAAAAACTACCGAGCTCATTCAAATGGTGAATTTTCTATTCATAGATATCGAGAAACGGATAGAACTATCATGATAATTTTATCTCGAATGTCAGCTTCGTGCACGATTGAGAAATTTTGAGTTAAAATATTAAGTTTATCGCGATATTTTTTTTTCAGGAAACTTTTCACTATCTTGATAAAATTTCCAGGAAACTCTAAGTTATTGCGATAGTTTTCTAAAATTATCATAATAGCTATCTCGTATCTCGTGGCAGAAATATGCCACCATAGGAATGGCATTATATGCAATGATTAGTCTGATTGAAATTGCATTTATTGTTGCCACCACTTGCCAATATGGGCGATCCCCTGAAGGCTGTTATGTAAGTTACAGGGGATAGTGCAAGATACAAGACAAAACCCATCCCAAGTTACACCAGTAACTTCTGAGTTGCTTTTGTAGACATGTGAGATCAAGATCCAATTGCACAGAAAATGTAGTCTGATCTTGGATCTACATTGTCTGCTACCTTGCCAGATATTCTGACAAGAACAGCTTCAAAATTGCAATTTCTGTGTATTTTCTATTAACTGAGAAGGTCAACTAAATTGAGCCGTCCTCTGTCAAAAGAGGACTTAATGCATCTGCAAATACTATCCAGGACAGGCTGACATGGGCCAACTTCATTTTGCTATTTGTAAATATTCTGCATGTCAAAGGACCATTCTACCTCCAGACCCAGTCCATTGTAGACTAAAAGGATTTAACCCTTTACCACATTGCAAAATTTTAGACCTGTCCAGATTGAAAGCATCTGTAGATGACAGTTTTAACGTGGCTCATATGAAATGATTTTTCTTTGATAGGGTAGAAAACATTGTGGGAAAAGGAGAAAATGCTGGTAACCAGCATTTTCTCCTTTTCCCACAATGTTTTCAAAAGCCTTCTCTATCAGGGGTGTTAAAAGTCGTCATTGTGTGGTAAAGGGTTAATGGATCCACTATCATATGATGGCTTGCTTGGTATAATTCATCATGGAAATGAATTAAACCCCTTTTGCCACAGCTTGGCTTAATATTTAACACTATTATGGGTTAAATCTAACAGCTGTTACGTATACTAGCCCGTAATTCTGCATTCATCAGCATGCATCTATGTCTCAGATGTCAGGAAATGGGTTTGACTACATCAAATTCTTTTCTCTAATCTACTCCGCACTAAAACTTCCTCAAAGAATTCATTGACAGATCCTTGAACAGTATTCCAGCTAAATATTTACCAGACAACAAAATTTTGGAGTCGACCAAACTGAAAGCATTTGCAGACAACAAATTAAAGGTGGCTAAAGTAGTGGAATTTTTTGTTGATAGGATAGAAAACATTGTTGTTAAAGGAGAAAATGCTGGTTACCAGCATTTTCTCTTTTAACAACAATGTTTTCAAAAGGCCTCTTTCCCAAAGGTCATTAAAATCCGGAATTTTTCAGTAAAGGGTTAACTCTTTACCAGAAGATAAAATTTTACACCTGTCCTGTGCAAAGAATTGACTCTTTACTATACACCAAAATTTTTGATTTGTCCAAATTGGAAGCATTAAAATTTGCAGACATCAAAGTAAGTATGGCTCGAAAATAGAAATCTGGTCTTGGAGGGGTAGAAAACAGAGTGGGAAAAGGAGAGAATGCAGGTAACCAGCTCCTTTTTCTCCTTTTTCCACAGTTTTCAAAATTCTTCTACATTATGGTTGTCAAGCTTTTTTGGTAAAGGGTTAAATATGGCTGGGATTTTTCCTAGAGAACAGTGAAAACACGAAATATCTTTAAAGAAGATTGATTGACTGGTGTTTTACGCTGCTTTCAACATTATTTCAGTCATATAACGGCACCAGTTCACTTATTCATGTGTTTCCTGGGTTTCACCAGTACTAGGCTAGGGCTCTGAAGTGTCTTGCCCAAGGACACTCCCATGAAAAAGCCAAGTGAATCCAGTGAGGCTCGAACACAAAGCCTCCAGTTTCTACCCTTCCAGAGACCAATTTCACAATTTAACTCTTTACCAAACGACAAAATTTTAGACTGGTCCAAATTCAAAGCATTTGCAGACGACAAAATTAACATGACTCAAAAACTGAAATTTGTTCTGGGAGGGTAGAAAAAATGGTGGGAAAAGGAGAAAATGCTGGTTACCAGCATTTTCTCCTTTTCCCACGATGTTTTTAAAAGGCTTCTTTTTCAGGGTCGTGAAAACCACCTGGGATTGTTTGGGAAAGGGTTAAACCATATTGATATGTTGTCTGCAAATAATTTTGATTTAGACAAGTCCAAAATTGTGATGTATGACAAATGTTAACATGGGTATAAATGTAAACATTTTGGCAGAATAACTGTAGACAGGGTCCCAAAAGAGGCAGGGGTCATGAGTCGTGAAGAGGTGACATGTAGGATTCGTAATAGTTAACCTGGAGGTCCCCGGTTTGAGCTTTACTGGAAGCACTGGACTCTTTTTAGGAGTGTCCTTGAGCAATACAGAGCCAATGTCTGGTACAAACATGATTATGAGAGCTGTTGCCATGATATGACTGAAATCAGGGTGACATGTAGGATTTGTAATAGTTAGCCTGGAGGTCCCCGGTTTGAGCTTTACTGGAAGCACTGGACTTTTTAGGAGTGTCCTTGGGCAATACAGAGCCAATGTCTAGTACAAACATGATTATGTGAGCTGTTGCCATGATATGACTGAAATCATGTTAAAGGCAGCATAAAACACTATTCATTAATTCAATCAATCTAAAAAAAGCTTGCTGTGAGATGGAAATTAGGGGCGCTCTGGCAACAGGGGGTATAATACAGATATCTGTGATGCATTATACCAAGCAAGTCATCACATGATTATGGATCCATAAAATAAATTGTCAAAAAACCTGCTGAATCATGAGATAAAATGGTCTTTGGACATGCAGAAAATGTACTAATTGCAAAAAATTTTGACCACTGTCATCCTGCTTGAACCACTCAGGCTGACATGAATAAATACTTTTCGCAGAAGCATTAAATCCTCTTTTCTTGGAGTATTGCACAAATCTTTATCTGTAATGATATAGCCCAAACATCAATTCAAACAGGAACTGATGCACAAGCTCTCAAGACATGAACTATAAGATAAATCAATGGAATAAAATTAATGCCTAACTTTGCTACAAATTAACTGTTTTCTGATGATTCATCACAATTCTTGAATAACTCTCCCAAAATCTTGGTTTAAATTAAAATCTTAATTTCAATTCTTGAAATATCTTCACATAACAAAAGAGTATTGTAAATTAATGTACCCATGGACTCAATGGTGAAACAGAAAATCTACCATAACAGTTCTAGTGCCTGGATCACAGCCTTAACCCTATGCCTCACAACCCCGACTTAACCCTTTACCACACGAGAAAAATTTCGACTCGTCTAGCTTAAAAGCATTTGCACATGACAATATAAATGTGGCCTAAATAATGGAATTTGTCTTTGATAGGGTAGAAAACATTGTGGGAAAAGGAGAAAATGCTGGTTACCAGCATTTTCTCCTTTTCCCACAATGTTTTCAAAGGCCCTCCTTCTCACGGTTGTTAAAAGTCTGCATTGTATGGTAAAGGTTTAAAGAACCTCACAGTGAATAGAAGGCTTTTGAAAACATTGTAGGAAAAGGAGAAAATGCTCGCAGCCAGCATTTAATCTCCTTTTCCAACAATGTTTTCAACTCATTCTATCATTACGGCTCAATTTACCGAAAAAGCTTACAACATCGACCAGTCCAATAGTTGGTCGCTTTGTAAAGGGTAAATTACATTTGAAACCACTGAAGATCAATATCAGACAGCATGGAGCTAAGTGCAGTGTGCATGATCTATATCTATCTCAAATGGGTTTATTTCTACCTGCCAGTCAGTCCCTAAATCCTTTATTGACAACTTAACCTTTAGACTTCCCAATAAACGAAAGGAATCTTTTCAGTCTATTGATTGATTGATTGTATGGTGTTTAACGCCGTTTTCAACATTATTTCAGTTATATCGCGGCGGCCAGTGCACCTATCCATGCGTTCCTGGAGTCTCTTTTACCTGTACTTCGCACAATTTTCTTTCCAAGCCACTGGCTGCTTTCCCACATAATCATCGTCGAAACAATGGTCAGCGGTGGGAGAGGAATGAATCCTGTCGCAGTGACTATCATCAATCCTCGGAAAGAAATTGGCCGAGCCAGGGGTCGTAGCCAGGGATCGAACCCTGGGCCCTGTGTTCTCAAGTCCTGCACGCTACCGACTGAGCTACCGGGGCTCGGCCTTTTCAGTCTAGGAATAAAATCCAAATTGCAATTTCAAGGCTGCTGTTGTCCAGACCATCTCAGCAAGGCTGACCATGTAGATCAATGATCAGACTGCACAAATGTGCAGACTAATTTTGATCTGTACTGTCCACAAAGGCAACTATAAACATGAAAGGCACTTGAAGAGTTAACTCGAAACTCAAAGTATTCACTTCTGTAGTCCTAGACGCATTGGAATTATGACAATGCAATAGGATAGTGGCATTCAGATTCATTATTTTCCATTTACTCACAGATCAAAACAAGAGCTTGGCAAGCAGGTGCCAACACTCAAGTGCAAGTGCTCGATTTTCAGTGAAAATTCTAAGACAAAAAAGGGCATAACTGTGTCAAAAATATTTTGACAGTTACTTGCCCTTATTGTTTGAGTTCCCCTTTTGATAGTTAACAATTTGTCCAAGTTCAAATCAAGTATCTTCAGTAATAACAGAGATATTACAAAATGTCAAAGTTTTCAAGCAAGACGCAGACAACAATGATGACACCTGAGGGCTATGTCAATAACTCATTCCTTTCGCTGAAAACAGCCAAGCTAAAAATAAATAAATCACTGAATGAAAGTGATCTAATTTGAGATATTCTGAGCAGAAAACGCATGAATGTAAAGATTCAATTACCCATTATGTTTTTTATTTTACCTGCTGAAAATGACAAATACATGTATAAAAGTATTTCTAGGAAATTTCAAACAATCCTAACTCAAAGAAAAATAATTGACATGGAGCATGGTGATACAATACTGAAAAAAACATCATTAAGAGCAATTCTTTTGCCACAATGCTTCAACATCGGTAGGCCGGATCCACGACATTTTGTCGAAAAGTACGTTCGTCGAAAACGATCCCTAGCCCTGACCCTTACCCAAACCCAGATAAATTGTGGCTCAAATCTTCTCCAAGACAAGAGCTTTTCATGAAATAAATCTAGGAACTGAGCAATCGGTATTTAAAAACATACATGGGTTTCGACAAAAGGCCCTTTCGACAAAATGTCATGCACCGTCGGTCTGCCATAAGACTTAAACAGTTGTCTGCTATTAGGTAATTTTACAGTGTATTTTTTTTTGTTTGTATATGCCAAGCCCCAGTAGCGTAATCAGTAGCATGCAGCACTTGAGAATGGGGTTGCTGGTCTCAATCCCCAACTTGGCCAATTTCTTTCTCAAGACTGATGATTGCTAAATTGCAAATGGATTCATTCCTCTCTCACTGCTGATCATTGTTTCGACAATGGTTATGTGGGAATTAACCCTTTACCACACAATGACGACTTTTAACACCCCTGAGGAAGAAGCCTTTTGAAAACATTGTGGGAAAAGGAGAACATGCTGGTAACCAGCATTTTCTCCTTTTCCCACAAAGTTTTCTACCCAATCAAAGCAAAATTGCACCATTTGAGCCACTTTAGAATTGTTGTCTGCAAATGCTTTCAATTTGGATAGGTCTAAAATTTTGCTGTGTGGTAATGGGTTAAGCAGACAGTGACTTGGGAAGAATATTGTGAGAAATACTGGTAAAAAGAAACACCAAGAAAGCATGGATAGGAGCACTGGCTGTTGCAATATAACTGAAATAATGTTAAAAACTGTGTTACTACCATACAATTGATTTGTAAGAAACTAAAACTACATTAAAACTAAACCATAAATACTTTTTACTGGGAAAGCCATGGTATTTAACGAATAAAATTCCTTGCCTGGAAACACCAGGAGAGAGTACAATACCTATAATAAATACAGGTGAAAATTCTTCTGCTACAAGCACCTGATTTCTGGCAGGATTCTCCAAATTTAGTTTTCTCAAGTAATTGGATCTGAGCTTATCTGTTAATCACAGATCAGTCATAGAATTCGCTCTACTCTAGTGAATCTGACAGCTTACATTTGTATAACTTTCTAGAAATGTGTAATGTTTGATATGTTAAAGTTCAGCTGGGTCTGTGTAGAATGCTTAACCCTTTACCACACAATGCCTAGTTTTAACGACCCTAGAGAAAAAGCTTTTAGAAAACATTGTGGGAAAAGGAGAAAATGCTGGTAACCAGCATTTTCTCCTTTTCCAACAATGTTTTCTATCCTTCCAAAGACGAATTTTTATTTTTAAGTCACATTCATTTTGTCCTTGACAAAAGCTTTCAATTTGTGCAAGTCTAATATTTTGTTGTTTGGAAAAGGGGTTAGCACTGTCTGAGGCATGCCAAATGGAAAGCTTTGGACATCAGTTGTAAACAAGTGGGCAAATAGTCTAGCTATTTTAACCCTCGGGCTGCTAAGTGCCACTCAAAGAACTTTTGCAGACACTGTCAATCAAGATCAGACTGCACAGAACATGCAGTCTGATCTTAGATCTACACAGTCCAACAAGGTTATTTTTTTTTTTTCCTATAAACACCTATGAGATAGCATAATTTGCATTCTTACTATCGGCTTGCGAGTTTCATTTCACATTTTTAGCAAGTTAAGGGTTAATTCCATAGTTTTGATAAATCAGTGACTGCCAAACAGCCAACAGATGCTAGAAAAGCATTGGTGCATTCCTGCTGTATAAGAGCATGACACTACAGCATCAAACTTGACATTCTTCTGATATTTTCTCCCCATTTTGAATTTGATATTCAATTTCTTGTGCTTCATTAACTCTTTACCAGACAACAACATTTTGGACTCAACCAAAATGAAAGCATTTGCAGACGACAAAATAAATGTAACTCAAATGATGATTTTTGTCTCTGAAAGGGTAGAAAACTTGTCCCAGATTCAAGAAAAGTATGTGAATGGATCTTTTCATATCAAAAGTTGCCAAGACTGGATTTCAATTCTCAACATAAAGCTTCAATATTAAAAAATTCCAAACTTAAGTCGAAAGTTTGGTCCCAAAATGCCAAAAAACAAACAAAACTCCCACTAGAAATTGTTTGCAGTGTCAATAAAGATGGACCAAAATTAGCCAAATCTTCATTTTTTCGCAAACTTTCTTCCCCGTCACTAGTACATGTATGTGAAACTTATAGGATCCACCTGTATATGTGTACATATTAACCCTTTTACGGCACAATCCAGACATTTAACGAACCCCCAAGGAAAAGGACTTTTGACAACAATGTGGGAAAAGGAGTAGGATGCCTGCAAAAGTCTTCTCTTTCAGGGTCATTAAAATTCAAGGGGTTTAATGCATATCCATGATGCATTCAACCAAGCATGTCCTTACATAAAATCCATTTTTCTAACAATCAACTTCATTATGAGGTAGACTGTTCCTCAGACATGCAGAAAATTTACCAAAAGCAAAGTATTTCGACACAGGTCAGGCCCCGGCCTGCTAGGATTCCGCAAGCTGACCTTGGCAGATACATTTTGCAAATGCATCAAACCCCCTTTTCTCACAGCATGGCTGAACTGTATGTTTTGATATAAAAGAATCAATTAAAGTGAAGAAAATATTTCAGCAAAATGAAACACTTTTCATTATGAACAAGTTGTCTGTATGTGACTACAAAATGTATGTTGTCAAAGAAATTCTGTCTTGGATGTCACATTAAACATGAAGGAAAGGGTAAAGTAATGTCTGAAGTAAATATAAACAAGTTTAACTCTTCACCACACAATCCCGACTTTTAACGACCCTCACAAAGAAGCTTTTTCAAAATATTGTAGGAAAAAGAGAAAATGTGGGTAACCAGCATTTCCTCTTTTTCCCACAATATTTTCTACCCTTTCTAAAACAAATTTCAATTTTTAAATAACGTTTTATTTGTCGTCTGCAAATGCTTTCAATTTCTACTTGTTGAAATTTTTGTCGTTTGGTAAAGAGTTAACCCTCTACCAAACAATCCCAAGTTTGAACGACCCTGTGGAAAAAGGCTTTTGAAAACATTGTGGGAAAAGGAGAAAATGCTGGTAACCAGCATTCTCTCCTTTTCCCACAATGTTTTCTACCATTCCAAGAGAAAAATTCAAGCTTTAGTCAGATTTATTATGTCATCTGCAAATGGCTTCACAGTCGGGTCTGAAATTTTGTCATGTGGTAAAGAATTAAGCCCATTTATAATGTAAATATTGGGTAAAAAGAAAATACAACAATATGAGGGCATTCTGTGTACATATCAATATAAACAGAACAAAGGTTTTAAAATTAGCCTGAGGTGATAATGTTATTCAAACCAAATTAAGTTAAATTATTTTGTTTGAGACGACAAAATGCATTTGGTCTAAATTCAAAACCATTGTTATGTACATACTCATTTACTAAGTCAGAATGCCATCAGATGTGGTACTGTAAATAGGTAAAATTTAGAAGCTGTGGAAATATGTTGCAATTTGAAAGCATATTAACTTCTGATCAAAGACACTAAGGTCAAGTTGGGAAATATGGCCAAGTTTTCACCACAATGACCATGCTTTGGTTTTTGTTTAGATATTGAATGAAGCCCCATAAGATCAAAATTAATACTTGAAAACTCACAAAATGTAGTTTCGAATTCTGGTTTCTTGAACAAATCCCTAAAATTTTTCTAATCTCCAAGACCATAAACATAGGTTTTAAACAGCATAAGTAATTCATTCTTTTAATTGCAAATACCTTAATTCCAAAACATATATCAAACTTTATCAGCCGTTTCAATCTGGCTGCAAGCATGCATCATCAATCAAAATCTGTTTCCCAAACTGATTCTCCATATTAGATAGATCATAATTACATATCCCTTTACAAAACAATCCTGCATTTTAACAACCCCGAGGAAGAGAGCTTTTGAAAAAATTGTGGGAAAAGGAGAAAATGCTGATGACCAGCATTTTCTCCTTTTCGCACAATTTTTTCTCACCTTTCAAAGAAAATCTCATCATTTGAGTCACATTTGATTTGTAATCTGCAAATGCTTTCAATTTGAACCAATATAAAATTTTGACCTTTGGAAAAGAGTTAAACTTCTAGTTCATTGATTGATTGAGTGGTGTTTTATGCAGCTTTTAACATTATTTCAGTCACATCACAGCGACAGCTCACATATTCATGTATTTTCTGGGTTTTACCAGTACTACGCTAAGGCTCTGAGGTGTCTTGCCCAAGGACACTCCTACGAAAAAGACAGTGGATCCAGTGCTGCTTGAATCTGGGGCTTCAAGGTTACAAATCTGACACTTCACCACTTAGCCATGCAGGACTCCACTTCCAGTTCAACTATTCAAGTCCTGCAGATGGTAAAATAAACTCCAGGTGCACTGGGCTCAATGATATAACTGAAATAATGTTTAAAACAGTGTTAAACACCATACAATCTTCACAATCTTCAAGTCCTGCAGAGGTATGAAAAAAGGCCACTCCATGTAAGAAACCCTTATCTAATAATCTATAAAGTGAAATTGGTGTTGTCATTCATAGGCAACCCAGATCAGTCTATTATCCAATTTACACAAGGAGAATCCCTGCCAATTCATTATCTCTTGATCCAGAATCAGATTATAGAACCAGAGACAAAATCCAGGTATTTATGAAAGTTATTAAGCCTTCACTAGACAACCCTGCATTTAACCCTTTACCACAAGGCAAAATTTTAGACCTATCCAAATTGAAAGCATTTGCAGACAACAAGTACATGGTGGCTCAAATGACCCAATTTTTCTTTGATAGGGTAGAAAACTTCATGTGAAAAGGAGAAAATGCTGGTAATCAGCATTTTCTCCTTTTCCCACAATGTTTTCAAAAGGCTTCTCTCTCAGGGTCGTTAAAGTCGTCACTGTGTGGTAAAGGGTTAAATGATCCCTCAGCTGCCTTTGCGGCCAGTGTAGATCAAGATCAGACTGCACAAAACGTGCAGAAAGATATCAAACCCGCAACCTCCACATCACAAATTAGATATACTACCAACTGCGCTACCCAGCCTCGTCCTATCTAAAGGAACAGAGATAACTTTCAATGGCCTTATACTTTAATATCTAAGAAAGAGAGCCCATGATATAGTTATGTCCAAGTTCCACAAGGATAGCACCAAAAATGAAGACTTACTCACATTATTATTTCTATGACAGACAGACAGACAGACAGACAGACAGACAGACAGACAGAGCCATAAGCACTTCTGACTCTTTGCCAGTTACACAACCCATCAACATTTTCACAGAAAAGAGTTAAAGCAATGACTCAAACACAACAGAATATTTTAAGTCTTAAAATAAGAAAAAAAGTCTGTACAATTCTTAAGTTGCTTTTGTTCAGCATATCTCAACATCGTAAAAGCCAATTTAACCCTTTACAACATAACAAAATCTTAGACTGGTCCAACATGTAAATGGTTGCAGACCACCAAATATTTAATGCAGCTCAAATAAAAGGATTTGTCCTTGAAAGGGCAGACAACATTGCTGCACAAGGAGAAAGTGCTGGTTATTCACATTTTCTCTGTTTCCCACAGTGTTTTCAAAAGCATTTTTGTCCTAGGGTTGTCAAGACAGGATTGTGTGATAAAGGGTTACGGGATATCATACAACAGAGCAGCATCCTGGCAGAAGGGGTTTAATGCATTTATATGCATGATACCACGCAAGTCATCACATAAGTGTGCTTCCTTAATCCTTTCACTGCCATAGGCCAAAACAGGGACATTTGTGGACGGCATAGATCAAGATCAGACTGCACAGAACATGCAGTCTGATCTTGGTTCTATACCCTCCGCATGCAAGGTCAGGCCGATAGAAATCTGTCAGAGTTTCAGTGGATTAAACTTTCAGCTGTCAAAAAAGGTAGAGCTTAAATATTTGGCGCTGAAAGAGTTAATATACTGGCAATTTGACTAACAACCAACTGATTCATGAGGTACACTGGTCCTTTGCCATGTAGAAAATTGACCAATGGCAAAAAGTTTGGACCCAGGTCAGGCTGCACGGATTGTGCAGGCTGACCTGAGTCTATACTTTCTGCAGACACATTAAAACCCCTCTTCACAAACCACAGCTCAAATATAATTTGTTATACAGTGGATTTTGATATCATGAAATATGATAACTCATCACTGCAAGACTAGTTTCAAATAAACTGCTTAACAAAACAAGTAACACAAAGGTAAACAAAATAAGAGCATGACAGGAAAATTTCTGTTTTTCTTTTAGTATATTTGAATTTCAGTGAGGAAAATGTAGCTGAGTATCTGGTAACTGATGCAGTTGCTCCTTCTACCACAATGTTTTTAACAGCTGTCTGTATTGGCTCAGACATATACTTATGGTATGGGTTAACCTGTTACTTCTTTAACCTTTTACCACACAACAAACTTTTAGACATGTCCACCTCCAAAGCATTTGCAGACGACAAATCAAATGTGGCTCACGTTGTGGATATTGTCTTTGGTAGAGTAGAAAACATTGTGGGAAAAGGAGAAAATGCTGGTAACCAGCATTTTCTCTTTTTCCTACAATGTTTTCTACCCTATAACGGACAAATTCCAGCATCTGAGCCATCTTTAATTTGTCGTCTGCAAATGCTTTCAATTTGGATGGGTCTAAAATTTTGCCTCATGGTAAAGAATTTAATCCATCCTTCATTTCAAGGACAGCAGCTGTATGTTGCGCATCTTCCAACAAAAAAGTAACTCATATTAATTTTCTATTCATGTCATATTCACAGGTCCTGCCTTGTATTTAGTTTACCTAATTACCCCAGAGGTCCAGATAAGGGGGAGTGATGGTATTCTAAATCCATTATTTGTCCTTTAAACCCTATGTTGTGGGTACTCATTACAATCGTCTCGATGAGACGATTCTAATGAGTACCCACAACATAGGGTTTGGTGGAGAATTATTAATGTTTTTAATTTTAAAATCAGAATGAAAGAAGAGTGACTCCCTTTATCTGAAGCTCTGTTACCCTCTTCCAAACAATATTCTTTGTAACCCTGTACCACACAATCCCAAGTTTGAATGACCCTGAGGAAAAGGCCCTTTCAAAACATTGTGGGTAAAGGAGAAAATGCTGGTAACCAGCATTTTCTTCTTTTTCCACAATATTGTCTACCTTTTTATAAACAAGAACTTGCATGTTAGGAACATTAAATTGTGTCGTCTGCATTATGCTTTCAATCTGACCCATCAAACATTTTGTCTTTGCCTTAAAGCCTAGAAGTAGCAAAAAGTAAAGATATGGATGTTAAAATGTATTTAAATTTAAATCATACCATTTAAATATAGGGAAATTATTAAGAAGATGGCAATTTGTTGTTGTAAGAGTCAGTCCCTGGCAGAAAAATGATACTTTTGAACTACGTAAAAAGTTGCCAAGTCACTCTATCTTTTTTATCTACTTTTTACCTGCATTTCAACACCCACATTGTTTTATTCTGGCTGCTAATGGGCCTTTTAGTTTCATTTTAGTGATTGCTTAACCCTTTACAAGGCGACAAAATCGTTCACTTGCCTAATCTGACAGCATTTGCAGACAACATACTAATGTGCCTTAACTCTTTACCACACAATCCCGACTTTTAACGACCCTGAGAAAAAAGCCTTTTGAAAACATTGTGGTAAAAGGAGAAAATGCTGGTAACCAGCATTTTCTTCTTTTACCACAATGTTTTCTACCATTCCCAAACCAAATTTCAATTTTTCAGTCACGTTTATTTTGTAGTCTGCAAATGCTTTCAATTTGGACCAATCTATAATTTTGTCGTTTGGTAAAGAGTTAAACCATGGGATTTATCTATGAAAGGGTAGAACACATTGTTGGAAAAGAAAAAAAATACTGGTTACTAGCAATTTCCTCTTTTCCCACATTGTCTTCAAAAGTCTGCTTCCTCGGGGTCATAAACCCTCTACCAAACAATCCTGGGTTTTCAGGACCCTGATGAAAAGACCTTTTGAAAACATTGTGGGAAAAGGAGAAAATGCTGGTTACCAGCAATTTCTTCAATTTCCACGATGTTTTCTACCTTCTCAGAGAATTTAGTTCACTTGTATCACTGTTGGATTTGTTGCCCGGTGCATTTTAAAGAGCCTAAAACTTGTTGTTTGGGAAAGACTTAAAACTTTGGATTGTACGGTAATGGGTCAACCCTTTACTCCACAGATACTCATTTTGACGCATCAAGAACAGACAGCTTTTGAAAACATTGTGGGAAAAGGAGAAACTGCTCGTAACGAGCAGTTTCTCCTTTTCCCACAATGTTTTCTACTCTAGCAGATATCTGTATCTCCATTTGTCCACATTTTTGACATCATATCTTTATTTGCTGTTGAACTGGAAGAGTCTAAAATTGGCATATCAGGTAAAGGGTTAAAACAAGTTAGACGATAAACACAGAAGCTTTATACAGATACAGTTGCCTTAAACCGAACATCACACAAATAATGAAAATCTGATTGAAAAAAAAAAAAGTCAAAATCACTGAAAACTATCATACTGAGTTCTTGGCAAATGCATTCACCATCATGCTGTGCCTTTGTGTGCTCAAAATGAAAATGCTGGGGAAAAAATGTAAATTTAATGAATAGTGAAATTCCCCATAACATCATGAAACAACCTATAGGTTTAAAGCGGGCTATTCAGTTTTTAAAATTTCACAAAACTTTTAAAATGGTTAATCACTAAATTTAGCAATGCAATAGCTGACAAATAATCAGTAAAAAATAAACACACACATATTTAAAAATATATTTTTCAGTGGTGTTTCCTTAATAGGTCATGCAGCCTTTATTTGTTTTTTTTTTCTTAGATTCTGGTCCAGAATTTTGCATAGGTTTGTGGAAATGTCACATGATCAGTGAAACATATATGTTGATTATTTTGGTTCATTTTCAAAAAAAGCACTTTATTTCACTTTCCAGTAGGTTATTGAGATATTTCAGTGAACTATTTTTCGATATTTCATGGTTACGACCAGTGAAAATACCAGTTTTTATATTCTAACTCTTTAATTAAGGCGGAAACAGTTGTTCCCACATACTAGTTACCTAAGTAAAATGCTCATGCCTCCCAGAAAGGGTTAAAAGCATGAAATAAATAGAATATTTGTTTTTTTCGGTAAAAGATCGAAATTTATTTCATCTTGTAAACATCATCGGTAATATTGCGCCACTCGTCAAAATATTACCAATGATGTTCATTCGATGAAATAAATTTCGATCTTTCACCGTAAAAAACAAACTCCTCTATATAATGTCATATTAATGTCATAATGATAAACAGTTTCATATTGCAATGCAACCAACACATTATTTGAACACCAGATTTGCACCTCTTCATTGCACGTAACTGACCAGACTTTTCTGTTTACAGGGATAAGGATATTTTGTGGTATTTAGTAGTGTTAAACAATACAATTCAAAATCAAATAACATTAACAACAAGAGGGCCATGATTGCCCTGTATCGATCCACTGGCTAATACGTAAAATCCCTACATGCCAAACATTACAATACTTGGCCAATTGAACATAAGACCCCTGCGACAGGACTAAAATTGGTACCCTAAGTTCTTATGGTAAGTAACAAGAAGATTTCTAAGGATTTCACTATATACATGTAAGCCCATGTAAAACTTCTGACCCCTGGGGTGGGGTCAAATTTGACCCTAGGGCTATAATTTGGGCACTCTTGGTAGAGGCCCACTTGATAAAGCCACATGCAAAATTTGGTAACCCTAGGCCTTATGACTGAGTACAGGGAGATTTCTAAAGTTTTGTCTATATAAGCCCATATAAAAATTGTGACCCCTGGGGCAGGGCCAATTTTGACCCCAGGGCTATAAGTTGGGCATTCTTGGTAGAGGCCCACTAGATAAAGCCACATGCAAAATTTGGTTGCCCTAGGCCTTATGGCTAGGTACAGGGAGATTTCTAAAGTTTTCTCTATATAAGCCCATGTAAAACTTGTGACCCCCGGGGCGGGGTCAATTTTGACCCCAGGGCTATAATTTGAAGAAACTTGATAGAGGTCTACTAGATAAAGCTACATGCTAAATTTGGTAGCCCTAGGCCTTATGGTTTCAGACAAGAAGATTTTCAAAGATTTCCAGAGTTTTTGAAGGAATTAAATTCTTTCAAGAAATTCTGAAGAGGACCACGGCAGGATCATTTCTGTGAAGTTTCATCAAAATTGGCTGGGTAGTTTCAGAGAAGAAGATGTTTAAAATAAAAGTTAATGCACAGACGGACGGACGCACGACGGACAATGGGCCATGACATAAGCCTGCTGGCCTTTGGCCAGTGGAGCTAAAAATCTCAAAAGGCCCCTTTAAAATCTTATAAATAATTTTCATACCTGAATAAAATTTGACTTATATGAATCAAAAGTACAGTATTTTCAGATAATAAGTTTAATACTTTTACAAACTTTTAAATGCTGTAATTTCATTTCATAAGTGTTTTACTGTTTTCTAGGAATCTTTGATTTCCCTGAATATTACAATTCTCCATTTTAACCTTTTAGTTACCAAGCAATCTTGTGTTCTAGCCACCCTGACAGAGCTTCTAAAAACCTTGTGGAAAAAGGAGGAAATCCTGTCAACCAGCAGCTTCTTCAACAATGTTTTCTCCCTTTATAAAGAAAATCCTCAATTTTATAATGTTCTAAGACACACTTCCTTGGCAATCTGCAAATGCTTTCAATTTGGACAAGTCTAAAATTTTGTGGTCAGGTAAATGATATTATTTCGAACAGTATCAGCTCTTTACCAGACAATAAAATTTTAGACTGGTCCATAATGAATGCATAAACTGGCTAAAAAGATGAAATTTGCCTCAGAAAGGTTAGAAAACATTGTGGAGACAGGGAGAGGATTCTGGTTTCCAGCATTTACTTGTTTCCCCACAATGTTTTAAAGAGGCCCTTATACTCATTTTCAGCCAGTTTTAACTCATTTTGTTTTTATTTTATCAAACTATAGTCATTCTCATATCTTCATGCCAAATATTGCGCCTGACGGTTGCAAGGTTGCTTAGATTACGGTCGATAGAAAATGCATTTCACCGAGTTGCGGCCTTCCATGTAAACAGACTCGTCGTTTCTGGTTTTTGAATCGAACATTTCGATATATCCGTTATACACTCGGGTAGATTCGTATGATGGTCATGCATTCTGTCACGCGACTATATTTGACTATATTTGACCTTCGCCCTGCGTCTAATGAGGTAAACAAAGGAAAATGGAGGCTTCTCTGTTGCAGCCTCGATTTTCAGACGGAGGTCGCGGCCTATATGCAAATTACACCGTATCCGACTCTAGGCGGAAACCAACAATAAATTTCCGTGATGCACCGCCATTGTTTACAACTTCGATCGTCAGCCAGTTTTCTTCTGACCAATGTTCGGTTTCTAATACAAATCTCCGTGTTTCTTTTTTTCAATTACACCATATATGTCAGTAATTTATCCATGTTTACACAAAGGACTGATTTCTGTACGATTCTAAATTGTTTGAAATTTAACAGCGTTTTTGCTCGCCGGCTGTAGACGGGCATCTTTAAAAAGATTTCTTTCTACAAAATGCACGCACAGAAAATATTACAGAAACTCTTTACATGGCTGCAAATTTGAGAATTCTATGTATTCAATGTATTTTGTAGACAAGGAAATAAACTTGGCCCAAATTACATTTGTCTAGGAAAGGTCAGAAGGCATTGTGCTGGTTATCAACATTTTCTCCTTTAACCACTATTTTTTCAAAATGTTTTGAAAATAAAAACTTTTCCTGCAAATATTTATCAATACTTTACATACAGTATGCAATACATCCTTTGCATGGATCTATGAAAGTGTCAATAGTGACATGTCAGTAACACTTTGTGGTCATCAAATACAATTTAAATTCACTCATAGTTATCTGTAAACATCTTCATCATCAGGAAATAAACCATTTATGGTTAACCTTGGGATCCTTAGCATATCTCTCCTTGCTTTGGCTAACAGTGTAGATTAACCTTTCACTAAACAATACTGTGTTATAACAACCCTGCAAAAATAGGCTTTTGAAAACATCATGGGAAAAGGAGAAAATGCTGATAACCAGCATTTTCTCCTTTTCCCTCAATGTTTTCTATAATATTCTTTCAAAGACAAATCTTATCTATTTGTTGTCATCATATATTTACAAAATGGATGTCTTATCACTTAAAGCACCTTTCAAGACTATAGTTGCCTTTGTGGCCAGCATAGATCAAGATCAGGCTGCACAAAACATGCAGCCTGATCTTTGATCTATACTGTCTGTCCTGCTGAAACAATCTAGACAAAAGAAACCATGAAATTATGATTATTTAAGTCTTATTTCTATATCCAAATATAAATGTTGGATTTATTCGACTCCCTAAGTTAGGGTTAACTCTTGGAGTTATTGTGAGCAAATCTGACTGTACAGTACCTACAGTCTGATCTTTGATCAACTTTATCTCTGATCTAAAGAGATTTTCTGACAAAAACTATCTAGACATGGCAATCTTTTGGTGTGTTTTAGTGAGTAAAAATATCTATTTCAATGAAATGGTAGCCTAAGGGTGAAAGTATGAAACTCTCATTAATAGGAAATATGCTCTTGTCTGGTTATGTAATAAATATGTAAGGACAGGGATAAAGACTAACATTTTTTTTTCAGTAGCCAACTGGGCCCCTAAAATTGAAAATTTAGGGGCCCAGTCAAAAACTTAGGGGCCCAGGATTAAAATTTCAGAAAATGATAAAAACTCCAATAAAATTTTAATTAAAGCTAACAATGCCCGTAACACTCTGGGCACTACACTGACCTAAATTCCTCACTGAGCAACTTTGCAAATACTTTACCGTCATCCAAGGCTTCATGTTTTTTAATACTGTCAATCTTGTATGCCTGACAGCCTTTTTCGTACACACAGCTTCGATCAGTTCCAAATTCAGTACAAACTAAACAGATCAACCCATTCTCAGTATCAACCAGCCAAGGCCTACCTTTTTGCCAAATTGGGTCAAAACTGCGACGGCGCTTGTTTTCGTCATATTCCGGATAATATGCCCGTTTCTCTTCAACCGTTTTCTTCTTTTTTTTCTCGGGTTTTGACACACCCGGTATGAATCGCCACATGATTTTTGATCGAGAAAACTACAAAGTCATAAGCGCCGTCATTTTGGAAGGGGGAGAGTATTCAAGACATATGGAATATTACAACAGTCTGCATTTCTGCGTGGTCGGATCATGTCGAGTTGCGTGTGTAAAGAGGTGCATATCGGATGAGACCGATTATTGTTATTCATTGTCACTGTCAAGAACAGTACATTTCTTTTCGTTATAAAGCAGGAGGCAAGTCAAATGAATCGCGGTTCCAAAGTTCACGAGTGTATCGTACAGTAGCATATGGAAATGCCTTTTCGAAACAACACATAAATGTAGATCTAATAGGCATTGATTTCGGATAAAATCAGAATCTGCTTAGAAACAATTTTTGAAAAAAAAAAGATGACAAATAATTGATGAAATAGCTATAGATACTCTAGAAATGGGTTTTTTGTGCATTGTCATGCGGGCCGAACGTGATAGGAATTTGGCGAAAAGACCCGAACGTCAATACACAGACATAGTGCGTCTACACGACTATGCTCTACACACGGTACTAGCTGATACGGAAAAATTTTCTGTCGAGTTGTAGATCTATTAGTGAGTTAGATAACGCCCGTATTTTACTCAGATCATAGATAGGTGTATAATAAAAATGAAAATCGGTACTACGGTATACCGAAATGGGCAAAATACAGACGTTTACCGAAATTTTTCGTGGGACGATCAGTCGCTCGGCTGGGCGATTGTACGGGATTTTTCAGTCGTCCAGACCGATTTTCAGTCGCCATGGGCGACTGGGCGAGTGCTAGTCTTTATCCCTGAAGGACTGGGATTAAGTATCAAATCTTAGCAAACGACAAAATTTTCGATTTGCTTAAATTGAAAGCATTTGCAGACAACAAATTTAAACATGTCTCAAATGACTGAAATCTCTCTGAAAACACTGGGGGAAAAGGAGAAAATGTGTATTTTCTCCATTTTACACAATTTTCTCAAAAGTCTTTTCCTTCCAAGTTTTTGAAACTCGAAATTGGAATTAGACGCTCCAGGTTGTCGTTCAAAACTAGTGGATCATCAGGGATGAGAGATGGTTATTTACAGAAACTTCTTTTATGCACGACAATGGATGTTTTTACGATTTTGTCATTGTGTGAAACAATGCTTTACTCTGCAGCACACAATCCCGAGTTTTGAAAGTCCTGAGAAAGAGGGCAATTGAAAACATTCTAGGAAAAGGTGAAAGGTAACCAGCATTTTCTCCCTTTCCCACAATGTTTTCAACCTATTCAAGGACAAATATCAACATTTGAAATACAATTAATTTGTTGTCTGTAAATGCTTTTAATTTAGACTAGTCTAAAATATTGACATGTGGTACAGGATAAAATTCTAAAAATGCATCCATGTAGGTTCAACCCTTCCAGCCCTTGTTACCTGTTTTTTGACTCTTTTAGCCTGTTTACCATCTACTAATTTGTACATTCCTTGCAGTTTCCTACTTTTTACCTTAACCAACCCCAAGGAAGTGGTCTTTTGAAAACATTGTGAGAAAAGGAGAAAATGCTGGTTGCCAGCATCATCTCCTTTTCTCATGCTTTCTACCCTACCACAGACAAATCCCATCATTTGAGGCCATACTCAATTTTTCGTCAGCAAATTACTGTCATCTTGGGCTAGTCTTTCATTTTGTTATTTTGTACAAAGTTAAAAACATTGTGGTTAAAGGCAATCCCAAGTATAACGGGTGTAAGATGTTTCCCATGGACATGACATTCTATAACAAGACTAAGCTTTTCTTTCCATCATATTTTTCCCTTTCTTCATTGTGACAGTTTTCTAGAAGTCTTGAAATAACAACCTAAGTAACTGACTAAGTCTATAATGACTCACAGCGTTTGCAACCAGCTCGTAACCTTAGAGGCCACACCTTCCATTCCAGTAGACCGTTGTTTACGAGCCAATTTCGTTACCAAATCAATTCCATTTCAATGACTATCATTTCTCAAAACTTACAGGGTAAAACTCTGCAACAGTGTGGAATTATGACTAAACATATATAAAAGTATCATGACAAACTAGTTTGAACGTATGACAAAGTTAAAATGCTATGAAATACCTTTGTAATTTTATGCCGGTATGTACCTTTCGATTTGTGCGGCTTGCAGGAGAGGATACTTCCGGGACTTTCACTTAAGACTAAAGAGTGTTACCGAAGGGACATAATCCAATGATTTTTTTTTTTTTCCTTATTCAAATAAAAGGATTGAAGGTCCTGAAAAGGCGTATTTGTGCTAGATTATAAATCAGGCAGGATATACGGTCCCCAAATGATAAATTGAAATTGAAAGTATTTAATCATATTTAATACATGTGAATGAAAAAGCATGTAGTTGTACTAATTAGTTTATGGTACAAACAAGGACAACGGAACCCTTGAAAAATAATTGTGCGGGCAATGCTTCATTGCAGGTTGTGTCTGTTTAGCCCTTTAACAAACCATCTCACTTTTTTAACCACCCTTGGTAAGAGCTTTTGAAAACATTGTGAGAAAATGCTGGAAACCAATATCCGTAAATGTTTTTCCATCGTTATTTTAACGTTAAATCTACCAGTTTAGTTCAGGGATCATGTATAGATGATCCTTGTTTAGTTTAAACATGTTTTAGTTAACATCGAGTGAAAAACAAGATCTTGCTATTCTAATAGTCTGACAGCTGACATGATATTCCGGGGATCAAATTCGGGACATGAAGATTGCGAGACCGACTGTCTACCATAAAACCACGGACACCACGTGAAATCCATTAATTCAAAGTACTTTAAATTTGTTGTCTTTAAAAGTTTTCAATTAAGACCCAAAGTTCACACCTGCTCCCGAGAATCGGAATCGGGACCTTAAGGTTGCGAGGCCGATGCTCTATCTCACGATCAAGGACACCACGTGAAATCCTCTGATTCAAACCACTTCTAATTTGTTACCTTTCGATATTTTCAACCAAGACAGATTTAAAGTTTGTTTCGCTAAACATAGCTAACTTTCACGGACATGCCTTACCAGCATCCTCGCATATCAACAAATCGATGGAAAAAAATCGATATCATACATAAAGGTTCGGGAGTCTCCGGAGTTTGGTAACTTAAACCGTATATTGATATCGATAGCCTGCAGCTATAAAAGATAACAGAAACGCAACATTACGTAATGTACCCCCTGTTTTAAATTTACAATCACTGCCTGGACTGTATATCTGAGCTTCTCAATTACGGATTTAAACCTTAACATTTTGTCTGCTTAAGGACATTGTAACCCTGTAGATCAGTATCAGATTGCACAGAATGCACACCCATATCAGACTGCACAGAATCTTGGATTTATACCATCAGATACAGGGTGATTTGTCGTGGGAAATAATTAACATTGAAATTGCAATATTTGAGCTTCGTCGGTTTGTCTTTAAGACATTCTTCAGCTTAAGGATTAAGTTTTCATTCTTCGAGACATTAACAGATCCTTGTCGTTCAGCCCTTTAACTGCTTTGTGCCGCAAAGTGCACTTTTGCTGGTAATGTAGACCAATAATAAACTGCACAAAAAAGCTGTCCGATCTTGAAATCTAATCCGTCCAAAAGCACTTTTGCTGACAGCGTAGATTAATAAAGGTGCACAAAACAAGCAGTCTGATCTTAGACATACTCGATTCTACACATCAATTCTACTCGATTCTACACATCAATTCTTTCGGTTAAAAAAATCCTAGATATCGCAATGTCAACAGGTTGCTGAAATTGGCAGAAAAATTTGGCGTTTTGGGAGTATCGGTGTAACCCTTTACCATACACTTCCGAGTTTTCACAGCCCTGGAAGAAAAGGCTTTTGAAAACATTGGTGGAAACCGCAATTTCTCTTTTTCCTACTATGTGTTTTACCCTTTCAAAGACAGAAATTATCATTTGAGTTACATTTGATTTGTTGTCTACAAAGACATTCAATTTGGCTGAGTCCTAAATTTCGTTATTTGGTGAAGAGTTAAACAATTGAGGGGAAAATTTGATTTATGTGGCAGTCAAATACCTGAAGCAGCAAATAATCCAATGGTTTTACGACCCTGAGGAAGACAGCTTTTTGAAACACACGGAAAGGAGAAAATGCTTGTGTTTGGCAATTTCTCATTTCAATGTTTCAATGTTTTTTACCCTTTCAACAGCAAGTTTCATTATGTACCACATCTATTGTCTGCAAATGCTTTTAACTTGAAAAAAAAAAAACAGAATTTTTTCGTATAGTAAATATTAAATGGGTATATCTTGATGGGGTAATTAAGTCAGAATTTCAAGAATTGTGTGTGTGGTTTGATCGTTTTGATTTGTATAATTTCCACATCCTTTGACTAGGTAAAAAGGAGGAAAAGGAGAAAAGAGAACTTATTTATAGCAAGCTTATATGTTAATCTAATATCAATCTTGAAAACTGCTGGTTGGGTTGGTTTTGGGTTTCTTTAATAATTGAGGAAATTTTACTTCCTCGGTCTTTGATGTGTCCTTTGATACATGCTAATGCTGGGACCGAACCTCTATTATTTGATGATCTCTATTTAAAAGTGGTCTGCCTCGGTAGTAGGTCCTTCGATCAACGGTTAGTTACCGGGTAGTATGACAAGCAAACAGTTTTAATCTGGATTTGTGCAGCTAGATCTTGTCGTTATGTTATGTCAGAAAAGAGAATAAGGAATCGAACCTTGTTTTTGGGATGTTTACTTTTAATTATAAAGCAATTTTATTCGGAACAGTGTAGACCAAGCGCGCCGCTAGCTTTGGATCTTCTGAGGCTTCTTGTCTTGAGTTATTCCGCCAAGGTTGTCTTCATCCTGAAATCATTGCCATGTGTAGTTGATTTCAAGGGAAATCATCACAGTTGTTTTATAAATAAAATTCTACAAGAGTTATATTTCTTGACCGAAATAATTCGTTCCCTTGAAAAAGCTTTCCACTATATACGGCATCGGCCCATTTGAATGAATGATCTATTTATTTATGATGATTTTTGGCCTTTTCCTCATCACAATATTTTCTGTTGTTTGAAACCCCCAAAAAAGTAAAACAGATGGCTTAAAAGAATTCTGGATATGAAGGCAATATGACTCCACTGCTACATTGTACAACAAGTAGCGAAAGTCACGCTTACGAATTTGAGTGGTAGCGAAACTTAGATCTATAGTTGTTGCACCTAGTTCGGGGAGATAAAAGATGTTTTGTACAAAAACTGACTCCTTGAAAATGCTTTACGATATGCTAGATATATCAATTAAGTGCTAAGAGGTAAAAAACATCCTAATACTGTACATTTTTGCTTATTTATTTGAGTGATGAAAATATTTCAGCCCTACATGAAAAACTTGTGAAAGCTTTTTCGTACCCATAACTATTCGTAACATACGGTACGAATGATTTAGATTGTACAGTTGTGAGAAAATGGACTCAGATTGATGTAATTAGCGGAAGAATATTTGTTTTTTAAGCCATTCATCAGTCCATAGCATGCAGTATCGGATTTACTTGTATCAGACTCTTTCTCTTTATCCCATTTTTTCTTTGTATAGCCTAATAAGCGCAAACAAGTACACTTAGAACATCAATTTGTGAAAGTTAACACATAACAATATTTTAGACTGGTCCAAATTGAAAGCATTTGTACACAACAGAGCTCAGGATTGTGTGGTAACGGGTTTTAGTTCTAGATGAATGGACATTCTCTGTCTGTATCAAAAATGCAGATTTTAAAATTTCTAGAATATCTGACAAAGACTTTAGCAGTGCAAATTGAAGATCAGAATGTACAGTGTGATTTTCTTCTGTACTGTCCACATAAGCAATTGAATACAAGGGTTGACCTTTAACAAAACAATTTTATGTATTAGATATCCTTCAGAGATGTCTTTTGAAAATGTTTTCCAAAAAAGGAGAAAATGCTATTTAACAGCATTTATACTGTTATTTGTAATGACATCTATGCTTTCAAAGTAAGGTCCTGTTGTTTGGACTGCACTGAGTTTGTGGTTTGCAAATAGTTACATTATGGACAAAACTGACCTTTATTTGCTTTTCAATTTTCAGAAATCACAGCAGCAGCATTTTGAATCAGATATGGATTCACTCAAGTGCCCAAGAAGGAGACATATCAAGCTTTTGTCATCATGAAGCTTTTTCCTCTGAATGTGAAGTTCAAACATGTTGGTTGATTTCTGTCACCACAGTGTTGGATCTTTAATCAAGACAGACAAGGTTTCTTTTGATGGTTATGAGGTTACTAATTTGATAACATCAAACCTCCAGCAGAAAAGCAAGGGTTTCCTATCAGATCATTTTGTTAAACCTCCAGTGAATATAACAGTACAGTTTCCTTGTAATATATCACTGTACAGAGTTATTATTGACCCAGTTATTGGACAACAAAAGTCACATGATCTTAAAATATTCACAACATCAACTCGTCTAACTGATACATGGTTATATGGAGGAAACACCATGACTGTACAAACTGATGGATTGATCTTTAACCATGTTTGTTATGTTTCACAATCTAATCCAAAGGTCATATGCCTCGAAAATAAACTTTTTCATGAAAGAAAATTTTGGACAAAAGATGAAAGGCAAAATTATTCAAATTACACTGCTGCTGGTGAGTTACGTTCCGGTAAGCCTGGAGCCCTCAGTAATGCAAGTCATGTAACCATTTGTATTGCACGCACTCAAAGTGGCTGTTCAGCTGCTATCAAAAGGTTAGAGATCTGGGGAATACCTGCTTCTACAGTTCCAAATGAACTCCAAAGGAAATTGAAAAAATGCTACATGGATTCAGTGTTTCCACCTTGTTTATCAAATGTAAGTGAACATAATACCTCTAAAATACCTGAGACTGATAGTGATTGTATCCTAACACCTGACAAGACTGAATGTTATGATGGCCTTTCAGTTCCAGATGAATTTAAAGACCAAATAACTTGTGATATAATGGCTTGTCCAGTGTTACTGCCTTCAGGAAAAAATATTGACCAGTCAAGTCTAGATAAATTTGTAAATACAGAAGCATCATGGGGCAGGCCCCCTAGTGATCCTTTTACTGGATTAGAGTTCACTCAAGGGCGGCAACCCATAACAAATACAGCACTGAAAGCAAGGATAGATGAGTTCACATTTAAACATTCAGATTTATTGACAGTTGCTAAAACCCTTGGACAATCTGACAGATTCAATTCTCATATTTTGAGATCAAGTAGACTTGCATTTTCACAGACAACACATGAAACAAATCAACTAGACAGTAATGCATGCACACTTAATGATTCAAGAAGAACATTATCAACAAATCAAAGCACTCATACCAAAGTTTTTCTACCCTCTGAAATCAGGAAAAGAAAGTTTTTTGAAGAACAGAAAGAGGAAATAAACTCCAAGCATTCTAGGTCTTCAGGTCAAACAAGTCCTAGGGAGTCAAGCCAAATCGATGAAGAACAGAACCATAATAATACAGCTCTTTTGGAAGAAGGAAAAACATTGGTAAAAGCAAATCTGGATTTTACATCTAGTTCAAAGAATTACAGCCATAAAGATGTTTTGACATGTAGTCTCGATGATGCACTGAAAAATGCTCTAGGTGGGTTGCCATCTTTTGTATCAAAATCACAGACTTGCAGAGTCAAGAGCTCTGATACAAAGAGCACTGGTATGAATGAAATGAATAAAAAAAGAACATGTGATGCAGTGTGTATTAAATGTGGAATAAATTGTGCAAAGCCAGATGTGATAAAATATAAAATACCATGTGGTCATTTAATATGCAGGAACTGTGTTTATATTAGTAACCAAAATAAGGATAATATGTCTTGTACTACTTGCAACATCAAATATTCCAGAGAGAAGCTTGTAAGGGTATTTTGATGGTTGTGGGTACTGAGAAGAATTGTAGCAGCTCAATATTGAGTATGAATATTGGAAGTACCAGAATATAACATTAGTTGTTTCTGTGGACAGTATAGATCAAGATCAGAGTCACAAACCATTCCTATCCATTTACCAAAACAACAAAATTTTGCCGTAGACCAAATTCAAAGCATTTGCAGACGACAAGTTAAATGTATCTCAAATGGTGATTTCTATGTGTGATAGCGCAGAAAACATTGTGGGAAAGGAAGAAAGTACTGATTACCAGCATTTTCTCCTTTTTCTCCATAATGTTTTTAAAAGTCTGTTTCTTTTCAGGGTCATTAAAACTTAGGATTGTGTGTTAGAGTTGAGAATATTCTTTTGTCTTATTCTCAAGAATTTTCTAAATTTGATTTTAACTGGTCGTGATTGGTTAACTCTTTACCAGACGACAAAATTGTAGACTGTTCCAAATTAAAAGCATTAGCAGATGACAAATTTAAAATGACTCAAAAATTGAAATTTGTTTTGGGAAGGGAAGAAAACATTGTGGAAAAAGGAGAAAATGCTGGTTACCAGCATTTTCTCTTTTTCCCACAATATTTTCAAAAGCCTCATTTTACAGAGTCGTGAAAACCTGGGATTGTTTGCTAAAAAGTTAAACCATTTGGTTTAGCCAATCAGAAGTTGTGGTACTTTCTACATCTAGAATAAGACCAAGAATGAAACTTGGGATGGTTGGTAAATACTAACCCAGATTGCATGAAACAAAACAGCTTTGAAATTACATAAGAGATTATTTAGAACCCTTAGGCTGCTGAGTGCGACTCGAGGACCTTTTGCAGACAGTGTAGATCAAGATCAGACTGCACAGAACATGCTATCATATCTTGGATATATACTGTCCGATAAGGAGATATCTTTTCCAAAAAAATTACCTTTGAAGTAGCAAAATTTGGGTTTTTATTATATGTTTGAAAGTTTCATTTCATTTGTTTAAGGATATGCGTTAACTGACCGTTTGTTTTATATCAGAGCACGTCTTTTGACATCTACATAGTGAAAGCCCTGGCAGAGAGCAAGTCAAATGTAGCTCAAATGAAATTTCTCGTTGAAAAGGTCGAGAAAAACCAGCATTTCCCCTTAACCACAATGATTTCAAATGCCTTCTTTCTCAGGCTTCTTTCTCAGGGTTGTACAAATAAAACTATCAATGTTTCAGCTTAAATGTGCATCTTGTCCGAATTGAAAGCATTTGCAGACGATAATTATGCTCAAATGACAAGACTTTCATCTGCAAGAGTAGAGAACATTGTTTGAAAAGGAAGAATTTGTTGGTAACCAGGATTTTCTCCTGTACCAACAATGTTTTCAGGTGTGTTATTCACCAGGGTTTTTTAATTATCTCTTTACCACACAATCCCGACTTTTAATGAGCCAGAGGAAGAAGCCTTTTGAAAACACTGTGTGAAAAGGAGAAAATGCTGGTTACCAGCATTTTCTCCTTTTCCCACAATGTTTTCTATTCTATGAAAGATTAATTTCATGTTTTAAGTTACACTTAATATGTCACCTGCAAATATTTTCATTTGTACAAGGATAAAATTTTGTTGTTTGGTAAAGATTTAAAGGATTGTTGGTAAACTGTTAGAACTTTCTTTATATTTATTAGATTTGTATAAAGATATATTAACTTTATTAGTTCTTCACAAAAATGAAATACATGTTATTTACGATGATGGATTGTTTTCTGATGTGACATAATTTTTTTCTGGGTTCATCCTTTACAACTCAATCACACATTTTATGACCCTATGGAAGACAGCTTTTGCTGGTAACCAGCATTTTAATCTTTTCCCACAATATTTTCGTATCTCTCAGACAAATCTAATTATTTGAGGCACATTTGAATGGCCATTTGTGAATACTTTCAATGCCAATAGGTGTAAGATTCCGTTGGTATAGAGTTAACACAGTACCATAGAAATTGGTCAAAATGTCTGCCTTGATGATACCTTGGTCATGTTCGAAAATGGGTCACCTGAGGTCAATAAGGAGGTCAAATCTTAGAAAATCTTAGACCAGTTGTCATGAAAGTTGGTCAGAAAGTTTGAATTTGTTGTTTTATATAAAGCTCCAAACATATCCAATAGCCATTTTAGATGAATACTGAATTAACCTGTAGAGGGCCGAATAAATCCAGCAGACACTTTCAGTCTAGAAATTAAACCCAAATAATCGCAATTATAAGGTTACTCTTGTTCACAGTTCTTCAGCTTAGTGGACAGTATAGATTAAAGATCAGACTGTATATTCTGTGCAGCCTGAATTTGATCGATACTGGCTGCAAGGGTTAAGAGCTTGTATCTCAGATATCAGAGCTCCAGATAAGAGGGAGTGATGGTATTCTGAGTCCATTATTTCTCTTCAAAACCCTATGTTGTAGGTACTCATTAGAATCGTCTCATCGAGACGATTCTAATGAGTACCCACAACATAGGGTTTAGTGGAGATTAATACTTTCTATTTTGAAATCAAAATTACTCCCTCTGTCCGGAGCTCTGGATATCATACATAAAAACCATTCATTATTAAGGGAAATTTCAATCTTGATGTTTTTGGGTTTTTTTTAGATATGCTGGCCTTAATATGTGAAAAGTTTGTACATGTACTTAAAATGCTTTAAAATGGATCAAGAAAACTGACAACCATACTAAGTTAGATTTTGTACTATCATATATCACTCGGTAGTGTCCGTGGCTTCGTCCCAAGTTCGATATCCGGGAGCGGGCATCAACTTTTCGACCTTTTATTGGCCCACACATTAGGCGCGAGTACTGGTGTAGCTTCCAGGAAGCAGAATTGACAGAGATTAGTATAAGTTGCAAGAACTTGTCTCAATCGACATAAAATAAATATGTTTAAACTAATCAAATATTATATGTGTTGCCGATACAAATGAAACATACTGGTCAGAGCATAATTTCTTCGCTTTCCATACAAAATCACTCTGGATGTTTATACAATCCAGACACTCTCAATGCTGGATCAGCATCAGCTATTAACCCTAACAATCATAAACTAAGGTAAGACATTAATTCACGCTTTTGGGACAGCAAGACTCTCTCTTATTTGCCAATTAAATGGCAATAATAGACTGATTTTAGGTCCGTGACGTATTATTTCTGCTACAGTCAACCCACGCCACAAATGATTCAGACAACATCGTACGCCTGTTAAACTTTCTGTAGTGTAGAAAACACGTTGAAAGACCAGAGCATTGCAAGACATTCTCCTTTTTTGAAACTTCAAAGACACAAGAACACACAATTACAAATGATGACAAGCTTGCCTGTTTCTTTGTTGTTTTTCAGCCGATATTTTCAGAAACGGAAGACCAACACAACATTTTCTCGTCAGAACCATTGGCTCCGAATATGAAGTTTCCTACCCATGACTAAGAATGGGAACGAGTAATCGAGTACGGGATTGAACGCCCCATTACCGATGGGTTATGTAATGACGGTAATCGAGTACGGGAAGGGAACCTGATGACTTACATTTGAAATTATTGTGATAAGATAGAATTGTCCTTTCAAGTAATCAATCAAAAGAGCGACCTAGTACTCGAGTAGTTAAATTAGTAACTGATGCTATACCTGATAAAAACTCCTGTAAGATTCTTTATAGTATATGGTGACTTTTCTTAATTCAATTCTCCCACATAGTCTCCCACATAGGCTTGGGGGAGCAAATCAGGGCCATCATGGTCCTCTTGTTTAAACGTTTAACCAAACGACGTTCTAGGCAGTTAGTACTCGGATGTGTGACTCCCCCCCCCCCCCCCACACCATTCTCGTTTCACAATTAACCATCAATACATTTTTAGCGAGCGGTGATGTTTTATTGTTAATTAAACTAGACAGGTATTATAAGGATTTAATTTGATCACAAATGGTGAAGTGCTCTTCATTTTTCTTGAGTGAGCAATTAATGGCGCTTCAACCCATTGCCTCCCGAACGAATTTGCTGCGGAAAACTTCATGATTGACATACATGTAAAGTAAGGTTTAATACACGAATACAAGTGAAAAGACATCGTGACCAAAGGAGCAATTTTTCCAATTCAGTATTGCCACGTTGTTTTTGAAGGCAGTTTTATGTGCACGTTTCGTGGTTGTCGACGAATGTTTCCGCCGACACGCCGTGATAATGAGCAGTGGTTGTTATACAATTGCCAGTTTGAGCCTTGACTGGAGCAAAATTTTCACCACTCAATCTTACTTGAGTAAAGTAACTATCGCAGACTTCATTGCTGTTTCAACGCTGTGTTGTTTTTTAGAAAGCAGCCAGCTGTTTTAAAAGAAATGTGTTTAATAGAATTGGTTGATAAAACTTAGGAACGCTAATATACATAGGTGCACTGGCAAGCTTAACGTGACTGGAGTTGGGAATGTTTCTACTTGAAAATCTCTGTTGAGGGAGAGAAGTATATTTTGGGCGTTTGTATGACATACACCAGGATTATAATGATATAAGATCCCTGTTTTCACACAATGTTTTCAAAAGGCTTCCTCTTCAGTGTCGTTTAAAGTCTTGATTATGTGGTAAAGGGTTACGGTAAGCTGGTCTAACTTTTTAGTGAGAACATTTAAGAGGTGTTATATCTAGCACGTTGTTGTAAAGATCCACTTTGAATAAACGGCTGAATTATAAATCAGATTGGTCCTTGACATGCAAAGAATTTACTCACAACAAACGGATTCGAACCTGGTAATCCTACGCGTACTCCATCCGATCTGCTGGGCTTTTCCTGGGAGTGTCTTCAGGGCCCGCGCTGCCGTTCGCCATTTTCGCCAAATGCGAAAATTCTGAACAAGTGGCGAATTTTTTCTTTAACTGGCGAAAATAAGTGGCGAAAGTTTTGTTTTTTTTTATAGGCAATTCTTCAGTTTTTGTCTCAACTCACGAGACAACTGGAGAAAGGGTGAAGCAGGGTACAAGCTACAGGGCGACGCGGGCGAAGAAGTCACCTTCAATGGCTCAACTTTGCCTCGTCAACCTTGCTCGGCGAAAAAACTTCGCCTTAAAAAATTTCCGACCTGGCTATATTCATGAAATATTGGCTATCTAAGACAAAGGGTGACGCCAGTTATCCTTTATCAAATTTGTAAATTTAGACAAGACAGCAGAGTGTTATGATCCATATCTGTTTCTAACTCTCTAAATCCACCCCTTTATCCCACGAAAACCTGTCTTTTTTTCCACAGGTAAAGCGTCTGCCTATTTGTTTAAATGACGTCAGACGATCAGTACTGATTCTCAATACATGAATAGTCGTAAAATAAAGCAGATTTACCTCTTCTTACTGCTGGAGATATTCTTTACAAATATTTTTCAATAAATTACAATGATGGACGGTATAAATTACAATGATGGATGGTAAACCAAAAGATTAAAAAATCTTGAAAACAATCATTCGCCTTCCTCACATCGGCAGCTCAAGCAAAATCTGCAGTGCAGTGTTCTATTTATAGCATTCTATTTTTAGAATACACTACACCTTTTCCTTCCTATCAGCTGTTTTATTGACTATATAGATTACATCTCTGTAAACCTTGTTAAGTTTAATTCTTTTAAATTTTACCAAGTCCTAGTTATGTTTTTGAATCAAGATTGTGGTTGGTCCTCATTACAGCCGTGAAGAAGTTTTTTTTTTCTTTTCTCATCACTCTGGACATTATTTGTAATCTGATGAGAAATGTCAGGGTTTGAAGTAATGTGCGACTCTGCATCAATGGGGTCATAAATTACAAGGCAATCAAAGCCCAATGGTCAGATAATGTTCTTTTGAGTCAACAAGTAGATAAAAATCCTTCTCATTTTTTTCTTTGATAAGCAAATCATATCCAAAAGTGATAGTAAGATTCAACTGTTTTTCACTCGACGCAGGCATACAGAAATTCTTTCATCACATACTATAATTTCTCCTGTAAAGTTCATGGAAGAAATACTGTCTACTTGCAGCACAAGTCTGCTTCTAGATTCAAACAGAATTTAACTACATTGCGTTTTTACCATGTTTTTTTTTTTTTTGTTTGTTTTATCAACCCACACAATGCCAACTTTTTAACAACTTCAATAAAGAAGACTTATGAAAACATTGTGAGAAAAGAAAAAAATGCTAGTAACCAGCATTTTCTCCTTTTCAAATAATGTTTTCTATCCTATCACAGACAATCTTCCACTATTTCGGCAACATTTAAAATTGATGTCTGTATATGCTTTGGGTTTGGATGAGTCTAAAATTGTGTCATGTGCTAAAGGATTAAATCCCCATCATGTAATTTTCATCATTCATGTTTCCATGTTTGTACAAATGAATTAAAATTGAAAAAAAAAACTTGTTCTCTGTGTCTGATACCTGAACAGAATAAAGGGGGATAAATGGTGGTAAAAAGGAAAGTAGCGAAAAAGTAGAAAGAAATGGCTCATAAATTAAGAAAAGTGGCGAAAGAAATGGTAATAAATTAGGAAAAGTGGCGAAAAAAATGGCTCATAAATAAAAAAAAGTGGCGAAAAGTTTTTTAAACTGGCGAAAATAGTGGCGAAAGAAAAAAAAAAAGCCAGAGCAGGCCCTGTGTCCTTGAGCAAGACAGTTCAGAGCCGTAGCCTTTACTGGTGAAACACAGGAAATACACGAATATCTGAACTGTCGCCATGATATGACTGACACCATTCAATCAATCGAAAATCTACGGGGACTGCACCGGCCGACTTGGGTTCGATTCTTTTTGCAAACGCATTAAACCCCTTTTTCACAGAGCGTGGCTCATTTATTATGTTGAACGTTTGTCTCTCAGTTTTAGATAGATGAAATGAACATTTTCAGCCGATGCACTGCCTAACATGATCTTTATATAGGGAAAAATATCACCATGTCTGACAGTGTATATCTAATATCAGACTGCGTTCCATATAGTCTGATCTTGATCTACGCTGTCCTCGAAAGTATTCTGAGACGCGTTAAGCAGCCGAAGCGTTGCGTGTCAGAGAGCTTTCACTATTCAGATAGGAGACATTAAGAGCACTTGAAGGAGAATAGTGGCAGCAAAATACGAATGAAGTTGAGAGGTTCACGTAGTCTTAAAGTCGCATTTGATTTGAGTATAATTTCATTATGTGTCAATGAAAGAATTTTTAAGACGGTATGTTGAATGGAGAAAGTTGCTTTTTTCACCGGTGCAACAATACCATGTATGAATTAACATGTATGTTCTTGTACTTTAAGTCAATGTTAATATTGCCTTCAAACTTCTTTACTGCCTATGATTATAAAATTGGCCTGCAACACGTGAAAACGGGCATTCGGACATTTGCGTAAAGTGTCGTTCCGGATCAACCTGTGCTGTCCGCACAGACTAGTCCGCAACGACACTTTCCGTTTTTATGTAATTTTCTGTTTTGCGCAAGTCTACTGTAGGACAAACTCTAATGTAGTCGAAAAGTGCCGTCTCGGATTAGCCTGCGCGTACTGCGCAGGCTGATCCGAGACGACACTTTACGCAAATGTCCGAATGCCCCTTTTCGCGTGTTGCAGGCCAAATATGATTATGCATTCATTTACATGTAATCGAAACAATGCCCCCATAAAAGTTATTTTAGTTTTCGAAAGAAGGCTTGTCCCCTTACCACACAACCCAGCGCTTAAGTTACTCAGAAGAAGGCGACCTTTGAAAATCATTAAAGGCCTAGTAAAGGCCAAAATATCAGAGCAGGTGTCATAATACATTTAAATTCAAATCATACCATTTAAAAGTATGGAAAATATTGTGGAGATGTCATTTGTTATCGTGTGGTCGTACCATATGTTAGTCGCTGGCAGAAAAAAAAAGAATTTTAAAATCAGGTAAAAAGTAAACAGTAAACCTGGCAGGTTTTAACCTAGTTTTTAAATTACTTTCTCTGTCAGAGACTAACACTTGGACCGACCGTACAATGACAGATTGTCATCTTCACAATAATGTCCATACTTTTAAATGGTATGATATAAATTCAAATGCATTTAAACACCCGCTTTGTTTACATTTGGCCTTTATTGTTATTTTAAAAAAAGGGGGGCAATGCTGGTAACCAGCTTTTCCTCCTTTTCCAACAAAGTTTTCTACCCTTTCAAAGACAAGTCTCATCATTATCTGCAAATGATTTCAGTTTTGGCGGGTCTAACCCTACGTTTACACCATGTTCCCGGGAACCACGACAGCCTCCGTTTGTCCGAAACGTGGTGTACCGTGCGATTTTGGTCGTTTTTTCTCCATTTACCAAGTTTAGTTAAGTCTCTTTACGGTACCTCACGGTATCCGTGACAAGCCGTGGAGGGAAGCCTACGTTTACACCATGTATCTGGCAGCCACGTTTCTGACAACCGTGGACAAAATGGGAGTGACGTAATATAACGCAGAGGAACGGGATAAGCAAACTTGTCAGACCGTGATCGCCGTACTAGATTTTTTGACTTTCAAAAAATTTGTCACGGCAGTCCCGGTGCTGATGAGAAACCTAACAGACCGTAGCGGAACGGGTTGATCGTTCTGTTCTACCACAGCCTGATCGATATCGGTGAAAAAAGGGCTTCCACGTCCAAATATGGATCGTCTCTGAGTCTTGTTAGGGCTTGTTACGTGCTGGTAAGTTCTGATGTGATGAAGTTAGCTTATCCCGTTCTTCTGCGTTGTATTACGTCAATCCCGTTTTGTCCACGGTTGTCAGAAACGGGGCTACCATGGCTGCCGGGAAGATAATGTAAACGTAGGGTTAAATTAGGTGTTTAGTAAATGGCAATATAGCCTACAAAGTCCGTATTTAACAATTGTTCTAAATTGCCCCTAATTTTAAATTTTAAAAGTAACGTTATTTCTGATTGGCTCAATCATTTAGTTTATCAAAACAGAATTGGCGTTCCGTTGAAAATAAGCCAATACCTCAGAATAAGAGAGCGATGGAGAATCTTAAAGTCTTGTATTAACCGAAAACAGACATAAATCGTGTGTTGTATTTGCTGAAAATAGAATATTTATGTCTTGTTGTCCAAATGAAGAAATCCGGTACTTTTTGTGAACTTACGAATCAAAATGGCAATACATGTTTTTACATAAGCAAATTTTGGCCTCTTATTTTTGGAATTCCGTGGAAAAAAAAAACGGCAAAATGCCCAATTCGATCCTCTAATTACACAGGAAACAGTTGCTAGGAAATAGGTGCATGTGTGTTTGTGCGTGTGAAGTTGATTTAACAGTCTACATGTACTTCGTTTTTTCCGACAGTGCGCTGTTGGGTGTTTTAAGGCATTTTTATTTTTTTTATCAATCGGATTCTGGTATTTCTGTTACAAGTGCTTTAACACTTTACCAAACGACAAAATTTTGGACATGTCCAAATTGAAAGCATTTGCAAACGATAAATAACAAGTAGCTCAAAAGGTAGAAACTGTCTTTGATAGGGTAGAAAACATTGTGGGAAAAGGAGAAAATGCTGGTTACCAGCATTTTCTCCTTTTCCCACAATGTTTTCAAAAGGCTTCTTCCTAGGGGTCGTTAAATCTCGGGATTGTGTGGTAAAGGGATAAAACTCTCTCCAAACCGTTGACTGCTTTTACCAAATGAGCAAAGTTTAAACAATGTTTTGCGGTGTAAAAGAAATGTGCCCTATTGCAATGACTAATTTTAACATCGTTGATAAGAATTTAGTATATGGAGCCGGGAATAGGACTGACAATACGTCTAACTAATCAAAGCCGGAGAGCTACCAATTCTAAACTCTGTACCTCACGACGAAATTTTGAACTTTTCCAAATCCAAAGCATTTGCAGACGACAAATTAAATGTGGCTCAAATGTGTGTATTTTTTTCTTTGAAAGAGTAGAAAACATTGTGGGAAAAGGAGAAAATGCTGGTTACCAGCATTTTCTCCTTTTCCCACAATGTTTTCAAAAAACCTTCTTTTCTCAGAGTTGTTTAAACTTGGGATAAAGTGGTTAAGGGCTGAATGAAACTGAAGTACGTTAGCATGTGACAATATCGACGTGATTTAGCTATTAGTTAGCAAACCCGGTTAATTGAAAAGCTATTTTAAACCCAACGGAAACGCCTTTCTAGCATTGTTAAATGTAACAGTGAATTTCAATTGGGCAACTCGTAATGGGTGTTCATACCCTCTCCTTAATAGGAGCCCGAACAAATAATGGGTAATGAATAAAACGGGGGCGGGGACAGGAAGATTACCAACAGACTATTTCATTTGGTTGATCATTAGAAAATTTTTAAATCGTTTTCCTGAAAATCAACTGACCTGTGATTAAATGGAAATTAATATTATATTGTAATTACTAGTTTAAAGTTTGTCCAGGACTTTCTCTGATTATTTGATTCTTGTGCGTTAATTAAACACGGTAGGGTGTGATCAGTTTCTTTCTTAATTTTTTTTAAACTATTACTGTTATAAATATGTTATTTTTTTACGCGCTTGCATTTGACATTTTTGGACAATATTGTGGAAAAAGAGGAGTAACTGCTTGTCACAAGTTATATACACACTTTCTCACATGATTTTTAATACCATCAAGGATTTATGTTAATATTTTACATTCTTTCATATTATTTTTCTACGTGCAAATTGTCATACATTTTGGTAGATGAAACGAAGTCTGTTAGGTTAAGTAAGGACTTAGGGTACAAGAATCACAGAGTGCTTTAAAGAATGGCTTGATTAAAGTTTTTTTTTTTTTATGGCGCTTTACGAAAAAGTGAAATTATAAATACGTATTGTTTGCATTATTTTCTTTAATAAGAAAGCTGGATATCTTGTTGTTCAACCACAAGAAAGTTGAATTTTCTTTCGATTCGTTCTTTTGCACTCGATGTAGATTGACGTTTATTTCATTATTCAATTATTCTTCAAGAAAATTGCATGTGTTAAATGGGCCTTTACCACGTAAGCTCATGTTGAAGATTAATGAAAAGGGCTTCCGAATATGTGAAAATGGAAAAGATGCCGGTAACCAGCGTTTTCTCCTTTTTCCACAATGTTTTCTACCCTTTCAAGACAAATATTATTATCTGAGCGGCATAAAATTTGTTGTCTGCAAATGCTTGCAATTTGGACGAGTCTAATTTTTTGTCGTCTGTTATACAGTTAGTACAGCTCTTTTTTTTTCATATTAGTTTTAAACTTTGGAGCAAAATCACAGCAAATTATGTTTTGATCACTTAGGCCTGTGAAGTATACTTCATATTATCCACTTGTATGAAACTGAAATTCGTGAATACAGACCTGGGAGCAGAATGAAGGACTTACGCGGATGGTGTTAAACTGTATGGTTCTCGGAAAAGTTAGAGGCTATTAGACGATCTCATATAAGCGTCCGCCCGTTGACAAAGGATTGTACAATAGGTGAACAAGCCCCGTGATGGAAAGACTGGACAGCGAGCTTCATTGTCGGGTCCCGAGAGATCCCGAGAACCAAAACAACTCACCGTCCAAGTACCCGGATTATTGTAGAACTATTAAAGTACAGGGTATGTACATTTCAGCCATGATCTGTGAAAAGGGGGCTTAATGCATCTGCAAAAAGTATCGACCAATGTCAGCCTGCGCAGTCCGCGCAGGCTGACATTGGTCGAAACAATTTGCTTATTTTCAATTTTCTGCATGTCAATGGACTATTCTACCTCTGGATTCAGTCGGTTGTTAGACTAAATGGATCTTATGGATCCAGAATTATGTGATGAATCGCTTGGTATAATGCATCACGGAGATGCTTTAAGCCCCCGTTTGTCAGAGCATGGCTTATTTATTTTTTAACCACAATGTTCACTGATTACAATGTGGTGAAAATATGAGTTAACCCTTCACTAGACTACAAAATGTTAGACTAGTCCGTATTGAAAGCACTTGCAGATGACAAATGTGGCTCAATGCTGGTTTCAAGCATTTTCTTCTTTTCCAAGGATTATTTCCAAAGCCGTCTTCCACAGGGCCGTTAATAAGTGCACTTTCGTCACTTTGTTTTCTGTCTAATTTACAATATACATGTACCTGATTTTCATTTTTACCACATGTTTCTTGTTCTCAAAGACATTTGAAATCCAGTTTTTTTCTCAGCTTAATCCCTTACCAGTACTATGACCTAGAGACTTCTGGATTAAAACCAGTCAAATTGACTTGTTTAAACAAAACTTCAGTTTTCGAAGTGAAACAAAGATATCACAAGTTTTATATTTACAGCAATGTTTTGTCGATTTTTTATACTTATCAGAGGCGTAAGATGCGCTTGTATGAGTCGGAAAAAAAATTGTGAACCGATGGGACTTGGCTTTTTTGAGACCACGAGAGGCTACAAAACACAAGTTAGAATTATGTTTGAACATACACAATTCAAATATTTCAGGGAGAGGGGTTAAAGATTATCAAAGATAAGTTGAAATGTCAAATTTCCGACTACACAAGTTTTCTTCCCCGGTGGTTAAAGTGTGTCTAATTTACTTTCTTCAATTTTGATTTATGTGAATTTTAATTGGCATAAATACTCTTGGATTCGTATTGAAATTATACGTGAGACTTTGTCTTGTAACATTTTTTTGTATTTCATATCTGTTCATTTGTGTGGTTTTATTTCACTCCCAACAATTTCCTGATACATTTTTCCTCTACCACCCATTCAAACCCCATGTAACATCATGGTCTTTTGTATAATTGCTCATTTGGTTACATCTGACCCGGTATTCACCAAGCATACTAATGAACGTTCTTAGTCTTATTCTTCAAAATTTTCTAAATTTAAAAGTAAAACAACTTATGATTGGCTGAACCAAATGGTTTAGCCAATCAAAAGTTGTTTTACTTTCAAATTTAAAAAATCTTGGAGAATAAGACAAAGGACTTTCATAAGAATGCTTTGTCAATACGGACCCCAGTGCGTACATGTAAATAGGCTATAGAAGCGACAAGGTTCCAAAGGTGAAAGAACTATTATATTCTCCATCAAACTCGTGTATGAAAAGTTATGACCATCAAGTTTTATGTAGCTACACCCTAGCGCATGGGAAAAAGGTACTCGATGTAGTGCAGAGCCCTGCTATGGCAAAAGGGAATTAAATGCATCTCCGTTATGCATTATATAAAGCAAGCCATCACATAACTACCAGTATGGATCAATAGAATCCATCTTGTCTAAAAACCAACTGAATCATAAGGTAGAATGGTCCTTGAATATGCAGAAAATTTACCAATGGCAAAAAGTATCGGCCCAGGTCAGCCTGCGCGGACTGCGCAGGCTGACCTGGGTCGATACTTTTTGCAGATGCATTAAGCCCCCTTCTCACAGAGCATAGCTCAGTGCAATATGTTATGGCCATGTGACTAATACAGACGCCGTTGCTAAGTATGAAAAAAGTCTTCCAACTCTAGGGCCGGTAATCAGTTGGTATTGAACCTTGGACATGATGATAATCAGAATTAGCACCCGTATTCAACAATGATTGTATTGATAGATGTAAGTCCTATTCTCAGCGAGTTTTTTAAAGTTACAAAGTAACACAGTTTCTGACTGGATGAGGTCCTGCGTGGCTTAATGCTAAGGACTTCGACGTTAACCTGGAGACCCCGGGTTTCGGGCCTCACTGGAAGCACTGGGTTTTTTTGCGAGATTTTCCTCAGGTAAGACGCTTCAGAGTCCTAACCTGGAACGGGTGAGACCCAGATAATACATGAATACATGAGCTGTCGATGTGAAATGACTGAAATGATGTTGAGAGCGACGTAAAACACCTTTCAATTCTGATTGGATAAACCACTGGATATAGCCAATCAGGAATTGTGTTACTTTGAAATTTAGATTCTTGAGTTTTAGACTAAGACTGCAATTCTGAGTGGTTAGTGAATTCGGACCCAGTAGTGCTACAAAAGAGTGTTCGTTTAATTATTGTTTCAAAATGCATTGTTTTGCCCAACTGACCGATCATTTGTATGCAGTAATTCATGGAAATGAGTATAATGAAAGACTTATGTTTATTAGTAAAACACAAAACTCACAGTTTCAAGAACAAAAGATACATTTTATTTCTCGATGTTGATAGGATAACTGAATTTGCTGGACGATTAAGAATTCTTCACACAATATTTAATGTAGGAGAAAGTGAACTAAATGATCAACTTGACAAAACCGCAGATTCGTTTCCTTTTACAAGCTTCGTTGTTTTTTCAAGACCAAATTTTTTTTTCCGAATTAGTACTTTTTATTTTGGTAAGATTTTGTGATTTTTCAGACTGCATAAAAAGTGTCAACGATCGAATCTGAAAAAAAGGAATAGAATAACCACTGACGTAGTCTAAAATTGATTTAACTGGACAGTATAGATTACGATCAAACTGCAAACACATGCAAGCTGATCAAAACCGTCCTGTATTTGTGATTGATATTCAGAAGGATACTGTCGATGTATTTGAGTCTTTTTTCTCACTGTTTAAGTCTGTGCGACGGGTTTATTTGAGTAAGAAGTGTTTAATAAGAAATGTAATTTTCTCCTAGAGCAAAGTAAACACTTATGACACTTGTTCAAGTGTAGCTTAGATTGGCTTACAATGAAAGCTTAAATAACCTGATTCAAAATGTCAAACTATATTCTTGGTTAAATTTTTTACCTTCCCCACTTTCATTTTTAAAACAGCACCGGTGGGTGGGTGGGGGAAACGTTGGGGAGAAAAGCAAAGAAAAAAAGTACATGTAATAATAATTTGACCTTTTAACATACAATCCAGAATCTTAACGACCCTGAGGAAAAAAGCATCTGAAAAACATCTTTGGAAAAAAGGAAAATGCTGGTAACCAGTATTGACTCCTTTTCCCATAAACTTTTTTTCACTGCCAAAAAAACAAATTCTACTTTTCGATTTGTCGTCTGCAAATGTCCTCATATAGAACTAGTCCAAAATTTTTTTGTTTGGTAAAACATTAAAATGCTAAATTTGTTTTCCTTAAAGTAACAATAAAGGCCAAATGTAAACAAAGCGGGTGTTTAAATGCGTTTGAATTTATATCATACCATCTAAAAGTATGGAAATTATTGTTAAGATGACAATCTATCATTGTACGGTCGGTCCAAGTGTTACTTGCTGACAGAGAAATTACTTTCTAAACTAGGTTAAAACCTGCCAGGTAGCTGTGTCTTTTGTTTACTTTTTGCCTGATTTTAAAATTCTTTTTTTCTGCCAGCGACCACACGATAACAGACTGTCATCTCCACAATATTTTCCATACTTTTAAATGGTATGATTTAAACTTAAATGTATTATGACACCTGCTTTGATATTTTGGCCTTTACTGGGCCTGTAAAAAAGATTTTTGCTGCATAAATCACGATTGGTTGAAGGCATATGGCCTGCAACACTCGAAAAGGGACATTCGGACATTTGCGTAAAGTATCGTCTCGGATCAACCTGCGCAGTCCGCGCAGGCTAAACCGAAACGACACTCCGTTTTTATGTAATTTTCTGTTTTGCGCAAGTCTACTGTAGCACAAAATCTAATGTAGTCGTAAAGTGCCGTCTCGGATCAGTCTGCGCGGACTGCGCAGGCTGATCCGAGACGACACTTTACGCAAATGTCCGAATGCACCTTTTCGCATGTTGCAGGCCATATAATAATAATGATAATAATAATAATCCTTTGACTTGTCATGGAGAACGATTGGTTCCAGTGGACGCGACAGGGGTCAGTTTCGACTATCGCCTGACAGAACGATGATTTTCTTACAGGTATATTAGGTTTTAGGTAGCTGAATGAAAATTTTGCCCTGACAGAACAACAACAACAACAACAACAATAATACTATTAGATTTAGTAATGTTCCTTTTGAAACAGGGATGATAATTTTGTTAAACTTAAAGGCAAATTAAACCAGATTTTATTTGCAGGTTTTTTTTTTTTTAAGAAAATCATAACAAAGACTACCAATTGCAGTAATGGCTTTAAAATCAAAGCATAGACAGGAATACGTGTAGGAAACATGAGAAATCACCCAGCTTTTTTTCACTATAAATTTTTAATGTTAAATTCGTCATTTCGTTACGTAATGGTATATCAGTAATTGCATGACATGTGATAAATACATTTTTAACACGGCAACACATTGATTGGATCCTAGGCTCATTTGGTAGGGTCGCTGACTACGGTTTTGAAAGCCACGTGGTTTGAGTCTCACTGTAAGCATTTTCTGTTTTAGATTTCCCCTTCCTCTCTCTTTCCCCCTCCCCTTTTTCGGCTACACAGTTACGTCTTTATGATTTTTCCATACGAAATATGAACTCAACTCAAATAATTCAACTCAACGTCAATTAATTTGATTTTGGTATTCGGCAAATAATATCTTGCTCTTGGCCATGTAGAAGAAATAACATGTACTAGAGCTTTAACATGCACATAAACAATCTAGAAAAATCAGCTTTCTCTCTTTACCCACTACCCCACCCCCACCAACTCTCAGGATTTTTAATCAAAACCATGTTCAATGCCCCTTTAATGCTTATAATCAAATACATATATAAAGCGCCATCGAAATCATCATCGTTTTTCATCGTGATAGAAACTATCTTGCAACTGTATCGTCCATTCATAGATTAGATTATAATTCTCATGAATTATGTAAAGAGACATCTTTACAGCCAGACAGTAAACAAACGCTATTAAAACTTGACGGTGTTATAATCTAGTCAGCTGTGTAAACGTAGATAAAAAATCAATATAAGGTGTATGGGGTAAAGAAACTGTAGGGATTTGTCTTCGATTTAAACCGGAAACTGCGGTTGTTACGTCTATGGCAAGCCGGAATAGAATGAAATGCATTTTCTATTTGCCGTATTCTGTGCAACCTTGCAACCATCAGAGGCAATACTTGGCATGAAGATACAAAAGTGATTGTAGTTTCATAAAATAAAGAAAAAACGATTAAAAAACGGGATGAAAACGAGTGAAGATGTATGTTTAAATGGAATCCGAAAATTCTCTTCATTGCAGTTTACATAAATACAGAGTATATTTGCTTCCCGGCGAAGATTAACATTTTATAAACATATTAAGTATTAAAACCTAAATAGGTTCACTCATAAATATCGTTTAGTTATTTAAAGATGAAAACTTTCCATTGTACACTGTACAATGGGAATAGTTCTAATTTAGTAAAGTCAACCTGTCAGATTCGCTTTTATTTGTCCGGCGGTTTTTGTATGATGTATATTTATAACAAAAGACAATTTACATTGTATCGACTTGTAAACCTTTCTGCGCTATACGCGGAATCAGGGACTTTTGCGGACAGCATAGATTCAAGATCAGACTGCACAGGACGTGTAGTCTGATCTTGGATCTATAGCGTCCGCTTCTTTAGTCAAATATAAGATAAAAATAATTCTAAGTTTCTTTGGATTGTATTTTTAAGCCGTTGAAAGAGGTCGAATTTATAAATCTGACGCTGAAAAGGATTATTGGGATTCATGCTAGGACCGTTATACAAAGTTACATTGCGATCTTTTCCTTCTTACTGAAATGTACTAAAGCATCTGTTACGGACAAAATTTGGAGGGGAAAAAATATCCCGAAAACTGCAGAATTTCTCCGTCATCAGCATTTTTTTCTATCGACCAATATGAACAGGGTTCCATTTGCAAACTAAACTTGACTGGAAAAACTGATGTCTTTTTTATCATGTGTCCAACACTTGATGTCGACAGAAAGGGGGTGTTTAAAGGAATGGATGAATTCAAACGATTTGTGGTGAATTGGTTCCCCTCCCTGTTGGATACACATAGACTGGGCACAGTGATAATTATAGTTAAAATGTTATATTTGTTGCCAGAACAAAACTGGTTAACCTTCACCTCTCATTTTTTTTCCTCCCCTCTTTCTCGATGGAAGAAGAGAGTGTGTTAATAAATTTGAATTATTTCTTAATTTGCTTTACTCGTATAATATTAAGATAGTTATGAGAAATTGAAAGCAGTAGATTTTATCTACAAAACTAGCACTTATAGGTTGCATCTTGCGTTCATCGCACTCAAATTTCAGAACAGCAAAAATAGAAAGAAACGAGAGAGGTCCTACAATAGCTGCGGTTTGATAGAATGTCCATTGAAAGCCATTGAAATTAACGAAGGTATAAAATTTGTAAAATAAAGAATCAGGATTACGTCAAAGAAGAAAAAAGAAATATCTTTAAAAAAGATAGACAGGGTAAATTTGCCAGCAAACAGGCAGGGACCCGTAAAATAAACATGTCTACATTTTTACCAATCACAAGCTTCTATTTATTCAATTGCTATCAGTACCAAAAAGTAGATCAAAAGCTAGCACATTCAACTACGCCGAAAAAGGCCGATAAAATGTTTTCTGAAGTTACAATTACATACCGCTTGTCAACTTCTTTGCGGCGATAGATAGAGAAACTTGGTCCAAAAAAAATCTTGGTATTGGTGGCGAACTTCAGAATGGTAGGCTATATGTGGGGAAAACAGTAATCACATACATTGTATCTATAGACATATGGGCTCGTGTTATGTGATACAGCAGACAACTTTCTACTGTATATAGAAAGCTTTGGCGGTTAAATATCACAGTTTTATTGTGTGTCGTTACTTTCCTTTTTCATTGCATATTTCTATGTTTGTCCATGTTTTTACCCTAGCTCTTATGTGCGTGTTTAATTTATCTATTTTTTTCTAAAAGCCCGTGGTATGATTAGTTGTGAATTGTGACAGGACAAGCAGTGCATCAGGCAGAGAATATGAAACTGAACTGAAAAACGGAACTAAAAACTAAATGCGTTTGCTATTTTAGCAAGAGACCCGTGTCTAGTCCTGACAGATTACGCTACATCTTTCATTTAAAGATCTAAATTTACCTCACGTAACACCAACTTAAGAAAAAGTGTATTTCTTCGACCATCCTTAAAGTAACAATTAAGGCCAAATGTAAACAAAGCAGGCGTATTTAAATGCATTTTACTTTATAACATACCATTTAAAAGTATGGAAATTATTGTGAAGATGACAATCTGTCATTGTACGGTCGGTCCAAGTGTTAGTCGCTGACAGAGCAATTAATTTCAAAACTTCATGTAGGTTAAAACCTGCCAGGTAGATGTGTCTTTTGTTGACTTTTTGTTTGAATCTAAAATTCTTTTTTCTGCCAGCGACTAACATATGGCCCGACCACACGATAACAGACTGTCATCACCACAATATTTTCCATACCTTTAATGCCCCTGCTTTGATATTTTGGTCTTTACTGGGCCTTTAAGAGCAAATATTGCATTTCATCCATGAAACGCTACATCGGTAAATTTCAAAACATGATTTGAATTGTGAATAAATTCAAAACTACATAGTCATGAAATAATACAGATTACAAGCTCTCGAAAACTAAGACTGTATACTAATGTATATGTGATAATCGCTGTTTATGTGCGAGACTAACTATTTGTTTGTCTCGAGAAGTAGTTAGTATGTTCTCCTAGATCGAATGTCCATACTGTATTGTATTTATATATATTGTTACGAATTGCCCTTTAGATGTCCAATATGACCAAATGTAGAGAATTATGTGAATAATATACAGCTAATTTTATTCATTCAGTTTAAAATTATGGCGTTTATTGTAAGTCTGACGACTCTATAAAGTACGACTGGTCAAAGTTCCTGTCATGGGCAGAACGATTAACAATAAACCTTTACCAGACGACAAAATTTTAGCCTTGTTCAAATTTAAAGCATTTGCAGACGACAATTTCAATGTGGCTCAAATGGTGCAATTTTTCTTTGATAGGGTAGAAAACATTGTGGGAAAAGAAGAAATGCTGGTTACCAGCATTTTCTCCTTTTCCCATAATGTGTTCGTAAGGCTTCTTTCCTAGGATCGTTAAAAGTCGACATTGTGCAGTGAACGGTTAAAAGTATAATTAATTATGCCAACATTGGTTCTAGTTTTAATATTCAATGATCTGTTAGGGACTGTGATTTGGACCATTTAAAAGTATGGCGTTTATTGACGATCTGGGTTAAAGTTCCAATCACTACCAGATACTGCCAACACGGTAAATATTAAAACTAGAATTAATGAATAAAGTTGCCAACGATAGTTCTAGTTTTAATACTAATTATTCAGCAAGGGACTGGAACTCTGGCCAATTACAAGTATGGCGTTTATTGTAAGGCTGACGATCTGTTAAAGTACGGTTGGCCAAAGTTTCAGTTACTGCCGAAGCAGTAAATAATAAAACTAGAATTGATAAATCAAGTTTCAAATATTAGTTCTAGTTTTGATTTTCATTGTTCTACCAGGGACTGAACTTCGATTAACTGTACATTTACAGATCGTTTGACTAATAGAAAACCCCGTACTTTTAAATAGTATGTGTGAAAATAATTTGTATTTTATACATGGAATCGTTTACACTTGGCCTCTAAATTAGGCCTTTAAAACGTATTTCATTGGCCATATAATTATGGGATAGGCTACTTGAAGGTATGATATTTGCAGAAAGTGAATAGCACCACACAAGCTAATGAACCGTGCTCGGACAAAGGGATGTTGAATGCATCTCCGTGTTGCATATACCAAGCAAGTCATCATATGGCTTGCAACACGCGAAAAGCGACATTCGGATATTTGCGTAAAATGTCGTTTCGGATCAGCCTGCGCAGTCCGCGCAGGCTAATCCGAAACGACACTTTCCGTTTTTTATGTAATTTTCTGTTTTGCGCAAGTCTACTGTAGCACAAAATCTATTGTAGTCGTAAAGTGCCGTCTCGGATTAACCTGTGCGGACTGCGCAGGCTGATCCGAGACTACATTTTACGGAAATGTCCAAATGCCCTTATTTTCGTGTTGCAAGCCATATAATAATGGATCCATAAAATCCGGTTTGTCGAACAACCTATGAAATCGTGAGATAGAATGGTCCTTTGACATGTAGAAAATTAACGGATATAAAAACAAGTTTCAACCAAGGTCAGCCTGCGCGGACTGCGTTGACCTGAGTGATACTGTTTACAGATGCATTAAACCCCTTTTTCACAGAAAATGGTTCATTTATGATCTGCTACTTAACTAAAAGGTGGTACCGATATATCATTACAGATTAATTTCAAAACCACTGTTTTTTTTTTAATCGATATGCAAATAGAAATTCGGCTGATTGTTGTCTAGTTATCGATACAGGACTGTTCATACAACTAGGAACACTTCATATTATACTAAGTCGTATATGTTAGGTCTCTCAACGCAGGTACGTGGCTCCAAACATTTTGCACGATCACGAATTTCTAACAAAAAGTGGATTTCATTTGACTGTATCTTTAGCCACTCGAAAGAAGTCATGTTTATATACATTTGAGACGTGCTCTGGCAAAAGGGGGCTTAATGCATCTCCGTTATACTTGATACCTGCCAAAGTCATCACATAATTATGGATCCATAGGAGCCACTTTTTTCAATAACCGACTGAATCATAGGGTAGATTGGTCCTTTGACAAGCAGAAAATTGACTAGTAGCGAAAAGTTTCGGCCCAGGTCAGCCTGCGCGGACTGCGCAGGCTGGCCTGGGTCGATACTTTTCGCAGATGCATGAAGCCCCCTTTTCACAGAGCATGGCTCATTTGTATTTTGCACTGAAAGAGTAAAAAGCCTTGTCAAGTAGCTTTTACTTATAAACCCTACGAATAATTTTTATTTCTTAGCTTTATATTTCGATTATTTGGAGACTTCTTTTGAGAAAAAATGCCAAGTAATACGATTAATAAATTCATCAGTTTTTAAGCTGCTCGCAGTAAATGTACTATCGTAGGTGAGCCAGACTTAGAATCTTTTCACCATTTACACTACAGGGTTTAACTTTTTACCAAACGTTATGATTTTAGACCCGACCAAATTGAAAACATTTGCAAATGACAAATTTGATGCTGCTAAGAAGCTAATTTCTATCTTTGAAATGATCAAAAACATTGCCGGAAAAGCAGAAAATGCTGGTCAAAAGCATTCTCTCATTTTCCCACAAAGTTTTCTAAATCCTTCCACGCAAGCGTCGTTAAAACTCGGGGTTGTCTGGCAAATTTATAAAGTCATTCTGAAATGAAATTATGTCAATGTAACAGAAAAGGTTGCAAAAATTGGATAATCGAATTGCCCGACTCATACTGTCTTCTGACACCCCCGTAACGGAAACACTTCATAGTGTCGACGAAAACGAGGCCATCAGGTTACCCAGAATTCATTGCGTTATTGTCAAGTTTAATGGCGGACAGAAATGTCTTAGTTCTCCACAGCATGGTATCACAGGAGTTGCTAATTGGCGGTTTAGTGATTGTTTTGTTAGGACCGAAATGACAGACTGTAAAGGCAGCGTGCTTAAAATATTTGACTGCTTCTTATCTCGTTTGCATTGGTTGCATTTAGATTAAATGTTAAATTTGTTTGACCCTTTCAGCGGCTACAGGCAAAACCAGAGAGTTTTGCAGACGGTGTAGATCAAGAACATTTCTTTGCAGTCTGATATTGATTCTATATATACCCTTATCTTGTTTAGTTAATTCTTTACCACACAATGCCGACTTCTAACGACCCTAGGAAAGAAGCCTTTTGAAAACATTGTGAGAAAAGGAGAAAATGCTGGTAACCAGCATTTTCTCCTTTTCCCACAATGTTTTCTAGCCCATCAAAGAAAAATTGTACCATTTGAGCCACATTGAAATTGTCGTCTGCAAATGCTTTTAATTTGGACAAGGCTAAAATTTTGTCGTCTGGTAAGTTATTCTGAATTTCAGTGCACTGAGTTTATGTATTTGACAGAATACGAGTTACATCAGTCAGGGTGGTTATATGGCAGAGGGGAGTAGATTGTAACTGTCTACAGTTGCTTTAAACAAAAGCTGAATTTATCCAACGATTCGACATAAAAGAAAAATTGATTAGTAGAAACACATTAGTGAAAAATAGTCAGTCATCGATGTAATGTGATGAAATTATTACTGTCTTGTGATATTTTCATCTTGGTAGATTGGTCCTCCCAGGGAGTAGGATTTATATTCAAGAAATCCCGATTCGATTCCCGTTAGCGGCGCTGGCCACATGGGAATGTCCTGTGACAAGACACCTCATATCTCAGTTTTACAGTTGTGTAAATTAGGAAAGAAACGGAAGTGAGATATGTCGCTGAGTTATAACTGTAAAGTCTTAAAAGCTGGGTAAAATAGCATTCGAACAAACCTTATTTTATGCGAACTGCTAGCACTGCGAAATAATTGTCTATAAAATTTCAGCTACAGTTATGTAGTTTGTACAGCACGAATATGAAACTTTTTTGGATTGCATTTTTTGTCTTTTTGCTGGTAACCCTTGGAGCGTCGAATTAACAAAATGGTTAATATAGTTTAAAAATCGGATGTAAATAATTGCTTTTTTCATGCTCCATCAAATTCGATAAAGTAGATCCAAGATCAGACTGCACGTTTTGTCTAGTCTGATCTTGATCTACACTTTAGCAAGAAGAAAAAGGGGAAGAAGAATGGGAAGAAGAAGAAGAATACATTTGTAAAAGGCTCTTCAAGGGTTTAACTTGAGCCAGGTAGCTCAGTCGATAACATGCAGGACTTTACACATGCAGGGTCGCTGGTTCGAATCCCAAGCTGGGTTAATTTCTGTCCGAGGATTTCAAGATAATATATTTTCCCTTCTCACCGCTGATCAGTGTTCCGACGATAGTTATGTGGGAAGGCAGCCAATGGTTGGGGAACAATATTGTGCCAGTGAAAGACTGGTAAAGAAAAATCCAGCAAAGCATGGATATGTACTGGCCATCACGACATTACTGATAGGATATTGAGAACGGCGTTAAATACCATATAAACTTAGAGTTTAGTACACAGGGAGTATTTCAATACTTAGGCTTTTAAAACATCTGAGCCGTGCACTGGCAAACGGGGGCTAAATTTCTCTCCGTGATGCACGATACCAACTAAGTCATCACTTTAATATGGATCCATAAAATCCATTTGTCTAATGACCGACTGAATCATGAGGTACACTGTTCCTTTGACCCGCAGAAAATCTACCTACAGCAAAAAGTTTCGGCCCAGGTCAGCCTGTGCGAACTGCGTAGGCTGACATGAGTCGATATTTTTTGCCGATGCATTAAGCCATTTATTCGTGTATGCCATCAGGACAAACTAGAGACTGCACCCGTAAAGTATTCAAAACTTTCGCAAGATGGTAGATTTTTTATTTTATATATATATAAAACTTGTTGTCCAGAATTCTTCCCAAATTAAAAAAATAAAATGTGATAAATAAAGCTGGTGTGAATGATTTAAGAAAACGATGACTCACTCTCCGAGTGCAAAACTTGGGGTCGAAATTTTCACTTGGGGCCACAAGAGATGTTATCATTTATACGAAGTGATTGTTAGGAAACAATATCTTCCCTTATTTCTACGACTTAATTTGTAAAACAGCGGGACGTTGTCATTTGATCAAAAACTGACAGTGGGTCCCAACAAAACTGTCGCAACCGAATCAAAGGGCGGACAGTACTGAGATGGACCGGGAACAATACATGATTTTAGACAATATTTAACCGCTTTATAAAATTATCCTGTATTTTAATGGTGCTGAGGAAAAAATGTTTTGGAATCATTTCGAGACAAAGTGAAAATGCTGGAAAACCAGCATTTTTTATTTTCCAAAAATGCTCTCTAATAGCCACATTTAATTTGTAGAATACAAATGCTTTCAATTTTGACGATGTTTGTTGTCATATAAAGGTTAAAATACAACAGTTTAGTATTCACCAACCATTCTTAAGAATTTTTTTTTTTTTTTGTAAACTTTATTAGCCACGTATATTGGATAGGGGAGATCGTGGCAATCCTCCCTCTATCCTTACAACAATCGTTATTTACATCCAATAACATTTGTGACCCCTGCGAACAGTGCAGACCACCAAGATTCGAGTGTAGATTGATTTTGGAATTCACTGCTCGCAAAGGTGACAAATTGCAGAATAAGAGTTAATAAAAATACATGTACTATTCAGAGATCCAGATAAAGTTATGTGTTGAAATATAATCATAAATTATTGATTTTATGGAAGAACACTCTTAAAAATATTCTTAGTCTAATTATAGATTTACAAAGTAAGGTAACTTCTGGCTGACTAAACCAACTGGTTTAGCCAATCAGAAGTTGTGTTACTTTCAGATGAAAAACATTTTAAGAATAAGAATGCACTCAAAGATGGTTGGTTAAAATGGACCCAGGTTTGATTTACCCTTTTCGTTCGCCACATTAACTGTGTGCATGGCCTTTAATGTCTTTTAGACTGTTTTGCACAGTTTGTCTCTGTAACTGTCTGTCTCCTCCTATCCCATGTTTCAATTTTACTTTGCATTTAAGGATACAGTTAAAAATATTTGTCATTTGTTTCTTTGTTCGGTTTAGTTTTACGCCGCTTTGGAAAAAAGAAATTCTCGGAGATGGCCTACTTCTTAACATCTGTCTTGATTTCACTAATACGTGCATATACTTAGTACGGGTTCTGAAGTACCTTTACCGGCTCCTCAAGTTGGGGTCGTTCCAGGGCTTTTTGGCTACAAATCTAACGCCTTCGTCAATGCGCCCAACACATCTCGCTTCAAGTTGAATTCGTACTGAATATGATACCGTATGAATGAAATTCAAAGAGCTGTATTCCTTGCCACTCACACATGTTTCACTTTTCTTTCACAATTAAGAAGAAGAAGAAGAAGAAGAAGAAGAAGAGCGGCCGACTTTAGATGGCCAGAGTGGAGATCCATAGATCTTTTTCTTGTCAAGTACATGAAAATTGACAGACAGGCCCGCATATTTCAAACACGACCAAAGACTGGAAGAATTAAGCCTTTGAAGCATTTTGAAAAACAAATATTGGAGACAATACCAAGAGATTAACAGATTTCTAGAACACTCATAATGCATTTTGGTTCATTGTTTATTGTACACAGACGATAGCCTGAGTGTTTATTTTACGTCTTGAAAACCCGCCCCGCATGACAGCAACGTCCAGAGAACAAATGTTCTCTCGTTTCATGGACTGTATACATCCTTTTTTTAAATTTAAGTAATGAGGATTGGTGAACTGTAATTGCTTTTCCAAACGATTCTTTGCTGTACGACACTTAGTTAGGAAGACGGGTTTTTGAAAACATCGTGGGGAAAGGAGAAAATGCTGGTAACCAGCATTTTCTCCTTTTCCCACAATGCTTTCCATCCTTTCAAAGAAAAAGTAATTGAAGTAAAAGACACATTAAGTTTGTCGTCAGCAGATTCTTTAATTACTGAATAGTCTTAAATATTTGGTCAGGTAAAGATATAAATCTTTATTATTATTATCATTTTCTTAATTACAGAAAATATTTCTGAGAAAGTTTAAAATGTTGTCAAGTTGGACAGCCCCTTCTGTCACAATATTTTATCAAATTCAGTCAAACTAAAGTGTTTAAAGATCTTGTTCTATTCCAACAGTTTGCCCCCGTTTACCTTATGGAAAAGGGTGTTAAACAATATTACAGTCTATTTGATGGACAGAGCGGAACTACTTTTTTGTTCTGCCATACCGTGGAATGATTTTAATGGAGCCGAATACCACTTTATTTGACTGTCTGTATTGATAGTCGGGTTGATGTCCCTTCCGGCGGACTGACAGATTCGGATCAATTTTTCTCACAACAAAAAATTAAACAGCATACAATACCGTCTAAATACGAGAATATGATATTAGTTTATTTAATTACTTTATAAATGAAATACTATCCTTGCCATATTTCACGACGCCAGAGGGTTGTCTGAAAAGATGGGCGATTAAAGGCGAAATGATGTGATTATTTTACAATGTATTTTTTTGTATTATCTTCTATGCGCTGAGAGAGAGAGAGAGAGAGAGAGAGAGAGAGAGAGAGAGGTAGGTTCGTACAATAGAAATAGTTGGGCTTTTGCGGACAATGAAGATCAAGATCAGACTGCACAAAAAGTGCAATCTGATGTTGGATCTACACCGCCTAACACGGCGTGACATTTTTCGGTGTAAAGAACCTTAAAATCACGGAATTCAGGTTTGGACCACTGCCTGTGTTTTTTTTTTTTATGTTGCTTATGTTTCAGTTTATAATTAAGTGTTTTCTCGTTTCCATTACTCGTCTCTACCTTACTCTTGAAGGTACATATGAACCATGCTCTGGCAAAAGGGGGTATAATGTATCTCCATGATGCATGATACCAAGCAGGCTATCACATTATCATGGATCCATAAAATCCTTTTTGTCTGCCAACCGACTGAAGCATAAAGTGGCTTGGTCCTTTGACTAGATCTACTAGAAAATTGATCAAAGGCAAAAGTTTTCGACCCAGGTCAGCCTGCAGCTAACCTTGGTCGATATCTTGCAATTGTATTAAACCCCCTTTTCACAGAGCATGGCTCATATGTTTCTCCTTAGTGTTACAGTTTATTGTCGTTTTACTTAAGAAATAATTTTCTTTCTATCGTGGTTTATCGTTCAATAAACCACAGTTGTGAGTTATGAGGCACAATAAATAATCCACAAGGGCGACAGCCCGAGTGGTTTATTCATTGCGCCTCATAACTCACAATGTAGTTTATTGAACTATAAACCACGATAGAAGGAAGATTATTTCGATTCTAACATGACCAACTCTTAATGAAAGGAAAATAAGTACATACTTAGAGTAAAAACGAGGATGCAGATTATATTCCATTGAATAACTTACTTACTTACTTTATACAGAATGACGTCACTCTATATATAGAATGACGTCACTCTACATAGAATAACGTAGATTTTACCACGCTTTCGTTGCACTGTGTTTATAGAGCCGAATTCACGTGTCGTGTCAGAATAATAAACAGACCACTTTTTCATAACAGAAAATTGTAGCAAAAGAAGGTGAACGAGCAATTTTTCTTCTTGCATTAATTTTTATACACGTATTTATAATTGAAACCTTATTGTACATGTATGCTGAATATTCATATTCTACATGGAGGACCAGCCCGCATAGCTCAATTGGTTGAGCGTAGGACTCGTGAACGTCAAGTTTCAGGTCACTTGAGGGTGTGGGTTCAATTCTCACGGCTGGCCATCTAAAATTACTAATAGTCTTTCGGGCTGAGACGTTAAACCGAAGTCCCGTGTGACGGTGCTATACACCGAGCACGTTAAAGAACCAGGCGTAACTTAGGATGGGTTTCGTCCTGAGTCTTGCACTATCCCCCGTAACAATACTAACAGCCTTCAAAAAGGCGTTGCCCATATAGGCAACCGGTGGCGACGATAAATAAACGCAAATTCAGTCAATTCTACATAATGATCTAAACAACTAAAAGTATACTACGTTACAGGGGCTAATGAATATACCTTTTACCACATGATCAAGAATTTTGACGATCCTAAGTAAGACAGGCTGTTGAAAGCATTGTGGGTACAGGAGAAAATGCTGGAAACCAGCATTTTCTCCTTTTCCCACAATGTTTTCTGCCCGATTAAGGACAAATCCCATCTTTTAAGCGGTATCCGATTTGTCGTCTGCAAATGCTTTCAATTTAAACCAGTCTAAAATTTTGTCGTATGGTCAAGAGTGAAGAAGACATTCTAAACTCATTAAGTCGTAAGTGCCTTCATTATATTCATGTAGCAATAAAAAATCTTCAAATATTTAAGAGTAAAATTGTCTACCGCCTGCATGCTGTTCTTTATCAATGTAATTTGATCATGCTGTCAATTACATTTAGAAGTGTTTCAAGATAAACACGTCATATTTTTCATTCAGCATAATACACAAATGGCCCATTCTCTGTGAAAAAGAGGTTTAATGCATCTGCAAAAAGTATCGACTCAGGTCAGCCTGGGTCTAGACTTTTTGCTACTAGTCAATTTTCTGCATGTTCAAGGACCAGTTTACCTCATGATACAGTCGGTTGTTATGCTGAATGGACTTTATGAATCCATAATTATGTGATGGCTTGCTTGGTGTCATGCATCACGGTAACGCATTAAGCCCCTTTTTCCCCAGAGCATAGCTCATTTATCAATAGCATGACAGTTAATGTTAAGTTTTAAAATGATATCCATAATTTAGAAACAACAGGTGTAGTTAAACTCTAAAATCGGGTGAGGTGAATTTAATCTTGTCCAAATTGAAAGCATTTGCAGACGACAAAATAAACGTGACTCAAATGATAGAAATCGTCTTTAAGAGGGTAGAAAACATTGATTGAAAAGGATAAAATGCCGGTTGTTAGTGCCTAAATACATTACAATTTGGTTTTTAAAAAGAAAAAAAAAACTTGACATTTTGATTAACAGTAATGCCGCAGAAATAGCAAAAGATGACCAAAAACTGCCAATAAATTTAGAGGGAGAGTACGATTACGATAGAGACAGTGCCAATTTTTTAAATGATTATATTTATCGTGTTATTTTCGACACAGATACAGTGCGCTTTTTTAACATTCTTTTTTACAATGTACAAAAACATTTTGAAGAGGGATTTTGTAGATTAAGAATAGAGTGTAAAGACCGTCAAAGTCTAACAACACTGTCCGAAACTTTTAAGAGAATCATTCATCTTGTATTATCTCGGCGAGTTTGCAAACTGAGAGTGTCTCACTAGTTTTATGGTTCGTATGATCACCGGTTCCTTTAATGAAAGTCAATGGGATAAGCTAAGCAAGATGTTCGGGCGCTTTCTTTTTCGCTATATCACCTGAGACTGAAGCATTTGAGCAATACCTCGTGAAAAGGGGGTTTAATGCAGCTCCAAAAAAGTATCGACCCAGGTCAGCCTGCGCAAGCAGCGCAGGCTGACCTGTGTTGATCCTTTTTGCTTTTGGCCAACTTTCTGCATGTCAAAGGACAGTTCTATCTCTTGATTCAGTCGGTTGTTAGATTAAATAGATTTTATGGATTCATAATTATGTGATGACTTGTTTTGTAAAATGCATCACAGGGATGCATTAAAGCCCCTTTTCATAAAGCATGTCTCAATTTCATTGAAAAATCCGATGCTGCTCAGTTCGTTTGAGTGCATTTACTGCCCCAGGTAGGCGCCTTATTCGTATTTGACTTGTTGTCTCATGTTTTACTCAGCTGTTTTCGAAGAAAACGACAAAGAGGAACTGTCGCAGCCCTGGCGCCGTCGTCGTGCAAAGACAGTTTATAATATCGCTGTTACTACTGAAAAAATCTACTTCAAACTCGGACAAAATGTTAACTTTATCAAAAAGGAAACCCATACAAAAAGGGCAGGCAATTATCAAATTATTTTTGACATGTTTATGCCTTTTTTTTAAAATTCAATTTAAAGAAAAATTTTGACGTTTTATAATATCTCTTTTATTAATGGAGATATAGAGGACATTTTTTTTTTTCGATGCAAGATCGAAATTTATTTCATGCTTTTCGGTAATTTATCGTAAAATAATAGTGGATTACATGGTTTGATAATTCATTGATAGGTCAATTGAAGTCAGTAATTCCCGCGCGCACAAGTTACCTAGGTAAACAGTGCGTGCCATTCAACCAGGTGAAAATATTAGGTAATTTACGCGAATTTACCCTACATTTCTTGTGCTTTTTTTTATTATTGTAATTGCGTTGTTATGGGGGTGGGGGAAAGGGTACGCCACGAGGAATTACCGAAAACCAACTGTACTGGATTTTTAGGAAAGTTCTAGCAAAAAGGGGGTTTAGGAGCATGAAATAAATAGAATATTTGTTTTTTTTCCCGGTGAAAATCGAAATTTATTTCATCGAGTTAACATCATCGGTAATATTACCGATGATGTTCACTCGATGAAGTAAATTTCGATCTTTCACCGAAAAAAATATCCTCTTTGTATTACCTGAGGCTAAAAGGGATTAATTAAAATGCTCGTTGTCTTGCTCAGTAACGATCTATTTCTCCTTGTTGCCATAATACTATGATTTATGAGCTTTGCTCTGGCAAAAGGAAGTTTAATGCTTCTCCGTAATTCATTATCCCAAGCAAGTCATCACACAATTATGGATTCATAAGATCCAATTTGCCTAACTACCGGCTGAATCATGAGGTAGACTGGTCTTTTGACATGCAGATAATTGACCAAAAGCGCAGGCAGACCTGGATCTATACTTTTTTTGCAGATGCATTAAAGCCCCGGTTTCTCATAGAGCATGGCTCTTATATACGTAATAAACTTCAATTACTTTTCGTCATGGATATTATACAAGGACATTTACGAAGTCAACTGCTGCAGATTCTCTGTTGAAGATGAAAACATTCCCTGTAAAAATATCTGGTATCAGCCCGATTAATTATACCATATTTGTCTAAAAAAATATTCTGTATTATTCTATCTTCAATAGATGCCAACGGAAGTATAAAAGAGCTGGTGTTTCCAAAAGCCCTCGACCTGGACAGGCCAAAGCGAGCACGGACAACATTTTCCCCGGAGCAGTTGTACCAACTTGAACATGAATTCCAAAGGAACCAGTACCTTGTTGGCAAAGAACGCACTGATCTGGCCAAGAAACTGCGATTATCAGAAACACAGGTAAGAAAAAGTTGTGCAATATCGATGAAAACCAATTTGAATTTGTTTTACAAACAATGACTATTTTTTAACTCTACCATACGACGTAACGGAGAATAGGAGGTCGCTGGTTCGCTTTCCTAGCTTGGCCAACATCTTTCCGAGGATTGATGGTCATCGTTGCAAAAGGATTCATTCTTATTTCGCCGCTGGTCATTGTCTCGACGGTGGTTAGATGGGAAAGCAGTCAGTGGCTCGGGTAGAATATTGTGTGAAGTACTGGTGAAAGAAACTCCAAGAAAGTATGGATAGGTTCACTGGCCGCCGCGAAATATTTAAAATAATGTTAAGAACGGCGTTAAACACAATAGAATCAGTCAATCATGTACCATACGACAAGACTTTAGAGCTACTCCAAATTCAAAGCTTTTTGCAGACGGCAAAATAGATGTGACCCAAATAGTGGAATATGTCTATGAAAGAGTAGAAATCATTGTGGAAAAAGGAGAAAATGCTGGTTACCAGCATTTTCTCCTTTTCTCACAAGGTTTTCAAAAGCCTTTTTGCCACAGGGTCGTAAAAACCCTTGATTGGTTGTTAAAGGGTAGGTAACTAGGTAGTTAATTTTAAGAGTCATGCACACAAACTTTAGTCGCTTTTTTTTTTTTTGACCATGTAGTTTAAGATCAGACTACCTATTGCCATCAGGGTAACCAAGGTAGGACTGTACCGATTTAACATTGTCCGCTATTTTAAGTTAATATCCTCGTAAATAGAACATGTAAAATTGCAATTTTGATCTGTTTTCTTGGCTAAGAAACTCAATTTCATTCATCTAGCGCTCCATGTGTCAGTATTTCGCAAGGTCTATCACCAGTTTGCCACTGTTTTTTTGCTTGTGAAGTTTCACAGTTTTAACAGCAAGGTCATATCATGGCGGTCAGTGCACCTACGCAAGTATTCCCTGACTTTCTCCCACTATTACTGACACAACTTTCTTTCCAAGTCAATGAGTACTTTTCTCGCATGCATCAGAGGTGAGAGACGAAAAAATCGCCGGTAAAAAAGTTTGCCGCTTCCTGATATCTAACCAGCAACCACCAGGTCAAGAGTCAGTTACGCTAACCACTGAGCTACCCGGTTGGGACCAGTATGTCACAGCGGCAAATGAGACATCTAGACAGCCTAACGTAGTAAAGCCTCTCTTATTGTTCAAATTTAATTTGAATACATTGGAATGTGATCAATCATTCCAATTTTCTTCCCGAGCTTTCATGTCCAGAAAATTTAGCGTAGCAGCATCCCAGCAGTATTCGCACATTCACTGCTGCAGCACGCCGTGATAATTCATCTAAATAACCTTCTACCGCACGACCCCGAGTTTAAACATTTAGGCTGCTAAGTGCGAATCGCTGATCTTTTGCGGACAACGTAGATCAAGATCAGGCTGCACAGAACATGCAGCCTGATCATGAATCTATACTATGCGATAGGGAGATATCTCTCCCTCCAAACTAACTTTGAATTAACAACCATTTAGTTTTAACTCCCGACTTGAAGGTAACCTTTAAACTTTATCAGCCAGATAAGGATAAACGACCTTAACGCAGAAGCCTTCAGAAAACATTTGAAGAACAGGAGAAAATGCTGGTAACCAGCATTTTCTCCTTTTCTCGAAATGTTTTCTACCCATTCAAAAGGCAATTTTTGCCGTTTGGGTCATATTTAATTTGTCACCTGATATTGCTTTAGATTTTGACAAGTCCAACATTTCTTGTTTGGTAAAGAGATCACCATGACATCATGTTTGAACGATACAGATACAGACTATAGAAAGGATGAGCTGTTCTGGCCAAGTGTTCTGTTGATTGATTGTTGATTGTATGGTGCTTAACGCCGTTTTCAACATTATTTCAGCTATATCGCGGCGGCCAGTGCACCTATCCATGCTTTCCTGGAGTCTCTTTTACCAGTACTTCGCACAATTTCTTTCTAAGCCACTGGCTGCTTTCCCACATAACCATCGTCGAAACACTGGTCAGCGGTGAGAGAGGAATGAATCCTGTCGCAATGACTATCATCAATCCTCGGAAAGAAATTGGCCGAGCCAGGAATCGAATCCACGACCCCTTGTTCTCAAGTCCTGAACGCTACCGACTGAGCTACCGGGGCTCGGCCCAAGTGTTCTGGAGACAACTTCTATGAAATTTGGTACCTGTACTTAGCAAAATTGTTGTTTATCATGTTTGCATGTTAATTGCTAATATCAATTTTGCATGTTTGTATACGTTTGGATCTGTAGATGGCTTTGGGGAAAATTTAAAAATCGGATCGGAGGATAGGTATACGAATGATATGAGATAAGCTTTATGAAAAGGGTGTTTAATGCATTTACAAAAAGCATCGACTCAGGTCAGCCTGCGCAGTCCGCGCAGGCTGACCCGAGTTGAAACTTTTTGCTATTGGTCAATTTTCTGCATGTCAAAGTACCATTTCACCTCATGATTCAGCCCGTTGTAGCACAAAATAGATTTTATGGATCTATAGTTATGTGATGACTGGCTTGGTATGATGCATTATGGAGATGCAATAAGCCCCCTTTTGTCAGAGGAAGGCTCACATGTATTTAGATAGATTTCTTTCTTAGGCTAACGACAACCTCATTTTTTGCAGGTCAAAGTTTGGTTTCAAAATCGAAGAACAAAGTATAAACGTGACAGGGTAAAAGATGCGGAAGTACGAGATACGAAATCCGAAAGCGTCGCTGCTTGTAACATTCTGCGCATGCTCCAACATCAGGAAACAAACTATATTACCCAGTGTTCTCCAGTAAACAATGTGTTTCCGGTTTACCATCCATATTCCTTTGCAGGGTATAATCCCACATAATTCTGAAAACATAGTGTTGATTGGTTTGTTTGATGTGTACATTTGCAGTGAAAAATTATTTATTACATAGTGCGCTCTAGCCTGGGTCCAAGCCGTAATAATTTTTTAATCACTCAATATCACGCACTCCTAATCTCGGTCTGCTATTTATCTTTGGTAGCTATCTGTTTATTGCTTCCAATATAATTGAGCCGTGCTCTGTAAAAAGAGGGCTTAATGCATCTGCAAAAGGTATCGACCCAGGTCAGCCTGCGCAGTCCGCGCAGGCTGACTTCAGCCGAAACTTTTTGCTATTGGTCAACTTTCCGCATGTCAAAAGACCATTTTACCTCCAGATCCAATCTATTGTTAGACTAAATGGATTTTACTGATTCCTAATTATGTGATGAATTGCTTGGTGTTACGCATCACGAAGATGCAAAAAGTCCCCTTTCGCCAGAGCACGGCTCAATTACAATATAACGTCCGAATAATAGAAAGGGAAAACATGAACCGACTGGAACTCAGGCTAAGTGCGCACGTGATTACCGTATAACAGTGGTTACGAAATACACATGGATGTAGTTATGATATGAGGAACGAGTGCCACTGAAAATTTAGTGATGCCATTTTAAAACCAATAAACCCTTACTTTACAAATATGATTTGGCGTGTGACAAGGGACTGCTCCGTTTTTTCCCACATTCGTTTTCATATCATTAAGAAAAAAAAATATAAACTGTATTAAGTTTCACACCTAAACTTACGAAGATATGCAGCCACCATTTTCTCCTTTTTCCACAATTTTTCTACCCTGTTAAAGACAAACTTTATCATTTAATGAAACTCTATCGTTGTAACCACATTCAATTTGTCGTCTGCAAATGTCTCCAGTTTAAACGAATCCAGAAGTTTTGTCATCTGATAAAAACTTCAGGACATATATCAGTAAACATTGTGAAAGAATGATTGATTGTAGAGAGGTATTGTTTTTAAGATTCTTGAGAAGCTTTTAAAACCTTTTACCCCACAATTCTGAGTTTTGCACCATGAGAAAAACCCCTTTTGAAAACATTGTGGAAAAAGGAGAAAAAGCTGCTAACCAGAATTTTCTACTTTTCAGACAATGTTTTCTAGCTATTCAAGGACAAATACTGTCATTTATAAAAAACATTTGAATTGTTGTCTGCAAATTCCTTCAATAAAGAAAAGTCTAAAATTTTGTTGTCTCGTAAAAGTTAAATGATTTGTATCTGGTTCTTTGCTCCTCAACCATGAAATATTCAATTCTTATTTCAATGGCAAGCAATGCGCTTGCCACAGAATATTTGTGTCAGCTAATCAGATGGCTTGTCTTTAAATTCAGTTTGAAAACCCATATTAGATTAGTTGACAAATAAGGCCTCTCATAAAGGATGATAAAATATGAACCATGAACTGTCAAAAGGGAGCTTAATGTATGTGGAAAAAAGTATCAAACCATATTCAACATGGGTCGCAAAGTTTTGCTTTTGGTAAATTTTGTGCATATCAAAGGACCATTCTACATAAGGTTTCAGCCAGTTGTTAGACAAAATGGACTTTATCGATCCATCATTGCGTGATGGCTTGCTTGGTTTTATTGCATCATGGAGATGCATTTAACCCCCTTTTGCCAGAGCATGGCTCAAATATTTTCTTTTGACATGACAATCTTTCCATTAAATATTTTATGCCACTTTCAACAACATATCACGGCGTCAGCTCACATATTCATGTATGTACTGGGTTTCAGCAGTACCAGGCTAGGACTGAAGTGTCTTGCCTAAGGTTACTCCTATGAAAACCCCAGTGTTTCAGACTAATGTGGAAGTTGGAACCCAGGGTCTCCAGGTTACGAATCCTACACTCTATCACTATGCCACTCAGGATTCCGTATTTTTTGTATGGCTCCACATTTTTTGTTTGCGAGGGCCTGTTGTAGATGTGTTCTAGAGCTCAGGCCGATGCCTTATTTGGACTTTAAATGTATCACATAGTGCCTTTGGATACATACTGGTAATCAATAACATGAATGTGCCCTTTCTTCAAAATGTGACTCTCTGGTGTATCAAGTTACATTTATGGAACTTTTAATTTCATGCTAAACACAGATGTCCTTATTTTGACTTTGAATGTATTAAATAGTGCCTTCGATTAAATAGATCTATTTGCAATCAAGGTTGTGAATTTTTTGTTTTCTTCAAAATCTTATTATGTGTGTTGAACTTTAAAGTGTCCAATAAGCCTAATGGGGCATTCAAAGTGAAGAATTGCAATTTCAAGGTTAGTCTTATCTAGAATGTCTTAGCAAAGTGGAAAGTGTAGATCAGATAAGACTGCATATTTTGCAGATCTTGATCTACACCGGCCACAAAGGCATATAGTTGTTAAAGGCGCTTTCAGGTGTTAAATGACATTTTTTAAGTTTTAACTTACACGCTGAGTAACTCGGCTCTCAATTCATGTCATTATCAAGAAACATTATGATGTAGAAATGTCCACAGATCTATGCAGCCGACCATTATTGAAAACATTATCTAAAAACATGACTGTCTGATATTTTGCAAAAATTTATGTTCAGTCTGTCCTAATATTTAGAAAAACTATTATTATTATTTTTTTTTTTTTTGGGGGGGGAGGGTGGGGGGAGCTGTCTGGAGTACGGACTAAAACTGAATTATTTTTGAAAATAATTTAGTGCATCCAAACATTTAGGGTGACCGAAGACGCAAATTACAGTAAGCAATGACATTAGGGATCAATCTTTAAGATACTATTTTTCAGACCAAAGATGAAACAAAATCACCCCATGTGGATGCTAATGCTCAGCTGCAGTTGCTTTTTAAGAGAAAATTCTAGGTCGAAAAAGTGACGTAACTGTGTCAAAAACATAATCGATGGTTACCTGCTGCTATTGTATGGGTTACCTTTTGATAGTTAAGAACTAATCCAAGTCTGAAGTTAAAATCCGATTATTTCAGTTGCTACTAGTCAAAATACATTATGTATCAGTTTAAAGTCAGCACAACTAACTTTTTTTTTTTAAAATCTAGATTTACATGTATATCCTTAACTCTTTTATCAGAGGGCAAAACTTTGGACTTGTCTAAATCCAAAGCATTTGCAGATGACATATTGAACATACACCAAATAACAAGATTTGTCTTAGATAAGATGGAAAACATTGTGGGAAAAAGGACAAAAAAGGACAAAAACCTTCTCTCCTAAGTTCACAAAACTTGTGATTGTGTGGTAAAGGTTTCAAAGGGTGCATTTTATTTCAAAATATATCTTTCTACAGCAAGTAACGCCGCTAAACAAATACATACTCCATGTGTTAAGAGTCTGTCTGTCTGTCTGTCTCTCTCTTATAGCTATGTATCCAGCTAATTTCTTGTTAACATTTTAAATTATCGTCAAAGTTACTGGCTCAGACGCGGCTAGAAAAACAAATATTAAAACCAAGGAAAAAACCTTGCAGCTTGTTACTTAATTTCAAAATTCATTTTTCTGCCAGCAACTATCACTTGGACTGACTGTATAATAACAAATTGTCATCTTCACAATAATTTCCATACTTTTAATTGGTATGATTTGAATTCAAATGCATTTTAACACCTACTAGTATATTGTTTACTTTTGGCTTCTATTGGACCTTTCATAAATGAAATCAAAAGAAATCAAAATCATCTTTAAGGTCATCTTTTAATAAAAAGTTATACACATGATTACAATTTTCCAATAAATGACATTAAATGATAAAATACATATTTCTAAACATAACAATGGTGTTTATTTTGTACATCTATATCTGTAACCCAAATTCAATCCATAACCCTTTATCACACAATCTCGAGCTTGAATGGCCTAAAGTAAGAAGGCTTTAGAAAACATTTGTGGGAAAAGGAGAAAATGCTGGTAACCAGCATTTTCTCCTTTTCCCACAAATGTTTTCTACCCTACCAAAGTCATACCCCATAACTCGAGCAACATTTTATTTATTGTCTACAGATACTTTCAATTTGCACAAGTCTAAAATTTTGCTATGCAATAAAAAGTTACCTTTTTACTAGATGACAAAAAATTAGACTCTCCAAAATTGAAAGCATTTTCAGATAACAAATTACAAGTAGCTCAAACAATGACATTTGTCTTTAAAATGGGCAGAAAACATTGTTTGAGAAGCAGGAAATGTTGGTTACCAGCATTTTTTCCTTTTCCAACAATGTTTTCAAATGCATTCTTCCTCAAGGATGCTAAAACATGGGATCGTCTGATATAGGGTAAAAGTGCCTTTATCTACATTTCTTGACTCTTTGGCCAAAGTAGATCTAGATCAGACTGCACAAAATATGCAGTCTTGTCTTTGATCTATACAGATCAGTTTATTTAATAATTTTGGACATTAGCAACCTTTATATTGCATTTATTAGGCTTTTTATTCGGAACTGAAAATAAGTTATGCGTTTTTTTGGCACCATAGAGGTTAACATTTTATTTTTCAGTATTACAGAAGCTGCAACTAAGTCAAGGCAATCTATGATCATCATTTGAACAGTCTTGTATTGTCCTTTGCCACACAGTCTCGGGATTCAATGATCATGAAGAAGAAAGCCATTGAAAACATTGTGGGAAAAGGAGGAAATGCTGGTTACCAGCATTTTGATTTTTCCCACAATGTTTCCTACCCTTTCTCAGACAAATTACAACATTTGGGCTATATTTAATTTGCTGTCTGCAACTGCTTTAAATTTGGACAAGGCTCAATAGTTGTTTGGTAAAGAGTTAAAATCTTGCTCTGGAAAAGATTCTTTGCTTTGCTGAACATAAAACATAGACATCTTTGTCAAGTTACTAGAATCTTCTTTATCTCATCCTCACAGAGTCTGCCAATAAATTAATTATTTTTGATTCAGCAAAGTAGTTCTTTTTAGGGGATCACTTTAAAATCATTTGTTGACAGATGAGTGCCATAGACAACAACAAGGAGAGACTAGTCAAATAAAAAATTGTATTACTAGAACAGTAACTGTTCCTTTGATGAATTGTGTGAGTTCAGAACAGCAAATGGGTAGAATTTGCAATCCCCACCCCAATCCACGGCCCATGACCGATATCAAAATATAACAAAATAATGCTGTATGGTGTCAGTAACTGACCACATAAAATGTATTTAAGTCTTTACCAAGCAATCCCGAGTTTTCACGACTCTGAGAAAGAAGCCTTTTGAAAACATTGTGGGAAATGGAGAAAATGCTGGTAACCAGCATTTTCTCCTTTTTCCACAATGTTTTCTATCCTTCCTGAAACAAATTTCAATTTTTGAGTTATGTTTATTTTGTTGTCTGCAAATGCTTTCAATTTGAACCATTCTAAAATTTTGTCATTTGGTAAAGAGTTAATAAACCCTTAGAGTGCTGAATCCAGATGTAAATTGTTTATGCAGACAATGTAGATCAAGATCAGACTACACAAAATGTGCAGTTTGATCTTGGATCTACACTATCCTCTGTTTTTCTAGTGTTTCTGTCAAAACAATTAAGAAATTGCAGTACCTGCATCTTTAACTTGTTTAGCACCAAATATATAAACTCGATCCTTTTCGATGTCCGAAAATAGAATCTGCTGAGACTCAGAAGGATTTTTGCCTCACAGGCTCGACTAAACAAGCGGACGGAATAGATCCAAGATCAGACTGCACATTCTGTGCAGTCTGATCTTGATCTATGCCGTCCGCAAAAGTCTTTGCTTTCGCCAATGGTGCCGAAAGGGTTAATATTGACTGACAACATCCTTTTTATTGACTTCGCACTTCAACAATTAAATTGCCTCACAACCACAGTGTACATGATTACTTTTTACCCTTCACCACACAATCCTGAGTTTTTACTACCCTGGAAAATAGGAGCTTTGAAAACGTGAGCAAAGGAGAAAATGCTGGTTACCAGCATTTTCTCCTTTTCCCATGTTTTCTAAAATTTCAAAACAAACCCTGTTTTTTAATTTGTCAACTGCAAATACTATCAACTTATACAGCCTAAACTCTTTCCCCTTGAAAAGAATGAACACAAAATACATGTACACATATATCACATAAACACAGCTCACACAATATGTTGTCCAGAGTCTTTCTACTCTTTACCAAATATCTTAGCCATGTTTGAATTGATTGCATTTCCATACTAAAAATCAAAAGGGGCACAATTTGTCTTGCAAAACATTGACGGAAAGGTGAAAATGCTGGTTACCAGCTTTTTTCATCTTTTCCCACAATGTTTTTAAAAGCCTTCTTCCTCCTGCTTGTAAAAAATTTGAAAGTGTACGGTGAAGGGTAAAAGTCAATACTTAAATACAATCATTAGTTCCTAACTACATTGATTTTTGTACAAAAATGGAATAACATTTTCATAATGGTCCTTTGTAATATTCACAGTCAGTCATATAAAAAATTTTGCAATAAAGTAGCAGCATTCAACTGTTTTCTCAAGAAATGGAATGATAAAGCATATTCAATGTGTACAGATTCACAAGAAATAACATTTATATCACGTCAAAACTTCTAATTTTTCTTTTTCAAGATTTTGAAAGCTTAAAGGGGGGTATTTAGTGTTTATGCTGTAAATCAAACCAAATTAAAATGGTGTTAAATTGAGGAAATAAAAATTCAAAACCATGTCCATCAATTCATTGTAGGACCAAGAAATAACAAAAAGAACATAGAAACAAATCATGTATTAAGCAAACTATATAAGTAATTTATAAACCACAACCTATTACTTCACAGCTAAGGAAGATTTTGATTTTCATCCATAGATTTTATACAAAACAAACAAAAATGTGTATACATAAGCTTTGTAAAATCATGCACTTCATATAATACATAAAATGTAATAAAGCTATCTAACAAATTTGGCTGCACATTAAAATCTGTGTTTATACATGTATATATATATATATGTACACTTTATACAAAAATGGATATAAAACAATAAAATTGGGCTAAATATCAGTAACAACTAAAACCTTAAACTCCTCTTAGAGATTATCTATCACGCATCCAGATAAATGCTGTACAACACTAACCCATCACCACATAACAAAACTATAGATTTATCCAGCTTAAAAGTATTTGTTGACAACATAATTACTGGGGCTCAACTGATGAGATTTGCCTTTGAAAAGGGTAGAAAACATTGTGGGAAACGGAGAAAATGCTGGTTACCAGCATTTTCTCCTTTTCTCACAATGTTTTCAAATGATCTTTACCTCAGGGTCATAAAAACTCAGGATAGTATTTTCTCCTTTTCTCATAATGTTTTCAAATGATCTTTACCTCAGGGTCATAAAAACTCAGGATAGCGTGGTAAAGCCTTAATCAATTTGAGCCACGCTCTGTGAAAAGGGGGCTTAATGCATCTGCGAAAAGCATCGACCCAGGCCAGCCTGCGCAGTCCGCGCAGGCTGACCTGGGCCGAAACTTTCCGCTATTGGTCAATTTTCTGTACATCCGAGGACCATTCTAACTTAGGATTCAGTAATCAGTTAGAGAACATGGATATTAATGGCTCCAAAATCATGTGATAACCTGCATGGTATGATGCTTCACAGAGAGGCATTTAGCCCCCTCTTGCTAGAGCATGGCTCATTTAAGTTTGGAAAGCCAAAACTCAACTACTTACAACAACATAATATATTTGAGCCATGCTCTGGCATTAGAAGTTTAATGCATCTCCATGATACATTATACCAAACAAGTGATCACATAATTATAGATCCATGACATCCAATTTGTTTAAAAACCAACTGAATTAACCCTTAAGCAAATGGTGCAAAGTTTTGGCAACCCTTGGGTAAAAGGCTTTTGAAAACATTGAGGGAAATGGAGGAAATGTTGGTAACCAGCACTTCTTTCATTTTCCATAATGTTTTCTAGCCTTTTAAAATCAAATCAAAGCATCTCACCCTCTCTAATGCTTTTATATTTATTTGGACAATACCAAATTTTTGTTATGTGGTTAAGAGTTAAGAAGTAGAAAGGTCCTTGGACATACAGGAAGTTTACCAAAAGCAAAATGTTTCAATGCAGATCAGCCTGTGCAGACTGCACAGGTTGACCTAGGTCGATACTTTTTGCAGATGCATTAAGCCTCATTTTCACCCAGCATAGCTCATTTACATGTACTTCCAAGCTAAACTTTGAATAACGGTACCTGTACAGCTATTTAAGATGTACAATAATAGTCAACATCTTTATTACATTCAGGCTTATTCAATCCTTCACCACAAAACAAAATTTTAGACTAGTCTAAATTGAAATTATTTGCAGACAACAAAGAAATGTGGCCAAAATCTTGGAACATGTTTTGGACAGGGTAGAAAATATTTTGGGAGGAGAAGAAAACATGTGATTGTGTGGTAAAGGATCAAATCAAACATTGTAAAACACAACCAACTCACAATAATCTTTTTACAAAGGCATTTTATAACTACCTTGGCACGTCAAATGACATTGGATTTTTTTTTACATCAACATTACATAATAATCAAAACAACCGCATTCTAACCCTCTATCACACAATCCCAAATTTTAACAACACAGAGAACAAAGCCTTTTGAAAACATTGTGGGAAAGGAGAAAATGCTGAGAGCAAGCATTTTCCCCTTTTCCCAAAATGTTTTCTACCCTATCAAAATAAATTCGATCAGTCGAGTAGTATTTAAATTGGTGTCTGCAAATGTTTTCAATTTGGACAAGTCTACATTTTTGTCATGTGGTAAAGGGTTTTAAAAACATGAATAATACAGTGAAATATTAATATAAAGTATACTATCAGAGTAGCTGTCAGGTAGTCTAACAGCAATAATCAAGTTTCATAGAGAATAAAAAGATACCAGAAAAAATAAAGTGTAAGAAAAGAAGCATATACCTTGGTAAAAAATTTTAAGGTGATTTTTACATTTCTGAACTAAGATACCGGTAATATGAAAAAGATCATATAAAAAATACTTTCCAAACTTTTCTTTAATTTGAATCAAACTAAATCATCTGGAATCGTTCACGCTTGATTTCCTTGTTCTAACCTTTATGGCGCCCAAATAAAACCAAGCAGACATTCTTCAGAGATAAAAACCAAACAAGAGCACCGCATGCAGGTGCCAATACTTGGCTGTATTTGCTTTTACAAATAGATTGAATTAAAGTGAAAATTCCGAGTCGAAAAAGGCCACAACTCTGTCAAAAACATTTTGATGATTACCTGCCCATTGTATTGGTTCCACTTTTGATAGTTTATAACTATTCTGAGTTTGAAGTCAATATGTTCAGTAATGACTGAAATATTACAAACTGTCAAAGTTTTGGCATCACGACAATGACAGAGACAACAGGGCTATGACAATACCTTAACATTTTCTTTGAAAACAGCCAAGCTAAAGTGGCCAATTTCACAGTTGCTCTTGTCCAGGACATCAAAACAAAGCAGACAGCATAGATCAAAGACCAAACTGCACATTTGTGCAGTCTGATCTTGATCTACACTGGCCACAATTATAACTCAAAGTGAAAGGTGTTTGAAGGATTAAATTGTTGCATAATAAAAATCAAAGGAGAAAACTTAACAAAAGTAAGAGTTTTGTTATACAAATAATTCTGCTTATCAAGGAAAGTTGAGCTTTATTTATTTTGGATAGTTTCCTTTTAAAGTTAGTATAATTTACAAAACACCTCCATTGTAATATATGAAAGACATCACTTGCAATTACACACAAAGTGTACAAAAAAAAAAAAAGCACAGCTAATACGTTTTTACATTGAGCTTTCTTAATCAACACCATAGACAACGAAACATTTGTAAATTTGAAGTTAATATTACATTTGCTATGTTCTTCACTAACACCCATGTTAGGGTACTTAACCCTTCACCAAACAATCCCTGGCTTTCATGACCATGAGAAAGAAGCCTTCTGAAAACATTGTGGGCAAAGGAGAAAATGCTGGTAACCAGCATTTTCTCCTTTTCCCACAATGTTTTCTACCCTTCCCAAAACAAATTTCAATTTCTGAGTCAAATTATTTTTGTCGTCTGCAAATGCTTCCAATTTGGACTAGTCTAAAATTATGTTGTTTGGTAAAGGGTTTATAGAATTTCATCATGAAGACAGATCAATTGATTACACATAACAAAGGTATTAGTACAGAAACGTCTCTGGTACCCTTTAGGACGATCTATATTCACCAACCTTTCTACATTTCATTCTCTGTTTGACTCTAGATTAGAAAGAAACATAACTTCTGATTGGCTAAATTGTTTGGTTTATGGTTTAGCCAATCAGATGCTGTATTACTTTAAAATTTTGATAATTCTTGTGAACAAGACTAAGAATGTTCCTAAGAATGGTTGGTAAATATGGGCCAAGATGACAAAATTTCAGAATGGTCCAAATTGAAAGCATTTGCAGATTACAAAATAAACAAATTAAATGATGCAAGGAAAAAAAAAAAACATTGTTTAAAAAGGAGAAAATGCTGGTTACCAGCATTTTCTGCTTTTCCAACAATGTTTTCAATAGCGTTACTCCTCGGGTTTGTTAAAAATTGGGATAAGTCTAGTGAAGAGTAAGACACAGTACTTCCCACTTATCTGGACTTCCACTCTTCTTTACATTTCGGTTACGCTTTTGGCAGAATATTAACATTGTCTGTATCTCTAGTGTCCTCACCGTCCATAACTGCACTGTACACCATCTCACAATGGCTGTCCTGCTTTTTACTTGATTTGAACTTTCTATATTTCATCACAATAAATATTGCTATAGCTGAAATACAAACAACAATAGTGAGTTTAAAGTTTTATATTTTACCAAAATACATTAGAGCCATGCTCTGTGAAAAGGCGGTTTAATGCATCTGCTAAAAGTATCCACCTAGGTCAGCCTGTGCAGTCAGTGCAGGCTGACCTGGGTTGAAACATGTTGCTATTGGTAAAATTTCTGCATGTCAACGGACCATTCTACCTAATGATTCAGTCTGTTGTTTGACAAAATGGTGTCTGTGGTTGTGAGATAGAGCGTCAGCCTTGTAACCATGAGGTCCCGCGTTCGATACCCGGAAGCGGGTGTCAACTTTGGGATTTTTCATTGGTCCACACATTCGGCGCGAGTACTGGTGTAGTTCCCAGGAAGCAGAATCGAGAGAGATTTGTCTAAGTTGTAAGAACTTGTTTCTCAATCGATGTAAAATAAATCTGTTTAACCCTTTACCAAACGACAAAATTTTAGACTTGTCCAAATTGAAAGCATTTGCAGACGACAAAATAAACATGACTCAAATATTGAAACTTGACTTTAGAAGAGTAGAAAACATTGTGGGAAAAGGTGAAAATGCTGGTTACCAGCATTTTCTCCTTTTCCCACAATGTTTTCCTCTGGGTCGTAAAAACCAGGGATTGTTTGGTAAAGGGTTAAACTAAAATGAATTTTATTGATCCATAACCATGTGATGACTTGCTTGGTACATGTATAATGCATATCAAAGATGCATTAAGCCCCCTTTTGCAGGAGCATGGCTTATTTGTAAAATAGAACTTTCTGCAGACACAAATGTTTTATCTAGCAGTAGACAAATTGTGGCAAAATAAAAAATTTCATAACCAACTAGCAGTTTACATTTTGTCATCATACACTGAAAGCATATCTTGAATCTGAAACAATCATGCTTAAAACCTGGATATTGAATTATCAAATTTGAGGCTGTACATGAAGAATTAAAGTACAGGAGTCATAAAAAATTGTGCAGGTACACTTTTACGAGGGTTGTTCGATATGTAATGTGTATTGTACAATATCTCAAAAGCATTTTGACTCAAATAGTGAAATGAACATTACATCCCTTCAAAGTATTCTCTGCGGTTTGAAACACATAATTTCAATCTCTGAATCCATTTCTGAAATGCGTCATGGTACGCTGATTTAGGTAGACCTCTGAGGCACTGACTGATGGCTGAGCCAAGGGCTTGTCGGGACTTGTAACAACAACCAGATAAGAACTTTTTAAGTTTTGGAAAAAGGAAAAAGTCGCATGGGGCTAGATCTGGAGAGTATGGTGGGTGTGGCAAGACGGTAACCTTCTCCAACTTCAAAAATTGCTTCACAAGCTCAGATGTATGTGATGGAGCATTATCATGAAGTAGACGAACATGCCTAAATCCTGACACCGGGCGTCGTTTAAGATAATATTTCTTCACCTTTTTTAGTATAGCATCTCGGTAATACTGACCTGTAACACTTTCGCCCTTCAGCACCGGAATTTGTACGGCTATACCATCACATGAGAAGAATATGCAATAAAGAACCTTCTTTGTGCTTATGCTTCTTTTGGCAACTACAGGCCTTCTACCGTGTTTAGTTAGCCATATTTTGTTTCCAATTTTTCTTACTGGTTCCAAATAGTAAACCCATGTTTCGTCACCAGTAAGAATGTTTGCAAATTGTCTTTGATTGAATTTGGGAAACATTTTGAGCAATTGCTTAGCGGTTTGTACTCGTACCCGTTTTTGGTCATCTGTCAATATATGTGGTATCCATCTGGCAGAAATCTTTCGTACTTTCAAAATATGCTCCAAAATGAAATGCACCCGTGATAGCGATATGCCAACAGCGTTGGCAATATCACGAACCGTGTATCTGCCATCACTTTCAATTATTTCCCTGACTTTTGAGACATTTGCCTTGCCTCTTACAGTCACAGGTCGGCCAGATTTTGCTGCATCTTTGATGGACTCTGTGCCAGTCAGAAATATCTTTCTCCACCTACGAACCGTCTCATAGGATACCTTATCAGACCCATAAACTTCCCCCAATTCAGTAAAAATCTGCATTACCGAATGACTGAGTTTTGTGCGAACTTTTATATAAGCTCTAATTCCTTTAATATTCTTAATCCGTTTCCCAACCATTTTTACAACAGTGGTCAACGACTAGCTCTATTGAAATGACTATAAGTTTAAAACTATGTGGAGCTGAAGGCTCATGTTTATACCATTGGAAAGGTATTGAATAGAGCTATTCAAGCGTATCATCATCCACGAAATCGTGCAAAGCATTATCGCGGTGTGGTACAATACACATTACATATCGAACAGCCCTCGTAGTCTGCAAAAAAACTTACAAACTTATTGTGGCAAAATTAAGAACGAAATCTCTCAGTGGCAGTACATGTGTTACATTTCTATAACTGCTTACTGTGAATATGACATTTGGTTAAAGTCTGCAAAGTACTTTATAACTTAAATTCCACCTAAGTGGAGCTGTTGCTTTGAAATACTGAAGATTACAAATTGCTCATTTTCAGAATCTAGTAATAAGATTTTCTTGATATGAACATTCTTAAACATTTTTACAATATACATGTAAAGTAAAAGATAATGCCCAACAAAAAATTCCTGTTCTATGTTCCATGCAAGGAAATTTGAAGTTAACTAATGAAAAACAGGCAGATGGGCAGGCATGTAAACACTATAGCAACAATACCACGACATAAAAAATATGTTCTTCAAGCTTTTGGGCTGTGGAGCTAAACAGTGTTCTTTTTCTCAAAAAAAAAAAAAAAAAAAAAAAAAAAAAAAAAAAAAAAAAAACCTACATGAAGTACCATTGTATCAGTTCTCAGAAAAAGATTCCCCTGAAACAGAACAAGTTCCTGATCTTTGGAATTCAATTAGGTACTTACCAGCTAAAAGTAAACCAATAGCAATTCCAATACCAATCAAAATGGTCCGCTGTATGCCATTTGTTGGTGTTCCTGTATTCATTACAGTATGGGCTGTCCCATCCCCAACCCATCCTGGGGTAAAACATATATCATCCTTACAGCAGCAAACCTCTGTATATAGGCCTGTTTTGGGATCCTGAAATACATTGTACATTTCAAGATAATATTGTCATGGAAAATTGTGGAAGATGATAATAATTATACAAATTATCAAATTACCCATTCAAAGGAAAAGAAAATATTTTTTAACCCTTTACCAAAAACCCTGTGTTATAATGACCTTGAGAAAGATGCCTTTTTGAAAACATTGTGGGATATGAGAAAATGCTAGTGACCAGAATTTCTCTTTTGTGCCCACAATGTTTTCTACCCTGTAAGAGAACTATAGTTCATTTGTACCAGTATCTGATTTGTTTGCACAAATGTCTGCACATGCTTTCAATTTGGGCGAGCTTAAAATTTACCTTTTGGGAAAGAGTTAACTCTTTACCAAAGGAAAAGTATTGCTAGAACGATGATTTCTGTCTTTGATCCGGAAGAAAAATTGAGGGAAAAGGAGAAAATGGTGGTCACCTGCATTTTCTCCTTTATCCCACAATGTTTTCAAAAGCTTTCCTTCTCAGGATCATTAAAACTTGGAAATTGTTTGGTAATGAAATAATACTATGGAAAAGAAAAAATAGGATATCATGCAAAGTTCTGGTAAAAGAAACACCAGAAAAGCATAGAAAAATGCACTGGCAACCCTGATATCACTGAAATAATGTTGAAAATGGTATTAACTCTTTACCTCACAATCCCGAGTTTTAATTACCCTGAAGAAGAATCCTTTTGAAAACATTGTGCAAAAAGGAGAAAATGCTGGTAACCAGCATTTTCTACTTTTCCCTTAATGCTTCCTAACATATCAAAGACAGAAGTGACCATTTGAGATACATCTATTATGTCATCTGCAAATATTATGAATTTGGTCCAATCCAAAATTTTGTCATTTGGTAAAGAGTTAAACACATTCAAAACGGCAAACATTTTTCACAGACATCTATATATCAAACAGTTCCTTTCACCTACCTTAGACATTTTACAAGATTTATCTAGGCTGTCTGTTAGATCCTCCTCTTCACATAAATTAATATCACAGCTGTAATTTTCACTAACTACACTAAAACCTTCATCAACAACTGATCTTTTCTTTGTGACCATCACACAATAAGTGTCTTCAGATGGACAGGTCTCTAAATTAACTGTAAAGACAAATTCCAAGGGGTGTTCAAATAACATACAGAAGTGTTTTAATGTTGATCATATGTATTTAATCTGTTACCAAGCAGCAATATTTTTTACCAGTCCATATCCAGAGCATTTAGACAAAAAATTAGATGTAGATCAAATGGTGGAAAATGTCTATAAAAGTGAAAAAAAAAAAAAAAAAACGGGAAAAAAAGAAAATGCTGGTTACTAGCACTTTCTACATTTCAAAAAATGCTTTCAAAAGCCTTCTTTTGGTCACACCAAATGACAAAATTCTGAACAAGTCAAAATCCAGAGCAGATGCAGACAACAAATTAGATGTGGATAAAGTGGTGAAAATCATCTAAAAAAAAAATAGGTAGAAAATATCGTGGAAAAAGTAGAAAATGTTGGTTACCAGTATTTCCTCCATTTTCAGTGTTTTCAAAATTCTCCTTCTTTAGCCTGGTTAAAATTCAGGCTTATTTGGTAAAAGGTTTAAGTCAGTGAAAGCAACATTGAGCTTAGCCTTTGACCACACATCAACATTTTTGACAAGTCCCTATTGGATGCATTTGCAAGATGAAAAATAAAAATGTGGCGAAAATTATGGTATAGATCTGTTTTTGAAAGGATTGAAAACATTATGAGAAAAGTAGAAATTCCTGGTTACCAGCATTTCCTACATTTACCACAATATTTTCAAATCCTCTTTTCTTGGGTTGTTAAAATGTGGGATTGTGTGGTACAGGACTAAAGGCATAGCTACATCGTGGATTTTTAGAATTTGTGGGCTTGTACAAGGTTTCCTGAAAGTAAGGTAACACTTTAGTAAATTTATGATATAGCTTTCACTTTCATACGAAGAGATAAAAATATATATGCATGTAGATAAAATATGTAAGCTTTTTTGTGTGATCATTTCATTCAATTTTCGTTACATTACGCACTTTTATACAGATTTCAAATCAGAGGTACCTTTTAGTCATTGGCATCATTTTAATAATATATGATGGGTCAATATTGTCGGCCTTTTATGCCTTTTCCATGTCGAACACACATCATGAAATTGTCAACCGCTTTAGCACACATTCCAATGTCTATCTTCTTGATTTCACATTTAATTAATTTATCTTTAACAACATGTCTGTGCTGTCTAGCTTGGGATTGTAAACCTTTGACTTCAAATAACCCTGAAGAAAAAACAATAGCACGGTCTAAAGTCGGGATATGTGCAGGCCAGTATATTCCACAATCTTTTACATCTGGATATAATTTTCCATGTTATCCTTTCACTGAACTTATGATATAAAGAGTCTATCTCAGTATTAGATGTGTGTGCCTTAGCACCATCCAGCATAAACCACATGTTTTGTAATGAAGGGGCTTTCTTTTCAAGCGCGAAAGTAAACTTGCTTTTCAAAAGCGATAGGTAGCGCTGGGAATTAATCATTTTGCTAAAGACATATAGCCCAGTAACACAGTGACATCACATTGCACATCATACAGTTAGTTTTTCCTTGTAAAGCTGTCTTTCTGTAAAACAGTGTTCATGTGCCCAAAAACGAATATTTGCTTTACAAACATGTCCAGACAACAAGGAATAAGAGAACGTCAGTAATTACTAAAATGACGCCAAGGACAGAGGAAGTACTTCTGATTTGAAATCTGTATTAAATTGAGTAAATGGGATGAAACTTGAATGAAATTATCACAGAAAAAACTTACATATTTTATGTACATGTACCTATATTTTTATCTTTTTATCTGAAATTTAGAGCCATTTTAAAATGTACAAAAGTGTTACCTTACTTTCCGGACACCCTGTACATTTAGACTATTGTAGTTGATACTACATTGTGATGAATACAGACAGCTCCAAAGAACAAGAGAGCAATGATAGTCTGTACCGGTCCACTGGCTAACAAAGTAAGTAAGCAACAACTGATATGGAAAATGACATTAACAGTATTTACTATAAGTTAGTTATTCATAAAATATTTTCCAAAAAAAAAAAAAAAAAATCGAAAGCCTTCACCCACATCTTCATGACAAAAGCACTGCATGTGGGTGCCAATGCTCGGCTGCATTTGCTTGATTTTCAGTGGAAATTCTATGTCAATAAAAGGACATAAGTGTGTCAAAAATATTTAGATGGTTGCCTGCCCTTGTTGTATAGGTTGCCCTTTCAATCGTTGACAAGTTGTCAAAGTTTGAAGTAATTTTTTTTTCAGTTAAAACAGAGATATTATAAAATTTCAAAGTTTTTGCATGATGATGACGCCAGGGCTACAACAATACCTAGGTGTTTTCTTCTGGGAAAAAAAAAAACAGGTTTGCTTTGCAAAGGGTAAAGTTATAACTCAAGGCAGGTAGAGTTAATATTTAGAAGAGAATCAAGAGTAAGACAAATTCTCACTAGATTTGGTGATTCCATCAGAAAAGGCATTGTAACACTGATGCGCATGAGGTTTATTCTGGATCATTGTGTGTTTATTACAATTGTTTACATCGTTACAGCAGTACAGGATTCCCTCACTTCCGTTTCTCTGAAACTAAAATAAAGGTCAAGACTGGAGTGGGGGGGGCTTAGAACAAAATTCTTCAAAAAAAAAAAGAAGTAAAAAATATTCCTCCCCTGAAACCAACAATGTGAATACTCAATAGAGTTGTCTCATTAACTCTTTACCAAATGACAAAATTTTAGACTTATCCAAATTGAAAGCATCTGCAGCCAACAAGATAAATAATACTTAAAAATTGAGATTTATATTTGGAAGGTAGGAAAATATTGTAGGAAAAGGAGAAAATGCTGGTTACCAGCATTTTCTCCTTTTCCCACAATTTTATCAAAAGCCTCTTTCCCTAAGGTCGTTAAAAGTCAGGATTATGTGTTAAAGGGTTCGGTCAGTTCTAATGTGTATCCCTGGCACATGTTTGAAAGAAAAAAAAAAAAAAAAAAATGACAGAAATATCACTCAAAAATTCCTTTTCTCTGCAGGAATTCATGATTAAACCTTAATAATATGGAGCCGATATTTTTGCAGATACTGATACTTTAACCCTTTACCAAACAATCCCTGGTTTTTACGACCCAGAGGAAGAAGCCTTCTGAAAACACTGTGGGAAAAGGAGAAAATGCTGGTAACCAGCATTTTCTCCTTTTCCCACAGTGTTTTCTACTCTTCTGAAGTCAAGTTTCAATTTTTGAGTCACATTTTTTTTGTCGTCTGCAAATGCTTTCAATTTGGACAAGTCTAAAATTTTGTCGTTTGGTAAAGAGTTAACTCTTTACTAACAATGAGTTTTAGAGTCTTCAAACTTAAGAGCATTTACAGGCGAACAATCTGAAAGTGGTAAGAAAGAACTGAAGCTCATTGACAGGGTAGAAAACATTGTGAGAAAAGGAGAAAATGCTGGTTTCCAGCATTTTCTCCTTTTCTCACATTATTTTCAAAAAGCCATTTCCTTAGGGTTGTGAAAACACTGATTTGTTTGGTAAAAGAGTTATACCAGCTTTCACTGAGCATAGCTCATATAGAAGAGCCAATATTTTTGTACAGAAAAAAAGATACTTGTTTCCCATTATCAGTTTCTTTATGTGCTCGTAAATACTTTGCTCCTGTATCTAAAATGTACCATTTATGGAAAATATTTTCTGTAGTTCTTCTTTGAAACTTAGCAATTAAAAAAAAAAATTAAAAAAAAAAAAAAAAAAAAAATAAGCCTTTATCATACAATTTAATATGTTTACATCCAAGAGGAGGAAGGCTTTTTGAAATCACTGTGTATGGTAACGAGCATTTTCTCTTTTTTTCCCATGATTTGTTATATTCTGTTACAGACAACTTCCATTTCATCTGAGCCTTACTCTGTGAAAAGAGGGTTTAATATATCTGCAAAAAGGACTGCACAGGCTGACCTGGGGTGAAAATTTTTGCTATTGGTCTATTTTATGTATGGACAATCTACCTAATTCTAGTAATTCAGTTGGTTACTGGACAAAATGAATTTTATGGACCCATAATTTCATGATGACTATCTTTGTTCCATACATCACAGAGATCTATGCATTTCTTGTCTGCAAATGCTTCTAATATAGGCCAGTCTACAATTTATCTGTCTGGTTAAGTGCTAAATAAATTCATTATGTAAATGATAAAATTGCGTTTAGAGAACATGAAAAAGACTTACACTGAAGCCTACATTCATTTGTCGACCAGTACAGGCATGTTCAAAGTCACAGCTGTATTCCACAGTAAACGTCTTAACTGACATACCATCTCCTTCTTCACTGGTTTGAAACTTTTTAAATGCCATGCAATAGAAACTGTCTACAGTAGGCTGACCCTGAGTCTCATTTCCCTCCTGATTTGGCAGAAGCTTTGTGGAAAATGTATTCCCAAGAGACGTAGAGCCAGTCACACATGATTGGTTTTTCCAGCCTGACAAATCATCCTCTATGCCTTTCCAACAGTACTGTACTGCAGTTACTGTCTTACCAATACCACAGCTGAAACAATGAAGGTAGCTTGTCATTAGTTCATCCATCGTTAGCTTTTAACTCTACCAGGCCACAAAATTTTATGATTGTCCCAATCGAAAGCATTTACAATTTCCACATTAAATGTCCCTAAAATCAAAGGGTTAGTCTCTGATAGGAGAAAAAAACATTGAGGAAAAAAAGTAGAAATTGCTGGCTCACTTTTAAAAGCCTTCTATCTCAGGGTTGTCAAAACCTGGCATAGTTTAGTTAAGAAATAATCTTCTTTCTATTGTGGTTTATCATTCAATAAACCACAGTTGTGAGTTATGAGGCACAATAAATAATCAACGGGGGTGATAGCCCGAGTGGTTTATTCATTGCGCCTCATAACTCACAACATGGTTTATTGAACGATAAACCACGATAGAAAGAAGATTATTTCGATTCCAACATGACCACCTCTTAATCAAAAGAAAACAAGTTCATACTTAGAGTAAAAACGCGGATGCAGATTATATTCCACTGAATAACTTACTTTATACAGAATGACGTCACTCTATATAGAATGACGTCACTCTACATAGAATAATGTAGATTTTATCACGCTTTCGTTGCACTGTGTTTATAGAGCAGAATTCACGTGTCATGTTAGAATAACAGATTAAAGCACCAAACCAAACAGACTTCAAGTATATGAACCATTCTCTGTGAAAAGGGGGCTTAATGTATCTGCAAAAAGCATTGACCCAAGTCAGCCTGCGCAGTCTGCACAGGCTGACATTGGTTGACACTTTTTGCCATTAGTAAATTTTCCGCATGACAATGGGCCATTCTACCTCCAGATCCACTGGATTGTTAGACTAAATGGATTTTACGGATCCTTAAGTCTTTACCAAACAACAAAATTTTAGACTTGTCCAAATTGAAAGCATTTGCAGACGACAAAATAAATGTAACTGAAAAATTGAACTTTGTTTTGGAAAGGGTAGAAAACATTGTGGTAAAAGGAGAAAATGCTGGTTACTGGCATTTTTGCCTTTTCCCACAATGTTTTCAAAAGGCTTATTTCTCATGGTCGTTAAAAGTCGAGATTGTGTGGTACAGGGTTAAAGCACCAAACAAAACAGACTTCAAGTATTTGCACCAATCTCTGTGAAAAGAGGGCTTAATGTATCTGCAAACAGTATTGACCAATGTCAGCCTGCGCAGTCTGCACAGGCTGACATTGGTTGACACTTTTTTGCTATTTGTAAATTTTCTGCATGATAAAGGACCATTCTACCTCCAGATTCACTGGATTGTTAGACTAAATGGATTTTATGGATCTTTAATTATGTGACCACTTGTTTTGTATAATGCATCATGGAGATGCTTTAAACATCCTTTTGCCAGAGCATGGCTCATACGGAAAATTGACCAACGCATTTCAGTTTTCAAAGGTGTGAAAGACTATTTCGTTGAAAAAAGGAAAGTGTAGATTTTTTGACTGAACGCAAACTCCATGCAGTCTTATCTTGATCTATCATGTCCACAAGTGCCCAAGTCTAATTGTTCCACATAACAAACCTCAGCTCACCACATATAAAGTATAAAGCTATTACATAATTAAGATAATCCTTGACTCTGTTAACTCTTCACCAGACAACAAAATTTTAGACTTACAAAACTTGTACAAATTGAAAGCATTTGCAGAGGGCAATTCAATTATGCCTAAAAAAATGGTTTTCATCTGTGATAGGTAAGGATTATTAAGGAAACATGGTGGGAGAAGAAGAAAATGGCAGAAAACAATCCAGGGAAGGTAGAATTGCTTTTAGTTGATTGGAGAACATTCTGATGGACATTGTGTTAACTCATTAACAAAAACTCCTGAATTTTAACAACCCTGAGATAGATAGATTTTCAAAACATTGTGGAAAAAGGAGAAAATGCTGGTAACCAGTATTTTGACCTTTTTCCACAATGTTTTCTACAGTTTTAAAGACAGGAATGATCTTTTGACCTATATTGCCTTTAATCGATTTGTCTTCAACAAGTGCTTATGATTTGGCCAAGTCCAAACTTTTGTTGTGTGGTAGAGTTAATCCGTGTTGCCTTTATCCAGGACTGCACCTTCAGTCTGAAGGATTGCTCCAATGTTATTTTTGTGATTGGGTCTCCGCAACCCTTCAGAGCAGCCCTTCTTTAATACCATCTGGAAATCTCAACATCTTACCGGTCATTTTTCAGTCGGCTTAATGTGTCTTTAATCTGCCTGTCAGCTATGAAAATGGACATGAATCGATAGATAAATGATTTAACTTCACGTTGACACCAAGTTTAGTGCAAGGTTTTCATTCATTCTTTTGTAATTTAACATTTATTTGACATAAACACATCTGGCTAATTTGTAAACAAACACTCATTATAAATTTAGTTAACTGCGCATGCGTGGTCAATTTGATTTGAAAAAATGATATTGTGTGATCGGCAATGTAAGTGATAAATACAACTCCTCGTAAATGAAATACATCCAGTACATTTAGTTTTCCTTTCAATGCCCAAGCTGATAACACAGAAGCCGATAAATTGTGAAAAAAAAGAACTTTACTGTACTGGAAGTGACTTCCGAAACTTCCGCAGTAAATGTCAAGCCTAGTTTTGACTTCCTGGGAAGTAGGTCAATGGATATTTACATTCCGAAATAATGGAATTACAAGGAGGTAACAATGTCATTTTTTAATTATTTCGGTGTTTTTGTAGAGATTAATCATTAGTCTATCGATTCAGGACCTTATTGTTCACTGACAAAGAAAAGATCGACGCATACGGCCATTTGAAACTATGCCGGTATTTTAATTTTTCACTCCAGATGGGTCATATAAGCGGCTGCTGCGGGGGGCTAGCGGAGAAAGAATCACAAAAATAACATCGGTGCTAATCCCGGAATCGGGGGTATCCAGGACTAAAATACAGTCGTTTAGGCAGTAACGGATCGCTAACGAAATTATCGCTGCGTACGTTTTTAATCCATCATATATGGGATAATAAATGATACCATTCGACAGCAAAATATGTGATCTTTCAAAAGCAGTCCACATTTTTAGCTGAAAAATCGTTTTACGATAAAAAATACCTTCTTTTTCAAAGACGCTAATTAGGTCAATAGCGGATAGCTTTGGGTAGTAACGGATAGTATAGACTAATGTAGTTGAGGGGTCATCTCAAATCAGTCTGAAAGCTGCCAAGTGCCGTAAATCTACAATTAAATCGTTGGTGGTGCACTTTTGATATATTTACATGGATCCAGAGTTTGATTCACAGACAGGCCAAGATTGTTTTTAACATTTAACAATTTTAGTCGTAGTCTCAGCACTACCTACCTTCAGTCTGAAGGCTTGCTCTGATGTTATTTTTGTGATTGGGTCTCCGGAGTGGAGAAACAATCAAAAAATAACATCGGAGCTCTCCTTCGGATTGAAGGTAAGCACTACCCAGCCAATCCAGTTGCAAGGGAGGTTTTTTTTGTGTGCCGTAATTGTAATTGAAAAGGCCACGAAATAGACTGTAAGGTTAATTGGCTTCAGTAAAATGGTTGAAAGTAGAAAACAGCATCCTTTTTAAATGGTATTTGAAAAGGGGGGGGGGGCAATTTCAAGGCATAAGTCAGAGATAAAGAGTGGTAAACTACATCAATTCACTGTTTAATGATATCGAATGTTGCACTCAAGTGGAATTTTAAAACAGTATAAACTAGTCAAACCGGTATACTGACACATTCATGAATCAGTAACCCATGGTTGTGTCAGTAACTATATTAATTTCTGTCTCCCATTATATGATATTCTTTTTAGGTGAAATTTGAAAAAAAAAAAGTTTTGACTATAAGTGAGAATTCCTCATGATCAGCATTTTCACCATTTTTTGCTTCATTGTTTTCACTGAAAGCTCATAAAAAACAAACATGCTCTCTAGAAACACTCCAGCCAATAGTTTGACATCATTAACATACAACACAGTTTGTTCCCAAATATTTTGTTAGTACAGGACATCATCTTTCTTCATCAATATGAAATAAACAGGTTTGTATTGCATGGAAATCAATGTTGCGCAACTTGATCATAATGAGCACTTTCATCAATTGTCAGTTTTTTTTTCGAACCAAATATGTACATGTATGTTAAAATCTGTCTTAAATTATATCTGAGGATGGCTGTTTATTCTTTTGTAAGGAATATCAATGAAACAATCCACAACCATACAAGGAAGATGAAACCAATTAAAGAAGGCACAGCAAGTTAGTTGTTGCAGATATGCTAGTTAGGACAACAGTTTTACCTATTGATACAGAATACAGGGGGGTGCAAAAGTAGGTATACAGTGTATAATATGTCACTAATTATACACTGTATACCTACTTTTGCACCCCCTGTATATTGAGTAAAGTGTGCCATACAAAGAATATCTGTCTGATGGGAGGGGGGGTGGTTACAACATATTTTGGCAAGTTATTTGCTTCAAAAGAGGAGGGTTTTCAGTTATATAATGCAGTTACAGCTAATTGTATGCTGCTTTATACTAAAAGCTCCATGGTAAGATGTAAAAAGCTTTGACTGTCTGATGAAATCCCAGATACAGTTCTTAGAATAAATAATCAGTAACCTGAATATTCATTACACTGCCTTTTGGCATTGAAGACATCGTTTTATTTAGCTCTTTAAGCATACAACAATGTTTTAGACTGCTCCAAAATGAAAGCATTTGCAGCTCTAGGACAAATTATAATTATATGGCTCAAATTACTGTTTCTAAAAAGTTTGCTATACCTTGAGGGAAGTAAAAGGAGAAAATGATGGTTACAAGCATTTTCTCCTCTTATCACGATGTTTTCAAGACTCTAGTTGCTTAGGCATATAATTATATCTGCTACAGTCCGCAATAAATCATAAAAACAACTTGTCAATGACCTAAGTCTTAGTGGCAGATGACCTATAGTTAAACCTGCTACATCAGATATTATATGATTTCTTTGTTGATCTGTGACCATTTTATGTAGAGTTATATCAGATATCAATAAATCTGGAATCCACAGTAGACAAGCATTTTTGTCATTCATATTGGAGTATTCTCTATTGACCAATAACTTTGTTTTTGTTTCAGCTTGTGGTGGCTTTATTTCAAAGGCACAATAGCCTTGAATTACTGAGTTTTCTGTCAAAACAGTTGCAATGCCACTGCATGCAGAACTGAGGGTTGATTTTTCTTTGTTGAAGAAGACAGTTATCAGATGGTTCAGTCATGAGTACCTGAAACAAGACAAAGCTTCATATAATTAATGCACAAATTCACACTGGCCTTGCTTGAGCTTTTACCACTTACATTTACTGTTTTTTTTTTGTAAAAGGTCTATTTATCTGTTGATATAAGTGCTAGTGGCACTAAATTTCCACCATGCATTGGTCACAATGACCATAATTATTACAATTTATGCAAGATATAAACTAGTCTACAAACACTTTGATCAGAGATGAAGATCAACACACCCTAAGGTGCAGTTTTGACAAGATACCTGGTTTTAACCAATACCAGATATACATAAACCCCTTTATCACAAAGTACAGTTCCTGATTTTACAGTGACCTATATTTAATATTTTCTAGACCTTCATCCTCATTTTAAAAAGTTACAGATTAAGTTCAATTCACATTTTACGTTGATTTGACAGTCAACATTGATTTTGGGAAGGCCCCTCTGAAGTTCTGCATATAAACATTACCTCGCAAGGCTGATCCGCTACTGACCAAATCGGGTGTGGTATCTTTAGGTCAATATTCAATGTCACGCGTTCATACATGGAGCTGGTATTCTTTGTGGTAAAAGAAGACATATTTATATACCATTTCATACCAAAAACTCGTGATTTAAACTTTACATACCTGAAAATTTGATTGAAGGTTTCGTCTGCTGTATTTTTTCCTGCATTAAAAAAATTGAACTTCCGGTTGCCCCATTTTGGTTTTTGAGAGATTAGAATACCGTCACAAATGCATATTGTGAAAAAAACATCATCAATCTATCGTGGAAATATCATTCTTTTCAATGGTACATGGATTTGTTCTATTACATGCCGACAGAAGATTTTCTCTGTAAAACATTAACGACCTATCCGCTATACCCCAAGATCCGCTACTGCCTAATCGACTGTACCCCGATTCAGAAATAAGAATGTAAGCTCCAGTATTATTTTTGTTAGTATGTCTGGCGCGGCAACAAAATCTGATAAATAACACCGGAGATATCCATCAAATTGAAGGTAACACTATTCAAAATATCTCGAGACACGGTCCTTCAAATTTTTCTATCACGAAATCCCATGTCAAATCGATTCCTTATGCCTCAAAGAAAATCAGTCAAGATTGATCGAAATCCAGTCGTAATTTCGTGGCTAAATGTAAATAATGGGATTACCAAAGCATGATGGTTATCACCATGAAAGCTTTATGAAAAGATCCAGCCTGTGCCATTTCAGGAAGTGTTTGTTTGGCAACCATTTTGAAATTAGTGTCTAGCCTAGCCTTCCGGCTCCGGATGACAAGACTTTGAGTAACGGCAGTTAGGGCCACTGATTCAATCAAATTACAATTATTTATAAACTAGGCTTTGAAAATAATACGAGTCTGTAAAGTCAAGGTGCTTTTTTGCTTCCCGTTGTTGAAAGACCGTGTTGATGAATGCAATCATCCAGTTTCTTTACACATGCAAAGGAAAATATAAAGTTCACATAGTCTTCAACCAGATGCATATATACTCAAAGGCAAATGAAAGTATACAGTTTTTGATCTCTCATAATTTTCTCATTTTTCATGTTTTTGACCTGAAATCTTTAAAAACATGTTTCTAATGGGTTTGACATGATATTCTGTCATTAACTTACACATTGCCACACTTGACTGGCTACAGTGCAGGTACATGGCGATTTTGCATATCTGCACCAGCAACCTATTGGACAATCAGTGTATCGCTGTAAACCTTTTTCTGAAAAAAGGCCAGCCTTTTCTTTTTTCTATCAAATAATGGAACGGCTTTCAGAAGCCGATAGAAATTGTGTCATTAAAATTGTGCAAACTGGTTGTTCAAGACCATTCTGTGACTTGTTTCTTGCAATGTACACAAGTCACGGTTGATCGGCTGTGAAGGTGCTATGAGTTGAAGGAACTGCCTTCTGGTTGACCTAAAGTAATTATGTCGAAGTAAGACCGTGCATCAGCGGGTGGAATGGTACATGAAATCAACATTGCAAGGTCCTAGTGAATCACTTAAGTGAAACTGAATCAGGGTGATGTGCAGTGTCTGCACTCAATCAAACTTAGTTAAATTCAAAGCCATGAACATGGTTTTGAATCATTTGAGATCTGCAATCAATAAATGGGAACGAGGTTTGGTAACATCACATGAAAGTGTTTGGAAATTTGGCGGAACTGGTTAAAAAGTATGCCAAAGAGAGTTAACTTGTCACAGATACCCATCCAGAGGCCTGATTATTGAAGGAAAATGAATCTGATCAAAACTCTTACAGATCGAAATGGAAACATTTTCTTGTCTTTAAAAGAAATAGGGACCTGCATGGCTTATAAGTAAAGAGTTCGATCCCGACCCGAAGTGTTTCGATTTCGTGCGAGTTTCCTTTGGCAAGACATTTGAAGGCCTGATCGTAGACTAAAATAATGTTGAGAGCGACGTGAAACACTATTTAATCCAACAACCATTGAAAACCCCCGTCGTAACAAAAAAGTATTTTGCTAACCTTTAAGAAATAACCCCCCCTTTTTTTTTGTTGATATTGGCGTATTGCGGACATTTTTTTTTGTTTGTTTTTGTTTTTGGCATTTAGAAATGACTGGGCCATCGCAAGAAAAAGATTGCAAGGGCCTAGCTTTAACTATTTTGCCAAAATAGCCAAAATTGAAAGCTGTATACTTTCTTTTGCCTCTGAGTATATCTGTGCATAGGCAAATTGCAGTTTAAAGTCCCTCTCATGGTGTTTCCCCTGTTCAATGTGATGTAGTATCATTTATGAGTTTTTTACGAGAAACTTAGATTCTCGGAAAGAAAAACCTAAAATATATCAAACCGAGGCCTAGACCATCTCCTTTCCAGAAAATTTTAAACATTCTAAGAAATATTTTTTGTTTCTTTAGAATCTAAAGAATGAATTGTTTTTACGAACATTGATCAAATTTGTTCAAAGCAATCTAGATCTCTGCAACATTAAGAGTAAAAAGAAACAAACAAATAAACTGCTAATTACTGTGCTTTCATCTCATTTGAGTTTGTCATTAAGCTAAATATGATGTCATATTAATTACTGTTTGAGGTTTATAAACACCTTCTTTAAACGAGTACATGTACTGTATTCCTTTTGTGTTTATTCAAAGATCTAAGGGTAATCTGATTAAGTGCTGAGCATCTTCACGAAATATTGAATGACCAAAAACAGAGACTCTTATTCTGTAAACATTCTTTGTTACTTTTATCATCGAATTCCTGGTAGAGGAATTCTATGATCTTCAAATTGGGGAGAAATGTACCGCATCCAGTACACGAAAATGTGATGGTTCTTATTTGAATTATTGTGGTTTAAAGATTTATGTCTCTCTAAAATTCCACCAGGACTCACCAAGCAGTTTTGGAGGAGCAGTTGTTTAAAAAAAAAAAAAAAAAAAATGGACGTGGCACACCCACAGCTTAATTTGTTGTACAAATATGTTTGAGGATGCATTAACAGTTTTTTTTTTTTTTTTTTCAGCCAAATCACTGCGACAAATGATCCTGGTCACAATGACTTTTGTCAAATATCGAAAAGGCTGTTGGACCGACCGGGGATAGTACTGCCAACCCAAGGATTACAAGCCAAGACAAAACTGAGCTGCCAGGGCTCAGCTCATACATTGTTTGTTACGGTAATGCTTGACAACCGCTTACGAAAATGGGCAGAATCTAATGATATTATTCATGATTGTCAATACGGTTTTCGTCAAAAGCGTAGTACAGTCGATCTCGTTTTCATTCTTAGTTCAATTGTAAACAAAGTAATTAAGCATGAGAGGAGAAAGCTGTACTGCTCTTTTGTCAATTTCCAAAAGGCATTTGATTTAGTTTATAGAAACGGCATATGGCAAAAACTACTTACGGTGCATCTACCAAAATTGTTAAGATGTTAAGGGCTATTTATCATACAGTAAAGTCTTGCGTACGGTCTTATATGGTACCTATTCGGAATTCTTTGCGAGTAACGCAGGTGTCAAGCAAGGCGAACCCTTATCACCATTTTTGTTCATTTTATTCATAAATGATATGTATGAAAACATCGAGATACAAGATGATGATGCATTTACTATCGAGGACTTAAAGATTTTCATAATGCTCTTTGCTGATGACACAGTTTTTTATCATAACCGGGAAGGTCTAGAAAGTCTTTTAAATCAATTGCATAACTATTGTAATAGATGGGGCATTAGCGTCAATGTTGAGAAAACGGTAGTCATGATATTTAAAACGGGACCTCGACAAGAAAACGCACATTTTTATCATAATGGCAAACGCCTGAATGATGTTTCCAAATTTTCCTACTTAGATGTCACGTCATCTTGCAATGGAAGTTTTTATCAAGCACAAAAGTCTTTAGGAGAACAAGCCAATAGAGCATTTTTTTTCTTTGTACGCTCTTTTTAACAAAGTAGACTTTGATATCAGGGATAAACTTACGTTGTTTGATTCTATGATGAGCCCTATATTGTTTTATAGTTCTGAGGTGTGGGGTTTTCATAAATCACCTGACATAGAAAAGGTATACTTAAAATGTATGAGAAACATTCTCCGGCTTAACCGCAGCGTTTAAACTGCGGCTATCCATGGAGAGTTGGGCCGTTTTCCATTATACGTTATGCGTAAAGTTAGAATTATAAATTACTGGTTTAAAGTTACCCAGTCTCCAGACAGCTTAATGTTTAAGATTTTGTTTGGATGCACTTAAGCTTATGATAATGATACAAATTTCTGTAAAACATGGGCTGGTAATATTAAGCAATTACTGTGTAACCTTGGTTTTCAATACCATGCTTGTGGCGTAGCACTGATGTAAATAATGCGCATTTCTGCTGTGACACAGCGAATATATGATCAATATTTACGACAGCATTTTGGTGAAATCCAAGCGTCCAGCAAACTTGTTGTGTATTTACTTTTTAAAAATAATTTCCTATTTGAACATTGTTTAGCCTGTGTTTCAAATTCAAAGCACAGAACGGCTCTGTGTAAATTAAGATGCCCTGATCACAAGTTGGCAATAGAGGTTGAACGTCGTCATGGTATTCCATGCAATGAAATGTACAAAATGTAATATGAATGCCGTTGAGGGCGAATATCACTTTGTTTTAGTTTGTCCGTTTTATCGACAACTTAGATCAGAAATTTTACTAAAGTATTACTGCAGATGGTCTACAAAAAACAAATTTATTCACTTGCTTACCAGTACATCGACTGTACTGCTTAACAAACTGGCTAAATTTGTTTACATGTATAATGCTTTTGATCTCCGTCAGACCTCATGTTGAAAAAAAAAAATTTTTTTTTTTAAAACATATTGGTACTGATACAATTATCTCTTCTTTTTTTCAACTGTTCTTTATACTTTTCTCGTAATTGATACTATACCATGTGTATTCATGTTCTGCCTTCGCACAAGGCAATAAAACATTATAAACAATGTTTTTCGCCAAATAAAGGATTTGACTTGACTTGACTTGACTTGGTAAGTCGGCCCATTCCTGAGGAAAATGGCTTGATCTGCACATAATGAGGATGACCACGTGAAAAACTTGTAGTACTTAGGCTCTTATCAGAAATAATTAGCACATTTGTGAGGTAAAACAAGTATAAAAAGACCATCGGTGCCTTTGTGAGTTGATTTACGATGTAGTTTCGGTAAAGTACAGGTTCGGTGGATTGACGAGTGAGTGAATTGGAGGTTTAGGTAACAAGTATTAGATAACAATATTTTTACCGTGACGTTTTTCAAACCATATATCTGTCGTAGATTTATTCATCGTTTAACTCTTTAATTTCTGGGCATATGTAATTTTTTTTAGGATATGGTTTAAAATATGAAACTGGGTGTGTGTGAAAATCGTCATGGTGCATTAACACCTAATCATCTTACTTACGTTTACTTACGTTCCCTGGACCGCAGGTAAGCCTTCGGCTTCTAAATCGACGCCACCCCCCTGTTTGGTTTCTTTGACTGTTTGTATAGGTGTAGTAGCAGCTTGGAGTGGATTTCAATGGGTGGTTTTTCCAATGGTCAATGGTTGTTGAGTCTACTTTTGAATGAGTTAGCACTTAGTTCGTTTACAACATCGTTTCTTAGAGAATTCCAAATGTCTATGATCCGATTGCTAAAAAAAAAAAAAAAAGAAAGGAAAAAAAAAAAAAAAAAAAAAAAAAAAAAAAATCGTAGCTCTGTATTTGATTTTTTTTTTTTATGTAAATATAATTTGTAATCATTACCCTTTGCCCTTTTTTCGAGTATTTTCTGCCAGTTTGATCATAGGGTTACTCGTTCTGTCGATTTTATGCAATATCTTATATCCTGTTACCGAAACCTTCAATAGGTTTATTTTAAGTCCAATGTGCCAAACTTGTCTGTTTCCGAAATATATCTGTCACTCGCGTGTCTTCTTTCCAGACAATCTATCAGAACATTATCTTCCGCTAAGTGGCATTTTTCAAATACAAACCTATCTGATTTGTGTAGTATACTGCAGCAGGTCTATCCCACAGATAGATATAAATGAACAGTTTGTGTTTGTATAAGGGGACACTTATACTGTCTTACTATAGAGCTAGCTTTTGTTGCGATGTGGTAGAGCGTTCGACTTGGGACTTGGAGGTCCTAGGTTCAAATCCTAGGTTATTTGGCCAGAAGTGTTACATCGGCACCCACCGTAAAAACCCACTTAGTTGAGAAATAGAGTAACAGTAATTGAAGGATTCGTGGACGAATCTGAACATATGGCGGGGGAGTATGTAGTATATTGGTCTATCCCACATACAGATATAAATGTATAGCTTGTGTTCTTATAAAGGGACACTAATACTACCTTGCTATAGAGCTAGCTGTTGTAGCGACGCGGTAGAGTGTTCGCTTTGGTACTTGGAGGTCCTAGGTTCAAATGCCGTCTTGGAAGGTTATTTGGTCAGAACTGTTTCATTTGGGCATTCTGGGTACAGAACCAGACTACTTTTCAAAACGACAACCGTTACTTCGAATTTCAAAATAAATAAACGTTTATACAATAAAACGTTACCTGTTACGATTCCTCCAGCTATGGTTAGCTACATGTAGCATACATGTAATCTATGCACCAGTCATTTATAAAAACAGCCCCAACAGACTTGGGAAATAGCTTCGGTATGAGCCCAGACATTTCTTGTTGTCTGTGGTAAAAACCCTGCACAAATCCCGGTTTCCTTAGTCTATATTTAGAACCTGTATTCAAAGATGTGCAGTAAAACAATAGTATTTTTCCCGTTTGAAATAACTGAATTTTTAAGAAATTTGGATCGAAAAGCAGGCTAGATTTTTCCACAGAGGTATTGTTTATAACCATTTTCTCCATTGCTACTTTATTAGCAGCGGGTTTTAGTTCACATACCGCGTATTAATATTTATCCTGTACAGGAAAGTGATTCGTCATAGCAGACAGGTCAAATCTTCGAAGAATATGACATGCGCAGACAACAGCTAATCAGCAATCCGGTGTTGAGCGGCTAGACAATTCTACGAATTAAGCCGCTGCAATCATACATAAAGATGATTCTATTTTCTGTAGCACATTTTTTTTTTCGTTTTAAAACGCTATAACCCTCTATTTACGGCGTCGAATTTATAATCTGAAGAATCTGTGTGCAACTTTTAATCTGACGACAGATTAAAGTAAAGAAAAAGAAAGCAAAGTAATATTTACATCACAGTTGATGTAAGAGACTACACATAATGTCACAAGACGATGCGTTTTTCTTTACGCTATTGTGAAAGAAAAGTGATCAACACATATTCAAAGTCAACAAGGTTTGTCGACATTTTGCCACGCTTTATACTGCATGTTTTATTTATCAACACAATTTCTCATTTTATAATTCACCAAGAGTAATTTTTCCTTGTGACTCAGCACTTTCGAAATCAGTCGTTCTTCATTCAAACGTGTTCTGAGAACTGGACAAAACTTTGGACTTGTCCAAATTCCAAAACATTTGCAGACGACAAATTAAATAGGCTGAAATATGATAAGCCTTTTATTTAAAGTTGTGAAAAATTATTAAATGGTGGGTAATGTAGAAAATGTAAATTTCCAGATGTAAAATTTTTGCGGGTTAATGTTAGAATCCCTATCCAGAAATTAGGGGGTCAAAAGTCAAATGTGGGGGTCAAATTTCTGTGTATGATTTTCAAATAAACGATGAATTAACAAATGTTCAATTTCATTCATGTTTCATTGAAATCACTATTTAAATATCAGTTTGTTCATTCATACAGACAAAAAACTTTGTAATTTTGATTTAGGCACGCCAGAAGAGGTGCAACTATAGTATTTTAGTGGGGCAAGTGAGTAAAAAGCTTGTCAAAAACATGCTCTGGAGAAAACAATGAAACTGCTGTTTTCAAACACCAACTCCATAAAGGGTCTTTAACCATGGGATTGTATGGTGAACCCTTTACCAGCATTTTCTCCTTGTCCCACAATATTTTCTATTCTTCCAAAGATGAATCCAACCAACTGAATTTGAGCACATTGAGCCACATTTAAATCATTGCCTGCAAATGCTCTCATTATGATTTTGACTGGATGATAAAAATTGAGACCCATTGGCATTGAAAGCACTTACAGACAACAGATCATATGAAACTCAAATCAAAGGATTTGACTCTGATAGAGTAGAAAGCATTGTGAGAAAGGAGAAAATGATGGTTGCTAAAAAAATCATTTTCTCATGATCTTTATAGAGCCTTTTTCAGGGTCGTGAAAACGCAGGAGCGTGTGGTAGAGGGTTAAAGGCTTAAACTGACTTAAAACTAGATTTATTACCTTTTCTACCTGTTCTGAAATAAATTAATCACATCAAAATTCAGTCATGACCAAGATTCAGATAAATCTACTGTCATTAGCTTTGGTCACAGATCCAAATTCAGACTGCTGTTGCTTATGCACTCTAATCTTAATTTTCTGTGTAAGACAACTGGACCTGTATGCACCAACTAATCTACAGTGCAGTCTAAGTCTTAATTTAGATAAAGTAACATAACTGGTTTACCGTTTTGCCAAACAGAAGTTGTGGTACTTTGAAATTTCGAAAATTTTTAAAAATAAGTCAAGAATGCTATCAATAATGGATGGTGAATAGATACAGGACCTGTGTTGATTTAAACCCTTTACCATACTACCCTGAGTTTAACAACACTGATGGAGGGGGGTTTTGAAAACATTATGGGAAAAGGAGAAAATGCTGATAACCAGCATTTTCTCTTTTTCCCACAATGTTTTTTACTCTCTGGAAGCAGATTTTGTGTTTTGAATAACATTTATCTTGTCTTCTGCAAATACCAGTACTTCTATTAGGCCGGGCTAAAATTTTGTTATTTTGTAAAAAGTTAAGACTAATTTTTTTTCTCTAATTATATATTTATAGCAATGAAGAATGAATAATGGCCTCTGGGACAAAACCGAAAGTGTATAAAGAAGGCCAATACAGTGATCCTATATTTAAAAAGATATCAAGAATCAATGGAGAGATTAATCGACTCACCAGAAAGGAAATTCAAGACAAGCTCAAAGAACACCATCTTGATACAAGGTATTGATTTGATTATGTATACATCTTTCACCCAGTTCTTTCTGTCAGGGAAAGATGGCTTCATTAGGCAGGTATCCTGTGTGGTAATAGATTAATTCTTTGACTTACCACTTGAATGACTAAATTTTGGACTGGACCAAATTGAAAGCATTTGCAGATGGCAAATTGAATGTTGCTAAACTGATGATTTCTCTTCTTGAATGGGTAGAAAATATTGTGGGAAAACGAGAAAATGCTGGTTACCAGCATTTTCTCTTTTTCTCACAATGATTTCAATAGTCTAATCTACCAGGGTTGCTATACATTAGGATTGTGTGGTAGTGTGTTAGCCCTTTACCAATGCACTGAATTTTAGACTTGCCCAATTTGAAAGCATTTGCAGATGTCAAGTTGAAGATGACAAACATGGCTCAAATGAGGCTCTTTCTCCTTTTCTCACAATGATTTCAATAATCTAATCTATCAGGGTTGTTATAATTTGGGAATGTGTGGTAAAGGGTGAACACTTTACCGAATTTTAGACCTGTCCAATTTGAAACCATTTGCAAGTGTCAAATTGAAAATGGCACAAATGTGGCTCAAATGAGGGTGTTTGTCTGTGAAAGGGAAGAAAACATTATGGATAAGGGTGAAAATGTTGCTTACCAGCATTATTATCCTTTTCTCACAATATTTTGAAAGGCCCTCGTCTTCAGACTTTTTAAAGCATGGTGTTGTGTGGTAATTTGTAAACCATTATAGAAGGAATACCACTTTTTACAACCCTGCAGTGGACTATTCTTTGAAAACAATGTGGGAGAAAAAATTGCTTGTAATATGTGCAATACACTGTACCTGCAAAACTGTATGTGCATGTACTTCCCAAGTACTGGATAGACATCATATGGTAGATATTGTTTAATAATTACAATTCACAGCTCTTTGTCTACATTTAACGCTGAACAGCAAATAGATATGAGCTGTGCTCTGTGCAAAAAGGTACTGTACATGTATCTGCAAAAAGTACCAACCGATGTCTGTCTGCGCAGGCTTACCTGGGTCGAAACTTTTTGCTATTGGTCAATTTTCTGCATGTCAAAGGACTGATCTACCAGATGATTCAGTCAAATGTTTTTTTTTACAAGGACTTTATGGATCCATTATTATTATGATGATCTAGGTGGTAGAATGCATCACGGAGATGAATTAAAACGCTTTTTCCAGGGAGGAGCTCATATGTATACTGAGCACACACTTTATGATATGGTAAATGAGAATCAGTTAAACATGATCACTGGTTTATCTAGTCATATACAGTTCTCCACTGTATTATTGAATTGTGAAAAAACACTAAAATTATGAAAGATTCAAGATTTTTGTTTCATACTTTTTGATTTGTGTTTGTTTTAGTTGCTTTAACCCTTTACCAAACAATCCTGTGATTTAACAACCATGAGGAAAAATACTGTTAAAAAGGTTGTTGGAAAAGAAGATCAACGTTTTTTATAAGTCACAGCCAATCTCATAATTTGAGCCACATTTAAATTGTGGTCGGCAAATGATTTTCAAGTTAGCAAAGTCTAAAATTTTGCTGTGTGGTAAAGAGTTAATATTGAAGTTAGTAAACAATAACATGTCAGACACACATTGTTGTCAGTTTGATGTCTTCTTCCTTGTAAATAATTTTTGAGTTTGTCATCAGAACATCTCAATAGGTTTAAATCTGCATTAACCCTTTCCCAAACAAACCCGTGTTTTGATGTGTCCGCAGTAAAAGTCTTTTGAAAACATTTTGGGAAAAGGAGAAATTGCTCATTATGAGCAATTTCTCCTTTTGCCACAGTGTTTTCTACTCTATTGGAGAAATGTCTGTCATTTTTAAAAAAATGTAAAATTGTTGTCTGCATACTCTTTCGGGTTTAGAAGAGTCTAAAATTTGTCGTTTGGGAAAGGGTTAAATGTGAGAATCTTCTTTCTTATCAAAAAGTTGACGTGATCAAAGTACATTTGAGCTGTGCTCTGTGGGAAAGGGTTTTAATGCACACGCAAAAAGTATTTACTCATGTAAGCATGCACAGTCTGTGCAGGCTATCATAGGTCAAACTTTTTGCTATTTGTGAGTTTTCTACATGTGAAAGGACCATTCTACCTCATGATTTATTCGGATGTTGGACAGATGAGATTTCGTAGATCCATAGTTATGTGATGAATAGTTTTATTATTATGCATCACAGAGATGCATTAAGCCCCTTTCTCCCAGAGAATGACTAATTTTTTTGTACTTTCTGTTTGCTTCTAAAGAGGTGTAAAAGAAGTGTTGACAAAGCGGCTCAAAAACTTTTACAAAAGTCGAAAGCTATCTAAGCCCCAGGGAGGAACAAACTATGATTATTTGGCAGTGATAGATTTTGAAGCCACATGTGATGAAGGAAACACCAGCTACCGTCACGAAATTATTGAATTTCCAGTTGTTTTAGTAGACGTTGATTCCAGAGAAGTAGTAAGTATAGCAGCATTTTTAGCTTGGCTGCTTTTGAAGAAAACATGAAGCCATAATAGCCCAGACATCTTTGCCTTTGTTGTTGTCTGCTTAGTCATGCTAAAACATTGGCATTTTATAATATCTCTGCCATTACTGAAGGATAGTGCACCTTAATGGGATTCGTGTAACATCGCCTTTCATCGCCAAAAAAGTGTACGGATTCGGTTAAGACTAGGGTATCCGTAATTGATTGGCCGATAGACGCTGCTTCCCCACATCGATTACGGATAACCCAAGTCTTAGCCGAATCTGTACAATTTTGGCGATGAAAGGCGATGTTAAAAGAATTCCATTAGGGTGCCCTATCCTGAAGATACATTCTTCTAACTTGGACTTGTTGCCATATCAAAAACGGAACCCCCATACAACAGGGACAGGTAACCATAAAAAAATTTGACAGTTATGTCCCTTTTTCGACTTAGAATTTTCACTGAAAACAACTGCAAAGAGCGTTGACACCTGCATGCAGTGCTTTTGTTAATCTCTACATGTCTGTTTTGTTGTACTTTACTTGTTATATTCTGCAGAAAACTTTTTGTTCGAAAGGCTAATTTTGAAAACAGAGAACGAGTTGAAAAAAGAGAAATTGCTCATAACTAGCAATTTATCACGTACCTGCAGTGTTTTCAGATGTAATCTGTTATAATTCTTATATCATTTTTTAAATATTAACCTTTTCCCACAAAACAAAATTTTAAACATATCAAAATTGAAAGCATTTATGGGTGATAAATTAGATGTGGCTGAAATAACTATATTATATTTCATGTGTCTATTTTTAGAAATGTTATGGGTAAAGAAATGTCGTAATTTAAGCTGGGGGGAATTATTTCCCCGTCACAGTGAACATTTTCCTTCTGCCAAAAATCTGGAACTACTTTTTTAAGTTTTTTAAGTTTTTAAGTTTTAAAAGTGGCATTCGTTGACAAAATAATCAGAGGAAATATATAATTTATTTCATCAGCTTGTGGTTAATATGGGGAAATATTTGCCTCAAAAGGGAAAGGTCCGTGAAAATAACTCGTGCCTTACGGCACTCGTTATTTTCGCATACCTTTCCTTTTTTCGGCAAATATTTCCCCATATTAACCACAAGCTGATGAAATAAACTCTATTTTTTTTAAAGTTGTTTGATTTAGATTTATTAGATAAGGTAATAGTGGAAGGTTTCTTGGGTATTATCAAATAGAGAAAATGTAATATTTTAGGTCAAGTACTGTTGGCAGAATCGTTTTTTACAAAATCTTACAAACTTTCTCTGTAGATTTAGTGGGTAAGACTGGTATTTATGATTGTAATATGCAGAGAGAAGCACATTCAATTCTTTATTAGATCACAAAATTTTAGACTTGTCCAAATTGAAAGCATTTGCTTGATGACAAATTGAATACGGCTAAAGTGAGGGGACTTGTCTTTGAATGGGTGGAAAACACTGTAGGAAACGGAGAAAATACTAATCACCAGCATATTCTCCTTTTTCCTGAAATGTTTTCAGGGTTGCTTGAAACTTTGGACTTTTTGGTAATAGGTCAATTTCAATTGTTACAGGTTGACACAATACAAGAGTATGTAAAACCAGTGGTGAATCCCAAGTTGTCTGCCTTCTGTGTAACTCTGACTGGAATAACACAGGTAAGTACTCTTATAGGTTGTTGGCTGTGTATGGGAATATATTGTGTCAAGCAAATTCTTTTGAATAGAAAACAGAACAGAACAAATAGTTATCTCAGTAAGACATCCAATGTACAACAAAGTGGTAAAAACAACAACATGTTTCTCAGAAATGTGGTGTACAGTAAGTCAATTAAGTCAAGCCAACATTTCTAACAACCAAGAGCAAGGTATAATAGACTACACAAGACTACACTATTATTATACATGTACTAGCAAAGTTACCCAAGCTTACTTGTATTTACTGTATTTTGATATTGTTCACATAGTTTCCTCTGATTTTACAGAATTCTTTCTGATTTCTTTTTAAATTTATTTTCATATTTCTTTTTCATTTGAAAACCGTAAGATTTACCATGCATTCCCTCTGTTGTTAGAGGTCTGTTAAACAAATAACATGGTGTCAATCAAGATTTTCTTTGCTAGAAATATTCATTTTTAAGAAACAGATCTTGAACTGCACTGTCCACAGATGGCAGTCAGAGCTAAATCTATATTGTCAAGAAAACAACTTCATAAGATACACTAAGCAGTCTAATGCATGTAGTAACTTATTATATGCAGAACTGTTGCTGGTATACTGCCAATGGATTGTGGCATGTTCACAAAGTTTCAGTGCTTAGCTTGCTTGAAACTGCGACACTGTTCAGAGAATAAATACCCAGGATGATATGATAGGAGATTTTAAAAGATACAGTCTGACATAAAATGTGGTCACAGCTAGTCTTTTAATTTCTTTGGATATTGGAAACATTGTGGAAAAAGGAGAAAATGCTGGTTATCAGCATTTTCTCCTTCAGCAATCTTTTCAAAAGCTCTCTTCCCAAAGGTCTTTAATTCTTTACCAAATGACAAAATCTTAGACTGGTCCAAATTGAAAGCATTTGCAGATGACAAAATAAACGTAACTCAAAAATTGAAACTTGACTTTGGAAGAGTAGAAAACATTGTGGGAAAAGGAGAAAATGCTGGTTACCAGCATTTTTTCCTTTTCCCACAGTGTTTTCAGAACTCTTACCCAGATGCAAGAATTTTAAGCTGCTCTTATTTCAGTGCATTTGCAGACAAAAAAAATTGTTTGGCTCAAGTGAGATTGATCTTTGACAGGGTAGAAAACATTATATGATAAGGAGAAAATGTTTGATAATGCTTAATGAATTCTGTACCTAAAACAGTTGTCAATTTTTTAGCTCACCTGAGCACGAAGTGCTCAAGGTGAACTATTGTGATCGGTCAATGTCCATCGTCCGTCGGTCGGTTCGTCCATCCATCCGTTCACAATTACAAAAAAATCTTCTCCTCCTAAACCACCAATCAGATTTCAATGAAACTTCACAGAAATGATCCTTAGGTGATTCACTTTCAGAATACTTCAAAGATTTGAATTCCATGAAGAACTCTGGTTGCCATGGCAACCGAAAGAAAAAACTTTAAAAATCTTCTTGTCCCAAACTGTAAGGGCTAGAGCTTTCATATTTGGCATGTAGCATCATCTAGTGGCCCTTTACCAAAATACTTCAAATTATGGCCCTAGTTTGGAAATTGGCCCTATGCTGTGGGTTCTCGGATTTCACATAGAGATAAAGAAGGAAATCTTTAAAAATCTCCTTGTCCCAAACTGTAAGGGCTAGAGCTTTCATATTTGGCATGTAGAATCATCTAGTGGCCCTTTACCAAAATACTTCAAATTATGGCCCTAGTATCGAATTTGGCCCTATGTTGTGGGTTCTCGGATTTCACATAGAGATAAAGAAGGAAATCTTTAAAAATCTCCTTGTCCCAAACCGTAAGGGCTAGAGCTTTCATATTTGGCATGTAGAATCATCTAGTGGCCCTTTACCAAAATACTTCAAATTTTGGCCATTGTATGGAAATTGGCCCTATGTTGTGGGTTCTCGGATTTCACATAGAGATAAAGAAGGAAATCTTTAAAAATCTTCTTGTTTTGTTTACACTCTAGCATCTACAAATATCAGCCAATCAGCACCAAACTTGGTCAAAATATATATGACCATAAGATCTCGGTTGAGTTCGATTATGGGTCTAATCGGACCAGAACAACTGGAGTTATTTGTCTTTGAATTAGAAAAATTGCTATATTTGCATTTGTTTACACTCTAGCATCTACAATTTTTAACCAATCAGCACTAAACTTGGTCAAAATATAAATGACCATAGGATCTTGGATGAGTTTGATTATGGGTGTAATCTGATTAGAACAACTGGAGTTATTTGCCCTTGAATTAGAAAAATTGCTATATTTGACTTTGTTTACACTCTAGCATCTACAATTATCAACCAATCGGCACCAAACTTGGTCAAAATATATATGACTGTAAGATCTGGGATGAGTTCCATTATGGGTCTAATCGGACCAGAACAACTGGAGTTATTTGCCCTTGAATTAGAAATATTGCTATATTTGACTTTGTTTACACTCTAGCATCTATAAATATCAACCAGTCAGCACCAAACTTGGTCAAAATATATATGACTGTAAGATCTGGGATGAGTTCCATTATGGGTCTAATCGGACCGGAACGACTGGAGTTATTTGCCCTTGAATTAGAAAGTTCTTTAGATTAGTTCTTTGTCCGGAGCATAACTTTGTCATCTCCAGTGCGATTGACTTGAAACTTGGCATTTGTGTTTGTTGCAATAATACGGAGTGCAGTGTGAAAGAACCATAACTCCACCTCGTACTGTCTATGAGTTATTTCCCTTTGATAATTTTTACAGCATTTTCTGCTCGTCTGGAATATAAATTTGTCATCTCCAGCCTGAACATCTTCAAATTTGGTATGCATGATTGTTGAAAATTATGGAGTGCAGTGCACAAGAACCATAACTCTTCCTAGCATGAATTTTTAGTTATTCCCCCTTTGACCTTCATTTTTATTGCATTTCTTGCTTGTCCGGAGCAAAACTTTGTCATCTTAAGTAGGAATGACTTGAAATTTGGTATGCTTATTTGTTGCAATATTTGGAAGTGCAGTGCACAAGAATTGTAACTCTACCTCGTGCTGTCTTTGAGTTATTTCCCTTTGAATGTCATTTTTACAGCATTTAGTGCTTGTCCGGAATATAACTTTGTCATCTCAAGTCAGAACGACTTCAAACTTGGTATGCATGTTTGTTGCAATATTACCGAGGCCTAAAAAAAAAATATCTGTGTTTCGGGTTTCAGTCCTAGATGCAGTAGGTAGGGTCGGTCAGGAAAAAAAATTTTTTTTCCAGTCATTTTTTTTTTTTTTTTTTTATATATGGACCATGTCAAGATTTCAAAAATAGAGATTTTAGCTTCCACTTATTATTGTTTTATACAGAAATTTGTGTAAATTCACTGTTTAAATTAATTATTAAAGATGTAAAGAGAGTTTTAAGTGTCTCTGATCGGATGATGCCAAAATGGCCTTTGTTGTGTCATTGGTTTTCGCGTTTTTTTTCCAGCGCTCTTTTATGAATGCCAATTAATTTTTGAGGAGTATTACCTCATAATTTGTCAATTATGGTAGCAGGTAACATTCAAACCTATCACTTTACACCAGATAAGTGGACCAACATCTATATCAAGTTTTCATAATTGACTCGCCAGGTTCACGAGCTGTGATAAACAGAGCAGCGCGCGTTTTTCACATTTGTTACTGAATGTGTTTATTAAAGCTCATTATTCTGCCGTATGCACGTGAGCTAGACTATTTCATATGGAGCTTTAGCCGATAATCACATGCACCAGATTGACTCTAAGAAAGATAATTTTTGAGCGTCAAAAACGTTCATTTCAACTTTCCAAACGTCAAAACCTGGAGTCACTGGTCATATGAAAATGCTGCACTTTCGCTACTCTCTTGTAGTTGTTGATAGCAGGAGGCGAGTTTTAGTCCCAGGGAAGGGACGCTTGAAATCATACAGTGTGATAAAATCTTATCGGCTTTTATACCCCTTAATTTGCCTAAATGTTGCGATATCAGATAAAGACCCGTGCCTAGATTTTTTTTTTAATTCCTAATTTTTCAATTTTTGTAAATTGGCTACCTCACCGGGTGGCTATCGCATATCATATTGGTTATACAACGAGAACTATGTCAGTTTTTTCTTTAATGCAAAACTGGCAGCCTGTTCGGCCATCACTAAATACATATGGATTTGTAGACCGACCAGTTTTGGAGCAGTACCTGTTTTTGAACCCGAAATGATATCCCACTTTCCTTGCGAACTGTAAAGTGAATGATGTCACCATTTTGTGTCAACTGCTTGTTTGAATGTAAATAACGGAGTAACCACTGTTAATTTACGAAATGCAACAAAAGCAGACAGTATGCATGTTTCTAAAGGAAAGATCAGTTTTAGTGACAAATTTCTTATTACCATTTTAAACTCGATACGTGCCCAATTTAAATTCTCCGTTTAAAGTTCAAGTTTAATCCTGAAAAGTTCCCAACATGTGACATAGTGTAGATGCCAAAAAGTCACATAACCATACTGGAATAATGTGACAAGATTCTGATCTATATTTAGATCAGAGAATTTCGTGACCTGTTTCGTTCTGTCACTTATGACTGAACAATTTTTCCAGAACACTTGCTGCTACTGAGAGTACAACCCTTTTATAAAGACACTCAATATTTTCAGATACTTTATGAGATAAGTTTTTGAAAAATTCCTAATCTGTCCTCAAAGGTGCATGTAAACTGATAGAAGGCACCAAAAGGTCTTAATTTTAGCTATTCAGGTATTGTAGAGCTACTGTAAAGAAAGGGCCAATGGCCGCCTTGACTTTTATCTGTCCCCTTCATTGCGCTTCAGAAACTGAAGACATTTGACTTAGAACTGGTCATTTATGCTGTTCAAAACAGTTCATTCTCGTGACAGTTAACATTTTAGTTGAGTTTGGTGCACACGATGTTTTTCAGTTCCTTAATACATGTTCATGAACTGTTCTATAGATAGTGAAGGCCACGAAATGAGAGCACTAAATTTCGTGCGTGATTCCCGAGTTTGCAGATGGGGCGTGGCAAAGTTGACATTTGATTGATTGGCATTTTATGGCATGTACGCATGTTTGGTATGTAACTAGACAAAACCTAGTTTGTTATCGATCTTCGTATCAACTCTTTTGGACGGCTACGGGACATACAACAGGTGTTAGTATATTTCAATGCAGACGAGTGACAGGGAACGAAATTGCAACAGCCAAAAAGTACCGAGATGTACCAAGATCACACCTAACAATTTTTTTTTTTTTGATCGTAGTGGAAAAAAAAGTTTAGGGTCGGCAGCATTTTTCTAGGTAGGGTCGGGAAACCCGAAACACAGGTATTTTTTTTTTTAGGCCCGAGTACAGTGCACATAAACAATAACTCTACCTAGCATGGATTTTGAGTAATTCCACTCCAATCTTCATTTTTACGGTATTTCTTGCTTGTCTGGAACGGAACTTTGAAGTCTCAAGTCAAATTAACTTGAGACTTGGTAAACATGTTTGTTGCATTACCTGCCCTTTGCAATTATTATACCTCCTTGACAACTGGCAGTGAGATGGGCATATCTTGTGACAATTTGCTGCTCTTGTTTCATTATCATCTGGCCTTGAACTTCGATATTTGGTATTTATCTTTATTTTAGACCTTTACTGCTTAGTACTCAGGTGAGCAATATAGGACCATCATGGTCCTCTTGTTTCATCATAGGGTCACAAAAAGTTCCAAATATCGTTTTTTTTTTTTCAGGACAAAGTGGATAAATCTGATGAATTTCCGGAGGTGTTAAAACGGGTAGAGGCCTGGATGGCAAAACATAAACTTGGCAAAGAGAAGTCCTTTGCTGTGTTAACTGATGGGTATGATAGATTTGTATCTTACTGATGTTCACTGAACCCTGGTAGCTCAATCGGTAGCGTGCAGGACTTGAGAACAGGGGATTGTGGGTTTGATCCCTGGCTCAGCCAATTTCTTTCCGAGGACTGATGATAGTCATTGCGACAGGATTCATTCCTCTCCCACCGCTGTCAATTGCTTCGACAATGGTTATGTGGGAAAGCAGCAAGTGGCTTGGAAAGAAAATTGTGTAGAGTACTGGTTAAAGAGATTCCAGGAAAGCATGGATAGGTGCACTGGCCGCCGCGATATAACTGAAATAATGCTGAAAACGGCATTAAACACCATATAATCAATCAATCAATATTAATGATGTTCATATGGTCCCTAATTGGACCATTAATAGATATTTTGTAGTACATTCTATATGTTAGTAGCTATTTCAATAACAAGTAGCAAAATAAGCTATGCAAATTTTTCTTGTATCTTTACCAAACAACAAAGTTTTGATCAAGGTCAAATTGAGAGCATTTGCAGACAAATAAAAAGTGTCTGAAATGATGAAATTTGTCTGTTTCTGTCTCTTATAAGGTAGAAAAATGTTGTGGGAAAAGGAGAAAATGCTGGTTACCAGCATTTTCTCCTTTTCCCGCAATGTTTTCAAAGCCTTCTTCCTCAGGGTCGTTAAACCTTGGGATTGTGTTGTAAAGGGTTTAGTAGATCTAAGTTCTGACTGTATAACAATCCCTCTGGGTCGCTAATAGACCAAGCAGACACTTTCTGCCTACAAAAAAGACTCAGATAATCGTAATTTCATGGCTGTATTTGTCCAGAATGTCATTGCAAGATTTGTGCCATCTGATCTGATTTGTTCTAGCGGTAAAAGCAGCTTAAGTTGTGAAACCTTATTAACCCATTACCAAACAATCCCTTGTTTTTACGGCCCTGAGGAAGAAGTCTTTTGAAAACATTGTGGGAAAAGGAGAAAATGCTGGTAACCAGCATTTTCTCCTTTTCCCACAATGTTTTCTACCTCATCAGAGAACCTAGGCTCATTTGTATTAATTTTGAATTTGTCGTCTGCAGATGTTTTGAATTTGGGAGAGTCTAAAATTTGTTGTGTGGGAAAGGGTTAATACACATTTTTGACAGTAGTTTGGTCAGAATTCACTTATGTGTTGGAGTCTGAAATTGCTTTAAAGATGTTTTGCATGTGAATTAAATGGGAACACGAATAGTATGAATTTATTTCTTTTTTGATAGAGTTCAAATGGATTAAAAAAAAAACACACACACAAAACACATATGGTAGATTGGACTGTGATTTGAACACAAACTGATAATCATCTTAACAAAGTGGTAACAGACAACTATGAAAACATCCATATAAAAACTTAGATGATCGATATGAATTACTGAAGTTGTTGACTCTTCCAAATTGAAAATAACTGAAGACAGCAAATTCAAAAATGGTACAAATGAGCTGTATTTTTTTGATCGGGTAGAAAGCATTGTGGGAAAAGAAGAAAATGCTGGTTACCAGCATTTTCTCCTTTTCCCACAATGTTTTTAAAGCTTTCTTCCTCAGGATTGTTAAAACTTGGGAGTGTTTGATAAAGGGTCAATGCATGAATAATTGTAATAAGAATATTATGACAGAGGGAGGAATTGCTCATTACAAGAATTTTCTCCCATAGCCACAATGTTTCAAAAGTAGTCTCCTACAAGACAAAATGGGTCGCTTGAAGGTCGTGTGAAAATATAGCATGTGTCTAAAATGCAAGTCTCTTATTTTTTCAGGCCATGGGACATGTTCAGGTTTATGTATTATCAGTGCAAAGAAAGCTCGATTCCGATGCCTAGCTGGTCAAAAAAGTGGGTCAACATTCGGAAAAGTTACTGCAACTATTATGGGTGTAAGAGAGGGGGAATTGAAGCCATGCTGAAAAACCTCGGTGAGTAGCTCTTGTGTAAATTTGTTGATTTCATTGTGATGTCTTTACCAGATAGTGAAATATTAGACTAATCGTTAAAGATTGAATGGTGTTTTAAGCCATTCTCAACATTATTTTAGTCATATTATAATGACAGTTAACTTATTCGCATTTGTCCCAGGTTTTCCCTGCACTAGGCTAGGGCTCTGAAGTGTCTTACCCAGGGATACTCCCATGAAAATCCAGTCCTTCCATTCAGGCTCGAACCCAAGGCCTCAAGGTTATAAGTCGTACACTTCACCACTGAACCCAGAGATTGGTCCATATTGAAAACATTTGCAGACAATAACAACAACAACAAGAAGAAAAAAATGACTCAAATGATGTGAAGTCTATAAAAGGCTAGAAAACATGAAAGGAAAAGAAGAAAGTACTAAGTCTGTATTCACCAAGCATTCTTAAGAACGTTTGTAGTATGTTGCACCAAGATTTTGTAAATTTGAAAGTTACACAACTTCTGATTGGCTAATCCAAATGGTTTGTGTTACTTTCAAATTTACAAAATTCTGGAGAATAAGATAGAGAATGTTCTTAACTCTTTACCAAACAACAAACATTAATTTTTCAACAAGTCCAAATTGAAAGCATTTGCAGACATACTAAATGTGACTGAAAAATTGAAATTTGTTTTAGAAAGGGTAGAAAATATTGTTGGAAAAAGAGAAAATGCTGGTTACCAGCATTTTCTCTTTTTCCAACAATATTTTCAAAAGGCTTCTTTCTCAGGGTCGTTAAAAGTCGGGATTGTGTGGTAAAGAGTTAAGAATAGTTGGTGAATACGGAGCCTGGCTGGTTTCCAGCATTTTCTCCTTTTCCCATATTGTTTTCAAAAGCTTTCATCAGGGTTGATAAAGGATGTGATTGTGTTTTGAAGGAACAAATAAGGATCAAGTGTTAACTCATTGCCATGTATGTAAATGGAATGGATCTTTTTTGTCAGGGTGGTTTTAAGAAAAAGGCCTGGGGTTATTAGTAGGAACAGTGGTTAGAAAAAGGTGTTCACATAAACACAACAGATATTATGTAAAAAATTATGATAATTATTCATCATTTGCAGTCTGATCTTGATCTACAGAGGCTGCAAGTATAGTCACAGTTGCAAAGGGAGTTTTAAGGGTTGACAGTGCTAGTGATACAAAACATTATCCAAACAAACAAATTAAGTATGATATTGATTGTTAGGACATAGTGAATTTTAATCTTTTATATTTGTTACTTTTCACAGGCATGAGTTTTGAAGGAACTCCTCATAGTGGACTAGATGATTCATTAAACATTGCCAGAATTGCAATCAGTCTATTGAACGATGGTTGTGCCTTAAACATCAATGAAAGAATACATCTCCAGCACAATATCTGTGAGCCCAATCCTGAAGTACGCTACATGCCTGTAAAACAGGCCAGTGACGAGAACTCTAATAGTGATAATGATGAATGTAATGACAACCCAAACTACGAAAGTTCCGCTGTAGATTCCAAAAAGAAAAGGTCTTCAAGGAGTAAAAGGGGCCTTGTGGACGCTATTGAAGATTTGACCATTTCTGAAAGAAATCCGTTGGATGAAGATGGCTTAGGGGAGCTTGTGTCATTTTATCAGAAATATAAATCCTGAAATAATGCTACTACTACAACAATTTGTTAAAGGAGTCTTGGGTCTATTTTACCAACCAATATAAATAAACAGTGCTCTGGGAAAATGGGGTTTTAACGCATCTCTGTAATTCGTTATACAAGGCAATTTTTCACATGATATGGAGCCATATTGTCCAAAACATCATCTGAATCTTGTACTAGACTGGTCCTGTAAATGCAGAAAAGTGACCACTAACAAAAAAGTTTGGTCATGGGTCAGCCTGCATACTTGGGTTAATATTTCATTTCTGCGAATTTTTTAACTCTTTACCAAATGATGTTATTTTAGGCTGGTCCAAATTGAAAGCATTTGCATACAACAAATTTAATAGGACTCAAAATATGGAATTTGTGTTGGGAAGGGTAGAAAACATTGCGGGAAAAGGAGAAAATGCTGGTTACCAGCATTTTCTCCTTTTCCCACAATGTTTTTCTATAGCCCCTTTCATGGTGGTCATTATTGTCTGATAAAGGGGTAAAACAGCAATATTCAAATATCACTGTTAACTTTCTATATCCATATAAGGGGAAAAAAAAAAAAACTTCAGAGCATGTTCAGTAGTTTTTATGTCCCCTGGTGGAATAAACATGAAATTGAATGCAAGTTTTGGTGGAGGGTGGGGGGAGGATTTTTTTTGTTCACATTGAAAAAATTTAGAGAGGGAGAAGTATTCCATTTTTAGAATTTGTGAAAGAAAATGGGCAGGTTTAGTCAACCAATGATATAATCATAGTACGGGGGATGGAAAGACTTGTTAATGATTTTGCTTTGATACAGCTACACATCATTTTGAACCATTCTTATGTGAGAAAGCAGCCAGTGTCTTGAAAAGAATAATTTGCAGAGTACTGGGTAAGGAAATCCCAGAAAAGCATAGATAGGTGCTCTTGCCACCCTGATATAACTGAAATGATGTTGAAAATGGCATCAAATACCGTTTACATGTAAACAAAGAATATTTATTGGAACACCAGGCTTATATTAAGTTACGATTGAAAAACTGTTTTACAATTAATACTGCTCTTGTATTAACCCATTCAGTGCCATAGACAAAAGTAGAGTTTTTGTGGAAAATGTAGATCAAGATCAGATTGTAAAGAATTTGCAGTCTGATCTTGGATCTATTTTGTTAAGCCTACTAAGTTAACCCTTTAACACACGGCAAAGTTTAAGACCTATCCAAATTGAAAGCATTTGCAGACGACAATTTCATAGTGGCTCAAATGACGCAACTTTCCTTTGATAGGGTAGAAAATTTTGTGGGAAAAGGAGAAAATGCTGGTTACCAGCATTTTCTCCTTTTCCCGCAATGTTTTCAAAAGGCCTCTTCTTCAGGGGCATCAAAAGGCGTCATTGTGTGGTAAAGGGTTAAACAATTTTCAGAAGATTGTAATTTGCAGCTGTAGAAAAAAGTGGATTTTATAGATTTGGCACTGATAGAGTTAAGATTATACTGCTGATAACTGCTCAACAATAACCTTTTTATGTGTTTTTTTCATGCTTTTTGGAAGTTTATCAAGAAATAATGGTGGATTATGGTATGGTATTTCATGGTTACAACCACTGAAAAAATAATGATTTCATATTTTCTAATTCTTCCATTGAAGGCGGAAACAGTAGGTCCCGCGCACTGGTTACTTAGGTAAACAGCATGTGCCATTCAACCCGCGCAAAATGTGACCTTACACACATTTACCCTACATTTCTCGAGCTTTATATAATTTTGTAATGTGTTCTTATGTGGAGGGGGGTACCCGACAGGGAATTACCAAAAAAAAACTGTACTGGATTTTGACGAAAGTTCCAACAAGAAAAGGGGTTAGAAGCTTGAAATAAATAGAATTTCTTTCTTTTTTTCCGTGAAAGATAAAAATCATTTCATCTCATGAACATCTTCAGTAATATTTTCACTTGTGGCTGTGCAACTTGTGAAAATATTGCCAATGATGTTCACTTGATGAAATAAATTTAGATCTTTCACCGAAAAAAAACAAATATCCTTTATTTACTGTCCCTTTACCAAACAATCTAGTGTGACTGGCTCAAACTGAAAGCATTTGCAGATGAAAAAATGATTGTGACTCATTAATTGAAATTTGTTTTTTGAAAGGGCAGAAAACATTGTGGGAAAAGGAGAAAATGCTGGTTACCAGCATTTTCTCCTTTTCGCACAATGTTTTCCAAAGCTTTCTTTCTCAGGGTTGTTAAAAGTCGGGATTGTGTGGTAAAGGGTTGAAATATGGCTCAGATTATAGAATTTGGCTTTGATAACGTTGAAAACATTGTGGGAAAAAGGAGAAAATGCTGGTTACCAGCATTTTCTCCTTTTCCTAAAATGTTTTCAAAAGCTTTCTTACTGAGGGTCATTAAAACTCGGGATTGTTTGGTAAAGAGTCAAATTTTAGAGCGCCAAATAAACCCTACAGTCATTTTCAGTCTAGAAATACAGTAAAACCAAAATAATGCAATTTTAGGATTGCCTTTGCCCACTGTAGATCGAGGGTCAGACGACTGGTTTTGTGCAGTCTGATTTTGATCTACACGGACAACAATTGTTGTGAAATGCACTTTAAGGGGTTTATGACCAAGAGGTTGAAGGTTTTGGAAAGATTAATGGGAAAAGGAGAAAATGCTGGTACATGTACATGAACAATTTTTTCCTTTTCTCCTTTTCTGACAAAATTTGCCTGACCGGGTAGCTCAGTGGTTAGTGTATCTGACTCGTGACCTGGAGGTTGCAGGTTCGATACCGGGTTGTGGCGAACTTCCTTTCCAGCGATTTTTCGCCTCTCACCTCTGATGCATGTGAGAAAAGTAGTCAGTGACTTTGGAAAGAAAGTTGTGTCAGTACTGGTGTTAGAAAGCCAGGAAACACATCGGTGCGTCACTGACCACCATGATATGACCTAAGCTGTTAAAATGGCGTTAAATTCCAATACAGACCAAACCAAACAAAACCAAACCAACCCGACAATATTTTCTGACTTTTCAAAGACAGATCCAATTGTTTAATTTGTCATCTGCAAATGCTTTTGATTTGGACAAGTCTAGAATTTTGTGGTTCGCTTAAGAGTTATGCAAGCTCAGCCTTTTTAGAAATGTAATTTTGAGATTTTGTTAAGAAGCATTTGGCTAATTGTGAAGCTACTTTAACAGTCGATAATTTGTTTAAAGCAGGCAATATCTCAATTGTCACAATGGTTTCTGGATTTTATGTACATTCATATTACAGTGGTACCCATGTTCCATAAAGATGGATAGTCCAAAAGATGCATATTAATTTAATTGTTAAAATCTAAATGTTAATTGCTCCGTCACTGATATAGAATACTCTTTCATTGCACACTGAAATAACCAGAAATACCATGAAGTCTTGATGATTCAAAATCAAGAATGAAATTTGTTAAAATACTTCATTCAACTCTTTGCCACATACTCTTGAGTTTTGATGACCCTGAAGAAGAAGGCTTATGAAAACATTGTGGGAAAAGGAGAAAATGCTGGTAACCAGCAATTTCTCCATTTCCCACAATGTTTTCTACCCTTTTAAAGACAGAAGTCATCTTTTGAACTATGTCTAATTTGTCCTTTACAAATGCTTTGAATTTGGTCGAGTCTAAGATTTTGTTGTTTGAGCACATCAGAATTACTGCTTAACCCTTTCCCACAAAATCCCAATTTTTTAACCCTTTGCAAAAGGACAAAAAGACAGTATTTTAGCCTTGTCTATACTGAAAGCTCTTGCAGACAACAATTAAAATGAAACTCAGAGTATGGACTTTTTCTCTGACATGGTAGAAAACGTGGGAAATTATTACAGTGTTTTCAAAAGGATTCCCCGTCAGTGTCGTGAAAACTTGGAATTGTGTGGTAAAGGGTTCAATGTTTTTCTCAAGACATGTGCATGCAAATGACTACTGTGAGTAAAACTAATATTTCCAAGTCATTGCTTTCGTTTAACGCTTTACCAGACAACCTGGTGTGTTAAGACCATAAAAAACATTGTTCAAAAAGGAAAAACAAAATATGCATTTTGTCCTATCCGACAATGTTTTCTGCTCCACCAAAGATAGAAATCCTCATGAGAGCTGCATTTATTTTGTTGTCTGCACATGCTTTCAATTTGGTCATGTCCAAAATTTTGATTTTTTGTAAAGGGTTAACCCTGTACCAGAAAATCTTGTGTGTTATGACCATTAGAAAGAAGGCTTTTGAAAACATTGTTGGAAAAGTTGAAAATGCTGGTAACCAGCATTTTCTCCTTTTCCTACCATATTTTCTTCCTTTCAAAAATAGATTATCGTTTGAGTAAATTAAATTTGTCATCTGCAAATGCCTTTCTCTTGTGTTAAAGTAATTAGAGACAATATCAATCACTTGAACAACAACTGTCATCGGCAAATGTTTTAATATGAATAAGTCTACAATTTTGTTGTCTTATAAAAGAGTTAAATATTAGAGATTTTTTTTTAGCAATACTTATTACTATTATGCAATTTAAAATGGTTGCCATGGCAATTTTTCAACTTCTTTTATTCAACTGATCAAATGAATGAAATTTATCTAACAGATTTGTATTGTTGAGAAAGTATCATAATGAAATACTGACTGTATACTGTATTTTTATGATGACTATTAAAGCCATGATAAACTGTTGTTGAATTTTTTTTAATTAGCTTAGCTGTTTTTGAAGAAAACGTCGAGGTATTGTTGTAGCCCTCGTGTCATCTGCAGCGTCATGCAAAAACTTTGACATTTTGTATCTGTTATTACAGATTATAGTTACTTCAAACTTGGATCAGTTGTTAATTATTAAAAGAGAAATCTTTACAACAGGGGCAGGTAACGGTCAAAGTATTTTTGACACAGTAATGCCCCTTTTTTGACTTACAATTTTCACTGAAAATCAAGTAACTGCAGCCAAGGGTTTGCACCCGAATGCAGTGCTCTTGTTGACCTTATTTTAGCTGTAGAGTCTACCTCAGACAGAAGGATGAAAGTATCAGCGTATAAGGGTAGAAAACATCATGGGAAAAGGAGAAAATGCTGGTAGCCAGCATTTTCTCCTTTTTCCCATAGTGTTTTCAAAACCCTTTTCACTCAGTATTTTTTTTCCTGAAGATTCTTTAGCAAAGGCCTAAACAAAACTTAAAACAGTGTTAGATATCTTTGAATGTCTACCCTAATTATTACTTTGTCATTTTTAGCAAATAAATGTCAGAAAAGAAAAAAAAGGAAACATGATCAGAGCGGAACACAGCCGAAAGAGTTAGAAGATGGATTTGTGTCAAGTTTCTTTTGTCATGTATTGAAACTTTGGACCACTACTGGGGGTCCTGGCTGCCCCCATGGGCAAGGTGTATGAATGGTTATCTAGAGGTCCTGGGTTTGATTCTCATCTGAGACACAGGATTGTTGCAAGTATTATTAGGCACCACATTTTAGAAACCCAGTACAATTTTGATGAATATGCATAGGAAACAAATGCATAAGTGTAAATGTACCCATGATGTGACTGAAATAATGTTGAAAGCAGCTTAAAGTGCAGTTCAGTCAATCATTCGTAGTACAACTATCAGCCAGAAACCTTAGATTCCTATTTGCTACACAATACTGTAAAAGTGATATAATTGCAGGTCTAAAATTTTGCAACTTACCAAATAATTACAGTATATGTTTTGATTTCTGCATAAACTGCAACAGACAATCTTGCACATAAAACATGTTTAAATGACAGTTTTTTTCCTCCCTTAGACTGCTATTCAGGTCGACTTTCATGACAAAAGACACTCATTGATGTTGACAGGGGTCGCAGTCAATGGTCCCACATGACCTGGTGCCGAGGTAAAATGTACCTTTATGTAGCTTTAATTTACTCTGGAGGTTATTTTTGCATTTTTTATTCTGTATGCAAAAATCTCACAGATTTCCAGGGCGCATACATTTCCGTTTTACAATGTCAAATGTACAATATGTTGCAAGCCCTTGCTCCTATCTTTTAAAATCAGTCAATGCTTATCTCTGATGATGATTTACAAGCTCTGACTTGATCAGAAGGTGAAAAAAAGTCTTCAGTGTGTAAAACAAAAAACACTTCAAGTTAAATCATTTAACAGTTTATTGATAAATATTACTATATACATGTATATATAAAAGCACAATACTTTGTTATAAATTATATGTGAAGCAGTTTTCAAAAAAAGTGTACTTGCTGTACATGATTGCTCCAAGTCCCCCATCTTGAGGAAGATAAAGTTATAATCTTCATATTGACAACATGAAGTAAAAAATTAGCAACTTCCCTTAATGCACGATTTGTCCTCTTTTCACAATATCTTCACGTGTATTTGAGCCATGCTCTGTGGAAGAGGGGTTTAATCCATCTGTAAGAAGTATAGACCCATGTGTTTGGGAAGTCCCCACAGGCTAATCTATGTTAACACTTTTGCCACTGGTCGATTTTCTGCATGTCAATGGGCCAGTCTACCTCATGATTCAGTCACTTATTAAACAATGGATTTAATGGATCTATAATTATGTGATGATTTGCATGGAGATGCATTTTGCCCCCTTTTGCCAGAGCACAGGTCACTTATTTATTAATTCTTTACCAAAAACAAAATTTGATCTTATCCAAATCCAATGCATTTGCCTAACACAAACCAAATGTGGCTGAAATGTAGGAAACTGTCTTTGAAAGGATATGAAACATTGTGGAAAAAGGAGAAAATGCTGGTGACCAGCATTTTCTTCTTTTCCAGCAATGTTTCAAAAAAGCCATTCAGAAATTCATTAAAACTCAGGTATATAAAACCTTAGTTCATATTTATTATCATTCTCATAAAGAGCTGTGAAGCATGTCCTCTTCAGAATTTTTTCTGTTTCAAAACATAATGAGGAAAAGCACAACAAAATTTGAACATCTAGAATTCTGCAAAGTGCCTTTGTGTCTTTCTTTGAACACTGATATTTTGGTCTGATGCCTATGGTAACTATCTGGGTCCTCGATACAATGTCAGGTGCTTTTTTGGAAAGTTTAGATCAATATTAGGCCTTAAAGAGTCTCTCACAACTATTTCAGCTTTTGCGGTCAGTGAAGGTCAAGATCAGACTGCACAAACCTTAATCTACACTGTCCGCTAAGTTTAAACATTATAGACAAAAGCAATCATCAAATTATTATTAATTTGGTCTTATTCCTAATCCAAAGACGTCCTTTGGATTTATTTTGCACTCAAAGTGTTAAGCTAAAGAGGACGTGCAGTGATCTTGGTTCTACAATGTTTGCTACTTAATGAACAATCTAACAAATTAGCCTTACAGTTGCAACATTTCTATCTGTCCAGGGCTGAAAATGTACATTATTCTAGTTAAAGCTCAATGTTTCAAAGACAGTTAAATCTTTACTATGTGACAAAATTTGGGACTTGTCTAAATCAAAAGCATTTCCAGATAGCAAATTATATGTCGCTCAACTGCTTGGAAATGTATTTGAAAGGGTAGAAAACATTATAGGAAAAGGAGAAAATACTGGTTACCAGCATTTTCTCCTTTTCCTACAATGTTTTCTAAAGCCTTTTCCCCTGAAGATTGTTAAAACTAGGAACTGTTTATTAAAGGGTTAAAGAGCTGCTCTAACCCTTTACAAAATGATATCATTTTTGTCTGACTCTGGAGAAGAAGGCTTTTTGGAACATTGTGGGAAAAGAGAAAGTGCTGCTAACCAACATTTTGTTCTTTTCCCAAACCGTTTACAAAACTTTCATGAACAAAACTTTCCATTTGAACCATATTAGAACAGAACAGAACAGAACAGAACTTTATTTCCAAATGACTTGAACTATGTTCATCGTCATTACAAAGCTTAATACAAATATAAGAGTAGGATGTACATACATGTAACAATAGCTGACATTGAAAAAATAAAATATAATAATAATATATTTGCAGAAATCACGCTTCGGTGCAATAATATAATTTTGTCATAATGTTCAGCCTGTATAGATCAAGACCAACAAACAGCTTAGTGTATGTTCATCTTGATCTATGCACTCCAAAAACGTAATGAATATTTGTATAGTGACACAATTATTTCTCCTCACTGTTTGCGCTGATTTTAGATTTGTCTCGGAAAAGGACATAGTATGAGAGAATAAAAAAAAAAAAACCGTGGGTTTCTCTATACATGTGATGTGTAGATCTCACAACTTTGTAAAAATAACATTTGCAAAATATTAGCAGTATTGTCACTTGTCATTTATCACACATATAAATAAATGAAAGAAGATAAAAGCAAGTACCAGATTCGAAGGAAGAGTATGCTAGAAATTGACATTTTACATAGTAATAATAATGATAGTAATAATGATACGATAATAATAATGATGTTGTTTGTAATAAAAACAAACAAAATGAAACAAAATGAAAACAAAATGGGAAAAAATCGATACATGCATACGTATTATATGTATTGTAACTCGAAAAATCGAAAAACATATTATTTGTATTATAACTTGAAAAATCGAAAGTTTATATATTAGATTTGATGGCTTGCAGACTTCTTCTATATTGACAAATCTAACACTTTGTCATCTGGAAAAGGAGCAAAAGACAAAAGTAGTTACGCAAAGATGATTCAGATTGTGAAATTAAAGACCCAATATTGGGGGAAAAAAAACAAAAACTCAATGCAGGTGTAAAAATGCATTTAAATTTAAGTCATACCATTTTAAAATATGAAGGACCTAACCAAGGAGACTTTGAAAAATAATGTGAAAAAAGGAGAAAATGCTGATAACCAGCATTTTGTGCATATACCACAATGTTTTCGTACCCTCATGTACCAGAGGCAAATCCCAGCATTTGAGACACATCTAAAATGCTGTCTGCAACATTATGGATAAAATTTTCACAAGTCTGAAATTTTCTCATCTAGTAAAGGGTTAAAAGTTTACAATATCACTGCATAACAAATAGAACCATGCTCTGTATAAAAGATGGCTAAATGCATGTACAAAAAGTATAGACCCATGTCAGCCTGCGCAGTCTACATAGGCTGACATGGGTGGAAACTTTTTGCTGTTTGTAATTTTTTGCATTTCCAAGGACCAATTTACCTCATGATTCAGTCAGTTGTTAAACAAAGTGAATTTTATGAATCCATAATTATGTGATGACTTGCTTAGTTAAATTCATCACAGCGATGCATTAAACCTCCTTTTGCAAGAGTATGGCTCTAGTATTTTTCCTCTCTCTAAAACTTTGTGAATATAAATACATTAAAGTGGCTTGAGTAGAATCTATATATACATGTATAAGTGGGAAAAACTAAATTCAGTTGAACAGTTTGCTAAATCATGCTTTATGAAAAAATGTTAACCAACTCTCGGCCTCTTAGGTAAAAAGAAATGAGCCGTACTCTGTGAAAAGGGGGCTTCATGCATCTGCGAACAGTATCGACCCAGACCAGCCTGCGCAGTCCGCGCAGGCTGACCTGGGCCGAAACTTTTCGCTACTAGTCAATTTTCTGTTTGTCAAAGGACCAATCTACCCTATAATTAAGTCGGTTATTGAAAAAAGTGGCTCCTATGGATCCATAATTACGTGATGACTTTGGCAGGTATCAAGTATAACGGAGATGCATTAAGCCCCCTTTTGCCAGAGCACGGCTCAAATATAAGTAGATCTAGCAGCCTTTTAATGGATTATCGCAATTAACACATTATACAATAACCCTCTTATGAAACTCTAAGGACTGAAATCACAGAATAAAACAATTTCTGTGTCATAAAACAAAAAAGCAGTTGAAAATAGTGTAATTTAAAACATAGAAATTTATACATGGACGGCAAATATTGAGAATATACTGATACGGGCAATTTCTTCAGTTTTTTTTTTTTTATGTTTGTCATTATTGAGAAACAAATAGGCCAGCCAGTCCATGCAGGCCGACTTGGACTGGAACTTTTTGCTTTTGATAAAGTTTCTGCATGTCTACAGACCATTCTACATCAGGATTTCCGTCTGTTTTTAGAAAAAATGTGTTTTATAGATCCATTATATGTGATGATTTGCCTGGTATAATGCATCAAGGAGATGCATCCAAAGCCCCTTTTGCCATAACATGGCTCATATACATGTATCTCATAAGCTCTAAAGTCTTACTGTGTTACTTATCTTTAACTCTTTACCAAACGACAAATTTTAGGACTGGACCAAATTCAAAGCATCTGCAGACAACAAATTAAATCTTGTTAATATGATGATTTCTGACTTTGATAGGGTAGAAGATATTGTGGGAAAAGGAGAAAATGCTGGTTACCAGCATTTTCTCCTTTTCCCACAATGTTTTCTATAAGCTTCTTTCTCAGGGTCGTTAAAAGTCGGAATTGTGTGGTAAAGAGTTAATACAGAGCAAAAAAAATTATATGTGCCATACTCTGTGAAAAGGGGGTTTAATGCATCTGCAAAAAGTATCGAGTCAGATCAGCCTGGGCAGACCAAAAAACATGTATGTCTTTTTAGCTCAAAAGTCTCAATTTGCCACTTTTCCTTAAGATAGAGCAATCAAAATTGAGCAACGCTCTGGTATAATGGGTTAAAAGCATTTCTGATGCATTATGCCAAGCAAGTCATCATATAATTATGGATCTATTCAATTAATTCTGTCTAACAACTGGCTGAATCCTGGAGCAGACTGGTCCTTTGACATGCAGAAAATTGACCTACAGCTAAAAGATTCGAGCCATGTCGATTCTTTTTGTAGATGCATGAATTCCCCGTGTCACAGAACATGGCTAAATCATATCATAGAATAAAGAGATCAACCTTAGACCAGACAACAAAATTTTGGATTTGTCCACAATGAAAGCCTTCACAGAATTAAATGTGGCTAAAATGATGGGATTTGCCATTGAAAGGGTTGAAAACATCACGGAAAAAAGGGAATATGACCAACACTCCCCCACCCCCCTTTCAATGGTGCTTTCAACAGCCCTTTTTATTATCATAGTCGAAAGATCGTTGGGTCTTTTGATTAACGTTACAGGGGTACAGGGGTCCTGACGAAACTTTGGTTTTATTTTGCGGCGGCAATTCTGTCGATAAACTGCTGTGACCGTTTCTGTCTCTGTAACTGTGTTTTGACACCATATCGAAGGTCGCTCGCAAGCTTGCCTAAAAATAACTGTAAACAACTAACAATCAACCCCCATCCTGCTAAATAACTAACATTTCTACTTTTGACATTTTTCTTTATCATATTTAAAATGTTGTTATGACTATGTACGTAGTGCTTGTCAATAAAATATCTGTATCTATCTGTATCTATTTAAAAAGGTAATTTTAAGTAGGTTCCCATTACCCACTGTTCCCGCCTATTACCTTGAATACAATCGTTTTTTATCAGTTTTGCATGCCAGGATTAGGAATAAATGCAGTGGACTAAATTGAAATTTGTTTCATAACTACCTTCGTAATAGTGTACTCTGCATGTACTAAGAGAACCTGAAGATGCTGAACACTATTTTTTCAGATGCAATCTTTTTGTTAGAGACTACACTTGTTTAATTCTATTCGGCACGTTAATCAGATAAACCTAAATGATCTACTTTTTGGTAAACCATCCTTAACAGAACGAGAAAATTTGGAATTATTTGTATCAGTCCAGGAGTATATTCAACAAACTGGCCGATTTACTTGATATAAGAATACTCAGTTCCATAAATAAGTATGCACTTAATTTTCTTTTATTTCTCGTCGCATGTTTTACTGAAGACCAACAAATCTGGTATCATACTGTAGTTCCGAGTCTGTAGAAAATGCCAGGCTAATCAGATTTTGACTAACAGAAAGTTTAAGTTAGGTTTTTGCAGTTTAAATGAAGGTGGTACTAAAACCAAAGTTGCAAAAGTACTCAAAGACTAAGGTAACATTAAAGTTAGGTTTTTCTTAAAGTTCTTGTAATTTTTCAATCAATATCTTGTATGGCCACCTCTGCTGTCGATACAGGCAATTATTCGACGTGGCATAGACCTTACATAACGTAAAATCATTGCATCAGGAATGTTATTCCATTCCTGAACGAGAGCGGTGGCCAAAACCTAACTTTAATGTTACCTACGTCTTTGAGTACTTTGCAACTTTGATTTTAGTACCACCTTCATTTAAACTGCAAAACCCTAACTTAAACTTTCTTTTAGTCAAAATCTGATTAGCCTGGCATTTTCTACAGACTCGGAACTAAAGTATGATACCAAATTTGTTGGTCTTCAGTAAAACATGCGACGAGAAATAAAAGAAAATTAAGTGCACACTTATTTATGAAACTGAGTATATATTTCGGAACGTTCTCATGTGCGCCACTCGTGAAAATATTACCGATGATGTTCACTCGATGAAATAAATTTCGATCTTTCACCGTAAAAAACAAATATCCTCTACACATTGTAGGGGGAGGGTCGACCTCTAAGTTGCAATAACTTGTGACCCAACCCCATTTCCATGTATATTTGAAGGAAAATAAAAATGTTTAAACTATAACTAACATGAAACTGTCAAGTCAATAGTAAAACCCCAAATTTTACTATTTCAAAGTTATTTTTTTGGGGAAAAATACATCCTTATCGAACAGTGTAAATCCAAGACCAGACTGCACGTTCTGTGCAGTCTGATCTGAATCTACACTGTCCGCAAAAGGTCAGTTAGTCGCGTTTAGCAGCCTAAGGGTTAATTGGCCATGCTCTGTGAAAAGAAAGCTTAATGCATCTGCAAAAAGTTTCGACCCATGTCAGCCTGCGCAGTCCGCGCAGGCTGGTATGGGTCGAATCTTTTAGCTATTTGTAACTTTTATGTATGTCCAAAGACCATTTTACCTTCAGATTCAGTTAAATGTCAGACTAAATGGGTTTTATGGATCCCTAATTGTGCGGTGACTTGCTTGGTATGTACTCCCACCACTGACCATTGTTTCGACGATGATTATGTGGGAAAGCAGCCAGTGGCTTGGAAAGAAAATTGTGCGGAGTACTGGTAAAAGAGACTCCAGGAAAGCATGGATAGGTGCACTGGCCGCCGCGATATAACTGAAATAATGTTTAAAACGGCGTTAAACACCATACAATAATAATGATAATTGCTTGGTATGTAAAATAATTGTGTGTTGACTTGCTTGGTATGTACAATAATTGTGCGACGACTCGCTGGGTGTGTACAATAATTGTGCGACGACTAGCTCGATCTGTACAATAATTGTGCGACGACTGGCTGGGTGTGTACAATAATTGTGCGACGACTGGCTCAGTGTGTACAATAATTGTGCGGCGACTCGCTGGGTGTGTACAACGAATGTGCGGAGACTCGCTTGGTGTGTCCAACAAATGTGCGGAGACTCGCTTGGTGTGTCCAACGAATGTGCGACGACTGGCTCGGTGTGTACAACGAATGTGCGACGACTGGCTTGGTGTGTACAACGAATGTGCGACGACTGGGTCGGTGTGTACAACGAATGTGCGTTGACTGGCTCGGTATGTACAACAAGTGTGCAATGACTGGCTCGGTATGTACAATAATTGTGCGATGACTTGCTCGGTATGTACAACAATTGTGCGATGACTTGCTCGGTATGTACAACAATTGTGCGATGACTTGCTTGGTACGTACAATATATCACGGAGACACATTAGGCCCCATCTTACCAGAACGTCGCTCATTTGTTTTAATCGTTTCAATGAGACTAGCTACAGACTCTTCCAAATTGAAAGTACCCACCGACAACAAAGAGAAATCGGTACAAATAAGGTGAGGTCTCTAACAAATAAAAACGTAGGGAGTGTCTTCCGGGGCTTGGTGGTCAATGTGTTGGATCTATTCAGAAATTCTGGTTCGATACGCTCTGGTCGCAAGTCACGTGGAGAGTTTTCGCTGGGCAATAGGCTGAAGAGCAACGGCCTAGTACTAAACCTAGAGACATTTAAATGGAAATGCTTCAACCTCAGCTTATGGCCATATCCATGTATTCTAAGATTATGGCGGTTACACTTATTTGCATATCATAAGCCAGTCATAAAGGAAGATAACAAGGAACTACGCGGCAGAGAGAGAGTGAGAGAGAGGGAGAGAGAGAGAGAGAGAGAGAGAGAGAGAAAAGCTGGCTGGCAGGATGGATGGCTGGCTGGATGGATGGATGGATGGATGGAGGGAGGGAGGTAGGGAGGGATGGATGGATGGATGGATGGATGGACTGTGCTCACCTCAGGGATAAAGACTGCTAATGCAACTATAGCAATCCATAAAATATTATTCTGTAGCTGTTCTCGAAACACGAGAAAACATCCTTTTGTATGAATAGTCGCAGTCCTTTCAGATTCTTCCTGTAATTATAACATAAATCAAAGCGTTGAGAACCCTGAAGTGGTATTTGTCAAGGAAACCATTGTGTGGAATTAATAATTTGAAAGGAAAAGAGAAATATTATTCAAATATTGGCTTGAAAGTTAACCTACTAAGCAAATGAATTACTTTTAGGTTGAAGGGAGAGTACTCATGACAAAGGTAGGATTATTTGTGTATTGCTGGTCTCCCTTTGATCATAAGGAGGAGTCAGGGGTAACGTCCCTTGACAGTCGGATGTATGATGGGTAGAGAGAAAAACCATGTAAATACATGTATCGTATAGAATTCAGTTTGTACCTGAAAACTATGATTTTGAAATATATTTTGGCCGTTAACATTAAATTCCCAACATTATAATCAATATTATTTCGATCTATAAATATTCATGCCCTATCAAATGGAGTAGCGCGAAATCATGGGATGAACAAGCCATGGGACGAACTGGTTTTGGAACAAAAAAGCCCAGGACCAAGCGATCGGTAGACAAATTTTGTATCATTGCGCCAATAGAAGGCTGTGAGAGAGTGAAGCTATTTTCAATAATAAAAAAAAGTATTTCCACGATTTATGGCCTCACCCAGTGTATTTTAACATGCCATTTCCAATTACATATCTGAGTGCTACCGAAAAACTCATTTGCCTGAGAAAAATTGAGTTTAATTGGGTTTATTTCCTTCGGCTTTGCACAAAACACGATACATGGTCTTCAAAATTCAATATTGAACTCATAGTGGTATTGTCTTCGACAAATACCACAAAAATGTTATATATCTCGACTGAGCTCTATTATATGCCGACTGTTTTTTTTTATTTCTAAAGTTTACAATTTGCAAAACCAGACAAGAAGAATCCTCCCCTATAAGGGATTTAAAAGGAGGCATCCGATGGGTCAAAAGGAGGCATCCGATGGGTCAAAAGTTCCCGAAAACGTCATAAGAAACCAATAAATTGCATCATAAGTAATTGAGCCGTGCTTTGTGAAAAGGGGGTTTAATGCATCTGCGAAAAGTATCGATCCAGATCAGCCTGCGCAGTCCGCGCAGGCTGACCTGGGCCGAAACTTTTCGCTATTGGTCAATTTTCTGTATGTCCAAGGACCAGTGTACCTCGTGATTAAGTCGCTTGTTAAAAAAAGTGGCTAGTATGGATCCATTACTATGTGATGGCTTGCTTGGTATAATGCATCACAGAGGTACATTAAGCCCCCTTTTGCCAGAACATGGCTCATATAAATAAGCCATGCTCTGTGAAAAGGGGGGCTTTATTCATCTGCAAAAAGTATCGAATCATTCAGATCGCGCTGTCGGCGTATGCTGAAAAAGGATCGAAACTTTTCTGTATGTCCATGGACCAGTCTACCTGTTGATTTAGATGTTTGTTGGAAAAAAAAAAAAGATTTTACAGACCTATACATGACCATATAATTTATATGATGACTTGCTTGGTAAAATGGATCACGTAGACCTATTAAACAATCGTTTGCCTGAGCATGCCTCACTTATTATTGCGAATAAGGTCTGGTTAAAGATACATCTTCACTCGTTTTCACCCAGTTTTTTAACCGTTTTTTTCTTTATTTTATGAAACTACAATCACTCTTGTATCTTCATGCTAAATATTGCCCCTGATGGTTGCAAGGTTGCACAGATTACGGCAGATAGAAAATGCATTTCATTCTATTGCGGCTAGCCATAGACATAACAACCACAGTTTCTGGTTTAAATCGAAGGCAAATCCCTATAGTTTCTTTACCCCATACACCTTATATTGATTTTTTTTATCTACGTTTACAAAGCTGAATAGTCATTATAACACCGTCAAGTTTTAGCCGCGTTTGTTTACTCTCTGACAGTAAAGATGTATCTTTAAACCAAGATGAGCCTATCATAAATTAATTAATAATTAATTAAACCATGTAGCCCCATAATTTCCTCTGTTAACCACAAGGTAAACAAACAAACAAACAAACAAACAAACAAACAAACAAACATTAGCAAACGTTAAATTATGAGATAGAAAAAGCAAAGTTTAGAAAAAATAGTATTATATAGAACAAACTCAAATTTCACATACAAGATCTGGGTCAGCCATCCCTCGACCACACAGAATATTTTCAAGTTGCCCCTGAAAAAAAAGTCGTCGTAATCATCATCATTACTCTCACTAGACTTACAAATGAATCTATTAAAGCAGCTCTCCATTACCTTAAGAACCGATTCCTTGGTATCGGCGACCAATCAGATCATTTGAAATATTTATTGTCATATCACAGTCAGATGAGAAAAATGTTTGCTTCTAAAGTTCCTTCATTATAACTCCTGAATTTACCCATTTGAGCCAGGCTTAATACATCTCCGTGATACATGATACCAAGCAAGTCATCACAGTATAATACATCACTAAAATCCGTTTTGTATAACAAACTACTGAATCATGAGGTACACAGGTCCTTTGACATACAGAAAATTGACCGATAGCGAAAAGTTTCGGCCTAGGTCAACCTGCGCGGACTGCGCAGGCTGACCTGAGACGATACTGTTCGCAAATGCATTAAGCCCCCTTTTCACAGAGTATTTATTCCAATACACCAGTTTAAGAATCGAATTCTTTACCAAAAAAAAAAAAAAGGTTTAGACCCATCCAAACTGAACGGAATTGCAGACGAGAATATAGATGTTGCTCAAAATGACGGTATTTTGTGTTTGAAATAGCAGAAAACTCTCTGAGGAAAAGGATAAAATGCTGGTAAACAGTATTCTATCATTTCCCCAAATTGTTTTCATCTTAGCTGTGATATTCGGTGCAAGCGATTTCAACACACTGTACAACTGCCAGATGAATCGCCCTATGTCTATATTTAGATTCTCTTTCCATGTGACTGAGTTGACCAATGAAATTTTGTGTCAGGTTTTTCGGTTAATATGGCTATATGGTTATTTGGTTATTTCATAGGTCAGTTATTTTATTCAAGGGTATAAATATCTCGTAGAAAATCCATCGTATTGAATCATTTTTGCTGTATTAGGATAGAGAGAGATGGAGAGAAAGCATACATACATCTGTTGTTTTGCAGCATGTGTATGGCACGGAGCAGAATTCATACTGTATTCTGATTCCCGGGGTACAGTTGAAGTACGCATTCAGAGTCCAGTCTTTATAACCAACGTCGTCATTACTGACACCACAACAACCCCACTGTAACGAGAAAGTCTGCCATTGTTGGAGGGGTTTTACTGAAGTCGACTGATTAACCTTACTAAACTACTTACTTTTAGGCTATATGGTCTGCAACACGCAAAAAGGGGCATTCGGACATTTGCGTAAAGTGTCGTCACGGATCAGCCTGCGCAGTCCGCGCAGGCTAATCCGAGACGGCACTTTACGTCAATATTAGATTTTGTACTACAGTAGGCTCGCGTGAAACAGAAAATCACAAAATGTCGGTAAGTGTCCTCTCGGATCAGCCTGCGCGGACTGCGCAGGCTGATCCGGGGCGACACTTAACGCAAATGTCCGAATGCCCCTTTTCGCGTGTTGCAGGCCATATCGTAAGCATTTCCAGACGATAAATTAAGTGTTATTCAAATGGTGGTATTTGTCAATGAAAGAGTAAAATACATGGCGGGAAAATGAGATAAACTGTGGTTGTCATTATCGTAAACAGATCGTAAAAGGTTGCTAATACGTCCACTCCGTCCAAATACAGTTTAAGTCCGTTTCACAACAATTTTTGGAACGGAGTGAGAACGAGTTTGGTGTGACGGGGATATCAAGTATTCAAGTTTACATTTTCCCGTTTGCGGCAGCGCGAAATGTATAATTTTTGATACTGAAAACAACAGCAATCACAACAATGACAATAAGAACAACGAGAACAAAAGCAACGACGACCGCTCATAATGTATCTACTTCTACTCTAACTAAACAAAACGCATTGCTCCAAAGAAATGGTCGTTCCAATGACAACTCTGTTGGTATGCCTCGGTGATCCTACCCAGATTTCTTAAGTTTGGTTAGGTATAGCTAGGTTTTCTTTTAATTTTAAGATCACAGCAAATGAAAGGACTGTATATTACATAAATTAAATCAGATTTAGTGAAGCAATTAACAAAAATCTTTTCATTTTACCCTTTACCAGACGACAAAATTTTAGCCTTGTCCAAATTGAAAGCATTTGCAGACGACTATGTCAATGTGGCTCAAATGGTACCATTTTTCTTTGATAGGGTTGAAAACATTGTGGGAAAAGGAGAAAATGCTGGTTACCAGCATTTTCTCCTTTTCCCACAATGTTTTCAAAAGGCTTCTTTCGAAGGTTCTTTTTTTACACTTTCATATTGAACGCATTTGAATACAACGAATGTAGATCAAGTAATGTTATTTATTTGATAAAGGCTTGAAAACATTGTGAGAAAAGCACAAAATGCTGGTCACAAGCATTTTCTTCTTTTCCCACAAAGTTTTCAAAAGTTTTGCTTTTTAAGGTGTTGTTAAACGGTATTGTTTGGTAAAGGGTTTACCACTTGTATTTAAGCCCCAATAGCGGCCATAAGTAAACAATGCGTGCGTTAAAACTGCATTTGATGTTAAAACATACTTTTTAAAAGTAATGGAATTATTGTGAAGATGACAATCTGTTATCATGGAGACGGTGTAGGTGTTAGTTGCTGGCATAAAAATAATTCTTTTAACTTGATAAATATGAATAAAAAATAGATGGTAACTTTTGACCTACTTTTGAAACTCATTTTTTCTGCTAGCGACTATTACATGTACAGTCCGAGCTATGATAGTTGTCTTCGCAATAATTTCCATACTTTTCAGTGGTATGATTTGAATTTAAATGTATTTAACACCTGCATTGTTTACTTTTGGTCGCTATTGGGGCTTTAAGCAAAGAAGTATTAGGTAGTTATTTAAACGCTTGACTTACATCTCTTTGTGCATTGTCTATAAGCTCATGCAAGCTTTCAAAGGACGGGTTCCTGTATTCTATGATGGCTCTCTGATAAGTGTCCTCATCGTATATATAATTCTGGACGGATGGTACGTACACCAACAAGAATATCAGAAGAACAATGACACCCTCTAGAAGCAGTAGAAAACCGAGCATACCCCTGAACTGAAGATAAAAACGAAGAGAAAAGAAAATAAATATAACAGAGGGATCTAGGCTACATGTACATGTTCGTACTGGTTTCTATTAATTATTGTGATAAGTATACCAGTGCATTGGTTAAATTCGGTCATCGTGAACTTTTTTTTGGCGCGTTTTGTACAGTATCACCATGACTGACGTCGCATTCCACTCCTCGCTCATCGACTTTTTTGTTTAAATTTAGGACAACACCAACAGTCAAAGCGAAGTTATTAACATCTATCAATTCACCAGTGAAAGCTGCCAACGAAGTGGATAAATCACATAAAAAATAATAATTGACCAACTGTTTGTCAAGGAAAATGTAATTAGAACGATTTCAATAGAATATTGTGACTCAAGTATTGTAGTCTGAGCACTCAATTAAAAGGGTTTGTCTTTGAAAGTGCTAAAAACATCGTGGAAAATAGAGAGAATGCTGGTTACCAGCATTTTCTCCTTTTTTTTCCCGCAATGTTTCAAAAGCTTTCTTTCGCGTGAGCGTTAAATCACGGAATTGGCTGGTGAATATTTGAAGATGGAATCATTATTTTCTTTAATTTGTTAAATACTACATCACGTGTGTTTAATTCAATAAACCAGTTCACTTACAATTAACAGCGCTGTCGTGTATTCTCGAAGAGCACCGATCCATCCCGCAAGTGACATCAAACACATGTATGACGCAAGCAAACAAATGTCACATGGCCAGTCCGAAATGAATTCGAAAAACGATTCGATTGGCCTTTCTCTCTGAGTAATAGCATAGGCGGACACTCCTGTTGCTACTCCGGTTACAAGCTGAAATAGAAAATTTGAAAATTATTTTTTCCTGCATAGTTTTTATATACCAGTACCAGCCATGCTCTGTGAAAAGGGAGTTCAATGCATCTGCAAAGAGTGTCGATTCAGATCAGCCTGTGCAGTCCTCGAAAGCTGACCTGAGTCGAAACTTGATGTTATTTGTTAATTTTCTGCATGTCAAAGGAACAGTTTACCCCATGATTTAGTCTGTTCATTTAGAGGAATTAAAAAGATCCCCGTATGAGAAAGTCTAGGGGAAATCTTATATAGGGTACATGACAAAGAATGCTCGTGAAAACATGGTGGGAAAGAGAGAAAATGCTGGTAACCAGCATTTTCTCCTTTTTCCACATTTTTCCATGTCATTGAAGACAGATTTCATCATATGAGTCACATTTAATTGTCGTCTGTAGATCCTTTCAATTTGGGTGCGTCAAAACTTTTATCGTCTGGTGAAGAGAGGTCTTTAACACTAGACCAAACAACAAAATTATACACGTGTCCAAATTGAAAGCATTTGCTGACGATGAACTAAATGTGTTCCAAAAAAAGGAAATCATCATTGAAAGGACAGAAAACATTACGGAAAAAGGAGAAAATGCTGGTTACCAGCATTTTCTCCTTTTCCCATAATGTTTTCAAAAGGTCATATTCTCAAGGTCAGAAAATTCTGGATTGAATGGTAAAAGAGTTAACCTGTTACAGAATCCTGACAGAAGCAGCATCAATCCGAATGATGATCGAGAAGGGGGGGGGGGGCAAGTGGAGGACCATTCACGGTCTACGTCAACATGAACTGACTTGAAATTGAATCCGATAACGTCTACAACGTCTTCAACGCAGGTAGACGTTAGACTTGTAAGCTTTAGGTGTTTTTGGACGTAGATCTAGCAAGATCCGCACATGGGCAAGGTTCTGCAATGCCCTAGCTTAGCACAGCTGAAACTTTGGAAAGACACGAATTAGTGGGCTGTTTTCACCTTCTCCTCATGACTGAAAAGTTTTTGAAAGCTACGTAAAAACCGATTCATACAAACATGCCAAAAAGATCCTAGCAAATGAACCCGAGTATAGACATTGTAAAGTGATACTTGAAATATATGAAAGAAAAGAATACATATACATAAATGCAGCGGAAGAGTAAAGACGCGTTTTCACCACAAGAACGTTAAACCCTTCACATACCCATTCTTTAGAAATGAAAAAAAGAAAAACGTGTAATGCTAGAAGCAACAGATGTTACCGGATATTCATAGGCAGAGAAATCTGGGTCCGCATTCAGCAACCATTCTTAATTCTAAAGCTGCTAAGCGCGACTCACTGACCTTTTGCGGACAGTGTAGATCAAGATCAGACTGCACAGAACGTGTAGGCCGCTGCGATATAACTAATTGACATAACGTTGAAACCCGCGTTTAGCACCCAACAGACAAAAAAATCTTTCACTTCAGTTTACTACATTTTTTTTTAAGTTTCAAAGACATGTACGAGTAATAGGCAGGTCCCGGTTTCACGAAAAAAAGCTTAAGTCTTTTATTTTACTCCAATCCGCCAACAGAATTATTTTCTGACTTGAGTTTATTATTCCAGACGCATTTCACTAATATTACCAGACGTAACATTCTCAAATCAGAAGTTGACACAATGTTTCAGACTCAACTCAGCAGAATAATGGACTTAAGTCTTTTAATTGACTTAAGTGCATTTATTTTACTTAGTTAAGCTTGAAAAATAGTCACGGTCAGGATTTGAGAACATTACTACACGCTTATTCTCAGCAATAGGGAACATTTCAGGGAAAAAACATGTCGCAGCGCTCTACAATGTAAATAAACAGTAATAATGTGGTAATGACCAACAATAATACAGCAGGGAGGGTAGTCTGTTACAGATAAACACTTAAAAACCCAGTCCTACTGTAATGCTGCATGAGGTGTGAGTTCAAAGACACAAAATGATGCCTACGTTACCTGTCGCAACGGAAGGTTTGCTATTTCTAGGGGCAAATTCATTACTAGATTTGTTGATAAGACGGACACTATTATTCTTAAATTTGTCAGCGATATCAGTATGTATTATTTAGCAGATCGATAGTGATGAAAAATAGAACATAGCAGAGCACAGTCTGTTAATGTCACTGAAATGCGTCTCAAATAGCGAACTCAACTTAAGTCAGAACCTGGGACCGTAAGTAGAGTTGAGTAACATAAGGGACTTAAGCTTTTTCGTGAAACCGGGCCTAGCTCTCCAATAGAAAGGTTCGAGCCGTGCTCTGTGAAAAGGGGGCTTAATGCATCTGCGAAAAGTATCGACCCAGGTCAGCCTGCGCAGTCTCCGCAGGCTGACCTGGGCCGAAACTTTTCGCTATTGGTCAATTTTCTGTTTGTCAAAGGACCAGTCTACCTCATGATTAAGTCGGTCATTTAAAAAGTGGCTATAATGGATCCATAATTTTGTGATGACTTTGTACGGTATCATGTATCATGTTGATGCATTAAGCCCCCTTTTGCCAGGGCATGGCTCGTTCATTTTCATTTGGCGCTCTTACAGTTAGAGAGAGAGAGAGATGGAAGAAAGACAGACAGATAAAAGAGAGAGTAAGTGGGACACAGAGAGAGAAAAGGGAGGGGTGGTTTAAAAACGATTTTCCTTGTTATTCTACACCTTTTTGATCTTATCGATCTATTATTCTTTTACACATTTCAGGGTACCAGGTGTGTGCACAAAATTTTCAGTAAATCAATATCCATTTAAATCAAAGCACCGAAACTACTAATAGAAGGTGATGGCAGAAATTTGCTCGCAAATAGGTTTTAATAGAGGCCAAAATTATTAAAAATTCATTTACCTGACAGTTGATAACACTTTTTTTCTAAAATAAGTAGCATTATTTCATAACTTTTTTCCATGAAATTGTGTATCTAAGCGTTTTAAAATCGGTTTTAGGTGTTATGACAGTTGTTCAGGTGAAATGACAATGGTTTTGGGTGTTTTTCAAAAGGTTTGCGGGTGTTTTAGGGTGATTCTCTTCCTTACTGATCCGCCATGTAGACTTTGTAAACTAGGCCATGTCAAAGCTGCAAAAACGAGATTAATTTCAAATTCATGGCCATTTCTACGGCATGTAACTCTGAAGTTCATTGTTTGTGTAATTGGCTTGCACAGATTTTCGATCCGCATGTTAATTTCACATATCAAATGACAAAGACAAGTCTGTTAATTGATCTGTTAGGATAGTACTGGTGGAGCCCAGGAAATATGCATGCGAGCTGTCGCTGTAATATGAAATTATATTGAAAGCGGCGTAAAACACCATTTAACCAATGATCTATGAGGAACTTATTTTTCAAGGCTTGAAACAGAGGAGTGATTCGTCTTCACGTGACTTCAGTCTGACGGTTGCCATAAGGAGGTGAGACCTGAGAGGTCGTTCATTTTCTCCAGAAATATCATAGTATCCGACAAGCAAGATCAGACTGCTCATTCTATGCAGTCTGATTTTGATCCACTTTGTACGCAATCGCGCATTGAGACGCTCTTGACCGCCTAAGGATGGTCATTAAAAAGTGATTGGGCATTTAACAGAATCAATTTGTTTGAAAGGGAATACATTTTATCGTTGATATAAATGTCAAGAGCATTATTCCTTTTGTAAATGGTCTCGTCCAAGTGCTTGAAAGGTGAGCTATTCAATATTTATTATATTCCTTTAAATGAGTCACCAGGATATCACAGTGAATAAAACCACTAGTGATGATAATTATTGGCTATCATCACTAGTGACGATATATTTTTTGAATGTTTGCCGAACTACTTTTTTCCTATAATGCTCATATTGTACAATTTTGATTATAATTAGAATAAAAAAAAAAAGATGAATTAGGAATATAATAAACAGGATAATCAACTGGTTGTGTGTGATATTAAAAATCTGTCACTCGAAGGGGATATGATGCGGTTGAAAAAAAAAAAAAAAACGAGTCGGACTCGTTTAATATCACACACAACCGGTTGATTATCCTCTATATCATCTTGCATATTCTTGTGTCAACCCTATTCCAAATGACAAGATCAGTTTAGACTGGTCCAAATTGAAAGCATTTGCAGACAACAAATCGAATGTGACTCAAAGAATGAATTTTATCTATAAAAGATAAGAAAAAATCTTGGAAAAAGGAGAAAATGCTGGTTACCAGCATTTTCTCCTTTTTTCCACGATTTTTTCAAAAGGCTTTTCTTTCCGGGTCGTTAAAACTCTGGATTTGATCGTTATCGTGTTCAATTCCATGCTATATATTTTATTTTGTATACTTACAAGGGCTGATCGATAAGTTTTGAGCTTTGTATTGCAGGAGTTAAGCAAGTATGTCCTTTTTGCATTCCTATTATTCCCTGAATATTCGAGGCTGTGCACTCAAAGACCGGCGTCATTTAGTCAGTTTATGTCGAAGAGGTAACGCTCATAAGTAACACGGCAAGTGACTTTTTCAAAATGGACAAAATCGTTCCTGTTCACAAAGCTATCATTGCCATGGCTGCCATAAACGATTGTGGTTTTAAAATAATTGAGCAACTACTTTATCCGTCTGATATCGCTTAATCAGAATTTTATGTATTTTCAAAATTGAAAAAGGCTATTTCCGGTACCCATTTTCGGTTTGACGATGACGTCATACATGCAGTGGACGGCTTTTTATTTTTTTGAAAACGGCATTGAGGCCCTTATGCATCGCATAAACGTATAGATACTGAAAGGAATAATGTTGAAAAATATTGCAAAGGTCAAACTCTTACGTATGAGGCTTACGACTTATTAAGGCGGATACATCTTTATAGAGAGAGATAGAGAGAGAGAGAGAGAGAGAGAGAGAGAACGTTGTCAAAACTATAGGATATATATTGCTTCAGATATTGATCAGAAGTGCAAACATAGACAACAGCACTTCATTTGATGGCTCCAAGAGAATGAAATGTATTTTCTATCGGTCGTAATCTGTGCCACCTTGCAACCGTCAGGGGCAAGATGAAGATACAAGAATGATTATAGTTTTATAAAATAAAGTTGAAATGGGTTAAAAACTGGCTGTAAAGATACGAGTATTACGAGTATACTCGTATATCTTTAATTGTCCCTCGTTTCCTCATTATGGTGGACATCAAAACTTGGTGAATATAAAGAATCAAACAAACAAAACCTGTGTGGTCATATCACGGTAACAGCCCCTTTACTCTTAAATCTCATTACTTTTATAAGTGCTAGGCTCTGCAGTGCCTGTCCAATGGCCAAGGTCGCCAGAGCATCTCGACCAATCAAATGACAGGGCTTGAAACTCAGAATTAAAACAGTATTTGGAAACGTTGGCGAACTAATGATGGCATCCTAATTAACACTTACTCTTTACCAGAGGACGAAATTTACGACACGTCCAAATTAAAAACTTTTGTAGACGACAAATAAAAAGTGGCTTAAACAATGGAATTTGTCTTTGATAGGGTAGGAAAAATTGTGAGAAAAGGAGAAAATGCTGGTTACCAGCATTTTCTCCTTTTCCCACAATGTTTTCAAAAGCTTAACTCCCAAGGGTCATTAAAACACAGCGTTGTGTGGTAAGTGGATAAACCATTTAAGTATATAAAAGATGGCCAACAGATTTCAATTGCAAAGCTCCTCTAGATATAAGTGTATCTCCGACAATATAGGACACATTTTGTGCACCCTGATCATTGTTTTAACCCGTCTGCAAAAGAACCCAATGCTGCCTTCATTATCATAAGAGATAATAACAGAGTGCAAAGAGTATTTAGTGTAACCTTAAATGTTTAGTATAATGTTTAATGTTTTTCTGATCTTAAATGTTTAGTATGATGTTTAATGTTTTTCTGATCTTAAATGTTTACTTTGACCTCAAATGTTTAGTCTGATCTTAAATGTTTAGTATGATGTTTAATGTTTAGTCTGATGTTGAATGTTTAGTCTGATTATTCACCCAATCAGTGGATTTACTCTAGGTGTCTGCTCATTAATGCAGTCTTTGATTACTTTGTTCCTTATTATTATTTGGCCCATTTTTGCCTTGCGTTTCGTTTTCGTTGCAGGGCTGCCATCCTTGATTCATGTTTTCTTTTTCCTTTTGTCTCGTTTCACTATTTTCTTTTGTACTTTTGGGCTTGTACAATGTACCTCGCATTCTGACCAGGGAAGGGGCTTTTGTGTTTTCGTTTTTTTATTGTAATGGTCTTTTTTGGGTTGGAGTTTGGTCGTATGCCTATATTGGTTCTCTTTCTAACCATAGACTTTTTATTTTTGATCTCTTTTTTCATTTTTATTGTGTTCATTTTATTATTATGTTATAATGCTCGCCATTTTTGCGGAAAAACAATAAAATAATAATAGTCTGATCTTAAATGTTTTGTCTGATTTAAGTGTTTAGTATGATGTTGAATGTTTAGTATAATGTTTAATGTTTTTCTGTGAGGCTTAAATGTTTAGTCTGATCTTAAATGTTTAGTATAATGTTTAATGTTTTTCTGATCTTGAATGTTTAGTTTGATCTTAAATGTTTAGTATAATGTTTAATGTTTTTCTGATCTTGAATGTTTAGTCTGATCTTAAATGTTTAGTATAATGTTTAATGTTTTTCTGATCTTGAATGTTTAGTTTGATCTTAAATGTTTAGTATAATGTTTAATGTTTTTCTGATCTTGAATGTTTAGTCTGATCTTAAATGTTTAGTATAATGTTTAATGTTTTTCTGATCTTGAATGTTTAGTCTGATCTTAAATGTTTAGTATAATGTTTAATGTTTTTCTGATCTTGAATGTTTAGTCTGATCTTAAATGTTTAGTATAATGTTTAAAGTTTTTCTGATCTTGAATGTTTAGTCTGATCTTAAATGTTTAGTATAATGTTTAATGTTTTTCTGATCTTGAATGTTTAGTTTGATCTTAAATGTTTAGTATAATGTTTATTGTTTTTCTGATCTTGAATGTTTAGTCTGATCTTAAATGTTTAGTATAATGTTTAATGTTTTTCTGATCTTGAATGTTTAGTTTGATCTTAAATGTTTAGTATAATGTTTATTGTTTTTCTGATCTTGAATGTTTAGTCTGATCTTAAATGTTTAGTATAATGTTTAATGTTTTTCTGATCTTGAATGTTTAGTCTGATCTTAAATGTTTAGTATAATGTTTAAAGTTTTTCTGATCTTGAATGTTTAGTCTGATCTTAAATGTTTAGTATAATGTTTAATGTTTTTCTGATCTTGAATGTTTAGTTTGATCTTAAATGTTTAGTATAATGTTTAATGTTTTTCTGATCTTGAATGTTTAGTCTGATCTTAAATGTTTAGTATAATGTTTAAAGTTTTTCTGATCTTGAATGTTTAGTCTGATCTTAAATGTTTAGTATAATGTTTAATGTTTTTCTGATCTTGAATGTTTAGTTTGATCTTAAATGTTTAGTTTGATTTAAGTGTTTAGTATGATATTAGATGTTTAGTCTGATCTTAAATGTTTTGTCTGATCTTAAGTTTGATTTAAGTGTTTAGTATGATTTTGAATGTTTAGTCTAATTTTTATCGAAAAGAAACCCCACGTTGTCACACTAAATTATTACGAATTGTTGGAAATGCTCATATATCTTGTTATCCTAAGAAAGGAATTTGAATTGAATTGAATTGAATTGAATTGAATTGAATTTAATGTTTACTCTGATCCAAGTGATTTAACCAAATGGTTTAGCCAATCGGTAGTTGCGTTACTTTCTAAACCTAGAACTTAGACAAAGAACAAAACAAAGACAGGTTGCTGAAAACAGACCCAGACCAATCAAACGCAAAATGATAAGTTAGAAAAATATTTTTATCCTGGTAAATAACAAAAATAAAATTTTCAATTCGATAGTAAAAACCCAAATATTGGTATTTCAAAGTTATGTTTTGGGGAAAAATAACTCCTTACCGGACAGTGTAGATCCAAGATCAGACTGCACGTTCTGTGCAGTCTGATCTTGATCTACACTGTCCGCAAGAGGTCGGTGAGTCGCGCTTAGTAGCCAAAGGTTTAAGCAGCGTATACAAAACAATTTAGACCCAATTAGACCCAGGTGTAATCTACATTATCAAATTGACAGGAAAAATACCTGTTATTGATTCTTGTAAGACAAGAAACAAATACATTTATACAACGAAACTAAATCGGTCACTTACGAAAAGTAAAAAAGTGATGAAAAATAACATATATTTTCCCAACAGGTTTACAGCACTTTTTTCATCCATGTTTTATTTTTTTAATTCCCTGGGGTTTCACATAATTTTTCCATGTTTAAAATTCAATACAATGATTAAATTCCTTGTTCAAAGGTATGCCGTGTTTTTTATACTCCTAACATTCAGTTATTCGCGCTTCAATAATTTCTGTTAACGGGTATTACTATTCTATTGAATATTGTACCCCAATCATTTTTACCCGCTTAATTACTTCACTGTATTGATTATGGTACACTACTTTTTAACCTCCCGAGCAGAGAAGAATACAATACACAGTATGCGCGTAGGTTTCCATGCGCGAGTGCACGTCAGAATCCAACTATCACTCGTCACAACTCGGCCGATTTCGTACATACATCTTAATTTGATGAACAGATCACCCGAGGTTTGCCGAATGGTACGACTATTAATTTTGTTTCATATTTTAGTTCAGTTATTGGTTGAAAATTCTGCAAAGGACTTACTTCTTGGTTTTATGCTTAGTAAATATACATGAACTCTCACAATGCACCTAATTACAACATTGTTTACAAAATCTTTCGAGAACATGTCTATGTACCCCTCTAGCGCAACTACGCTATGCCCCTGAAACCAACTTCTTTTATGCAAGCCCCTAACCGATACTTAAAATATGTATTATCCCGGTACCACACAATCCCAAGATTTAAGGACTCTTGGAAAGAAGCCCTTTTCAAACACTGTTGGAAATGAAGAAAATGCTTGTAACCAGTATTTTCTTTCTCCACAATGTTTTCTATCCTTGTCAAAGACAGAGGTGGTCTTTTGAGCAACGTTTCATCTGTCGTTGGCAAAAGCTTTCAATTTGGACAGAGCTAGAATTTTTGCTGTTTAGTTAACAGATATTTTCTTATTGGCTGCTAAGCGCGACTCAATGACCTTTTGCGGACAGCGTAGATCAAGATCAGGCTGCACAGAACGTGCAGTCTGATCTTGGATCTACACTGTCCGGGAAGGAGGTACTTTTCGTCCCAAAAATACCTTCGAAATAGAAAAAAAATGGGTGTTTATTATCGGCTTAACACTTTACCAAACAATCCCTGGTATTAACGACTCTGAGGAAGAAGCCTTCTGTAAACATTGTGGGAAAAGGAGAAAATGCTGGTAACCAGCATTTTCTCCTTTTTCCACAATGTTTTTACTCTTCCCAAGTCAAGTTTCAACTTTTGAGTCACGTTTATTTTGTCGTCTGCAAATGCTTTTAATTTGGACAAGACTTAAAATTTTGTCGTTTGGTAAAGGGTTAAAAGTTTCCTTTCACTTATTTAGCAGGATAAGAGTTAGTACCGATATATTCCAACCTGAGGAGTCAATATTTACTTCCCTAATACTGGTCACGTTCCTAAAGGAGGAGGCTATAAAGAGTTTTCACTGTATTTTAATTGCCGTGAATCATTTATCCAAGACACGTATCTTCTTTTACGACAAGTCACAGCAACACGTTGTCCAAAGGTCAAGAAAATAACCAACATTATTTCATGCTCTCCGGTAGGTTATCGAGAAATATCGGTGAAATATTTTTCGATATTTCATGGTTGCAACCAGTGAAAATACCGATTTTTATATTCTTACTCTTCAATTGAAGGCAGAAACAGTTGTTCACGCGCACCAGTTACCTAGGTAATATGCGCGTGCCTCACAACCAGATGGAAATATGACGTAATTTACCTTACATTTCTCGCGCTTGACGTAATATTGTAATGCCTTGCTATGCGGAGGGGGTATGCCACGGGGAATAACCGAAAAGAACTGTACTGGATTTTGATTAAGTCCCCCCCCCCGGGAAGGGTTAAAAGCATGAAATAAATAGAATATTTGTTTTTTACGGTGAAAGATCGAAATTTATTTCATCTCGTGAACATCATCGGTAATATTTTCACTCGTGGCTGCTCGTGAACATCATCGGTAATATTTTCACTCGTGGCTGCGCCACTCGTGAAAATATTACCAATGATGTTCACTCGATGAAATAAATTTCGATCTTTCACCGTAAAAAACAAATATCCTCTATATATATGAGTACCGCTTACACTGCAGGAGCACTGGATAAAAATCTAAAGAGTGAGGTTTCATTTAACTCTTTACCAAACGACAAAATTTTAGCCTTGTTCAAAGTGAAACCATTTGCAGACAACAAAATAAATCAATTTAAATTTCTTTTGGGAAGGGTAGAAAACTTTGTGGGAAAAAGAGAAAATGCTGGTTACCAGCATTTTCTCCTTTTTTTCCCGCAATTATTTCAAAAGCTTTTTCTCTCAGAGTCGTTAAAATTCGGAATTGTGTTGTAAAGGGTTAAAGTGTTTGGACCAAAATCATGTCTGAGAGAGAGAGAGAGAGAGAGAGAGAGAAAGAGACAGACAGACAGACAGACAGACAGAGAGAGAGAGAGAGAGAGAGAGAGAGAGAGAGAGAGAGACAGAGACAGAGACAGAGAGAGAATGGGGGAGAGAGAGAGAGAGAGAAAGAGAGAGAGAGAGAGAGAGAGAGAGAGAGAGAGAGAGAGAGAGAGAGAGAGAGAGAGATTGAGAGAGAGAGACAGAAGAGAGAGACAGAGAGAGACAGAGACAGAGAGACAGAGAGAGAGACAGAGAGAGAGAGAGACACAGAGAGAGAGAGACACAGAGAGAGAGAGGGTAATTAATAACGAAATATTACATGAATATCGGCCCCATAACATTAGACAGAAAATACACGTATGATTAGTAATCATCCATTTATTAATATAAAACCATTTCAACAATAACCAACAAATGTACATATTCATTCAAATATACATAGAAAAGTTTTATGAGTTGTCAATATTAAAAGAATAATAATAATCCGAAAACGATCACATATATTAAGATGGAATTCCTATTTCAAATGCAGATACATACTGGCTTTTTTCATGCAAACATTTAGGTAACAATCAATTATGAAAAAAGGTTTTAAAAAAAAAACTGTGCAACCGTGAAGTCCCATATTAAGTATAATACAATAATGACACAAATGTTCTGTAATCTATGATCCTAACGATTCAAATAAATGACCGTAAAAGAGAATATTGATATTTTGAGATGAAGACTTTCTGACTTCGAGGAAAAAAAAAAACAACAAAAAAACATTTTTGGCTCGTCTATGGTTCGAACTTGGAAGTCATGTTTCTCAAACTCTGTGTGTAAATCACATTTTTTCTGTTGAATCTTAACAGGTTAAAAACAAATGTCGCTGTATCTCAATTGTTATATTGATCTAAATTTTGGAACTACATGTAAGAACAGGTGGAACGGTTATGCATTAAATAAAAACAAAATTTTTGAACTGAGTCTCGGATCTCGGTCTTTCCTCACACCAACTACAGGATGGTAACAGATTGATGGTGGTAACTTTTGCGATGGGCGATTTTGTTTATAGAGCATGATTTTCAAAAAAAAGAAAATACTACGAGCGTATGGCCTCTCGAAAAACATGGAATGTTTGACAGCTGAACATCCCTCCCTCTCTCTCTGTCTGTCTGTCTGTCTCTCCCCCCCCCCTCTGTCTGGTATTGTTTCTCCGTGAACCTGTTTCTCTGGTTCCAGGGCACAGCTACCAGTCAGCATCACTTAAAGAGAATCGATGGTTGGTGCCGAGATGGCTAAAGTTTATCCGGTGAGCTGTAGCAAGCCCTCTTCAGTTTTCGGGCCGAACCTAATAAATCTAATCTATTTCGGCCCCAACCATATATTTGATTTATATCTTTGCGCTTTGAATTCAGGAAGTTCGATTGAAAGCAATGTCTGATGCTTTTTTGCAGACAGCGGAGATTAAGATCAGACTACAAAGAATGTGATATTTGCCTTGGGATCTACATTGTCCAACACGAGTATTTTGACCCTCTGTAAACAAAGTGCCTTGAAATCCGTTTACTTTAGCCTGTTTCACAGCTAACCTATGTTATATTTTCTGTGAAAAGGGGGCTTGGTGCATATGTAAAACGTATAGATTCATGTCAGCAAGCGCAGTCCGCGCAGGCCGATATGAATCGAAACCTTTTTGCAATAGATAAATTTTCTGCACATCAAAGGACCATTCTACCTCCAGATTCAGTTATTTGTTAGACAAAATGGAATTTATGGATCCATTATTAGATGATAATTTGCATCACGGAGATACGTTAGAGCCCCATTTGCCGGAGTATGGCTGTTTATTGGCCTTTCTACCGGATACCTATTGTTTGTGAACTCTAACAGCGACACATTGATAAAATTGGCCTTTTTAAAGAGGAAAATCCAGCCGACTGCCATCTTAAAGTTGCTCTACGCTTAAACCTTTTCCAAACAATTCCGAATTTTTACGACCCTCATGATAAGAGCTTTTGAAAACACTGTGAGAAAAGGAGAAAATGCTGGGTACCAGCATTTTCTCCTTTGCCCATAATGTTTTCTATCTTATTGATGACAAATCCCATCATCTGAGATATATCTAATTTCATTATCTGCAAATGCTTTCAATTTAGTCGTTTGGAGCTAAATAACCTTATGTAACGAAGTAACCGACAGTGTAGATTCAAAACCAGACTGTACGTTCTTCGCAGTCTGATATAAATCTACACCGTCTGAAGAAAAGCTTTTAAATAACCCTTTTGCTCAGAATCCCGAGTTTTCAAGACCCCGAAATAAGAAAGGCCTTTAAAAAACATCAGGGGAAAAGGATAAAATGCTGGTAACCAGTATTTCTCCTTTTCCCATAATGTTTTCCTATACCTACCATTTACGCTACAAGTGAGACTACCATTAAACTACATTTTATTTGTCGTCTGCAGATGCTTTCAATTTGGTCCAGTCCAAAATATTGTCGTTTTGGTAAAGAGTTAAAGCTGGAACTAGCGTTTTAACCCTTTGCTACACAATCCCGAGGAAGAAGGCCTTTGAAAACATTGTGGGAAAATGGAGAAAATGCTGGTAACCAGCATTTTCTCCATTTCCCACAATGTTTTCTATCCTTTCTCAGACAATTTTTCACCTGCAAATGCTTTCAATTTGGACAAGTCCAAAACTTTGTTGTTTGGTAAAGAGTTGAGACTTGACCAAATTGAAAGCATTAGCAGAAATCAAATTATTTGTAGCTCAAGAGATGGGAATTGTGTTTAACTGAAAGAAAACTTTGTGGAAAAAGGAGAAAATGCTGATAGCCAGCTATTGTCCAGAGTTAAGACAATTGTTCCAGCATTTGAAGTAAGTATACAGTGCTGGTTACCATCACTTTCTCCCTATCCCACAATGTCTTTAAAATATTTATTTCCAAGGGTCGTTACAACACGGGATTTTTAGGTAATGGCTAAATGCCGCTGATTTTCTTTTGAACTAACAGCACACTGATACATAATTATGTATAGATTAAATGTTTAAAAAAAAACAGTTTTACAAAAAAGAAATTCTTTTAAAAAAAAACTATAAAACAGTAAAGAGTGGTTAATATGAAACTCTAAAACTGTTTCAATACTTTTTTAAACCCACCATACATGTATTTTCGCCATGCCTCTGTGAAAAGGGCGTTCACTACATCTGCAAACAGTATCGACCCAGGCCAGCGTGCGCAGTCGGCGCACGCTGGCCTGGTCGATACTTTTTTGCTATTTGTGAATTCCCCGCATCTCCAAGGACCATTCTATCTCATGATTCAGTCGCTTGTTAGATAAAATGGATATAATGGATCCATAATTATAGAATGATTTGCTTGGTATAATGCATCACGAAGATTCATTTAACCCCCTATTGTCAGACCATGGCTCACATCTTTTTATTCTAAATCATTCATGGCATATATACACATGTACATGGTTAATCCATTGGTGAACGCTTCTTTATCATTTTCCCAATTTGCTTCTGCAGTAATAGATGACAAAATCAAAATGCAAGAAGAAGAAGAAGATTTAAAGCAAAGAAGACGAAGAAGAAGAAGAAGAATTAGGGGGAGGAGGAGAAAGAGGAGAAGAAAAGCAAAAAAAAAAAAGAAGAAGAAGAAGAAGATGATGAAGAAGAAGGAGAAAAAAATATCATCGTATCGGTCAGTGTAGACACGAAACCAGACTGCATGTTCCGTGTAGTCTGGTCTTGATCTATACAACTTGCAAAAGCTCACTGAGTCGAGCCTAGCAACTCAAAGGTAAACGATTATTTAACTCAATACTTAAAGACAATATCCTTAACTTGTCCAAATTGAAAGCATTTGCAGACGGCATTGTGTGGTATAGGATTAAATTGTTGCTGAGTTCAATAATTATTCTAATAACATATAACCTGCATGGACACGATTGTAAACACGAGTATCTTTCTGTTTAAACTCTTTACCAAACGACAAACTATTAGACTCGTCCAAATTCAAAGCTTTTGCAGACGACAAATTAAACGTGGCTACATAGCTGAAATTTGGCTCTGAATGGGTCGAAAACATTGTGGGAAAAGGAGAAAATGCTGGTAACCAGTATTTTCTCCATTTCCCACAATGTTTTCATAAGGCTTTTTCCCCAGGTACGTTTAAACATAGGCCTCTGAAACTCCATTGGTCTATACACGGGATAACGTTTTTTTCATTATCGGACACCGTTACTATAAATAGCACATTGGCGGTTCCCTTTTTATCGTATATAGATCAATGGAGCTTCAAAGGCATTTGGTTTAAACACGTGATAGTTTGGTGAAGGCTTAATAAGGCTAAAACCTTCGTTGTACTGTAGAACTGATTTTAATAGCGACGTCTAGGGTCGTTATGTTGTATTTGATTCATTTGCTGTAGAGATCTTTCATATTTGGCCCACTGTGTTTTGATTTGGTATATAAGGTTGCCTGTGATTGCCGTAAGGAACATCTAAAAGGAAAAAAAATATACATATACATATCAATAACAAGGGCACCGCTTGGGGATGCTAACGCTCCACTGAAGTTGCTTTTAGTAAACATCGTAAGTAAAAAATAGGGCATAACTGTTTCAAAATATTTTGATGTTTACCTGCCCATGTTGTATGGTTTCCCTTTTGATAGTTAATAAGGTGTCCAAGTTTGAAGTAAATATCTTCAGTAATTACAGAGATATAATAAAATGTCAAAGTTTTTGCACGGCGACGTTGGCGACCACGACGCAAGGGCTATGACAATACCTCGACGTTTTCTTCGAAAACAGACGAGCTGGAAACTATCTATCGATCGATTTGTTAATGGGTTGATTTGTTGACTGACTGATTTAGATACTTTCGTTGATGAAACGAATCACAGCAAGGACATACTACTACTACTACTACTACCACTACAACAACAACAACTACTACTACCACCTGCAAACGGACGGCCTTTGATTGATTGTATTGTGTTTAACGCCATTTTCAACATTATTTCAGTTATATCCCGGCGGCCAGTGCACCTATCCATGCTTTCCTGGTGTTTCTTTCACCAGTACTCCGCATAAAATTCTTTCCAAGCCACTGGCTGCTTTCCCACATAACCATCGTCGAAACAGTGGTCAGCAGTGAAGAGGAATGAATCCTGTCGCAAAGACTATCATCAATCATCAGAAAGAAATTGGCCGAGCCGGGGATCAAACCAGCGACCTCCTGTTCTCAAGCCCTGTACGCTACCGACTGCGCTAACGGGGCTCGTCGGACGGCCTTTGGGCTAAGATACGAACATAATATACCAAGATACTAACATAATACGAAAGTTGTCATAGAAAATCATGAAAAACCAACCACCGTACAAACTTTCAATTTCAGGTCAGTTATAAACATGTGTTCTTTGAGCACAAAATCATAGTAAAATATGTCTACCACATATACCATCTTTGTGTTTAGTGTAAAGATACAGGGTGCATGTGCTCGCACATACAATGTGAGCGCGTGTTCGAGTCCCTAAGCGGATTAAAAATAAACGATGAGTAAGATTCATTTCTCCCACCGCTGAGGCATAAAAAATTCCTAAATGAACCCTGAGGAAAGTTTCTGTCTTGGTAGGAGAAAATGGAAAAAGTGCCCATCAGAGTTGTTTTTGATCGAACATTACCTGTCTAGACATTTATTTTGAAGCCAAACGCTTTCAATCGACACATAACAAGGGAGCTAACTACTAACTAGTTTCTTGAAATCTTACAGCTAAAATTACTGATTCATATACATGTTCAGATAGTCCAGTTTGTTTGTTTGTATGGTGATTAACGCCGTTTTAAACATTATTTCAGTTATGACGCCGTAGCCAGTTCATTTAGCAATGTTTTCCTGAAGTTGCTATTTCAAGCACTTTGCACAATATTCTTCTTAAGCCAGCGATTGCTTTCCTAGGTAAATATCGTCTACACCTACAGCAATGTGAGACGAATTAATTCAATCGAAAGGACTTCCATGAATCCTTACAAAAAATAAAATGGCCGACCTTGGGATTCCATTCAAGCCCTGTACGTTACTGACTGAGATACCGGTATCGGGTTCGGCAGGTCATTCAGCTTTATCCCTTTACCAGACGACAAAATGTAAGAATTCTTCAAATACTTCTCATTTCTATTAGTGGAAGTCTTCGAGTTAAAGGCCCGTTTGGACTTACTACAGGGACCATGGGTAAACAAGAATCAATGGCATAAAACATTTAGTACAATCAAACGTAGCCACCTGTGCTTACGGAGGCACATTTAATTGCAATGCAGTGTCTAATAAGTGTATCAATGCTTTTATTTCTCCATTTCTTTTCCCGTAATGGGTTAGTTAACGATTTGGCTACATTTCGGGCACCGTTTAAGTTCCGATGATATCGCATTGTCTCGCAAGACCTGTTCATTTTTTTTACAATATATGCACAAGAGTACTTAAGGAGAGGTAACTCTAACGGACTGGGGATAATAAATATTGAAAGCAAGTGCAGACGACAAATTAAATGTTGTGCAAATGATGAATTTTCCTATGAAAGGATAGGACACATTGTAGGAAAAGAAAAAAATGCTTGTTACCAGAATTTTCTCTTTTTCCCATTATGTCTTCAAAAGATTTTATTCTCATTTTGCAAATACCGTGACAACTTGAAAAATAAACATGTACATCCAAATCTTTCAAACACAATAGATGTCAACACATGAACTTTTATCTGATTATAAGTACATGTATTAGAAAGAATAGTAATAGTGCGTAAGTTCGTGGAACTACTTTTTACCTGAGGCAGTAAGATGCCGATAATAACTCCGCCCACAACTAACATGTTATCTTCTAATAAAGATGTTATGGCTTTAAAGCAACCACGTGTATATATGGTATTTGATCGCTCTGTAGGGTCCTGCAATGAACGTATTTGTATATATAAGCGACGCTATGGGAAAAGGGGGCTTAATGCATCTTCATAATGCATTATTCAGAGCAAGTCGTCCCATAAAATGGATCTATTTTGTTTGTAGCCGGCTGTTTTATGAATTGGAAAGGTTGTTTCAATTACAAATAGCAAAAAGTTTCAGATCAGGTCAGCCTGCACGTACTGCGCAAGCTGACATGAGTCGAGACTTTCTGCAGATGCATTACCGGTACATCAACTCTTCACATGGCATGAATCGAATTTACATGTATTACATGTGATATAGCTTTAACCGTTTACTACAAAATTCCAAGTTTAAAAGATGCTGAAGGGGAAAGGTGTAAAGCTGTTAAAAAGTTGAAAATATTGTGGGAAAAAGAGAAAATGATTCATATAGCAGTTCTTTATATTCTCTTGCAAACCTGGAGGGGGGGGGAGGGGGAGAGAGAGAGAGAGAGAGAGAGAGAGAGAGAGAGAGAGAGAGAGAGATTACTTTGCTACTGTGCACTTTCATGTATACGGTAGAACTAATTTAAACATGTTACAGTTTGTTCTGTTATGTATTGATTATAATTTTACATTACTGAAAACTCCCAGTAAATGTCGTCACACATAGCCAAAAAAAGGAACTAGTGTCTTTAGTATGAAATAGTATTAAAAACTGCTGCAAAAACGAGAAACCCCTCATTCCGAGTGATCTTCCATTCTGTCATAATACTTTCAAAGTTATCTTCTGAAATTTGTTAAGAAAAACTTTGAGGTAACTTACCGTGTCTGTGCTTTGCATATCTTTGCCACACAAATAATTTTGTAGACCGTCCTGACGAAATAAGAATAGAAAAAATAAGTTTTTGATCCCTTTCGCGCCAGAGGCGAAAAAGAGAATTTTCGGAGACATATTCATGATTAGACTGCACATAACATGCAGTCTGATTTCGGATCTGCAGAAAAGGTAAGCTTTTTTTATCCCTTCTGAGCCACAGTCGAAACAAGAACTTTTACTGACGACACAGATCCACGATCAGACTGCACATAACTTGTAGTCTGATCTCGGATCTACACCGGCCGATGGTTTCGTCAAGCCTATCAGATAAAAATCTGTCTTCTTTTGAACAGTTGATCGTTAACTCATCCTTCGATTGGGGTCGAGTTTGAACATTTGGCCCCGACAGAGTTAATGTCATAAGTCACTTTGAGCTTTTAAAACGGAAGGGTCAAATAGCGGCTTTTGAGGAAGGTTTAGATCAAGATCAGACTGCATTGACGGTGCAGTCTGATCCTGGATCTATGCCGTTCGCTTGTTAAGTCAAGCCCATCAGGTAAAATCCTAGCTTAAGTAGATAGTAAATTCATCCTTCAGTGGGAGAGGTCGAGTTTGAATTTTTGTACTGGATGAGTTAAGATGTCAAGGCCGTCACTTTGAGCTTTTAAAACGTAACGTGTCAGTGCGGTATCTTTTTGCCAACTGTATTGCGATATTTCATTTTTATTTTACGGAAGCTGCTCATTTTATTCGCCGATCGCCCTCTAAAACAATATTTGAGCCATGCTTTGGCAAAAGGGGGTTTAATACATCTCCGTGATACATCATACCAAGCAGTCATCACACAATTGTGGATCCATAAAATCGATTTTGTTTAGTGGGCTCAGTGGTTACGACATCAGATTTGTAATCAGGATATTCTGGTTTGATCCTCTAGAGCGGCGCAAGTCCTGTTGGAGTGTACCCGAGCAAGGCACTGAAGAGGCCCAGTCAAGAAAGACATGGAAATATTATCTGTCACCGTGGTTTTAAGGCGAGGTATGGTCCGATGCGAACAATCAAACTAACGAACGAACGGACGAACGGACGCAGGCAAGCGCGCATGCACGAACGAACGAACAACAACCAAACAAAGAAACTTACGTCTTGGCCTTTACAACATGAAAATGGAACAGAACAGAATTCCCCGAACCCCCGGGTATTGGTTCCCGAACTGCAGTTAAAATAAGCGTTATTCGTCCAGTCTTTGTACCCTTCATCGTCGTTAGAAGTACCACAGCAGTCCAGCTGAAACAAGTGTGGAATTAGAAGTAAGTGGATGCAGAAAACATCAAACTTTAGGCTGATAATCGTGAGTCAATGCGCTTAGACGGACAGTGTAGATTAAGACCAGACTGCATAGAACGTGCAGCGAGATCTCAAGTCTACACTGTTCTTTTCTTTGTCAGATATTCTGATAAAATAAGCCTTGAAACTGCAGTATACGTATACCTTTAGTACTGATAGAGAATTGTCTGTTATATTTAGGAGTATAACGGTGTAACCTGCCAGTGGCCCATCGATAAAGATTTGCAAACTGTTGTTAAACCTTCCTATAATCATATACCGGTACCATCTATTGACATTTGTGGACTGATGTTTAATCTACCAATTTTTGAATACCATCAATTGAAATGTGCAGACTGATGTTAAACCTACAAAATATTTCTTTGAAAGGGAAAACTATTGTGGGAAAAGGGGGGGGGGGGGAGGAATCTTACGTTAACTTTTGTACACATGTATACCATCGTTTAAAATTGGCAAACAGAAGTTACACGTACCTGTAATTGTATACCATCTATTAAGTTTTGCATGTCCTCGTCATCTCTATACTGCACAATGGCCTGTTTTAAACTGTCCTCAGGATATATATTGAGTTGTTGCCGAGAGTTGGGTACATACACTATCACAAATATTATAATGATGAACACAATTTCGATTAAAAATAGTAGCATCATCGAATAGCGGTACTGAAATAGAGAGAAAGATGAATGAATGAATGAATGAATGTTGGATGGGTGAGTGAGTGAAAAGTCGACTGACTGACTGACTGACTGACTGACTGAATGAATGAATGTACGTTCGAGCGAACGAAAGGATGGACGAAAGAATTAATGAACGAACAAGAATTTTTTCCTCAATATAAATTTACATGAATTCATATTGCTGAGTTAGCAAAGTACCCTCTGCAGACATTTTTTTCAGTCTTGCAATCGAACACTTCTTAAAAACATAGTAGCAATAGGCGAAATCACTCGTAGCCAGCAAATTTCTCACCATGCCACAATGCTTTACAAGTACTGATGTATTTAATATAATATCGTTTTCAAAAGATATCACCATCAATAAAAGTTGAAGGTCAGAAACCAGAAACATTCCAACGTGTAAACTGACTTACTATTTTTAGGATAAATGTGTTTTCACGAAGAGAGCCAAACCATCCGAAAAGCGACACAGCCGCAGCAATGGAGCCTGCGAGACAAAGAACGCAGGCCGGATCTAGAAAAAAGTCATAGGCATTATCAACTTCCTTCTCTTTTTCTACCAGAACCCATGCCATGAGCCCAGTGGCCGCCCCGCCGACAAGCTGAAATAAAACAAAACATATAAGCCATGCTTTGGTGAAAGCCTGAAAGGCGGTCTAATGCGTCTCCGTGATACTCAATACCAAGCAAATCGTTGCATCGAATCCATTTTAAACAGTAACCGGCTGAATCATGATGTACACGGGTCCTTTGACATGCAGAAAATTAAATTGACCAGTAACAAAAAGTTTCGATCCAGGTCAGCCTGCGCAGATTGCGCAGGCTGACCTGGGTCGATACTTTTTTGCAGATGCATTAAGCCCCATTTCCACAGAGCATTACCCTTGTCAAGCTCCTCTTTAGACGAAAGATTGGGGTCTGTATTTACCAATTATTCTCAATTGAAGTCTAAATCTTAACCATATAGTTTAGCCAATCTAAAATCGCGTTACTTTGGAAATTAATGTGGTATTTTGCTATGGTTTTGAGTGTTTTCAATATTATTCAAATATAAAACGGCTACCAGAGCACCTATCCATGCCTTTCTCGAGCCTCATTCGCCGTTACTTCGCACAGCACACTTTCCAAACCCCTTGCCGCTTTCCTAAAAAGATATAGTCGAAAGATATGTTCCGCGGTGAGAAGGGAATGAATCCTGCCGCAATGACTATCATCAGTTCCAAAAAAGGGGTTGGCCTAGTTGGAATTCGAACTCACGACCCCAAGCATTACCAGCCCTGTGTAATTCGTTATAACTCGACCGATTCCGTAACTGCGTCTACTATCATCCTCATCAAGGAAGTTTCCATTTTAAACACACTAAGTCCCGTGATTCAACATGGCGGCGCCCTTAAAGTTCCTCTCCAATTACAACACAAACTACGGTAAAGTTATTTACATTTATAAATCTATCAGCAAAATTTCCCTCTAAATTGACAAATAACGTTAAACAAATGAGATAAATCTTCTCTCAATCGAATTGTATTTATAATGATTTCGATTGAAAACTGTGACTCGTGTATTTTTAAGTGGACTATGAATTTAAGAGCAGTTAAATGGTCTGTTTCCGGGGAACTATTTGAACGTAAGGTGTGGATACATACCACCCGTCATAATACACTCGAGATTTGCCGAGATTTGCCGAGTGAACCTTGAACGTTACCGACTGGGTAACCTGGTCGGCTGTGAATGGTTGGGTACAGATTCAGAAACACGAGCAGATATCAAAATATCGCAAAAAATATTACTTTTATGACTGATAATTTCGAAGCATAACTAATAAAAATAGTCGCGTTTCGCTGCGTCGAATAACAGTTCTGTTTAAACTAGGGACATTTCTTATGAATCATAGTTTATAATTTCAGCACCATAGTTGAATATACGGGCTTTGGGCGGACGGCATAGACAAGATCAGACTGCACAAAACGTGTTCAGTCAAGTCTATAATAGATGCACCGATGAATATTTGTTTGAGTTTCAGTGGATTGTATTTTAAGTTTTCAGAAGTTAAGTTTATATTTGGCACTGAAAAAGCCGTACAATCGATTGATTGATAGATTGCATGGTGTTTAATGTCTTTTTCAACGTTATTTCAGTTATATCGCGGCGGCCAGTGCACCTATCTTGCTTTCCTGCAGTCTATTTTACCAGTACTCCGCACAGTATTCTTTCCAAGCCACTGGCTGCTGCACCACATAACCATCGTCGAGACAATGGTCAGCGGTGGGAGAGGAATGAATCCTGTCGCAATCCTATCATCAATCCTCGGAAAGAAATTGGCTGAGCCGGGGATCGAACCAGCGACCCCCTGTTCTCAAGTCCTGCACGCTACCGACTGCGCTACCGGGCTCGGCAGCCGTAATCGAACTTTTTTTTTTTCTCAGCAGGGAGCAGTTTAATGCAGACATTAGGCAATGTTCAATGTACATGTACATTGTGGGTTTGACAGAGAGCCCAAGAGCCATACATTGAAAGATCACATTCGCGACTTTGAAACGAAAAAGTTTGTCATACATGTATTTCTAAGCAGTTTTTGCATGAGATTTCTTTATAAATTATTAAAGAGTTTATATCTAAGATCAGACTGCACATTTTGTACATTCTGATCTTGATCTAGAAGCAAATTATTTATATGTTAGCCAGTTAAGCATTCTACGGAAATTGTTTATATTGTTCATCTAATTTTCAGTTATAAAACCTGATGCCTTGACTTTTTAGTAAGAAGACGAGAAAGAAAAGTAAGAGAAAGAATGAATCAAACAGCCACCATATCTTGCCCGAGAGTGTTTTCTTTCTTTATTATTTTCGTATCCAGGTGTCAAAAAACCAACCAATTTTTCGACTGGCGATATCACCATCAAGAGTGACCCGTATTTTAACTGGTAACCTGTTCTCGGTCTTTCTATCAACGTCTATCTGACGGCTACGGGAGATATATGTACGACGGGTACCAGACTAAAAAGTAAACGAAAAACTCCACAGTCGCCAAATACTGTCCAACAGAAAATTCATGTAATTCTTTCTGGTAGAAATCTTAAAGTGACAATAAATGCCAAATGTAAACAAAGCAGGTGTTTAAATACATTTGAATTTATATCATACCATTGAAAAGTATGGAAATTATTTCGAAGATGACAATCTGTCCAAGTGTTAGTCGCTGACAGAGAAATTAATTTCAAAACTAGGTTAAAACCTGCCAGGTAGCTGTGTCTTTTGTTTACTTTTTGCCTGATTTTAAAATTCATTTATTCTGAAAGCGACTAACATATGGTCCGACCACACGATAACAGACTGCCATCTCCACAATAATTTCCATACTTTTAAATGGCATGATTTAAATTTAAATTTATTATGACACCTGCATTGACTGGGCCTTTAATGTGAGAAAAGTAGTCAGTGGCTTTCGAAAGAAAGCTGTGTCAGTACTGGTGTGAGAAAGCCAGGAAACACATGGGAGCGTCACTGACCGCCATGATATGACCTAAGCTGTTAAAATGGCGTTAGAATTCAATACAAACCAAACAAAAAGAAATCTTAATTCTATTAAATATGAAAATGTGGGACATGAACTATAAGATCTCTACCGCGACTATTTGAACAATCTCTACTTACAAATTCATACATTGAACAAGATATCATGGATAAGGAACGAGGCGTTTGTGTATATTTTACCACTCTGTTATATATTCACGGGCTGATGATTTCATTTTTTCCAAATTTTACTTTCAACTAAACACATGAATGACTAAAATTGTACGTTGTAAGCTCTTTATGGTCCAACAAGAAATAAGATACGTGTATTTTGATGTTTTTATCTAAGTCACGTTTATATTGTGTTCTCTTTGTAAGTCGATGACGTTGGTTAGCTCTTTCCCTGCCTACAAAATTTTAAATTGTATTGTATGGTGTTTAACGCCGTTTTCAACATTATTTCAGTTATATCGCGGCGGCCAGTGCACCTATCCATGCTTTCCTGGAAATTCTTTTACCAGTACTCCGCACAATATTATTTCCAAGCCACTGGCTGCTTTCCCACATAACCATCGTCGAAACAATGATTAGCGGTGAGAGAGGAATGAATCCTGTCGCGATGACCATCATCAATCCTAGGAAAGAATTTGGCCTAGCCGGGGATCGAACCAGCGACCCCCTGTACGCTACCGACTGCGCTACCGGGGCTCGACACAAAATTTTAGACTTCTTCATATTGAAAACATCGGCAGACCAAAAAGTGAATGAGACTCAAAAACTATGAACAACTTTGGAAGTGGAGTAAACATTGTTGGAAAAAGAGATTTTCCAATAATGTTTTCAAAGACCTTTAAAGACTTTGAAGACATTAAACTTTAACACTGTAAATGTCTTTAGAAGTGGAGAAAACACTGTTGGAAAAGGAGAAAATGCTGGTTACCAGCATTTTCTTCTTTTCCAACAATGTTTTCAAATGCCTTCTTCTTGCGGATCGTTAAACTCTGAGACTGTTGGATAAAGGGTTAATTTTGTATAAAAATAGCTGTCCGGTTTTAGCTTACAAAAGCAGATACGTATCAGCATTGTAATTAGGATATAATGACATTAGGAGTTGTTTTTTCTTTTTCCTTCTCTCTTCTTCTATTTTTCCATATGTACTCAGTTCCATAAATAAGTGTGCACTTAATTTTCTTTTATTTCTCGTCGCATGTTTTACTGAAGACCAACAAATTTGGTATCATACTTTAGTTCAGCGTCTGTAGAAAATGCCAGGCTAATCAGATTTTGACTAACAGAAAGTTTAAGTTAGGTTTTTGCAGTTTAAATGAAGGTGGTACTAAAATCAAAGTTGCAAAAGTACTCAAAGACTAAGGTAACATTAAAGTTAGGTTTTGGCCACCGCTCTCGTTCAGGAATGGAATAACATTCCTGATGCAATGATTTTACGTTATGTAAGGTCTATGCGACGTCGAATAATTGCCTGTATCGACAGCAGAGGAGGCCATACAAGATATTGATTGAAAAATTACAAGAACTTTAAGAAAAACCTAACTTTAAGTACTTTTGCAACTTTGATTTAAGTACACACTTATTTATGGAACTGAGTATATACAGCTGACACTCTTAAAGCATTGCCACAACTTTGTCCCTTGTATTAATTTATTCAACACCAACTTTGTATCGCGAGGTAAGAACTTAACTCGTTAAAAAACCAAACTGATGGATCAACTCAGAAGCAGAATTCCAAGAGAAATTTGGTTTATTTTGATTTATTAATTGTATGGTGTTTAATGCTGTTTTCAACGTTATTTCAGTTATATCGCGGCGACCAGTGCACCTATCCATGCTTTCCTGGAGTTTCTGTAAGCAGTACTTAGCACAATATTCTTTCCGAGCCACTGGCTGCTTTCCCACATTTTCTGTTTTCCAGTACTTTGCACAATATTCTTCTCAATGCACTTGTCTGCTTTCCCACATAACCATGACTATCATAAATCCTCGGAAAGAAATTTGCCAAGCTGGGGCTTCGAACCAGCGACCCACGGGTCTTAACCCTTAAGCTGCTATGCTCGACTCACTGACCTTTTGCAGACAGTGTACGTCAAGATCAGACTACACAGAATGTGTAGTCTGATCTTTGATCTAAACTGTCCGATAAGGATATGTTTTCGCTAAAAAAATGCCTTTGAAAAAACAAAATTTGGGTTTTTAGTTTTTACTATCGGCTTAAAAGTTTCATTTCAGGAGAAGGGTTAAGTCTTGTGCACTACCGGGGATCAGCTCCAGACATTGTGTATCCTATGTACATTCTGTGCAGTCTGGTGTTGATTGCGAAGCTTATTAAACCATCTTTCAGTGTACCGTATGTTGTCCGCAGAAAACCGTAGGTTGCTGACAGGGGCATTGCTAGCCCAAAATGAACTATACGCTGTATAGTCATACCGATGGTATTATCCGAGGCGCGTAGTGCTCAGAGGAGCAGGGAGATTTCTCGGGAGGGTCTGGAGGCTTCCCTCAGAAAATGTTTGAGTCGTAGAAGCTACTTGTTGGCCTATAGTGACGTTTTTTTTTCCCTTTCCTTTTCTTTTCTGCTTCCTTTTGCAAAGTGTATGTAGTGCGTTTTTGCGTACAGGTAGCTACGCTTGTTGGTTGGTTGTATTGGGGTTTAATGCCACTTTAACAGCTAAGGTCATATCATGGCGGTCGGTGACGCACACGTGTTTCCTGGCTTTCTCATACCAGTACTAACACAACTATCTTTCCAAAGCCACCGACTACTTTTCTCACATGCTTCAGCAGAGGTGAGAGGCGAAAATACGCCGGAAAGAAGGTACGCCTCAACCGGGTATCGAACTCACAACCACCAGGTCATGAGTCCGACACGCTCACCACTGAGCCACCCGGGCGGGCAGGTAGCTACGCTACTCCTATGACTGAGACATAATTTATACACTCTGCCAGACGACAAAATTATATATTCGTCCATGTTGAGAGTATATTGCAAACGAAAAACTAGATATGACTTCATTTAATGAATGGAAATTGGCTTTAAAATACGGATAAGCATTGTAGGAAAGAAGAAAATGCTGGTTACCAGCCTCTTCTACTTTTCCCCGCGTTTTTTTAAAACCTCTTTAGCGCCAAATATAATAAACTCGACTTCTTTAGACGGCTCAATATTTCATCTACTAAAACTGACTTTTATTTTTCTGGAAAAAAAAGTCTTATGTACTTGATCAGACAAGCGGATGGGATAAATCTAAGAACAGACTGCATGTTCTGTGCAGTCTGGTCTTGATCTGTGCCGTCCGCAATAGCCTGTGCTTTATATATGGCCTATGGCGCCGACAAGATTAAACCCCCCGCCCCCCCCCCGTTACCAGCATTTTCTCCTTTTCCCACAACTATTTCTACCCCTTCAAAAACAATGTTAAATTTTTGAGTCACACTTATATTGTCGTCAGCAAATTCTTTCGATTTGGACAAGTTTTAAATTTTGTCGTTTAACAAGAGATGAGCGAGTACATTTTGAATACTTAGTATCTCTTTAGTGCTTACGTTTTACTTTACCAGATGACAAAATTTAGACGGTCCCAAATTGAAAACATTTGCAGACGACAATCAAAAGTGACCAAAATTAAGAAAATGGTCTTTGATAGCACAGAAAACATTTCGGGATATATATGAGCCATGCTCTGTGAAAAGGGGGCTTAATGCATTTGCGAAAAGTATCGACCCAGGTCAGCCTGCGCAGTCCGCGCAGGCTGACCTGGGCCGAAACTTTTCGCTATTGGTCGATTTTCTGTATGTACAAGGACCAGTATACCTAATGATACAGTCGTTCGCCAGAAAAAAAAATAGATATTATGGATCCATAATTATGTGATGTCTTGCTTGGTATCATGGATTACGGAGATGCATTAAGTCCCCTTTTTACCAGAGCATGGCTCAATATATCCTCCAAAATGATTTCAAAAGCTTTTTACATCGGGGTTGTTTAAACTCTGAATTATTTAGTGAAACGTTAATAAAGGTTGGACTCTATATAAAAGGCATACTTGTAAATTATGGTGATGAAATGCAACTAATTCAGTAAGATAAAACGAGGTGTCATTTATATCGTTTTATTGTAAGTCTATTTCTGGATCTTCTTCAGTATATGACTAAGTACGTTGTCATGACTACATTTTGAAGCGTAAGTTTTCATGAATAATAACCGAACACTCCAACCAACTCAACTTCTTTTAATATATCTTGGTGCAAATTTTCTTTTTATAAACTTGTAAATGAGCAGAAACTGACTGTTTGACTGACTGTTCGACTGACCATGTAACCGACCAACTGACCGACCAACCGACAGATTGACCAACTGACTGACCAATCAATACGTCCATGCACCAATCCACCCTTCAAATCGTCCGTCAATCGGTCCGTCCGTCCGTCAGTCCATCCATCCACCCATCATCCATCCATCCATCCATCCATATATGCGACCAAATGAGCACATGACCAACCGACCTACTGACCCACTGACTGACCAATCAATTCGTCCATGCACCATCCATCAATTAACCCGTTCGTCCATCCATCCATCCCTCGATCCATCCCTCCGTCCATCCATCCATCCGTCCATTAAAAAACGCAGTTGACCAACTGTAATACGAACTTTGTATAAACGGTCAAAAAGTTTATTGTACTTAACATTTAATGGGCGGGGTTGCCAATTTTTGTATGGGACAGTCAACACTCTTTTCTCGGTTAATTTTCACTTTGCATACAAAAAAAAAAAAAATATAAAAGCTATTACTACCTTGAATGTCTTATTCCTCATTCGTGTTACATTAGAACACTTTTGAAAACAATCTGACAAAGAAGGTATTACTTGTAATTAGGAATTTCTCCTATTGTCACAATTTTTTACGTGTGTGTTAACCTTTTACAACACAATCCCGCGTTACAACGATGCTAGTGAGAGAGCCTTTTGCAAACACTGTGGGAAAAGGAAGAAATGCTGGTAACCAGCATTTTCTCCTTTTTCCGCAGTGCTTTCAAAAGGCCTTCTCCCTAAGGTCGTTAAAACTCGGGAAATGTGTGGTATGGTTTTAAAGTCGATTGTAAAATAAGACATAATTATTTAGAAATCAAACTATTTTCTCTGGAAAAATCTAACCGTATCAGACAGTAAAGATCTAGATCAGACTGGACATCCTGCGCAGTCTGATCTTAAATTTGCACTGCACGATATTTTATAAGGTATTTTTACAGACACGGCTATCAAAATACAATAACCAGAATTTTCCAGTAAATCTGAATTACCCAGTTTGTTTATTTCCCATTATAACGGTTAGACACCTACTGTTGTAAAAATATAAGATGGTAATTACTTACAAATATCGCAAAATTCAAAGCAAACAGTCCATATTTAGTCCATATACTCACGGCCGAACGTTCAACCGCCATATTTTCTCGATGTCATGTTTATTTCCAGGGTTTAACACTTTACGCACGAAAAAAGTGCAATGATCATCGTAAATTAGTAAAACAACCCATGTAATAAAATACATTCAAGTATATTTTAGTATTAATATCTCACGGAATGTCGGACAGTGTATATCCAAGATCAGACTGCACGTTCTGTGCAGTCTGATCTTAGTCTACACTGTCCGCAAAAGGAAATTACATTACAAATTTTGAGGAAAGGGTTTAACAACATACATCGATAAACTATACGCTCTATGTCCATCTGTTTCATGTGCTATAAACGTTATTTTCCCTTCAGGTGCATTATTCACCTGCAGTTCACCTTTATGTTAACACATAGGGCTGCGGAGTGCAGGTTGGTTTTCTTCATTTATCGTCGCCATCGGTTGCCCAAATGGGCAATGCCCTAAGCAAGGTTCTTACTTATTTTACGGGGTATAGTACAAGATACAGGACGAAACCCATCCTAAGTTACGCCTGGGTTCTTTAAAGTAACAATAGCTGCCAAAAGTAAACAAACCATGTGTTAAAATGCATTTCAAATTTAAATCATACCATTTAAAAGTATGAAAATCATTGTGAAAATGACAATCTGTTATTGTATAGTCATTGCAAGTGTTAGTCTCTGGCAGAGAAAATAAATTTCAAAACTAGGTTAAAAGCTGCCAGGTCACTTACTCTACCTATTGTTTACTTTTTGCTTGATTTTAAACTCCAATTTTCTGCGACTAACACTCGGACCGACCATACAATATATTTTCCATACTTTGGAATGGCATGATTTAAATTTAAATGCATTTTAACAATTGCTTTGATCTTGTGGCCGCTATTGGGCCTTTAACGTGCTCAGTGTATAGCACCTTCACACGGGACTTAGGTTTAACGTCTCAACCGAAAGACTACTGGTATTTCCTTTTTTAGCTGACCAGCCTTGGGATCGCATCCACACCATCCATTGTGCCGAGATTTGTCGCTAACATGTCTCACGCCCAACTATTTGAGCTTTTCCAGCCGACAGGTGTGTGGGTTTTTTTTTTTTTAATGGGAACGGTTCTGATTAAGAAGTCTCCTTGTGCAAGGTATTCCAGGGTAAAGCCCAAGGCTTAGTGAAACCATAAAAAAAATGAATAAGTGACCAGTCATCCGTGATACCAGCTGTTTCCTTTTCCAACACTGTTATCAAAAGGCCTCTCTATCAGTCAGAAAACACAATGGAATGACAAGATAAGATATCCATTATCCTAGGCTGCGAAGCGCGACTCAATGACCCTTTGCGGACAGTGTAGATCAAGATCAGACTGCACAGAACGTGCAGTCTGATCTTGGGTCTACACTGTCCGGTAAGGAGATATTTTTCTCGAAAAAATAAGTTTTAAATTACATTATTCGGGTTTTTACTATCGGCTTGAAAGTTTTACTTTACTTATTTAGCCGGATAAGAGTTAGGGTGAAGGCCAATTTGTTTTACAACATGCATGCATGTGCAAGTACACAAGTTTACGTATGACCCTTGTTGAACGATCTCGGAGAAAGAGGGCTGTAGAAAAACGCAAGTGTCCAGCACTTTTTGGCCATTCCACAACTTCTTCTCATTTCAAACGCAAATACACAGGTACAAGTAAATGTACTTGTTTGATGTTTAAAGGCCCAGTAAAGGCCAAAACATCAAAGCAGGTGTCATAATACATTTAAATTTAAATCGTACCATTTAAAAGTATGGAAAATATTGTGGAGATGACAGTCTGTTATCGTTTGGTCGGGCCATGTGTTAGTCGCTGGCAGAAAAATAGAGTTTTAAAATCAGGCAAAAAGTAAACAAAAGAAACAGCTACCTGGCAGGTTTTAACCTAGTTTTAAAATTAATTTCTCTGTCAGCGACTAACACTTGGACCAATCGTACAATGACAGATTGTCATTTTCACAATAATTTCCATACTTTTAAATGATATGATATCAATTCAAATGCATTTAAACATCCACTTTGTTTACATTTAGCCTTTATTGTTACTTTAAAGCCATTTCATTCCTTTTTCCGTCACATTGCGGGCAGTTCAACATAAACATCACCCAAACGTTGTGCAGCATTGAAAAAGGAATGAGTTGTATTGCAATAATCATCATAAATCCTCGGAAAGAGTGTCCCGGGATTCAATCTCAGGACTCTTGAATTACAATTCCTGTATCTTACAGAGTAAGCTACAGGGCTCGACCTTTCAAAGACACATCCCATCATTTCAACCACGCTTAACTTGTCCTCTTAAAGCGCCACACCCTCTACGGTGAAAAAAAAAAAAGTTGGAAAAGACATTAAAGTAACAATAGCTATCAAACGTAAACAAACGGGTGCTAAAATGCATTTGAATTTGAAACCAACCATTTAAAAGTATGGAAATTATTGTGAAGATCAATCTGTTATTGTAAGGTCAGTCCAAGTGTTAGTCGCTGGCAGAGAATTTACTTTTAAAACTAGGATAAACGTTGCCAGATCATTCTATTTTTGTTTACTTTTTGCCTGATTATGAAATTCAATTTTTCTGCAGGCCACCAACACTTGAACCGACCACACAATAACAGATTGTCATCATCACAGTATTTTCCATACTTAAAAACGGTATGATTTAAATGAGCCATGCTCTGTGAAAAGGGGGCTTAATGCATCTGCGAAAAGTATCGACCAAGGTCAGCCTGCGCGGACTGCGCAGGCTGACCTGAGCCGAAACTTTTCGCTATTGGTCAATTTTCTGTATGTCCAGGGACCTCTCTACCTTATAATTAAGTCGGTTGTTAAAATAACTGGGTTTTATGGATCCATAATTATGTGATGGCTTGCTTGGTATCATGCATCACAGGGATGCAGTTGGCCCCCTTTTGCCAGAGTACGACTCAAATGTAAATGGATTTATCAAACACATGCATTTTGTTTTTGTCCGGTACTTGGCCCTTAGAATAAGCAGTTAAATAGGTAGACTGTAGTTTCAGAAATAATACCAGAATATTGTTCACTTCGCTGAAGCTTTAATTGATAGGAAAAACGTCCTTATACATCTATGGGCCTTTTTCGAGACAATACTCGAATTATGGTTATGGGGTCTGAGGTAATTTGCATAATAAAACCTGATAATCTTGTAAATGACTTATTTTGTGCTGGAAACTTCGAGTTAATGAATTTCAGGGAAATGTTGTACCAAGATCAGCCTGTACAGACATGCAGTCTCATCTGTAATGCATGTTATACTTTTTCCATTTTGGCATAGTTGGACAACAAATTTACTTATACTTTACCATACAGGAAAATTTTAGACTGGTCCAAATCGAAAGCATACGCAGACGACAAATTAAAATGTTACTCAAATGAAAGTATTTCTTCGTGAAAGGAGGTGAACTTAGAGGGACAGTGAAAATCACTGGTTACAAGCAAGTAAATGCATGTAGAAATACGCCATGCTCTATGGAAAGGGGGCTTAATGCATCTGCAAAAAGGTATCGACCCATGTCAGCTTGCGCAGTCCGCGCAGGCTGACATGGATCAGTACTTTTTGCCACTCTTAAATTTTCTGTATGCCCAAGGACCGGTCTACATCATGATTCACATCCCCAACTTTATCCTGCAGGTCGAGCAAGAATTACTCCCCTTGAAATTATCGATATTGCAGTCCCAAAGGATTTCCGATAACAGTGTGTCATATAGGATTTCATAAGGGAAAAAAAATTGATCGACTAAAACACGTTTTCGTCTAAAATGATTAAAATCTATAACGTCTTGAAGTATTCTTTAATATCTCTACTTCACTTCAATACAATTTTAATTACTGTAGCAAAATGGGAAGTTGCATCCATTTTGATTTAAAGTCACTGACCCATTTTCCTTCTTATTTCTATAGAAAGGTTCAAGAAATTAGCTCTTGCGTCATTTTTGACGCTAAATAATTTAAAACTGAATTTCTAGAAAAAAATCTATAACGTCTTGAAGTATTATCTGTTTTGTTGTGATTACGATCAAAGTATTCGTTTACATTTGTTACAACGGGAACTTGCGTCCATTTTAGTTTAAAAACGGCACTATCGTTAATTTTTGTATAAAAAATGCTGTATCGAGGTAAGTGAGATTTTAAGACTGGGTGAAAGGATTGTGCAGTGGATAAAGGGAAGATAAAAATAGATGACATGACAACCTTGTCTATTGTTTTGTTGAATTTGGGTCCTGTTTTTACACATTGTCCAATGTTATAATATATTTATCATTTTTATACATGTACGTGTATATTATTTGCATCTGTTAAAACTTTTTAAGAGATTTGTAAAAACTGTTATTCTCCCATTTTTTTCTCTCTCTCTCTTTTTTTAAAGAATTATTATTGTTATTATTTTTTTTTAAAGATTGATTATGTTACTATAATTTTTTTTTAAATTGCATTTTCTTTTTATTCTTTATTTTCTAAGAAGATTGAGATTGTTGCACTATTGATCAGAGAAAGTGGTATAATAATAGACTAATAATAAACTGCATCAAAAACGCAGTCAATAGATCAACAACAAACTGTACAAAACAAGCAGTCTGATCTTGGGCCGAATCGATTCTATATGTCGAAATTCTTTTGGTTAAAAAAAAAAAATCCTTGACATTGCAATATCAACAGGTGACTGAAATCAGCTGAAAATTCGGCGTTTTGGGAGTATCGATTTAACCCGTACCACGAATGTAGGTAAAAATGCCAGATACTAAAATGCCAGTGGTAAAAATACCAGAGGTAAAAATGTCAGAGGCGTAATAATGTCATAGGTAAAAATGCCAGATTTATTAACTATGATGTATATATATATGGGGAAAAAAGCAGTAGCCATTCAGGTTAGCTCAGTTGGTCAAGGCGTAGCAGGTTCAAAACCTGGTCGGAACACACTTATTTCTGGCCTCTGAATCATCTGAGAAAGTAGTCAGTCAAAATCAAGATTGTTTTATGGACAAATAGAAGAAATGTGTGAACTAAGTTTGCATACTACCATCTACGATACTTTTTCCACAGATGTTTTTTTTTTCGGATTGCAATGTTTTCAAAAGAAAAGTATATTTGGGAGAACTTATTTGAAATACCCATTTATCGCAATTCATGAACAATATTGCACAGATACCTCATTGTTTTTATTCAATTTTTATTGGAAAATGTATGATGAAACACTAATGGAAAAGCAAGGACATGAATGTAAATGTTGTACCTAGCATCTACCATTTATTTAGAAATCATCAAACATTGTGACAAAACAAAAAATCATCCTTTTGCTTCAGTTCATTTACATGTTTATAGTTACACAACACTCTTTCTGTGTCCAGCAGCAGAGGAAATTTTCGTTACTTAGCAGTTTAAGGATTAAACCTTATCCTGCTAAATAGGTGAAATAAAAATTTCAAACTGGTAGTAAAAACCCAAATTTTACTATTTCAATGGAATTTTTATGGAGAAGATATTTATTTATCGGACAGTGTAGATCCAAGATCAGACTGCACGGAACGTGCAGTCTGATCTTGGTCTACACTGTCCGCAAAAGGTCATTGAGTCGCGCTTAGCAACCTAAGGGTTAATTAAGCTTAGATAATAAGATACGTGCAACAGAATAATCCACCCTTTGTCCTAACCATCAAGGCAACAAGTAGACTAAAACTTTCACAAAATGTGACGAAACTTTACTACAAGGCAAGAGTTGTCCTTATTGAAATCAGATATGAAATCAAAAGCGGCTCATTTGATATAGTTTGTCTGTGAAAGGATATAAAAAAAATGTCGAAAATGGAGAAAAAAATGCCAATTATCAGCGTTTTTCCCTGTCCCAAACATGTTCTAAAAAATGTTTTGTTAGAGTCGAATTAACACAGGGTGTTTTTAGTAAAGGGTTAATAAAATCGCAAAGTGTACCGATAGATGTTTTTGCATTGTTGGTAGAGAGGAGTAAACATAGTCAATTTCACCCCTAAAGCACTGAATTAATCGGTTAGACCTTTTCAATTAGAAAAAAAAAAACCAATGTCTAAATATTGTTATTTCGAGGTTTTTTCCGCCAGAGTACGTAACAAAGTAGCGGGTAGTGTAGGTCTAAGATCAGACTGCACACTCTGCATCAAAGGTTGGTTCCGGCGCTGTAAGAGTTAATTATCAAGATATTCTAATTTAGGGTTTAACAACAAAATCTGCCTCGTATCTCTTCTAGTATCTCTGAGTAATTCAATTATTGACATCTCTCTCTCTCTCTCGATCGCTCTTTCACTCCCTTCATGTTCTCTCTCTCTCCCACTCTCTCAATCGCTCTTTCACTCTCTCCGTGTTCTCTCTCCCACCCACTCTCTCACTCTCTCTCTTTTGCTCTCTCTCTCACCTTTTCTCTCTCTCTCTCTCTCCTCTCCCTGCCCCTCTCTCTCTTTCTCTCTCTCTCTCTCGCTCGCTCGCTCACTCGCTTGCACTTTCACTCTTTCCATGATCTCTCCCCATCTCTCTCTCTCTCCTTTTCTCTCTCTCTCCCTCTCTTCCCTCTCTCTCTCTCTCACTATCGTAATTAAACACATATATTGAAATCTTTACAAACTGAAAATAGTGCGGCAAATAAAGATACTAGTTTATCATTATAAACAAACTGTTCATCTCTCAAGAGTACAATGCTCTGTGACAGGGAGTTTAGCGTATCTCAGTGCTAAAAGTATCGACCAAGGTCAGCTTTCGCATTCCGCGCAGGCTGACCCGAGTCGAAACTTTTTCCTGTTGGTCAATTTTCTATTTGTTAAATGACCAGTACACGTCATGATTCAGTTGGTTGTCACCCCCTTTAGCCCAGAGCAGGACTCTTTTTTTTCACGTCTCCGAAGTTGACAGCCCAGGCAAACATTGTCATAAAAGGATCAATACGGAAACTTATTAGAAAGAAATGGCCTGCAACACGCGAAAAGGGCCATTCAGACATTTGCATAAAGTGTCACTTTCGGATCAGCCTGCGCAGTCCGCGCAGGCTAATCCGAAACGACACTTTCCGTTTTCATGTAATTTTCTGCTTTGCACAAGTCTATTGTAGCACAAAATCTAATGTAGTCGTAAAGTGCCGTCTCGGATTAGCCTGCGCGGACTGCGCAGGCTGATCCGAGGCGACACTTTACCCAAATGTCCGACTGTCCCTTTTCGCGTGTTGCAGGCCAAATGCATAATCTTCACAATAATCTCCATACTTTTAAGGATAGGGCACCCTAATGGGATTCGTGTAATATTGCCTTTCATCGCCAAAATCGTGCGGATTCGGCTAAGACTCGGGTAATCCGTAATCGATGCGGGGAACCACCGTATATCTGCCGATCGATTACAGACTACCCGAGTCTTAGCCGAATCCGTACGTTTTTTTGTCGATGAAAGGCGATGTTACAAGAATCACATTACGATGCCCTATCCTTAAATGGAATGATTAAAATTTTGATGCATTTTAAAATCCCTATTTTTTCACTTTTGGTCGCTCCTTGGCGTTTAATTATTATTACTAACTTGATTTAAAAAGCCCCCAAACCCCTCTAGTAATTAATATAGCTAGTATACGAGAGACTGAAAACATATGTGCAATGCTGTGTGATAAAGGGACTTAACCTCATGCATCTGCAAAAAGTATCGACTCAGGTCAGCCTGCGCAGTCAGCGCAGGCTGACCTGGGCCGAAACTTTTTGCTATTGGTCAATTTTCTGCGGACCAAAGGACCAGAAAAGTATACCTCATAATATAGTTGGTTGTTATACATGACGAATTTTATGGATCCACAATACTGTGATAACTCATTTGGTATCATGCATCGCGGAGATGCATTTAGCCCCCTTTTGCCGGGGCTCATATTAATTTTCATAAAAAGGTAAATGCGTGACGTGTGTAAAAGATATTTACACCGTTCTTCCGGGTAGATATTTAATGATTCAAAAAAAACGTAGGTTTAATTCAGGTATGTCTCTAGTCAATATTCAAATCGGTAAAGTCCGTGATTTTATGTTTGCGCCGACGCCTAGATCTGGGTTACCTGGGCTCCAGTCCGATCATTTTTTTTTTTTTCTTACATAAATTCTAACGTTGATTTGTCCGGCCAATCTTATTATTACATAACGGAAAACAGTTTTGCCTCAGATCTGTAAATGCCGTGAAAGGATACCACGATCAGGAGTGATTAAAACATTATTACAGCCTGGATCAAGACTAACATCCGAGTGTATTATGTACAGAATCGTCAATATAATTGATCATATACGGAATATCTCGAGGAAGGTCGTTATGATGTAATATGTACGGATTACACAAAAAGTAGTGAACGGATTAATTGATGGTGTTTAACGCCGTTTTGAACATTATTTCAGTTGTATCGCGGCGGCCAGAGCAGCTATCCATGTTTTCCCGTAGTCTCTTTTACTAGTACTCCGCACAACTTTCTTTCCAAGCCACTGGCTGCTTTCCCACATAACCATCGTCGAGACAATGGTCAGCGGTGAGAGAGGAATAAATCTTGTCGCAATGACTATCATTAATCCACGGAAGGAAATTGACCGAGCCAGGGATCGAGCTCACGACCCTCTGTTCTCAAGTCCTGCACGCTACCGACTGAGCTACCAGGGTCCGGCAGTAGTAAACGGAGAATGTCGGAATTTGTCGTTATATTAACTTTTTACCACACAATCCCGAGTTTTAACTACCCTGAAGGAAAAACTTTTTGAAAACACAGTGGGAAAAGGAGAAAATGCTGGTAACCAGCATTTTCTCCTTTTCCCACAACGTTTTCTACCCCGTCAAAGACAAATTCCATCATTTAAACAACATTTAAATTGTCGTCTGCAAATGCTTTCAATTTGGACAAGTCTAAATTTTTGTCGTGTGGTAGATCTAAAGAGTTAAGTTTTTCACAAACACTACGGACAAAAATAACTTTTCTAAAGAAATGCAATCATTCACCTAATTTTCTCCCATTATCAGCTGTATTTGTATGAGCTTATCTGTACACCTTTGGTTTTTTTATGCACACATTCAAGAGAAAAGAACTTTTGATTTTAGCACATGTTCCCTCTAGACATACATTATTAGTTGTACGGTCAGGTGGCAGGGGACTTGGAAACTTGTTCACGGCTGTGGTGAATCATGTCGCCCCGAGCCGAAGGCGAGGTGGCGACATGATTCACCACAGCCGTGAACAAGTTTCCAAGTCCCCTGCCACCTGACCGTACAACGAATTTATTATACTGCAAAGTTTTACCGTTCAAACGTGTGTTAAGTGAAATTTACCTGTCTTTTTGGTTTCAAAAATTGAATACGCTGACAAAGTAGAATTTCCCTTCTGAGTGCCCCAATTCAATGAAAACTGACGTCATTGGGAACTGACGTCACTGAAACCTTGGTAAAACGTGCAGTTTGGTGCATAATCTTGATGTTAATCTTGTTCGACGCCGCCATTTTGGATGTTGTGTTGAAAGTATAGTCATGTATACGGGGTTCCCGAAAGGGAAACTGCTTTTACGTTGGTTTTGCCAGTAGACATGATGAATATGTTTGGGGCATATTATCCAATCAGATCACGAGAAATTTCTTTGCAGTATAATAAGTATGTATATGAGCCATACTCTGGCAAAAGCGGGCTTAATGCATCTTCGTAATACGTTGTATCATGCAAGACATCTTATAATTAGAGATTAATAAACAGATCGGAGCAAGATAAGCTTTAGAACAAAAATCTAACACTATTGGAATGGGCGAAATAATCATTCTCGTGGAAGAAAAAGTTCTAATTTTCACTATGAGAGTTGGTGAGGTCATTTTAAAAGACTTCGAAAAATTTTATAAAAATCGATAAAGTGTTTTTCAAGATATTTCAAAATTCAGGGGGTCACTTTGAATCTCAAAATACCTATACCTCCTAGAACAAATTCGCAGCAGAGTGCTTTAAAAACACTCGTGTAACATCGGAAATACAAAATGAGTTATGATCTGAAACATGACTACATGTACTATCGATGAGACAAAAAGATAAACTGCTGTTTAAGTCTTTACCAAACGACAAAATTTTAGACTTGTCCAAATTGAAAGCGTTTGCAAATGTCAAATTAAATGTGACCCGAATGATGATCTCTATCTTTGAAATTTTGAAAAAAATCGTTGAAAAAAAGGAGAAAATGCTTGTTTACCGACATGTTCTCCTTTTTCCACAATGTTTTCAAAAGGCTTTTTCTCAAGGGTTGTTAAAAGAAGGTATTGTGTGGTTACAAGATGAATTGACAGGCACGCTTAGACCGGAAATTAACATTATCTTAAGTTAACCCTAAAGCTGCTGAGCTTGACCTTTTGCGGACATTGTAGATCAAGATCAGACTGCACAGAACGTGCAGTCTGATCTTGGATCTACAGTGTCCGATATCGTTACCCCCCTGCTAAGTTAAAAGAAACTTTCCAGCCAATAGTAAAAAAAAAACAAATACTATACAATTCCAAAGTTATTTTTCTGGAGAAAAATTTCTCCTTATAGGACAGTGTAGATTCAAGTTCAGACTGCACGTTCTGTGCTGTCTGATCTTGATACACACTGACCACAAAAGCGAATTGAGTCTCTAAGCAGCTTAAAGCTTAAGTAACACTGTTTCAAGTTGGTTAACATTGATAATAGATTTTCCTGCATTTATGTCTTTATATGAAACTGTCAAGCTTGTTTACCCAGGGGTCATACGGGTCAGATTTTTCATAAAAATTCAACCCTTGGTCAGACATGCCGAACTTCAATTACTTAAGTGGACAGTGTAGCTCAAGATCAGCCTGCACAAATCCTGCAGCGCGGTCTCGGAAGTCCGCTCTGTTGTTCAGAATTTTTACATTCTAGTGGAATGAAAACGGCTTGACAAAATGCCTTATTCATAATCATTGTTTTCCTCGATGGAAATGTTCGTTTTGTTTGTCTGACGGTGAAAGGGTAAAATATATGACAGATCATAAATAGATATAGCCCCTCAGCAAACAAGCCAGAAACTAAGCTTTTGAAAACATCGTTGGGAAAGGAGAAAATGCTGGTAACCAGCATTTTCTCCTTTTCCCACTATGTTTTCTATCCTTTCAAAGATAAATCTCAAGAATTTTGGCCACATTTCGTTTGTCTTCTTTAAGATATTTTAATATGAATTGATTGATTGACTGGTTGCTTAAATGGTGTTTTACGCCGCTTTCAACATTATTTCAGTCATATCATGGCGACAGCTCACATATTTTCGCCAGTACTAGGCTAAGGCTCTGAAGTGTCTTGCCCAAGGACACTCCCACGAAAAACCCAATGTTTTAATATAGAAGAGTTCGAATTTTTTTTTGACTCGCAAAGAGATAAGTTTTTCTTAGATTAAAGATTTTGGGGTATTTAAAAGTTACGGGTAAGTTTTCTGTCAGACAGAAGGCTTATGCTCTAAACAAAAAAAGAAACGAAATAAAAGAGTAAAAGTTAGATACGAATATATATGAAGACATCACGAGTCACGACGATCCATTTATTCTGTGTAAAGTCCATATACCAACCGACTAGTTTGTATTGATTGAATGTACGCTTATTTATCGTCGCCACCGGTTGCACATACGGGCGACGCCCCCTGAAGGCTGTTAGTATTGTTACGGGGGATAGTGCAGATACAGGACGAAACCCATCTTCAGTTACGCCTGGTTCTTTAACGTGCTCGGTGTATAGCACCGTCACACGGGACCTCGGTTTAACGTCTCATCCGAAAGACCATTAGTAATTTTAGATGGCCAGCCGTGGGGATCGAACCCACACCCTCAAGTGACTCGAAACATCACGTTCACGAGTCCTACGCTCTACCTATTGAGCTATGCGGGCTGGTCACTAGATTGTATTAGAGTTTAACGCCGTTTTAACAGCTGAGGTCCAATCGCGGTGATCAGTGTATCTACGCATGTGTTTCCTGGATTTCTCACACCAGTACTGACATAACTTTCTCTCAAAGCCACTGTCTACTTTTCTCACATACATCAGAGGTGAAAATGTGGTGTCCGTGGTTGTGAGGTACAGCGTCGGCTTCGTAACCATAAGGTCCCGAGTTCGATAACACATTCGGAGTTCCCAGGCAGCAGAAGCGCGAGTTACTAGTATAAGTTGCAAGAACTTGTTTCTCAATCGATGTAGAATAAATATGTTTAAACTAAAACAACATTTGTTAGTGGCGAAAAATCGCCGGAGAGAACTGGTCCCTATCAAATTGTGAGCAGTACATTAGAATCAAATTAAGACCGCAGACTTTAAGCAGCCTGATCTTGATTGAAAGTATATACAAAAGTAACATGCATATGCACAAACAATTGTTCTTACACGATAAGTGTAAAACATTTTCCTGTGTTGAAATAACGGGAAAAAAGTACTTTATCTTTTTAAAATCAACGAGGCTTAGTTTACATAAAGGATCGGCGTGTTACGCAGTACAAATACATATATAAACAATGACATTACATGACGGATTTCACTTGGAGAAAGAGAGAAAGAAAGAGAAAGACGCAGTCAGAAAGAAAAAAAGAGTACGAAAGAGAGGGGCAGGCAGAACGAGTGAGAAAGAGGCACAGAGAAAGAGAGGAAAGAGAGAGTAGAGAGAGAAGGGGTGGAGAGAAATAGTGAAGGGGCGAGAGAGGGGGAGAAAGAGATATACATGTAGATAGAGATAAGAGAAGAAAAGGAAGAGAGAGAGAGAGAGGGGTGGTGGTGGTCAGAAACAAAGATCTTACAATAATAGCCGCTAAAACAATAGAAAGAATGTATGTTTTTCTTCTGTCGTCCGACAACAGCGGAGACCATGATTTCCCACCACCCCGGAAAAAAACAAAAAACAGACGGGAAACAAATAAAAGAAAAACAGACAAAATAAAAAGAAAATCTTTTGATGTGTAGTAGTTTCTGTGTGTACATGTATATATATTTGTGGGGGAGCTTGGCTACAGTTTTAACATTAAAATTAAAGAACTACTTTAATAGGGAATAAGAATTGTTACAAGGCGGAAATTAGAATACAAGTACATGTACTTACAAAAATGGTAAAATTAAAGAAGAACAGGAAATATTTCGTCACGAGGCTCACTTCCGTCTTCTTCGTCTTCCAAGGTGGCGTCACCATTTTTTCTTTTAAAAATCCCTCTCACTACAGAACTGAATTCACTTTGAAATAAAATGCACAAAAAAGGAAATAAAGTAATCCACCTATAATCGAAATGCTTGGAAAGAGACACTCTTTCGGATCGACGAAGTTACACTGTACACCACAGAGTATAAAATAACCTGAATCACGAGCATAAAAATCGGTGACCCTTAACTCTTCAACAAAACGACAAAATTTTGGACTGGTCCAAATTGAAAGTATTTGACTAATTAAATGTAGCTCAAGTGATGATTTCTGTCTTTGATAGGGTCGAAAACATTGTGGGAAAAGGAGAAAATGCTGGTTACCAGCATTTTCTCCTTTTCCCACAATGTTTTCAAAAGGTCCCTTCCTTAGGGTCGTTAAAACTCGGCATTGTCTGGTAAAGGGTTTAACTGCTACATTGGTAAAATCAGTATTTCATCCAACCGTTAACCCATCAACAAAAAAAATATTGTTTTTCTTTTTTCAACTTTTTCGCCGGAAGTATCTCACCGTGTCGGACAATGTAGATCCAAGATCAGACTATATATTCCGTGTAGTCTGGTCTTAATCTAAAATGTCTGCGAAGCGTTTTTACTCTTTACTTTATGACAAAATTTTAGACATGTCGAAATTGAAATTAAATGCGAGCGACAAATCCAACATGACTCAAAAAATGAGATTTGTCTTTGAAAGGCTGGAAAACATTGTGGAAAAAGGAGAAAATGCTAGTTACCAGCATTTTCTCCTTTTCCCACAATGTTTTCAAAAGTTTTCTTCGATAAGAGTGGTGAGAGCTCGGAATTACATATGCTAAAGTTTCTCTTAGCAGCTTAAAGGGTAGCACTTAACATCCATAGAAAAGGAAGCGGACACCTTCCGTAAGCAAAGAAGGCGTAATTATAGCAGTGTCAAGAATTTTCCTACTAGAAGGAAGTTCCAAGAAAATATCATACAGTTAAAATCTAAGATCAGACTGTGTATTCTCCGCAGCCTGATCTTGATCAACACTGTCTGCAAGAGAACATGATGTTGCTGCCGACGGCACACTAAGAATTCAGTGCTTCAGTATATAGTACAACGACGATGGTGTGTCATTCGTTATACCACACTTACAGCGATTTGACCAAATTTGAGACCACGTGTATAGCGAGTTGACCGAACCGCGGACAGTATCATTAAATTTTGTATCGACGATGCAACACTCGTGGTTGTATATCTATGTTTACAAAAGTTGTATCTAGAACTCGTGTGATCTAAGTTGGATAGAACACAATTGCTTTTGTGTTAGAGACATGTACATTGCCGCTTGTTCATTTTTCCCATATACAACGCACTCGTTTTCTATTCTGTATAAACATGTATCTGTACCTATACATGTATACTTAAGAAATAATCTTCTTTCTATCGTGGTTTATCGTTCAATAAACCACGGTTGTGAGTTATGAGGCACAATAAATAATTCAAGAAGGCGATAGCCCGAGTGGTTTATTCATTGCGCCTCATAACTCACAACGTGGTTTATTGAACGATATACCGCGATAGAAAGAAGATCATTTCGATTCCAACATGACCAACTCTTGATCAAAGGAAAACAAGTTTATACTTAGTGTACAAGAGCGGATGCAGATTATATTCCCTCGAATAAACCATGGCTGTTCCACTTACTTACCAAAACAAAACCCCACTGCCCAGTCGATAAATATAAAAAGAAACAAAATTTCAATAAAACCTTAGGCATCAAACATAACATAAAAAACCGCACCGTTTTACTATTGTATTTTCTCCTTTCAAAGACAAAAAAGAATGAATATATCGTCAAGCAATAGAGTCGCATTCATTTCGAATGCTCTGAATAGTACTCCACCCACTTCCAATTCCATTTCCAATGCAACGACGACCAATTTTGAACTAACCCCCAACATTAAAAGACTCTTGTTCATAATTATATCTTTACTCTTAACATTTCAAACAGTTCTATCGTTGTCAGTTTTTATCAAAACAGTTAATATCGGTAAATCTTTGAGTTTTTCCTTCCTTCTTGGTCAAGGAGCGGAACTTGAATGATGATTTATTTACGTCAAGTGAATTTCATTGATAAAATATCGGAGGGCGGAGACACGGAACAGCCACGAATGACGTACTTTACATAGAATAATGTCACTTCATATAGAATGGCGTCTATTTTTCCACGCTTTCGTTGCACAGCCTTTATAGAGCCTAATGCACTTGTTATGCTAATATTGTATGATAGACAACGAATTGGGGTGTCTATCTGATATAGACACGAGCGACCTAGATCACGTGGAAAGACAAAGCGTTAAGCAAGATCAGACTTTCAGCGCTTTGTCTGCACAAACTGGTCAATACAGTTTAACTCGGGTGGATAAATTTGAGACTGTAACATATGTCAAAACGGAGAAAATAAGTTTCATTTCATTTTCATTTGTAGTAAATATAAATTCATAAGAAAACGATATATGGCTGATCAGCGCACAGTATTTGGTCTGTATATGTCGCATATACAGAACAGAACATGCGTTTTATTGGATTTAAACATAAACGTTTCTCATCTACAAATGATTAATTTAAAGATTACTCAAAGGTCTGAATAAAAGAATATGTATTAGAAAATATAGTATAATTTGGGAACTGATCATACGCAAGAATGTTTTCTGTTCTGTTCTGTATATGCGATATATACAGACCAAATTCATTTTTTTTTTTTCTCTTTTGTTCATTTTTTCTCCTCTCTTTATCAAATTCTCCTTCTTTCTGTTTTTGTTTTGTTGTACAGTTTTCTTTTGTCTTCATTTAGTTATCTTCATCTTGTATATATATGCTTTGTTGCCATTATCTGTTTACCTGTATTGTTTATTTGACTGTAGGGGAATGGCCGAATCTAAGTTGGAAGAACTTGTGGCCCGACCCCATTCATCAATTGAATAAAATATGTTTAAACTAAACTATATACAGACCAAATACTTAGCGCTGATTGGCTATTTCATCAGAAACGTTATCTAAGAATATATCCGAGATACACAGGCGGAAATCAATTTTGCTTCCGTTCTATCCAGATCATAAATCCTACAGTGACAAAATATCGACGTTAAAGTATACTCCAATGAAATTTTCCACTTAAATCCCACGGGTTTATAACACTTAACTCTTTACCACACAAATCCCGACTCTGATGAAAACGGCTTTTGAAAACATTGTGGGAAAAGGAGAAAATGCTGGTAACCAGCATTTTCTCCTTTTCCCACAATGTTTTCTACACTATCAAAGACACATTTTATTAGTTTAGCCACATTAAATTTGTCGTTTGCAAATGCCTTTAATTTGGACAAGCCTACAATTTTGTAGTTTGGTACAGAGTTAAACGCCCACCCCAGGTATACGAGTCCTTAGTGAAACAGGGAGAAAAGTCTCGTGTTGATTTTATCTCGGGTATAAAGGCGTTTAGCCAGCGGGGTATGTATTTGACAATGTAGCGTGGCTGTTAACCCTTTACCAGACGACAAAAATTTTAACTTGTCCAAATTGAAAGCATTTGCAGACGACAAATTAAATGTGATAAGAGTGATGGGAACTGATGAGATTTTTCTCTAAAACTGTAGAAAACTTTGTGGGTAATAGAGAAATTGCTGGTAACCAGCATTTTACGCTTTTCTAGTTATGTTTTTTTTTTCTGAAGTTTTCTTCCTCAAGTCGTAAAACACGGGACCATGTGTAAAAGGGATATTAAACTTTTTGTCTCGTCACAATCCCGACTTTTTAAGACCCTGGGAAAAGAAAATGCCTTTTGAAAACACTGTGGGGAAAAGGAGAAAATGCTGGTCACCAGCATTTTCTCTCTTTTCCCCACAGTGTTTTCTATACCATTGCAGACAAATATGACAATATTTAAATTGTCGTCTGCATATGTTTTCTATTTGAACCAGTCTAAAATTTTGTCGTTAGGCAAGGAGTTAAACTTTGTCATCCGTACAACAAAAGGAGAGACTGTGAAATTAAATCCGACATACCACTGTATGTCCCGAAAGGGAGACAGGTGCGTAGCTAGGAATGCTGTAAAAATGACTCCCAGTTTATTTTGAAATTTCTTTCTTTCTTTTTTCCTTTTTTACGTTCGTCGTTTTTCCTCTGACAAAATAGATGTTGATACCTTGAATAGCCAAGCACAACTTGGTTAAATTTTTAGACATTGTAAATAATAATAATAATAATAATAATAATAATAATTATATTTTTATTTAGGGTGAAGGTTAAAACATTAAGACATATTTCAAGATCAAGATCAGACTGCATTTTACTGATAATTCAGATCAATATCAGACTGTAAAAAACGTGCAGTTTGATCTTTGATCAACACTGTACCCTATTTAGCTTTTATTTTCTAGCAAAAGCAATTTTGAAATTGAGATGATCTGGTTTCATTTCTTGATTGGGAAAGCCACGGGTAGGAAACTTCATATTCAGAGCCAATGGCTCTGACGAGAAAATGTTGTGTTGGTATTCCTTTTCTGAAGATGTCGGCTGAAAAACAACAAAAAAAAAAAAAAAACAGGCAAGCTTGTCATTATTTGTAATCATATGTTCTTATATCTTTGAAATTCCAAAAAAGGAGAATGTCATGCAATGCTCTGGTCTTTTAACGTGTTTTCTACACTACGGAAAGTTGTAACAAGCGTACGTTGTTGTCTGAATCATTTGTGGCATGGGTTGACCTTAGCTAAAATAATAAATCAAGGAAGACCAACACAACATTTTCTTGTCAGAGCCATTGGCTCTGAATATGAAGTTTCCTACCCGTGAAGCGCATTGCGTTTCTTTGATGCTTTGAAGGTTAATGTTGAAACGCGGGCTTCCTGCCTTCCACCTGGCTATGCACCTGGGGTGTATACAGATTTTTGTCAAAATATGAATTTCATGTTGTTTTCGTGTTGTAGTCAGCATCTTCACAAACAATGTTCTACTTATCTGATAATTTTGAAAAATTGTATGCTTCAGTAATTGCGTTTAAAAAGAATCCTTTATTACACACTCCAGAGTTTGAACGTCCCTGAAATAGAAAGCTTTTGAAAACATTGTGGGAAAAGGAGAAAATGCTGGTTACCAGCATTTTCTCCTTTTCCCACAATGTTTTTCTACCCTACAAGAGACAGAAATTATCATTTGAAATAAATTCATTTTGTCGTCTGCAAATGCTTTCAATTTAGTCGAGTCCCAAAACTTTATCGTTTGATAAAGATTTAAACGATCGCTACGTGTTTTATCGACGGGTCTGTGTCTGTTGTAACAGCTGCGGCTTCCATTCGGCACACCTCGGGTGATGGGAGCCATCATATCCCTCGGCTGTATCTGGTAGATTGATATGCACCAGATCGGTACATACCCGGAAATACGCCGGTTTACCGGTCTGAAAATTGTAAGGCTCCTCTTATAAAAGAAAACTTGAGTTTCAATTTTCTATCGAAATCTTTCTAACTAGGCCCTATATTTCAGTTGAGCTGGCAAACAGTTCGTACATTCATTATTTATCAATTCCGATTGAAGTTTTCACCGACAGATAAACAGATGTGAATAACTTAATCGAGGTTGTTTATGTCGTTGCTAAACGACTGACAGTGGCGCGCCATGTATAAGATCACGTGATTCGCAGTTCAAATGGAAACGACCGTTATACGGACGAGGTTAGATGTAGGTACGGAATCGGCCGAGTTGTGACGAGTGCTGCGACTTCGTGTACTTGTTTCCGGGTATTTTTTTACCTTTTTCAGTCACGATCTTTCTTGTGACTAAAGTACAGAAACGCTGATCCGTTGGCAATTCTAATACGTGATAAATTCGCACTACATGAATGATTTGTGCCGTCTGCAGTCTGCGCAGGCTGACTTGGATAGATATTTTGTGCTACTGGTCAGCTATCTACATTTCAAATGACTAGCCTACCTCATGATTCAGTCTTTTGTCGGCTAAACTGGATTCTACGGATAGATAATCATGTAAAGAATTGCTTGCCGTAATACATTGAACACCCTTTTGCCAGAGCACGGCTCATTAGTATGTATCTGTATATAGTCATGATATGCCAGCGTCTGAAATCAAAATAGATCTGTTTGTGGTATGTACTTTCGTTAACGATCGAAATGGTAAGTCGATCGCTTATCTTTTGGTATGAGATTTAGAGATCGTGTCGGCAGAAGGTCGCTTTATTTTCGGAATCCGGAAATGGACGAAAAGAGGTCACAGACATATGCTATGCCGATGTCTCAGGTCATTCCGAGAAATTAATACCAATTCTGTTTTATTTGCTTTGATTTATCGTCGTCACCGCTTGCCCATATGGGCCACGCCCGCAAAAGACTATTAGTATGTTATGGGGGATAGTGCAAGATACAGAACGAAACCCATCCTTCTTATGCCTGATTCTTTAACGTGCTCAGTATATAGCACCGTCACACGGGACCTCGGTTTAACGTCTCATCCGAAAGACTATCAATAATTACAGGCCAGCCGTGGGGATCGAGCCTACACCCTCAGAGTGGAACAATGTGGGCGAGTTAAATACCCACGAGCGGCCAGAAGTAAACAATTCGGGGGGTCAAACGCTGGCAAATTTGAAATTGTGGATCTCATTAAGGCTGACAATATTTTACAACACAGTCCACCAAAGTTTCAGAAAACCTAGAACTAAACTTGGCAACTTTAATTCTAGTTTTACGCGTCATTTTTGTGCCAGCGACTGGAACTTAGACTGACCACAGGCTACTATCAGACTTCCGAAGTTACGAAGTCCATACTTGTATTATGGCTTGCAACACGCGAAAGGGGGCATTCGGACATTTGCGTAAAGTGTCATCTCGGATCATTAGATCTTGTTCATCAGTCGACTTGTGCAAAACAGAAAATTACATAATCAAAGGACTGAAAGTCCTGAAAAGCGGATTTGTTGAACAGTTTTAACTTAAGCTATGATTTGATGTAATGAAAATTATTATTTTTTTTATCACATGTAATACATGTATAATATGTAAGTAATTAGTAGAGTAAGCAAGGGCAATGGGAGTCGAATTTGTTCTACCAAGTGTGCTACGCAGCAACTGTTATTTTACTACTTATTAGAGTATTAATTTGATCCAACAATTTGATGATTTTTTTTCTGCTAGTATTATATTTAGGACTGTAAACACGCATAGGACTGGAAAAAAAACCAAGATGGATTTATAAGTGAAAGTTATTTGACAAATATACAGAACACTTCAGTTGTTGATTTGTTGATGAGTAACACTTTAAAAACTATACAAAATAGAATGATGATATATAATGATATTTCTATAAAAACACAGTGTTAAGGTCTATAGCTGTCAATCAGTTTCAGCAATCATGAGCAAATTTGATCAAAGAGTACAATATATTGCTACTTACACATGTATGCAATATGAAATTTTTGTGCCTTCTTGTTGAACTTCTTACCAGAGGACAAGATTTTTGACTCCCCCAAGTTAAAACCAACTGCCGTTATTTAGATTTTCATACCCTCAACAAACTCAAAAAATGACTTACTGAATTATAGTTGGAAAATCATTAGTAAAGAAGAAAGATAAGAATTAGAAAAAAAAAATATCTAAATTGATATTTCCTTAATGCACTACTCAGCGTCTTTGGGTATTATTAGATTTCATGCCACAGTTTTGGAAAGCTTTGAGGGAATGGTACTTAATCAATAACATGCGCCATCAACAAGGATTTATATATTCAAATCAGTATCAAGACATCATTTCTGGTGTAATAAAAATAAACAGAGTGACTTCTTGCTAAAGTAGCCTACAATTCCATTATCAAACGCACAAAATTGCATCATTTTACCGAATTTAACCATACACTTTATATGAAAAGAAATATATATCTGGAAGTATTTATTGGCCTTTTACGAAATATTTTGATTTGTGGCATAAAAACTAAATAGCTCGCTATATAGAGCATAAACAAACAGTTCAATAGATATGGAGCCCTCAGATTATGTGGTTTGTATTTGTAAAGGGTAGAAAAAATTCTGGAAGAAAAAAAGAAAAGAAATACTGATGTTATGTTTTCCAACACTGTTTTCATAAGCCCTATTACACAGGACTCATAAAACATAGGATTTATTGTATGTTAAAGGGCTAAAAAAAGAAAAATCCTCAAAAATTCTCCCAATTTAACTTTGTATGACATAAAATTCAAGGGTCAAATATAGGCCATGTTTGGACAAACCATAAGGTATTCTGAATACTTATTACATGTATCTGTAACAGTTCTGTTAAATAGCCCCAAAGGCTGGGATTGAACCTAGAACCTTCAGGTCCAAACTCCGTAGACATACGCTCTACCACATTGCTACAAAAGCTAGCTCTATAGCATGACAGATAAGTGTACCGTTATACAAACACAAGCTATACATTTATATCAATCTGTGGGATAGATAGATTGATTGATTGATTGTATGGTGTTTAACGCCGTTTTCAACATTATTTCAGTTATATCGCGGCGGCTAGTGCACCTATCCATGCTTTCCTGGAGTCTTTTACCAGTACTCCGTACAATCTTCTTTCCAAGCCACTGGCTGCTTTCCCACATAATCATCGTCGAAACAATGGTCAGCGGTGGGAGAGGAATGAATCCTGTCGCAGTGACTATCATCAATCCTCGGAAAGAAATTGGCCGAGCCAGGGGTCGTAGCCAGGGATCGAACCCTGGACCCCGTGTTCTCAAGTCCTGCACACTACCGACTGAGCTACCGGGGCTCGGCCTGTGGGATAGACCAGTATACAACATATGGATCCATGTCAGGTTTCCTTGGCATCTGACAACTGGATCTGGAGAAAATTTTGATTGGGGTTTATTTTAACACTTTACTGAACACTCATTTGCCTGCTAAGCGCGACTCACTGACCTTTTGCAGACAGTGTAGATCAAGATCAGACTGCACAGGATGTGCAGTCTGATCTTTGATCTACACTGTCCGATAAGGAGATATTTATCATCCTCAAAATTACCTTGAAATAGCAACCTTTGGGATTTTACTATCGACTTGAAGGTATCATTTGGGTTATTCAGCAGGACAAGGGTAAAACTTTAAAAACTATAGGCATACTTTCATTCTGAGATTTGAATTACTTGCTGTTTACATGAAGCACAGTTACCATCTCTAGTATGGGTTGAGCAACAGTTCATCATTGATATGTACTTTATTAAATAAAGTACATATACTTCAATCTCCAAGCATAAAAAATATATCAAAGAATTCAAATTTACATGTCCAAATAGTAAGACGTATAGATCTAAACTAAGATGTATTCCTGTGGACCCTTTATCAAACATCTTTCTGAAAATTCTGCATTCTTAATTCTTTTGCATGAAAGGTAACAAAATAAAATTCAAGCATATTAGAAGGACTATGAATGGACTTTTACACCTTAAAGATAATTGAGTATCTGAGGCTTAAAGTCAAAGATGTTAGGTTAAGTTAGTTGATGTCCAGTTCACTGAGAAGGACACGATTTCCCATCGAAAATCCTCAGTATAAATTCACCTCAAGGGGGACGTACCTGATCGGGGCCGTTTGTGAACGAAGGATTTCTTTATGTCCCATCGATAACTGGAGAGAAATTTTGGAAGCAGTCTTGCATAAATCAAACGTCAAATATTTTTTTTTTTTATAGACTACACAATCTTCATTTTTTTTAAACGTTTCACAGAAATGTTTCAAACAATTCGGAAATTCATCGATAGTGCTATACGAAGGGCGGTACCTAACAAGGTGCTGAATCGACTTTATAGGTTCTGTGTATTCGTTATCGAAAGGGTTTTAAATTATTTACGGCCAAATTCTAGCTAGCTATCTGAACAGTTAAAGATATCTGAAATAATACAGAGTTTAAAAATGTAATTTCATTAAGAAATCATTGCTTAATCTCCTTGTTTATTTCGACTGGGGACGACACAAGTTGTGAATGAACATTTCTTGAATGAAATTGGGGGCAGTCTGTGTAAACAATGTTCATACTCATATGGCAATCTGAATGAAAAAAAAAAAAGAACAAACTTTGTTTAAGTATTTAGAGTATTTCAAACTGATAATTTTTGTAGTTTTGACGAAATTTCGATAAAGAAATTAAACATAATTTGTATGATTTGTTCAAAGTCAGAGCTGAATATCATTTGTAGATCTGTGTTGTTCGTCCCTAAGCCTGCCATGCAAAACTGAAAGTGAGCGCGCATGCGTCGTTACACATGATGTATTTGGTTCCGGCCAAAACGATCACAGTAAGCGGATTTGCTATATAGCAAATCCGCTAAAAACGGAAAGTGTCGTTTCGGATTAGCCTGCACGGATAGCGCAGGCTGATCCGGGACGACGTTTTACGCACATGTCCGAATGTCCTTTTTCGCGTGTTGCAGGCCATATAATATGAATTAAATTCCCCCGTATTTTGAATCGCCAGTTGTTAACCTATTGTTGCTAGTGGGTTTATAACCTTTTACCACACAATCACAGCTTTTAATCCGAAGAAGAGGATCTTTGAAAACATTGTTAGAAAAGGAGGAAATGCTGGTCACCTGCATTTTCTCCTTTTCCAACTATTTTTTTTTTTTTAATCCTTCCATAGACAGTTTATATCCTTTGAATAAGACTTATTACTCGTATGTCGTCTGCTAAAGCTTTCAATTTGGATGAGTCTTAAATTTTGTCGTGTGGTGAAGAGCTAAGAAGAGGATTATGTACTGGAAAGCTATAAGGTAATAAGGTAAATCGTGACAATGTACTTCTGACTCATGTTACAGAAAAGGTGTGTCATTTGCATAAATGAGCCGTGCTCTGGCAAAAGGAGGTTTTAATGCATCTGCGTGATGAATTATACCAAGCAAGTCATCGCACAATTAATATGGATCTATAAAATCCATTTTATCTTACAAACGCCTTATTCCCGAGGTAGAATGGTTCTTGAACATACAGAAAATTGACCAATTACAAAAAGCTTCGACTCATATCAGCTTGTGCGGACTGCGAAGGTTGACATAGGTTAATACTTTTTTGCAGTTGCATCAAGCCCCCTTTTCACAGAGCATGGCTCGCATACTGAATAACCCGTTACTTTAGTCTTCAGGTACACACATGTAACGGCTAATGCTTGTTTTTTGTGGATGCTTTTAAAGAATTCATATCGCCTTTTTGTCAGACTGTTTTTCCCATATAAACATTTATTAAAGTCTACATCATGCTGATCATTCACACTTTACAAACATATTTTCAAAGTCGTCTGCAACAATTTTTTTTTTTCATGAGCTGCTTACTACACACCGATGAACTGTGATCACGTGCGTGTGCGAAAGAAACTTTGAGACAAGTATTGTGAAAATTCTTATCATTGTGGGCAAATTGTGCCGGGGGGGGGGGGGGGGCAGTGGAGTGGAATGGAGTGAAGTGGAGAGGAGAGAGGAGTGGAATGGAGTGAAATGGAGAGGAGTGGAGTGGAGTGGAGTGGATTAGAGTGGAATGGAATGGAATGAAGTTGAGTTGAGCTGAGTTGAGTTGAGTAGATTAGAGTAACGTAGAGTGGAGTAGAGTAGAGTAGAGTAAAAAAAGGTAGTATTGGTACAGGGATAGCGTTTCGACCTCTAGCACAAAACGTTCAGGAACAAATTCATACATATAAGTGAAAATGCTTTGAATCTGGGCAACTTTAAACTTTTGTCGTCTGGTAGAGAGTTAAACTAAATTAGACATAGTTATAGTGTTATTTATGACGGCAGTAAAATCAAGTCATAAAAATTCGACTTTTATCAAATCACTAAAACTATCCAGTCGTAAACAACGTTACTGTGTGAATTGGTAATATTGAGCCCCTATCTAACTGTTGCATTATTTCTGAATCGCTTGTTCAACAACCAGTTCTACACAATCAATATTGTAAAGACTAGAATAACTACCCGTTTAATGTCTGCAAGTGAGGTTTGAAATCAGTCAGATTCCTTCATCTGTATTTCTGCTGTAAGTGCCACAGCTTGGCGTTGTTTCCGTAAATGTTTGCCTGCTTTGTGTATAGTAATGTATATAGTAATGTACAGTAAAGCTTCAATTAATTGAACTGTTTTAGTCAATGTAAAAGTAGGTTAGTGTTCGTCTATTACTTAGGCAATTATTTCCAGCATATCCGGCAATTTTGTCCTGCAGTCGCTATTTTTATTTACGTTTTGCTGATAATGGATCACAATTGTAACACCCGTTTTGCTGGTGGTTCTAGGACAAACTGCAACCAATGATTACGCGTATCGCGGGGATTACAAATTTCGTTTCGATTAGCTATAGGTAAATAGAGCAACGCAGTCATCGTCAACCCTGGCTAGCGAAGATGCGACTTATTAGGCCTAGTTGTACCACTGCATGATTATACTATTGGAGTTTGGTAATATTACATTCTTCCTATCTGCAAAGCAGTCCTCACCTCAGGTCAGAATAGTTGTAAGTTTCACTTCTTTGCGGCAAAACTAAAGTAGTGCGACTTTTCTGAAGTCTAAAGACAGATTTCCACTGCAATCAAATATAGTTTTGGTTATGGTTTAGCATCAGGTGGCGGACGGTGTAGATCCTAGGTCAGATTGCACTTTATGCGCAGTCTGATCTTGATCTCCACCGACTGCAAATACTATGTAAAACGATATTGACTGCAAAAGAGTTCACTCATATTTCAACATTTCCCTGAAGGGTCACTGTAAGTTGCACTACATCGGAAAAATTCTAGATAAACCCATTAGCTATTGTTCTGAAACAAATCTTACTATATTTTTTTTTTATAATAAAGTAAAAAAAAATCCGTCGATGACCACAAGAAGCATGTCTTTACCCAAATAAAGCTTTACCATAGAATTCCGAGTTTTAATGATCTTGAAGAAACAGCATTTTGGATACATTGTAGGAAAAGGAGAAAATGCTGTTAACCAGCATTTTCTCCTTTTCCCACAATGTTTTTGACTATTCAAAGACAGATTACATCATTTTAGTTATATTGGATTTTTCGTTTGCAAATGCTTTGAATTTGGACAAGTCTGAAATTTTGTTGTGTAGTAAAGAGTTTATAGTCAAAGCGGTTGTGATAATTGCGAACATACAAATCATTTTCATGGAAATGATATAGATGCTAAACCTGATGATATTGATCTTGATGACAAAAAGATGAAACATATCATTTATCAAAAATAGATTCTTGTTTAACTTTGATTTTTAAGCACATCGGTATCGTCATTTAGAATAGACTTTCTTTCTGTTTGAACGCATAAACTGTATAGAAAGCGCGCAATTGTAATTATGTCAGGTACCACAAGCAGTGACATTTCAAAGCAAAGAAATAGAATACCTATATATCCAACACACATTGCAGATGTGCGACTGTCTTTAGCACTCGTCTTCTTTCGGACAGTGGATGATAAAGATTTGACATCTATCTGCAAACGCAGGCGAATTTCTTCGAGCTTTTCGTTCAGTGTCAGATTCCGTGATGAAGATCTAGCCGTAACGCTGGAACACGAACAAAAACAAGTAGCGGTTGAATTCGAAGATAATGTCGTATATAGAGCAGAACTCGTTGTTGTTGTATGTGAAACTGATTGGTTTGGTGAAGATGTTGTTGCAATTGTGCTTGTAGTTGTTGACATAACAGTTAAAACGGATGAAGTTGAAGGCAACATTGTACTTATGGTAAATGATGAGGTTGCTGGTGAAGTTCTATTCGTTATTGTTGTAGTTGTTGTTGGTGAGACTGGTTGACTCGGCGTAGAGGTAGTTGTGGTTGGAGTGGTACTTACAGTTGTTGACGAAACTGTATGAGCGGATGAACTGGTAGTTGTAGGTAACGTTGTGCTCGTTGTTGTAGGTAACGTTGTACTCGTAGTTGTAGTTAACGTTGTACTAGTGGTTGTAGGTGACTTTGTGCTCGTAGTTGTAGGTGACGTTGTACTCGTAGTTGTAGGTGAAGTTGTACTCGTGGTTGTAGGTAGCGTTGCACTGGTAGTTGTTGGTAACGCTGTATTCGTAGTTGTAGGTAGCGTTGCACTGGTAGTTGTAGGTGACGTTGTACTCGTAGTTGTAGGTGAAGTTGTACTCGTAGCTGTAGGTAGCGTTGCACTGGTAGTTGTAGGTAACGCTGTACTCGTAGTTGTAGGTAGCGTTGCACTGGTAGTTGTAGGCGACGTTGTACTCGTAGTTGTAGGTAGCGTTGCACTGGTAGTTGTAGGTGAAGTACTACTCGTAGTTGTAGGTAGCGTTGCACTGGTAGTTGAAGGTAACGTTGTTCTCGTAGTTATAGTTAACGTTGTACCCGTAGTTGTAGGTAACACTGTGCTCGTAGTTGTAGGTAACATTGTACTCGAAGTTGTTGGTGCCGTTGTACTCGTAGTTGTAGGTGTCGTTGTACTGGTAGTTGTGGGTAACGTTGTACTCGAAGTTGTAGATGACGTTGTACTCGTGGTTATAGGTAACATTGTACAGGTAGTTGTGCTTGTACTTGTAGGTAACGTTATGCTCGTAGTTGTACGTAACGTTGTACTTGTAGTGCGGGATGTAGTTGGGGCTAATATACTCGTGGTCGTTACTGATGTAGAGATATCTGTATTGCTACCTGTCAATGTAGAAGTCGGTGGAGCTATGCTTAATGTTGTACTTGTGCTTGTTGTTGTTGATGTTGTCGTAAGTTCAGCTATTGACGGAGTTGTTTGTGTGTTGAAGAAAGTGCAGCCAGAATTAGGCTCACTGCTAGATGTCACAGTAATGTCTGTATCATCAGTGTTGTCTATGTCACCTGTAAAATATGAAAAAATTCCTTTGATGATTTTTTTTTGTAATGGCAAAGTATCTCCTGTCATGCAATGGTCTTATGTGCTTGGTGTCTCAAAATTTTTCTACTATATAGATCATTCAATAATTTTTAAGGGCTTTGAAGAAAAAAAAAAGTGAAATGTTACGGAATGTGTGGATTCTTTTAGGTTTGGCATATCAATGGAAGTTTGATCGTTTCCATACTACGAAATTGGAGTTGTCCATATTGAAAGTATTTGCAGACGCCATATTTAATGTTGTTTGGTGTTTAACGCCGTTTTCCACATTACTTCAGTTATGTCGTGGTGGTCAGTGCACCTATTCATGCTTTCCTGGAGTTTCTTTTACCAGTTCTCCGCACAATTTTCTTTCCAAGCCACTGGCTGCTTTCCCACATAATTATCGTCGAAACAATTATAAGCGGTGGGAGATGAATGAATCCTGTCGCAATGACTATCATCAATCCTCGGAAAGAAATTGGCCGAGCCAGGGATCGAACCCACGACCCCATGTTCACAAGTCCTGCACACTACTGACTGAGCTACCAGGGTTTAATATTTTTGGACAAGGAGAAAATAATGGTTACTAGCATTTTCTCCCTTTCCCCACGATGTTCTCTCAAGCTTTCTTCTGTAGGGTCACTAAAACTCTGGTTTGTGTGATAATGTGTTAACAGGGATAATATTGCGGTTTTATACCTTTCTTGTCTTACTAGTAAATGACTTTCAACAAATGCCTTCAAAACATAAAAATTGTAGCAGCTGTTGAAAAGTTCGAAATTATATACGAGAAAGACAAAATTCAATAGAGACAGCCAGAAACGAATCTAATACAAATGGTTACATACTGGAAAAACATTCTTTGATGTAGAATGATGTACCAGACGATCTCTCGAGGGTTGAGAAAAGGAATGGGTCCGTGGTGTAATACAGGACACATCCTGAGGTATCACCATACTGTATAGCCCAGCAGTTCTCGAAGTTATACGTCTGTGACAGACATCTTGTCCTGCAGGAGTTGACATTAGTTGCTGTCGTCGTAACAGTTTTGTAATAATTGGAGGCCACTGGTATACCACTTCCGGTTGAAAACATACACGGATCTGCCAGAAATTAAAAGCTTACCTTCATTCCCAGTTTGTATCTCAGTAAAATTGAAATAAATCACGAGCAGAAAAGACATGCGGCATTTTTAGAAAAGCGTGTGTATCAAAATCGTTGTTTTCTCTAAAGCAAAAATAGCTGCCAATAGTAAAGAAAGTGGGTGTTAAAATGCATTTAAATTTAAAACATATCATTTAAAAGTATGGGAAATCATTGTGAAGATGACAATCTGTCATTGTACAGTTGGTAAAATTGTTAGTCGCTGGCAAATTAATTTAAAAACTAGGTTAAAAGTTGCCAGGTCACTCTATTTTTATAGTTTACTATTTGGCTGATTTTAAAACTCATTTTTTTTCTGCCAGCGACCAACACTTGGACTGACTAAACAATAACAAATTGTCATCTTCACAATACTTTCATACTTTTGAATGGTAAGTTTAAATTCATTTTAATATCTACATTGCTTTTTTGCTGCGATTGGGCCTTTAAGGTCTTACACATATCCGAGAAATTGTAAGTGGGACATGTTTGGTACACTGTCACTCGACCAGTTTCCGTTGCAGTTTTTAGATCATGTGCATTGGATCGCAACGCTTACTTTTGGGTAGCATACGGCAACAACTGTAGTAATCGCATAACTGTATGTTTTTGTGGTCAGAGACAACATTGGGCAAGATGATACAAAGCTATGACCTAAGCAAAAATAAGTGACTGCTTCTGTCTGTAATATATTAGGTTTCAGCCTGGCTTTCTTTGCTCAACTTTATATTAGCCCAGCATAACCGTAAAAGTTGGAAAACATGGTACAGATCACAACAAGGGAACCAGCATCAGCCATTGAAATTATTTCTATTCAAACTACAGTCAATCTTGTACTTGACGACCAGGCTAGAGGCATAAAAAATGGTCGCTTAATAAAATGGTTGCATAACAAATCAATGCTAGTGGGGGTGGGGGGGAAAGATGGGCAGGTTGCTCATTACCTTTTTTTAACACATTTATTTTGTAAGTATGTTCCATACTAGAGCAAAATGTTACCACTGTAAAGAAAGTATGAAGAAAAAGCTTAAAACAGACACACACGTTTTTCGTCCAATCTGTAAGAAAAAGAAGAAACCGAAAGAAGGTCAATTTATTAGCACGTTGTAAACTTAAGACAACTGCTTTATTTTTGCAGACCACCTATGGAAAAAATGTGACAAAAAGAGAAATTTCTCATTCTGAAAGCTGTTTGTAAATTCATTATTACTACTGCATTTATTATTATACTGCAAAGAAATTTCTCGTGATGTGATTGGATAATATGCCCCGAACATATATATCATGTACACTGGCAAACGTAAAAGCAGTTTCCCTTTTGGGAGCCCCGTATACATGACTACACTTTCAACACAACATCCAAAATGGCGGCTTCTATCAAGATTAACATCAAGATTATGCACCAAACTGCACGTTTTACCAAGGTTTTAGTGACGTCAGTTTCCAGTGACGTCAGTTTTCATTCAATTGGGGCACTCAGAAGGGAAATTCTACTTCGTTAGCGTACTCAATTTTTGAGACCAGAAAACAGGTAAATTCGCTTAACACACGTTGGAATGGTAAATCTTTGCAGTATAATAAATTCGTTGTACGGTCAGGTGGCTGGGGACTTGGAAACTTGTTCACGGCTGTGGTGAATCATGTCGCCCCGAGCCTTTGGCTCGGGGCCACATGATTCACCACGGCTGGGGATTTCCAAGTCCCCAGCCACCTGATCGAACAACTAATACTGTTCCTACTTGATTAAAATAAGCAATGTCCTGTGAAAAGAGGGTTTAATGCAACTGCAAAAAGTATCGATCCATGATTCAGTTGATTCAGTTGCTTGTTAGACAAAATGGATTTTATGGATCTAAAATTATCTGATGACTTGATTGGAGATGCATTAAACCCCTTTTTGCCAGAGCATAACTCATATGTTGTATACATGTAGCTGACATGTGTCACCGTTTCTGATAAAACTGAAAAAAAAAAGTACTTTTATGTAGTATGCAAAAGACTGGTGAAAGATATGTTCATAGTAGAGAGAAGACATAATATTGACGGAAAAATTGTACCTCCCTCTGTCTGACAAGCAAAACGCATTTGCGAATTACAACTAGTTGTGATCCAGGTGCCGCCATTTTTGTCAGAGTAAGCGCAGCGTTGATTGGACGTCTTTTTCGGTTCGGCTGATTTCCAGTGGTCGAACTCGCTCAGATCCTGCGCAAAACAATTGGTCCAGCCGTATTCGTCATTGGACTCAGCCGACGGGTAATGAAGACCAATCCATATATCCCTGCACAAGAAACACAATAATGAAGAATTGTCACTTTCCAAATACGTAACCTTATTTAATCAGACGAGATAATTTAGACCGGTCCAAATTCAAGGCATCTGCAGACGACAAATTAACTGTTGCTCAAATGAAGGAAGATGTCTTTTGCTGAAAAAGAACGCATACATGTAGGTTAAATCTTTGGGGTAGCCTATAGTCCATTTGTTTGGTATGAAAACTACTGCTCTGATTACATGCATTCAAATAAAACAGCTTATTCAATATTTCTTTGTCACCATACAAGTAGATATACTATTCATTTACAAAAACCACACACACAAATTTTTTTTTTCACAACTTTCCATTTTCAATTTCATTCTGTTTGCAATTAAACTCTATAGTAATATTTCAGCATTGTTTGACATTAGCCACAGGGGAGTAACAGACAGTTAGAGAACATCCATAAACAGGAACAAAACATAGTAAAATCATGTGTTTTTGTTGTATTTTCATATTTATTAAGCATCTTAAAGTAAAGAGAACTAGCAAAACAATAAAAATCTGTTATTTCATGTATCATGTAGTTCACCTTTTAGGCCTGAAAATAGAATTAGGTGAGAATATTCAGACCTTTAAAAATTCATTTACCGTTTTGCAAATAAGTAACTTATTGATCTTATTGGGCGAAAAAAAATGGATACACTTATGGATTATAAATTTAGAGAATTGAAAATATTTCTAAAAGAAAAAGCCTTGGGGAAAAAAGACATTCTTGTTAAGGTCAATTTCTGTTTTTTTTTTTTACGGGAATATTTCTTGAAAATGGCTATATCCAAAAATGAAAATGAAAACATGTCTGAGTAAGGGTAACTTTCTTATGAACCCTGACATCCAATTTTCTCGGTCTCCGGTGTAACTTTATTAGTTGTACGGTCAGGTATCAGGGGACTTGGAAACTTGTTCACGGCTGTGGTGAATCATGTCGCTCCGAGCCGAAGGCGAGGAGGCGACATGATTTGCAACAGCAGTGAACAAGTTTCCAAGTCCCCTGCCACCTGACCGTACAACGAGTTTATTATACTGCAAAGTTTTACCATTCCAACGTGTGTTAAGCGAATTTTACCTCTTTTTTTTTGTATCAAAAATCGAGCACGCTTGCGAAGTAGAATTTCCCTTCTGAGTGCCCCAAATCAATGAAAACTGACGTCACTGGGAACTGACGTCACCGAAACCTTGGTAAAACGTGCAGTTTGGTGCATAATCTTGATGTTAATCTTGATCGACGCCGCCATTTTGGATGTTGTGTTGAAAGTGTAGTCATGTATTCCGGGCCTCCCGAAAGGGAAACTGCTTTTACGTTGGTTTTGCCAGTGTACATGATATATATGTTCGGGGCATATTATCCAATCAGATCACTAGAAATTTCTTTGTAGTATAATAAAAAGAACTTAACTTCGTTTGCACTAGTTTCAAACTTGTTGTCTGCAGATGCTTTCAGTTTGGACGGATATAAAATTTGTCGTTTGGAAAAGACTCGTGACACTTGTGACTGTTTTTCTTTTAACCCTTTTGGCGCTATAGGCGAAAACATTTTCTTGTTTAGTCAAGCCCCTGAGATAAATATAAGGTCCCGAGTTCGATACCCGGGAGCGGGTGTTAACTTTGAGATTGTTCATTGGCCCACACATTCGGCGCGAGTACTGGTGTAGTTCCTTGTTTGTTACGTGAATGTTCCATGCCCTATCTTTCCAAAAATCTACATGTATCTGTCTGTTTTTATAGCGTTTTGTGGCTGTGCAAGTAAAATTGGTCGGTTGCTTTCACGTGAACTAAATCCTTCTTAATATGTGCTTCGAAGTATTGGATGGTTTTCCCGACCTCTACGGGTGAGATAGAGACGCTATCTATTATGTTATACAGGACTTTCACAATCGAATAGGGAGAGGTGAGGAAGGAAGGGCGTGACGCCCCTAACGCACAGTGCGACAGTGTGTAATATTATACAAAGAGAGGGAATTAAAATGAAGGTTCTTTGTTACATTCCAGAGCATACAGTAAGTTTGGTTAGCAGTTGCCTTCAAAATCGGGAAAGTCTAAAGTTTTAGTATAAAATTAATTTCTCCGATATGCAGCGTTAATAAACTTTGTATGTATCATACGTTTTTGTAAAGTGAAGACAATTCCAATCAATACCCTCTTGCAACCACTTATCATCAAACTTTGCACATGGCCAACAAAATCAAACATAGTAAAGACGCCACAATCTGGACAGTCACACCCTATACTAGCATTCGAATTGTCCCGAAGAATGTTATTCTCTGGAAGAACTTTTTTTTTACACATTCCACACCTGTAATTATTTCCATTCAGCGGTGTTAATGGCATGACATTTTATCGTTCTCTATCCTTCCCATCCGAGTTGGTTCGTGTTGCAGCTTATTCTTTTTTCTCTCTTACGAAAATTTCAACTGTGGTACAAATAGTTTCATTAGTAGAATATCAATGGGAAATAAAAACCTTAGTGTCGTTAGAAAAATGTAGCGCAGACACAGTCTGTTCTGCCAGAAGCTTTCATCAAAATGAATGTTTTCATCAAAATTAATACTGTCATCAAGATTAATAGACCATCGATAGTCATCAAATCTTTTGGAGTTCACACAATATAGTTACAGTATTTATTTGACAAACATCCATTAAGCCCTGACATTTTTTACAAAGTGGAATTCTGATGACCTTTCTGTGGCACTATTATCTGTTTCCAGATACTTGATTTGCTCCTCTTTTGCAGCTTTGCTTACGGTTTGAGCTCTTGATGAATATGGGCATTAAATTTTCTATTACACGATCCTGACTCTTGCATTTGCAGCTGACTATTCCATCTGGATCCACCCTTACGAAGTTGTAATCTTTGTACACTTTGAGCAGTGCATATTCAACATTCATCCAATCTTTGTGGCATTTTTTTTCAAAGCTAGAATGGTAAGAATATTTGGCTTTCTATCAGAAAGTATTTTATGTACACGGCTTTCAACTGTGTCTATTTCTAGCTACAGCATTCGACACTTTAGAGAATATTGGGGCAGTAATGGTCCCTTTCTAGCACTGGAACCATGATGGATTTGCACTTTGCCGTAAAGCTGAAATTTCTAGTCTTGATATCTTGACAACAGTATTTCAAACTGTTATCAATTTTTCTACTTCATGATGCTGATAATTTTCTGAGTAGTTACGTTTTTATTGGAAGTCTGTTATCTAATTTGAAGCCGTGTTACATATTAATTTAAAACTGTCACGTGATAATGTAGCAGACTGGTGAAAGTCTGTGGTTCTAGGAGATGAGCTGTCGGGACCTGAATCATTTTCCATTTAACATACTGACAGCTGGCCAGAAGTGTTGCTGCATACAATGCGGTTTGTAGCTGTAAAGTAGCATCATATGAAGGAGGATCAAGGTTTTCGTATTTTTTCCTAAATACATAAACTGTTCTTCTTTATGGCTGTTCAATGATTTTCTTATCTGGAGCCTTGGATCTTTCAGGATCAGCCCATTCACACAGTTTTTTTTTTGCAGGAAAGCTAATAATGTGCATACTTCTTTAACACAAGAGGTAACAAGATCAACAAGTCTGAATAAAGTAGCACCTCTCTGCCCACATGTCTCTGAATAAACAATTGTGCACGTACATAAACCATGATCTAGTACTCCAGTAATTTTGTCTAATACATTGAAGAAAACCATCACTTTTTTTGGACTTTAAGACTTAGAAGGATTGCATTTCGCATTTAAAATGCTAAACGTTCCTGAACAGGGGTTGTCGCACTTAAAATTTTAAAAGTTTCTGAAGAGGTGTTAGTCAAGAATCCGTTTCTGAAGAGGCGTTAGTCAAGAACTTAAGGAAGTGCACATTGGAAATCAATTGATATAGTATCGAAACTTTATACGTCCTTGCATTTTTCACTTTCAGCATATTTTTGTCTATACTACAAACTTCTTTTTTTACATGTGATTCGTCAATATCTGGAACTAATGTTAGATCAGTTGACCATTTTCTGATTCTTGTGATAGACCCAAATGTAAAAGTTGTTTAGGTTCTAGCTGGCTGGCACTCAATTCCCAAACAGCTTACGAATTTTGTTTGCTTTTGGTTCCCCAGTGGTAGATATAATGTATCTAATATACTAGTATTAATGTAGTTTAAAAAATAAAAAATAAAATAACAGTTTTGGTTTCTTCGGAAACTGTCAGTTAGTGTTACACTTTTCACAAAATTGCTTAATTTCGAGACTCTCCAAAGCAGCTACTTTACCGTTTGTTTTAGACAGCCTTAAGAATTTTGAAATGTCTCTTTTGGCACGCCACAGCTATATGTACTCTGTAAGAGAGAATGAATACAATTATATTTCGAATCTCACATACAGAGTAAGCGGTATCGTGGCATACATGTGCTGGTCAGATGATAGAAAAGAAAATTTTCTCAAATGTTTGACTTCTTTCATAATCGTTTAAAGGTGGCGGGGGGAGGAGGGGTATCGGAGCTGCCCTCCGATTTCGGGGTAGATTTGCTTTAGTTTGAACCCTATAATTTTCAGTGACTTTAAAATAAGGGCTAATCATCAATCAGTCTCTATGCGTACCTTCGCTTACGCTGTGTAGCTATAAACATCACAAATTACCTTAAAAAGCGTCCTACCGGCCTAGACAGGACAACATACCTCACTACTTTCGTCTAATATTCGTTACTACATTCTTACCTGATTTCAGACTGTCATGTTCAATACAGTGTATAAGTTTGCTCTTGAATATTTATCGTAACGGTTGTGCGACTTAGTTCTACTACATTGTAATTTTCTTGTACATGAGTTATTTTTTAGATATCGTTATTATTCTCGGCGTCGCCTCAGACCTGAAATCAAGAGTTAACCCTTAGAGCACTTAAGACAAGTTCAGTTGTTTTTTTGTAGACTTTGTAGAAAAGGACCAGACTGCGCAGAACATGCAGTCTGGTCTTGGATCTACATTGCCCGTAATTTTGTTAGATTCGAGGGCTGATGATAAGTTGTGAACCTTTTATTGAAGGAGTCAAGCAAGTATATCATTTTTCGGCCCCACTATTCCCTGACTATTCAAGGCTGTGTACCCTAATGCTGGGGTCCAGTGTCAAATGTTCAGTAACGCCCAAAAGTAAACAAGAAGATTGACTTTTGCAAAACGAACAATATCGCTGAAAGAGCAGTGATCCAACATTTACATAAGAAAAGTTTAGCACCTAAGAACATCCGTACTAATACAGCAGGAACCCTTAGGAAAGATGTCCCTTCATATATTGCTGTGAAAAGATGGGTGGCGGAATTTAAGTGCAGCAGGCAAAGCCTTGAGGATGACGCCCATCCTGGAAGGACTGTCACTGTCAATAAAGTCTGTGATATTGTAACAGCTGACAGGCGAGTTGCAGATAGCTGGTACAGTTGGGAATTCACGGAAAAGAGTACATTCAATTGTTGCGGAAGTTCTTGCAATGAGCAAGCACTCGGCCCGTTTGGTACCAAGACTTCTGACAAGTGATCAGAAGCGAACCAGGCTGACCTTGTCGCGTTCTAATCTGTTGTTCCAACAGGACAAAGCCCCTGTTCCAAATTCCGTCAGTCTAATGGCTGCCATAAACGATTGTGGCTTTGAATTGATTGAATATCCGCCTTATTTGGCTGGTTCCACTCCATTTAAGACTTTTAACTTTTTAAAAAATTGAAAAATGCCACTTCCAGTACCAACTTTTGGTCAGATGATGACGTCATACATGCATTTACTGACTTTCTGAATAGTTAAGAAAAGGACTTCTTTGAAAAGTTGCACAGTCCTGGCAAATGTGTATAGATACTGGAGGGGATTATATAAAAAAATAATGCAATATGTCCGCCAAAATTAAATTCTTCATCAGCAAAAATACACTTAACAATGTTTTGTTTTCATTTTCCTGATTTAGAACGCTATTTATTAAGTTATTCATGTAGCAAGTAGGATGGAATACTAGTCTTGATTTGGGGTGCGTTGTAATTCTAAAATCCTTGTTGCGCCTTTACATGGCAGTCGGACATTTGCGTAAAGTGTCATCTCGGACCAGCCTGGGCAGTCCGCGCAGGCTAATCCGAAAAGACACTCCGTTTTTATTCAATTTTCTGTTTAGCGCAAGTGCACTGCGGCACAAAATCTAATGTGGTCGTAAAGTACCGTCTCGGATTAGCCTGCGCGGACTGCGCAGGCTGACCCGAGACGACACTTTACGCAAATGTCCGAAAGCCCCTTTTCGCATGTTGCAGACCACATAATTTACTCACTGTTTCGGCCACGACGCTGCGTATGTCAGTATAACGTTCAATCGTTCTTGTGAATCATCGATCCATAGGCTTCCTCCATTGGCTGCACAAATCGCCTGGGCTTCGTTCCATGATTTTTGATAGTCATGTAGAGTTATCGTTATTTGTCTGTCACTTAGAGTAATAAGACAACCATCTGAAAAAAAATGATAAGAGCAACAAATGTAGCCTGTCTTTGGGATGTTAGTTGCTGTGTACTCAAAATTTTATTGTTGTTTAATCGAAATTTAAAATCAGGTAAAAGTAATTATCGACCCTACCCTGGTCACCCATTCCAAGCCGCGGGAGATTGGACTGCCTAAACCTTAAGAAGTTTCATCGATATTATTGAACGTAAAATCTAGCCGTTGAAACAATTAAAACTCTTCTTTCAGTTCAAAACTCCTCTACAAGGATTCTTGCTATTATGACTAAATAGGAATTTTGATACTGAAATTGGACATTTTTGTTACCAAAGTTCGTACGAGTGATTTTCAACAGATCGATTTTTGATTAAAGTTTCCGCAAAATGCCATTATGCTTCATCTTGTATTCGCGAGACTACGATTTTGTCACTAAAAGCCCCAATAGGGGTAAAAAGAAAACAATACATGTGTTAAAATGCATTTGAATTTGAATTATAACATTTAAAAGTATGGATTTTTTTGTGCAGATGACAATCTGTTATTGTACAGTCGATGCAAATGTTAGCCTCAGGCTGAAGAATGGACTTTGGGAGTAGGTAAAAAGTTACAAGGTCGCTTTATCTTTTGTTTACTTTTTCCCTGATTTAAAATTCATTTTTTCCTAGTTAAGTTTTCGCCGCTATTGGGGCTTTGAGCTTCTGGGTCGTAGTAGTTAAAGTAGCCCCATGTGAAATATTGCAGTAGCACTTTTGTTGCACTGTTTTATGGAGCTGAGAGGGCTTGGTGATATTATAATTTAGAACTGCTTCAAATCTATGCAGTGGGGGACCAATTAGATGTGTTTTTATTGTATATTAAATGAACTGTTCTCTGTAGGAACAAGAAATTGGGGCCATGGCTGTGAACAGCTGTTTTTGAGAGGACAAATTCTAGGGTGCCTGTGTTGGTTGGGATTAAGCAAAAAAAGCAATCAGTTGACATGTTATTTTTTATGAGTTTTCTGAAGGACTAAGGACGTACTTTAGACAGCAAGAGACGGAAAAGCCGGAGGTTTGCCATTAAGCGATCTGTGAAGCGTCAAAGATGGTCGATTTCACTCTATGTTCAATATAGCTAAAAACCATTGGTGTGACATCTCAATCATCCACGCAGTGTAAAGACAAGCGGCGTTTTGTTCATACTTCAGGGACATAACCTTTCGCACCTCTGCACGAAATTTCATATAGTTATTTCCCTTACTGATATTAAACAACTTGGTTAGGCCATAACCCTTCTTTATTTTGCTAAATAAGAAAAATGAAACTGTCAAGCAGACAGTAAAAACCAAGGTTTTGCTACTTCAAAGGTAATTTCTGGGAAAAGACATCTCGTTATCGAACATTGTAGATCTCAGATCAGACTACACGTTCTGCCCAGTTTGATCTACACTGTCCGCAAAAGGTCCTTGAGTTGCGCTTAACAGCCTGATGGTTCAGCTGCTAAATAAATAAAACGAAATCTTCACTAAATATAGTAAAACTCCAAATTTTGCGATTTCAAAGTTGATTTCACCGGAGAAAATACCGTATTGGACAGTGTAGTTCCAAGACGAGACTGCTCGTTTTGTGCAGTCTGATCTTGATCTACATTGTATACCAAAGCGCTCCGAGTCGCGTGTAATAAACTAAGATTAGCATTCGTCACTGAAGTAAAAGTTAGTAGGCCTACTGGTTTTATTTATCTATTTTTAACAAAGGTCCGTTATCTTGTAACAATTGTATCCTAAATTCTTAATACATTTGAGGAACGTGTAAGCACTGATTGTTGCAAGGATATAACCGTTGTTTCTTTTTTTTTTCAATGGGGTTAAATGTCTGATTTTCTTTCTTTGCAAATCATATTTTTACGGTGGCACAAAAGTGACATGGAAGATATATTTTATACTACGTGCGCACGCAGTAGCTAATACGTGCGCACGTAATAAGTAATACGTGCGCACGCAGTAGTATTACGTGCGCACGCAGTAGCTAATACGTGCGCACGTAATAACTAATACGTGCGCACGTAATACTATTGCGTGCGCACGTATTAGCTAATACGTGCGCACGTAATAGTTATTACGTGCGCACGCAGTAGCTAGTACGTGCGCACGCAGTAGCTAATACGTGCGCACGTATTAACTAATACGTGCGCACGTAATAACTATTACGTGTGTACGTAATAATCGACCAATCAGATGCAAACAATTCACGAATCAATAAATTTCTATCTTCCACTTCCATCTTGAAACAATGGCTTCCGTTCATGATTCTGATTGGTGGATTATTACGTGCGCACGTAATATGTAATACGTGCGCACGTATTAGCTACTGCGTGCGCACGCAGTAGCTATTACGTGCGCACGTATTAGTTATTACGTGCGCACGTAATAACTAATACGTGCGCACGTAATACTACTGCGTGCGCACGTATTACTTATTACGTGCGCACGTAATAGCTACTGCGTGCGCACGTATTAGTTATTACGTGCGCACGTATTAGCTACTGCGTGCGCACGTAGTATAAAATATATCTTCCATGTCACTTTTGTGCCACCGTATATTTTGGATGCTTAACAGGAGTTTTAAAATTATATGCCCTTCTTTGTATTATTTGTAAAATCGGATACTGAAGCAAAAGGAATAAAGATGAAGAAGTAAAAGAAAAGACATTTTACATTCCGAATCTAGGCCTATTTTATATCATCCTTCTCTGTATAGAGGATTTTTTTTCTGACATGCGATTTACCAGATTCATTTTCCAACCTGTGAAATAAAAAATGGACACGAATAAAGTTTATTCTGATTTCTTCCGATTTTATGGAATTTATTCATGGCCGAAAGGGAAAATTACACAAAGTTTTGCTTTGTCTTGCTCATATAGACACCTCTGACCTACTCACTGCTCTATTTTGCAAATAACTATAGACAGATCTAGTCCTTTATTGAAAGACTTTAAGAAATATATTGATATTTTCAAAACCTTCAAAATCGATAGGCGAACTGTTTGGCTCAGCAGTCTAAGAATAACCACGTGACCATTTGAACTCTTTAATGGTCGTTTCGAAGAGACGAAGAGAACCTTGGGCTGCCAGGCGCAGCTGATTTTGACAGTGTAGATCATAAATCAGATGCCACAGATCGTACACATTGATCTTGGGTCTGCCATGTCTTCTACGGTAAGATTGTCTGTCCCTGGCCAAAAAAAGAAAAATGGTGCGATGCATATCGGGTAAAAATGTTAAAAGCGTTGAATGGGCTTTATGAGTGCTGATAACATACGTTTCAGCAATACAAACATGACTTTAGAAACTTTTCATAATTGAAATATACGCTGCAAAGAGTCGATTTTACCGATATGGCCAAAGATTTCGATTCTTGAAAATGTTAAATACTATCTGGCTTGCAACACGCGAAAAGGGGCATTCGGACATTTGCGTAAAGTGTCGTCTCGGATCAGCCTGCGCAGTCCGCGCAGGCTAATCCGAGACGACACTTTACGACTACACTAGATTTTGTGCTACAGTAGACTTGGGAAAACAGAAAATTACATAAAAACGGAAAGTTTAATTTCGGATTAGCCTGCGCGGACTGCGCAGGCTGATCCGAGACGACACTTTACGTAAATGTCCGAATGCTCCTTTTCGCGTGTTGCAGGCCATCTAACATTTTGCTTTAAAAGATGGTGTGAGGCTAGCTTTTGCAGACTGTAAGGTTGCATAACAAGTGTAGCCTTCTGTGACAGTGTAAGACTAGCTTTTGCAAAGCAAGTGTACCCTTCTGTGACAGTGTAAGGCTGCACAGCAGGTGTAGCTTTTTACAAATGGTGTAAGGGAGGCAGACTGTAAGGCTGCAGAGCACACCCGTCCTTTTGCAGACGGTGTAAGGCTGCCTTTTCCAGATGGTGTAAGGCTGCACAGTACGTGTAGCCTTTTGCAGACTGTGTAAGGGTATTTTTGGGGGACTTACAGGTTGCAGACTGTGTAAGTATTTGCATTTATCCTTTTGCAGACGGTTTGAGGCTGGCTTTTGTCGATTGTGTAAGGCTGCACTGCACGTGTATCCTTTTTGAAGCAGTGTAAGACTAGCTTTCATGGTCGGTGTAAGGCTGCACAACACGTGTAGCTTTATGCAGACGGTGTAAGGCTAGCATTAGCGGACTGTGTATGGCTGCGCAGCACATCTATCCTTTTGCAGACGGTGTAAGCTTTTTCGGACTGTGTAAGACTGCAATGCGGTATGAGGTTAGCTTTTGTGGACTTAATAAGACTACACATTACGTGTAGACTTTTGCAGACGGTGTAAGGCTAGTTTTTGCAGACTGTGTAAGACTGCACAGCACGTGTAGACTTTTGCAGACGGTGTAAGGCTAGCTTTTGCAGACTGTGTAAGACTGCACAGCACGTGAAGACTTTTGCAGAATGGTATAAGGTTAGTTTTAGTGGACTTAGAAAGACTACACAGCACGTGTAGACTTTTGCAGACGGCGTAAGACTAGCTTTAGCGGACTGTTTAAGACTGCACAGCACGTGTAGACTTTTGCAGCGCGGTATAAGGTTAGCTTTTGTGGACTTAGTAAGACTGCACAGCACGTGTCTACAGACTTTTGCAGACGGTGTAAAGCTTTTTCGGACTGTGTAAGGCTGCACAGCACGTGTAGACTTTTGCAGCACGGTATAAGGTTAGCTTTTTCGGACTGTGTAAGACTGCACAGCACGTGTCAACAGACGTTTGCAGACGGTGTAAGGCTAGCTTTTGTGGACTGTGTACGGCTAGCTTTTGTTGACTGTGTTCGGCTAGCTTTTGCAGACGGTGTAAGGCTTACTTTTGTGGCCATGTAAGACTACGCAGCACTCGCAGTGTAATATTTGATCAAGACTATCCGCTTTGCCCCTCTATATTATATATTTTTTTCTTTAGCTTAGCTCAAGAGAATATATTTATTCAGCCGTATCGCTAATAAACGTGACTAATTATGCTTTGTTGAGCAGCGAAAATCAAGATCAGACAACACAGAGCGTGCCGTCTGATTGTTGATCTAAACTGTCGGAAACGGTGAAATTTTTTGGATGAATTGAATTTTGAAATAGCAATATCTGTGTTTTTCCTATATATTTGTTTACACTATTCACCCTTTGGCTGCTAATCGCCACTAACTGACCTTTTGCGGGCAATGTAGATCAAGATCAGACTGCATGGAAAGTGCAGTCTGATCTTTGATCTACACTGTCCGATTAGGAGAAACATTCCCCCAAAAAACTACAAAAATAGCTATATTTCGGGTTTTCACTATCGCCTTAAAAGTTTCATTTCATTTATTCAGCTTAAAGTCTCAGTAAAGTCCAAATGTAAAAAGGCCTGTTTATAAAATAAAAGTAAATTTCATTTTTACCATGTAAAAATATGGCGATTATTATGACTTGCACGATATGTAAAGGTGCAGTTTGTAAAAGTTCCAGTCAATGGCAGAAAAAAGAAATTTGAAACTAGAACAATTCCTACCATGCCGCATTATCTGTTTGTTTACATCGATGATCGCCGACGATTAGCCGATTTTTCGTCATAAATCTCTGCAGTGACGTTATAGTGACGTAAACACCACGTGATCATTCAAGGCGTCGAAACAAACCCTTCATTCACTTGATCTTTTTGTCCCCATTCTAGGCTTGAAAAACGTAAGTTTATCGACATTGTAAGCAAAAAGACGACACAGGCTGATAATCACTTATTCATTTATCATCAATACAGGAAGAGTTTACTAAATCTAAATAAGAAAACAGGTTCAGAATGAGCAATCTACCTCTCCGATGACATACTATTTGAAGTGTAAACAGTAGTCCTGTGTAGCACTAATGAGATGCAATGGTATCACGTGACGTTCTCGAAGGCCTAGTTCGAATATACACGAACGATAAGGTTGTCTCGATCAATGGCGTCCCTGAAACCGACGGGCTTCTCCATGCATTTTCGCACCCGTATCTCACGGTAACCAATGCAGTAACTGACACGTTGAGTTATCTCCGATCTTATATATGTGTGTTGTGATGGGTTATCCGATATATTTTCGAGTTATAAACGGTGAAAATTACCCATTTTTGGACTTTACAGGGGCTATAATTTAATTTAATTTATTTAGCATTTTATGGATTAATCGGCGGCGAACGATCTAATAGCCTATCGATAAACAAACTTACAATGCTAGGGTTACAGATGTATTGATTAAGAAATTTTCGTCAACCCTTTCCTCTTTATCAGATCACACAAAATAGGCTTGTCAAAAATTAAAGGATTTACAGACAACATAACAGATGTGTCTTAAACGATTAAATTTGTCCTTGAAAGGAAGGGTGGGAAAAGGATAAATGCTTGTTACCAGCATTATCTCCTTTTCCCACAATATTTTCAAAAGTCGTCTTCCTTACCTTAGGGTAATAAAAACTCAGGAATGTTGGATTAAGGGTGATAGCAATGAATTCATTCCATGGACCTTTAAATTATTTTTAGGAAAAATAGCCTCAATATTGCCATTTCAATGTTGTTTCCTCCAGAATATGAAGTAAGGTAGTGGGCAGTGTAGATCTAAGATCAGACTGCACAGAAAGTGTCCGCTAAAGCAAATTATGGCGGTTCCAGTGTTTTAAGGGTTAAATAACGACGGTGTGAATTCATATTTACCTAACCCCTGTCCTTCTAAATAAGTTAAATGTAACTTTCAAGCCTATAGTTAAAAACCCGAATAATGCTCTTTCAATTTTATTCTTTGGAGAAAAATATATCCTTATCGGACAGTGTGGATCCAAGATCAGACTGCACGTTCTGTGCAGTCTGATCTTGATCTACACTGTCCGCAACAGGTCAGTGAGTCGCGCTCAGCAGCCTAAGAATTAAGAGAATTTAACTAGTTCCGCTAACATAATTTGAACACTGTCATACAATACCAATTGATCTCATCGTACTTAAGTACTTGTGTATTACAATTGAAAAACAGATCAGCCATACTCCGTGAAAAAGGGGTTTACTGCGTGTGCACAAAGTATCGACCCAGGTCAGTCTGCGCAGTCTACTGAAGGGGATTATGATGGAAAAATAAAGCAATATGTCAAACCCTTGCATATGAGGCTTTCAACTTACCAATCGGCCCTCGTATATTTAGAAGGTAGACCATCCATCATTCAATAAAACACTCGGCCACCATAACTAGTATTTGACCCATGAATGTGAAAACAACTACATGTATATTGAATGGATATTAAAGTGGCTTTTTCCGTTTGTAAATCTTTTGATGATGACTGTTCCCGCGTGACAAAGACCTGTTTCAAAATATATATGTCATTTAGATTTCATTGTCTGAAGGATAACCTTTGCTATGTTCGTCCGTCTATCATTCTGTCATTCTTTTACTGCCCTTCGTTGGGCTCTCAACCCCTTTACAAAATGATCAGGCAGGCTGACATGGGTAGACACTTTTTGCTTTTTGTATATTTTCCACATGTCCAAGGACCATTCTACCTCATGATACAAGTATCATACAATACGTATGTGAACTTAGTTTAAGTCATTTACTCTTAAAACGACTTTGCGTAACCCTTAGGGCGCAAAATAACCTTAACAGGCATTTTCAGTTCAGAAGGAGGCCCAAATACGAGTAATTATAACATCATGGGAATATATTTTTCCCATGGTGTATAGTAAAGAGGACAGTGTAGATTAAATATCATACTGTATGTTTTGTGTAGTCTGATCTTGATCTACCCTTGCCGTACAGGTTACTTTAGTTATAGAAGGTGCTTTTAAGGTTAAGACGATCGTGATAAATTCATTTCTAAATATGGAACAAATAAGTAAATTTAAGTACAGTACAGGCATACACAAAGAAAAAAATGGAGACCTTCCTCGATACTTGTAAGTTATTCTCTTGGTTCGATGTTTTCACATTTGGAGAGAGAGAGAGAGGAGAGAGAAGGATAAAAAAGAGTATGAGGAATGGGCACAGGTGGAGAGAGAGAGAGAGAGAGAGAGAGAGAGAGAGAGATGCAGTGGCAACGTTGGCTGATTGACAAGTTGTTAGCCTTGGATTGAAAGAGTTGAGCAGGGATGAAGGCTATGTACCCGAAGACTGGTGTCATTTGGTCAGTTTATGTCGAAGAGGTAGTAAACAAAGTAAACAAGGCAAGAGACTTTTGCAAAATGGACAAAAATACTACAAGAGCTGGGATTCAATATTTGCATGAGAAAGGTCTAGAACCTAAGGATATCCATACTGATATGATAGCAACACGCGAAAAGGGGCATTCGGACATTTGCGTAAAGTGTCGTCTCGGATCAGCCTGCGCAGTCCGCGCAGGCTAATCTGAGACGACACTTTACGACTACATTAGATTTTTTCCTACAGTAGACCTGCGTTTTTCTTAAAGTTCTTGTAATTTTTCAATCAATATCTTGTATGGCCACCTCTGCTGTCGATACAGGCAATTATTCGACGTCGCATAGACCTTACATAACGTAAAATCATTGCATCAGGAATGTTATTCCATTCCTGAACGAGAGCGGTGGCCAAAACCTAACTTTAATGTTACCTTAGCCTTTGAGTACTTTTGCAACTTTGATTTTAGTACCACCTTCATTTAAACTGCAAAAACCTAACTTACACTTTCTGTTAGTCAAAATCTGATTAGCCTGGCATTTTCTACAGACTCGGAACTAAAGTATGATACCAAATTTGTTGGTCTTCAGTAAAAGATGCGACGAGAAATAAAAGAAAATTAAGTGCACACTTATTTATGGAACTGAGTATATTTCCAAAAGTGAAAAATGACATTTCCGGTTCCAGCTTTCAGTCAGATGATGACGTCCTACATGCAGTGGCGGACTTTCGGAACGGTCAGGAAAAAGACTTTTTTGAAAGTGGCATTTAGCTGGCAAAAATGTTTAAATTCTGAAGGGGATTATGATGGAAAAATAATGCAATATGTCAGCCAAAAGTCAAACCCTTGCATATAAGGCCTTCAACTTATCACGCAGCCCACGTATACTTCAAAGGTTGGTCATCATTCAATAAAATACTCGGCTACTATAACTAGTATTTGACCAATGAATGTGAAAACAACTATTGAATGGATATTTAAGTGGCTTTTTCCGTTTGTAAATCTTTTGATGACGACTGTTCCCGCGTGACCAAAAGCTGTTTCAAAATATGTCAATTAGATTTCATTGTCTGAAAGATAAAGTTTGCTATGTTTGCCGTATGTCTATCTGTCATCATTTTACTACCCTTCGGTGGTCTCTCAACCACTTTAGAGAACAATCTACTTTTTTAATGACCTTGAGAAATAAAGCTTTTGAAATTATTTTGGGAAAAGGAGAAAATGCTGGAACCAGCATTTTCTCATTTTCCTACAATATTTTCGTGGTTGGAAAATAACTTTTAAAAACGATGGAATGGCTTTTAGTTAACCCAAGATCTACTTTGCCAAAAAGACCCGAGGTTACATGTACATATACATGTAAAGTATTCGTATGTAAGACTGTCAACATTGCGACGAATCGTATTGTAGGAGTGCCTGTTCTTATTTACTACAACTGGTTGTCCAATCCTTACTTCATTCCTTATGTATACTGTTAAACCAAGTGAACAGAGCAGAAAATATCATTTTTCTGTTCTGTTCTGTTTAATTTCTAGAATATGATAAAAAGTGGTCGGAAAGAAGAGAGATAGAAACATAGAGAGAGAGAGAGAGAGAGAGAGAGATAGACAAAAAATCAGAGAAGTTGAAAGAGAGACAGAAAGACAGACATAAAGACAGACAGGCACAAAGACAAATTAGAGAGAGAGAGATGTAACAGAATGGAAACCATCTGTCCTTTAAGAAGGATCCTCTTTGTGGCCTAGTGGCTATGTCTTTAATCAATGACAAAATTTTACACTTGTCAAAACTGAAACCATTTGCAGACGATGAACGAAATCTGTCATAAATGACGAGATTTGTTTTAGAAAGGGTAGAAAACACTGTGAGAAAAGGAAATAAAATGCTTCCGGCATTTTCTACCTCCCCATAGTGTTTTCAAAAGCCTTTGTCCTGATGGTCGTTGAAACACAGGATTGTTTGGTAAAGGTTAACCATTTACCAGACGACAAAATTTTAGCCTTGTCTAAATTGAAACCACTTGCAGACGACAAACCGAATGTGACTCTAAATATAAAATTTGTCTTACAAAGGGTAGAAAACATTATGGGAAAAGGAGAAAATGCTGGTTACCAGCATTTTCTCCTTTTCCCACAATGTTTTCAAAAGCTTTCTTTCTCAGGATCGTTAAAAGTTGTTTTGTTTGGTAAAGAGTTAAGGCGTTGAACTTTCGATCAGGAGGAAATCCTGGGTCGATCCCCTCTTACAGGTTTAGTCACGTTAATGTGCTTGGGCAAGTCACTACGGCGCCCTAGGTACCTCTGATGAAACTGAAGAAAATATAAATACACGTAAGTGAGCTGCCACCGTGATATTACCGAAAAAAAAAAAGAAATGTTAAAATTGGCGAAAACTCAACCTTTCTTTTTTTCTAAGAAATTCTATGTAAAACTAATACATGTATTACGATCCCACGCAACACAACAGGAAAGAAAAGAAAACATATGAACTGAACTTTGTTTTTCATTGTTTAAGCAAAGCCATATTGTCTGCTCAGAGAAAAAAAGGTACAAGTCGTAATTTAAGATCTTTTATTTCGTATGATAGCGGACTCTGCACAGTAGCGTAGTGAAATAAATATAGAGAAACTGAAACCGCGGGATAATTCAAATGATTGATTGAATGATTGTATGGTGTTTAACGCCATTTTCAACATAATTTCAGTTATATCGCGGCGGCAAGTGCACATATATATACACTTTCCTGGAGTTTCTGTTACCAATACTCCGCACAATATTCTTTCTAAGCCACTGGCTGCTTTCCCATAATATCATCATCGAAACAATGATCAATGGTGGGAGAGGAATGAATCGTGTCGCAATGACTATCATCAATCTTCGGAAGGAAATTGGCCGATCCGGGGAACGAACACTCGACATCCTGTTCTCAAGTCCTGTACGCTACCGACTGAGCTACTGGGGCTCGGCTAATTCACATGAGAATTTCAAGCCAGTTGTAGATGTAAAAGTTGGGATTTCAAACAGAACAGAACAGAACATCGTGTATTTGACTAAAAACTCCATATACCGGTAGTTCATAATTATAGCGAATAACTGCTTGATGACAATTTCAGCTAAATATCTATAAAACGTATACAGCTACATTAAATTTTTTTTGAATATACATTTCACATCCAGATATAAGTATACATACAAATGTAAGTGTAGGTATACGTGTATGTATGTATGTATGTATAATTAAGATTTTGATATTTGAGCTTCAGAAGCGGAACATGGCTTAGAATTGATTCAGAACACATCCATTCATCTGATTTATATATTTACTTTTACTGTAATTTGAGTAGGGTTTCCAGCTAGTTCTGGTCATCCTTGATGCTTTTTATTAATATGAAAATGAGATATCTCATACAATTGTAAATATTATTCCTACGCGTAAACAAAATGTTTGTTTTAATTGTATATGTACTTGTACAAGGGCCGGTGGCCTATATATACGATAAACATACTTGAATTTAAATTGAATAATATGATATACATGTAAATACATTCTGGAGTATATGAGTCATGCTCTGTGAAAACGGGGCCTAATGCATCTACAAAAAGTATCGAAACGGGTCAGCCAGCACAGTACGCGCATTTTGACCTGGTGCGAAACTTTTTGCTATCGGTCAAATATTTTGCATGTCAATGGATCAGTGTACCTCACGATTCGCTCAGTTGTTAGAGAAAATGGATTTTACTGATCTATAATTATGTCATGACTTGCTTGGTATCGTGTATCATGGAGAATACAAAATGTTTTATGGATCAATGATTTTTTTAAGACTTGCTTGGTATCATGTATCACGGAAATACCTTTTGTCTGAGCATATAATATGGCTTGCAACACATTTGCGTAAAGTCTCGTCTCGGATCAGCCTGCGCAGTCCGCGCAGGCTAATCCGAGACGGCACTTTACCTCTACATTAGATTTTGTGCTACAGTAGACATGCGCAAAACAGAAAATTACATAAAAACGGAAAGTGTCGTTTCGGATTAGCCTGCGCGGACAGCGCAGGCTGATCCGAGACGACACTCTATACAAATGTCCGAATGCCCCTTTTCGCGTGTTGCAGGCCATATAATCATGCGATTTATCTAGGATTTAAGTGGCAATTTCAGACAGTCTATCATTAAATTTTATATAAGTAAATACTGTATAAGTGGAATTTTTGCGATGTGAAAATTTTTGCGATTTCGCGAATTTGAAAATTTCGCAAACCGTTCTGCTCGTGTATTTTACCACAAGTATACTAACAAATAACAAGTGTTTTGAATTCGCAAATATTTCCGTACGCAAAATGTCCGTAATCGGTAAATCGCAAATTTTTCAACACGCGTATACATGTATATCCACGTATACAGTAAGTGAAATGGATATTTTCAGTTTAGTTCTGATTTTAAAATTCTTTTTACAGGAAAAATCTCACTACAAAGATCAGATTACATGTTCTCTGCAATCTTATTTTGATCTATTTTGTACGCAGAAGCTCACGAACATCCTTCCTAAGGGTACAAAAATTGGTTGAATACATTCTTAAACAGAAACTTTTCACTCACTACTAATAATCTTACATCTGGTTAATGAGTTTGCTATTACATGTATTGTATTGAAATGTCGTGCATGGCATTTGTTTACATTTCCGAAGAGTATAGATCAAGATCAGACTGCAAAAACTTGAGATCTGATCTTAGATCTTCCCTCGTCCTATTTTTGATATTTTTGTGTGCGTAAGTTTGGCATAATGGCCTCAGAAGTGCCATGAGAGGGTCTATTTAAACAATGAAAAGAAAAATCAGACATTAATTTTTTGCCAAATGACAAAATTTTGAATTTGTACAAATTAAAAGCATTTTCAGAAGATAAATTGGATGGGACTTAAAAATGATTTTTTTATCCTTTTTCTGAAATTTTTTCAAATGCCTTTTATCTCAGGGTCGTAAAGAGTTGGGATAGTGTGGTAAAGGATTGAATGAATAAATGAATGAATGAATGAATGAATGAATGAATGAATGAATGAGTGAGTGAGTGAGTGAGTGAGTGAGTGAATGAATGAAGGAAGGAAGGAAGGAAGGAAGGAAGGAAGGAAGGAAGGAAGGAAGAAAGGAAGGAAGGAAGGAAGGAACGAACGAACGAACGAACGAACGAACGAACGAATGAATGAATGAATGAATGAACCAACGAAGGAACCAGCGAACCAAAAAATGACTGAATAAATTAATTAGATAAATGACTAAGACAGACACACAGACACACAAAAATGCAAATGGTTTTACCTTCGATTAAAGCCATGCATATGTAAATGTACATCCAACGTCTCATCGTTGTCTCACAATTCTAACCGATGATGAAAAAAGTGCACAATTCGTCAACAGACAACTTTTCTTATAACTATCTTATATTATCTTAAACTTCAAAGAAAGTATTCACCTTAGAGAAATTCTTAGTCTACATTTTCCTTCATTCGGACGGTTATGATTTAGTATTTCTCGTAGCAGATCACTTTTGAAAACATCGTAGCAAAAGGGAGAAATTGCTCGTAACGAGCAATTTCTCTCTTTTGGAACGATGTGACACATTTACGTATTAAAGATTCATCTTAATTAATATTGCAAATTTTCCAGTGATTTTTTTTTTTTCTAACGTTTTCTGCAAAAAATTATTTGTGAAGGAAAATAACTTGATAGAATTCTGAAACATTTTTCTTTTCTTTTATTAGAGTTTTTAATTAGCTGGTATGGAGAAAAATCGATCGGAAAGCGGACCAAGTGTACAGGGCACTAGAAAAGTTACCTTCATTACTTATTTCAGTCATATATTAGAATATTGAAATTCAATATGCTTTGTATTGCTACCTTCAGACGTATTAATTTTTTGACAAAAGTAGATTACTTTTTAAATCACTGTGGCAAAAGGAAGATTTTTTTTTCTTTCCTGATTATTTTTTTACATTGTATACATACTCTTATGAGACTAAAACAGGAATTCACTCTCATGTTGCTAAAAGTGATTCAACGCGCTTTTGTGAACAGTATGAATAAAGATAGGACCAGAGCTACAGGCAGAGGGAATGATTTTGATTTCAAAACTGAAAATATTTATTATTATCCACTAAACCCTATGTTGTGGTTACTCATTAGAATCGTCTCATCGAGACAATTCCAATGAGTACCCACAACATAGGGTTTCGAAGAGAAATGATGGATTCAGAATATCATCGCTCCCTCTTGTCTGGAGCTTTGCCTTATAAAAAAAATGCAGTCTAGCCTTTGATCTACACTGTTCGACTCGGTAAATTTGTTTTTCCACAAAAAAAAAAAAAAACTTTAAAATCGCTGTAGCTTGTGATTATACTCGCTAACTGCGCTAACCTAGACAGGATGCAAAGCCCGTTGGCCTGATCAGTGATATGCAGTCGGGCTTATTACCCAGGTAGTCTAGACGGTAATGTACAGGCGGGCTTGTTACCCGGGTTGCCTAAAAGGTAAAATACAGGCGGGCTTGCTACTTAGGTAGCTTATGTCCAGGGCACCTTAATGGGATCCGTGTAACATCGCCTTTCATTGCGGATAAAACGTACGGATTTGGCTAAGACTCGGGTAATCCGTAACTGATCGGTCGATGGACGCTGGTACCCCGCCTCGATTACAAATTACCCGAGTCTTAGCCAAATCCGTACGATTTTGGCGATGAAAGGCGATGTTACACGAATCTCATAAGGGTGCCCTATCCTTAGTTTGTAATGTACTGGCGGGATTGTTATTCGGGTAGCGTCGTCGGTAATGTGCTGTCGCGCTTTTTACCCATGTAGTCGAGGCGGTGATGTACAGGCGGGCTTCTTAGCGAGGTACCCTAATTTATAATGTACAGGAGGGGTTGTTATCCGTGTAGCCTTGACGGTAACATACAAGCGGGCTTGTTACCTAGTTTGTCTCGATGTGATGTACTGGCTAGCTTGTTACCCAGGAAGCGAAGTAGGTTTGGCACAGGCGTGATTTTTACCCAGGTAGCCTTATTGGTAATGTATAGGCGGGCTTTCTACTCAAGTAACCTAGGTGGTAATGTACAGCGATCTTTGCTGCTTAGGCAGTGTTTATGCGAGCTTCGTACATAGGTAACCTAATCTGTGATGTACAGGACGGCAAGCTTGTTAACCAGATAGCCTTATAAGTACTGTACAGGCTGGCTTTGTTACCCACACAGCCTTGTCAGTAAAGTACAGGAGGGCTTGTTACACAGGAAGCTTAGACAGGAATATTAAGCCGGGCTTGTTACTCATGAAGCCTTGACATAAATGTACAGGAGGGCTTGTTACCCAGGTTGCCTTGACGGTAATGTACAGTATTAGTTGTACTGTCAGGTGGCAGGGAACTTGAAAACTTGTTCAAGACTGGTGAATAATGTCGCCCCGAGCCGCAGGCGAGGCTGCGACATGATTGGCCACAGCCGTGAACAAGTTTCCTAGTCCCTTGGCACCTGACCGTACAACGAATTTATTATACTGCAAAGTTTTACCATTCCAACGTGTGGTATGCGAAATTTCCCTGTATGATGGTCTCACGAATTGAGTACGCTGACGACACAGAATGTCCCTTCTTAGTGCCCCAATTTAATGAAAACTGACGTCACTGAGAACTGACGTCACTGAAACCTTGGCAAAACGTGCAGTTTAGTGCATAAACTTGATGAAGTCACTGCGATAGACATTGGACATATTTTTATCTAAATATGGATTTAAACAAATTCAAGATACATGTAAGTAACTATCCATTTTAATGATTTGTTGGCAAAAGTAAACGACTATTAGTTGCCTCAAACGACCATTAGGTTATCCTTTAAACGTTTTGCACAACGTATGAGTTTCGGCTCTTCAAAGTTTGCTTACCTGACAAAGGGATGGTTCGTTTTAACTCCGTGTATTTGTTTTGATAATACATGTAATTATATTCATTTATTTTCAGAAATAATCCATTCTGTCCGTTTTAATGACAACCTTTAAGGGAAACTAGCAATAATATGCTGCAGGCCACTCAGTATGTTTGTCTTGTGGGCGGCTCGTATCGATCGACGCCGCCATTTTGGATGCTGTGTTGAAAGTGCAGTCATGTATACGGGGACCTTCAAAAGGGCAACTGCTTTTACGTGGATTATGCCAGTGTACATGACTGTATGTACGGGGCATATAATCCAATCAAATCGCGAGAAATTCCTTTGCAGTATAATACGAAGGCTTGTTACCCAGGTAGCCTTGACATAAATGTACAGTCGGACTTGTTACCCAGGTAGCCTTGACATAAATGTACAGGAGGGCTTGTTACCCAGGAAGCCTTGACGGTAATGTACAGTCGGGCTTGTTCCATACGTAGCCTTGACGGTAATGTACAGTCGGGTTTGTTACCCAGGTAGCCTTGACGGTAATGTTAAATTCGATGATCGTAAACATGAATTATCGAACCTTATAATCCAACATTATAATCCCGATAAATTACCGAAAAGCATGAAGTAATATACTCAAGACTATAAAAGGAATCAAAGCGCTTTAACTCTTTCCCTACCAAATAGATAAGTTTCATATTTGCAACGGCAACAATTACAGTTCCACTGCAAGATAAAGAGACATTTCAGAAAACGATCTTGTATAAAATAGTGGACAGCGTTGATCAGAGATCAAACTGCACTTTCTCTACAGTCTGATCATGATCTACACTGTCCACAAGAGCTTCTAGTGTCATCTACGGTGTGGGAGGAGTTAAATTATCCATTCGCAAGGAGAATTTTTACGATCAAAAAGGATCTTTTGAAAGCGAGGATAGACGGAATAAAGAAAAAAAAAACACACACACACATCAATGATGGACAAATACAGAATATTCTTTAGTGAAACAAACATTTTTACATTATTTACAAGACATATAACATCAGCTCTGCACCGCACCATTTAGCTGACACAGCTTAACTCTTTAAATCACAAACCACCGTGACTAGTCCGACTCTTAACGACCCTGAAAGAGATTGCTTTTTAAAACCAGAGAGGGGGGGGAAAAAAAAGGAGAAAGACATTGTGGGAGAAGCAGAAAATGCTGGTTGCTAGAATTTTCTTTTTTTCCATCAGTATTTTCTACCCTATCAAAGACAGACGTAATGATTTTAGCAACATTTAATTTATAATCTGCAAATGCTTTCAGTTTGGTCCAGTCTTAAATTTTGGCATTCGGTAAAACGTTCAGTGGCCAAAGCCTTATTTGAAACAGTGTCTCGAGGAGCTATTTTGTAGGTAAACCGAGAACTTTGGTACTTCATGTTGAATCCTGTCGGCGCCATAGGCGGAAACAGTGACTTTTGCGGACGGCATAGATCAAAGATCAGACTGCACAGAACGTGCAGTCTGATCTTTGATCTATACCGTCCGCTTGTGTAGTCAAGCCTATACACTCAAAATCGTTGTAAGTTTCAATAAACTGTCTTTAGAGCCGTCGAAAGAGGTCGAGTTTATACATGTATACAGAATCATTCTTTCTTTCTTTCTTTCTCTCTCTCTCTCTCTCTCTCTCTCTCTCTCTCTCTCTGTCGTTCGTTTTGTATGTTCATTTTTTCTCACTGTCTTTCAAAACAAGCTCATAGGGTTTTCATATTTCCATCTAGATCTGCATGTCGTAGGCCAGATTGGAATCTAGGCAGATCAGGAATCTGCCTAGGCAGATCCGGAATCTGCCTAGGCTAAATTAGAATTCTAATTTGGTCTAGACCAAAACAGAATTGAATTCTTGTTTGGTCTAGGCAGAGCCTAGATCTGCCTGGACCAAATTAGAATTCCAGTTTGGCTAGGCAGATTCCGGATCTGCCTAGACCAAATTGGAATCTATTTTTTGCTTGAATCTTTTCAGATCTATATCAAACGTCGGTCGTTCTTTCATTGTGCGATACACTAGTTTCTTTTGGAACTTTTGATTTTATCTTTGGTGTTGCTAGCGGCGTTCCTGTCGGTGTATCACGAGGTGAACTGAGGGCCGATGATCCAGTGTGTGTATTACGAATGTCGAGCGTATTTTTGGAAGTCCTTGACTTTTTCCTGGAGAAATAACGTTTCTTAGTCGACTGACTGTGGCTGAGAGACTCCTCGCTGAAGTCACGACTTGTGTCCCCTTCCTTGGACGAAATTGCCTCTCGAATGGATCGAATCCATCGGCCACAAGTTAGCCGTGCGGCAGCTCGGCGAAATTTTCTGTTCATGACACCGTAGATCAGGCAGTTCCAGAAGCTGTTGCTCAGTGCCAACCACGTGACTGCGTAGTCCAGGTGCGGGTTTAGTTTTATTTTAGCAGCAACAACAATCAAAGTACAAAGATTCCATGGTGATACAGCGACAAAAAACCCTACTGTGATGGCAACAAGGTATTTTGTTGTTCGGATGTTAGCATTTACCATTTTGCCATGCTGCAATTAAAAAAAAGGTAAAACTGAATAAATATGGTTTGCAACACGCGAAAAGGGGCATTCGGACATATGCGTAAAGTGTCGTCTCGGATCACCCTGCGCAGTCCGCGCAGGCTAATCCGAGACGACACTTTACGACTACATTAGATTTTGTGCTACAGTAGACTTGCGAAAAACAGAAAATTACATGAAAACGTAAAGTGTTGTTTCGGATTAGCCTGCACGGACTGTGCAGGCTAATCCGAGACAACGCTTTACGCAGATGTCCGAATGCCCCTTTTCGCGTGTTGCAGGCCATATATCTGGTGACTGCACATTTTACAAGGCACACGGAGGGAAATAAATACAATCATAATGTATTTGTCAAAAGTTCGTGAAGAGGAACTGCAGTAATATAAATGAGTCATGCTCTCTGGCAAAAAAGGGTTTCATGCTTCTCCTCGATGCATTATAGCAAGCAATAAAATTACATACCTATGGATCAATTGAATTCATTTAGTCTAACAATCGACGGACTCGTGAGGTAGACTGGTCCTATGACATGCAGAAAATTGACCAATGGCAAAAAGTTTCGACCCGTGTCAGCCTGCGCGGACTGTGCAGGCTGATCTGAATCTATACTTTTTGCAGATGCATTAAACCCCCTTTTCATAGACAGAGCACGGCTCTTTTTTTTTCTTTAAAGATGCACCCTTACAGCCGAAGAGTAAACAAACGCTGTTACAACTGTACAACGTTTTAGAATCTAGATAGCCGTGTAAACGTAGATAAAAAATCGATATAAGGTGTATGTGATAAAGAAACGCCAGGGATCTGTCTTCGATTTAAACCGGAAACTGTGGTTGTTATGTCTATGGCTAGCCGCAATAGAATGAACTGCATTTTCTATCCGTCGTAATCTGTGCAACCTTGCAACCGTCAGCGGCAACATTTGGCACGAAGGTATAAGAATGATTATAATTTCATAAAATAAAGATAAAATTGGTTACAAAACTGGATGAAAACGAGTAAAGATGCATCTCTAAAAGATTCAACTTTAAAGTTTAATCACATCCCCATTTCCCTGACAAGAGTACAAATCGTAAGAGGGTCAAACCTATGTCTGTATCAAAATATGCGTCTTATTCTGTTGAGACAGGGAAAAGACCAGGATCAGTGTTAATAAGACTTTTCATGCTCAACTCAGCTGAGAATGAAATTTCAAAGTTGTATAAATGTAAATTGCTAAGACCTTACGAAGCAACTTTTGAACTTAGAGGTTTTCTTTGTTTGTGTCAGTTAAATCAAAAGCTTTATATCAGATTTTCGTACCATCTTTAAGCATAAATGAGCGATAAAGTTTGAGCACCAACTCAGTTGAGAACGGAAACAAGTTTTATAAGCTTGGGCACTGGTGGCGTAGAGGGAGAGGAAGTTTTTACAGAAAAAAAAAATCTGTACAAAATGGTATTATGAAACTATCAAACTGACTTTAAGACCAAACCGTAGGAGTAGGACAGTGTAAATCAAAATTCCTAAGGCTGATTTTCACGCGCGGAAAAGAACAGTCTAGTTTTGCAGAACAGTGATAAATAGTTCACACACATCAATAGGGAAAGAGGTTTGATTTAAAAGTCCTTAGGCGAATCAACATCCGGGTTGTTGTGTCTCATTTGTAGATCAAACTTGCACGAAAGCCTTTGAATATCAAATTGTATGTGGATTAAATTAGATATTACAATTTGGCTTAAGAAAAAAACAGTACTTTTTTTTCCCAATATCATCACCGCTATTGCAACATCTCACATAAAAATCGGACAGTGTAGATCCAAGATCAGACTGCACAATTTGTGCAGTCTGATTTAGCATCTACGCTGTCCGCAAAAGTATCTAGAAAGGATTTAATCTTCACAAGTGTAGATATAAGAGTCACCAGCTGTCAAAAGCCGTAACACCATTCTACAAGTGGATTTCCTTTCGTCCCCTTTGTGAGTAAACAATCAGTATTGTTCATTAAAAACGTTTTAATCGGACATCCGCACTGATATCCGTCTATTTGACTCCTCCGGTCGCACTACTTTTGTATCGATTGCTAATCTTGACTCCGTTACCTCTTGAAACGATTTTGCAGCTGACGTCTTAGAAAAAATCTTTGTAAATTATGGATAATCGACCCGAATACTTGTTATCGCCAGTCCAATAGAGTTATCTCTCTTTGATCACTCTTGTGCTTATATGGTAAGAAAATGAACACGTCTCGCGAGACAGTGCGATATTATCGGAACGTGCACGGTGCCCGTAACGTTGCCAAATTTTTAAGTTTCCCATAACAGGAAAAGAGAATGAGAAATGAGAGCCTAAATATACTTATTAATTAGTTACGTCGCAATGAAATATGTCTCCGCTAATACAGATGGTTGCGTTTGATTTTACTTCATATAAGATGCCAACAAAAAAATATTGATGCATAACATCAATGGCGCCGCAAATCTGTTGTTTCTGAAATAGGACACATTACATCGGGTTAATTTTTTACGCCAAAGGCATCACTTGAACAAACTTCGTAGAGGTCCACGTGGTGATACTACATGACAAATAGGCCTATTTAAACTCTGGGCCATCTGGGATACGATCTGGTTTTTATCGATCTGGCAATGAAAGTACGGTATTTTACATGTTAAAAAAAAAGCAGTCGAAATAGAAAAACAAAGATGATACGGGCTCGATCTGGTAATGAAAGTACCGTATTTTTACATGTATGTTAAAAAAAAAAAAACACTGAACCAGTCCATATAGTAAACAATATGGCTACCTCCACAGGCACTTTTCGAAAGCGAATAAAAATATGGTGCCGCCGCTCATGCGGCGCCACAGTGACTATTGTTTTCGCAAGGTCCTTGTAGTAGGCCTAAACGCGCCTTTAAGAGTTCCGCGAATAGAAATAAAAAGTTTTAAGGTTAAACTCGAGAATACCCCCCCCCCCCACCCAACCTTTCCGAATACGCCGGATGATTTCAACAAGTTTTTTTTCGGACACTGTACATATATCTAATTTTTAATTCAAGATCGCACTGATCAAAAAGTGCAAACTGATCTTTAGTCCATTTTTAATAGCTGCCCCAGTATAAAATGTCTTAAAAATTCATAAGATTCGTTCGACTTTTCTTAACTCTTTTCCAAACGATAAAATTTTGAACTCTACCAATTTGGAAGTATTTGCAGGTGATAAATTAATGTATCAAGTGATAATTTCTGTCTTTGATAGAGTAGAAAACATTGTGGGAAAAGGAGAAAATGCTGGTTACCAGCATTTTCTCCTTTTCCGACAATGTTTTCAAAAGTGTTCTCCTTAAGGATGTTAAAACTCGGGATTGTGTGGTAAACGCTTAAATTTCAATTCTCTGACAGATCTAGATCTGTAAAGTCCATAGCTTGCGATTTTTCAGCTGGTGTGCCATATCAAAGAAATTCGTACTCGTATCTTGTCAGTAGTAAAGATCAAAACAGTTATTCAAATGTTAAGGCTTTAAGAAGGAAGAAATCGAACACAACTCAGAATGATAACATCTCGTGCTTTTCGTACCCGGCATTATCTTTTTTTCCAACATTGTAACGTTTCCCTCCCTGTTAAAAACAAGTTTCATCATTTATGCTGCATGTAATATGTCGTCTGCAATTGCCTTCAATACAGTCAGGTCTAAGGTGTGTGTCGATTGGTAAGAAGTTAAATGAAATTACCTTGTCGTCTGGAGAGACTGACAAAACTTTCCTCCTCGTCGCTGTTTTATAGATTGACAAGTAGCAGAATGCAATTAACAGCAGAGGAACAAAGTAAAAGATGCTGATGACGGACAGTGTGACGTCAGCATTTTCGTAGAATGGTTCACAATTGATTCCAATTTCATCAAAGTAGAACTGTTCTCCGGCGAATATAACCACTGCATAAGTGAAGAAAACGGCAATCCATGTTCCAAAAATAACAAAAAGGAATCGCCTTGACGTCATGATGACGTTATATCCGGTAAAGTGGACAATACAGTATCTATCAATGGCTATCAAAACCATGTTCAACGTTGATTCATGGAACAGAGCTGATATTAACAAGGCTTCTATTTTACACATAGCTTCTCCAAAGGGCCAACAATGGTATATCGCTGAATAAATGGTGGAAGGACACACCAAAGCACCGATTGAAAGATCTGTCACACACAGTGATGTCATCATATAACGAACTCTCTTGAGAAACATTTTCTTAGTCTTTGGTCCATTAACGACAATCAAGCAAATAACATTGCCAGCAATTATCATTGACATGATAATGATGATAATTATACACTTGATGACGTCACCAGCTGTGGGACTGTACTGGTTTCCCTCGCAAGTGAGATTCTGGTTCAACACGCCACCTCCCATTATGGCAATGCTTTGAATGTCTTCGCTTATCAGTTGTCACGATAGTAGTCTCTACTTTTCAATATGAGCTACTTGGAGAAGTAAACCTGAAAATGAAATCGAGATAGTCAGTTATGGTTTTTAGTCCTTACGCTAAGCGCGACTCACTGACCTTTTGCGGACAGTGTAGATCAAGATCAGACTGCACAGAACGTGCAGTCTGATCTTGGATTTTACACTGTCCGATAAGGAGATATTTTCCTCCAAAAAATACATTGGAAATATTACCAATCGGGTTTTTACTATGGGCTTGAAAGTTTCGTTTAATTTATATGGCTTGCAACACGCGAGAAGGGGTATTCGGACATTTGCGTAAAGTGTCGTCTAGGATCAGCCTGCGCAGTCCGCGCAGGCTGATCCGAGACGACACTTTACGACTACATTAGATTTTGTGCTACAGTAGACTTGCGCAAAACAGAAAATTGCATAAAAACGGAAAGTGTCGTTACGGATTAGCCTGCGTGGACTGCGCAGGCTGATCCGAAACGACACTTTACGCAGATATCCGAATGCTCCTTTTCGCGTGTTGCAAGGCATATAGCAGGATCAGGGTTAACTTTTGAACAACAATTACATATAACTTCGACTTTTTTCAACGGCTGGAAATGCAATCAACTGTTTTTTTAAATTGGCTTGACTAAACAAATGGACGGTATAGATCCACGATCAGACTGCACGACGTTCTGTGCAGTCTGACCTAGGCATGTGCCGTCCGTAGAAGCCCCTGTTTTCGAGTATGACGCAGAAAGGTTTGTTTTTTTCAAACTTACTTCATGTAGACTAGTAAAGCTAACTGTCCCCGAATGCGATTTCAGATTTTAATGGGTCGGATTCGGGTACACAGACGATCGTGAAAAAAAAAAAATGGAGAAATCCGTGCACAGATTTTGTGCGCACGTTTAAAATCTCACATTTTCACAATTGATGACATAACTAGAATTTGAGCATATTCAGTAATCCTGCGTTTCAAAAACGAATATTTTCAATTTAACGCTTTAAACATGAGGAAAAACAGTTTAATTTGTATTGTAATCGAGATGTTAACGTCTCCCAAAATAGACACATAACGGCTTTCAAACACGATAAGTTTTGTTAGTTTTTTAGAGAAAGACATGTTATGACGGACTTGTAAAAGCGCTTTAGGTAATGAAACGTTTAATAATTTGTCTTCAGTCATCTGAATCACTAAAAATGAGTTGCATTTCCGCGCTGCAATTAGATTAAAATGCCGAAACAGATAGTCAGTACAGCGCTGTAGCTTTCACGATGGACTTGAGACTGTACGATGCACAATAAACGTCCAAATATGAAACGAAGCATCATAAACGACTCATTATTGAGACTATAATTTTATGTAGATATGAGCCTCAAATAGTTTTGGAATACTATGTGGTCAATAGGGAAATTATTCAAGGCAACTAATTTCTATATTTGCTACCGAGAATGACATCCTTGCCTGATGCTTATTTATTTATTTATTTTTTATTTATTTATATATTTATTTTCGATTTTCTTTCGCGTGGAAAAGTCAAGATGTCCAACTTATAAAAACAAGAGGTAAGCTCATGAAACAATGATTACATCTTGAAACAAAACCCTTTCCAGACAAATCGAAACACCTTAAGTAGCCCGCTACCACACTTTTCTGAGTTTTAACGACCCAGAGATAGAGGCCTTTTGAAAACATTGTGGGAAAAGGAGAAAATGCTGGTAACCAGCATTTTCTCCTTTTCCCAAAATGTTTTCGACCCTATCGAACGAACGAACGAACGAACATTTTATTATAGTGACTTATGTTACATCTTTATACAAACACAGTAATAGTGAAATACAAGAAAATTTGAAACACCCGGCCGCGTTGGGCCTACATGTCACTTTAAACATAGTTATTGAATGTAAAATAAGCACATCCGTGTACTAGTATGTCAGTTCAAAATCAATTACTGAATAACATTAAAACATACAATAGTTGACTATCATTATGTAATTGTGAAAAGTTGTATAAAAGGTTAGATGATTAAGTAGTATAGAGTCTGAGAAAGTGTGAATATTAAAAAAAGAAGTACTATCTGTATAGAGAGTTTGAAAAGCACTGAAGATAAATTTTGAGGTATAAAAGTATTTTTCATTAAGCAGATATGTTATCTTTTCATTGTCATTTAAGGAAGTGATGTCTATTTCATTATTTTGATTTGTAGACATGATTTTTTGGTATAAAATCTGGCGTAAAGTTTCGTATTTCGGACATTTAAGAAGGAAGTGAATTTCGTTCTCTATTTCATTTAGTTGACATAGGTTACAGATACGTTCACTTAATGTTTGTCCAATAAATCTACCAGTTTCTACCTATCAAAGACAAATTTCATCATTCTAGCCACATTTAGATTATTATCTGCAAATGCTTTAAATTTGAGCTAGTCTACATTTTTGTTGCCTGGCCCGTTAGCTCAGTCGGTAGCTTACAAGACTTCAGAACAGGGGGTCGCTGGTTCGATTCCTGGTTCTGCCAATGTCTTTCCGAGGATTGATGGTAGTCGTTGCGACAAGATTCATTCTTCTCTCACCGCTGACCATTGTTTCGACGATGGTTATGTGGAAAAGCAGCCAGTGGTTTGGATAGGATATTGTACGGAGCACTGGTAAAAGAAACTCCAGAAAAGCATGGATCGGTGCCTGACTGCCGTGATATAACTGATATAATGTTGAAAACGGCGTTTATCACCATACAATCAATCAATTAATCTACATTTTTGGTGTGTTGTAGAGAGTTAATGACTATGTCTATGAAGTTTGTAGCAGGTTTTTTGTACATGAATGCAAGTAGAACCTACATGTGAAAACAGTGACACTATTACTCTACAAATTCCACATCATTTCAAACCACTGTGGGCAAATAAAGCCACTGTATGTTCAAAGCATTAAACATCTGTTAAGGACTACACCGTTAAAAGAAAGTGTACCTTTCCTTTTCTTAAAATGTTTTGTCCTTTTTTGACGTGCGAATGCTGATACAGGTCGATACTTTTAGCAGATGCATTAACCTCACAATCCCGAACTTTAACGCCCCTGACCAAAACGGCCTAAGAAAACAAGATGGGAAAATAAAAAAAAATGCTGGTAACCAGCGTATTCTCCTTTAACTCTAGACTGCTAAGCGCGACTCAATGACCTTTTGCGGACAGTGTAGATCAAGATCAGACTGCACAGAACGTGCAGTCTGATCTTGGATCTTCACTGTCCGATACGGAGATATCTTTCCCCCAAAACAACCTTTGAAATAGCAGAATTTTGGGTTTTTACCATCGGCTTGAAAGTTTCATTTCACTTATTTAGCAGGATAAGGGATAACGAAAACGTTTTTAGATTTATAAAGAGAATTCCCAAAATTTGACCCATGTATAAAATGTCGTCTGCAAATGCTTTGAAAATGGACGAGTCTAACATTTTCTCGATCGGTAATAAATTAAACTACCATTTCATAGAGTTGGACCCATTAATCTTACCAAGACGACAGAATTTTACCATTATCCAAATTGAAAGCATTTGCAGACGACAATCATATGTAACAAAAAAAAAAAACATGAAAATTGTCTTTCAAAGGGTAAAAATACACAGTGGGAAAAGGACAAAATGCTGTTTACCAACACTTTGTCCTTTTCCCATAATATTTTTAAAACTTCCTCTCCTTTAGGGTCGTTAAAAGTTGAGACTGTATCTTAAAGCGTTATATACACTCTTTTTTACCTTCGAGTGTGTATAAATGAGCCATGCTCTGTGAAAAGGCGGCTAAATCCATCTTCGAAAAATATCGACCCAGGTCGCCCTGTGCAGTCCGCACAGACTGACCTAGGCCGAAACTTTTCGCTATTAGTCAATTTTCTGTTTGTCAAAGGACCAGACTTCCTCGTGATTAAGTCAGTTGTGTAAAAAGAATGGCTATTACGGATCCACAGTTATGTGATGACTTGCTTGGTATCATGTATCACGCGGATGCATTGTCTCCTTTTGCCAGAGCATGGCTCATATTACATTGCGTATTAAACAAAGTTTTTCTGCAAAGGATAGGTTCTAACAATGCAGCTTGTTGAATCATCGAGGTTTATTATTTTCCTGTTCGTCCAAAGTTTAGAGAGAGAGAGAGAGAGAGAGAGAGAGAGAGAGAGAGAGAGAGAGAGAGAGAGAGAGAGTGATTCGTGCTCTTTAATGCTATTATAATCTTACGAACATGAAAGTTCGCAACAAATGCATAGCTGAAATGCAAACCGCACCCGGCGGGATTCGAACCCGTGCGAAAAAAAATCCTTGTTTTTCAAGGTTTAAAACACCTGAACCCTTTACCGCATAATGCCGACTTTTCACGACCCTGGAAAAGAAGCTTTTTGAAAACATCGTTGGAAAAGGAGAAAATGCTGGTAACCAGCATTTTCTCCTTTTCCCACAATATTTTCTACCCAATCAAATAAAGATTGCAACATTTGAGCCACATTGAGATTGTTGTCTGAAAATGCTTTCAATTTGAACAAGGCTAAAACTTTGTCGTTTGGTAAAGGGTTAATCACTTAGCTAAAGAGAATTCTCTTAGGTTGTTAGGTTTTGATTTCATCCGGGAAGAAGCTATGCAGTATGGATGGAGTTATCTTTCGTAACACCCCACCCCCCTTAAATGTCATCAATTTAAATGACAGAAAGCCTTAATTGCACTAATTGGAAGCCGCTAGAAAGCGGCTTCCAGTAGGAATGTACCTAAACTATTTACCATGTAGATGATCAGTAATTATTCGATTGGTTATTATTTTTGGAAATTTTCTATAAATATCATGTTAGTGCTACAAAATTACTCCACATGGCTCTTTCTTAAATATTCAATCAGACCTACATGAACATCAAGTCTGGTTTTCTTGCAGTATAAGTTCATTCCCAAATAACAACGAAAATACAGAAAACTAAACTTCCTTTTATTGGCTAGTCCCTCGAACTTTTCCAACTTAAAGGATTCCTTTCTTGTTCCCAAACGAAATTGTAATGCTTTCCGTCTGTCACAGGCTTTCCCACCTCTAAACGGTTTTCGCATTTGTCTACTTTTTTACAAGACAAAATAATGATAGTTATGAGGTGGACAGCATCTTAGAATATGATAATCAAAAGCAGTTTTACGTACAAGTGTTTCGCCCAGTTTTAATCTGTACAGATAATAGGGCGGTTAACCTTTGATCAAGTTATAGACTGGTTACCTCCCTACAAAGAGCAGTCTACTTCAGCTATTTATAGAAAACCCTTTTTTCTTCCCTTCGTCGACACTTTAGCCGAATGGAATTTTGTTACACGGACGATCTACCTTATGAGCCCTGTAAAATTTAGCATTTAAGGTGTTGTGTGTCGAAGCTGTTATGATCAGACTGTAAGTTCTGTACAGTATGGTCCTGATCTACTATACCCGTGAAAATGTATGGATCGTGATGTAAGTTGTCCACAAAAATTACCAAAGTGGTGCATAGTGCTCAGGGTTGAAACTGTTCGAAAATGACAGAAATAGATCAAGATCAGACAGTACATAGTCTGTGTAATATTTTTTAATATTTTATAAGATATTGTAAACGTAAAAACTTCTTGTTTCTTTTTCCTTACTCAGTATATTAATTTCATTCGGTGTAGTTGAAAGGATAAAGTTATTACCGAACCTATCACTGTGCATATACAACTTTTTTTTTTTTAAGTCGCTGCTGGTCAAGGGTTTGAATGGCTCTTGAAGTTTACATTAGAAGTTTTATAGGTTTGTACAAGGCCTATGGAGAAAATGGTTCAAACTAATTTTTGTGGCATTTGTCGAAGACAATGCCACTATGAGATCAATAATAAATGTTCAATATTGAATTTTGAAGACCATGTATGGTATTTTGTCCAAAACCGAAGGAAGTAAACCCAATTAAACTCAATTTTTCAAGACAAATGAGTTTTTCAATAGTACTCAGATATATAATTGGAAATAGCGTATTGAAATAAACTGCAAAAGGCTATCGATCGTGGAAATACTTCTTTTTGAGTAAAAATAGCTTCATCTCTTCATAGCCTTCTATTGGCGCAATGATATGCACAAAATTTGTCTTCTGACCGCTTTGCTTCCGGGGTTGTTCGTTCCAAAACCAGTTCGTCCCTGGGCTTGTTCGTCCCATGATTGCACGCTACTCATTTGATTGTGCATGAATATTTACAGGAAGAAAACTTTATTGTAATGTTGGGAATTAGGTCCTGACGGCCAAAGATATCTCAAAATCATAGTATTCAGGTATAAACTTAATTGAATTCAATATATTTACATGGCTTCTCTCTCTACCCATCGTGCATCCTTCCGTCAAGGGACGTTACTCCTGACTCCTCTTGAAATATCAAAGGGAGACCACCAATACACAAATAACGCAAACTTAGGCACCAGTAATCTCCCTTTAACCAAAGAGACGTATTAATTTGCTTAGGAGGTTGATTTTCAAGTTAATATTTAAATAATATTTCTCTTTTTTTTTTAGCTCACCTGAGCACGAAGTGCTAAGGTGAGGTATTGTGATCGGTCATTGTCCCGCGTCCATCTGTCCGTCTGTCCACAATTCCTTTAAACATCTTCTCCTCCTAAACCGCTGGGCCAATCTTGGTGAAATTTGGCAGGGATGTTCCTTTGGTGAAGCTCTACTAAAGTTGTTCAAGAGATTGAATTCCACCCTTAACTCTGGTTGCTATGGCAACAGAAAGGAAAAAAATAGCAAAATCTTTGAAAATCTTCTTCTCTGACATTAGAAGGCGTAGAGCTTTGATATTTGGTATGTAGCATCTCCTAGTGGACCTCTACCAAGTTTGTTCATATGATGCCCCTGGGGTTAAAACTGGCCCCGCCTCGGGGTCACAAGTTCGAACATAGGAACTAAGAAAGAAAACTTTAAAATTCTTCTTCTCTGAAACTGGAAGGCATGGAGCTGTGATATTTGGCATCTAGCATCTCCTAGTGGACCTCTACCAATTTTGTTCATATGATGCCCCTGGGGTCAAAACTGGCCCCGCCCCAGGGGGTCACAATTTCGAACATAGGAACAAAGGAGGAAAACTTCTTTTTCCCTAAAACTGGAAGGTGTGGAGCTTTGATATTTGGTATGTAGCAATTCCTAGTGGACCTCTACCAAGTTTGTTCAATGATGCCGCTGGGCTCAAAACTGGCCCTGCCCCGGGGGTCACAAGTTCGAACAAAGGAACAAAGAAGGAAAACTTTAAAATTCTTCTTTTCTAAAACTGGAAAGCATAGAGCTTTGTTATTTGGTATGCAGTGAACCTGTTCTAAGTTTGTTAGCCCACCTGAGCACAACGTGTTCAGTCAGTTCAAAATTGGGTCACCTGGGGTCATAAACTAGGTCTCAAGGTTAAATTAAACTAATACTTTGTGGGCACTCTAGAGGCCATATTTTTTGCTCAATTGACTTGAAAATTGGTCAGAATGTTTGTCTTGATGAAATATTGGGTGAGTTTGGAATTGGGTCACCTGGGGTCATGAACTAGGTCACTTGGTAAATTTAAGAAATACCTTGTGGGCACTCTAGAGGCCACATTTATTGCTGAATTAACCTGAAAACTATTCAGAATGTTTGTCTTGATAAATGTTTTGACGAGTTCTAAATTGGGTCACATCGGGTGATAAATTAGGTCACTAGGTCAACTTCAGGAAATTCCTTGTGGACGCTCCAGAGGCCACATTTTAAGCTCAATTGACCAGACAATTGGTCAGAAATTGAATTACGCACGTGGAGTGAATTTCGCCTATTGACTCAGGTGAGCGATCCAGGGCCATCATGGCCCTCCTGTTTTCAAATTATTAAATCTACACAGTGGCTTCCTTGACAAATGCCACATCAGCGTTCTCAACGCTTTGATTATTAAACGGTTTACGAATATATATATAGTAATAGTTACTATGTTGTTGTTGAATAGATTCAGATCCTTAAAGACTTAACAAAAAATTTTTTTTTTTTTAGTGGTTCGCGCCAACTGTGAAGGCTATGATCAAAAGAATTTTGGAGATACTATGCAAAAGTCTCTAATTCTGGAGTAGAAATGTAAACATTGACTTTGTTACAAGCAGGCTAAGATACTTTTTAACAAGCAAAAAGAAAATGTTGTAGAAGAAAGTTGTTTAATATTTTTTTCTTTTTTTTCTTTTTGTAAAAAATGAAACACAAATAAAATATCACCTAAAAATTGTAAATACACGTAGATCTACGTGAATAACGATCTAAATATCACTTTGAATAATTACTAATTTACATAATTCCGCCTTTTATCCCCATACAGAAGTTTGCTTTATAAATTTGATAATGAAAAATGCTGTACTTGAATGCGCAGTTTCTCCATTTTCAAGCTTTGAGTAGAAATTTGAAAATTCCCATGCTTTTACATGTTTTCTCACATACGCATTATCACTTTATATGATAATAATTATTATGATGATAATAATGGTACAAGATCATTTAAGATTCCTCTCTTAACTCCTGCCTTTTTTCCTGCATTTTAGTGTCATTTGTCATGATCTTCCGTTTGTGGGGGCAAAACAGATACAAAAATGTCATCACATTTTTTCTAGAAAGTCAATATTTCTGAAATTGTCCACCAAAAGATTGCGGCTTCTATGATGCCATGCATCATAAATTTGTCTTGGTCTATTATTGGAGAGGTCATCAGACCTCTCCAACAATGGTGAGTTTAAAAGGCAGACTGTCTCAGAAATTTCTGTCTAAATCCATTTTCTTTGCGAAATTGTTCTGATACACAGTCTGTTTCGTCATGGTTTTATAAATAAACCGAAATCAAAAAACTGAAATAGGAAACAGACGTGGTTTGTTTTTATTTGACGGATTTCAAAAGAGATTTGTTCTATTGATTTGATTGCAAAGGTCCCCTCTCATAATAGTATATTTTTTACTAAGCTGAGTAATCTAAGCAAAAGGGAAAAAACAAGAATTTCGTTAAAAAAGAGAAAGAACACCGCGGGAAAAGATCACGCGACTTGGAAACGAGGGAAGAAGGTCACGTGACTGCCTTGTACTGCATGAGAGGTTTCTACGCTGCGGTTTTTTTTTTCCTCATTCATTGAATGTCCTACTTGTTTGTTTACATCAGGGATCGTATATAAATATATTGAAATTAATAGCCAATAAACTATTTGTAAACATTGATGCTGACCTCTCCTGGCTTCTTTTTTAAAGAAGCCGACTTGTTTTAGACATCAAATGGCTCAATGGCCAATCCCGGATGAGACTCCATCTTTTGAACATAACAAGTTTGCAACAAATGCATAGTTGAAATACAAACCGCACCTGGCGGGATTCGAACCTGTGCAGAAAAAAATTCTCGTTTTTTCTCGGTTTAAAAGGCCAACATCTTAACCACTGAGCTAAAGAGAATTCTTGCTACTACAGTTGTTAGGTATTGATGTCATATGGGAAGAAGCAATCCTGTCAGGAAGTAATGATCTTCCGTAACAATGATTATTAAATTTATCATTACATGTATTATTGATCCATTCATTCGAAAAAATTCTTTCCTTAAATAACGAAAAAAAATTCTTCTAAATCCCCTGACGCTCTTAAAGCACCTTCATTTTAATAACGCAATAGTTTCAGATATTGAATTATTAGATTCGACGATAAAAACGGAGTAAATTTGTTAACCTTTACAATGCAAAATAATTTAACAACATTTCATCACAGCAGTAAGAAAGAGAGAGAGAGAGAGAGAGAGAGAGAGAGAGTTTTCAAAGTCATTTTAACTCTTTATCAAACGACAAAACTTTGAACTAGACCAAATTGAAAGCATTTGCAGACGACAATATACATGTGGCTCAAACGATTATTTCTTCCTTAAATGTGGTAGAAAACATTGTGGGAAAAGGAGAAAATGCTGGTTACCAGCATTTTCTCCTTTTCCCACAATGTTTTCAAAAGGCCTTGCACTGGGCCTTTAAAACTCGGGATAGTGTGGTAAGGGATAAACTCAAATGATAACAATTATATTAGATTCTACACTGTCCGCAGAAGCGAACTGGATCGCGCCTTGCAACCTTAAAAGTTTGAAAAAAATCATTTCATCCTAATTAAGTGAAGGACTGTAAGATGATAAGATTTCTCCATTAATGTTTGCGGTACAGGGGGAGGGGCGATGACAGTAATTTTTTTTCAACTAAATTACTATTTTTTGATAAGAAACTAATCTGAATGTTTTGAAAAAAAAAAATGCAGATTGTTCTGAACTATTGTCACTGACTTGAAAGTGAAATAAATAAATAAATAAATAAATTTGATTTAATATTTATAGTTTCTAAAAAAAAAAAGTCTCGCAAATTCAATTTCTCGTCGTTAGTCAATTGATTTGTGGGGCGATAATAAAAAAAAAACTTAATTTGTTGAATACTTGTTTTTTTTTTTTTATTGCTTTGCTCAAAAAGTATTATACAAAAATAATAAGACTAGTAACGATTTTACCATTTGCTTCCCATGAGCACTTCCGTGTTATCCTACAGCGTCTGTGTAAACAATGAATCGAGATATTCTCTAACCTATCATAATTATAATCTTCCGCCTACTGACTGGCCAGCGTCATTAGCCTAAGCCATCGATGACAAATCAAAGTACATCCACGTCACAAGTACTTGAAATTTGTTTACAGAATTTCAGTATAAACTAAGTGTTGTTCTTTCCTAACAGTCCCGTGTTTTGACGACCCAGATGATGAAAACTTTCTAAGAAATCGTGAGAAAAGCAGAAAATGCTGGAACCCCCCCCCCCCCCCCCATGTTTCCTATTCTACCTTTTTTTACTCCACCGAAGACAAAATCCCGTCATTCGAGATCCGTCTAATTTGTCGTCTGCAAATTCTTTCAATTTGAACCAGGCTAAAATTTTCTTGTCTAGTAAAGCGTTAATAACCTAATTAACCCATTCCAAGACGACAAAACTTTAGACTGGTTCATATGGAAAGCAATCGCAGACAACAAAGTAGGTCTAAAGGTCGAGCGATGTGATTCGTCTCAAATAGTGGGATAAAAAAAAAATGTAGGAAAAGGAGAAAATGCTGGTTACCAGCATTTTCTCCTTTTCCCACATTCTTTTTTTTTTCAACAATATTTTTTATTGGGGTCGTAAAAATACGGAATTTGCGGTAAAGGATTGATCTAGAATTTTCGTAGGTGGAGGACTAGGATCTGCATGCAAAACGTTTTGTTTTCGTATCTTTTTCAGCTCTTCTAGATACTGGAATAGATCTAGTTACAGTTTTGTTATGTACCACTCAAAATTACTGAACTGATTCAAAGGGGTCCTGCATGGCTCAGTGGACAAGCGTAAGACACGATAGGCTTCAGGTTTGAGCCTCACTGGAAACGTTGACCTTTTTGTGAGAGTGTCCTTGGACAAGACACTCAAGATCACTAGCCTAGTAATGTTGAAACCCAGGATACACATGAACATGTGAGCTGTTGTTGTGATAATGACTGAAATAATGCTGAAAGCAGGGTAAAACACCATTCAGTCAATCAATCAATTAAACAATCAATCAATCAATCAGTCAACTAAATGATGGTTGGTTGTTGATTATTATACTGCAAGAGGTTGTAGATTTACACAAATTTGGGGGTTTTAATGACGTGAGGATTCATGGCTATGATATCTTACTCGAGCCTGGTAGCTCAGCTTCAGTGCTTCACATTGTTACTTCGCATTTTGCAGAGATTATCAGATTGGAGTGTGACCCTTGGCAACGCCCATATGTTAACTGTTTAAGTGCATGGATAACCATTAAATTATGATTGATGATAACGAAATGGTCAGAGGCTTTATCAACAATGTGACTTCCAGTAAGCAAATTGAGTCCAAACTGACAGCAGCTAAATCAGTAGAAAGGGGATAGCTGTAATTTCATCTTAATCAATGCACTGGTACCTGCAGTTTTTGCTCTGATGTGAGATACTGTAATAAAATTGCATTGAAATCTAAATGTTAGGGTTACCACAGAACTGATTTTGCACTTTAACCCATTGCCACACAATGTCAACTTTTAACAACCCTGGGACAGAAGCCTTTTTAAAACATTGTGGGAAAAGGAGTTAAGTGTATATAATGTTTTGTCCACTGAGCAGCTTTTAGGGTTACCAGAAATCGAAAACAAGACTTTCAAAACCTGGTAAGTTGTTAATTAGCATTATATAATCTATATAAAAATATAATAATGATAATAATAATAATAAACAATTTTTCCCCATCAACCCATTTCCTGTAGCAACCTAAAAAGTAACAAAAGATTTCATAATCAAAATATAGTAAGACGGTGGTCTAAATGAAATCTAAACCTGTAAAAGCAAGTATCCATCAGTCAATCTCTTCGCAAAGATTTCTGCCAATCACCTAAGTTAAGTTTAGCTTACTCAAATGACAAAATTCTATTCCAGTCAAAATATATAGCATTTGCGGATGACAAATGTGACTGAAGAATTAAAATGTTTTGAGAGGGGTAGAAAACAATGTGGGAAAAGGAGAAAATGCTGTTAAGCAGCATTTTCTCCTTTTCCCACATTGTTTTCAAAAGGCTTATTTCTCAGGGTTATTAAAACTCAGGATTGTGTGGTAAAGGATTAATCAGCTAGCTGGCACAGAGCATTCATAGTGAACTGGCTTATTCTTGACATATAGTTAATCTATTATTAATTGCTATGGTAGGCCCTTTTTAGAAAATTTTAATCCTGAAAGCACCTTTCATGACTATTGTTGCCTTTTGGGCAAGTGTAGACCAAGATCAGGCTGCACAAAATGTGCAGTCTGTTCTTTAATCTACACTGTCTGCTTGGCTAAAACACTGTAGACAAGAACAACCTTGAAACTGTGATTATTTGGGTCTTATTTCTGGACTGAAAATTTTTGTTGGGTTTATTCGAAGCTCTTATGGTTAAAGTTCATTTTATATATAAGCATTTAGCCAACCTTTTCAGAACCAGTAAGTCACATTTCTGTATGGTTGGTTCAGCTCTTTAAGCTCTGTATAAAGTAAGTAAGTAAGTTATTCAATGGAATATAATCTGCATCCGCGTTTTTACGCTAAGTATGAACTTGTTTTCCTTTGATTAAGAGTTGGTCATGTTAGAATCGAAATAATCTTCTTTCTATCGTGGTTTATCATTCAATAAACCACGTTGTGAGTTATGAGGCGCAATAAATAATCCACTCGGGCTATCGTCCTCGTGGATTATTTACTGCGCCTCATAACTCACAACTGTGGTTTATTGAACGATAAACCACGATAGAAAGAAGATTATTTCTCAAAGGAGCCATGTTTAGCACAGATGCACATATAGTTTTAGTCATTTTTCCCCGTACACATGTCAATATGAAGTCAATGAACACAACTCTAAAACATTGCTGTACATGAATGTTTAACTTTTACAGCAGCAACAACAACAACAGCAACAACAACAACAGTAACAACAATAATCCCCCTTTTTCAGTATTAATATTCAATACATGCAAGCATAACCTTAGATTTCAAAGTAGATCATTATGACTGAAAACTGAACATTTTCTCTCATAAACTTGAAAATACACAGGCAGTGTTAAAATGTAGTATGATGAACAAGAGAGATACATGATGAACAGAAAACTTTAAAAAAAAAAAAAAAACAATGAGTACAAGTTTCCTTGTAACTTGTTATTCAGTAAAATTTAGCCAAACCTCCAGCAGATAAATTACTCCCTGATAGATCAAAATCAAATAAAAAATTAAGAAAGACTCCCTATCACATACCATTTAAGCCACCTTGCTGAGAATTCTAACCTGTGGTTTTTGAGAAGACTTAAAAAATCTTTGATTTTTTTTTGTTGTTGTTGCCATAGAAACAATAGTTCTAGATGCAATCAAATTCTGTGAAGGAATTCTGAAGAGGACCAAGACAGGATAATTTCTGTGGTGTTTGGTCGAAATTGGTTCTGTAGTTTCAGAAAAGATGTTTGAAATGTAGATAAACTCTTTACCAAGTAATCCTGAGTTTTACTAACCCTGATAAAAGAAGGCTTTGGATAACATTGAATGTGGGAAAAGAAGAAAATGCTGGTAACCAGCATTTTCTTCTTTTCACACAATGTTTTCTACCCTATAAAAGACAGAAATCTGCATTTGAGCTACATGTATTTTGTTGTCTGCACATGCTTTTAATTTAGTCGAGTCAAAACTTTTAAAAACTTAACATACAAATGGAAAGATGAACAAAAGGACTCACACATGCACACACAACAGACACTGGGCCATGACACAAGCTTATTGGCCCTCCACCAGCATAGCAAAAACACTGGAATGTACAAGGTCACCAAACAGCTCCGAGTTTTAACCATCCTGAGGAAAAAAGCTTTACTCTTTACCAAATTTCAAAATTTCAGACTTGTCCATATTGAAAGGACAACTTCATTGTGGCATAAACATTACAAATATAAATCTTTAAGGAAAGGGCACCCTAATGGGATTCGCGTAACATCACCTTTCATCGCCAAAATTGTACGGATTCGGCTAAATTTCAAATAATCTTTGGGTAATCCGAAATCGATGCAAGGAAGCAGCATCTATCGGCCGATTGATTATAGATAACCCGAGTCCTAGCCGAATCCTTATACTTTTTGGGCGATGAAAGGCGATGTTACATGTATCCCATTAGGGTGCCCTATCCTTAAAAGGCTAGAAAAAATTTCGGGGTAAAGGAGAAAATAAGGGTTGACAGCATTTTTTTCCCCACAATATTGTCAAAATTCTTCTTTTTCGGGGTTTTCAAAGTACAAATTATTTGGTAGGAAAACATTGTGGACAAAAGAGAAAATGCTGGTGACCAGCATTTTCTCCTGTTCCCACAGTGTCTTTAACTAATTCAAAGACAAAACCTTCTGTGTCAGTTACATTTCATTTGTTGGCTGCAAATGCTTTTGATTTGGTCAAGCCTAAAATTTGTCGTCGGGTAAAGGGTTGTTATTAAAAAAGCAGAAGAAAAGAACACATGAATGTAAAATACATATTGATTTCGAAAATTCTATAACTCCATTTCAACTCGTTACCAGACAACAAATATTTAGATTGATCCACACAGAAAGCAATTGCAGACAAACGATATGTGGCTTTTGATTGGGGTTTGGGGCATCTGCAAAACGTATCAACTCATGTCAGCCTAGGCGGACTGCACAAGCTGACATGTGTCAAAATTTTTCGCTATTTGTAAATTTTCTGCATGTTTAAGGACTAGACTACTTCACGATTCAGCGAGTTGTTGGAGGAAAAGGATTTTTATGGATCCATAATCATGTGATGACTTTCTTGGTATGATACATCTTGGGTATCTTGGATATGCATCAAGCCCTCTTTTCACAGAGCATGGCTCATATATTTTGCTCTATGTTTACCTCATGTGTCTTACTGCAAATTCATATGAGCCGTGTTCTGGCAAAAGGGGGGCTTAATGCATCTGCAAAAAGTATCGACCCAGGTCAGCCTGCGCAGTACGCGCAGGCTGGCCTGGGCCGAAATTTTTCACCATTGGTCAATTTTCTGTTTGTCAAAGGACCAGTCTACCTCATGATTAAGTTGATAATTTAAGAAAGTGGCTCTTATGGATCCATATTCAGGTGATGACTTGGGCTGGTGTCCTGTATCACGGAGATGCATTAAGCCCCTTTTTGCCAGAACACGGCTCATTATAATGAGATTCAGTTGAAATAATAATAACCTTATTAATATCCCATATCAAAAATGTAACAAATATATTAAAAAATATATGAAAACAAGCTTTGCAAACTATTAAAAAAAAAATCAAAATTTTTAATGTGAATAAATCAAAAGTTATATAGAATGACAATTACATTGTATATTGCAGAGAAAAACCAGGATTTCTATCTGGATGTGATTGTCCAACTCCTTACCAAACAACAAAATTTTGGATTTTTAAGACAAAAAATTGAAGGGACTGCTCGATGAAAGGATAGAAAATATTGTGGGAAAAGGAGAAAATGCTGGTTACCAGCATTTTCTCCTTTTCCCACAATATTTTCAAAAGCCCTTTCCTCAGTGTCATTAAAACAAGGGATTGTCTGGTAAAGGGTTAAATCTTACGTTAAAACGGCAGAAACATAAACGAAAATAAGCTTTACATATTATAAAAATACATAAACTGTTAAGGACAATCTGATGTCAACTTGTACAAGTATATCATACATTGAAAAGTAAACCAGGATTGCTACCAGAACATGGTTGGATTAGCGTTGATGGCAGTAAGCTGGAAAGGTTTTACACAAAAGTACTAACAGAAACATACTGTATATGAAAATAAGCGTTAGATATTTACATAAAATATAATGCATATCAAACGTAAGTAAAATTAAAATAAAAAAAATATTGTATCGTATATTGTAGAATGAACCAGGATTTCTTTCTGGATGTGACTGAGTGTCAAAGGTTGTAAGCTGGAAAGAAAATACATATCACTAATGAGAAAACATACTGTATATGAAAATAAGCCTTTTTTTATTACAAAATACATCAATGTAAATTGAACTGTAGGTCTAAAAACCTATATGGTGTTTATTGAACATGAATATTGCAGTGTAAACTAGGATTTCCATCAGGATGTGATTGTTTTAGCATTAGTCATAAATTACCACTAAGCTGGAAAGATTACAGATCTACTATAACCACCCGCAGAAACATATTGTATATTCAATGGCCATATGCATTTCATCAAATTCAAAATTTTGATTGATTTACATGTATTTTTCAGCGTGTAAGAAAATAATTATCATAAGGAAAACTATACTGATAGAAAGCAAGGTTACTAGAGCTATTTACACTAATATGCTAGTAGTGTCCGCTGCCTGATATCAAAGTTGCAGCTCTCTAAAACCCACTGGTGTATTTTTTGTTAAATTTTGGCAACATCGCCATTGATACCGATGTTAAAAAAGGTTTTACAAAAATATTGATCACTTTTTCAAAAGCTGCATTTTCTATATCATATTACATTGTATCAAGACTAAAAATAAGTACATGTATTTCAATATCAGATTTATTTTGCTTTATTTTCAGATACATTTTACAACAATAGCTGTTTTTAAAACCCACAATACACTAAAACTTAAAGTTTGAAATACATACAAGTCAATTGGCATTCAGACTTTGGTGAAATATACATGGCCACTCACTTTATATGAAAAATTATCTTCATACTTGGTAAAAAAAAACAACATAATTTGTTAACTACAATTAAAGGTCTAAAAGATTCTACCAGGACATAATAGTTATAGCTATATACACAATACCACCTTTACAAACATATTGTATATAAAAATAAGCTTTATTTATGATAAAAAAACATCCACTGTTACCTCTTTACTACACAATAAAATTTTGGTTTGTTTGTGTAGGAGTTAAATGCCCTTCTAACAGCTTAGGTCATGATTATCATGGTCACCAGTGCACCTACGAATGTATTTCCTGGCTAGTACTGACACAACTTTTTTTCCAAATCACTGACTACTTTTCTCACATGCATCAGAGGTGAGAGGCAAAAACATAATTTCTTGCTCTCATCTAAATTGAAAGCATTGCAGACAATCAATAAAAAGTGTCTCAAATGATGAAGACTGTGTGGTAAAGGGCAGAAAAAAATGTGGGAAAAAGAGAAAATGCTGGTTACCAGCATTTTCTCTTTTTCCCACAATGTTTTCAAAGGGCTTCTTTCTTAGGGTTGTAAAAACATTGGATTGTGAGATAAAGGGTGAAATAAAACTGACTGTCAAAAAATCTTTACTGTATATTACAGAGTGGACCTAGATTGGGAATTGAACCCACACCCTGAAGTATTTCAAGATTAAAAATCCTGTACAATACCACTTGAACTAGTCTGGTAGTCAAAAAAAAAATAATATAGATTCTTTCCTCTACTGCATTTGCTCTGTGAAAAGGAGCCTTAATGCATCTACAAAAAAAGTATCAACCCAGGTCATTGTGCACAGTCTTCACAGGCTGATTTGGATCAAAACTTTTTGCTTTTGGTAAACTTTCTGCATGTCCATGGACCATTCTACCGCATGATAATTAGGTTGTGAGACCAAAAGGATTTTAAGGATCCATAATTATGAGATGACTTGGTATAATGCATCACAGAGACGCATTAAAACCCCTTTTGCCAAAGCATGGCTCATATTATGCTGCAGTTTTCTTTCACCACTAGATATGGTGAACAATGCTATTGTATTCTTTAGTAGTAAATTCATACTAAAACAGATTACAAGTCCTGTACAATACCACTACAGCTAATACCACTGTCTAAAAAAATAATACAGATTCCTCTGCCTATTAGATATTATGCTGTAGTTTACTTCCACCACTAGATATGGTAAACAAAATACTGAGTATGTCTAGGTAAAATGTTGTTCTACTCTTAGTAGATTCATACAAGATCTACATAGTATTTGAACTGCTTAAGTTACTACCAAATGACAAAACTTTGGACTTTTCCAAACTGAAACCATTTGCAGACCACAAATTTGATTAACATGTAGGCATTTGTCTTCCAAAGGGTAAAATACATAGAATACAGCATTTTCTTCTTTTCCCACAATGTTTTTTACTCTTCTATAAAAGGATTCCATCAGTTCAGCCATATTTAAGTTGTCATCTGCAAATGCTATGAATATGGACAAGTCTAAAGTTTTGTTGTGTGGTAAGGATTTAAACAATAACAAAACAACAAAAATCAGCAACAACTACTATAAACATTAGATATGGCAACATTATCAAAGTCCGCAATTCCCCAACTTGCTGTACCGAGACCAACAAACCCATGTTCACGTATAGATGGAATAGTGAGATTGAACAGCACATTCTGATTGAGCATACTGATGGCTCCCTTCCCTTCAACAATCAAGGTCACTTTGTTCCAGCCTTTAACGTCTAACTCTCCAGTGGACCCAGACTTGAGAATGGAGGAACGGTCTGAAGGAAATATTATCATATTAAGTCATTAACCCTTTACCAAATGATAAAGTTTTAGACTAGACCATTAATTGAAAGCACATGCAGAACAACAAACTAATAAGGCTAAAATGGTGATTTGTCTGTTGATTGGTAGAAAACATTGTGGAAAAAGCAGAAAATGCTAGTTACAAGCATTTTCTCCTTTTTCCCAAAATGTTTTCAATAGGCTTCTTCTTCAGGGTCATTAAAACTCAGGATTATGTTGTAAAGAGTTAAATGTACTTGTAAAATATGAATATCCAATATGAAGTTAAGATCTACATATGAACTCATACAAAACGTTGTTGGAAACGGAGCTATTGATAAATAACCATTCAGTTTCTCCTTTTGTGTTACATTTTTAAAAAATGAGGGATTAGAGAGGCATACGAGGGTAAATAACATATATTTTCCTGATCGGAACAAACTTGCCGAGGTTTCTGCATGTCACATTTGACTTCTAAAATCTTCACAAAATCTCAATCATGCTCTGAATTGGGGTAATTTGTTACCCCAGGATAATACTAAGGATCAAACTAGATACTAAATTTACCCTGAATACATCAAGAAAACGTAAATTGCCATGAATTTGCATAGCCAGGGATGCCTCAGATACTTAATTTACTTATACACATAGTTATACGCAAGCCCTCTGACTCTTAGATTGAGGTTGTTTTGTACATCACCAAAATCTGAGAGGTCTATCAGGCCATGATACATACAAACTATCAAAGGTATAGCCTATAGAATTTCGAATCTGAATTAATTTGAAATGTTCCTTCAATAAATGATTAAAGATAAGATTAATATTAAAAGAAAGTTATTACATGCATACTATAGACATGACCCATGACATGAAAAGGAGGTTTTAAAACATCTTTAAAAACTATTGACCCATGTAAGCCTGCAGTCTGCACAGACAGACATCGGTAAAAAAATTTTCCCTATGGGTCAATTTTCTTCATGTCCCAAGACCATTCTACCTCATGATTCAGTCTGATGTTTGACAAAATGGATTCTATGGATCTATAATTATGTGATGACTTGCTTGATATAGTGTATCATGGAAATCAATGAAACTCCCTTTTGCCACTCATATCCTTATTAACAACATATCAAAAGAATTACCAATATTTAGTGACAGGTCAAATCTTTTGTCCTTCGGATAAATAAACAGGAAAAGACCCTCTGAGTTCTGCATTTTACAACCACCCTTTTCCATCCGTACAGCAAGAAAGTAGCCACTGGTGCTGTTTGCTTCACCAAGTCTGACATCCATTGAGACAGAAATGTCAGTCCTGTAGAGAGAAATGATAAGTGGTTAGACCCAGCTAAGTTGCATTTGGGAACCATGTAGCTCAGGATCTGACTGCACAAAATGTGAAGCCTGATCTTTGATCTAGACTGTCTGCTACTTTGTTACATAATCTGACAGGAAGAACCTTGAAATAGCAGTGTTTCTGATGTATTTTCCAATTTGAAAAAGTCTGTTTTATTCATTCAGCAGTCTAATAATAAGGATCACGGTGTCTCATTTAAATACAAGTATTCCTTGCCTAGTGTAGTGGATAGATAACCTTTAGATTTATGGATAAAGATGTCTTTTACAGCAAAAAACATAAAATAATGCTAAAATGGCCTTATATAGCTAATTCTGTCAAACTGGAAATGTTCGTGTCGTGGAAATCTCCGCCATTTTCGTAAAATTGCAAAGATATCTGCCAGCGCAAATTCAAGCTACAATGAGGTATATTTTACCTACACACCCAGTCATGAGAAAGCTATTGACTGGGATCCTTGTCGATATCAATGAATGCTTTTTTTCATCAAAGTCGACCAGAATAACAGTCGAGTGGCGATTAAACACTGCCAAATAAAGGGGTTCTACTTCATCAGTACAAGATGCTGGCACAAAAATGACTTTTATGCATGATCATCTGTTGCAGTTTTCGCAGAAATTAAAACATGCTTAAGGTCAGTATTGGGTAATTCGTGAAATTTTAGACCTGCAATAACATCCACTTTTACAGCACTAGTAGACTAAGGACAAAACACTATACACGAGGGGCTTAAATAAGGTAAAATCTCCATTCAAAAATTTATTTGAACTGAGCTTTGTTTTCTCCTGATTAGAAAATTATTTCTCAATCAAAAGAGAAAGTAAGATCAAAGTATGATAAAGGAACATCATGCATTCAATGGATATTATTAAATTTGTAACTGGAAAAATCAATCAGATTAATTTGTGTCTGGAATTTTAGAAAATTCAATCAGTCTATATGGATTATAATCAGTTTTTAACCCTTTAACACATGATCCCAAGTTTTAACGACCCTTGAGAAAGAGGCTTATGAAAACATTGTGGGAAAAGAAGAAAATGCTGGTAACCAGCATTTTCTCCTTTTCCCACAATTTTTTCAACCCTGTCAAAGACAGAAATGATAATTTGAGCTGCACATGATTTGATACCTGGAATTACTTTCAATTTGGTCCTGTCCAAAATTTTGTTGTTGGGTAATGAGTTACGAAAGCTATTTGCTAGGTCTTACATGATTAGATATCATAATTAAGTGAATTGTTTGAATTACAGACATGACAGCCATGATGGTCCTATATTGCTCACCAGATTTCTCCACCCAGTAATAACCTGGATTTTGATTTATCATTGTTTAGTAGGTGGTCCTACCTTTTTTCCCCCAGGAAGCAGTGACCTTGACCTTAATTTTAGTTTATATTGAGATTTGTGCATAATCTGTGTAAAACAATTTTTCATCGTGCAAAATTTCGAAAACTTAGCAATCAATACTGAAATTCTTAGAGGTTCCTTTTCTGTATTTTAGTGAAAAGGACCTTGACCTTTGGTTTAATGCAGCACAATATTTAAGTTACAAGAATTCTACACACATCAAGATCTATTAACATACTTACCTTTTTAATATTAACTAAGCTTAGAGACCTGAAGTAATTACAATTTTCGATAAAACTTCATATTAAAGCAAGTGACCCAAATGGAGGGCCTATTTTTGACTCTACCAAAAATAAATTGAACAACCTTAGAGATAAATCTATACTTGTTTTTTAGGCAGTTTTCAGCCAGTTTTTAACCCATTTCATCCTTATTTTATGAAACTATAATCATTCTTTCATCTCCATGGCAAATGTTGCCCCTGATGGCTGCAAGACTGCATAGATTACAATGGAGAGAAAATGCCTTTTATGTTTTGGAGGCCTACCAAGCGATCGCTGTTGTCGTTTCCAGTTTTAAATGAGGACAAATCCCTTGTGTTTTTCAATCCCTTACACCATATAATTATATTGGTAATTTATCTTTGTTTACACAGCTGAGCCATTTTTACACACTTTAAAGTTTTAATAGCATTTTTTCTCTCTAGCCATAAAGATGTTATCTTTAACTCTTTACTAAACGAAAGAATCTTAGACTGGTCCAGATTGAAAGCATTTGCAGACGAAACATTAAATTGAGCTAAAATAATGGTAATTGTCTGTGAAAGTATAGAAAACCTTGTTTGAAAAGGAGTAAATGCTGATTACCAGCATTTTCTCCTTTTCCCACAAGATTTTCCAAAGGCTATTTCCAAAGGGTCATTGAAACTCAGGATTGTGTTGTAAAGAGTTAAACGGTTCAACTCACCAATTCTCTGAACCAATCAGATTTGAAGCCAGATTCAGTCTTTCAGCAGCACACCAGTAAATAGGAATTTGGGTAACCATCTGTCTCATGACCTTTCCATGACCTTCACCAGTGTCCTTGACCTCAAATGACCCTGTCTGTTGTGCAAAATTATATGGTTCCTCATGTTCATTATATCCTGAAACAAGAAATATCTTTAAAAGAGATTGACGACATAAGAGGTACTGAAATATGAATACTGAAACTCTTTTGTGGCTCAATATGAAGTAAAATAATGAAAAGTAACTTCGTCAGCAAATTGCCTCTTTTTCCTCAACGATTTTTATTTTGTTGAAAAGTAGATTTGGGTTTTTGGGTAATGCTTATGAAAATATTAAATTTCAAAATAGATCAAGAAAAGGATCATTCTCTATCACAATTATTTGCTGTGGTATGAATCAAGGCACCGGGGTAATGATTAGCTATAGCAATGCTTGTAAATACACATAGTGAGTTAATAAATGTATGAGAAAGTACGGAAGGTAGAGCCTGCCAAATAATATGTGCACATTTTTTACCAATAGCAAATTACCACCTATTCATTCTTTATCAGTACCAAGAACTAGGTTCAAAGTAAGCGCATTCAGCTATGCTTAAAAAAAAAAAGGATTGGAGGAGTTGAGCCTTTACTACACCACAAAAGGTAAGACTCGTCCAAATTGAAAGCATTTGCAGACGACAAATTAAATGTCGCTTAAATGCTGTAAATTGTCATTGCAAAAGTAGAAAACATTTTGGAAAAGGAGAAAATGCTGGCTACCAGCATTTTCTCCTTTTCCCAAAATGTTTTCCAAAGGCCTTCTTCCACAGGATCATTAAAATCGGGATAGTCTGTTTAAAGGGATAAATAGTGTAATAGGTATATGTAATGTTAACCCTTTCCCAAACAATCCCTGGTTTTCATGACCCTGAGAAAGAAGCCTTCTGAAAACATTGTGGGAAAAGGAGAAAATGCTGGTAACCAGCATTTTCTCCTTTTCTCACAATGTTTTCTTCCCTTCCCAAAACAAATTTCAATTTTTCAGTCACACTAATTTTGTCGTCTGCAATTTCTTCCAATTTGGACTAGTCTAAAATTTTGTTGTTTGGTAAAGAGTTAAATAAGATACCTTGAAATCCATGGCAACAGAGGTACGCAAAGATAAGAACCACATTCTTGGAAAAAGGAGTTTTAAGCATCTGTGAAAAAGTATCGATCCAGGTCAGCCTGTGCTATTTGTACAAGCTGACTTCGGTCAAAACTTTTTGCTATTGTTAAAATTTTCTACTTGTCAACGAGCAATTCTAACTCACAATTCAAGCAACATATTGGATTTTATAGATCCATAATTATGTGACGTCTTGCATGGTATAATGCATCGCAGAGATGCATCATATCCCCTTTTTCTAGGGCACAAGGTATATTATAAGGCTTGGTCAACATGCAAATTACATGTTTCGCAAACTCATAACCCCCAAACACAAAATTGCAGCAGATAACATGAAGATTGTAGTATTACCAGCAATTTCTCCTTTTCCCACATTGTTTTCTACTCTTTCTGACACAAATACCATCAACTGAGCCACATTTAATTTGTCGTAAGCAAACGCTCTCAACTTTGACCAGTCTACAGTTTTGTCCTTTGGAAAAGAGTAATAACTTTGGCTTATGCTCATAGAGCTTAAATTTACAGTTTTGTTATTCTTCACATAGTTAGAAAATTTGAAATGAAGTTTCGATTAAGTCAAAAGAAAGGCAGAAAAAAAATCTAGAAGTTAGAATACATCAGTAACACTTTGGAAAATTTCATATGAGCCACGCCTGGCAAAAGGGGGCTTAATGCATCTCCGTGAAGCGTTATACCAATCAAGCCATCATATAATTATGGATCCATGATAGTCACTTCTTGTAAAAACAGACTGAATCATGAGGTACACTGGTCCTTGGACATACAGAAAATTGACATATAGCGAAAAGTTTCGGCCCAGGTCAGCCTGCGCGAACTGCGCAGGCTGACCTGAGTCAATACTTTTCGCAGATGCATTAAGACCCCTTTTGCCAGAGCATGGCTCATATTCAGTTGGGTAGAGCACAAAAAAAATTTCCAAAGCACAGACCAAAAGCCTGATCCTATGTAGAGCAAGACAGACACATGATGACGATATTACAAATATATCATACTTTCAAAATCTTCCCTGTATGGAACAGGAAATGGAGCAGCAGCTGGGGGAGTTGGGTGTTGACCTCTATTTCCCGTGGCAACAGTTGTCAAGGTGATGACCTCATCCACATTCAAGTGTAGGGAGAAAGTGCCATTTACAACCTATCAAAAAAAGAAAAGAATCTTTATAACTGTCCATACCTTTAATCAAACAACAAAAATGCAGACTTGTCAAAGTTGACAGCATCTGCGTACAACAATTTATATGTAGCTCTAATGATGGACTTTGTCTCTGATAGGGTAGAAAATAATGTGGGAAAAAAAAAAGAGAAAATGCTGGTAACTAGAATTTCTCCTTTTCCCATAATGTTTTCAAATGTCTGTAACTAACCTTGCGGTTGTTAAAACTCAGAATTTTGTTGTATAGTGTTAACTTGAACCTTTGGTTGCAAAAACATCTAAAGTCACTTACTGCTTCCAAATGAATACAAATTCCACAATGAATTTGATGTTGATGTTTTTACAGTTGATTACCTCCTTTTACCCCTTTTGCACATAGGCAAAAACAGTGACTTTTGCGGATGGCATTGATCAAGATCAGACTGCACAGAATGTGCAGTCTGATCTTTGATCTATACCATCCACTTGTTTAGTCAAGCCTATACAAGCAAAATCTTTGTAAGTTTCAATGGATTGTATTTATAGCCGTCAAAAGAGGTCGAGTTTATTTATTTGGCACTGAAAGAGTTAATATCTACAACATGGTTTATACAGATGACCAATCCATAATTGTTTTACAAACAACTTGTTTGTTCAACTCTTTACCAAACCAGAAAAATGTAGACCAGTGCATATTGACAGCTTTTGCAGACCAAAATCTAAATAAGGCTCAAATGATAGAAATTAGTTTTTGATAAAGGAGAAACAATCGTGGGAAAAGGAGAAAATCCTGGTGACCAGCATTCTCCTTTTCCCGCAGGGTCCTGCATGACTCAGTGGTAAAGTGTAGGACTGGTGATCTGGAGGCTCTGGGTTCCAGCCTCACTGGATCTATTGGGTTTCTGGTAGGAGTGTTCTTGGGCAAGAGAATTCACAACGCCAGCCTATTACTGGTATAAACCCAGGAAATACATGAATTTGAGAGCTATTGCTGTGATATGACTGAAATAATTTTGAAAGCGGCATAAAACATCATTCAATCAATCAATCAATCCTTTTCCGATAATGTTTTCATAAGCATCTTTCCTAAGAGTCACTGAAATACAAGATTTTTTGGTGAAAATAACTCAAGATAAAAATTAGCTAATCTTTAATTTTACTCACTGTAACTGGGTTTTGTTTCTGGAATAACTTTGATTCTGTACCATCAAATTTCAGAATACTTTTCCACATGAACAACTTCTTCAATGACGCCTAAAGGAAAGTAAACATTATCAATCATTAAAGATAGCCTCAAACAGTCAATCTTTCATGAATAAAGCTTAAATAATCTGAGCCATGCTATGGCAAAAGGGGGTTTAAAGTAACAATAAAGGCCAAATGTAAACAAAGTGGGTGTTTAAATACATTTGAATTTATATTATACCATTTAAAAGTATGGAAATTATTGTGACAATGACAATCTGTCATTGTACAGTCAGTCCATGTGTTAGTCGCTGACAGAGAAATTAATTTCAAAACTAGGTTAAAACCTGCCAGGTAGCGTGTCTTTTGTTTACTTTTTGCCAGAATTTAAAATTCTTTTTTCTGCCAGCAACTAACATATGGCCCGACCACATCATAACAGACTGTCATCTCCATGATATTTTCCATATTTTGAAATGGTATGATTTAAATTTAAATGTATTATGGCACTTGTTTTGATATTTTGGCCTTTAGTGGGCCTTTAATGCATTTCCATGATGCATGATACCAAGCAAGTCATCACATAATTATGAATTCATAAAATCCATTTTGTCCAACAACATACTGAATCATGAGGTACATTGGTTCTTTGCCATTTAGGAAATTTACGAAAAGCAAAAAGTTTCGACCTGTTTCAGCCTGCACAGACTGTGCTGGCTGACCTGGGTCGATACTTTTAGCAGATGCATAAAGTCCACTTTTCACAGAGCATGGCCCATCTATTGCAGCACAAATTTGTTGTTCTGAATAGATTTCTTCTTCATGTCTCTGAAGATGACAGCTGTTGATATCATTGTTCAAAAAGAGACAATTCCTTGTGGAAAGTATTTGCTTTTTTCCAAAAAAATTTTCTGCATGTCTATATTTTCTTCTCTTTAACTCTTTAGCAGATGACAAAATTTTTGACAAAAGCATTTTCAGACATAAATAAATGTTACGCAAATCATGAAACTTGTCTTTTAATAGGGTAGGAAACACTGAGGGAAAAGGTGAAAATGCTGGTTACCAGCATTTTCTCCTTTTTGCAAAATGTTTTCAAAAGCTTTTTTTCTTAGGGTTGTTAAAAGTCTGTATTGTGTGGCAAATTGTTAATGTTTCTCGCTCATGCCATGAATACTTTTTATTTGTCTAAATCTGTGAAGAGAACTAATACTCAATATGAAACTTGAGAGTTAAAATCTTTGCAAAACTGTTGTTTTGTTGAAGAAAACTTGACCTTTCAATGAATGACAAAATTTTGGACAACTCCAAATTAAAAGCATTTGCAGACGACAATTTAAATGCAACTCAAATGATGCAGTTTGTTTTGGAGAGAGTAGTAAACATTGTGGGAAATGGAGAAAATGCTGGATATCAGCATCTTCTCCTTTTCCTAAAGCGTTTTCAAAAGCATTCTTCCTACGGGTCCTCAAACCACAGGACCGTTTGGTATAGGGCAAAATACAGACCTGACTTACACCATTCTTGGATACTCAAATAGACATGCACAGTTTCCATCTTGTTCAAAACTAGAACTGTCACAAAGCAGACAAAACCGCCCACCAGCACCTTGTCACTGAAGCAGCACAATTAGAGAACAGAGGTGACTTTCAGAACAAAAATCACCTGTGACCTTGACCTTTGACCCACGAGACCCAAAAAAATAGGGCACCTCCTTGATCATGAGCACCACTTGTATAAAGTTTCAGGGTCCTAGGTCAAACGGCTATTGAGTTACAGCATTGAAACAAGGAAGTCTAGTGACAGACGGACCGACCGATGGAGGGACAGACAGACAAACATGGTGATACCAGTATACCCCCTCTAATTTTTAATGGGGGGAATAATTATGTTACTTCTTCAGTATCTATAGCAAAAAGTTACTTACAAATCTTCCTTTCAATTTAAATGTGACATCTTGGCCCGTTACAACATACTTTGGTAGAGGTGGGCGAATACATAAGGAATGGTCATGACTCTGAAGAGAGGCAATAAATATATGAACATTAGCCGTTAGCTCTTTACCAAACCACAATATTTTTTACTTGTCCAAATTGAAGCCATTTAGACGACAAATTAAATGTTGCTAAAGTGATGATTTCTGTCTTAGATATGGTAGAAAACATTGTGGGAAAAGGAGAAAATGCTGGTTACCAGCATTTTCTCCTTCTCCCACAATGTTTTCAAAAGACTTCTTCCTAAGGGTCGTTAAAAGTCCTGGTTGTGTGGTTAAGGGGTAATAAGCCAGCTTAACCCTTTACCACATAATTCCAAGTTTATTCCACCTTGACAGAGACAACTTTTGTAAGCTGTGTGGGAACAGGAGAAATGTTGGTAACCAGTGTTTTATACTTTTCCAAAAGAAAATTTCATTGTTTGAGTCATATTTATTATTTTGTCTCCAAATGCTTTCAATTTGAGTAAGTCTAAAGTTTTGTTATTTGGTAATGGGTTAACCCTGGTTACCCAGCATTTTCTCCTTTTCCTTCAATGTTTTCTAAAGCCTTTTTTCCCAGAGTTGTTAAATGTACGGATTGTGTGGTAGGTTATCTACTGACAAGGAATGTCCATTTATTTTTTTAGCACCACAAGGTATGATAATCATTACTTCAGTGAAGTATAAACCACACTAGCCATTATGCTGTACTAATCAACTAGTTTTTGGACCAACAGGACACCCATCTAAAATTTCTTTAACTCTTTACCAGATGACAAATTTCCAGACTTTTCCAAATCTATAGCATTCGAAGATGACAAATAAAATGTGGCTCAAACAAGGGTCGTTGAAAGGGTAAAAAAAAAAAACATTTCAGGAAAAATCACTGGCTGATTACCAGCATTTCCTCCCTTTTCACACATTTTCAATATCCCTTTTCTCTCAAGGTCATCAAAACATGAGATGGTTTGGTAAAGGAAGAAAAAAGATATGACAAAGTATATTAGATCTTCATATCCTGAGTCAGTGAGTTAAAGAACTAGAGGCGCTTGAGCGCCTGTATCGCTCCACAGGCCTGATATTTCTATAATGGCGAAAGGAAGTTTTTAACAATTATCATTCAATCCTGCAATTTAGCTCACTGAAGAAACAATTTGGTAGACAACCACCATAGGAACTTACCTGCAAAACAACAATGAAATCCAATGAATAGTTTTAGAGAAGAAATTTTTCAAAGATTTTACTTTATACCATAAAAGGAAAATGAGTCTCCCATAAAAGCCATGTTTTTTGACAGATCTTTTTTTTTTTAAGGAATTCTGTAAACCTGTATCTAAGGAACATTCCTGCAAAATAATAATGCTATCCAAATAGCGGTTTGGGAGGAGATTTTTAAAGGTTTTTTACTTTGGTTGCCATGGCAACCAGAATTCTTCATGGAACACAATTATTTGAAGGAATTTGAAAGAGGACCACCAAAGGAACATTCCTGTGAAATTTGGTAAAAATCCAGTCAATAGTTTCTGAGGAGAAGTTTTTTAAAGAAAAAGTTTACAGACGCACGCACGGACGAACGGACAAACAAATGGACGGACGCACGACGGACACAACGCCATGACAATAGCTCGCTGGCCTTTGGCCAGTGGAGCTAAAAAATTATACGAGATTTTGTTGACAGTTCCAAAAGTTTTACACAGCAAGGACAACACATAACTTTGCTCTTATTTAGAACTATTTCATAAATAATTATGCACCATTCTCTGTGAAAATGGGGCTTAATAAATCTGCAAATAGTATTGACCCAGATCAGCTGGCACAGTCCACACAGGCTTATGTGGGTCAAAGCATTTTTGCTTTTGGTATATTTTCTGCATGTCCAAGGACCAGTTTACCTTATGATTCAATAGGCCCTACGACAAATTACATTTTATGAATCCATAGTCATGTGATGACTTGCTTGGTATTAGGCATCACAGAGACACATTAAACCCCCTTTAGCCAGAAAATGGCTCATACGCATTTCAGCGTTTTTAAAACATTATATAGTGACCAAAAGAGAAAATCAAATACCATGGTTTCTATGACAATAGTAAGGTCCTTCCTGTCAGGGCTAGTCAAGGTCACATAACTGCCTCCCTTATTGAAGTGACCACTCCCGTATCCATGGCGATAGTATTGCCAGCCAATTTGTGTAAATTGTGTTGTGTGGGCTAAATTATACAAGAATGGAAAAACATGTAAAACTAGACAGGGTTTGCATGCTGTCAAGAAATTAACCCTTTACCAGACGACAAAATTTTAGCCTTGTCTAAATTGAAAGTATTTGCAGACGAAAATTTTAATGTGGCTCAATGGTGTAATTTTTCTTAGATAGGGTAGAAAACATTGTGGGAAAAGGAGAAAATGCTGGTTACCAGCATTTTCTCCTTTTCCCACAATGTTTTCAAAAGGTGTCTTTCAAAGGGTCATTAAAAGTCGGCTTCAGGAAAACAAATTTCGATCAGGTAACTCTAAAACACTTTTGATTAAAGATAACTAACAATGACCCTTTACCACACAGTCCCAAGTTTTAACAACCCTGAGAAAGAAAGCTTTTGAAAATACAGTAGGAAAAGGAGAAAATGCTGATATCTAGTGTTTACTCCTTTTCCAACAAAGTTTCCTACTTGTTCAAATTACATCATTTGTGTCACATTCAATATGTGCGTCTGCAAATGCTTTCAATTTGGACAAGTCTATAACTGTATCATTTCCTAAAGAGTAAATTCAGTTTGTTACATGAATACAAGTGGAAAATACTGAATCAACTCTTCACAAAATGACAAAATTTTAGACTTGTAGAAATTGAAAGAATTTGCAGACGACAAACTCATTTTTATTCAAATAATGTGCCCTAGCTTTGGATGTGTAAAAAACAATGTGGGAAAAGGAGAAAATGCTGGTTACCAGCAGTTTCTCCTTTTCCCATGATGTTTTCGAACTCTTTCTTACCAAGGGCTGTTAAAACTAGGGAAAGTGTGATAAAGGGTTTAAATGAGAAATCATTCGTTAGGAACAGCATTTTCTCCTTTTCCAACAAAGTTCTCTACCTTTAAAAACAAATGACATCATTTGTGTCACATTAAATCTGTACATCTGCAAATGCTTTCAGTTTGGACAAGTCTATAACTTTACCATTTGATAAAGAGTTAATTCAGTTTATCACATGAACACAAGTTGAAAAACTTTATCAACTCTTCACTAAGCAAAAGAACTGTAGACTTGTCCGAATTGCAATCATTTGCAGGCAACAATTTCAGTTTTTTTGTCTTTGGGAGGGTAGAAGACATTGTGGAAAAAGGAGAAAATGCTGGTTACCAGCATTTTCTCCTTTTCCCATGATGTTTTCAAAATCTTTCTTACTAAGGGCTGCTAAAACTAGGGATTGTGTGATAAAGAGTTCAAATGAGAAATCATTCGTTATGATTAGCAATTTCTCCTACAGACACAATGTTTTCAAAAATAGTCTGCTACACAATGAAAATAAGTTGTTGAAAAAATTTTCTTTCCTTCATGTATTGTAGAATTTGCTTTCTACTTTAGAATCTAGAATGTATTATCTTTCATAAGCAATCCCTCAGCTCATGTACTTTTGAATCTATCAGCTCTTGAATGCATGGATCCTAGAAAACATACATATTCACCGTAAGTCAGTACCATGAAAAATGTATCTGGCTTTTGACCTGATATCAACTGTCTTTGTTGTCTATATTTTTTAAATACAGTAACTGTCATTTAAATAGCAATTTTATTTTTTAAAAGAAATCTGCCTTTCCAATAACTTATTCATGGACAATCAGAGAATAAACAAATTGTATGCATACAATTTAAGTTAAAACTAAATTTTGCCACCCCTGATTTCCTGCGAGTGAAGAGAGCTACTGACCTGCCATCCAAACTGGACTACTGACCACATAGTGACCACTCCAAGGACTTTCTGCAGTCATCAGACCATCCCTTGTGTAAGGCAGGGTGTCATAGTAAGCTGCGATCAGATTCCATGATATAGTTCTGTAATATGATAATGTCTTTCTACGTAGAAGTACTTCATAAAACTTGGTTTAACTCTTCATCAAACAATTCTGTGTTTTAAAACGATCCTGAGGAAGAAGATGCTAGAAAATATTGTAGGAAAAGGAGAAAATTCTAGTTACCAGCATTTTCTCCTTTTCCCAGATTTTTTTCTACCCTTTTAAATATATATTCCATCATCTGATTCAAATTTACAATGCCAACTATATATGCTTTCCATATGAATGGGTTTAGAATTGTGTCATCCGGAAATGAGTTTTTCAATCATTGTTACGGCAGAGGGGTAAAATGTAGAAAGTGGTATAGGTCGAGCCTACAACACCAAACAACTCCTATAATACAGGAAAGCGGACATTTAAAAATCTACAAATGAACTCATAAAGTGACTAAAAGATTGAAAGGTATTTCACTTTAAAATGATAAGACAGCTAAAAATGAGAGAGCAATAAAAATCTGAGTAGTTCCTTACGCAGTGATATTTCCATTCACGTAATTCTGGTTCAGTATCTGCAATTATAGACACCAAAATCAATGACATTGTGTAGTTTTAATTCTATTATCTCTGAAAAACTTGTCTTCTGCATAAAACATAAAGGCATAACTCTTTGCCAGACAATCAGGAGTTTTAACGACGCAAAGAAAGGAAACATTTTCTCCTTTTTCCGCAATGTTTTCAAAAGCCTTCTCCTTCAGGGCTAAAATTCTGGTTTATTAGGTAAAGGGTTAGAGACATTATTACAATAACCGCAGTGCTGAAAGATGTCAAATCCTGGTCTAAATCTGAAAATTGGTAACATTTCCACTAAAAGTAAATGAAAATTTTCTCCATTTCTGACAGTTTAACAGAAAAAAGAGAATATGAAAGAGAGAAATAAAATTGTCAATTTACCCGGGCCCAACATCCTCCCCCTACGATATCATTAAATGTACTATAGTCTTCTGAAGCCCACAATGGCTTATTAGTTTTAATAGCATCAGGTGTAGTGATAGTGCCTGGATAGTGACACCTAGAAGAAGATAAATGTCAGATAAAAAGGATGCTCATATAATTGTACATACTCAAAGCTGTCAGTACCTATATGATAATTTTGGTCCTCTCTCACTGCTGATTATTGTTTAGACAATGGTTTTGTGACAGTGGGAAAGAAGCAGGTGGCTTAGGAAGAACATTCTGCAAAGTACTGGTAAAAGAAACTCCAATAAAGCACTGATAGGTGCACTGGCTGCTAGGATTTAACTGAAATAATGTTGAAAATAGCATTAAATACAATACAAATAGACAAACTAACAAGCTAAATGATGATGCAAGGGTTTCCTTAATGAATATCAACAATAACAGCTGAAGGCTGATAAGTGACTGGGCAAAAAAGGTAACCAGCGTTTTCTCCTTTTCCCATATTGTTTTCTTCTCTTTCAGAGACAAATCTCTTCATATTTATCCTCTGCAACTGTTTTGAATTTGTAGAAGTATGAAATATTTTTCACATGGTAAAGAGTAGCCTTGGTTCCAGTCTGTTCATTTTTTTCCTTTTCTATCATTCGGACATAACATTGTCAAAAATGATTGTCTGGGGACATTCGAAAACCGATCTCAGCAACATCTACTTTATTCCATCTCACAGTGGGGTAAAGTAGATGTTGCTGCAATCGGTTTTCGAACATGAATGACTAAAATTAGATACCAGGATCCCAATAACATTGACTTGATCACTTCCTGTTTGTGAGCCATCTTTGAAAATATTGACAACAAAATTTCAAACGTGTTATTGAAAATGACTTTGAAGGAGAGTTTAACAATAAAAAGGGTTGTTGAAGGCGTGATGTATTTTTGATGGCACCAACCCGATTTGGGAAAGTCACTCGTACATGAAATCACAGAGTTGTTGTTTTCAATAATGTGACATCATGCTGTAAACAAGTCTATAATTAGATTACTTCCACAATTCATAGTCATGGGGAGACCCTCGAATGCCCCCAGGCAGTAATAATAACCGAAGCGAAAAACAGATTGCTGCCAAAGATCTATAGCAGACCGCGATTAAGAGAGTGTGATATGGAGTAATTAGGAAATTATTACAGTCTGGGCCCAGGCTAGGTAAATAGATAAGAATCACTGATTGGAATAGTTAAAAATACATAATGAGCATGACCTGATTAATTCTTGGTTATGTAATGGGTTAACTCTTTACCAAATAATCACAAATTTTAACGAATCTGAAGAAAAAAAAAGCTTTTGAAACCATTGTGGGAAAAGAAGAAAATACTGGTTACCAGCATTTTCTCCTTTTCCCACAATGATTTTCACTTTCAAAATATCCCGTAATTTTTGCCACATATCATTTGTTGTCTGTAGACCCTTTGAGTTTGGTTGAGTCCACAATTTTGTCATCTGTTATAGGGTTAGCTGAATGCATGTAATTGTTGCCTATGTAATGGCTGAACTAAACAATTCTTGGTTATGTACTGTAACATGCAACGGCCTGGTCACCCATCCAGGCACTAGCGTAATGCAGGCAGCTTAACTTCCACCGAGAGAAATACACCAAACCGCATCACTAAAAGGTAGCTCAACAGCAAGGCAGGTTTAAAGTGCTTTTACATCTAACTTCTCTCAGTGACATTACTCTCCCCTCTCGAACCGAGACTTATTTACAAATAAAGGAGGATGAGTTTACAAGGGTAAGGCAACTCCAGTCCCGCAGTTGTCATAATCCAACCGCTGCCATCACTTACAACCGCCTGTTCACCCCTCCAGGCACTTACCTAATGCATGCTGTTCAATTTCCACGGATAGCAATACACCAAACCACATCGCTGTAACAGCTAGCTCAACAGCAAGACAGGTTTGAAGTGCTTACATCTTACCTCTCTCTGTGACATTATATATTCTGACAAACCACTGACTAACTTGCCATAAAAGAAAACATGACTGAATACCTACCCAACAGCTTCTATAGCAGCTGCAAGTTCTGGATCATTCAAAATGTCAGGACAAATCTTCCAATCATTAATGTGAGGTGCATCTGGGGCAACTATTTTTACATGGGTCAGCTTTGCCTTGTCAAGGGCCTTTCTCAGAGTCTGTAAATTTTATCCAAAAAAAATCATTTTTCTTTTTTCACCGTTACAGCACCAAATAAACCAACAGATACTTTTAACTCCTTACCAAACTGACAAAATTTCATACTGGTCTAAATTTACAGTATTTGCAGACTACAGATTCAAAGTGGCTCAGATAATGAATTTGTCTCTGAAAAAGTAGAAAACATTGTGGGAAAAGGAGAAAATGTTGGTTACCAGCATTTTCTCCTTTTCCCGCAATGGTTTCAAAAGACTTCCTTCTAATGGTCATTAAAACTCTGGATTGTTTGGTAAAAGGTTAAATAAAAAATAAGATCCAATTACTTCAAATTTCAAGATTTCTCTATGGCATTTATATATGTATAATATATAATGTCTCAGCAAGAACAAAGCAGACAGTACAGATCAAAGGTCATACTGCACATTTTGTGCAGTCTGATCTTGATCTACACAGGCTGCAAGGGCAACAACTGTTGTGAAAGGTGCTTCAGGAGTTGAAAAGTAATCCATCTGCACATCATTTGAATGCAATGTTGTATTTATTTATTGATTTCTATGTTCTCTTTTGAGATAAATATTAGGCAAATTTATTTTTTTTAACATAAATATTTAACATGATATGGAAGGCTATTGAACATAAAAATACTGCATGAAAACAGTTAACCTTTCACCACATGATCTCTGGTTTTAACCACTCTACAGCAGAAAAGTTTTGAAAACATTATTGGAAAAGGAAACAAGAGCACTGCATGCAGGTGCCAACGCCCAGCTGTACTTGCTTGACTTTCAGTGAGAATTCTAGGTCAAAAAAGGAACATAACTGTGTCAGAAATACTTTGATGGTTACCTGCCCTTGTTTTATGGGTTCCCCTTTTGAAAGTTAACAACTTGTCCAATTTTGAAGTAAACATCTTCAGTAATAACAGATATGTTATAAAACGTCAGTTTTTGAACAGCAACAATCACAACAATGCAGACACAAACAACAACAGCACTATGACAATAACTCGACTTATTCTTCAAAACAGCCAAGCTAAAAATGCTGGAAAACAGTGTCATCCCCTTTTTCTTCAATGGTTTCTATCATTTAAAATATAGAAATTACTAGTATCATCTGAATTTCATTTAATTTGTCATCTGCGATTACTTCAAATGTTGTCAAATTTTATAAAAAATGAATTTTTTATAAACTGGTAATGAGTTAAACACTTTAATGGTTTGTTGTGCCATGGCCTAATGGTTAAGGCATCAGCCACTGGAGCAGGAGGTTGAATGTTCAAGTTTCTGGGAGAGAGAAAGAGGGGGTCTTTCTAGTGTAGCCAGTTGGAAATCCATCAGCAAGTTAAGCCCTTTATGACACAATCATGAGTTAACATGGTTTCTGAAAGAAAATACTTTTATCATCCAGAAATGACATGAGTACTTGCTCACAGAGTTTGAATTTTCTTTTGACTTACCTTGATGTATACTATGTTATAATCTTTTTCATTCCAGAGCTGAAAAATTGGAAAAAAAAATTAAATCAAGATGGAAAAAATTAACATTTTTCTCCAACATTTCTTCAATCTAAACTTCCCACTAGTTTCACAGGTATACATGATAACGAAGCCTTGTTATTAGTAATTGAAAAAGTTGGTAACCAGGGGACCATTTTACTACAGTAGTTGCGCAAATGTAAGTTAAAGAAATTTTGTAGGTTTTTATATAAAATTGCATTATACTAAAGTTTTTAAAACTAAGTTGGAATGTAAGTTTTTCATAACTTTACATACAAAAATATCAGTCGTAAGTGAGAACATAGGCCTATACTTGAGGCATTTTTTGTTTCGGGTCATCACAGAGGAAGAAATTTGAGAAAAAACGTTATAATTATCCTCACAGTAATACGCAGTAGTCATAATTTTTTATTTTTTGACAATCTAATTTTTCTTCAAACGTACATTATCCATATTTGACGGAAGCAGGTGACATATGAGATGATGTCAAGCGCAAGAAATGTACGGTAAATCACATTAATTACATCATATTTCCCTCTGAATGAATGGCATGCACTATTTACCTAGGTAACTGGTGCGTAGGAACTACTGTTTCTGCCTTCAATGGAAGGTTTACGGAAATATTTACATACGCAAATTCACAGTAACAAAAGTTTAATAAAACAGATTTACAAATTTCATAAATCTGAAAGTAGGCATAAAGTTACCAAAGTTCTTGTGAAAAAACTTACTAGTTGTTAGTAAAACGGTATCCAGGGGCCTGTCAGAAAAGGGTAGAAAAAAATGTGGGAAAAGGAGAAAATGTTGGTTACCAGCATTTTCTCCTTTTTCGCACATTTTTTAAAAAGTCTTCTTCCTCCTCAGGGTTGTAAAAACACATGAATGTTTGGTAAAAGATTACGTGATTATAAGAGTTTGGCTATACCCTAGATGAAACCACTTACCCCTATGTAGTCCACTGTTATATTGTAATATTTCTGAGCACCCTTGATCCATCGGATGACATACCCTGCTGTAACTTCAGGGGCTTTAAAGGGATTTCTATTTCCTGTTGGGTTCAGCCATCCAGGGAAACTCCATGGTAGTCCATATATCTTTATGTTTGGATTTCTCTGTCATGTAAAAGCAAGAGACTCTTACAGGACTGTATCACTCTACTGGCTGCTCCTGATTATTGAATTTTGCAGTGCAGGAAACCTCCTATAACTGGTCATGTTATAGGTTACAAAATGCTTCCTAATAACAGGACGACATAAATAGAGGATCTTACACGAGTGTTTATGTATTATTATTTTCATCAAACGAGTTGACTAAAATTGTATGATGCGAGCCTTGGTGAGCGTCAGATACAATTTAGTCAACGAGTTTGATAAAAATGATAATACATAAACACAAATGTGAGATTCTATTTACCATATAAAATGGATGACAGACCAAAAATATCCTGCTTCTTCACCTTTTGGCTATATACCGTTCATGGGTCCATGTTTACAAAATTGTAGTTCGGTTTCAAATGTGTACATACACAAATAGATAGCTCCATGACATTTACACCAAAAGTAGAATAAAACAGTCTCTAGAGGGGGTAAGTGCAACTAATTCAGCAATTTTGTTGTTTTTAAAAAGCTTTTGCCACATTTTTTGCTTTTTATTGAACATAAAAATCAAAAACTGTCCATGAGCATACGCCTTGGCAACAATGACGTCATTTTTCCAAGAAACGGCATAGTAGTACAAATTCCGGCATTTACTGTGGTTGGTTTCTCAAGCTTCACGTGCTCATGACTGAAAACTGATCAGAACCAGGACCCAAGAAAACCCAAAAATAAGTCATAGGTTTAATACACTGCCGGGGGAGGTTTTATGTGATAAATGACATTTCTTTTCAAATATAAATCCAATTATGAACTATTACTAATATGTCACATTTTAGGATGCATGACATGCAAATGTAGCAGGTAAGGGAAGGACATTTGGAAAGGCTTTCAGTTTGGTAGAATCTATTAATTTCCCTTTGGTAAAGTGTTAATTAAGAAAATAAAATGTTAGTCACCTTACTGTAGGTCTTCACGCGAATTTGTTCATGATTCTTTTCTAGCGTAATATTTCAACATCAGTTCTGATTGGTAGAATGCGACACACTGATACTGTTTTATTAAAATCCATGCTCATACCATCAGATGAGGACTTCATCACCGCATGTACAAGGGAAAAAGATGATGAACAGTTGCCAGACAGACAGAAAGTGCAGCCAGCGTGAATGTGAATCTACCCTCAACATTTTTTCAGAGAAATTTACATCCCCGAGAGCAATGGATCTGAGAAATTTTATATTTTCTCAACTGACTTGATTTACATGTACTTATCTGGCACTAACCCACATGATGAATACCATGAAAACTAAACTCCCCTCCCTCACAGTCAGAATTAAGATTCATGACACTCACATTCTCAGAAAACAAAAATAATGTACTCTAAAGTTAATCCTTTTTTAATGAAAAAAAAAATTTTAGACTTGTAAAACTGAAGGTATTTGTAGATTACAAAATATCTGTGACTTAACCCTTTCCCAAACGTCGTATTCTGGACTCTTTCTTTATCAAAACATCCGCAGACAATATATTCATAATTATGCAAATGAACTTGAGCTCTCTGATAGGGTGAAAAACATTGTGGGAAAAGGAGAAAATGCTGGTTACCAGCATTTTCTCCTTTTCCCACAATGTTTTCAAAAGCCTTCTTTCCCAGGGTCGTGAAAACAAAAGGATTGTTTGGTAAAGGGTTAAGCAATGAAATTTGATTTTGAAAGGAAAGAAACACGGTGGGAAATGGAGAAAATGCTACCACTTTCACAGAGATGTATTAGACACACTTTTACCAGAGTATGGCTTGCACACATTATATTGCATGACACATGTAGTTGAAAAGTTGTATTACCTTCTTAGCCTCTGTCATCAACCACCATTCATACCCACGGCTATAATTCTCGTCCCAGCTATAGTGTTGATGTGACGCCTCAGAACCATCTAAATGATAACAAATTGCATCAATACTTTATCAAACAATCCTGTGTTGTAAATCTCTACCAGTCGACAAAATTTTAGACCCTTTCATAATTGAAGCATTTGCAGACAGCAAATCACATGTGGCTCAAAAGGTAGTATTTCTATGAGAGAGACAGAAACATTGTGGGAAAAGAAGACAATAATGGTTACAAGAATATTCTACTTTTGCCATTATGTTTTCAGAAGTCTTCTTCCATAATGTTGTTAAATTCAGGATTGTTTTGGGGTTGACCTTTCACTACACATCCGCATCTTTTCCGGATCCTGAGCAAGAAGCCCTTAAAAGCATTGTGGGAATAGGAGGAAAAATGTGAGCAGCAAGTGTTTTGTACTTTTCACCACAGTATCTTCATAAGACTTCTTTCTTAGGATAGTGAAAACACAGGAATGTTTGGTGAAGGCTAAAGAAAGACATACGGTATTGCCCAAGACCGAAGGTCCAGCGAGATGTCAATATTTTCTTACGCAGCAAGAAGTAAATACAAGCTCCAGGGAAGTCACTACAGCATAATATTCCTTTTATTATATACCTACACCTTTTAAACAACAAAATATTGCAAATTATTATTGACATTTTTTTCGAAAACAGTCAACAAAAGAAATAATGGAGTAGTAGCCAGTAACTTCATTTTTATGAATGGTGGATGAATATTACAGTGTAAAATTTTGACCAATCAAATTGCAAATGAATACATACATATACCGAGCATGAGTTACGTCATTACGACGTTATCATACCATATTTGGAACCGTATTTCAACGTGTGTAGATACAGATTTTTTTCTGTCCTGTGTGATATTGTATCCATGTGCGATGCATGTATTTGAGCCGGAAAATTTTCACGCATATAATAAAATCTGATAGAATGTAAAAAGTGATGCAATACAGGCTGATTGTCTGGTGTTTAATGCCATTTTCAACATTATATCAGTTATATTTCTGCTGCCAGTGCATCTATCAATGCTTTCATGGAGTTTCTTTTCACCAGTACTTCACACAATATTCTTCCCAAGCCAATGGCTGCTTTCCAACGTAACCATGGTCGAAACAATGGTCAACAGTGGGAGAGGAATGAATCTTTTAGCAATAACTATCATCAATCCATAGACAGAAATTTGCCGAGCTTGGATTTCAAACTAGGGACTCACTGGTCTCAAGCCAGGGTCCGTTTTCATCAACCATTCTTAGTCTCATTCTCAAGAATTTTCTAAATTTGAAAGTTACACAACTCCTGATTGGCTTAACCAAATGGTTTAGCCAATTAGAAGTTTTGACAATTCTGGAGAGTAAGACTAAGAATGTTCTTAAGAATGCTTGGTGAATAAAGCCCCTGGTCTACTGCCAACTGTGCTACCAAGGCTTGGTGTCATGCAGTAAAGAAAGACTATGATTAGACTATGATTTGTGGAATGAACCAAAAAGAAAAAACCTTGCTTACCTGTGCTCTGACCATCCCCTCCAATCTCAACTTTCAAAATGTGTAGAGAAGCACCAAACTGGGGCTGAAACGTATGTACAAAATCGAAATTAGCTGTGTTACAGGAGATCACTCCTTCCTTACTGTATAGTTTCTTCCCATATAAAATTAGTACCTAGCAACTGCATTACCGTATTTTCCGGATAATAGGCCGCAGCTTATCTGATAAAAAGAGGACCATGATGGTCCTATATCGCTCACCTGAGTATATTTGTAACTTATATGGTTTATCAAGGGCAGGCTATTCTTTTCAAATAAGGCATACCCTGGTTTTGAGCCGATGAAATTTTTGGTTTTTTACACAACTGCCGGTAGGTTATACTGAACAAATGTATGAAATTATATCAAAATCATCCTAACATATTCAGAGATTTCATCTGGAATTAGAAAAGCAGATGAACAGAGAGACAGACAGACTGTGCTGCCAAAAACAACAGCGGGGAGACATAATTTTAAGTTTTGGATAATTGGACTGACATAATGCTCTGAATCCATCAATGTGGGGGCATACGAGACACAAGAGCACCGCATGCGGGTGCCTACGACGAGAACGCCAACAACATGGATACTTTAATAAATTTTGTAGACTGTTTCAGTTTAAAGGTTGTCTTCAGAAGAATTTCTTCAAATTTTTAGAAAATGTAATAATCATCTTTTTAAGCAGTATATTTGACCTTTCACTAGAAAATCATGCATTTTCCATTTTGTGAGCAAGAAATATTCTTAAATTGCAACCAAAGTTTTGAATTTATATGAAATAAGAAGCTATCGGGTGATGCTACCCATCAGATTTCAGTCCTATTGAAGCCAATTTTTCATAATCAAAAAATTATTTTCAATTCCAATTCATGCCATTCTTTCATTTTTGTGCACCTCTAGTCAAGCAAGTTTAAAATTTGTGAATTGAAGAAAAAAAACTTTTTTTTCAAAATCTGCTGAAGACTACCTTTAATGCTACATTGCAAATGATAAAGCTTTAGGCCTCATGGTTTGTCACAACAAGATCTTCACATATTTCCCTGTTTATTTGTTTATTCTTCTCTCTTTCTTTTTTTTCCTTTTTGTAAAATGGTTTCAGCCTGTTTGACTCATGATTTATGACGAGAAGATTTTTAAGGAAATTGTGAGCAGGCAGCTTTGGCATAGACTCAAGACAATGATGCTATATACCACATACAAATAATAGTATATCAAAGCCAGAAGCCATTCTTTTTTGATAAGGCATACCCGGGGGTGAGGAGGAAAGCCATAATGTGACCCCAATAAGAATTACTCTAACAACTTTTGGCAGAGGGTCACCAGAACTTTGCTACAAACAAAACATGAAAGTTTTAGTCTCTCACTTGTCACATGTAATTTTCTTCCTTTTCAATGTTAAATAGAGTGTGCCCGGGCAGAGCCCAAACTCCACCCAAGGGGTCAATTTTTAAAGTTTTGGTAGAAAGTCTCAAGATGATGTTACATACAAATTAAGAATGCTCTAGCCCTTATGATTTGTCAGAACGAGAGTTTTAAAAGATTTCCTTCTTTGTTTCTATGTAAAATTGGGTGCACCCGGGCAGAGCCCAAATATGACCCCAAAGAGATAATTTTAACAATTTTTATAAAGAGTCACCAGATGATGCTACATGCAAAATATGAATGCTTTAGCCCTTATGGTTTGTCACAAGAAGATTTTAAAAGATTTCCTTCTTTAATTCTATGTAAAATAGTGTGCGCCCGGGCAGAGCCCAAATATGACCCCAAGGGGATAATTTTAACAATTTTTATAAAGGGTCACTAGATGATGCTACATGCAAAATATGAATGCTCTAGTCCTTATGGTTTGTCACAAGAAGATTTTAAAAGATTTCCTTCTTTGTTTCCATGTAAAATAGGGTGCGCCCTGGCAGAGCCCAAATATGACCACAGAAATATAATTTTCACAATTTTGGTAGAGGATCATCAGATAATGCTACAAACCAAATATGAATGCTCTAGCCATTATGGTTTGTCAGAAGAAGATTTTTTAAAGATTTCCTTCTTTGTTATTACGTAAAATAGGGTGCGCCCGGGCAAAGCCCAAATATGACCCTAGGGGAATAATTTTAACACTGTTGGTAAAGGGTCACCCAATGATGCTTCATACAAAATATGAATGCTCTCGGCCTTATGGTTTGTCACAAGAAGATTTTTAAAGATTTTTTCCATTTTCAGTCATTTTGTTGCCATGGCAACCAGAGTTTTTGATGGAATTAAATTCTTTTAACAATTTTTGTAGAGCTTCATCCAAGGAGCATTCCTGCCAAGTTTTATCAAGACTGGCCATCTGGTTTTGGAGGAGAAGATTTTTAAAGAAATTGTTAACGGACGGATGGACAGATGGACGGACAGACGGACGGACAGACGGACGGACGATGACCGATCACAATAGCTCACCCAGAGCACTTTGTGCTCAGGTGAGCTAAAAAAAGTGGAAATTTTCAAGGGTGCGGCCTATAAGACGAAGCGGCTTATACGTTAATTTTATTTTTCTAAATGATCTTTTTGTGTGGCCTATGAAATTGAAAATATGGAAAGTAGTCTACAATTACCCACATTGGCGCCATTTTGGTTCACACCCCTAATGTATTTTTCGAACACGAATACCTTTGGTTGGTAGATAAATATATCCGCTTGCAAACTTACGAAAGTGTTAAAACTCCTGACCACTGTGACCCTTGATTTTCACACCTTCTGATTGACAATCGTTAACTGCCAATGTAATTAAAGGTGTTGTTTAGTGTGTACTTTCAATTAATCAATGGAAACGATAATTTGTCAATTTCTGATTTCCTTAAAACATTCGACAAAGGATGAATGAATAATATCGGTCTCAAGTCCTCTCAGTGATTTGATCTGCAAAAGGGGAAGTCACTTCAGTGGAATGAAAAAATACAAAATACAAAAATAACGTATTAACTCGTTTCATGTATTTATTATAATACATATGCCATTAAGTATACATGTCTAATGATGGATGACATTGTACACTAACCAAGCATGTCAGCCGCAGCCTATGTGCCGGAGCGGCCTATACAACATTTTTTATTGTTAAATTGTTAAAATGAAAGGGTGCGGCCTATACAGTGCAGCGGCTTATTGTCCGGAAAATATGGTAGGGAGAATTCTCTTTAGCTCAGTGGTTATGGTGTTGGTCTTTTAAACCTCGAAAAACGAGGTTCTTCTCCACAGAAGTTAGAATCCAGCCAGGTGTGGTTTCTATTTCAGCTATGCATTTATGCAAACTTTCATGTTTGTAAGATGGGGGCTCATCCGGGATTGGTCACTGAGCCATTTGTTGTCTACATAATAGACTTACTGCCTTATAAGGCTTTCTGTCATCAAAATGATGAAGAGGGGTAGTGTTACAGAAGATCACTCCCTCCTTATTGCATAGCCTCTTATCGTATAAAATCAGTTCCTAGCAACTGCGTTAGGGAGAATTCTCTTTAGCTCAGTGGTTATTGTGTTGGTCTTTTAAACCTCGAAAAATGAGGTTTTTCTCCATAGGAGTTCGAATCCTGCCAGTTGTGGTTTGTACTTCAGCTATGCATTTGTAGCAAACTTTCATGTTCGTAAGAGCTGTCACAGTTCATACTCATCACTGCACAAATATCCCTGTATAAATATGTTTATAGTCCTGCAAATTAACCTGGTACCACACAATCTCGGGTTTTAATGACTCTGGAAGATTAGACTTTTGAAAACACTGTTGGAGACCAGCATTTTCTCCTTTTCCCACAATGTTTTCTAACCATTTGGAAACAAATACAATTATTAGAGCCATGTGAAATTTGTCTTCTCCACATGCTTTCAATTTGGATCAGTCTAAAATAGTGTTGTGTGGTGAGGGTTAACCCTTTACCAAACGACAAAATTTTAAACCTGTCCAAATTCAAAGCATTTGTAGATGACAAACTCGCAATGAGGCCCAAATGATCATTTAATTTCTTGAAAGGGTAGAAAACATTGTGGGAAAAGGAGAAAATGCTGGTTACCAGCATTTTCTCCTTTTCCCACCATGTTTTCAAAACGCTTCTTCCTTAGGGTCGTTAAAACTTGGGATTGTGTGTTAAAGGGTTAAGCTATAGAAAACAGTGTATAAACTATGCATACAAAACAGGCAATTACTTGTGACAAGAAACTGTTCCATCCACCCTACCATTTTCACTAGTAACAAATGTAACTTTTTAACTCTTAACAGTGCTATTTGAAACAAGGATATTCTCAAACAGTACTGAAGATGCAGATATTGCAATTTCAAAGCTACTTTTGTCAGTGTATCTGGCCAATAGGCAGACCCTGAAGAAGAAGCCTTTGGAAAAACATTGTGGGGAAAAGGAGAACATGCTAGTTATCAGCATTTTCTCCTTTTCTCACAATGTTTTCTACCCTATCTTGTACACCTTTCATCATTTGAGACACATTTATCATCTGGAAATGCTCTGAATTTGGAACAGCTTAAATTTTGTTGTTTGGTAAAAGGTATATAACTTTGATTGCTGCTGGAAAAAAAACACCTGCAACACCAAAAACAGTTGTCTACAGGAGAAAATTAATACCCCCGCCAGCACTTTGACAGAAACAGGCAATTACTAGTATTTTGTACACAGATGAACACACGGACGGACACACGGATGGACAGACAGGCTGATTCCAGTATACCCCCCGAAAACATTCGTTCTGCTGGGGTATAATAAAGTACCAGTAACTCAGTTTGAAATACTTCTGCTCGCCAGTCTGCAACACTTTACCACATGACACAAATGTAGACTTATGTAAAATAAAAGTATAGGTTACCAGCATTTTCTCCTTTTCCCACAAAATTTTCAAAAAGGCTTCTTTCTCAGGGTCGTTAAAACTCTGGATTATGTGGTGAAGAGTTAAGCTGAAACAGAAACAGATACAAGTTTATATAAACAGCTTTTCATATTGTCCGTATTTTGAGTCACTTACTTTGAACAAATAATCCAGAATATGACTTCTCTGTGGTTCTGGGTAGTTTATGAGTAACTTGGAAGTTGCCTACAAGAAGAAAAGCATACAGCTAGTCTATCTCTATACCAACCAACAAATTTTGGACTTGTCTAAATCTTCTTGAAGAAGATAGATTGAATGTGACCCAAATTGTGCATTTGTGTTTCATGGGCTAGAAAATACTATGGGAAAAGCAGAAAATGCTGGTAACCAGCATTTTCTCCTTTTCCCACAATGTTTTCAAAGACCTTCCTTATCAAGGTTGTGAAAATTCAGAATGGTATGGTTAAGTATTAACTAGCTATTAGATGTAAACCCTAAGGAAAGACAGCAGAAATTTCAGACTATGCAGTATACACTTCCGAGGACTATCAAGTTTGAAAGAAATAAACAAAAAATTGACATGTACGCCAAAACTCTACACCAAACAACAAAATTTTAGACTAGAATGAAAGCATTTGCAGTTGACAAAATTAACTATGGCTCAGATGGCAAAATTTGTCTCTAACAGGATAGAAAACATTCTGGGAAAATGAGAAAATGCTGGATACCAGCATTATCTCCTTTCTACACAATGTTTTAAAAAGCCTTTTTCCAGAGTCGCTGAAAATTGGGACTGTTTGGTAAAAGGGTTAACTCCTAAAGGAAAAAGAAACTTCAGACTGGCTCCCTTCAAGGAACAGGCAATCTATGATTTTCTGGACAAGAAAATCGGAGCTCCTGGCTGGACAGTTGTACACTGTGTAGCAAGTTTCCTAGTGGGAAGCTCCACCTTCATAGGTTTGTTCAATACTGATCAATATAATCAAGAGCTCCAAATCCTGTTGCGGTGCAGTTCCATATTAATGTCAGCACATGTGCAGTCCCCAAGAAGACACTTGATTCCCACTAGATAGCTCTAAGAGTTGTTCATCATCAACTCTCCCCCCAGACTTTGGTGAAACCAGAACCCGAACTATTACTGGAAGCTAAAATAGATCAGGGATTGTATGTAGATGATCCCTGTATAGATCTACAATACTACAAGAAATGTACAGCAGAAAATGTGGTTATTTTTCAGGCACATTACGTAGGCATGCTTCTAGTACCTTTCATTCGATCTGCTTTAATTCGATCTGCTTTGAGTCAGCAAAGCTGGTAAGTTCTTGACATAGGGAAATAGAGCATCCTGATTCGGTCTTGTTACTACAGTTAGTTAGGTAGTTCCGAATCATGGGTAGTTCCGAATCAAACCATTAAATATATGTTTAAAACTCTTGTCAGCGTTAACAGATATGCATAAAATTCTTGTTTTTAATTCTTTGTCATATTTCCTCCGCCTGGTGCAAATTTTGGTCAAATCTGACTAAGTTGCCGATTTTTATGTGTTTAGGAAATAGTTTACATGATTGCAATTTTATCGTTATACCGGTTATGCAAATGTTCCGCGGGAAGAAAAATCGCTAAACGAGGAACGAAAATAAGGTAAAATAACAGGGTTTTTTTTTGATAATCCCATTTTATTGTTTCTCTGCTGAGCAAAAAATTGTGTTTGCATGTATCAACGCATATTTATCAGAAATACTTGAGTTGATCCATGTGTGTATGTGTGGGGTAGTTCCGAATCAGCCAATTGTGGGGGTTGTCTCAAAAAGGTATCAGGAGTCATGCCTTGGTGAACCTGTACCCTGGTGAACTCATACCCTAATTTCAAGGATGCAAGGTCTCTCGAAAACTCGAACTCCATCTATATGATTCAACAGCGATAAATATTTTTGCTTATCTTATTTTCGATTTTGTTTACTCAGTCTTGATACGCATTGCTTGTTTCATTATGTTAGACCATACTTCTGTAATGCTGTGAAAATGAGAACTCTGTTAGTTTTTACTTAAGCTGTAAATAGTTAAGAATACAAAAACATTGTACCACGTACAGTATTTGTGCTATCTCGTGATATTTATGTTGTGTTTTAAATAGATGATTTGTAATACAACCATTTTTTTCCTCCCAAATAAAATGGTACAAAACTGTTTTGTCATTCCCTTAGTATATTCGGCTTCAGCATATACTATCTCTTTCTGTTGCCGTACGATGAAGTAATGTAATAGTGTATAGGATGTGATTAACAGAGCTAATCACCATCTTTAATTGATGTAAATTGCCACTTCATTTAATCTTGTATCGATAAAAACGATTAAAAAATATGTCATAACTTGATTATATTAGGATTTTGGCGCCTTTTAAAAAGTCATATTTGGGGGTCAAATTGCGTCAAAGGTGATCACTGCTACTACATAAATTGAATAATCAGTATGGAAAAAACACTCAAGACTTGTAATTTGTGATGGCCATTTGTTTTCTAATGCTATACGTCATAAAACTGACGATGCCCTGACAACAGGCCTTTGTGCCTGGGAACAACCTTATACATAAAGCACTGAAACAGAGCAATTATATTCTTTATTTGAAGCATTTCAACAACGTTTGGCACGCATAAAACTTAAATTCATAAACCTCTGTAAAAGTATGAACATACTGATAGATATTGGGTGTCCCCTGCTCAACAGTGATTTATACTTTGGCGATGGGATTTCAAAAACAAAATCTTCCATCGTAAAACATGGTGCTGAAAATTAAATTTATCACAAGTCTTTTTTACTACCTTTATTATTTTCATTAGGTCTAACTTTGTTGAAACTTAAACAAATCTAGATTGATGTATCTCTTGGTCATTTTGACAGCCGAAATCCATTGTTAGACGACCCCTATATGCAAATTGTTTAGTGATTCGAATACCCTCACTTGATTCGCAACTATCCTAATGGATGTTCACTGTAGAATGGGAATATATTGTCAGAATTTAAACCAATGGAAACGAGCTTTATTTTTTAAACCTTCTTTATCAGTAGACCTTCTGATGGAAAGGTATTTAGCCCGGCCCGATTTTTAAACGAAAGTATAACATCGTATTACTCGTTAGTGATTCGGAACTACCCAACTGACTGTAACATAAACATTGCCAAGTTTACTTACGCCTCCACCACTTATTCCCCCTATTCCGTCAAATCGTCTGCCTAATCCATTTTCATCGTCTATGTTGTAAATGTACGAGGTTAAGTCAGTCAGTGAAAAGTTTACTTGTTGGCAAAATATCCAGACAAGAAGGAAGATGCAAGCGAAAGTGGTCATTTTGCACTGAAAGTAGGCTTATCCAAGCACTTGCGATTTATAACGAGCTGTTTGAGTAGTAAACGAAATGTGCGCGTGTCTCTTTTTTTGTTCGATTAACCATTCAGACTTCAAAGTTGAACACACGAACAAAAGAACAGACACTGTGGAACAAGAAGTTACGTATGTTTCAGGATGTTAAGTATAGTCGGCAGCCACGAAACCGACAAAATTATTACTGTATATATATAGTAATAACTCTAATAATAGGGAACACATGGTAGCTTGCAATTCAATTATTCACTGTACAGGAATAATAGATCTACAATGTTCACGCATTTCCAATCTGTTACATATTCTATTCAAATAAGAATAGAAATAATAAAGTTGCCGAGAGAGCATTTCTAAGCTCTGTCTACAGCCGCTGGAAGGATTAATTTGTAACTAACTCTTAACTAAACGACAGATATTTTGCAGGTATGGTTTATGACAGAACGTGCATTCTGGTCTTTGATCTACGCTGTCCGATGATGAGATATTATTCCCTGAAACATAACTTTGAAATGGCAATATTTGGGTTTTAACTATCGAAATGAAAATTTCATTTTAGTTATTGAGCAAAATGACATGTTTTATGTTTTCGGTTGTACAGTCCACTACAAGCTGTCTTAAAAGAGATTTACCTAGAACTGACTCAAATGAAGCTCACTTTACTCTGTTCAAATACGACTTCAAAATTTCAACATGTTTTCTTTTAACATCATCTAACAATGGGCATTTCAAGAGAAAGTGTTCCATGTCTTTACTGTTTGTCTCGCTTATTTGACATATATCAGTTTTAGTTTGTTGAAAACAAGCAGCATCCGATTGCAGCATGTATGTATCCATTACTATTCTAGCTTTTATTTCTGCTTTCCTTATATCATGTTGATTGGTTTGAACTGATTCCCAAATAGGGTTTCTGTTTTCCTAATGGTAAATTTTGCATTTGTAGAAACTTATTCATTGATTTTTTATCAATCTCCTTATTCCATTTACTCCTCCAGTAAGTGTTGATATTTCTTCTTATTTTCCTTTTCCATTCAATTTGCTTTGGCATATCATCAAGAAGATATTGCAGTGATGGTAGCTCATACTTCTCTAGTACCTGTTTTACTCTTGTAATGAAAGAAACTGGGGTATTCAACATATGCGATTGACATGGTTTTGTGATGACTCGCAAAACCAGTTGATTTGAATAAACAACAAGTTTTCGATAGGCCAGCGCCGAATTGTGACATACGAATTGCGCGGGTTTCGCGCGCCTTTTGTCACAGCCTTCGTTATTTCATGACATCAACTTTTTGTACATGTTTCATTTTTCCCATCCGCCATCTTTATATTGTTAGAATAGTTCTTGATCTGTTCTTAGTCGCATTGTAGAGGAGTTAACAGTAAGCTCAGGACTGAATTTGCGTTTATCTATTGTCGCCACCGGTTTCCCATATGGGCGACGCCCCCTGAAGGCTGTTAGTATTGTTACGGGGGATAGTGCAGATACAAGACGAAACCCATCTTAAGTTACGCCTGGTTCTTTTACGTGCTCGGTGTATAGCACCGTCACACGGGACCTCGGTTTAACGTGTCATCCGAAAGATTATTAGTATTTTTAGATGGCCAGCCGTGGGGATCGAACCCACACCCCTAAATGACTCGAAACATTACGTTCACGAGTCTTGCGCTCTACCTATTGAGCTATGCGGGCTCAGAACAGATTAAACCTCATTTTTATAGGTCCCTTTCATAATATGTAAATTAGCTTCATTTAGAATCTGCTCTTTCCTTGTTGTTCTCCATATATATGTGCTAAAAATTTACCTTTCTGTAAACGCCAGTTTGGAATGCACACCTTAGTAACGCGATATTTCCGTTGTCAAGCCTGACAAACAACACACAGAAAATGGCATCGAATACAAAGAGAAAGAGCGTTTAAGTTTTATTCTACCTGATATTTCGCTCTAGGTTAATTATCCCAACTTTTTTCCCCAACTTTCTTATCAGTGCGAACTTAATCGGCAACTTAACCAGAAAAAATACTTAAAACAATGTCATATTTATGAGATATCGAGAAGTAAAAATAATGCAAATATGTTCATAATTCCATGCTCGGTCACAGCATTTCAAATAAAAGTACATTGTGAGTAACTTACTGTCGGCAACATGTATAATTACTAAAAGGGGCATAAGTTTTTAAGACATTTCGTCAGTATATAACATAATTTGACTGTAAACAATATAAGAAAAGGATTTACAATTTAACTCTTTTCCACACAATCCCGTCCTTTATTGACCTTGAAGAAGGAGACTTTTGAAAACATTTCTCTCTTTTCTTGGCTGTTTTCTACCCTTTCAAAGACAAATCTCATCGCAACAGTTAATTTTTTCGACAGCAAACGTTTTCTTAATACACGAATCCAATGTTTTGTTGTCTGGTTAAGAGTTAATTAACACCTCTAATACCTGTGTGAGTCTGAGAGGTGCAGTAGTATTTATTTATTGTGTTTGAAATGCTTGAATTTAATAACCTTTGCACATCTGAAAAGTGGGACATGTCATGAATGTTCCAATTTGGCATTAATTTTAACCCTTGGTGCATGAAGAATATGCTGAGAGTGTAGGTATAGATCAGATTGCAAATAGCATGGAGCCTAGTCTTGGATTTAAACCATGTACGACTTACATTATTAAGCATACTTACAGTAGATTTAAGGTCTTACTTCTATTCTGTTCTGTTTCAGAAGTTCAGTTTTAAAAGCACATTATCTTAATTAAATCAACTTTTGATTTAGCCATATTTAAGTGGATTAGCACATCTGCCATTTCAAAGGGTTTGTCGGTAAACTGTTAACTTGATAGGATGTGTTTTTGATTGCAAACCAAAATTGCCGCTCTAATCCACTTGACAACCCGTTGTCTCAGTATATCATTGAAGTTCAAAACAAACTACCGTCAATGATATTAACAAGTTTGATAACTGACGGCACACTGAACACATTTTAAAATCATCAAACAACCAGTTTCCCTTACCCGAAAATGAAACTTTTCTGCTGAATCTGACAATCTATGAATATTCGAAATGCATGTCATTCGCTGTAATTTATTATCGAATACGATGTTGAGACGACTTAACTAGCCTCACAGAAACAACAAGCATTCTGATAGTATTGCATAGCAATACCGAGTCCCCTACCGGCCGTATATATCGCTGACAGGTATAGTTTGTGAAACTCTGTGGAGGACAAAGAACGTATTTGACCCCCTTTCAGAACTATAAGCATCGTGTCTGTCTTTGTATGCAATGCTTTAATGAAAGCCAGATATATAAGCATTTTCCGTGTTAAAGTAAGTTCATTGAAGAAGTTTTACTAAGAAAATATGTGTTTGTGAAACACAAATGCCCCCATAAAAGCAAATTTTCAGAAATATGACCTTTACCTTGTGAGATGACCTTGACCTTATCATCAGCAGGTGTGTACCAATGAGAGGTACCAGCTTACCATGTATAAGTGTTATAACTAAAGTACTTTGAATATACAGAGAAATGACTATGAAAAGTTTTGAGGATAAGTTTTCATGATAAGGGTCAAAATTTTTTACCTTGACCTTAGACATATAACCAACAGAAGATCGGTATCAATTACAGGTACCTACATACCAAACATGTGCATTGTAAGTAAAAAAGTCGGGAAAACTGTTTTTTTCAGTGAAATTTTCTAAGTCCAAGGCCCGTAATTTCGTCAAAAACCAGTGGACCGAAACAAAACTCGAACTTGATCTGTAACTCATGGTGGTTGACTTGCACACCAAAAATCACCCCAATATCTGCCAGCGTTCAGAAAAAAAAAGTCTGGAAACTGTTTTTTTTTTTTGTGAAAATTTAAGTCCAAGGCCTGTAATTTCGTCAAAAATCAGTGGACCGGAACGAAACTCGAACTTGATCTGTAACCCATGGTGGTTGACTTGCACACCAAAAATCAGCTCAATAACTGCCAGCGTTTAGAAAAAAAGTCCGGAAAACTGATTGCGTGCGGACTGACGGACAGACAGACAGACAGTCAGACGGACGGACGGACAAACGGACAGACGGACGGACGGAGTGCAAACCTAAAGTTCCCTTCGGCTTCGCAGGTAGGGGATTTAAAAAACAGGGTAACCGTTTTTTCAGTGAAATTTTCTAAGTCCAAGGCCCGTAATTTCTTCAAAAATCGGTGGACCGGAACAAAACTCTAACTTGATCTGTAACTCATGGTAGTTGACTTACACACCAAAAATCAGCTCAATATCTGCTAGCGTTTAGAAAAAAAGTCCGGAAAACTGCTTTTTCTGTGAAAATTCCTAAGTCCAAGGTCCGTAATTTCGTCAAAAATCAGCGGACCGAAACAAATTTCAACCTTGATCTGTAACCCATGGTGGTTGACTTGCACACCACAAATCAGCTCAATATCTACCAGCGTTTAGAAAAAAAGTTCGGAAAACTGTTTTTTCGTGAAATTTTCTAAGTCCAAGGTTCGTAATTTCGTCAATCAGCGGACCGGAACGAAACTAAAACTTGATCTGTAACTCATGGTGGTTGACTTGCACACCAAAAATCAGCTCAATAGCTGCCAGCGTTTAGAAAAAAAAGTTCGGAAAGCTGTTTTTTTCGGTTAAAATTTCTTAGTCCAAGGCCCGTAATTTCATCAAAAATCAGTGGACCTGAACGAAACTCGAACTTGATCTGTAACTCATGGTGGTTGACTTACACACCAAAAATCAGCTCACTATCTGCCAGCGTTTAGAAAAAAAAGTCCGGGAAACTGATTTGCCGGACTGACAGACAGACAGACGGACGGACGGAGTGCAAACCTAAAGTCCCCTTCGGCTTCGCCGGTAGGGGACTAATAAGCATCTTAAATTCCATTGCTCTTTGGCAAAACTGAGGTATGTTTAGGTGTTTCATTCTTTCTCACTGAAGTCCAAAACTTTGCTGAAACATGTAAAACTATTGCACTGTCCTTCAGGCCCGAAATTCGGATTTTTTATACTTAAAATTGTGTAAATTAGTTAAAGCATCTCTAAAGTTAACAAGGAAGTAGGCTTATCTTGTCACTACGGATCCATGTATTCTGGTTACCAGTATTTTCTCCTTTCCCATTATGTTTTCAAAAGCCCTCCTCCTGAGGGTCTGTATTAAAGGCTTAAGCGAAATAAAATTGGAAGATAGTTATCCAACAGACCTTGTTGACGATTGAAACAGCAATTTTCTTGTATGAGGTTTTTCTATGCCTATTTTTTTTCAAGTAGATCTACTTCCTAAAATGACATTTATATATACCTTTGTGTATACATTACGATTCTTATTGATCCGTGATGGATGAAGCTGTTCACGAGGTCTTCCACATAGTTTTATCCACCGAAGACATTTTTCGAGATGTGTTGGAAATGGGACGAATTTAACTTTTCCCCCCCCCCCCTTGCATTCTGTCTGGATAACGAATATCAGTGTCACACAATCCGTAAGTACACATTTTTACGGAACCCCTAAAGTGACATGCTCGATTTTTTTTTAATATGCAAATTTCTCAAATTATTTCGTTTTTACGAAATAATATTTCGTTTTAACGAAATAATATTTCGTTTTTACGAAATAGTATTTCGTATTTACGAAATATTTCGTATTTATGAAATACTATTTCGTTTTTACGAAATAGTATTTCGTAAAAACGAAATAATTATTTCGTATTTACGAAATAATTATTTCGTAATTACGAAATAATTATTTCGTTTTTACGAAATAATTTTACCAGTTTGTATATTCAAAAAGGCCACGTAGCCTTGAATTCCATTATTGACCGGTGTTAACGCCGATGTCATCATTATTCTATCTATATCTAGGCCAAAACATAATGACTGTGCTCTGTGAAAAGGGTGCTTAAAGCATTTGAGAAAAGAATCGACCCGTGTCAGCTGGCGCAGTCCGCGCAGGCTGACATGGGCCGAAACCTTTCGAGTTCTTCAAATTTTCTGCATGTCAAAAAGCTATCGAGCTCATCATTCGATCGCACATAAGACAAAATGGATTTTATGGATCCATTACAAGGGCGGACCCAGGATTTTTTTCGAGAGGGGGACCAAAATAGATCATTATATATGAGATATGCTCTGTGAAAAAAGGGCTTAATGCATTTGTGAAAAGTATCGACCCAGGCCAGCCTGCGCAGATTGGTCAAACTTTTCGCTATCAGTAAATTTTCAGTATGTCAAAGGACTAGAACTACCATATGATTCAGTCGACTGTTACAAAAAGTGGATAGATCTTCTATGGATCCCCCGCTGTGATTCATTCATCAGATTTAAGAATTAGAATTTATGGCTCTCTTTCTTATCACTCGGGTGCAGGAATCACTACAGGCTCATAATTGTGATGGTAGGGTACATGCAGAGTACGGAAGTGGTTGACTGATTGATTGATGCCGGGCTAAATAATTTTCAATCATAATGACGAATAGCACTAATTCATGTATTCTTAGGTTTCACCAGTAGCCGGATGCGGCTCTGATGTGCCTTGCCATAGAATTGAGACTCTAACAGCCCCGCCAGTGGGATTCTAACCCAGAACCTCTTTCTTATAAATACGGTGCCTTAACTCTTTACCAAGACAACAAAATTTTAGACTTGTCCAAATTGAAAGCAAATGCAGACGACAAAATACTAGTAAACGTGATTGAAAAATTGAAACCTGACTTTAGAAGAGTAGAAAACATTGTGGGAAAAGGATGAAATGCTGGTTACCAGCATTTTCTCCTTTTCCTACAATGTTTTCAGAAGGCGTCTTCCTCTGGGTCGTAAAAATCAGGGATTGTTTAGTAAAGGGTTAAGCTCCATATATAAAAGGATTCGTAATGTTCAGGCATCCACAAATGCGTCTTAAAAGATGGACAAATCAGCGTCGATGTATTTTCGAGTAGATAAGCAGCCTGTTGACTTTCATTCCTTTTGTATAAAAATACAGATCTTTAATATAGTGCACATAAAAGCATTCCTTTATCGAGAGCTTTAACCGCTTCTTGAACCGAGTGGTTGGGCTGTCCCACTTGAGAATGGGAGGTAGCGGGGTCGATCCCCTGCAAATCCATTTCTAAGACTAATATAATGGTCATAATAGCGCGTTCCTTATTCCTTTCCTTCTTTGCTCTTGAAAAGACGGGATAATATTTCGACTGTAGCTTAAGTATCAGGGTAAGAGATTTGTAGAGTGATGATTAAGAGAGAGAGAGAGACAGAGAGACAGACAGACAGACAGAGAGCTAAGGTAATATCACGGTGGTTAGTGATGCTACCATGTGTTTCCTAGCTTTCTCACACCAGTGCTGACAGAACTTTCTTTTCAAAGCTAAGAGACGGAGACCAGATTCTTAAGAGACCGCCTCGGAGGTGGAGAACAGCGAGGGGTAACGTTAGTGTTTTCGTGCTCATACAAACAAATTCTAATATGGTAGTAATGGAATTCTTCCTTGGTACTCAGGGTCTCTAGGACAGCACAACGACTGCCTCACCAGTGTTAGGATTATGGAACTTTTTAAGTGTTAGCTGGTGATGATAGCCCAGGAAAAATGTTTTGTGAACTATTGTCGTGAAAACACTGAAATAAAAGATTGATGCGACGTTAAACGCGAAGCAATCAGACTTGATTGAGCCGTGCTCTATGAAAAGGTGGCTTAATGCATCTTCGTGATCCATGGTACCAAGGAAGACATCACCTGATTATGCATCGGCGGATCAGCGGAGGGTCCGGGACCCCCACCTCCTCTAGAATTTTCAAAGTAATCGCTGTCTGCCTGAAATTTTGACCAAGTATGAAAGTGTCATACAAATTCTAAATCTATGCCAAATATAAGTCATATCCACAAAGAATTTCTTCTTACTAGCTGAAATGCGTTAAAGAATAATGTTTAAAGTTGTACGCAGTAGTAAATTTGAAATTCAGCCATGCTCTGACAAAAGGAGGCTAAATGAATCTCCGTGATCCATGACACCAAGCAAGCCATCACATACTGATGGATCCATAGTAGATCTATCCACTTTATCTAACGGTCGACGGAATCATATGGTAGTTCTAGTCCTTTGACATACTGAAAATTTACTGATAGCGAAAAGTTTGGCCCAGATCAGCCTACGCGGATTGCATTAAATGCACATGCATCAAGCCCCTTTTTCACAGAGCATGTCTCATACATAATGATCTATTCTGGACCCCCTCTCGAAAAAAATCCTGAACCGCCCTTGTTATGGATCCATATCCATTTTGTCTTATGAGCGATCGAATGATGAGTTCGAATAGCCCTTTGACATTGGTCAATTCTTTTCTCCAATGCATTAAGCACCCTTTTCACAGGGCACGGTTCATTATGATTTCGCCTAGATATAGATAGAATAATGATGATAGCGGCGTTAATACCAGTCAATAATGGAATTCAAGGCTACGTGGCCTTATTGAATATACAGACTGGTAAAATTATTTCGTAATTACGAAATAATTATTTCGTTTTAACGAAATATTATTTCGTAATTACGAAATAATTATTTCGTAATTACGAAATAATATTTCGTTAAAACGAAATAATTATTTCGTAAATACGAGATAATATTTCGTAAAAACGAAATAATTATTTCGTAATTACGAAATAATTTTACCAGTCTGTATATTCAATTAGGCCACGGAGCCTTGAATTCCATTATTATCTGGTGTTTACGCCGCTGTCATAATTTTCCATCTATATCTAGGCAAAAGCATACATAATGAACCGTGCTCATTGAAAAGGGTGCTTTTTGCATTTGAGAAAAAAATCGACACATACCAGCCGGCGCAGTCTGTGCAGGCTGACATGGGCCGATACTTTTTCAATATGATCTTCCAACTTTCTGCATGTCAAAGGGATATTCGAACTCATAATTCGGTCGCTCATAAGACAAAATGGATTTTATGGATCCATAACAAGGGCGGATCCAGAATATTTTCTGAGGGGGGGGGGTTCCAGAATAGATCATTATGTATGAGACATGCTCTGTGAAAAAGGGGCTTAATGCATTTGCGAACAGTATCAACCCAGGCCAGCCTACACGGATTGCGCTGGCTGACCTGGGCCGAAACTGTTCGCTATCAGTAAATTTTCTGTATGTCAAAGGACTAGAACTACCATATGATTCCGTCGGCTGTTACAAAAAATGGATACATCTACTATGGATCCATCAGTATGTGATGGCTTGCTTGCTGCCATGGACCACGGAGATTCAATTAGCCTCCTTTTGTCAGAGCATGGCTCAATTTCAAATTTGCTACTGCGTACAACTTTAAACATTATTCCTTGACGCAATTCAGCTAGTTAGAAGAAGTTCTTTGTGGATTTGACTTATGTCTTCGCATAGATCTAGAATTTGTATGACACTTTCATACTTGGTCAAAATTTCAGGCAGACAGCGGTTACTTTGAAAATTGTAGAGGAGGTGGGGGTCCCGGACCCCCCTGACCCCCTGCTGATCCGCCGATGAATAATCAGGTGATGTCTTCCTTGGTACCATGGATCACGAAGATGCATTAAGCCACCTTTTCATAGAGCACGGCTGAATCAAGTCTGATTGCTTCGCGTTTAACGTCACATCAATCTTTTATTTCAGTATTTTCAGGACAATAGTTCACAAAACATTTTTCCTGGGCTATCATCACCAGCTAACACTTGAAAAGTCCCATAATCCTAACACTGGTGAGGCAGTCGTTGTGCTGTCCTAGAGACCCTGAGTACCAAGGAAGGAATTCCATTACTACCATATTAGAATTTGTTTGTATGAGCACGAAAACACTAACGTTACCCCTCGCTGTTCTCTACCTCCGAGGCGGTCTCTTAAGAACCTGGTCTCCCTCTCTTAGCTTTGAAAAGAAAGTTCTGCCAGTACTGGTGTGAGAAAGCTAGGAAACACATGGTTGCATCGCTAACCACCGTGATATTACCTTAGCTCTCTGTCTGTTTGTCTGTCTGTCTGTCTGTCTCTCTCTCTCACTCTCTTAATCATCACTCTACAAATCTCTTACCCTGATACTTAAGCGACAGTCGTAATGTTATCCCGTCTTTCCAAGAGCAAAGAAGGAAAGGAATAAGGAACGCGCTATTATTACCATTTCATTAGTCTTAGAAATGGATTTGCAGGGGATTGACCCCGCTACCTCCCATTCTCAAGTAGGACAGCCTAACCACCCGGCTAAAGAAGCGGTAAAAGCTCTCGAAATAGCAATGCTTTGGTGTGCACTATATTCTATACAAAAGGAATGAAAGCCAACAAGCTGCATATCTACTCGAAAATACATCGACGCTGATTTGTCCATCTTTAAGACGCATTTGTGGATGCCTGAACATTACGAGTCCTCTTATATACGGAGGTTAAGGCACCATATTTATAACAAAGAGGTTCTGGGTTAGAATCCCACTGGCGGGGCTGTTTGAGCGTCAGTTCTTCTGCAAGGCACATCAGAGCCGCATCCGGCTACTAGTGAAACCTAAGAATACATGAATTAGTGCTATTCGTCATTATGATTGATAATTATTTAGCCTGGTATCAATCAATCAACCTCTTCCGCTTCCGTACTCTACAAGTCCCCCACCTTCACAATTAAAAGCCTGTTGTGATTCCTGCACCCAGTGATAAGAAAGAGAGCCATAAATTCTAAATATTAAATCTGAAAAATGACTCGGCTGGGAATCGGATCCCCAACCGTGCTCTAAACAAACTGAATATTGTAACTTACTTTTAATTATCAATGACAATTGTGCGTACACAATTCATAAACAGAAGAAATAACAGACGGACGGATAAACGAGGGACTGAATGACTGACTTTCTGACTGAACCACTAAATGAATAGACTTGAGTTTACCAGTCATATTACTTATGCTTGTCCCCTTTTGTCTAATGTACCGATATTAAGCTTATTTATTTGACATCTATTCTGGAAAAGCACAACTTAGGTCAATGACTCTAGATGATAGCTCCCTTGAAACAGAACCCAAATTCGAACATGGTGTAGGCAATTCAGGAATAAGACAGCTCAACTCGGAATTCAAATCTATAGCCTATGATGTGAGAGGCTGTCAATCAATCCTACAATGCAGCCCTATCGCAAGGCAGTCCAAGTGCCTCGACCCCGAGTCGAACCTAGGATGCCTGTATTTCAAATTATCAGTTTATTTCGTATTTACGAAATAACTTGAGAAATTTGCATATTAAAAAAAAGTCGAGCATGTCACTTTAGGGGTTCCGTACATTTTCACCATTTTCACCATTTCACAGATTTTTATTGACCGATAGCACAATTGCTGTTTTGATAATTAAATAGATACGATCAAATTATCTCATGTTTACAACAAATTGTGTCTAACTTTTTTGTTTACATGACGCCCAGTGCTGCGTTTTGATTGGTCGATAAGACCTGTCAATCAAAGTCGGCAGAAAGGTCAATTGTTTGGCTATTCAGCATTTATTTTGTATGTTTATTATATGTATGTTATATTTTTTTGAATGCTAAAATGTATTAAGTTTTGACTGTCATCATATGAAAGAAACTGGGGTTTTCAGCATTTGCGATTGTCTCTCAGTTATTTTGAATTCTGTAGTTGTATGATCCAGAAGAATATTTGTTTAGAAAGACAGTACTTTCTAGTCTAGCCCCACTGGCTCTGCACCAATCAAACTGTAAGTGGCCACGTTTCCTGTCCTATTAAGAAGTCCCTGAATTCTTTTACATACTTACACTTGTAACCTCTCTCATTTCTCTGATTTAGTATAATGTAGTATTTCTATTCCTTACAATGCCCTTAGAATGACATATGCTTGCCACAGTTTTATTGTAATCCTAGGATACACCGTAATCATTTTATGCGTGTGCTTGTCCCGCTGATCGTTATTAAATTATTGAATTAGATCTACATAAAGAAGATATCGAAGTGGGTTAGGCTGAAATATTTTAAATCATTCACCAGTGTGTTATTGCACTTTTTCAGATACTTTTCTAACATCCCTCATACAGGTTTATGTTCATTTTTCATTATATTCCGCTAGATGACATTTTTCAAATACACATTCTATCTGATTTATACATTCTGGGTACAGAACCGGACTACTTTCAAAACGACAACCGTTACTGTGAATTTGAAAATGAAATAAACGTTTACTAAATAAAACACTACCTGGTAAAATTCATTCAGTTATGGTCAGCTAGCAGTAACCTACATGTATGCAACGGCCATTTATAACAACAGCTCCTACAGGCTTGGGTAAGTCTGTGGAAAAACCCTTTACGAATCCTGGATTCCCTAAAGCCTATATTTTTAAACTGTATTCAAAGATGTGCAGTAAAATAAGAGTATTTGTGAAAACTATTTTTCCTTTTTGAAATAATTAAATTTTCAGGATATTTGGAGCGAAAAATAAGCTACATTTTTCCCCACTAATGCATTGTTAATAGCCATTTTCTCCATTGCTACTTTATTTATCGGCGTATTAATATTATCCTGTGCAGGATGGTGTAATGCATCATAGCAGGCAGGTCGAATCTTTGAAGAATATGACATGCGCAGACAAAGGTTCATTTTTATTCCGGCGCCACACGTACAGCGTCAGAGAAGGGATAAGACGTTGTTTACAAATGTCATGCTGAAACAAAGTATAGGAAAATGTTCTGCACTGTCTATTGTAACCATGTTACCTCTTCGAGTGTAAAGGCTAGATTTTTTAAACTGAATCCTTAGGCTGCTTTGCGCTACTCAAGGACTTTTGTGGACAGCGTAGATCAAGATCGGACAATACAGAACGTGCAGTCTGATCTAGGATCTACATTGTCCGTTAAAGAGATTATATTCACCCAAAATTAACTTTGAAATAGCAGAATTATGGGTTTTATTATAGGGTTGAAAGTTTCGTTTCACTTATTTAGCAGGTTTTGGGTTGAAGGTGTGCTTGTTTATACTAACTTTGAAGAACATTAACAGGAAAAAATATTTCATATATAACACTGGAATAGAAAGGAGCAAATCAACATTATGCAGGACTTCTGGATATTTAACAACTAAGAGTGTCGGAGAATCCCGGAATCTGCTCAAAGAACATAAGTAAGCGAATCCCTGAATCTGTTACATCTTTTTAGACTTACTTAAATAGACTTAAAGTTTTGGAAAATGGAGCAGATAAATGACTCTAGGATTTCCGAAAATTTTACGACAGAATTAACAGACATGGATTACAGCATTATAAAATTATCATCGTTGGTACCTGGATGGAGCACTCTTTCCCTCATAATCTACATCATCATCGCCATGCTGATAGGTGTGCCGGGGAACAGCCTAGTTCTGATTGTAGTCCCGAAAGTAAAACGGAAAACGTCTACTGACTGGTTTGTTATTTTTATTGCAGTTTGTGACTTCATTTCCTTATCAGTAAGTGGGACTCTATATATCGTATTCTTAAAACCAGAAGTTTGGGCTGCGATATCGTCAGAATTTCTCTGTAAGTTTCATTATTACATTATACACTGTGTATTTTTACAGTCATTATTGCTGATAACCTGTATGGGGTTTGACAGGTACATGAAAACGTGTAAACCACATTCAGTGTTATTTACACCAAAAATAGCTTTTAGTTGCTGTCTTATTGTTACCACTGTATCGTTATTGTTTAACATATCGCAGTTTTTCACGACAAAACTCAACATTTATGGCGAGTGCGTGCTAGATTCTACGAAAGCCGCATTACAGAATTCTGTGTATGGAATTGCTCTTGTCGTCGTCCTTCTGTGCTCAGGAGCTGTTAGTATAATGTACGGAAAAATTGCTCTACGGATAAGGAGACGCATAAAAGTTGGACCGTCTGTAGTGACGTGCACAGGTGCGAGCTATACAGCGAACACGAACCGAAATGATACCACAGTTCTTTCAGGGAGCCGAGGGAACTGTGACACTGTGACACATCAACATGCTACTGTCAGTTATCCTGAAGTAGGAGGAGGTACTTCTGCCAAAACAGTTACTTCTAAATATGACACAAACGACGATTCTGAACAGGTTGTATATACAAACAAAGTGACAAACACGCATAACAAACCACTTGTTGATTTGAATATTAAAGCCAGCACATCTTTAAGGCACCAAGAAAATGAAAAACAAAGGAGTCAAGCGAGAGAAGTTCGTCAACATGGAGACCACCGGTCCAGACAGATTAATAAGACGTCAAAGACCATGGGTGCAATTACATTTGTGTTCATAATATGTACAGTTGTACCAACGATTGCTATAGTTATACTCTCAGCCCAAAAAGATGTCAAAAGCGATCAGGTAGCTCGTGTCATCGTCTTCTTTGTCACCCGACTGTATTTGATCAATAACTTTACAAATCCGCTGTTTTATATCTGGTTAAGTTCGGAATTCAGGAGAAGGGCCATGGAAACCATAAAAGTGTGTAAAATCCGGCTTTAACCATTGATATTGAAAACTGGTATACCAGTTAATCCTTGTGTAATGTTTTAGCATCAGATCTAGTCGTTAGACTACAGGCACCCAAGCCTTTCTAGTATTTTTCTTTTATTTCTATTTATAATTGTTAGGATAAAATAACTCTTTACTAAATGAGACAAATGTAGACATGTCCCAAATGAAATCATTTACAAACGACAAATTAAATGTGGCACAAATGGTTTAACATGTGAATGGTATAGAATGCATTGTTATTCTATTTTCTTACTTTTAAAAATACGTTACATCGTGGATTGTGGACTGTATCAACTTTTTCAATGCCAATTTTATCAATTCGATAGTGTCCAAAGTCCATAGATTTCCAATGCCATTGACATAGTTTGGTATCAGGTAGCGGACGGTGTAGGTCCAAGACATTCTGTACAGTCTTTGATATCTGCAAAAGTTAATCACGTCAACACAGGCACGGTAAGAGTTTATTTGTAGTTTTAGCTCGTGTGACCCTAGGCCTGTATTCACCAACCATCCTAGACAACATTCCTAGTCTTATTCTCATGAATCTTCTTAATTTGAAAGTAACGCAACATGTAATTGGCTAAACTATTTGGTTTTGCCAATCTGAAAATGTGTCACTCTTTCAAATTTAGAAAATCTTGTTGAATAAGACTAAGAATGTGCTTTTAGATGCTTTGTGAATACGGAGCTTGAATATTCATAGGCTTATTCTCATGAATTTTCTAAATTTGAAAGTAACAGAACTTCTAATTGGCTAAATTGGTTTAGCCAGTTAGAAGTTGTGTTACTATAAAATTTAGAAAATCTTTTTGAATAAGAGCGTTCTTAAAAATGGTTGGTGAATATGGACACCGACTAATTGATACTGTATTGAAAATTTTGTTATCTTTTGGACAACTGCTTCATACTAGTTTGTTTCCTACCGCAATTTTTATGTTACAGAAACTCTTCATGTATTAAATTTAAATTTACATCGATCCATATTGTAGCAGGAGACAGTGGTAAAGAGGTAGAGCGTCTGCATCTCACATCGAAGAGTCTGGGTTCGATCCCGTTGATGAGCTTGATCAACCTTTGGAATTATCCACCACACGGCGCGAGTATTCTAGTTAAGGTTTCCCTTGTCGGTGTTAATCAAACATTCTTAAAAACGTGCTTAGTCTTGTTCTCGAAGGTTTTCTAAATTTGAAAAAAAAAAAAATAAATAAATAAATAAATAAAAAAATAAAATAAAATAAAAAATAAATAAATAAAAATAAAATATTGATGCATAACATCAATGGCGCAGCAAATCAGTTGTTTCTGAAATAGAGCACATTACAGCGGGTTATTTTTATACGACAAGGGCCAAGGGCATAACTTGAACAAACTTCTTAGAGGTCCACGTGGTGATACTACATGACAAATATTTAAACTCAGGACCATCTGGGATACGATCTGGTTTTTATCGATCTGGCTATGAAAGTACGGTATTTTACATGTTTAGAAAAAAGTCCAAGTAGAAAAATAAAGGTGGTACGGGCTCGATCTGGTTGTGAAAGTACCGTATTTTTACATGTATGTTAAAAAAAAACACTGAAACAGTCCATATAGTTAACAAAATGGCTACCTCCACAGGCACTTTTCAAAAGCGAATAAAAAATATTTTGCCGCAGCTCATGCGGCGCCACAACAAAAAATCCTGATTGGCTTAACCATTTGGTTTAGCAAACCAGTTAGAAGTTGTGTTTCTTTCAAAGTAGAAAATGCTTGAGAATAAGACTAAGAACTTTCTTAAGAATGATTGATGAATACAGACCCACGAAGTAATCAATAAACGGCCTGCAACACGTGAAAACGGACATTTGGAAATTTGCGTAAAGTATCGTCTCGGATCTACCTGCGCAGTCCGCGCAGGCTAATCCGAAACGACACTTTCCGTTTTTATGTAATTTTCTGTTTTGCGCAAGTCTGCTGCATAGGGGTCCGTAGTTTGACTCCTGTCACCCGTAGACTATATATTGTAAACAAGGGATTTAACTTTGTACAGACCGTTACTCGCCCCCCGATTACAAAAAAACAACGTATCTTTTCTACGCTAACAGTTATTCTCCTTATTCTTTCGACAACTGAGAGCCAAAACATTTTTCTACCAGAAAAACACAAGTGTTTGTCAGTGGCTAATGCAGTCTGGCTGCTACGGTCGCTCAAACTTGTAAACTTGCTCAAAAATCTTCGCCATTGACAAGGGTTCGTACATCCGACTTTCAAGATATAAAATGCACTTTAGATCCAACGAAACACAGCATTAGCGATACACACCCTTTAAACATGTTTCAAAAAATTACTGACCTATAGTCTTTGTCTTCCATAACGACGAAACAACTCAGAATTCGTTCAATTTGTGATCCCGAAGCAAATTTCATACAGCTGCCGCCATCTTATGTCATGTGACACTGTTTTGAACGGGAAATTTGATTGGTTGATATGTAGTGACAGTCGCGCATTCAACCAATGAAAATTCGTGCAGCTGCTGACATCGTTTGTCACGTGACACTGTTTGGAACGAGAAATTTCATTGGTTGATATGCGCGACTGTTAGTGTCGAATGTACGAACCCTTGTCAATGGCGAAGATTTTTGAGCGAGTTTACAAGTTCGAAGGACTGTAGCAGCCAAACTACATTAGCCACTGACAAACACTTGTGTTTTTCTGGTAGAAAAATGTTTTAGCTCTCAGTTGCCGAAAGAATAAGGAGAATAACTGTTAGCGTAGAAAAGATACATTGTTTTTTGTAATCGGGGGGCGAGTAACGGTCTGTACAAAGTTAAATCCCTTGTTTACAATTTATAGTCTACGGGTGACAGGAGTCAAACTACGGACCCCTATGGTCTGCTGTATGACAAAATCTAATGCAGTTGTAAAGTGCCGTCTCGGATTAGCCTGTGCAAAGTGCGCAGGCTGATCCGAGACGACACTTTACGCAAATGTTCGAATGCCTCCATTCGCGTGTTGCAAGCCAAATAATATAAGTTCTAAGAACATGTTTCACAATCGATGCAAAACAAATATACTTCAGCTAAACTATGTTAAAGCAAATAAAACTGGTTGTATTGTACTGTATTGAAAAAAAATCCTATATAAATACTCTCTATTTTATGTTTGCGAAAGAAATACAGACGTTTTGAATGATAAAAAACATTGGTGTCTGGGGTCGGGCGCCATTCAAGCAAATTCTGCTGCCAAGTTGGATTTCATTATATGTTTTCATTTCTTCCCGTTTTTATAACCCATTATTTATAGCGCCTTTCACAACTACAGTTGCCTTTGTGTCCAGTGCAGATCAAGATTAGACTGCACAAAACATGCTGCCTGCTCTTTGGTCAGCTCAGCGCTCTACCTTTCACAGACAATTTCCATCATTTGAGCCACATTTAATTTATCGTTTACCATTACTTGCAATTAGCAGCAATCTAAAATTTGTCCTTTTGTCAAGAGTTAAGTGTAATTGAGGAACATACCTGAATACTAAGGTCCGTTGCCAACATTTAACGTCCTTTAACAATGTCTATATAGGGCAACATAAGAAAAATAGCTTTGTGCAAAAATTACCAAAGTGCTCAAATTATCAGATAGGATTGTATGGGTAAATTGTACGTGAATGCGAAAATAAAGAGTCTATAAGAGAAAAAAGTTTAACCCTAAATCACAATAGAAATTATGTCACATTAACAAGAATTTGAAAATAAATACGAAATTCGAGAGCATTCGTGAAAGACAAAGGTTCCAACCCGAAATCAAAACAGAAATCAGGAAATTGAACTCAGGACATAGAAACAAGTATTCGAAGGTGAAACCAAAAATAATGAAGGTATGAAAGAAAAATCTTTCAAACCTAAATCACAAAAGAAATCAGGGTCCGTAAACGCCAAACATTCTAAAGGACATATCCCATAGTGTTTTTCCTACGGACAATTTTTTATTATTATTATTTTTATTTCTTTTTTCGCTCAGATGATAATTTAATGTATGCAGAGTAAAAAAAAATGAAAAGAAAATCATATGTTACGAAGAAAAATACAGAGAAACAGCTCTTAAAAGAAGATGACTCTTGTCGGAATTACAGAAAAAGGCTTCAATTTCAAACCTAAAATAAGGTTCCTAAGTAACAAATATTGCTAAAATGAATAAAATTAATCTTAGATATATGAAGTTTGACAATGGTAAAAAGGATTATTATCTACCGAATTGAGTCACTGGACAGATTACTCGTGCAGTCGCAATTAGAAAAATATATCAAACAGGGCATTTTAAAAAATACGCTACATTTTTATGATTTATTGACACAACAAATTTACCTCCCTTTATTATAAACGTCTATTTTGGCATCCCGATAATTTATAAATCTCTCATTTTTCTTCAGCATCTGTGATCTCAAGATTTTTAAAAGGCAACCGACATACTACATATAAAAATATACTATCTCACACACATACCAACCTATAAGGATATAATAGAATAGACAAAAAGGAAAAATATGCCGGTGAGTGAAAGATTTTGCGTCATAAGTCTGTAAGAACGGTCCTAGTCTTTCTCTCCAGAATTGCCTTAATTTAAAAGTAACACAACTTCAGATTGATGTTACCATTTGAATAAAGATAACAAATGTTCGTGCGCATCCATATTGCGCTTGTGTTTTTGTCATGGATAGTGAATCAAAAGTGCACCTATGTATTTTTCGCACATATGGTAATACTATTGGTGCACTGAAACAAGTAACACTTTCTTCGGGTAGTATTAGTCAAAAAAAAAAAAAAATGGATCTGTGAACTGTCACCGTTAAATGATTAAAATACTGTTGACACAGCGTTACACGCCAAACAAGCAAACAAAAGCAGGAAATTTAAAGCTTTGGAAGTATAGCTGTTTCCGCTTTGAATACTAATGTGGGAAAATGAGAAATCGCTCGTAATAAGCAATTTCTCCCTTTCCCACTATATCTGTTGAGCTTTTATCTATTTTTTTCCCTTGAAAAAAAAAAAAAAAAACTCCCACAGTGACCTTCATCACTATTTTCAGATGAAATAAGCACGGATACCAGCCATTTTTGTTCTTTCTTATTGTTTAGAATTATAGATACTATAAGTGTGGAAATTTTAAGAAAAATCTGCCCGTTAGAAAGTATGTATTTATTAAAGATTAACCCTTAATTCGGTCATATTATCCTCCTTTTTAACTCAATGGTCTATATATTACATGTATATTTGTACATTTACTATGCTCAAAACTAGACTTCTATATAATTTTTGTGCAAAACTGGATGAGTTTTCAGTAAAATGTTGTGTATTTGTGTAGTCTTCTGATAATTTTCCTGTTTAACTATTAAAGAAAAGCGTGTTAAATCCAATATAGGCTGAATTTTGGAACTGTATAAACCTTTTTTCAAAGGCAAATTTCACAGAAACGAGCACGGTGACCCATATCTTTTTTTCACTTTTATCCCCTGGAGACATGATGTGCAAAGTTTTAAAAAAAATCTGTCCGTTAGAAATTGTGATATACGTCGTTAAAGCAATGTGGAGTTTTAGGCCTATTACTTTCGAGTTTAGAAAATCTTGGAGAATAAAACAAGTACTGACCATAATCATGGTTGGTGAATATGGTCCGAGGATACAGAAACAAAAATTCAAACGCAAATGTGAAAATAAGGGAAGTCTGAGAGAAAAAATTTCTGGACCTTTATCACCACAAAAATTAAATCATATTTCTGAGCAATATATCAGAATGAATTACTAGAGTTTAAGTCAGTTATTCCTCAAACATTCTAAATTCCGTTCTTAATCTCATTTTAACGAATATTACAAATTTATAAAAGTAACACAGTTAACGATTGGCTATACCTGATGGTGTAGCCAGTCATAAAAATTGTTACTTTTTAAATTCAGAATTACACTAAGAATTTAATTAAGGAAGGTTCATGAATACGACCCCCGGTTTTAGTTGAAAGTTGTATGAATAACAGTCCAGGGTTCTTTTGTGTTGGTTACCTCCCTTGAAACAGCGACGTAGGACAGGCTAATGGAAACGGTCAGCATGTCTGTCTGTTTTAAGACTAATGCAAGGTAACTTTTGTTTACTTTAAATTTAGGGGAGGTAACTTTCGTTTGATGCGGTCTCATACACAGATCAGAGAGCAAACTGAAATGATTTTTTTTTTCTTGTCTCAATCAGGGATCGTATATATAGTGTATGGAAATATATATATATAAGATCCCTGTCTCAATTCATTTGCAGATTTTTATAATTTGTAAAATGCTTGTATTCGTTTACGTCGTCGCGTCAATCGATCTCTGTCAGCGCAAAATACATATTTTTATTTCATGCTTTCCGGTAGTTTATCGAGAAATAACGGTGAAATTTTTTTTCGATATTTCATGGTTACTTTGAATTTCAAAATGAAATAAACGTTTACTCGATAAAACGCTACCTGTTGCGATTCATTCAGCTGTTATCGGCTAACATGTAACCTATACATGTACATCGGCCATTTATTAAAACAGCCCCTACATGCTTGGGTAATAGGCTAATAGCTTCGCTGTAAGCCCTACTTTTCCCGAATATTCGGGGGATGGGTGATGCGTCATAGCAGACAGGTCGAATCTTCGAAGAATATGACATGCGCAGACAACGGCATGCCACTCAACCAGATGGAAATATGACGTAATTTACCCAACATTTCTCGCGCTTTACGTAATATTGTAATGCGTTGTTATGCGGAGGAGGTACGCCACAGGAAATTACCGAAAACAACTGTACTGGATTTTGATGTAAGTCACCCCAAAAAAGGATTAGAAGTATGAAATAAATAGATTTTTTTTTTCGGTGAAATATCGAAATTTATTTCATCTCGTGAACATGATCAGTAATATTTTCACGAGTGGCTGCCACTCGTGAAAATACTACTGATGATGTTCACGAGATGAAATAAATTTCGATCTTTCACCGTAAAAAACAAATATCCTCTATGTAATCTCAACTTCTTTCGACGGCTGAAAAATCCAATCAGCTGAAACTCAGCATAAAAGATCTTTATTTTAAAGGCTTGATATGACATCGGCAAGCGGACAATACAAATCCAAATCACACTACACATTCTGTGCAGTTTAATCTTCATTATACCGTTTGCAAAACCATTGTTTACACCTACAGCAGTGAAATGTGTAAACATAGAAGGTTCAAAACCAGAATATCTTTCAAAATAATTGAGCCATGCTCTGTGAAAAGAGGCTTAATGCATCTGCAAAACGTATCGACCCAGGTCAGCCTGCGCAGTCCGCGCAGGCTAACCTAGGTCGAAACTTTTTGCTATTGGTCATTTTTCTGTATGTCAAAGAACCAGTTTACCTCATGGTTCAGTCTATTGTTAATCCTTGTGTAATGTTTTAGCATCAGATCTAGTCGTTAGACTACAGGCACCCAAGCCTTTCTAGTATTTTTCTTTTATTTCTATTTATAATTGTTAGGATAAAATAACTCTTTACTAAACGAGACAAATGTAGACATGTCCCAAATGAAATCATTTACAAACGACAAATTAAATGTGGCACAAATGGTTTAACACGTGAATGGTATAGAATGCATTGTTATTCTATTTTCTTACTTTTAAAAATACGTTACATCGTGGATTGTGGACTGTATCAACTTTTTTAATGCCAATTTTATCAATTCGATAGTGTCCAAAGTCCATAGATTTCCAATGCCATTGACATAGTTTGGTATCAGGTAGCAGACGGTGTAGGTCCAAGACATTCTGTACAGTCTTTGATATCTGCAAAAGTTAATCACGTCAACACAGGCACTGTAAGAGTTTATTTGTAGTTTTAGCTCGTGTGACCCTAGGCCTGTATTCACCAACCATCCTAGACAACATTCCTAGTCTTATTCTCATGAATCTTCTTAATTTGAAAGTAACACAACATGTAATTGGCTAAACTATTTGGTTTTGCCAATCTGAAAATGTGTCACTCTTTCAAATTTAGAAAATCTTGTTGAATAAGACTAAGAATGTGCTTTTAGATGCTTTGTGAATAGGAGCTTGAATATTCATAGGCTTATTCTCATACATTTTCTAAATTTGAAAGTAACAGAACTTCTAATTGGCTAAACTGGTTTAGCCAGTTAGAAGTTGTGTTACTATCAAATTTAGAAAATCTTTTTGAATAAGAGCGTTCTAAAAATGGTTTGTGAATATGGACCCCGATTAATTGATACCGTATTGAAAATGTTTGTTATCTTTTAGACAACTGCCTCATACTAGTTTGTTTCCTACCGCAATTTTTATGTTACAGAAACTCATCATGTATTAAATTTAAATTTACATCGATCCATATTGTAGCAGGAGACAGTAGTAAAGAGGTAGAGCGTCTGCATCTCACATCGAAGAGTCTGGGTTCGATCCCGTTGATGAGCTTGATCAACCTTTGGAATTATCCACCACACGGCGCGAGTATTCTAGTTATGGTTTCCCTTGTCGGTGTTAATCAAACATTCTTAAAAACGTGCTTAGTCTTGTTCTCGAAGGTTTTCTAAGTTTGAAAAAAATAAATAAATAAATAAAATAAAATAAAAAATAAATCAATAAAAATAAAATATTGATGCATAACATCAATGGCGCAGCAAATCAGTTGTTTCTGAAATAGAGCACATTACAGCGGGTTATTTTTATACGCCAAGGGCCAAGGGCATAACTTGAACAAACTTCTTAGAGGTCCACGTGGTGATACTACATGACAAATATTTAAACTCAGGACCATCTGGGATACGATCTGGTTTTTATCGATCTGGCTATGAAAGTACGGTATTTTACATGTTTAGAAAAAAGTCCAAGTAGAAAAATAAAGGTGGTACGGGCTCGATCTGGTTGTGAAAGTACCGTATTTTTACATGTATGTTAAAAAAAAAAAACACTGAAACAGTCCATATAGTTAACAAAATGGCTACCTCTACAAGCACTTTTCAAAAGCGAATAAAAAATATAGTGCTGCAGCTCATGCGGCGCCACAACAAAAAATCCTGATTGGCTTAACCATTTGGTTTAGCAAACAAGTTAGAAGTTGTGTTTCTTTCAAAGTAGAAAATACTTGAGAATAAGACTAAGAACTTTCTTAAGAATGATTGATGAATACAGACCCACGAAGTAATCTATAAACGGCCTGCAACACGCGAAAAGGGACATTTGCAAATTTGCGTAAAGTATCGTCTCGGATCTACCTGCGCAGTCTGCGCAGGCTAATCCGAAACGACACTTTCCGTTTTTATGTAATTTTCTGTTTTGCGCAAGTCTACTGCATAGGGGTCCGTAGTTTGACTCCTGTCACCCGTAGACTATATATTGTAAACAAGGGATTTAACTTTGTACAGACCGTTACTCGCCCCCCGATTACAAAAAACAACGTATCTTTTCTACGCTAACAGTTATTCTCCTTATTCTTTCGACAACTGAGAGCCAAAACATTTTTCTACCAGATAAACACAAGTGTTTGTCAGTGGCTAATGCAGTCTGGCTGCTACGGTCGCTCGAACTTGTAAACTTGCTCAAAAATCTTCGCCATTGACAAGGGTTCGTACATCCGACTTTCAAGATATAAAATGCACTTTAGATCCAATGAAACACAGCATTAGCGATACACACCCTTTAAACATGTTTCAAAAAATTACTGACCTATAGTCTTTGTCTTCCATAACGACGAAACAACTCAGAATTCGTTCAATTTGTGATTCCGAAGCAAATTTCATATAGCTGCCGTCATCTTATGTCATGTGACACTGTTTTGAACGGGAAATTTGATTGGTTGATATGTAGTGACAGTCGCGCATTCAACCAATGAAAATTCGTGCAGCTGCTGACATCGTTTGTCACGTGACACTGTTTGGAACGAGAAATTTCATTGGTTGATATTCGCGACTGTTAGTGTCGAATGTACGAACCCTTGTCAATGGCGAAGATTTTTGAGCGAGTTTACAAGTTCGAAGGACTGTAGCAGCCAAACTACATTAGCCACTGACAAACACTTGTGTTTTTCTGGTAGAAAAATATTTTAGCTCTCAGTTGCCGAAAGAATAAGGAGAATAACTGTTAGCGTAGAAAAGATACGTTGTTTTTTGTAATCGGGGGGCGAGTAACGGTCTGTACAAAGTTAAATCCCTTGTTTACAATTTATAGTCTACGGGTGACAGGAGTCAAACTACGGACCCCTATGGTCTGCTGTAGGACAAAATCTAATGCAGTTGTAAAGTGCCGTCTCGGATTAGCCTGCGCAAATTGCGCAGGCTAATCCGAGACGACACTTTACGCAAATGTTCGAATGCCTCCATTCGCGTGTTGCAAGCCAAATAATATAAGTTGTAAGAACATGTTTCACAATCGATGTAAAACAAATATACTTCAGCTAAACTATGTTAAAGCAAATAAAACTGGTTGTATTGTACTGTATTGAAAAAAAATGCTATATAAATACTCTCTATTTTATGTTTGCGAAAGAAATACAGACGTTTTGAATGATAAAAAACATTGGTGTCTGGGGTCGGGCGCCATTCAAGCAAATTCTGCTGCCATGTTGGATTTCATTATATGTTTTCATTTCTTCCCGTTTTTATAACCCATTATTTATAGCGCCTTTCACAACTACAGTTGCCTTTGTGTCCAGTGCAGATCAAGATTAGACTGCACAAAACATGCTGCCTGCTCTTTGGTCAGCTCAGCGCTCTACCTTTCACAGACAATTTCCATCATTTGAGCCACATTTAATTTATCGTTTACCATTACTTGCAATTAGCAGCAATCTAAAATTTGTCCTTTTGTCAAGAGTTAAGTGTAATTGAGGAACATACCTGAATACTAAGGTCCATTGCCAACATTTAACGTCCTTTAACAATGTCTATATGGGGCAACATAAGAAAAATAGCTTTGTGCAAAAATTACCAAAGTGCTCAAATTATCAGATAGGATTGTATGGGTAAATTGTACGTGAATGCGAAAATAAAGAGTCTATAAGAGAAAAAAGTTTAACCCTAAATCACAATAGAAATTATGTCACATTAACAAGAATTTGAAAATAAATACGAAATTCGAGAGCATTCGTGAAAGACAAAGGTTCCAACCCGAAATCAAAACAGAAATCAGGAAATAGAACTCAGGACATAGAAACAAGTATTCGAAGGTGAAACCAAAAATAATGAAGGTATGAAAGAAAAATCTTTCAAACCTAAATCACAAAAGAAATCAGGGTCCGTAAACGCCAAACATTCTAAAGGACATATCCCATAGTGTTTTTCCTACGGACAATTTTTTATTATTATTATTTTTATTTCTTTTTTCGCTCAGATGATAATTTAATGTATGCAGAGTAAAAAAAAATGAAAAGAAAATCATATGTTACGAAGAAAAATACAGAGAACCAGCTCTTAAAAGAAGATGACTCTTGTCGGAATTACAGAAAAAGGCTTCAATTTCAAACCTAAAATAAGGTTCCTAAGTAACAAATATTGCTAAAATGAATAAAATTAATCTTAGATATATGAAGTTTGACAATAGTAAAAAGGATTATTATCTACCGAATTGAGGCACTGGACAGATTACTCGTGCAGTCGCAATTAGAAAAATATATCAAACAGGGCATTTTAAAAAATACGCTACATTTTTATGATTTATTGACACAACAAATTTACCTCCCTTTATTATAAACGTCTATTTTGGCATCCCGATAATTTATAAATCTCTCATTTTTCTTCAGCATCTGTGATCTCAAGATTTTTAAAAGGCAACCGACATACTACATATAAAAATATACTATCTCACACACATACCAACCTATAAGGATATAATAGAATAGACAAAAAGGAAAAATATGCCGGTGAGTGAAAGATTTTGCGTCATAAGTCTGTAAGAACGGTCCTAGTCTTTCTCTCCAGAATTGCCTTAATTTGAAAGTAACACAACTTCAGATTGATGTTACCATTTGAATAAAGATAACAAATGTTCGTGCGCATCCATATTGCGCTTGTGTTTTTGTCATGGATAGTGAATCAAAAGTGCACCTATGTATTTTTCGCACATATGGTAATACTATTGGTGCACTGAAACAAGTAACACTTTCTTCGGGTAGTATTAGTCAAAAGAAAAAAATGGATCTGTGAACTGTCACCGTTAAATGATTAAAATACTGTTGACACAGCGTTACACGCCAAACAAGCAAACAAAAGCAGGAAATTTAAAGCTTTGGAAGTATAGCTGTTTCCGCTTTGAATACTAATGTGGGAAAATGAGAAATCGCTCGTAATAAGCAATTTCTCCCTTTCCCACTATATCTGTTGAGCTTTTATCTATTTTTTTCCCTTGAAAAAAAAAAAACTCCCACAGTGACCTTCATCACTATTTTCAGATGAAATAAGCACGGATACCAGCCATTTTTGTTCTTTCTTATTGTTTAGAATTATAGATACTATAAGTGTGGAAATTTTAAGAAAAATCTGCCCGTTAGAAAGTATGTATTTATTAAAGATTAACCCTTAATTCGGTCATATTATCCTCCTTTTTAACTCAATGGTCTATATATTACATGCATATTTGTACATTTACTATGCTCAAAACTAGACTTCTATATAATTTTTGTGCAAAACTGGATGAGTTTTCAGTAAAATGTTGTATATTTGTGTAGTCTTCTGATAATTTTCCTGTTTAACTATTAAAGAAAAGCGTGTTAAATCCAATATAGGCTGAATTTTGGAACTGTATAAACCTTTTTTCAAAGGCAAATTTCACAGAAACGAGCACGGTGACCCATATCTTTCTTTCACTTTTATCCCCTGGAGACATGATGAGCTTTGTATGTGCAAAGTTTTAAAAAAAATCTGTCCGTTAGAAATTGTGATATACGTCGTTAAGGCAATGTGGAGTTTTAGGCCTATTACTTTCGAGTTTAGAAAATCTTGGAGAATAAAACAAGTACTGACCATAATCATGGTTGGTGAATATGGTCCGAGGATACAGAAACAAAAATTCAAACGCAAATGTGAAAATAAGGGAAGTCTGAAAGAAAAAATTTCTGGACCTTTATCACCACAAACGTTAAATCATATTTCTGAGCAATATATCAGAATGAATAACTAGAGTTTGAGTCAGTTATTCCTCAAACATTCTAAATTGCGTTCTTAATCTCATTTTAACGAATATTACAAATTTATAAAAGTAACACAGTTAACGATTGGCTATACCTGATGGTGTAGCCAGTCATAAAAATTGTTACTTTTTAAATTCAGAATTACACTAAGAATTTAATTAAGGAAGGTTCATGAATACGACCCCCGGTTTTAGTTGAAAGTTGTATGAATAACAGTCCAGGGTTCTTTTGTGTTGGTTACCTCCCTTGAAACAGCGACGTAGGACAGGCTAATGGAAACGGTCAGCATGTCTGTTTTAAGAATAATGCAAGGTAACTTTTGTTTACTTTAAATTTAGGGGAGGTAACTTTTGTTTGATGCGGTCTCATACACAGATCAGAGAGCAAACTGAAATGATTTCTTTTTCTTGACTCAATCAGGGATCGTATATATAGTGTATGGAAATATATATATATAAGATCCCTGTCACAATTCATTTGCAGATTTTTATAATTTGTAAAATGCTTGTATTCGTTTACGTCGTCGCGTCAATCGATCTCTGTCAGCGCAAAATACATATTTTTATTTCATGCTTTCCGGTAGTTTATCGAGAAATAACGGTGAAATTTTTTTTCGATATTTCATGGTTACGACCAGCGAAAAATATCGATTTTATTTTCTAACTCTTCAATTGAAGGCAGAAACAGTAGTTCCCGCGCTCTAGTTACCTAGGTAAAATGCGCATGCCACTCATTATCTCCCGCTAGATGGCATTCTATAAATACACATCTATCTACTATGGGCATGCTGGGTACAGAAGCGGACTAATTTTTCAAAACGACAACCGTTACTTTGAATTTCAAAATGAAATAAACGTTTACTCGATAAAACGCTACCTGGTGCGATTCATTCAGCTGTTATCGGCTAGCATGTAACCTATACATGTACATCGGCCATTTATTAAAACAGCCCCTACGTGCTTGGGTAATAGGCTAATAGCTTCGCTGTAAGCCCTACTTTTCCCGAATATTCGGGGGATGGGTGATGCGTCATAGCAGACAGGTCGAATCTTCGAAGAATATGACATGCGCAGACAACGGCATGCCACTCAACCAGATGGAAATATGACGTAATTTACCCAACATTTCTCGCGCTTTACGTAATATTGTAATGCGTTGCTATGCGGAGGAGGTACGCCACAGGAAATTACCGAAAACAACTGTACTGGATTTTGATGTAAGTCACCCCAAAAAAGGATTAGAAGTATGAAATAAATAGATTTTTTTTTTCGGTGAAAGATTGAAATTTATTTCATCTCGTGAACATGATCAGTAATATTTTGACTCGTGGCGCAGCCACTCATGAAAATATTACTGATGATGTTCACGAGATGAAATAAATTTCGATCTTTCACCGTAAAAAACAAATATCCTCTATGTAATCTCAACTTCTTTGGACGACTGAAAAATCCAATCAGCTGAAACTCAGCATAAAAGATTTTTATTCTATAGGCTTGATATGACATCGGCAAGCGGACAATACAAATCCAAATCATACTACGCATTCTGTGCAGCTTGATCTTCATTATACCATTTGCAAAACCATTGTTTACACCTATAGCAGTGAAATGTGTAAACATAGAACGTTCAAAACCAGAATATCTTTCAAAATAATTGAGCCATGCTCTGTGAAAAGGGGCTTAATGCATCTGCAAAACGTATCGACCCAGGTCAGCCTGCGCAGTCCGCGCAGGCTGACCTAGGTCGAAACTTTTTGCTATTGGTCAATTATCTGTATGTCAAGAACCAGTTTACCTCATGGTTCAGTCGATTGTTAGACAAATAGATTTTATGGGGCCATAATTATGCGACAACTTGCTTGGTAAAATGCATCGCGGAGATGCATTAAACCCTCTTTTCCCAGAGCACGACCAAATTATCTTTGCCTCGAAGACATATCTTTCTTGGTAGTACAAAGCCTTTTGCCAAAAGATTATGTAGTTTTACCACGCTGGGAATTAAGGCTTTTGAAATCATTGTTGGAAAAGGAATCAATATGGGAGCCGGTATTTTCATTGTATACCCAACGTCCAAAGTCACAAGCGTTTAGGCATATTTATATCTGACGACGGTATATGGGATTGTCACATCAAAATTTCAGTGGATAAGGCTTGGAGTAGAATAAATATCATGCGCACTCTCGTTGTTAAGTAAGGAAATCGCTTCAAACTATTTATTTTTTCCTGTATTCGCCCCTTAATTGAATATGCAGACGTAGAATGGGATAACTGTCCACAATATTTGAAAGAACAACTTGACAAAATTCAGATAGAATCTGCTAGGATAGTGACTGGCTGTACAAAATTAGTATCCCTTGATGATCTTGCAAAGGAGGCAGGATGGGAATCCCTGCATGACAGAAGACGCAAGCATAAACTGATATTGTATTTCAAAATAGTCAAAAGGACTAAGTCCTAATACCTTGAGTAGTACCTCAAAGTGTCAGTAGCATATCCTCATATAGCTTCCGTGGTTCTCAAAATCACCGAATTCCACAATGTAGAACTTTACAAAAAGTATTTCCCTCCCGCAGTCATTGAGGACTGGAACGAATTACCAGTTGAAATACGTAATGAAGACTCATTATCGTGTTTTAAGATATATTTGAATCGGAACAAACCCAGTCACAACAAGTTGTACTTTGTTGGAGAAAGGAAGCTATGTACAGGTTATACGTACAAAATAAATGTAGTTCTCTCAATCACCATTTATTTATGAAAAATATTGTTGATTCCCCTCTCTGTATTTGTGGTTCGGTTGAGACGAGTGAATATTTCTTTTTCGAATGCAATAATTATGAAGCTTCTAGGACTAGACTATTTAATACAATAACAGCTTTTGGTAATATTGATCTTGAGATGTTACTTGTTGGAAAAAGTAATCTTGTATATTGTGACAATAAGAAAATTCTTCTTGAGGTCCAAAACTTTGTTAGGTATAGAAATCGATTTCAAGCATGACAATGTTGTTTCTATTTTATACAATTTCATCAAAAATAATGAAGCTTATTATAAAATGGAACAAGTGCATATTCGTACCGTATTACAGTCTTTTAAGAACACTCCTTTACCGTATCTCTTCCATTACCTTATCTTTTCCCCTCCGCTTCCTTTACTTCTCAGTCTAACTCGTCACGTTTTCTCGTTAAAACCTCCTATACTTAAACAGTTACTAGTATTATTTTTCTCTCACTGTATAATACATTAGCCTAAATGACTTGTACTCGTCCTAAGCCACCAGTTTGGAGAATAACACTCCAAGTCCTGCTTTCGTTCTGATCCATTTTGCAGAAAATGCTGAATTATTTGTAACTTATTATGTACATTTCATAAGTATATGCAAACAAAATATGTTTAAACCAAAAGATCACGTAATTTCACCACGCTGGAAATTAAGGCTTTTGAAACTATTGTTGGAAAAGGATATATGATGGAAACCGGTATTTCGTTTTTTTCCCCCACAATATTTGACACTGACGTGCCAAATAGTTTGGTGTCTTGTTAACCCATTACCAGACAACAAAATTTTAGACTGGTCCAAATTGAAAGCATTTGCAGACGACAATTTCAATGTGGCTCAATGATGCAATTTTTCTTTGATATAGTAGAAAACATTGCGGGAAAAGGAGAAAATGCTGGTTACCAGCATTTTCTCCTTTTCCCACAAAGTTTTCAAAAGGCTTCCTTCTTGGGGTCGTTAAAAGGCGGCATTATGTGGTAACGGGTTAACGAACTAACGAAAGTTCTCTAGTCGCCATGGAAATATCAGTTGTTAAGCAATTAAACAGTACTGTATACTAATTTTCTCCGTATCGTTGTCTTGGTCAGAAAACAAAGAAGTGAAATTATTAATTCAGTATCATATTCACACTAGTGTAAATAATCTTCAGATCCACACAAATAAATTGGAAGTAAGATGAAACCAAGACAAAGAAAAATATTGTCAATATTAATAAATTATCATCAAAAGGAGTACGACAAGTACTGAAATGCCAACTGTAGTAAAATTGTAAGTTTAATGACAGTCCAGATTTATCCGTCCAGGGCCCGGATTAACGAAAAAACTTCAGTCTCATATTTTGCTCAAGTCCGCGAACAAACTTTTTTTTTTCTTAACTTAAGTTGACTCCATTATTTCAGACACATTTCATTAACAATAACAGTCTTTAGAAGCATTCTCAAATCGTAAGTTGGGACTTTTTAAAAAAACTTAAGTCCGTTATTTTGCTGAATTGAATGTGAAACTTTGTGTCAACTCAGGTTTTGAAAATGTTCCGTAAAGTCTGTTAATATTAGTAAAATGGGTCTCAAGTGACAAACTCAACTTAAATATTAGTAAAATGGGTCTCAAGTGACAAACTCAATTTAAACATTAGTAAAATGGGTCTCAAGTTACGTACTCAACTTAAATCGGAAATGGGGATCGTCAGCAGACTTGAGCAAAAAAGAGACTTAAGTTTCTTCGTGAAACAGGGTCCTGTTTTTTTTTTTTTTTTGTTTACCGCCCTGAGTAAAGGTGAAAAATATCATTGTACAATACTTTTTTGCATGAAACTAAGCGATCATTAGTCTTTGTCAGACATCAAACTTCAACCTTTAACCTGCCAACTAAGTTAAATGAAACTTTTCAATCCCATAGTAAATCCCATAGAAGATCCCCAAATGTTGCTATTTCAAAAATATATATTTCAAGGAAAAACATCTCTGTATCGGACAGAGTAGATCAAAGATCAGACGGACTTTCTCGGCTCGTGCAACGTTTCTTCTTGCTATTCTGACTTAAAGATACATCTATGCTCGTTTTCAAGCAGTTTTTTTTTTTTTTTTTTTTAACCCATTTCGTGTTAATTTTATGAAACTATCAACATATTTGTATTTTCATCCCAACTGTTGCCAAAGACAGTTGCAAGGTTGCAGATTACGAATGATAGAAAATGCATTTCATTTTCTGGTGGCCACTGTTGTCGTTTCCGGTTTTAAATCGAAGACAAATCGCTTGAGTGTCTTTATCCCTTACACCATATACATTGGTAATTTATCTATGCTTACACAACTCACCAAACTTTGAACCTTTCTACATACTATCAAGTTTTAACAGTTTTTTTTTTCTGGCTAAAAGGGTGTATCTTTAAATTACCGATTCGATAACCTTTTACAAAGCGACAAAAATTTCAGATTCGTGCAATTTGAAAATAGTTTACAGACGATAGAATAGATGCATCTCAAATAATGTGATTTGGCTTAGAAAGGGTAGGAAAAAAAAATAGTGAGGAAAGGAGAAAATGCAGGTTACCAGCATTTTCTCCTTTACCCAGCATGTTTTCAAAAGTTTCTTCACCGTGGTTTTTAAAACACGGAATTGTTTGGAAAATGAGTACCCATCCAGTTTTGACGAAACTTCACAGATGTGATCCTGTCCTAGTACTCTTCAGAAATTCTTAAAAAAAAAAAAAAATGATTCCTTTAAAAAATCTGGTTGCCATGAAAAAAATAAATAAATAAATAGATAAATAAACTGAAAAATATTGAAATTCTTTTGAAAAAAAATCTTCTTGTCCGAAAGCTAAAGGCTTACAGCTATCAAATTTGGCATGTAGCTTTATTTAATAGACCTCTTCCAAGTATCTTAAAATGATAGCGCTTGGGTCAAAATTGGCCCCATCCCCGGGCTCACAAGTTTTATATATGCTTACATATTGAAAGCTTAAAAAAATCTTCTAGTTCTAAATCATAAGGCCTAGGGCTGCCAAATTTGGCATGTAGGTTCACCGAACAGATCTCTACTAAGAGTCTTGAAATTACAGCCCTGGGGTCAAAACTGTCCCCGCCCCGGGGGTTACAAGTTTTATACTGGCTTTCGTAGTGAAAACTTTAAAAATCTCCTTGTTCCTAACCATAATGCGTAGGGCTACCAAATATTTCATTTGGCTTTATCGAGTGGGCTTTTACTAAGAGTATTCAAATTATAGTCCCGGAGTCAAAATTGACCCCGCCATGGCAGTCACAAGTTTTAAATGTGAAAACTTTTAAAATCTTCTCATTCATAACCATAAGACCTAGGGCCAACAAATTTTGCATGTACATTTATATAATGAACCACTTCCAAGATTGTTCAAATTATATCCCTAGGGTTAAAACTGGCCCAGCTCTCGAAGTCACAACTTTTACATAGGCTTATATAGTGACCACTTAAAAGATTTTCTTATTCCTGACCTTGGTTTTAATCATACGGCCTAGACCTATATTATTTGGCATGTGGCTTTATCTTGTGGACCTCTACCAGGATTCAATTAGTTTTAGCTCTGTGATCAAAAGTGGCCTAGACCTGGGGTCACAACTTTCACATAGGCTTTTGTTCATGTTCGAAACTATTTGGTCTAGAATTGTAATGTTTGGAACGTATGGTTGGTACTTATTAGCTAGTGGAACGATACAGGGCCGTCATGGTAGCCTGGATTGTGAAAAAAACACATGATAATTAAGGAACCAATTACCAAGTAATTGCTTCAGATACACGTTTGTATACCGGGGGCTATTTCTCAATCTTCATGATCTAGCAGGGATAAAAAATTATTTTTTTATCCACTCGCCCGGCGGGCGAATAGTTATTAAGGGTTACTCGCCCTGCAGAGTTTTTCACTCGCCCTTTTTTTTCGTGAATTATTTGTCTAATAGAATTGAAAGTCGTGTGATTAATTTTACTTACACGTAATTTTGATCTAAAATAAATGTCAAGAAATGTTATCATGTCTGAATTTTTGCTTTCTATTCATTGAACTACCTGTTCATTAACATCATGCAAAGAGAGGAATTCATTTTCTAAAGGTAAATGTAAAAAGATGATGTTCCCTAACCGCTACTAAAAATAGGTGTCTGTACCGTCAAATTTTCTGATAAATGACGTACCGTTCGAGCGCAAAATCAACTTAATTTGTACCGATATACGTAATTATCATCTTACATAACCTTCTTTGTAATGCGCCTGTAGTGCTTCAATCAATTTAATGAAAAATAGGTCATGCCACTTCTTCAGAATATTTTTAGAAAACCACTGAACCAGTTTGGAATTCCCTTGGCTATTCCCGTAAGAAAAGAAATAAATACTAAACGTAGACAGCCGAATTTACTCTGAGTCATCCCGAGGTCGTTGCTAAATACCTAGTATATAATGCAGAATCAAAGCGTGGCCTTTAGAAGCTATGGGCGGCGACTAAATCTCGTACGTGATACCTGACTGGTTCGCTGTAGAGATTTGATGTAGATTGGGCGTGGCGAAATTGACATAGTATTGTGTGTATGCATGTATTGGTTTGTAACTAGACAAAACCTCAAATAACTGATGTAAACTTCCGTTTGATTAGCAGTTCTCCGACTGAAATTTAGCCGAATTTTACGAACTTTAAGTGCATGTAATATGTCAGAAAATCCACTCGCCCGGTCGGGCGAGTCGGGTTTTTCTTGTACTCGCCCGAACTCAAAGATAACTCGCCAATGCGAGCGGGCGAGTGGAATTTTGCATCCCTGTCTGGGCTGTGTTTATAAATGATTTGTGCATATGTTACATGCAAGCTAACCTTGGCTGGATGAATCGTACCAAGTAGGTTTTAGTGAGTAAAGGTGTCCTTTATTCTGAAATTCGCAGCATCGATCGCGGCCTTGAAAAGCAGTCCGATTCTGTGCCTAGCATGCCCAAATCAGATAGGTATGTATTTGAAAAATGCCACCTCGCCTAAGATAATGGATGCGTCAGAAAATGGATAAGAGGTTGTTCACGTATAGATCTAGCTCATTTCATGTTGAAACAATTATAGGAAAATGTTCTGCACTATTGTAATCCTGTTACCTCTGATCTTCGAGCAAGATTTCTTAACTTAACCCTAAGGCTGCTAGGCGCGACTCAAGGACTTTTGCGGACCGTGTAGATAAAGATCAGACGGCACAGAAGGTGTAGTCCGATCTAGTATCTACATTGTCCGATAATGAGATTATATTTCCACAAACATTACCTTAGAAATAGCAGAATCATGAAATTTACTATTGGCATGAAAGTTTCATTTCACTTATTTCGCAGGTTAAGGGTTAAATGTTTACTTGTTTAAATACTAAATTTGATGAAAAAATATCAGGAAAAATATTTCATATATAACACTGGAACAGAAAGGAGCAAATCAACATATTACAGGACTTCTGGATATTTAAAAACTAAGAGTGTCAGTTGGAAAATTCCTGAATCTGTTACATTATTTTAGACTAACTTACTTCGACTAAAGTTTTGGAAAATGGAGCAGATAAATGACTCAAGGATTTCCGAAAATTTTACGACAGAATTAACAGACATGGATTATAGCATTATAAAATTATCATCGTTGGTACCTGGCTGGAGCACTCTCTCCCTCACAATCTACATCATCATCGCGATGCTGATAGGTGTGCCGGGGAACAGCCTAGTTCTGATTGTAGTCCCAAAAGTAAAACGGAAAACGTCTACTGACTGGTTTGTTATTTTCATCGCAGTATGTGACTTCATTTCCCTGTCAATTAGCGGGACTTTATTCATCTTACTCTTTACACCAGACGTTTGGAGTGCGATATCGTCAGAGTTTCTCTGTAAGTTTCATTATTACATTGTACACTTTGTATTTTATCAATCATTATTGCTGATAACCTGTATGGGGTTTGACAGGTATATGAAAACGTGTAAACCACATTCAGTGTTATTTACACCAAAATTAGCTTTTAGTTGCTGTCTTACTGTTACCACTGTGTCGTTATTGTTTAATATATCGCAGTTTTTCACGAGAAAAATCAACATTTATGGCGAGTGCGTGCTAGATTCTACGAAAGCCGCAATACAGAATTCTGTGTATGGAATTACTCTTGTCGTCGTCCTTTTGTGCTCAGGAGCTGTTAGTATAATGTACGGGAAAATTGCTCTACGGATAAGGAGACGCATAAAAGTTGGACCGTCTGTAGTGACGTGCACAGGTGCGAGCTATACAGCGAACACGAACCGAAATGAGACCATAGTTCTTTCAGGGAGCCGAGGGAACTGTGACGCTATGACACATCAGCATGCTACTGTTAGTTATCCTGAATTAGGAGGAGGTATTTCAGCCAAAACAGTTACTTCTAAATATGACACAAACGACGATTCTGAACAGGTTGTATATACAAACAAAGTGACAAACACGCATAACAAACCACTTATTGATTTGAATATTAAAGCCAGCACATCTTTAAGGCACCAAGAAAATGAAAAACAAAGGAGTCAAGCGAGAGAAGTTCGTCAACATGGAGACCACCGGTCCAGACAGATTAATAAGACGTCAAAGACTATGGGCGCAATTACATTCGTGTTCATAATATCTACAGTTGTACCAATGGTTGCTATAGTTATACTCTCAGCCCAGAAAGATGTAAAAAGGGATCCAGTAGCCCGTGTCATTGTCTTCTTTGTCACCCGACTGTATTTGATCAATAACTTTACAAATCCGCTGTTTTATATCTGGTTAAGTTCGGAGTTCAGGAGGAGGGCTATGGCAACCATAAAAGTGTGTAAAATGCAGTTTTGACCATTGATGTTGAAAATTGGCATATTATTCAATCCTTGTGTAATGCATCAGATCAGACTACAGGTACCCAAGCCTTTCTGGTATTTTTCTTTTATGTCTATTGATAATCGTTAGGATAAAATAACTCTGTACTGAACGAGACAAATGTAGACATGTCCCAAATGAAATCATTTACAAACGACAAATTAAATGTGGCACAAATGGTTTAACTTGTGAATGGTATAGAATGCATTGTTATTCTATTTTCTTACTTTTAAAACTACGCTACATCGTGGATTGTGGACTGTATTAACCTTTTCTCTATCAGTTTTATAAATTCGATATTGCGCGAAGTCCTACGATAGATTTCCAATGCCATTGACATAGTTTGGCATCAGTTAGCGGACGGTGTAGATCCAAGACGTTCTATACTGTCTGACCTTGATTTATGCCGTCTGCAAAAATTCATCAAGTCAACATCACTACTGCAAGGGTTAATTTGTAGTTTTAAGGGGCCTTAGCTTTAGTTTGTAGGAACCTGATTTATTGAAACCGTATTCAACATGTTTGTTATCTTTTTGACCAGACAAATTCGTTTCCTACCACAATTCTTATATAAGAGAAACTGTTCATGTATTTTGCTAAATTTACATTGACCCAGATTGCAGCAGGAGACAGTGGTGTAGAGGTCGAGTGTTGGCCTTTCACATCGAGGGTTACGGGCCCGAGCCGGTGGTGAGCGGACTCAACCTTTGGAACTATCCACCATACAGCGCCAGTATTCTAGTCAAGGTTTCCAATGTCCGTATTCACCAACCATCCTTAAAGGCCCAATAGCGGTAAAAAATTAATGCAGGTATTAAAATGCATTTAAATTTAAATCATGCCTTTTAAAGAGTATGGGAAATAGTGTGAAGATGACAATCTGTTACTGTGTGGTCGGTCCAAGTGTTGGCCGCTGGCAGAAAAATCAGTTGTAAAACCAGACAAAAAGTAGATAAAAGATAGAGTGGCCTGGCAACTTTTAATCTAGTTTTGATAATGATTTCTCTGCAAGCGGCTAACACTTGGACGAACCCTATAATAACAGATTGTTATCTTTACTTTTAAATGATATAATTTCAATTGAAACGCATTTAAACACCCGCTCTATTTACTTCTGGTAGTTATTGTTGTTTTAAGAATATTCTTAGTCTTATTCGCCGGAGTTTTCTAAATTTGAAAGCAACACAGGTTCTGATTGGCTAAACCACAATGGTTTAGCCAATCAGAAGCTGTGTTACTTTCAAATATGAAAATCTTGAAGCCGGATAAGACTAAAAACGTTCTTGAGAATGATTCGTGAACATAGTCTCAGGAAGCAATCATCGAAAGTGAATAATATCAGTTATAAGAATATGTTTCACAAGCGACGTGAAACAACAACAACTACGACAACAACAACAGTTCGTACATGAATACTCTGTAATTTATGTTTTTACTAAAAAAAAAATAAACACAGAGATTTTGAACGATAAAAAAACATGGGTGTTTTAGAACGGTCACCAGTCAAGTTAGATTTCGTTAATAATTTCCTTCCGTTTTCATGTTTATAACCCGTCATTTACAGCGACTTTCACAACTACAATTGCCTTTTTGGCCAGTGCAGAACGTGCTGCCTGATCTTTGGTCAGCTCTGTCCGCTTTCCTTAGAATCTCTGGACAATAGCAGCATTGAAATTGCATGCAATGGTTTATTTGGGTTTAATTTCTAGACAGAAACTATCTCCAGGGTTTATTCAGCGCTCCAGGAGCAGACCGTTTACCGCACTATTCCGAGTTTTAACGACCCTGAAAAAGAAGACTTTTGAAAACATTGTGGGAAAGGAGAAAACGCCCACAGTTTTCTACCTTTAACGGACAAATCCCATCATTTGAGCCACATTTAATTTGTCTTCTGCTATTATTTTCAGTTTCAGAGATCTAAAATTTTGTCGTTTGGTCAAGAGTTTTAAAAGTGTAAGTGTGGAACATACATGAATACTAAGGTCCCTTGCCAATATTTACCTATATTATATTTCATGTGTCTATTTTTAGAAATGTTATGGGTAAAGAAATGTCGTGATTTAAGCTGGGGGGAATTATTTCCCCGTCACAGTGAATATTTTCCTCCTGCCGAAAATCTGGAACTACTTTTTTAAGTTTTTTAAGTTTTTAAGTTTTAAAAGTGGCATTCGTTGACAAACTAATCAGAGGAAATATAATATATAATTTATTTCATCAGCTTGTGGTTAATATGGGGAAATATTTGCCTCAAAAGGGAAAGGTCCGTGAAAATAACTCGTGCCTTACGGCACTCGTTATTTTCGCATACCTTTCCCTTTTTCGGCAAATATTTTCCCATATTAACCACAAGCTGATGAAATAAACTCTATTTCATGAACTCTTTACCACACGACAAAATTTTAGACTTTTCCAAATTCAGAGCATTTGCAGATGAGAAATTCAGTGTTCCTCAAATGATCTACTAACAGAGAAAAATTGTGGTAAAAGGAGAAAATGCTTGTCATCAGTATTTTCTCCTTTTCCCACAATGTCTTCAGTGGCTCTCTCCTTCACTGTTTAAAAAATTCGGGATTGTGTTGCTAATGGTTATTAATTTGTATACGGGGCAACAACGGCACAAATAGCTTTGTGCAAAAATTACCAAAGTGCTCAAATTATCAGAAAGAAATGTATAGGCAAATTTTAACGTGAATTCGAACACAAACAGAGTATAAAAGACAAAAAGTTCTAACCCTAAATCAAAATCGAAATCAGAACATAGAAACAAGAATTCGAACCTAGATGTTAAAATAAACAAGCAATTTCGTTGAAATGATATCCCCCGCCGAAAAGGACCTTTTCAAAAATTTACGCGACCGCGTAAAGCAAAATCACTCCCAGTCGGCATCGAATAAAAACAGAAAACAAAAAAAAAAAGCAAATTGGCGGAATAGGTTATTGTAATACAGTATAAAGTTTCACGAATTCCGTCCAATGGTATTGGAGATATTGTCCCGGACGGACACACGGACGGACAGACGGACGGACGAAGGACGAACGGACGGAAGGACGGATGGACGGACGAACGGACAACGCTAAAACTTTATCCCTCCGCCTTCGGCGGGGGATAAAAAAAAAAGGACGAAAAGGATAATAAAAAAAAAAAGGACGAAAGAAACAAATTCTAAGCCTAAATCATAATAGAAATTAAGTCAAATTACCAGTGGTTTATTCACCATTTATTCTAAAATGATTCTTAACCTCATTCTCAACGAATTATATAAATAACAAAGTAACATAGTTTACGATTGGCTAAACGAGATGGTTTAGCCAATCATAAAGACTGTTACTTTCTAAATTCAGAATTACACTAGGAATCAAACCAAGGAAGGTTCATGAATACGAGCCCCTGGTTTTTGGTTGAAAGTTTTATGAATAATAATCCGGGCTTCTTTTGTTTACTCTTTGATGCGTCTTTATTGTCGCAAACTTGCGAATTAAATTGTAAATGAGCCATGCTCTGTGAAAAGGGGGCTTAATGTGTTTGCGAAAAGTATCGACCCTGGTCAGTCTGCGCAGTCCGCGCAGGCTGACCTGGGCCGAAAATGTTCGCTATTGGTCATTTTTTCTGTATGTCCAAGGGCCAGTCTACCTCATGAATAAGTTGGTTGTTAAAAAAAAAAAAAAAAAAAAGTGGCTGTTATAGATCCATTGTTATGTGATGTCTCGCTTGGTAGCATGTTTCATGGAGGTGCATTAAACCCCCTTTTGCCAGAGCATGGCTCATGCGTGGATTAACTCCTGCATACGTTGAATTGCTATTTTGCTTGTTACGGGAGACCACTCCTTCGTGCATGGCTTCATCCCGATTTAAATACAATACCTAACAACTGCGTTAGGGAGAATTCTCTTTAGCCCAGTGAAAATGCTAAAAACTCAAATCCAGGTCGGCCTGGGCATTCCGCGCAGGCTGACATTGGTCAAAACATTTTGCTATTGGTCAATTTTCTACATGTCAAAGAACCAGTCTACCTCAAGATTCAGTCGATTGTTAGACAAAAAGGGTTTTATGGGTCCATATATGTAATTTAGTGACAACTTGCTTGGTATAATGCATCACGGGGATGCATCAAAGCTCCTTTTCCGACAGCATGGTCATATTATTTTTGCTTCATAGAGATATGCTTCTTGGTAGTACAAAGTCTTTGCTAAAAAGTAATTTTCCCAACCTGGCGATTAAGGCTTCTGAAATTATTGTTGGAAAAGATATATGCTGGAAGCCCCTATTTTCATTTTTTTTACCCACAATATTTGATATATTAAAAACTAATTAACATCTTTTGAGCAATATTTAGTTTGTCGTCTGAACTTTTGACACTGACGTGCCTAATAATTTGGTGTCTTGTTCACGAACTAACGAACGTTCTCTAGTCGCCATGGAAATGTCAGCTGTTAAGCAATAAAGCAGTTTACTAATTTTCTCGGTACTGTTGTCGTGGTCAGGATACAAAGAAGTTAAATTATTTATTCGGTATCATATTCACATTGGTGTAAATAATCTTCAGATCTACACAAATACATTGGTAGTAAGATGAAACCAAGACACAGAAATATATTGTCAATATTAATAAATTATCATCAAAAGGAGTACGACAAGTACTGAAATGCCTACTGTGAGTAAAATTGTAAGTTTAATGACAGCCCAGATTTATCCGTCCAGGACCCGGTTTCACGAAAAAACTTAAGTCTCTTATTTTGCACTAGTCCGCGAACAAACTTTTTTTTTAAACTTAAGTTGGCTACATTATTTAAGACAAATTCTATTAACAATAACAGCCTTTAGAAACATTCTCAAATCGTAAGTTGACACATTTTAGGCTCGGCTCAGCAAAATAATGGACTTCAGACATTTTAAAAGATTTAAATCCGTTATTTTGCTGAGTTGAGTGTGAAACTTTGTGTCAACTCGGGTTTTGAAAATGTTTCGTAAAGTCTGTTAATATTAATAAAATGGGTCTCAAGTAACAAACTCAACTTAGGCCCAAGTCAGAAATGGTGTTCATCAGCAAACTTGAGTAAAATTAGAGACTTAAGTTTTTTCGTGAAACCGGGTCGTGGATTTTTTTTTGTTTAAACCATCCTGAGTAAAGGTGAAAAATATTACTGTACAATACTTTTTTTTGCATGGAACTAAGCGATCATTAGTCTTTGTCAGACATCAAACTTCAACCTTTAACCTGTTAAATAAGTTAAATGAAACTTTTCAAGCCCATAGTAAAGACCCAAGTATTGCTATTTCAAGGTCATTTTTGGGAGAAAAATGTCTTTTTATCGGACAGTGTAGATCCAAGATCAGACTGCACAGAATGTGCAGTCTGATCTTGATCTACACTGTCCGCAAAAGGTCTTTGAGTCGCGCTGAGCAGCCTAAAGTTTTAAAATCTTCCTAATCCGAAGTAATTGCAGAGGACAAAACTAATGAGGCTAAGTAGGAGGTTTTAGCTTTGCTGATATCTAAAAAAAAATAGTAAGATGTACATGTATTAACATAAGGTCATAGCACTGTCTTCCGATGCGGCTGCATAACCGTCTTGAGAAAACAAGGACTCTTTCTAAAATCCTTACCGTTAATGAAGAAACTTACTTCAAAAAACTCGAGCTAGTTGTTGAATATCAAAAGGGGAACCCATGCTTGAGGAGCAGGTAACCCTGAAATCTTTTTGGGCATCATTATGCCCCTTTTTCGTTTTAGAATTTTCACTGAAAAAGAAATTGTAGTCGAGCGTTGACATCCGTATTAGAAAAAAAAAAGTTGGTAAAAGGAGAAAATACTGCATACCAACATTTTCTTTCTTCCCTCCCCAACATTACGGGGTCGTTTGGTATGAGTTTAAGGATTTGAAACTCTTACAAAATGGTGACTGTGTTGGTAAACAAACTTTTTGTTAAGACCGTTTGACTAAGAAATAATCTTCTTTCTATCGTGGTTTATCATTCAATAAACCACGGTTGTGAATTATGAGGCACAATAACTAATCCACAAGGGCGATAACACGAGTGGTTTATTCATGCGCCTCCTAATTCGTGGTTTATTGATGATAAACCACGAAGATTATTTTGATCCTAACATGACCAACTCTTAAAAGTCAAAGGAAAACAAGTTCATACCTAGTGTACAAAAGCGGATGCCGATTATATTTCCTTGAATGAACCATGGCTGTTCCAGTTACTAACCAAAACAAACCCCAACAGCCAGGTCGGTAAAAATAAAACTGATAAAAATAAAAACTGGCTGAAAACGAGTATAGATGTGTCTTCAAGTTTAAGTCAGCACAGTAAGAAGAAACGTTGCACGAGCAGAGAAAGTCAATGAACTTTATATCGATGCCTTGGAATAACGATGTCGTTAGTGCAGAAGCACTTCTCTTTGGCAAACTGGGATTTTAGAAAAAAATCACGACAACAATTATTTTTGAATGATAACCCTTATCAGCGCCCGTCTTTGTTCAATGGAAAAGGTCGAACTTCGATAAAATTGCACAAGAATGATAGAATTTTAGATTCTGTATCCAAATATGTATGCAATATATAAGGTAGCGAGTGACACCGAAGGTCTTATTATTCTTTAGGCATCGAATACTCGCTGAAAAGTGTATAGCCACGACATGTAGGTTCACAGTACACATTGCTTCGAGGTAATCGGTATTTTTCCGTCATAACAAAAATCGGCGCCCTCTAGCGGCTTGGCTGGTTTCTATTTTGATTGTAAATACCTTGACATCGACATTTCTATACCTCAGCCAACTTCATTTTTCAAAATAGAAGATTAGAATGGAAGAAAAATATACCGGAAGTGAAAACGATGTCATCGGCACCCTCTTAAATCCTTAATTACAAGCAGTTTTACCCAAAAACATGCATGATGACGTATTTAGATCATCTGCTAGGTCATGAGGCAATATTTTTCAATCATGTGACTGCAAATTGGAAATCTTTGAAAATCCTCTTGTCCGAAATCTAAAGGCCTACCAAGGCTACCAAATTTGGCATATAGCTTCATCTGATGGACCTCTACCAAAATCGGCCCCGCCCCCGGGGTCACATGTTTTATACATGCTTACATATTGAAAACTTTTTAAAAAATCGTCTGGTTCTTAATCATAAGGCCTAGGGCTGCCTTATTTAGCATGTAGCTTCATCGAATAGACCTCTCCTATGATTCTTGAAATTATAGCCCTTTGGTCTAGTTGGTCCAGCCCCTGGGTTTACAAACTTTAACTTGGTAGTGAAAACTTTAAAAAATCTTCTTGTTCTTAACCATAATGCGTAGGGCTACCAAATTTTTCTTGTAGCTTTATCTAGTGGCTTTCTACCAATAGTATTTAAATTGTAGTTTTGGGGTCAAATTTGCCTCGCCATGGCAGTCACAAGTTTTACTTGGGCTTTTAGAGTGAAAACTTTAAAAATCTTCCTGTTTTTTACCATAGCACCTAAGGCAGCAAAATTTTTCATGTACATGTATATTCATTTAATGGATCTCTACCAAGAGTATTCAAAATATAATCCTGGAGTCAAAATTGATCCCGCCCTGGCAATTACAAGGTTTAAATGAGCCTACATAGTGAAAACTTTTAGAAATCTTCTCGTTCCTATCCAAAAGACTTGGGACTACCAAATTTTGCATGTACATTAATACAATGGACCACTAGCAAGATTGGTCAAATTATAGGCCTAGGGTCAAATTTTGGCCCATTCAAGAAGTCACAACTTTTACATAAGCTTAAATAGTGAAAACTTTAAAGATCTTCTTGTTCCTATCCTTTGCTTTAACCGAACGGCCTAGACCTGTGTTGTTTGGCATGTGGCTTTATCTTGTGGACCTTTACCAGGATTCACGTAATTATAGCTCTGTTGTCTAAAATGGCTTCGGCCTGGGCTCAAAAGTTTTACATGCGCTTTTGTAGAGAAAACTTTTTTAAGTCTTCTTGTTCGAAACTTTTTGTGCCTAGAATAGTAATGTTTGGAATGTATGGTGTGTACTTATTAGCCAGTGGAGCGATACAAGGCTATCATGACCCTCTTGTTTTACTGTAAAGGTAGCCTGTGTCCCAGTCCGATTATTATTTTGTTTTTCTTTTTTACATATTCGGGCATTACTTGGTGAAAAAGTAGTGAAAATTAAGGAACCGATTACCAGTTCGTTGTCAAACGAGACTGCGATAAGGACAGAGGCTTCGCTCAAGGCCACATTGAAGATTTCATTTTGTCGGCTGCTTTATGCTCATTTTTATGCAAATGTGACCATTGCATTAGAAACATAAAACAGGTCTCTGGTCGGTAATTTTGTTTAATTATGAAAACAGTTAAATAGTTTTCAAAGAGGAGTTTCAATTACACACAATCATAATTATTTAAGCACACGCCCAAATTACTACTCTTTATTCACACTGGCGGAGACAGTCGGCTATTTGAACGTTATCTCGGTATATTTAGTTTTAATTCTATAGACCTGTGAAAGAGGGTTCAATACATATGCAAAACGTTTCAATCAAGGTCAGCCTGCGCAGCTCGCGCAGGCTGACCTTGACTGAAACGTTTTGCTTTTGGTCAATTTTCTGCATGTCAAGGGATCTTTTTACCTTAGAATTCTGTCGGTTGTTAGATAAAATGGATTTTATGGATCCAAAATTATGTGACGATGTTTTGGTAGGATGCATCACGGAGATGAATTAAACCCCCTTTTGCCAGAGCATGGCTTATTAGAAAATTATGAGACATGAGTATTTATTATATACCTGAAAGGTTTCAGGGTTAAATACATGCGTTGCACGCGGATAAAATCACACACGACGGAAAAAAAATCCGTATCTACACTCAGTGGAATACGGTTCTAAATATGGTATGATGACGTCATAATGACGTAACTCACGGGCGGTATACGTATGTATTTATTTGCAAGTTCACTGGTCAAAATTTTACGCTGTAATATTTATCCGCCATTCATAAAAACGAAGTTATGGCTACTATGCCATTATTTGTTTTATTTTGCTTACCGTTTTCGAATAAAAATCTCAATAATTTGCAATTTTTTTGTCGTTGAAAAGGTGTAGGTATATAATAAAAGGAATATTATAATGTAGTGACTTTCCTGGTGCTTGTATTTACTTCTCGCTGCTTAAGAAAATTTTTGCATCTCGCTCGACCTTCGGTCTAGCGCGATACCAAATTTTCTCACGCTGCTCGAGATAAATACAAGCACCAGGAATGTCACTTCAGCATAATATTCCGTATGTATACCGATTGTGAGGCACGATTTCTTTAGATGATTTTATCATTTATAGTAAAAAACTTCTTCGAAAAGTTTAAGTTTGAATAAGGAATTCACATGTAAAAAAAATGTCGTTTGGTCCTTAGCTACCATAAAAATTTTTATAGAAATCCATATTGAAAGCATTTGCAGACGACAAGTGAAATTTTGCTCATTGAATTTTGGGATTTTTTTCTGAAAGTGTAGTTGTAAAAGATTGTGGGAAAAGGAGAAAATGCTGGTTTCCAGCATTTTCTTCTTTTCCCACAAACTTTGCAAAAGCTTTCTTCTGTTGGGTCGTTAAGAATTTAGATTATCAGGTAAAGTGTTAATTAAAACCTAAAGAAAGTTGAGGAGTTGTTCTGTGGAGGCAAAACAATGATTTCAAAAGGTCGTTTGCAGCGAAAATGTCAAGAAGTGTCCTTGGAACATAAACATCATAAACGTTTGCCAACCAACCCCATGTTTTAACGACCCTGACGAAGAAGGCTTTTAAAAAGTACATGGGAAAGGCAGAGAACGCTGATTACCAGAGTTTCCCCTTTTCCCACAATGTTTTTTTGCCTTCGCATGTCAAACTGCATCATAACAAAGGGTCGAATACCCGGCTAAGCCAGTTTCTTTCCGAGCATTGATGATATTAATTTCGACAGAATTCATTTCTCTCTCACGATTGATCATTGTTTTGATGAGTGTTTTGTGGGAAAGCAGCTAGTGGCATGGGAACAATATTGTGCGAAGAAATGGTAAAAGAAACTCCAGGAAAGTATAGACAAATGCACTGGTCGCCGCGATATAACCGAAATAATGTTGAAAATGGCATCAATCAATCAATCAATAAATCAGTCGATCAGCAAAATTGACTTCGTTTTCTTCAAACGCTTTGAATTTGGATAAAGCATGTCGTTTGGTAAACAGTAACATCATTCGTTCTGGCGGACATTTTTTTTTTATAGGTATAAGCAGACTGTTTAAGAGGAAAAAAAACACACACACACACACACTGTGGAAAAAGAGACATAGCAAAAATAGCAGAAAGCAAATTACCTTCTCGCTATAAGTTTCTTTTTTTTTTTCACATTTTGATTTACCACAACATTAAATCATGTTGTTTATCTAGATTTACATTTCTGATGCATTTTTTTTTTTCCAACCTATCGGCTTTATCGACCTTTAGGAATACATTCAGTTTTCAAACATTTTTAGAAAAAGGAGAAAATACTGGTACCCAGCATTTTCTCTTATTCTCACAATGTTTTCTACCGTTTAAAAGATAAATGCCAGCATTTGAGAGACGATTTACTTGTCGTCTGCAAAAGTTTGAACTCTGGTAAAGAATTAGACCTTTTTCAAATAGTTCCGTGTTTTAACGTTCATAAGGAATAAAAAAAAAATAAAAAAAAAAAAATCTGAAAATATTGAGGGAAAAGAAGAAAATGCTGGTAACCAGCATTTTCTTCTTTACTCACAATATTTTCTGATGTATGAAGGACACATTTCTAAGTTTAGCCACATTTGATCTGTCATCTGTAAATGGTTTCAATTTAGACACGTCTAAAAGTTTGTCGTTTGGTTGCTTGATCAAGCATTTTTTGCATCCGATTTTTACAACTATTATTTTAAGTTACTGCGCAAAAAACACAGCAATTGTTTACGACTAGTAAAATTAATGTCGTCTGCTTCGATTTTGCTTCAGTTTTTTTTTTCATTTCATTTTCGTTTGACAGCAAAAGACATATAGACTTCCTTCATGTACAATATTTCAGAATACAAGTGGTTTTTTTTCGGCGACTAAATCTCAGATAGTGCAGATATATGGCGGGGAAAGAGAGGCCTTCTGGACGGCAGTAAATTTGTTCAGCATGTACCATACTGGCAGAAAGAGAGAGAGAGAGAGAGAGAGAGAGCCAGAGAGAGCCAGACAGAGAGAGGGGAAACAGAGGTTGAATGCCTGGCGTTTAATGCCATTTTCAACACTATTTCAGTTATATTACGGCGGCCAGTGCACCTATTCATGCATCCTGGAATTTCTCTTCAGTTCTTCGCACAACACTCTTCCCAAGCCACTGGCTGCTTTCCCAAATAACCATTGTCAAAACAATGGTCAATAGTGAGAGACAAATAAATCCTGTCACAATGATTATCATCAATCCTTTAGGGTTAAACTTGGTGCAACATCTGTTTATAAACGTAAACCATTCCAGATATATCGAAGCTAGATATGCAGACTTGTACACTTGGCAATGCAACATTTCCGTTCTTGTTATTTATTGTAACATGGCCGGTTAAAGAATTAAAATAAAAACATGTTAAACCATTGCCAATGTACAGAATGCGCTTTAGGTTCGGGCTACTGGTAACTCTTATATCATTTTGTATGCTACAAATACAACTCAGATAGCTTATATAGTTTAGCTCCACTGGCCGAAGGCCAGCGAGCTTATGTCATGGCCCTGTGTCCGTCGTGCGTCCGTCCGTGCGTCCGTGCTTTAACTTTTATTTCAAACATCTTCTCTGAAACTGCAAATCCAATTTCGACCAAGCTTCATAGAAATGATCCTGCCCATGTCTTCCTCAGAGTTTCTGGGAAAAAAAAAAAACCTGATCCCTGCAAAAACTCTGATTGCCATGGCAACAAAACTGAAAAATATTGAAAAGTCGTTCAAAAGGACCCTTTGGATGTATGATGCGGGCAATTATGATAATTTTGAATGGAATGCTTTGACAAATAATAATATCGATACATATGCTAAGAATATTACAAATGCAATCTAACAAAACATTTCAATGTTTATACCCCAAAAAAGCGTATTCGTTAGACCCTATGAACCTCCATGGATTACAAACGAAATCAAACAAAAAATAAGAAAAAGGAAAAGACTGTACAGGAAGGCGAGACAAATTAATAACGCATATCAGTGGAATAAATTTAAAACGTTACGAAATGAAATCATTACTCTTATCCGTCAAAGAAAAGAGGAACATTTTGATACATTAGCATCCAAACTGAATTCTGGGTCCTAAACTTCTCGTGGCTGGTGGAAAACTTTTAAACAATTTATGCACCCATGCCAGGCAAAAACTTCGCAAACATCTCCTTTTCTGATGAAGGGAAAGAAAAGTTAGTGCTAGATGAAACTGAAAAGGCTAACTTGATAAATGAATTTTTTTGCAAGTCATTCAAGTGTCGATGACTCTTTCAAATCTTTACCATCTGAGTATTACCCAGCTCTCTTTATTATACTGCAAAGAAATTTCTCGTGATCTGATTGGATAATATGCCCCGAATATATATATCATGTACACTGGCAAAACCAACGTAAAAGCAGTTTCCCTTTCGGGAGCCCCGTATGCATGACTACACTATCAACACAACATCCAAAATGGCGGCGTCCATCAAGATTAACATCAAGATTATGCGCCAAGCTGCACGTTTTAGCACGTATTACCAAGGTTTCAGTGACGTCAGTTCCAAGTGACTTCAGTTTTCATTGAATTGGGGCACTCAGAAGGGAAATTCTACTCTGTCAGCGTACTCAATTATTTAAACAAAAAAAAAACAGGTAAAATTCGCTTAACAAACATTGGAATGGTAAAACTTTGCAGTATAACCGTACAACTAATAATGTTACATTTTAATTTATTGAGGTCACCCCAGATGAAGCGTACATGGTTTAGAAAAACTTAAATGTAGGGAAATTTCTGGCCCAGATGATATACACAACCGAGTTCTACGTGAAGGAGCCCCTCAACTTGCCTACCCCCTCTGTGATCTTTTCAATGCCTCTCTTAATTTATGTGTTGTGCCTTCATCATGGAAAATGTCAAATGTCTGTCCTGTCCTTAAGAGTGGTGACCCATTTAATCCATCGAATTATAGACCAGTTCTTTACTCTGTTCCAATCTAGGTTTTCCCCGGTGATTCTACGGTAAATCAGACTTTGTCACTGTATCATAATATTTGGCATAAAGGTCTATTGTTGAAGTTATACCACGCTTGTTTACAATGTGGACTTTTATAATGTTTTTTACTAATCATCTTTCAAATAGATATCAAAGGGTTGTTCTTAATGGAAGCTACTCTGATTTATGTATTTTAAAAGCATGTGTCCCGCAGGGGTTTATAATAGGTCCATTAGGCCTACTATGTCTAATTTATATTAATGACAAAGTCGATGACCTGGGGTTTAATATAAACCTCTTCGCAAACGACACTAGCTTATTACTAGAAATTGATAACCCTGATTCTTGTGGGGCTACATAGCAGTCTGGTTAAAATAAGATTAATGACTGGGCGCAAAAACGGATTGTCAAATTCAACCCTCTAAAATCCGAATCGTTAGTTATTACACGTAAAAATATAAAACCTATACATCCTGACTTATTTATGTCAAATACAAAAATACCAAACGTCCAAAGTTACAAGCATTTAGGCATATTCATATCTGACGACGGTACAAGGAATTGCCACATCAAAAATTCAGTGGATAAGGCTTGGAGTAGAATAAATATCATGCGCACTTTTTTAAACGTCGTTTAGATGGGAAATCGCTTCAAAGTATTTATTTTTTCCTTTATTCGCCCCTTAATTGAATATGCAGACCAAGTAGGTGCGCCTGGAAGCGGTCAATAGCTTCGAATGTTTCTAACTACCTTATCCACGAGTGGGATGCCAGAACCTCATCGTATCAGTTTTCAATTTATAGGGAAATACAGACCGAGTTCAGTTTTTGTCCTATTTGGCACTTTGTAAGACGCAACCCATTAATGTTACATGTTTGCTTTGGTACCGCGCAACTGGTTGCTCATTTATCTTATTTTGATTTTAATTGCAGACGATGTGGTCAAAGCGATATTCGTGTTAGCCTGACCCAACACGTTCTAACTAGATGTCCTTTAGTGTATGGGTGCATACGTATATTTTACAATGAAATTTCAAATATTTGTAACCAAACATTAGCTGATTTTTTACGCTCTTTGAATGATATGCAGTATGTCAGAGCATTGTTTGGCCTGAGTCAAGCATTTAATGATAGACTTACTACTAGCTACTGTGTGGATATCATTTATCAGTCTGTAATGCGATTCTTTAATCGTATATGGTGTTCATATAAGCAGCCATTCTAATTTTTGGTCCCTTATTTAGTACTAATGCATATGTAGCATTTAATTACTCATCCACTGTAATTTAATTCTTTTTCCCCTCGTGAAAATATCTGTTTGTAGTTTTTTCCCGTTAATGTTTAAAGTCTTTCTGTTTTCATTGAAAGAAAGAAGTTAAACATTATTAAATTTGAGCAATTCACGTTTCCAAGCATCTGTTTAATTCTGTTTCGTTTAGTTTAAACATATTTTATTTGCAAATTCAACTAAAATGTACAAGATAATTTACAAATACAGTTCAAAATTTTATGCAAAATGGATAAGAACGAAAGCAGTGCTTATAATGTTCTTCTCCAAGTTGATAGCCTAAACAAACGAGTACAAGTCCTAAATTTAAATTAATATGCTATACAGTGAGAGAGAGATAATATTATTAATAATTGTTTGGGAATAGGAAAGAAATATGTTTTGATTGGAAAACTATGAAATGAGTTAGACTGAGAAGTACAGCAAGAGAAAGGGGAAAGATAAGGTGATGGAAGAGATAGTGTAAAATAGATATGGTAAAGGAGTGTTCTTAAAAGGCTTTTATACGGTGAAAATATAAATTTGTTCCATTCTATAGTAAGCGTCAGTATTCCTGATAACATTTAATAAAGGTAGAAAACAAAATTATCATACTGGAAATCGATAGCTTAACCTAATAAATGTTTGAACTTCAAGAAAAATTTTCTCATTGTCACGATATAGAAGATTACCTTTCCCAAAGAGTAACATCTCAAGATCAATATTACCAAATACTGATATTGCATTAAATAGACTAGTCCTAGTAGCATCATAATTATTACATTCAAAAAAAGAAATGTTCACTCGTCTCAATCCCACCACAAATAAAGAGAGGGGAGTCAACAATATTTTTCAGAAATAAGTGGTGATTGAGAGAGCTACATTTGTTTCTGATTTGTGTATGTATGACCTGTAGCTTCCTTTCTCCAATAAAGTACAGCTTGTTGGGACTGGGTTTGTCCCGATTCAGATAGTACTTAAAACACAATAATGAATCTTCATTTCGTATTTCAATTGGTAGTTCGTTCCAGTCTTCAATGACTGCGGGAAGGAAAGACTTTTTGTAAAGTTCAGCTCTACATTGTGGGATTCGATGATTTTGAGAGCCACGGAGGCTGTATGAGGTTATGCTACCGACACTTTGAGGTACTAATGAGCTCAAGGTGTTAGGACTTAGTCCTTTGACCATTTTAAAATATATTATCAGTTTATGCTTGCGCCTTCTGTCATGCAGGGATTCCCATCCTGCCTCCTTGGCAAGATCATCAAGGGATGCTAATTTTCTACAGCCAGTCACTATCCTAGCAGATTCTATCTGAATTTTGTCAAGTTGTTCTTTCAAATATTGTGGGCAGTTATCCCATACTACATCTGCATATTCAATTAAGGGGCGTATAAAGGAAAAATAAATAGTTTGAAGCGATTTCCTATCTAAATGACGTTTAAGAGTACGCATTATATTTATTCTACTCCAAGCTTTGTCCACTGAGTTCTTGATGTGACATTCCCATGTACCATCGTGAGATAAATATATGTCTAAATGCTTGTGACTTTGGACATTTGGTATTTTTGTATTTGACATGAATAAGTCAGGATGTATAAGTTTTATATTTTTACGTGTAATAACTAACGACTCTGATTTTAGAGGGTTGAATTTGACAATCCATTTTTGTGCCCAATCATTAATCTTATTTATATCAGACTGCAATTTAGCCCAACAAGAATCAGGATTATCAATCTCTAGAGATAGGCTAGTATCATCTGCAAAGAGGACTATATTAGTCTCCAGGTTATCGACTATGTCGTTAATGTAAACTAGAAATAATAATGGACCTAATATAGACCCTTGAGGGACACCTGCTTTTAAGATACTTAAATCAGAGTAGCTCCCATTGAGAACAACCCTTTGATATCTGTTTGAAAGATAATTAGTAAACCATTCTAAAAGTCTACCTTGAACCCCAGCATGATATAATTTAAATAAAATACCTTTATGCCAGACTTTGTCGAATGCTTTACTCACATCAAAAAATACCATACGGAACTCATGTCCATTGTCCAAAGCTTTACAAATATTGTGATAAAGTAACAGTGACTGGTTAACCGTGGAATCACCAGGCAAAAAACCAGATTGAAACGGAGTAAAAAAATTGGATTGTGAAAGATAGGAAAAGACGTGATTAAAAATGATTTTTTCTAATACCTTTTCGATAGTATTCAGAAGAGAGACTGGAATATAATTAGATGGAATAGATGGGTCTTCACCCTTAAAGATGGGACAGACATTTGACATTTTCCATGACGAAGGCACAGCACATAAATTAAGAGAGGCACTGAAAAGATCACAGAGAGGGTAAGCAAGTTGGGGGGCTCCTTCACGAAGAATCCTGTTGTGTATTCCATCTGGACCAGAGGCTTTCCCTACATTTAAGTTCTTCAGAACCTTATAAACTTCATCAGGGTGACCTCAATAAAATCTAGTGTAACATAGGGAACTGGATAGTAATTAGCTGGCAAAGATTTAGCCGAGTCATCGACACTTGACTGGCTTGCAAAAAAATCATTAAGCAAGTTAGCCTTTTCAGTTTCATCAAGTATTAACTTATCTTTCCCTTCATCAAAAAGAGGAGGTACCTGTAAGGTTTTAGCCTGAGATGGGTGCATAAATTGTTTTATAGTTTTCCACCAGTCACGAGAAGTCAAAGACCTAGAATTCAGTTTAGATGCTAAAATATCAAAGTGTTCTTCTTTTCTTTGACGGATAAGAGTAATGATATCATTTCGTAACGTTCTAAATTTATACCAGTGATGTTCGTTGTTACTTTGTCTCGCCTTCCTGTACAGTCTTTTCCTTTTTCTTATTTTCAATTTGATTTCGTTTGTAATCCATGGAGGTTCATAGGGTCTAACGAATACACTTTTTTGGGGTATAAACATTGTCGCGTTTTGTAAGATTGCATTTGTGATATTCTTAGCATACGTATTTATATTCTCATTTTTTAAAGCATTCCAATCAAAGTTCGTAAGCTCCAACCTGAAATCATCATAATTACCCACATCATACATCCAAATGGTCCTTCTGAAAGACTTGTGTTTTGGTTTAATGAAATTGAATACTCCAAATACAGGGCAATGATAGCGTACATGGTTATCGAGACAAGGTTCTCCAACTCCTGTTACAAGGACTGAATGTTTATTCGATACTAAAAGAAGATCTATTATCGACACAGAATGTTCAGTATAGTGAGTAGGCTCATTAATACACTGAAATAGACTAAATTGTGAGCAAAGAGAATTCACTTTATTCAAATGGTTTGCATTCAACTGATTCCAATTAAAATCTCCTGTTATTATAATGTCAGTTATATTTGTGTCGATAGCACGACCTATGGAATCCTCAATTAAAGAGTTATATACTGATGGCGAATTTGGTGGCCTGTATATTACACCATATAAAACATTTCTGTTATTACACAATTTAACGTGCACCCAAACACATTCTAATGCGTCAGGTTCAAGGTCATGTCTTCTTACATAAGATAGATTATCTTTGATATATATGATGACTCCTCCATAAGACTCATTTTCACGATCTTTACGCTCAGGACAATGGAAAGATGGAAACAAAAGTTCAGTCGATGAGAGGTTATTGTCAAGCCACGTCTCTGAAAACGAAATAACATCAAATTTAGAGAATTCTGCGAACAACACGTCAACTTTGTTCCTTAAACTTTGAACATTATAGTGCACTGTCGATAAATGGTTCGGATAATTTAGAAAATTATACAACTCATTGGTATATGAAGAAGTTGATCCTTCACTAGAGGAAGGCCCGGGGTTTAGATGAACATCCCCGGACAATAAAATAAGTAACACGATCCATATTGCAAGGACAAGGGCGCTTTCAAAAAGTGGTTTCAATGGAAATCTTAAAACAATACTTTGCCTTCTACAAATATAAATGTACTTTCTATAACAATATTGGTTTACTCTTGCATGGAACAGATTCACATTTACACTGTAATAAAAAAAATATCAACTGTCTGGGTTTTAGTTTTAGCATACAAAAAAATATGAGACCTATTAGTAGTCTGAACCTGGAGCGCAGTCTGTACATTTGCATTGCTATAACATGTTTTTTAGTTCTTAATCCGGCCATGATAAAATAAATAACAGGAATTGAAATGTTGCGTTGCCAAATGTACAGTCTGTACAGCCAGCTTCGATGCTGGGTTGAAATCGTACTGACTTAAAAGAACACTCCCTTTGATTTTCCAAGTAAGAGCCAGAGACAAAATCGTGAGTGGGATGGAGTAGAAGAATATATGAAAAATAGTAAGAAACAAAAAGCAAAAAGAAAAAAATCATGATATGTACAATCAGAAATGGAAGTTTAAACATATGTATAAGCCGATATAGTGTGGTTCGAGTTCGATTGTGGTTTGTTCCTGACAGTCAAAACATAAGAGAAAAGAAATGTTCGTTAGCAAATGAATCTGTTTCGTTTCGGGAAAGTATTTTAGTGTGGTTGCTAGGAATATATTGCATCTGCTATATTAACAAATATCAAATATTCAAATTCATTTGTTATATTATTGTTCTCCTGTATTGTATAGTTGTATTGTATGTTTGTAACTGATTTTTTTCCCTATCTCTCTCTCCCTCTCTCTCTATCACACACACACACGCACGCACGCTCATTTTCGGCAACACTACCAATTTTCACATTTTTTCTTTTTTCATTATGCTTGTTTTGCTTGTACTGTATTTTGTTCCTGTATGTTGTATTATAAACTCTGCAAAATTGGAGGAAATAAAGGGGGGAAAAAAGATAGAATCTGCTAAGATAGTGACTGGCTGTACAAAATTAGTATCCCTTGTTGATCTTGAAAAGGAGGCAGGATGGGAATCCCTGCTTGACAGAAGACGCAAGCATAAATTTATGCTAGTAATATATTTCGAAATGGTCAAAGGACTAAGTCCTAATACCTTGAGCTCAGTAGTACCTCAAAGTATCAGTAGCATATCCTCATACAGCCTCCGTGGCTCTCAAAATCACCGAATTCCACAATGTAGAACTGAACTTTACAAAAAGTCTTTCCTTCCCGCAGTCATTGAGGACTTGAACGAATTACCAATTGAAGACTCATTATCCTGTTTTAAAACCTATTTGAACCGGAACAAACTCAATCCCAACAAGTTGTACTTTGTAGTAGAAAAGAAGCTACAGGTTATGCATACACAAATCAGAAATAAATGTGGTTCTCTCAATCACCATTTATTTATGAAAAATATCCTTGATTCCCATATCTGTTTTTGTGGTGGGATTGAGACGAGTGAATATTTTTTTAATGCGAAAATTATGATGCTATTAGGACTAGACTATTGCATTGTACAATATCAGCATGAACTCTACTCTTTTGGAAAAGTAATCTAGTACATCGTGACAATGAGAAAATTCTTCTTGAGGTCCAAAACTTTTTTATCAGAGATAGCAATCGATTTCCAGTATGACAAATTTGTCGTTTATGAGTCTTTTAAGAACACTCCTTTACCTTGTCTCTTCCATTACCTTATCTTTTCCCTTTCTCTTCCTATACTTCTCAATCTAACTCTTCACGTTTTCCTACTAAAACATATCTCTCCGCTATACCTAAACAGTTACTAGAGCTATTTTTCTCCCACTGTTTAATATATTACCTGAAATGACTTGTACTCGTCCTAAGCTACCAGTATAGAGAAGAACACTATACGCCGTGCTTTCATTCTGATCCATTTTGAAGAAAATACTGAATTATTTGTAAATTATAATGAACATTTCATAAGAAAATGCAAATAAACTATTTTTTAACTGATCGCGGCCAAGTAAATAAATTTGACATTTTTCGAGGTATAAAAGTATTTTTCCTCTGCAACTGAAGACGATTTTTATCACATTTCAACGTTAGGTGGCGGATGGTGCAAATCCAATGTCAAACTTTACCTTGTGTGCAGTCTGATCTTGCTCTACGCCAACCGCAAAAGTACAAAGTTATTTGCCTTGCAACACGCGAAAAGGGGCATTCGGACATTTGCGTTAAGTGTCGTCTCGGATCAGCCTGTGCAGTCCGCGCAGGCAAATCCGAGACGGCACTTTACGACTACATTAGATTTTGTTCTTCAGTAGACTTGCGCAAAACAGAAAATTACATAAAAAACGGAAAGTGTCGTTTTGGATTAGCCTGCGCGGACTGCGCAGGCTGATCCAAGACGACACTTTACGTAAATGTTGGAATGCTCCTTTTCGCGTGTTGCAGGCCAATTTTGGCGTTGGCACCGAAAGAGTCAACTCTTATCCTGCTAAATAACTGAAATGAAACTTTTAAGCCCTTAGTAAAAATCCCAAATTTTGCTTTTTCAAAGGTATTTTTCAGGAGAAATGTCTCCTAATCGGACAGTGTAGATCCAAGATCACACTACACGTTCTGTGCAGTCTGATCTTGATCTACACGGTCCGTAAAAGGTCAGTGAGTCGCGCTTAGCAGCCTAACAGTTAAAGGGTGCTAGCTAGTTTGCCATAAATCAAAAGTATCCACTGTACTGCTATATTGATTCAAATCTGCGTTAGGCGTTTAAAAAAAAAATAACGAAAATAACGGGATGATCGTATTGCAATCGGTAACTCCGTTGATTTTTATTCCATCAGATTTGACGTCATAATACCGATTTCATTTCGAATCATCATACGTAATGGACATGTGTTGTTGATCACGTGACATTCCCACAAGTCTTTGCGAAACTCTGGCGCGAAATCTAAAATACCAAAAGCAGCTACGTAAGCCATTAAGGAAATACCAATCAAAACTATTTTTTCTTTCTTTTGCCTTTCTTGTTTCCGGATGATTTGCCAGCAATCGGCCTACTTGATTTAATGACAAATCATTTTTAAAGTTTTTTGAGATTACAAAAAATCTGAGCAGCTCCCTTTAAAGAACTTTTGCACTAGATTTTTTACTTCAGTCTGCGGTAACAGTCTGACGGTTCACGTATGCACGAGAGAACATAAATTTCTTATATTCATTGCTGTCAAACTGAAATTATAATGCTGTTATTTTGGGATGTAATAATTAATACAAAACCTCAATGGAATGATGACTTTGTTTTGCGTCTTACTTTTATGCTTTATCCTCATAAGATCAAAAACTCCTACGCGCTTATCAGCCGTTGATTCACAGGTCCTGTCTTGAAGCAGACACCTTTTGAACACATTGCGAGAGAAGGAGAAAATACATATAAGCGGTGCTCTGACAAAAGGGGTTCGATGCATCTCCGTGATGGATTATGCCAAGCAAGTCATCATATATATGTAATAGTGGATCCATAAATCCATCTTGTTTAATAACTGGTCCTTTGTCATGCAGATAATTGACCAATAGACAGAGGATAATCAACTGGTTGTGTGTGATATCAAAAATCTGTCATCAGAATGGGGTGTGATGCAGTCGAAAAAACGAGTCCAAAGGACGAGTTTTAAAACCGCATCAAACCCCATTCGAGTGACAGATCTTTAATATCAAACACAACCAGTTGACTATTCTTTTTATCATATTTCTAATTCACCCTTTTTTATTCTAATGATTATCAAGAATGGTACATTATGAACATTATAGGAAAAAAGTAGTCCCGGCAAACATTCTAGAACTATATCGTCACTAGTGATTACACCTTATTTCATGCTTTCCGGTAGGTTAGCAAGAAATATCAGTGAAATATGGTTACGACCAGTGAAAATACCGATTTTTATATTCTAACTCTTCAATTGAAGGCGGAAACAGTTGTTCCCGCGCACTATTTACCAAGTAAAATGCGCGTGCCTCACAACCAGATGGAAATATCACGTCATTTACCTTACATTTCTCGCGCTTGACGTAATATTGTAATGCGTTGCCATGCGGAGGGGCGGAGGGGGTACGGCACGGGGAATAACCGAAAAGAACTGTACTGGATTTTGATTCAGTCTCCCCCCCCCCCCCTCCCCCCCCCCCCCCAGAAAGGGTTAAAAGCATGAAATAAATAGAATATTTGGGGTTTTTTTTTTTTTCGGTGAAAGATCGAAATTTATTTCATCGAGTGAACATCATCGGTAATATTTTCACGAGTGGCTGCGCCAGCCACTCGTGAAAATATTACCGATGATGTTCACTCGATGAAATAAATTTCGATCTTTCACCGAAAAAAACAAATATCCTCTATATATTTATCATTACTAGTGGTGTTATTTACTGTCAAATCCCAGTAATTTACTGATTAGAATATAATAAAAAAATAGTTTCGAAACAGTTCAGCCTGTGCGGAACGATACTTTTTGCAGATACATTAAACCCCCCTTTTTTAAGAGCATGGCTCATCTCTTACATTTATTGCTTTCAAAGTGAAGTAACTATGCTGTTATTTTGGGACGCAATAGTAAAAACAAAACCTTAACGGAATGCTCGTTTTTTTTTTTTTGTATGGTGGCATATTTCTGCCACGAGATACGAGATAACTATTGCGATAATTTAAGAGAACTATCGTGATAAACTTTCCTGAAAATATTATCTAGATAATAAAAAGTTTCACGATAAAAATATTGCGATAAGTCTATCATGATTTTTTTTCTTTCGAAACCCTAACTGACATTCACGGTATCTATAATTAGATACAGTTTCGGAACAACCTTATGAATTCTCCTTTTCCCTGAATGGTTTTAAAGTTGTTCGTAAGAGGTATTTCGAGTCGTCTTTGCGTTCATTTCCAGTGTGGTCAAAATTTACCTTTTAAACTACAATTGTATATAATTCGAATTTTAACTTAATGCAATATTGTGAAGTCAAAAACAACCGAGTACATCCAAATGGTGAATTTTCTATTGATAGATATCGAGAAACAGGTGGAACTATCACGACAATTTTATCTCGAATGTCAGCTTCGTGCACGAATAAGAAATTTTGCGTTAAAATATGTACTGGTCAATGTAAAATTTTCTAGATAACAAAGTTTATCGTGATATTTTTTTCAGGAAACTTTTCACTATCTAAATGAAATTTTCAGGAAACTCAGTTTGATTTATCGCGATAGTTTTTTAGAATTATCGTGATAGTTATCTCGTATATCTCGTGCCAGAAATATGCCACTATAGTTTTGCTTCTCAGTTTTATAATTTTATGTACGCAATACTTAATATCGCCGGTCCGATGGAGTAATCTCTCGTTGAGCAGTCTTCTGTCACACGATTCTTCCCAGACCAATGGCTGCATTCCCAGATAACCATCGCCGAAACCTTGATCAGTGGTGATAGAAGAATTAACCCTCTCGCAGTGACTATCATCAAACCTCGGAAAGAAATTGGCCAAGCTTGAGATTCAAACCAGCGATTCCATGGTCTCAAGTTCGGTACGCTACCGGCTGCGCTTCCGGGACTAGGCACGACGCAGAAGCTGATGACGACAGGGCAACGACAATATTTCAACGTTTTCCTCCGAGAACAGCCAAACTGAAAATGAAATATGCATTTTCAAGTACATGATGTAGACTTACGCACAATATTAACCTTAAACCTCTTTGCATAATTATAGTCTTTTGCAGCCAATGTAGATCAAAGAGCAGACTGCACAAAACGTGCAGTCTGATCTTTGATCTACCCTGTCTGCTTTGCTAAAGGATATTTTAGACATTAGCAACCTCGAGATTGCTTTTATTAGGGTATTATTACTAATATAGAAGTGTTCATTGGGTGTACTCGGCGTGCTAAGGTTTAACAGCTTTCTTAATGATCATTGCTGTATTTGATATGTATGTTTTGCACTTTGGAGCCCTTTGTAAATTAGCATGATTTATTAGAACAATCAACATTGAATCTGAACAAAATATCACCCGCCCGACACTATCATTGTCTTCTAAATGGCAAATTGAAAGATAAACCCTTAATAAACAAACCCCTCGTTTCAACCCTTTACCAAACGACAATATTTTGGACTTTTCTAAATTCAAAGCATGTGCAGACGACACAATAAGTGCGGCTTAAAAGGTGAAAATTATTTTTGAAAAGGTAGGAGACATCGTGGGAAAGGAGAAAAATGCTGTTTACCAGCATTTTTCTACTTCTCCCACAATGTTTTCAAAAAGCTTCTGGATCGTCTGTCAAAGAGTTAAACAATCCTGAAGAATACAGCCTTTTGGAAACATTGTGAGAAACGAAGAAAATGCTGAAAACTATTCCCACAATGTTTTCTACATTCTTAAAAACAAATTCTAACATTTGAAGCGCACTGAATTGTCGTCTGCAAATTCTTTCAAAATTGTACAAGTCTAAAAGCTTTTGAAAGCATTGTGGGAAAAGGAGAAAATGCTGGTAACCAGCATTTTCTCCTTCTCCCCACAATGTTTCCTATCCATTAAAAGTACAAATTTCAACATTTTAGCTACATCAATTTGTCGTCTGCAAATGTCTTTCAAATTAGACAAGTCTAAGATTTGTCGTCTGGTAAAGAGTTAACCCAAACATACTGAATAATTTATTCTTAATGATTATCATGAGTTCAACCCTGGTACCACATATTCCCGAGTTTTACAGACACCGCAAAATAACGCTTTTGAAAACATTGTGGGAAAAGGAGAAAATGCTGGTAACCAGCATTTTCTCCTTTTCCCACAACGTTTTCTACCCTTCCACAAACAATTATCACCGTTTGCGCCACTCGTAATTTGTCGTCTGCAAATGCTCTGAATTTGGAAAAGGCTACAAGTTTTGTCGTTTGGTAAAGAGTTTCAATCACGATTGCTTGGACACGCCTTCCAAAGGTGTCATGACTGTGTAGATGCTATAAAACATTTTTTGTCGTATAAAATTAGGGATTCTATTATATAAACATTTTTTACACAATTACTGAATTATGCAACGGACAAACGTTTAGAACCGGAAAGTATTGTGATTCAGTATTTAAAAAATCATTTTCTACGTTTCCCACAATGTTCTTAAAACTTACAGATGCCACGCGTAGACACTTAAAAGGTATCCAGCTCTTTCGACAGCTGTGCAGTCTGATCTTAAGGATTACGACCCCTAACTCATCGGTAAACATCGAAGTTTTCGTAAAGGCTATTCGGCCAATCTCGGCAGCTTCCGTCTTTTAATATAAGAGTTAGGGGCCGTAGACTCACTAACTCATCGGTAAATATCTTGTAACATCGACGTTTTCGTAAAGGCTATTCGGCCAATCTCGGCAGCTTCCGTCTTTTAAAGTGAGGGGCCGTAGACCTTAATTCATGCCTATTGTGCTAATGGCGTTAAACACCCTAAATTGAAGGGAAAGGGGTTTTCTCTGGTACCGAGGATTGTTTCCGTTTGCAACAATGTTTTTCTCTTTTTTAAATTAAGTGGCGCTCTTGGAAAAGGCGGTTTAATGCATCTTCCTCATAGATCGTAGCAAGCAAGTCATTACATAATTATGGATCCATAAAATCCGTTTTGTCTAACAACCGACTAAATGAGATAGAATGGTCCTTGGACCAGCAAAAAGTTTAAACCCAGGTGAGCGTGTGCGGACCGGACTTTAATTTTTATGATAAAAATCTATATTTTAGAAAGATCCAAAGCGTATAAGTTTTTTTGGATAAGACACTTCAGACCCCTAACCTAGCTCTGGCGAAACCCAGGTCATACATAAAAAAGCGAGCTGTTACAGTAATTTGGTTGAACATATGCCGGAAATCAATCAATCAATCAACCAAACATCCAATCAAATCAATCAATCAATCAATCGTTCAGTCAGTCAGTTAGTCAGTCAGTCAGTTCAATATTTTTTTCAGTTTTATCCTAGCGGCAAGAGTACCTATATATACTTTTCTGGAGCTCTTTATTTTGTATTTTGCACAATATTTTCCAATGCCACTGGCAGCTTTTTTGCATAACTATTATCGAAACAATGATCAGAGGAATGAATCCTGTCGCAATGACTATCATTATTCCTCGGAAAAAAAAAACTCGCCGAGCTGTTGTCGTTATGGCTGAAATTATGCCGAAAATCAATCAATCAACCAACCAACCAACAAACAAACCAATCAATCAACCAAACAACAAACCAAACCACCAATCAAACTCTTTGCTACAAACCTATTTTAGGTGTATCGAAGTTTTGAATCACTTCAAAACAATTTCATATTTTGGTACGGAAACGTGATATGCGTAATATGATAGGAGCAGTTGAGGTCAAACCGAATTTTGATACGTCGTAAACACTTTTCAATGCAAAAGACGAAACCGGGAGCTTTTGCGGACGGCATAGATCAAGATCAGACTGCAATCAACGTGCAGTCTGATCTTGCATCTATACCATCCGCCTGTTGAGTCAAGTCTATGAGGTAAAGCAATCTTTCTCAGTTTCGTTGGAATGTATTTTTCCACCGTCGAAAGAGGTCGATTTTATCATTTAGCGCCGAAGGTGTGAAAACTTTTACCAAACAATCCCCAGTTTTGACGACCCTAAAGAAAAAGACTTTTGCAAACATTCTAGAAAAAGGAGAAGATGCTGGTTACCAGGATTTCCTCCTTTTCCTGCTACATTTTCTACCCTTTACAAAAACAACCCATTTTTTAATCATATTCATTTTGTCGGCTGCAAATGCTCTCAATTTCGACAAGTCTAACATTTTGTCGTTTAGTAAAGTGTTGGAGTGTTTGGGTGGAGTAACCGCATCTACATTTTTTCTTTCACCAATAAACCTATTTTCGGAGCGGATTTAAAGCGGAAATGTGAGGTAGCCCAGCCCAAACCGGCCCTGTTTAACATAAAAAAAAAGCAGAGCAAGGTTGTGAGTAAAAAAACTGTGTAAATTTCAGGACGTTAAGCTTACGTCACGGTCTTGTTGTTTTTCTCATTCTACTGCGGAGTGGACGTTTTAAACGTTACACTGAAACGCCCATTGAAAAATATAAATTGTCAAGGTCTTTGAAAACATGCTTTTGTTTTGTTTAGATGCACTTGAACCTAATTTAAGCCTGAAATATTTTCGACACGATCCTGTGCTTTGAAAAAAAAAAAGGTAGAAGAAGGCTTTAGAAAACATTGTTGGAAAAGGAAAAATAGTGGTAACCAACATTTTACCCTTTTCCCACAACGTTTTATCCCTTTCAGAGAGACAAATTCTTTCATGAGTTACATTTCGCTGTGTGTACCTGCTTTCGATATGAAAGAAATTTTGTGGTCTGGTGGAGTATGAAGTTAAACTAATAGCATGGCAATTCTTACGTTAACGTGGTCTTCTAAACCGTGTAACGACACTATGAGGATACCTCTGGTTATCGATATGCATACCCTTGCTTATCAAGAGTCTTTCAGCGGCAAACATATGCTCTGACAAAAGGGGGCTTAATGCATCTCCCTGATGCAGGATACCATGGAAGTCATCAGATGACCGTGGATCCGTAAACTCCGTTTAGTCTAACAATTACCAGAATTATGAGGTGGACTGGTATTTTGACATACAGAAAATTGAGCGATAGCGAAAAGTTTCGGCCCAGGTCAGCCTGCGCGGACTGCGCAGGCTGACCTGGGTCGAGACTTTTCGCAGATGCATTAAGCCCCCTTTTCACAGAGCATAGCTTATATAAACTCGACCTCTTTCGACATCTGCAACGGCTGCAAAATTGCCAGCAATTACTGGCGACGTTATTTTTCATTATTTCTCATATTGTACCGCAATAGAGTTACAGTATTCATTTTCCAGTATCTGTTACGCCGTCTATTCTCTTTAAAGAGCTTTCTTGTTTATTTTTAAGGCATGACTTAACAATTTGACGGTATAGATCTAAGATCAGACTGCACATTCTGTGCAGTCTGATCTTGGATCTATACCGTCTACAAAAGTCTCTGTTTACCCTCAAAGGTCCATGTTTACGGCTATGGCACTTAAAAAGTTAACGCTCGAATCAACAATAATGTTTTTTAATGGAATGGCCAGAGTGCTTCTAACAAGAAACACGTCGTCTTATTATTTATAAAATTGGAGGGAGGACACCGCAATTCAACACACAGAAACAAACGATAACCCTTCTCACAGTACAGATAATTATTTCAACGTCTCTCAAAACCGTTTAAAAAAATGAAAACGAGATTGAAAACGTTAAAAAGCGGGAAATGCTACATGTAAAAATGTGTCCAAACCATCCCTAAACATTTTGACAGTCGTTTTACTGTCTTTATTTTTCTGGAAACCAGGGAATGGGACTTTCAGCTAAACTAAAATGAGTTTAAAATTAAATACTTCACGAAAACGAGAGGGACGTTAGCTCAATGCCGTTGTCATAAAATTACACACCTTGACGCACGAATGACATAACGCTCGGTCGGGCCCTCCCTTCTAAAACGATAAACAGGTGAATGAATGATTAACGTGAATATGAAATATTATAAACCAGTTCATGATCTTTTGTTGTATTAGTATAATTGTAGGGTTTCTTAACGTTAAGTTTTCCGATTTTATGACGTAAATTTCGTGTTATAGAAGAACGTTGGTAGTCGTTTGCCTGCACGTTACTGCAAGTAATCGTTGCTAAAATATATTTTAAAACGTTATTTTCGTATTTGGGCGTTAACGTTATTAGATTAATGTGTACGTTTATGGATTCTTCGGTGAACGGAGGTAAGACATGCATAGTTTTATTCATTGTTGACTTTCCGACCCTTTCAGCGTAATATGCGAAAGCATGGGCTTTTGCGGACGGCACAGATCAAGATCAGACTGCACAGAACGTGCAGTCTGATCGTGGATCTATGCCATCCGATTGTTCAGTTAAGCATATAAAATAAAAAAAAAAAATCTTTTTCAGTTTTAGTGGACTGTAAATTCATCCGTTGAGAGAGGTCAAGTTTATACACTCGGCGCAGAAAGAGTTGAAAATGCCTGCCTAACATGCATTTGTATTTGAGTCACGCCTTGGCAAAAGGGGTTTTAATGAATCTCCTTGGTGCATTATATTAAGCAAGTCATTATATAGTTATGGATCTATAAAATCTATTTGGTCTAACAATCGACTGGATCTGGCGGTATTATGGTCCTTTGAAAAGCAGAAAACTTACCAATAGCAAAAAGTTTCTATCCAGGTCAGCCTGCGCGGATTGCGCAGGCTGACCTGGGTTGACACTTTTTGCAGATGCAAAGAGAAAATGGCTTAGATACATGTATTCCTACCGAAAAAAACATTTGCTCCTGTACTTTCAAATGACACAATACTGCCCTTATGCTATAACAAGTACATGTTTTCAAATATCATTAATTATAAACTTACCTTTACATTGTTTGTTAACAGTAAAGTTATCCTGGGCATACTATACTGATTTATCGAAGATGATAATATTAAAAATCTGAACTGTGTTCTGAAAGCGCTGCTTTCAACGTTAATTCAGTCATATCATTGCGAAAGCTCATTGGTTTATGTATGTCTTTGGTTTCATCAGTACTAGGCAAGGGCTCTGAAGTGTCTTGTCAAAGGACACTCTCTCGAAAAACCGAATGCCGCGAGTGAGGATTGAACCTGAAAGATAAGCTTGGTAGGGGAATGAATGAGTTTAAATGAAGAAAAAAAATTACTTCAATGAAAAACAGGTATAAGCAATTTCTCGTTTTATATTTTCCTGCGGTATCTTCAAAATGCACTGTTGTATTTGTAATAAATTACGGGAGATTGTAATTACACGTTTATTTGATTATAAATGAGCCTGCTTTGGCAAAAGAGCGCTAAATGCATCTCCATGCTGCAATATGGCCTGCAACACGTGAAAAGGGACATTCGGACATTTGCGTAAAGTGTCGTCTCGGATCAGCCTGCGCAGTCCGCGCAGGCTAATCCGAAACGACACTTTCCGTTTTTATGTAATTTTCTGTTTCACGCAAGTCTACTGTAGGACAAAATCTAATGTAGTCGTAGAGTGCCGTCTCGGATTAGCCTGCGCGGACTGCGCAGGCTGATCCGAGACGACACTTTACGCAAATGTCCGAATGCCCCTTTTCACGTGTTGCAAGCCATATACCATGCAAGACATCACATAATTGAGTCATGCTCTGTGAAAAGGGGGCTTATTACATCGGCAAAAAGTATTGACCCATGTGAGCCTGCGCCGTATGCGCAGGCTGACCTGGGCAAAAAAACTTTTTGCTAATGGTCAATTTTCTGCAGCTTAAAGGACCTCATGATTCAACCGTTTGCTAGACAAAACGGGCCGGTTGCATAATACAGGTTTAAAGATAACCTCTAGTTTAAACTCGAGTTTTACGCTATCCCGCTGCATAAACATAGTTTACTAAGTCCCAGACTAAGAGTTAAACCTAGAGGTTTTCTTTATTATGGTTTAGCTTAAACTCAAGTTTAATTTATCCTCGCAACATGCGAAATCTAAACCTGCATAGAGGTAGGTTTTAGCTTCACTTTAACGTAAAAATCGTAACTTATTTCACTTTAGAAAGAGAAGATGGCAAGCAATATTCTATTTTGGAACCAATATCGATATGTCAGAATGCGGATTAGCCTGTGCAGGGCGATTGGACGATTTGCCTTAGGATGATATATAAATCTGACGAAAAATATTTGGGTACAATATGGTTACTCGAAGAGCTGGGCTTTTCGTAGGAGAGTCCTTGGGAAAGACACTTCAGAGCCCTAACCTAGTACGGGTGAAAACCCAGGGCATTTCAAATATGAGAGTTGTCCCCGTGATATGTCTGAAATAATCTTGACTACGGCAAAAAACAACATTCAATCAATAAAACCATAAAGATCAATCACGTATATCAGGATCTAACCCCAAGACACTTTTTTTCTCCATTTAAACTCATGTCAATCTTTGGACTTCGGACCAATGTGTAAAAAATTTATAAAAAAATACATTTGGAAATGTGGAAAAAAGAGATATTGCTCGTTACGAGGAAACTGCCATATTCCAGCAAAGTTTTCTTTCTTTTTTCCAAACACTTCTACAAACACCGATAAATGATTTTTTTGATAATGGACAGGTGTCACAGTATAATATGGTTAGGATAACTTAAATATGACCAAATTGTTCTACATCCGAAGAAGACACCTTATTTCATGCTTTCCGGTAGGATATCGAGAAATAGCGGTGAAAATATTTTTCGATATTCCACCGGTACGACCAGTGAAAATACCGATTTTTATATTCTAGTTACCTAGGTAAAATGCGCGTGACTCACAACCAGATGGAAATATGACGTCATTTACCTTACATTTCTCGCGCTTGACGTAATATTGTAATGCGTTGCTATGCGGAGGGGGGTACGCCACGGGGAATAACTGAAAAGACTGTACTGGATTTTGATAAAGTTCCTCCCAGAAAGGGTTAAAAGCATGAAATAAATAGAATATTTGTTTTTTTCGGTGAAAGATCGAAATTTATTTCATCTCGTGAACACCATCGGTAATATTTTCACTAGTGGCGCAGCCACGAGTGAAAATATTACCGATGGTGTTCACGAGATGAAATAAATTTCGATCTTTCACCGAAAAAAACAAATATCCTCTATATCCTTACCAGCATCTCTGACGTAGTGTTGGTAAGCAAGATGAACAATGACCGAAATTATTATTAAATTGAGCATTGCTGACCTTTCTCTTTCCAATTCGGGTGGACAATTTAGAAAACCATCAGCCTACACATCTCAGCTCATACCTTTCGCTGCTTAAGCAATTTGTTTTTATTAGATTCGGTAAAAAATGAAATTGTCCGGATAAAGAGAACAAATGAACTCTTCCTATCTCCCTCAGAATAGGACTTTATAAATCAAAGGGTTATAAATACGTTTCAAAGGCAAATTAAGCGCCTCCCAGTATTCTCTTTTACAATCAAAATTACTATGTAGTCTGAACTTAGACTAGGCCTCACACAAATTCATTTGATGTGTTGCAACGTCATGAAAGGCTGTGATGGTTGATTATTTGAGCCACAGTTATTTTGACGTCTGCAAACGTTTTCAATTTGGACGAGATCAGAATTTTACTGTCTGATAAAGAGGGCGTTGTACTAAGATATCGATCAGTAAGATCTGATTAATACAAAGATACAGGGTGTCCGGAAAGTAAGGTAACACTTTTGTACATTTATAATATGGCTTTTAATTTCGGATAAGGATATAAAAATCTGTATACATTCATATAAAACGTATAAGTTTTTTGTGTGATAATTTCACTCAGTTTTCATTACATTACGCACTTTTACACAGATTTTAAATCAGGAGTACTTTTTTCGTCATTGGCGTCATTTAAATAATAAATGACGTTTTCAATGTGACAACCTTTTATGCTGTTTCCATGCCGAACATCCACGATGAAATTGTCAATCACTCTAGCACACATTCCAATATCAATCTTCTTGATTTCACGTTTAATTTTCTTTAAAAACATGTGCGAGCTGTCTGGCATGGGACTGTAGACCTTTGACTTCAACTAACCCCAAAGAAAGAAGTCGCACAGGTTGAGGTCAGAACTGTGGGCAGGCCAAGATATGCTGCGATATTTTATCTCCTGATATCATCGTGATATTACCCTATCCTCGAACGTATCATTTAAAAAGTCTATCACAGCATGAGATGTGTCTGCCATAGCACCATCCTGCATAAAACATGTCTTGCAATATAGAAGACTCCTTTTCAAGCGCGGAAATAAAATTGTTTTTCAAAAGCGATAGGTAGCGCTTGGAATCAATCGTGTCGTTAAAGACATATAGCCCAGTAACACCGTGACATGACATTGCACACCATAAAATTTCTTTTTCACTGTGCAGTGGTCTCTCTGTACAACAGTGTGGTTATCAATTTCCGAAAACTGCATATCTTGTTTACATACACGAAACAAAGAACAGGAAGTGAGAGAACGTTATCAACTACTAAAATGACGCCAATGACAGAAATGTACTTTTGATTTGAAATCTATGTAAAAGTTCGTAATGCTATGAAAATTAAATGAAATTTTCACACAAGAAACTTACATATTTTATATACATGTATATGTATTTTTATCGCTTCATCTGAAATTCAAAGCCATATTATAAATGTACAAAAGTGTAACCTTACTTTCCGGACACCCTGTATATATATGTGTGCTGTCTGATCTTAGTCTACCCTATTTTTCGTATTTCTGTGTTCTCTGATCCAGAAATAATAACAATCTAGTTTTTTAAAAAAAACCTCTTCTTGTTATCCACCAGAGGCAGATCGTACTGGATAGCGGCGCATTCAAGCCTGTATGCAGACTCCGTCGTGCATAATCACGTGCAGAAGTATGTCATTGTCTAAACTACAGCAGTGCGCTGAACAAAATCTACCCAACGTTTAGTCCTACCACGAGGATAGCTAAACCCAGTCTGCATAGACTGGGGGTAGGTAGACTCGAGCTAAACTAGTTTTATGCATACCAGGTTAAAATCCTGGTCTACCCAGACCTGGCTTAGGCCTTGCTCCAGTCTTAAATGAACTCTTGTTATGCAACCGGCCCAATAGGTTTTATGGATCCATAATAGCGTGATGAAACACATAGTATCATGCATCACGGAGATGCATTATGACCTCTTTTGCATTAACCCCTTCCCCCAACCCCCCCCCCCCCCCCCATGCAGAAGATTGACCAATAGCAAAGGCAAAAAGGAACGATTTGCTAGTACGAGCAGTCAAATCTGTTGTTGCATTTTTTGAAAGCACACTAATTGATCATGACTTGTATGCATGACAATAAACTCTGTTATGTATGTTTACATAACGTCAGTTTCTTGTTACAACAAATGCAACGTGCAAAATCATACTGCACATACTTTGCGTTCTTTAACGTTGTTCCAACCGTGATATCTTACTTGATATGGAGGAACTTGCAATTAAAAGCGAGAATGATGCGTTTAATAACTGGAAAGAAAACAAGCTTATCTAAAAACTTAAAGAAAATTTCCGAAAAAACGCTGGAACGTTACGTTGTGGGGGATCTGATCTCTCGATCGACATTGAGGTAAAAGATGAAATTTATGTTTAAAAGCAATACATAAAATTGAACACCATCGCGCCATCATCGAAAACACACACGACGTATCCAATTAACTCTTTGCCTAACGACAAAATTGTAGACATTTATTTTGAAAGCTTTTGAAGACGGCAAATCAATCATAGCTGAAATGATAGGAATCATTTTTGAAAGGGTAGAAAACGTTGAGAAAATGCTGGTTTCCAGTACTTTTTCTCTTTTCCCGCAATGTTTTCAAAAGCCGTCATCTCTCGGGGTCATTAACCCCTTCGGCGCCATAGGCTAAAACAGGAACTTTTGCGAACGGCATAGATCAAGATCAGACTGCACAGAACGTGCAGTCTGATCTTGGATCCATTCCGTCCGCTTGTTTAGTCAAGCCTATGAGACAAAAATCCATATGGGTCTCAGTGGATTCTATTTTCAGGCATCGAAAAGGATCGAGTTTATATATTTGGCACTGATAGATTTAAGCAAATAAAGAGGTTGTTTGGCAAAGAACAGTGTATTCTTGCGTCTTTGAATGTAGCAGTTAACGTTTGCAAACTTCTTTGGAGAAAAAATTGATGCCTTACGCAGAATAACAAAATCGCAGGTGAAACTTACAACCGTAATATGATCTATATACTCAGTTCCATAAATAAGTGTGCACTTAATTTTCTTTTATTTCTCGTCGCATGTTTTACTGAAGACCAACAAATTTGGTATCATACTTTAGTTCAGAGTCTGTAGAAAATGCCAGGCTAATCAGATTTTGACTAAAAGAAAGTTTAAGTTAGGTTTTTGCAGTTTAAATGAAGATGGTACTAAAATCAAAGTTGCAAAAGTACTCAAAGACTAAGGTAACATTAAAGTTAGGTACTGGCCACCGCTCTCGTTCAGGAATGGAATAACATTCCTGATGCAATGATTTTACGTTATGTAAGGTCTATGCGACGTCGAATAATTGCCTGTATCGACAGCAGAGGTGGCCATACAAGATATTGATTGCAAAATTACAAGAACTTGAAGAAAAACCTAACTTTAATGTCACCTTAGTCTTTGAGTACTTTTGCAACTTTGTTTTTAGTACCACCTTCATTTAAACTGCAAAAACCTAAATTAAACTTTCTGTTAGTCAAAATCAATGTCATCGAAACAGTAAAACGTTACAGTTTGGTGTAGTGTCAGGGTGATTTAAACGTAATTAACAATGGAGGGCCCAAAAAGTTCAATTTCTGTCTGTTGGTGTTCACGTTTCATGATTTAGCCGAGGATCTATGGATATGGGTATAAAATGGGAAAACATTTAAAGGAGCATTCAGATTCCTTTTTTGCAAAGTCCCCCCCCCTTTTTTTTTTTACAAAATCTTAACAAAGACTGCTTATTTTCATTCGCTTTCAAAAATGACTTTACCATTAAAACTGGATTGGCATGAAAACTAGATAAGCCTCTTTCAAGCCGCCTTTTCACAAAGTGCCGGTCATACATGCATGTAGGGCGTCAATGAAGTGGTGTCAAATAAATTGCAAGGAGGTTTGCTTTCGGTAACAAAAATATAAAGTCATTCACACATTCCTTGTCCGCTGAATATTCATCAAAAATGACTGATGATCGTAATTATGATAAAAAAGAAACCACGTGATTAAAAGCTTTAAAATATTTTCGGTAGTTTCAGCACAAAAGAGCCATAATCTGGGTCCATATTCATCTAGCCATCCTTAATTTTGTACTAAGTCTAATTCTAGTCCTAGAAAGTAGTACCGCAGCAACTTGTGATTGGCCAAAACATTTGGTACAGCCAATCAGAAGTTGTGAAACTTTTAAATTTAGAAAATTCATAAGAATAACACTAACAATGTTCTTAAGAATTGTTGGTTGATACGGGACCTGGTTTTCAGTTCTGCAGTCGTTCTTTATTGAAAGAAACGGAAGGATTTTAGTTATCTTTGCGGATTAGTTAAAGATAGGCAAAAAGAAAGGCATACAAATACAGATACTTATCATTACAAATCTTGTTTCTTCTTGTCTCGCAATGTTTAAAATGTGTCCGTTGCAGTTGATTTAGCACACATCTGTGAAAAGGGAAAGGTTATCTATTTCGCATTTTTTCTCGACATAGTTTTGATTTTAGTGTGAAACAAAGAAAGAACAGAGTGGACCGGAGATTTTCTTTTTCTTATATATCAACCTATCTTTGCCGAGCCCCGGTAGCTCAGTCGGTAGCGTGCAGGACTTGAGAACACGGGGTCCAGGGTTCGATCCCTGGCTACGACCCCTGGCTCGGCCAATTTCTTTCCGAGGATTGATGATAGTCACTGCGACAGGATTCATTCCTCTCCCACCGCTGACCTTTGTTTCGACGATGATTATGTGGGAAAGCAGCCAGTGGCTTGGAAAGAAAATTGTGCGAAGCACTGGTAAAAGAGACTCCAGGAACGCATGGCTAGGTGCACTGGCCGCCGCGATATAACTGAAATAATGTTGAAAACGGCGTTAAACACCATACAATCAATCAATCAATCAACCTATCTTGTATTTACATAAATGTCAGGCTCTCTACACTTTAACTCTTTACCGCACAAAGCCGACTTTTAACGACCCTGGGAAAGAAGCCTTTTGAAAACTTGTGGGAAAAGGAGAAAATGCTGGTAACCAGCATTTTCTCCTTTTCCAACAATGTTTTCTACTCTATCAAAAAAAGATTGCACCGTTTGAGCCATTTTGAAATTGTCGTCTGCAAATGCTTTCAATTTGGACAAGGCTAAAATTTTGTCGTCTGGTAAAGGGTTAAAATGAACACATTGACCTGTATCCTACTAAATAACTAAAATCAAATTTTCAATTTGATAGTAAAAACCAATATACTGCTTTTTTCAAAGTTATGTTTTGGGGAATAATATCTCGTTAACGGACAGTGTAGATCCAAGATCAGACTGCACGTTCTGTGCAGTCTGATCTTGATCTACACTGTCCGCAAAAGGGTTAATATGGGTAAAGAGAAACGCAAAGAAATTAATATGGAAAATCTTTATTACGATTGTTACTATTTCTCACAATGTTTATCAAAGCGCTGAAGCACTGAAGGCAACGGATTTTTTTTCTGGCTCCGAATACATGCTACTAATTGGTGTGTTCTATGATTTTTTGCTCGTAAACTAATATAAATCAAAACGTTAAGTTCTCCAGAGAACGTTTACCCTTGAAATTAGGGTACAAGTTCACTAGGGCCCGAGTTCTCCAGCAAAGAGGTATGTTACTGTATAAAAGTGCTGATGGTAGAGAGGTGTTAAACCCGGCACGTTTTGTTTTTTTAAGCTGAACATGTTTTGTTATCTTAAATTAAAAAGACAACTGAAACATGATATTTTAATTTTTTCAGAGAACATACAGTATCAACTTGAACTGCTTTGTTTGAATATCATTGGCAGAACTATCTTGTTAGCGTACGAAACTGGTTTTGTTTACACGCGTATCCAGGCAAAACCTGCCGGAAGCAAAAATCTGACCTAGACAAAGATAGTAGGCTTCAAAAATCGATATATACATGCACACGTGATGTGGGAACTATGACAGCGGGGTAAACCCGCAGCAAAAAATGAAATTTTCAGTTCGATAGTAAAAACCAAAATACTGCGTTTTTCAAAGTTATGTTTTGGGGAATAATATCTCGTTAACGGACAGTGTAGATCCAAGATCAGACTGCACGTTCTGTGCAGTCTGATCTTGATCTACACTGTCCGCAAAAGGTCACTGAGTCGCGCTTAGCAGCCTAAGGGTTAATATGGGTAAAGAGAAACGCAAAGAAATTAATATGGAAAATCTTTATTGCGATTATTGTTACTATTTCTCACAATGTTTAAAATTCGACAGTTATAGTTGAACTAGCATACATCTGTGAGAAGGGAAAGGTTTCGTACTTTTTTCGACACAATTTTGATTTTAACGTAATACAAAGAAATAATGGAGTGGTCCGGTTTTTTTTTTTTTTGTACCAACCACATAAATGTCAAACTCTGTACACTTTGAAATGAACCGAATAATGACAATCATTTTGGTGGACATATAAATATGGGTAACGAGAAACATAAATAAGTTCTCACAAATAATCAGGGATCGTATATACGATCCCTGAAATAATGCATAAACTGTTCATTACGATAATTACTACTAATTCTAACAATGTTTCAAATCTTCCGCTGTAGTTGATTTAGCATACTTCTGTGAGAAATGTAAAAAATGTCAAACTTTGTACACTTTAACGACGTATATAACAAATTTTTTCTAACGGACAGATTTTTTTTTTAAAACTTTACACATACAAAGCTCATCGTGTCTCTCGGAGATTACAGTAAAAAAAGATATGAGTCATCGTGCTCCTTTCTGAGAAATTCGCCTCCGAAAATGGTATATAAAGTTCCAAAATTCAGTTTATATTGGATTTGACACGCTTTTCTTTAACAGTAAGTTAAACAGGAAAATAACCGGAAGAATATACAAATATACATCATTTTAATGGAAATTCATTTACTTTTGCACAAAAAATATATAACAGCCTGGTTTTGAGCATGGTAAATGTACAAATATGCATGTTATACATACACAATGAATTAAAAAGGGAGATAATTTGACCGAATCCAGGGTTAATCTTTAAAAAATAGATACTTTCTAACGGACAGATTTTTCTTAAAATTTCCACACTTAGAGTATTTATAATTGTAAACAGTAAGAAAAGATAAAAATGGCACCTTTCCCTGCTTATTTCTTCAGAAAACAGTAATGAAGGTCACTGTAGAAGTTAATCTTTTCAAGGAGAAATATAGGATGAAAGCTCAGCTGACACAGTGGGATAAGGAGAAATTGCTCATTAGGAGCGATTTCTCCTTTTCCCACAATACTTTTTATAGTGGAAACAACTATACTTCCACAGCTTTAAATTTCTTGCTTTTGTTTTCTTGTTTAGTGTGTAACGCCGTGTCAACAGTATTTTAACTCTTTGACGGTGACAGATCCATTTTTTTCTCTTTACTAATACCACCCAAAGAAAGTATACTACTTGTTTCAGTGCACCAATTACCATTACCATACATGCGAAAAATGCACTTTTGATTCACTATCCATGACAAAAACGCATGCGCAGTAGGATGCGCGCAAACATTTGTGATATACGTCGTTAAATGAACGGAATGATTAAAAATCATTTTGGCGGACTTATAAACATGGGTAAAGAGAAATGCAAAGAAACTATCATGATTAATGCAGACAATGTTCATTACTATTATTGATACTATTTCTAACAATGTTTAAAATCTGCCGCAGTTGATTTAGCATAATTCAGTTAGAAGGGATAGGTTAACTCCTTCGTACTTTTTTTCGACATAGTTTTGATTTAAGTGTAAAACAAAGAAATAATGGAGTGGTCCGGTTTTTTTTTTTTATATCCACCATCTTGTGTTGACATAAATGTCAAACTCTGTACACTTAACAAATGAACAGAGTAGTTATAATAATTTCGGTGAATTCATTATAAACACTGGTACAGAGAAACGCATAGAAATGATCATGATTAATACCGACAATGTTCAATACGATTATAGGTACTTTTTATCACAATGTATGAAATTCATCTACTGCAGTTGATTACGCACACATTTGTGAGAAGGGGAAGATTATCCATTCCGTACTTTTTTGCGACATAGTTTTGATTTTAGCGTAAAACAAAGAAATAATGGAGTGGTCCTGCTTTTTTTTTTATCAGCCATGTTGTATTGTATTGACATAAATGTCAAACACAGTACACTTTAACCACCTGTCTTAAACGTGGGAGCAAGTCGTTATAATATAGACAGAATAACGGGCCCCCCTTTTTTTTTGCTCAACTTGTAATGAGGAATTTTAACCCTTAACTCTGCTAAATAAGTTAACCCTTTACCAGACGACAAAATTTTAGACTTGTCCAAATCATAAGCATTTGCAAGCGACAAAATAAATTTGGCTTTGTTGATAGGATTTGATTCTAAGAGAGTAGGAAACTCTTAAAGGCTTCTTCCTCAGGGTCGTGAAAACTCGGAATTGTGTTGTAAAGGGTTGAATGAAACTTTCAAGCTGACAGTTAAAACCAAAATGTTGCTATTTCAAAGTTAGTTTGGGTGAAAAAATATTTCCTTCTCGGACAGTGTAGATCTGAGATCAGACTGCACATTTTATGCAGTCTGATCTAGATCTGCACTGTCCGTAAATGGTCCTTGAGTCGCGCTTAGCAGCTAAAGGGATAAGATTTTTGCACTGTCGCTTTTAATGCCCATATACTCGTACATTATCTTCATGAATTTTTTTGCCGTAATACTTTCTTTGTTATGTTATCTTCGACTCAAACTATGCCTTTATACATGAGATTCTCCATAGAAAGAGCAAGCAGGAAGTTTGAGTTGTGAAACTCACCATTTATTAACAATGAAATACTTAAGCCCAGTCTTTCTGATGTGCATCGTTTATCCGTCGTACGCCTGATGAAATTCTGTCAGCGATATTCCAAATTAATGTTGAAAGAACGGAATAACTTTCAAAGTTTCGGACAGTACAGTTTCCAGAACAGACTGCGTTCTTTTTGCTGTGTAGTCTTGATCTACCATCTGTAATCTTGATCTACCATCTCAAAGTATTGTGAACTTGAACGTGTCAAAGATGTGTTGTAATTTCTTATAAAAGTCCTCCGCAAATCATAACGACTGAGTTTTACGAGAGTTTTACGAGCGAAAATGACGTCTTTAGTGTGGGAAGAAAATGAAAAATGGAGGAAGGCGAAAAGTAAATTTTGAGCCCCTGTTGGGGGCTAGAATACTGGTCCCTGCTGCCCCCATTCTCCTACGGCTATGAAAAAAAAGGATAGTTTGAATATAACTCAGACCAGAAAAGTTAAAACCAAATTGCATTATTGTGTAAGATTGTGAAATGTCAGATGTGGTTGTTTCCGTTCGTTTATTTCATGCTTTCCGGTAGTTCATCGAGAAACATCGGTGAAATATTTTTCGATATTTCATGGTTACGACCAGTGAAAAATACCGATTTTTATATTCTAACTCTTCAACTGAAGGCGGAAACAGTTGTTCCCGCGCACTAGTTACCTAGGTAAAATGCGCGTGCCTCACAACCAGATGGAAATATGACGTAATTTACCTTACATTTCTCGCGCTTGACGTAATACTGTAATGCGTTGCTATGCGGAGGGGGTACGCCACGGGGAATAACCGAAAAGAACTTTACTGGATTTTGATTAAGTTCCCCCCAGAAGGGGTTAAAAGCATGAAATAAATAAAACATTTGTTTTTTTCGGTGAAAGATCGTGAACATCATCGGTAATATTTTCACTTGTGGCTGCGCCACTCGTGAAAATATTACCGATGATGTTCACTCGATGAAATAAATTTCGATCTTTCACCGTAACAAACAAATATCCTCTATGTATTACATCGTCATATATAAACCATTCAGTTAAGGAAATAATGGCTGAAGGGCACCAGTCTTTAATTATGTTTTCAGAGATATTCTAGCCGAATCTTCAATGACAGAATATTAGCGTTCTTAGGAAGAAACGAAGTTATTCATAAAAGCAGAACTTAACCCCTTTATCTTCATCATTTAATGATATGTTTCGTAATCCATGGTTTCTGCTTGTTATTTTTGTAGAGAATTTAATGTACAAAGACATTGTTTAGCTTTAAGATGAGAATCATTGTACAAAAGAAATATACCCAAACTAATAATGATGATAATAATAAAGACGGCAACACGTCTTCTGCTGGTCAAAATACTAATTTATTTGGGGGAAAATGACTCTAATAACTTGAAAGAAAAAAGAAAAGTAGCCCTATCTCAGGGTGTGGTGTGAGTGCTCACGTGTTAAAAAGTCGTTTCTAAACCATTCAGCCATGTAAATAATAACCGAGGGCAACATGTACTCCTTGCCATATACGGCAATTTTTTGTTACTTTACCACATTCAAAGTAGACGCAGACGGCAAAACCAATTTACTCCCATAGGATGGAGTTGTGCCTGCTGTTTGAAAAAGAGCTTTAATCCTTCAGCATAAAGTATCGACCATGTCTTCCTGCGCAGTCTGCGCATGCCGACATAGACCGAAACTTTCTGCTGTTTGTAAATTTAGTGCATGTCCAAGTACCAGTTTACCGCCAAATTTAGTTAATTATAAGATTAAATGGATTTTAAAAGATCCATTATTATGTGGTGACTTCCTTGGTATTTTGCATCACGGAGATGCGTTAAACCATTAAACCCTCTTTTCGCCAAAGTGCCGCTCATTTCGTGTTTAACAAAAGCAATTCGGGGAAAGGAAAGAAAATTAAAGGCCCAGTAAAGACAAAAATATCAAAGCAGGTGTCATTATACATTTAAATTTAAATCATATCACTTTAAAGGATGGAAAATATTGTGGAGATGACAGTCTGTTATCGTGTGGTCGGGCCATATGTTAGTCGCTGGCAGAAAAAAGAATGTTAAAATCAGGCAAAAAGTAAACAAAAGACAAAGCTACCTGGGAGGTTTTAACCTAGTTTTGAAATTAATTTCTCTGTCAGCGACTAACACTTGGACCGACCGTACAAAGACAGATTGTCATCTTCACAATAATTTCCATACTTTTAAATGGTATGATATAAATTCATATGCATTGTATCACCCGCTTTGTTTAGATCTGGCCTTTATTGTTACTTTAAAGGCACCCGTAGGGGGACAATGTGGTGATACAGTGATAATATCAATTTAGAATTTTCTTTTGAATCTTGCTGACTCCCTTGTGTTAGGGACATCCTTGGTCATCCGCGTTCACAGTTGTCCTCGACCATTTATATTTACTATAGCATAATACTAAATAGAGTCAATTGCATATATACAAAGCTTTATTACAGATCCTAGAATAAGCTACGTTTTACCCCACTGTACATATAACTCAAAGTATTTAACTCTTAAACTTAAACGGTCGTATTGTGTCACTATTACACAAACGAAGGTAAAATGAATGGAAAAAAAAGAAATGGGTGTTTTACAATTGAAAATATTTTTTACGAATATCTTTGAATGTTAAACGTGTATTCCCTGCGTAAGTATTTTTATTCATGCCTTCGGTTTATATCTGCTCCATCTGCAGACCAGCTGGTTTAACCCTTACTACACTACTCCAAATTTTAACGATCTTGAGGAAGAAACCTTTTGAGAACATTGTGTGAAAAGAAGAAAATGCTGGTTACCAGCATTTTCTTCTTTCCCACAATGTTTTCTATCCTACCAAAGACATATATCACTTGAGCCGCATTGTCGTCTGTAATAGCTTTTATTTTGGACAATTCTACACCATTGTCCTGTGGAAAACAGTTAAACATTGCAAGGTGACACATTATCGCCGGTGCACTATACCAGGTGACAGACTATCGTCCATGAACTATACTATCGAAAACACTAATCTGAAAAACACCAATTAAGCTTACGCTAATGTTTAAAAAATGTGTATCTTATTTATTGATATAAATAGTTCTACGATATATATATATTTTTGAGGTCATGTTTTTTTTTCTCGTAAATGTCAATGTAGGGAAATGAATGGATAAATTTTTAAACGACCAACAAATTACCGAAGTGCTTCATCTGTCGATTTCTAGTCCTTGCTTATTTTTCTTCTATGTTCAGCTTTTCACAAATTTATTAATAGCATTTTCGACATCTTCTTTCTTTGGTGGTGTTACTTATGTCAAGGTTTTCTATGTCCTGTTCCCTGTGTCTTGTGTTCCCACTTAGTTTTTCTCTATTTAGCTTTTCACAATTGTTAACCCTTAGCCTGCTAGACAAGTTGAATGAAACTTTCAAGTCGATAGTAAATCCCCCAAAAATGCTATTTCAAACGTCTTTATTGGGCAAAAATATCTCCTTATCGGACTGTGTAGATCAAAGATCAGACTGCAGGTTCTGTGCAGTTTGGACTTGATCTACAATGTCCGCAAACCGTCAGCGAGTCGTTCTTGGCAACCCAAGGTTAAAAAAAATTGATATTTCTTTTCGTCGAATTCCCGATGTCATGTTCCCGAGCCATGTTCCCTGTGTAATGTTCCTCGTGTCAGATTCCCTGTGTCAGGTTCCCTGTGTAAAGTTCCCGGTGTCATGTCATCTGTGTAAAGTTCCCCGTGTTATGTCATCTGTGTAAAGTTCCCCCTTTTCATGTTCTCTGTGTAAAGTTCCCCGTGTCATGTTCCTCTGTGTAAAGTTCCCCGTGTCATTTCCTCTGTGTAAAGTTCCCTTGTCATGTCCTCTGTGTAAAGTTGCCCGTTACATGTTCTCTGTGTAAAGTTCCCCGTGTCATTTCCTCTGTGTAAAGTTCCCCGTGTCATGTCCCTCTGTGTAAAGTTGCCCGTGTCATGTTCTCAGTGTAAAGTTGCCCGTGTCATGTTCTCTGTGCAAAGTTCCCCGTGTCATGTTCTCTGTGTAAAGTTCCCCGTGTCGTTTCCTCTGTGTAAAGTTCCCCGTGTCATGTCCCTCTGTGTAAAGTTGCCCGTGTCATGTTCCTCAGTGTAAAGTTGCCCGTGTCATGTTCTCTGTGCAAAGTTCCCCGTGACATGTTCCTCTGTGTAAAGTTGCCCGTGTCATGTTCTTTGTGAAAAGTTCCCCGTGACATGTCCTCTGTGTAAAGTTGCCCGTGTCATGTTCCTCTGTGTTAAGTTGGCCGTGTCATTTCCTCTGTGTATAGTTGCCCGTGTCATGTTCTCTGTGTAAAGTTGCCTGTGTCATGTTCTTTGTGTAAAGTTCCCCGTGTCATGTCCTCTGTGTAAAGTTGTCCATGTCATGTTCTCTGCGTAAAGTTCTGGTGTCATGTTCCTCTTTTCAAGTTACTTGTGACAGGTTCTCTGTGTGATGTTCCGTGTTTCAAGTTCCCCGTGTGAAGAGTCATTTATCTGTATTATGTTCCCTGCTCATTGTTTTATGTTCTCTGTGTCATATTTTCTCTGTGAAGTTCCCTCTGTCATGTTCCCTTTGCACTTTTGACAGCAAGAGCTTAATCGGTCACTGTCAGCCTTAGCAAACGACAAAAGTTTTTACTTTTCCATATTCAAATCATTTGCGAACGAAAAGTTATTCGACTCGATCCGCTTCTGGTGGGTTAAGGTTGCATAAGAATTTATTAATAAATTTTGAACATTAATGTAACATGAATGTTACGAACGTTCAAAACCAACTCGTCTTTCCTGTTGATGTTTTTTTGCAAGCATTTGCATTTTGTGACAAATATATATATGCACAAATTGTTGTATACACTATGAAATTTAATGCTTTTAACCTTTACCAAACAATGCCAAGTTTGAACGACCCTGAGGAAGAAGGTTTTTGAAAATGTTGCAGGAAAAGCACCTTTCGTAATCAGCATTTTCGCCTTTTCCCACGATGTTTTGTATCCTTTCAAAGACAAGTCACACCATTTGCGCCAAATTTAGATTATGTTTTCTGTAAATCCTTTGGATTTGAATCATTCCAAAATTTTGTCGTTTGGTTAAGAATTTAAGTTTTTAGTGTTAGAATACCGCCGAAGATTTCTTCTAAGACTTTGCCCGAACAAAACATGTTGGCGCCCAGTTTAACTCTATACCACACGACAAAATTTCAGACTTACGATTTCTGTCGAAACTGAAAGCATTTGTAGACCAGCAAATAAATTTGGCCCAATCGATGGAACTTATCTTTGAAAGGGCAGAGAAAACTTTGTTGGAATAGGGGAAAAAATGCTGGTTACCAGCATTTTTTCATTTCCCAACAATGTTTTGGAAAAGCTTCTCCATCAGGTTTAAAAAAAGTTGTATTGTTCGGTAAAGATTAACCCTTTACCACAAAATCCGTCTTTTTGCAACCCTCAAAGCTTTTTAAAACATAATTGGAAAAGGAGAAAATGCTGGACATTTTATCCTTTTCCCACAATGTTTTCTACCCTATCAGGGACTTGTTTCGTCATTAGGACCACGTACAATTTGTCGTCTGTAAATTTGGACCAGGCTAGAATTTTGTCGTTTGGTAAAGACTTAAATTTAATCAAATTGATTTGAACCTACTGGTCAAACAATATGGATATTACAATACCAAAAAAACACCCCTTGTGCATCTATTTTTAGTGTCTATATTGTGTTATCACATCAGTGGTACTGAGCTAGCCAATCAAATTTTGTATGAATTTTGTCCCTCGTGACGGTGACTTTGTCATTGGTCGTGTGATACAATAGTAAAAGTATTATCTCATTACTCCAGCAACAAGGAATATTGCTTTTGCTGTACAGCCATTTGCCACATGGCAGCCTTGCCTAGCAAGAGTCAACGCATCAATTGGATTGATTGATTGATTGATTGATTGATTGATCGGTTGATTGATAACGTACTCTTTCAGTCTGATTATGGCGAATGCTTACCTTATCACGTGCTTTGTGGGTTTCACCAGTGATGGACTGGGGCTCTGACATGCCTTTTTCAAAGACACCTCAATGTGAAACCAAGACCCAGAGTCGAATGTAGAGACCCTGATTACTCAACCTACCTCTTAACCACTCAGTCATGCAGGACCTCGATGAATTCAGTGAAATGATCGTATACGAGCAATCTATTTGTCACATATCTTGACTCACAGTTTTGGCTACATGTATATTGTATACAAACTTAGTGCAGCTAGGCTGTTAATGTGTGGTTAATGAGTGGTCCTCTCCAGCTCGCTGTAAAATCCTTGTAATTTCTTATTAGCAATAGATGAAGCACATATAAACTTGTTCTACTAACATTTGAGACTGCTATTCACGGTTCAAAATTATAGTTTCAAGAGTGGCTAACACACCACTTTTAAAGCCCCAATAGCGACCAAAAGTAAAAAAAGTAGTGTTAAAATGCGTTTGAATTTAAATCATTCCATTTAATAGTATGGTATTTATTGTGAAAATGAAAATGACAATCTATTATTGTAGGGTCGGTCCAAACGTTAGTCACTGGCAGATAAATGAGTTTTAAAAACCGTGTAAAAAGTAAACCAAAGTTAGAGCAACCTAGCAACTTTTGGCCTAATTTTAAAATTCATTTTTCTGCCAGCTACTAACACTTAGAACGACCTTACAATAACAGATTATCATTTAAAAAAAAAAAACCCATACTTTTAAATTGAATGATTCAAATTCAATGCATGTTAAGACCAGTACTGTTTACTTTTTGTCGCCATTGGGGCTTTAAGTATCTCATTCGACAATGACTAGTCATGAACCCTAGCCACTGCCCGTGTTTAAGTCTTCGCCAGACGACGAGTTTCTCTACTCTGCCACACATAAATCATGCGTATAATTAAATGATGCTGGTTTATTTTTGCAAGGGTAGAAAACATTGTGGGGAAACACAAAATATGACGATTACAAGCATTTCTTCCTTTATCCGCTATGCTTTCAAAAACTTTCTTCGGCAGGGTCGTTAAATAAAGTATTTTGGGTAAAGAGTTAAACTTTGGAAAAAAATGGGACCATATAGCTTTCAAGAGTATAAAAAGCTGACTGCATGTTACAGTTTAAAATCAAGTAACCTTAAGGAAAAACCAAAGTGTGAGAAAAGCGTTCAAAGTTATTTATTTTGGGGAGCCATAAAAACGTAATCGTTAATGCGTATGGACATTTTTGTTCTCCATTCGTTTTATGATAATTAGCCTGTAAATTTGTCGTTTCAGATACATACAGCTGTTTATAGAAGGTTGTTCAGATGCGATAGAGAAAATGGTAGCCATAAAAACAAAACTGTCAACGACATAAATGGCAGAGAAGTTGTCGAAAATTCCTGCTAAGCTGTGGATATATTTACCACATTCTTGTTCCAAAAAAAGCCCGTTAACAACATAAATGATGACAGCAAATGTCATAAAAGAGAAATTTATTTGCTCTAGAATATCATCGAAAACGATTCCCCTAGCCGTTGGCTAGTCTTTGACAATGAGAAAGACTTTTCGAGTATTCCTCTATTTTTCTTGTTGGATTTTAGTAGGCCTTATATGCGTCGTCCTCAACATCATCAACATAGACTGGACACGAACTAATGTGGTCAATGGCATTGTCATTGTTGTTGTTCTTGGCATCCTTCAAGGCTCCGTGCTCGAGTTTCCGGTACAGACCATTGCTACACTTCTAATTGGTGGAGAAAAACGTGAAACAAAAAGGGCACCTTGTGATCGCCTGACATGTTTGTTAAATTACAATCTTCTAGCCACAAGTAAGGATGACATTCTGGAGTGCATTGAAACAATGTACATGGCTTACGTTGGTAATTTAAGCCCAAATATAGCAGCGGTCTTGGTTAGCGCTACAGGAGATGAGGAACTGAAAGAATACGAGCTACAAATAAGAGATACGTATAGGGCAATTCTCTACGATGATTTGTATAGAGAAGGTCTTGCTTTCGCCAAAGAGGATTACGAAATGGTCGATCCTATTCATCTGAAAAACGTGTGGTCGGTATATGTTGGTATTGATAAAGAAGTGTTCGTGAACGAGTATCTAGAAGACGTGTGTGACCGTTATGCACGCGACTTCATGGTTGTTCACAGAGTAAGTCGAGTGTTACGTAAGTGTGGACAGTATCAGGACTTAATGCTACTTTCTGAAGGAGATTTTGAGGCATTTTCGTATTGTGATCCAGAATATTATGGGAGAAGTGCACGGGAGGTTGGAGAACCTCTGTTCCATTCGTGCGAAGATGTTTCCAACATTTTAGAGAGAAAGTTTGACTACACCCTGGTCCTGGATGCGGATACAGGCGTACCAAGAGGTGGAGTGTTTGACATGCTGCAGATTGCCGCAGCGTATCCAGAACGTGGTATAATACAACCATCTATCAAACTTCACTGTTCTAATGATGACACCATCTTCATGAATCTAGAATCCATGCGACAGTCAATATACGAGCCTATGACAAATGCAATTACAGCCCTGTTTGATCAGTCCTCATATTTCGGCAAAGCACTGATAAAAAACCGACTTTACATTGACAGCGTAATAGGTAACAAGCAGAAACTCATAGAAATGGTACCAGTTGACGTTTTAAGTCATGACACGTTCGAGGCCGCGCTCCTGAAGCCTCTTTATGCTGGCAGCACTTACCTCCTTGAAGCTCCAAGTCACAATTACGTCACCTGGAATATAAGGGAACGTCGTTGGAACAGAGGAGAAATCCTATTGGCAATGTATTTCTGGAAAAACGCATTTGGAAAACCAATGCGGTGGATACAGAAACAACTACAAAAGTCCAAATTCAACAAAACAAAGGTTCGGACTGAATCAAAGCTAGATTTCGTTACGTCATACATCGCTCATTCAGCACTGAGACAAATGATTATGAAGCCTGCTCTGTTACTCTACATTATTCTTCATATAAGCGTTCACCTTCGTTACCGCTACGCATCTATCATTATAGTCATGTTTAGTGTTCTTGTGTTTCCCAAATTCGCCACTTGTAATCGTGAAAACTACAAATATGTGTTTTTAGAAACCATAGCGTCCATGGTGCAATTTACACCCGAAGCATTGGTTGGAAGTGTACGTATTGCTCGTGCTGTTTACGCGAACATTTCTTTGAATGTCAAATGGATACCACAGAGAGCAGTTGAAGAAGAGTTTAAAAGTTCGAATCCATTTGTATCCAGTGTTAAACATCTGTGGGGATACTCACTGTTTTCAGTTATAATTGGTGTGTTGGTCGTCTTGTTTTTAGAACGTGCTATGCTCGTTTTAGTCATGCTAGTAACTTTAATGATTCTTCCAATTTATACCGGATTTACCTCGTTACCTCTCAACTTCCGGTTTTGTCAGCATAGAAAACAGACCCTTTCTGATATTTATAAGGACAGTCTAAGGTCACAAGAACTCGATAAAGGAAATGGAGATTTAAAAACGATTTCTTCGGTGGATACCTACAAAAGTTTGGGTAAACTTTCTCAGGGTAAAGATTTATATGATTTTTCTCAGGGTAAAACGGATTCGTTTGGGTCAAATTTGTCCCACTTAGATGATTTAATTGACACAACGTACGACTTTGGTAATACAGGCAGTGTCCACAATTCTCCGGGTTCCCAACGCGCTCTTTCATATTTGAACATCGAGAATTTAGAAACAAAATGGCCGTCCAAAGTAGCAAACAGACGAATAGATAAGCTTCGTAGCACAACTTATACAGAATACGATTATGTTAAGAAGGAAAAGAATAACGGGAATAAATACGTATCGATAGTGAATGTAGCCACGCCTGATATGAATCATTCTGAAATATCAAACGAACAAGCTGAATCAACCGAAACAAAAAGTATAGATGAACATAAATCAAATGCAGGAAATAAGAACATCACAAACATATACATAGAAAATGATATCCTCGATGACACCATCTCCACGTCCAGTAGTAATTATGAGTACCTTGAAATCCGAAGAAACCTGACAGGAAAAACGTCATTTTATATTGGATCCCGAGAGAGGAAAACCAGTAACGAAGACGAAGAACACCAAGAGAGAACTAGTACGGGAAGTGACAGCGATAGAAGTTCAGTAGAAAGACTTTATGAGAACATAGATGTGTTAAAGGAGTTTAGAATGACTTTTTGATGTGTCTGTTTTTGTTCTTAACGCCATGTCTGACGGATTTCAGCAATGTTACATTGTTCAGTTTACCTATCTATGTATTCGTTGTGTTTTCATTGTAGTCTTTGCTGGACACTGCTTGTCTTTGCGCATGACCAAAGTAATCAAAGGGTTTTTTTGTGTGTGTGTTTGTGAAAGAGGAAAGACTTGTTTGTTGCCGCAAGTGGGGGAAGGCGTTTATGGCGGCAGGGGCAAGGAAAGGCTGTTTATGACCCTCCCAAATACTTAAACTACAAAGTATTTTTTATTTCTTCTACAAATAAAAATGATTTTTACGACTGAAAATATGTCTGAAAAGAAACGCCCTCTACTCCAAAATTACACCTCCCTAATATTTGAATTACAAAGTATTTTTTATATCTTCTACAAATGAAGATGAATTTTTTCACAACTGAAATTATGTTTAAAAAAGTTTGCTCTTAACTTTGATATTGCAAATCTTTTCGTAAGGTCTTTCATCATACTTCAGAAAGATTGCTGGCCATCATGACATACAATGAAGCAATACAGATAGAAAATACGGTAATGCAAAACCAACGACCTCTGCCACGTGCTTTGTTTGTTGTCGACAGAGTCAGTCACTCGGCTCTGTCTTAGTTTAATCCTTTGGGCTAAATGCTTTTTGCTGGCAATGTACATCAAGATCAGCACAGTCTGATCTTGATCTACATTGTCCACACTTGTTTGCTATCTGTGACTTTAAGATTCTAGTCAAATAAATTGTAACTGTACAGCGCTTTTGCTGACAATGTACATCAAGATCAGCACGTTTTATGTACTTTGATTTTCATCTACAATGCCTACACTTATTTGCAACTGTGACTTCCGGAATTTCGTCCAATACATTGGCACTGTATTTTCTTGACCACGATAATAAACGAGTTTTGAGCTGAACTCGTGGTTTAATGTATCTTCGTAACGCATTATACTAAGCAAGCCGTTGCAAAATATGGATCCATTCTGTTTAAAACTGGTTGAACCCTGAGGTACAATGGTATATTAATATAAAGAAAATTCGCCAATGGCAAAATGTTTCGAAATAGGTCAGCCTGCGCGAAATTCGCAGGCTGACCTGTGTCGATACTTTTTGCATATGCATGAAACCACCTTATCAAACAGCAAGACTCATTTCTATGGAGTTAAAAAGACTAGGAATAATTTTTCATTTTAGAATATATTCTGTCAAGATATTAGGTAAACTTTGCTCATCTAATAAACAGTGAAAGCTTTCTTTGATTTGACTTGTGCAACCCTCAATCTTCCATTGACGACCATTTGTCGTTTTGCGTCAAACCTGTTTAAACATTGTGGTAAACGTAAAAAATTGTTCGTCAGGAATAATTTCTCGTGTGCCTCCATTACGAAGTTTGTATTCAACTACTGTACTTTAACCGTAAATTATATCGATATCGCATGTACAGGGTGATTCATAATGTCTGTCATGGTTTTAGATTTAATTGATTTTCTTTCAAGCTTTAAAGATATAACCTTACAGCCAGAGAAAAAAAGCTGTAAAAGTTTGATAGACTGTAATATAGTTCAAAATTTAGTCAGCTGTGTAAACAAAGATAAATTACCGATATATGGGAAATCTTCGATTTAAAACCGGAAACGTCACAACAATGTTTTTTTTTTTGATGGACTTATTCATAAAATTCATTTTCTATCGGTCGTAATCTATGCAACCTTGCTACCGTTAGGCGCAACATTTTGCACGAAGATACAAGAATGATTATAGGTTGATAAGATAAAGATGAAATGGGTTGAATATTGACTGAAAACGAGTATAGATGTATCTTTAATTCCAGAAAAAGTCTGAAATATCTTAAATGTCTTAAAGCTTAAATGTAACCTTTATTTTACTATAAATTACAGAAAAAATATGGACGTCATGGCGTACTTTAGGCGTCATACAAATGTTCAAACTGTTCTTAGATGGCGCTACCTGGGTAAATGGCTGCTAAAGCACTCTATGTTTATTTTGAAAGTAGTTCTACTAAAACACCTAGTAATTTAAAAAAAAAAAAAAAGTTAAGGACGATACCGAAATGATGTAAAAATTATATAGCTTCCACGTAGAAAGTTACACAGGCTTGTCGAACGATAAAAAGAGACTGGAAACGTTAAAGACAAAGTTAACGAGACATGACGTCATCATTGCTCAAAATGATCGTCACATGGAACATACGATGTAAATAAAAATAATTTAGATACAGATCATGCACACTGTTTTCCGCATTTCAAAGAAAGATCCCATCATTTGATTCACATTTCACATGTCTGCAAAAGCTTTTAAAATGGGCAAGTCTAGAATGTTGTAGCCTGGTAAATAGTTAAACGAACAGACTCGAGAAGATTGAGTGATCAGAAATGCATCCTATTATCGTTTGATTGTTTATTGGTGTTTAAAGCCATTTTCAATATAATTTACTGTTATACCGCGGTGGTAAGTGCACCGATATTTGCATTCCATGGATTTATTTTGCCAGTACTACGAACAACATTCTAACCGAGGTACTTGGCTGCTGTACCACATCTCATGCCATCATTCATACTTTTTGCTGTATTCTGTGCGCTAGGGATAGGTACAATGTCAGTGAGTGTTACCGATTTACAAAGAATTCGAAAAGACCCGAAAGAGAAGACCGAAGCTACGCATGCCTAAAAGATAGCCCAGCAACAGACGGGAAATACCGTTAACCCTTTCGGCGCCATAGGCCAAAACAGGGCCTTTTGCGGACGACATAGATCAAAATCAGACTGCACAGAACGTGCAGTCTGATTTTGGATCTATACCGTCCGCTTGTTTAATCAAACCTATGAAGTAAAAATCTTTCTTTCTTTCAGTAGATTGTATTTTGAGAGATCGAAAGATGTCTAGTGAATATATTTGGCGGTGATAGAGTTAATTAGTATACTTACTATATAGACACACAGGCCACTTGTATACTAGACACTCGTTCAAAGTTACACTCAGTAAATTTAAAAACGCAACACTAATTGTAGGCTGAAAATCAGCCAGAAAATAAAAGTTTCGATCACCTTTACCTTTAATATAATTTATTGTTGATCAATATATATCGAGTGATTCACAGTTTCGTTAGAATGCTTTGAGATTTTCAAATGAAAAATAATACAAAAGGTTCACTACTGCAAATCAAAAAGTCACATGATTAACATCGAGTATGGCCACTCCGTGCATTCATCAAAACTTGCCATCTTCGTCTCATTGACCACATCTTGAGGCTATTCCATGCTATGTGATGTTGTCCGATTCTTCCAGAAGGGCTCTGAAAAGTTCTGGAACTGTTGTCCGGGATTAATACTGGTATGCACACATTTTTGAAAGCGTCCCAGACATGCTCAGTCAGTGCCATATCAGATGACAGTGCGCCCAGGCAAACAATTGAATGTTGTTCTGATCAAGAAAGTTACAAGTGAAAACAGCTGTTTGTGCTGCAGCATCATCATGTAGCGATCTATTGTTAGCTTGTTTAAAATTTGCATCTAGAAGGTGAGAAACAAACCGCAAAACATCTTTGATACAGGCATTAGAATTAACTTTCATTTAAAAAAAAATGCGAGTCGTGATTTGATTAAATAGGTTATGCCTGTCCATAAATGACCTGATCATCCATCCTTTGGTCATGCTTGATAATGCAGGCATCACTAAAATGCTCATTCTGCCAACGCCAAACTCTGCAATGACCCTTGTTGAGTTTAGATAGTTGAATCCATTCGAGAACAAAACACAGTTCATTTGAAGCCTGTTGAAACGATGGTATCTTCTTGGCTATAGTAATCTTGTCTCTTACGTTCCACGAGTCGATAATCAAGCATGCTTTGCATGGACGTCTCGCAGAGCTTTGTGCAAAAATGAGCGAATTAAAAAACGACGCATTTCTGGAGGAATCAGACAACATCCCTCACAATGGAATAACCTCACAATTTTGTCAGTGACACAAAGCTGTCAAGTTTTGTTAAATGCAAGGAGTTGTCATACTCGATATTAATCATGTGGCTTTGATTTGGCTGAATTTCAACTTACAACTAGTGTTGTGCTTTTAAATATACTGAGTGTTATTTAAAATGTTGACTTCGACTTCAGATGAACCTTGCCTAAACTCGGTTTGAAACTGACTTCATGGCTACTTGCCGTATCGGCTTTGAAGTGGAGTTCACTTAAACTCAAACTCAGCCAAAGCTTGACTTGCGGTGAGTTGTTTATGACAAGTAGTTATATTTAAAGTCAGTGATTTATCCAACTTTTAGTTGTAATAGCAACTGGAAAGAGCTGTTTGGAAATAGCCGCTTTAGCGTTATGTGGAAATAAAGTTTATTTCAGTTTGTGGAGAAGCGAAAGGTTGTGACAGACAGCAATCAAAACAAACAAAAAATGCAAGGTCTAAACTACTTAAAACATGGCATGGTTAGATATTGAGGATTTTTTTATTTGCAAGTAATTAGCCTTGGGTGGAGCTAATTATTTCTCCTACCTTTCAATCGAAATAGAAAATCAAAAGCTTAAGCAACGACCTTTCAACAAATCATGACAATGACAAAATACATTGGCCGTGTCAACTGAAAGTAGTCCTAAACACGTAATATATTTGGGTAGTCTATTGTAAAGATAAGAAAACAAGATGGCTTCTTTACAAAAGAAGCCAGGAGAGGTCAGCATCAGTGTTTTCAAACAGTTTATTGGCTTCTTATTTCAATATATTTTGGTACATGTAAACGAACAAATAAAAAAGCCGCCGCGTAGAAACCTCATATGCTTTACATGACAGTCATTTGACCTTCTTGCAGCATTTTCAAGTCGCATGATCTTGTCCAACGGTCTTCTTTCTCTTTTTTAACGAAATTCTTCTTATTTTTTTCTTCTACTCAGATTTATTTACTTAATGAAAAATTACAATTGTTTGAGAGGTCATTTGCAGCCATGGCAAATTAATATAACAAATATTTTCTGAAATTCGTCATATAAAAATAAACCACGTCTATTTCCTGTTTCGGTTTTTTGATTTCGCTTTATTTACAAAACCATGACGAAACAGACTGTGTATCAGAACAATTTCGCAAGAAAAATGGATTTAGACAGCAAATTCTGTGGCAGTCTGCCTTTTAAACTCACCACTGTTGGAGAGGTCTAATGACCACTCCAATAATGTTCGAAGCCAATGCAGATTGGTAATAGTCAATACTTTTAAAATGATCCTATAGAAAGGAAGGATAGCTGTCTGATCTATTATAACACAAACCCGAGGTTCAGCAACCCTGAAGAAAAAGAATGCTTTTAATAACATTGTGAGAAAAGTGGGAGATTTTCTCCATTTCTCACAGTGTTTTCTTCCTTTTCAGAGACAAATGCAACCATTGGAGCTACATCTAATTTGTCGCCTGCAAGAGTTATTAATTTTGAAAGCCTTACTTTGTTTGTATTGGAGTTTAAAGCCGTTTTAACAGCTCATAACACGGCGGTCAGTGCGCGTACAGATGTGTTTCCTGGCTTTCTCACATCAGTATACTGACACAACTTTCTTTCCTAGCCACTACTTTTCTTACATGCATAAGCGGTGAGAGGCGAAAAATCACCGGAAGGAAGGTTTGTCTCTACCGGGTATTGAGCCCGCAACCACCAGGTCACGAGACAGATATGCTAACCACTGAGCTACCCGGCCGGGCACAAGTCTTACATTTTATCGTTCGGTTAAAAGTGGTCAAGGATTAATGCTGAAGACTTGATCAAGGTTCGATACTTCGAGGTACTGTGACTCATTATGTTTTAAATCACTTTTAAAACGAGAATTACACATTCAGTGATTATTATTTAGTAAAAGAAACATTTCGTCCACGCCATGTTGTTAAAAACCCTTACAGTGAACTTTCAATTCAATTCATAATAGGTTACGTATAACAACTTGCATATGAAAAGCGTACAATACATTCATTCAGCTACAATTCTGTCAATATTCCTGAAACCTAGCTTGGAGGAACGCCTGATCTTGTGGGATGCGGTGTTTCTATCGAATCCACAAAGTTAGCCCAAGTAACGCCGTATTAGTTATCTGAAGTTGTCTCCTTGTAGAAACTCGGCATACCGCAAAATGTACAGGCGTTTTAACCATAAATCTGAGACAAGTTTGGTAGCTCAGGCTGTAATGGCTTTAAACCAAAGGAGTCGCTGGTTCGAATTTCCAGCTCGGCCAATTTCTTTCCAAGGACTGATGATATTTATCGCGACGGGATACATTCCCCGCTTACCATTAAAAATTGTTTCCACGATGTGTATGTTGAAAAGCTGGGAAGACTACTGTTGGGAAGACTATTGTGCAAGATACTGGCAAAAGAAACTCCAACTTCTGACACATGTGAGTTCAAAACCCAGAGTTGTAGTTGTATTTGTCATTTGTTACATGGTTTTCAAAACGGTTTCTTCTCAAAGATATAGGTCACATTTTTATTATCAGTGAAATACTTGGATTTCACAGTGAATAACACCACTAGTGATGATAAATATGGTATCATCACTAGTGGCGATATACTGTGGTTTTAGAATGTTTGCCAGAATTACTTTTTTCTTATATTGCTAATTTTGTACCATTGTTGATAATAAATAGAATAAAAAAGGATAAATCAGGAATATAATAAACGTGATAATCAACTGGTTGTGTGTGGTATTAAAAATCTGTCACTGAAATGGGGTTTGATGCGATTAAAAGTCCTTCGGACTCGTTTTTTCAACCGCATCACACCTCAGTTTAGTAACAGATTTCACACACAACCAGTTAATTATCCTCTATATATTCTAATTTACTCACAGATCCTGTCTTTTATTATTATTATTATTATTATTATTATTATTTCTAATTGATTTAAACCTGCTTATTGTACATCTACACGTATTCGGAAACAAGATCCTACAACATACGACAATTTAGCTCTGTGACAAGGGTATTGAATGCATCTGCAGAAAGCATTCCGCAAACCTCGGGTGATCTGTTGATCAAATCCCTCGACTGTATTACGATAGGTGATATGCACCTACACGGTACATTTCTTCGCAGGAAGTACACCGCTTTACCGTTGTAAGGCTCCATTAAAAGAAAAGAAAACACGAGTCACAATTTTCTATCGAAATCTTTCTAAAGATATTTCCGTTGACAAACAGTTTGTACAGTCAATTTTCTAACGTGCTATAACGTTGACAGTTTTCACCGATAGATTGATAGATATGAATAACTTTAGCGTTTTTGCTGATGCCGTTGCTAATTGATTTACATGGGCGCCGCCATGTTTAAAATCATGTGACTGACAGCACATCGAAACCTTGATGCGGACGAGATAAGATATTGTTACGGAATCGGCCGAGTTGTGATGAGTTCTGCAAAAATTTCAACCCAGGTCAGTGTGCGCAGTCCACACAGGCTGGCCTGTGTCGATTCTTTGAGCCTTGGTAATTTTTCTGTATGTCCAAAGACCATTTTACATACCTCAAGATTCAGTAGGTTGTTACACAATGGATTTAAGGTAGTACCCTCCTAATGGAAAACAGCTATTTCCACTATAATATTATCCTACAAAATTTACTATGATTAAAAATGAGTATTATTGTACTGTAACCGAGCCACTTTTTCCTTTTTTTCCTTCTTAGAATTATCATTTATAAATCTAAATCACTATATTTTCATTTCAAAGGGAGATAATAATTACCTACCTTTTCAGGAAACTAACAAAAGTATCAACAAATAATTTCAAATTTGACATCAAAGGAATTTCTGGTCGGTTAGAAATGTGCAAAAATATTATATCAGTATAAATCCTTATTTATCAACTAATAAGGAATTTTACTCCATGTTGCACTAGAAGCGTTAGGATGGTAATACCTTAATGGATCCATATGTATGTGATGACTTGCTTGACATAACGCATCATGGAAATGCATTAAACCCCCTTCTGCCCGAGCGCTCCTCAGCTACTTTCAACGACTGCTATTTGTGGACCTTCACCCTTTACCGCACAATGCAGACTTTTAACGACCCTGGGAAAGAAGCCTTTTGAAAACATCGTAGGAAAAGGAGAAAATGCTGGTAACCAGCATTTTCTCCTTTTCCCACAATGTTTTCCACCCTATCAAAGAAAAAGTGTACCATTTGAGCCACATTGAAATTGTTGTCTGCAAATGCTTTCAATTTGGACAAGGCTAAAATTTTGTCGTCTGGTAAAGGGTTAAACAGTGCTCGCACCCGTAAGCAGTTCCAAAGGTTGAATCCGCTCATTTAGAAATTTGAACCTGGAACCTGTAATGTAAGAGGCCAACGCTTAAACTTCTACACCTAAGTCCCCACGCTCTTCTTTATTTGGACTTGTATGAAAATTATATAAGCGTTTAAAGTTTACAGTTTCGTTACATCAAAATAAACTTGAACGATTTACAAGCCTTCGTTCTAATTGTCATCTTCATCACGTTACAATATAGCCTTCAAGTGGGAAGGTATAAATAACATTATTCAAATAATAATATGCACAAGGCTGGTAAATCTTACATAGCCTGGTTAAAAAAAAAAAATCATGAGCCATGTTTTGTGAAAAGGGGGCCTAATGCATCTGCAAAAAAAAAATATCGAATCAGTCGACCTTTAAAAAAAACATTGAAGTTACAATATTTAAGCTTAATATGTCGGTTTAAAAGTTTTAATTTGATTCATTCTTCAGTTTAACTCTTCACCAAACGACAAAATTTTAGACATGGCCAAATTGAAAGCATTTGTAGACGAAAAAATAATTAAGGCTGAAAAATTGAAATTTGTTTTGGAAAGGGTAGAAAACATTGTGGGAAAAGGAGAAAATGCAGGTTACCAGGATTTTCTCCTTTTCCCAAAATGTTTTCAAAAGGCTTCTTTCTCAGGGTTGTTAAAAGTCGGGATTATGTGATAAGGGGTGAAAGGTAAGATTTTGATTGTCTGAGACATTGACGAATCTGCTATTTGTTAATTTTCTGCATGTTCAAGGACTATTTTATCTCTGGATTCAGCTGGTTGTCAGACAAAATGGATTTGAGGGATCCATAATTATGTGATGACTTATTTAGTATAATGCATCACGGAGATGCATTAAGCCCCCTTTTACGAGAGCATTGGTCATATGTTTGAAGTAACTAAATATACAGTCCCTCTCCACATAATAATGAAAATAATGTAATAGTTAAAAAAAAAATCGTTCAGTGCAGCTTCAAGATCGAACAATGCAGGGTCTGTGTAATAATCTCATTTTAAAGATAGACCTGTACTCGTTTTCAGCCATTTTTTAACCCATTTAATCCTTATTTTATGAAACTATAATAATTCTTGTGTCTTCATGCCAAATGTTGCCCCTGAAGGCTGCAAGGACGCACAGATTACGACGGATAGAGAATGCGTTTCATGCTTTGGAGGCCTTCCACGCTATCGCTGTTGTCGTTTCCGGTTTTAATTGAGGAGAAATCCCTTGGTTTTCTTTATTTCGTACACCATACTTATCGATTATTTACCCATGTTTACAAAGCTGACCATTATCTGAACAATTACACACGGTATAAAGTTTTAACTGTGACTTTTCTCCCTGGCTGTGGAGATGTATCTTTAAACCAAACACTCAACTCAGATCATTTACGTAAAATATGGCGTTGAAATTGCTTAAGCAGTGCACGTATAAATAATACACAATTTTCATTTTATTGGTCAATAAACATTCCAGTTCTTTATTTCCCAAATCCATCTTGCATGTAAATCAACCTTTATACCGAAAAGATATGACATAACTAATAACGCCTGCATTACGCAGTTAAAATTTTTGTCTGAAACATTACCACTAGACGGCCATTTTAAATTGAAAACATTGTTTCGAAAGGTGAAATTGTATTTTACGTGCAATCCCTCATATTTTTCCACAATGGTTTTAAATTTGATGATCATATATATTCATAATGATTATCTATAGTTTACTGGAATGACTCAAGAGTGGTATTTTGTGACGTTTTCGGGCGATTAGAAGTAAATGGGGGCGTTTGCTTACGGATGTTTGAATGTTTAAATGTTCAGTACTTCAGTTATGTAATGGCGGAAGATTCACGTATCCATGCGTTCTAATAAAAAGGGCCTAAGACATCTTCGTGATGCATTATACCATGCATGTCGTCGCATGGTATGGATCCTGTGTGTCCAAAAACAGACTGCATCACGAGGTCTGGCTCTTTGATACGCAGAAAGTTTACCAATAGCAAAAAGTTTCAACCTAGATCAGCCTACACGGACTGCACAGGCTGACATTGGTCAATAACTTCTTGCAGATGCATTAAGCAATATTTCACAAAGGCATGCTTCAATACTCGTAATGATATCGGAATTCGGAATACTTCCTTGGCTGGTCATATCAGACACAACAAACACTAGCATGAAAAATTCCTGGACACTTCCGACTACATATGGGATCCTCTATGGCTTGCTGCCTAGGATGTTCATGCTCAATCCAGGTTCGATTCCACTGGTGCCGTTGAACATATTAGAGTTTCCAAAGTACCACAGGGTCCTAGTATGGGTGAAACCAGGGAAAAAGGGGAATATGAGATGAATTTGACACCTAAATACTGTTAAAGGCAACATAAAAGCCCATTCAAACTAACAAACGATGGCGTTAGGCTTACATTAGGATACTGTTGGACAAATACATGTGAACGTATTCACCAACCATTCTTAATTTCATCTTAGGTCTAATTCTAGATTTAGAAACTAGACAGTAACGCGACTTCTGATTGGCTAAACCACACGTTCTAGCCAGTCAGAAGCTGCGTTATTTTCAAATATAGAGAACTTTTGAGAATAAGACAAAAATGTCGTTAACAGTTGGTTAATACGGACCTTGCACTAGAAAAGAGGTCCTTTTCGGCCCTGTGGGTAAGTTGGTAGATTCCTACTCCAGAGGTTTGGGTTTCGATCCCCACCAGGGGTATTGTTTTGTTCAGGAGTGTCCTTGGGCAAAGTAATATAATATCAAGAAGACACTTTACAGAGAGAACTGTCGTCCGCTACGATTTTGTAAAAAGTGGTCTAAGATTCTATTTAACTCTGTACTCAACTAAAACATTTAATCTATGCTCGGGCAAAAGGGGTTTAGTGCATCTACATCATTTATTATACAAATAAAAGACTTCACATAATTATGGATACATAAAATAAATTTTGCCTAACAACCAACTGAATCATGAGGTAGACTGGTCCTTTGACACGCAGAAAATTGACCAAAAGCAAAAAGTTTCGACCCAGGTCAGCGGGCACGGACTGAGCAGGCTGATATAGGTTGTTACTTTTTGCAGATGCATGAAACTACCTTTTCACAGAGCTTTGCATATATGGCTTGCAACACCTTAAAAGGGGCATTCGGACATTTGCGTAAAGTGTCGTCTCGGATCAGCCTGCGCAGTCCGCGCAGGCTAATCCGAGACGGCACTTTACGACTACAGTAGATTTTTTCCTACAGTAGACCTGCGTGAAACAGAAAATTACAAAAAATCGGAAAGTATCGTTTCGGATTAGCCTGCGCGGACTGCGCAGGCTGATCCGAGACGACACTTTACGCAAATGTCCGAATGCCCTTTTTCACGTGTTGCAGGCCATTTTAGATATGTCCGAATTGTAAACATTTGGAGACAATTAATAAGATGTTGGTCAAATACAGGGATTCGTCTTTGAAAGGCGGGAAAAAAGAGGGGGGTAAGAAAGGAGAAAATACTGGTTACTATCAACGTTTTTGCAAGCCTTCTTCCTCGGGGTCCTTCAACCCTTTACCATACAATCCCGAGTTTTTTTTACGACCCTGAAAAAAGAAGGCTTTAGAAAATATTGTGGGGAAAAGGAGAAAATGCTGGTTACCAGCATTTTCTCCTTTTCCCCACAATATTTTCTACCTATTCAAGGACAAAAACTATCCTTTGAAAAACATTTGAATCATTGTCTGTAAATTTCTTCAATATGGATGTGTCTAAGATTTTGCCGTGTGGTAAAGGGTTAACACGGTATTATTTGGTTAAGAGTTAAAAAAATATTTTGTTAAGGTCTACGACCCCTAATAGAAAACAGCTATTTCCACAATAATATCATCCTACAAAATTTGCTATAATTAAAAATGAGTATTATTGTACTGATTTAACCGAGCCACTTTTTCCTTATTTTCCTTCTCAGAATTATCATTTATAAATCTAAAACCACTATAGTCTCATTTGAAAGGGAGATAATAATTACCTCCCTTTTCAGGAAACTAACAAAAGTATCAACAAATAATTTCAAGATAGACATCAAAGGAATTTCTAGTCGGTTAAAAATGTGCAAAAGTATTATATCAGTATAAATCCTTATTTATCAACTAACAAGATATTTTATTCCATGTTGCACTAGAAGCGTTAGGGGCCTACTAGCTTAACCCTTTACCAAACAATCCCTGGTTTTTACGACCTAGAGGAAGAAGCCCTCTGAAAACATTGTGGGAAAAGGAGAAAATGCTGGTAACCAGCATTTTCTCCTTTTCCCACAATGTTTTCTACTCTTCTAAAGTCAAGTTTCAATTTTTGAGTCACGTTTCTTTTGTTGTCTGCAAATACTTTCAATTTGAACAAGTCTAAAATTTTGTCGTTTCATAAAGAGTTAAGAGTTAAACAACAATAGCAACGGCAACAACACAGCAAAAAGCAAAAATCGGATTAGAGCGTTACATTAGAGGGAAAGGTTGATAAAAATGTTCAGGTATATCATGATTGTTTATTTCAAGTCGAGGAAAATTTACACCTTTCCTTGTCATAAAACACGCAGTTAACGCCTTTATTAACCATCTTTATAGGGTTATTATTCATTTCAGATCAACTCTTAAATCGTATATCTAACTCAAATTTTGCTGAAAAAAGCCTATGCGGATTTTTGTTATGCCATATATCACGTTGTTTGTCGAATGTTATGCTCTTAATTTAGCCAAGGAACACCTTTCAAAAGATAAATAGCGTAGGAGGAACTGGGATATGAAAATTAATTTTCTTATTCAATTTGAAGAGAAACGCTTGTACGCTGGTGATATAAATATGCCCGCACATACGCAGGGGCCCGTGGGATAAACGTGTCCACATTTTTCACCAATCGCAAATTATTTGAGATATGGCCTGTGAAATGAAACACTTTAGGCAGTTGGGGCAATGACAATATTACCATGACGACCTTGACAAATTGGCAATGACAATATTTTTGAGAAGCTTCTGACAATCGGGGTCAATGACTATTTCCAAGATACAATATTTCCAAGACAACTTTGATGATTGGGCAATGACAATATCTCAAAAACAACTTTGTCAGTTCAGGCTATGACAAGTATAATTCACAGAAAGCTTATTCCTTTCGAATTCAACAAATGAATTTACAAACACATTTTTCTATTTTCATAACAATGCATTACAATTTTTCGTAAAGCGTGAGAAATGTAGGGTAAATTACGTCATATTTCCCTCTTGTTGAATGGCACGCGATGTTTACCTAGTTTAGTAGTGCCCGGGAACTATTATTTCCGCCTTCAATTGAAGAGTTAGAAAATAAAATCGGTATTTTTCACTTGTCGTTACCATGAAATATCGAACAATATTTCACCATTATATCTCGATAAACTACCGAAAAGCATAAAATAAGTTATGATAATAAAAAACAAGTGGTTGAAAGGTTTGAGCGTAAATAAGATTAAAAAAAAGAAGGCGTCTAGCTTCCAATAGGATCGAACCAGTAAATTTTCTCGGTGTTGGAAAACAACATAAAAAACCTTTCAGTATACGGTTAACGCGAAGGATACAAACTGACAGGAAAAAATTAACAATGAATTATCGCCTTGTCAAAGACAGAACAAAAGATATTATTAAAGTTTACATTAAATTAATAGAAGCATTTTATGTTTGAAGTTAAACTCAAATGAATAAATGTATTTGCCAAATGCCAAATTCATTAATGGATTGACTGACTGAATGGCTGACTGACTGACTGAGTGAATGAATGTCTGACTGACTGATTGATTGATTGATTGATTGATTGATTGAAAAAGGAACACTCCCTCTTCGATCCCCTTCCAAGGTTTGTAATAAATCATCATCTGATTAAAACAACGTAACTGTCTAATTTAATTGCTTTGAAAGTTGGCAAAGATAGATTACCGAATCACCTTGCGGTTAGTCACAGAGATGGATGCGTTGTTCGATTGTATACAAAGGTGGATGGTTAGGACTGGTGTCCGTGTAATAGTACCTAGTTTACATTTGGCCTTCGATTTGCCAACGACGCCCATACGATGACCGTATCCATCTTTCCATTTTTTGCTGCGTTCGTATCATTATCGTACTGATTCTCGATTGTCGGAGCCTCCATAGTTCTGTGTACTCCGCACAAACACTAATTTTAGAAGTCATCGTCGTGATAGCATCGCATAGACCAGTCCGCATAGCTCAGGTGGTAGAGCGTAGGACTTGTAAACATCATGTCTTGGGTCACTTGAGGGTGTAGGTTCGAGTCCCACGGCTGGCCACCTAAAATTACTAATAGTCTTTTTCGGATAAGACGTTAAGCCAAGGTCACGTGTGACGTTGCTATACACGGAGCATGTAAAAGAGCCAGGCGTAACTTAGGATGGAGTTTCGTCCTGCATCTTGCAGTATCCCCTAAAACAAAACTAACAACCTTAAGGGGCATCGCCCATATGGGCAACCGTTGGCGACGATAAATAAACGCAAACTCATTCAATCGGCATCGCACGATCCCCGCATAGGCACCGTGCGGGGGCTGCGCGATGATCATGCTCGGAAAAATAAATGTAGGATAATCTTATGGACGCTGAGCAGCTATCGTAAGGTTGCCGCACGATTTCTAGGCGGAAACTTTACGATGACTGCACATTTTTCAAGGAGATCTCCCGTTCCGCCTTGCCTCTATCCGTCCCCGAAGGTTAGCACAAGAAGTCCCACAATTCTCGTATACAGTGTAAACATATGTAAGTACATGTCTACGCCGAAGCCAGTAGCCATTTACCATGCTTAAAAAATCATACGGAGAATCACGGACAAACAAATCTTGCAGCGCCCGTGGCATTATGTGACCCAGGTTTAAGGTTCTTTCTGAAAGACATTCCAACATGACGCCTTCTCAGTAATTGTTTTGATGTGTACTAAATTATAATTGGCCTGCAACACGCGAAAAGGGGCATTCGGACATTTGCGTAAAGTGTCGTCTCGGATCAGCCTGCGCAGTCCGCGCAGGCTGATCCGTAACGACACTTTCCGTTTTTATGTAATTTTCTGTTTTGCGCAATTCTACTGTAGCACAAAATCTAATGTAGTCGTAAAGTGCTGTCGCGGATTAGCCTGCGCGGAGTGCGCAGGCTGATCCGAGACGACACTTTACGCAAATGTCCGAATGCCCCTTTTCGCGTGTTGCAAGCCATTATTATACACAAAAAATCAAACCTGGATTTACGTATTCCAATACGTCTTCAGCAAAACGGCAGTCTGGTCCTACCGGTCCGTCCGTCCGTTCGTCCGCACGTCTGTCTGTCTTTCTCTCTCTCTCTCTCTCTCTCTCTCTATTTGTCTGTCTGTCTGTCTGTCTGTCTTTAAAATCATTATGAGAAAAGGAAAATTCATAAGGTTGTAGACGAAGACGTTCCGAAACCGTATCTAATTATAGATACCGTGAATGTCAGTTATATGCACGAAAGCAAAAAAAAAATATCATCATTACATTTAGAATTATCGCGATATTTTTATCGTGAAAATTTTTATTATCTAGATAATATTTCCAGGAAACTTTGTTTTATCACGATAGTTCTCTTAAATTATCGCAATAGCTATCTCGTATCTCGCGGCAGAAATATCCCACCATATAATCGTACCACGGGACGGTCTGTCTGCTGTCTGTCTGTATGTATGTTTGTCGATATATCTGTCTATCTCCGTGTTTGTCTGTCGATATGTCTGTCTCTCTGTTTTTCTGTTTCTCTTTCTCTCTGGTCCTAGAAAACGGCACAGGAAGAAACTTTTTTTTATCTTTTTTTTTGTTTAGGCGATATTAAGATGAGTGGCAAAAAAATGTGTCATTGCTTCACTAGTATGCTCAAAGGTATAGAAAACGGTTTCTACGCGTGTAGCGTAGCGTAGGACGAACCTTAACTTTTCATTTCAACCCTAGCTAGGTTATTGATGATGGTTATTTCTCATTATTCTCGCTGAACATTGTTTAGACTTGTTTTTGAGGGAAAGAAGCCGATTGCTATGAAAAATAGTTGCACCTTGTGCTGGTAAAACGAAATAACAAGAACCCATGGATAGGTGCATTGACCGCCTTGATACAACAGAATATACATGTATGTTGAAAACGGCATACAATACAAGTAAACCATGCTCTGTGAAAAGGTGACTGAAAAATGTATTCTTCCAGGTCAGCCTGCGCAGTCTGCGCAGGATGACATGAGTCGATATTTTTTGTTACATGTATTTGTAGATTTTCTGCATGTTCAAGGACCACTTTACCTCCAGGTCCAGTCTGTTGTTAAACAAAATTGATTTTTATGGATCCATGATTACGCGATCCCTTGCTTGGTAGAATGAATCACCGAAATGCATTAAACCCTCTTTTGCCAGAGTATAGCTTATATTGAAAAACGGCACAGAACGCCAAACAAATACCATGTGATTTATCCTTGCCGTTGGGGAGGTTCAAAAGATTTCTCGTTTGTGGGAATGATGAAGTGAGAAAAAAAACGTCATTCATCTTTTTTGACCCTATCGTAACATCGGCAAAAAATTCGTCGAATATTTCGCATAAATAGCCTAGACCGACTGCGAAGGTGGTTAGCATACAGGACTTAAAACAAAGGGTCGTTGGTTCGATTCCCAAGCTAGACCAATTTCTTTCTGAAGACTGATTTTAGCCATTGCGACAGGATCAATTTCTCTCTCACCACCGGTCATTGTTTTGGCAATGATTGTGTGGGAAAGCAGCCTGTGACTTGGGAAGAATATTGTGTTAGATACTGGGAGAAGAAACTCCAAGGAAGCAAGGATATATGCACTGGCTGTTGCTCTGTGAGTGAAATGACGTTGAAAACAGCAATAGACTGTTTGTATACAAACATAAAAAAAAAAATGTATAAATATTAGTGGGTAAAAAAGTTCGTTATTTTAGGCTTAAACTTTTACCAAATGCCAAAACTAGACTTGTTCAAATTCAAAGCACTTGCAGACCACATAAATTATTAAATGTTCCTGAACTGATTGATTTTTCTGTAAATGAGCAGAAAACATTGTGGGAAAAGGAGAAAATGCTGGTTACCAGCATTTTCTCCTTTTCCCACAATATTTTTCTGAAGAATTATCTCCCAGAAAGTCGATAAAACGACAGGGATGGCTTGGTTAAGGAATGAGAATCGATTGGGATTTTGGGGGTCTTACGTAAGAAAAAAGTAGATATACGAAGATTTAAAGTAAAAAAAAAAAGGAAAAAGGACCATTACTTGCAGAAAACAATGGTCAAAGTTTAATACTTTTTTCTTTCATTCATCATTTAAATCTAGAAAACGTGACTGTCCATAAACTACAAAAAAGTGGTAACCCTTTACCTGCGATGCGTAAACATGGATGATATGTATTTTGTAGAATGCTTGGCCCGAGATCAGGCTGCATGTACGTGCAGTCTGATTTTTGTCTATACTCTCCGCTTTTACTGTGAGTTGCTTTAGACATGTAGTCGTCGTAAAATGCAAAGAAACGTCAAGAATTTCACTTTTTTTAACACAAACACTATGAATTCGTTGGGAAAAAAGTAATGTAACAATTTGACAGACGTCAAAGTTGTACACTTGTTCCATTTTAAAAGCACTCGATGGCGACCATTTACATAAGTAACAAACTTTCAGATTTGTATTTGAACGGATAGAAAACTATGGGGGCAAAAGAGAAAATGCTGCTTTAGCATCACTTCCTTTTTTTTCCTCAACATTTTTAAAAAGGTCTTAAAATACGGGAATGTTGATTAAAGGGTTACCTTCATGACTTCCTGGGTAAAAAGGAGGCTATTGCGGACGGTGTAGATAAAGATCAGACTGTGCAGAACGTGCAGCCTGTTCTATGATGTATACCGTCCGATTATTTAGTTAAGCCAGTAAGATACAAAAAAAAAATATCTGTATTTTATAGATTGTACTTTCAGGCGTCGAAAAAGGTCGAGTTTATAATAAGAGCAGCCCTCTGGCAAAAGGGGGCTTAATGTATCTCCGTGATGCATTATACCTCTTAAACCATCACATTAGCAGGAATCCACAAATGCCACTTTTTTCAATAACCGACTTTGTCCTGAGGTAGAATGGTCCTTTAATATACAGAAAATTGACCAATAACGAAAAATTCCGGCCCAGGTCAGCCTGCGCGGGCTGTGCATGCTGACATGGATCGATACTTTTTCGCAAATGCACTAAGCCCCCTTTTCTTACGGAGCATGGCTCATCTATTTTAGTTGAAAGTCTTTTTTAACCCTTTACTACATAATCCCGACCTTTAACGACCCTGGAAAAGAAAGCTTTGAAAACATTGTAGGAAAAGGAGAAAATGCTGGTAACCAGCATTTTCTCCTTTTCCCACAATGTTTTCTTCCCTGTCAAAGACAGAAATCATTATTTGAGCTACATATAGTTTATCGGCTCCAAATGCTTTTAATGTGGTATTGTTAAAAATTTTGTCGTTTGGTAAAGAGTGAAAAAGTGTGGCCAAAGTAATGGTGTGAACTAAATTGGACGAAAATTAATGGGACGTCAATACATCTTAATTTCGTTTTGTTTTTATATATCTGGATTCTTTAAGTTTGCGTTTGCCGCGAAAAAAAGATTTACTACGTCACTTTGACTCTTTTCAACTCGACAAATTTTAGACAGGGCTAAATTTGAAAGCATTTACAGACGACAAATTAAACGTGGTTCAAAGATTGGGATCATCTTTGAAAGAGCAGGAAACTTTGTAGAAAAAAAAGGAGAGTATTTTCTTTTTCCCACACAATGTTTTCCAAGGATTTTCCTCGAGGCTTTTGAAAACAAGTAATTGTTTGGTAAAGAGTTAACCCTTAGGCTGCCAAGCGCGACTCACTGACCTTTTGCGGACAATGTAGATCAAGATCAGACTGCACAGAACGTGCAGTCTGATCTTGGATCTACACTGTCCAATAAGGAAGTATTATTCCCCAAAACATAACTTTGAAATAGCAATATTTGGGTTTTTACTATCAAATTGTAAATTTCATTTTAGTTATTTAGCAGGCTAAGGGTTAATCTTTGAAAAAATATAACCCCGTGATGAAGAATTTTTCTTGTCTGGCATAGAAGAACATTTCCAATAAAAATCATGGCAAAAGGATAAGTATCTCTTGAAATGCATTTTCTCTACTTGTCACAATGTTTTATGTGTTTTGAATCACGACTTATGTTCATTATCTTTATCTTATATTCTCAGTTTTGTCTGCTGCAAATAAATTAATGCGCATTTTTTGTTCTTGGTTTTACTAGTATTTTACGCCGCTTTCAACACTATATTCGTTAAATCCAAGCGATAGTTCACTTATTAATATGTTTCACTGGTTTCAATGGTGTAAGGCAGGGGCTCTGCATTGTCATGTCCAATCAATTGACCGACCGATCCAGCCACTCACCCACCCAGCCACCGATTAATCAATCAATCAACCAATAAACCAATCAACCAATCAATCAATTTTATATATAGATTTCCCAGTTTTAACGAAGTAAGAAAAGAGGAGGGAAAAAAAATGTGTCCATTCTCTTTTGTTTTTTCTGTTTACAAACACGTTATAATCCGAAAGTAACTACATTTATCTCCGGCAAAAATTCAAGCATTTTCTCCTTTTCCCTCAATGTTTTCTACCTTATAAAAAACAAACTCCATCATTTGACCCAAGTTTAAATTCTAGTCTGTAAATGCTTCCAGTTTGGACAAGTTTACATTTATTTCGTGTGGAAAAGAGTTAACAAAGAGTACGAGCTGTCTGATTTGGGATCGTCCGCTACATGATTCCAAAAAAGGACCTAACATGTAGTATTTCCCGCAGAATGATACTTTAACCCTCAAAGCGCCTTACACAACTTAAGATTTCTTTGCGGCCAACGTAGATCAAGATCAGACTGCACAAAACATGCAGCCTGATCGCTGATCTACGTTGTTTGCCTCGCTGACACATTCTGGATATGGACGACTTTGATGATTGAACACATAACGAGTCTAACGTCTAGAATGAAAGTGTCTGTTGGATTTAACTTTTAGCCTGCTATGCGTGACTCAGAGGCCACTTGCGGACGGTGAAGATCAAGATCAGACTGCACAGAACGTGCAGTCTGATCTTGGATCTACACCGTCCGATAAGGAGATTTTTTTCTTACAAAAATGAATTTGAAATAACATTATTTGGGTTTGTCGTATCGGCTAGAAAATTTTCATTTGACTTATTTTGCAGGTTATGTATTAATTGGCACTCAAAGGGTCAAGGTCTCGAACGAAAGTCTAGAACTAACCTTAGGCATCCACAAGTACACCTACTTTTACGAATTATTCAGCAGACACCGATTTTCTTTCTGTAGAAGACCACACTTTAATCAGAGCATTGAGAACGCTGAAGTGGTATTTGTCAAGAAAGCCATTGTGTGGAATTAATAATTTGAAAGAAAAAGAGAAAAATTATTCAAATATTGGCTTGAAAGTCAACCTACTAAGCAAATGAATACCTTTTTGGTTGAAGGGAGAGTACTCATGACAAAGTTAGGATTATATGTGTATTGGTTGTCTCCCTTTGATCATAGGAGGAGGAGTCAGGAGTGACGTCCCTTGACAGTAGGATGCATGATGGATAGAGAAAGAAACCATGTGAATATATCGAATAAAATTAAGTTTGTACCTGAAAACAATGATTTTGAAATATCTTTGGCCGTTAACATTTAATTCCCAACATTACAATCAATTATTTCGATCTATAAATATTCACGCCCAGTCAATGGGGTAGCGCGCAATCATGGGACGAACAAGCCATGGGACGAACTGGTTTTGGAACGAAAAAGCCCAGGACCAAGCGATCAGTTGACAAATTTTGTATATATCACTACGCCAATAGAAGGCTATGACCGAGTGAAGCTATTTTCAATAAAAAATCAGTATTTCAACGATCGATGGCCTCACCCAGTGTATTTTAACGTGCCATTTCCAATTACATATCTGAGTGCTACCGAAAAACTCATTTGTCTGAGAAAAATTGAGTTTAATTGGGTTTATTTCCTTCGGCTTTGCACAAAATACGATACATGGTCTTCAAAATTCAATATTGAACTCATAGTGGTATTGTCTTCGACAAATACCACAAAAACGGTGTAGCAAATATTGCTTATACTATAATTATGTCGTATTGATTTTCGCTAAATTGCACGAATAGCTTTCAAAGTCACGCTCTGTAGATTTTTTCGGTTTCAGGTGGCATCAGTTAATCCTTAATTATATCTTTAATTGAAGGTAGATAAATCATGTTTCACTTTATTTTATAAGGTAGACTACTCTCCTCTCAATCGAAACCCATGTACGACAGGATTTCAGACTGGTCCGATCTGAAAAAAGCTTTCAAACAACATACTGAATGTGGCTTGAAAGTTAAGACTGGCCCGTGACAAGATAGAAAACGTAGCATAAAAAGGAGAAAATGCCGATAACCAGCTTTATTTATTTATTTTTTTATTTTCGCGCAGTGTTTTCAGAGGCCTTCTTTCCCCGGATCGTTGAAACTATGCATTAGTTAGTACAGGGTAAAATGGGTAGGGAACACAGAAAACGTATTTTTCCCCTTTTTATCTACTAAAGTAATAAACTTAAATCGAAATCGAAAAATATTGGGTGCTCTAAATGTTTGAATACACAAGTTCACAAACTAACCTTTCCTGCAGTTTATCTTTACCAATAATCTTTACGTTAATTTTATTTACAGGTACAGTTACTACACCGCTTTTGATAGCCCTGAAGAAGGAAGGTTTAAAATTATTGTGGGAAAAGAAGACAATGCTGGTAACCAGGTTCTGTGTTTTTGTTCCCAGTGCCCATTACTTTAAAGCGAGGGGTTTGGCTGGCTAGGGGATAAAAGAAGTAGTTTTATTTTTTATTTTTAGATCAAGACTTGATCAGGGTTTTGGGTATTGGCAAGTAGATCAAGATACAAATCGATAAATAGCACCCTTAATACCGATATGTTACTTGTAAAACAGACACTGCTATTTTCAGGGTTTCCACGGTTCTCCCTATTCTGGTGAAATATGACTTTCGCGCGTCCGCGGTTAAATTTTTGGAAACAGGAACAGAACAGAACATAATGTTGTATTTTGGATTGAAACATAAGTGTTTCTCATTCATACATGATCAAATTATACGATACAGGGATCACATAATTTTCAATTAACGTCTAATTAATCACCACCCCCCCCCCCACCCCTCGAAATTGTTTCCATGTTGAAAATGAAAATTATTTGTTTAAAAGGTATGTCCTTTGTAACTTCGTAACGTATTATAGTAAATGATGGGAAAATGAGGAGATGCTGATTAGCACCATTGCCTCCTTTTCCCACAACGTTTTCAAAAAATTTCTTCATCAGGATCGTTAAAACACGGAATGCATGGTATAAGATTGATTTTATAAGTGTGCGTCATGACGTATCAAAATGAAAAATTGCCTGAACCCCTTATTATTAAACAATTTAGTGTTTAAACAAGCCATAAGAGGAAAACTTTTGAAACCCCTTTAAGAAAAGGCCAACATGCTGGTAACCAGCATTTTCTTCTTTTAAAACATTGTTTTTACTCGTCCAATTTCAAGTTCCATAATTGATGACACATGCAAGTTGTCTTCTACAAATGCTTACAATTTGGACAAGTCTAAAATTTTGTCGACTGTTAAAAAGTTAAGACTAACTTAACAAACAAAAAATCGATATCGGAAATTGGCTTATATACAGCTTAGGCCTTTATCCCCCTCCTCTATAAAGACAGGGTATTTACAGAAGTAAAATTGAAACAAGTCTCTCTCTCTCTCTCTCTCTCTCTCTCTCTCTCTCTCTCTCTCTCTCTCTCTCTCTCTCTCTCTCTCTCTCTCTCTCTCTCTCTCTCTCTCTCTGTATTTCAGCACATATTTTCTTGTCTAAATATTGTTGTCTGTAAAGGAATGCTATAAGAGAGATAAGACTTTATATCTAATTAATGTAACGATCTGTTTGAAGATTGTTTGGTTTGTAGAATGTCTTTGTCCCCCAAACAGTGCCAAACAAAATGAAAAAGCCATTCTCAGCCATTCATAACTTCCCGGTTATTCAGATGCCAAGGCTATTTTTGCCCAAAAAAAGAAACTCAAGATATCAGACAGTGTAGATCAACAACCTATGCAATCCGATCTTGATCTACACTGTCAGTACAAGCAACGGTAGCTGTATTTGTCACTCGAATTGTTCAGTTAAATAGCTATCGAGTAATTGAGATATAAGGGTTTTTATTTTGGGTTATGTCAGTACCTTTTCAGATGTTAATTATTTTTCTCAACTTTTTACACCGAAACTTTTCTACTTCAAAAGACAATCTTCAAAAAAAAAAAGTAAAGAAAAAAGTAAATCGAGTTACAGGGACGGTCGGGAAAATATTGTGACAAGATGATACATAGGTGGTTTTCGATAATATAGATCTTTTCAATTTGTTAAAATGAGTTCAGGCGTCGAGAAATAAGATCTTGTTAAAGTAGTACCCAACAAGGCACAGGGTGACATTATATTTTACAAAAGAATAGCAGTAAATGGTTTGTACACCCTCAAAGTGCCTTTGACAACTTAAGTTGCCTTTGCGGCCAGTGTAGATCAAGATCAGACTGCACAAAACGTGCAGTCTGATCTTTGATCTACACTGTCCGTTTTGCTGAAACAATCAAACCAAGAGCAACATTGCAACAGAAATTATTTGTAATTTTTTCAGACTAAATATTTTAGTTCCGGTTCTTGAGGGTTTAACTCGTTACCAAACGACAAAATTTTTGATTTGTCCAAATTGAAAGCGTTTAGCAGACGACCAATTCTAATCTTTTGCAAATGATGTAATTTACTTTTGGAAGGGTAGAAAACATTGTGGAAAAAGGAGAAAATGCTGGTAACCAGCATTTTCTCCTTTTCCCAACAATGTTTTCAAAAGTTTTCTGTCCAAGGGTTGTTAAAACTTCAGGATCGTGTGGTAAAGGTTTGATATGTGTTGGCAGGTTTTCAACCATTTTTTTTTTCTTTGAGATAAGAAAGGTATATATATCGGAGATGATGAATTATGGGTAAAAAACAGTAGAAAAGAAAGGAACAGTTTTTATTTAAGTGGAAAAAAAGGTAAGTTTTGTTTTTCTTTCTAAATTTGGGAATGTAGATTTTTTTCGGTATGTCATGGTCTTATATAGTTTTAAGGTTAAAAAAACCCGTATTATTTGAATACGAAACTAATCGGATATTCTTTACATTTTGTATCCATTTTCACATTGTTTGATTGACTTTCGTTTATTTATGGTTGCCACCGGTTGCCCATATTAGAGACGTCCCTAGAAAACTGTAAGTTATATTACGGGGGATAGTGCAAGGTACAGGAATAAACCAATCCTAAGTAACACCTGGATTTTTAACGTGCTCGGTGTATTGCACCCTCACACGGGACCTCGATTTAACGTCTGATCCGAATGGGTTTTTTTCTGTAGTAATTCTAGGTGGCCAGCCCCGGGAATAGAATCCACACCCTCAAGTGGCCGGAGACTTGACGTTCAAAAGTCTCCTTCTCTACCACCTGACATATTTAAGCTGTTTTTTTCCACAGTGTACTATTGTATCCGTTGAAATTCCTAAGTTTTTCGCCTGGCAACCTCGTATTTTATGCGACTGTGAAGAAGGCGTTTGAAAACATTGTGGGAAAAGGAGAAAATGCTGGTAACCAGCATTTTCTCCTTTTCCCACAATGTTTTCCATTCTATCATAGAGATATTCCTTCATTTGAGCCACATTCCACCCGTAGTCTGTAATCGCTATCATTTTGAACAACTTCAAAATTTTTTCGTCCGGTAAAGGGTTAAATACTTTGTTCAAAGTCAAAACATCTACGTCATAAAACTGGCCTCATCCTGAGTAAATATGTTGACGGTAAGGATAAAAACGGCAGTTTTTGTCAGACTGTTTTTGTATTATTTTTGTTGGCTTTGTCATTGTTGAAAACAACCGTTCTGGTTGGTAGAAAAAATTCTATTCGTAGCAATGCCAGTAAGGTTTTGCCTAGAACATCTTCATAAATATTGGAAGAACATAAGTTAATGATCAGATTTCACATCTGGTCAGTCTTATCTTGATCTACACTGTCCACAAAAGCACGCTATGTGACCCGTAGCAGAAGAGTTAACTCAGAGGTCACGTTTTAATATTGTGTTAATTCTTTTCCCTGTAATCCATCATCCTCTTTATTTTGTTTCACTTTCAGATTTCCTGTGAAATCGTGACATCAGTTCAAAATGGCGGGAAACATGAGTGTAACAGCAGTTCTCTGCATAATCGTTTCTTTAGCAGTCTTTTTCTCAGTGTTTTTCATTTTTCTATTCATCAAACGTAAAAGACTGAGGACTGCCGAAACTGCACCGGTGCATATCCTCCTTGTTACTTTGGCTGTTGTAGATCTCGTAGCAGCCGTGTTTTGGACTCTTCTAGCCGCCATTTCAGCTATCGACGGCAAGTGGGATTTACCGGATGAACTTTGCAAGCTGCAAGTTTTTGTAACAGGATTTTTCACTCTGATGAATGCGCATATAATGTTGACACTAATGTTCGAAAGGTTTCTCAAAGTGTACAAGCCTTCCAAGCACGTGGAAATTGTTTTCGACACCGTTGTTCTTCTGCTTCTTGGGACCTTGGTCATTCTGGATGCCGCCATTGCAGCGTGTCCGTTATGGGGATGGGGAAAACCTGAATATTTTTCAGATCAGTACCAGTGTGCTGTTGATTACGAACAGTCTGTGTCGCATTTGGAGTTTAGTATTGCGATGCATTTTGGGATACCAATGACCTTGACATTGTTATTATACATCCTTGTTTTGGCCAAAATTTTCTACCTGAAGCGCAACTTGGAAAACAATCAACAGATCGTATTGGAAAAATGTTCCGAGGCTCGCGGTGAGAGTTATGCAGAACGTTTGAAGAAGAGGTATCAGAGGTTACGTGATGGCGGCAAAGATCCAGATAAAACTTTCAGGAAAGAGGAAATAAAAGATAACGGTGCATATAGACACGACGAGGATGATGTGTCGACTGACGAAGAAAGTGACAAAAAGAAGAAAGATGTGTTTACGAAAACTAGCAAGACAGAGAACAAGAGAGCGCCAAAGAGGATATACTATTTGACCAAAGGTGACGTCAAGTCCACGCATCTTTATGCTATCATAGCAGCTATTTTCTATGCACTATGGATCCCTTATATTGCTCGCAGTGTCATTTGGACCTATTACTTCTACGAAATGACCCTGAACGATAACTTTGTGCTTGCAGCTGTCATTTTAACGCATTTCACAGTCTGCTACAAGGTGCCTTTCTATCTTATATCGGACAAAATTCGTGGAGCTGTTTGCAAAACTCTTGGAATTGACCAGAATGAGAAGGCTAAATACGCAAGTGAAGAGCCCATCGTAAATACGACATCAGTGTAATAATCCACTCTTTATAACAAACGACAAAATTTTGGACTTGTCGAAATTGAAAGCATTTGCAGACGGCATATTGAATTCAGATCAAATGATTGTACTTGTCTCTGAAAGGTTAGAAAACATTGTGGGAAAAGAAGAAAATGCTGGTTACCAGCATTTTCTTCTTTTCCCACAGTGTTTTCAAAAGCTTTCTTCCCCTGGGTCGTTAAAACTCGGCATGGTGTGATAATTTACCAAACGACAACGTTTCAGACAAGGCTTGTTCATATTGAACACATTTGTTGGCAATAAATCAAAATCGGCTTAAATGATGGGATTTGTCACTGAAAGAAAAGGTTGTTAACGAGTATTTCCTCATTTTTCCGACGCTGGTTTCGTTTGGAAAAAAGGGGCATATACGATATATTACTTTTGCATTTTTTTTTAATTTCTTCTATCTTCAGCTAACTTTATTAATCATGGCACTTGCAACAGTTTCGACTCGATAACAGGGTGCCGGATAATACTTTTGTGATCCATCAGTTGGTCATGTGACCATAGAACTGCTCATCTGCAAACTGAAACTACGTGCTTTAAGGTAGTGGACCCGTAATAGAGAACAGCTGTTTCCACTATAATATTATCCTACAAAATTTGCTATGATTAAAAATGAGTATTATTGAACAACTTTAATTACCTCCTTTTTCTGGAAACTAACAAAATTATCAATAAATAATTTCAAGATAGACATCAAAGGAATTTCTTGTTGGTTAGAAATGTGCAAAAATATTATATCGGTATAAATCCTTGTTTATCAACTATCAAGGAATTTTATTCCATGTTGCACTAGAAGCGTTAGGGGTCTGCTGCCTTAAGGTATTCCAACCCTGAAGAGGAACATCTGTTTCCACTGTAATTTTGCTTTTGGAGGTTTTGCCTTCATATAATTATCATTTTCAATTCTAAAATCACTATATCCTCAATTCAAAGGGAGATTATTATTACCTCCCTTTACAAAAGAGTAACAGAGGTATGAAGAGAAACTTTTTAGATAGACATATAAAGAAATTCTGGGCGGTTTTAAAAGTGTTTAGAATTATTGAATCACTATAAATTCTCAATAACCTAACAACAACAAAAAAATATGCCTTGCTGACCAGAAGCTTCAGGGGAGGAAAGCCTTAAAACAAGTGTCTGGATGATTGAATGAAAGCATCGCCAGCGATGATGCTGAATCTTAAATCCCCTATCAGTAAATAGTTTCAGCAGGTAAAAGGCACCTTTAATTCATCCTACGTATTAAAACAGTGAAAAAAAAAGTAAATGAGCGACGCTTTGGCAAAAGAGGGTTTAATGCATCTCCGCGATTGATCTGATCGAACAGATCATCATTTAATTATGGATCCATAAAATCCATTTTGTCTGACAGCCGACTGAATCACGAGGTAGACATGTCCTTGGCCATACATACAATTAACCAAGAGCAAAAAGTTTCGACCCTGGTCAGCTTGCATATACTGCGCAGTCTGATATGGATCGATACATTTTTCAGAGCCCCTAAACCCTCTTTTCACAGAGCATGGCTCAATTTTTTGTTATTTTTCGACGTTAAGTTTTTCCGTGAAAGTGCCTCATGTGGATGGCGTAGATGATATCATTCACTTACATGTTAACTCCGGTTTACCGGACCTTCTAAAATCCTTCATTAATTGCAATTCATTAACAAACTGAAGTGATGACGCATTATGTAATCAGCTACATCACGTGGCCTTTTTTTTTTTTTTCAAATCACAGAACTATAATCAGGCGACAACACTAACAAATTACAGCGATTTTTGTTTCATAAAAAAAGGTCTGGTAGATCATTTAATTTTAAAATGGCTGCCGGATAGTGATGTACATGTAGGTCAAGGTTGATTTTCTGTCAAACGCCTGAGTGAAATGGAATGATTTATTTTGTGACACTAACTCAAAGATAAACCTGAGAAATGACTTTATTGTTGTTGATATTTTTGTTAGTACTTTGATTTTTACCCCCATCGCACCTTATCTATCGCAGAAGCATGTGTCAACATCCTATAACCTTTACATCACGTGAAACCTTAGAAGCGAAGTCAGTGAAATTTTATTTTTCATTTCTTGCTTTTTCATTAACATGCTGAAAAGTCTGAAGTAAGAACAAAAGACTATTCTTTTTTTTTTTCAAATGATTTTAATGATATGTCTTACAGTAGAATACAAACGTCTTTCAACAATAAGCAACACCCAAATTACGTGTCGAAGCGTAAAAGACATGATTCGTGCTCTGTGACAAGGCGGTTTCATGCAGTTGAAAAAAGCATCGACCCACGTCAGCCTGCGCAATCCGCGCAGGCTGACCTCGGTCGAAACTTTTTGATACTGGTAATTTTTCTACGTGTTAAAAGACTATTTTTTCCCACACGGTTCAGCAGGAGTTAGACAAAATTGATCAGATCATGTGACAACTGGCTTGGTATAATGCATTTAGAAAATGCATTAAACCCCTTTTTCCCAGGGAGTCATTCATCTTTTGGTTTTCGTTTAACCATTTCAACGCGATAGACGTCAAACATGATAAGGTATTAAAACTCATGTAGCTCTTTCAGCGTCAAATAAAATTTATCACATAAAACCTGCCCTAGCAGTGTATTAAACCCATGACTTATTTTTGATAATACACTAGTGTATTATCGTTTTTTGGGTCCCGGTTCTGATAAATTTTTAGTCATGAGCGCGTGAAGCTTGAGAAACCAACCACAGGAAATGTCAGAAATTGTACTACTACGCCGTTTCGCGGAAATGACGTCATTGTTGCTAAGAAGTATGCGCGTGGACAGTTTTTTATTTTCATGTTTAATAAAAAGCAAGAAATGCTGCGAAAGCTGCAGGAAATACATGAAAGCTTTTTAAAAACAACAAAATTTCTGAATTAGTCACACTAACCCCCTTTACAGACCGTTTTATTCTACTTTCGGTGAAAGAGTCATGGAGCTGTCTGCTTGTGTATGTACACTTTTGAAACCGAACTACAATCATAAACATGGACCCGTGAACGGTATATAGGCAAAAGGTGATGGGGCAGGATATTTTTTATCTGTAATTTGTTTTATGTGATAAATAGAATCTCACATTCGTGTTTATGTATTATCATTTCTATCAAACTCGTTGACTAAAATGTATTTGACGCTCGCCAAGGCTCGCGTCATACAATTTTAGTCAACTCGTTTGATAAAAATGATAATACATAAACACTCATGTAAGATTCTCTATATAAACTATGGTCTGGCAAAGGGGGCTTAATGCATCTCCATGATGCATGATACCAAGCAAGTCATCACATTATTATACATCTCTAAATTCCATTTTGTATAACAACCTACTGAATCATGAGGTACACTGGTCCTTTGACATGCAGAAATTTGACCAAAAGCAAAATGTATCGGCCCAGGTCAGCCTGCGCGGATTGCGCAGGCTGATCTGGGTCGATGCTTTTTGCAAATGCATTAAGCCCTCTTTTTACAGAGCTTGGCTCATATTAACTCGACCTCTTTCGTCGGCTAAAAATAAAATCGACCCTAAACTCAGACAGATTTTTTTTTTCTTACAAGCTTGTCTAGATAAGATCTATTTTGTCAGCAAAAGCCACTTTTCATCCATTGCGCTGAAAGGTTTAATACAGAACCTGTTAGTTCTGCACTAAAACATAGTATCAATGGCCCATAAGAGGTCAAAAGTAAACAGTTTAATTGGGTCAAATTGCAAGCAAATCTAAAAAAAATCCATTTTAAACTATGGATATTATCAACTGACACTACAATACAGTCTGTGAAAGTCCCATCCGCTGGCAGAAAATGACTCGTAAAAGTACGGTGACACTTGCAAACTTTTAATAACGAGACAATTGCGTCATCTGCGAGGGGAGATCATTCCCATGTCTTTCAACAAAAGTCTCCATAAATTGTCTACCTTGAAGACGATATTTTTCGTCATATGATAAATGTGGTGTGTTACGCCGCTCTCAAGAGTATTTCAGTTATGTCACGACGACCGCCCACTTATTCGTGTTTTTTGTTGGGTTTCATCAGTAGAAGGCTGCTTTACCTTGCCCAAGAACACTACCAAGCGACTAACACAATGGTAGTGAGAATATCCAGATTACAAATCGAGCAACTAAACCCCTGACCTATCGAGCATTTTCTTCAACAAGATCTCAAATGCTTTTTGGCTATGCCGTTTCCATGAATAGTCGAAACCTCTTGGATGATTCGCAAACTTTTACCAAACAGCCACAAGATGACCAAAAAGCTCAACGGCAATGTTATACAATTTAGAAAGAAGTACAGAGAAAACATATTTCAAGAAAAACAATCTAATCATATTATGTTTATTGTAAACATTGGGTCATGTCCGGAGGAAAAAAAAGAAAATACCCTCGAAGAAAATATGTACAACGTCTACTATATCGAATTTAAAAAGATAGACAGGGAAGGAAAAATGTGTATCAATACAATTTTATCATTCTTTTCTTTCTACAATACTTTTATACGTCCGTTACCACGAGAACTCTATCAGATGAGCTTCCGTTCTGACCCATTTCAACAATGTTAACTTTGTCATTTGATTGTGCAGCTCTTTTCTGTAAAGTGTATGACTATTGGATAAAATGTGGTTAATGGAAGGGAAGCGGCGTTGAAGTGGGTGGTAAAGGAGAAGGAATGCATAAAAGAGATGCGGTCCGTACCATTGTTCCCAAACCAAACTATGCGTCTTTATTTGTATGGTGTATGATAATGATGACGATGAATATCAGAATGACTACGGAGAAGACGTGAAAATTTCAAACGAAGATGGACACATCATCCAAAGGAAGACAAAGAGAAATACCTTGAAGTACAAAAACAGACGAAAACAAACTGTACATGTATGTTGCTCCTCCTATCACATCAAAGTGATTTGTCATTGTCCCTGATACGCGTTTTCGTTGGATGCAGTTAGTTTTAACTGCATCAGTTAAAAAGCGGGCTACTATAGCTATTTAATCAGAACCAAACGTAAATAACATATCATCTAGCAAGAAAAGTTGCAGTTTTACACATAAAAAGACAGAAGAACAACTCAAAGTTGTACATGTGATTTGAAGTTAACTACAAGCTAACCCGACAAAAAAAAAAAAAACGAACAGATAGAATCATAAATCAAGACCTGATCAGCGACAGCTAAACAGAGAAGCGTGATGTAGCGTAAGCATTGTCTTGCGAAGATACCAGTAAGATCAAAAACACTAATAACTGGCAGATAAAGAAAAGACTAAAGGGACGATGACAGGCGTTTAAGAAGAGTTGACCAGGGTGCTATGATTATCAAGATATGGTGTAAGGGGTAATAACCGACAGACAAGAAATACAGATTACAATATCAATGGAACGCGATCGCAAAAATGTATATCTGATGGTTATGACGCTCCAAAATTATCGAAATTAGCAGCATGACAAGTGGTATGAACTCATGGAAGATGGTGCACTAAATGAAAAGACAGAGAATTTACTGACCAAAACAATGCGCTAAGCAATAAGATAGAGAACACATCTGTAGAAAGAGATGTTCATAGCAAGGAAACGAAGACTGGACCTATAGAAAACGACATCCTTAGTGGGGCAAAATAGAACTTTTGTAAATGAAACGAAATCCTAAGCAATTTTAAGAATGCAGAGTGAAGCTGTGGAAAAAGACGTCCCAGGCACTATAACCAGAATTAAGCTATGAAAGTAACGCCTTAGACAAAGCAATATAGATTTTAACTTAAGATGTCCTACATACTACAGAATATAGGCCTACAGCTTTGGAAAACCATTTCATAAGCAAACTGATTTATAAAAAGTGGAAACGATACTCTGAACAAAAGAAAATAGAGTATAGCCATAGAAATCGATGTCCTTAAAAATGAATTATAAAATGAAACTAAGAAAAACAGCATCCTCATTAATGCAACAAAGCAACGTAAAACTAGGTCCCGTGTATTGCAACATAGAATGTAACAAATAGAAACATCGTTCAAAGTTATAAAATATAGAATATGGAGATGAAGTACGTGAGTCGTGTTCTGTGAGAAGGTGGTATAATGCATCTACAAAATATATTGAGACATGTAAGTCTGCGAAATCCTCGCAGGCTGACCCAGATCGAAACTTTTTTTTTTTTGGATGCAAAAGGACCACTTTACCAAATGGTTGACCGTTTTTTAGAAAAAATGGATTCGTATAACCGGTCTGCAACGCGAGGGATGAATGCGAAACTATTCCATCTGCATTTTAGAAAATTCTACAGGTGAGGGAAAAAGCTTCTCATTTCTCTGAAAAGAATTGCTAGATCATCTTTTTTAGATAGATTGTGTTGAATTGTGTAAATGAATTAAACACAACATATCTAAAAAAGATTATTATATTAACAATGCTTTTCAGATGAATGAGAAGTTTTTTCCCTTACCTGTAAAATTTTCCAAAACGTAGATGGAATAGTTTCGCATTCACCCCTCGAATAGCTTTCTTGTAATATGCAGTACAAAGATGCATTAAACCTTTTATTCTCTCAGAGCATCGCTCATATTTACAGAATACAATTACTGAAAACGATGTTCCATGTAATACAAAAAAAGATAAAACTTAGTAATATATCCAGTTATATCCTAAAAAACCTAACATAGAATGCACAGCAAATAAAAACAATGTCCTGAGTAATACACTATATAACGCCGCTGTAGACAATGGTGTCCTAAGTATTAAATACACTATATAACGCCGCTATAGACAATGGTGTCCTGCGTAATACACTATATAACGCAGCTATAGACAATGGTGTGCTGAGTAATACACTATATAACGCAGCTATAGTTTCCTAGGTAATACACTATATAACGTCGCTACAGAGATGGTGTCTTGAGTTATAAACTTATAACGCAGCCATGGACAACTATGTCCTGAGTAATACGCTATATAAGGCAGCTATAGACAATGATTTCCTGAGTTATACACTTATAACGCAGCTGTAGACAATGGTGTCCTGAGTAATACGCTATATAACCAGCGATTGCATACGATGCCCTGAGTAATACGCCATATAAGGCAGCAACAGACAATGGTTTCCTGAGTGACACATATACAGTATGTATACTTAGCGATTGAAAACGATGTTTTGAGTCATAAACTTTAAATACGCAGCTATTAAAAACGATGTCATGTGTAATACACTAGACTATATAACGCAGCGATAGATAATGGTGTCCTGAGTAATACACTATATAACGCGGCTATAGACAATGGTGTCCTGAGTAATACACTACATAAGGCAGCTATAGACAATGGTTTCCTGAGTAATACACTATATAACGCAGCTATAGACAATGGTGACCCGAGTAATACACTACATAGCACAGCTATAGACAATGGTGTCCTGAGTAATACACTACATAAGACAGCTATAGACAATGGTTTCCTGCGTAATACACTTTGTACGCAGCGATTGAAAACGATGTCATGAATATTACACATTATAATGCATCTAGGGAGCAGCTATGGAAAACGATGACGTATAAATGCAATGAATGAGGAAATTGAAAAGGAAGTTCCAAGCAAAAACTAAGAAAGATCAAAGGCTCTACTGATGCAATATTGAATGTAGCTATTAGAAACAAAGTTCAAAGCTTTTTAAACTAAAAGAGAAAACCAGTTTAAAACATTTATTTAGAAAAAATGGTTATAGCTTGTCTGCGTATGTTTAGAATATTATGAGCTAAACTTGACAATGTAGGAAAGATTTACTATGAATACCCCAAAAGTGGATAAATACTAGTGGTTGAAGGTTCAGTTCGGAAGCTAGCTGGCCAGTGGCCGTAGTCACAAACTTATAAAATTCATTTCTATTCTTAAACTTCAAAGCTTGACATCTGATTTGCTGAGACTTTCTGTCCCAGCTAATCAGACAGCTACTTTTGGATTTAGAACGTTTAGGATGGTTGGTGAAGGGGGCGTTATTTTTATTAAGTTCACATATAGGCCCCCGGGACCGAGTGTTCAAAATTTGTTAAATTCTGATATATTGTATAACACATGTCACTATTGTACTTCTACTTTTACTACTACCACCACTGCTACTACATGTATAAACACTACTACTTCTAATAATATTAAAGTAATAACAATGATAATAATAGTAATAATAATAATAATAATAATTACTACTATAATCATTAGTACTGTTATTATTCAAGTAGTAGTAGTACAGGTAGTAGTAGTAGTAGTAAAGCTCAGCCAATGTTTTATTTTAGCTTTCAGACATTTTTTTTCCTCACTTGGCTCTCTTTGGTGAAGAATTACATAAGCTTCTACGCTTTCATTCTTATTCTTTTTAATGGGATGTAGTAAATTCGCTTGAATCACTTTTGTTAGGAATTCTGAATCGAGTACGTTTTACTCTTTCATTGTCAGAGGCAAGTTGATTACACCATCCGCTACAAAATACTGAACTGTCGACTAAGATTGCAATTAATCACAATGGAAGTCTACTACTAGGCCAAGAAAATCAGCAATTTCATTTTGTTGACAACAAACGAGATGAGGTAAACTGTTTTATGAATATGAAGGATATAATGATGAACGAAATTATCCCTGAGATATCATGATGTACCCATATAACCGCGTAGAAACCCGCAACAATGTTTAAAAAATATTAACAATTAGAAACCCTTGAAGCGCTAAGAACATCAATTAGTTGCTTCGTTGACAGGCACTTGTTGTTTTTTGTGGTATTTGTCGAAGACAATACCACTATGAGTTCAATATTGAATTTTGAAGACCATGTATCGTATTTTGTGCAAAGCCGAAGGAAATAAACCCAATTAAACTCAATTTTTCTCAGACAAATGAGTTTTTCGGTAGCACTCAGATATGTAATTGGAAATGGCATGTTAAAATACACTAGGTGAGGCCATCGGTCGCGGAAATACTAATTTTTAATTGAAAATAGCTTCACTCGCTCATAGCCTTCTATTGGCGCAATGATACAAAATTTGTCTACTGATCGTTTGGTCCTGGGCTTTTTCGTTCCAAAACCAGTTTGTTCCGTGGCTTGTTCATCCCATGATTGCGCGCTACTCCATTTGATTGGGCGTGCATATTTATAGATCGAAATAATTGATTGTAATGTTGGGAATTAAATGTTAACGGCCAAAGATATTTCAAAATCATAGTTTTCAGGTACAAACTTAATTTTATTCTATATATTCACATGGTTTCTCCCTCTATCCATCATGCATCCTACTGTCAAGGGACGTTACTCCTGACTCCTCCTTATGATCAAAGGGAGACCACCAATACCAAATAATCCTAACTCTGTCATAAGTACTCTCCCTTAAAGCAAAAAGGTATTCATTTGCTTAGTAGGTTGACTTTCAAGCCAATATTTGAATAACATTTCTCTTTTTCTTTCAAATTATTAATTCCACACAATGGTTTCCTTGACAAATACCACTTCAGCGTTCTCAACGCTTTGATTATAACTACACTTTCTATACAACATCCAAAATGACGACGTCGATCGATACGAGCCGCCCACAAGACAAACATACTGAGTAGCCTGCACCATATCATTGCTAGTTTCCCTAGATGGTTGTCATTTGAGAGGAAAGAATGGTTTTCTTCTTTCAATAAATTAATAGACTTACATATGATATAGTTTGTTGTCATTTTTTAACATACACGGGGTTAAAACGAACCATCGCTTCGTCAGGTATGCAAACTGTAAGGTGTCGAAACTCATACCTTATAAGGTCAAAAGCATAACCTAATGGTCGTTTGAGGCAACTAATGGTCGTTTACTTTTACCGACAAATCATTAAAATGCATAGTTACTCACATTGAAGTTGTTTAAATCCAATACGTCGAATGTCTATCGCAGTGACATCATCAAGTTGATGCACCAAACTTCACGTTTTACCAAGGTTTCAGTGACGTCAGTTCTCAGTGACGTCACTTTTCATTGAATTTTGGCAGTCTCAGAAGGAAAATCAGTGTCGTCAGCGTACCCAATTTGTGAGAATATAAAACGGGGAAATTTCTCTGAATACACGTTGACATGGTAAAACTTTGCAGTAAAATAAATTCGTTGTACGGTCGGGTGGCAGGGGACTTGAAAACTTGTTCACGGCTGTGGCGAAGCATGTCGCTACCTCGCCTTCAGCTCGAGGCGACATGATTCGCCACAGCCGAGAACAAGTTTCCAAGTCCCCTGCCACCTGACCGTACAACTAATAATGTATACATGTTCATTAGGCTATAGCAGGCTATAGAGGACAAAGTTTGTGGGAGGAAAAATAAACGAGTGCCTTTGGTTTCTGTGCAAAATATGCATCAAGATCAGTTCTGTCTTTTATGAACGGTGTAGTTCAACATCAGATTTCACAGAACGTGCAGGCTGATATTGGTTCGACACTGTCCTCTTTTTGTGAAATATTATGACAGAATCGCCAATTTGGAGTGCCTAACTCTGTTTTCTTGATCTACAACATCCATTTAACTGTAGCCCTGCTCTGGCAACAGGGGGTTTAATGCATCTCCTTGAAACAAATAATAAAATGTTTCGACCCATGTCAGTCTGCGCGAATCGCGCAGACTGACATGGGTCGAAACTTTTTGCAGATGCATTATGCCCCCTTTACACAGAGCATGGCTATTTTAATTCATTTAGCGCTGTAAAAGTTAATGCTGATACAGACAAATCTCGTTAGACCGACACCAATAACAACAGAAAATTCGATTACCGACAGATAATGTACCTGCAACAAGCTTGCTTCATTTCTTTTAACCCTTATCAGACGAGGAATAATCTAAATTACCCAAAGTGAAAATATTTTCAGAAAACAAATGAAATGCTACTGAAACGGTGATATTTTTTTGCGACTAAATAGAATTTGTCTACAGACGACAAAACAAAAAGTGATTCAAATTCGCGAAAGTTATCTGACTAAATGAAAAATTTTGCGAAAAGAGGAAAATGAGCAGCATTTTCTCCTTTTCCTACAATGTTTTCAGAAGCTTTCCTCGTAAGGGTCGTTAGACAAGCGATGTTTTTCTACAGAGTTACCCTGAAATGTAGCGAGTCGTTATAACGAGTTTTGTATTTGAGAACAAAATTGTAACCAAAAATATCCCTGACAAATTTTCCCTGGGCAAAAAAGCTTACAAGTATCCCCGCATTAACCGTAAAAAATAAAAACCACGAAAATACACACTAATAGTTTAGGTAAGAAAAAGAAGCCAAAAAACTTAATTTCCTAGGACAACTGGGCTAGAAATATGATAAATTCTACACAGTATAGATCTAAAACAGCCAGACATTGCTTCTGGTCTTGAACAAACTGTTTGCAAGGCATACGTTATTAATTTTATGCTATAGTGAAAACTCTTTTTTTGCGGAAAATATCTCAAATCGAACCCTTTTTACGGCTGAAAATACAGTCCACTGAAACTCAGAAAGTCTCTGTGTGTGTAGGAGGATTTTTTAGTTTTTCTCTTTTTTTTTTCATCTTATAGGCTTGAGAACCATGGAGGGGATGCATTAAGGTTTCAGAGAACACTGTAGAAAAAGAAGAAAATGTTGGAAACTAAGATTTTTTCCTTTACCCACAATGTTTCTACCATTTTGAATACAAATCTCATGATATGAGTCACAATTAATTTGCTGTCTTCAAATGCTTTCAATGCGAACTAGCCTATCTTTTTGTCTTCTGTTAAAGAGTTCAACCAAATAAAGGACCCTGAAGAATAAAAGACACTACCCTGTTTCGGGCAACAGCTCCCGTTCCCCAAATATTTTCCAACCTTATCTACGATAGAGTCGTAATAAAATGAGCCATGCTCTGGCAAAATGGGGCTTAATGCATCTCCCTGATGCATGTTATCAGCCCAAGTCATCACATATGGATCCATAAGAGCCACTTTTTTAAACATCCGACTTGATCATGTGGTACACAGGTCCTTTGACATACAGAAAATTGACCTATAGCGAAAAGCTTCGGCCCAGGTCAGCCTGCGCGGACTGCGCAGGCTGACCTTGGCCGATACTTTTCGCAGATGCATTAAGCCCCTTTTTCACAGATCATGGCTCTTAATAAATGAGATTTAAATAATGACATTTGTCTTTTTTAGGGTGGAAAACATTGTTGGAAAAGGATAAAATGCTGGTTACCAGCATTTCTCCTTCGCCCACAATGTTTTCAAAACCTATATCTCTCAGGGTCATTAAAACTTCTGGTTGTTTGGTAAGAGGTCACGAAAAAAATTGGGGACGAGCAAACGGACATTCTTTTCTCTCTCTCTCTCTCTCTCTCTCTCTCTCTCTCTCTCTCTAGACTGACTACATGGGTCTCTGATAAAGAAACTTGGGGTCATTATCTGCCTTAATCGACATTTGCATGTTGAAAGTATCATAAAAATCGTGCAGTTCTTGTTTAGTGGTAATTGTCATAGGCTCGCGTTCACATCCCTTGCCGCCGCTTAGAAACGTTGCCATAGCAAGTAGAAACTCTGGTCCCGGATCACCTGTGAAGTATATCAATCATGCTTTGTGACAAGTAGGTCTATCCCTTAACAACATATCTCACAGTTTCTTCTGCACACCAGTTTGCACATGTTTTCTTTTTATAATTCTTATTATATTCCATTGGGTTAGTTTGACAGTGATATAGAATATTTCTATTCGTAACATGTCGGTTGCCTTTTAACGACGTATATCACAAATTTTTCTAACGGACAGATTTCTTTAAAACTTTGCACATACAATGCTCATCATGTCTCTAGGAGATTAAAGCAAAAAAAGATATGGGTCACCGTTCTCGTTTCTGAGAAATTTGCCTTTGAAAAAGGTATTTACAGTTCCAAAATTCAGCTTATATTTGATTTAACACGCTTTTCTGTATTAGTTAGTTGAACAGGAAAATTACTGGAAGAATATACAAATATACATCATTTTAATGAAAATTCATTTTGTTTTGCACAAAAAATATATAAAAGCCTGGTTTTGTGCATGGTGACTGTATAATTATGCATGTTATGTGTAGACCATTGAGTTAAAAAGGGAGATAATTTGACCGAATATTATAAGGGTTAATCTTGAATACAAGTAAATACATACTTTCTAACGGACAGATTTTTCTTAAAATTTCCGCACTTAGAGTATATATATTTCTAATTCTAACATGACACGTGAATTCGGCTCTATAAACACAGTGCAATGAAAGCATGGTAAAATCTACGTTATTCTATGTAGAGTGACGTCATTCTATATAGAGTGATGTCATTCTGTATAAAGTAAGTAAGTAAGTAAGTAAGTTATTCAATGGAATATAATCTGCATCCGCTTTTTTACTCGAAGTATAAACTTGTTTTCCTTTGATTAAGAGTTGGTCATGTTAGAATCGAAATAATCTTCTTTCTATTGTAGTTTATAGTTCAGTAAACCTCGTGGATTATTTATTGTGCCTCATTACTCAAAACTGTGGTTTATTGAACGATAAACCGCGATAGAAAGAAGATTATTTCTTAAACAATAGGAAAAAATAAAAATGGCACATATCCGTGCTTATTTTGTCAGATAACAGGGACGAAGGTTACAGTGGAAATTAATTTTTTCAAGGAAAATAAAATAGGATAAAAGCTTAACAGATATAGTGGGAAAAGGAGAAATTGCTCATTAGGAGCTATTTCTCCTTTTCCCACAATCGTTTTCAAAGTGGAAACAGCTATACTTCCACAGCTTTAAATTTCCTGCTTTTGTTTGCTTGTTTGGTATGTAACGTTGTGTCAACAGTATTTTGATTATTTTACAGTGACAGTTCACAGATCCATTTTTTCTCTTAACTAATACTACCCAAAGAAAGTGCTACTATTTCAGTGCATCAATAGTATTACCATATGTGCGAAAAATACATAGACGCACTTTTGATTCACTATACATGACATAAACACATGCGCAGTAGGATGCGCGCGAACATTTATGATGTACGTCGTTAAACCTAATTGTTTTACATCGATCGTGAAACAAGTTCTTATAACTTGTATTTCTCACTCTCGATGATGCTTCCCTGGAAACCTTAACCGGTACTCTCGCTGTGATGTGGGTAGTTCCAAAGGGTGACCTCGCTGATCACAGGATTCGAATTCAGACTCTTTGGTGTGAGAGGCCGACACTCTACCAACACACCAGTGTTTCCAACGCGTACCTATTTACCTTAACAGCCCCCGTATTTTGCTGTTGTAAATTTGGCCGCAAATAAGACTGCAAAAAAGGCCGACAGAAGTCCGCAGAATGAACATGTTCACAGTTTTTACCAATCGCAAATAACTATTTATTCATACGAGACTGACACAAAGAAGTGGGTCAAGAGCAAGCAGATACAGCTAAGTCAAATATATACAATCGAATAAAACTACTTCACCTGTTTCTAAAAACGTAGAATATTCATCCATCTGTTCTAGAGGGTCTCCTCTTATAATATCATGCCAATGTACGAACTTTATCTGCGGCCGATGAAAGTACATCAGTAAGTCCTCATAGAAAATGTAGGTCAGACCTCCTGCGATACATTTCTGGAATTGAAAATGGACTCAATATGGCGGTAGGGAATCATTTGATTTCTGTTTTGATAAGAAGTATGGATAAAAGGTGGAGTTTTAACGAAAGGCTGAGGTAAATGGCTGTATGTCTCTTTCATTTAGCTTATCGATTGACCTTTGCATTGTATTCAAGCATAGGCCTCTGAAACTCCATTGGTTTATCGAGGGATAACAAAATTTTCATATCGGACACCGTCACTATAAATAGCACATTGAGCCGTTTGGGACTTTCGAAGGTCAGGGTACAGAAGAAAAATCATTTATGAACCCAACTGCACCAGTAACAAGCTTCATTTATCCGTTTTCGTTTAAATATTATCTCTGAAATGGGACGGGGGTCAAATTTTCTTCGATTTCGTTGCACACTTTGTCTTACCGTGTACGATATAGAGGAAGTCGCCAAAGTGCTATTTATAGAAACGGTGTTAATGAAAACTTGAGTGTATTCCGTGATATACAGACGATGCACCAATGTACTCTAAGTGTTCGATGATCGACCAAGGAAAATTTTAGTGTTCCAAGTTAGACCAATAGAGCTTCAAAGGCCTGTGATTCAAGCGACGTTACGCTCAAATTTAGTAATTAAATAATGTTGCCAGGAAAACTAGCCTTCGTTGCAAAGACCTTGTCATGAAAGTTTCAGTTTAAAACTTATTACAGCATGTTTTCAAAGTTTTTAGTAAGATTAATGTTTGTTTATTAAACTGAGCTATTTCAAAGTCGTACACCGAAAGTCTTATAAAGAGAATGTAATTCATCAAACTCTATTGCCTATATTCACCAACCATTCCCAGTAACACTCATAGTCTATTTCTTGAAAAATTTCTGAATTTGAAAGTAACGCACTTTCTGATTGGCTAAACCATTCGGTTTAGCCAATCAGAAAATGTGTTGCTTTCTAAATCTATCATTAGACTAAGAACGCAATTTTGAATGGTTGGTAAATACGGAGACTAGTTCCGTATCAGAATCTATTTACACATCTAAATCTATTTACACAAAAAAAATGAAAGTATTTGCAGACGACAAAATGAATGTGGTTAAAAAAATAAGATTTGACTTAGAAAAGATAGAAAATAACGTGGGAAAAAGGAGGAAAAGCTGCTTTTTTAGCAGCAATTTTTCTTGTCCCACAGTGTTTTAGAAAGAGATTGCTTTCTTTTTCCTACATGGTCGCGTATACTCAGTATTATTTTGTAAATAGTTAAAGTAAGAAGCTAATCACCTCGGCACCTACAAGATAATCCAACACATAGGTACATTTTCGTGTTGGAGAATTAAAGTCACAGTTCTTGAATTTTTCGATTGCTGCCGTGACAACCTCGCCTACCTCTCTTGAATCTGTAGACTTGCACCAACAGCATTGAAACCTGGAAAATATCAAAACGCGAATATTCTTCAGACTTTATTATTCAACATGGTTGGGCACAATACTGAATTCTATCGGATGAATGCACAGCAAGACCAGGCTATATGTTAAACGAGGCAAAAGCTAGACCGGTCCTCGTTGTAAATATACATATTACAATTCAGCAGTATCAGGGGAGGTATCAATCTAAACAACAGCCTCGCCCAGATAATAGACTGGTTCTGCAGTGGACGAAAACCGATGAGATAGCTCGAAGAGGAGATCGTGTCTGTAGTGCAGGGTGACCCAAAAAATAGCAGAACCTTTTAGAAATTACTTAATCTTACAATGGTCCAGGAAAGTTCTTGAAAATTGAGGGACTTAAAATTCTGTCTGTGTATGATCAATTCCTAAAGTTTTAGTTATCTTCGGCGATTTACACAACAGCCACGTTCTTCCAATTATGCTCCAAATTGCCTCTGTTGCTTTGTAGGCACACTTGCACACGACACACAAAATTGTCGATTACTCGAGCACATTTTTCTTTTGGAATTTCCCTGGTTGCTGCCTTTAGTTCACCAATGAGGTTTGTTCTGGTACACAGTATCCTTGAGATACCTATACAGATAAGAATTTGGGGGTAGCAATCTCTAAACATGGCATCAACGGCACAAATCGGTTAGAAGACGAAATCGACAGAAATGGGTTTACTGCCACGCTATAGGTCATGCTATAATGAAAAATATTATTCCTATTTCAGCTTTCCCCACGAGTATAGAGACCTCTACATGTATTTAACGACCCGGGAGAAGGGGCTATTGCAAACATCGTGAGGAAAGACGAAAATGCTTGTAAAACCAGCACTTTTCTTTTTTTGCCTTTTCGCACGTTTTCTACCATTTGAAAGACAAATCTTGTGTTTTCAGTAACAATATATTTGTCGTCTGCATATGCTTTCGATTTGGACCGGACTGAAATTGTGTCGTCTGGTAAAGATTTAGTACAACATAGCCCGCCTAGCAGTAAATTCGAAAGTCTCTTGGGCTCACCTGTCAACTGGATTCCGTACCGTATAGAAGACTTTCATGCCACTATTCAAGTGGTTAAGGTACACCGAGGCTATTCTTTTTGGCTGGTCCTGATGCTCGCTTTCAGAGACTATGTATTCGCGAACCAAATAACATCCCATGTCACCTGAAATAAGGGGGCCAAAGAAAACTAATAACATCTTCTTTTACATTATTTTTCTCACCAAGCAATTTTCAAAACGGTTCTGTATTTTAAAACCGACACAATGAGCCTTGGGCGTGAGTAAAAGGTCATCTGTGTTTGAGTCATGCTCTCTGAAAAGGGAACTTAATGCATCTGCATAAGTATCAACCCATGTCAGCCTGTGCAATCCGCACAGGCTGACATGAGTCGAAACTTTTTGCTGTTTGTAAATTTTATGCATGTCCAAAGACCATTCTACCTCAAGATTTAGTCAATTGCTAGACAAAATGGATTCTATTGATCCATTGTAATATGATGACTTGCCTTTGTATAACGTATCATGGATATGCATTAAAGGCCCGCTAGCGGCCAGAAGTAAAAAAAGTGGGTGTTGAAATGCATTTCGATTCAAATCATACCTTTTCAAAGTATGGAAAATACTGTGAAGATGACAATACGTTATTGTACGGTCGGTCCAAGTGTTCGTTGCTGGCAGCAAAATGAATTTTAAATTAAGTAAAAAGTAAACAAAAATAGAGCGCCTTAACAACTTTTGACCTACTTTTAGAATTCATTTTTCTACCAGCAACTAACAATTTGATCGACCGTGCAATAATAGACTGTCACCATTACAGTAATATCTGTTTTTTTAAATGGTATGATTTAGGTTTTAATGCATTTCACCCGCTTTGTATACTTTTGGAAGCTATTTGGGCTTTAAATCCCCTTTTGCCAGAGCATTGCTCACTTATTTGTCGAACTTACAGGGTGTTTCATAATATCTGTCCCAATTTTACTCACATATAAATTCAATAAGACTTATCCTTGATTAATTTGAGTTACATAATTCAATAATAGACGTATGGGAGTTTTGTTTGGTGTATATAACCGATATATTAGTGGAGTACCTTTCATTTCAGAACACATTTTCCAAATTCTCAATTTTACAGCACATGCTCCAAATGACGTCCTTTCTGTGCAATTACGACGTTGAGTCTATTTTTGAAATTGTTAATCACTGCAGTGCACGTTTCTCTGTTAATGACACGGATTTCCCTCTTAATGACAGTTTTCAATTCATCTGTTGTTTTTGGACTACGGTTATACACTCTGTCTTTTAGATATCCCCACAGAAAAAAATCTAAGGGGCTCAAATCAGGTGAGTGAGGTGGCCATTCAAAATCAGTCTTTAAAGAAATAATCCTTCGACCGAACGTCTGCTGTAACCATGTGATTACTTCCCCGGCTGTATGCGGAGTTGCCCCATCTTGCTGAAACCAAATGCTGTCTAAATTAACACCCCGTCTTCTCAATGCTGGCACAAATTTCTTTCTCTGGAGACTTAAGTATCGGTCCTTGTTTACCGTTTCAACTGTTCCCTCATCATCTTCAAAGAAGAAAGGACCAATTATCCCATTTACACTAATCGCCGCCCAAGCTGTAACTTTTTCACCATGTAATGGCTTTTCAATATAGAAATTAGGTTTCTCAGATCCCCAATATCTACAATTTTCCTTGTTTACTTGTGCATTTAAGTAGAAATGTGCCTCGTCCGAGAACCAAATGTTTTCAATGATATTCATATTGGCTATCATCCAATTAGCAAATGATATTCTACCCTCAATATCTGTACAGTAGCTTTTAAATGTTGCGTAATGGAAATAGTATAGGGCTTCATTTTAAGATCATACTTTAACATTCTGTACACACTTGTAGAACTTACAGAGTTGCTGATATCACCCAATACTTTCCGAACTCACCTCTGAGGTGTTTCTTCGATCACTGCTTTCACCTGTTCAATATTTTCCTCGCTTCTTATGGATTTTGGTCGACCAGAGTTCCTGTGTCTTCTGTCCTCAATAGATCCCGAATCTTCAAATCTTTGTATAATTCTTTGTATTTGCTTCCTATCCATCTTCCTCAACTCAGGATACTGTTTCCTCATTTTTCTGACGACAACTGTTGTTGAATTTGTTTGATAGTACAGTTTAACAATTTCTGAAGCTTGCTCTTTTGACGGTGCCATTTTGAAAATAGCTCTGAGGAAATGACGTCATCATAACGTCTTGACGTCAAAGTTTTCCCGTACTTTTATATTACCTGAAAACTCCCACAATTCTTCATTATTTTGATATATGATAACTTAAAATACCTTTCAAAATGACTAAGTTATGTTGATTTGAAACTGGGGCAGATATTATGAAACACCCTGTACATACTTAAAGATCAAGTTATACATTCTAACAGCCAGAGAGGTGAAAAAAAACGCTGTGAAAATTTAATAGACTGTAGAATGGTTCAAAAGTAAAGCTGTGTAAACATAGATAAGCTAGTGATATATGTTGTGTAAGGAATAAATACATATATCGCAGATCTTCGCTTTAAAAGCGGAAACGTCACAACAGTCATTTTTTTGATACCCCAAAGAAAATGAAATGCATTTTCTATCGGTCGTAATCTATGCAACCTTGCAACTGTCAGGGGCAACATTTGGCGTGAAGGTACAAGGATGATTACAGTTTTATAAAATAATGATAAAATGGGTTAAAAAGTGGCTGAAAAATAGGATAGATGTATCTTTAACTACTTTCTATCTGGGATGGTCTCCTCTGATGATTCCATAATTTGTTTCATTCTTAAGTTGAAGATTAGCGGCTAGCCCTCTGATTCGCTGAGATTTGTGTCTAAGCCAGTCTGGCTTCATATTCACCAATCATTCTTTGTTTCCTTCTTAGTCTTATTCTATATTTAGAAAGTAACACAACTTCTGATTGGCTAAACCATTTTGTTTAGCCAATCAGATGTTGTGTTACTTTCAGATTTAGAAAATTCTTGAGCATAAGACTACGAAAGTTCTTAAAAGTGGTCGGTGAATCCGGACCCTGATTGCTAATCTTTGTAGAAAACGTGGAAAATGTTAAGAGGAAACGAAATTCATTGACTATAAATTGTGGGATAGAATCTGAAAGTGCAAAGAAAGACAAAGTTGACAAGAAGAGTGGTTTGCAAAAATTGTTGAGAGAGATAGGACAACATTGACAGTGCTAGTAAGATTGTACACAAGAAAAGTATTGAAGAAACAGTTCAAAGTACATGTATTTTTTATTTTTTTTTTTTACAAGAATAGAGTAATGTGATAGCAAAAGTAAAAATGTTAACAATACAAAACTTAAAGAAAGTGATACAATAAGGAAAGTTCATGACGACAATAGGATAAATGTGACATTGCAAGGGAAAATGTTGACAAGATTTAGATCAACACAACAGTGAAAGGAAAGCTGTCAACAAAAAATAAAATCGTGTGACAATGAACTGAAAACTGAAAAAGAAGAGGACACACGTGATAAGAAAAGGAAAAGAGCTGAGAAAAATCAAACGAATGACACTGAACAAGAAATATTGTGGACAAAAAGACCGATAAAATCGAACAAAAGACTGTAAACAGTGATAACATAGATGTAACAATAAAAGCAAATGTACACTGTGAAAGAAATTGTTTATGGAGAAAATAGGGGAACAGAGCTAGAAATGGTACTTAGTGTTCTTGCAAATAATTATTATATATACTAGTATGAGAAGTACAGAGGTGTAAACGACTGCTTTTCACGGAGAGTGACAGAAAGAGAGACAGACAGACAGACAGACAGAGAGACAGAGAGACAGACAGAGAGAAAACTATGAAGAAAATGAAGAAGTGACGCCGGTATGACTAACTTACCCACAGTTAAGTCACTGTTTGTACTAATTTCCTTTGCTGCGTCGTCGAACAATTTGACATAATCAGTCATGTTTTGAAGAGAGAAGTCTAAGGCAGGGGAAAAGAAAACAAAACACGTTTGTTGATTTTGATACCAATGGTTAACTTGATAACAGTTTATATGCTTCTATAGGACATGGTACGAGAAACTAATAGCGTTGAACATATATGCGCCATGACTTGGCAAAAGGGGACTAAAGGCATCTCCGTGATAAATTTTACCAAGCAAGCCATCACATAATCATAGATCCTTAAAATCCGTTTTTGTCTAACAACCGACTTAATAATCAGGAAGACTGGTTTTGACACACAGAAAATTGACAAAAAAAGCAAAGAAAGTTTCGGCCTAGGTCAATACTTTTTGCAGATGCATCAAGCTCCCTTTTCACAAAGCATAGCTCATTTTGCACGATGGATAACAGGGCTGTAAGCATGATATACTGCTAAATAACTCATGTTGTCTAGGCAACTGCACATTTTCCTATATGGACAAGCTAAGAAATCCTTCTTTTGACAAGAGAATTTTCATGTAATGAGCTATCTCGCTTTATACAACAATATTTTATTCATTATGCACATTATGTATTTCATAAATTGACCATAAAATGTTTGATGATTCACATTTGAAAAATGCTTCGAAAGTCGGTTACTGTTGGAAATAGGTTAATAAAAAGGAAGGCAACAAATATAACTGTTTTGCATCTCGTTTTATCAGTTCTAGGCTGACCCACACAATCTTTATAACCATAGAGTAATAAATGGACCAAAGATTATATAGGTACTAATTTATATCATGTTATCTTTGGTAGTCGACAAGGACGACCAAATCAAGCAAGTTAGGCATACCTGGGCTCGTACTCATCAAGCATTCTCGATAACATGACTAATCTTGTTCTCAATTTTTTATTTTTTTTCTGTGATTCAGGGTAACGCAATTTCTAATGCCTAAACCAACTGGTATAGCCAATCAAAAATTGGGTTGCTTTCTAGATTTCGGAATAAGTCTACTATGAGTCAGCAGGGTGTCTCTCCTTTCCCCCCCCCCCCCACACACACACTTCCGGGGGGGGGGGGTTGCTTTCTCATTCGTAAACTTTATGGTGTGAAGAAACGTCTCTGTAGTTCGACAAAAGTAAAAATGCTAACTTGGAACCTTTCAGAGAATAACAAACCAAGAGTGTTTCGAAAATTGTTTTATGCAAGCCCTCTTTGTGTACATTTTGATACTTTTTAGTTGTAAAATTGCCGTATTATGAACAGAACAAAACTCTGTTGAATTTTTACGATATTTACAGGGTATTTTCTCAAATTTTCTCAATTTCTGGGTACTGTATGCATGCTATGGATACGCTTTTGAGCACCAGCCATTTTAGGCTCAAAAACATGACCATGTGCACTTCTTTCAGTACTTTGAATCAAACAAAACTGTTTCTGCTTCTGTAAAATATTTTTTGTGACAATAGATGAGAGTGTATTAACCCATCTGAAAATGTTTCTGACATATTTAATGTAGCAAATGAAATGAAAATATAACGTGAATGACGATTAATTAATACTTTGTATGCAAAAGTGCATTTCATTAACTTTGAGCTCCATAACTAGCAAACACCCTGCTCGCCAAGTGGCAGACTTTGACAGAGTGCTCAGGAGACATTGGAGTTTTAGAAAATAATAGAGCCGAAAATCCCCCCTTGGGAGGGGAAGCTCTATTGGGGGCTCGAGGTCAAAAGGCTGAGAGTGTACGTTTGACAGATAGTGGTTTGGGTACAGACGCTGGTGTTTATATTTAGTACCTCCCAGTTCGACAGTCATCCTTCTTCGAGCACTCTTGCGCACGTTTAGTTAGAAACTAAATAGATCTAGCAGAACGGCGCTACATTAACCTGACAGCCATGTCAACCGTTTAACAGACTTTTAACGTTAATTAACCCATGACGAGAGTAAGAATTAGAAATGAAATCCCTAACGAATCGTGAGCAAAGCTAAACTACGAGGGCTGTTCGATATGTAATGTGTATTGTACCACAGCGTGATAACGCTTTGCACGATTTCGTGGATGATGATACGCTTGAATAGCTCTATTTAATACCTTTCCAACGGTATAAACACGAGCCTTCAGCTCCACATAGTTTTAAACTTATAGTCATTTCAATAGAGCTAGTCGTTGACCACTGTTGTAAAAATGGTTGGGAAACGGATTAAGAATATTAAAGAAATTAGAGCTTATAAAGTTCGCACAAAACTCGGTCATTCGGTAATGCAGATTTTTACTGAATTGGGGGAAGTTTATGGGTCTGATAAGGTATCTTATGAGACAGTTCGTAGGTGGAGAAAGAAATTTCTGACTGGCACAGAGTCCGTCAAAGATGCAGCAAAATCTGGCCGACCTGTGACTGTAACAGGCAAGGCAAATGTCTCAAAAGTCAGGGAAATAATTGAAAGTGATGGCAGATACACGGTTCGTGATATTGCCAACGCTGTTGGCATATCTCTATCGCGGGTGCATTTCATTTTGAAGCGTATTTTGAAAGTACGAAAGATTTCTGCCAGATGGATACCGCATATATTGGCAGATGGCCAAAAACGGGTACGAGTACAAACCGCTAAGCAATTGCTCAAAATGTTTCCCAAGTTCAATCAAAGACAATTTGCAAACATTGTTACTGGTGACGAAACATGGGTTCACTATTTCGAACCAGTAAGAAAAATTGGAAACAAAATATGGCTAACTAAACACGGTAGAAGGCCTGTAGTTGCCAAAAGAAGCACAAGCACAAAGAAGGTTCTTTATTGCATATTCTTCTCATGTGATGGTATAGCCGTACAAATTCCGGTGCCGAAGGGCAAAAGTGTTACAGGTCGGTATTACCGAGATGTTATACTAAAAAAGGTCAAGAAATATTATCTTAAACGACGCCCTGTGTCAGGATTTAGGCATGTTCGTCTACTTCATGATAATGCTCCATCACATACATCTGAGCTTGTGAAGCAATTTCTGAAGTCGGAGAAGGTTACCGTCTTGCTACACCCACCATACTCTCCAGATCTAGCCCCATGCGACTTTTTCCTTTTTCCAAAACTTAAAAAGCCATCAGTCAGTGCCTCAGAGGTCTACCTAAATCAGCGTACCGTGACGCATTTTAGAAATGGATTCAGAGATTGAAATTATGTATTTCAAACCGCGGAGAATACTTTGATGTAATGTTCATTTCACTATTTGAGTCGAATGCTTTTGAGATATCGTACAATACACATTACATATCGAACAACCCTCGCATTGTCAACTGGTATAGGTTTTGAAAATTGAAAACCGAAATTGTCCAGTTTCACTTACTGTCAAAATTAACGATACAATAAAAAAAATCCCTTGGGACAAAAATAAATTACTGTTGTGTAGTAGAGAGTGTTAAAAAGCAATCTGTTCCTTTTCACTTACCTTCAAAATTATCGAATTTGGAAAAATAGTTTTGCCCTGGACCTATATAGTAAATATTCTGATGCATCTGCAGCGTATTGAATAATATGTCTTGCCCGCTACACTGACAACCAAGCACCACAAAATGTGGAACGCAGAAAAACGTATTGGGATCTGAATCATCGAAGTAGGAGCACGGGTTGGTCCTAGATGAATCATATGTGTAGTCCCAGTGCTGAAAAATCGTGATGTGATCATCAAATATAGATGGGCTATTCTGTTGTTGTAATTTTCCTTGCGCTTGTTTTTGCTTTGAGTTGCGTGAGAAAGCAAATACAATCCCGAGGAAAGTTACTATGTACGGAATGTTATGATGTAGTGACTTTCCTAGTGCTTGTATTTGATTCGAGTTGCATGAGAGAATTTGATATCGCACGTTACCGAATGTCGAGCGAGATGTCAAAAATTTCTTTCGCGACGAGAAGCAAATGCTAGCGCCAGGAAAGTTACTGCAGCATAATATTCCTTTTATCATATACCCACATCTTTCAACAACAAAACATTTCAAATTATTGACATTTTATTCGAAAACGGTAAACAAAATAAAAAACAAATTATGGTTTAGTGGCCAGTAACTTTGTTTCTATCAAAGTCTGATGAATATTACAGGGTAAAATTTTGACCAATCGAATTGGAAATGAATACCTTCATATTCCGCGCATGAGTTACGTTATCGTTACGTCTTCATACCGTATTTGCAACCATATTTCACAGAGTGTAGAAACGGACTTTGGTTTTTTTTTCTGTCGTGTGTGATTTTTTTTATCCGCGTGAAACGCATGTATTTGAGGCGGAAATTTTTCAGGTATATAATTAAACATAGTATTCTATAGGTTATTGCACTTTTATGGGGATATATTGTGTTGAACGAGTTCTTTTGTTAGAGTTGCCCGAGCTTGCGAGGGCAACTACGCCAAAAGAACGAGTTCAACACAATATATCTCCATACAAGTGCAATAACCTTTTTATTATATACTTTGATATTATTTATATAGTTTCCCGTGATTTAACAGTATTTTCATCGAATTCGTTGATTTATCTCTTTAAAAACAGTCTAATTTATTCAAAAAGCGACGAGAAATCTGTTTCGTCGCCATACCGTGCTTTCGCGGAATTTTTAATTTTGGCTTTTGATGACGTCACCGTTGCTAAAGGTATGTAAACAAAGAAGATGGCGACCGAGGGTCCTTTTTCATCGCTTAAATATTTCATCGTCGATAAACATGTTCGATAGACAAATTTTTCGTAACTCTGTAGTGACTGTTATTCGGGAAGCAAACATTCTGCTTATTTTTCATGTTTTAATTAAGTACTATGCATTGAAAAGTTCGTAAAATGTGATGTCTTACGATGAAATTTATGATAATGGCGACCGTTCATATTTTGATTTTTGGAGAAATGGCGGGTTTTAAAATAGTTCCGTACTTAGCAACGCACGTGAAAAAAGCTCTAAAGTATGTAATATCAAAGTATGCAATATGGAAAAATATTGCATACTTTCAGCCAGTGCAAATACATGGGGACAATACCAAAGTATATAATAACTTTTAATATATACCTACAAATTTTTACAACATAGTGCTGCAATTAATATGCACACATTTTATTGGGAAAAAAATTGGTAAAGAAAATAAACACAAATTACCGCTGTTTCTGGTGAAAACCGGTTTTGTTTTTTCTTTTATTATTAAATAAATAAATTAAATTAAATTATTAATAATTAAATTATTATTAATGAATGGAGGATGTATATCATAAAGTAAAAATTCTGCCAATAAAGTCAGAAGCCAAGATGACAGTAGTTCGCGCGCGGTTTTCATAATCGTACCATATTTTCAGCTTTAACCCGTATCCTATTAAATACATGTAAGTGAAAGAAAATTTCGAGCCGATAGAAAAAACCCAATTCCTGCTATTTCAAAGGAAATATTTCGGGGAACGACATCTTCTTATCGGACAGAGTAGATCCAAGTTCAGACTGCACGTTCTGTGCAGTCTGATTTTGATTTACATCGTCCGCAAAGGGTGCTTGTATCGCGCGTAGCAGCCTAAGGGTTAATTGATACTGTGTAGGTACGGTATTTTTTTCGTAGTGTCCGATTTTATCCGCAGACGATGCATGTTTTTGAGCAAAAAAATTATACGTCTACAGTAAATAACTTTGTTGCACATATATAGTGGCCAATAAAATCGCTAAAATACTACAACAAGAGTATGAAATATCTGAATGAATCAATATCAGGTAGTGTAGAATCCTGAGTGCGAACTTTTTAAAACGAGACTAGAGACTCGAATATCGACACGAGCGTTAGTCTACTATAAAACTGTTCTTATAAATAAATAGAGGATTTTTGGTTTTTCCGGTGAAAGATCGAAATTTATTTCACCGAGTGAACACGATCGGTAAAATTTTCACAAGTGGCTGCCAAAAGTGAAAATATTACCGATGATGTTCACTCGATGAAATAAATTTCGATCTTTCAAAAAAAAAAAACGAAAAAAAAACAAATATTCTGTTTATTTCATGCTTCTACCTCCCCTTTTTGTGTGTGTGTGTGTGTGTGTGTGTGTGTGTGGAAGGGGGGGGGGCGGAGGCGGGGGAAGGGGCTTCCATCAAAATCCAGTATACAGCTGTTTTCGGTAATTCCCCTTGACATACCCCCTCCGCATAACAACGCATTATAAATATTACGTAAAACGCGAGAATTGTAGGGTAAATGACGTCATATTTCCATCCGGTTAAATGGCAAGCGATGTTTACCCAGGTAACTAGTACGCGGGAAAGTACTGTTTCCGCCTTCAATTGAAGAGTTAGAAAATAAAAATCGGTATTTTTCACTTGTCGTAACCATGATATATCGAACAATATTCCACCGTTATTTCCCAATAAACTACTGAAATGCTTGAAATAAACATCATTTGTTCAAGATATTTTGTTTTCAAATCTTATAAGGTGCATCAATTTACACAATAAAAACCGTTGAGAGCACGTACCGTGAATAACTGCAAAACTCGAGCATGCAAATATACGCAAAAAATTTGTGCATAAAAGTGGGGGGCGGGGGGGGGGGTACATAACGTATTGAAAACAAATTTGAAACTATATGACAGCCTTGATCGGTATTCACCAACCATTCTTAAAAACGTTCTCAGTCTTATTCTCCAGATTTTTCTAAATTTGAAAGTAACACAGCTTCCGATTGGCTAAACCATTAGGTTTAGCCAATTAGAAGTTGTGTTGCTTTCAAATTCAGAAAATCTTGAAGAATTAGACTAAGAACGTTATTAAGAATGGTTGGTGAATAGAGACATAGAACATGTTCAGAACGCATAAAAAAAACAACATAAAACGAACAAGACGGATGGGACACAAATATCAACGAAAGTTACATGATCTCCGAACGAATGCCGAATGTTTTGTGCGTGATTTTTGCGTGAGTTCTAAATCATTTCGTACTTAGAACGTTAAAAGAACGCTGTTTTTTATAGTTATAAGTTAGAATTCGTTAAAGAATTTTGTTGGACGAATGCCACCCTAACTCGATAACGAACCGTTGTAGCACTGTGTACGTAACGTTACAAACTGTTTGAAATGCGTCCATTGAATGAACCTGCGCTGATCAATACGTATCGCTTGTTCAATAGCCTTTTGTGCCAGCATATGCCAAATTATCTCTGTATGCATAGGCCAATTCGGAACAGCATAAATTGAAACGGAAAAGTTAACATTTTCGTGCAATAAGTTGGACCTGATAGAGAACTGATGGTTGGTGTCTTGGATCAAGAGGGCAAGTTAACTGAGGAAGGCGTTGGAATTTTAGCCGGTGAGCCGAAGATAAATGAAATTCCGGAGCTGGGCTGTGTAAAGCGTTCTTATACTGCGGCTGTCTGAGAAAAGGTGGTTTAATTCATCTTTGTAAGCAATTATGCAAAGCCAGTTGTCGAATAAAAGGGATCAACTTTAAAAACTGGCTGAATCATTGAGTAGAATGTCCTTTGAAAAGCTGAAAATTTATTAATGCTAAAACAGTTTTAATAATTATTATTATTATTATGATAATAGATATAATGATAACCTTTATCATTATTATTATCGTTATTATTATTAGCCGAGCCCCAGTAGCTCAATCGGTAGCGTGCAGGACTTGAGAACATGGGGTCATGGGCTCGCTCCCTGGCTCGGCCAATTTCTTTCCGAGGATTGAAGATAGTCATTACGACCGGATTCATTCCTCTCCCACCGCTGACCATTTTCTCGACGATAGTTATGTGGGAAAGCAGCCAGTGGCTTGGAAAGAATATAGTGCGGAGTACTGATAAAAGAGACTCCAGCAAAGCATGGATAGGTGCACTGGCCGCCGGGATATAGCTGAAATAATGTTGAAAACGGCGTTAAACACCAAACAATCAATCCATTGTTATTATTACATACAAACTGCAAATCTTCGTCCTCGTCGCTATCATGGTCTCGTTTTGACAGGTACACTTCATCCTCGGATGTTGTCTGTTCACCTGAAGATGCTTTCTTGTCGAGGTACGAGAGGGAGAAACTCAAGACAGAAAACACGGCAACGCCAAGTACAACCAGGATTGCTATTCTCAAAGGAAGCTTTGGTCCTATCTTGAAGTGAACTACGTTAGCCATGTCTCTTGGGTATCTTTTGATGCTTTTTCTAAACTTTTATACTGCTGAATGAATGAAATGAAAACGATATGTGCAGTCCGATCTTGGGTCTACACTGTCCGAGAAGCGTCTAGCTTAAGCCTTTACAACACAATCGAGAGTTTCTATCGACCCTGAAAAGGAAGGCTTATGAAAACATTATGGGAACAGGAGAAAATGCTGGAAACCAGCATTTTCTCCTTTTCCCACAATGTTTTCTACCCTATCAAAGACAGGAACCATCGTTTGAACAACATTTGAATTGTCGTCTACAAATACTTTACTTACAATATGGCGGGGTCTAAAATATTATACTTTGATAAAGAGTTATGATAACGTTAGGATTATTTGCATAACCTCTGAATGAATAAAGATGAAAAATTCTAGCTGGTCGTTAAAAGCCAAATACTGCCATTTCAAAACTCTTATTTTTTCCGACGAAATGTCAAAGAATCGCACAGAGTAGATCAGCCATTGACCTGCATGTTCTGTGCATCCTGAATTTGGATCTACATCGTCCGTAAAACGTCCTGATTGGCGCTTTAGCGGTCAAATTTTACATATATCGTATCCTCTGAAATAAACTGAAACTAATTATTATTTAATAGTCTAACAACATAAGCCGAGAAAAATAGATGGATGTATTTGAAAAAATTGCAGTCAAACTGAAATTCCTCTTTTCGCGCAATTTCTCCGTGTATCGCAATGTCTTTAAAAGTGGTCTGTTTCAAGACAGTAGAATTCGTCTGCGAGACTTAATTATGCCGAATTTCAATTATTGAATTTCATACAAATACATAGATCGCATCAATTTTATTTTCATTGAATGGGTAATTATAAGACCAAAACAATTGATAAAGCAGCGGAGGGTGTATAGCAGGATCAGACTGCACGTATGTGCAGGCTGATCCTGCTATACACTCTCCGAAAAAAAAGTCTTTGGTCGCAAAAGACATGGTAAGAGTTAATCTATCAATCTTTGTATAGCGTTCAATACATAAATTAGACATTTTGATCAATAAAGAAACTTTACAACTTAAATGTTTTGATCGCAATATCTTACAAAAGCATCGGACAGTGTAGAACTAGGATCAGACTGCAGATTTTAAAGCCTGGTCTTGATCGAAAACTTTTCGCAAAAGCAAGTAATCTTATAGATATGGCATTCTATGGATAAAAGAACAAATTAACCCTTTTATCAGACGACAAAATTTTAGCCTTGTCCAAACTGAAAGCATTTGCAGACGACGATTTCAATATGGCTCAAATTCTGCAATTATCCTTTGACTGGGTAGAAAAAATTGTGGGAAAAGGAGAAAATGCTGGTAACAAAAAAAAAAAAAAAAAAATCTAAACCTTTTCCGTAAATGTTTTCAAAAGGCTTCTTTTCCAGGGTCGTTAAAAGTCGGTATTATGTAGTAAAGGATTAAATAGTGGTGAACATGATGGATGATAGACACAGTCAGACACACACACAGACACAGATTATTTATCAATTCCTGATATTTTTTTTTCTTTTCCTAAATGTAAAACAGCACTGTTTGACTACTCCTGAATACTGTTTGTATAATCAGGGTAAACTGCTGTTTTTATGGGCAACTCGTACCTACAGGCATACGTGATGTTCGTTAGTGTCCGGTTTGTTTGGTAGAATACATATGTCACCTTTTTTTTGTTTGTGGAAAAAGAGAAACATACTTACATCTACATATAAACACATATACAAGAGAAAAAAAAACAATACCACGAAGAAGAATATCAATAAGCCATGCTCTGTGAAAAGGAGGTTTAATGCATCTGCGAAAAGTATCAACCCAGGTCAGCCTGCGCAGTCCGCGCAGGCTGAACTGGGCCGAATCTTTTCACTATTGGTCAATTTTCTGTATATCCAAGGACCAGTCTGTCTCATGCTTTAATCGGTTGTTAGACAAAATGAATTTTATAGATCCATGATTATGTGACGGCTTGCTTGGTTTAACGAACCAAGGAGATGCATTAAGCCCCCTTTTGCCAGAGCATGGCTCATATGTATATATTCGGGTTATGCTCTGTGAAAGAGATATTTTATGTATCTGCAAAAAGTATCAACCCTGGTCAACCTGTGTAGTCCGCGCAGCCTCACCTGAATCGAAACTTTTTGCTATTGTTAGATTTTCTGCATGTTAAGGGACCTTTCAACCTCATGATTCAGCCGGTTGTTGGACAAAGATGATTTTTTTAAACCATCGTATTGTGACGATTTGTATTACTGAGATACATCAAAACTTATTAATTTTATTTTCTTAGAACGTCGCTTTTTTAGTTATTTACCCGTAGAAACCTCCATATTTGCTGACAAGAAATCACGTGTCCTAATATTCATTAATGCAAATTCACAAATTCACGAAATTTAAGTAAAACGGATTTACGAACTTCGTAAAATCTGAACGTATTCGTAAAGTTATGTAAAACGCTACCATGCTTCCGGTGACAAAAGTTAAAGAAAGTAGTTCCTGACTTTCGGTAAAGGGGTTACCTTCACTCCAGTGAAGATTTCAACTGTAGTATATACAAAATTTAACTAGCTGGTAGATTCCAGTATATCACTGTTAAGTATATAATGAAACATTATCCATAATACTCTGATTCTTTGCATTGAAAAGAGGCACAATTTTTTTCGACGTTTGAGATGAAAGTAAGGCAAGTGTGAATACACCGTCAAATAACGTGTGTAAACACCGTCAAATAAACGAAAATTGTTGGTATGGGGATTTGAGCCAATATATACTACTAGTCAAAATTTATAGATAGGCCTATCATACATGTGGGTTTAGTTTATTTATAGCTATTCAATCATTCAGATGTTGCTATCATAGTGTCAAGCCATCGGCTTGTTCTATAGGGGTGGTCTAACGTCAGCTTGAATGGAAAAATAAATAAAAGGGTCGACCCTTACACGAAACGTCGAAACCCCGATATCCGACAGTTTTACAAAGGCACACACTTCTACTGCCTGAAGCCCCTAAAGAGCAAAGGTCGTTCTGTGATCCATAAGATCTTACTTTGACGAGGTGTACCCTCACTCAAACACGTAAGACCAGCTAAACTACCTGCCGCATAACACTCCAGTCATTTGTCTATATTTTTCACTAATATATATCTTTCAGAATAGGAAAAAAGCCGTTACTTTTATTTCATGCTTTTCGGTAATTTATCGAGAAATAACTGTGGAATATTGTTCGATATTTCATGGTTACGACCAGTGAAAAATACCGATTTTATTTTCTAACTCTTTAATTGAAGGCGGTATTTCCCGCGCACTAGTTGCATAGGTAAACAGCGCGTGCCATTCAACCAGAACGAAATATGCCGCTATTTACCCGCACTTACCCTACATTTCTTGCGCTTTACGTAATAGTGTAATCTATGTGAAGGGGGTACGCCACGGGAAATTACCGAAAACAACTGTACTGGATTTTGAAGAAAATCCCAACGAAAAAGGCGTTTGAAAGCATGAAACAGATAGAAATTTTTCCCCTGTGAAAGATCTAAATTTATTTCATCGAGTGAACATCATCGGTAATATTTTCCCGAGTGTTCACTCGATGAAATAAACTTAGATTTTTCACAGAAAAAATAAATATCCTTTACTTATCGTGTGCTACGGTACTTTATCTTCGAACTAGTGCATAAGATGGTAAAGAATGTGTTACGTGTATGTAAATGTATAGTAATTGTGAATTATTTGAGTTATCAACCATTTTCTTGATGCCACTAACCAATAAACAAAAGAAAGTTCTAGAATTACACAGATCATAGAGGAAAGTTCTTTGGATGCCTGAATCATAAGGATTTGAAAACTTATCGTTAGATCTTTCGTACTCAGCAGAATATTCTTTGTTCTTGTTTATCTCGTATTATAAACAAAAAAGGATCCCTTTCGTTTTGGGAACTTGATTCGAGTACAAGAAGAAATAAGAACCTACAGGGCTTGTATTTAACAACTATTCTTAAGAACATTCTTGGTCTTAAGTTACATTTAGAAAGTAACATAACTGCTGGTTTAGCCAATCAGAAGTTGTGTTACTTTCAAATTTAGAAAATTCTTGAGAGTAAGACCAAAATTGTTCTTAACAATGGTGGGTGAATGAGAACCAATGGAATTCAATCGAATAAGATTTTTCATAACCGGTTGTATTGCTTTTTGGTATTTTTATGACTGTGTTCTTCATAGTGTTTCGGACTTTATTCCGTCTTTCTTTCACTGTTCGTTAATTTTTGTTGAATTAAAACGGTTGTTGTTGTTTGATTTCTTTCGTATCCGAAACTATCATAACAAACGGATGACTAGCGATCGACATTTGAAATAACAACAAGCTTTTTAAAATAGTATCATTGATTGATTGTATGGTGTTTAACACCGTTTTCAACATTATTTCAGTTATATCGCGGCGGCCAGTGCACCTATCCATGCTTTCCTGGAGTCTCTTTAACCAGAACTCAGCACAATTTTCTTTCCAAGCCACTGACTGCTTTCCCACATAATCATCGTCGAGACAATGGTCAGCGGTGGAAGAGGAATAAATCCTGTCTCAATGACTATCATCAATCCTCGGAAAGAAATTGGCCTAGCCGGGGATCGAACCCACGACCCCCTGTTCTCAAGTCCTGTACGCTACCGACTGAGCTACCAGGGCTCGGCTAAAATAGTATCATATGTACGGGATAATTGAGTACTCGAAGCAAATTACCTCCAGTTGCAATTTTCAGGCCTTCCTAAATGTGTGAAAAGTCTTTCTATACTGTGTAATTCAACTTAACAAGGTAATAGATTTGTGCCATGCTCTGTGAAAAGGGGCTTAACTGTTATCCAGCTAAATAAATGAAATGAAAATTTCAAACTGATAATAAAATCCCAAATTTTGCTATTTCAACAGTATTTTTGGAGAAAATTTATATCCTCATCGGACAGTGTAGATCCAAGAGCAGACTGCACATTCTGTGCAGTCTGATCTTGATCTACACTGTCCGGAACAGGACTACGAGTCGCGCTTAGCAGCCTAAGGGTTAATGCATCTGCAATAAGTATCGACCCAGGTCAGCTTGTGCGCAGCCTGACCTGGGTCGAAACTTTTTGCTATTCGTAAATTTTCTGCACGTCTAAGGACCAATTTATCATATGATTCAGTCGGTTGTTAGACTAAATGGATATTATGGATCCATACTTTGGTGATGACTTGCTTGGTACATTGCATAACGGAAATGCATCAAACCCCGTTTTGCCAGAGTATGACTCATGTATGTATTTGAAAATACTATATATGAGTGGTCTTATATACATAACCATTCAATCTAATGAAAATCTTATTTCTTCAAATAGATCATGGAATGCAGACAATAATACTTCGTTTTCATTTATTTACATGTATAGTGTAAAACTGGATTTTTTTTTTTTAATGAAAAATTTAAGATTCGGGAAATAAAAGCCAAAGATTACAAAGACAGATTTAACCACCTTTTTTTTTTGCCAGAATCTGCTCAAATAGACTATAGGCAAAGTTTTGGGGTGTCCTTGTAGGTATACTAGCTGAGGTAGACACGTTTCGAATTGAGTTGTCGGATAGCACTGTCTGTTTGCCCGCATTTTGTGCCCAGGAGAGCCGTTTTTACCGTATTTGACTGGTTAGTCACAATTGTTCTCTCTTGTGACTATGCTGGCCGCAGCGCTATGTATCAGGTATGTTTTTTTTTTTTCCAATGAACAAAGAAAGAGACAGTACCAGTCAATCAACATCTATGACCAAATCGAGTGCTATTCATACGCACAGGTCGGCTCGATGCTTCAACTCAACTAAGCATAAAATTTTAATGTTGTATAAATTTAATTTGTTCACCTGTTGTGGAGAAATATCTGAGCTTCAGAGCTTTTATTGGCTTCTGCCTATAAAACCAATTTCATTTATTTTTTTTAACCTTCTTTAGCATGAACGAGACTTTAAAGTTTAAGTGCAATCTCAGTTAAGCATGGACTCATGTTTTGTTGTTGTTGTTTTTAGAGCAGTTGAGCATGTTATTGTTGTTGTTGTTGTTGTTGTTGTTGTTGTCTTAAAAGCAAGGGCACTCATTTTGATCTGAACATTACACAGCCTGCTTCAGAAAGTCTGGGTCCTCATTCACCAACAATTCTCAAGAATATTCTTAGTCTTATTCTCCAGATTTTTTCCAAGTGTTAAAGTTACACACTTTCTTACTGGCTAAACCGTTTGCTTTAACCAATCAAAAGTTGTGTTACTTTCACATTTAGAAAATCTTGGAGAGTAAGACAAAGAATATTCTTCAGAATATCTAGCGAATATAGACCCTGATTTTTAACTACAACTACCTAAAGGCGTTTAAAAACAAAGGGCAATGGACAGGGGTTTAGGGACTAGAACTCAGTTTTGAGGGACGTTTTGTATAGTACGGTCTGGAAAAAAAAAAATGACCTTTCCATGAACCGTTACATCTCTGGTAAGTCTATCATATTTGTCTAGAAGTTTATAATTGGCTTGCAACACGCGAAAAGGGGCATTCGGACATTTGCGTAAAGTGTCTACTCGGATCAGCCTGCGCAGTCCGCGCAGGCTGTTCCGAAACGACACTTTCCGTTTTTATGTAATTGTCTGTCTTGCGCAAGTCTGCTGTAGCACAAAATCTAACGTAGTTGTAAAGTGCCGTCTCGGATCAGCCTGCGCGGACTGCGCAGGCTGATCCGAGACGGCACTTTACGCAAATGTCAATATGCCCCTTTTCGCGTGTTGACAACAGGAGGTTTAGTTCATCTCAGTGATGCATCGTGCTAAGCAAGTCATCACACAATTATGGATCCATGATTTTATTGACAACTGAATCATGAGGTAGGTCGTTCCTTTGACATGCAAACAATTGACCAATGGGCAAAAAGTTTCGATCCAGGTCAGCATATGCATATTGCGCAGGCTGACCTGGGTCGATACTTTGTGTAAATGCAAAAAAAAAACATTTCACAGAGTATGGCTCCTCGTATTTTTCCAATATCCCATCGCTTTTAAACAACAGATAAAGTTAACTCTTGTACAACTGACAAAACTATGGACCAGTCCTTATTAGGGAAAAAATGCAGACAAGAAACTAAATGAAACTTAAACGGCGGCATATGCCTGTGAAATCGGAGAAAACATTGGGTGGTACAAGGAGAAAATGCTGGCCTCAGCATTTTCTCCCTTTAACACATGTTTTCAAAACTTTTTTTTTTTTTATAATCATTTAAAAAACCACTGAATCAAGAGGAAGAAAGGAAAACAGATGTATTTTACTTCCTTTGAAGCCTTTTATTTCAACACCAACAAAACAGACAAGATTAACTTTCAACAATTTCATCAGAACAACCAGCGTCTTACAACCAGTAGGATTTCTACTATTTAAATCCAAGTCGGCTTTTTATTTGTTGATAAGGAATCTCTCAGCCAATAAAAATCCAACTCTTCATATAAGAAATCTACGTGGAAGACTTGCCAGCACGTTTTTCTGTTGCAAACATTCAATTTCTTTTCATCGCCGACAACAATTCCAACCTGCTTTAATTTTCCCCTTTTTTATTACCCGAAATAACTAATCAGCCAATAGTAACAGTTTATGACAAATCAAACAACAATAAGGTAAGCACCAGAAATTAAAAAAAAAAATAATCAGTATGGTCAATTCATATTCTTAAATCTTTAAAAACTCTAATGAACCGTACTCTGGCAAAAGGGGGTTTAACGGGTCTCAGTAATACATGATTGATTGATTGTTTGATTGTTTTGGTGTTTAACGCCGTTTTCAACATTATTTCAGTTATATCGCGGCGGCCAGTGCACCTATCCATGCTTTCCTGGAGTCTCTTTTACCAGTACTCCACACAATTTTTTTCCAAGCCACCGGCTGCTTTCCCACATAACCATCGTCGAGACAATGATCAGCGGTGGGAGAGGAATGAATTCTGTCGCAATGACTATCATCAATCCTCGGAAAGAAATTGGCCGAGCCAGGGAATCGAACCCACGACCCCCTGTTCTCAAGTTCTGCACACTACCGACTGAGCTACCGAGGCTCGGCTGCAATAAATTATACCAAGCAAGTCATCACATGAATATGGATCCATAAAATCTTTTTTTTTAATAACAACCGACAGAATCACGGGGTATACAGGTCTTTTTTTGACATGCGGAAAGTTGACCAATACCAAATGTTTCGACCCTGGTCAGCCTGCGCAGATTGCGCAGGCTGACCTGGGTCGATACTTTTTGTAGATGTATAAAGCCCCCTTCTCAGAGACCGTGACTCAAATACACATTGTCATTAAGGTTAAAAAGATGAGTACCGAAACTTAAACTTTTGCTACATATCTCTTTAAATTCAATGACAAAGTGCTTGCAAAAAGTATGAATTTTTAAGACATCCTTATTAAAGATACATCTTTACGCGTTTTCATCCAATCACGTTTTTAACCCATTTCATCTTTATTTTATGAAACTATAATCATCCTTGTATCTTGATGCCAAATGTTGCCCCTAACTTTTGCAAAGTGGCACAGATTACGACCACCAAAAAAATTTTTTTTATTATCTTGGAGCCATTATAGAAAGCACTGTTGTTATTTCCGGTTTTAAATCGAAGACAAACCCCTTGTTTTTTTTTTTTTTTTTTTTATCCCGTACACCATATTTATCGATTATCTATCTATGTTTACACAACTGACTAATATCTGAACCATTCCAAATACTATAAAATTTCAACAGCGTTTTTTCTCTCTGGCTGTAAAGGTGTATCTTTAAATTCTGACATACGTTCGCTGAAATATGATGCACATATCGATCAATACAACTGAGCATACGATCGTACATGGCAGATAAAAGCTATTTACCCTACTATTTCGTCAAAGTTCCAACATTTTTTCCGTGTAGAGTTTCACAACAAATAACCCGCAGATTTCCCCATGTGTAATTGTTTATTATAACTTTTGTTTACATGTCAGTTGTTAGATACTTATATTTACTTCTTTGACAGGAATGGAAAATAGTACCAGAGAAGCCTACAAGTTCCTTTGTAAGTATTTTTCACCCCTGTCAAAAAATGTGTGTCATTCTCATGAATTCGTGGAAATATACACATACCCGAGTAATCTATGGGCAATTCTCTGGCAAAAGGGAGCTAAATGTATCTCCGTAATCCATCATGCAAAGCAAGTCATCAAAAAGTTATGGATCCATAAAATCCATTTCGAGCAGATTCAGAAAGGCATACATACATACATACATACATACATACATACATACATTCATACATACAAACATACATGCATACATACATACATACATGATAGACAGACAGATAGACACAGACAGATATACAGATAGACAGTCAGACAGATAGACCGTGCAATTTTATCTTGAGCGTAGATCTACAGTGTACATGTACTGTGACTGTACGGTGTGTTTATTTTAGATATTCTTTTACTAAAAACACAAAATTTGTCATTCAAAAGGTTGAAAACATTGCGGGGAAAAAGAGAAAATGCTGGTAACCAGCATTTTCTTTTTTTCCAACAGTGTTTTCTACCCATCCAAAATCAAATTTCAGTTTTTGAATAACATTTTTTTTGTCGACAGCAACAGCTTTCAATTTGGATATGTCAAAAACTTTGTCGTTTAGTAAAGAATTAAAAAATATCGGATTGTGTAAATTCAAGATCAGGTTCCATAGTCACTGTTTTAAATTGCATTCTTATCCTTATTTTAGATTTAGAAAGTAACACAAGTTTTGACTGGTTAAACCATTTGTTAAGCCAGTCAGCCATTGCGTTACTTTGAACTTTAGAATATTGTTGAGAATTAGAAAAAGGATGCTATTTCAATTAGTTGATGATATTTGGAATAAAATATTGTCGAGATAAATAAATCACTTTGACCTTGACATAGAATAGTATTCGACATAAAATTATTGGTAAGAATACACACACTCGACCAAAAATTACAAGTAATGACAGATACGGCCGATAATGGCAATGCAGTATTTCAAGCAATGGAAAAAATAGTTGACAATTCAAAATGACAAATGAACCTGTTATGAATAACGTGATTGGGTGAAAAAATTCCCTTTGACCTCTGGATAGAATGGTAGAGGCAAGAGAAATGGCAAAAATGGTAAAAAATTGAGAGCAAGGTTTGCTAAGAATGGCAAAAAAAGCCAGTTCATCGCAATAAAGCTTGGCGAAGAAAAGAAAGTTGGACTTGGTCGATGAAATGGCAAGTAAAAGAAAAATGAAAAATGTACTTTGGCGAGAAATCACTTTGGGCTGTGGAAAGAGTTGTTTCAGTTTTGGTAAAAATGTCAAATGTTGGACACGGTTGGCTAAGGATGGCAAAAATGGCAAATACTGGGACAAGTTGGGCAAGAATTGAACAAGTGGTCATTACCAACAATAGATGACGGAAATGGCAAAAAAGAAAATAAGACTTATCAGTTTAAATGAAAAACGTACGACTCAGAATGGCAAACTAAAGAAAAAGAATGTTTCCAAGAAAATTGCGATGGGATAGCAGGACAGAGAGGAGCTTGGAGAAAGCAACAAAACATCAATAATAAAGGGTGAAAGTACAAAACATAGTATAGAATGAAGCCAAATTGAAGGGTGCACTAGATAACACAATATAAAATATGGTCATAGAACACTATCCTTGCTATAACAAAATAAATTGCACAATTTAAAGTGGTATCGTCTTTAACATAACATACGATGTAGCCGTAAAGAGCAGTGTCCTAGATAACAATTCAAAGAATGTAGCCAATTAGAGCGGCTTTATAGAAAGGACGATACAGAATGTAGTAATATAGAGTTGTGTCCAAGATAAAACACGAACGTAACGATAAAGATAAAGATGTCCTAGATAATATTAAGTAGAATGTAGCCAAATTGAGCGGTCTCCTAGATAACATAGTTCAGAAAGCAGCTATGTAGATCGACGTCGTAATCAACACAACTCAATATAGCTATAACAGCAATGTGCTAGATAGTACAACATGGAATGAAATCAAGTTGAATGGTGTCCTAGGTAACATGATAAATGATGAAGCAATGAAGAGCGGTGACCTAGGTGACATAACATAGAACAGTGCAATAGTTAACAAAATACAGGAATGTGTCCGAAACAACACAATAGAATGAAGCTTTACGGGAAGGTGACCTAGATAAAAACATGGAATTAAGCCTAAAAAGGAGGTGTCCTACAGGGATAGGTCAAAGTAAACACGACATAAAATGCAGCCTAACAGGGATAGGTCAAAGAGAACACGATATAGAATGTAGCCTAACAGGGATAGGTCAAAGAGAACACGATATAGAATGTGGCCTTACAGGGATAGGTCAAAGAGAACACGACATAGAATGCAGTTTTACAGCGATAGGTCAAAGAGAACACGACATAGAATGCAGCCTTACAGGGATAGGTCAAAGAGAACACGACACAGAATGCAGCCTAACAGGGATAGGTCAAAGAGAACACGACATAGAATGCAGCCTAACAGGGACAGGTCAAAGAGAGCACGACATAGAATGCAGCCTAACAGGGATAGGTCAAAGAGAACACGACATAGAATGCAGCCTTACAGGGATATGTCAAAGAGAACACGACATAGAATGCAGCCTTACAGGGATAGGTCAAAGAGAACACGATATAGAATGCAGCCTAACAGGGATATGTCAAAAAGAACATGATATAGGATGTAACTTTACAGAAATATGCCAAAGAGAACACGATATAGAATGTAGCCTTACACGGATATGTCAAAGAGAACACGATATAGAATGCAGCCTTAGAGGGATATGTCAAAGAGAACATGATATAGGACGCAGCCTTACAGGGATATGTGTCCTAGATAACACAATATAGAATGCAGCCTTAGAGGGATATGTCAAAGAGAACACCATATAGAATGCAGCCTTACAAGGATATGTCAAAGAGAACACAATATAGAATGCAGCCTTACAGGGATATGTCAAAGAGAACACCATATAGAATGCAGCCTTACAGGGATAGGTCAAAGAGATTATGATATAGGACGCAGCCTTACAGGGATATGTGTTCTAGATAACACAATATAGAATGCAGCCTAACAGGGATATGTCAAAGGGAACACAATGCAGAATGTAGCCTTACAAGGAGGTGTCCTACATAACACAATACAGAATGTAGCCTTACAGGGATGTGTCCTACATAACACAATATAGAATGTAGCATTACAGGGATGTGTGTCCTAGATAACACAATACAGAATGTAGCCTTACAGGGATGTGTCCTATATAACACAATATAGACTGTAGCCTTACAGGGATGTGTGTCCTTGATAACACAATGTAGAATGTAGCCTTACATGGATGTGTCATAGATAATACAATACAGAATGTAGCCTTACAGGGATGTGTTCTAGATAATACAGTATAGAATTTAGCCTTACAGGGAGGTGTCCGAGATAACAAAATTTAGACTTAAGAATATAGGTAGGGAAAATAATCTCTTTATCAATGAAAAAATAGGCGGCGCTCTTGAAAAAGGTTTGACGCATCTCCGTGAGCCATTATACCAAGCAAGTCATCACATATTTCTTGATCCATAAAGTCAATTATGCCTAGCAACCAACTGCATCATCAGGTAGACTAGTCTTTTGACATACAGAAAATCGACCAGTACCAAAGGTATCGACCTAGTTCGGCCTGAGCGGAATGCGCAGGCTGACATCGGTCTTTGTGGATACATCAAACTTTCTTTGCTCAAAGCATGATAGTATATATAGATTACACAAGGTAGGCCAAGTAGAAAGGAGAAAATGTCCCAAGAAATGCAAAATTTAAGAATTTAGGTGCAGAAAAAGTGTCCGAAGTAATGCAGTATAGACTATAAATAGCGAAAGTGATATCGTAAGTAACGCAATACAAAACATAGACACGTGAAAAAAAACAGTCGGAAAATCACCCTTCTGAAACACACACACACAAACACACACACACACACACACACACACACATACACACACACACACACACACCCACACACACACACACATACACAAACAGAAAAAAAAGGGGTTTAACCCCTAGACTGCTAAGAGCGACTCAAGGACCTTTTGCGGACAGTGCAGATCAAGATCAGACTGCACAGAACGTGCAGTCTGATCTTGGATCTACAATGTCCGATAAGGAGGTATCTTTACCCCCATTGATACTTTTGAAATAGCAAAAATATGGTTTTTACTATTAGCTTGAAAGTTTCATTTCACGTATTAAACAGGATATGGGTTAATACAGAAAAACATAAAAAAAACATATACATATTGTGGCAAAAGACGAATTCAGGCGGCTAGGCACCAGAAAACGGGCATTTGCAGACAGTGTAGCTCGTGATCAGGCTAAACAGAATGTTAAGTTTGATCGGAGATCGAAATTGCCAAATACGTACGGTGTGTTTTTACTCTTTAAAAGATCTTTAACCATGTATCACACAGTCCCAAATTTTTACAACCCAGTCTAAGAAGGCTTTATTAAAACATTTTGGTTAAAGAAAAAATATGCTGGTAACCAACCTTGTCTCTTTTCTCCACGATGTATTCTACATATTCATTGACAAATACTAACTTTAAAAAAAAAAGCATTTGAGTTGTGGTCTGTAAATTCACTATATACGGACGAGTCTAAAATTTTGCTGTATGATGGAGAATCTAAATTACAATACTTAGGTTTTAACTTCTTTTTTTAGCAGGTTCACCTTTTACCAAACGATGCATTGTTTTGACAACCCTTGGGAAGAAGGCTTATTCGGAAAACATTGTTGGAAAAGGAGAAATGCTGGTCATCAGCATTTCTCCTTTTCCAACAATGTTTTCTTCCCTATCTGACACAAATTTCGCCGTGTAAGCCGCATTGAATTGATTGTCTGAAAATGCTTTAAATACTGACGAGTCTAAAACTTTGTCGTCTAGTAAAGAAATAAGTGTAACGGGCTGATAGGAGATGTAACTTAATACAAAAGAAATATTCGAAATCTTGAAGTTATTGACAAACATAAAGACAATTAAAAACCAAGAAAACAGTCGAAACAACCCAAACTAAGTGAGTTGTCTGAAAAATAAGAATTTCGAAGCAAAAGTGGTTAACTGACATGAGAGGAGTGATTGCAAAAAAAAGTCGAAAGTCGAAAGATCGAACACTTAACCAAACGAATATAAAATTAGACATGTCCGGATTGAAAGTATTTGCAAAGGAAAAGTAACTTATTGCTCAAACAATGGAATATATCTTTGAAAGGGTAGAAAACATTGTTTTCAAAAGCCTTCTACTTTACATACTTTTAGCCGCCAGTTATATTCTGATTTATATTTAGAATAATGTCAAACGCTGTTCAGTTTTAGCCAAAAAATCCTCTGTTAGTCCAAAAGAAAATAAACAAGAAAATACTGATGCATAACATCAATGGCGCCGCAAATATGTTGTTTCTGAAATAGGGCACATTACAGCGGGTTAATTGTTTACGCCAAGGGCATCACTTGAACAAACTTCGTAGAGGTCCACGTGGTGATACTACATGACAAATATTTAAACTCTGGTTCATCTGGGATACGATCTAGTTTTTATCGATCTGGCAATAAAAGTACGGTATTTTACATCCTAAAAAACAAAAAATCAGTCCAGATGAAAAAAAAAAAACATAGTTGGTACGGGCTCGATTTGGTAATGAAAGTACCGTATTTTTACATGTATGTTAAAAAAAATACTGAATCAGTCCAAATAGTACACAATATGGGGTGACTTGACATTTCATATTAAAGCAATCAATCAACACACAGACTGATAGCCAGACAGACAAATATGAAAGGAAACATTCAAGTGTCGTTCAATTGGTATACAGACTGTGGGTCGAAATTATGATGGGCCGAAACTGTTATGGGCCGAAATTGTAATGGGCCAATATTGTTACGGGCCGAAATGTCCCGGAATCCAATATGGCTACCTCCACATGGACTTTTCAAAAGCGAATAAAAATATAGTGCCGCCGCTCATGCGGCGCCACAATAAGAAAATATTGTAGGGAAGTTTCCGGTGGCCAGTTGTAAACAAACATATTATAAAGTCTTTTTTAGCGTTTGCTATTAGAATTGACCAATCGTAAATAGTAACTTTAATACTATAAAACGCGTTTGCAAACATGGTGAAAGAAGAAAATTCTGGTAATTAGCATTTTCCTTTTTTCCTGTAGATCTATTTTTTTCTACTTTCAAAAAGAAAAAAACACAAATTTTACTTTTTGAGTCACATTTATGTCGTTCGTCTGAATACGCTTTGAATTTGATCAGTCTCAAAAAAGTGTCGTCTGGTAAGGATTTACACTGTTATGTATATCCATGCGGAAAATGATGAAAAAACAATGCATGAAGATACAATGACGTGCCCTCATAACTCCATAAAAAGCCCACAAAAATTTATAAAGCTCACCATAATAGATATGAGAATAATTAAAACTAAAGTCCATTGTAACGTTCCCTCTATAAAATTGCTCGTTAGTTTTCCCGCGTTGATTTCGTTAACCTAACTCCTACCTCTTTACCAAACAATAAAATTTTAGACTGGTCAAAATTCAAAGCTGTTACAGGCGAAAAATAAAAGCTAGTCCAATGACGAAATTTGTCCCTTGATGGGTGGAAAACATTGTGGGAAAAGGAGAAAATGCTGGTTACCATCATTTTCTCTTTTTCCCACAATGTATTTAAGTCTTCTTCTCCAAGGTCATCAAAAATAGAGATTGAGTGGTAAAGTTTAAAAATATGCATCAGATTTTTAAAGTTGCAAAAAAAAAAAACCGCTAGACGCTACAGTTTTAGAGACGTAAGGCCAGAGCTACAAGAAATTTCTTAAGGATTACGACCCCTAACTCATCGGTAAATATCGTGTAGCATCGACGTTTTCGTAAAGGCTATTCGTCTTTTAATATGAGAGTAAGGGGCCGTAGACCCACTAACTCATCGGTAAATATCGTGTAACATCGACGTTTTCGTAAAGGCTATTCGGCCAATCTCGGCAGCTTCCGTCTTAAAATATAAGAGTTAGGGGCCGTGGACTTACTAACATATCGGTAAATATCGTATAACATCGACGTTTTCGTAAAGGCTATTCGGCCAATCTCGGCAGCTTCCATCTTTTAATATGAGAGTTAGGGGCCGTAGACCTTAAGTACGATACAGGATTTAGAACGTTTGATCTTGATGTTGCATAGAGCCCTCTGCTGATAAGAATCAGTGCAAAGTTGCTTCGTTATAAATTCCCGGGTGACCGACGCAAGCATCTTTTGGCTTTCTAGCTTAATTAAAGATACATCTTTACTCGTTTTCAGGCAGTTTTCAGCCAGTTTTTAACCTATTTCATCCTGATTTTATGGAACTATAATCATTTTTCTATCTTCATGCCAAATGTTGCACCTGATGGCTGCAAGATTGCAGAGATTGAGACGGATAGAAAATACATTCATGTTTTGGAGGCCTTCAAAGCAGTCGCTGTTGTCGTTTTCTGTTTTGAATGAGGAAAAATCACTTGTAAGTTTTCCATCCCTTACCCCATATATTGGGAATTTACCTATGTTTACACATCTGAGCCATTCTACAGCCTTTTCTCTCTCTCTCTCTCTCTCTCTCTCTCTCTCTCTCTCTCTCTCTCTCTCTCTCTAGCTGTAAGGATGTATCTTTAAATGTCTATAATAATAACAAAGACGATAAAGAAGAGAAACATGTGTAGAAAAGTAAAATGCGCAGAATTCACTATTTAAAACTTCGAGTTTAGGTCTACGGCCCCTAACTCTCATATCAAAAGACGGAAACTGCCGAGATTGGCCGAACAGCCTTTACGAAAACGTCGATGTTACACGATATTTACCGATGAGTTAGCGGTCGTAATCCTTGAAAAAGTTTACGTTTTGCATAGTCGTATGCGTGAGATCTTCGATCACCGACCGATCAAGGTTTTGCAACCGCACTAGCTTTTGTCAGAAATCTATCTAAAAATAAGATAAAACAGTGTAGATTCTATGCATGCTCTGTGAAATCTGATTTTGATCGACAGTATCCTGCAAAAAGTATTGAGCGTGCCATTCAACCAGATGGAAATATGACGTAAGTTACTATACATTTCTCGCGCTTTACGTAATGCGAAGTTATGCGGAGGGGGTACGCCACGGGGAATTACCGAAAACAACTGCATTGTATTTTGATGTAAGCCCCCCCCCCCCCAACAAAGAGGGGTTAGAAGCATGAAATAAATAGAATATTTTGGATTTTTTTTTTTTCGGTGAAAGATCGAAATTTATTTCATCTAGTGAACATCATCGGTAATATTTTCACGAATGGCAGCCACTCGTGAAAATATTATCGACAATGTTCACGAGATGTTCTATTTTTCCGAGGTCAAACCTATGTATACTTGTACAACAAAGGCGCAAGTAAATGTGAGCCATGCTCTGGCAAAAGGGGTTTTTATGCCTCTCTGTGATGTAGAATACCAAGCAATTTATAACATAATTATGGATCCATTTTATATAACAATCGACTGAATCATAAGGTACATTGGTCCTTGGTTACGCGGAAAATTACCAAAAGCAAAAAGTTTCGACTCAGGTCAGCCTACGCGGACTGCGCAGGCTGATCCTGGTCTATACGTTTTGCTGATTTATCAAGCGCCCTTTTTGCAGAGTATGACGTATATATTTTAGACCGTAGTTAAAGAATAACGTAGACAACGCTCAGTGCAGTGTGATCTTTACCGAAGTGAATTATATCGCAAATGCGGTTAAAGCTCTATTTTTAAGGATAGGGCACTCTAATGGGATCTTGTAATATCGCTTTCCATCGCCGAAAAAACGTACGCATTCGGCTAAGACTCGGGTAATCCGTAATCGATCGGCCGATACAGGCTGGTTCTCCGCATCGATTACGGATTACCCGAGTCTTAGCTGAATCCGTATTAGTATGGCAATGAAAGGCGATGTTACTCGAATCCTATATATTAGGGTGCCCTATCCTTAAACCATTCTAAACAACCTTCCCTAAACTTAAAGTCACACAACTTATAATTTATCTAAAGAAAGCGAAAATGAATCTATATAAACTAAGTAAAACAATGACGAATAAGGGGCAATTCATTTTAAAATGTAACAGCTCCCTTCCCCCACAATGTTTTCCAAAACGTCACAACGGAAAAATCGACAGAAAAAGGTTTTGTGCATTAATCAGTTTAAGTCGATGGTAGAAAGGGACAAAAATCGAGCAAAAGGAACATGCTCCCTTTAAACTACTCGCTTAAGTAAGATTGGAATCTGTTATCTTTTGTCACGCGATTCATTTCGTCCAGGGAATTCTTATAAAATTGACGCAGTGAATCTCGAGTCTCATAATCGAGCAGTCCATATTCACATTGATTTGCGCCCACATTTAAAATTGATTCCATCTCTCCCAAGGTCGCTTCAGTTGGAGACTCTGTAAACAGAATAAATGTTTTAATGAGCTATGCTCTATGAAAAGGGGGCTTAATGCATCTGCAAAACGTATCGACCCATGTCAGCCTGCGCAGTCCGCACAGGCTGACAAGGGTCGGAACTTTTTGCTATTTGTCAATTTTCTGCATGTCAAAGGACCAGTCTACCTCATGATTCAGTCGGTTGCTAGATAAAATGGATATAATGGACTCATTATCATGTGATGTCTTGCTTGGTGTAATGCATTACGGAGGTGCATTAAGCCCCCGTTTGCCGGAGCATGGCTCATTTCTATATAAGTCATAGGACATATCTAGAACGTAACAGTCGACATAACGATACTCGTATTGTTTCCTTGTTTCGTTATGCCAAACAGTTAACCATTCCCTATGGCACTATGTAACTGAATACTAACCAACAAATTTGCCATAACAGGTGCATCTACCCTGTTAAATCTCATCCAAATGAGGAATTAAACGCATCTTGGTTACGTACATCGTTAGTCAACTACCTTATTACTTAAGAGATGTGTGTAATTTTGGGCAGAAAGTCATGCGTATGTATCATGCATTTAGCTACAAAGGTACATCCTTCTTTCGATGTGAATGTCCCAGAGCTATCTTCTTGTGTATTTAACCGAACTACATCTGTAGACATGGACCATCGAACGGTATATAGGCGAAAGGTGATAACACAGTATACCTGTAAGTCTGTCATTCGTTTTATGTGATAAATAGAATCTCACATTCGTGGATATGCATTATGTTTTTATTTAACTCGTTGAGTAAAAGGTACGCCAATGCTCGAGTCATAAAATTTCAGTCGACTCGTTTGATAAAAATGAAAAAACATAAACACTCATGTAAGATCCTCTATTTATACCTCTCTCGCTTCCCCCCCCCCCCCACCCCCACGCTCTCTCTCTCTCTGGGAGGGAGGGGGGAAGGTAAGTTACATGAAATCAGATTTGACTTTCAACTTTGCTAGGCAGAATCTGGATGTACCTAGTCTAAAGTGGAATCTACCTGCATTTATTTAAGTTTTTTTTTTTAATCGTAACTTTGCCTTCGTCGAATAACAAGTGTGTGTATTAGATAAAGGTAGCAAAAGTTAATCTATATAGACTATGAGCCAGCAGGGTGTTTGCTTCCCCCCACCCCCCCCCCCAAGGAATTTTCGGGACTATGATTTTCTTGAGCCCCAAGGTGTCTTGAGCACATTGCCAAAGTCTGCCACCTGGCGAGCGGGAGGTCAAAGGTCATCAGGTGCACCTCTAACCCTAACCTTATTAGTTGATCCTCGATTGAAACTTGTTTGGAAATTTTATACCTTTTGAAAGTCCCAAATGATCTCAGGTTATGTAATAAGTTTATATTTAGATAATTCTATGCTTTTCTAACAAAATAAAAGAACATGTAATGCAAATCAAAGCACCGACAGCACTATTTTTTATGATTCAAGCTTCCAAAAAAAAATCATAATCTGAGAAACTACGAGGATATTTTTCAGATAAAGTACATTTCATGATCACAGATGCCTTGAATGCATCCTAGAAGCAACCCAAACTGCATTTTCAGATTTATTGTACATCAGTTTGTCATATTCATGGAAAGAATGGAAGCACTTATAACCAAAGTTCATTAATACTTTTTAATTCTTTATATCAGTTGCTGAGAATTCAACAACTATCTGGTTCATTTCTTTATTTTAGATAAAAAAAAAAAAAAATCTAAAATTTATTAGTATGCTTAATTTCATGGTCTTATTTATTATGTTCATTACAGAAAACAGAAACTTTTAGTGTAATTCAAAGTACTGAAGTTACTGATACTTTGTGTACCATTTAACTCTTGTATCTAAAAAACGGACAGAAAAGTTTAAAAAAAAATATATATATCTTGATCTTATTTACTAAAAAGACATTGCATATGCTATCTACAGTGCCTTCTCTTGTTATTTTATCAATTTAGTTCTCTCAGACAATGATTTCAAAGTACTAAAATTTGAACTTGCCATGACGAAGTAGTAAAGATATGACCTACAGCCATATTCACCTTTTCAGCTAAATACAGGATACATATGCATGAATTTAACCCTTTAAGCACTACATGCGAAAACAGACGCCTTTACAGATGACATAGATCAAGATCAGACCACGCTGAACATGCAGTCTGATCCATAGGGGTCCGTAGTTTGACTCCTGTCACCTATAGACTAAAACAAGGGATGTAACTGTATGCAGCCCGTTACTCGCCCCCGGTTACAAAAAAACAACGTATCTTTTCTACCCCATCAGTTATTCTCCTAATTTTTTCTACAGCTGAGAGCTAAAACATTCTTCTACCAGAAAAACACAACTGTTTGTCAGTGGCTAATGCAGTCTGGCTCGAACTTGTAAACTCGCTCAAAAATCTTCGCCATTGACACGGGTTCGTACATTCGATACTGACGTTCGCGCATATAAACCAATGAAATTTCTCGTTCCAAACAGTGTCACCGTACTGTCACGTGACAAAAAGGTGTGAGCAGCTGTAAGAAATTTCATTGGTTGAATTCACGACTGTTAGTACATATCAACCGATGAAATTTCTCGTTCCAAACAATGTCACATGACAGAAGATGGCTGCAGCTGTTCGAAATAATAACGTGGATCACAAATTCAACGAATTCTGAGGCGTTTCGCCGTTATTGAAGATAAAGACTATAGGTCAGTAATATTTTTAAACATGTTTAAAGGGTGGGTGCCGCTAATGCTGCGTTTCATTGGATCTAAAGTGCATTTTATATCTTGAAAACGGATGTACGAACCCGTGTCAATGGCGCAGATTTTTGAGCGAGTTTACAAGTTCGAGCGAATGTATCAGCCAGACTGCATTAGCCACTGACAAACAGTTGTGTTTTTCTGGTATAAAAATGTTTTAGCTCTCAGCTGTAGAAAAAATAGGAGAATAACTGATGGGGTAGAAAAGATACGTTGTTTTTTGTAACCGGGGGCGAGTAACGGACTGCATACAGTTAAATCCCTTGTGTATAATATATAGTCTATGGGTGCCAGGAATCAAACTACGGACCCCTATGGTCTGATCTTGGATCTCTGTCGTCCGCTTGTTTAGTCAAGCTGAATATAATAAAACTCTTTCTGAGTTTCAGCGGAGTCTATTTCCAGGCTTCGAGAGAGGTGGACATTAAAAATTTGGCACCGAAAGAGTTAACTGCCCAAAATCAGAGATAAACACTGTATTATTCCTAATCAATCTTGTGCCACTTTTTACACACATCAATTTAGTAATCAGGTGATTTACTAGCAATGTGAGTTACCAAGATGAATTGAATTCCTCATTTGGATTCAATATTTTAATAGGGCAGATGCACCTGTTATCTGTTATCTCACACTGTTGGTCACTATTCATTACAGAGACCATAATTATTCCTAATTAATCTTTTATGCCACTTTTACACACATCAATTAAGTAATCAGGTAATTTACATGTACTAGCAATGTGAGTTACCAAGATGAATTCCTCACTTGGATTTGATATTTTAATAGGGCAGATGCACCTGTTATCTGTTATGTGTTATCTCACATTGTTTGTCAGTATTCATTTACAGAGGACCATAGTGTTATAGTGATTGAGAGCTCATTCATGATTGTATTTGCTCAGTAAAATCTTCACCATCATCATTCTCATGCTTACCAGCCATATTTGTGGCTTTATGTTTTTGTTATAAAAACTGTAGTTGTTGTTTTTCCGTTCTTACCTGTTCTGAATTATGGCAGGTTAACTGCTTGGCATTAAGAAACAAGGAAATAATACGAAGCATCGTGCCATGAGTCTTATGAAAGAAGGCTACAATGCAATGAAAAGCCCTTTTTTCTATTTTATTCTTTTATCCATTTTGTTCCCCTTTTACGTTAACTTTGAAATGAAGGTAATTTTGTGTGTTATCATGTACTGTTAATTTTCTTGTCATTAACACACTCTTTGGCGTAAAGGTCATGCAAATTGTCATCATTCACATGGCAATCCTATTATTGCTCAGATTATCTTTATGTATAACTTCTTGCTTTCTGCTTGCTTAGCTTCAAAGCTATGTCTTCTTTAACTCAATTACATTGTATTCTAGTGATTTATCATCTGTGTAAATTCAAAACTTGCTTTTTCAAGTTTTTTGTTTGATACTGTACTTATTTAACAGAGACAGAAGCTTTTTTGATATTTTAGCTGGCCAGTAATCGTTTGCCTTGTTTGATAGATGATACATGGATCCGTGGAAATCGATATTTGACCAATCAGGTCATCGCATTTATTTTACCCGATGTGCAGCCTTGTTGTCTGCTATTTCGGCTCCCAAATAAACGACTGTTAACGTTCGAGGGATGCGATAGTTTTTATTTATTTTGTGTTTTAAACGTTTCAATTTAAGAAAAAGTTTAAATTATGTGCTTTGCAAACGTGTACCGCTGACGTGAGATCACGCAGAGGCTGTAGACAAGTTTGAATTATGATAATGACTAAAAATGGGACATATGCAAAGAGTTCTGATCAGCTCTACATTACACAATGGATTAATTAATACTATAGTTTTTTCCCCTCAGAAAGGTTTTGACAGAGACAAAAATGTTTTAAATTGGAAAACAAAGGCAAATATAGATCTATATGAAATACTAATAAAAAGTAAATACATTTACTTGAACATCTAACCTTGTTTAATAACATATGCACATCCAAAAAGTGGCACTTGTCATCAATGTTTCAGTTTGACGTCAATCTTAACCCTTGGTGCATGAAGAATATGCTGAATGTGTAGATATAGATCAGATTGCAAATAAGATGCAGTTTCATCTTGGATTAAAACTATCTGCTATTTACAATAAGCATATTGACGTGTATTCCTCACTACATATTCCTCGCTAAAAGTAGAATTCAGTTTTGAAATTAAGTCAAACTCTGTTCTGTACCGCTAGAAGTTCAGCTGAAAGGCAACTGTTGTTAATTAAATAAACATTTTACTTAGTCGTACTAAAGTGGATTAGCACATCTGCCATTTCAAAGGATGTGTCGGTAAACTGTTGACTGATAAATAGTGTGTTTGATTGCAAACCATTTGGCCCTTCTAAACAACTTGACCACCCGTTGTCTTTAGTATATCATAAAGTAAAACAAACTGATATTAACAAGTTTGTTAATTGTCAGCACACTTTACACATTTTGAAATCTTAAGACAACCCTTTTCCCCTTAACCTGAACTTGAAAATTTTCATAGTCAAGTCATAGTCACTTTTTCATAAACTTACACCTCTCTGCAGAATCAGACAATCTGTAATTTTTTTCAAAATGCTTGTAATTCAGTGTTGTTTAATTGGGTATGATATTGAGATGACTTTACTAGCCTTACGAAAAGTAAAAGTATCTTTAATTCTATTATTCTGTGGCAAAACGGAGGTTTTTTGAGGTGTTTTATTCTTTCTCACTGAAGTTCAAAACTTTGCTAAAACAAGTAGATCTATTACATTGTCCGTAGCCCCCCGTAAATCTCATTTTTTTGTACATATCTTTGTGCCAATTAGTTCAAGCATCTTTAAATTTCTTACCGAGAATTCATCATCGGCAGAAACATATGATAGAAATATTTTTTTCCGGAATTTTATTGAGAGAAACAGTCATGACAGCACGATTTAAGTAGCCTTTTTGCTACACAGTATATGTATTTACTGTGGTTGTTTGGGAGCCCTTAGCAACAGTAACCAAGGAAGTCGGTTTATCTTATCACCACGGATCCATGTATTAGTGACTCTCCTTATTTCTGCTATGGGCAAAAGGGCTATGCATGTGTTTTGTTTTTTACCTCTTTCTATCAAACATGTATATAAAGGTACCTGTCATATTTCAAAAAGAAAATGCCTGCTGCAATATACTTAGACTATGCTCAGATACACCTCACCCAATATCAGAATAAATGTATTATTGTGCATGAACAGATGAAAACACACACACACACACACACACACACACACACATACATATATATATGTGTGTGTGTGTGTGTGTGTGTGTGTATTTGGTATCACGATCATGGGCTTATTGTTATTTCCAGGATATTGTTTCCCATATTATAAATGATAGATTTCATTTTACTATGCTATTCCATATAAGCGATGCACCAATAATTGCCCATCTGTAGGAAGAAATTATCAGTGATTCAATGGGGAAACAGTTTGTCCTTTTCTGACCTGATTTCACATTCACAAAGTCTATGCTGTGAAGGGAAGTCTCTGTAGTTCGACAAAAGTAAATCCTGTTTTGCAAAATGCTACCTTGGAATCGTTTAGAGAATAACAAGCCCAGAGTGTTTCAAAAACGGTTTTATACAAGCCTTATTTGCGAACATTTTGATGTTTTTTCAATTATGGTAAAAATGTCATATTGTGAACAGAACAAAAACTTTGTTGAATTTTCACAATGTTTACTGGGTACTTCCCCATGTCATAGACATGCAATACGTGTATAAAATAATATAGAGCATAAATCATAGTTCTGATTTAGTTAACACAATAAAATATATTCTAACCAAGGAATGAGGAAGATGATAACAATGTTGACTTCATGAATGTGGTCTATGGGTGATAATGGATAGACCTTTATATAGCATGTGATGATATGTTTTATCATTTCAGTGAAAGGCAACTTCATATTAGTCTCGAATTCTATGGAGGGTCATCATTAAGAAAAAGATCTAAACAACTTTATTCACTGGGTTTAATACAATACCAATCATTGTGGCAAATTACTGTTGATTATAGAAGTGATAAATACAATCCTGACGTCAATGAGTTCTTATGAGTCAACAGCAAGATATATCTTTAATTCCAGCAAATGTCATAAGATTTAAAAAACAAGAGGGCCATGATGGCCCTGTATCGCTCCACTGGCTTTTTAACTCTCTACAACACAAATCGAAGTGTTAATGACCCTGAAAGAGGTTTTCAAAAACATCGTGAAAAAAGGACAACATGTTGTCAGCCAGTATTTTCTCCTTTTCCCACAACGTTTCCTAACCTATCAAAGACAGAAATAGTCATTTAAGCTACACTGTACAGTAAAAAAAATTGTCATTTCTTAAAGAGTAAAATTAACGTATCATGCGCTTAATTGGCATTGACAGAGACATACAGCATAAAAAGTCTGTATGGTAATAAACTTACTTTGAAAACATAACCTCCACCCCGCCCGCCAAACAAAAACAGTCATATCTTTTTAAATGCAAAGATAATGTCAGTGAATACAAGCAGGTATATTCATTAGTATGAAAGGTAAAGTTCTGAAAAAATTTGAGTGATAGAAACCTTACTTTAAATTAAACATTCCATTCATGTGAGCATAACCATTAGCATCAAAATAAATCACTCTCCCTGAAAACAGAACATTTCCTCTCCAAAAAACTTGAATACCAAACTCCAATAATGTATAAGTGCAGTTTGATAATCAAGGGAGGTAAATAGTAACAAACTTTATCTTGTATAACAGGAGTTATTTCCCTTGATTACTATTTAACTTGCAGTCACTAAATAAGCCCATGTTAAACTTGTGATCTCTGCGGCAGAGCCAATTTTAACCCCTGGGTTATAATATGAAGGAATTTGATAGAGATCCATTAGATAAAGCTGCATGCCAAATTTGGTAGCCCTGGGCCTTATGGTTTCAGAGAAGATTTTCAAAGATGTTCAATATTTTTCAGTTTTGTTGCCATGGCAACCAGAGTTTTTGAAGGAATCAAATTCTTTCAAGAAATTCTGAAGAGGACCATGGCAGGATCATTTCTGTGAAGTTTCATCAAATTTGGATGGGTAGTTGCAGAGAAGAAGTAGTTTGAAAAAAAAGTTAACGCACGCACGGACGCACGGACGGACGGACGGACGGACGGACGCACGATGGACACCGGGCCATGACATTAGCCCCCTGGCCTTTGGCCAGTGGAGCTAAAAAAAGGAAAAAGAAAAAAAAAAAACTCAACATTTGTCACTGTTAATACTTTGATTTCCTTCGCTGACACGGCTTATAGATAGGATAAATTATAAATATAATGGTAAGGCACAATGTGTGTCATAGAATCTATTCTGTATCACTAAGATCATAATTGATGATTTTGTATACTATGGATACATTTTTGGGCATAAACCATTTTACGCTCACAAACGTGGCCAAGTACAGTTCACCCAGTACTTTGATTCAAACAAAATCAAACAAAATCAAACAAAATCGCTTCTATTTCTATGAAACAGCCGTTTTGACTATAGATATGAGTGTATAATCCCATCTGAACATGTTTCTGACATATTAAATGTAGAAAATGAAATGAAAATCTATTCTGAACTGCTATTTATTGATATCTCGTATGCAACAGTGCACTTGATGACCTTTGACCTCTATAACTCGCAAAAGCCCCTCTCGCCAGGTGGCAGACTTTGAGAAATTGATCAGGAGACCTTGGGGTTTCAGAAAATAATAGTGCCGAAAATTCCCCGTGGGAGGGAGAGGCCCTATTGGTGGCTCAATGTCCAATATATTCGCATTTCGGTAATTTCATTTGGATAATGGAAAAGTCCATTTTTTCCCAGTAGACATACTAGGTGTAAACATTTTCTGACCTCTTCAGAAGTTGAATTTGCTGCAAAAAATTCAGAGGTTCTTTGTCATTGAAAAATGGCGTTTTATCCTCTTGAAAAAGTCTGGGGTCCGGGGTCTGTATTCACCGACCATACTTTATTTTATTGGAGGTGTAATTCTAGATTAAGAAAGTAACACAACCTCTAACTGGCTAACCAATTTGGTTAAGCCAATTAGAAGTTGAGTTACTTTCAAATTTAGAACATTTTTGCGAATTGGATAAGAACCTTCTTACGAAAGGTTGTAAAATACAGGCACAGATGATTCCGAGTAATTCTGTTACAATGCTGCTCACAACCTGAACTTTTCATGGGTTAAAAAGGGCTACAAAAAGGAGATACTTCACCTATTCCCAAATGGATACTATATTCGATCATTCGCTTCCGTAAGCTGTCTTTGGTTATGTCTGTAAAATGTACTATCTTTATGTTGTCGTACTTAACGGTCCCCAGTAAAGAGTTGTAAAAATAATATTCGAGCCCTGGTATGATACATTTCTGAAATAAGCAAAAGAAACCGATTTTATTTCATTCTTTCCGGTAGTTTATCGAGAAATAACTGTGAAATATTTTCGATATATCATGGTTACGACCAACCAGTGAAAAATATCGATTTTATAAAACAGTAGTTCCCGCGCACTAGTTATCTAGGTAAAATACGCATGCTTCTCAACCAGACGGAAATGTGACGTCATTTACCCTACATTTCTCACGCTTTGCGTAATATTGTAATCGTTTGCCATGCGGAGGGGGTACGCCACGGGGAATAACCGAAAAAAAACTGTACTTGATTTTGATCTACATGTAAGTTCCCCCAAAATGAGTCAAAAGCATGAAATAAATAGAATATTTGTTTTTTGTCGGTGAAAGATCAAAATTTATTTCATCTGCGCCACTCGTGACAATATTACCGATGACGTTCACTTGATGAAATAAATTTCGATCTTTCACCGTAAAAAAACAAATATCCTCCATGTATATTGGCCTGACTCCAATCACATCCTTATGTCTTGTGATACACAGTGGTAGAGCAGAAGATAAGCAACATTCAAACAAGTGCGAAACAGAAGCTTTTGAAATTGTCAGGATTGATTCAGGCTGGTCTTGAACCGTGTATATTTTTGTTCATTTGACGCAGTCTAGATTGAATACTACAAGTCTGCATTTCTCTCCAGTCGGATCAGGTCCAGTTGTGTGCGTGAAGTGGAGCGTATCGGATGATATCGAAGGGAATACGGAAACACACATTGAGAACACGCGTTATACGAAGAACGTGTTCTGGTCCGTTGAAGTTTTCTAGATTTGAAAATAACACAATTTCTGATTGGCTAAACCAAATGGTTTAGCCAATCAGAAGTTGTTTCACTTTCAAATTTAGAAAATTCTTTAGCGTGAGACTAAGACTATTCTTAAGAATTGTTTGTGAAAACAGACGCAGATCATTTACAGGTGAATAGTAGAAAACATTATTCAAGTATCGCAGCGGAACCGAATATGATTTTATATGACAACATAGGCAAGTGCACAAATTATAAAAGAGAAGCAATGTCAAACGATTTACGGTTGAACTAATTGTAAAAAAATGTCCATAATAAATTACCCTTTATTTAGACGTGCCAGCCTGTATAGGACTTATGAGATATTTTCGGTCCTACACATTTACTTCTCGAGTCTCAACCCTTTGCGCTCAAGCACCAGGAATACAAGCATTCGGCAAACATTATTGAACTAGCTGGCGCCTCAATAACCGCCTTTATGCAGGAATATTTGTTCGCCTTATAAATGTGATCAAAGTCTCACTAGAAATCTGGGGCCCGTTTTCAACTGGGTTTTGCGTAAGAACTTTGGTATCTTTTCACTTTCGCAAAAGTTGCGAAATTTTTATGGGCGTTTTACAAAGCTTACGTTAATATTTTTGTAAATAAATGTCGTAACTCTTCAAATGGAGGTGTATAAATAAAACACTGATTTCTCGCAGGCGACGCCAGGAAGGGAATTTCATCTAAAGCTAAATACACGGTGCTTGACATGACTTGAGAATGGAATTAAATTATCTTTATTTCAATCATGATAAAGATGCATGTAAGGAATTACTGTAAAGAAAGCCTATTTTCCCGTGGATAGCCTCGTCCTTCACTTTTCGTCCGAGGATTTTCGCTTTAGGTAATGACATATAATTATAGCAGTCAAAAAGCTACCATCTAATGAATATAATATTTATAAATTTTGTTCCAAGATAGTAAATAATGTTGCTAATGTAACTGCAATGTTAAAAAGATTAGACACACAGCTGACTTAAAACATACCTAAATACGACACAGATACATGTATGAAGATACAGAATACGATACCATTAAACAGAAGTATGAAAACTGAAACCTCAGTTACAATTTATACTTTGTTTTAGGTCCATCGACCAATTTCAAACAGACACTCAGTCTTTATCCTTTAACTACACAACCCCGAGGGTTAACGACCCTGAGGTAGAGGCCTTTTGAAAACATTGTGGGAAAGGTAGAAAGTGCTGGTAACCTACATTTTCTACTTTTCACACACTGTTTTCTATCCTGTCTAAGAAATGGATTAGAAAGTGTTCGGGTTCCTGCGTGGATTGGTGGTAGAGTGTAGAACTCGTAGCCTGAAAGTTCCGAGTTCGATCCTCACTCGAAGCACTTGGTCTTTCGAGTGAGTGTCCTTGGGCAAGACATTTCATAGCCGTAGCCTAGTACTTGTGAAACCAAGGACATACATGAGTATAATATGACTGAAATTACGTTGAAACGTTGTAAAACACCGTTCAATCAATAAATCAATCAATCTAAATAGGTTCCATAAACCTCCAGCGACATGTCTGTTGAGACGTGAAGATAATTCCAGAAAATCCGGATCGCTCGTCTTTCCTTTAGCCAAAAGCTAACTTGGTCTTGCCTAATCCGTGATGTAAAGGAAAAGGGTATGGATGTAACGGAAAAAATACATTCTTTTTTTTTTTTATAAAATGACATAATTGTTGACCAGCAACATTGAAAGCGTCGTCCAAGGCTCCGTGCTTATATATTGTTGGATTTCTTTTTAAATTATTAGAAATGTTCTCTCTTATTCTGGAGAATTTCAACTTTGAGTACCTAATAAAAGTTATATTTGTGACTTGTGACTTGTGTGGACATGGATCGGACAGTATATGGCATATAGTATGCGGACTGATCTTGGTCCCACGCCCATTATTATGCATAGACCTTCAGGCCGTAGGCAACCTAAAAGTTGCAATAATTGTGTTCATTTTCCAAGACAAGAGGGCCATGATGGCCCTGAAGTCTCTCACCTGAGTCGTTTGACGACACATGACCCATTTTCAATCTCTTTGGATATTATGACAAACATTCTACCAAGCTTTCACAATTATTGGACTGAAAATTTGGCCTCTAGCTTGTAGATAAGCTTTATCTAGAATTTCTCTCAGTGACCTGCTTTTTAGCCAAACATAACCCACTTTCCTATTGTAGATATTATCAAAACAAAGATTCTGACCACTTTTGATAAGTATTGGACAGAAAATGTGGCCTCTAGAGTGTACACAAGGTTTTTCCAAGATTTGACATGGCGACCTAATTTTTTACCAAATGTGACCCATTTTCAATTTCATCATATTTATCAAGAAAAACATTCTGACTAATTTTCATAAGTACTGGATAGAAAATGATGACTCTAGAGCTACTCAAGCTATTTTGAAGATTTGATCTAGTGACCTAGTTTTTGACCCGACATGACTCATTTTCACACTCGGTCAAGGTATCATTTTGACACAGATTCTGACCAACTTTCATGAGCATTTGACTGAAAATGTGGTCTCTAGAGGGTACACAAGGTTTTTGTAAGATTTGATCCAGTGACCTAGTTCATAATCCAACATGACCCGTTTTCAAACTAATGCAAGAATTCATCAAGACAAACATTCTGACCAAATTTCATGAGTATTGCACCAAAGATGTGGCCTCAAGAGCGTACACAAGGTTTTTCTAAGATCTGATCTAGTGACCTAGTTTTTGACCCTGCATGACCCATTTTCAACTCGTCCGAGATATCATCAAGACGAACATTCTGACCAACATTCCAGACTTTTGGACTAAAAAGGTGGCTTCTAGAGCGTGCACAAGGCTTTACTGAGATTTGACCTGGTGACCTAGCTTTTGACCCTACATGACCCATTTCCAAACTCGTCTGAGATATCATCAAGACAAACATTCTGACCAGCTTTCAAGAGTTTTGAGCTGAAAATGTGGTCTCTAGACCGTAAACAAGGTTTTTCTAAGATTTGACCTTGTGACCTAGTTTTTGATCCAACATGACCCACTTTCGAACTCATCCGAGATATCATCAAAACAAACATTCTTACCAATATTCAAGAGTTTTGGACTAAAAATGTGGTCTCTAGACTGTACACAAGGTTTTTCTAAGATTTGACCTAGTGACCTAGTTTTTGACCCTACAGGACCCACTTTTCAACTCGTCCGAGCTATCATCAAAACAAACATTCTCACCAACCTTCAAGAGTTTTGGACATAAAATGTGGTCTCTAGAGCGTACACAAGGTTTTTCTAAGATTTGACCTAGTGACCTAGTCTTTGACCCTACAGGACCCGTTTTCAGACTCGTCTGAGAAATCATCAAGACAAACATTCTGATTACCTTTCAAGAGTTTTGGACTGAAAATGTGGCCTCTAGAGTGTACAAAAGTTTTTTTTTTTTTTTTTTTTTTTTTGAGATTTGACCTTGTAACCTAGTTTTTTACCCAACATGACCCACTTTTGAATTCATTCGAGATATTATCAAAACAAACATTCTTACCAACTTTCAAGAGTTTTGGACTGAAAATGTGGCCTCTAGACCGTACACAAGGTTTTTCTAAGATTTGACCTAGTGACCTAGTTTTTGACCCTACAGGACCCACTTTTCAACTCGTCCGAGCTATCATCAAGACAAACATTCTCACCAAGATTTTTGGACATAAAGTGTGGTCTCTAGAGCGTACACAAGGTTTTTCTAAGATTTGACCTAGTGACCTAGTTTTTGACCCTATAGGACCCGTTTTCACACTCGTCTAAGATATCATCAAGACAAACATTCTGACTAACTTTCAAGAGTTTTGGACTGAAAATGTGGCCTCTAGAGTGTACACAAGATTTTTTCTGAGATTTGACCTAGTGACCTAGTTTTTGACCTTACATGAACCATTTTTTAACTCGCCCGAGATATTATCAAGACAAACATTCTGACCAAATTTCATGAGTATCAAACTGAATATGTTGCCTCTAGAGCGTACACAAGGTAAAAGCTGACCACGGACGACGCACGAGGGACAACGGACGACGGACACAGCACGATCACAAAAGCTCACCTTGAGCACTTTGTGCTCAGGTAATAAGTGCTCAGGTAAGCTAAAAAAAAATACACAATGTTTATCCAAGACCATGTTTTCATTCAGTGTAGTGCCTTTTCAACTTTGAGTACTTAATAAAAGATTTATGACTGGTATTAGCCAGGATCGGACAGCATATAGCATGGGGTCTAATCTTGGTCCCACTTCATGATTATGTATAGACCCTCAGGCTGTAGGCAACCTCTAAGTTGCAATAATTGCGTTCATTTCCCAAGAAAAATGTCCATTTTGTTTATCCAAAACCATGTTTTCATTCTGTCTAGTGCTTTTTCAACTATGAATACCTACTACCATATATTTGAGTCTTGAGTGGGCCAGGATCGGACAGCATGTACCATACGGTCCGATCTTGGACCCACACCTTTTATCATGTATAGTCCTTCAGGCCGTCGGCAACCTTGCAAGTTGCAATAATTGTGTGCAGTTCCCCAAAAATATGTCAATTTTGTTCATCAATTGTCGTGTTTTCATTCGGTCTGGTGTCTTTTCAACTTTCGATAGCCTTTTAAAACTTCATATATTTGCGGCTGGTGTGGGTCACGATCGGACAGCATACGCCATTCAGTCTGATCTTAGACGCACGCCCGTTATTATGTATAGATATCTTCAGGTCGTAAGCGGCCTTGTGGTTACAATAATTGTGATCGTTTCTCAAGGAAAAATATCCATTTTGTTTATCGGCTCTGTTTGGGTCATTACATTATACTTTTTCTTTCACTACCAACTTGCATATTAGTTTTTTTCCTTTTTTGGGCTCGAGCGGGTTATCGTCAGGTTGCACAGAGTGTGTAGTTTGATTGCTGATGTACACCTCCCGCTTTGCTGAGACCGCCAAAAGACTTGGGTGCAATTAATGCTATCCTGTCCATGAAAAAGTGCCAGATGCCTTTGCAAGATGATTGGAATATTTATCATTTATTATATACCTGAAAGTTTTCCGGAGAAAATACATGCATCGCATCGATGAAATATCACACAGGACAGAAAAAAATCCGTATCTACACACTGTGAAATACGGTTCCAAATATGGTATGATGGCGTCATGGTGACGTAACTCAGTAGCGGAATACGTATGTATCTATTTGGAATTTGGTTGGTCAAAATTTTACTCTGTGATATTCATCCGCCATTCATAAAAACGAAGTTACTGGCTACTACACCATTATTTGTTTTATTTTGCTAACCGTTTTCGAATAAAATGTCAATAATTGGCAATATTTTATTGTTGAAAAGGTGAAGGTATATAATAAAAGGAATATTATGCTGTAGTGACTTCCCTGGAGCTTGTATTTACTTCTCGCTGCGTAAGAAAATTTTGGCATCTCTCTCGACCTTCGGTCTCGCGCGATACCAAATTTTCTCACGCTGCTCGAAGTAAATACAAGTACCAGGAAAGTCACTACAATATAACATTCCGTATTTCTTCATTTCTTGTAGATAATTATGTCTCTTGTATGACGTATGATCACGGACTGATATATCCCTAAAGCCAAAATAAATGACCAATTTTAGTTGTATGGTCTCGATACTTGTTTCATTATGTAGTCTGGTTCTGTCTTTTGGCGCCCTGCTCAAACACGAAAGTTTCTGAAACTAGCAAGGTCCAGATTAGACTTTAAAAAATGTGAGGTCCGATGCTGAGATAATCTAGCCTTGCCAAATTTTGTTGCATCTATTAATGATATGAAAGATGTTCAACAAAACGTATATCTCTACTGATAAGTATTGAACAATTTCTATGAGAGGTAGCTGCATTCGTGGTTTTATTCGGTTTAGTCTATTGAACCTTTGAAGGTCTTCTAATAACTTTTTGCAATTGATGTGGAACGGGATCAGACATCATATAAAGTGCGGTCTGATCTTGGACGCATACCCACTGTTATACATAGACCATCTGTCCATAGGTAGCCATGATGTTGCAATTACTGTGGTCAGTTCTTCAGAAAAAAATGTCAATTTAGTTTTTAAGCGCTATTTGGGTAAACATAGTATTTTTTCAGGTATTATTAATTTGTTGCGTTTCTATTAAATCGTCACTTGACTTTGGAACTGGTGTGGACCATAATCAGACTGCACATAACGTGCGGTTTGAAAAGAGTACACTCACAGTTATGATCCTTTAATGTCAATTTAAGTTCAGACTTTCCTTGTACAACATACCTTAAAGGATCCAATGCTATTATCATTCCGAAGTATTTTTGTTAGAATCGTGCACCATATCAGTTACGAAATATCGTTTCTTTAACAGGCATGTTTACGATCATTCTAAGCATTATTCTGTCATGTTCTGAACATTTGTCGTACATTTTCCAGGCATTCTCTAAGCATACTTAACACTGTTTAAAATAACATATACTACAACTTTCCCGACTTTTTTCTGTACTTTTGTTGCCTTTCCGAATTTCCCCCAAAGTTTTCATTTTTAATGTGTTCACTTCTTTGTCTTGATAGTTTGGAGTGTCGAATGGTTTTGTTTGATTTCACTTACAACATAACTGTGGTACATTGTAAAAAACATAGATTTGGACATGTGCTTGGCTGCTACATGTTGTTCCTGTACTTACTGTGTGCGGTAATATGAACTGTAGAATTTTAAGGCACATGTATATTTGTAGCCAGCCAACATATGTCCACATCTTCATTTTCACCTGACTGTTATACTATTCGTTCTTCCTTCAAATCTTAGCGTTATGTGCTATTCATATTCAGTCCTAATGAATATTAGACAACAGTTATCTCTGACCAAACAGGTTTTACATCACAATAAAAACGATTACTGATAGGTAAACGCTGTGAAGAGAACGTAAAATTTTGTAGGTCGGTATTCAGATTACTATTTACAGCTTGTTGCCTTTGATGGTAGTGACTCATCTTTTGTTACTGCGAGTAGGCGATGTCCATCCGAATCCTGGTCCGCAACCTAGTGAGTCTTCAGATAGTTTGTCGAGTACAGATTTGTACAATTTTCTTAAGCTTCCTAATCATCTCTCTACCGTCCATTATAATATCCAAAGTATAGGTAACAAGCTTGATACTTTGATTGCGGAGTTTTCCTTATTTGATGTTGTTTCATTTTCTGAGACTTGCTTACATGATAGTTTATCCTCAGACGAGCTGCTTTTCCCTTCCTTCTATCCACCAGAACGAAAAGATAGAGCTTATGACCGATACGGTGGTGTAGTTTTATATGTAAAAAATAATCTGTCTTACATTCGTAGAAATAATCCCGAAACTGGTAGACTTGAGTGTATTTGGATACAAATCAAGTCTATCAATAATAAGAACATTTTGTATGGTATATCTTATAGACTACCGAACTCTGACTCGACTTAAACTTCACTTATTGAAGATTCTATAGATCTTGCTTTAAATTCGAATATCGCAAATGTTATAATTACTCGTGATTTTAATCTGAATACTATGAACGAAAATCAATGTCGTAAGGTCGAAGCTTTGTGTAATCAGTTTAATTTAGTTCAATTTATTGACGAACAACACATTTCACCGAAAATTCCATGTCTTTTGTTACTAACAAAAACTCAATTCTAACAAATGACGTTGGCGAGCCTTGTCTTGGTCTTTCAGTGCGTTATCATTGTCCTGTCTTTGGTGTATTTAATGTCTTTAAACCTAAGTTAAAAACTATTCAACGTACATGTACGATTTTGAAATACGATCAAGGCGATTATAACCCGTTAAGAGGTTGTCTTGCTAATTTCGATTGGCACTCTTATACATGATGATAATATTGGCATATACGCTGGAAATTTTGCAAGTGTCATCACGGATAAAACTCGTATGTTTATTCCAAGCAAAACTATCAGGATTAACCCCCAAGAACCACCATGGATGACCTGTTCTCTTAAAAGGAAAATTCGCTATCGTAAGAGATTGTACAAAAAAGCTAAGGCATCAAATAAAGCTAGTCACTGGAAAAAATTCAAATCTGTTAGAAATGAAGTGATATCGCTTATTCGACAAACCAAAAAAAAAAAAAAAAAAAAGTACTACGATCACTTGTCCTCAGAATTAAAATCTGGTTCACCATCTCAATGTGATTGATGGAAAACTTTAAAGTCACTTATGTCTTTAAATTCTTCATCGTCAATCCCTCCTCTTCTTGATTTTTCCAGCGATTTAATGGTAATTGACGATAATGAGAAAGTTAATGTACTAAACTCTTATTTTGCAACTCAATCAAGTATAGATGATTCTTTAAGTACTCTTCCTGAAGCAAATTACCAATTGACACAATCTTATTTAGATACAATTAATATTATGCCGTTCGAAGTACTGGATGATCAAAAGTCCCTGAGACTTGGGAAAGCTCCAGGGCCTGAAGGTATTAATAACAGGACTCTTATTGCAGTAGCTTGACAGATTGCACCTCATTTACTCGTATGTGATTTTTTCAATCACTCGTTAAATACTTATACAGTTCCATCTTAATGGAAATCATTCAATGTATGTCCAAGGTTTAAATCCAGTGACTCTTCCCTTCCATCTAATTGCAGACCCGTTTCGTTAATAAATAGTATCGAAAACGTATTCGAACGCATTATATTCAAGCATGTTTATAACCACCTGAAAGTTATCGAATATTTCACACCCTTCCAGTCCGGTTTCATGCCTGGCGACTCTACAGTTAATCAAGAAACTGGTCATTATAATGAAATATGCAAAGCCTTAGCCGACGGGATGGAATTTAGAGCTGTATTTTTTACACAGTCTGGCATAAAGGCTTACTTTTCAAGTTGAACAGGGCCAGGGTGCGTCGTAAACTATTATCTTGGTTTTCTAATTATCTTTCGAAAAGTTTCCAGAGAGTTATTTTACCGGGAGGAGTTTCATCCTTGTGCCATGTGCAGACCGGTGTCCCTCAAGGATCCATTTTAGGACCTTTATTATTTCTAATTGATATAAATGATATAGTTGATGATATTCAGGCAAATATAAATCTATGTGCAGATGACACGAGCTTATCTATGACTATAGGTGATCCGGCTGATGTAGGAAGTATTTTGCAATCTGACATCAGTAAAATTACCAATTGGGTACATAAGTGGTTGATCATGTTCAACCCTGCAAAGTCTGAATCGCTGGTTATATTATCCCGCAAACGTTTAAAGCCCGATCATCCAAATCTCTTTATGGCAAATATTGAAATTCCCCCAGTTTCAAGTCATAAACACTTAGGTTATTTTCTTTCTAGTGACGGATCTTGGGACATCCATATCAATAAATCAACTGAAAAAGCATGGAAAAGAATTGTGGTTATGAGGCATCTGAAAATACGACTCGACCGACTGTCACTTCAGACTATTTACTTTTCATTTATTAGGCATATACTGGGAGTACGGTGATGTCATATGGGACAATCTTTCGCAGGGGTTAAAGGATCAGCTAGACAAAGTTCAAAATGAAGCTGCACGTATGGTTACAGGATGTACTAAACTCGTGGCAATTGCTGATCTTATTCAGGAATCTGGTTGGGAAACTTTAAACGAAAGAAGGCGAAAACATAAGGTGATTCACTTCTACAAAATGGTAAATGGACTTTCTCCAAATTATCTTAATGTTCTCGTCCCTCCAACGGTTGGTAACTCAACAACTTATAATCTGCGTAGACCAAATAATTTGCGAACCATTGCTTGCAGAACTAGCTTGTATATCAAGTTAACAACTGATTTCTGCCGTCTGTAATTAATGATTGGAATTCCCTACCGGATGAGATTAAGAACGCAGAATCACTGACATCTTTTAATTATCATTTAAACCTTGACAAACCCGCTCCAAGACAATTGTATTTCTTCGGTGAGAGAAAAATTCAGATCATCCATGCAAGGTTGCGTAACAGGTGTAGTTCTCTTAATCATCACCTACACTTGAAAAATTTAGTGCAATCGCCACTCTGTAGATGCGACTCAGTTGAATCAACTAAATACTTTTTTTCTAAAATGACCAATTTATAATGACATTTAAACTTAAGTATTAATTATATAGTAATGTTCAGTCTCCCTTCGAATCATACTATATGGAGATGAGAGTCTTAGCCTGCATGACAATAAAAGAATATTTGCAGCAGTGCATACTTATATCCGTGCAAGTGGAAGATTCGCTCTTTAGTGTATTGTTCCTTTTGTCTTTTTAGGGAGTAGCACTAGCGGGAACAGGCAGAGGACACTCGTAGTGTAGCATTCTTAACTTCATCTGTATAAACTGTATTAGTAAACACTTACGTAGTAGTGACGGTCAGGTTGTAAATTTGAAATTGGATAGGAACTTATAGAGCTTTGCTTTTGTTCCGATCCATTTCTGCAGGATCATATTTGTTAATTGATTGTATTGTATTGCTCATGTATATTGTATTTACGTGGAATGAAATTTGTTCAAATTAAAAAAAAAACGGTGACACCTCGTGTTTTCTGCATGTTTTTCTAACTAAGTTTTATTGGAGAGACCACAAATTCCGGAAACTCGTCCGCAGAGTGCAAACTGATGTTACCGCAATTTGTAACGGCTTTTACTTAAGAAATAATCTTCTTTCTATCGTGGTTTATCGTTCAATAAACCACGGTTGTGAGTTATGAGGTACAATAAATAATCCACGAGCGCGATAGCCCGAGTGGGTTATTCATTGCGCCTCATAAATCACAACATGGTTTATTGAACGATAAACCACAATACAAAGAAGATTATTTCGATTCTAACATGACCAACTACTAATCCAAGGAAAATAAGTTCATACTTAGAGTAAAAGCGCGGATGCAGATAATATTCCATTTAATAAACCACGCCTGTTCAACTTACTTACCAAAACAAAACCACACTGCTCAGTCGGTAAATAGGAAAAGAATCAAAATTTTTATTAAAACCTCAGGCATCAAACACAACTAAAAAAAAAACGTACCTTTTTACTACTAATTTTTCTCCCTTTCAAATGACAAAGAAGAATAAATGTATTGTCAAGCATAAGAGTCGCAGCTGCTTCGAATGCTCTGAATATTACTCCACCCAATCCCCATCCCATTTCCAATGCAACACCGGTAAATTTTGAACTAACCTTCAACTTGACAAGACACTTGATTTACATATGTTTACTGGTAACATTTCATATAGTTCCACTGTTGTCAGTTTTTATTTAAACAGTAAGTATCGGTAAAGCCTGGAGGATTTTCCTTTCTCCTTGGTCAAGGAGCGGAAAATGACGATTTGTTTACATCATGTGACCTTCATTGATAAAATATCGGAGGGCGAAGACATGGAACAGCCACAGGCGACTTACTTTATACAGAATGACGTCACTCTAATATAGAATGACGTAGATTTTAGCACGCTTTCGTTGAACTATGTTTATAGAGCCGAATTCACGTGTGATGTTAGAATTATAGACTTTTAACACTAATACTTTTTGTGATGACCTTATTACAGAAACTACCTTTAAGCCAGATAAGCGCAAAGATACTATTAGTAAAGAGGCCTTCAAGTAATCCCATACTTAACTTTTCAATTATGTAATAAATGACAGTAACAGTTTGTTTAGCGTTGAATTACGTCATGATACCAGTATTATCAAAATCTCGGGCCAGCAAAAACTTTGAAATTTTGTAGCAGTTTACTTTCAAAACGGTTATAAGAAATGGGGTCAGTGATAAAGCGACAATTTTATGAATGAAACAGTAGTGAATCAAGTGTGTCGGGTTATGTAAACACATCTTGTAGTCGTCTGCTGTCCATATATGTAGCAGGTGTTGAAAAGATGATATAGAGTTCTGCGTATGGGTTATGACCCTTGGGGAGAGACCATTACGTAAACATTTTTAGAATAGACTTGTTATCCCACGCTTGCAACCTTAGTAACCAGACATTCCATTCACAATACTGACCAGCATTGATCTGATTACGCATCTTTCAGCTTAGGATGTATTAACCCTTGGGCTGTTTTTCTATCCCTGACAATCGCAATGAAGTTGCAAAGATCTCCGAGAGGTTGCAATGACGTCGCCGACAGGTTGCGGGACTAAATTAATTGCAGCCAGTATTTTGAACATGTACAAAAACCTGGCGGCGATTATTTGGTCGCAGAGAGGTCGCGACATGGTCTCAACTTCAACGCAGAATGATCAGCGATTTGTCGGCGTTTGTTTTCGCCGAATACTCTAGGTAACCTTACGCCGACCTGTCTGCGACTAATCGGCGAAGATGCGGTGAACTATCTGCGCACTTGCGGCGATTAGCCGCCGATAAGTTGCAACACGGTTTCAAGCATGCGCAGATTGGTCACCGACTTCAGCCCGATTCACATGATTACTTTTCCTTGTGCACTAGACCAATCTACAACAGTTCCTCATCATGGGCCGTAGACCAGGGATGAAAAACAAGGAAACCCCATCACCTCCTGAAATATTGGAGCAAGAAGCTGTAAGGAGACAAGAGACAGCTGAAGAGCCACAAGCGCCCGCTGAAGAGACCTCCACAGACCCTAAAGAAAAGCGTCCGAGGCCTGATGACGATGTTTCGGAGACCTGTTGCCATTTTGACGACGTGAATAGAAATGACTTTATCTCTACTGATAGAATATAGATTTCAATCACCTACATGTATAAATCGCCGTTCAGAATCGAACCGGTCACCGAAGGTGCGCCGACTACTCACCGAACGGTCTCAATAAATCGCAGAACAATCGCCGAATATGCGGCGAATACTTGCCGACTATTCGCCGCACAATCGCTGACTAGTTGCAAACCTTATCGCCGACTGCTCAGCGATCATGTCTGTATTCCATATATAGGCATAGATTAGTTGCAGCGGTCTCATCGGTTGCAGACCCATTCGCCGATAAATCAGTCGCAGAGAGGTCGCATCGCAATCGCAAGCTCTGTGTAAGCGTAGCTTAACAGCGTTTTTTCTCTCTAGCTGTAACGATGTATCTTTAATATTTCCTAAAAATAAATTGCGAAACGAAAGCTGGGCTAAAACCCACCCCTTTAAATAAATTAGATGGTCACCTCGGGTCCTTCTAGGTAATCCAAAACTAAGGTACATCTTCCTTCGCTGTATGGTGGGTGACAGTTTTCGAAATTATCAATGGCTGACAAGGCAACTTCATTAATATTTGGGATACTGTTATCTTTTTTCTTTTCAGTGCACCAACAGCATTCAAACCTGGAAAGAAATGAACACGTTTGTTATAAGATACATAGAAAGGGCATCATACCCGCATCTGCTTATGTGTTAAACCCCATCAGTACGAAACAAATGTAATTTAACTACAGTATTTCTGTGAGGTCGGGTCAGGCGAGTTGCGAGTGTAAAGAGGTTTGTATCGAATGAGACCGGAGGTCGAACCTAATGCAAATCTCTTTACATGCATAACGAGGCCCGATCAGACCACAGAAAGGCAAGGATGTTGTAATCCTTTTATCATATTCGTTCTCTTTATAACTGTAAAAATCAAAGGACTGATAGTCCTGAGAGTTGCCTGGTGTACAATGTATTAGAAGTCTCTGAATTTCAAAAGGGTTATCTATTAACAACACCCAAGATACAACAAAACCTAACCACAAGATAGTATTACATGTATATGTAAGCATAAGTTCTGAATTGTCATATAAGAATTACATACATAAATATGAGCCATGCTCTGTGAAAAGGGGGCTTATTGCATCTGCGAAAAGTATCGACACAGGTCAGCCTGCGCAATCCGCGCAGGCTGACCTGGGCCGAAACTTTTCGCTATTGTTCAATTTCCTGTATGTCCAGGGCCCAGTCTACCCCATAATTAAGTCGGTTGTTAGAAAATGTGGCTATTATGGAGCCATAGGTATGTGATCGCTTGCTTGGTATCATGCATCACAGCGATGCATTAAGCCCCCTTTTGCCAGAGCACGGCTCATATTAAAATTCACATGAAAAAAAAGTGTGTGGTGGGAACTAATATCAGACTTCTTAGTTTTCAAAAGTGCTAAATTGCCTTTCACGGTATACGTTATCGGGTTTCGGAGATTAATATTGAAATAAAGCATGCTTTGTCCTACATTTTATTTATGAAGCACTTATCATTGGCCAGATAGTGGCCTGAGTCTAAGTCAATTCCGAAATAAAATGGTACAACAATTTGGGAAAAGCATGTAACATTTTTGGCTTGTTCTCACAGTACACTTTCAAAAATTGACAACGTGGACTTTTGTTTGCTTTATGGAGTAACAGAAGTGGTCTCAATAGTGAAGCTTTACTGTGTTTCTGTTCAACAATAAAATTTTAGCGGCGCCCTGGGAAGAGATGTTGTAATGCGCTTTCGTAATGCATCAACAAGCTATCCCATACGGCAAACCTAGGGCCACTCTTTGATTGAACCCCTCGGCTTTATTTCGATTGTTGATATGCATATACAAGGTACATTTCTTCACCAAAAATACAGTGCTTTACCGTTCTGATACACATCAAAAAGGAAAACGCGAGTCACAATTTTCTATTTAAATCTCTCTTAATACATTTCCGTTGAAAACACTTTGTATGTTCATTTTTAACATAGTATATTAATTCCCTTAGCAGATTTCAGCGACAGGTTAATAGATGTGAATTACTTTACCGTTGTTCTTGAAGTCGCTGTTAATCGATTTACATGGGCGCCGCCATGTTTAAGACCATGTGACTGACAGTGCTTCAAAATGGATCCTTGATATAGACGAGGTATGTAGAAACGTAATCGATCAAGTTGTGAAGAGTGCAAGAAAGTTGTCACATAAAACAGATTTATTTTGACTAAAAACCAGCTAAATTGAGGATAGTTGTCTGTTTCGGTGTATGATCGAAATTTCTTTCATCGAGTGAAAAGCAAGGGTTATATATTTAGTCCACGAAGCCACGAGTTAAAATATAAATTTGCTTTTTACGAGATGAAAAAAAATTCGATTATACACTGAAATAAAAAGTTATCCAATTTCTTTGATGCTCTTCACTTTAACGTCTCTTTTCACGTCTAAATTTTGCTTATCGTGAAAAATATGTGCGTTTTTCAAGCGAAATAGATCTATTCAATCTAGTCGAATGTGGACGAGGTGTAATAATGGCGTCATGGGCAATGTTGACTTCGTCATACGACGCACTCGTCACAACTCGGCCAATTCCGTACCTACAGCTAACCTCATCCGTATCAAGGGGGTTTCCATTTTGAAATACTGCCAGTCACATGATCTTAAACATGGCGGCGCCCTGCAAATTGATAAGCAACGGAAACAACAGCCACGTTGCTAAGCAACCTATCGCTGAAAAATGCCACCGTAATTGATATACCGAGCTAGGAAATAAATGTACAAATTGTTCGTTATCGGAAATAAATTTAGAAAGATTTCCAGGGAAAACTGTGACTAGTGTTTGCTTTTTAAGTGGAGTGAGACGATTTTAAGAACGGTGAAGCGGTGTACCTCCGGCAAAAAAATGTACGGCGTAGGTGCATATCAAGCCACGTGATACAGCCGAGGGACTTGATCACCGGATCACCCGAGGTATGCCGAATGCATACGACGTTCACCGGCAAAAATTCATTCATGTTCTATAAATATCCGTGGTATATGTATATCAAAATAAAACATAAAATCTGCCGATGACCTACGAAATTTACCGGTGAACTATAATGATATAATTCACTATTAGATTTCTATAACTTACTGAAAACAGTATAAGAAATCATCTGAACGTGCCTTTTCAGATTTTGAAAAAAAAAAATTATTTAATATAAAGTTGCAACCCACATTAAACCACCATTTGACAAAGTTTGGCTCAAAATTTTATTACTAAAAGTGCATGTTAACCCAGTTATTATCCATTTGGATGACTTTAGAAATAAAATTCCATTACAGTGATCGCAGAAATTGGCTAGAATCATTATTTTGGCATATCTTAAAAGACAAGTGTCTTAAATTCTTTTAACTCAATCTGTAGAGATGTCATTTACAGAACAGTATTCAACTGGGCTTGTGCAATATTAAAAAAATCTTTAAAAAATGTAATACGTGCGGTTTAAAATGATTTCTAAAAACCAAAGATTTAAGTTACTTTTAAATTTTTCAACCAATCGGAGTGGTTGTTCACTTTGCACTTACTGGCACGTCCATATAGCAGCACTAATGACCGACACAAAAGGACAAATGATAATGATTATATACTCACACGTCATACTGTCAAGTCAAACTGGCCAAGTACTTACAGTGAATACTTTAATGGGAAACAGGAAATGTTCGTGTACTCACATCGCAATAGGGTTATGTACCGCATAGAACACTTTTAGATTCTTATTTAGATGATACAAATACTGAAGTACTGTGATTGGAGGCTCTCCTGAGTGCGTGAGTCCAGGGACTATGTAATCATGCACCAAAAGATTTCCCGCGTCACCTGAAATTAAGGTTCAAAGCAAAAAATGAATATTTTTCTTTCTTTAGGCATGGGAATTTGGAGCAATATGTCACGTTTCAAATACATTTTTGTGTGTTTTATTTCAAAGATATTTGTTAGGGGAGCTCGTAGATGAAATATTTTTATTACAAGTATGTTAGCATGTTTGGCTACGTTTCGGCAATAAATGGCACTTCGTCAAAAAAGTACCAACAATTACGTTACAAAACATTGTCGTTCGTAGTCTGCTTTACATCATTAGAACAATAAATAATTAACTGTAACCAAGAGTGCGATGATAGCGCCGAGGCGCTTATCTCAGCATCTTTGATCAAAACACGACCATCTTGAATCTCGTCAAAGGTAAAGAGCCAAACATTCTAACAAACTTTCATGAGTATTGGACTCAAATTTTTTTTTCTAGAATTTGTCTCAGTGGTCTACTTTTTTACGCAACATTACCGATTTTTAAACTCGTTGTAGATATCATCAAGACAAATATTCTTACGAACTTTCATGAGTTTTGGACTGAAAATGTTGCCTCAAGAGTGCACACAGTTCTTTTCTTTCTCTCGCTCTCTCCCCCTCTCTCTCTCTCTCTCTCTCTAAGATTAATCAGCGGTCTACTTTTGGAAATGATTTGACTCATTTTCATAACTGACTGAGATAACATCAAGACAAACATTCTCGTGAGTTCTGGACTAAAATTTTTGCTTGCTTCTAGAGTGTACACAAAAATGTGTCCTAGTTACCTATTTTCTGAACCAGTATGGTCCATTCTCAAATATATCCTTATTATCATCAAACCATATATTTTGAGTAACTCTCGGAGCGAACAAGAAATTCAAGGCTCAATCTCATGACCTTCAACTGTGACCTTGACCTTGAGTCTGTATGGCTGAGTCACAAGTTTTGCACACTATCTCACTAAGGTGAACATCACACCACAGTTTAATGAAAACTCCTCGATGTCTAAAGGATATATTGAATAGACACAAGATTAAAGGCTAACTCCTATGATCTTAAACTTTGACCTTGTGTATGTTTTAATTAAGTCATTGGTTCTGCACATCGGCTCACTGAGATGAACACTTGACCAAAAGTTCAATGAAAATCTTTCAAAGGGATCAGGAAATATGGAGCAGAAGAAAAGTATTACGAACATATGGACGGACAGATAGACATACAGACGGACGGACAGACAGGCCATTCCTATAATCCCACTTCTCGGCAGGGGATTAAGAACGGGCAGTTACTCGAAAAATAATGAGGACAGATCTGTGCACTGCACTTGTCCTCAACATAATCTATTTTTAAATGAAGTTTGAAGTGGATAGATTTTTATATTACTTTGAAAGTAATGCTCCAGACAAAAATCCACTTTGTGAAATAACCAAGGACAATAACCCCAAAAATAATCAAGACAGAGTTATGGATCTTGTGAAATGCACGTGTACTCATCGTGAATTATCTGCATATGACGCACTAAGTCAATAGCTTTTATACTTTGGAAGTTATGCTCCGGACAAAAATCCAATTAGTAAAGTAACTATGGGCAATAATTCCAAAAAAACGAAGACAGAGTTATGGATCTCTTATACTGTACTCGTCCTCAGCAAGATCTATTTTTATATGAACTTTTGAAGTTGATAGATTTAAATATTACTTTGAAAGTGATGCTCCAGACAAAAATCCACTTTGTGAAATAACAAGGACAATAACCCAAAATATAATCAAGACATAGTTATAAATCTTACGAAATGCACTTGTACTCATCGTGAATTATCTGCATAATGACGTATGAAGTCAATAGCTTTTATACTTTGGAAGTTATGCCCCGGACAAAAAATCTAATTGTTAAAGTAACTAGGGGCAACAATTCCAAAACAATGAAGGCAGAGTTATGGATCTTTTGTACTGTACTCGTCCTCAGCAAGATCTGTTTATATGAACTTTTGAAGTTGATAGCTTTTATGCTTTAAAAGTTATTCTACAGATAAAAATCCAATTTGTAAAAACACTTAGGGAAATAACTCCAAAATTATGGAGACAGATTTATAGATCTTGTACAATACACTTGTACTTAATGTGATCTATTTGAATATGAAGTTTGAAACCTATAGGTCTTTAGTTTGGGAGTTACGCTCCCGACAAAAATCCACTTAGTAAAATAAATGACGACAGATTTGTGCACTGCACTTGTCCTCAACATAATTGTATATGAAGTTTGAAGTAAATAGATTTTATACTTTGGAAGTTATGTTCCAGACAAAAATCTACTTTGTGAAATAACTAAGGGCAATAACCCGAAAAATAATGAAGACAGAGTTGTGAATTTTGTGAACTTAACTTTTCCTAAATATCAATAGCTTTTATACTTCGAATGGAAGTTTTGCGGCAGGCAAAAATCCAAGTTTTAAAATAACAAAGGGCAATAACTCCAAAAAAAATGAAGACATGGTTATAGATCTTGTGCACTGCACTTGTCCTTAACATAATCTGTTTGTATATGATATAGACTTTGAGCTCTGCACACTGTCTCACTGAGTTGAACATTTGACTAAAGTTTGGTAACAATCTTTCATTGGGTTCTGGAGATATGGAGCGAACAAGAAAGTGTTACAGACGGATAAAAGGACGGACAGACGAACGGACGGGCAGACGAACAGACCAAGCAGTACATATGAAAATGGTCTCCTGCTAGTAGTGATTTTACACGGACGTTCTGCAGTTTCATGATCAACTTGACAGTGCAAAGACATTGTTACCAAGAATTATTCCGGGGAAATTATTGACAAAATGGCGATTTCACAGAATGAGACACTACCTGGATAAGCATAGAGGCCTTTGGGTAGCATGTTGTAATTCATTGTCTATGAAAATTTTGACCCATGCTATCGAATTATACCCCACCGTCCGCAAAACGTAACATTCTTGGTGTATTGAATATTGACCGAGTACGAGGTCCTTTTATGTTAGAAAAACCTGGGCAAGTTACACCCAGATTGCGAACTCGCTGAAACTCGTGAAAAAAAAAAAAAACGTAAAGAGATCATAGAAAGCGTGGGAAGCAAAACTGATACAATGAATCGTCGATTTCCGCGATGTTTTTGAAGTCTGGGACATCGTGGTTATTGTAAACAAGGCATAACAGAGCATAGCAAAGTAAGAGTCTTGAAAGGTTTCCCCATAAACAGGATAATGCTACGGCGCTAGAAATTCATTGACAAGAATATTGTAATTGTAAGAGTGAAAGGAAATTTTTGACAAGATGAAGTAAATGTGACTGTCCAAGCAATGTATAGACAAGAAATATCTAATGTGACAGTGCAGGGAAAAGAAAAAAAAAAAAAAAAAGAAGATATCTTGCTCAAACTAGAATTTGGTAAATGTGACAGAGTAGGTAAAACATTCAACAAGACGAGGGTAAAATTGACACAGAGTAAGGAAAATGTTGACATGAACAGAATAAAATTGCAAGGAAAATTTCTTTAACAATGACATTTTCATCAATATGTTCTGCGCAAAGTAGGAATTGGGACAATTCCGGAATTGTCCTGCGCAAAGTAGGAATTCTTACTTTGCCGGGCGAAGTAAGAATCCCTACCTGGCGCGGTTCAATTCCGGAAATGTCCCTGCGCGAAGTAGGAATCAGGACAAAGTGAGGATCTATCATTTTCCTTGCGCAAAGTAGGAATCGGGCACCAAGTTTGTTTTTTTTTATCATCATTTTCTGATTATTATGATCAGTGTTTGTCCATTAGTAACGTGAGACTATTGGTTGAGAACGATAACTCATGACTAATTCAGTTCTTACTGATATACCGTTTAAAGGCATAATAACAAAAAGAAAACGGAATAAATGCGAACTGGAATAGTTATTTTGTCAATAAACCGTGTGCCTAGCACCGTGCTTTTTTTTTTATTTTTGTCAACAGGATATAGTTAATATAATAAATAAGACTGCATGTGTTTTATTGCCTATCTTGAAAACCAGAATACTACAATTGTATCAAAATATTAAACAAAGAACATAAAAAGAAACATGTAACGAGGAATAAATAGCATGTGTTGCAGCATGACCATTGTTGAAAAAGGAAAACAGGATCTGCAGAATATTTTCGGTCAAATCAACCCTTTACAACACAACCCCAAGTTTTGACGACCCTGAAGAAGAAGGCTACTGAAAACATTGATTATCTACTTTTTCTATAATGTTTTTTACCCCATCAAAAACAGAAATCATCATTTCAGTAATAAGATGAAAAGTGACATGTACAGTATTAGTTGAACGGTTAGGTGGCAGGGGTCTTGGAAACTTGTTCACGGCTGTGGTGAATCATGTCGCCCCGAGCCTAAGGCGAGGTGGCGACATGATTCACCACAGCCGTGAACAAGTTTCCAAATCCCCTGCCACCTAACCGTACAACGAATTTATTATACTGCAAAGTTTTAACATTCCAACGTGTGTTAAGCGAAATTTACCTGTTTTTTTAGTTTCAAAAATTGAGTACGTTGACGAAGTAGAATTTCCCTTCTGAGTGCCCCAATTCAATGAAAACTGATGTCACTGGGAACTGACGTCACTGAAACCTTGGTAAAACGTGCAGTTTGGTGCATAATCTTGATGTTAATCTTTGTCGACGCAACCATTTTGGATGTTTTGTTGAAAGTGTAGTCATGTATACGGGGCTCCCGAAAGGGAAACTGCTTTTACGTTGGTTTTGCCAGTGTACATGATACATATGTTCGGGGCATATTATCCAATCAGATCACGAGAAATTTCTTTGCAGTATAATAATGGCACATGTACATGTACATAAACATGTAATGAGTCACAAGCACATAATAAAGAGTTAAAAAAATATACTGACGTCCATAAGAAACGCCTCATCTCCCTCTGTCGCGTCATATTTCATGAATTAAATATCGAATGCATGATTTTGTAATTTAAAAATGGACTTTGTCAATATTTCTACACACATCACATGACACAAGCGTTTAGCTAAATATTACACAAATTTAACAGCCATTTCAACAAACTCACTCCCTTAAATTCATCAATACCGTGTATGGCCTCCTTGACTTGCTATCAGTGCCTGTAGTCGCCGTCCCATGGACCCACACAGATTACGTAGGAAGTAGCATGGAATGCGAGCCCACTCTTCACGACGAGCATTTGTCAATTCTTGGACGTTTTGCGGCTGTGGGTTACGTCGACGTAAACGACGTCCAAGGATGTCCCACATGTGTTCGATTGGGTTACAATCGGGAGAGTTAGCAGGCCATTGCAGCACGGCAATATTATTGGCCATGAGAAAGTTTCTGGTAAATCTGGCCGTGTTGGGGCGCGCATTGTCATGTTGAAATGTAAGGCTACGGCGTTGCTGAAACATGGGAACGACCACAGGACGCAGAACTTGGTTTACATACCGTCTGGCATTTAAATTACCATTAATAACCACTAGGTCAGTTCTAAATGTGTGGTTTATTGCTGCCCAAACCATTATACCACCACCACCAAATCAGTTGTGCTCCAGAACACAACTTTGGATGTACCGTTCATTACGTCGACGGTAAACGCGGACTCGTCCGTCGGCACAGGAGAGGTTAAGACGGGATTCGTCACTGAAGACCACATCACGCCAACGTCTTCCAATGTTGTTTTGAGCCCACTGCCGACGTTCCCGACGGTGGCGGTCAGTTAGCACAACACCACGGTACGGCCGGCTGCACAATATTCCACGCTCCCGAAGACGTCGCTTTACTGTATTCCGACTTACATGTCTTCCACGATCCCCTATAAACATCGACGTTGTGGATTGCGCTGTGACAAAACGGTTTCGCAAGTGACGTTGACGGATGAAATTGTCTTGTCGTACAGATGTCACACGCGGAGCACCAGGTCGGGGTCTATCAGACAAGCTTCCTGTTTCGTTTACCCGTCGAACAAGACGCACTATTGTTGATCTTGCAACGTTAAAGCGTCTTGCAACGTGACTTTGAGAAAGATCGCTTTCAAGCATGCCCAAAATGCGTGCTCTTTCTTCATTATTTTGTCTTGGCATTTTCGAAATTGATGTTTTCAAAATATTGCTTGGACTACTTAATTGTAAATCAATTACTGTTTACACATGCGTAATTCTGACCGACATAACCACGTGGGGAAAACGCATGGGGCGTAGGGCAAAACGGTGCCATGAGCCATGGTTGAAGCAAACATAATAGACTGGCACGAAATTTCATGCTTCAGTAGATTTGAGAAGTGAAAATTCTATTGTAGGCAAAAAGTGGCATATATATTCTAAGTATGTACAAAGCTATCGCACTTTTTCGATGAGGCGTTTTTTATGGACGTCAGTATACATGTAATGAGAAATAAATAGCATGTGTTGCAGCATGAGCATTGTTGGAAAAGGAAAACAAAATCTGTATAAAATAATTTTGGTAAAATTAACCCTTTACTACACGAACCAAAGTTTTAACGACCCTGAAGAAGAAAGCTACTGAAAACATTGTGGAAAAACAAGAAAATGCAGCATTTTCTCCTTTTTCCATAATGATACTCAAAAGATGGTATTTCTATCAGAAAATGTAGAAAAAACATTGTGGGAAGAGTAGAAAACGCTTGCTGCTTGTATTTTCTCCTTCCCCTACAATGCCCTCAAACACCTTGACATCAGGGTCGTTTAAGCTCAGGATTTTGAGATAAAAGGTTTACCTAGCCCTAATAAGATAGAAAGGCCAGTGAAATAAAATGATATACCCTCCCCCACCCCCCATAAAAAATGGGATTTGTATCAGAAATGGTAGAAAAGCATTGTGAACTACCCTTTGAATTCTTACTTTGTGCAAGCCTATTCCTACTTTGCGCACAGACCATATCTGACCATAATACGATATATCTCCTTTGCGCAATTCTAGAATTGTCCGGTACAATTCCGGTATCGGCGGACAAAGTAGGAATTCCCACTTTGCGCAGGACAATTCCGGAATTTCTCCGATTCTTACTTTGCGCCGAACAAATATACAACCGGGATTTGACGTCCATTTTTTATACTTGATATTGACTGAATCATACTGGTTGTTTTGTTTGATATTGGCAGGGTTTAATGGTATTTACAGAGTTTATCATATGGTAATGAATGGACCATTTTCTTCATATACTGACCCACACTTACAACGCAAAATCAAATTTGACTTTATATTTTTCATGTATTGTTTCGCTAAGTGTAACAAATGCCGTGTCATGGAAAAAGGGGGCTTAATGTATATTTACATTATGGACTAATATCTCTTTAATTACAGGACAAAATGTTATGAAACTTCATATTTATATTGTCTATCACAAGTCACAGACAATCATCGTTTGTTTTTATTTAATGAAATCTCCTGTCATGGAAAAAGGGGGATTACTGTATGATTTCATCATGGACCAATAACCGTCTGTTCGTCCGTCTTTCGGGACAGATATCTTCTAAAATCCTTGATGAAAACTGATAGAAATTGATACACGGGTTCCTTATGATGTCAGCCGATATTCATGTATTTATTTTTGCTTTTTATCATATAATGCGGTGTCATAGAAAAAGGGGGCTTCATGTATATTTCCATTATCTCTTTGACTAAAAATCCTTGATGAAAATTGATGAAACTTCGTACTTGTGTTCCGTATGATAGTCCGCCAATATCGGTTGTTTTTTTTTTAATTAAATGTCGTGTCATGGGAAAGGGGGAATTTGGTATATTTTTCCGTTATGAGCCATATCTTTAACTACTGGACAAAATTTTATGAAATTTCATATTTATGTTGTTTATCATAGCCACAGACAATAGTTATTTATTCTTAATTCATGAAATGCCAGTATTGAGACAGTACACGCAGTTAATAGACAAATGATATGGCTATGTGACATTTCAAAGAAAACTTTAAGAAGGATAGGGGAATGTGACAATTCCAGAAAAAATAAGTAGTCAGAAATAGGGTAAATATGACAGTGCAGGAAAGAAGAATAGAGAAAGTGTAAAAGTTGCAGAGAAAAGCATTAACAAGAACATGTTAAGAGTGACAGGGCCAAGAAAAAAGTTGAAAGAATAAGGTAATAGAGAAGGTGTACTTTTGTTGAAAAGAATATGGTAAGTTTGACAGTGCAGGGAAAAGCGTTAACAAGAACATGGTAAGAGTGACAGGGTCAAGGAAAGTTTTGAAAAGAATAAGGTAAGTGTGTCAGTGCAGGAAAAGTGTTGAGAAGCATAGGGTAATGTGTCACAGTTCAAGGAAAAGTGGTGACAAGAATAGGGTAAGTGTGACACTGCAGAGAAACGTGTTGAAAAGAGCAGGGTAAGTGTAGCAGTGTAGGGAAAAGTGTTGAAAAGGTTCAGTGTGGCAGTACAAGGAAAAGTTTTATCAAGAATACGGTAAGTGTGACAATGCAGGGACTACATGGATCCGTGGTGATAAGATAAACCGACTTCCTTGGTTACTGTTACTAAGGGCTCCCAAACAACCACAGTAAATACATATACAGTATAGCAGATAGGCTACTTAAATCGTGCTGTCATGACTGTTTCTCTCAATAAAATTCCGGAAAAATATTTCTATCACATGTTCCTGCCGAAACTCAGAGATCATTGAACTAATTTACACAAGAATATGCACTAAAAGTGCGAATTACGGGGGCTACGGACTATGTAATAGATCTACTTCTTTTTGCAAAGTTTTGAACTTCAATAAGAAAGAATGAAACACCTCAACAATCCTCCGTTTTGCCACAGAATCAAATAATAATTAAAGATACCCATTGTTTTCGTAAGGCTAGTTAAGTCGTCTCAAAATCATACTCAAATGAATAACACTGAATAACAAGCATTTCGAAAACTTTATAGATTGTCTGATTCTACAGACAGGTGTAAGTTTATGAAAAATTTCGATTTCAGGCTAAGGGAAAGTGGGTTGTCTGATGATTTTAAAATGCGTTAAGTGTGCTGTCAGTTAACAAACTTGTTAATATCACTGACGAGGTTTGTTTATCTTATGATATACTGAAGACAATGGGTGGTCAAGTTGATTAGAGTGGCAAATTGGTTTGCAATCAAACACACTTCCTATCAATTAACAGTTTACCGACACACCCTTTGAAATGGCAGATGTGCTAATCCACTTTGAAACGACTAGGTCAAAAGTTTATTTAATCAATAAAAGTTGCCTTTTGAGCTGATCCTCCATCAGTACAGAATTCACGTTAGACTTTTTTTTATAATTGAAATCTACTTTTAGTGAGGAATATGTAGTAAGGAATTCACGTCAGTATGCTTATTGTAAATAGCAGAAAGTTTTAATCCAAGATTAAACTGCATGTTATGTGCAATCTGATCTATATCTACACAATCAGCATATTGTTCACGCACCAAGGGTTAAAATTAACGTAAAACTGAAACACTGATGACAAGTGCCACTTTTTGGATGTGCAGAGGTTATTGAACAAGGTTAGATATTCAAGTGAACGTATTTTCGTTTTATTAGTATTTCATAAAGACATGTTTTTACCTTTGTTTTCCAATTAAAAACATTTTTTGTCTCTTTCAGAATCTTTCAGACAGGAAAGAACTATAGCATTAATTAATACATTGTGTAATATAGAGCTGATCAGAAATCCTTGCAAATGTCCCATTTGTCAGTCAATATCATAATGCAAACTTGTTGACAGCCTCTGCGTGATCTCACGTCAGCGGTACACGTTCGCAAAGCACGTATTTTAAACTTTTTCTTAAATTCAAACGTTTAAAACACAAAATAAAAAAATACTATCGCACCCCTCCAACGTTAACAGTCGTTTATTTGGGAGCCGAAATAGCAGACAAGAAGGCTATACATCGGGTAAAATAAATGCGATGACCTGATTGGTCAAATATCGATTTCCACGGATCCATGTATAGGAAAGCGTGAGTGGGACAGTGCAAGGAAAGGTGTTGTCAAAAACAAGGGTGTTACAGTGCAAGGAAACGTGTCATCTAAATGAACGAATGAATGTTGTTTTATGGCGCATCGACAGCGTTGGTCATTTAACATGCATATCTGTATTAAAAGATGACTAAAGTGGAATATTTAAGCATAAAAAAGATTTTAACAAAATGATGACAGTAAATAGGTTGAAATAAGAAGGATTACGTGTGATCTTGATAAGCATAAAAGACATTATTTACTGACAGGGCAATCCCTATCTACTCAGAGTGCGAAATGATATAGTAAAGATTGTGATAAAAAGATTTGAAACAAGTTGTTGAATAGATAGCAAAAAAGTCTTTAATTCTTGCGCTTCCAACTAAATGGATTCGACTTTCCTCGGGGCCTAGAAGTATATTTCCTTTGCGCTTGAGACCGACTCTGATAAAAGATTAACATGACATAGTGGATGGTGTAGGTTAAAGATCAAAATGCACGGTTAGTGTTGTCTTATCTTGAGATTCACCATCAGCAAAAGCTAGGCAAAGCGACACTGACACTTAAATGAAGAAGGGTTATGTGTAATTTTTAATGTACGGAAAATGTTATATTATATTTCATGTGTCTATTTTTAGAAATGTTATGGGTAAAGAAATGTCGTAATTTAAGCTGGGGGGAATTATTTCCCCGTCACAGTGAATATTTTCCTCCTGCCGAAAATCTGGAACTACTTTTTTAAGTTTTTTAAGTTTTTAAGTTTTAAAAGTGGCATTCGTTGACAAAATAATCAGAGGAAATATAATATATAATCTATTTCATCAGCTTGTGGTTAATATGGGGAAATATTTGCCTCAAAAGGGAAAGGTCCGCGAAAATAACTCGTGCCTTATGGCACTCGTTATTTTCGCATACCTTTCCCTTTTTCGGCAAATATTTCCCCATATTAACCACAAGCTGATGAAATAAACTCTATTTATTGAGTGGCTGAGCAATCCTTGCCTACTCAAAAGTTTTAATTGAAAAAGCAAAGACTGTGACTAGTAACTGTAAGGAAATGAAAACTAAAAATTGAGAAAGTGTGGAGACTCCAATGTGATCAAAACACTCCCATTATAAAGAGGAAAGTGTGACAGGGCTGGGAAACGCGTTGGAAAGTGTTGTCAAAAAATGGTTAGTGTGACGGCGTAGGAAAAAGGTGTTTTCAAAGATAGGGTTAGTGTGAAAGTGCCTTGAAAAGTGTTGACAAGAATTGCGCTTGTGTTTCAGTTCCTAGAAAAGTATTTTCAAGAATAGGGTAAGTGTGACAGTGCAGGTAAATGTACTGACAAGAATAGAGTAAGTGTGAAAGTGCACAGAAAATTGTTGACATTAAAAGAGTAGTTGTGACCGCGCAGGGAAACATGTTGACAAGAATAGGGTAAGATTGACGAGACCAAGAAGAATGGTGCCAAGAATATGGTTAGTATGGCAGTGCAGGGAAACGAGTTGAAAAAATAATGGTCAGTTAGATAGGGATGGGAAAATTGTTGCCAGGAATAGGATAGGTGTTACTGTGCAGGGGAGACTGTTAACAAGAATAGAGTAAGTGTGACAGTGCAAGGAAATATTTTGGCAAAAATAGAGTAATTATGAGAAAGCAGAGAAAAGGTGTGGGCAAGAACAGTGTGATTAATTAATTAATTGAATGGTGTATTACGCCGCTTTCAACATTATTTCAGTTATATCACGGCGACAGCTCACGTATTCGTGTATTTCCTGGGTTTTACCAGTACTAGGCTCGGGCTTTAAAGCGTCTTGCCCAAAGACACTCCCACAAAAAACCCAGGAGATCAAGCACGGCTCAAACCCAGGGCCTCCAGGTTACAAGTCCCACACTTTACCACAGAGCCACGCAGGACCCCCAAGAACAGTGTGATAGTACTAAGTGTGACAGTGCAGGAAAAAAGGGTAGACAAGAATATGGTTAATTGTTCAATGAAGGGAAAAACGTTGACAAGAAAACTGTAAGTATGACAGTGCAGAGAAACGTGTTGAGAAGAATAGGGTTTGAGCGTTTTTAAAGGAATGAAGAGAATTTTTTTTTTGTTTTCATGGAGGTATGAAAAAAAAACCTAATCACACTGTATGAAACCGCGAGCGGTTTCATACAGTGTGATTAGGTTTTTTTTTTTTTCATACCTCCATGAAAATAAAAAAAAAATCTCTTTCTTCCTTATATTTCAATATCACAGACAACAAATATGCACTTAAATAATTCTAACTGCTCTTTTTTTGTAAATCCAACATTGAGTATTTATTTACTGTCCTTTTCATTAATATTTTATAGCGCGGTAAAACTGCTCCTTCGTAAAAATGACGTAATTCATGACGTCATTATAGTATTGGACATTTGCAGACTGAGTGGATTTACTTATTAGAAGTTCAATACGCTAGAACTAAGTTGAAAATAAGATTGTTTAAACCCAGCAGAGTAACAATGAGTTTTCAGCTCTCTCTTTGAATTTACTGTTGGATTTTTTTTTCAGTATGCAGAAAAAATAAATTCAGCTAGCAATTTGAACTTCGGACTCGATATAGAATCAGAACGAAAAACATTATGAAATCTTGTATACATGTTTGTTTACATTAGTTTGACTGCAAAAGTAGTTCCGGTGTAATGCAGAGAAATGACCCTCCCCTACAAAATGACCTATGAGTCATTTCACTACGTAGAGGAATGACCCGGGTCATTATTCTACGTAGAGAAATGACCCCAGACTGTAGAGAAAGGACCCCCCTCTGGCTGTAGTAGAATGACCCCCTCATGAAAAGAAAAGACCCCCGTAGAGAAATGACCCCCCTTTTTTTCACCTGTACCATTGTTGTTGCTGTTGATGCTGATACTACTACTACTACCATTACTACTACTACTACTACTACTCCTACTACTACTCGTACTTCTACTACCCCCTTTGTGCCTTAACATTGTTGTTGCTGCTGATGCTGCTGATGTTTCTACTACTATACTACTACTTCTACTACTACAGCTGCTGCTGCTGCTACTACTACTTCTACTACTACTATTACTACTACTTCTACTACTACTACGCTACTACTACTACTTCTGCAGCTACTACAGGGGGGTCCTTTCTCTACGGTCTGGGGTCATTTTTCTACGTAGAATAATGACCCGGGTCATTCCTCTACGTAGTGAAATGACCCATAGGTCATTTTGTAGGGGAGGATCATTTCTCTGCATTACACCGGCACTGCTGGTTTTTTTTTTTCATGGAGCTATGAACAAAAAAATTCAGCCAATCAGAACTTGCCAATGTTCATGAAAAAAACTAATATTGAATTATTTAGGAATAACACAGAATTTCATCATAATTTTAGTTTCCGAAGAAAGCGAAAAAATCGTGTCTCTGTGTATGTATTGTTTTGCCATGTAACTGATGATTTTGTGCAAAGTTATAGTTTCAAAGAGAGTTATTACTATGAACTCGGGGCACGTCAACTGGATTAACACGACGTTAACGACGTCTTTAGGTTTTGGGAGATGAACGTCATGTTTTAGAGTTCATATTTTCTCAAAGCATTCCCTCTTAACGACGTATATCACAAATTTTTCGAACGGACAGATTTTTTTTTTAAACTTTGCACAAACAAAGCTCATCATGTCTCTAGGAGATTACAGTAAAACAAGATATGGGTCACCGTGCTCGTTTCTGAGAAATTTGCCTTCGAAAAAGGTATATTACAGTTCTAAATTTCAGCTTATATTGGATTTAGAACGCCTTTCTTTAATAGTCAGTTAAACAGTAAAATTACCGGAAGAATATACAAATATACATCATTTTAATGAAAATTCATTTAGTTTTGCACAAAAAATATATAAAAGCCTGATTTTGAGCATGGTAAATGTACAAATATGCATGTAATATACAGAATATTGAGTTAAAAAAGGGAGATAATTTGACCGAATTAAGGGTTAATCCTTGATAAATACATACATTCTAAAGGACAGATTTTTCTCAAAATTTCCACACTTATACTATGTATCATTCTAAACAGTAAGAAAAAAATAAAAATGGCACCTATCCGTGCTTATTTCGTCAGAAAACAAGGATGAAGGTCACTGTGCTAGTTAATTTTTTCAAGGAAAAAAATAGGATAAAAGCTCAGCAGACATAGTGGGAAAGGGAGAAATTACTCATTAGGAGCAATTTCCCCTTTTCCAACCACAATTTTCAAAGTGGAAACAGCTTTCCTAACACAGCTTTAAATTTTTCCTGCCTTTGTTTGCTTGTTTGGTGGGTAACGGTGTGTCAACAGTATTTTAATCATTTCACGGCGACAGTTCACATCTCCATTTTTCTTCTCTCTCTCTCTCTTTACTAATACTACCCGAAGAAATTGCTACTTGTTTCAGTGCACCAATAGTATTACCATATGTGCAAAAAAACATAGGTGCACTCTTTATTCACTATCCATGAAAAAATACATGCGCAGTAGGATGCGCGCGAACATTTGTGATATACGTATAACAAATAAGTTAAATGTGTCGCTTGTGCCTGTGGATCAATGGTTTGTACACATCCTTGTAGCATTCTTGATCATACTGGAAAAAGGTGTTAATAGAAACAATCTGTTGTTCTTGTAAAGACTGAACCTGTGACCTGAGTTGTTTCCTGATGGAGGGAAATACATACGTATACAGTGAAGTAGAATTGGGCCAGATCGGGAGATTACGGCGGGTTTCAAAACCCAGTAGGTCGACCTATAACTGTGTAGATGCGGCAAACTATACAGTGTACAAGTATTTGATATGAAAATTCTTAAAGATAGTTTTGTGTTTGGATGAAATATCGAATAGATTAATTCCTTAAATATGAGTGAAAATTTAGTTACAACTAGATCTAGATGAACAAATTACTTTTGACATTTTAACTGCTTTGTCAGTACACCTTGGACAGTACCAAAACTCAGGTCAAACATCTTAGACAGCGCGCACCGTCGGTGGTCTGTCTACTTTCCAAGTGTCGCTAATCAACAACACCATTTTCTCTGTAATTTTTGGTGTCCGCCCTCGACTCGTGCGCTCTTGAAATGAAACTCCACTTTCCTCAAACCTTTTGTACCACTTAAACACTAGTGTATGACTAACAAAGTCTTCATAGGTGTCTCCTTCATCATCTTACAATACATGCTTCTCTTCGAGCTTTCCCAAGATCTCGGCAGACTTTGATAACTGCAATACGACCCACTACTCCCATCACGTAACATATTGAAATTAGTATCAGTGAACCTTAAAGTTGTTTACCTCCGTTTGCAGTTTGCAACAGTCAAATTACATGATCTTTTTTATACCCCCCCCCCCACAAACTTTGTTTGGGAGGGTATATAGGAGTTACCTTGCCAGTCGGATGGTCTGACCAGCCCGCATAGCTCAGTTGGTAGAGCGTAAGACTCGTGATCATGAGGGTGTGGGTTCGATTCCCACGGCTGGCCATCTAAAATTACTAATAGTCTTTCGGATGAGACGTTAAACCGAGGTCCCGTGTGACGGTGCTATACACCGAGCACGTTAAAGAACCAGGCGAAACTTAGGATGGGTTTCGTCCTGTATCCGCACTATCCCCCGTAACAATACTAACAGCCTTCAGGGGGCGTCGCCCATATGGGAAACCGGTGGCGACGATAAATAAACGCAAATTCAATCAATCGGATCGTCTGTTGGTCGGTCAGTCGGTCTGTCGGTCCGTCAGTCAGTCGGTCGGTAGTTTTTTTGTCCGCTATATTTCTCAATGACATGGGGACGGATTTCAATCAAACTTTATAGAAATTTCAATATGAAGCCAAAATATGCATATAATTTTGTTATGGTTGAATGATTTTCCAATGAGTTATGGACCATTTATGATTTTTTTGGCTGAGCTTTTTCTCAATAACTACTTGGCAGATTTCAGTCAAACTTTATAGAACGTTTCAATATGAAGTAAATACCATGATAACGGGCACCCGGGGCATGTTCGTTATTTGCTCTCTTTCTTCACCTTTAACCGCTTATAAATCATTTGCTGACCAATGACGTTGCTTGAGTATATGCCAAAATTACATATAAAGTTATTATAACGTTTCTAAAAAAACTAGAACTATCTCTAAAGGTGATGAATACCCCTAACCAGTTCCATCTCAAAAAATAATATGGGGAAATATTTGCCGAAAAAGGGAAAGGTCTGCGAAAATAACGAGTGCCGTAAGGCACGAGTTATTTTCGCGGACCTTTCCCTTTTGAGGCAAATATTTCCCCATATTAACCACAAGCTGATGAAATAAATTATATATTTTATTTCCTCTGATTATTTTGTCAACGAATGCCACTTTTAAAACTTAAAAACTTAAAAAAGTAGTTCCAGATTTTCGGCAGGAGGAAAATATTCACTGTGACGGGGAAATATTTACCCCCAGCTTAAATTACGACATTTCTTTACCCATAACATTTCTAAAAATAGACATATGAAATATAATATTACAGGATAAGTGAAACAGTCCAAGGAAAAGTGTTGACAAGATCGCCGTTAGTGTGACAGTGCAGGGAAAAGTGTTGACACAAAAAGGGTAAGTGGGAGAGTGTAGGGAAAAGTGTAGACAAGAACAGGGTAACTGGGACAGGGCAGGGAAAAGTGTAGACAAGAACAGGGTAAGTGTGACAGGGCAGGGAAAAGTGTAGACAAGAATAGGGCAAGTGTGAAAAGGCAGGGAAAAGTATTGACAAGAACAGGGTAATGTGTGACAGGGCAGGGACGAGTGTTGACAAGAACAGGGTAAGTGGGACAGGGCAGGGAAAAGTGTTGACAATAACAGGGTAAGTGTGACAGGGCAGGGAAAAGTGTTGACAAGAACAGGGTAAGTGTGACAGGGCAGGGAAAAGTGTTGACAAGAACAGGGTAAGTGTGACAGGGCAGGGAAAGTGTTGACAAGAACAGGGTAAGTGGGACAGGGCAGGGACAAGTGTAGAGAAGAACAGGGCAAGTGTGACAGGACAGGGAAAAGTATTGACAAGAACAAAGTAATGTGTGACAAGGCAGGGAAAAGTGTTGACAAGAACAGGGTAATGTGTGACAGGGCTGGGAAAAGTGTTGACAAGAACAGGGTAAGTGTGACAGGGCAGGGAAAAGTACTGACAAGAACAGGGTAAGTGTGACAGGGCAGGGAAAAGTACTGACAAGAACAGGGTAATGTGTGACAGGGCAGCGAAAAGTATTGACAAGAACAAAGTAATGTGTGACAAGGCAGGGACAAGTGTAGACAAGAACAGGGCAAGTGTGACAGGACAGGGACAAGTGTTGGCAAGAATAAGATAAATACCTCATGCAAGGAAAATTCTTATAAGAAACTGCAGAATCAAATGATGCTAGAAAGGTGAAAACAGTTCTTCTAAAAAATGTAACAATTCGAACAGATATGCTACAAACGACATACATTGTTTACGAAGAAAAATCCTAAACTGTTCTCTTTGATTATAACATCTTTGCAAGCGATATTTCACAGAGAGAGAGAGAGAGAGAGGGGGGGGGAGCCAGAGAGAGACGTACTTATTGGGAATGAGTGAAGGAGGATGTATAAAACGGGGATCGTCTTATGACTTACCAAAAGTAAGCTTATTGTCTTCTTTTATAGCTGTTGTTGCGTCATGGAAAAGGCTGACATATTTTATCATTCCTTCAAAGGTTAAATCTGAAAAGCGATACAGGGAAAATATTGTGTCTTTCCTGATCAAAAATAAAAGTACAATATTACATGACATGTACATCACACTACCAAGCACATACGCACGTGTATGCAAGCGCGCGCGCGCGCGGGCGTGTGTGTATACATAAATTATAAATATATAAATGGTTAGGCCAACTAGTAAACGTGTAAGACTACTTTTTAAGTCTAGAGTTAGATCTAGAGAAATAATGCAATTAAGGATAATTGTGAAATACGTTACAATTTTCTTAACACTTGTTCATATTTGAAACCATTGCAAATGACTAAGTGATATGAAGTTCTCTTTGGAATGACAGAAAACCTTGGATGTGTAAGAAAGAAAAGACTAAAAAACCAGCATTGTTCCAAAATGTTGAATACGAAGCCAGATTACACGTATTTTAGAAGTATAGACTTAACTTTCTTTTATGCTTTTTCAGTAGTCTATAGAAAACCAACAGTGAATTATACTTTGTAATTCACCGGTGAATTTTATAACTTTTATTTTTCATCTATCACGGTTATCTATATGAATGATTTTTTAACAGGTGAACGTTGCGCTTTATGACGTAGTCAACTTAGCTAGTCCATATCCGACTAGACTGAATACATCTATGTCGCTTGAAAAAACGCACATATTTTTCACGATGACCAAAAAATAGACGTGAAAAGAAAGGTTAAAGTGAAAGAACATAAAAGATACAGGGTAATTGTTTGTTTCAGTGTATTATCGAAATTTCTCGTGAAAAGCAAAGGCCATATTTTCACTCGTGGCTTCGCCCCTCGTGAAAATATAGACCTCGCTTTTCACTCGATGAAAGAAAGTTCGATCATACACAGAAACAGACACTTATCCTCTATAACTTTTGTATAATAATGATGGTGATGGATAGACAAAATGAGCCATGCCCTGTGAAAAGGAGGCTTAATGCATGTGCAAATAGTGTTGATCCAGGTAAGCTTGCGCAGTCCGTGCCGGCTAACCTGGGTAGAAACTTTGTGCTACAGTTTTTTTTTTTTTTTTGTCAAAGGATTATTCTACCTTATGATAAAGTAGTTAGTCGGACAAAATGGATTTTATTGATCCATTAATATATGATAACTTTCTTGGTATAATGCATTCAAACGCGTAGTAAACAGCCCTATGTCACTTACCATCTGTAGAGTTAAACTTAGAAAAGTAGTTTGTCCCGGCACCAGTATTGTAAACTTTTTGATGCATCTGTAGCAAATTAAAAAGTCTTTGTTGCCCACTACACCGACCTCCAACAACCACGAAATGTGGTACGCAAAAATAGGTAGATCCAACCTCACTATTGTAGTACGAGCATTCATTGATTTTCTCCTTATCGTACTCGTAATCCCAGGGCTGAAATCAAAAATCGTTTTATAAGTTATTTAAGGAATGAAGATAATTTTTTGCTGTTGTTGTCTTGTTTTCATGGAGGTATGAAAAAAGAAAAAGTAGATCTAATCACAAAGTGTGATTACTCTTTTTTTTTTTAATACCTCCATGAAAAAAGAAAAAATCTCACCATTATTACTAGCTGCATTTTTTTTTTTGTAAATCCACTACTTTCTAATGCACAATTCATTGGTATTTGATAGCGCGGTTCAACGCCTGGTTCATGACATAAAAATGTGTGGTTCATGACGTCAATACTGAAAATTAGATAAATCATACCCAGTAAACTGACAATGAGTTTAAAGTTTTCTCCTAGACTTTTCAAATTTGTTGGATTTTTTTTTAATTCATGATTTTCAGAGAAGATAAATTTAGCTAGCAATTAAATCTCGGACTCGGTTTAAAATTAGAAACAAAAACCATTTTGAAATCTCGTATACATGTTTGTTTACATTAGTTTGACAGCAAAAGTAGTTCCGGAACTATTTGTTCATGGAACTCGCCAATGTTGATGAAAACAACTAATATTGATTTATTCAAGAATCTCAGCTTCTGGAAAACTCACATGTTAAAACCATCAATTTTGCAAAATTTAGAGATCTGTAACATGTAATACCAATAGATGCGTCATGTTTCTCGCACAGTATTGCTGTTTTGCTGGTTACCAGCATTTTCCACTTTTCCTACAATGTTTTCAAAAGCCCTCTACACGTATTTATCAAGCACTGAGACGTTTAACCCAATTTTCTCGCAGTTGGGCGTAATTGACTGTATGGATACATTTATGACATTTGATAGATATTGTTTTCTCAATTTTGCTATTTCGAACGTAATTCAATCCCGATTAAGCGTCTCTGTTTCAACAGCACATCCGTCATAAAATGGTGACAGTTATTGAACCGTATCTGAGGTTTGTCAATTGCTCGTCCAGTCCATAGAAGCGCCTTACCCAAGGAGAGAACTATATGACGAAAGCTGTGAGTTGGGGTCGCTCTGGGATTTTCTGATGAAAAATTATCATCATCATCATCATTGACAATAGTGATGGTTATAACAAGATAAGAAGAAACTATTTTTAAGGCCTCAAATTCATCAACCTTTCCTTTCTGTTTACCAAACGACAAAATTTTAGACTGGCTCAAATCGCAAGCATTTGCAGACGACAATGGGGGTGGCTTTGATGATGAAATTTTTCTTTGATAGAATAGAAAACTTTGTGAGAATAGGAAATAAATGTTTACCTGCATTTCTCTTTTTCCCACAATGTTTTCAAAATCCCTCTCCTTCAAAGTGGTTGAAACTAGGCATTGTGTGATAAACGGTAAATGTAATTCTTAGTATCATTTTCAAGAATGTTTTAAAATTGAAAGTAACACAATTTCTGATTGGCTAAACCATTTGGTTTAGCCAATCAGAAATTGCGTTACTTTTAAAATCTAGAATAAGACTAAAAATGTAATCCAGAACAGTTGTTGAATAGTTCTTAGTCCTGTTGCTGTTGGTCTATAAAGCTGTTTGCAGCGGTATTTCTAATAATCTTACGGCGGAAAGTGCACCTGCCCTTATATATTCAATATTCAGTTTTCGAGAAGCACTCTTTCAAAACAATGAACATATTTTTTGTTGGGAAAAATCGAAAAAATATGAGCCATGCTCTGGCAAATGGGGGCTTGATGCATCTCTGTGATCCATGGTATACAAAGCAAACCATCACATAATTATGGATCCGTAATATCCATTTTTTTTTTTTTTTTTAAACAATCGACTTTATCATGAGGTAGACTAACGTTCGTCCTTGGACATACAGAAAACACCAATAGCGAAAAGTTTTGGCCCAGGTCAGCCTGCGCGGTTTGCGCAGGCTGACCTGGTTCGATACTTTTCGCAGCTACATTAAGCCCCCTTTCACAGAGCATAGCTCATATTATTCACATGTGAGACAATTTTGAGTAAGAAAAAGTTCAGTTCACGTACGCAAACACAAAAAAAGTCATGTATTGTTCTATAGATCTAGACCTAAAATTGGAAAATTTATTTAAATGCAACTTAATAAATGATTTTTGTTAGAGGTCCCAAGGTTAATACTTCTGCTACAATGTTTAATGATTGTAGAAGAATTTGTTTCAAAACAATAAAATTCTTCAGAAATTAAAATGTTTACCCTTTACCAAACAATCCCGAGTGTTAACGACTCCGAGAAAGGAAGCTTTTGAAAACATTGTGGGGAAAAGGAGAAAATGCTGGTAACCAGCATTTTCTCCTTTTCTCACAATGTTTCTACCCTTCTTCAAACAACTGTCTACATCTGAAACACATTTATTTTGTCGTCTGCAAATGTTTTCAATTTGGGCATGTCTAAAATTTTGTCGTCTGGGAAATAATCAACTCTTTGCCACACAGTCCCGAGTTTTAAGGACCCTTCGGAAGAAGCTTTTTGATAACATTGTGGGAAAAGGAGAAAATGCCGACAACCAACAATTTCTCCTATTCCCAAAAATGTTTTCCATTCTATTAAACAAAAATTCCACCATTTAACCCTTTACCAGATGACAAAATTTTAGCCTTTTTGAGAGCATTTGCAGACGACAAATTAAATATTACTTAAAATTTGTCTTTCATAGAGCAGAAAACATCATAGGAATAGGAGAAAATGCTGATTACCATCATTTTCTCCTTTTCCCACAATGTTTACAAAAGGCTTCTTTCTCAGGACTGTGTGGCAGTGAGTGGTAAAGGGTTAAGCTACATATGAATTGTCGTCTGCAAGTTCTTTCAATTTTGAGCAGGTCTGAAATTTCGTCCAGTTAAAGTAACAATAAAGCCCAAAAGTAAACAAAGAGGGTGTTTAAATCCATTTAAATTTATATCATACCATTTAAAAGTATGGAAACTTTTGTGAAAATGACAATCTGTCATTGTACGATCGGTCCAAGTGTTAGTCGCTGACAGAGAAATTAATTTCAAAACTAAAACCTGCCAGGTAGCTGTGTCTTTTGTTTACTTTTTGCCTGATTTTAAAATTCTTTTTACTACCAGCGACTAACACATGGCCCGACCACACGGTAACATCTCCACAATATTTTCCATATTTTTAAATGGTATGGTTTAAATTAAATGTATTATGAAACCTGCTTTTATATTTTGGCCTCTACTGGGCCTTTAAGGATGCAAAAATTTGCAGGAGAAAAAAAAAAAGGCAAAGAAAAAGAGTATTGTAACGTACGAAGGAGAGGTCGTTATCCTCCACGTCGCCTATTGTTCTTTTATCCAGTTCGAGTTCGCTCTCCAAGGTTAGGTCTGTCCCAGAAGCATCCCGGTTGAAAAACCTGGACGAGTAATTCAGAAGCAAAAAGACTGCCAGCCCCAAAAGAACCAAAATCGTCGCCTTGAAAAAAAGTTTCGAATCTGCAACCAGTCTGATTTTTGCCATCTTCTATTCAACGTTGCCACAGAAGTAGTTTATAAAAGTTATAAATACGCGTGGGTACTGTTTCACTGTTGAATGTTCGCCATAAACTTGATGCTTAAAATTTTCTTGAGACCTATGAAAGTTGCAGGAATAAGAAAATGCAACTATGATTCGTTACTGGCGTATTTACCCTTATATATTAAGTGATTTTCAATATTGTTTATCAGTTTATGCAGTGTTTACATATCTGCATTGCAAATATATGAACCATGCCCTGTGAAAAGGGGGATTAATGCATCTGCAAAAACTATCAACCTAGGTCAGCCTGCGCACTCCGCGCAGGCTGACCTTGGCCGAAACTTTATGGTATTTGTCAATTTTCTGCCTGTCCAATGACCAGTTTACCTCATGATTCAGTCGATTGTTACACAAAATAAACTTTATGGATCATGTGATGACTTGGCTGGTGTCATGCACCCTTTTGCCAGAGCATGGCCCTATACTTATATACTTATCTTGTTTACCAAGATTTCATCTGTTGTCGTTTGTTTACAACAGCTTGTGAACATTCAAACATGCTGTGGAAGTCATTGCAAGGGTAAAAACGTCAGCTGAGTTGTCCTATGATGTAACTTGTCAACCCTTTCCTACACAATCACAAGTGTTCACGACCCTGACAAAAAAGCCCTTAGAAAATGTTGTGGGAAAAGAGAGAAAATGCTGGTTACCAGCATTTTCTCTCTTTTCCCACAACATTTTCTACTCTTCCTAAAACATATTGCATCCAATTTCGAGTCACGGTTATTTTGTCGTCTGCAAATGCTTTGAATTTCGATTAGATCGAGTCTAAAATTTTATCGTCCGATAAAGGGCTACGACTTTAGTTTCTGTTTATATTTATTCAACTCTACCAGAAAACGTCATTTTAGACTTCCAGGTTTCATTTGCAAAAAAAAAAAAAGGCTGCCGCGCCACTCGTGAAAATACTAGATCTACCGATGATGTTCACTTGATGAAATAAATTTAGATCTTTCACCGGGGAAAAAAATCTATTCATTTCATACGTCTAACCCCTTTTTGGGGGGGGACTTTCATCAAAATCAAGTACAGTTTTCAAGAATTCTTCGTGGAGTACCCCCCCCCTCCACGTAAGAACACATTACAATATGACGTAAAGGGCGGGAAATGTACGGTAAATGCGCGTAAATTACGTCATTATCTCCCTCTGAAATTGAAGAGTTACGGAAACACGGCAAATTTCACTGGTCGTAACCATGAATTATCATACCTTATAATCCACCATTATTTCCCGATAAACTACCGAAAAGCATGAAATAAAGAATAAGAATTGACTTAGTAAACACCCTTTGTCAGATCCTTAACTTCAATGTCTGTCAGCTGTGATATAATGTAGGGGCTGGATATGAGCCCGAGTAAATCGGGTGCTTAACACATTGTCCACCTCAACCAATGTTTCTTCAGCCATCTCTTTAGACGGTGTAACACCAGAACGGAATGGTTCCGGATGGTAGTACCCAACAGTAGTGCCACTTGAAAATTTGATATCAAGCACTTCTGTCACACTGTTTTATCACAAAAGATGGTAGGACAAGCCTAAAACGTGATTATGAAGTGGATTTGATGATTTCTTCCGAGAATGAATGCATTTTTTTTGCAGTTAGTTGAAGAGATAGAGTTTATTTCATCAGCTTGTGATTAATATGGGGGAATTATTTCATGCTTCCCGGTAGGATATCGAGAAATAGCAGTGAAAATATTTTTCGATATTACACGGGTACGACCAGTGAAAATACCGATTTTTATATTCTAGTTACCTAGGTAAATTGCGCGCGACTCTCAACCAGATGGAAATATGACGTCATTTACCTTATATTTCTCGCGCTTGACGTAATATTGTAATGCGTTGCTATGCGCGAGGGGTACGCCACGGGGAATAATTGAAAAGAACTGTACTTGATTTTGATAAAGCTCCTCCAAGAAAGGGTTAAATGCATGAAATAAATAGAATATTTTTTTTCGGTGAAAGATCGAAATTTATTTCATCGAGTGAACACCATCGGTAATATTTTCACGAGTGGCGGCATAAATTTCGATCTTTCACCGAAAAAAACAAATATCCTCTATATATTTGCCCAAAAAGGGAAAGGTATGCGAAAATAACGAGTGCCGTAAGGCACGAGTTATTTTCGCGGACCTTTCCCTTTTGAGGCAAATATTTCCCCATATTAACCACAAGCTGATGAAATAAATTACATATTTCCTCTGATAATTTTGTCAACGAATGCCACTTTTAAAACTTAAAAAACTTAAAAAAGTAGTTCCAGATTTTCGGCAGGAGGAAAATATTCACTGTGACGGGGAATTAATTCCCCCCCGCTTAAATTACATTTCTTTACCCATAACATTTCTAAAAATAGACACATGAAATATAATATAGATTTTTACTCAATTTTCAATGAGCCAAAAAGTTACCGGTGTGATACCAGACAATATTCCCTATTTCTACTGGTGGAGCTCTTAAAATTAAAGGGGTATTTAGTTCTACTATAAGAACAACACTCTACGGAATCTAGCCATTACCTAGAGGTATCGTCAGAACTGGCCATTCTCCTTTTTCCACGTGAATGCGTTCAGAAGCCATCGCCCTAAGGTTTTTAAAACACTGAATGTTTTTGCAAAGAGTTAGTGTATGCGATATTCAGTGGCTCAGAATTCATGATGTTGAAGCTATTACCGTTTTAAATTTAGGGGATCTGACATGAGTTGGCTTTCGAGATAAAATTTTATTAAACGAGTCTAGGGAAATGTTATTAAGCGAGCCTTTCGCGAGCTTAATAAAGTTTTCCTTGACGAGTTTAATAAAATGTTATCTCAAACGCTAACCAATGTCAGATTCTTTTTATTACATAACGATATTTCAGGAAATATAGATCAGATGATGCAAAACCATTTATAGATGCACCCGTGGTAATACCCATAAAACCCAGTCACTTCTATGAAAAATGTACATGACGTCCGAATTGAAGTCACACAAATATGATATCAAACGTGTAGGGATAAGAAAATTCGTAAAGGGTATATCACACTGAAAACAAGGGAGGTCATGTAGAAAACTGATTTTAAGATTTGATGCCCACTCGTGACCTTGGTCTCGTGGCTTTTGACCCTAGACAAGGCACTCTGGAGTCCCGGCCTACAGTTGATGCAACCAAGAAAACAAGCTAGTGGGTCAGCTAAAGGTGAGGTATGACTAAAATACTATTAATCCATTGACTGCTTAACGCGACTTGGGGCGCTTTGGCACTGTGCAGATCAAGATCAGACTGCACATAAAGTGCAGTCCAATCATGAATCTTCACTTTACCAATGAAATAAAACTTGAATGGCAATATATGCGCCATGCTCTGTGAAAAAGGGGGGTTAATGCAGCTGCAATAAGTATCGACCCATGCCAGTCTGAGCACTCCACACAGGCCCACTTGAGTCGAAACTTTTTGCTATTTGTCAATTTTCTGCGTGTGCAAGGACTATTCTAGATTAGAATTAACCTTTTATCAAACGACAAAATTGTAGACCAGTCCAAAATGAAAGCATTTGCAGACGACAAATTAAAGGTGGCCCAAATGACGAAATTTGTACTTGTTAGGGCAGAAAACATTGTGGGAAAAGGAGAAAGTGCTGGTTACCAGCATTTTCTCCTTTTCCCACATTGTTTTCAAAGGCGTCTTCCTCAGGGGTCGTTAAAAGTCGGGATTGTGTGGTAAAGGGTTAAGTCCGTTGTCAGGCAAAATGGATTTTATGGATCCATAACTATGTAATGTCTTACTTGGTGTAATGGGTCACAGAGATGCATTAAGCAAAATGGATTTTTTATGGATCCATAATTATGTAATGTCTTACTTGGTGTAATGGGTCACAGAGATGCATTCAGCAAAATGGATTTTATGGATCCATAATTATGTATTATTATACTGCAAAGAAATTTCTCGTGATCTGATTGGATAATATGCCCCGAACATATATATCATGTACCCTGGCAAAACCCACGTAAAAGCAGTTTCCCTTTTGGGAGCCCCGTATAATTGACACTTTTAACACAACATCCAAAATGGTGGCGTATATCAAGATTAACATCAAGATTATGCACCAAACTGCACGTTTTTCCAAAGTTTCAGTGACGTCAGTTTTCACTGAATTGGGGCACTCAGAAGGGAAATTCTACTTCGTCAGCGTACTCAATTTTTGAAAAAAAAAAAAAAAACCAGGTAAATTTCGCTTAACACAAGTTGGAATGGTAAAACTTTGCAGTATAATAAATTCGTTGTACGGTCAGGTGGCAGTGGACTTGGAAACTTGTTCACGGCTGTGGTGAATCATGTCGCCACCTCACCCTCGGCACGGGGCGACATGATTAACCACAGCCATGAACAAGTTTCCAAGACCCCTGCCACCTGACCGTACAATTAATAATGTCTTACTTGGTGTAATGGGTCACAGAGATGCATTAAGCCCCTTTTTACAGGGCATGGCCCATACTTAAATTTGACCTCCTTCAATGGCCGACAATACAATTCACTGAAACTAGAGCAGATTTTTTTTCTCTTATATGCTCGAATAAACAAACCGAGGGTATGGATACAGGATCATACTATAAATGTGTGCACTCTGATCTTGACCTATGCTGTCCATAAAGTCGACGTTACGGCCTCTGGTGCTTGAAAGATTAAAAGTGTTGAAAACCTTATTGCAAACAAATATTCCATTTGGCAAAGAAGTATGGAGTCGTGCGACCAAAACAGACATGCAGCAAATAGAAATACATGTATTTCAACATTCCATTGCGAGAAGCTAAAGGGTTTCAAAAACAAACAGGATCAGGGTCCTGATTCACACCTTTCTCAAGAATGTTCTCAGTCTACTGCTCAAGAATTTTCTAAATTTGAAAGTAAAACAATTTTTGATTTGATAAACCAGTTGGTCTAGCCAATCAAAAGTCGTGTTACTTTCCAAATCTAGAATAAGACTGACTGAAATTAAGAATGGTTGTTGAAAATGGACCTGGGTCCATATTTACATGTACCAATAATTCTTGTTTCATTTAGAATTCTAAATTACAATATCATCCATCTAACGAGCCTGACAGAAGAATTCTCAAGCCAATGAGATGACTAAGCTCGTAATATAGAATATATCTATAAACCATGCATTGTTGAAAGGTGGTGATTGATGCCCCTGATACAGAATCCATGTTTGGTCAACACAGGGTATGCACTTAACAGCCTGGTGCCAAAATAAAGTCCTCAAAATGGCCACCATTGTTCGTTAACTTAAAAAACAGTAACATCAACTAACATCAAGATATAACTCTGGAACTACAACACAGACTTACTTGAAATTTTCAGTATTTAGTAATGCGTCCATTTGGTAGTATGTCCATTTGGTGCAAGGATCTCTCTCATTCTCTTCGATAGCTGATTATAGAGATATTTTTATATAGATTGGAGATAAGGATGTCCAGATTTCTAAAACATCGTTTATCAGGTCTCGCTTACTTTTAAACTTTATCCTTCTAAATAAGTAAAAATAAAACTTTTAGGCCGATAGTAAAAACTCAAACTTTGCTGTTTCAACATTTTTTTTTAAACAGGAAAAATTTCTCCTTATTGGACAGTGTTGATCCAAGATCAGACTGCACGTTCTGTGCAGTCTGATCTTGATCTACACTGTCCAAAAAAGGTCTGTGAGTCGTGCCTAGCAGCCTTAGGGTTAATGTTTGATTCTCTACTTTGAAGTTTGATTCCAAGTGTTTTCCAAACATTCTCAATGATGTTGGTACCTGGAGACAAAGGTAGCCAGTTCATGCATGTATTTTCTTTTCAGTCTAGAAATACGACCCTTGCTACTGCATTTTCATGGTTGCTTTTGTCTTCAGTGTTTTGGATAAGCGGACAGTGTAGATAAAAGATCAAACAGCATGCTTTGTGCAGTCCACTCTTGATCCACACTTGTCACATTGTTAAAGATGCTTTCAGGCTTAAGTTCATTTCTGAATAAACAATGCATGCATGGGTTGTAAAATTAAATTTTATATATAGTACAATGTATTGAAGACCTTACAAAGTTTATTCTATATGCCTACACTAAGTTAGCTTTTGACATCACAATATAAAAATGTTTAAGCTTTTCATTTTGATAACAGAGCAAAAAGTTTTTGATAACACAACAGGACTTTTTTGATAAAACAACAGAGGTAAGTTTATTTTTGATAACTCAACATTAGGAATTTTGCTTTTGATAATATAATAGAAAAAGTTTGTTCTTTGATAATACAATAAGTTTCTGATAACCCAACATATGAATTATTTTTTTATGATAAAACAAGTTTTTTCTTAACACAACAATGAGGGCCATTCCTGTAAATTAAATTGTCTCCCTTGCCAGATAAAGACTAAGGGTAACCAAATAACAGATTGGTCCTTTCACCTGTATTCCTTTGTTTTTATCCTTGGTTCCATTGGGGATGTTGCAATAGATATAATAATGATTAATGATATGTGTGTAAGGCCCCCATATAATTCAAATCAAATTTTGTTCTTAATCATCAGGAACTACGTATATATCGATTTGTAAAACAATCTAACTAGATTTACTTGAAATATTATCTCAAAAACATAGCTGTTCAGTGCAAGAAAACCAAGGATAAAATCCAAGTAATCCCCTTTTTAGGACCAATGTAGTAGTGGAGAGGAATCAGGGGAAATAACTGAAGAATGGCCCTCATTGGAAGTTTGCTTTTAATAACACAACAGAAAAAATTTGCATGTTTTCTTTTTTGATGATACAAAATAGATATTTAATTCCTGATAATACAACAGAAGTAAGTTTACGTTTGCAATTTTAGAAAACACAACATAAGAATATTTACTTTAACCCTTTATCACACAAGCCCTAGTTTTAACAGCCCTAAAGGGTACAGCTTTTGGAAACATTGTGGGAAAAGGAGAAAATGCTGGTAACAAGCATTTTCTACTCTTCCCATTATGTTTCCTGCCCTTCAAAAGGCAAATCAAACAATTTTAACAATTCTAAGTGTAAAGTGTAGTAGTTTGGTAAAGATTTATATAACACAACAAAGGCAACACATAAAAGCAAAGTTTTTTATGGTAACACGGAACAGTTAATTTTTGGTGATATAGTCATTCATTGTTTGGTGAGCTGGGGGGCAAACCCACAACCCCTTGTTCTCAAGTCCTGTACGCTACCCACTGAGCTATCAGGACTCGGCTTTTTGGTGATATAACCTAAGTTTTCACTATATTTTTTACATAACATAAATTTCATTATCACTTTATAAAACAATCCTGTGCTTTAATGACTCTGAGGAAGACTGCAAGTGAAAACGTGGAAAGAAGTAAAAAGTTGTTAACAAGTATTTACTCCCCTTTTAAATGTTTCAAAAAACCCCTTTCATTATGACAGTTAAAGCAAAGGCCTGTACGGTAATTGTTGAAGAAAGGGTTAACGTGGTAAGTGTAACTTTAAATGTTGTTGCAGTGTAGATTGAGATCAGACTTGCAGTCTGATCTTGGATTTACATCTTCAGCTCCCTGAATCTGAACATAAAGGCTCTTTATTTACAATGGAGCTGTACTTTTTAATCTTGAGAAACGCAATGAATTTCTTCAGTTCTGAGCAAAAGATTTTGTTCAAAAGCATAGTCCATGATAAAGAAATGATATGTAAGTTATGTAAAAGATCAGACACAATGTATTTGGAAATTCGAAAAAGTCTGTATAAAAATATATTAAAGTGTATACCATTTTCAAAAATTAAACTACACAAATCCCTTTTGTTTTGATCACATTATCAATGCTGTTTCTCTCACATGAAATAGATTAACTATGAGTTGGGCTTCTGTCGCCCCTGTCATCACGATGTCCTAGACGATAATTGTCATAGACAATCCCTTCATTACTCACAGGGTTGGAATGACGTGAACTAGAGGGTCGTGTGTCATGACGCTTAGGAATGTTGCCTGCAAACATCTCAGCTGGAGCTTCCAGGTACACTTCTGGTCCGTAACCATAGTAACCATAGTTTGGATAGGCTGGATGTACCACCTCACGGAAGTCATCATTGTCTTCATTTGAGCCTGATGATCTTGACCTTCGAGTTAATGATTTGGTCTCTGATCTATTTTTCCTCCTGTAGAATGAGAATGAAAAAATAAAAAGTCAAGGGAAACAGTATTATTTCTACCATATGAAAAAATTTTAAAAGCATTTACAGACAATAAATTCAATGTTCTCTAATCATTGGATTTGTCTTTGCAAGGTTAGAAAAAATTGTGGGTAAAGGAGAAAATGCTAGTTACCAGCATTTTCTCCTTTTCCAACTATGCTTTCAGAAGCTTTCTTTCTCAGGGTCCTTAAACATAGACATAATGTGCTGAAGGGATCAATATTAAATTAAGACATACATATAATGTAATGTAATTTACTAGACTCTAGACTTAAAAGTTCTAGATCATATAACTTAAGAGAAGAAAAGTTTTTCATATTCTCCATAATAGTATAAAATCATGTGACCCTTTGGGCTAGTTTATATTTCATCTCAATTGGCTGGCATATCTCACTCTGGGACATAACATGCGCAAAAGATTTGGTTTGGTTTGTATTGGAGTTTAACGCCATTTTAACAACTTAGGTCATATCATAGCGGTCAGTGACACACCCATGTGTTTCCTGGCTTTCTCCCACCAGTAATGACACAACTTTCTTTCCAAAGCCACTGACTACTTTTCTCACATGCATCAGAGGTGAGAGGCGAAAAATGGCTGGAACAAAGTTTGCCACAACCGGATATTGAACCTGCAACCTCAAAGCGACAAGTCAGATACAGTAACCACTGAGCTACTCAGCCGGGCCTGCGCAAAAGATGCCTGAATTATACTACATATAAAATTAAAACATTCTAGGCTTGTTGATTTCAGACAATTTTTTTTTTTAAGTTTTCCCTATAAATAACAACAGAACATTATAGTAGTCCAGGGTATGACCTATCCAATACAAGGTCAACAGTAAGCCTCTTCAAATTGTAAGAAAAATCATTGTTGTATTCCTGATAATGATAATCTGTTTCAATGCCACCTTAATTTTTTTGAATTTCAGAGAGGAAGACATTCATTTTTTGTGTTTTAGATAAAATCAGTTAAGACAGTCAGATGACAAGAATTTTTTTATTCGTTATTTACCGGTAGCTCTTCAATAAACGACAAAATTTTGGACTCGAGCAAATTGAAAGCATTTGCAGACCACAAAATAAGTGGAGATCAAATGATGATTTCTGTCTCAGGTAGAGTATAAAACAGAAGACATTATTGATATCAGACACCTGATTCTCCACAATACTTCATGCTCAGGAGGGCTAGAAAAAAGATTTAATCCTTTCCACATACTCCTCTATTTTCATGATCTACAGAAAGAAGATTTTCAAAAAACACTAAGGGAAAATGAAAAACTGCCTGTTAAGGGCATTTTCTCCTTTTTCCACAATGTTTCCTACCCTTTTTTAAGAAAAAGCTATCATAAGAGACACTTTTGTTTTTTCTTCTGTAAATGTAAAATGCTAAAATATTCTCATCTAGTAAACTGTTAAACAAAAGAGACAATTTCTTTGTTTGTTTATATGGTGCTTCATGCTGTTTTCAACATTATTTCAGTCATATTACAGAAGCCAGAGCACCTACCCATGGTTTTACCAGTCCTTTGCACAAAATCTCTCCCAAGCTACTGGCTGCTCCTTACATATGATTGATCAGCAATGAAAGAGGAATGAATCCTGTTGCATTGACTATCATCAGCTACTAGCTACTACCCACATAACCATTGTGGAATAATGATCAGCAGTGTGGAAGGAATGAATCCTGTTGGTTACCAGCATTTTCTCCTTTTCCCTCAATATTTTCAAGTCTTTGTCCTCAGGGTTGTTCACCTTTTACCACACACTGCCGACTTATAACGATCCTGGGAAAGAAGCCTTTTTAAAACATCGTGGGATAAGGAGAAAATACTGGTAACCAGCATTTTCTGCTTTTCCCACAATGTTTTCTTCTCTTATCAAAGAAAAATTGTACCATTTAAGCCCTACTGAAATTGTCCTTTGCATAAGCTTACAATTTGGACAAGGCTAAAATTTGTCTTTTTTAAACATTAAACCTTAAAGTTAACTTACATTTTCCTCGCAACTAGGACACCAGTTACGATGGCAATTATAACCAGAACCAGGGCAGCCACCCCTGCTGATATGCCAATCACAGCTGTGTCGTTCATTTCTCTTGCCTTTGAGTTAGCCTGTCCAGGCGCTGGTGTTGTAGTGAGCGGTGGGCAGGTAGCAGCTGAAATAAGGGAACCCAGATTTTACAGTTTAACTCTCTACCACACTATCCTGAGTTTTAACGACCTTAGCAATAAAGCTTTTGAAAAAATTGTGGGAAAAGGAGAAAATGCTGGTAACCAGCATTTTCTCCTTTTCCCACAATGTTTTCTAAAGCTTCATAGATAATTATATCCCACTATTCTTGCCATATTTGTCATGGCACTTTCATTACTTTATAACTGGAAATTTTTGCGACGTGGAAATTTTTCCGATTTCGCGAATTTGAAAAATTCGCAAACTTTTCTGTTCGCATATTTTACCACGAGTATACCAACAAATAGCGAGTGTCTTGAATTCGCAAACATTTCCGTACGCAAAATGCCCTTAATCGGTGATTCGCAAATTTTTCGACACGCGTATATATCCACGTATACAGTATGGACCAGTCTAAAATTTTTTTGTGTGGTAAACAGATACTCTTGGCCACATGACAATTTTGTTGACCTGTCCAAGTAAAAAAAATTTCACTAGATTGCATTGGAGTTTAATGCCATTTTTACAGCTTAGGTTATATCATGGTGGTCAGTGATGCAACCATGTGTTTCCTGGCTTTCTCACACCAGTACTGACATAACTTTTTTTCCAAAGCCACTGACGACTTTTCTCACATGCATCAGAGGTGAGAGGCAAAAAATCGCCGGAAAAAAAGTTTGGCCCAACTAGGTATCGAACCCCGCAACCTCCAGGTCACGAGTCAGATACGCTAACCACTGAGCTACCCAGCTGGGCAAAAAAAGAAAACAAAAAAAGAACCATTTGAAGATGATGAAATAATTATAGCTCAAATCATGGAATTTGCCTTTGAAATGGTTAACTAGAGGCCCCTGAGGGCTTGAATTGCTCTACTGGCAGTGATTTTGCTTATTTTCTAGCAGACATCATTAATTCATGATGAAAAAAGGAAAAAGTCAAAAACACACACACACAAAGGGGAGTTGTTGCAACTGGGCTTGAACCCATGACAGCAAAAGTAGGCATGGTGGATTAGGCAAATAGTAAAAAAATTTTAAGAACCCTTTTATCAAAACCAATTGTTTGGGATCCTGCCAAATTTGATAGTGTTTCAGCACTCATTGTACTAAACAATCTCAGCAAGTTTCAAAAAAATTTGACTAATAAATAATGTGGACTGTGTAGTACTAAGTCATGAAATGGCTGCTTTTCATGATCTGATTTGACACTTTATGCAGATGCATTAACCCTTTACCAAACCATCCCAAGTTTTAACGACCCTGAGAAAGTACCCTTTTGAAAACATTGTTGGAAAAGGAGAAAATGCTGGTTACCAGCATTTTCTCCTTTTCCAACCATGCTTTCTATCATTTAATAGAAGAATCCAGTCACTTAAGCTACATATAATTTGTTGTCTGCAAATGCTTTCAATTTGAACAAGACTACATTTTTGTTGTGTGGTAAAGACTTAAACCCCCTTTTCACAGAGCATGGCTCATATGCATACTTACACACATAATATATCATTGCCCCTGTAAAGGCATCACACAAGTAGCAAGGATCATCCACTTTAGGAAAAGTGGGTCTGTAACACACACCATCTTCAAGACAGCTTGCCCTCTGCAACAAATCAAAGTATTCCAAATACTGATACGTGTACCTTAACCCTTTATCACACAATAAAATTTTGGACTGGACCAAACTGAAAGCATTTGAAGTCAACAATTTAAATGTAGCTCAAATGATGATTTCTATCTTTGATAGGGTAGAAAACATTATGGGAAAAGGAGAAAATGCTGGTTACCAGCATTTTCTCCTTTTCCCACAATGTTTTCAAAAGCCTTTCTTCCCAGTCGTGAAAACCAGGGATTGTTTGGTAAAGGGTTAAAGATACAATCCTTACAGCTCGAGAGAAAAAATGCTGTTAAAATTTGAAAGCGTGTAGAATGGCTCAGCTGTTTAAACATAGATAAATTAGCAATAAACAAGTATAAGGTGTATCGGATAAAAAAAACACAAGGGATCTGTCCTTATTGAAAACCAGAAACGGCAACAGCAATTGCTTTGAAGGCCTCCAAAACATGAAATTAATTTTCTATCTGTTGTAATCTGTGCAAACTTGCATCCATCAGGGGCAACATTTGGCATGAAGATACAAGAATGATTATAGTTTCATAAAATAAGGATGAAACAGGGTAAAAACTGGCTGAAAACTGCCTGAAAATAAGTAAAGACATATCTTTAAATAAACGTCAACAATTTGGAAATTCTTGTCTAGCACTAATGCACATAGATGTACCAATTAAAGCAAAAACCTACACTGGTATCTGCTGTATCTCTCGTAACTGCCTGACAAAAGGCAACATCTGATTTATCATGGTATCTTCTGGTTGTCATATGTACAAATCAGACAGTGCCTAACACAATGCATTAATTTGTCTTTTAAAATATAAGAGTTCTATCCTTGGATAAAGTTTCATGACAAAGATTATTTTGACCGGTATCAATTCATTATACTCACTAAATAATCTATTTTCTCTTGATAATGACTATTGCTGTGCATAAACTAGAAGTGTCACAAAGCAGCCAAATACACCCCCCCCCCCCCCAGCACCTTGTCACTGAAGCAGCATAATCAGAGAACGGAAATGACTTTCAAAACAAGATCACCTCTGACTTTGAGCTTTGACCCATGTAACACAAAAACAATAAGGCACCTCCTTGAATCATGGGCGACGCTTGTACAAAGTTTCATGATCCTAGGTCAAATAGTTATTGAGTTAGAGCATGGAAAGAATTTTCAAACAAAGTTCACATGTGACCTTGACCTTTGACCAATGTAACCCAAAAAACAATAGGGCACCTCCTTGGGTCATAAGCACCATTTATATAAAGTTTCAGGGTCCTAAGTCAAACGGCTTTTGAGTAAGAGCATGGAAACGAAAAAGTCTACAGACAGCCTGATATGGTGAAAATAGTATACCCCCTCTACTTCTTAATTGGGGGTATAATAATTTCACTATTAAAATTTCGAACTCTTGCATTATCTCATGAAGTCTTGAACTGGGCAAAAATATAACTTGTATCATTGGGTGTTATCTGTTGTTGATATGAAGATCGATAACAGGCTACCAGTTTAACAAAAACTTTTCAGGCTTGAATGATACAGGAAGACCATGATAACCACTGTGAACTTTGTCACTTAGAAAACGAATGATAGCATGATAAACCTTGTATCTTATTATTACCGAACATAGTTCAATATGCATGGAAGAGGACCTGAATGAAGTGGAAAAAGAAAAGCAAGTATCTCATTGTAGGCAATTTTTCATTTCATCATGATGCCTTCACAAGTGAATGACTGCTTTCTTACGGAAGAAAGATCCAAGAAGAGGAAAATCTGACTTACTTGTCTTGTACATGTTCCAGTTTGATCTGTAGAGTTTACAGTACAGCTCCAGCAAATTGGGTCATGTGCTATATATAGATACTGCTGACTCTGGCTGGTTCTGTTTCCATTATTATTACTGACTGATATTAGGACTGCATGTAAAGGCAGGGAGCCAGTAGTAGATACATCACATGTGACTTCCTCAAAAGAGTTAAAAGTGGCTGGTTGTGAAGTTTGGTTACCAGATTTGATGATGCCAGTTTCTGTCACCTGTAACAAAGCATAAGAGGAGAGAGTAAGAGCGGCAAAATTGTTTCTTTGACCTTTTATTGCACAGTCTTGTGTCTTAACCCTTATAATACTAAGTAAGTGAATTGAAAATTTTGAGCCAACTGTAAAAACCCCAATCTCACTATTACAAACTCAATTTATTAGGAGGACAGTACGTCCTTATCGGACAGTGTAGATCAAAGATCAGATTGCATGTTCTGTGCAATATGATCTTGATCTACACTGTCCGCAAAAGGTCAGTGAGTCGTGAGCAGCCTAAGGGTTAACAACCCTTTGGGGGGAAAGCTTTTAAGAACATTGTGGGAAAAGAAGAAAATGCTGGTAACCAATGTTTTTCACCCTATCACTGATTCGAAACTTATCTGTAACCATATCAAAATTTGTCAGCAGCATTTTCTTCTTTTCCTACATTACTTTCTTCCCTGTTTTAGAAAGATACCATTAGTTGACCCATATTTAATTACTCATCGCAAATGCTTTCAGTTCTGATGAGTCAACAATTTTGAAAATACTAGTATTCATCAGCCTTTCTTCCTCTCCCTATAATATTTTCTACCCCACAAAAACAATTTGCATAATTTAAGCCACATTTGATATGTTTCCTGCAAATGTTTTTCCATTGGACAAACCCAACATTTTGCTTTTTGACAAAGAGTCAACCCTTTCCCACACAATCCCAAGCTTTAGTGACCCTGAGAAAAAGGCTATTTGAAATCATTGTGGTAATAAAGAAAAAATGCTATTGACCAGCATTTTCTTTTCTTCCCACAGTGTTTTCAAACACTTCAAAGATTATAGTAACCATGTTAATTGATTTTAAATTCTTTCAATTCAGGGTCCAAAAATTTCCAGAAAAGGCACTCGTCCTGTAGGACAAGTGACTTTGAAAAAGCACTTGCCCAGCTTTGATCCTCACTCGTCCGATGAGAAAAACCCATGTAATATTGGACTCTGACATTTTCTTTTCCAGACGAAACGGAAACGCTAATTAAACTGTCTCCCATAGCAACAAACCTTAAATACCAGGTTTCAATAACCGCTACCTTTTATCCGGTCGACTTATAGAAATTAATAAAGCCAAATTAAAACAGTTTTTCGTACTGGTTTTGGGAAAGTATTTGCATTAATGTTGATATCGTTCGTTTTGATAAGTAGCAAAGTCGCTCGTATTGAATTAGATCTACCCGAAGCATATTAAAACATTTTTGTTTGCAATAAAAGATCCCGGGTTATATCATTAGGCTGACTTGAAACCGGTCTTTATTTGGAGCGGGGACCAGCAAGTTTTATGTTCTGTTTCAATATCTGACTTCCCGAATACCCTTTATTCACTTATCCAATTATGGAATGGCTGTTTTGTCTCCTGTAAGTTACAAGTTCATACGAAAAACTTATTTGTTTACCATCTTCTATTCACCACTTGTACTGCCGGATGACCATGACTGATATTTCACTCATCCTCATCCATTTCTTACTCGTAAATACGAGCGGACGAGTGGATTCTTTGGACCCTGCAATTCGGACAAATCTGACTTTTTTTCTTTTGATAAAGAGTTAACCAGCATCTTTACTTTCGGAGATACAAAAATACCGGACTGGGATTCCGTACCTCAACTGTTTCAAAGTGACAATGGGCCGAGTCCACAAAGTCGTCTCCCTCTACTTTGACGGAGAGACACGCCTCCTGAATAATGGATGTACAAAGGTTGTCGTCTAGTTGTACTGTAGATGGTGGATCACTAAGGTTGACTGAGCAGTCATCAGAAGCAAAGCCGTCGTTGCAAATACAAGTACCTGTAAAAAAAAAAAACCAAGTGATGATTATTTGAGCCATGTTTTGGCAAAAGGGGGCTTAATGCATCTCCATGATGCATGCTACCAAGCAAGTCATCATATGATCATGATTCCATAAAATCCATTTTTTCTGATGAACGACGTATTCATGAAGTAGAGTGGTCCTTTGACTGCGCAAGCTGACCGGGGATCAATACTTTTTGTAGATGCATTAGGCCCCCTTTTCACAGAGCCTGGATCATTTGTGTTGTGCTTCATAGGGACATTCACATGTTTATTTCTTACCTCTTTACCAAATGACAAAATTTCGGACTGATCCAAATTGAAAGCATTTGTAAATGACAAATCTTATCTGGCTCAAATTGTGGATGTTGTCTTTGATAGAGTAAAAAACATTGTGGGAAAAGGAGAAAATGCTGGTTACCAGCATTTTCTCCTTTTCCCACAATGTTTTTAAAAGCCCTCTTCCTTGGGGGTCATTAAAACTTTGGATAATGCTGTAAAGTGTTCATGCACCTTTTATGACATTTGTTGCCTTTAGGGTCAAAACAGATCAAGATCAGGCTGCACAAAATGTGAAGTCTGATCATCAATCTGCACTGTCAGCTTTGTAAGAGACATTCTGAGCAAAGAATAAGCTTGAAATAGCATTTCTTAAGGTCCTGTATCAAGACTGAAAATGTCTTTTGGGTTTACATGGTACTGTAAGGGCTTAGCTTTTGGATAAAGCATGTTTCATTTATTTGCAACAAAGAGCTACCCTTAACCATACAGGCCATGTTTGAACCTCAGAAAAAAGACCGTCAAAAAACACACCTAGGAAAAATATAAGGTGGAAACGAAAATTCAAATTTCTAATGAAAAACAGTATATGAAAAGGAGCAAATTCTTGCTACTAGCAATTACTCATTTTCCAACAACCCTTAATCACACAATCCCGAGTTTTAAGGACCCTGAGGGTGAAGGCCTTTTGCAAACATTGTTGGAAAAAGGAGAAAATGCTGGGGACCAGCATGTTCTCCTTTTCCCACAATGTTTTCTTCTCTGCCAAAAACAAATATCTATGTTTTAGTGACATTAAATTTGTCATATGCAAAAGCTTTCAATTTGGACTAGTCTAAACTTTTGTTGTTTGGTAAAGATTTGAAGTCTTTTCAACTACAGGAGCAAAAAGTTACAGTTGCTCAGTAACAGATTCAAATATCAATTTTAATCCAACGGAATTTAACCTTTACAATATAATTCAGAGTTTCAACAAACTTTACAGAAAAGGCTTTAGAAAACACTTTGATAAAGTAAGAAAATTCTTGGGACTAGCATTTTCTTTTTTCCCCACAGTGTTTTCTATCATTTCAGAGCCTAATCATCAGAGCAATATTCAATCTGTTGTTTGCAAAAGCTTTCAATCTGGACCAGTTTAAAATTTAATTGTCTATTAGCTTTTTACAACAGAATACCCACTTTTAATGACCTCAAAGACAACCTTTGAAAACACTGGGGGGGAAAAGGAGAAAATGCTGGTTACCAGCATTTTTGTCCTTTTCCCAGAATGTTTTCTTCACTTTCAAAAACAAATTTTCATTTCTGGGTAACTTTTATTTTGGACCAGTCTAAAATTTTGAAGTCTGGTCAAGACTTAACTCTTTAACAATAAAATTTTGGACCGGACCAAATTGAAAGCATTTGCAGACAACATATCAAATGTAGCTTAAATGGTGATTTCTGTATTTGATAGGGTAGAAAACATTGTGGGAAAAGTAGAAAATGCTAGTTACCAGCATTTTCTACTTTTCTCAAAATGTTTTCAAAAGCCTTCTTTTTTTTAGGGTCGTTAAAACCTGGGATTATCCAGTAAAAAGATAAGACTTGTAATTTTACCGTTTAAACAGGTTCCCTGCCCCGAACATCCATTGCTACAAGAACTGTCGATCACTGTCTGAACTACACTCGTGTTAGTATTGGTCACTGCTGCCGCAACACACTGTTCTCTGAGCGCTTCAACAGCCGTCTGGATAAAATCTGTCTCTAATGTGCCGGCAAACTAAGAAAATAAAAAAAAAATTGATCCTTTTTGAGCGCTGTATATATCTATAAATGGTTTTGCAAAGAGTTGAGAAATAAGTTATCCATAAGAGTGCCTTTTTGAACTACAGTTGATATTGCAGACAGTGTAGATCAAGATCAGACTGCATAAAGCATGAAAAAAACACTTATCCATTAGAGTGCCTTTCTGAAGTATAGTTTATGTTGCAGAAAGTGTAGATCAAGCTCATACTGCACAAAATGTGCAGTCTGATTTAAATCTCAGCTATCTAAATGTCTCAGATATGTGGACAGTGTAAACAGAAGATCAGACTGCACATTTTTTTCTGTCTGATCTTGATCTACACTGGCTGCAAAAGCTATAGTTGTGAAAGGCACACTAATGGATAGCTGTTTTCCACATTTTGTTCAGTCTAACCCCGAGTTGGAAAACTTGGGATTGTGTGGTAAAGGGACTCACTTACCAACAGCACAACATTCATGTCAAAACAACAAACGTAAGGTGAACGTAACAAAGGGCCAAGCCATATTTACTCTTCCATGAGTTTCTGTGACTTAACCTAAATCAAGGACAACAGTTTCTTTTCTGCAGAAAGACCAAAATCAATATGACCTTCGACTAACTATCCCGAAATGCTGACAAAAGACCAGGCTAGAATTCATGGCATGACTGTCCCAAAGAATCCTTAGTTTATGTTCTGAATTAACTCTACCAAACAACAACGCTGAAAGCTTTTGCAGTCAACAGAATGATTGTGATTCTAAAATAGAAATTCACCATTGGAAGGGTAGAAAAGATTGTGTGAAAAGGAGAAAATGCTGGTTACCAGCATTTTCTCCTTTTCCCACAATGTTTTCAAAAGGCCTTTTCCTAGGGTTATTAAAACTGGGGATTGTGTGGTAAAGGTTAAGACCGAAATAATGACAATATCATGGTGATTTTTTTTTGGTCAATGTTTATATCTATATAGTGTTCAGTAAAGCCAACATTGCAGATCAAAGATCAGAATATGTTTTCTCAGCCTGATTTTGATCTACACAGGCTGCAAAGGAAACTAGTGTAGTGGAAGGCACTTTCGGGGTTAAATTTCAGTACACAGGACTTTCATACTTCTTGAGTGCTGTTTGTGTAAAATGCAAATTATCCTTAGCTTACCACACAGTAATAACATGTTTATATCAAACATACAAACATACAGGCTTTATTCTTTACAAAACAACAGAATTTTTGGCTAGTCAAAATTGAAAGCATCTGAAGGCGATAAATGTGACTGGAAAATTGAAATTTGTTTTGGGAAGGGTAGAAAACATTGTGGGAAAAAGGAGAAAATGTTGGCAACCAGCATTTTCTCCTTTTCCCACAATGTTTTTAAACGGCTTCTTTCTCAGGATTGTGTAGGAGAGTGTTAACTCTTTACCAGATGACCTCTCCCAATTGAAAGCATCTGCAGATGACAAAAGCGACTGAAAAAAAGTGAAAATTGTTTTGGAAAAGGTGGCAAACGTTATGCTGAAAGAAGAAATCCTGATGACCAGCATCCCCCCCCCTTTTTTTTTCCAAAATGTTTTTAAAAAGCCCTCTACCACTTTATCATAAAAACATGGAATTGTCTGTTAAAGGCTTGGTCAGACCGGCTAACGGATATGTAACAGAGGGAAAACGGACAAAAACATGCAGAATTTGGTTATCTGGTGACAAAATTCATCTCCTCCGCCGCTCGAGGCTCACGCGGTCGGTGTGTGGAGCGAAGAAGCCACACAATGACCGCACGAGTACCGCACATGTAACGGAAAAAAACGCAAGTTTACTGGATATGTACCGGAAAATAAACGGTCTACTAACGGATATCACCGTACCAGTAACGGAATTGTACCAGATAAAACGAAGTGCAAAGCATGAGAACCGTACAAAACGTTCTTCCAACGTACGATGAATGGAAATGTACCGAACACCAACGTACGAGGAACATACCGGTCACGTGACATGCCGAGGGTATAAATAGTCAGATGCATCCAAAGTCTTTATTTGCATGACTCTGTCCGTTTTGTCCGGTGGAAATTTTTGAACATGCTCAAAACTTCCCACCGGACGAAACGGACATCACCGGACGTCGCCAGACAAGTAGCGGATTCACCGGATAAGAAACGGACATAAAATGCTTTTTTATCCGTTACTCGTCCGTTAGCTCGGTGTGACCAAACCTTAAAGGACTAAAATAGGAAGCTGTTAGTCCTACACCAAAATTAAATCTTTATCACATGATAAAAAAATTCAGACTTTTCCAAATTAACAATGTTTGCAGACGACAAATTCAATGAGGCTCAAATGATTAGAATTTGTTTGTGAAAGGATAGCTGGTTACCAGCATTTTCTCCTTTTTCCACAATGTTTTCAAAAACTTTATTCAAACGAGGGATTTTTCGGTAAAGGGTTAAACTAGAACTGTCACAAAGCGGACAAATACCCCCACCAGCACCTTGTCACTTAAGCAGCACAATCACAGAAATGATTTTCAAAACAAAGTTCACCTGTGACTTTGACCTTTGACCCATGTGATCCAAAAATAATAGGGCACCTCACTGGGTAATGAACAATTATACTTGCATTAAGTTTCAGGGTCCTAGGACATACAGCTATTGAGTTAGAGCACAGAAATAAAAACAAGAGGGCCAAGATGGCCCTGGATCACTCACCTGAATTTTTGAGAGGACCATAGCCAATTTTTTTTTTTTTTTTGAGGTATTGAAACTTTGGAAACAAAATCATTATTTTGCCAAGCAATTTTGAAAAGGTAACCAGTAAAAGTCATTTCAAAATCTGTCACCACTCCTACAATCATCACCACAGCAATGATTTTGATGAATCAGAATTCTGCAAATAAATTTTTGGATAGATCAACCAAGGACAATTTCTTGAAGAAGAGCACATTCTCGATAGTGACAAAAAACATAAGTCGAACAAGAGAACCACATGCAGGTGCCAACAATTGGCTGTTGTTTTTTGACGGATAAAAATTTCCCTAACAATTTTTGAAAAGGGTCGACCTAGGAACATTTCTGAGAAATTATTTCAAAATCTGACCAGCTGTTCCAGAGAAGAAGAATTAAGAAATTCCTCTTCATGTCCCAGTAGCGCAAATAGCCCCCACCATCAGAGCCATGTTTCTTGACAAATCACAATTTTGTGAACAATTTTTGAAAAGAGTCACCCAAGGAACATTGCTGTGAAATTATTTCAAAATGTGACCAGCAGTTTCAGAGAAGAAGAATTTTTAAGAATTTCTTCATGTCCGTATAGTGTAAATAGCCCACAGCCATCAGAGTCATGTTTCTTGATGGATCAAAATTTCTCGAACAAATTGCAAAAAGGGTCACCCATGAAACATTTCTGTGAAATTATTTCAAAATCTGACTAGCCATTTCAGAGAAGACGAATTTTTAAGAATTTCTTCATGTCCATATAGTGCAAGTGCCCCCCCCCCTCCCCCATCAGAGCCATGTTTCTTGACGAATCAGCATTTTGTGAACAGTTTATGAAAAAGGTCACCACAGGAACATTTCTGTGAAATCATTTCAAAATCTGACCAGCAGTTTCAGAGAAGAAGAATTTTTAAGAATTTCTTCATTTCTGTGTAGTGCAAGTAGCCCCCATTCACCAGAGCCATGTTTCTTGATGGATCAAAATTTCGCGAGCATTTTTGAAAAGGGTCATCCAAGGAACATCTCTGTGAAATTATTTCAAAATCTGACCAGCGGTTTCAGAGAAGAAGAATTTTTAAGAATTTCTTCATTTCTGTATAGTGCAAGTAGCCCCCATTCACCAGAGCCATGTTTCTTGACGGATCAAAATTTCGCGAACAGTTTTTGAAAAGGGTCACCCAAGGAACATCTCTGTGAAATTATTTTAAAATCTGACCAGCGGTTTCAGAGAAGAAGAATTTTTAAGAATTTCTTCATTTCTGTATAGTGCAAGTAGCCCCAATTCACCAGAGCCATGTTTCTTGACAGATCAAAATTTTGCAAACAATTTTTGAAAAGGGTCACCCAAGGAACATCTCTGTGAAATTATTTTAAAATCTGACCAGCAGTTTCAGAGAAGAAGATTTTTAAAGGATTTCTTAGAAAATTCCATTTGGTTGCCATGGCAACCAGAGTTTTTGATGGAATCGAATTCTGTGAACATTTTTAAAGAGGACCTCCCAAGGAACATTCCAGCCAACTTTGGTCCAAATTGGCCCAGCGGTTTAGGAGGAGTTGATGTTTAAAGAATTGTTGACGATGCACGACGCACTGACGCACGACGGACACCGGGTGATCCTAAAAGCTCCCCTTGAGCACGTTGTGCTCAGGTGAGCTAACAAGACGGACAGATTGATGGACAGACAGACATGGTGAAACCAGTATAACCCCCTCTACTTTGTATGTAGGGGGTATAATGAGGCTCAAATGATAGGAATTTGTCTTTGAAAGCATGGAAAACACTGTGGGAAAAGGAGAAAATGCTGGTTACCAGCATTTTCTCCTTTTCTCACAATGTTTTCAAAGGCTTTTTTCAAACGAGGGATTATTTGGTACAGAGTTAGAATACACAGCAACTTAAATCGCTACCTGGGTGGCAGCAATGTAAGTTTCTTTTTGCCCAATAACCCCTGCAGACTAATTTTTCTGCAAACCATTATTTTTCAAAAACACTGTGTTATAGAAGGTATCACAAATCTCTATCTGCCACCATGTTTTCAGTGGTACTTATGTATAAACCTTTTTTTTTTCTTTTACAAGGAAGTTTTCAAAGGTATACAATATCTGCTGCAGAATGATTTAAAACAAGAGCACTGCATGCAGGTGCCAACACAGTGGCTTGATTTTAAGTGAAAATCATAAGTCGAAAAAGGGACATAACTGTGTCAAAAATATTTTGATGGTTACCTGCATGTTGTATCAGTTCTCTTTTTAAAAGTTAACACCTAGTCTGGGTTTGAAGTAAATACATTCAGTAATGACCGAGATATTATAAAATGTTAAAGTTTTTGCATGATGACTCACACAAAGATGGAGTCGATGAAGACATAGATGACGCTAGGGCTATGACAACACCTTGACATTTGCATCAAAATCAGCCAGGGTAATGAGGTAAAAAGTTGCCAAGATGCTCTATCTTCTGTTTATTTGGTTATAAATTTCATATAATTAACAAAGACTTGGACCAACCATACAACAGATTGGCATCTTCATAATAATTTCCATACTTTTAAAAGATTTAAAAGATGTGATTTCAATTCGAACACATTGTAACATCCCCATTGTTTACTTTCAACTGCTACTGGGTTTTTAACGTAAAACACCGATCATGTTTGTGGCTTGCTACTGCGTTTTGTTTTACCAGTATTTGTGACATCTGTTAGGTGGGAGGAAACTGCCTATCCCAACAATCTACCACTAAGCCCTGACTTTTAAGGAAGATGACTGATTGACTGAATGGTATTTTACACAGCTTTAAAAATTATATATAGTCATATCACATATCACATCGACAGCTCACATATTCATATATGTCCTGGATTTCACCAGTACTAGGCTGGGGCTCTGAAGTGTCTTGCCCAAAGACACATCCATGAAAAAACGCTTCCACTGAGAATCCGACCAGGGACCTGCAAGTTATGCCTCCTACACTTGTCCACTGAGCCATACCTGACCCCTTAACCCTTTCCTCCATATATACTCGTTTTAACACAATGAAGAAAAAATCTTTAGGAAAACATTGTGAGAAAAGGTGAAATTGCTCAAAATGAGCAATTTCACCTTTTCTCACAATGTTTTCTATGCAATCTGTATCTTAAAACCCACTAGTAGCCACATTTCAGTTGTCGTCTGCAGCTTCTTTGAATTTGGGACAGTCTCAAAATGGTGTATTAGGTAATGGGTAAGGAAGAGGGAGAAGGGCTTTGAAAGAATTGTGGGGAAAAAGGAGAAAATGCTAGTAACCAGCATTTTCTCCAGTTATCTACTCTATGAAAATAACTTTTATCATTTGAGTCACATTTTATTAAGTGTTAAAGTTTGTTGTTTGCAGAGAGATAATTCCTAACAAGACAAACAAAATTTTAGAACTGTTGTAATCAAAAGCATTTTTTAGTCAACATGGCTCTTTTTCACAATGAATTCAACACACTCTTTTGTTTGGGTTGTTATATGAAGGTTGATCCGGAAGTTTGTAGACTGTTGAGAGGAACTCAAAACGTCAATCTGTGATTGTGTATTTCATGTATATTTTTTAGGGCTGATATGATTTTTCTACAATGCATAAATTTCGTGTATAAGTGTTCCACAATAAAAAAGTTACAGCAGCTAAAAATAGGTCAGTAACACACTCGGAGCACCCCACCATACAACTAGCGACGTCTTAACAGAGTTAACTAGAGCTGTCACTGAATGTGACTTAATACCCCCGCCAGCGCTTTAACAGAAACAGGCAATTTTACAAAAAATTTTCTAAGTTCAAGGGAAGATTACCCTTGAATCATAGGGAGTAGATGATTGAAAACTGCGTCTTGCACAACTTCAGTATACGATCAATGTATCAACAAACTTTCAATACCATAGCAGCAAAACTGTAGGAGGAGTTCACAACACAAAATTACTAGTATTTTGTACACAGACGGACACACGGACGGACACACGGATGGACAGACAGGCTGATTCCAGTATACCCCCGAAAACATTCGTTTTGCGGGGGTACAAAGATTCAATCACACTTTTCAACATAATCTCCCTGGATTCGAAAACATTTTTTGTGTCTTTGTAACAATTTATCATTATGTATCATTGTACCAACTAGGCCATATGACAAAACAACAGTTTTTGTACACAAGTGGAGTTCATTAGCATCCTCAAAGTGCACCAGGTCTATAGTCCAGCTTGACTGTCATCCTCTACAGAACTTTTCCCTTCAAGAAATAGCTGATGCCATTTGGAAAAAAGCGCCCTATTGCTTTTCTTTACTGTTCTCAAACTTTGCTACAACTTTGAAGTATTAGAAGGTGTTTTTGTCTAATCCCATGCAAAATTTAATTGCTGCCCTTAACTTGACATCACCAGTCGACCTCATGACTTTGAAATTTTTGTTTGTGATAACTCCTTAAAATTGTTTACGTCTTAAAAACAGAAGTTTCAGAAAACATCAAAATTTCTAAATATATTATGTCAGCAACGTCATCAGACAGCAGACGACTTTGCAGAGTTGTATGCAAAAGGAAAAGGTATGCAAATGCTGTAGTTATCTGTGTAGGACTTGTTCAAAAGTCTGTTTCATTTTTATGTGCTCTACGTATACCAATGCGCTGGTAATTCAGTGATTACTACAAGATTCATTTGTTTTTTGACAGCACGCTTATAAGAAAGGTTCCATCTTAGATTACTCTAAGTTTTACAGACATGTGACCTTCATGAAATAGGTATTATACGAACAGTCTACAAACTTCCTGATCAATCTTCGTAAGTACTTAATGTTTGGTAATGAGTTAAGTAAGGCCTTGCATCCCGCAAATACCTTCCAGCCACACCATCTTGCAGCAGACCAATTTGAAAAGATTGCAACATCAGGAGAAACCGATTTTTCCCTTTTTTGGTTGCATTGGTAACTAGAGTAGGGAATAGAATTAGATTTCTTAAACAACCTAGAAAAAGCATGACACAAGGACAATTTCTGCAGATTTCTGAGGAAGAAAAGGACTTAACCTTTTACCAATTACAGAATTTAGACTTGTCCAACTTGAAAGCATTTGCAGACATTTTAAATGTGGCTTAAAAAATGATGGAATTTATCTTTGAATGAGTAGAAAACATTGTGGAAAAGGAGAAAATGCTGGCAACCAGCATTTTCTCTTTTTCCCACAATTTTTCAATACGCTTTTTTCTTAGGATCTTTTAATTTGGGATTGTGTGGTAAAGGGTTAATGTTTGGGAGGAGAAGTTTAAAGGTATATTGTTGAGGCACAATGCATGATGCATGTCAACAAGCTATCGCTAACCACTAAAGCTCACAATGTGCCCTTCTTCCCCTGGTTAGCTAAAAAATCAATGTAAAAACAAACACAACTTCATACCAGAATGTCATTGGTGCAATCTTCCAGCTTGCCATCTAAATCGTCTGGTATTAACAAATTGTCACAAACACCAACGAAGTCAGCATTGGTCAAAGCATTATAACATGTTGTATTGGCATCTTCAAATGTTATGTTGTTCACGGGGAAATCAATGATCTGAAATAGTTTTTTACGATAAAAATTAGCTCTATTAACTCTTTACTAAACAACACAAATAAAGTCTTTACCAAACTATGAAATTTTAGACTTGTCCAAATTGAACACTTTTGCAGACAGACAAAAAAGTTGTGACTCAAAAATAGACATTCACTTTTGGAAGCATAGAGAACACTGTAGGAAAAGGACAAAACGCTGTTACCAACATTTTCTCCTTTTCCCAGATGTTTTCAAATTGACAAAACTTTAGACTTAGCCAAATTGAAAGCTTTTGCAGACAAGAAAAAAAAAATTGTGACTCAAAAATATACATTACCTTTTGGAAGAGTAGAGAACATTGTTGGAAAAGTTTAGACTTGTCCAAATTAAAAACTTGCAGACAAAAAAAATTGGGACTCAAAAACAGACATTCAACATTTTTCTCCTTTTCCCACAATGTTTTCAGAAGGCCTTTTCATCAATGTTGTAAAACTCAGGATTGTGTGCTAAAGGGTAAAAAGCCTTTGCATACAACAAATTAAATGTAGCTCAAATTATGGAACTTGTACTTCTTAGGGTAGAAAACATTGTGGGAAAAGGAGAAAATGCTGGTTACCAGCAATGTTTTCCACAATGTTTTCTAAGACCTTCTTTCTCAGAGCAGTTAAATCTTGGAATGTGTGGTAGAGAAATAGAGAGATCTATATAGTTTTTTGTTATAAATCAATGTTTCTTGTATAACACCGATAAATACAACTACTCAATAAAGAGAACCTTTTTCCTCAGTGTTTTAAAACATGGGATTATATGGTAAAGAGTTAATGCATCCTCTTAACAAATATATTCTAATATATTGTATATAATCCATTTTGTCTAAAAACAGCTGAATCATGAGGTAGAACGTTCATTTGACATGCGGATCATTTCCCCAGTAGCAAAAAGTTTTTTGTAGATGCATAAAATCACCCTTTCACAGTCCTCGCCTTAACTCTTTACGACATAATTCCGAGTTTTAAGAACCCTGAGGAGATAGCATTTTCTCCTTTTCTCACAATGTTTCCTCACCTCTCAAACAGAGAAATCATCATTTAAGCAACATTAAATATGTCGTCTGCAAATTCTTTCAATTTGGACTAGTCTAAAATTTCGTCTTTCGGTAAAGTCAGTTAGATGAGTTTTCTTTTTAATTCTAATACCTCTGCATCTCCAGCGACGTCTACGTCAATACCATCAATCAAACTTCCAAGGGCTCTCTTCCTTCTTGAAGGCTCTGTAGGATTATCGATTGGACCCCTCGGCAATGTCAAAGTTACATCTTGGCCTAGATTGAAATAAAATGAAAGTACAGTCTTACGAACAAAGTCCGTAACAAAGAAACAAATGAACAAATGCATAGCAGAAATACAGGGACCGGGCAGGATTTGAACCTAGAATGCCCGGACGAAAGGCCAACACCATAACCACTGAGCCGAAGAGAATTCTCCCTAACGCAGTTGTTAGGTATTGTATTTAAACCGGGATGAAGCCATGCATGAAGGAGTGGTCTCCTGTAACAACAGTAAAACCTGGCTGACTTGCCATGTCTATTAAACCTTCACCACACAATCCCGAGTTTTAAAACAACCCTGACAAAGTTGGCTTTCAAAAACATTGTGGGAAAAGGAGAAAATGCTGGAAACCAGCATTTTCTCCTTTTCCTCAAATGTTTTCTACCCTATCAAAAACAAAACTTTTCTTTTGAGCTACATTTATATGTCATCCACAAATGCTTTCGATTTGCTCTAGTCCCAAATTTTGTGATGTGGCAAAGAGTTAAGCAACAAGCTTGTATTTAGCAAGATTTGTGGGAATGTCATGTGACTTAAAACATGTTAGTTATGTGAAATCTTATGCAAATAAGTACGAGGGCAGAGCAAAAAGTTCACGGAATTTGTTAATTTAAACAAAACCACTGGTGCTATTACACTTAAATTTTCATATGTTAAAGATCCATATATAACAGACAATAACGGAAATTTTCAGGCGCATTGATCTAAACACACAGTTGCTATGACTCTGTCTACAACGATCATAACGGCTAACCGGAGCATACCATGACGTTAACGTCATTTAACTATGATGTTACTTTATGTTATGTCAATGCTCTCTCTGTCGGATCATCTTAAATACTTTTTCTTCATTTTTTTTTTTAACTGTGCATGCCACTTGAATACTGCAGATTTTTTCAAATATGGTTTTACTCCAGCTTCTTTTAAAATATTTAACATTTCAGATGCCCTAAGTTTACACAGATTCTTATCATTGCGCAGGTTTCTACCACTTCCTAAACCACGATTTTTTACCATATTTTTCTTTCGATAGGTCTCGCAAAAACCGTTGGATTAGCATTGTTTTCTGGAAGTGATATCAGAAATTTCGCAAAGAAAGTCAAACGGAGCCATCCATTACGCTGACATAATTTCATCAGATTTGAACCTGACAATTTTGAAATATGGTCGTTTTTATAAGCATGACAACAGTGATTATACAGCATGCCCCGGAGTAGCAAATCTTGCGCTTTTTATGGTGAAAATAGATATATCAAAAGTAAAATCAGACTGAATCTGAAACAAATGGACATCAAATTAAAAAGTTATGAAGAAATACCACAAACTTTTTTGCTGAGCCCTTGTATTATTACATCATACTTTATTTCAGACCGAGATCCTGATTGCAGCAACCAACTGCTAAGCCTCAGTAGCGCAGTCGGACTCCAGAACAGGGGCCTGCTGGTTATAATTCCTAGCTTGGCTGATTCCTCTCGGACGATTGATGATAGCAATAGCACCAGAATTCATTCCTCTCCCACTATTGACCAGATCACTGTTTCAACGATGGTTATGTGGGGAAACAGCCTGTAGCTTAGGGAGAATAGTGTGTGAAGTACTGATACTCCAGAAGCGTGGATAGGTATACTGGCCACTTAGATATAACTGAACTAATGTTCAAAATGAGCGTTAAACACCATACAAAATGAAAAGAAAAGAGAGTGAAAAACTGTGTGAAAAATGGAAAAAATGCTGGTTCCTTTTTCTCACAATGCTATCATCAAAAACCTGGGTGCAGGGTGTGTGTGTGTGTTGGGGGGGGGGAGAAAGAGAGCGGATGGCTTTTTCCTAAGTAGGTGACTTAAAATACTCAAACTTATTTCTTTATCAAGTAATAAGTATGAGCCTTTACCTTCAGGAATTTCACATTTTTCTACAAGATCATCTACACTACAAAAGCAGGTCTGATCTGGATCTTCACTGGACCTCCTACAATAGCCTGACAAACTTTGGATGGTCAGATCTTCTGCTATCCCTTCAAAACTGTAGTCCTCCCTAAAATATATAAGTTTCTCAACCCTTTACCAAATATACACAATAAAACAAGAGCCTTTTGACCATATGTGACCCATTTCCTATCTCTTCCGAGAAATAATGACCAACATTCTGACAAACTTCATTAGTATTGGACTAAAAATAGGCCCTCTAGAGTGTACACAAGCCTTTTCTTGAATTTGTCTCAGTGACCTAATTTTAAGCTCAACATTGCCTATTTTCAAACTTGTAGAAATTATCCAGACAAACATTCTGACCACCTTTCATGGGTATTTGAGGGAAAATGTGGTCTGTAGAGTGAACACAAGGTTTTTTTCAAGATTTGACCTAGTGACCTAGTTTTTGATCAAACATGACCCATTTTAATACTCGTCTAAGATAATATCAAGACAAACGTTCTGACCAAGTTTCAAGAGTATCGGACAGAAAATGTGGCCTTTATGGTGCACACAAGGTTTTTCAAAGATTAAACCTGATGACCAACTTTTTGACCCAATGTGACCCTTTTTCCATCCTGTCCAAGATATCATCAAGACAAACATCTGGACCAATTTTCAAGAATATTGTACCAAAAGGTGGCCTCTAGAGTGTACATAAGGCTTTTCTAATATTGACCTGGTGACCTACTTTTTTACCCGACATGACCCATTTTCAAACTTGTCCAAGATATTATCAAGGAAAAACACTCTTACAAACTTTCACTGCTATTGGACTAAAAATGTGGCCTCTAGAGCATACACAAGGTTTTTCAAAGATTTCACCTGATGCCTAGTTTTTGATCCAACATGGTCCATTTTCAGTTTCGTCTAAGATATCAAAATAAACATTCTGGCAAACTTTCATTGGTATTGGACTGAAAATGTGGCCTCTAGAGTGTACACAAGGTTTTTCTAAGATTTGACCTAGTGACCTAGTTGTTGACCTGAAGTGACCCATTTTCAAACTCATACTAGAGATTGTCAAGACAAACATTTTGACCAACTTTCATTCGTATTGAACTGAAAATTTGTCCTCTAGAGTGTACACAAGGTTACTCTAAGATTTGACGTAGTGACCTAGTTATTGACCCGCCATGACCCATTTTCAAACTTGTCCTAGATATCATCAAGACAAACATTCTGACCAAGTTTTACCACACAATCACAACCACACATGATTGTGTGGTAAAGGGATAATAGACAAAATATCATGTTTACCCTTTACCACATGGCAATACTTTACACTTGTGCATATTGAAGGGAGTTACAAACAAGAATTCAAATGTCTTTTAACCCTTTCCCAAACAACAAATTTTAGACTCTTCCAAACTGAGAGCATCTGCAGACGACAAATTCAGAATTGGTACAAATTAGCTTTAGGTCTCTGATAGGGTAGAAAACAGTGTGGGAAAAGGAGAAAATGCTGGTTACCAGCATTTTCTCCTTTTCCCACAATGTTTTCAAAAGCCTTCTTTCCCAAGGATTGTTTGGTAAAGGGTTAAATGATAGTGTCTGTCCTTCACTAGGTAGAAAACATTGTAAGAAAGGAGTAAGCGATGGTTACCTGCAGTTTCTCCTTCCCTGACATTGTTTTCTATCCTTTTAAAGACCCATCAATTAATCCACATTTCATTTATTATCTACATGTGCATTAACCCTTTACTCCACAGATACTCATTTTGACGCATCAAGAACAGACAGCTTTTGAAAACATTGTGGGAAAAGGAGAAACTGCTCGTAACGAGCAGTTTCTCCTTTTCCCACCATGTTTTCTACTCTATCAGATATCTGTATCTCCATTTGTCCACATTTTTGACATCATATCTTTATTTGCTGTTGAACTGGAAGAGTCTAAAATTGGCATATCAGGTAAAGGATTAAAATAGACTAGCCTAAAACTGTCATCTATTAAAGAGTTTAACAAGAGGGCCTTGTTGGCCATGGAGTCGCCCACCTAAGCCTTTTGACCAAACATGATCCATTTCCAATCCTTTCCAAGATATTGTGACAAACATTCTAACAAGCTTCACCAGTATTGGACTGAAAATTTGGCCTGTAGCGTGCACACAAGCTTTTTCCAGAATTTGTCTCATTGACCTCCTTTTTAGCAAAACATATCCCATTTTACAATCTGTTTTAGATATTATCAAAACAAAGATTCTGACCACCTTTCATGAGTATTGGACAGAAAATGAGGCCTCTAGAATGTACATAAGGTATTTCTAGATTTGATATGGCGACATACTTTTTGACCCAATGTGACCCATTTTCAATCTCATCTTATTAATCATCAATAAAAACATTCTGACTAATTTTGGTAAGTATTGCACAGTATTTTCGAAGATTTGACCCAGTGACGTAGTGTTTGATGTGACGTAACTAATTTTCGAACTTGTCAGAGATATCATCAAGACAAACATTCTGACCAGCTTTCTAGTGTTTTAGACAGAAAATGTGGCCTCTAGAGTGTACACAAGGTTTTTCTAAGATTTGACCTAGCTTTTGACTTGATATGACCCATTTTCAATATCGGCTGAGATATCATCAAGACAAACATTCTGATCATGTTTCACGAGTAAAAGACTGAAAATTTGGCCTCTAGAGCGTAAACAATGTAAAAGTTGATGACAGACGACACACAACAGACACCGGACACAGCATGATCACAAAAGCTCACCTTGAGCACTTTGTGCTCAGATGAGCTGAAAAAAAAAAAAAAAAAATTAAATATTACATACAAAGCATAGAAAGCTCATACAACAGAAGTTCCTGTATTCACCATATACTATTAATTTTATTCTAAGTCTAATCCCAGATCTAGAAAATAACACAACTTCTGATTGGCTAAAACATTTTGGTTAGCCAATCTGAAACTGTCTTACTTTCAAATTTAGAGAATATGACTAAAAATGTTCTAACAGTATGGTGCAAATACGAACCCTGATCTATATTCATTATTTGGTCAGTCAGGAAGGTTACTCACCTCTGCCAACACCTGCTGAAATCATCTGGTCGAGGTCTTAATCTCGCATTTGGACGTGGCACATCGGCAATGTCGTAAGATGTACCATCTGCACAAGTCAAATCATTTGTTCTACTACCGTCGTAGGATCCACATAGGCCCTCTGTCCTGCCCCAATCAACAGCAGATGGGGTGACAAATACATTCATGAATTCAATGTCATTTAGTCTTCTGCTTCTGCGTCTAGCCATCTGAATTCTTACTCTGGTGCCAGTTGGAAATGAAACCTACCAGAAGTAATAATTTAAATGCAATCATGTTATTGGTGTCAGATTATCAGATGACAAAATCTTAGACTTATTTGCAGTTCACAAATCAAATCAACCTTTTGCCACACTATCCCAACTTTTAACAACCTTCAGGAAGTAAGCTTTTGAAAGCATACCGGGAGAAAGAGAAAATGCTGGTAAGCAGCATTTTCTCCTTTTGCCAAAATATTTTCAATCCGTCCAAAATTAAATCTCATTGTTTTTCTGGTATACAAATACTTTCAACATTGAGGGAAAAGGAGAAAATGCTGGATATCAGCATTTTCTCCTTTTCCCTGAATATTTTCTACCCTTTCACTCAAAATTTAATCTTTTTAGCCACATTTGATTTGTCATCCACAAATGAATTCAAGTTGGCATAGTCAAAAACTTTGTTGTGTTGTATTTAAGAGTTAAAAACAATAATCTGCTCCTTACAGTACATTACAATTTTAGACTTGTCAATATTGAAAGCACTTGTAGGCAAAAAATTGTCGTTCGATGTTTAAAAAACATTGCGGCAAAAGGAGAAAATGCTGGTTATCAGCATTTTCTCCTTTTTCTCACAATGTTTTCAAATGTCTTATTTCAAAAAACCTTTAAAACCTGGGATTTTTTTTTAATGGGCCAAAAGAGGTTTGAAAAGAGAACTTTCCAGATTTTTCATACTCACCAAGTAGACACGGCCTCCTCGCAGGCTCAAAACACTAAACCCTGGCATCAGATCTCCATTCTGCCACATTCTTGGTTGGCCATACACCCTGTCTTCTTGTGTCTCACGACCTCTACATTTAAAGATAACAAACGTGTCATCCCCACAGATAACCATGACTCCACAGTTACATGTTGCCGTCTTTCTGCCCTTGAAACAGCGACTATAAAACGTCCTGACCTGTAACAAAATGAAAAAAAAGTTTTTTACATAAAAGCCACGAAAAGAGGGTTTAACACTTTACCACACCTTTACCAAACAATCCCTGGTTTTTACGACCCTGAGATAGAAGCCTTTTGAAAACATTGTGGGAAAAGGAGAAAATGCTGGTAACCAGCATTTTCTCCTTTTCCCACAATGTTTTCTACCCTGCTGGAAACAAGTTTCAATTTTTGAGTTACTTTTATTTTGTCGTCGGCAAGTGCTTTCAAAATGGACCAGTCTAAAACTTTGTCATTTGGTAAAGGGTTAATGCATCTGCAAAAGGTATCAAACCTGGTCAGCTTGCGTTGTCAGCACAGGCCAACCTGTGTCAACACTTTTTGCTTTTGGTAAAGTTTCTGCATGTCCAAAGACCATTCTACCACATGATTCAGTCACTTGTTAGACTTTATGGATTTTATGGTTCCATTATCATGTGATGACTTACTCAGTATAGCGCATCACAGAAATGCATGAAACCTCCTTTTGCCAGAGCATGGCTCATATTATTCAATAGGTGATGGAAAAAATTCAGTGAATTATAATTTCACTGGTAAGTCTATACTTCACAGATAACTTGATACTTCATTGATATTAACTTGATATGTCACTGATAACTTGATACTTAACTTGATACTTCACTGATAACTTGATACTTAATTGATAACTTGATACTTCACTGATAACTTGATACTTCAGATAACTTGATACTTCATTGATAACTTGATACCTTACTGATAACTTCAATGCTGTAAAGGCACTGTTCTCTCATACTTGTATCCATATACAATGCAATAGTGTATTTTGGCTATTTTGACTCTGAGCTGAACAAGACATGTCACTGAGAAGTGACTGATGAACCCGAAAAGACCCTTTCCTTGTGAGCTGTTCACGTGAATACTGCCTATGGACACGACACTTACAAACACTTCTGACCCTGTCATGACCTTGACTTTTGACATGTGGTTAACAATTCTGCAAAGTTATACCGAAACTGATTCATAATTAAAAAAGTTACAGGCCAGACACGAATATTACCCCTTCAAACACTCTTGATCTTGCTGTGACCTTGACCTTTAACCTACAGGCATGACTCTAGTGCATCACACATTGTTTTCGTATGGTCAACATTTGTGCTAAGTTATTTTGAAATTGAATGATAGGGAAAAAAGTTATGACTCGGACACGAATTCTACCCTCCAAAACACATTTGACCTTGCTGTGACCTTGACCTTTAATCTACATGACTCTTGCGCATGACACATCATCTTAATGTGGTGAACATTTGTGCAAAATAATTCTGAAACTGAGTTGTAGAAAAATAAGTTATGGTCCAGACACACAAAATGGACAGACGGACTAAACAAAAACTATATGCCCCAAAAATTTTTCAGGGGCATAAAAAAATAATGATGACCTCAAGCAAATGTCATTATCAATAAGGCACTGAACATTTCTGATAAGAATAAGCCATGGTCTGTGAAAAGGAGGTTTGATGCCTTTGCAAAAAGTATCTACCCAGGTTAGGCTATGAAGTCTGCACCGGCTGACCTTGGTCGAAACTCTGCTTTTGGTAAATTTTCTGCATGTAAAAGAACCATTCTACCTCATGATACAGTTAGTTGTTAGACAAAATAGACTTTATGGATCCATAATTAAATGATGACTGTTGCTTGGTATGATAATGCATTAGAGAGATGCATTAAACTCCTTTTTGCCAGAGGGCTGCTCAAAACTATTAAGTGAAATACTAAAATGGTCAATTTTGTGACAGTGTAGCTGCTACAAAGAGGAACATTCGATGTTTTGCTTTATTAACTCTATATCACACGGCAAGAACTTTAGACTTGTCCATTTTGAAGGAATTTAAATAAAGATAATTAAAATCCTTGAAGAAGTAGAAAACAATGCGGGAAAAAGAGAAAATGCTGGTTACCAGCATTTTCTCCCTTTCCCACATTGTTTTTAAAAGGCTTTTTCCCTAGGGTCTTTAACCAGTTACAACACAATCGCTAGTGTTAATGACGCTGGGAAAGAAAGCTTTTGAAAACATGGTGGGAAAAGGAGAAAATGCTGGTAACCAGCATTTTCTTCTTTTCCCACAATTTTTTCTTTTCTTTTGCTGACAAATCCCATTACTTGTGCTACATTTACTATGTCCTTTGGAATTGCCTCCAACTTGGATCTGACTAAAATTTTGTCATGTGATCAACTGAGTTGAAACTCAAGATTGTGTGGTAAAATGTTAACTCTTGACTAAATGACAGAATTTCTAGACTTGTTTGGGCTGAAAACATTTGTAGAGAACAACATTAAATGTGGCACCAGTGATGTAAATTGACTTGAAAACACAATCTGTTCTTTCATTACTGAAGACAGTATTGGTGGGCAGTATAGCTCAAGATCAGGCTGCACAGAGCATGCAGTCTGATCGCTGATCTAAGCTGTTCACTACTTTACTGTAGATTATGACTAAACTGTCTTTCTGTCTTGCAGTAGAATAGTATTTGTAGCGAATGAAAGAGTACAATTCATTAAATTTGAACCATGCTCTGTGAAAAGGGTGCTTACTACATTTGTGAAAAGTATCGATCCAGGTCAGCCTATGCAGTCTGCACAGGCTGACCATAGCCAAAAGTTTTAGCTATTGGTCAATTTTCTGTATGTCAAAGGACCACTCTACCTTATAACAGTCGGTTGTGAGACCTAATGGATTTTATGGATCCCTAATTATGTGATGACTTGCTTGGTATCATGCATCCCAGAGATGCATTAAGCTCCCTTCTTGCTGTGCAAGAAAATTTTGACATCTAGCTCGACCTTTTGGTAAAACATAATATTCCATACTTATACAACCACAAATAATTTGCTTAAACCTAGCAGTGTAGCAAAAGACAGCCCTGAACTGTATTTGACTTTAAGTGTATAATCAGGCATGGTACTTACTTCAAATGGCAAATCTTTGTGCTTGTACAAAATGAATTCTCCCTCATAGTGGTTATCATATTGGCTGAAAAAAAAAAATTGCAAGAGGCCATTGGCCCTTAAGTGCTCACCTGAGTAAAGTCATCCAGAATTGACTAACTTTTATCCTGTTAAATAAGAAACTTTCAAGCCGATAATAAAAGCCCTAATAAGCTACTTCAAAATTAATTTTCAGAGAAAAATATCTCCGTATTAGACGGTGTGGATCCAAGATCAGACTGCACATTCTTGATCTACACTGTCCGCAAAAGGTCAGTGAGTCAAGCCTAGCAGCCTCAGGGTTAAGTTGAAGACATCTTGGATGTCATGATGAAAACACATAAGTTTTAGTGACCTACTTTTTTTAATCATATTTGACCAAGTTTCAAAATTGTTCAAGAATTATCAAGACAAACATTCTCATCAAATTTCATGAGTCTCAGGCTAAAATTGTGGCCTCTAGAGCGCAATGAAAGTTTTTCCATGACTTGCCCATGTGACCCACTTTTTGACCCAACATGACCCAGTTTTGAGCCTGTCCAAAATATCGTCAGGCATCTATTTTGACCAATTTTCATGAGTATCAGACAGAAAATGTGGCCTTTAGAATGCACAAAAGGTTTTTCTAAGATTTGTCCGATTGACCAACTTTTTGACCTGATGTGACTCAATTTCAAACTTGTCTGATAATAATCAAGACTAACACTATGACTATGTTTCATGAGTATTGGACTGAAAATATGGCTTCTAGAGTGAACACTAGGTTTTTTCTAAGATTTGCCCCAGTGACCTATTTTTTTTTAACCAAATTTTGAATTTGATTTAGATAATTATCATCAAGACAAACATTCGAAGTTTCATGAGTATCAGACTAAAAAGTGCATACAAGATTTTTCTAACATTTGTCCGAGATATTATCACTACAAACATTCTGACCAAGTTTCATGAGTATCCGGCTGAAAATGTGGCCTCTACAGTGCACACAAGGTAATTGTTGACAACTATACAATGGATGATGGACACAGCACAATCACAAAGGTTTACCTTGAGCATTTCCTGCTCAGGTGAGCTAAAAAAGGTAAATGGCTTTCTATCACATAAAACCTCCTCCAGGAGTGTATTAAACCTGTGACTTATTTTCCATAATACACTGGTGTATTAACCTTTTTGGGTCCAAGTTCAAGTTAACTTGATGCTAAGAGTGTATTTAGCCCATGAAGCCAAGCACAGCATGTGCAGGAATTTGTACTATTCTGGCATTTTGCAGGAAAATGATGTCATTGTTGCTATACACGTTGAAAATTTTGAGGTTCTAATGTTCAACAGCAACAAGAAATGCAAAGAAAGGTATCTCAAATCAACAAATTGTGGAAATCTTTCGATTTACTCCCTCTATATACTGTTTCAATCCTTCTTTTGGTGTAAATGTCATAGAGCTATCTACTTGTGCATGTTCACATTTCAAATCGAACTACATCTGTAATCGTGGAACAAAAGATGGTATATAAGCTATAGATGATGATGCAGGATACTGTCTGTCGTTTCTTTTATGTGATAAATAGGATCTCACATTCATGTTTATGAACTATCATTTTTATCAAACACAGCACAGATGCACTTTATGGCGAAAGAATTCAATGTACATTTGGCAGTTTGTCACTACAGTTGTCGATTTTATGGTTAAAGCCAGGTGTGGGTGGGGGTTGCACAGAACCTCTGGAGTAAGTAATTAATGGGGGAGCTACTATTAGGGAGGGAGCATCAATTAGGTGAAATACAGTAAGTATGATGGATATTATTGAAAGTATTTTTGAATGCCTAATCCCTTTACCACACAATCCCAAATTTTAATGACCCCCAAGACAGAAGACTTTTGAAAACATTGTTCAAAACAGACCTACATTTTCCTCTTTTCCTGCAATATTTTCTACTCAAATTAAGGCAAGTTTCATCATTTTAGCCACATTATGAAATTATCATCTGCAGATGCTTTAAATTTGGACAAGTATATATGAGCCATGCTCTAACAAATGGGGGCTTAATGCATCTCCGTGATCCATGATACCAAGCAAGCCATCACATAATTATGGATCCATAAAAATCTATCTTGTCTAACAACAGACTGAATCATGAGGTGAACTGGTCCTTGGTCCTGTAGAAAATTGACCAACAGCGGAAAGTTTCGGCCGAGGTCAGCCTGCGCGGACTGTGCAGGCTGACCTGGGTCGATACTTTTCGCAGATACATTAAGCCCCTTTTCACAGAGCATGGCTCATATTTTTTTGGTGCGGTAAAAAGTTAAAGCAACAACAGGGGGTTATTTGGTGAAGGGTTAAAAGTTAGCATTGTTCTATCAATATACTCACTAGCCGTCGAAGGTCTTCATATGTGGATCATTCACACTGCTACATATACTTGGGGTGTCTCTGTCCTCAACCACAACCTACATGTTAAATATTGGTTATTTAAGGATTGGGTACCCTAATGCCGATTCCTGTAACATCGCCTTTCATTGCCGAAAAACATATGGATTCGGCTTTCACTCGGGTAATCCGTAATCGATTGGCCGATAGATGCATCGATTACAGATTACCCGAGTCTTAGCCGAATCTGTACGATGAAAGGCGATGTTACATGAATCCAATTAGGGTGCCCTGTCCTTAAGAAATAATCTTCTTAATAATCTTCTAAATAATCGTTCAATAAACCATGGTTGTAAGTTGTGAGGCACAATAAATAATCCATGAGGGTGATAACTGACATAAAAAATGCATAAATAAATGAGTCATGCTCGGCAAAAGGGGGCTTAATGCATCTCCGCGATTCATTTTACCACGCAAGTCATCACCTAATGAAGGATCCACAAAATCCTTTTTGTTAAACAGCCGACTGAATCTTGGGGTAGACCTATCCTTTGAGATGCAGAAAATCTAGAGATAGCGAAAAGTGTCGGCGAATGTCAGCCTGAGCAGACTGCGCTGGCTGACATGGGTCGAAACTTTTCGCAAATGCATTAAGCCCCCTTTTCACAAACCATGGCTCATTTATAAATGTATAAAACTAAAAGCCAAAGTGTAGCAGGTGCACAAAGCTTTGGCACTGAATTTACAAATTATGCATATTACAAGCTTAGACAAAACAATCATTTCATGTTTTCTATGACAATAATAGTATTATAAAATATCCTACCTCATACTGTTTAATAAGAACTCGCTGTATGTTGAGACCATCCACGACCAGAGTGGCAAACATTTTGAGTATTACTTCTATATTGCCATCAACTTTTCCATCAATTTTGGCTGTTAGAGACAGATTTTGCAGCAAGTTCCAATTATTCTGGGTAAAGACCATGTCACAGAAATTACCAAGTAACAATTGACTAATGGGAACTCCTCTCGAGCACCTGTTGACGAATGGAAATTAAACCATTTTAACCCTTGGCCACAAAATCCTGAGTTTTAAAGACCCCAAGAAAGGAAAGAAGGCTTTTGAAAACATTGTGGGAAAAGGAGAAAATGCTGGTAACCAGCATTTTCTCCATTTCCCACAATTTTTTCTACCCTCTCTCAGACAACTGTTCCCTGTTGAGCTACATTTGTCACCTGCAAATGCTTTCAATTTAGACAAGTCAATATTTAGTTGTTTGGTAAAGGGTTAACTCTTTACCAAACTACAAAATTTTACACTAATCCAAATTCAAAGCATTTCCACGTAACAAATATGATTTGGATCGAGTGATGGCATTTGTTTTCTACCTTTTCAAGAATTAATTTCATAAATTAGGCAATTTTAAATTTTTTGTCTGTGATTTTTTTCAATTTAGACCAGTCTAAAATTTTCTTGCATAGAGTTAAACAGTCAATTAATAACAACTACTTCTTGATAATGTTCTTTTCAGTCATTAAACATTCTATAAAGTATTTCCAAAATAAATCCACAAAACAACTTTTCATACCCAAATTTTCAATAGACATAAAATTACGCAGGGCTTGGATGAGAAAGACATTGAAATGATACAATTAATTCTCTAACACACAATCCTGTCTTTAAACAACCCTGAGAAAGAAAGCTTTGAAAAACTGTGTGAAAAAAAGAAAATGCTGTTAACTTGCATTTTCTCCTCTTCTCACACTCTGTTCTTTCCTTACTAAAGACAATTCAATTTTTTGAGCCATATACCTTTTCTTTTTTTTTGCTTACTTTTGTGTTTCATCTTTACTGATGATTCGCAAGCTATTGCCTTACTTAACTTAGAGATAAATCATTTTTTAACCCTTTACCACACAATCCCGACTTTTAACGACCCTCAGAAGGAAGCCTTCTGAAAACATTGTGGGAAAAGGAGAAAATGCTGGTAACCAGCATTTTCTCCTTTTCCCACAATGTTTTCTTCCCTTCCCAAAACAAATTTCAAATTTTCAGTCATTTTTATTTTGTCGTCTGCAAATGCTTTCAATTTGGACCAGTCTAAAAATTTGTCGTTTGGTAAAGAGTTAAGTTTAGAAAGATAACAAATTTCTCCGCTTAATTCTCAAAATTTTTTAAGATTCCAAAGTATCACCATTCCTGATTGTCCAAACCATTTGCTTAACCCTTCACTACACAATCCCGACTTTAAACTACCCTGAAGGAGAACCCCTTCTGAAAACATTGTGAGAAATGGAGAAAATGCTCGTAACCAGCATTTTCTCCATTTCCCACAATGTTTTCTACCATTCCAGAAACAAGTTTCAATTTTTGAGTCGCATTTAATTTCTAGTCTGCAAATGCTTTCAAATTGAACTAGTGTAAAATTTTGTTGTTTGGTAAAGAGTTAAGCTGGTTTTTGTTCAGCCGGTCTGAAAATGGTTCAGCCAGCCAGTAATTGTGTCTTTTTTTAAATCTTGAATAAGATTAAGAATGCAATTTAGATTAGTTGCTGAATACTGGCCGTAAAGTGCTCACTTTGGCAAATCTCTATCATTCTCCTCCAGTTCAAAATCCACTCGAACTTCACATTCCTGTCCGTCGCAGAGATCAGCTGGGTTCTGATCAATAATGATTCCAATATCCTGGCCAGGTAGATCTCCTTCTGTCACAATAATAGTAGTATCTGTTATAGAAAGCTGAAAATAAAAACACAAAGACTTGTTTTTTTTTCAAACAACATTTTTCATTCCATTCAAGAAATAAGAAAAAAAAATTCTTATTATGTAAAGGAAATCAATTCAATGTACTTGTATGTTTTAAGACTGGCAAATGAATATACCATTTGTCATCTGTAATGCTTTCAATATCACTGGATCCAAAATTTTGTTCTCTGAAAAATAAAATCTGCATATAGGATCACAGGTACTCTGTTCCAAAGGGAGAAAATGTCTGAAGATGAGGACAGATAGACAGATGAACCACAGTTTGTGACAGTTCACAAAAGCTAAACTTGAGTGCATTTTGATAATGTGTGCTAATACAAAAGATGTTGGCCAACAGTAGTGTAGGTGTAGTGTGTTGGCCTCTCTCGTCAAAGCTTCCAGGTTCAAACCCAGTGACGAACAAGGCTAACTTCCGGAACTACCAACATCATAGGGCAAGTACTCTGTAATGGTTTGAAATTCAGAAAATTTCCAAAATTCTAAATCCTAATACAAACTGAAAACTAAACGATGATACATACCTCAACTCCAGGCATCACAGAACACACAAGAGCGCTTTTTTCTGTGACTAATGAAGAATTGATACTTTGTATTACAAGAAGATCATCGTCATTCTCAGAGCTGCATCTGACGAGAGTTTGTCGAGCACAAATTTCTAACTCGGAATACAAACTGCAAAAAACACATATTAATCATGTATCAGTAAATAGCTTAATTTAGAACTGATTGTGTTACTTCACCCCTTAGGCTGCTAAGTGCGACTCACTGACCTTTTGCGGACAGTGTAGATCAAGATCAGACTGCACAAAACGTGCAGTCTGATCTTGGATCTACACTGTCTGATAAGAAGATATTCAACATTCAGCAGGATAAGAGTTGACCTTTTACCCCACAATTCAATGTTTTAATGACCCAGCTTTTTCTCCTTTTCCAACAATGTTTTCTATCCTATCAAAGATAAATATCACCATTTGAGCAACAAATTTTAGACTCTTCCAAATTGAGAGCATCTGCAGACAACAACCTTGAAAGTGATTCAAACAAACTGTAGTTATTTGACAGAGTAGAAAACATGGTGGGAATAGGAGAAAATGCTGGTTACCAGCACTTTCTCCTTTTCCCACCGTGTTTTCAAAAAGGCCTCTTCCTCAGGGTTGTGAAAACAAGGGATTGTTTGGTAAAGGGTTAATAGGATAGAAAACATAGTGGGGAAAGGAGAAAATGCTGGTTACCAGCATTTTCTCCTTTCCCTACAATGTTTTCAGGAGTTTTCTTTCTCAGGGTCCTTAAGGTCTACAGCCCCTTACTCATCGGTAAACATCAACCTTTCCATAAAGCCTATTCGGCCAATCTGGGCAGCTTCCGTCTTTTAATATGATAGTTAGGGGCCGTAGACTCACTAACTCATCGGTAATTATCGTGTAATAGCGACGTTTTTGTGAAGGCTATTCGGCCAATCTCGGCAGCTTCCATCTTTTAATACGAGAGTTAGTGGCCGTAGACCTTAAAGCTTGGAACTGTGTGGTAATGGGTTAAAGAAAATTATATAAACGAAAGAAGAACTGCAAAATGAATAGAAAAATATTTTTGGTACAATGAGCTAAGTGTCTCACCTACTAGGCTTGTCCAAATTGAACATGTTTGCAGACAACATAAAATGCTTCACTTGATGAGGTTGTCTTTGAAAGAATAGGAAATGCTTTCTTTTCCCACAATGTTTTCAAAAGTCTTCCTCCTCAGGGTTGTTAAAACATAACACTGTTCAGTAAAGGATAAATTAATACTTTGCCAAGCTCATTCGCTGAGGTGGTAATATATTGGGGCTTAAAATCAGGAGGTCGCAGGTTCAAATCACCCAGGTGGGCCAATTTCTTTCCAAGGAATGATGACAGTCATTTCAACAGAATTCATTCCTCTCACATTACTGATCACTGTTTTGGCCATGGTCATGTGAGAAAGCATGGAAAGAATATTATGCAAAGTACTGAATAACACTTCACCACACAGCAAAACTTCAGATTCATTCATATTGAAAGCATTTGTAGAGGAGAAACTAAATATGGCTCAAATGATGAGATTTATTTTTGAAAAAGTAGAAAACATTGTGGGAAAAGGAGAAAATGCTGGTTACCAGCATTTTCTCCTTTTCCCACAATGTTTATAAAAGTCTATTTCCTTTTTAGTCGTTAAAACCTGGGGTCCAGTGGTGAGGGGTTAAAATAACTCAGGGTTGCATCTAGGAATGTTCAAATAGGGGGGGCTGGCCCCCATCATCATCAGAAAAAGGGGAGCACTTCCCCCCCTTTCAAGTGTAAAGAAGGGGGACAAATTTCATGGCGGTTCTGATAGTGTGGTAAAAGGTTAATGTATTATTTGTTTTTGTCTTTGGAAAAATAATAATGATTATATCCATTAAAGGATTATTATATTCTAGTCTTCTTTGTTAAGATGAATGTCTTGTAACTTATTCTTTAACGCTTGTTACAGTATAATCACTGTAAGACAAGCAGACTAACCCCCATCCTACCCTATCTATCCTACGTTGTTCAACATTTTCATTTCATAAATTCAATGAAATTTTTACTTCAGTGTTAGACTGAGATTTTAGCTTTCATCTATTTTTTCATACAGATATTTATGTAAATTTACTGCTTAAATTCACTACCAAAGCTGAAAAGACAGTCTAAAGTGCCTCTGATCAGACGATGTCAAATAGACATTTTGTTGTGTCATGGGTTTTCGCGCTTTTTTGCATCGATCTTTTTTCATGTCAATTAATTTTTTAAAAAGTATTTCCACATGATATTGCAAGAATTTGTCAATAAGGGTTGTAGGTCACTTCAAAACATGTCATTTTACTCTAGATCAGTGGATTTGACATCATCATCTCGCTTTTCATTACACGTCAGCTTGTTACGTTGTGATAAACGGTGATGTGTGGGTCCGTCATATTTAATACTCACAGTTTATTTTCTTTCAAGAATTTTGTAGCCTTAACAAATCACTTGTTGCCAGCAGATTCGCCAGTGCGTCATTTTTAGACACATTTTTTTCTAAATTGTTCCAGTGATCGACAGTGTGGGCCCTGCAGTGAGGCTTTTCGTCTACATAACACAGATGACAAGCGTCTATTGATATGATCAAAATAATCCGACAGTCTACGATTTAAGTTTACGGTTTTAAGTTTCGAATGATTATTTGTGTGACCATGCAAATTTTGTTACATCTTATTCCCCCCAAGTCGTTTTTTCTCTCTTTTTCCCCCAATTATGGTGCGCACGATCATGCAATTTTTGCGGGCTAGTTTGTTTTAGTGTGGGATTTGGCGTGCAAACAAATTTCGTTTTCGCGGGATTTTTCATTTTGATGCGGGATTTCGCCAATCCCGCACTCTAGATGCAACCCTGATAACTAGAGGAAAAGCATGGAAGATGTTGCGTAACTCTCTACCACACAACAAAATTTTACACTTCTCCAAATCCAAAGCATTTGCAGTTGACAATTAAAATGTGGCTCAAATGATGGGATTTGAATTTCGAAGAGCGGCGCATATACGCCCGAAGGGGCTTGTCAGTGAAATGGGTTAAAGTGAAGAATGTACTGTGAAAGAAGAAGACACTGGACAGTTAGGGATCACATATGAGACCATGGAGTTATTTGTTCTTCTGCACTGCACTTCTCCTCAGTCTAATCTATGCACCTGTGAAGTATCATTTTTACACCTCTAATAGTTTTTGAGTTATGCCCCTGACAAAATTTAAGTAAGAAAAAAATCAAAGGGCAATAACTCCTAAACTATAGGGCCAAAAGTTATAGCTCTAAAACACTGCACTTCTCCTCAATGTCATCTATCAACCTGTGAAGTTTCAGGTTTATATCTTATGTAGTTTTCGAGTTATGCACTAGACAAAATTTGAGTAAGAAAAAAAAAAAATACCGTAAAAATGAAGATTAAAGTGGAATTACTCAAAATCCGCGCTAGGTAGAGTTATTGTTCTTGCGCACTGTACTCCGTAGTATTGCAACAAACATGCATACCAAGTTTGAAGTCGTTCTGACTTGAGATGACAAAGTTATATTCCAGACGAGCACTAAATGCTGTAAAAATGACGATCAAAGGGAAATAACTCAAAGACAGCACGAGGTAGAATTACAATTCTTGCACACTGCGCTTCCAAATATTGCAACAAATAAGCATACTATATTTCAAGTCATTCCTACTTAAGACGACAAAGTTATGCTCCGGACAAGCAAGAAATGCTATAAAAATGAAGATCAAAGGGGGAATAACTCAAAATTCGTGCTAGGAACAGTTATGGTTCTTGTGCACTGCACTCCATAATTTTTCAACAATCATGCATACCAAATCTGAAGATGTTCAGACTGGAGATGACAAAGTTACATTCCGGACAAGCAGAAAATGCTGTAAAAATGACGATCAAAGGGAAATAACTCAAAGACAGCACAAGGTAGAGTTATGGTTCTTTCGCACTGCACTCCGTATTATTGCAACAAACACAAATGCCAAGTTTCAAGTCATTCGGACTGGAGATGACAAAGTTATGCTCTGGACAAAGAACTGGACGCCACCCACACACCCACCCACCCAGACGCCCGTACGCCATGGGTGATCCCGTAATACGTCCCGTCTTCGACGGGCTTATAAAAAGTAGAAAATGCTGATTACAAGTTTTTTTCTCCTTTTCTCACAATGTTTTCCAAAGCCTTCTCTATCAGGGTTGTTAAAACTCAGGATTGTGAAGTATACCATCAACAAGGCCCATTTTAACTCTTCACCAAACAATTGCGGGTTTTAACGACCCTTGGAGAGAAGCCTTTTGAAAACATTGTGGGAAAAGGAGTAAATACTGGTAACCAGCATTTTCTCCTTTTCCCTCAATGTTTTCTACTCTATCGAGGACAAAATCTGCCATTTGAGCCACATTGAAATTGTCGTCTGCAAATGCTTTCAATTTGGACCCGTCAAAAATTTTGTCGTTTGGTAAAGAGTTTTTTTAAGCAAACTGTGCCATGGCAGTTAAAAAATGGAACAGCTTCCAAACCTGCATTTATCTTTCATTTGGCTCAATTCCACAACCTGGGTTCTGTAAGTCTGCAAACAAACATTGACATCATCTTCTACGCAGGTCTTCGGTGGTTCTGGTGGAGTTGTACACAATAGCTGAAAACATAAATATGACATAATATTATCAACATAGACAAAAAACTAGAAACATTGACATAACATCAACATAACATTTAGTATAACTGAAAGCAATTTACAAGCACATGGTTTGACCAGCCCACATAGCTCAGGAGGTAGAGAGTAGGACTTGTAAATATCAATTCTTGGGTCACTTGAGGGTGTAGGTTTGAGCTCCATGGCTGGCCATGGAGCTCCATGGCTGGCCACCTAAAATTACTGATAGTCTTTCAGATGAGACGTTAAACCGAGGTCCTGTGTGATGGTGCTATACACCAAGCATGTTAAAGAACCAGGCCTAACTTAAGACAGGTTTCATCCTGTATCTTGCACTAACCCCCATAACAAAAACTAGCTATCTTCAGGGGGCGTCGCCCACGTGGGCTACCAGTGGTGATGATAAATAAATACAAATTCAATCAATTCAATAACAAATGGTACATAATACATGTACATGTAGCTAAAAACACCCACATAACTTACACAATAGGTGAAAACATCAACATCACATTACATAATATCTCTGTATTTCATTCAGAATCAAACATAAAATATGCGGAAGTATACAAACATGTTGCTAAGGTAATGATAATGAACTTTCAGAAATACAAGAGAGACAGAAAGCCACACGTAATTCAACTGCCGTCAGATTGGACATGTCTAAAATTTTATTGTGTGGTAAATGGATAAAAGATTGAATATGTCTTTGACAGTAGAAAACAAGGTGGAAAAAGGAGAAAATGCTGGTTATCAGCATTTTCTCCTTTTTCAACATTGTTTTCAAGTCTTCACTCTCAAAACTGGATTGTTTGGTATAGGGTTAAATCTATACCAGACAATAAAATTTAAGTATTTACAAAGAAAGGCAGCTCAGATGATGGCATTCATCTATAAATGAGTAGAAGACATTGTGGGAAAAACAGAAAACACTTGTTACCGGCTTTTCCTCTAATCACAAAATGTTTTCAAAAGCCTTTTTTGTGGTATTTGTCGAAGACAATACCACTATGAGTTCAATATTGAATTTTGAAGACCATGTATCGTATTTTGTCCAAAGCCGAAGGAAATAAACCCAATTAAACTCAATTTTTCTCAAACAAATGAGTTTTTCGGTAGCACTCAGATATGTAATTGGAAATGGCATGTTAAAATACACTAGGTGAGGCAATCGATCATGGAAATACTAATTTTTGATTGAAAATAGCTTCACTAGCTCATAGCCTTCTATTGGCGCAATGATACAAAATTTGTCTACCGATCACTTGGTCCTGGGCTTTTTCGTTCCAAAACCAGTTCGTCCCATGGCTTGTTCATCCAATGATTGCGCGCTACTCCATTTGATTGGGCATGAATATTTATAGATCGAAATAATTGACTGTAATGTTGGGAATTAAATATTGATGGCCAAAGATATTTCAAAATCATAGTTTTCAGGTACAAACTTAATTCTATTCGATATATTCACATGGTTTCTCTCTCTATCCATCATGCATCCTACTGTCAAGGGACGTTACTCCTGACTCCTCCTGAATGATCAAAGGGAGACCACCAATACACAAATAATCCTAACTTTGTCATGAGTACTCTCCCTTCAACCAAAAAAAGGTATTCATTTGCTTAGTTGGTTGACTTATAAGCCAGTATTTGAATAATATTTTTCTTTTTCTTTCAAATTATTAATTCCACACAATGGCTTCCTTGACAAATACCACTTCAGGGTTCTCAACGCTTTGATTTCTCAGAGTTGTTTGCCTTTAATAACACAAGCCTGACTTTTAACAACCCCAAGGAAAAGGACTTTTGAAAGCATTGTGGAAAAAGGAGAAAGTGCTGGTAAGCGACAATGTTTTTTTACCCTTTCAAAGAAAAATTTCCTAATGTGTGCAACATTTAGTTTGTCGTCTACAAAAGCCTTCAATTTTGACTAGTCTAAAATTTTGTTGTTTGATAAAAAAGTTAACAGACAGCACAGATGGAGATCAGACTGCATTCTAAACACTGGGAGGTACTCAGGTCAGTCATGCTCTCTGAGAGTAATCTAATGATTCCAATGCAACCTGCTTGTCAAAAGTCGCCAAATGTTTCATCCCCCTATTGTAAAGTAAATCCTAAACTGCCTTTCACGGCTATTGAAGCTTTTGAGGCCAGTGTAGACCAAGATCAGACTGCACAAAAATGTGCAGTCTGATCTTTGATCTACACTGTCCTCTTAGTTTAAACACAATAGACAAAAGCAAATCATCAAATTGCAATTATTTGGGTCTTATTTCTAGACCAAATACGTTTGTTGGTTTTATTCAGCACTCTAAGGGTAAATAAGTAAAAGGTATTTCTGAGGGTTGAAGATAGTCATTGCAACAGAATTCACTCCTCTCTCACTGCTGACCATTGTTTCGACAATGGTTATGTGGGAAAGCAGCCAGTGGGTTGGAAAGAATATTGTGCGTAGTATTGGTACAAGAATCTCCATGAAAGCATGGATAGGTGCACTGGCTGCCGCAATATAAATGAAACAATATTGACAACGGTGTTAAACTCCATTCAATAATTCATTTAACCATCATGGCTGTAAACTATTGATAAAAGATTAAAATGCTAAAAACAATGCTAAATATGGAAAAATGTTAATTTTGTATGTATTTCCCTCTTTCTTTATATTGTTTACAAACAAGAAAATCTGTTGCAGATGAATCATCTAGCAAACTTATCAATCTTTACGCCAAACAACAAAAATTGTATACTTATCCATTCTTAAAGCCATTCAATCATAAATTATGAGATCTGCCTTATGAAAGGGTTAAAAAACATGTGATGAGAAAAATTCTGAATTTTAAACCATGTTTTAAAATCCCTTCTTTCTTAAGTTTGTAAAGTTACGATTTTTTGGTGGTTGTGGGTATAAGAAATGATTGCTTGCAATCAGCAACTACTTCTTTATCCCAAATATTTAGCAAATAATTTATCATACAATATCATTTACATTTTCGTGAAACTCTGGTCCTTTCCTTAGTTTCAATAGGTAAATAATTATATTTGTTGGGACTATAATGCCTTTTTCAACCTTCAAAAAGTCTTTCAATGCCAGCCAACACACCTATTGTGCCTTCCTGAAGTTTCCTTCACCAGTGCTTTGAGCAAATCCCTCTCCATGACACTGGTTGCTTTCCTATATACACCTCATGGAAACAATGTTTTGTGTTAGGAGCAATGAATCCTGTTGCAATGACTATCATCAATCCTCAAAAGATTGGAGCCATTATAGTACTGAGTAATGTCAGTGAAAATGTACATCATTGCATGAAAATGAACTCTTTATTTGACAACAAAATATTTGGCTTGTCTAAAATGAAGGCATTCGGGAACGAACTAAATGTAGCTTAACCTTTTACCATACAATCCCAAGGTTTAACGACCCCGAGGAAGAAGGTCTTTAAAAACATTGTGGGAAAGGAAGAAAATGCTGGCAACCAGCATTTTCTTCTTTTCCCTCAATGTTTCTACCCTTTCAAGGACAAACGCTATTATATGAGCCAGATTTAATTTATCATCTGCAAATGCCATTAATTTGAACAGGTGCAATTTTTTGCTGTTTCGATTCCACAAAAATGTGGACTGGACCTAATCAGGGTCAATAAAACTTGAGACTGTTTGGTCAACATTTACAGAGAAGCTACACATTTCTAGCACTTCTGTACCAAGTTAAAGAATACTTCCTTACTGCCAGAGAGAAAAAATGATGATAACATTTGATAGACTATAGAATGGTATGGAGTTTAGTCAACTGTGTAAACATAGATAAACTACCGATATATATATGGTGTAAGGAAAGAAAGAAACTAAAGAGATTTGTGCGGGGAACCAAATCTTAGTAAGTCGAAAACTGATTTATGTTTGTAGTTGTGAACAATGACGTGCATCACAGAAATTTATGGCTGGATTCTGTCAAGAGTCAAATACAATGTAATTTGCTTACAGTTTTGTTCTTCCATGCTTTTTAGTATTCTTTGTGTTTCTTTACCTTATTGTACACAAGGCTATGGTCAAATAAAATCACATGATAGAATGCATGTATTATGCGATATTATGCAATATCCTGAGGGTGATGCGGACATATATCAGAAATCTTCAATTGAAAAAAGGGAACGACAACACTTATTTCTTTGATGGTCTCCAAAAAATGAAATGCATTTTCTATTAGTTGTAATCTAGGCGACCTTGTAACTGGAAGGGGCAACATCTGGCATAAATATACAAGATTGATTATAGCTTGATAAAATATAGATGAAATGGGTCAAAACTGGCTTAAAACAGGTATAGATGCATCTTTAAACTTACTGTATGTTGTTCCTGGGAGACAATCAAGATGGATGTTACAATTTCGATGAATTTGTTTGGACAAACATCTATGGTGAGAGTTGTATAGATATGGTCTGTGATATTTGTGTACAAACTGAAAATATAAACAAACACAAAACAAGTGATTCATCAGGTATAAACTGAAAGAGATACATTTCAAATCGAACTTGATTAATCAATATTCAAAAAGGGGGATAATCATCAATAAACTCTCGACAGTTCCAAACTAGAGCTGTCACTGAATGTGACTTAATACCCCTGCCAGCGCTTTGACAGAAACAGGCAATTATTTGTACACAGACGGACACACGGACGGACAAACGGACGGACACACAGACAGACAGGGTGATTCCAGTATACCCCCAAAAACATTCGTTTTGTGGGAGTATAATCATGATTATATTAAACTGCATTCAACCCTTTACCACACAATCCAGTTTTAACGACCATGTAGAAAGGTCTTTCAAAAACATAGTGGAAACTATAGGAAATGCTGATAACCAGTATTTTCTCCTTTTCCCTAAATGTTTTCAAACCTTTCAAACACATGTCCAATTATTTTAGTCACGCTGAATTTGTCATCTACAAATGCTTTTAATTTTGACAAATCTAAGATTTTGTCCTGTGATAAAGGGTTACCTCTTTTACACACAACAAAAATTTTGACCTGTCCAAATTGAAAGCATTTGCAACGAACAATTTAAATTTGGCTCAAATGATGAAATTTGTCTTTGATGTGGTAGAAAACATTGTGGGAAAAGGAGACAAGAGGGCCATAATGGCCCTGAAGTCGCTCACCTGAGTCTTTTGACCAAGCATGACCCATTTTAAAGCTCTTTTGAGATATTATGACAAACATTCTACCAAGATTTTCATGAGTATTTGACTGAAAAAGGTTTTTTGAAGATTTGACTCAGTGACCTAGTTATTGACCCAAAATGATCCACTTGCAAACTGGTCCAAGACATCATCAAGACAAACATTCTGACCAAGTTTCATGAGTATAGGATTAAAAATGTGGCCTCTAGAGCTTATATAAGGTTTTTCTAAGATTTGACTTAGTAACCTAGATTTTGACCCGACATGACCCATTTTCAAACTCATCCAAGATATAATCAAGACAAATATTCTGACCAACTTTCAAGAGTTTTGGACTGAAAATGTGGCCTCTAGAGCGTACACAAGGTTTTTCTAACATATAACCTAGTGACCTAGTTTTCGACCTAACATGACCCATTTTTCAAGTCGTCCGAGATATCATCAAGGCAAACATTCTGACTAACTTTCAAGAATTTTGCACAGAAAATGTGGCCTCTAGAGCGTACACAAGGTTTTCCAAAGATTTGACCTAGTGACCTAGATTTTGACCCGACATGACCCTTTTGCAAACTCATCTGAGGTATCATCAAGACAAACATTCTGACCAATTTTCAAGAGTTTTGGACAGAAAATGTGGCTTCTAGAGCGTACACAAGGGTTTTTCTAAGATTTGACCTAGTGACCTAGTTTTTGACCGGAAATGACCCATTTTCGAACTCATTTTAGATATCATCAAGACAAACATTCTGACCAATTTTCAAGAGTGTTGGACTGAAAATGTGGTCTCTAGAGTGTACACAAGGTTTTTCTAAGATTTGACCTAGTGACCTAGTTTATGACAAGACATGACCCGTTTTCAAACTCGTCTGAGGTATCATCAAGACAAACATTCTGACCAACTTTCAAGAGTTTTGGATCGAAAATGTGGCTTCTAAAGCGTACACAAGGTTTTTCTAAGATTTGACCTAGTGACCTAGATTATGACCAGACATGACCCGTTTTCAAACTCGTCTGAGGTATCATCGAGACAAACATTCTGACCAAGTTTCAAGAGTATCGGACTGAAAATGTGGCCTCTAGAGCATACACAAGGTAAGTTGATGACGGACGACAGACACCTGACACAGCACGATCACAAAAGCTCACCTTGAGCACTTTGTGCTCAGGTGAGCTAAAAATGCTGGTTACTAGCATTTTCTCCTTTTCCCAAAATGTTTTCAAAAGGCTTTTTTCTCAGGGTCTTTAAAACTCGGGACTGTGTGGTAGAGGGTTAAACTTCTGTATTTGTGTTTCTAATAACATGACATGAGCAAGCATTGGTAAACAAATACCACAATTAACATGTTCGCATTGTACTATTGGCAAGTTAGAGGTATTTTCTGATTCCAAACCTTGGCTCAAATGTATGTAGCATACAGGATATGTGAACAGGGGATCACTGATTCAAATCCTCAAATTGACTGATTTCTTTCAAAGGATTGATAATAGTCACTGCAATTGGAAAGATTTCCCTCTCACCACTGACCATTGTTTCAACAATGCTTTAGTGGGAAAGCACCCAGTGGTTAGAGAAGAATATTATGTAAAGTACTGGTAGATGATGTACAGAATGGCGTTGTACTCTACTTTCATCATTACTTCAGTCTTATAGCAACAAGCTCAAAACAATTGATGTTAAAAAAACTAGCCCTTTAGTCTTTACAAGACTAAAATATATGATTAAAATGGTGGAAACAATCGACGACATGATAGAAAACAACATGTCACAAAAAGGAGAAAATGCTCATTACCTGTGTTTTGTCTTTTTCCAACAATGTTTTCAAAGGCCTGTTTTCAAGGACCTAGATCCTCAGGGTTGTAAGAAACACGAGAGTGTTTGCTGACTCTTCATCAAACGACAAAATTTTAGACTTGTCCAACTTGAAAGCATCTAATATTTTTCTAATGTGAATTTAAAATTTGTATCTGAAAGGGTAGAAAACATTGAGGGAAAAGGGGAAAATGCTGATTAACAGCATTTTCTCCTTTTCCCTCGACATTTTCAAATGTCTTCTCCTCTAGGGTTGATAAAAACGGGACTATTTGTTAATGTGTAAAAGGGGAAATAACAGAAGGGTTCCATATTTACACAACAAGGAGACATTTACCTGCAGAATAATATTCCATTATCATCATTCTCATACAAGGACTGGACCAGTCTGACAGTCGAGTGCACAGATTCTATAAACTTGCTGTAACACACTTCAGCTGAAAAAATGATGAACAATCTCTCTAACTAATGTCTCAAATGATAGAATATTTCTTTGAAAAGGAAGAAAATATTGTGGAAAAAAAAAGAAAAGTGCTGGTTACCAGCATTTTCAAAGGCTTTCCTCCAAAGGACCATTTAGACTTGCGATTGTATGGTAAAGGGTTAAAAATGTGGTTAACATGAGTGTTGCCTTTGTGAATGAATTTTAATTCTGTATTTCTGTATGATAATACGGTTACGGGAGACCACTCTCTCATGCATGGCTTCTTCCCGAATTAATTACAATACCTAACAACTGCGTTAGAGAGATATCTCTTTAGTTCAGTGGTTATGGTATTGGTCTTTTGAACCTCGAAGAACGAGGGTATTTGCCTGTCATGGGTTCGAATCCCGCCAGATGCGGTTTGTACAGCCATGCATTTGTTCATTTGTTTCTTTGTTACGGACTTTGTTCGTAAGACGGGGGCTCGTTCGGGATTGGCCATTGAGCCATAAATCCCATTTGTTGTCCAAAAACGGACATTTGTTGTTTAAATAATAGACTAACCGCCTAATAAGGCTTTGAGTCATCAATAAATGATGACTTTAAGAGGGGGTGTTTTACGGGAGATCACTCTCTCATGCATGGCTTCTTCCCGATTTAAATACAATACCTAACAACTGCGTTAGAGAGATATCTCTTTAGCTCAGTGGTTAAGGTATTGGTCTTTTGAACCTCGAAGAACGAGGGTATTTGCCTGTCATTGGTTCGAATCCCGCCAGATGCGGTTTGTACAGCCATGCATTTGTTCATTTGTTTCTTTGTTACGGACTTTGTTCGTAAGAATACTGAATGCGTAGTCATTTAGTATTGGGCAAAACATGACATTTTCAACCTGATCATATTAAGTTCAAGAGTATTTCTTTACTCTTTACCTTAAAAACAAAATTTCAAACCAACTCCAATTTGAAAGTATTTGCAGACAACATATTAAATCTGGAATGAATGATTTCTTTCTTTATGACAAAGGAGAAAACATTGTGGAAAAAGGAGAAAATGCTGGTTACCAGCATTTTCTCCTTTTCCCACAATGTTTTAAAAAGCTCTCTTTCTCAGGGTTATTTAAACATTGGATTGTTTGTTGAAGGGCTAAATTTGAAATATATTCAACATGAAAATATACTAACCCATATAAAACTAGAGCACCACACACTGGTACCAAAACTATGCTATGGTTGTTTTTCAGTGAAAAAAATCTAAGTTGAAAAAGGGATACAACTGCATCAAAGATTTTTATGGTTTTCTTCCCTTCTAGTATGGGCTCCCCTTTTGATAGTTAGAACTTAGGTTCGAAGTAAATATCATCATTAATACCACAGATTTGTGAAATTGTCAGTCTTTGCAAAATGAAAACAACAATGCAGAGGATGACAGGGCTATGACAAAGCCTCTTTGTTTTCTTGAAAAACAGCTGGGCTGAAAATGAAGGGTTTAAAGATACATCCTTACAGCTAGAGAAAAAAAAAAACGCTGAAACCTGAAAGAATGTAGAATGGCTCAGCTGTGTAAACATAGATTAAATCAACAATATATACATGTAAGGGATAGAAAAATGTAAGGGATTTGTCCTTATTTAAAACCAGAAATAACTAGAGTTGTCACTGAATGTGACTTAATAACCCCGCTAGTGCCTTGACAGAAACAGGCAATTTAACAAACAATTTTCTAAGTTCAAGGGGAGATTACCCTTGAATCATAGGGAGTAGATGATTGAAAACTGCGTCTTGCACAACTTCAGTATACGATCAATGTATGAACAAACTTTCAATACAATAGCAGCAAAACTGTAGGAGGACGTGACACAAAATTACTAGTATTTTGTACACAGACGGACACACAGACCTACGGACGGACAGACAGGCTGATTCCAGTATACCCCCAAAAACATTTGTTTTGCGGGGGTATAACAAGAGTGACTGCTTTGAAGGCCTCCAAAACATGAAATATATTTTCTATCTGTTGTAATCTGTGCAATCTTGCAGCCTTCAGGAGCAACATTTAGCATGAACATACAAGAGTGATTATAATTTCATAAGATAAGGATGAAATGGGTTAAAATCTGCCTGAAAACTGCCTGAAAGCAAGTATAGATGTATCTTTAAATGTGTGATGCAAAATCTTGTCAACTGAGAAAGCTAGAACCTTGTCTGTGATAACAGCAATACTTACGAAGGGGGTCCGGATCAACACAAATAAAGCCCTGACCAACAGCACAACATTTGTATGTGTTCACCCCACAATCACTGTCATACATACAGGTTTGTTGGTCCAAATCTCCATCTATAAGCTCACAGTACCCTGGTCTTGGACCTGTTCAAATATAAATGAAATAAAGTTGCGAACTGTTATGAAAAAAGTAAACTCTTTAACATACAAAAAAATTTTAGACAGTTTCAAATTTAAAGCATATGCAGATGACAATATCAGTGTGACTGAAAAGTTGAAATTTGGTTTTGGAAGCTAGAATACATTCTGGGAAAAGGAGAAAATGCTGGTTACCAGCATTTTCTCCTTTTCCCATAATGTTTTCAAAAAGCTTTTTCTTCAGGGTCGTTAAAAGTCAGGATTGTGTGGTAAAGGGTTAATATGAATTTTTCACAAAGCCACAATGTTTTCAAAGGTCAGCAGCCAAATGAGAAAAAGGCTGCATGCCACTGGTGGTAGGGTGGGTGGCTGGGGAGAATTCAGGTTGAGGGGTAGTACGTACAATCCATTAGCCACTAAATCAAATATGAGATAAAAGTCATGTAAAAGTTGAGAAAAAGCCAACTTACCATTGCAGATTTCCATTGCTGTTTCATGATACTTCCAAAAGGCAGTCTGTACAAACCCTCTGATAGGCCCCCTGATAGCATCCCAGTTATCCTGTATACAGGTCCAGGCAACATTAAACTGATTACAGTATTCTTCCAATTCTTTCAATTTGTCCTCATCAATCACCCCTGAATCTGTTGGGGTCTTTGTATCTGTGTCAGGAGTAGGAGTCTTATCTGTCGGGGTATTTGTGTCAGGGGTAGGGGTCTTATCTGTTGGGGTTTTTGTGTCAGGAGTGGGAGTCTTGTCTGTTGGGGTCTTTGTGGCTGTCTTAGTACTTGGAGTTTTCTCTGTTGGGGTCTTTGTAGCAGTCCCAGTACTAGGAGTTTTTTCTGTTGGGGTCTTTGTGGCTGTCTTAGTACTTGGAGTTTTCTCTGTTGGGGTCTTTGTAGCAGTCCCAGTACTAGGAGTTTTTTCTGTTGGGGTCTTTGTGGCTGTCTTAGTACTTGGAGTTTTCTCTGTTGGGGTCTTTGTAGCAGTCCCAGTACTAGGAGTTTTTTCTGTTGGGGTCTTTGTGGCTGTCTTAGTACTTGGAGTTTTCTCTGTTGGGGTCTTTGTAGCTGTCCCAGTACTAGGAGTTTTTTCTGTTGGAGTTTTTTCAGTCTCAATATAAGCCTTCCAGTCCATAATCTTATACAAGTAATGTATATATTCTGTGGCACAGGAACCAAAATTGACAACACAGTCAACGTCTGTAAGCATGTTTGTGTATTCAGCTTCAATCTCCAGTTTAACACGCTCAGAGCAGGTTTCTATGTTAGCATCAATGCATCTTCTAACGGCTTCTTGTTCCCTGTAAGGAATGCTTGTTTGATTAAGCTTGAGCCACACAACCTCGAGTTTTAATAACCTTCAGGAAGAAGGCTTTTGAAAACATTGTGAGAAACGAAGAAAATGCTGGTAACCAGCATTTTCTCCTTTTCCCACAATGTTTTCTACTCATTAAAAGCCAAATCCCATCCACATTTTACTTATTGTCTGCAAATGCTTTCAATTTGGAAAAAGCTAAAAACTTTGTCTTTTGGTAGAGTTAACTCTTGACCAAATGACCAGATTTTACTCTCTTCTATAACATAGTTATTGGAAGATGGCATATCAAACATGACTTGAATGATGAAATTAGCCTTTAAAAGAATTGATAACATTGTAAGAAAAGGAAAACATGGTGGTTACCAGTGAAGATCAAAGGTCAGGCTGCATGTTTTGTGTAGTATGATCTTGATTTGCACTGACTGCAAGGGCAACAATACTTCCTCATCTCTTTTTAACAAACTTGGATAAAAAGAGTCAAAGTCAATTTTTCGAGATAATTTCAGAAAATTTGGTTTTTTTTCTAACGATATCAAAGAGGTGCAGTAAACTACTAAATAAAAAGAGACCCAAAAAAAATGAAATCTGGGAATGTATTTAATAAAATATCCTCTAAATGAAAACCGACTTTACAAAATTACAAATGAAAATTAGCTCTTGCAAACTGACAGTATCTGCAGACAACAAATTCAAAATTAGTAAAAATGCGCTTCTCTAATGGGGTAGATCAAACTTCTCTGACAGGGTTAAAAAAAACATTGTAAGAAAAGGAGAAAATGCTGGATGCCAGCTTCTTCTGCAGGATCATAAAAACCATGGCATCTTTGGTTTGTAGGCTAACAAACACAGATAATTAGAGACATTAAACAAGAGCATTGTATGTCAGTGTCAATGCTGAACTGGTGATGCTTTTTCAGTGAAAATTCTTAGTTGACCTGTTACCACACAATCCTGATTTTTAACTACCCTGTAAGAGAACACTTCTAAAAATCATTATGGGAAAGATGAGAAAATGCTGGTAACCAGCATTTTCTCCTTTTCCCACAATGTTTCCTACCCTATCAAAGAACGAAATCATAATTTGAAATTTATTTGTCATCTGCTAATGCTTTCAATTTGGTTGAGTTCAAAAATTCTATTGTTTGGTAAAGAGTTAGAAAAAGGCAAAACTGTTGAAAGAAACTCAAAATACCTGCCCTTCTAATATAAGCTACCCTTCTGATAGTTGACTACAGGCCTAAGTTTTGTGTGAATATCTAAAGCAGTAACAGAGATATGAGAAATGTAAACGTATTCATCGTCGCAGTCAATGCAGACAACAACAACAGCACTGACAATACCCATATTTTCTTTGAAAAAAGCAAAGCTAAAAACTCAGATTAACAGAGCTCTAGATAAGAGGGAGTGATGATATTCTAAGTCCATTACTTCTCTTCCAAACCCTATGTTGTGGTTTTGATGAGACGGTTCTAATGAGTACCCATAACATAGGGTTTAGTGGAGAAATATTAATATTTTTAAATTTACAATCAAAATAACTCCCTCTGTCTGGAGCTCTGGGTTAAACTTACAAGCACACTCTCTCGTTGCCCTCTGACTGATATATCTGTAAATTCGTAGTGAATTCTGTTACGCAGGCTCTTGCTTTAATTACGCCCTGAAAAACAAACAGATGAAAATTTTTTAGATGCTCCGCTTATTGCAGCTTTGATTTGCATGGTGTTTAATATTTTTTCCAACATAATTTCACTTACATTGCAGGGGCCATTGCACCTATCCATGCATTCCTGGAGTTTCTTTTTCCTTCATTACAACTTTGTACAATATTTTTCTCAAGCAACTGACCGTTTTTCCCACACAACAAATGTTGAAACAATGATCAGCGGTGATTGAAGAATGAATCTGGTCTCAATGAACTATCATCAATCCTTTGAAAGACATTGGCCAAGCTGCTGAAATGAACCAGCAACGTCCTGGTCTAAAGTCCTCTATGCTACCAACTGTGCTACCATGCTTGGCCAACTTATTTTCGAAATTTCAAACTTCCTGTTGTAATTTTTACTTTACCCTTTACAAAATCATATGATGCTTGATCAAACTCAAAGACAAAGCTTCAAAAAAAAGAAATGTGAGAAAATGCTAATAACTAGCATTCCCCAATTAGCCAACAAAGCTTTCAAACCCTTTCAAAAACACAATCCCATTATTTGAGCCAAAAGTACTTTATAGTTTGCAAATGCTTTCCATTTCCACCAGTCTAACATTTTGTCATTTGGTAAAGAGTTATGCCAAACCTTATGTGTTGCTTGCAGAGGTTTCAATTTGGACAAGTCTAAAATCCTGCTAGCTGGTAGGTTGTTAATTTCATGAATGAAATGTATACTCCTATACATTGTGTCTTTACACTTACACGAATAAATGTTGTTTCATAATGCAACTACAGTCATCCAGAACATGCTACTGGTAATTTAGTAATACAATGATAAACAATATAATCTTTTACCAAACAACAGAATGTTGGACTCCTTCATATTGAAAGCATTAGTACTGCTGATGAAAAATTAAATTTGGCCCTAATGGTGGGATTTGTCTTTGATAAAGTGGTTTAGCCCTTTGCCACACAATCCCGACTTTTAATGACCCTGACGAGGGAGGCTTTTGAAAACATTCTGGGAAAAGGAGAAAATGCTGGTTACCAACATTTCCTCCTTTTCCCAAAATGTTGTCTTCCCTTCCCCCTAAAAAAATTTAATTTTTGAGTCACTTTTATTTTGTCATCTTCAAATGCTTTCAATTTGGACCAGTCTAAAATTCTGTCATTTGGTAAAGAGGTTTAAGCAAACTTTTAGGTGCTGTTTGTAGTGGACAATCGTCTGGTTGTGTGTGATTTGTCATAATGAGGGTGTGATGCAGTTAATAACTTACAAATTGTCAATAATACTGCAGTGGGCAAAGAAAAAACTGCAAAGGTAGTTCCTGACTTCTCGTAAAAGTGTTATCTTCACTCCAGATATTAACTCCCATTAGCAGCTACTAAATTAATTCACTGCAACTGGTAAATGCCAGTATATCACTATTAGCTACATAATAAATTTCATTTTTTGTCCATCAGTATATGTTGGTTATGTGACTGTAGAACCATGGTTTTCAGTCTTTGACTTTTGAAAGAAAAAAAACAGACAAATTTATCTTCCTTTGAGACAACCTTTTTTAAAGGATAATTATTGCACTTATGACATAATAAATACCATTCATGATGTCATTACTGCAGCTGCATAAACATATTACCCTGTAATAGCATTTTACATTTTACCTAACAGGAATAGAAAACAACATATACACCATTGCACCAGTAAAATATTCGAACTAGGCTGATATTGATTATAAATGAAAAAAAGGATGAATAGAAAATATTGCTGGTGTCTTGAATTGGCAGCAGTGAGAGAGAAATGAATCCTATCGCAGTGACTAATTGCCAGAGCGTGGGATCAAACCAGAGACCCCCTGTTCTTGAGTCCTGTACACTACAGACTGCACTACCAAGGCTCAGCAAAACTTCCTGGATCCAAGACACAGACAATCTATACTCTATCAAGATGAACTCTTTCTCAGACAACAAAAATTTAAACTAGTCCAGTTTGAAAACATCTGCAAACAATAAATTAAATTTTGCTTAAATTATGAGATTTTTTTTTCACAAGATGTTTTTGAAACGGTAAAAAACATCGTGGAAAAACAGAAAATGCTGGTTACCAGCATTTTCTCCTTTTCCCGCAAGGTTTTCAAAAGCTGTCTTCTGCAAGGTTGTCAAAACTTGGGATTGTGTGGTAAAGGGTTAAGGTTTGATACATATAGGATCTGACATGAAGGGGTGTTGAGATAAAATTTCATTAAACGGGTCTAGAAAAAATTTATTAGGTGAGCCCTTGACGAGCTTAGTAACTTTTTTTTCTTGATAAGTTTAATAAAATTTTATCTCAAACGCCAACGAATGTCAGATATTTTTTATCACATAATGATATTTCACAAATTATAGATCAGAACATGCAAAACCATCTACAGATGCACCCACTGTAATATCCATAAAACCTATTCACTTCTATGAAAAAACATACAAAATGATGTCAAAGATGACGTCACACTATTGTGATATCAAACATGTATAAGATAAGAAAATTCATAATGGGTATATTACACTGAAAACAAGGGAGGTTATGTGATAAACAAAATATCTTACACAATCAGGTTCCTCCTGGCATGGACTTTTAATTTCGGTCTGGCAACCATACTCAGCTGCTTGGCTGACAAATAGGCTCACCAGACTGTCTATCAAACCTGTGACCACTGGTCCACAGTTAAAGATATGGTCATAGACACCTTGCATGCTCTTTGATAAAGCTCTATAAAAAATGTATGGTAACTCAATAACAGATTACAAAATGTTAATCCTTAATCTGCTAAATGAGTTAACTCTTTACCACACAATCCCGGGTTTTAACGACCCTAGGTGAGAAGGCTTTCGAAAACATTGTGGGAAAAGGAGAAAATGCTGGCAACCAGCATTTTCTCCTTTTCCAACAATGTTTTCTATCCTCTTTTAGACAAATTCCAAAGTTTTGGTAAAGTTGAATTTGTAGTCTACAAATGCTTTCAATCTGGACAAGTCTAACCAATTGTCGTGTGGTAAAGAGTTAAATGAAACTTTCAAGGAGACAGTAAAAACTCCAAGGTTGCTATTTCAAGTTTTTTTTTCTTTTATTTTTAGAAAAATATCTTCTTATCAAACAGTGTAGATCCAAGATCAGACTACACATAGTCTGATCTTGAACTACACTATCCACAAAAGGGTCAATGAGTCAAGGTTAGCAGCCTTGGGTTAACTTGTCAGAAATGAAGCATTTGCACACAAAAAATTGTTGTTTGAATGATAAGATTTGCATTCCATAGTGTGGAAAATGTTGTGGAAGAAGAAAAAAAAAAATTTTTGCTTACCAGCATTTACTTATTTTCCCACAATATTTTCAAAAGTCTTTTTCATCAGGTTCATTGAAGCACAGGGTTGATAGAGTAAGGGTAAATCAATTATAAAGGAAGACTATCAAACAGAAAATGCCTACAACTTACCTAGTTTTAAACCCTAACACCTATTTGATTTATTTCACCACATTAGGGTTATGCAGTGATAAGTTAGTATATCCCTTTACCAAACAATCCCTGGTTTTTAACGACCCTTAGATAGAAGCCTTTTGAAAACATTGTGGGAAAAGGAGAAAATGCTGGTAACCAGCATTTTCTCCTTTTCCTACAATGCTTTCTACCCTGCCAGAAACAAATTTAAATTCTTGAGTTACGTTTATTTTGTCGTCTGCAAGTGCTTTCACTTTGGACCAGTCTAAATTTTGTCGTTTGGTAAAGAGATATACCAAATACTCTCTAAGATTCATTGAAAAAACAGTTTTTCAATCACTACATCACAATACTGGACCTGCACTAGAAATTCTTAGACTTTGGTTTTACATTTTCTCATTTGACAAATCCTTTGACTTGTCATATTTGACAAATGAGATCATCTTGTTTTGATATGTTTTGTTGAATTTTTTGGATGACCTCAACAAAACATCTCTAAAACAAAATGATCTAACAATGCTTTTCACAGCAATAAGGTTTTTGATCTCTCTTGTAAAATTTTCCAAAATGCATACAGAAAATTTTCCCAGTCACCCCCAAAAATGCTTTCAATATGGACCAATCTGAAATTTTGTCATCTGAAAAAAGGTCAAACAACAAAAGATATCTATTCCAGTTACATGCAGATTGCTTTCTTTCTCTTCTCTACAGGCAAGAAGGGATTTGGAGCCTTGTCTGCCAGCTGCCGTAACTGATACAGGGCCATATATGGATTGCACTCATAGTCTCCTGTCACAATATTTCTGTCAATACACTCAGCAGGCTCTCCCATTGGCTCCTCTTCCAGATGTGTTCCAGTCGGGCAAATGTCAAGGGCAAGGCATTCAACCTCTCTGAATGTTGCTATGACAACATCTTGTGAGTCAAAGTCACAGGTAGCCAAAGTCATCCTCAGGCACTGTCTTGTGTACACAAGTTGACTGTGTAACACAAAAAAAATGGAATTAAACCTTAAAGATACATCTTTACTCCTTTTCAGCCAGTTTTTTAACCCATTTCATCTTTATTTCATCAACCTATAATCATTCTTGTATCTTTATGCCATATGTTGCCCCTGACGGTTGCATGGTGGTAAAGATTATGACCAATAGAAAATGCATTTCATTCTCTTGGGGCCATCAAAAGAAGCAATGTTGCCTTTTTCAGTTTAAATCAGAGACAAATCCTTTGAGTTTCTTTATCCTATATACCATATTTATCGATGATTTATTTATGTTTACAAAGCTTATCAATATCTGAACCATTCTACACACTATAAAATTTTTACAGCGTTTTTTTTTTTCCTCTCTCTGGCTGTAAAGATGTATCCTTAAAGCACAAAACAAACTCAATGTACATGTATATTCTAATATTAATACCCTTAAAAAGGTAGTGTAAGTACCGCTATTGTCAAGGATGTCTGAATAAGGCCCACAGTGTAGATCAAAGATCATACTGTACATTGTGTGCATTCTGATCTTAATCTTCACTGGCTGAAAATGATATTTATAGTAGGGAATAAAGATTTAAATCTTTATCGAACAATTCCATACTTTAACGACTCTGAGAAAGAAAGCTAATGAAAAGATTGTGGGAAAAGGAGAAAATGCTGGTTACCAGCATTTTCTCCTATGCACACAATCTTTTCAATTCTTGCAAATATAAATCCAATTGTTTGAGTTACATTAAATTTGTTGTCTGTTAATATCCTCAATTTGGATGAGTTTAAAATTTGACATTTGGTGGAGAACAAAGTGCAAATCAATTTTCCCCCCCCCCACAATTTGAATAGACTCACTTTGTTTAGGTCTAACAGTGCAATTTTTACTGCAAATGAATATAATCTGGCCATGTTTAACATCTAAGAACAGACTGAACAATTGTGTATTCTAATCTTGATCTACCAACAGGAAACAAGAGCACCACATGCACATGTCAACACGTGGCTGCTGTTAACTTTTTGAAAAAGGGGCATAACTGTCAAAAGTATTTTTATGGTTACCTGCCTCTGTTGTATGGATTCACCTTTGGATGGTCTACAACAAGTCCATGTTTGAAGTAAATATCTTTACTAATGATAGAGGTGTTTTGAATGTCAAAATAAGTTTTTGCACCAAGACAATGCAGACGATAGCAGGGCTACAACAATACTTAGATTTTTTTTTAATTGAAAAGAGCCAAGCTAGAAATGCAAGAATCAAAATGTTAATATATAATCAGGAATCAATATCTCCTTTGGCTACACTTTTTTTTATTGTAAGTGGGTTGCTGAAGGGACGATGAGTGTCCTCTGTTACAGAGGTAATGAGACCACTTCTGTAAGGCTTATACACTTCAATTTGACATGGATTTCTGTCACATACAACTTACATACTTTATTCAGTGATAAGGCCTTTGGCCTATATTACATACATTTATACAAATATACAGATTATGTTTGTGCCAAGCAACTGTTTGTCTTAATAATTTTTCAAACAAAGTCCTATTTTTTTTTTAAATACAATTATTATAAGACAAAAGTAAATGAGTCATGCTATGGGAAAAGGGGATATATGCATCTGCAAAAAGTTTCAACTTAGGTCAGCCTATGCATTCCACAGAGGCTGACCTAGGTCGAAACTTGAAACTTCTTGCTCTTGGTATATTTTCAGCACGTCAAAGGATCTTTCTACCTCAAAATTCAGCCATTGGCAGGCAAAATGGATCCATCATTTTGTGATGACTTACTTAGTTTCATGCAACACTGCATAAAACCCCTTTTTGCCAGAATATGGTTCAAATAAAAACTTGCAATTGCCATTACCTGCAAACTTGTTCATTCTCCACACTTAAATAGTCATGGGTGCTGACAGTCTGACCTAATCTCGATATACATGACATGGCTGTCTGTATTGAACACATACGTGGTTCATCTGTGCATATGTCCCCGGCAAATACCATCATTTCTGCAAGCTGATAAGCCTCCCATAGGCGACCCCCAGCAGTTCCTCTCTTGCAGTCTGAACCAATGTTTTCTGCACATTCTAGTCTTCCCTCATATCTTGAAATAAAGTATTCTTCTCTAACCATTCAAATTTTAAAACAGTTTGATAATTTTGTTGTAATCTTCACTTAATGCCCAAATTTTAGCCTTGTCCAAATTGAGAGCATTTGCAAATGGCAAATAAGATATGGCTCAAATGTTGAGACTCGTCCTGGAATTGGTAGAAAACACTGTGGGAAAAGGAGAATATACTGGATTAGCCTCACCTACTTCCATTTAGCAAAAACAGTGGCAACAACTTTTTAGCAGTCATAGTAAACCTTCAATTCTTTTTCTTAGACTATTAACCCTTTACCACAAAATCCCAACTTTTAACGACCCTGAAAAAGTAGCCTTTTGAAAACATTGTGGGAAAAAGAGAAAATGCTGGTAACCAGCATTTTCTCCTTTTCCCACAATGTTTTCTACTCTTCCCAAAACAAACTTCCCTTTTTCTGTCACATTTATTTTGTCGTCTGCAAATGCTTTCAATTTGGACTAGTCTAAAATTTTGTCATCTGGTAAAGAGTTAAACAAAGTATTGGTCAGTATAGATCAAAGACCAGACTGCATCATTTAACAACTCTATGCAGCCTAAGAAACTTAACTCTTTACGACAACAAAATTTCAGACTCATTCAATTTCAGAGCATTTGCCAACGACAGATTAAATCAAAATCAAATTATGGGATTTGGCTGGTAGCCAAAAATTTCTCCTTTTCCTACGAAGTTTTCTACCCTTTCAAATACAAATTCTATCATATGAATCACTTTTAGATCTAATTTGTAATCTGATTTGGCTGGTAGCCAAAAATTTCTCCTTTTCCTATGAAGTTTTCTACCCTTTCAAATATAAATTCTATCATATGAATCACTTTTAGATCTAATTTGTAATCTGTTGTCCACAAATGCTTTCAAATTAGACAAGCTAGTCTAAGATTTTGTTGTGTGGTAAGAGTTATGTGTCTTGCCCCACAAAAATCCCACAAAAAATCCAGACCTTTAAGTCAGGATCAAAACTAGGTCTTCCAGGTTACCAATTCTACACTTTACCGCTAGGCCATGTATGACCCCCACATACACACATGTGCAAAGAGGGTTGGACACAAGAATTAACTGGTAGATACAGCATACAAGGCGTTCAAAACGTGAAAATGGACATCATTTTGAACACTTGTTGTAAATCAGTGTATGTTTTGAAAGGTTCTTACGAACATGAAAGTTCGAAACAAATGCATAGCTCAAATACAAACCGCACCTGGCAGGATTCGAACCCATGCGGACAAATATCCTCGTTTTTCGAGGTTTAAAAGACCAACACCATAACCACTGAGCTAAAGACAATTCTCCCTAACGCAGTTGTTAGGTATTTTGATTTTATACGGGAAAGCTATGCAGTAAGGAAAGAGTGATCTCCCGTAACAAGGTGCTAATCACCTTTATTGTTTGAAGTTACCTTACATACTGTGCATGTGATAAAACTTTATTCTTGCACTTACCAAATGGTATAAACTTTACTATAATAAATTTTACTGTAATACCTTAATAACAAATATACCTTTAGTATATGTGAAAGGGGTAACATATATTTTTGAACACCCTGACAAAAAATTTCGTTTTCAACTTTGGAGGGGGCAAGGGAGGACTGGGGGCAGGATAAAAAAAAAAAACTATGATGTCTTACTTTGCACAAAGATCCATTTTCCCTTGTTTAGAGAGGGCTAGTCCACTAGCAACAAGTTCTGTGTATTTAGCTATACATGATACATCTGATGCACTAACTGAACATTCTTCTTCTTCCTCTTCATCAGTATCTTCCATATTCTCCCCTTCATTATCTGCAAAAAAGAAGCCACATTGCTTAACTCGTTACCAAACGACGAAGTTTTAGACTGGTCCAAACTGAGAGCATTGGCAGACAACAAATTAATTTTTGCACAAATTATGAAATTTGCCTTTGAAAGAAAGGGAGAAAATGCTGGTCACCAGTATTTTCTCCTTTCCCCACAATGTTTTCGAAAGTCCTGTATAGATCTGGTAACTTTCAACATTCTTCATATCTTTTTGTGAGATTCATTTGTCAGATTTTGGAATAAAAAGAAAATCAAGGAAAGGACATGTTAACTCTTTACCACACAATACCCGATTTTAACGACCCTAAAGAATAAAACTTTTGAAAACATTGTGGGAAAGGAGAAAATGCTGGTAACCAGCATTTTCTCCTTTACCCATAATGTTTTCTACTCTTTCACACACAAATTCCACCATTTGAGCAACATCTAGTTAATCGTCAGCAAATGCTTTCAATTTGGACAAATCTAAAATCTTGTTGTTTGGGAAAGAGTTAACTCTTTACCAAACGACATAATTGAGCCATTGAGAGCATGTGGCGCTGAAAAAATGAATGTTACTCAAAACATGAAAGTTGTCTGTTGTAGGGTAGAAACCATTATGTGAGAATGGAGAAAATGCTGACAACCTGTTCCTAGAATAACCTCAATTCTTTAGGACTGACGTGATATCGAGGAAAAAAAAAATGTATTTCATGCTTTTAGGTAGTTTATCGAGAAATACCGGTGAAATATTGTTCGTTACTTCATGGTTATGACCAGTAAAAAATACCAATTCTATTTTTTAACTCTTCAATTGAAAGCTGAAACAGTAGTTTCCGCGCAAATGTTACCTAGGTAAACAGGGCACGCCATTCAACCAGATGAAAATATGGCATAATTTACCCAACATTTCTTGCGCTTTACGTAATATTGTAATGCATTGTTATGCAGATGGGGTACACCACAGGGAATTACCAAAAACAACTGTACTGGATTTTGATATAATTCCCCCCTAAAAAAAGGGGTTTAAAGCATGAAATAAATAGAATATTTGTTTTTTCAGTGAAAGATCGAAATTTATTTCATCTTGTGAACATCAGCGGTAAAGTTAACTCAATGGAATAAATTTCGATCTTTCTCCGAAAAACAAATATCCTCTATTTATTTGAAGGCTTGGGGTATGATTAAAAATAATTAATAACACATACCTGTACAGTAACTCATCACAACATGGGACAGAATACTGATTTGTTTGCTAAATAACTGTGGTCCTACAAATATGTCTCCTATCTGGTCCATGCAGGTTAGATACTCTCCGTAAATTGTACACACAGCTTTGTCAGTATTTGAAATATCTGAAAGAGAAAAAGTGTGACTGTATTTCTATAAAAAGTCTTTAACTCTTTTCCCAAACAACAATATTTTAGACAGGTCCAATTTGAAAGAACTTGCAGACAACAAAATTTATATGGCACAAGTGATGGGATTTGAATCAGATAGTCCAGAAAACATTGTGGGAAAAGGAGAAAATGCTGGTTACCAGCATTTTCTCCTTTTCCCACAATGTTTTCAAAAGGCCTACTTCTCAAGGTCGTTGAAACTCTGGATTGTGTGGTAAAGGGTTAAGAAGCTTGGATAAAGGTTTACTCTTTATCAGATGACAATATTTTAGACTAGCCAATATTAGCCCTTTATCACACTATTCTGACTCATAACAACCTTAATGAAAAGGGTTTTTGAAAAAGATTAAGGGAAAATGAGAAATGCTGGTATACTAGCTGGTGACATTTTCTCCTTTTCCTATAATGTTTTCTGCATTTTAAGAGACAAGTTTTATCATCTGAACTACATTCAATATGTTGTCCGCAAATGTTTTTAACCCTTCACCGCACAATCCCGAGTTTTAATCACCTTGATTAACCCTTTACCACACAATCACGAGTTTTAACAACCGTGAGAAAGAAGCCTTTTGAAAACATTTTTTTCCTTTTCCAACAATGTTTTCTACTCTTCCCAAAACAAATTTAATTTTTGTAGTCATATTTGTTTTGCTGTCTGCATATGCTTTCAATTTTGACCAGTCTGAAATTCTGTCATTTGGTAAAGAGTTAAGCATTTACTTCTCCAGTGTTTTCTACTCACTTGAAGGTAACTTTCATTATTGAGCCGTTTTTGATTTGTTGACTGCATATGATTTGAATTTGGACAAGTCTAAAACCTTATTGTGTAGTAAAGAGTTAACCCTTTACCAAACAATCCCTGGTTTTTACGACCCAGAGGAAGAAGCCTTCTGAAAACATTGTAGGAAAAGGAGAAAATGCTGGTAACCAGCATTTTCTCCTTTTCCCACAATGTTTTCTACTCTTCTGAGGTCAATTTCAATTTTTGAGTCACGTTTACTTGTCGTTTGCAAATGCTGTAAATTTGGACAAGTCAAAAATTTTGTCGTTTGGTAAAGAGTTAACTTAGACAAGTCTGAAATTTTCTCATCTGATTACAGGCTAAGAGCAGTTGCGGACAACAAAATATAGGGTTCAAATAATGGATTCTGTCTTTGAAAATTAGGAAACATTTTCTCCTCTTCCAACAATGTTTTCAAAAGCTTTCCTGCTCAGTTTCATTTGTTTTGGAAATATTCAACACTTTACATTGACTGATTACAAAAAATGCCACGTGATTCATTCCTCTTTCATTATGCTAAAAATGGTTACCAGATGACAAAGTTTTAAAAACATTTGCAAAAGAAAAAATAAATCTGGCTTCAATGATTTGATATTCCCTTGAAAGAGTAGAAAACAATGTGGGAAAAGGACACACTGCTGCTTACCAGCATTTCTCCTTTTTCCACAATGTTTTTCAAAGTTTTCTTCCTTGGGGCTATTGTTTGGTTAAGGGTCAAGAAAGTCCAGGAACACATGGATAGATGCACCTGCCGTCATAAAATAACTAAAATACCATTTTGAAAATGTGCTATACACCAAGCAAGGCAACATGTTACAAAAAAGACACTGTTTGTATAACCCTTAACCAAAAATCACGACCCAAGGAAAAAAAGCTTTTGAAAACATGGTGGGAGAAGGAGAAAATGTTTTAACCAGCATTTTCTTCTTTTCCCACAATGTTTTCTGTTCTTTCAAAGACAGAAATCATCAGTATAGTTACATTTGTTTAATATTCTGTAAGTGCTTTCAATTTAGTTGAGTCTAAAATTAGTCATTTGGCAATGAGATAAGCAGCCAGACTTTTATCTATACATACCCATAATTCCATCAACCAAACCATCGACACACGCGACAAAGCTATCCGTATATCCATCTGGTCTTCTCCAATCAATATCGACTGAGTCTAGGCAGTCACTGCTGTAACCATTGTCCATCAAGGACATTCTCAGCTGTGACATGAAGGACATATACTCAATACTTCCACAGCCATCCACATACTTCAAACATTGTTTAATAGATACCACAGTTCTGTAAGTACACAAAAATAGGATTCCTTCAAACCCTTTACCACACAATTCTGAGTTTTAACTACCCTTAGAAAGAAGCCTTTGGAAAATATTGTGGGAAAAGGAGAAAATGCTGGTAACCAGCATTTTCTCCTTTTACCACAATGTTTTCTAACCTATCAAGGATGACTTCCTTAATTTTGGCCACATTTGATTTAGCCTCTACATATGCTCTGGGTTTGGACAAGTCCAATATTGTCGTGTGGTAGAAACTTAAACCATTAGCCACTTCATCCAGAGTTTTAATAACCCCCAAAAAAGTTATGTTTATGCAACCAGTGTAGATCAAAATGAAACTACACAAAAACTTGCAGTCTGATCTTTGATGTACACTTTCTGACTTGCCAAGAAATGCTGAAGAAGAGAAACCTCGAAATTGCAATTTGTTTTGTCTTGGCAAGACATTCTGGACAAGAGAAACGGTGTGTGCTGTGCTTTTTCCAGCTGGAGGTTTTTGCATGTAATGGTAACAGAAGTTTGGGGTATTCAAACAAATATGGGGGTTAAAATCTAAACAACATTATCACTCTTTAGTATCAATGTCAATGACAACTTGCTGATAGTTGAAATGTTTTCAAACAATATACAGATACAAGTTTTCAAAGATAAAAGATTTTGAGCTTTTGAAAACACTGGGGGAAAAGGAAAATGTGCTTGGAATAATGAGTTGATCCTTTTCTTACAATGCCCGATTCCACAGAAGGTTCGATGTTTATTGCAAAACCCAAAGATTGATCATGCTCTGTTACTAAAAATAGCACTTTGGCCGTCCGCAACATATTGGATACGATGCAATTTCAAGGGAAATGATTAGGTAACATTCCTGTCCTGCAAACTGGTACCTGTTATATGTCACATTACCATTGGATAATTATATACGACGATGGATAGCAGCCATTCTGTTTTTGGATTTGGAAAACCCGTCCAAGAGAAGTAATTGTAAACATTTCGCTGCAGTAAATTTCTGAAATTTGACTTTTTTAAATTTTCAATTGCGCAAGTTTTTTTTACGTTCCAGTACATCTTAGAGGCACTGAATGTATGTGAATCACTATTTTTATTTTAACCCTTTACCACACAATGACCACTTTTACCAACCCTGAGGAAGAAGCCTTATTAAAACATTGTGGGAAAAGGAGAAAATGCTGGTAACCAGCATTTTCTCCTTTTCCTACAAAGTTTTCTACCCTATCAAAGAAAAACTGCGTCATTTGAGCAATTATGAAATTGTTGACAGCATAATTATGCTTTCAATCTGGATTGGTCTAAAATTTTGGCCATGTGGTAAAGGGTTAAACGTGAATCACGTACATTTATATGCGATGGCACACACTGGACAAACCATGACATTATAATTATTAAGTCTTATTTCCAGACTAAAGATATCTGATAGGTTTATTTGGCCCTTTTTGGGTTAACATTTAGGTTGTTTAAACCAAGAACTATGTGCTAAAAGGGATAATTCAGAATAAAAACACCTCATCATGCAAAGAAAGAGATATCAATTTAAATTTAGATACTAGTACATAGTCTTAGATGAAGTATGAGGAATGAAAAAAATTGATGTAATTGATAAAAAACCTTACCCACAAGTTCCTGAATCCAGCTCTGTCAAACCTTCAATGCATTTTTTAACACCCATAGTATCACACTCATTTACGACAGCACAGACGGGCAGCATTCCCACAGTATAATTGTCTGGAAGTTCAAGCTTGTCAGGCAGGCTACATCCCAATCTATTTCCGGCCATGTAGATACTATCGAAGTCATAATTCTCCTCCATGGCAGTCTGAAGATCGGTGAGGAGTGGGCGAGCACATGTCTTTTCCATAAATCTACTCAAGGCGCAAGTCATAACTTGGTTCAACATCTCAACCAGTCCCCTGCATCAAAGGAAAAATTAAGTAAATATACTGCTTAAGTTAAGTGTTTGCCCAGTGGGGTAGCTAAGTCAGGCTCATAATCTAGAGGTTGTGAGTTGGATTCTTACTGCTGGCCTTTCCACCCAGTAAAATTTTAGACTGGTCTAAATTGAAAGCTATGCAGATGACAAATTAAATTTCACTTAACTAAAAGGTAACCTTTTGTCGGCAAACAGCATTTTCTCCTTCGTCCACATTGTTTTCAAAGCTTCTCTCCATGAGGTTGTTTTGTCAAGGATTAACTCTTTGCTAGGATAGATGATAGTCACTTTGACAGCATTCATTCCTATTTCATCTCTCAAAATTTTTTTGATGTCTATTTGAAAAGCAGCCAGACACTTAGAATGAGAGTTGTATGAAGTACTGGTAAAAGAAGCTCAAGGAAACCATTGACAGGTGCACTATCTGATGTGCTTTGACTGTGTGATGTGCTTTGACAGAGAAAATGTTGAAAATGCTGCTATACACCAAACACACAAACAGTAAAATATTTTAACTCACAAACATGGATCTTTGATGGACAGGTCTATTTCAGAAAAGTCTGTACTCTCCACACATTCTGTCGCAATGGTTTCAAGGTCACATGACTCTATCTCAGCGTCTCCAGTTTCCTCCGTGTCTTCGGTCTCTGCAGGAAGTTGTCCCCAACATTGTAGGTCTTCTATAATCTCTGGACATCTGTAGGTATGTCAAAGTATTTCTTTAACAATTTATCAAACAATCCCGTGATTTAATGACACTGAACAAGAACGTTTCTGAAAACATTGTGGGAATAGGAGAAAATGCTGGTTATAGCATTTTCTCCTTTTCCCATAATGTTTTCTACCATTGCAAAGACAGAGATTATCTTTTGAGCTATATTGAGTTTTGTGACACCTTCAAATGCTGTCAATTTCAAAACAAGCCCGAATTTTTTTTCAGATAATAAATAGATAACTTTTAACTGGATACAAAATTTGAAGCTCTCTCATTTCTGAAACTAAATGAGCCATACCCTGCGAAAAGGGGTTAATGTGTCTGCAAAAAGTATTGACCCATGTCAGCCTGCAAGTCCACGCAGGCTGACATGGGTCAAAACTTTTTGCTACCAGTCAATTTTTCTGCATGTCTGAGGAAAATCTACCTCATGATTCAGTAGCTTGTTAGACAAAATGGATTTTATGGATACATGGTAAATGTGATGAGTTGCTTGGTTTAATGCATCACTGAGATGCATTAAAACCTCTTTTGCGAGAACTTATCTCAATTATTTAGTACCCTATCAAGGCAAGTCTTATTGCTTTATAATATCGTACGAACATGAAAGTCTGCAACAAATGCATAGCTGAAATACAAACTGCCTCTGGCAGGATTCGAACCCATGACGGGCAAATATCCTCGTTTTTCGCGGTTTAAAAGACCAACACCATAACCACTGAGCTACAGAGATATCTCCCTAACGCAGTTGTTAGGTATCGTATTTAAATTGGGACGAAGCAATGCATGAAGGAGTGGTCTCCCATAACACACCCCCTCTTAAAGTCATCATTTATTGATGACTCAAAGCCTTATTAGGCAGTAAGTCTATTATTTAGACAACAAATGTCCGGTTTTGAACAACAAATGGGATTAATGGCTCAATGGCCAATCCCGGACGAGCCCCCATCTTACAAACATGAAAGTCCGCAACAAATGCATAGCTGAAATACAAACCGCCTCTGGCGGGATTCAAACCCATGACGGGCAAATATCCTTGTTTTTCGAGGTTTAAAAGACCAACACCATAACCACTGAGCTAAAGAAATATCTTCCTAACGCAGTTGTTAGGTATTGTATTTAAATTGGGACGAAGCCAAGCATGAAGGAGTGGTCTCCTGTAACAAATATCATCTACAAACGCTTTCAATTTGGATGAAAACTGTTTGGTAAAGAGTTCATACCCATTCTTTCTCACTAAGAAATGTGAACAAAAGCTTATGTTTATAGTAAATAATGATGATCATAAGAAATAACATATGATATTGTCTCCTTTTAAGGCCTCCCCCCCTCCCCACATCCATGGCATTACATTTTCTAGAAGGGAGTTATTCTGTGGTAAATTTGAGATGCATTTAATATACTGTCGGCAATTATTTTAGATTTCAACAGGTCTAAAACTTTGTTATGTAGTAAAGAATTAAATGTTTGATATTGCCAATACTTACCTGTTTCTTACCAATGATGCATAGAATACAACCTCTGGTATCAATCCATCACATGTCAGCCCATAGTAGTTAAGACACTGGACCATGTTTGCTACCACACTATTGTGGAAAAAATATAAAAAAAGGTTAATACATTACCAAAATTTAATTCAAAATTGTAACATCTACCATTCTATTGACTGATAGTATGGTGTTCCATGCCATTTTCAACATTATTTCAGTTAAATCCTGGTGGCCACTGCACCTATCCATGCTCTTCTGGAGTTTCTTTTACCATTTCTTTGAACAATATTCTTCCCAAGTCACTTGATGTTTTCTTACAAAACAATCATCGAAACAATAACTGGTGGTAAGAGAAGAATGAATTCTGTCACAATGACTCATCAATACTCTTAAAAGAAATTTGCCGAGGTGTTCTCAAGTCCCGTATTTGCAACAGGGCTTGGAAACAATTATCCATAACTGAAGTTCTATGAACAAAATTCTGTGCATTTGACAGTAAGATAAAGATGAGGTTGCATAGAATGTGCTGATCTTTTTCTTGTAAATATTCCATGGCCACTATTTATTTACCAGACTTTCTTGATAGCATTCTAAGTCTTGTACTAGATTTAGAAAGTACAGCAAATTCTGCAAGTGTATGGTTTAGCCAATCAGCAAAATTAATTCATTAGCTAATTAGACGTAGCACTACTTTAGAAATTAAGAAAATTATTGACGTAAACACTGAGGTTGTTTTTAAGAATGGTGGGTTAATATATGTGGAAGTTAGCCTTGAAACTGAACAAGATGTCTGTTTGTAAAACAGTCATGCCCCTCTACTGCCACACTGATACAGGAAAATTGATTGGGAAATATCAATGTCATCTTTTTGATTTATAGCCCACTTCAATTGTTAAACGTGATAATCTGTCAACAGTTCGCATAATTATACACACCGCTGTGTGTATACATACAAGATTGTAAACAGTCGCCGATACACAGACTGGGTTATCGATTTTCTTTTCGGCACGCGCGTTCGACTTCCGCTTTTTCCCAGTCGACTTCGATGCTTACTACGTCCCTGTTAATACGCGAATAAAATGTTGGAGCCACAAGTTGAGCCGCATATGATGATTTTTGAGACACTTTAATTTTTTTTCAGCAAATGGCTCAAGTGGCGAACGGCAGCGCGGGCCCTGAATCATCTGGTGGTCACTGTGACCTTGACCTTTCACAGATTAACCTTAAAATCTATAGGGATCATTTACACTCCGAGATGAATATCTGTACAGAATGTGAAGAACCTATGTCAATTCTGTGTCTAGTTATCATCTGGACAAGGTTTGGTCTATATATCATTAAGTTGAAGGCCACTGTGACCTTGACCTTTGATGGATTAATCTCAAAATCAATAGGGATCATCTGCACTCCAAGACAAATGTCTGTGGCAAATTTGACGAATCTAGGTCAATTCTGTGTCTAGTTATCATCCAGACAATGTTTGGTCTATATATCAACATGTTGACGGTCACTGTGACCTTGACATTTGACCGATTGACCTCAAAATCAATAGGGATCATCTACACTCGGAGACAAATGTCTGTGCCAAATTTGACGAACCTAGGTCACTTCTATGTCTAGTTATCATCCGGACAAGGTTTGGTCTATATATCAACATGTTGACGGTCACTGTGACCTTGACATTTGACCAATTGACCTCAAAATCAATAGGGATCATCTACACTCCAAGATGCATGTCTGTGCCAAATTTGACGAACCTAGGTTAATTCCGTGTCTAGTTATCATCCGGACAATGTTTGGTCTATATATCAACATGTTGACAGTCACTGTGACCTTGACATTTGACTGATTGACCTCAAAATCAATAGGGATCATCTGCACTCCAAGACAAATGTCTGTGCCAAATTTGACAAACCTAGGTCAATTCTGTGTCTAGTTATCATCCGGACAAGGTTTAGTCTATATATCAACATGTTGACGGTCACTCTGACCTTGACCTTTAACCGATTGACCTCAAAATCAATAGGGATCATCTACACTCCAAGATGCATGTCTGTGCCAAATTTGACAAACCTAGGTCACTTCTGTGTCTAGTTATCATCCGGACAATGTTTGGTCTATATATCAACATGTTGACAGTCACTGTGACCTTGACATTTGACCGATTGACCTCAAAATCAGTAGGGATCATCTACACTCCGAGACGCATGTCTGTGCCAAATTTGACGAACCTAGGGCAATTCTGTGTCTAGTTACCATGCGGACAAGGTAAGGTCTACCGACGGACGTGTGCAAAGCAATATACCCCCACTTCGTTGAAGGGGGGCATAAATATCTAGAACTACTCTGAAAAAAAAAAGTGGCAATAAAAAGTTTTTTCTAGTGGGTGAAATTAAGTTTAAACCAAGCTACATTTAGCACCAAATACAAGTTGAGATGCAGCAGCTCTGAGTTCTAATAGCATTTGAAGAAACTCATTCTGAAAATTCATTTTCTTCACCTGTATGTCATTATCAACATTCATTCATCTTTTTTCAACATTCAGCACGCACAAAACATACGAAGCCAAATTAAAAGCTTTTTCATGACAATCTGGAGGAAAAGAATATATTGCAACAAAAAGTGAAAGTGCTGAGGTACCTGCAAACCATCTCATCGTCAATGGCAGCAGTTCTGAGGAACTGCGTGGAATCTCCCACACAGTATTCCACTCTGGTAAGGTCACATGACCCAGTCAGTTCCTCTGTCACAGTTAAACAAGTTGTTGATGTGAGGGCAGTGATCATCCTCTGCACAATCTGGATTGCCTTGGTTTGGTAAGAAGCACAGGAAACCGACAAGCTAGCTACAGAACTTGAAGCAGTTGATATAGTGCTAGAGAAAAACAAGAAATATGAGAGATTAGCTTTTACATAAGTGGAAATTTTTGCAATGTGGAAATTTTTTGCAAATTCGCAAATTTGCAAAATTTGTATACTTTTCTGTTCACGTATTTTACCACAAGTATACCAACAAATATTAAGTAATACAAGTGTATTGAATTCGCAAACATTTCCATACGCAAAAATGTAACCAATCGGTATATTCGCAAATTTTTCAACAACCATATTCATCCATGTATACAGTATCTTATTTTCTCTCAACTCACATTTTCCAACCTCTATGCCATTAGAAGACAAACACATGCTTATTTATTGAACTCTTTACCACACGACATTATTTTAGACTGCTCCTTATTGAAAGCATTTTACAGACAAAAGTTTGGCTAAAATGACTAGATTTATTTCTGAAAGGTCAGAAAACATTGTGGAAAAAGGAGAAAATGCTGGTTACCAGCATTTTCTCCTTTTCCCATAATGTTTTCAAAAGGCCTTTTTCTAAGGGTAGCTAAAACTTGGATTTGTGTGGTAAAATGTTAAAAGAGGACAAGACTTGATCTGTCCAGTCTATAAGCATTCACAGACAGGTTAGATGTGGCTCAAAGGACAAAGAGGATAAAAAAACACCATGAGAAAAGGAGAAAATGCTGGTTAACAGCACTTTCTCTTTGTCCTGTTATGCGTTCAAAAGCAGTCTTAAAACTGAGCTTTGATAGAGGATTTAGCCCCTTACCAAACAATCCTTAGTTTCAACAACCCTGAGGAATAAAGCTGTTGAAAACATTATGGGATACGGAAAAAATGCTTGTAACCAGTATTTTTTCCTCTTCCCATTATCTTTTCTAGCATTTCAAAGAACAATATATCATTTGAACAACATTTAACCCTTTACCGCACAATGCCAACTTTTAATGACCCTGAGAAAGAAGCCTTTTGAAAACATTGTGCGAAAAGGAGAAAATGCTGGTAACCAGCATTTTCTCCTTTTCCCACCATGTTTTCTTCTCTACCAAAGAAAAATTGCACCATTTGAGCCACACTGAAATTGTCGTCTTTGTCGTCTCAATTTGGACAAGGCTATATTTTTGCCGTCTGGTAAAGGGTTAAATTTGTTGTCTTCAAATGTATTTAATTTGGATGAGTCTAAAATTTTGTTGTTTGGTAAAAAGTTGAAAATTATACATTAGATGTGTCTCAAATAATTTGTCATTGAAGGGATATCAAACATTGCAGGAAGAAGGAGAGAATGCCGATTGATTTAATACCATAACATTCTCCTTTTCCAATCATATTTTAAAAAAAGCATCCTTCCTCAGGGAAAAAAACTGGTTACCAGCATTTTACATTTTCCCCACAATGTTTTCTGAATTATCAATGACAAATTCCATGTTCAAAACCAAACATTGTTTGTCATTAGCATAATGCTTTCAATACTGGACAAGTCTATTTGCTTTCAATATGGACAAATTCGAAATAGTCTCATATGATTAAGAGGTACTATTAATTAGAGCTGTCACTGAATGTGATTTAATACCTCCGCCAGCGCTTTGACAGAAACAGGCAATTATTTGTACACAGACAGACACACGGACGGACAAACGGACGGACGGACGAACGGACGGACACACGGACAGACAGGCTGATTCCAGTATACCCCCGAAAACATTCGTTTTACGGGGGTATAATTATAAATAAACTGTGTTATTGCATTTATATGACAAACACTGTGCGGACAATACCGTAAGACAAACTCCAAAAATATCAGCAACCTTTACCAATATGAGAAATACTTGGCTAATATCACATAAAACAAGGCCAATATGACTTGGCCAATTTCAAATCTGAAATTTACGACTTATCCCAGCCGTCTATTATTTCTTTACCGCACAATCTCGACTTTTCACAACCCTGAGGAAATAGCTTTTTGAAAACCTTGTGGGAAAAGGAGAAAATGCTGGTAACCAGCATTTTCTCCTTTCCCCACAATGTTTTCTACCCTTCTAAAGGCAAATCACATCACTTGCATAAATCTAAAGTTGTCTCTAATTGCTTTCAGATTGGACATGTCTAAAATTTGGTTGTTAGGTAAAGAGTTAATCAAATAATTTTGTATTAACCCAGATACAGCTACTCAACCTGCAAATAGGAAATCACCTGATTTTGGCAATAACAATACAGTATACCCTTTACAGAAATAAGTCAAACCACACCTAGCCCCTTATTTACCTGCATATGGAAGTTTTATCCTTGTAACTAGAGTAAGAGCTGGTGAATGACAGCATCATTGTCTCACAGACTTCATAAACTAGTTCCAAATACTCACATTGGCTAGGTGTGTCAACTGAAAGGGAAAAAATCACAACTTTGTTTGGTTGGTGCATGTTGAACACAGTTTTAACCCTTTACACAAAATCCCAAGTTTTAACTACCCTATAGAGGAAGACATTTTAAAACATTGTGGAAAAAAGGAAAATGCTGGTAACCAGCATTTTCTCTTTTTCCCACAATGATTTCTACCATACCAAAAACAAATTTTAATTTCTGGGCCACAAGTTTCGGTACATCACAAATGATTTCAGTTTGGACAAGTCTAAATTTTGTTGTGTTGTACAGTATTACACTATTTAAGTCATATTGCAGTGGCCAGTGCATCCATCAATACATTCCTTGATTTTTTACCTGCACTTCACGAACATTCTTTCCAAAGCACTGGCTGCTTTCTAGCATATACATTCTAAAGATGTGTTAACTGTTAAGCGGTTAGAGTGGAATGAATCCTAGCGGAATAACTATCAATTTATCTTTGTAAAGAGCTTGACTGAGCTGGGATATGAGTTAATGACCCCTGGATTACAAGTCCTGAATGTTTATCACTAACGCTACCTGGCTCAGCTAAATCATACCCATCTGACACCAGATACCATACTTAGGAAACTTGAGTTAAAGGTCAGCTGAGTTTGTGCTCAACTTTTAATTTCATTAGTGCTTCAAAGTGAGAGGACTTGAAAAAGAGATATAATCTATGGAGATGAAGGAAGGAACTGCTCTAACAGCTCAGAATTTATTCGGTAAGTTATATCGAACTATATTTGAGCCATACTCTGGCAAAAGGGGGCTTTTTGCATCTCCATGATGCATGATACCAAGCAAGTCATCACATGACCATGGATCCATAAAGTTCATCTTATCTAACAACTGACTGAATCAATAGGTACACTGGTACTTTGACATACAAAAAATTGATCAATAGGAAAAAGTTTCGGCCCAGGTCAGCCTGCACAGTCCGTGCAGGCTGACCTGGGTCGATAGTTTTCACAGATGCATTAAGCCCCCTTTTCACAGAGCATGGCTCATTTATATAACTGTGAAATTTCATGCTAAAATGAAATGAGCACAAAAATTTTTTATAAGCACTCAGCCTGGAATCAAATCTTCAACCTCCTTCTCCAAATGCAGATACCTTATATGCTTGATCATGAAACATGCCTACAGAACAATTTTACAGTGTCTTGAGTTCTTCTAGTATCCTGTAAAACCTGAAATGTTCACGTTGTGAAAATCTTGGCGATTTTCTCGTATTGATAAAAATCGCAAAGATATCCTCCCGCAAAAATTATGGTATATCAAGGTATATTTTACCTAGACATCGGGTTATATGCGAGCGAATGACTGGGACCCTTGTCGACAACAATGAGTGCCCTCTTTCATCGAAGTCGACCAGAGTACCAATCTAGTGGTGCTTAGTACTGCCAAATGTACACATTTAATCGAATGTACACATTTAATCGAAGTGAAAACAGATTTATTGAATAGAGTAATGACTTAGTTATGCTGCACACAGTTAGAATAGAAAATTTGGAATTCTATCTTAAACTCTTGCAGAAATTAAAACACGCGTATGGTCAGTATTTGGTGGTTTGCGAAATTTTAGACCCGCAGTAATAGCCACTTTTACAGTACTTACTTCTACAGAACCACAAGAAAATCTTGGTGAAGATATCCTCCAGTTGATCAAAAGTGTCAATATTTAGAACATTCAAGTGGGTAGGTTCGCTAGCAATACCATTCACCTCAGCTCGAGCAGACTCTGACTTCATATCGATTCCAACAGCAAACATGTGTATCCCCTGATCCTTTGAGATCCCAGCTTCAGTGATAGGGTTAGGACCCTCATTGGCCTCGCCATCTGTGATCACAAGCATATGTTTTGGAACTCCTGGTCTTGCACCATTATCCTCTGAAAAGTAAGTTACTCTTGCTCTCTCTATCGCACCACCAGTATTCGTTCTGCCCTCTTGGTAAGGCATATTTTCAAGTACCTCTAACACTTTTGCCTTGTTCTGTACCAATTTGCCATCAATTTCTTCCAAGAAATCATTCATAAAGAACTGGTCCCACATAAATGTTGTGTATTGAAGAGCGCCAATTCTCACTGCACCGGTTTCTAACTCAGCTAGTTGGACCACATTTATGGCGAACTGTCGCATCTTCTCAAAGTTTTCAGCTCCCACACTCGCGGAACCATCAATAACTAAAACCATGTCAAGTTGTAACTGAGAACATTCTGAAATAAAAACAGATATTTCTAATACATGGGCAATATGCAACTTATTTCATTATCTTTGTCCATAACCCTTGCACAAAAATTTAATTAATTGAAACAGTATTGAATACCTGCAGACCTGCAAACTTTATCCCTCTACCTAACAACAGAAATTTAGACTTAACCAAATTGAAAGCATTTGCAGACGACAATTTTAATTTTATTCAAACAATGTGATTTGCCTTTGGAAGGGAAGAAAACATCGTGGGAAAAGGAGAAAATGCTGGGAACCAGCATTTTCTCCTTTTCCCACAATGTTTTCAAAAGGTTTCTTTCACAGTGTTGTTAAATCTCAGGATTGTGTGGTATATGATTAAAATGAAACAAAGCAAAAGCATTCATAGAAAATAAAGATAAAGTGCTTCAATACCACTGAAACATTGTGTGAAAAGGAACAATTGCTTGTCGAAAGTAATTGCTCCTTTTACCCGAGTGTTTTCCAACGGATCAAACTTAACTTTTGAGGTAATTAGTTAATATGCGCTGCTGTTGGTTTAGCTAGAGTTTCAGAATGTACATGTATTATCCCTAATCCTGCTAGATAAGAGAAATGAAACTTTTAACCTGATAGTAAACTCCCAAATTTTGCTATTTCGAATGTAATTTTTGGGGGAAAATATGTTCTGATCGGACAGTGTAGATCAAAGATCAGACTGCATGTTTTGTGCAGTCTGAACTGATCTTGATCTACACTGTCTGCAAAAGGTTGGAGATTTGTGCTTAGCAACCTAAGGGTTATTATCCAACATCCAAATAGATAGTTCATTTTTTATCATTGTGTACTCATCCGTCCATTCTTTCCTTCCACTCGTATGAGATTTAAGATACAGAATTATGCTTTCAGTTGCTCACTAAATATTAATTGTGACAAAATTCAAGTCGTCTAGCTTCCAAATATGCATGGATGTAACCACGTCAAATTTATTAACTCCAATTTTTTTTTTAAACTTGGACACATTTGAGATAAGGATTATATGACATCATAATCATGTGATGTCACTTTAAACTATGCTCAGAGGAATGAGTGTTGTTTTACTCATGGAAATTCCTATGTGTGCATTTATGCTTTTAAATATTCTGACCTAAAATTACTGAGAACCTGGCATTTGTTGGCTTTTTAGAAAATATTCAATCAAGCTTGTCCACAAAACTTATATCAAGTTCACCAGAGGCTTACTTAACAGTTTACCACACAATCCTGTGTTTTAATCACCCTGACGAAAACATTGTGGGAAAAGGAGAAAATGCTGGTAATCAGCATTTTCTCCTTTTCCCACAATGTGTTCTACTCTTCCTAAAACAAACTTCAATTTATAAGTCACATTTAATTCATCATCCACAGATCCTTTTAATTTAGACAAGTCTAAAATTTTGTTCTATGGTATAGAGTTAATAACAATTTTCTAAATTTGTTTCATAGAATTTTATCTCAAATGCTTACATATTCAGATCTTTCATACCTCAAATCTCAAAATATTTCTTATCATAATTTGGTAAAAGAAAGCTTTCACATGTACCTTCTTTAACTTCTTCTTCATTGATTGCAGTATTTTCACAAACTTCACTCAGCTCGTCAATGATGCCTTCAAGATTGGATGATGCATATAAGTCAAGGAGAGGTGGTTTTTCTACTTCAGTAAGGTTGGCCTTTAATTCAGTGATATAATTGCAGACATCTTCGTTAAAGTTGAGAGACCCTATCAGTGACTGTTGAACCTTCAAGACAAACTCAGAGTAGAAGCTGGTGATACTTGAAAACTCATCAACAAGGAAAATCTCTGCCCTGGAATGGAAATCCAGAAAGAAAATAAATTTTTTGAGCCATGCTCTGTGAAAAGGGGGTTTAATGCATCTCTGTGATGCATGATACCAAGTAGATCATCGCTCTAAGGGATCCATAAAATCCATTTTGACATACAACTGACTGATTCATGAGGCAAAATGGTCCTTGGACATGCAAAATATTGATCGGTAGCAAAAAGATTTGGCCCAGGTCAGCCTATGCCAACTGCACAGGCTGACCTGGGTATATAATTTTTGCAGATGCATGAAGCCCCCTTTTCCAGAGCATGACTCATTTATTCACCCTGTTACAAACAATTCCATATCTCAAAAACCTTGAGAAAAAAAGCTTTTAAAAACACTGGTGAACAAGGAGACAATACTGGTAAAATAGTCAAAATTGAAAGCGTTTGTCGACAAGAAATCAAATGTGGCTCACATGTCGGAATCTGATTTTAGAACGGAAAGAAAAAGTCTCATAAAAGAGAAAAAATGGTAGGTAATCTTGATTTTCTCTAAAAATTTTCAAAAGCTTTCATCTGCAAAAAAATGGAATTGTTTAATCAATACTGGCAAATGTAATGAAATTATACATAGTGTTATAGTCAACAGTGGTGGGACACTGTGGTGTTGGGGTACGGCATCAGTCTTTTGCATCCAACCCCATGATAAGCAGGGGTTAACTTTTGCAAATACTCACATCGTAGCGTAAGACAGTGCTGCTTAAAGTTTCCAAGAAGCAACAACTGAGAGTGATTAATATAAGTTGTTAGAACTTGTAGCACAATTGATGCATAATAAACATGTTTCACACTTCAACACACAATCCAAAGTTTTAACCAACCTTACAGAAACGACTTTTGAAAACATTGTGGGAAGAGGAGAAAATGCTGGTAACCAGCATTTTCTCCCCTTCCCACAATGTTTTCTACTCTTTCCAAGACAAAACCTTTCATTTGAGCCACATCTTGTTAAATTTTTGTCATCTGCAAATGCTTTCTATTTCGACTGATATTAAGTTTTGTCATGTCATGAAGAGTTGAACTAAAGTGATAGTAATGGGTTTTATTACAAAGTCTGACATGTCCTCACCTAAGTTGATCAAAGTCAGTTGTGATCTCCTGGCCGTCTGGGCAGGCAAGGACAGATAAATCCAAATGCCTTTGCACTTTCAGAAAAATCCCACTTCTCTCTATAGAGTTACATCCCTTGGTGTAGGAAATACAGCACTGTTTAAAGGCTTCATACATGGCATCACTAAAATCATACAGACACAAGAGTTGGAATAAATTGTGATTCTTTTCATGAGATATTTTGATGATTAATTCTGTATCACTAATTCCAATGTTAAAGATCTTGAGGAAGAGGCCTTTTGAAAACATTTCTGGAAAAGGGAGAACACGCATGTAACCAGCATTTTCTCCTTTTCCCACAATGTTTTTTACCCCATAAGAGTACTTAAGCTCATTTGTACCAATTTGGAATTTGTCATCTAATGTCGCAGATGCTTTGAATTTTAAAGTCTAAAATTTGTTGTTTGGGAAAAAGCTTATTGAAAAAAGTTTCCTTTAACAGAAAACATTGCAGGAGAAGGAGAAAATTAGTGCTTATCAGCATTTTCTCCTCTTCCCACAATTTTTCCAAAAGCCTTCTCTTAGTATCATGAAAACATGGATTGCTTGGTTAGAGGTTAAAATATTACAACTTCCAACCCAAAAAGATTAATGTAGATACATAATAACTAAGCAAAGATCATTAAAAATCTCATCACGATAAATAAATCATGAGAAAGAACCCCACTGATATTATCTGTACATTCAGAATGAGGAAATATTGTAAGCAAAGCTATGACATGGCCCTTTTGAGCACTTTTTTCCATTCATCACAATATTCTTTACTACTGGGCCAGAGATACAGGAAAGACTATTGTAAAAAAGCTCAGGCTTAAATTTTATGTGTGTTACAATAGGTTACCAAGAAAGTAAGCTCAGTTGGTAACACAGGTGCTTGAAAACAGGGGGGGGGGGGGGGGGGGGGGGGGCAATGGTTTGAATCCCAGCTTGGCCAATTTCTTTGTGAGGATTGATGATAGTCCTTGTGACAGGATTCATTATTCTCTAATCCCTTGACACTTGGTAATGTTTATGTGGGAAAATAGCCAGTGGTCTGGAAGGAAGGTAGAGTGAAGTAAAAGCAAATCCAGGAAAGTATTGTCCACTTGCTGTCGTAATATGACTGAGATAATGTTTCATACAGCTTATAGTTACATATTACAAGCACACAGTTTAGATCTGTCAATGTAGTCCCTTGTAGACCCACTGGTGTTGACTCATTACCACAAAGTCCAGTGTTTTATCAACCCAAAGGAAGACAGCTTTTAAAAACAATGTGGGAAAACGGAAAAAACCTTGTGCATTTTCTCCTTTTTCAACATTGTTTTCTACCCTTCCAAAGAGAATTTCAACCATATCAGCCACATTAAATTTGTGGTTTTTTCAAATGCTATGGATTTTGAAAAGTCCAAAATTTTGTTTTGTATATTACTCTTGAGCAAAAAGATGAAATTCTGGACTTATCTAAATTAAAATAACCCGCAGGCGATAGATTCAGTGTGCCTCATTAAATGGACATGTCTATGAAAGAGTTAAAAACATTTTGCCAAAAGGAGAAAATGCTGGGAACCAGCATTTTCTCTTTTTTCCAAAATGTTTTCCAAACCTATTTTCTTCAGGGTTAGTGAAACACAGAATTGTATGTAAATGGGCATACAGCAAGAGGTCTAGGGCTGTTTAATTCTTACCTGCATTCACTGGCATCAGCTGGAACTCTCCATGTTTTAGACTCAATACATTCCGTAATTGCCAAGTCTATCTCGCACACATCATTGCTATCTTCCGGTATTACACAATAACCAGTCAACTGATCCGTAGCAAAGTCGAATGAGGCAGAGATCGGCCCCAGGTCCTCTGCAGGGCAAATGTCTTCATCCAAAACAAGATCTATTGCTGTAGATGTGGCCTCATAATGACTGCAATGAAAAATTCACTTTAACTTACCAAAGACAAAAAACTGTACTTAACTACATTAAAAGCATTTACAGATGAAAACCTAAGTGTGGCTCATATGATAATTTCTGTCTTTGATAGAGCAGAAAACATTGTGAGAAAAGCAGAAAATGCTGGTTACCAGCATTTCCTCCTTTTCCAACAATGTTTTCAAAATCCTACATCAGTAAAATTCAGGATTGTGTGTTAAAGGGTTAATTCCTTGCCAGACAGTAAAATAGAGAGAATCATAAATATTGAATTGTTGATATGCTGTTTGCCAGAACCTTCTCCCTTATCCACGATGTTTTCAAATGTCCTCAAAACTTCCTCAGGGTTGTAGTATGATCAAAGTTTTGGTGCTGGATGAAAAAGCAACCAAAAAACTAGAGCTGTCACTAAACGTGATCAATACCCCCCACCAGCTCCTTGTCACAAAACAGGTCTTTGTCAGAGAAAGCAGAACGGTTTAGTACAAAAGTAAGAGTTGAAAAAAGTTCAAGGGGAGGTAATTCTGCAACAAATCGCACCAGGGTCATGAAAATTGCACATGCACAACTTCATATATATAAGAACACTGTGTGCAAATTTGAGTTCAGTACCTGAAAAACTGTCAGAGTATTTCGCCGGACAAATTTGTGTCTATGGACAGACGGATGAACAGACGGACAGACAGCCATGGCGATTCCCGTATACCCCCCTCCACTTCGTTGTGGGGGGTATAACAACACAACACCAAATAAAAAAAGACAAGTTACTGTATAAAACAAATAAGAGCATGGCATGTGAGTGCCAACCCTTGACTGCAGTTGCTTGATTTTCAGTGGAAGTCCTAGGTTGAAAAAAAAGTTTTTTGCAAAACAGTGACCCAGACGACACCTGGGCTACAGCAATACCTCAATGTTTTCTTTGAAAACAGACAAGCTCATAATGTAAAGAGATAAATGGTAACAAACTACAATTTATCTACAATGAGTAAAACAGGATTCATTTCCCTTGATTATTTAAACAAGCTCTAATGAAGTTCGTTATGATCTATAATTTAGCATAGGCACATCAGCACTGTTCTTTGCCTGAACAAAACTAAAAATAAGATCTGACAGAGATCAACCCACTAGTCATAGAGTGCCAATCTGTAAAAAATTCTGATTTGCCATTTTGGAGAAGATTATCAGTATCTTTTAATTTTGTTGCCATTGGGACCTTGGTTTCAAGAGAATTAATTCTTTAAGGAATCCTAAAGTGCACTATAATAGCACAATTTCTGTGATGTTTGGTCAAAATTAGGTAAGTCATTTCATAAGCATGGGGCAATGACAAAGGCTATGCTGGCAATAAAAAATTGTCTAATTTCAACTCTTTGGAGACAACAAACTTTTAGATCTTTCCAAACTGAAAGCATCTGCAGACCACACATTAAACATGCCTCAATCGATGATAATTATTTTGCTATGAAAAAGTAGAAAAACTTGTGGGGAAAGGAGAAAATGTTGGTTACCAGTATTTTCTTCTTTTCACACAGGGATCTTCTTCTTCAGTGTAATATAAACACAGGAATGTTTGTTGAACAGATAAGACAGTTTAGATAGTATAGTGCTTACCTGCAAACAGACATCTTGTCTGCATATTTATTCCGCATGATGTAAGCCAGAGACAGGATAGATGAGGTCCCACACAGAGGGTCCCCAAACTCTGTAACACATTCTCCGACTTGGAAAATCTCAATGATTCCAAGACAAACAGTGTAGAGTTGGTGATAGTTGTAAGACTTGCAGCCAATCGTGTGCTCCATTACGCAGTCAAGTTTAGCCTGGATTGCTCTGAGGAAAAAAAAAAGCATCATTTGTGACCCTTAACCCTTTACCAGACGACAGAATTTTAATCTTGTCCAAATTGAAAGTATTTGCAGACAACAATATCAATGTGGCTCAAATGGTGCAATAATTTTTTGATCAGGTAGAAAACGTTGTGGAAAAAGGAGAAAATGCTGGTTACCAGCATTTTCTCCTTTTCCCACAATGTTTTCAAAAGGCTTCTTTCCCAGGGTTGTTAAAAGTTGGCATCGTATGGTAAAGGGTTAAAACACACAATAAACCCAACAGGAATAAGACGCAAGTAACTGCAGTTTCAAGGTTACTGGTTTCCAAAATGGGTATGCAAAGCGGAATGTGGAAATCAAATTTGTTTTCTTGTGTGTTTAACGATGTTTTCAAAGTTATTTTGGTTATATTGCTGCAGCCAGTGCATCTATCCATTTTTTCCTGGTGTTTCGTTCACCAGTGCTTGGCACAAACATCTTCCCAAGCCACTGGCTGATTACCCACATAACCATCATCAAAACAATGATCAATGGTGTAAGAAACAGAAATTCTATTGCTATGACTATCATCAATCTTCGGAAAGAAATCTACCGAGCTGGGGCTTTGAACCAGCAACCCCCCTGGTTTCAAGTAAATTTTGGACAAGCCAGGGAGTCAAACTCACAACCACAACCTTCATACTACTTTCACTTAGTTATCAGGACCTCCCTCTGTTACATATAAAGAGGCCTGAAACATTTAACTCTTTACCAAACAACAATAATTTAGACTAGTCCATACTGAAAGAAATATTTGCTGAAGATAAATTATACCATAGATAAATCATAGAAAAAACCTTTTGTGTGAGCCACACATCTGCAAATACTTTCAATTAGTGTAAGTCAGAAAGTTTGCTATCTGGTAAAGAGCTATCCTTTCACAGCCAAAATAAATGGCTTTTATTATATAAACTTGACTTCTTTCAACAACTCGAATACAATCTACTGCATTTAAGAACGATTTTCGTTCTGTAGACTCACCTAAACAAGCTGACAGCATAGATCAAAAATCAGACTACACTTTCTGTGCAGCCTGATCTTGATCTATGTTGTCAACAGAAGCCCAAGTTTTTACCTATGCTGCTGATAGGGTTTAGAAAAAAAGCCCATATTTTTGCCTATGACCAAATGGGGTCAAGATTACCTTAATGACAGGGTTTCAGTTGAGATAGATATAGACACCAGTTCAAATGCACATGTCATCGCAATGGACACATCACACTTTTCTTCTGGCTCTGAAAATAAAAAAGAATATTACACTAAGATTGTTTGAACAGTGTTTAACCCTTTACCACACAATCCCGACTTTTAACGACCCTGAGAAAGAAGCCCTTTGAAAACATTGTGGTAAAAGGAGAAAATGCTGGAAACCAGCATTTTCTCCTTTTACCACAATGTTTTCTACCCTTTCCAAACCAAATTTTAATTGTTCAGTCACATTTATTTTGTCGTCTGCAAATCCTTTCAATTTGGACTAGCCTATAATTTTGTCGTTTGGTAAAGGGTTAACACCATTTTCAACATTATTTCTGTTACACTATGGCACAGGATTACCTATGCATGTATGTTCTGGGTTTCAATACTACCAGGCAAGGGCTTTTAAAGTGTCTTGCCAAAGGACATTCATGTGAAGAAAACCAATTTCCTTGAGTGAGAATTGAACATCAGACCTCTAGGTTGTGCCACCTACACCTTCATAACACTGAGCCAGACCCAAATTATACAACTAAAGAATAACACATATCAATCTTGATCTACAGTGGCCACAAAGGCAATTGTATTTCGAAATGCATGATTGAAAATTAACATGATTATTGATATCACTCAGACCATCTTCAAAGGCATTCTAGGGTTACTATAGCCTCTCAAAATTGAAGATCAACTCTTTAACAAACAAGCAATTTTGTTGAAATGATATCCCCCGCCAAAAAAGAGCTTTTCAAAAATTTATGCAACCGTGTAACTCAAAATCGCTCCCCGTCGGCCATTTTGCATCAGATCAAAAAAAAAAAAGAAAAGAACGATATTGACAGAATAGGTTACTGTACATACGTATAAAGTTTCACGAAATTCCGTCCAATGATATTGGAGATATTGTCCCGGACGGACGGACGGACAACGCTAAAACTATATCGCTCTGCCTTCAGCGGGGGAAAACAACAAAATTTTAGACTTGTCCAAGTAGATAGCAGTTGCAGACAATAAATTAAAGGTGGCTAAAATGCTGTGGGCTGTCTTTGATAGGGAAGAAAACATTGTGGGAAAAGGAGAAAATGCTGGTTACCATCATTTTCTCCTTTTCTCAAAATGTTTTCAAAAGCTTTCTTTCTCTTGGTTTAAAAACTCAGTATAGAGTGGGGCATTAAAAAAGAACAACTCACTTTCATTGAGTCCATCTTCGTTACATTTGTATCCATGACAACAATAGCAGTTGTCTTTCCCCTCACATTCCTCACATTTCTCTGAACATCCCTTTGTGTAGGCACCATCCTCGTATTTACTGTAACACATCTAGTGGGATAAAATAAAGATAGAGAATTACTGAAACTCCTCATCAGGAAATAATGTTCAATGAAAGAATGCATATGAAAAGATCATGGGATAAAAATAATGTAAAATGAAAGAATGCATATGAAAAGATTGCAGGAAAATAGGACATTTAGAAAAATTGCCGGAGGAAAATTGCCCCAACAACTGCCAAGCCAAGGATACTTTCATCAAAAAAAAAATATATACTTCAGGGGCAAAAACGAATGCATGTCTATTTTTTTTGTCTTTGTCTAAGATATAAACAAGAAATATAATTAAACAGCATGTTTTCAAAGGGGGCAATTTTTCCACAAGGATTTTTTCCCCTGCAGTGAATACAGTAGGAAGAAAAAACTCCAGAGGGTATTTTCGAGAAAGTGAAAGGCAGTTTTTCTTGCTGCAAATTAGTAATTACAATGTGCATTAATAGAAAACAAAAACTAATTATAGCAAGAGATATTTTCTCTATCTATTCAAAGTCAAGAATTCAATACATGTTACCGGCATTTTCACCTTTTCAAACAATGTTTTGAAAACAATCTTCTCAGGGATGTAAAAACATGAGATTCTTAGGTGGAGGGATAACAGATAGTGCAAATATCATGTAGTTTTCAGTCAATATACATGACATGTAACTTAACAATTTCTACCCTCATAAACATAGCATTACAAGCACATGCATTTTACCTGTTGATAAGCTGGGCAGGGGTATGTAACTTGTCTATTGCATTCTTCATTGTCAGACAAACCCATACAGCTGTAGCAATGTTGTGCTGAAATTTAAACCATTGCAGAAATATAAAAATATCTCTATAAACAATTCTGAACTGAAAACTAGATTTGCATGTAACTCATTACAAATGACAAAATTTTAAACTGGTCCTGTCCGAAAGCATTTGCAGATGACAAACTAAATATTGCAGAAATTTGGAAATATTTCTGTGAAAGGATATAAAACATTGTGCGAAAAGGATAAATTGCTTGTTACCAGCATTTTCTCCTTTTCCAACAATATTTTCCAAAGTCTTTTCTCTTGTTTTCTTGTACACTTTCGATTTTGTGGTACAAGGTTAATATAAATGTTCAGTTTACCACAGCTTAACTTACGATAATTCATTGCTAAATTTTGTAGACCTGTCTACCTTTTACATGGTGCATATTTCAGAGGTTAATTTTGTAGGAACTGCAGGAACTCTTTTGAAGTAGACAGTTCTATAAAAAAGACAGTTCTATGAAAAAGACAGTCTTATTAACTATAACATTGTGACAGTTCTATAAAAAAGACAGTTCTATGAAAAAGACAATCTTATTAACTATAACATTACTATCATACACACAATAGGGAAAACTCTTGTCATTTAAAGGCAGCTCCAGTAGCAAGCACTTATCTACACTGTAAAGCTACACAAATTTAATATAAATATTCTTTCATATTACATATAAATGACACATTTCACGGCAACTCCAGGGGCGCATATTTTCCTAGACCGTAAAGATTCACAAACATACTATATACAGAATAATTGTCTTTTTCAGTGTAAGATCGAAATTTCTTTCATCGAGTGAATAGCAAAGGCTATATTTCACGATTGGCAAAGCCGCCAGTGAAAATACGGCCATAGCTTTTCTCCAGATGAAAGAAATTTCGATCATACACCGAAACAAACGATTACCCTATTTCTTTTATGCTCCTCCATTTAACTTTTCTTTTCACGACTAATTTTTGTTCATCGTGAAAAATATGCGTGTTTTTCGAGCTAAATAGATCTATTCAATGTAGTCTGATATGGACTAGCTGTAATGATGATGTCATGAGTGATGTTGACTATACCATAAAACGTGACCTTTTTCCTGCTTAAAATTCATTCATGTTCTATAAATATTTGTGGTAATGTCAAAAATAAAAGTTACAATATTCACCGGTGAATTATAGGAATATAATTCACTGTTAGATTTCTATAGACTATTGGAAAACATAAAAGAAATAGATTCTATCATGTGCTACACATTAACAATTATGTCAATTCAAGGCAACCCCATAGCAGATACTTTCCTACACTGTAAAGATACACCAATGTGCCATAAAGGTACTATAACATACTGAAACAATAACTCATATGTCATTTCAAAGCTACTCCAGTAACATTCAGCTTTTGCAGACAATACTTTCAACAAGGCTTGAATGATAGGATTTATCTATGAAAGGAGAGAAAACACTGTGGAAAAAGGAGAAAATGCTGGTTACCAGCATTTTCTCTTTTTTCCATAATGTTTTCAAAAACCTTCTTCCAGGTTGTTAAAAGACAGGATTGTTTTCTATAGAGTTGAGTAACAGATTACAAACAGGCTGGTTACCAGCATTTTCTCCTTTTCCCATAATATTTTCAAAAGCCTTCCTCCGGGCTGTTAGAGCACAGGATTTTTTTCGTAAAGGGTGGAGTACAGATTACAAACACCTGACTTACCTCTACATTTCTCCTCAACTGCATTTTTCAATCCAGTCAACAAAAGATGGAGCACAGATCTAGTCCTCCTATGTACAGCTTTCAAACTCTTCTCCACACACATCCAGGCTTCTTCCACATCTTTACATAGGTCTACGACATGGTCTTCATACACTCTAATGTCCTCATTCACCCTTGAGCTACGACTCCCTGTCCATGTGTCTGTGCCTGTGTCAGTGTCACCTGTCCCTGTCTTTGAATCATCAGAGTCCTCATCATCACTAGTGTCATCGCTATCATCATCACTTTCACCATCATCATCAACTTCATCATTTCCATCATCTCTTTCTCCATCTCCCATATCTTCTTCTTTATCAGTAATGTCTTCAAATCTGAAAGAAATAAAATGGTAAAAATATGTGTTTGACCCTTTACCACACAATCCCCGATTTTTACAACCCTGAAAAAGAAGCCTTTTGAAAACTTTGTAGGAAAAGGAGAAAATGCTGCTAACCAGCATTTTCTCCTTTTCTCACAATGTTTTCTACCTCTCCTAAACAAATTTCAAATCTTGAGTCACACTAATTTTGTTGCCTGAAAATGCTTTCAATTTGGAGGAGTCTAAAATTTTGTCGTTTGGTAAAGAGTTAAATATGGTCTCATGCCACTTAAATGGTATTTCAGTCATTGGACAACTTCAGCTCACCTACTCAAATCATCTCTAAGTTTCATCAGATACTAGGCTGGGACTCTGCAGTGACCAGCTAAAAAGACAATATAAAATTATTTGTTGGTTGAGAACTACAAATCCAATACCCTCAATACTAAGCCATGGAGATCCCTGGTATGAAGTAGAGATACATGAAAAATGGGAAAACTATCACAAGATTTAGAAAGCATTTTACATTTCCCACAATGTTTTCTACCCTATTTAAGGTGAATCCAATTATTTAAGCTACACTGAATTTGTTATCTACAAATGCATTCAATTCAGTTTGTTTGTATTGGAGTTTAACACAATTTTTACAGCTTAGTTTAAACATATTTATTTTACATTGATTGAGAAACAAGTTCTTACAACTTATACTAATCTCTCTTGATTCTGCTTTCTGGAAACTACACCAGTACTCGAGCCGAATGTGTGGGCCACTAAAAAATCCCAAAGCTGACACCCACTACCGGGTATCAAACTCGGGACCTCATGATTATGAGGCCGACGCTCTACCTCATGACCACGGACGCCACACAGCTTGTGTCATATCACAGAGGTCAGTGCACCTACTCATGTGTTTCCTGGCTCTCTCACACCAGTACTGACAACTTTCTTTCCACGCCACTAACTACTTTTCTCACATGCATCAGAGGTGACAGGCAAAATATATCTGAAATGAAAGTTTGCCTCAGCAGGGAATCCAACCCTCAACCACCAGGTTACAAGTCAGACATGCTAACCACTGAGCTACCTGGCTGGTGCTTTTCAGTTTGGACAAGTTTAAAAAGTTGCCAATTGGTCAATTAAAATATTGAGAGATTAGTCAAAATTGAAAGATTTGGCAAATGATAAAACAAATTAAACTGAGACAATACTATATGCTTTTTGAAGGACGTTCGAAGATTCAACCTGTGTGCTATGACGCATCACCATCCCATGGATTGGGGAAATGATTAGCCCACTTATAAAGTAGCAATGGAGAAAATGGCTATACACAATACATCTGTGGAAAAATGTAGCCTGTTTTTCGCTCCAAATATCTTGAAAATTCAATTATTTCAAATGGGGGAAAAAAAAAAAGTTTTCACAAATACTCTTGTTTTACTGTACATCTTTGAATAGTCTCTAAATATAGACTTTAGGGAAACCAGGATTCATGCAGGATTTTACAACATGACTTATCAACAAGAAGTGTCTTGGCTTGTATCGAACCAATGAACCAAGCCTGTCGGGGCTGTTTTTATAAATGGCCAGTGCATACGTTACATGCTGGCTGACCATAGGTGAATGAATCGTACCAGGTAGCATTAAATTGATTAAACATTTATTTTATCTTGAAATTCAAAAGTAACGGTTGTAGTTTTGAAAAGTAGTCCGTTTCTGTACCGAGAATGTCCAAATCAGATGTGTATTTGAAAAATGCCACCTAGCAGAAAATAAATTATGTTTTGAAGGATAGAAACATTGCTGAAAATGGAGAAAATGCTGGTGGCCAGCACTTTCTCCTTTTTCAACAAAGTTTCCTAAAGCTTTCTTCCTAAAGATCATCAAAACACAGAATACATTGGTAAAGATTTAAGAACACTACTCACTTGAAGTCCAGTAACATTTTTGCCTTGGTAACAAAGTTATTAAGACACGCTTCTACATCAACATCATCATCATCAGGTCTCAGACACACAGTAGATGAAATAATCCGAACATTTGTTAACATTCTCTTTAACACAAGCTGTCTGTCAATATCACACTCTATGTTGGCTTTGTGGATGCACACCTTAGTCTCCTCAGCTAGCCTAAAGGGGGAAAAAAGGCAAATGACGGCACTTTAAGTCACCATGCTGGTCTGACACTGTTCAACATGTGGCAATATTAAATTACAATTTTCGATTTCATCCCAAGTTAGCCCTAAAAAGTGCTAATCAACCACAGCAAGTAGGATCCCATATTAATTCTTTACCAAACAACAAATTTTTTTTAGACTTGTTCATATAGAAAGCATTTGCAGGTGACAAAATAAATGTGACCCAAAACTTGAAAGTTGTTTTGGGAAGGGCTGAAAACATTGTGGGAAAAGGAGAAAATGCTGGTTACCAGCATTTTCTCCTTTTCCCACAATGTTTTCAAAAGCTTTCTTTCTCAGGGTCATTAAAAGTCAAAATTGTGTGGTTAAGGATTAACCCCAACATTTAACAACCCTGAGAAAAAAAGTTTCTGACAACATTGTGGGAAAATGCTGGTTTCCAACAGTTTCTCCTTTTGATCACAATGTTTTATTTACCTAATGAAAGACATATTTCATCACTTTAGTCACAATTAATTTGTTGTCTACAAATGCCTTCAGTTTGGACAAGGCTAAACTTTTGTCTTCAGGTAAAGACTTACGGTCACAAGATCCCATCAAAATCACTTTTACAAGCAATATTGAGACGGGATTCTTTATAAAGAAGTTCACCCAAAAGACACATGACATATTACTTAGATAACAAGAGCACTGCATGCGGGTGCCAATGCTCAGCTGCAAGTGCTTGATTTTTAGTGAAAATTGTAAGTCAAAAAAGGGGCATATCTGTGTCAAAAATATTTTGATGCTTACCTGTCACAGTTGTATGAGTTCCGCTTTTGATAGTTAACAACTTGTCCAAGTTTGATGATGATTTCATAGACGCTGCCGACAACGACGCTGCCGACAACGATGGCTGGGCTATGACAATAACTTGTTTTCTTAAAACTTTTTGCAATTGTTTGGCATGCTGAAGATTTTGCAAATGCTTGTAAACTTACTGCCAGAGTTTGAGAAACACCCTCACTGGAAATATAATGGTGCTCTGATGTCCTCAGAAATAGGCATTTTTACGATGTTTTTTACAAACAGAGCCAAATTTGAACATTTCTTTTAATCATAGTGTCTCCATCTTTGCTAAATTTCAGTACAGTGCAACCCCTGCAATTTTTCACAAGCAGATTGTTTTGCCATGTAATACTAATATATTATGGTAAATATGAAATTTTTGCAACAAACTCACCGGCAGATGTAATCTTCTCCTTTCATAATGCTTGTCTTCAGTTTTTCAACACAAGTAGACGCCATTTCCACATCACATCTCTCTGGCTCAATGATGACAGGGCACCAGATGTCCTTGCATCGACCTTCAAACTGTTCCAGTGATTTTTCCATCAATGGATTGAGAAGTCCCTTAAACTCTCGATCACAGGAAGATGTGTAATCCAGATAGCATTTGACAGCATATCGAAGAGATCTGCAATAAAAACAAAACAGAAATGTGTAAAAATTCTGTCAGTTAGCCCTTTATCAAACAATCCCGAGCTAAAACGACCCCAAGGAAGAAGGATTTTTAACCCTTATAGCGCCAAATAAACCTTTCTGACATTTTCAAACTAGAAATACTACCCAATTAATTGAAATTTCATGTTTGCTTTTGGCTACAGTGTTTCAGCAAAGCGGACAGTGTAGATCAAAGATCAGGCTGCACATTTTGTGCAGCCTGATCTTGATCTACACTGGCTGCAGAGGCAACTATAATCGTGAAAGGAGCCTTAAGAGTTAAAAAAAATTGTGGGAAAAAGAGAAAATGCTATCAGCATTTTCTTCTTTCCCCACAATATTTTCTATTCTTTGAAAGACAATTTCAACCACAGGAGCCACATTTATCATTTGGAAATGCTTTTGATTTGAACAGGACTCCAGAATGTTGTCATTTGATAAAGATTTAATTGACAATTACTATTAGATCTAGCTAAATGAGAGATACAAAGATAAACTATTCAAAGAAAAGGAAATCATAACTTGTAAGTAGTACTCCAATATTGTGGGAAACAGAGTAAATGCCAGTTACAACCAGAAATATGACACAGATGCCCCTATCAAGTACTATAAAAAGTTGGACAAAGGCCGTAACTTTTAATTGGCAAATTTTACCCTGAATCATGTCATTGTACCTATATTCTATCATTACTCAACTCTCTGTGAAAAATGAATTGAATTCATTGACCATTTCAAAAGAAAATGAATGGGAAGTAGCATTACAAAACTACATGTTTTGAATAAAGTTTCACAAACAGTAAAAATGTTGCAGCAGCTACATGTAGCATTCTAATGTAACTTCACCCCATTTGAAACAATTCTGTGTGTTTATATGTTTATAACCAAATGAAGGATGACTTGAAAACACAGCTTTTGAAAACATTATGGGAAAAGAAGAAAACGCTGGTAACCAGCATTTTCTTCTTTTTCCACAATGCTTTCTACCCTTTTAAAAGACAATTCCCATTTTTTAAGCCACGTGTCATTTGTCATCTGCAAATGCTTTCAATATGAGCCAAGTCTAAATTAATCCTTTACCAAACAATGTTGTTTTGTACAACCTTACAAAAAACTGCTTTTGAAATAGTCATGGAAAATACTGGTAACCAAGATTTTCTCTTTCATCCATAATGTTTTCAACCCCCTGCAAAGACAATTCTTATTATTTTAGGGATATAATATCATCATTTGTTGCCTTCAAATGCTTTCATCATGGCACCAGTCTAAAATTTTGTCACCTGGTACAGATGATTCGTTACCTTATTTTCATTGTGGGACCAGTCTAAAATTTTGTCATCTGGTACAGATGATTTGTTGCCTTCAAATGCTTTTATTGTGGGACCAGTCTATAATTTTGTCATTTGGTATAGATAATTTGTCACCTTCAAATACTTTGATTATGGGACCAGTCTAAAATTTTGTTATCTGGTACAGAGTTGAAGTTGTACTTACACACAAAATCTGTCTTCAGTACTATATTCTGCAAAAACTTCTCTCTCCAAATCAGTGAGACACATCAATGCTTTATCAGCTCTGCACATGCCATCAGATGGTCTCCGATCATATTCCACACAAGAAGGCGTGTCCGAAAGATCCACCATCTCTTTGCATACTTTATCTACCAAGGCATATATTCCAATCCATGTATGCTCTATTTGTTTTTGTATGGTCTCGGAACAGTTGGTTATATGAGCCTTCACAGCAACTTCTATGATGTGGACTGACCTAGAAAATAGAAACGAAATGAAAAATAAAGCCATCGTTTAGTTTAAACCCATTTATTTTACATTGTTTGTCATACTCACTTAACACTGATTGTTGTTTAAACTTCTCATATTTATAATTGCTTCCTTGAAATCTTAACTCTTCATCAACCAATCACAACTACTAACAACCCTGAGGAAGACTGGGCTTTTAAAAATATTGTGGGAAAAGGAGAAAATGCTGGAAATCAGCATTTTCTCCTTTTAACACAATATTTTCTACCAAATCCATTACAATTACCTGATTTAAGCCATTTGTGATTTGTCGTTTGTAAATGCTTTCAATTGGGATGCGTCTAGGATTTTGTCGAATGGTAACGAGTTGACATCTTACCGGCAAACTTTCTCTCTGAGTCCATCATCATTTTGACATTCTGACAAGGCTAACGACAGTTGAGAGATCAGTTCCATGGCCCTGTCAGGCATACAATCTGTCGCAGGATCTGGGTCCGGGGTGGGTTCAGGATCCTCGGGCCAAACAGGCTCCTCGGGTTCTTCACAGACATCTATACTGTAAGAGGTATGATATTAATGGTCATCTAATTTCAACAAAAAGCAACATGTGAGGGTGCCAGCGGTTGGCTGCAGTTTAGTGCAGTGCTTGGCAGCTCTTGATTGATTAGTGAAAAAAATTAAAAAAGTAAAAATTAAATTGAAAAAAGGGGGCAATCTTCTGTAACAACAGAGATTTGATATTAGAAAATGTCAAAGCAGACAATCTCAGGGTTGTTACGCTACTTTTGTATAAGAAAACAGCAAAGCAAAAGATGATCTGTTTACCTCTTTACCAACTGATAAAATTTTGGACTTGTCCAAAGCATTTAATTGCATACAAGAAATTAAATATTGCTAAAAAATTTGGGATTTTGCTTTGAAAGGGTAGCAAACATTGCCTTAAAAGGTGGGTCTGTATTTACCAATCATTCTTAAGAACATTCTTGGTCTAATTCTAGATTTAGAAAGTTACACAACTTCTGATTGGCTAAACTATATGGTGTAGCCAATCAGAGCTTGTTTTACTTTCAATTTTAATAAATTCTTGAAACTTTTGAGACTAAGAATATTCTTAAGAATGAATGATGAATACGTACACTACGATTTTCTCCGTTTCCTACAATGTCCTCAAAAGCCTTTTTTCTCAAGTGTTTTAAACTCAGCAATGTGAAACCATGTTTTTATGACATCCCAGGAAGAATGCTTTTTGAACATATTGCGGAATAAGGAGAAAATGCAGGTGACCAGCGTTTTCTCCTTTTCCCACCATGATTTCATCCCTTTAACAAATCCAATCTTCTGAGTCACATGTAATTGGTTGTTTGCAAATGCTTTCAAAATACATGTTGACAAGCCTGAAATTTTGTCATCAGGTTAAGAGTAAACTGGATACTGTATAAGTCAATATTTGGTAATTCCCTGTTGTGTACCTCCCCCCACATAAGAACGCATTACAATAAAATGTTAAGACTGAGAAATGTAGGGTTAATGCAAGTAAATCATGTCATATTTCCCTCTGGTTGAATGGCATGCACTGCTTACTCAGGTAACTAGTGCGCGGGAACTACTGTTTCGACCTTTGATTGAAGAGTTACAGAAATATTTACAGTAAATTTCACTGGTTGTAACCATGAATTATCACACCATATAACACACCATTATTTCCTGATAAATTATCCAAAAGTATGAAATAAGAAATCCTATATAGGAAGGTATGCATTACCCTGAAAAAAACTCAAAAGGTTATTGGTATAGAATACGAAAAAAGTTACCCTGATGCAAAGTTGAAGATTTCGTTTCGAAACCAGGTAAACTGATTCATTTCTGGCGAAGTTATGTCACATAGAAAAATGTAGCTCCCGCATGTTGTACTCAAAGTTTGAAATAGACTGTAAAAATATAGTAACCCTTTACCAAACAATCACAAGTTTAAACGACCTCAAGGAAAAGGCCTTCTGCAAAAATTGTGAGAAAAAGAGAAAATGCTGGTAAACAGCATTTTCTCCTTTTCCCACAATGCTTTCTTACCTATCTATACCTGATTTCATTATTTGAGCGACAATAAATTTGTTGTCTGAAAATGTTTTCAATTTGGCCATGTGTACTTTTTTTTTTGTTTGGCACAGAGTTGATAGATATCTGGGAAAAAAAATTCTTTTATAACAAAGAAAAACAAGTTCAGTACAAAGACTAACTTTGAACATTCATTGTATAAATAAAAATGCTCATTCACTTTTCTAAACAAAAGCTCCGCATGTAGTTGCCAACACTTGGCTGCAGTTGCTTGACTTTATGTGAAAATTCCAAGTCAAAAAAGTGGCATAACTGTGTCAAAAATAATTTGATGTTGGTTACCTACCCCTGTTGTATGGGTTCCCCTTTTGATAGTTAACCACAAGTCCAAATTTGAAGTAGATATCTTCAGTAATGACAGAGAAATTACAAATGTCAAAGTTTTTGCATGACAATGGCGACGCAGACACAGACAATGAGAGGGCCACAACAATACCTCAACATTTTCTTCAAAACAGCCACACTAAAACTTGTTCACTATTCATTTTCAACAAATATCCACATAAGATAACCACAATGATTCTTAAAATGTTAAAACCCAACACTTTGCTATCCTTCCAACATGCTCTCCTTTGTATCATTTATTCTTGTTTTGGCTTTTCTGAATATGCTTGTAATGGATTTATTCTGGATCATTTGCCCTTGCCTGCCATATCATTTAAATTCATAACATAATATTCTTTGATGACAACCTCTCACTAAATTCAGCATATAAATGTCATGGCTGATAATCTTTTGAGAAATTCAGTACAAAATTGTAAGTTGTGATGCTTCCTCACCACATTTAGTAATGAAAGTCAGTGCTGACAATCATTTGACTCATTTGGCTGTACATAACTATGTGTGCAGTATATGAATGTCAGTATTGATAATCTTTTGCCATATTAAGTAATGTCAGTGCTGACATTGTTTTGCCACATAAAGTGCATGAATGTCAGTGCTGACAATCTCTTACCACATTAAGTACATGAATGTCAGTGCTGACAATCTTTTACCACACTAAGTACATTGTATGTCAGTGCTGACAATCCCTTGCCACATTAAGTACATGAATGTCAGTGTTGACAATCTTTTGCCATATTAAGTACATGAATATCAGAGCTGACATCTTTGCCACATTAAATACATGAATGTCAATGCTGACAATCTTATACCACATTCAGTACATGAATATCTCTGCTGAAGTCCCCTGCCACATTCAGTTGTACATAACTATGTGTGTAGCGTATGAATTTCAGTGTTGCAGCATGAATGTCAGTGCTGGCAAGCATTTACCAAATTTAGTACATGAATATTTGTCTTGTGGTTCCCCCTGTCACATTCAGAACATGAATTTAAAGGTTAACAATCTTTTGCCACATTAGGATCATGAATTGATAGATTGACAATCTTTTTGCCACATTCAGAGCATGAATTTAAAGGTTAACAATCTTTTGCCACATTCAGAATGTAATTTAAAGGTTGACAATCTTTTGCCACATTCAGAACAGGAAGTTAAAGGTTAACAATCTTTTGCCACATTCAGAGCATAAATTTAGAGGTTGATAATCTTTTGCCACTTTCAGAACAGGAAGTTAAAGGTTAACAATCTTTTGCCACATTCAGAGAATGAATTTAAAGGTTGACAATCTTTTTGCCACATTCAGAACATGAATTTTAAGGTTGACAATCTTTTTGCCACATTCAGAATATGAATTTTAAGGTTGACAATCTTTTTGCCACATTCAGAATATGAATTTTAAGGTTGACAATCTTTTGCCACATTCAGAACATAAATTTCAGCACTGATGGTTTGCTGCCTTCAATACAATGCCAGTCCTTATAATCTCTGAAATCCAGTTCAATTATTACAGAAAGGGTTTTACAAGTTAGATAAGAGACGAATGATCAGACAAACAGACAAAATGACAGACAGACAGAGTGACAGAGAGACAGACAGACACCAAAGATAAGACCCACTTGGTTGTACAAAGGTCAGTTTTTTCCGCATCTGGCATTAATGGGCTTGTAACATACAACATTCCATAGCTCAATACACAATGAGTAGCAAGTCCAATATTACAGCCGGCTGTCACTGCATTAATAAAAGACAAGAAAAAATCTTAACCCTTCAGCTGCTAAGCAAGACTCACTGACCATTTGCAGACAGTGCAGATCAAGATCAGACAGCACAGAATGTGCAGTCTGATCTTGAATGTACACTGTCCGATAAGTAGATATTTTTCTCCAAGAATGTGTTTGAAATAACATTATTTGGCTTTTTTCTATTGGCTTGAAAGTTTCATTTAACTTCTTTAGCAGGATAAGAGTTAAACAAAATTCTAGACTGATTCATTTGAAAGCATTTGCAGACCACATATTAACCCTCAGAACACCAAATAAAATTATCATTTTCATCACACAAATACAACCAAGATAATTACAATTTCATAGCTGCTCTTAGTGTTTTAGCAAAGCGGACAGGGTAGATCAAAGATCAGGCTTCATATTTTGTGCAGCCTGATCTTGATCTACACTGGCCATACAGAGAACTATAGTCATGAAAGACACTGTAAGATCTTCGAGTTAAAGAATGCTTATTTCTTTACCAAACAACAGCAATGTAGACTTGTCTAAATTGACAGCATTTGCAGACATTTTAAATGTTGCTTCAATGATAGAATTTGTCTTTCTTAGTGTATAAAACATTGTGGAAAAAGGAGTAAATGCTGGTTACCAGCATTTTCTCCTTTTCCATGGATATTTTCAAAAGCCATATTTGTAAGTGTTGTTCAGAATTGTGTGGTACCGAGTTAAATGTTCAGATTTGTATTTGAAAGGTTGGAAAACATAGTTGAAAAATGGAAAAAAACGCTGTTTACTAGCATTTGTTCATTCACAATGTTTTCAAAAACTTTTTTCTTCAGGGTCGTTAAATCTTTGGATTGTATGGTAAACAGTTAACTGATTTACTAAACAGTCTTGTTCTCTACCTCACTGAAAGCATTTTTCAGCCAACTAATCAAATCGTGTTGTCTGTGAAATGGTAGAAAATATTGTCGGAACAATGTTTTCAAAAGCCTTCTTTCCCAAGCCTAGTTAAAACTTAAAATTGTTCGAAAAAGGGTTAAAAATCTGTGTAACTTTAAATATGGGTTTTGGACTTGTATGCACCTGTAGAACTGTGAATTGTTTACCATACAGTACCAAGAAAACTCACTGAACGTTTCTAGTCAAGAAATAAGTCGTCAATAGTTACAATTTCGACACTGCTTTTTAGAGAATATTCAAAAAGTCAAATCAAATATGTCTTGTGCAGTCTGATCTTGATTCTCACTAGCTACAAAAGCAACTAAAATTGTGAAAGGCGCTTGAAGGTCTGTTAAAACAGACTGCTGGTCACCAACATTTTCTCCTTTTCCAACAATGTTTTCCAAAGCCATCATACATAATTGATTGATTGTATAGTGTTTAACGCAGTTTATAACATTATTTCAGTTAAATCATGGTGACCAGTGCACTTATCCATGCTTTCCTGGAGTTTCCGTTACCAGTACTCCACACAATATTTTTAACAAGCCATTGGCTGCTTTCCCACATAACAATGATCAGATGTGAAAGAGGAATGAAACCTGTCTTAATGACTATCATCAATCCTCTGAAAGAAATTGGCTGAGGTGGGGATTGAACCAGCAACTCTCTGTTCTTGAGTCCTGTACGATACCGTCTGTGCTACCGGGGCCTGGCCCACCATACATAAAGTAAAAAAAAAAAGACATTTGATTGTTAAGCAGGATAGATAAATCACATACCTTGCAGTGGATTGTCAGGATCTTCAACAGCTGAAAAACAGAAAATACCAGTTTTCAAATATTTATAATCACAATGGTCTTTCTCTACTTTCTCATATCTATGATTTTATCCTCAACCTATTTACAAAAATTTAATACTCTTCAAACTTGAAAGCATCTGCAGACAACAAATCTGATATTGGTACAAATAAACAAAAGTTCTCAGATAGAAAACCATGTAGAAAAAAGAGAAAATGCCGGGTAAAAGCATATCCCAAATTCCAACAATGTTATTTAGCCGCTTATTCATACAAGACATTAAAACACCGGATTGATTGTTTAAGGGTTAACTGTTAACCACACAATCCCGAGTTTTAAAGACCCTAAGGAAGAAGGCCTTTGAAAACACTGTGTGAAAAGAAGAAAATGCAGGTAACCAGCATTTTCTCCTTTACCCACAATATTTTCTAACCTGTAAGAGACAAATTCCATCATTTGAGCCATAATGAATTTGTTGTCTACAAATACTGTCAATTTAGACAAGTCTAAATTTTGCTGTGTGGTAAAAGTTAACCCTTTACAACACAATCCTGAGGTTTTAGTGACTGCAAAAAAAAAGGACTTTTGAAAAACATTGTGGGAAAAGGAGAAAATGCTGGTAACCAGCATTTTCTTCTTTTCCCACAATTTTTTCTGCTCTATCAAGGACAAGTTTTACCCTTTGAGATTTTTTTTTTATTTGTCGTATACAAGTGCTGTCAATTTTGACCAGTCTAAAATTTTGCCTTTTGGTAAAAGAGTTTAGAAAAAAATTCATAATTAACCCTTGCACAGCCAATTGCTACTTGAAAATATCTATAGCAGATGGCATAAATCCAGATCACAGTGCAAAGAACACGCAGTCTGATCATGATTCTACTTGTCATGAACCCAAAGCTAGAATTTTGCCAAACTTATTTATATTTGAGCCATGCTCTGTGAGGAGGGGATCTAACACATTTTTAAATAGTATTGACTCAGGTCTGCCTATGCAGTCAGTACAGGCCTAGGACCTTCGTTGAAACTTTTTGCTTTTGTAGATTTTCAGCATGTCCAAGGACCAGTCTCCCATGATTTAGTCCGTTGTTAGACAAAATAGATTTTATGGATCCATAAATATGTGATGTCTTGCTTGGTAAAATTCATCATGGAGATATGATAACCCTTTTCCACACAATCACTAAATCTACCGCCCCAAGAAAGGAGGCTTTTAAAAATACAGGGAAAACGGATATAAAGGTGGTTACCAGCTTTTTTCTCTTATTTCAACAATATTTTCTACCCTATCAAAGCAAAATCTTAAAGAGGCCCTGATACTCATTTTCAGCCAGTTTTAATTCATCTTTATTTTATCAAACTATAGTCATTCTCATATCTTCATGCCAAATATTGTGCCTCACGGTTGCAAGGTTGCTTAGATTACGGTCGATAGAAAATGCATTTCGCTGAGTTGCGGCCTTCCATGTAAACAGACTCGTTGTTTCCGGTTTTTGAATCGAAGATTTCGATATGTCCGTGATACATTCGGGTAGATTCATATGATGATCATGCATTCTGTCATGTGACTATATTTGACCTTCGCCCTGTGTCTAATGAGGTAAACAAAGGAAAATGGAGGCTTCTTTGTTTCAGCCTCGATTTTCAGACAGAGGTCGCGGCCTATATATGCAAATTACACCGTATCCGACTCTAGGCGGAAACCAACGATAAATTTCCGTAACACACCGCCATTGTTTACAGCTCCGATCATCAGCCAGTTTTCTTCTGACCAATGTTCGGTTTCTAATACAAATCTCTGTGTTTCTTTTTTTCAAGTACACCATATATGTCAGTAATTTATCCATGTTTACACAAAGGACTGATTTCTGTACCATTCTAAATTGTTTGAAATTTAACAGCGTTTCTGCTCACCGGCTGTAGACGGGCATCTTTAACATTTGAGCAGCATTAAATTTGTTATCTGCAAAATGCTTTCAATTTGGGAAAGTCTAAACTTTTGTGGTCTGGTAAAGAGTTAACTCTTTTACCAAACGACAAAATTTCAGATTGGTCCAAATTGAAAGCACTTGCAGACGACAAAATAAACGTTGCTAAAAAAAATTGAAACTTGTTTCCAGCAGGGTAGAAAACATTGTGGGAAAAGGAGAAAATGCTGGTTACCCAGCATTTTCTCCTTTTCCCACAATGTTTTCAAAAGGCTTCTATCTCAGGGTCGTAAAAACCAGGGATTGACTCTTTACTTGCACAATCCTGAGTTTTAATGACCCCTAGGAAAAAACCTTTTGAAAACATTGTTGGAAAAGAAGAAAATGCTGGTAACCAGCATTTTCTCCTTTTCCCACAACATTTTCTACCATTTCAAAACAAATTACATCATTTGAGCCACATTTTATTTGTTGCCTGCAAATGCTTTTAATTTGGACATCACAGTCTTCATTTTATCTCATGTGGTAAAAAGTTTAACCCCCCTTTTGCCAGAGCATGGCTCAACTTCAATGGACACAGTGAGTCATTACCATACAGCAAAACTTCTGGCTAATCCATATGCAAAACATTTGCTGACACCAATTAATTTGGCTTATAGGATGGGAAATTATGAGAAAGAGGTCATAGAGAATATATAGCTTTGAAGACAGATTTTGTTTGTAGATAAAGATTTTGTGTGGTGTCCATGGTTGTGAGGTACAGCGTCCATCTCGTAACCAAAAGGTCCTGAGTTTGATACCCGGGAGTGGGTACCAACTTTGGGATTATTCATTAGCCTACACATTTGGCGCGAGTACTGGTGTAGTTTCAAGGAAGCAGAATCAAGAGAGGTAAGTATAAGTTGCAAGAACTTGTTTCTCAATCAATGTAAAAAATATGTTTAAACTAAACTAAAACTTTAACTCTTTAGCAGAAACCAAAATTTTAGACTTGTCTCAAATTGAAAGTATTTGTGGACAGTAACTTAAATATGACTCAAGAGATGGGATTTTTCTGTGAAAGGATTGGATAATATTCTACGAAAATGAGAAAATGCTGGTGAGAACCAATTCTGCTTTTTCCAACAGAAAGTTCTTTTATCATAAGAATGGTGTGAAAGGTGTTTACCTGGGCAGTCCTCTGTCATATTTTTAGCCCATTCAAGGACATCTTTGAGAAGCTCCGTCTCTAACAGGTAGCTGTCTAAACCATTGAGACAGGTGTAAAAAGTTCTTGAGGCATTGCAAAAAGCTTGAACTTGGGAGGAATTGAACAAAAGGGTAACCTAGAAACAAAAATATGGTTGTGGATTTACTGATTTTCCGTTTATTTATCATTGCAACTGGGTTGCCCATGTGGGCAACACCCAAATGAGGCTGTTAGTTATGTTATGGAGGATAGTGCAAAATACAGGATAACAAGACCGGCAAATTGTCACAAGATACGCCCGTCCCACCGCCAGTTGTCGAGGGGGGATAATAATCGTAAAGGGCAGGTAGAGGAAAATAGTAGGGCAGCAGAAATCATGTGATTGAAATAGGTATGAATGTCTCCTCTAATGTTAAGGAAACATGCATATAAAGTTTCAGGTGAAAAGACAAAGTTATATTGTAGAGATCGAAGCATGAAAAGCTGTAAAAAAAAAATAATGATTACGGAATAATTCCAGAAGGGCACTAGGTAAGGTTACGCCTCTAGTGCATTGCACTTTTCGTAACTGCAACAAACATGTTTACCAAGTCTTAAGTCAATTTGACTTGAGGTGACAAAGTTCCATTCCGGACAAGCAAGAAATACTGTAAAAATGAAGATCAAAGTAGAATTACTCAAAATCCGCGCTAGGTAGAGTTATTGTTCTTGCGCACTGTACTCCATAATATTGCAACAAACATGCATACCAAGTTTGAAGTCGTTCTGACTTGAGATGACAAAGTTATATTCCGGACAAGCACTAAATGCTGTAAAAATGACGATCAAAGGGAAATAACTCAAAGACAGCACAAGGTAGAGTTACAATTCTTGTGCACTGCACTTCCAAATATTGCAACAAATAAGCATACCATATTTCAAGTCATTCCTACTTAAGATGACAAAGTTATGCTCCGGACAAGCAAGAAATGCTATAAAATGAAGATCAAAGGGGGAATAACTCAAAATTTGTGCTAGGAAGAGTTATGGTTCTTGTGCACTGCACTTCGTAATTTTTCAACAATCATCCATACCAAATTTGAAGATGTTCAGACTATAGATGACAAAGTTATATTCCGGACAAGCAGAAAATGCTGTAAAAATGACGATCAAAGGGAAATAACTCAAAGACAGTATGAGGTAGAGTTATGGTTTTTTTCACACTGCACTCCGTATTATTGCAATAAACACAAATGCCAAGTTTCAAGTCAATCGGACTGGAGATGACAAAGTTATGCTCCGGACAAAGAACTGGACGCTGCCCGCCAGTACGCCATGGGTGATCCCATAATACGTCCCGTCTTCGATGGGCGTATAAAAACCAATATTAAGTTATGTCTGGATCCATAACAAGCTTTGTGTATGGTACCATCACACTTGACCTAGATTAAGCGTTGCCTCCAAAAGACTTTTAGTATATTCTTTTGAGTTGACCAGCTCTAGGAATCCCATGTAACCACTGTTGAAACAATGGTCAGCGGTTACAGAGGAATGAATCCTGTTGCAATGACTATCACCAATCTTCTGAAAGAAATTGACTGAGCAGGGGATCGAACCAGTGACCCCCTGTTCTGAAGTCCTGTACACTGCCGACTGAGCTGCCAGGGCTCAACTGTGTGTCGAGAGTGTTAACTCATTCATTACCAAAGACAACTTAAGTGGCTTTCGCAAACGGCAAACATCAAGATCAGACTGCACAGAATGTGCAGTCCAATCTTGGATCTATACCGTGCGATCTGTGGTACTTATCTATGACAATATTTCTCTTCAAATGCAATGAACATCTACTCTTAAAACCAGAAAACAAGTGGAATTTCAGGACTTGGTAGTGAAAGAGTTAATAATAACTATGTAGAATAAAAAGTGTATAGCCCTCTATCCTTATATAGCCTAGCAATGGAAAGAAAACAGAAGGTGATCAGCCTTTAGAGTACCAAATAAATTTAACCCTTTTCCACACAATCCTGAGTTTTAATGACCCTACGGAAAAGGCCTTTCAAAAACATTGTGGGAAAAGGAGAAAATGCTGGCTACCAGCATTTTCTCGTTTTCCAACAATATTTTTTACTGTTTGACAGAAATATTTTCAATTTTGAATTACAACTAATTTGTTGTCTGCAAATGCTTCAAATTTGGACAAGTCTAAAATTTTGTTGTTTGGTAAAGAGTTAACAGACACTTTCAGTCTAGAAGTAAGACCAGAATAATTGCTGTCTCAGGGTTGCTATTGTTCGGAATGTCTTAGTAAAGCAGACAGTGAAGATCAAAGATCAGACTGCATATTTTGTGCTGTCTGATCTTAATCTACACAGGCCGCAAAAACAACTATAGATGTGAAAGGCACTCTTTTCAACACATAAACAATACTTTTCAACCCAAGTGGGAAAAAAAAAATCAACCTTTTTTAGTCAGGGATAAAAGCTCCAGAATCGCCACCAATTTTCGACCAGCATGTATTAGTATAGGAGAAAGTTTACATGAGAGAGAGAGAGAGAGAGAGAGAGAGGGAGGGAGGGAGAGAGAGCTTTACCTCTTCCATGAAAGTTCTCACACAGACTTGCCATGGTGTACTCTCAAGCTCTATGGTTGGTGATAAATTGCAACTGTAAAATTCTATTCCTTTGAAGAAAGCATACTCTGGTACTGTTGCCAGTGGACTAGAGCATCCATAATATAATGAGGATATTTCTGGCATTTTGTCAGCAGCATTTCTGAAAAGATATAAAAAAAAAAGAGAAAATAATTGCTTAAAGGATAAACATTTACTAAGGCAAAGACTTTGGTCACAAGAGCACAGCATGTCAGTGCTAACACTCAGTCAAAGCAATTTTTTCAGTGAAAATTCAGTCAATTAACTGATTAACTGTACTGTGTTTAAAGCCATTTTCAACATTATTTCATTTAGATCACGCCAGCCAGTGCACCTATCCATACAGTCCAAAAGTTCTGCAACCAGTGCTCTGCACAACATTTTTCCCAAGCTAGTTGCTGCTTTCCCACATAACCATTGTCAAAACAATGATCAGCGGTGAGAGAGGAATGAATCCTGTCATAATGACTATCATCGATCCTCCTAAAGAAACTGGCATCATCAATCCTTGGAAAGAAAGTCACCTAGCTAGGGATTCGAACCAGTAATTTCCTGGCCTCAAGTCCTGTATGCTACCAATTGTGCTAACAGGGCTTGGTTGTATGGACAAAGAGTTAAACCCTCGAAATAAATTGTCTTACTCGCAAATTAGGGTTTGATTGGACTCTGTGTTGGAATCTTGAATGAAGGTAGCAGAATCATCTACAGCTTGATAAGGCGTACAAGTTGCGTTACAATTCGTAAGGTTGGCCAGATATTGCTGTTTCTGATCACTATCTGGGCAGTTCTTCACATAGCAGTTGACACACTCATATTGTTTTTTCCTTTTCCTGAAAAAAACAGAGAAACAAATAGAGCATTTTGCATGTACAAGGAACTTGAAATTAAGGAAATAAGCTAAAAAATTAACTCAATTTCAAGAGATAATTATCTATTCGAGTGACACTTAACCCTTTACCAAATAACCCCTGGTTTTCATGACCCTGGAAAAGATGTCTTTTGAAAACATTGTGAGAAAAGGAGAAAATGATGGTAACCAGCATTTTCTCCTTTTTCCAAAATGTTTTCTGCCATATCAGAGAGCTAAAGCTCATTTGTACCAATGTTGAATTTGTCCTCTGCACATTGTTAGAATTTGAAATGGGATTCATCCAAAGAACAAGCTTCAAGTGTCAATGAACATTGTTTATGTATACAGATATAAAAGATAGACTAGTGAACAGGATTGTAAATTTTAAAGTGCAAAATAAACTGAGACCTTCCTTTGTTTAACAATTATACATGTACATTTCTAATATGCCTACCTGAACAGTAAGTAATTTCTTAACATTTGAGACCGGCGCAAGATCAGACATAATTCAATTGGAATGGGGGGGGGGGAGGGTCCTGGGGAGACACCAAGCCTTTTTGGTGGTTTCAGCTTGGCCTTATCCTCAGCCTGACAGTCTCACAAGCTGCAGGTTGTGTAGTGTGGTTTTGTAGTTGTACATGTCTGGGTGTTTTTGGGATGGGGCCTACCTCTGTATAACGAGGGGGTCCCCCTCCACCTCTATGTATAGAGGGAAGGTTCAGAGCAGCAAAACACTCTGATCCTTTACTTCGAGGATGGGGTATACGGGCTGACCCCTTCAGGCTGTCCACATGGGAGTAACCTGTGGGACGTCGTCACTTTGACAACACTGGACATGGACTGGCCAGAAACACGATGGGTCGTAGGTAGTCTGTAGTCTCCCCATGGCTGGGGGCACAAAATGTCATTTGTTAGTTATGATTGTTCAATGTAATTTCTAGTTTTTTCCTGACCTTGCCGCCCAAATATGCCAACAAAATTGTAATTGTAAAATCTGCATTAAATGAGATATTTTGAGTCAAATCAGTATTACAGTGTTAATTTTATCCCTTGTTGCTTCAATGACAAAGTTGAAGCCATCAGGTATATTTAAGTTCTTTTCATTCTGTCAATACTGATTTAAAAGGAGAAAATACTGGATACCAGCAATTTCTCATACCACAATGTTTTCTCCTTTTCCAAAAAAGCTTTTTCAAAAATGTTTTCAAGTGTTTTTCTTCAGGGTTGTTAAGACATAGGATTGTTTGACAGGGGGTTATTCAATCCCAAAATCCTTTTTGAAGAGCAAACTCACATGCACTTTTCCTCCTCTGAATCCGTGTCGTTAATCTGGTTCTCATCTTCACAGACCTGTGCTTGTGCAAAATCACAGTCTGCAGCAGAATCGCCTCGTGTTGCAGCACAAATTTTCTCATCTAAGTCAATGTCGCAATACATGGAGCCTTTTACCATTCGCAGCACCTTTAAAACTCCATCTGCAATAGCTTTACGCTCGTCCTCCGTGCAGGTTGTCATTAGTGCATCTAGACATTCAAAACCAGTAGCAATATGCCTGAAAATATTGAAGAACTCATATAATTAATTTTAGTCTTTTTTGGACATATTTAGTTCAACATTACAGTATGGACCTATGCCAGACACACCAAATAATGATGAAGATCACACAAAATAAAACTGAGCTATGCTCTGTGAAAAGGGGGTTTAATGCATCTGCAAAGAGTATCATCCCAGGTCAGTCTGGGCAGTCCGTGCAGGCTGACCTGGGTCCATACTAATAACTATTGATCACTTCTCTGCATGTCAAAGGACCAGTTTACCTCATGATTAAGATGGTTGTTAGACAAAATGAATTTTATAGATCCATAATTATATGATGACTTTCTAAGTATAATGGATCATGGAGCTACATTAAACTGCCTTTTGCCAGAGTATGGCTCAGTTATTCGTCTCTTAACCCTTTATCAGACGACAAAATTTTAGCCTTGTCCAAACTGAAAGCATTTGCACATGACAATTTCAATGTGGCCAAAACGGTGCAATGTTTCTTTGATAGGGTATAAAACATTGTGGGAAAAGGAGAAAATGCTGGCTACCAGCATTTTCTCCCAGCATTTTCTCCATTTCCCACAATGTTTTCCAAAGGCTTCTTTGCCAGGGTTGTTAAAGTCAGCATTGTGCAGTTACGGGTTATCCAGAAACTTAATTTTAAGGCAATCTATATTGAAAGCATTTGCAGGTGACAGAGTAAATGTGGGTAAAATTGTGGGATTTGTCTTGGAAAGGGTAAAAAATTTTTTGTAAACTGAGTGATGGTTACCAATGTTTTCAAATGGCCTTCTTCCTCTAGGCCAAACAATCCGAACAGCTTTTAAAAACATTGTGGGAAAAGGAGAAAATGCTGGAAACCAGCCTTTTCTCCTTTTCCAACAATGTTTTCTACTCCCCCCCCCCCCCCCAAAAAAAAAAAAAAAAAAAAAAAAAAAAAAAAAAAAAAAAAAAAAAAAAAATTCAAATTTTGAGTCACATTTTATTGGTTTCTCCTGCAACTGTATTCAATTTGTACTAGTCTAAAATTTTCTTGTATGGTAAAGTGTTAAGCTCCTAACTATTATTAACTCTATGCAAAACAACAAAATTTAAGACCAGTTTTAACTGAAAGCATTTGCAGATAGATAAAAAACAAAATTTTGCAGTTGGGAAATTCAGAATTTTTTTTCTTTAAAAAGGTAAAAAATATAGTGAGAAAAGTAGAAAACACTAGTGACTAACATTTTCACCTTTTCCTACAATGTTTTCAAAAGTCCCTTTCCTTGGGGTCGTTAAAACTCTGCATTATGTGGTGATCCTTTACCATACAATAACACTTTTTAGTGACCCTGAAAAAGTAGGCCTTTGAAAACATCATTGGAAAAGGAGAAAATGCTGGTAACCAGCATTTTCTCCTTTTCCAACGATGTTTTCTACCCTATCAAAAACAAATTCCATCATTTGAACCACATTAGTTTGTCGTCTGCTAATGCTTTCAATTTGGACAAGTCTAAAATTTTCTTGTGTGGTAAGGAGTTGAAGGTTTAACCCTTTACCACACAATTCCGAGTTTTAATGACCCTGAGGATGAAGCCTTTTGAAAACATTGTGGAAAAAGAAGAAAATGCTGGAGACCAGCATTTTCTCCTTTTCCCACAATGTTTTCTACCCTATCAAAGAAATATCAAATAATTTGAGCCACTTTGACACTGTCGTCTGCAAATGCTTTCAATTTGGACAAGACTAACTCTTTACCACGTAGTCCTGACTTTTTACGAGCCTGAGGAAGACGCGTTTTGAAAACATTGTGAGAAAAGGAGAAAATGCATGCGGTAACCAGCATTTTCTACTTTTCCCACAATGTTTTCTGCTCTATCAAGGAAATATTGAGTCATTTTTGCCACCTTTAATTTGTCGTCTGTAATTGCTTTCAATTTGGACAAATCCAAAATTTTGTCGTTTGGTAAATAGTTAAAAGCACTGTTTTGACTGTTAACCCGTATCCTGCTAAGTAAGTCAAATCAAACTTTCACTAAGTATGTCAAACTTTCAAGTTGATGGTAAAAACCTAAATAATGATATTTATAACTTTTTTTCCTGAGAAAAAATGTCTCCGTATCAGACAGTGTAGATCTAAGATCAGACTGCACATTCTGTGCAGTCTGATCTTGATGTACACTGTCTGCAAAAGGTCAGTGAGTCCCGCATAGCAGCCTAAGGCTTAACTTTATACAAACTTGGATTGAAAGACCACTTCCTGTAGCACTTCTGTGCTTGTTAGTGAATACAAATATGTTGATTATATTTGCTTTTTACGGTGAAAGATCGAAATTTATTTCATTGAGTGAAATCGTCGGTAATATTTTCACGAGTGGCGCAGCCACGAGTGAAAATATTACTGATGATGTCCACGAGATGAAATAAATTTCGATCTTTCAACGAAAAAATCAAATATTCTACTTATTTCATGCTTTTAACACTTTCTGGGGGGAACTTAATCGAAATCCAGTACAGTTCTTTTCTGTGGCGTAACCCCTCCGCATAGCAACGCATTACAGTATTACATCAAGCGCAAGAAATGTAAGGTAAATTACGTCATATTTCCATCTGGTTGTGAGGCACACGCATTTTACCAAGGTAACTAGTGCACGGGAACAATTGTTTCCGCCTTCAACTGAAGAGTTAGAATATAAAAATCAGTATTTTCACTGGTCGTAACCATGAAATATCGAAAAATATTTCACCGATATTTCTCGATAACCTACCGGAAAGCATGAAATAATACTGTATAATGAAGTAGTAATGATCCAAATTTACTCACACACACTCCCTTTCTGCACCATTGGTTCTGAAGTATGGTATCACAGGTCCTAAGCATTTCTTCCAATTACAGCTCATCTCTTCCTCCTCTCCTCCTTCCTGTTCCTCACCTTCCTCTCCTCCTTCTTGCTCGCCTTCCTCTTCTCCCTCTGTCCCCATGTCTGTGACTGGTTCCCCACAAACATGAAGTCTTAAGGAATCAAAAGAGCTGGATACCTTCTCAATACGGTCACTGATAGCTTCTGAACATGATTCTTTGACTGTTACAAACATGTCATCCATTGGTCCATTTTCACTGTAAAAATGAAAGACTGTCATAGAACATTTTAAACTCTTACAGCATTAAATAACCTGACAAAAATGTTTAGTCTATTCACCCTTTAACACACAACAAGTTTTAACTACCCAAAAGAAGAAGGCGTTTGAAAAACAGTGGATGAAGGGGAAAATGCTGGTCACCAGAATTTGATCTTTTACCCACAATGTTTGCTAGCCTTCCAAAAATAAAGTTCAATTTTCAAGTCCAGTGAGGCTAAAACCTGAGGCTTCCGGGTTACGAGTTCCACACTTTACCACTGAGCAAAGCAGAGTTCTTTTTACCAGTACTCCACACAATATTCTTTCCAAGCCACTGGCTGCTTTCCAAAATAACAATCATGGAATCAATAGTCAGCAGTGAGGAAGGAACGAATCCTGTTGCAGTATCATCAATCCTGGGGAAAAAATTGGCCATGCAGGGGATCAAACTAGCCACTTCCTGTTTTCAAGTCCTGTAAGCTACCGACTGAGCTACTGTAGCTCAGCTGAGCCTAGCAGGAACAAAAGGATGCTTTAAAAGTCTGCTGCAACTTCGTATCATGCTATAATGTCTTCATTTCATGAGTGAGTGTTGATGTATGAAAAAAGAGGAAAGATCTTAACCTGCAGTACATCATGGAGTCATCTGAATGGTAAAATGGGAGTATCATAGCTTTTAAAACAGCTTTATCCACAGTGTCCCTGACATTCATGTACATACAGGCCTCATCGGGTTCCGTCATTTCTGAAACAAAGTTCAAACATCTCATGCAGATTACCAGTACCTTTTGGATAACATTGTGCAATTTAGAACATGCCAACAAAGGCCAATTTCCCCATTAAATTTTAACACAATTTTCTGTCCTTTATCAAAATTAAACAGCTCCGGTATTTTTGATTTACAGTGAGGCTTCAAAGTATGTACTTCACATGTTTGACAGAAGTTTAACCTTTCAACAAAGAATTTGTTTTGCTACCTTGAGAAGAGAGGCTTTTAAAAACATTTTGTGAAAAGAAGAAAATGCTTGTAGAGTTGTTTTTTTTGTGTACAGTGCAAAGAACATTCAATCTGACCTTGAATCTTAGCAATCATTATTTTATGACTTTCACTGGCTCTTTTTGGCCCAATATCTTTAACCCTTCATCACACAGTCCCTAGTTTGAATGACCCTGAGACAAAAGCTTTTGAAAACATTGTGGGGAATGGAGAAAATTCTGGTCACCAGCATTTTCTCTTTTTCCTACAATGTTTTCTACTCTTCCAAAAATAGATTTAAATTTTTGGGTCTCATTTATTTTGTCATATGCATATGCTTTCAATTGGAATGGGTCTATAATTTTGTCATTTGTAAACTTTAACGAGTTAAAGCTTTGTACAGCCATATTCAAAAAGGTAGCAGTTGACCTGTGAAGGGTTAAATGTACATGCTTAGAGAGCAAACCAGAACTAATATCACATTCCCATTTGATGGGAAACAGTGGTGTAGGGGGCTAGAATGCCGCCCTCTCATACCAGAGAGTCTAGGTTCAAAGCCAGCAATAAGCGGGATAAACCTTTTGAGGTACTCACAACATGGTGCAAGTACGGGTTAAAGTTTCCAGAAGGCAATCATTGAGAGTGATTAATATAAAATGAAAGAACTTCTTTCACAATTCATGTAAAATAAGTAATATAGCTATAAACTAAAACTAATATTACTATTGGTGACAGTGTAGATCAAAATCAAGACTACACAGAACACAGAACATGCAAACTGATCTCGGATCTACACGGTCCCTTACTTTGTACACATTTTGGCCAAAACAAACTTTAACTTGGAATATTTCTGCAGTTTATTATAATATTTGTCTTTAGGTGGTAAGAAACATTGTGGAAACAACGTTTTCAAAAGTCCTCTACCTTGGGGCTATTAACTCCTTACCAAACAACAAAGGTTTAGACTTGCCGAAATTGAAAGCATTTGGAGATGACAAAATAAATGTGACTAACAAATTTAAATTTGTTTTTGGAAGGATGAAAAATATTGTGGGAAAAGGAGAAAATGCTGGTTACCAGCATTTTCTCCTTTTCCCACAATTTTTTCAAAAGCCATCTTTTTTGGGGGTCGTTTGAAGTTGGCATTGTGAGGTAAAGGGTTAATGAGTGTCCAAAGGGTCGAAAAATAATCAAACATTTACCATCATCTGTACCCTCTCCATCAGTATCTCCCTCCCCGTCTGTCTCATTTCCATTTGTTTCCGTCTTGTCCAGTTGGAGAGGCTGGTTACAGTGACTACTCTCACAGAAATATTCATAGTGCATTCTTGTCTTGGTAAATGTCCATTTATCCTTGCTGTAGCTGGATGCAGGATTTTGACAGCCTTTAGTTACTCTGTAACCGTCAGCCATCACTTCCACTCTAGACATGCAGTGCTTTACAAAAACAAAACATAATTATTGCTCTTAGCCCTTTACTTCACAATCTTGAGTTTTTACGGCTCTGAGATATATAGTCTCATCTGAAAGACTATTAGTAATTTTATATGTCAAGCCGTGGAGCTCAAACCCCCATCCTCAAGTGGCAAAAGACTTGCTGTTTACAAGTCAGCTCAGGCTGGTCAAAAGAAACCTTGAAAGTATATCCCTAATAAGCATTTTTACATCGCTATATCTTCCTACAGTTTTGCTGTCATTTGAAGTCCGATTTTGCATTTTAACCCCTTTTAGAAACAATCCGTAGTTTTAGAGAGTCTTTACAGAGGACATTGAAAACATTTTGGGAATTTTTAGGAGAAAATACTGGTAAGCACCATTTTATGCTTTTAAAACGTACCATTCTAAAAAACTGTTGTCCAGTATAGAGGTAAGTGAGCTATGCTACTTGAAAAATAAACACCTTTCCCCACTTGCTGCATTATCATTTTGAAAAAGGCAACTCACCATTTCACTAAAAGAACAAACTTCTGTTTCATTACAAGCATTGTTGTCCATTTCATCTTCACAAATGTAACATTCCAGAGGTGAACTTCTCTCTATAAATATAGAAATATGTGTTCTTTTATCTTTAAGATGCAATCTACATGTATTACCACACAAATACGTTTTCTGTCATGTCTAACAGTGGTAAGCTTTTAAAGCACTCAGAAAAAAGAAGCTATGAAATGTGACTTTATTTTACAAAACTATAACACAGGACGTCTAAGAAATTCATATAATTCATTTGCTATCATGTCAGGATATTACATCCTTTTAGCAACTCAAGGTGCAATCGAGTATTTAATCCAAACATAAAGTATCGATCATGAATTCTGTTAGACATAAACATTTGTTTAGATTTTCCTATCTTAACACTTCAGTCTGAATCTTTTTGAACAAATGATTCAAAAACTATTTTTTCTATTCAATTTTGGTTCACCTAACTATCTTATGTCTTCATTCAGCTTTCAACAGTTAGTTCAAATACCTACAGTTAGTTCAAATACCCATCAGAAGTTATTTACTCTTTACAACTTTAACTGTATCAAAAGTAACTCATAACCAGTCCTTATCTACTACACACATGTACCAACTGAAACAAGTTTAGATTGATAACTTTGAAACAAACTTTTCAAAAAAAAATTAATCAACAAAAATTATAGTATTAGTTAATTGACCCTTTTTCGCACAATGCCAAGTTTTAATGACCCCTAGGAAGAAGACATCTGAAAACATTGTGGGGAAAGGTGAACATGCTGTACCAGGATTTTCTCCAATTCCCACAATGTTTTCTACATTTTCAAAAATTTATTCCAATATCCAAGTCAAATATGATTTATCCTCTGCTAATGTTTGCAATTTGGACAAGTCTAAAATTTTGTTGTTTGGCAAAAAGTTAACTGTATTTCTACACCTTGAAAAAGTCTACTCAAGCTATTTGGCGGTAAAGCAAATAAATTTCACAAACCTCCTTCCATAGTAAAATTGTCACAAAGATATTCCTGTACTGCATCTGCTACTTTAAGCATCCTAGAAACATATGCTTTAGCCTGAAGGTTTGGAATCTTATAGATGCAACTCTTCAAATATTCGGAAGCGCCACACATGTCATCGAGCTGTCCATACGGCAAAAATTTGTCGACCAATCCGCCAACAAATGTATATCGATAGTTCATTAAACACTGCAACACTGGCATTAATGTATTGCTAGACAAGTCAACTAGTTGAATGTCACATGTAATTGAGGATTTGTTCAAAGCTTCCAGATGCTCCATCAGGACCTCATGTAACTCTGCCATTTGGAACAAGTTACAATCTTTTGTCATAGAACTTGTACAGTTCAGGTATTCAACCAGGTCTCTGTAAAAGGAAAACATCAGATTCACAACTTCCTATTGAAAGTAATCACTTCTTTTTAACCCTTTACACTAGAAAGTATCTGAAAACATTGTGGGAAAAGTAGAAATGCTGCTGGCCAGTACTTTCTCCTTTTCCCACAATTTATTTTACACTTTTCAAGACCAGTGTAATTACTTGATCCACATTTAAGTTGTTGGATGGGCTGAAGTCTTGAAGGTGTGGGATATGCAATCAAGAGGACCAAGTTTAAATACTCACTTAGCCATTACCAAACAATCCCCAGTTTTGACGACCCTAATGAAGAAAGCTTTTTAAAACATTGTAGGAAAAGGAGAAAATGCTGGTAACCAGCATTTTCTCCTTTTCCTACAAGTGTTTTACCCTACGAAAGGCAAACCCCTCCATTTGGGTCACATTTATTTTGTAATTTGCTAAAGCTTTCAATTTTGATAACAATAAAATTTTGTTGTTTGGCAAAGGGAAGGGATAAAAGACTGTTTTTTTGGTGGGTATGCCCTTGGAAAAGACACTTCAGTGCCTTAGTGCACTTCATGCTTACAGGAGCTAAAAATAAAAGGTCACTTACTGGCAATCATAGGACTCTGTAATATTTGGCAGCATGCACATTTCTTGTATTTCTTCATAAGATGTGCACATCATCTCTTTTTCTTCTTCTTCTTCTTCTTCTTCATCATCTTTATCACCCTGGTCTATGTCACCCGTGTCTGATCCTTCCATTTCACACACTGTCCGATCAAAGTCCAATGTCTTTTCAGCCTCAGCGGTGATTTCTTCCACTTTTTCACTTATCTTGCACTCTTTTAAAAGCTCTTCTGCCTTAGTCCAGTATTCTTTCTGCAACAATCTGTTCAAAGAATATATAATATTCTTTTAAGTCTTTGCCAAACGACAAAATTTTAGACTTTCCTGTATTCAAAGCACCTGCAGACAAAAATTTAAAAGTTACTCAAAACCTTAAATTTTTATTTCAAAGGGTAGTAAACATTGTAGGTAAAGGAGAAAATGCTGATTACCAGCATTTTCATCTATTCTCACAATATTTTCTAAAGCCTTCTCTCTCAAGGTCTTTAAAACTTGGGACTGTGTGGTAAAGAGTTAAACCTCACACTAAGTATTCTATTCAACTTCAAAGTACCTTCAGAAAGCAGTTGACTGACACTCTGTCCATTGGAATATTAAATAGCTCAATGAAATTTTGTGATATAAACCTGTTTCAGTTCCTTTATGCCATTTGCTAAACTGTTTTCAAAGATTTCTTCCTCAGGATGGTACAAACAAAGGCTTGCATTGAAAATGGTAGACATCTTCATAACCCTTCACCTGATAAATAAGTTAATTAAAACTTTCATGCTGATAGTAAAAACACAAATATTGCAATTTTGGGGGAAATATATCTCCTTATCGGACAGCGTAGATCCAAGATCAGACTGCACGTTCTGTGCAGTCTGATCTTGATCTACACTGTCTGCAAAAGGTCCTTGGTCGTGCTTAGCAGCATAAGAGTCAATATAACACACAGCACTTTCTCCTGTTTCAAAAAAAAAAAATTTCCAAAGCTTCCTTCCTACTGGTCATAAAAGCCTTCATGGTAAAGAGTGAAGCATCTGCCTCGTGTAAACATTGTTTTACCACTATGTCCTCCTTTTCCAACAATGTTTTTAAAATTCCTTTTTCTTTCAGATCATATACTACTAACCAGAGGGTTGTTCGGTTAACTCTTTCACTATCAAGTAAATGATTTACACTTTTTCATTGGCTATAAATATAGTTCCCCTGCAAGATGAATAGACAGTTTGGCGTTAATCTAAAATAAAGTAGTGGACAGTGTAGATCAGAGATCAGACTGCACGTTCTGTGCAGTCTGATCTTGATCTGCACTGTCCACAACAGCCTCTGGTGTCATAAACAGTAAGGAAAGAGTTAATGGTTATATCTAATGCTTATACCTGCACTTAAGGTTGTCTGGGAGATATGTCAACAATGGTTTGATGACATCTACAATAAAGGTGTTCAGTTTGTGCTGCACTGTAGAACAGTTAGATTCTAACTCTGTAACTGAAATATATATGGTGGAATACTGACTTTTCAAATATGTAATATGCCTGATAATTTTAATCCGTTACCAAACAATTCTATGTTAAAAGAAACTTTTGAAAAATCTATGGAAAAAACGAGAACAATCTGGTAACCAGCATTCGCTTCTTTTCCCACACAGTTTTCTTCAAACCAAGAGACAAATTTTACCACTTGAGCCACTTTTAGATTGTCAACAGCAAATGCTTAAACTGGAATACTTTCAGGTAATGCAGGTAACCAGCACTTTTCTCCTTTTCCAACAATGTTTTCAACTAATTATCCCTTTACCAAACAATCCTGTATATTCATGACTCTGAGGAAGAGGATTTTTGAAAACATTGTAGATAAAAGAGAAATGCTGGTAACCAGAATTTTCTCCTTTTCCTGCAATATGTTCAACTCTATTAGAGGCAAGTACAATCATTTTACCCACATTTAATTTGTCGTCAACTTTCAGTGCTGAAGAGTCCAAACTTTTTGTGATCTGGTAAATACTTAACCCTCTACCACACAACCAAATTCTGTATTAGGCAAAACTGAAAGCATTCGCAGAGGACATAATAAATGTGTCTAAAATGATATGTCTTTGAAAGGACAGAAAACACTGTGGGAAAAGGAGAAAATGCTGGTAACCAGCATTTTCTACTTTTCTCACAATGTTTTCAGAAGCCTTCTTCACTAGGGTCAATAAATTTGTATTTGAGTTTAACACTGTTTTTATAGCTTATGTCATATCATGGTAGTTGGTGCTCCTATGCATGTGTTTCCTGGCTTTCTCACACAACTTTCTTTTCAAGCCACTGATTATACTTCTCACTTGTATCACTTTCTCACACCAGTACTGACACAACCTTCTTTCCAAGCCACTGATTATATTTCACACTAGCATCAGAGGTGAGAGACGAAAAATCGAAGAAAAGAAAGTTTACTGCAACAGGGTATTGCACCTGCAACCACCAGGTCACGAGTCAGATATGCTAACGCCCGACAAGGCCTAGGGTAATTAAAACTTGGGATTGTGTTATAAAGGATTAAGAAGCTAGAAAACATAACCAACTCTCTTACCATTCCCACAATTCATCAGACAATACTCCTCAGTTGGAAACCTATTGCCATTTCCTCCACAACCAGAGAAGTTAAACATGTGACATTCGTTACCATCAAAGTACCAGGAAAGCATGTTTGCATCACAGTCTCCATAAGCCATCGGCAGAGAGCATGTTGAGTTGTCTTTTCATTAAAAAAAAAGCAAATACAAAAATCAAACTAGCAGTATTAGTTGGTCTTCTTGACTCTCATTGTGTGCCATTTAGCAAGCAGAAAACAAATATACCCTTTACCAGATGACCAAACTTTAATCTAATCCAAACTGAAAGCCTCTGCAGACGACAAATTGAGTATTGGTCAAATGGCCAAATTTGTCTGTGATAGAATACAAAACTTTCCAGGAAAAGGGCAAATGCCTGTAACAAGCATTTTCTCCTTTTCCCACAATGTTTTCAAATGTCTTTTTTCCCAGGGTTGTTATAAATCAGGATTGTTTGGTAAAAAGTCAAAGGCAGACTAGGGGCCAAAAGTAGATAAAATTCAGGAGTCACAATGCAGAATTAAAATTGATAACTCTTGTTCTAGTTTTAAAATACATTTTTTCCAGCAAACTGAAATATTTGACATCCCAAACTGTAACATGTTATCAGCCGCATGATAATATCTACACCTTTAAATGATATGAAATAATTTTGTCTGCCTTTTGACTCCTGAATTGTTTACTTCTGGCAGCCAGAGGGCCTTTAAAGTAGTGGCAGAACTTGGTCTTCATTACCGTCAATGTCTAGCATGTAGCCATTACCAAACAGAAAACAAATTGATAAAGTACTTGATTCTCCACAAGACAACAAAAAAATAGACAAGTCCAAATTGAGAGCTACTGTGCTCAACGATAAATCGTGAGTTTCTTAAATGATGATATTCATCTTTTCGAGGGTAGAAAATATTGCAGGGAAAAGAGAAACTGCCGGCTATCAGCATTTTCTCCTTTTCCCACAATGTGTTTAGGGTCGTTAACTCTTAGAACTGTGTTTGATTGATTAATTGTATGGTGTTTAACACTGTTTTCAACAATATTTAAGTTACATCACAGTAGCCAGTGTACCTGTACATGCTTTCCTCTAGTTTCATTTACTAGTACTCTGCACAATATTCTTTCCAAGCCACTGGCTACTTTCTCATCGAAACCATCATGCAAGCAATGGTCAGTGGTGAGAGAGAAATGAATCCTGCCGCAGTGACTATCAGCAATCCTTGGAAAGAAATTGGCCAAGCCCAGAATCAAACTAGGGACCTTCTGTTCTCAATTCCTGTATGCCACTCACTGATCTACCGAGGTTTAACGTCATTATTGTGTGACAAAAGGGTTAAACAGTTACTTTTCTACTTTTTTAAAGATAATCCTTTTTATCTTTGCTGAAATTGGCTCTTGAAAGTATTGACGGCAATAGTGCAAAGCATTCCTTTTTCTTTACTTTGAATGTTTCCTAAATACAGCTTACTACATCTTGCACTAGACACCTTTTGAAACAATATAAAAAAATATAACATTTCCATTTCCTTCAAATGTTTGTTCTATGTAAACTTTCAGTAGCTTTTGCTTTTGTTTTGTCATACAATATCCTTTATGGAAAAGGGTTCTTTTGACAAGGCAAAAATATTAAAATATTTCAGACTGGTCGATACCGAATCACTTGCAGAGGACAAAATCAAAAGTGGCTTAAATGACTGGATCAATCTTGGGAAGGGTAGAAGGTATTGTGGGAAAAGGAGAAAAAACTGGTTACTAGCATTTTCTCCTTCTCTAAGGCTGTTTTCCAAAACAGTCTTCTTCCGGGTTGTTAAAACTCCGAATTGTGTGGTAAAGGGTTAACCCTTTACCACACGGCAAAATTTAAGACCTATCCAAATTGAAAGCATTTGCAGACGACAATTTCATAGTGGCTCAAATGACACAACTTTTCTTTGATAGGGTAGAAAACTTTGTGGGAAAAGGAGAAAATGCTGGTTACCAGCATTTTTTCCTTTTCCCACAATGTTTTCAAAAGGCCTCTTCTTCAGGGGTGTTAAAAGGCGTCATTGTGTGGTAAAGGGTTAAGTAACACTTTGTACAAGTACCTGGAGTTTCACATAGGTTTGTGACATCAAGTCTATTGTATATGAATTGTGCATGGCAACTCCCACAGTACACAGATCTGTAACAGAAAATAACAAAACACACACTAAAACTAATTCCCACAGGAAAAAATTTTGGACCTGTTCAAATTCAAAGCATTGGCAGATAAAGTTTGACTCAAATGATAGAATATGTCTTTGAAAGGCTTAAAGACATTGTTGTCTGCAAATACTTTCAATATGAATAAGTCAACAATATCTTTGTCAAACGATAAGGAGTTAACTTTTTTACCAGATAATGTAAATTAAGATTTGCCCAAATTTAAAGCATTTGCACAAGACAAATGAAATTACGACTCAAACAATGGAGTTCATCTAAGAAAGAGCAATAAACATTGAAGGAAAAGGAGAAAATGCTGTCTATGTCTTTTAAGCAAATAATGTTTCAAAAACTTTGTTTCTCAGGATCATTAAAACCCAGAATTGTTTGGTTAAAAATAAAATTGATGTAACACCGAATGGACTTTCTTGACCCTTTACAGCACAATTCCCACTTTTAATGACCGTGAGAAAGAAAGCTTCTCAAAAGGGTGCAGGAAAGGGAAAGAATGCTGGTAACAAACATTTTCTTCTTTTCCCACAATGTTTTCTACCTTCTGCTAAAAAGAAATTTCAATTTTAGTGTCACATTTAATCTTTTGCCTGCAAAAGTTTTCAACTTGGACAAGTCTAAAATTTTGTCACTTGGGAACGGGGTAATCAGTTTTAAAGATGCAGAGATTTCAAATTCATTCTGTGCAGTACAATCTTGATCTACATTATCAACATAAGCAATTAAATCCGGGTTCAGTGTTCAACTGCTCAATATTTGTTTCAGGAGGTGGTAAGTTTATATCATCGTTTTACTTCAAAAACCTTGTAACTACAGCTTCTTTCAAGCTGTAGTTACGAGGTTTTTGAAGTAAACCGACGATATTCTCCCTGAAAAAATGGATGTCCAAACAAAAATCTTTGTAGGTAATGCTCAAGTCAGATAAGTGTGTACTAATTTGTGATAAATGCTCCTATAGTATGCCATGCACCAGTACCATATCTTGTCATAATTCTTCTAAAGTTTGAGTTAACCTTTTATCTAACAATTACAAGTATCAATGAACCTCAGTGAGGAATAAGGCTTTTGGAAAAAGCAAGAAACTACTGGTAACCAGCATTTCTTCCTTTTTCCACAATGTTTTCTACCCATTAAAAAGAAACAAATCATTATAGTATAATTATCAATGCTTTAAATATAGACTTGTCAAAATTTTTGCAAGTTTATCAAGAGGTCGGGAGTTTGTTCCACAAGATGTCTTGTGTAAAATTGAATAATCTTAATCCTTTCACTGCCTTTCACACCTTTACCTGCAAGTGTAAACCAAGATCAGACTACACAGAATGTGGAATCTGATCTTTGATCTACACTGTCCCCTTGCTTAGACATTCTGAAAAAAAGCAACTCGATAACTGCAATTATTCCAATTTAATTTCTAGTCTATTGGGTTTGTTCAGTGCTCTTAGAGTTGTGAAAGGCACTTTTATTCTTTCACTGCAAATTAAATAGAGGATATTTGTTTTTTACGGTGAAAGATCGAAATTTATTTCATCGAGTGAACATCATCGGTAATATTACCGATGATGTTCACGAGATAAAATAAATTTCGATCTTTCACCGTAAAAAACAAATATTCTACTTATTTCATGCTTTTAACCCTTTCTGGGGGAAACTTAATCAAAATCCTGTACAGTTCTTTTTGGTTATTCCCCGTGGCGTACCCCCTCAGCATAGCAACGCATTACAATATTACGTCAAGCGCGAGAAATGTACCATAAATTACGTCATATTTCCATCTGGTTGTGAGGCACGCACATTTTACCTAGGTAACTAGTGCACGGGAACAACTGTTTCCGCCTTCAATTGAAGAGTCAGAATATAGAAGTCAGTATTTTCACTGGTCGTAACCATGAAATATCGAAAAATATCTCACCGATATTTCTCGATAACCTACTGAAAAGCATGAAATAAAATGAATTCTAACATGACACATGAATTCGGCTCTATAAACAATGAAAGCGTAGTAAAATCTACGTTATTCTATGTAAAGTGACGTCATTCTGTATAGAGTGACGTCATTCTGTATACAGTAAGTAGGTTATTCAATGGAATATGATCTGCATCCGCGTTTTTACTCTAAGTATGAACTTGTTTTCCTTTCATTAAGAGTTGGTCATGTTAGAATCGAAATAATCTTCTTTCTATCGTGGTTTATCGTTCAATAAACCATGTTGTGAGTTATGAGGCGCAATGAATAACCCACTCGGGCTATCGCCCTCGTGGATTATTTATTGTGCCTCATAACTCACAACTGTGGTTTATTGAACGATAAACCACGATAGAAAGAAGATTATTTCTTAACTATTCTCTAGCAAAAGGGGGGGCTAAATGCATCTCCATGATGGAAGATACCAAGCCAGTCATCACATGATCATGGATCCATAAAATCCTTTTTGTCTTACAACCAACTGAATCATAAGGTAAACTGGTCCTTGGACTTGCAGAAAATTTACCAAAAACAAAGTTTTGGACTAAGTCAGCCTGCACAGTCCACGCAGGATGCCCTGGGCTGATACTTTTTACAAAGCATGGCTCAAATAAATAGCTAAAATAAATAACACTTTTTTCACTGCAAAACAAAGAGACTATTTGATCATAACCTAGATAAAGGTAGTGAACAGTGAAGATCAGAGATCAGTGAGCAGATTCTGGACAGTCTTGTCATGATCTGCATTGTCCACAAAAGCTTCTGGTGTTGTCTATGGTAAGGAAAGAATTATTGATTGATATACCTGCACTCGGCATCTTCAAACTTGGAACAATTTTGGTATTCACAGGGGTCGACAAGACAGTTGGGCACAGGAACATCTTTCCCACAGTCCACTGAAATATACAAATATGGCACATCTTAATGATCTCAGTTCATATTACATACTTATAAATTTACAGGCTCAAATATATGTATCCCATGTGGAAAAATCACACACAATAAAAAGTCTGTATCTACACAGTGTCAAATGTGGTCCCAAGTATAGCAAGATGTAGTATTCTGCAATCAACGAGTAGAATTGCATTATCATAGTTGGATTCCAGATTAGCAGCAATCGATTGCTTTACAGTAAACTGATGTTGCTGATTAATATCCTTTATGGTATTCAGGGAAAAGAAAGCTACACTAGTTGTACCAAAAATTCTGGCAGATTGATTGAATTTTTGAATTTGTGTTTATCTATCCTTGCCACCGGTTGCCCATATGGGCAACACCCCATGTGGGCTCTTAGTATTGTTAGGGGGATAGCGCAGATACAGGACCCTTCCTAAGTTACGCCTGGTTCTTTAACGTGCTCGGTGTATAGCACCATTACACAGGACCTCGGTTTAACGTCGCATCTGAAAGACTATTAGTGATTTTTGATGGCCAGCCATGGGAATCGAACCCACACCCTCAAGTGACCCGAAACATCACATTCACAAGTCCTATGCTCTACCAATTGAGCTATGTGGGCTGGTCAAAATTTTGGCAGATGATACAAGCTAGCTTTTTCACTTTCCAAAGGAAGTAGCTAGGATGGTGACTGTCTGGTAATATTTTGGCAAACAAAGGTATAGATAGATTTGAGTCCAGTCAATTTTTACCAACCTATGGATGAAAAAAATATTAGATTTTCCAAGCAATTTAACCTTGGAAGTTGTGCTTGGGACAAATATCCCATTTGTAAACTAACAAAGGGCAATGACCCCAAAAATAATGAAGAAAGAGTTATTGATCTTGGGTTCTGCACACCATCTTACCACGATAAAGATTTGACAAAAGTTTAATGAAAATCATTCAGATGATATGGAGCGAACAAGAAAGTGTTATGTACGGACATACAGACGGAGAAACAGACAGACTGATGGACAGATGAAGGCCATTCCTATAATCCCCTCCAGCTTCACGACTTGGGATTTATAAAACGCTGCTTGTCTTAAAAGAGTGTGTTTTTCCACTAACAAATCCATAGAAATTAGCTTGATATATCTGATCATACTTTGAACAACTGAAAAGCATTTCCAATTAGTTCCTGATTTTTAAACGATCACATACATTTAATTCAATTTGAAAACTGATTATTTTGGTCCGATTCTCAATCCCCCATAAACTATAACCTGCTTGCAGACTACTTTCAGCATCGTTTCCTATTTGTCAAAATATTACTCTTAACATTTATCTGCCATTCATACACATAAGTCATTACTGACTTAAATCTTTACCAAACGCAACATTTTGGACATGTCCAAATTCAAAGCATTTGCCGACGACAAATTAACATGTAGCTCAATTGATGATTTCTGTCTTTGATAGGGTAGAAAACATTGTGGGAAAAGGAGAAAATGCTGGTTACCAGCATTTTCTCCTTTTCCTACAATGTTTTCAAAAGCATTTTCCTTCAGGGTCATTAAAACTTGAGATTGTGTGGTAAAGGGTTAACCAGTATTTGTTTGAATTTCTTACTATTTTACTGATATCTAATTTTTCTATGCAACCACCAGGGAAGTTACAACAAATAGTACTCCATACTTATACATTTATCTTGAAATGATTTGAACTAAATTCATGATATATTTGATTGAACACATGAATCTATGGAAACACCTATTTCTTTGTTTGGTTTTTAACACCATTTTCAACATGATTTCAATCATATCACATATGGCCAGAGCACCTATCCATGCATTTCTAGTGCTTACTACACCTGTACTTTGCAAAGCATAATATCAAAGCTACTGACAGTTTTCCTACATAATATCATCAAACAATGTTCCAGAGTGAAAAAGGCATATTTAATTATATTGAGCTTTTCAAAATAGCAAGTAAGACTCATTAGCTAATTGCTGTTTCCCAAAGGTCTGGTTAAAAAATAACCCTTTATAGCTCCGAAATACACTGCACAAAAAATTTAAAGGAACACATGTCCTCAATTTTTATCACAAGATAATTCTTTCATTACAAGACAATGCAAATAATTTTCTCTTCTTTAGCTCATTCAGTCTTAACACTATAAAATCTCAAAACAGGCAAAACGGTTTGGTTTGCACAAAAGCTGTATGGGCTTTGCCTGTAAAAGCCGTCTTTTTGATATGCCACACAGGCTCTTAAGAGAACTGGAGAAGGCATTTCTCATTATTGTTTTTTTTCATATGATTTGACAATAGTATCAACAAAAAGATTGGAAAAATAAAGAGCTGTTTAACAAAAGAATATGGAAAACAAATTTCTTGATTTTCCTCTTAGCATGGCTTATCTGCATTTAAAATCAAACGAACAAGAAAAGTATTGAGCAATTTTGTCGCATAAGAATGTAAGTTGATGTTTTTTACAGCACAAACATTTAGTGTTTAGCGAAATAAAATATTTGATTTTCGGTATTTGTGTGTTCCTTTAATTCTTTTGAGCAGTGTAGATCCAACAGTCATTTCAAACCTAGAAATACGACCCAAAATAAATGCAATATCAAGGTTGATTTTGTCTAGAATGTCTCAACAATGGCGACAGTGTAGATAAAAGATCAGACTGCAGAGTACTCACAAGCTGGTAAAGGCTCCTCATCCAATGGTTCTGTACAAACACCACCACCACAGGGATTCTTACAACATTTCTTGTCTCCATCACACTGGTAATCAGACACACACTCTACCACACAAATCCCAATATCATTTGGTCCAGGTATTGGGCAATATCCAGTTTTAGGCTCTGTGAATCAATAAAAAAATTTAGATAGGTAAGAACAGGGGCCATATTCACCAACCATGCATGAGAACGTTCTTAGTCTTTATATCTGAGATTTTCTAAATTTGAAATTCTAACATGACACGTGAATTTGTCTCTATAAACACAGTGCAACGAAAGTGTGGTAAAATCTACATTATTCTATGTAGAGCAATGTAATTCTATATAGAGTGACGTCGTTCTGTTTAAAGTAAGTTATTTAATGGAATATAATCTGCTTCCGCGTTTTTACTCTAAGTATGAACTTGTTTTCCATTCATTAAGAGTTGGTCTTGTTAGAATCGAAATAATCTTCTTTCTATCGTGGTTTATCGTTCAATAAACCATGTTGTGAGTTATGAGGCGCAATGAATAAACCACTCGGGCTATCGCCCTCGTGGATTATTTACTGCGCCTCATAACTCACAACTGCGGTTTATTGAACGATAAACCATGATAGAAAGAAGATTATTTCTTAAGCAAACAATGTTTGAACCCTTTCCCATACAACAAAATCTTAGATTTGTTCAAGTTGAAAAAATTTGCACAGAACAAATTAGATATGATTCAAATCATGGGATCTGTCTTTGACAGGGTTGAAAAAATAAAGGAAAAAGGAAAAAACAAGTCAGCATTTCTTCTTTTCTAACAATTTTTTCTTCAGCCTTTTCCCTCAGGATCATTAACACAAGGGATTGTGAGGTAAGATGTAAATGAGTCTAAAGTAATTGGATTTGTTCCTGAACAGGTAGAAAGCATTGTGCAAAATGGACAAATGTCAGGTGGCCAGCATGATTTTCCTCTTTCCCACAAAGTTCGCTTCCCTTACAATACTGGGAGACAGAGACTGACAAATTGCAGGCATGAAAGTCTTGCTAAAATGTACAGTTGATAATCTTGAGATGCAGCAACCCTTATCTCTTTACCACACGAGAAAATTTTAGACTAGTCCAAATTGAAAGCATTTGCAGACGACAAAATAAAGGTGACTGAAAAATTAAAATTTGGTTTGAGAAGGGTAGAAAACACTGTGGGAAAAGCATTTTCTCCTTTTCCCACAATGTTTTCCAAAGGCAGGGTTTTCCTTGATGCACGATTTTGTGCGTTTTGACGCATTTTTAAGGAAAATGACCCGCAATTTTTTCAGTAATGCGTCATTGTTGACGCACAAATACGGTAAGAGGTACTAACGATCGTATATACTTCCGACACTGTTACATCGCGAGTAGATGAAAAATCTGGAGTACGAAGAGAAAATGGGACGAAACACTGGACTGTGTATCGATTTTACTAAAAATACCGTCGGTCTTTACACAGGTCTAAACTAAACCAGTCGATCTCCAATGAAAACAATATGGCTCTGTCAAAATCGACGTCATTCTTGCTGTCTGCAAGGAAGAAGAGCCCTTAAACAAAGATTAGACGTTACAAAGCCTAAAAAGAGCACTCCGAATTACATTTCAAGGTCTCAAGGGTTTACTGTAAATTAGCTAAAGAGATACACTTTGTTATTCGTTGAAAACAGCGGCATGAACGCGACCCGCATGTCGAAACACAGGAATCGGCCATTTAATTAGTGAAAATAGTTTATTCTCGGTCGAAATGGATAATCTCTGTCAAGAAAAATAACAGAGACTTCCCAATCCGGCCGACAACAAGCTTTCTTCGTCAATTAAACCGTCGATTCCTGTGATAAAAACAAAATAACCCTTTACCATAGAAAGAGGCTACACATACTTCGAAAATCAACCCTTGTGCATCATCAAAACATTAGCGGTCATGACGATACCCTTGAAACATTAAAATTACTTTGTGATATGACAGCTTGTCTGCAGCTAGAGCATATTTGCTCGTTAAGAACAGGCTGAAATAAAGCATACTCCCGATAGTCTCTATGAAAAAGGTGCCACCTAGGCTGTAAACGCCCTCTATATAGAGAATCCCTAGTGTTATTGTGTATCTATCACAATGAAATAATTCACATATAGGGTAATCGAAGATTTACAGTGAATAGAAAACATACACACAAAAAAAACATACTTTCACAAATAGTAGCTTTTGTTTAAGTGAATTACATTTTGTTGTGACCCCCACAAATTCCAAAATGACCCCCATTATTTTTGACTAGGGGGTCACAATGACCCCCTATTTTTGTGGCCAAGGGAAAACCCTGCAAAGGCATCTTTCTCAGGGTCGTCAAAAGTAGGGATTGTGTGGTAATGGTTTAACCAAACAATCCGAATTATTTAACGACCCTGAATACTAAGGATTTTGAAAACATTGTGGGAAAAGGAGGAAACACTGCTAACCAGAATTTTCTATTTTCCAACGATATTGTCCACCCTTTCAAAGACAATTTCCATCGATTTAGTCAATTTCAGTTTGTCCTCTTTTGCCGAGCCCCGGTAGCTCAGTCAGTAGCGTGCAGGGCTTGAGAACAGGGGGTCGTGGGTTCGATCCCTGGCTCAGCCAATTTCTTTCCGAGGATTAATGACAGTCATGGCGACAGGATTTTCCTCTCCCACTGCTGACCATTGTTTCGACGACGGTTATGTGGGAAAGCAGCCAGTGGCTTGGAAAGAAACTTGTGCGGAGTACTGGCAAAAGAGACTCCAGGAAAGCATGGATAGGTGCACTGGCCGCTAAGATATAACTGAAATAATGTTGAAAATGGCGTTAAACACCATACAATCAATCATTGTCCTCTGTTAGTGTTTTTGATTTGGACAAGTTCAGAAGAAAGAGAGGTAAAGAGTTGAAGAAATTTCCAGTTGATTACTATGGTTCAGACAACAAAGCCTTACACCAGACATAAGAATTATTAGCACTTGCAGATGTTTTTCAAATGCTGAGATCTGTCTATGAAAGGTAAAAAAAAACATTGTAAGAACAAGGAGAAAATGCATTTTCATCTTTTCTCACAATGTTTTCAAAAGCACTTTACCTCAGGACAATAAAAACACAAAATAGATGAGTAAAAATTCAACTCTGTGCCAAACGACACAATTTTAGACTTTACCAAACTGAAAGAATTTGCAGACAGAAAATTCAATGTGCCCCAAATAAGGTTAATTGTCTAAGAAAAAGTAGAAAACATTGTGGAAAAAGGAGAAAATGCTGGTTGTCAGCATTTTCTCCTTTTTCCACAGTGTTTTTGAAAACCTTCTTCTTGATGTTGTTAAAACTCAGGATTGTTTGGTAAAGGGTTGCAGGCAATATTCCTCTACCTTTTTCCATAGGATCCTCAGTGACAGCGTAGACACAGGACATTCCACCACATCCGTTATCGCAGCATTTTTTCAAAGTATCATTACACTGGTCGTCTGTGTCGCAATCGCTTGGACACTCCAGTGTTGTTGCGTTGTACATCGGTAAGGGACAGTATAGCATTGGCTCTGTTGCAGAAATAGAAGTAAAAGAATGTGTTATCCTTTACAATCCTCATACATAAAATTGTAAATACAATAGATTAGTGATGCAAATCTTTCTATGTCAGCAAATCTAGGAAATAAACACTACTGGTCTCAAAAGAAAGTGGCTGCTTAACATAAGGACAATACTGTTCAAAACTAAGATTTATGAAGCATTATCGTTTACAATTCAAAGGTTTTCAATGAGGTACAATAAAAGATAAAAGGAAAATGAATTCAGAAAAAAATCAGACCTTTCTCTTCTTCTAATTTCATACAGACAGTGGACTGTGCAGACCAGAAGATGTGCAGGCTTGTGGTCGCATACTCATGATCTTCCTGCATACACTTTTCCCAGTCAGTATAGTGTATCATATCATATACACTGCTAAAATGGCTGAAATGAGAAACAACAGCTTGGAATATAAATAAGTGTAATGATGATGAAAAAGATTAACTCTTATTTTGCTGAATAAATTAATGAAATTTTTCAAGCAGATAGTAAAAACCCAAATGATGCTATTTCAAATGCATTTTTTTAAGAAAAATATGTCCTTATCGGACAGTGTAGATTCAAGATCAGACTGCACATTCTGTGCAGTCTGATCTTGTTCTACACTGTCCACAAAAGGTCAGTGAGTCCCTATTAGCTGCCTATCGGTTAAAGGAAACAAGAAAATGAAACAGACAGTAGTGACTAAAAACAAGAGGGCCATTGGGCCCTATTTGCTCCTGTGGCCTACTTTTTCACCCAACATGACCAAATTTCAAACTGTATGAGATTTTATCAAGGCAAACATTCTGAACAAGTTTCATCAGTGCTGGACTGAAAATGTTCCCTCTAGAGTGCACACAAGGTAATTGTTGACATCTGGACGATGGACGACAATCACAGCACCATCACAAAACCTAATGTTGAGCACTTTCGTTCAAGTCAGTAAATATTCGATCAATTTGTAAAGTGTTAGCTCTTTATCTGACAACAGAATGTTTAGACAACTAATCTGAAAGCATTCACAGTGGACAAATATGTCTCAAAAAATTGAAATTAAGGTCTACAGCCCCATACACTCATATTAAAAGACGGAAGCTGCTGAGACTGGCCCAACAGTCTATACAAAAACGTTGCTGTTACATGATATTTACCAATGAGTTAGTGAGTCTACGTCCCCAAACTCTCATTTTATACAACTAATCTGAAAGCATTCACAGTGTACAAATATGACTTGAAAAATTGAAACTAAGGTCTAGAGCCCCCAACTCTTATATAGAAGACGGAAGCTTCTGAGATTGGCCAAATAGCCTTTACAAAAATGTTGACGTTACACGATATTTACTGATGAGTTAGGGGTCGTAATTCTTAATTTCTGAAAGGTATGAATACGTAAGAAGAGGAAATAAATGAACCACATGTAGGTGTCAATGCTCTGCTGCAAATGCTTGATTTTCATAAAAAGTTCTATTAAAGTTGAAAAGGGGCATAACTGTGTTAAAAATATTTGACGGTTACCTGCCTCTGTTGTATGAGACACATTTTTGATGGTGAACAACTAGTCCAAGTTTGAGGTAAATATCATCAGTATAAAGAGAGGTATTTCAAAATGTCAAAGTTTTTGCAAGACAATCACAGGGACATTGTGACAGCTATAACTCACAGTGTTCTTGGAAAACAGCCTAGCTAAAAATGCTGGTAACCAGTATTTTCTCCTTTTTCCCCTCAATGTTTTCAATGGCTTTCTCCCTAAGGGTTGTTAAAAGCCCTGGATTGTTTAGTAAAAGTTAAACAGACTCTAAATACACTTACTTGCATTCTGTCATTGCACTTGTATAAGGATTCAAGTACACCCTGTCAAGGGACATAACTGAATACCCTCCACAGTTACATCCCCTGAGTCTGGCCAGACAGCTTGTCCAAGATCTGCTCTTTTTCAAGTAACTAGTTAACAAAGTGATGACTTTGGACATGTCATTGGGATGACAATTCTCCTCAAAATAACTCATGCACTCCATGGCCTCAAAGTACATCCTGCAAGAAAGATAGTGTGAAATAAGCCAATCATTCCTGAGGCAGCAAAGCAAAACCAGAGTTGTTTATAGACCGAGATCTGAAACTATAACACTATCATTCTAAATTAACCCTTTACCACACAATCCCTACTTTCAACAACCCTGAAAGAGAAAGCTCTTGAAAACATTGTGGGAAAAGGAGAAAATCCTGGTAACCAGCATTTTCTCCTTTTCCCACAATGTCTTCTACCCTATCACAGACAGAAATTGTCATCTTAGCAACATTTAAGTTGTCGTCAGCAAATGCTTTTCATTTGGACAAGTCCAACATTTTGTAGTTTGGTAAAGGGTTAAATCCCAATTCTAAATTCAAAGATAAGCCATTATCTGAATGTCTTAGGCAGTCAGAGAGTTTTTCCTGAATTAGAAACAGAATAATTAGATTAAAAGAACTGTTGATGAATGCATGCCTAAACTGTACACAACTAGAGCTGTCACTGAATTTGACTTAATACCCCTGCCAGCGCTTTGACAGAAACAGGCAATTTAACAAAAAATTTTCTAAGTTCAAGGGGAGATTACCCTTGAATCATACGGAGTAGATGATTGAAAACTGCGTCTTGCACAACTTCAGTATACAATCAATGTATAAACAAACTTTCAATACAATAGCAGCAAAACTGTAGGAGTTCACGGCACAAAATTACTAGTATTTTGTACACAAGGACGGACGGACAGACAGGCTGATTCCAGTATACCCCCGAAAACATTCATTTTGCGGGGGTATAAAAATGCATCTACACTACCAATGATAAATGAAGAAGCTAGTAAAGAAGCCTTAACCCTTTACCACACGGCAACATTTAAGACCTATCCAAATTGAAAGCATTTGCAGACGACAATTTCATAGTGGCTCAAATGACTCAACTTTTCTTTGATGGGGTAGAAAACATTGTGGGAAAAGGAGAAAATGCTGGTTACCAGCATTTTCTCCTTTTCCCACAATGTTTTCAAAAGGCCTCTTCTTCAGGGGCGTTAAAAGGCGTCATTGTGTGGTAAAGGGTTAATATTGCGATGTTTTCCAATTTTCAAGCCAAGGCCTATTTTCACCATACATTCTGAATTGCATCCCAAGTCTTTTTCTAGATTTAGAGGTAAAACCATTTAGTTTAGCCAATCAGAAGTTGTGTTACTATCAAATTTAGAACATTCTTGAGAATAAGACAAAGAATGCTTTACAGAATGGTTGATTAATACGGACTCGAGGGTTTTCCCAGGGTTTTCTCAGGACTTTCTCATACATGGGGATTATTTGACTCCCTTCGAGCGAATAAAAGAAGGGTATATTAAAGAATTTCGGGGAGGGCCACAAATTTAAGAAACGGGAGAGGAAAGGGTTTCAAAGAAAATACTGTCAAACCCATAACACTTTTTTGCATCTGTAAAACAAAAAGATAGGGTTAAAAAAATCTGAGTTACCTGATTATTATTTTCTTCAAAAAAAAAAAAAATTTTTTTTGGGGGGGGGGGTGGGGGGGGTGTGAAAGAAGGGAGAGATATGGGATCATTCAGTGTGGGTAAAAGATCTTAACTTACTTGCAGTCTAGGTAATTATATTTCATCAGTGAGGTTGCAAAGTTCAAAGCACAGTAAGTCTGAGCATGGATCTCACATTCCTTCGGAGGATCTGTTTAAAAAGAAAATTTAAAGAAAATTTAAAATTTCTTTACAACAAAGGACAATTACAATTAACCCTTTACCACATAATTACAAGCTTTAATGACCCTGAGAAAGAAGCCTTTTGAAAACATCGTGGTAAAAGGAGAAAATGCTGGTTAACAGAGTTTGTCAGAATATTAAAATTCATGATTGTTTGGTAAAGGGTTAACTCTTTACCTGAGGATAAAATTTTAGACTAGTCCAAGTTCAAGGTATTTACAGACAACAAACTAAATGAGGATCACTGAGGATCAAATGATAGAATCCGTCTTGGACAGGGTAGAAAACATCGTAGAAAAAGGAGAAATGGTAACCAGCATTTTCTCCTTTTCCATCAATGTTTTCAAAAGATGTATTCTTCAGGGTCATTTAGACACAGAACTGCAAAAAGCATTTTCTCCTTTTTTCCCAGTGTTTTCTACCCTTTCAAAAGCAATTTCCAGTATTTAAGCCACATTAAATTTTTCCCCTGCAAATGGTTCTGATTTGGGGAAGTCAAAATTTTGTTTTTTTGGTAAAGAGTTAAATAGATGTTGAATCTGAATGTAGTAGCTCGTCAGAATGGTCCAAGTACACCAAGGGCTCTTAACTTTAATGCTGGGTGCAAGGCTACCAATGCCAACTTACCAACTGGGGTAACATCATCAGATTTTTTGTTGCAGAGAGGTCCCACACAACATTCCTCACACTTGTTCCTCGTACATTTGTCCTCACAGTATTTGGGTTTCACACAGCCCTTTGATACATAGCCATTTTTCCCAGATTTTATGATTGTGCGACACATCTGTAACATAATGAAGAATGTCTCTTCATAACTATTAACCAAACATTCCGGTGCCTTTGCAACCCTGTGAGAGAATGCATTTGAAAACATTATGGGAAAAGGAAAAAAATGCTGGTAAACAGTATTTTCTCCTTTTCTCACAGTTTTCTATGCTTTCATATGCCATATAAATCATATGAGCAATACATGTAATTGTTGTATGTAATTGTAGTCAAATTTTGAAACTATTTTGGTGTTTTCCACGCTGGGTTCTAACTAGCATTTTCATCAATTTGACAAAGAGACCTTTTCAACAAAAACTTATCCACTTTCAAACTTGTAAATTTTAAGAAAAGTACAAGGAAGACAATGATGTAGGGGCAAACAGCCTGCCATTTACATCAGAGGTTCATGGTTCAATTCTTGTGAAGACCAGAATCAGTTTTTGGAACCTCTCATATTGGGACAAAGGTATTACTTAACTCTTTACCAAACAACAAAATTTTAGACCAGTCAAAAAGTGAAAGCATTTGCAGATAACAAAATAAATGCGACCCAAAAATTGAAATTTGTTTTAGGAACGGTAGAAAACATTGTGGGAAAAGGAGAAAATGCTGGTTACCAGCATTTTCTCCTTTTCCCACAATGTTTTCAAAAGGCTTTCCCCCAGGATCGTTAAAACTACTTGGATTGTTTGGTAAAGGATTAAGGTCTCTAGTAATCAATTATTGAGCGTGACTGATTTAGGCCATTAGCACTTATTTCACAATTGATGAGATACAATTATGTTAAACCATTTACCGCCAAGCCCTGATAGTTCAGTAGCATACAAGACTTGAGAACACAGATTTGTTGGTTCGAGCCCTGGCTCGGCCAATTTCTTTCTGAGGACTTATGATAGTCATTGCGACAGGGTTCATTCCTCTCTCACTGCTGACCATTGTTCTGACGATGGTTATGTGGGAAAGCAGCCAGTGGCTTGGAAGAAACATCGTGTGGAGTACTGGTAAAAGAAACTCCAGGAAAGCATGAACAGGTGCACTGGCCACTGCAATATAGCTGAAATAATGTTGCAAGCGGCGTTAAACACCACACAATCATTAACACTTTATCGGATGACAAAATTTCAGACCTGACCAAATTCAAAGCATTCAGACAAAAACATAGTGTGGCTCACACGACATCACATGGAGTTTGTTTGTGAAAGAGTAGAAAACATCATAGGAAAAAGGAGAAAATGCTTGTTACCATTATTTTCTCCTTTTCCCACAATGATTTCAAAAACCCTTTTTTACTCAAGGTCGTTAAAGCACAGGATTATGTTGCAAAGGTTTAAGCTAATAAAGCTATAACTTAAATTGTTTTTGAGACATGTGTACATCAAGATAAGGCTGCACAAGAACAGTAGTCTTATTTTGGATCTACATAGACACACTTTATTGAAAGTTTGGTGTAAAAAAAACCAAGAGTGGCCTCGTCACAATATACGCCGCCACATGGCTGCTATTTCAAGCAGCTAGCTATAGAGACTAAAGTGTTGGAATTTCTAGAACCTGCCTGGGTAGCTCAATGGATATATTGTGTTACTTGTGATCTAAAAGGTTTACGCAGGGACGGACGGACGGACAGACAGACGGAGAAGATGACACCAATATACGTCGCCTTAGGCGGCATATAAAAATGCTTAAACTTGGAATATCAGAGCCAGCTTCTTCTGACAAAATGTCTAGGGTTCTTTTGCTCTCCAAGGATTAAACAGAGTTTGGTATTTACACGGACTTAAGTGTAGGCAAACAAAAGATATGGATCAATAACTATGATCATTACTTACCTGTTCATCAGGTGCACAAGTCTCTATTTCTTCAGCATCACACATTTCCTCAGAGTCAGATTTACGGCAGCTATGGCATTGCAATGGAATAACTGTCAAATAGAACAAATGTCTGATAGACAAAATATTGCACCACATGTGAATGCCAACGCTCATCTGCAGGTGCTTGATTTTCAGAGAAAATTTTAAGTCTACAAAAGGGGCATAACTGAAACAGAAACATTTTTATGATTAACTGCCCTTTTTGTATGGGTTCCCCTTTTGGATTGTTAACAACTTCTTCAAGTTTCAGGTAAATAAACTCAGTTATAGCAGAGATATTATAAAATGTCAAAGTTTTTGCACCATGAAGATGGGCTACGGCAATAACACAATGCTTTCTTCAAAAACAGCCAAATTAAATAGAAAAGTAGTTTTTGTAAACCAATCCCAGTTAGCAATTTCATCACAGATGACAGAAATTTTCATAGTGGCAATATATAAACTGATTCCCCCCCCCAGAAAACTGCCTGCAGGAAATCTGGCCCCTTCCCAGGAAAATTTCCCTCAAGGAAAACTGCCCCTGCCCACACTTTTGTGTATTTCATATTTTACAAGGAAATACAAAATTTTTTTGGCTCATCTACAAGCCACATTTGGCAGTAATTGCAAGTTCTATCAAAAAGATAAAAAATTGCCATAGATATCTCCCTATAGCTTTTTTTTTTATCTTATCTTATTGTTTTAGACCGATACTGTGATGGAAAAATTAAAACAAGAGAGCCATGATGGCCCTGTATCACTCCACTGGCTAATAAGTAAAACCACTACATGCCAAACTTTACAATACTTGGCAAATTGGTTTTAAACATGAGACCCCTGAAACAGGACTAAAATTGGTAGCCCTAAGTCTTATGGTCAGTAACAAGAAGATTTCTAAAGTTTTCACTACATAAGCCCATGTAAAACTTCTGACCCCTGGGGTGGGATCAAATTCGACCCTAGGGCTATAATTTGGGCACCCTTGGTAAAGACCCCCTAGATAAAGCTACATGCAAAATTTGGAAACCCTAGGCTTTATGCCCAAGTACATGGAGATTTCTAAAGTTTTCACTACATAAGCCCATGTAAAACTTCTGACCCCTCGGGTGGGATCAAATTCGACCCAAGGGCTATAATTTGGGCACTCTTGGTAAAGACCCCCTAGATAAAGCCACATGCAAAATTTGGTAGCGCTAGACCTTATGGCTAGGTGCACGGAAACTTCTAAACTTTTCTCTATATAAGCCATGTAAAACTTGTGACCCCCGGGGCAGGGTCAAATTTGACCCCAGGGCTATAATTTGGGCACTCTTGGTAGTGGCCCACTACATAAAGCCACATGCAAAATTTGGTAGCCCTAGGCCTTATGGCTAGGTGCAGGGAGACTTCTTAACTTTTCTCCATATATGCCCATGTAAAACTTGTGACCCCCGGGGCGGGGCCAATTTTGACCCCAGGGCTATAATTTGGGCACTCTTTGTAGGGGCCTATGAGATAAAGCCACATGCAAAATTTGGTAGCCCTAGGCCTTATGGCTAGGTGCATGGAGACTTCTGAAGTTTTCTCCATATAAGCCCATGCAGGGTTTTCCATGACACACAAATCCTGCGTCATAGATGCAATTTTAATTCAAATGACCCCCAAAATAAATGACAGTGCGTCATCGGTGACGCAACTTTCCAAAATCTAAATCATGTACGAAATTGAATATAGCGTCATAAATCCAAGTCTGTTCTTGCTTCAATGTCAGACGAACACCGTTCTTTTTTTAACTACAGGGTTTATTTTAGATGAAAGTGGTTTTCCGGTAATTTATTTATAGAATAAGACTGGTTTACACATTATTGCCGTAAAGTATATTGAACATGTGTCGTAAATATGGGCCCAGTCAAAGTCTTGGTTTGGTTCTCTGTATTTCATAGCATATTTTATACGACTTCCGGTATATAAAAGTACACATTACCAGTCTGTGCTGTTCGCGAAAAATAATGTCACGATGAAGAAAACTGTTAGCATTCTTCTATCGTCTGCTTCCTACAACTGCCGATAAAGCCACGTCAAGCAGCGATTCAGACGTAAATGTTTGGTCTGTCAAAAAGTGAAATCGACCTTTTCGTCAGAAATGACTGACCGACTTTTCTGTCTTGGAGTTTAAAGGTGAATTGCATTATAAATCGTGCTTGAAGTTGATGACGAAGAGATCCATTTATTTTGACCCCCTAAGTTAACGAAATGACCCTCAACTAATGAGGAAGGGGGTCACAATGACCCCCAATTTTTAAAGCCGAGGGAAAACCCTGCCCATGTAAAACTTGTGACCCCCGGGGCGGGGCCAATTTTGACCCCAGGGCTATAATTTGAAGAAACTTGATAAAGATCTACTATATAAAGCTACATGCCAAATTTGGTAGCCCTAGGCCTTATGGTTTCAGACAAGAAGATTTACAAAGATTTCCAATATTTCTAAGTTTTGTTGCCATGGCAACCAGAGTTTTTGAAGGAATCAAATTCTTTCAAGAAATTCTGAAGAGGACCATGGCAGGATCATTTCTGCGAAGTTTCATCAAAATTGGATGAGTAGTTTCAGAGAAGAAGATGTTTGAAATAAAAGTTAACGCACGCACGCACGCACGCATGCACGGACACACGGACGGACACCGGGCCATGACGTAAGCCCGCTGGCCTTTGGCCAGTGGAGCTACAAATGTAAAAACATACACAAAGAAATATAAGCACTTCGCACTTCCCCATGGATATTAAAAATGGGATCGTAGGGTGAAGGTTAGTAAAGCAAATGGACTTTTTCAGGCAGGGCAAAAAAACCCAAACAATCTGCTATTTCTTGGCAGTATTACCAGAGTGTTTTTCAAACTATTGGACAGCGTGGATTGATAATAATATTATTTGACTGAACATTCTTGATTTACAGTAGTCTTCAACATCAGACAGCAACTCACATGGCTTAAGCCTTTACCATACAATCCCAAGTTTTAACGACCCTGAAGTAAAAGCCAGCCTTTGAAAACATTGTAGGAAAAGAAGGAAATGCTGGAAACCTTTCCTCCCATTCATAGACGAATTCCATCACTTGAGCAACATTCAGGTTGCTTTCTGCATTTGCCTTCAATTTAGACTAGTTTAAGATTTTATTGTGTGGTATAGAGTAAAAACTTGTGTGGCGGGTTCATGAAGAATGATCATAGTCATAGCAGTAGGATTTACTTAACCCTCACCCCTGAATGGTGTTTCCATGATATTTATGTGATAAAGCAGCCAGTGGCTTGAAAAGAATGTTGTGCAAAGACTCATATAAGGAACTCCAGGAAAGCACAGATAGGTGCACAGGCCACTGCCATGTGAATGTGTTGAAAAAGGCAAAATCCCTGAACCACAGTATCCCAAGTTTTAGCAACCCTGAGAAATAAGGCTTTTGAAAACATTGTGGAAAAAGGAGAAAATGCTGGTAACCAGTATTTCCTCCTTTCCAACAATGTTTTATCCCTATTCAAGGACAAATAAAAAATTTGAAAATAAATTGAATTCTCATTTGTATATTCTTATACAAGGCAGAAGCTAAATTTTTTTAGGTGTGGCAAGGATTAGACAGAATACAAACAAAACAAATGAATCAACTTACCATTACACTTTTGTTTCACAGCCTGCATGACCATGTAAAGTGATGACTTGACTGGTTCTGAGATACTACCATTCAACAAAATTGCATTTGATTCCAAACACTGCCAGGCCATATAGAGTTTGTTACAGAGGTTATACAAGTCTGGGTGTATAGGAACTGGTCGTTTTTTTACACATTTCTTCTTCTCAGCAGTCTTGCTAGTGGTACTATCTGTGGACTTTGTACTCATAGTCTCAGTGCTTTTGCTATCATCTTCAGTTGACCTTGTGCTATCATCAGAATCAGTATCAGACTCCTCCTCCTCCTTCCCTTCCTCCTCATCATCATCAGCCATTTTATCATCATCAGATTCTTTATCTTCAGATGTTTCATCATCACTAGACATTCCTTCATCATTTTTCATTCCATCATCATCCATTGCTTTGTCATCATCCATCATATCATCATCATCATCAACCATCTGTTCCGACCCTTCATCATTCTCCTGGAACCAATCTTTAAAGATGTCAACTATACCTTTGTCTAAATCCTCATCTAAGAACCACCAGGGCTCGTCTTCATAATAATATACATCACAGTCTGTGTCCTCCTCCATTGTTCCATCAGACTTCGCTGTTGATTCGTCCGAGTCTGTGTCATGTGTTTTGTCATCATCACTAGCTGTATCATCTGTATCTTCCTTATCATCGGTACTTTCTTTATCGTCCATACTTTCCTTATCATCAGTTCCTGTCTCATCGTCCATTACTTCAGCAACAGTTGGACCAGAGAATGTCAACAGAGAAAAGGCTGAAACAAAACCAAGTAATATAAATGTTTCTACAATGTGTTTCTACCATAAGCAGTTATATTTTACGGTATGTAAATCAAGTATCTTTTTCTGTGTATAAATGTGTTTCATCGATTCAATATTCCATGACAGTATGCAGGGGTAAAGAGCATAAACTTATTCTGGTAGTTTTGGGTTTGTCCTCTTCTGACTATTGCTCAGACTTCCAGGTAAAAAATTGTCAAGGCTGAAAGTAGTAGACCTTGCTTCATAATCAGTGTACTTAAGATAGGACTAAACAGTGAAACAGGGCACCTCAACTGTTAACTCTTTACCACATACAAACCTGAGTTTTCATGACCCGAAGGAAAAGGACTGTTGAAAACATTGTGGGAAAAGGAGAAAATGCTGGTAACCAGCATTTACACCTTTTCCCACAATTTTTTCTACCTTGACACTACCCTGACAAAGTTAAATTTCATAATTCTAGTCAAAGTTTAGATGTCATCTACAAATACTTTCAATCAAGACCAGTCTTAAATTTTGATATCTTGTAAGAGTTAAAACAGAAACAATTCCCACCATGCTTTTTCATTAAAAATAATATATGCAATTTACCTACACACTTGCATATGTCTATAAAGGTTCATACATTCTAAGGATATAAAAAAAGGAAGTTACCTGCGTATTTGAATTCGTCAAGACAAGAGAACACCTTCTTTTCACAATAGTCCTCGACTTTTTTCCCAATGTATTCAGCTCTGTACCACACCTCCCAAGCATGTTCTTCAGAACAATGTTCCGTCGATTTTCGTACACACTCCTCCACTTTGACAGAATATCTGGAATAGAAGAACTTGTCTTTACTCTACTGCCTGTGAAGCTAATGCATTGTATTGTTTGTTTTGGAGTTCAACGCCATTTTAACAGCTTAGGTCATGTCACGGTGGTCAGTGACACACCCATGTGTTTCCTGGCTTTCTCACACCAGTACTGACACAACTTTCTTTCCAAAGCCACTGACTATTTTTCTCACATGCATCAGAGGTAAGAGGTGAAAAATTGTCGGAAAGAAAGTTCGCCGCAATCGAGTATCAAACCTGCAACCTCCAGGTCACTAATCAGATACAACAGCTATCCGGCTGATGATAATGCAAAAGAAGTAATCTCCTGGTCCAAGTTTAACACTTTACTAGATGGGGCAAAACTTCAGACTTGTCCACGGCAAAAACATTTGCTTAAATAATTAAAATCAGGCTGCAGAGAATATGAAGTCTGCTCTTGAACATACAATATCATTCTTTTGCTCAATGGGTAACTCTATAGAAAACTCAGGCCCTTCATAGCCCATAAAAATTTTACCTTTTACCCTGCAGTTATTTAACCCTTTACCAGGCAACAAAATTTTAGCCTTGTCCAAACTGAAAACATTTGCAGATGACAATTTCAATGTGGCTAAAATGGAGCAATTTCTCTTTGATACAGTAGAAAACATCGTGGGAAAAGGAGAAAACATTGGTTACAATTTCAATGTGGCTCAAATGGTGTAATTTCTCTTCGATAGGGTTGAAAACATTGTGGGAAAAGAAGAAAATGCTGGTTACCAGCATTTTTTCTTTTTCCAACAATGTTTTCAAAGGGCTTCTTTCCCAGGGTTTTACAAAAGTCGGCATGTTGCGGTAAAATGTTAAACATGCCATTTTTTGGTAAAGGTCTTTAACTCTTTTACCAAACAATGACGACTTTTAATGACCCTGAGGAAGAAGCCTTTTGAAAACATTATGGGAAAAGGAGAAAATGCTGGTAACCGGCTACCCTATCAAAGAAAAATTGCGTCATTTCAGCCACTATGAAATTGTCGTCTGCAAATGCTTTCAATTTGGATAGGTCTAAAATTTTACCATGAGGTAAAGGGTTAACTCTTCACCAAACAACAAATTTTTGGACTGGACCAAATTCAAAGCATCTGCAGACAACAAATTAAATCTTGTTAATATGATGATTTCTGACTTTGATAGGGTAGAAAATATTGTGGGAAAAGGAGAAAATGCTGGTTACCAGCATTTTCTCCTTTTTCCCACAATGTTTTCTATAGGCTTCTTTCTCAGGGTCGTTAAAAGTCGGGATTGTGTGGCAAAGGTCTTAAAACAATACAACGGAAGGGTTACAATACCTGCAATATTCATTTACATCTTCCATGTTTTCCAGATCATCCAAACATTTCTGTGCCGCACACACATCACACTCCACCTCTGGACAATACCCAGCAACTTTCTCCATAAGTTGACCAGTCAGCTTTCCAAACACATACATGTCATCAGCATCACATCCTTGTAGACTACGCTGGACACATGTTCTTGCAAATGGTACAGACCTACAACAAGTCAACATGTGCTTTTTGATCTTTTCCTTTACTAAACATCTGTGACATTTTATCAGCCTTAGGTGGAAGGCTTTTAAAAAATTGTGGAAAAAGGAGAAAATGCTGGTAACCAGCATTTTTTCTTATCCCACAATGTTTTCTATCCTTTTACAGATATTACTATTATTAGAGATGCATCTAATTTATTGTCTGCATATGCTCTCAAATGAGACAAGTCCAATATTTTGTCGTCTGAAAAGAACCAAACCCGCTTTAAAATTACAATTAACCCTTATAGCACCTATTACAAATATATACAGACTGAAAATATAGTGGCTATAGAAGATATTATGGACTGCTTTCCTTTTGCCACAATTTTTTCATGTGAATTCATTCAAAGTTGTCTGCTACGGATTTGTTTAATTCTTTACCACTTGACAAAATTTTAGACTCATCCATACAGAAAGCATTTTTAGAGAAGAAACTTAACATACTCAAATGATGAGATTTGTTTTTTGACAAAGAACAAAACATTGAGGGAAAAGGAGAAAATGCTGGTCACCAGCATTTTCTCCTTTTCCCACAATTTTTTCAAAAGCCTCTTTCCTCAGGGTCGTTAAAACTCGGGACTGTGTGGTAAAGGGTTAAAGAGGCGATTCATTAAGTCTTTGCCAAAGAGTAACATTACAGACTTGCCCAAAGTGAAAACATGTGCAGACAGTACATCAAATGTACATGTAGCTCAAAGGATGATTTTTGCCATTTTGCATTTTCTCCTTTTCCCACAGTATGTTATCAAAAGCCTTGCTTCTAAGAGTCATCAAAACTCATGATTGTGTGGTACAGGGCTAACTAGAGCTGTCAATAAATGTGACTTAATACCCCTGCCAGCACTTTGACAGAAACAGGCAATTTAACAAAAAAATTTCCAAGTTCAAGGGGAGATTACCCTTGAATGATAGAGAGTAGATGATTGAAAACTACGTCTTGCACAACTTCAGTATACGATCAATGTATCAACAAACTTTCAATACAATAGCAGCAAAACTGTAGGAGGAGTTCGCAACACAAAATTACTAGTATTTTGTACACAGACGGACACATGGACGGACAGCCAGGCTGATTCCAGTATACCCCCGAAAACATTCGTTTTGCGGGGGTATAATAATTTAAAAAGCTATTGGTACAAATATTGCAGGTCCTTCACTCGTCAAACTAGTAAATTTGTTGAATTTAGTTTGCAGATGGTAAAAATCCTAGATCAGACAGCACATTCTTCTGTAATACTGATCTTGATCGATATTGTTTGCAGACAGGTAAAAGCATTCAACATTTTAAGGGTCAAGAATATACTTACGAGCATATCTCCTTCCAGTCAGGCTGCTCACACATCAACGATGTCTGAAGTTTCACGAGACAAGAAGCAGCGTCAGTCAGGTTACACATGCTCTTGCCCCCATGCTCCATACAGGACATGTCACGTGCAGGCTCGGGTTTAGGTGTGCAGATTTTATAGGCTGCTGACAGTACAATGTAGGCAGAATCCTCTATGTGGTTTCTTGTGGAGGCAAGGCAGCCCATTGTGTTTTTGTAAACACATGATTCTACGTAACTGATATCACTACAATAAACAAGATATAAAATCACGAAACATAATGTTTATGACACATCCTTACAGCTTGACAGAAAAAACACTATTAAAATTTAAATACGTGTAAGACATTCCCTCAACTATGTGAACACAGATAAATTACCAATAAAAATTTATATGGTGTAAGGGATAGAAAAACACAAGGAATTTGTCCCCATTTAAAACCTTCAATGGCAACCGGAGATTGCTTGGAAGGCCTCCGAACCATGAAATGCATTTACTATCCATTGTAATCTGTGCAATCTTGCATCCATCAGGGGCAACATTTGGCATGAAGGTACAAGATTGATTATAGTTTCATAAAATAAGGAAGAATTTATAGGTTAAAAACTGCCTAAAACCTGCCTAAAAAATGATTAAAAATGCATTTTTAACTCTTTACAGAATAAAAAGATTCAGTCTATTCTAGAATGAAAGCTTTTATAGATGACAGATAGAAAGTGGCTGATACATTGGAATTTATCTGCAACAGCGCAGCAAACCTCATGGGAAAAGAAGAAAATACTAGTTACCAGTATTTTCTTCTGATCCCCACACTGTTTTAAGGAAACTGTTTTCTTCAGGGTGTTTAGAACATATGATTGTTTGCTAAAATGTTAACGATTATCAATCATCTGTGCTGTATATTCCTACGCTGTGTTATTTGCATTCTTAGGGAGAAGATAAACTTACGAGCATATATCAACTGCAAATCCATCGTATTGATTGATCATAGACTGTGAGAGGTCAGAAATACAGCTGAAGGCCCTTCCTGTGTGGCACGCCCTTGGTTGGGGGTCCATTGAACAGTATCCCATGGTATCAACAAGAACTTTCAGAAGATATAAAACTTTCCCAAGCTCCTCGGCCTTGTCAGTCTTGCACTGTTCTATGTACATTTCTGCAGTCTCAAACATCTCAGCTCCTCTGAAAACAAAAACAAGAGTACAGTATACACTTGACAATGCTAGGCTGCATTTCCAGTGAAAATTCTTTCAAAAAAGAGCATAACTGTATCAAAAAAAAAAAAAACAGTTTTAACTCTTTACCAAACAATGCCGACTTATAACAACCGAAAGAGAGAAGCCTTTTGAAAACATTGTGGGAAAAGGAGAAAACAATTTCAATTTTTCAGTCAAATTTATTTTGTCATCTACAAGCGGTTTAAATTTGGACAGGTCTAAAATTTTGTTGTTTGGTAAAGAGTTAAGATCACCTGCCCTTCCATTATGGGTACCCATCTCTAACAACCAGCCCATGTTTGAAGTAAATACATCCTCAGTACACACAAAGATATAAGTAAATGTCCAAGTTTTCGTAAAACAATGACAACAGACAAAGGTAATGACAAGGCTATCACAATACCTCAACTTTTACCTCAAAAACAACAGACCTAAGGAAAAGTGGTATGTGAAAATCAAGATCAGACTGTACTGTAGACTAAAAAAAATAGTCTGATCTCAGATTTGCAATGTCCTTTACATGTATTTACAAAATATTCTGGCCAAGCAGCTTTGAAGTTATGAAATTTGGACCTTTTTACCTCACAAAAAAATTCCTAGTTCTTTCATATAGTCTTTGAAAGGTTTAACTTTTACAAGATCACAAACATTTGATGTAAGCCATACAAAAAGCACTTGCATATCACAATGAAAATTGTTGCTCAAGTTATAGAATTTGCTCTTGCAAGGGTTGAAAATGTTATTGGAAAAGGCTAAAATGCATATAAACAGCAATTCCTCAATTTAAACTATATTTTACAAAGTCCTATTTGTGCAACATTTTGTGTTCATGTGAGCTAAATTTTTTAACCTTCATGAAAAAAGGGGGGGCTTACATTTTGCATATGTAGAGTCTATCAGAAAATGGCGTTAAAGGCATTGCTAGAATGGTTTTAGCAAGCTCCTGTGTATACATCTGGGCAGATGTCAGCTGGCCACATGAACCTGAAAAAAAGGGTTTTATATGGACTGTTAACCCTTTACCTGACAATCCCAACTTTTAATGACCCTTAGGGAGACGCCTTTTGGAAACATTGTAGGAAAAGGAGAAAATGCTGGTAACCAGCATTTTCTCCTTTTCTCACAATGTTTTCTACTCTTTCTAGGACAAGTTCTGTCATTTCAGCCACAATTATTTTGTCATCTGCCAATGCTTTTGATATAGACCAATCTTAAGATTTTGTCAAAAGGAGATAAGCCCCTTCAACAAGTGTAGTTGTTGCCTTTGCTGCCACTATAGATCAAGACCAGATTGCACAACATGTGTGGTCTGCACAAAATGTGTAGTCTGATCTTTGATCGACACAGTATGCTCTGACATTGTGGTCATCAGCAAAGGTAAAGTTCAAATTGGGCCATGCTCTGTGAAAAGGGGGCTTGATGAATCTGCATAAAGTATATACCCAGGTCAGCCTGAGCAGTCAGTGCAGGCTGACCCGAGTCGATACTTTTTGCTTCTGGTAAATTTTGTGCATGTCCAAATATCATTCTACCTAAGAATTCATCTGATTATTTCAATTTTTTTTATATGTTTTGAGTTGCTTGTTGTAATTCATCACAGAGATGCATTAAACTCCCTTTTGCCAGAGCATGGCTCAATTATTTGAGTGTATTTCTGGAATGAAATGTCTGCTGGGTCTATTTGGTGTGATATATTGGGTTAAGAGTTGGAGAGGCTTTAAATGTTGCATTCTTTCTCATTTTCAATTAACCTTTATCGTTCTAAAACCATGTAATCAATCTTGTGGCTTCATGCCAAATATTACCTCTGGCAGTTGCAAGTTTGTATGGATTCCAACTGATAGAAATTGCAACTTTGCACCCTACATACTCTGGTATGTTCAACTTTAATTTTTAGCGGATTTGCTCTTTAATTCGCTTACTGTGATCGTTCTGACCGGAACCAAATACATCATGTATAACAATGCATGCGCGCTCACTTACAGTTTTGCAGGGATGGTTAGATATTAAGTCAAGACGATGTTGCATGAAGCTTGCCAAGTATCTGGTTATGACCTTTACTCTGCATATTAATCCCTTACCACACAATCCTGAGTTTTAATGACCCTGACATAGAAACCTTTTGAAAACGTTGTAGGGAAAAGGAGAAAATGCTGGTAACCAGCATTTTCTCCTTTTCCCACAATGTTTTCTATCCTATCAAAGACAAGTTGCATCATTTCAAGCACCTTTAATTAGCAAATGCTGTCTAATTTGTCAAGTCTTAAATCTTGCCATGTTCTAAAGAGTTAATGACGTAACCGAAGAAAATACTCTATATAAGTATGCTATTGCAACAAACATGAACTAGGTCACAAGAACTCAGCATCAATTCACTCCATGTTGTATGAATTGATTTGGGAATGCAGTTGAATGTTTTTAAAGACAATGCAGATGAAAAACATTTGACATTTAACTGGAAAAGATCCCCAACAAAATGGAAATAAGACCATCAAAAACTGCTGCCCAATGCTCGGCTGCAGTTGCTTCTATAAATAGAATGGTTTTCAGTGAAAAGTCTTAGTTGAAACAGGAACATGACTGTTTCAAATATGGTTTGATGGTTATCTGCCACTATTGTATGGGTTTCCCTTTTGATAGTTAACAAATAGTCCAAGTTTGAAGTAAATCTCTTAAATAGTGACAGAGACATTGTAAGATGTAAAAGTTTTTGCACAACAATGACACAGACAACAGCAGTGCAATGACAATACCTCAACTTTTCTTTGTAAGCAGCCAAGCTAAAAATTAACTTGATCTTAAAAGAAGGTGAGGAAGACATTTTGCCTGTTATAAACTTAATTGGAGCTCTATTGGAGCTGTTAACCAGCATTTTCTCCTTCTTCCACACACATTTCTACTCTTTCAAAGACAAATCCTCCATCTGAGCCACACTCGAATTGTTTCCTGCAAATGCCTTCTATTTGGACAAATCTAAACTTTTGTCATCTGGTAAGGCGTCATCTGGTAAATTCAACAGTCCATCAAATTTCACTGGCATTTCTCTGCTTTGCTACATAGATACAACCTTAAAAGAAAGAACTATTATACATGTACCTTCATTTTCAGTCTCTGTTTCACCTTCAGTCTCTGTTTCACCTTCAGTCTCTGTTTCACCTTCAGTCTCTGTTTCACCTTCAGTCTCCCCACCTTCAGTCTCCCCGCCTTCAGTCTCTCCGCCTTCAGTCTCTCCACCTTCAGTCTCTCTGCCTTCAGTCTCCCCGCCTTCAGTCTCTCCACCTTCAGTCTCTGTTCCTTCCTCTTCCGTGTTGTTTTCCACTATTCATCGTACAACAAAAAATTTTTTAAAAGTATATCAATCAGTAATTATGGAAATTTACTCTGTTTAAACAATTCTGATGAAAAAAGCTTCTGAAAACATGGAAGGGAAAAGGAAAAAATTATGATATTAGGCAATTGTTTTTCTCTCTAAATTCTGAAAGTTTCTTAACCCTTTACCACACAATGCCGACTTTTGACGACCCTGAGAAAGAAGCCTTTTGAAAACCTTGTGGGAAAAGGAGAAAATGCTGGTAACCAGCATTTTCTCCTTTTCCCACAATGTTTTCTCTCCTCTTGATACAAATTTCAAATTTTCAGTCACTTTTATTTTGACATCTGCAAATGCTTTCAATTTGGACCAGTCTAAAATTTTGTCGTTTGGTAAAGAGTTAAAATAATTCTCTTTTGTTGGATTTTTAAGTTACTTCTCATTCAAAGTCAGTTAAAAGAGCAAGTTCATGCTAGAATATGATCAAAAATGAAAGTCTGTTGCTAAACTTTTAACTTTATTTCATCATTCACTAACCTAAACTCCACTGGAAAACGTAAATGGGGTTATTTTACGACTTGCAGTTTACACACTACAATCGCTTTTCACTTACCTTATTACCATGGAACACAGAAACTTAAACATGTAGAACTTGAAAAAACTTGTGTGAACACTAGAACAACTAAATATTTAGCAATGTTTATGCTAGAAAGCATAAATCTACATTAATTATGATTTTTTTTGCTTTGTTTTTGATTTCATGCACTTTCTGGTATGTTTGAGTGTGATGAAAATGTTTAAATGTTCTTGACTTGAATATCTGAGACAATGATTAAATAGTTGTCACTGGCTGGATTTTGAAGTTAACCTATAGGTAAATATTTTCCAAAATCAATATCCGTCACAGCATTAAAAAATTGACAAAGTTTAGGGATACATGCCGAATTTATCTTATGTGAAATGGTCAGTGTTTCCCTATCCACTTTGCGACAGGCAATTTTTTGCTATTTTCCAGCAATCATTAGTATTTTGTGACCATCCAAGTCCATTTTCCCATTCAGATGTTGGTCGAACCTAGTTCGCCACAACATAAAGCTGTTTGGTAATGATTAAAACCATAGCCTTTAAGAAAGAAGACAAAGAAAAACAACTGCAACAGAGAAAAGACGGAAATGCCAAATTAACTGACTTTTAACTGACATTTTATCCTTTTCCTACAGTATTTTGAAGACTTTCAGGGACAAATTTCTTCATTTGAGCCAAATTTAATTCAATGCTTTTTAGTTCAGAAAAGTCTAAAATTTAGTCATTAAGTCTTTACCAAACGAGAAAATCTCAGACTGGTCCAAATTGAAAGCGTTTCCAGATGACAATATAAACGTGACTCAATGATAGAAACTTGACTTTGGAAGAGTAGAAAACATTGTGGGAAAAGGAGAAAATGCTGGTTACCAGCATTTTCTCCTTTTCCCACAATGTTTTCAGAAGGCTTCATCCTCGCGGTCGTTAAAACCAGGGATTGTTTGGTAAAGGGTTAAGTCAAGTTTAAAGACAAGTATTTTGAGAAGGGTTAAAAAAAAGCATATTAAACATACCTTTCATTGAACAAAAGTCATTCAAAAAGTTCCTGTAAAGCTGTGTAGATACTTTTAATCTACCCAATTCCACAGCTGGAATGTCGCTGTCAAAATCAGCACTGAAATATGTCAATTTGGAGAAAAATGAAACTAAAAGAGAGCATTAAAACATACCTTTCATGGGATAAAAATCATTTAAAAAGTATCCGTTAAGCTGTGCTGATACTTTTAAACAACCAAAGTCCACAGAAAAATAATCAGAAGAAAAAGTAAAGAAAAAATGCTAACCAGCATTTTGGTCTCTTTTCCGAAATATTTACTTGCCTTTATACATAAATTCCATTAATTGTCATACTTGTCATCTCAGGGTCCAAAAATTTCCGGAAAAGACACTCGTCCTATAGGACAAGTGACTTTGAAAAAACACTTGCCCTGCCTTGATCCTCACTCATCCGACGAGAAAAACCTGTCCAATATTTGACTCCTGCTTTTTTTTTTCCCAGACGAAACGGAAATGCTAATTATACTGTTTCCCGTAGCAACGAACATTAAATACCGGGTTTGAATATCCGGTATCATTTGTCCGGTCAAGTTGTAAGAAATTAATAAAGCCAAAACAACACAGTTTTTGGACTTGGTTTCGGGAAAGTATTTGTGTTATTGTTAATATCGATCGTTTTAATAAATTAGCAAAGTCAGCTGTATTGAATTAGATCTATCCGAGGCATATTAAAACATCTGTATGCAATGAAAATGTCCCGGGTTATATCATTAGGCCGACTTGAAACCGGTCTTTATTTGGAGCGGGTACTAGCAGGTTTTATGTCCTGTTTCAATATTTGATTTCCAGAATACCCTTAATTCTCTTTTTTAATAATGGAACGACCGTTTTGTCTCCTGTAAGTTAAATATTCATCTGAAAAACTTATTTATTTACTACCTCCTATTTACCACTCGTCCTATCGGACAACCTTGACTAAAATTTCACTCGTCCTCACCCATTTCTCACTCGTAAATACGAGCGGACGAGTGGATTTTTTGGACCCTGCATCTGCCATTGTTCTAATATAACCGAGTCTAAAATTTTGCTTGTCTGTGAAATAAACAATAAATCTGATAATAAACGCTAACATGAGTGCTCCAAGATTAACCCTTCACCATAAAATCCTGAGTTCCATCTAGCTTGAGGAGGAAAGCTTTTGAAACTATTTTCGGAAAAATGGAAAATGCTCGTAACTAGGATAGTCTCCTTTTCCCACAATGGATCCTAGCCTATCAAACAAAAATTCCATCAACTGAGCCACTTTTAATTTGTTGTCTGCTATTGCTACAATTATGGATGAGTCTGAAATTTTGATATATGCTATAGAGTTAACTCTTTACCAAACGACAAAAAGTTAGACTGATCCAAATTGAAAGCAGTTGCAGACGACAATTTTAATGTGGCTTAACTGTAGAAAATTGTATCAGAAAAGCTAGAAAACATCGTGGGAAAAGGAGAAAATGCTGGTTACCAGCATTTTCTCCTTTTTCCACAATGTTTTCAAAAGGCTTTTTCTTCAGGGTCGTCAAAACTCGGGATTGTGGTAAAGTGTTAATACAATAATCAGAATTAAAATTAACCTATTACCAACAACCCGGGGTTTTAAAGACCCAGAGAAAAAAGCCTTTTGAAAATATTGTGGGAAAGGGAGAAAATGCTGGTAACCAGCATTTTCTCTTTTCCCATAATGTTTGCTACTTCTGCTGATTTGTTCCATCAGCTAATTTAAGATCTTCAGAGGCTTTCAATTATGAAGAGTCCAAAATTAAGCTTCTGGAAAGGGTTTAACTCTTTACCAAACAACAAAATCTTAGACTTGGCTAAATTGAAAGCACTTGCAGACGACAATATAAACATAACTCAAAAATTGAAATTTGTTTCCAGCAGGGTAGAAAACATTGTGGGAAAAGGAGAAAATGCTGGTTACCAGCATTTTCTCCTTTTCCCACAATGTTTTCAAAAGGCTTCTATCTCAGGGTCGTTAAAAGTCGGGATTGTTTGGTAAAGGGTTAACTCTTTACCAAAACGACAAAATCTTAGACTTGGTTAAATTGAAAGCATTTGCAGACGACAAAATAAATGTACCTCAAATGCAGGCTTTCTGTCTTTGATGGGTAGAAAACATTGTAGGAAAAGGAGAAAATGCTGGTTACCAGCATTTTCTCCTTTACCAACAATGTTTTCCATAGCCTCTTTTGATAGGGTCGTTAAAACTCCGGATTGTGGAGTATAGGGATACTTGCCCGAGTTAAAAACATCTATAGTTATGGTCAATAACCATACCTTATGCAATCTACAAATGTTCCCAAACTATTGCAGAAACTTTCATGGGTCCCTATATCTGCCTGGGTGAATTCAACCATACAGGTTTCCATGACTCCTCCCTCCAGGTCAGCCAGTGAGGTTACATTTAGGTCACAGGTGGCATTCTCAGTTGTTAGTCGTTCCTTGTATTCCATTATTTGCTGTTTCACAATTACCTTCAAAACATCAGGACAGCCAGATATGGTGTCTTCAATGCACTGGGTTGACTCTCTGCAAGTAACAAGTTATTTGTTAGTATGATGTTTAATGTTTATGACAATTTTAAGGCTGTGCCACTTGTGAAAATATTACCGATGATGTTCACTCGATGAAATAAATTTCCATCTTTTACCGAAAAAAAAAAAAAAAAAACAAATGTCCTCTATTTCTCTACATTGCATGAACCTAATATAAGACCAAACAAAGGCTGTGGAAACTTATCTTACTCGCATGTCTGTTCTCCCTCAACACATGTCAGCCATTGGATACTGCACATAGGAGCTGCTGCACAAAAGGGGTGGTTCTCTGTGGGAAAAAAAAGAGGGCATCACCTTACATCAAAATGAAAGAAAATAAGATATACTTTTATGTATACTAAATGGAAAAAGAAACCCAGAGTAAACATTTTATATGCTAAATTCTAACATGACACGTGAATTCGGCTCTATAAACACAGTGCAACGAAAGCATGGTAAAATCTACGTTATTCTATGTAGAGTGACGTCATTTTGTATAAAGTAAGTAAGTAAGTTAATCAATGGAATATAATCTGCATCCGCGTTTTTACTCTAAGTATGAACTTCTTTTCCTTTGATTAAGAGTTTGTCATGTTAGAATCGAAATAATCTTTTTTCTGTCGTAGTTTATCGTTCAATAAACCACGTTGTGAGTTATGAGGCGCAATAAATAAACCACTAAGGCTATCGACCTCGTGGATTATTTATTGTGCCTCATAACTCACAACTGTGGTTTATTGAACGATAAACCACGATAGAAAGAAGACTATTTCTTAAATGATATGTATTCACTTATTTGCTTAAATAATTGGTTTATACATTTACATTTTTCTACTCACAGCCAAGATTTCATTACAACATGACAAATATCTCTAGTGTTGTCAAACAATTTTGGATCATACCCCATATAACTAGTAATTCTTCTTTTGAAAAATCTTGGACTGTACCCCTAGAAGTTATCGCATAAATGTAATATCCTATCCTTCTTTTTGCCATTTAGTCTACTTCAAGCCTAGAGTGCTTTGCAGAGCTTTAACAGACAATCATATTTTAGACTTGTCCATATTGAAAGCATTTGCAAGAATTACTAACCTATAACCAGTATTTTCTACTTTTCCCACACTGTTTTAACTTTTTACTGGACAAGAGAATTTTAGCCTAGTCCAACTTATAGACATTGGTAGACAACAAAATTGAAGGTGGCTGGTCTTATCAAGGTAAGCAAAGGATACTTTATTTTCAAAATCTTGCCTGGGTTTCAAGATACACGTATATGATGCATATATGATTAAAGAGCATTTAACTTTTGAACCCTTTCTTGGTGACTTGATCTTAACCCTTTACCATACGACCAATTTTAGACCTGTCTGAATTGAAAGCATTTGCAGATGACAGTTTTAATATGGCTCATAATTATGAAATGATTTTTCTTTGATAGGGTAGAAAGCATTGTGGGAAAAGGAGAAAATGCTGGCAACCAGCATTTTCTCCTTTTCCCACTATGTTTTCAAAAGCCTTCTCTATCAGGGGTGTTAAAAGTCGTCATTGTGTGGTAAAGGGTTAAGAGTGGTGTCTGGAACTTCTGCTCTGTATATTGCCTCAAGATGTTGACAATGTGTAAAATATTTTGAAAATCAGATTAGGGTTTCAAGAGACAAAATCTACAAGGACAACTAGGGAATAATATCATATATTCCATCTGGCATATAAAAAGATGGACATTAAACATCATATATGTTTTTGTGGATTTTCATTGCATTCATATTCACATAGCCAGATATGGTGTCTTCCATGCCCTTGGTTGATTCCCTGCAAATACTGTTTCTTAGCAGAGTGTTAAATGTTTAACCCTGTTTTCAAAATTATTTCAATTATCTAGGGAAGGCCAGTATTTCTATCCACCCATTCCTGGAGCTTCTTTTACAAGAACTTAGCATAATATTCTTTCCAAGCCACAAAAACATCATTGAAACAGTGTCCAGCAGTTAGAGAGGAATGAATCATGCTGTCACAATCACTATTATCAGTCTTAGGTCGTAGGACATGAAACTTCACAACAAACGCATGGCTAAATACAAACTGCACCTGGCGGGATTCGAACCCATGCGGAAAAGATCCTCATTTTTCGAGGTTTAAGAGACCTTTACCACTGAGCTAAAGAGAAATCTCCCCAACACAGTTGTTAGGTATTAATTTTATACAGGAAAAAGCTATGCAGTAAGGAGGGAGTGATCGCCCATAACATAGGAAAGTAATTGCCCAAGCTGGAGAATCAAACCAGAGACCCTTTACAAATGACAACATATTTTACATTGTCCAATTTGAAAACATTTGCAGACAAGATATTAAATATGTCTCGAATGTTTGAATTTATAATTTGAAAGGGTAGAAAACATCGAAGGAAAAGGAGAAAATGCTGGTTACCAGTATTTTCTCCTTTTCCTTCAATGTTTTCAAAAGCCTTCATCCACAGGGTCGTTAAAACATGGGACAGTTTGGTAAAGGGTTAAAGGAATAATTTATTGTTTCTTCGGGAAAACTTTAAATAAAACATCTCTATACCATCCAAATAACTGTCTGTTTCTTCGTCATCAGGCTGTTGACTTGGTTCTGTCTCCCCTTCCCTCTCTTCTCCTTCCCCGTTGCTGCTTCCATCAGTCTGGTTATTGGCACTGCACCATGCCGGCTGCCCACACTCATTTCCCACAATGCCATGCAGGTATTGGACTTCTTTTTCGATGATGGCCATGGAATCATTATCACAATCCACAGAAAACTCTGATACACAAGTCAGGCTGATATCCAAGGGCCTTAAAGGAAAAAAATGGATATATTAATATTCACACTTCAAGTGCCTTTCAGAACTTCAGCTCTCCTCACAAAAGATCTATGCATTAACCCTTTACCTGACTATCCCAAGTTTTAACAGCCCTTGGGAAATGACAGGGCAGAAAAAACATTGTTGGAAAAGGAGAAAATGCTGGTAAACAGCATTTTCTCCTTTTCCCACAATGTTTTCTGCCCTACCAATGACAACTATCATTTGGACTACATTAAGTGTCTGCAAAATGCTTTCAATTACCACATGTCTATGATATTGTCATTTGGTAAAGGGTCAATCCTTTACGAATGATCATGTTTTCTACAATCCTAAAGAAGGCTTTTAAAAACTCAAAGGAAAAGATGAAAAATCTGGTCACCAACAATTTCTCCTTTTATCACACAAATTTTTTCTCTTTCAAAGATACTACCCATCATTTTTGTGGTATTTGTCGAAGACAATACCACTATGAGTTCAATATTGAATTTTGAAGACCATGTATCGTATTTTGTGCAAAGACGAAGGAAATAAACCAAATTAAACTCAATTTTTCTCAGGCAAATGAGTTTTTTGATAGCACTCAGATATGTAATTAGAAATGGCATGTTAAAATACACTGGGTGAGGCCATCGATCATGGAAATACTAATTTTTGATTGAAAATTTGCTTCACTCGCTCATAGCCTTCTATTGGCGCAATGATACAAAATTTGTCTACCGATCACTTGGTCCTGGGCTTTTTCGTTCCAAAACCAGTTCGTCCCATAGCTTGTTCATTCAATGATTGCGCGCTACTCCATTTGATTGGGCATGATTATTTACAGATCGAAATAATTGATTGTAATGTTGGGAATTAAATGTTAACGGCCAAAGATATTTCAAAATCATAGTTTTCAGGTACAAACTTAATTTTATTCGATATATTCACATTGTTTCTCTCTCTATCCATCATGCATCCTACTGTCAAGGGACGTTACTCCTGACTCCTCCTAATGATCAAAGGGAGACCACCAATACACAATCTTAACTTTGTCATGAGTACTCTCCCTTCAACCAAAAAAAGGTATTCATTTGCTTAGTAGGTTGACTTTCAAGCCAATATTTGAATAATATTTCTCTTTTTTTTTCCTTGACAAATAACACTTCAGTGTTCTCAACGCTTTGATTACCAAATGCAATTAGTTTATTGATAGACCCAAGTACAAAATACGACACAGCTGTGGTGAAATAACATGTTCACTGACATCACATTCAGGTGCCAACCTTTGGCAGTGCTCTTCCAGTGAAAATTCCATACGTTGAAAAAGGGGCTCATCTCTGTCAAAAATATGTTAAGAGTCACCTGTCCACATGGTATTGGTTCCCCTTTTTGACAGTAAACAACTATCTCAAGTTTGATGTAAATATCTTGAGTAATACTAGGTAGACAATATTTGTTTTTTCGGCTGTGCCACTCGTGAAAATATAACTGATGATGTTCATTCGATGAAATGAATTTCCATCTTGCACCTAAAAAAACAAATATTCTATTTATTTCATGCTTTTAACCCTTTTTTTTGGGAACTTACACCAAAATCCAGTACAGTGTTTTTCGGTTATTCCCTGTGGCGTACCCCCTCCGCATAACAGCACAATACAGTATTATGTTAAGCATGAGAAATGTAGGGTAAATTACATCATATTTCCATCTGGTTGAGTGGCACATGCATTTTACCTAGGTAACTAGTGCGCTGGAACTACTGTTTCCCCCTTCAATTGAAGAGTTAGAAAATAAAATCGATATTTTTCACTGGTTGTAACCATGAAATATAAAAAAATATTCCACCATTATTTCTCAATAAACTACCGGAAAGCATGAAATAAAGATACATGTTTGAGAAAATGTAAAAAATATAAACTACAACAACAGAGACGCTTACAACAACAGGGCTATGACAATACCTTGACATTTTCTTTTAAAGTAGCTGAGCTGAAAATTAAAATAGTGAGAAAATGCATATACCGACAAATTTCTTGGTATGGAGAAGCAACAGCCAATAACTGTCCATATCTTCCAATACAAGTTTCAACTTCCTCAATAGAACAGACGCCAGATCTTGAAGGTGGAAAGGGACAATACTCCTCCCAGAATGACATCAGAAAGGGGAGAGAACTGTTGATAAGCTGTGCGGCTACTGGTTCGCAAGACTCTGTGATCTCTCGGATATGTTCCTCTAGTCTATCAATAGCACCTTCACTGTAAAGAATTCAATTTCACTCTTGAAACACCTTTCAAAACCCTTATCATGCTAAATAAGTTAAAACACTTTCAAGCAGGTAGTAAAAAAACCTGAATAGTGCTACTTCAAACTTAAAGGCCCAGTGAAGACCAATATATCAAAGTGGGTGTCATAACATATTTAAATTAAATCATACCATTTAAAAGTATGGAAAATATTGTGGAGATGACTGTTATCTTGTGGTTCGGCCATACATTAGTCGCTGGCAGAAAAAAGAATTTTAAAATCAGGCAAAAAGTAAACAAAAGACACAGCTACCTGGCAGGTTTTAACATAGTTTTAAAATTTATTTCTCTATCAGCAACTCACACTTGGATGGACCGTACAATGACAGATTGTCATCATCACAATAATTTCTATACTTTTATATAGTATGATATAAATTCAAATGCATCTAAACACCTGTTTTGTTTACTTTTGGGCTTTATTGTCACTTTAATTCTTGGAGAAAAGTATCTCCTTATCCGACAGTGTAGATCCAAGATCAGACTGCATCTTCTGTGCAGTCTGATCTTGATCTACACTGTCCGCAAAAGATCAGTGAGTCACGCTTAGCAGCCTTTGCAGCTAGTCTAGATCAAGATCAGCTTGTAAATCATACAGTACGAGCTTTGATCTACAGAATCTGCCTTGCTATGATAGTCTTGACAAGAAAAACCTTGAAATTATGGTTACCTGGGTCTTATTTCAAATTGAAAGCATGTGCATACAACAACTTAAATGTGGCTCAAATAATGTAATTTATCTTTGATAGGGTAGAAAACATTGTGGGAAAAAGAGAAAATACTGTTTACCAGGATTTTCTCCTTTCCACACATTGTTTTCAGAAGGTTTCTTCCTCAAGGGCTGTAAACTTATTTGTTTGTATTAGAGTTTAACACCATTTTAACAGCTTAGGTCATATCATGGCGGTTGTTGCACCTCGGCACATGCTTTCCAGCATTCACACCAGTACTGACACAACTTTCTTTCCAAGTCACTGACTACTTTTCCCACATGCATCAGAGGCAAGAGGCAAAAAATCACAGTAGCAAAAGTTTGCCCAAACCAGGTATCATACCCTCAACCACCAAGTCACGGGTCAGATATGCTAACCATTAAGCTACCTAGCCTCAAGGGTTACAAAACTCGGGATAGTGTAGTGACAGGTTACAGAACAAAAGTTAACACAAAGGGTAAGGCAAGGTGGTTGATTGATTGATTGTATGGTGTTTAATGCCATTTTCAACAATATTTCAGTTATATCGCGGTGGCCAGTGCACCTATCCATGCTTTACTGGAGTCTCTCTTTCCAGTACTCAGCACAATTTTCTTTCCAAGCCACTGTCTGCTTTCCCATATAATCATTGTCAAAACAATCATCAGCGGTAGGAGAGGAATGAATCCTGTCGCAATGACTATCATCAATCCTCTGACAGAAACTGGCCAAGCCAGGGATTGAACCCACAACCCCCTGTTCTCAAGTCCTGCACACTACCAACTGAGCTACCCGGGTTCGGTTAAGGCAAGGTGGGGTAATGCTTGTGATAAAGAGATAGCTAGTTTGATTTTCACTTTGGCCAAATTCTTTCTGAGGATCATTTGAGACAATTTTTACTTGGAAAGCATGTTTAAATGCTGTGAAGAGAACTGGCAAAAGAAACCCCCAAAAAATGCATGGATAAGTATCCTGGCCACGAGATATCACAGAAATTATGCTGAAAATGGCATTAACCAACAAATCAAACAAAAAACTACCCAAACTCTGAAAGTACGGAATACATGATCAGTCTTTTGGGAAAAGAGGGCTTACCACATCTTCGTAATGTATTATACAGAGCAAGTTGTCACAGAATGTGGATTGACTTTTGTCCAAAGACCAGCTAAATCATGAGGCAGAACGGTCAACTGACATTAAAAAAAATCCCCCTATAGCAAAAAGTTTTGACCAATGTCAGCCTGCATAGGCTGACATTGGTCAGTACTTTTTACAGACACATAAAAACCACCTTTTTTTCAGAGAACAATACACACATTTTAAAACCATTGCCAAACACTCCAATAGATGAGATTTATTTTGTATATGGCCTGCAACAAGTGAAAAGGAGCATTAGGATATTTGCCTAAAGTGTCGTCCCGGATCAGCCTGCGCAGTCCGCGCAGACTTATCCAAAACAACACTTTCCATTTTTATGTAATTTTCTATTTTGCGGAAGTCTACTGTGCAACAAAATCTAATGTAGTCGTAAAGTGCCGTCTCGGATCAGCCTGCGCAGTCCACGCAGTCTGATCCCAGACTACAAGTTATGCAAATGTCAGAATACCCCTTTTCACGTGTTTCAGGCCATATAATGTAAGCAAACAGCTGATCCCTTACACGCAGCCATATTGATACAGCTCAGTGTTTGACAGAATTCCATAACTTCTCAATACATCATCCATAAAGTGACCAATTGTAACAATCACTGCAGATATGTCACATCCAGTTAAATCTGGAATGTAAGAGACAACAAAGAGTGAACTATAATGGTAAAAACTTGATTATTAAAACAGGTATTGATAAAAGATGCATCCATAAATTTTTTACCTCCTTTTTCCACAATTTTTTTCAAAAGTAGCTATTTCTATCAGCTTGAATTGAAACACAGGCCTGTATTCACTAACCATTCTTTATAACATTCTAAGTTTTATCATCAAGAACTTTCTAAATTTGAAAGTAGTGCAACTTTTGTTTGATTATACCAAATGGTTAACTCTTTACCACACGACAAAAATGTAGACTTTTCCTAATTGAAAGCATTTGACAATTAAAATGTTGCTCAAGTAATGATTTCCTTCTTTTATTGGGTAGAAAACATTGTGGGAAAAGGAGAAAATGCTGATTACCAGCATTTTCTCCTTTTCCCACATTGTTTTCAAAAGAATTCTTTCTTAGGGTCGTTAAAACTCAGGAGTGTATGGTAAAGGATTGAGTTTTAAATTTTGGTAAAGCCACCCAGGAATTGTGTTACTTTCTTACTTCAGAATGAACCGTCTACCACACAATCCCAACTATTGATGATCCTGAGGAAGAAGCCGTTTGGCAACTAGCATTTTCTCCTTTTTCCCCCCAATATTTTCAGAAGGCTTCTTTCTTCCTGTGGGTCGTTAAAAGTCAGGATCGTACAGTAAAGGATAAACCTGTTGTCTCAACTTTTCTGCAAAATGTTTTGCTTTTTTTATTGCTTTTGGATGTCCAATTTTTTGCTTTTCTGGTAGAGTAGCAGAGTAAAATAACCCTTTGCCACACAATCCCAAGTTTTAATGATCCTGAGGAAGAAGCCTTTTGAAAAGATTGTGTAAAAAGGAGAAACTGCTGGTAAACCAGCATTTTCTCTCTTTCCCACAATATCTTCTACCCTAGCAAAATCAGGAATCATCATTTAACCTCTTACCGCACAATGCCAACTTTTAATGACCCTGGGAATGAAGCCTTTTGAAAACATTGTGGGAAAAGGAGAAAATGCTGGTTACCAGCATTTTCTCCCTTTCCCACAATGTTTTCTACCCTATCAAAGAAAAATTGCACCATTTGAGCCACAGTGAAATTATCTTCTGCAAATGCTTTCAATTTGGGCAAGGTTAAAATTTTGTCGTCTGGTAAAGGGTTAAGCTACATTTAATTTGTTGTCTGCAAATGCTTTCAATTTGGTCGAGTCCAAAATTATGTAGTTTGGGACAGTAATAACTAGAGCTGTCACTGGACGTGACTTAATACCCCCGCCAGCTCTTTGACAGAAACAGGCAATTACTAGTATTTTGTACACAGACAGACACACGGACGGACACACAGACGGACACATGGACAGACAGACAGGCTGATTCCAGTATACCCCGAAAACATTCATTTTGCAGGCGTATAAAAACATGTAAAGTGTTTTACCTGGCAGTATAGCAGTATCAGGTCCTTCACCATTACCTTCCATATCTCTACCTTCACAATGCTCTAGCCAAAAATCGACATAAAACTGTTCATGTTTCCTGTCAAAAACCTTCACGATGTATGGCACTTTCTGTGTAGCCTCACAGGCCGCACTAGCTGCCAAAGCATCACATAAAGCCATATTGAACTCTGTGTACTTTGGCATACTTTGTTTTAACGCAAGAAAAAACTGGACTGAGCATTTGGCGTCAGGCCTGGTGACATCATCAAGGAGAAGATCAGCCTGGGGGTCACAGTCGTCAAATCGGTCCTTTAATCCATCCAAATAATCAATCAACAGGGACTGTACCAACACGAGGTCATGTGAATATTTACAGGCTTCTGTTTTGTTCTTTATACAGGGTATCACTTTACCCTCAATGTATCTGCAAGAAGGAAAACCATGCCTTGTGAAAGTTTTTCAATTTTATCTACATAATATTCTGCTGTACCAGTGCAACATTGTGACCATACTGGTGCCACCCAAAAAATTCAACCCTTTACTAAACAATCATGTATTTAACTCTTTAAAAAGTTAACAACAACATTTCAGACTGGTCCAAATGATAAGCATTTGCAGACAACATATTATTAAATTTAGCTGAAAAGATAGTAATTGTCTAAGAAAGTACAGAAAAGCTTGTGGGAAAAGGAGCAAATGCCAGTTACCAGCAATCTCTCCCTTTCCCACAAGTTTGTTTCCTCAGGATGATAAAAACTTGGGATTGTGTGGTATTAGATTAAATTACCTTGATGAAGAAGGCGTTTGAAAACATTGTGGGAAAAAGGAGAAAATGCTGGTAACCAGCATTCTCTCCTTTTCCCACAAGCTTTTCAGAAGTTTGTTTCCTCAGGGTGATAAAAACTTGGGATTGTGTGTTATTAGATTAAATTACCTTGATGAAGAAGGCGTTTGAAAACATTGTGGGAAAAGGAGAAAATGCTGGTAACCAGCATTCTCTCCTTTTTCCCACAAGGTTTTCAGAAGTTTGTTTCCTCAGGGTGATGAAAACTTGGGATTGTGTGGTATTAGATTAATTACCTTGATGAAGAAGGCATTTGAAAACATTGTGGGGAAAGGAGAAAATGCTGGTAACCAGCATTTTCTCCTTTTCCCACAATGTTTTCTATCCTATCAAAGACAAATCCCTTGTTATAAGCCTCATTTGATATGTCGTCAGCTCATGCCTTCAATTTGAACATGTCTATAATTATTTCGTTTGAAATAAAGTCTGAAAGAGTTAAAGATTATATTTTTACCTAACAGAAAAGCTGCTGAAAAAAGCACTTGTAAAAGACACTTTAAATGAGGCTCAGATGGAGGAATTGGTCTATGAAAAGCATACAAATATATGGTGGGAACAGAAGAAAATCCTGGTTCCTTGTTTTTCCTCAATGCTTTTAAAAAAGTCTTTCTAAAAATCACGAAAACAGAGAATTGCTCACTGAAGGCTTGACTGTACAAATTTGATGTTTATGCCAAAAGCAAAGCAACTTAACTTTAAAATTTACCAAATGCTCAAATTTTGTTCTCAACCAAATCGAAAGATGTGCAGATGACAAAATAAATGTAGCTCACTGATGATTTCTGTCTTTGATAGGGCGGACAACAGTTAGATAAGATGCATTAGGTAAAAACATGGTTACCAGAATTTTCTCCTTTTTCCACCATGTATCAAAACCCTTCTTCCACCAGGTTTCGTATTCACCAACCATTCTTAAGAATACTCTTTGTCTTATTCTTCAAAATTTTCTATATTTGAAAGTAATACAATTTCTGATTGGCTAAACCAAATGGTTTAGCCAATCAGAAGCTGTGTTACTTTCAAATTTAGGAAATTCTGGAGAATAGACTAAGAATGTTCTTAAGAATGGTTGGTGAATACGGACCCAGGTCATTAAAGGTCAGGATTGTGTATAAAGGATTAATGTTTGTCACAAGATTGTTCTACAAATCCACAGGCAGGAAAACAGAGCTGGGGCAGAACTATCAACAAATATTGTTGAAATTCTAAGACAAGCCATACAAATGGATGTTGGTATTCTGTCTCTGCCAATCACATAACCAGCGTTATAATTTATCACACCATCACATATTTTACCTGAGGTTGAAATCAGTGCGGCAAAAAGGAGTAAATGCTAGTAACCAGCACTTAATCCTTATCCGCAATGTTTTCTATCATTTCTGGTACATCTTCCATCATTTGTGCCCCAATAAAATTGTTGGCTACAAATGCTTAAAATTTGGACAAGTCTAAAATTTTGACATTTAGAAAGGTTTAATAACAATTAAGAAAAATATTTAGAATGGTTGGTAAATACAGACCTTGGCAATTCCAAAAACACCTCTGTCAAACTAATTGATAAGAAAAAACATAATAAAGCAAAACTTCCTACCGACAAACATCTGTAAACTCTTCAGGTTCCGTAAAACATTCCATGGCAGCTTCCATGGGCGAGCATACCGGTTCTGGTTCGCATTCGGCAACTTTTGGAAGTTCGAAGTCACACTCAAAATATGCAGGAATTAGACCTTTGATACGATTGGTCATTTTTTCTGCCTCGTAGGGAAGCTCCACACAGTCTTTTACATGTTGGGCTATGCAGGTCATTTGTTCTACTGCTGTCCTGTAACAAAAAAGTGGGCAGTGCTTCGGCAAAAGGAAATTTAATGCATATCCATGAGTGACTATAATGAGCTCCAGATAAGAGGGAGTGATGGTATTCTAAATCCATTATTTCTCTTCCAAACCCTATGTTGTGGGTACTCATTAGAAATGTCTCGATGAGACATTTCTAATGAGTACCCATAACATAGGGTTTAGTGGAGAATAATGAATATTTTCAATTTTGAAATCAAAATCTCCCTCTGGCTGGAGCTCTGATCATATCAAACATGTTCTCACATAATTATGGAACCATAAAATCCATTTTGACTAACGACTCAATAAATCATTAGGTATACAGAAAATTGACCCATAGCAGAATGTTTGGACCAAGGTTAGCCTGCGCAGACTGTGCTGGCTGACTTGGATCAAAACTTTTTGCAGATGCATTAAACCCCCTTTTCAGAGAGCATAGGACAACTATTATGTAATGGGCTTATTAATAACCTGCCCAGAGCCAGGACTGAACCCACAAACTTCTGGTCCATAAGGAAATACTCTACAACATTGCTACAAAAGGTAGCTCTATAGTAAAGGAGTACAAATACCAGCTTATGCCAGACCTGGCTACATATACCCCGGCTACATTGAATATGTGTTGAATTTCTCAGACACAAAGGTCATTGTGAAATGGTCTTGAGGCTTTCTAATGTAGCCCCAGATTAATGTAGCCTTAGGTTAACTCTAATTAGTCCAACAAGAAGTGCTAAATGTAAGAGGCTTATAAATAACTAGCAACAAATCGAATGTGGCTGAAATGACTGTATTTGTCATGAAATGGATAGAGAGCTAAATATGGGAAAAATAGAAAATTGTATTAAATAGAGTTTATTTCATCAGCTTGTGGTTAATATGGGGAAATATTTGCCGAAAAAGGGAAAGGTATGCGAAAATAATGAGTGCCGTAAGGCACAAGTTATTTTCGCGGACCTTTCCCTTTTGAGGCAAATATTTCCCTATATTAACCACAAGCTGATGAAATAAATTATATATTATATTTCCTCTGATTATTTTGTTAACAAATGCCACTTTTAAAACTTAAAAACTTAAAAAACTTAAAAAAGTAGTTCCAGATTTTCGGCAGGAGGAAAATATTCACTGTGACGGGGAAATAATTCCCCCCAGCTTAAATTACAACATTTCTTTACCCATAACAAAAATTTCTAAAAATAGACACATGAAATATAATATAAAGCATTCTTCTCCTTTTCCCACAACATTTTCAAAAGCCTTTTACCAACATTTTCTAAACTGTCAAAGACAAATCCAACCAAATGCCACATTTAACTCTTTCCATACCATAGATGACACCAGGAGCTTTTGTGGTCAGTGTAGATCAAGATCAGACTGCACAGAACGTGCAGTCTGATCTTTGATCTACACTGTCCACTGCTTTTTTCTGGATTATGACTGAACTCTCTCATGAACTTGGAGCAAAACTGTATATTTAGCCTTTGAGAAAATGCAATTTATTTATTCAGAAATGAAATTTTGTTGTCTTTAAATATTTTCAATATGGACAAGTACGAAATTTTGTCATTAGCTAAAGATTTAAAGTAAGCAAGCCCTTACCTGCAGGTTTTGTAGGTGTCACCAGTTCGTCCGCCTTCTGTCACATCATGTACAATAGCAGGCAAATCAACACAAGCAAGAAGTCCTGGGATGTCACACACAGATTCCTGCTCCGATGGCGTTGTACAGTTCCGATCTTCAGTTTCCTCCATTTTGTCCATATCATCTGTACACACCGGCTTTAGTATCATGTCAATGTAAAGCATTGAGTTGTACGCTGATTCCATAAAAGCTTCCATTTCAGAACTGATCTTCCTTTCCCCAGTTCTTACACTTGCCATCCATACCTTCACACTCTCTACCAGACTAAGATGTAAGTAAAAAAAATAAAGAAAAATTACTAAATCATTAAATAAACAAAAGAATACGAGGGCTGTCCCAAAATGTCACAGACAACACTATTTCTTATGGAACCCAACGTCAGATTTCAGTAAAATTTGCATGTTGTATCCGTTAGTCATTTGTGCATATTTCCGTATACAATAAAAAAGTCATTTGTGCATATTCCCGAATACAATAAAAAATCAAGTTCGCAAATAGTGCATTTCACGAAGTTACTTACACGAATGGGGTACCTAACCCGGCGCACACCAAAATATGACTGGGTTTTATGAGCATGCTACATCTTTACATGTCTGTAATTCCAAACATGGTCATAATTGTTGGAAATCATTTGACATGGATTAATGTTATTGCATTTGGTGTCACTACACCGAAGGATGCTTACGTAATATTATTTTGAAAAAAGTTACAGGATAAAACCTAGTGCGGTGGTTAATTCAAACATGCTGAAAATGGCGACGTCAAAGGAAATGGCTGCGCAGCTGAATGTTATCGAATATTGTGTACAATTAGATTTGACTCCTACGCAAACACTATGCAAACGGCACACTACAGAAAAATACAAATCTGTGTCAAGATCTTTTGTATTTAAATGACACAAGAGATTTGATGACAGATGGACAGAGGAGCAGGGCCCTACAGTCCAGACTTAGTACCCCTAGACTTTGCTTTGTTCCCCTATTTAATGTCTCAGTTGTGTGGACATAGATTCGAAAACTTCACTGAACTGCGACAGGAAACTCTGCAACTGTTCAGCAATTTGAAAAGCAAGTGATTTGAACACGTAAACGATAAGTGGGTCACACGCCACCGTAAATGCATCGAGCACCACGGAGAGTACTTTGTAAAGGAATAAATTGTTTTCTAGGGACGTCATGACGTTGACGTTAGTGTGCGCCGGGTATGTATGGGTAGCTTATTTTAAATCGTGATAGATTGAGCAATTCTTAAGGTAGTTAGTTTACATTTCACACACATATGCACTAAGCTCTTGTACAGAATTCCGAATCTTAACGAATCTATTGCGTAAACACTGATAGTGTTATAGCCTTTGTCTACGCTACTTTGGGACAGCCCTCGTAGATACTACTACAAAACATAATTACTAAGTTATTCTACAGAAAAGTCTTTACCAAACAATCCTCTGTTTTCATAAACCTGAAGAAGAAAGCTTTCGAAACTAGTTTGCATTTTCTCTCTTTCCAACAGTATTTTGACAGTCTTTAAGTAATAAATCTCATCATTTGAGCCACAGTAAATTTGTCATCTGCAGGTACATGCACAAGTCTCAAAAGTTTTGTCATCTGCTTAAAAAGTTAATTACTCCTCAGCTAGATATACTTACCGTCAAACTAATGGAAATTTAATTTACTCCACGATAAAACATTTAAGTATTCTATGACTAAATCATCAAAAACTTTCTAACCCTTTAATCCTTTACCAAACGATCCCGGGTTTTCACGACAATGGGAAAGAAGCCTTTTGAAAACATTGAGGGAAAAGGAGAAAATGCTGGTAACCAGCATTTTCTCCTTTTCCCACATTGTTTTCTACTCTATCAAGGACAAATTCTGCCAATAGAGCCAACCTTGAATATGTCGTCTGCAGATGCTTTAAATTTGGACAAGTCTAAAATGTCGTCGTTTAGTAAAGAGTTAAGAAAAGACCCTGAGTTTTAAGGACCTATAGAAATAAAGAAACCTTTTGAAAACATTGTGAGAAAAGGAGAAAATGCTGGTAACCAGCATTCTCTCCTTTTTCCTCTATGTTTACAACCCTTACAAATCCAATCATCTAAGCCTAAATTATATTCTGCAAATATCATCAATCTGATCAAGTCTAAAAGTTTGTCATCTGGTACAGAATTAACATCCAAATCTTGAAATTCAACTTTGTAATGAAAAAATTAAAGATTGTTCAGCTAAATTATAAACACTTTTATCGCCAAATGTTCTATACAATTTTGAGAATATGATAAAAGCTTGTGGTTTACCTGCACACGGTTCTACTGTCAGAATAAGGGCTCATAATGAATGTGCCGATAATATCAAACACATGGTACTCCAATGGAATTTCTGCCAAGTATTGCTGGTTCTCAATCCCAATACAAAATCCCTGCAATCGATAATCTAGAAACAGAAGAGAGTCTCTAACATCAGTCAGTGTTTCTTGCAACTTCACCATTTCAGCTTCAACTTTCATACTAACAGCTTCTCTCAGGGATTTGGTCTCATTTTTAACACCAGACATTTCTGTATCGCTCATTTCCGACTGCTGAAGTCTTTCAAGCAAGTCTTCCAACTTTTCACGTACATTCTTTAAAGCCTTCAGGTTTGCTTGTACATCTAAGCCAGCTTCTTCTCTGTCAATCTCAATTACAATCAGATCAACTTCTTCCCTTAACTTATCTAACATCTCCCTTTCACTGTCCCCTACATTTCCAAGGTTTGATATTCCTTCAAGTCTTGACAATAGGGAGGAGGCTCTGTCGGAAATATCACCAAAATGGCTAGTAAAGCTTTCCCTAGGTTGATCAGACTCTTCCAAAGATACATCACTATCATCTGTATATGTGTCATCAGACCTTGACGACTCATCACTCTCAGACTCGCTACTCTGATCACTATCCATGGATTTTGATGATTCCTCCTCTAACAGATCTTTGTATTTTTCTTCAAGTTGAGCTACAGATGTCAATAGCTTGTAGATGGATGACATGGAAGAATCTGATCTGTAACAACAAATAAGCCATTTTCTGTGAAACGGGGGCTTAATGCATCTGCAAAAAAGTATTCACCTAGATCAGCCTGGGCAGTCTGGGCAGGCTGACCTGGGCCGAAACTTTGTGCTATTGGTCAATTTTCTGGATGCCATAGGACCATTCTACCTGTGATTTAGTCGGTTGTTAGACAAAATGAATTTTATGGACCCATGATCATGTGATGTCTTGCCAGGTACAATGCATTACAAAGATCCATTAAGCCCCCTTTTGCCAGAGCATGGCCCAAGTATTTGAGAATTAATATAATTATACCTCACCTCCATACATATGAGCAAATTGAGGTTTGATGCATCTTCATGATGCAATATATCAAGCATAATTGTGGATCCATAGAATTTGTTTTGTCTAACAACCAACTGAATCATGAGGTGACTGTGTCATTTAAGAAATAATCTTCTTTCTATCGTGGTTTATCGTTCAATAAACCACAGTTGTGAGTTATGAGGCACAATAAATAATCCACCAGGGCAATAGCCCGAGTGGGTTATTCATTGCACTTCATAACTCACAACATGGTTTATTGAACGATAAACCACGTTAGAAAGAAGATTATTTCGATTCTAACATGACCAACTCTTAATGAAAGGAAAACAAGTTCATACTTAGAGTAAAAACGCGAATGCAGATTATATTCCATTGAGTAACTTACTTACTTACTTTATACAGAATAACGTCACTTTATACAGAATGACGTCACTCTATATAGAATTGACGCAGATTTTACCACACTTTCGTTGCACTGTGTTTATAGAGCTGAATTCACATGTCATGTTAGAATGAACATTTCACTTCCAGACCTTGTTTTCAGTGAGTTTGAGTAGCAGAATAATTTTATACACAACATGTATAAAAACCCCAAATATCACGCATACATTGTCAAAGAACATTTCCAGCAAGAAAAATCTCCCTTGTAATCACCTGCTTATGTCAACCCTTAACCCTTTAAAACACAATGTCGACTTTTAACGATCCTGAGAAAGAAGCCTTTTCAAAACATTGTGGGAAAAGGAGAAAATGCTGTAACTAGCATTTTCTTCTTTTCCCACTATGTTTTCTGTCCATCCCAAAATGAATTTCAATTTTTGAATCATATTATTTTGTCATCTGCAAATGTTTTGATTTTGGACTCGTCTAAAATTTTGTCGTTTGAAAAAGTGTACAAGGCCCAATAGATCCAATGGACACTGTCATTCGAGAATAAAAGCCAAATACATGTAATTGGAATTTTAATGGCTGCCTTTTATCTGAAGTGTTTCAGCAACGCGAACAGTGTAAATAAAAAATCAGACTGGACATATTGTGCAGTCTAACCTTGATCTACACTGGCCACAAAGGCAAGTATAGTAGTGAAAGGCATTTTAAGGATTAAAACTCCTATCAAAGACCATACATTAATAAAATAAATTGATCACAGTGGCAGTTCACTACTGATGATTCCTGAGTTTTAGCAGTAATAGGCTGGAGCTTTTTACATAAGATAGCCCTGTGGATCATTGCTTCCTGGTAGTTATGGTCCGATCAAGAAAAAGCCGAAATTTAAACAAAGTACAGAATAAGTTAAAAAATAGTATTTTTAATTTCATCTTTTAGCTAGCCTCATAAAAATATCATTCAATTTTGCAAAATTTTCTGAAAGAAAACTGACCTTAAGCTACATCACCATCCCGCAGCCATTTTGAAATTGAATCATGTGACTTTATAGGAATTAGTCAAAAAACTGTAAAGTGTTACAGTTGGCATTAAATTGCAGTCGCATGATTTGAAAATATTGCCACATGATCTAGCAGATATCTCAATATGTCCTCAGGTCTGTTTGTTAGTAAAAAAGGATTCTAGAGGGTGGAGTAAATGGTGTTAAGCAAGTAGGTGCCAATTACATTGGTTTCACTTCAAGAATATTTCTTTCCATTCAAAACTTGAACTTGGAGATAAAAGTTGACAAAAGAAGAGTGCTGTCTGAGTCAAGGTATTTACACTAAAAATTGAGGTCAAACAAGCTGCTAGACTGCACTGATGATTGTTATGATGGAAAAATAGCGATAACAATGAAGCAAATGTACTATAAACCTACATGCTGCTACTATACATGTACAAAAATAATTGTCCACACTGTTTCAGAGAAAATTTTGACTTAATCTCTATCACCCTTCTTTATCCTCGTCCTCTTCTTCTTTCTCCATTTCATTGTCCATATCCCCCTCAAGACCTGTGCCAGGTTCTTCATATCTAAGTGAACACTGAACCACATGAGTTGTTGCACAGGTCAAAACTTCAGTTATCCATCTGTAAAATAGATACCACACCAATATAACTCTCTGCCACACAGTGCTGAGTTTTAATGACCTTTACAAACAATAGCTTGTGAAAGCATTTTGGGAAAAGGAGAAAATGCTGGTAACAAGAATTTTGTCCCTTTCCGACAATGTTTTTCTACTCTTCCGAAAACAAGTTTTAATTTGAGTCACACTTACTGTGTCATCTGCAGATGCTCTAAATTCGGATTAGTCTAGAATTTTGTTGTTTCGTAATGAGTTAATTTGTTACTACCACACAATCCAGACTTTTAACAACCCTGAAGAAGAGGGCTTTTTAAAGCATTGTTGGAAAAGGAGAAAATGCAGGTAAGCAGCATTTTCTCCTTTTCCAACAATGTTTTCTACCCTTCCAAGAACAAATTTCAAGTTTTTGAGTCACATTTATATTGTCTTCTGCAAATGCTTTCAGTTTGGACTAGTCTGAAATGATTTCAGGTGAAAAAAGAGTTACAGGTGGCTCAAGTGGCCAGGTTGTTCTAGATAGAGAAGATTTTGTGGGCATACTGTGGAAAAATGATATTTTCTACGTTAAATGTTTGTCCTTTATGCAATTTCAAACAGGCTTTTGTAGGTTGCTCTAAAAAAAAAGCCTATATGCTTATCTTCCTTAAACATTTTCTCATATTTGCAGAAAAGATCAAGGCAATATTCAATTACTCTGCATGAGGCAATGGTTGTAACCCTTAAAAAGATGAAAAAATTTTACATTTATCCAGTTGGAAAAAGTTTGCAGATGTCAAAGATACTGAGATTTCTTAGAGGGTCAACAACATTATTGGAAATGGAGAAAATACTATGTACTAGCATTTTCTGCTTTTCCTACAATGTTTCCAAATTCTTTTCCCTTAGGATCATAAAAAAAGGTAATATTTTGGTAAAGGACTAATATGGTACAAAATGCCAAATAAATTAAACAGAAAAAGAAACAAGAAAATACATGTAGTATCAATAAATTTCCACTAGTCACTTACCCACATGTTAGATGGGAGCCATGATCCCTGTAAAGCTGTGCACCATTGGCAAAGTAACCCTCCTTCAAGCAGGCTTCAGCCATTCCTAAGTTGCAACCATCCATTCCACATAGAAACTTCAAGGTTGTTGTCATGGTATCTGTTACCATGGCAAACATGTTCTTCTCATGATCTGTACAGCTGTGGGTGGCTTGCTCCACACAATTCAATGCTATCTTGCCTTGCCTGGGTAATAAGATAATCAGTTTGTCATTTTTGTAAAAATAGCACACAATATATACAACATGGCATTTATTTCTTTATCAAACAATCCTAAGCTTTTAACATCACTTAGGAAATAAGCTTTTTAAAACATTGTGGAAAAAGGAGAAACTTTTCCAACAAAGTTTTTTCAATCTCTCAAGGAGGATTTGCATGATCAATTTAAGCAACCTTCAATGCGTTGTCTGCCAATGCTTTTAATTTAGACAAGTCCAAAATTCTGTCAAGTGGTAAAATAATGGCAACTGGACATTTTTAGATCTTTCCAGCAAATTGTTTCGAAAAAATTGTGGTGTAAGGAGCTATTGCTTATGCCAAACAATTGTCCTTTTGCACACAATGTGTTTTTCAGACAGTTCAAAGAACACTGTTCCATGGTCTACCTTACATCTTGTCTGTGCATTAGCTAAATCATTAACCCTTAAAATGCCTTTCATGACCATAGTTGCCTCTGCAGCCAGTGTATATCAAGATCAGGCTGCACTAAACATGCAGCTTGATCTTTGATCTACACTGTCCACTTTGCTTCAACACTGTAGACAAAAGCAACCATGAAGGTGCAATTACTCAGGCTGATTTTTCTACAATGAAAATGTCTGATAGGTTTGTTCAGCGCTCTATGGGTTAATGGGTTACACTGTGGGATGCTACGGGCAACTAAACTTTTTATCCAAAGACAAATTTCTTTAATTGTCCTCTCTGAAAGCATTTGCAGACAAGAAATCAAGTAATGATCAAAATTAATAATGGAATTTGTCTTCAAAACCATACAACACAATGTGGAAAACGCAGAAAATACTGCTACCATCATGTTCTCCTTTTTCAACAATGTTTTTTGAAGCCCTCTGTCTCAGGAGTGTAAACTGTGTAGATCAAAATAATGTAGTATAGAATATGCAGCCAAATTTTCATTTCCCACATTGTTTTCTTCCCTTTCAAAAATTAGTCCCATCATTAGATTCACATGAAATTTGTCATATGCAATTGCTTTTGAAGTGGGCTGGTGTGAATTTTTTTCCATTTTAGAAAGAGTTTTCTCCTTAACATACAACAAAATTTTAGACTTGTTCTAATTGGTAACATTTACAGATACTGCTCAAACCACAAAATTATTCTTTCAAAGGGTTGAAAACATGGGAAAAGGAGAAAATGCTGGTTACCAGCATTTTCTCTTTTTCCCACAATGTTTTCAAAGGCCTTTTCCATGAAGGTTGTTAAAACTGGGGATTGTGTGGTAAAGGATTAAATATCTAAACCAAAGACAATTCATCTTACTTGCATGTGGCAATGATAGATCCCTCTACAGCCACTTTGGCAAAGTCAACTATGCATTTACTGGCTCTCCGGGTACCATCGTAGTCATAGGCATCCATTTGATGATCTGCAGAAAATACTGATTAATTGATTGATTGAATGATTGGTTGGTTGATTGCTCGGTTGGGTGGTTGGTAGTTGGTTTGTTTGTTGGTTTGGTTGATGGGTTGGTTGGTTGGTTGGTTGGTGTTCTATGCCATTATAACAGTCATATCACAGTGACAGCTCACATATTCATGTATGTCCTCGGTTCAACAGTACTAGGCTAGAGCTCTGAAGTGCCTTGCCTAAGAGGTACTCCGACAAGAAACACAGTCAGTTTAAGGTCAAGCAGGAAAAAGGCCACTACTTATTGTTATATTTGTTTCATATATTCTCTCTTATTCTATATTAAAAAAAAGATAAAAATGGGATCATTATCAAAAAGCCTATCATCAAAATGTACCCAAAATGAAAAAAAGTTGTGGGGGCATATTCACCCACCTTTCTAAATTGCACTCAGTTTGTCTGATTTTCTGAATTTCAAAGGAACACATGTTCTGACTGAATAAACCCAACAGGTTAAGCCAAGTAGAAATGGAGGTATTTCCAAAATTATACTCAAAATGCTACATACATTGGTTGGCTGATATGGCCCAAGAGTCAAATGCCTAGGTCACATCAGAATTTTGCTGGTGCTCTTCAGTGTCTTGTCCAAGGACACTCATATGATATGTAAGTGTGCAACATTTCAGGCAAATGTTGAACATAACCCATGCTAGCAGATCTTTCCCTAAATTAATTCAGTCAGTAAAACTAAACAATTTAAGATGGACAAGAAATACATACCCTCCATGAAATCTGAAAGTTAAAATACAAAAATCAACTTAATATGAAAGTAGATGGCCAAAATTTGCTAGAAAAACTCCTTTGAGTCTTGGTCCAAGAAAAGGGCGTTTAATGTATCTCAATGATGCCTTTTACCATGTAACTCGTCATATAATTATGGATCCATAAAATTCATTTTGTCTAACAATCAGCTAAATCATAAAGTAGTATTGTCAATGGACAGGTAGAAAGTTTACAAATAGCAACAAATTTCGACCCAAGTCAACCTGCGCATACTGCCAAGGCTTAACAAGGGTCAATACTTTCTGCAGATGCATGAATGATCCCTTGACACAGAGCTTGGCTCTTCTGTAGAATAAATTTGTAACATTTAAGGAATGAAGAGAATTTTATTTTTTTCATGGAGGTATGAAAAAAAAAAACCTAATCACACTTTTATATGAAACCGCGAAGCGGTTTCATACAAAAGTGTGATTAGGTTTTTTTTTTTCATACCTCCATGAAAAAAATAAAATTCTCTTCATTCCTTATAATTTAATATTACAGACAACATACACCTATGGAAATAATTCAAACTGCATCAATTTTTTTTATTTTTAAATCTAACGTTGGAGTTTCTAAAGCCCCTTCCACTCACATTTGTATGGTGCAAGAATACAATAGGGAAGCAGTTTTCAGATCCCCAATACTGAAAATTAACCAATAGAATGAAAGTAAATGAACACAGCAGTGTGTAGGACCCGCAAAAGTAACCTTCAGCTTAAGTAGTTCCGGCATAACGCGATTTTTTTTTTACATGGAGCTATGAAAAAAAATTTTCAGCCAATCAGAACTTGCCAATGTTCATGAAAACAACTGATATTAAATTATAAAGGGAAAGAGTCAACGATTGTCACACTTTTCACATATCCATGTGAATCATCACTATGCAATCAAATTGGAAATATTTCTTGCTGTAATTTCAATCAAAAGTGAACTATCATCAAAATATAAAATCAGTTTGTATTTTAATGAAAATGGAGAATGATTACATATTTCACATGTTAACAGAAACTGTCAATTCTTTTTTCACATCATTTCTTTCACGGTCTCCATAATACAGAAGGATGGACAGCTTACAAACTTTAACCCTTGACCACAAAATCCTCTTTTTATCACTAACCCTGTGGAAGAAGGCTTTTGAAAACATTGCGGGAAATGGAGAAATTCTAGTCACCAGCATTTTCTCTTTTTTCTACAATGTTTACTTCCATTTTGATAACAAAACTGATCATTTGAGGCATATCAATTTTAATTAGTCGTCTGGAAATGCTTTCAACTTGGACTGGTAAAAAAAAATTTATCTGCTAAAGGCTTGATATAAATTTATTTGAAGAAATTTACCAGATTCACAGTAGATGTTGGAAATGGCTAAAAATACTGGCATGTAGGACTGCAGAAAACTTGTCAAAATTTTGCCATTGACATCCTCACAGGCCTGTAAATACTGACTGGCGCAGCTCTCCACTCTAGCTTTAGACCTGAAAAGAAAGGAATAAGTTTAATTATGTCAAAAACATATCATGCCTGCTCATGCAAAAGGGTGTATAATGCATCTCTGTGATGCATTATACCTAACAAGTCATCGCCTAACTACGGATCCATTAACCCTTTACCACACAATCCCAACTTTTAACGACCCTGAGATAGAAGCCTTTTGAAAACATTGTAGGAAAAGGAGAAAATGCTGGTAACCAGCATTTTCTCCTTTTCCCCACAATGTTTTCTATCCTTCCCAAAACAAATTCAATTTTCGAGCCATATTCATTTTGTCGTCTGCTAATGCTTTCAATTTGGACAAGCCTACAATTTTGTTGTTTGGTAAAGAGTTAAATCTGTTTTGTACAACAACTGGCTGAATCATGAGAAAGACCGTCCTTGGACATGCAGAAAATTTACCCATAGCAAATAATTGCAACCCAGGTCAGCCTGTGTGGACTGGGCAGGCTGACATAAGCAAATATTTTTTGCAGATACATTAAACCCCCTTTTCACAGAGCATGGCTAATACTAATTCTTCACAATATAATACACAGCTTTAACCACCCTAAACAAGTAGGCTGTTGAAAAAAATTTTGTGTAAAAAATTCTGATTTCTGATTATGTAGAAAACAGTGCCGGGGAAAAGAGAAATTGTAAGCAATTTCTCCTTTTCCTACAATGTTTTCAAAGACGTAGCAATGACTAAGCCACAGCAAAACAATCTGTGCTTGACAAATACAACAAGGGACTGTACTTTTACAGCAAGTGTTAAAAACAAGATTTACATCCATCATTTGACAGCTGATTGCTGATACATCCAATTAACAGATATTAGTATGAAAATCAACCACTCTGTCGCCTAACCCTTTGTTTGTCTTTTGACAGGTAAAATATGAAGAAATATGGATGGTAGGACTGTGATATGTGTTTATAAGTTATGATTACAGGATATTTTCCATGGTAAAACAAATGAATTACTTAGAGATTTTGCCATGACTGAAACTGTTGAACTTTCCTTGATGTTCAAAATTTCCCATGTTTGAGTCAATGACATTTGGCTTTACTTAGAACAGAACCCCAAATATTGTATACTTGGCAAGCTGGTTTCTCTTTTGCTTGCAAACATCATGCCAATAATCAACAAGAGCATCGCATGCTATTGCTAACACTTGGCTACAGTGGCTTTTAGAAACAGATCAATTTTCAGTGAAAATTCAACATTAAAAAAAAGGCCACAACTGTATCAAAAATATTTTTATGATTGTCTGCCCTAGTTGTATGGGTTCCTCTTTTAATAGTTATCAACTAGTCGAAATTTCAGGTAAATATCTTCAGTAATGACAGAGATATTGTACAAAGTCAAAAGATTTTGCGCAACACAGATGATGATGCAGACAATGACAGGGCAGAAATGAATACCTAGGAATCATCCCAGAGAGAACCATGATAGCCTTCTATAAAGCATGAGCAATGTAAAAAAGTATTGGGAGTAGATTGAGCAATACACCAATGTTAGTGAAATAAATGACATTTTTAATTGCTTCATGACAGCAATGTTTCAGAAAAAAGATGTTTTAAACTGTAGTGAATCAGGAAAAATTTAACCTATTTGTGAATGTTATAATGTCATGTGATTTATTTAAACCGTTTGTCGAATCGACAAACATTTACTACACATATACGAATCAGCCCCATTTACATAATTATTTTAAACACAGTTTCCCTAATACCAAATTAGACTGATATGCGATTTTAACTCTTTACCAAAAGACAAAATGTTGGACTTCACCAAATTAAAAGCATTTCCAGATGACAAATTAATTGTTGCTAAAATGATGATTCTCTCTTTGATAGCGTTGAAAGGAGAAAATGCTGGTTTCCGATATTTTCTCCTGTTCCCAAAACATTTTTAAAAGCCTTCTTCTTTAGGGTTGTTTCAATTCGGGATTGTGTGGTAAAGAATTAAATCCATAGGCTGTTCACTTACTTTTCCCACAACACTTTCTATCCTATCAAAGCCAATTATATAAATGCAACTATACAGTCAAATTGTTGTCTACAGATGCTTTCAATTTTAACAAGTCTAAAATTTTCAAAGATAACCCTTTACCACATAATCGCAAGTTAAAGATCCCAAATTAGAAAGCTTTCGAAAACAGTGTGGGGAAAGGAAAATATGCTGGTAACCAACATTTTGTCCTTTTCCCACAATGTTTTCAACTCTTCCATGAACAAATTTTTAATTTTGAGGCACCTTTATTTTGTCATCTGCAAACACTTTCAGATTGGACCAGCCTAAAATTTTGCCATCAGTGATAAAGAGTCAAACAAAACTACTATTACATCTACGCCTTACTTGCACATGGTGAATCTATCTGGGACAACCATGGTGTATAGAGACATCTCCACATTTTGAACGAAACATTCTCGAAACATAGCCACATCGCAAGTTTCGACTCCATGATCATGACTATCGGAGTCTCCATGCCCGCTATCATCAACTGTAAATATAAAATTCTTGCATATCTAACTCCTTGCCCAACAACAAAATTCTGGACTTATTCAAGTCCAAAGTATTAGCAGACGACAAATGAATATGGTTTAGATTGAGGAATTTCTCTTTAAAAGGGTAGAACACATTCTGGGAAAAGGAGAAAATGCTGGTCACCAGCATTTTCTCCTTTTTCCATAATGTTTTCCAAAGCTTTCTTCTACAGGATCATTAAATCTTAGGATTGTTTGATACAGATACCACACGATCCCGACTTTTAAAGACTCTGGGGAAGAAGCCTTTTGAAAACATTGTGGGAAAAGGAGAAAATGCTGGTAACCAGCATTTTCTCCTTTTCCCACAATGTTTTCTGCCCTTCCCAAAACAAATGTCAATTTTGAGTCACATTTATTTTGTTGACTGCAAATGCTTTCAGTTTGGACAATTCAAAAATTTTGTCGTTTGGTAAAGAGTTAAATATCAATGCACCATTATATAAAATACATTCATTGATTCCTATTACTAAATAAGCACCAAATAGACTGAAAAAGGTATTAGACGAATGCTTGGGAATAGGATTATGAATTATGTCGTTTAATTTCGATGTCATTTAAAAAGTCTTTTCAGACATTAAAATGGCATGACAACAGTTAAAACTTACAGGATTACATTTCACCACCATTAATCATTTTGTGCGTTTTATACATAGAATACAAAACATGTTTTCTGCCTCATCTCTTTCCCAAACAACAAAAATTTTGGAAGTCCAAATTAAGGTATTTGCAAATGACTAATCAAATGTGGTTCAAATGACAGGATATGTCTGTGAAAGGGTAGAAAACATTGTGGTTAAAGGAGAAAATGATGGTTATGGTAATTCTCCTTGTCCAACTTTTTTTTAAAAGCCTTTTTCATCAGGGTTGTTAAAACACATGATTGTGTGGCAGGGATGCATCTAGAAATTGGCAATTTGTGGGAAATGCCCCCCATAATTTCTGAATTTGGGGGGGCAATGAACATAATTTGGGGGATGCATATCAAGACTGTTTTATATGCATTGAAACTGTTTATACTAGATCTATATCAATTTTTTGACAATTCATATATGTTACCCTTTAAAGAATTACATATCCACTTGATTATTCTGTATTCTTAGTTACGCAAGTCATCGTTGGAAATTTACTGCCTAATCAAGTGTAAGAAAGTAACACACTTCAATTAATTGGTAATTTCTATAGATCTACTATAGTCTTGTTTTAACATAATATTTAATCTTACAATTATAATATACACTGTCAATCTACTAAATAAGAACTAAAAAGAAATAATATGTCCGTTTAAACGAATGACATATTTGGCTCTTAAATCACAGAAACAGATTTGGTCTACGATGAAAAAATGTTCACAAAGTTCACAGTTCTATTTGGATCTAGACATATCTAGCCAATGTTGTCTGAAAGGCATGAGTTAGCGAGTCTTTTTGTAAATAACGTTTTTGGAAGTCTCCATATCGGTACCTAAAGGTGTGCCATGCACGGCTTATTTGTGGGAAGGCATTGTCACATACCTATCCAGCGCCAATGTCCGGAAATTACTACATCCAATTGTGATAGGGTTACTTCATACACCAAGCATAAAATATTTTTGGAGTGAACTTCGAGCCACGGTCGACTGGCCTTCCAGGACTCGATAAAAGCAGGTCTCTTCCTTTTTGTGACCGCAGTCTCCACATTATTGCTAGATCTAGTGCCAGAATCACTAAAGTCATCCTAAGAATTTTCCGTTGTCCTGTCTGGCGATTTCCTCTTGGCAGTCTCGGTGAAAATAATGCAACAAAGTCGCCATTTTTCACCGTATCGGAATGCAACATGTGGCTCGACAATTCAAGGTGAAAGTATATTTCTATCTGAACTCTCATTTTAAAACACATTGTTATTTAGCCCAGAAATAAAACGTCCCAAAATTGCGATTGAGATCGCTTTGGATTATTCCATTGGAAAAAGCCATGGGGAACAGACAACCAACAGACAGGAATTACGTAGGCAAATCACCAGATTGTAGAGCTCATGCTCATAACATCATTCTTTTTTCGCGGACTTTCTGTAGTAATCGTAAACATATTTGGAATACATGTTATCCATATATGGTAAATTGGGGCGGAGTCACTGAAGACAAATTGACTAGAGATCCACTCGTAACAACTCGCCCAATTCCATAGCTACATCTAACACTTGATCACCGGATCACCCGAGGTATGCCGAATGACTTTGAATCACGATTTCGGTGAAATGACAGGTCTAACTTTCAAAATTGATAGTTTTTACTGCCCTCGTTAGATCTTTTTTTGTTTGAGTTATCCTCTTTTTATGAGTGATGATCTACGAGATGAAGACTTTGTAAATCGAAAACAAGACTTATTTTTGCGGGATTTGCCCGCGGAAAATTGATAAATAGGGGGGCAATCACAAAAATTTGCGGCAATCCCGCAAGGCCGCGCTCTAGATGCAACCCTGGTGTGGTAAATATTTAGCATTTTACTGCCTGTGTTTCTTGCCTTTTCCCAGAAAAGTTTCTAACATTCCATAGACAAATTCTGCTGTTTTAACCACATTTAATTTTTGGTCATTAAATGATTTCAATAAGGATATGTCTAAAATTATGTCACCTGCTTATAGGCTAAAATAGACTTGAACATTTTGCATTTGCAAACAACAAATTTAACATTAATTAAATTAAACGTGGCTCGACTGATAGAATTTGGCTTTAAAAGGGTAGGTCTACATCATTGTGGGAAAAGCAAAAAGTGTTGGTTACCAGCATTTTCTCCCTTTTCCATAATGTTTTCAAAATGCCTCCTAGCTCAGAGTTGTTAAAACAGGATCATTTGGTAAAAGGGTTGACTCTTTACAAAATGACAAGTTTTTGACTCTTCCAAATTCAAAACAGCTGCAGACAACAAATACAGAATTGGTACTAATGAGCTTAAGTTCTCCAATATGATAGAAGACATTGTAGAAAAAGAAGAAAATTCTGGTTTTCAGTTTTCAGAAGCTATTCCTTCAGGGTCATACAATGTCTGAATTGTTTGGCCAAGAGTTAAACCTTTACCATTCAATCTAGAGTTTTAATGACCCTACAGGAGTAGGCTTTTGAAAACATTGTGGGAAAAGGAGAAAATGCTGATAATCAGCATTTTCTCCTTTTCCCACAATTCTTTTTTATCCTATTAAAGACAGAATCATCATTTGAGCTACATTCAATGTGTCATCCACAAAATTAATGGTTTCAATTTGGTTAAGCCCAAAATTTTGTTGTTTGGTGAAGAGTTAAAAAGACTTAACCCCTTACCACACGTCAAAATTTAAGACCCATCCAAATTGAAAGCATTTGCAGAAGACAATTTCATAGTGGCTCAAATGACGCAACTTTTCTTTGATAGGGTAGAAAACTTTGTGGGAAAAGGAGAAAATGCTGGTTACCAGCATTTTCTCCTTTTCCCACAATGTTTTCAAAAGGCCTCTTCTTCAGGGGTGTTAAAAGGCGTCATTGTGTCGTAAAGGGTTAAAGGCTAGACATTTGAAGGAAAGGCAAATATGTTGTAGCTTCCTTTTGCAAGGTATAAGAAACACTGTGATAAAGCAAATGCTCATTTTTCCAAATTATTATTTTCATAAAAAGCATTTCACAGCAGTGGGCGTGAAAAGTTGTATTTGTTCAAAAAAGGGTTCAAGGATATCTTTTTATGTCATTTCAAACAATTTATATTTTAGAAAGCCTAATATCAGTCATTTTATCTAAATCGTCTTTTTACAATTATAGGCAAAATGAAAAGAACTCGTGACTTGAGTGTTGAATCTCAGGTACAAGTTGATTTGGAAAAAATTTGGCATATCTTCTGAACTTTGAAAAAAAAAAAAGAAAGTGAGCCGTCAGCTCTGTGAAAAGGGGGACTTAATACATCTGCAAAAAATATCGACCCATGTCAACCTGTGCAGTCCGTGCAAGCTGACATGGGTCTATGCTTTTTGCTATAGGTCAATTTTCTGTATGTCGAAAGACCATTTCACCTCATGATTCAGGCAGTTATTACACAAAACAGATTTTATGGATCAACAGTAATTTTATAACTTGCTTGATATCAAGTGTCATGGAGATGCATTAAACCCCCTTTTGTCAGAGTGCAGCCAAAATAAATGAAGTGTCATACTTTGTCCTTTACCAAACAATCCTATATTAATAAATAACCTCAGAGAAAAATGGCTTTGAAAATATTGTGGGAATAGGGGAATATGCGTATAACTACATGTAGTATTATTATCCCCATTTCCCACAATTTTTTAAACTGTTCCCCACATGACAAAATTTAAGACTAGTCTGATTTGAAAGCATTTGCAGACAACAAAATAATTGTGACTCACAAAGAGTAATTCACCTACTGAAGGGAAGAAAACATTGTGGAAAGAAGGAGAAAATGCTGGTTACCAGCATTTTCTCCTTTTTCTACAATGTTTTCAAAAGCCCTTTTCCTCAGGGTCATTAAAAGTCTGGATTGTGTGGTACAGGGTTAATAACCTTTCAAAAACAAATAATTGTTTGAACCACAGTAAAATTGTAATCTGCAATGATGGTAGAAATCCAGACTAAAATTAAATCTAAAATTTCTATCATCTGATAAAAAGTTTATCCTTTACCAACAATCCAGTGTGTTTTAACTGACCCAGATTAGGGCTTTAAAAACATAAAAGGAAAGCTAAAAAATGCTGGAAACCAGCAATAATTTTTTTTCGACAATTTTTTCTACCTTTGTGTTGAACACCGTATTTGTAACCAGCATTTTCTCCTTTTCCACTGATGATTTCAAAATTCTTTGTTGTTAAGATTGATTGATTGATTGTATGGTGTTTAACGCCGTTTTCAACATTATTTCAGTTATATCGCGGCGGCCAGTGCACCTATCCATGCTTTCCTGGAGTCTCTTTTACCAGTACTCCGCACAATTTTCTTTCCAAGCCACTGGCTGCTTTCCCACATAATCATCGTCGAAACAATGGTCAGCGGTGGAAGAGGAATGAATCCTGTTGCAGTGACTATCATCAATCCTCGGAAAGAAATTGGCCGAGCCAGGGGTCATAGCCAGGGATCGAACCCTGGACCCCGTGTTCTCAAGTCCTGCACGCTACCGACTGAGCTACCGGGGTTCGGCTTTGTTGTTAAGAGTTGTGGGATTGTGTGGTATAAGGTTAATTTAAGTTCACTATTTCTTCTTCCAACCCATTCAAGTTTCTTTCAGGAAGTTACAAGAATCTAATGAAAGTCTGAATGACTGCAAGAAGCAGGTAAATGTGAAACTTACAGGCAGAGACAATAACATGTAAACAATAGGCAAAACTGCTCATAGAAAGTTATCATACCTTAACCCTTTAACTGCTAAGCATGACTCAATGACCTTTTGTGGAAAGCATAGATCAAGATCAGACTACACAAAACGTGCAGTCTGATCTTGGATCTACACTGTCCGATAAGGAGATGGTTTTCCTCGCAAAAATGCCTTTGAAATAGACAATATCGGGTTTTTATTATCGGCTTAAAAGTTTCATTTCACTTATTTAGCAGGATAAGGGTTAATTTAAATTTCAACAACTAAAAATTCAAATGCATCCGGGTCAAGATGTTTGGTCAAGATGTGAAATAGTGCTAAAGACATAAACTTCTTGCCAAAGCTTTAATGACCTCGAGGAAAACGACTTGAGCGCATTGAAGAGAAAGGAGAAAATGCTGGTAACTGGCATTTCCTCTTATTTCCATAATGTTGTCTATATCACACAGCCAAACCCATGTGCTTTTGTCCATCCAACTAAGACCACATGGTTTGATAAAGCAATATATATGCAATATATATAGCCAAATACTGAGTACTGACTAGCGAAGTAATCAGAACTGTAGTCTAATCTTTAAATTACAAATCTCATCGATTACCCCCCACTTTCTAATTTTCAGCCTGCAAAATTTCATGCTCTAAATTTAGGGGTTACCAGCATTTTCTTCCTGTCCTGCAATGTTTTCAAAAGCTTTGTTTCTCAGGGTCATCATGGGTCTGAATTGTTTTAGTTCAGGGTTAAAAGACCAAATAACCAAAATAGATCAATAGAATGGTGTTTTTCATTATGTTATTAATCATATCATGGTGACATCTCACATATTCATGTATGTCCTGGATTTCACCAGTACTAGGCCAGGGTTCTGAAGTGTCTTGCTTAAGGATGCTACCACAAAGAGTGCTTCCAGTGAAGCTTGAACCCAGGGCCTTCTGGTACAAGTTGCACACCTTACCACTGAGCCACACAGGACCCCAACCAATAGAGACAAACAAACTGAATAAATGAAGTATTCAGATAAAAAAAAAATGTCCATTTATTCGTGAACAAAAATGCCAAGGCTTTTGAAAACTGATATGCTTGCCCACACAGTTTCAAAATTTGTTTGCATGTCCTCTTAACTTTTTTTTCCCAACTTTTTTGCAGGATCATGCAACTCGATTCTATATATATATCATGGTATGTCATGCAGAAAAATGTTAGGTACTTGTGCATAATTTGAAGATAAGAGTACAAATCATTTCTTTACATTTCTAACCATTTATCCCACATCCCTGAGTTTTTAACAGCTCTTAGGAAGAAGGCTTTTACTGTATACGTGGATATATACGCGTGTCAAAAAATTTGCGAATTACAGATTACGGACATTTTGTGTAGGGAAATGTTTGCGAATTCAAGAGACTCCCTGGTTAGTATATTTTTGGTAAAATACACAAACAGAAAAGTTTGCGAATTTTTGAAATTCATGAAATCGCAAAAATTTTCACATCGCGAAAAATTCCTCTTATACAGTGTAAACATTGTGGGAAAGGGAGAAAATGCTGTAATCAGCATTTTATCCTTCACCCACTCCCTTTTCTACTCTTTCAAAGACAACTTCCACCATTTGAACCACATCTAATCTATCATCTGCAAATGCTTTGGATTTGAATAAGTCTACACTTTTGTTGTTTGGTAAGTTTTAAAACTCTTTATTTATTATGAGCCATGCTCTGTGAAAAGGGGGCTTAATGCATCTGCAAAAAAGTATTGACCTTTGTCAGCATGAGCAGTCTGCACTGGCTGACATGGATCAAAACTTTTTGTTATTTGTAATTTTTATACATGTCAAAGGACTATTCTACCTTATGATTTAGTCAGTTCTGAGACAAAATATATTTTTATGGATCCATAGTAATGTGATGACCTGCTTGGTATTATGCATTACAGAGATGCATTAAGCATCCTTTTGCAAGAGCATGGCTCATACAAAGGGTAATATATTGCAGCATGTCTAAGAACCAAATGTTCCCACCAACCAACTGCAATTTTACAAGAGTAGCAGACTTCTGAATCACCCTGTATAACCAAATCACCTTCCAATAATTGTTTTGAAACCATTAATTCAATTTCTGACGGATTCTTTCCTATGAAGGTAAAAGAAGTGGGGTCTTCATACATTTAACTGTCCAGCATATATGAGCCATGCTCTGTGAAAAGGGGGCTTAGTGCATTTGCCAAAAATATCGATTCAGGTCCGCCTGCACAAACTGCGCAGGCTGACCTAGGCCAATACTTTTCCCTTTTGGTCAATTTTCTGTATGTCCAATGACTAGTGTATCTCATGATAAAGTCGGTTGTTAAAAAAAAAAGTGGATATTATGGATCCATGATACGGTGATGGCTTGCTTGGTTCAATGGATCACGGAGATGCATTAAGCCCCCTTTTGCCAGAGCATTGCTCACATCATTTATATGTTGTTTGACCTTTTTCCCCAAACAGAAAAATTTTAGACTCTTCCACCACCTGCAGAGGACAATTTGAAATTGGTAGAAATGCTCTCTGTTATGGAAGAAAACAGTGGGGAAAAAAGGAGAAAATGCTGGTTTCCACCATTTTCTCCTTTTCCCATGTTTTCCACAATTTTTCCGTTGAGTTGTTAAAACTTGGGATTGTCTGGAAAAGGATTAACAACATTTTCAATTCTATTCAAGATAATGATGTTACATCCATGTGCAGCTTTCCAAGTTGATTATCATGTCAACAAATGATTAATTGGGAAAGCAGCCACTGGCCTGAGAAAAAAATATCGTTCAAAATACTGGTAAAAGAAACTCTGCAAAGGCATAGATAGATGCACCGGTCACCATGATATACTGGTAACTAATGTTGAAAATGGTGTTTAAACACCATTAAAAAAAGCAAACAACCTTCCATGAGTTACTTTAATCTCTTTTTACTCAACAACATACTACAATCTTTCAAAATCAACGTCAGCTTTTTCAGATTAAGTCAAAAATATGTTTGAGCACAGAGAGAGAAAAGACCCTTTAAATCCTGCAAGGACTTGCATCTATGGTTAAGTTTTTTCTGACTCAGGCACAGTATACAAGAGAGAATATCTCATATTCATAAATGTAGATCTATTTACAGGACTCATAATATCATTTTGACATTCCAGTTTTTGTCTGAAGCGAATAAATCATACACCAAATAGGTGATTAATTTTACTTCTATTGAAAAAAGCCTGTATTGTGGGGACGTCTTTTCATAACAGAGTTACACTGACCCCTTTTCTTTATATTCTTTTATTGTACACCCCATTATTGGGACACATTTTAACTTGAAACTTTGGAAAAAAGGATATCTTCCCGCCTACGGTAAAAGAATTTTTTTGCTTGCTGTGGACCACTTGAAAACTGTGGCAGGAAGAGAAAGTGCTACCATAGGGCCTTTCTCCTTTTGCCACAATAGTTTCGCATGTCTTTATGAATTGAGGTATTACCATCCTAAAGCTTCTAGTGCAACATGGAATAAAATTTCTTATTAGTTGATAAATAAGGATTTAAACTGATATAATATTTTTGCACATTTCACATTTGCAGAAATTCCTTTGATGTCTATCTTGAAATTATTTGTCAATACTTTTGTTAGTTTCCTGAAAAGGGAGGTAATTATTATCTCCCTTTGTAATGAGAATATAGTGGTTTTAGATTCATAAATGATAATTCTAAGAAGGAGAAAAAGGAAAAAGTGACTCGGTTAAAAAGTAGTACAATAATACTCATTTTTAATCATACCAAATTTTGTAGGAGAATTTTATAGTGGAAATAGCCGTTTTCCATTAGGATGGTACTACCTTAAACCTTAATTTAGGCCTGCATAGAGATGTTTTCAAGAGGTCAGCTTTACAATGATTCTGGAGTTAGTGCTTCACCACATGGCAACATTTCAGACTTGTTCGAATTATAAGCATTTGCAGACGATAATTTAAATACACATTACACAGTACTTCAAATGATATGGTGTGTCTTTGAAAGGGTGGGAAAATTTGAGGGAAAAGGAGAAAATGCTGGTTACATCATTTCAGTTATATCATAGCACCCAGACCAACTATCCATGCTGTCCTGGAGTACCTTTGATCAGTCTTTCGCATAGTATTCTTTCTATGCCACTGGCTGATTTCCTACATAACCATCATCGAGACAATGATCACAGTGAGAGGGGATTGAATCCTGTCACAATGACTATCATCAATTCTTGTAATATATAACAAGAGCAGCAAATTGTTGCAAGATACACCCGTCCCACCGCCAGTTGTCAAGGGGGTATAATAATCGTAAAGGGCAGGTAATGCAACAAACATGTTTACCAAGTCTCAAGTCAATTTGACATGAGGTGACAAAGTTCCGTTCCAGACAAGCAAGAAATACTGTAAAATGAAGATCAAAGTGGAATTACTCGAAATCCGCACTAGGTAGAGTTATTGTTCTTGCGCACTGTACTCCATAACAAACATGCATACCAAGTTTGAAGTCACTCTGACTTGAGATGACAGTTATATTCCAAACAAGCAGAAAATGCTGTAAAAATGATGATCAAATGGAAATATCTCAAAGACAGCACAAGGTAGAGTTATGGTTCTTTCGCACTGCACTCCGTATTATTGCAACAAACACACATGCCAAGTTTCAAGTCAATCGGACCGGAGATGACAAAATTATGCTCTGGACAAGCAGAAAATGCTGTAAAAATGACAAAGGGAAATACCTCAAAGACAGCACGAGGTAGAGTTATGGTTCTTTCGCAGTGCACTCTGTATTATTGCAACAAACACAAATACCAAGTTTCAAGTCAATCGGACCGGAGATGACAAAGTTATATTCCAGACAAGCAGAAAATGCTGTAAAAATGACGATCAAAGGGAAATAACTCAAAGACAGCACAAGGTAGAGTAATGGTTCTTTCGCACTGCACTCCGTATTATTGCAACAAATACACATGCCAAGTTTCAAGTCAATCGGACTGGAGATGACAAAGTGATGCTCTGGACAAGCAGAAAATGCTGTAAAAAATGACTATCAAAGTGAAATAACTCAAAGACAGCATGAGGTAGAGTTATGGTTCTTTCACAGTGCACTCCGTATTATTGCAACAAACACACATGCCAAGTTTCAAGTCAGTCAGACTGGAGATGACAAAATTGTGCTCCGGACAAGCAGAAAATGCTGTAAAAATGACGATCAAAGGGAAATAACTCAAAGACAGCACGAGGTAGAGTTATGGTTCTTTCGCACTGCACTCCGTATTATTGCAACAAACACACATGCCAAGTTTCAAGTCAATCGGACTGGAGATGACAAAGTTATGTTCCGGACAAAAAACGCCCGCCCGTATGCCATGGGTGATTCCATAATACGTCCCGTCTTCGACGGGCGTATAAAAAGGAATTGGCCAAAAGCTGGGGATCCGAACCAGTAATCCTTGGTCTCAAGTCCTGTATGCTACCGACTGCGCAACCGGGGCTTGGTAAGGTTGAATTTGAAAGAAGAGATATTTGTATTAGCATGAAGAGCATGCACAGAAAGGGAAATGAAAATATACAGAGAGAAAGACTTAGGCAGAGACAGGACACAGAGAGAGGAAAAGTTTAACCTTTTACAAAACTATCCCGGGTTTTCACGACCCTCACAAAGGAGGCTTTTGAAAACATTGTGAGAGAAGGAGAAAATGCTGGTAACCAGCATTTTCTCCTTTTCCCACAATGTTTTCTACTCTATCAGATAGCTTAAGCTCATTTGTACCAAGTTATAATATAGTATCTGCAGATGTTTTGAACTTGAAAGAGTTTAAAACTTACTGTTTGCGAAAGGGTAAAAATTGGCAGCAAATTAATACACTCATATGTCTATAAGAAGAATTCAGACTTTCACAAAAGTATCCATTGCTTCTACAATCCTGATCACGAGGAAGAAAGATTTTGAAACCATCATGGAAAAGGGAGAAGACGCTGGCCAAGAATCACCATGTAGATCTACTTACTGCAAGCCTTTTCAGTACATGCCAGGTTCCCATCATCTAAGCATGTACAGTCATTGCAACCATCATCTGCCAAAACAGTTGTTCCATTTGTAATTGTTGTGCCATTGGTCAGAACACACTCTGAAACAAAAAGAAAACAGAATGCTTTTTACTTTACAGTCTCATTCACACTTTTAACTTGGCTGTTTTTGAAGCAGACTTTGAGGTATTGTTCTAGTTGTTTGCGTCGTCATGGTGCAAAAACTTTGACATTTTATAATATTTCGGCTATTCCTGAAGATATTATCTGCAAACTTGGACCAGTAGTTAATTATTGAAATGGAAACCTATACAACTAGGCAGGTAACCATTAAAGTATTTTTGACACAGTTATGCCCTTTTTTGACTTAGAATTTTCACTGAAAATCAAGAAACTGCAGCAAAGAGCTGGCATCTGCATGCAGCAGTGTCTGATCCAGAGCGCGCGACTGCGAGAATCGCCAAAGTTTTCCATCATTCACGCACATTTTCAAAACCTGTGTGCGACAATCACGCACAAAAAATAATTAAGCAATTAGTGTTTGATCACTTGTTACACTTAACGCTTAAATGTTGATGTAAAAATCACTTCCACAGCCAGCACAACTGCATCATTCCTATGAATCAAGAGTGATTTCCCTTTCTTTCCTCACTGAGTTTGATTTACGAAAAAAATGTCTGCCATTTTTTTTTTCTTCTCGATTTAAGTACCGGTATATCGATTTCATGTCCCCAACACTTATTTATCACAATAAATATGAGTGAAGTACTGTCTTTCCATCTACATACACACCAAAGCTGTCAAGATGAATCTGTTTCGACATGTACTGATTCCCAGAGACTGATAATTTTCTGCATGTAAATCCAAACAAATAGCAGATAATCGTTCTGTTTACTAAAATGGACAAAAAACTTCGAATTACTGATTTCTTTATCCCAAGAGCAGGTGGCATTGAAGATGTACAATCAGTTTTGAAAAAAATCTGTTATTCAACATTAAGCCAAGGCCAGTGTGATGCAGACATGAGCCTAACATGATAACCGATGAAAGCGTAGAGACTACTGGGCCAGTACAGTGGTGTTTTAACTTCTGTTTACAGTTATGACTTTCAAGTTTCAAAGTAAGATTTTGTTCTAGGTATGAGGAAGACTAAGGCACAGTACTATAAAACTTTAAGGGTTTAATTAATCCAAACGTGATTAGGTCTGTTTCTTGCCTTTTGTAGTTAAGTTTGTTCCCCCATCACTTTTTTGAAACCCCCCATGCTTTTCAGAGTGATGGGAGACAATCCCCACTTTTTTTCAATCCTGGATCAGACACGGATGCGGTGCTCTTTTGATGTTCACCTTCAGGGGTTCAGAAGTGCTCTATACCGAAAATTCTCCTATTTCTTTTGAAACACAGTGCTTTACAGCTTTCCATTGATGAAACATTTATGTATCATCTTGTTTGTACAGGCAAAAATTAAGACACCTTTAGCAAAACTATTAAAAATCAAAGTACTGAAAGTACTAATAGAAGGTGATGCTAGAAATATGCTAGCAAATAGGTTTTAACAGTGGATCACTTCATTAAAAATTTCATTCATCTGATAATTGATAACATCTTTTTCTCAGATTTGTGTAATTTTTTTAGAGTCCGCTCAACAGCAATAACCAGGGCCCGTATTCACCAACCATTCTCAAGAATATTCTTAGTCTTATTCTCCATAATTTTCTAACTTTGAAAGTAACACAAAGAACTAAGTGGTCTGGGTCTTTTTTTTTACTTTTTCACAGGCTCATTTACATTTTTTAGTCCATACCCAGAGATTTTTGCTTTTCAACAAATATGTCAAGGGTTCAATTACTGTAGACAAATTTGGAATGAATTTCCTCTAATACTTGACAATATCAAATCAAGATTACAACCCTTTTTTGTTTTAGGTCCAGGAACTTGCATTATGGCTTTCATATTCTTTTTGGAAGGCTAAATGCCATCCTTATATACCCTAAAAACAAAATATTCAACTTCATCTTGAAGTAAAAAATACTTTTCTTTCCTAACTCAACTTAATATTTATTTGGGCTTGTCTTTTTCAACACTGACTCATCATCATCATTTTGACTTGTAATATGATATCATCTAATATGCAACTCACAGAATCCAATATTTTCAGCACCATGACCATAGTTTGTTGGAATATTGCAGGTGAACCTGAAAGTCTATGTGGAAGCTTAAGATACTGTGTACATGGATACATATATGCCGTAGTCCAAACTGGAATCGAGGCAGATCCGGAATCTGCCTAGACCAAACTTTAATTCTGCCTAGACCAAAATAAGGTTCCAGTTTGCCTAGGCAGCTCCACAATCTGCTAAAACAAAATTGGAATATTTTCTCGTTTAATATAGTGCAACTACATATAAACCATCTTATTTAACTTAAACCTCAACATAAAAGAAGTTTTAATCAGAAATTCTGAATAAGATTAAATTTTGAATATTTTGCACTTTAGAAAAAAAAAATGCAATGTGGAAAACGGAGCAATTGTGGGAAAAACAAATAAATTGCTTTAATTAAAAATACATCTCAGTTGTAAACACATGTGGATTAATACGATTAAAAAAATTTGGAAAAGAATCTGTTTTGGTCTACACAAAATTACAATTCTAATTTCGTCTAGGCAGTTCCAGATCTGCCTAGGCAGATTCCGAATCTGCCTAGATTTCGATCTTGCCTATGATATAATATACATGTGTCAAAAAAATGGTGAATTACTGATTATGGAAATGTTTGCGAATTCAAAACACTTATTATTTGCCTAGATTTCGATCTTGCCTATGATATAATATACATGTGTCAAAAAAATGGTGAATTACTGATTATGGAAATGTTTGCGAATTCAAAACACTTATTATTTGTTGGTATATTTGTGTTAAAACACACAAACAGAAAATTTTGCAAATTTTTCAAATTTGCAAAATCACAAAAATTTCCATATCACAACAATTTCCACTTATATGGTATCAGTAATGACCCATATATTGTGAATTTGTCTCATATTCGTGCGACTGCTCATTTAATCATACATGTTAGTACACATGACACATGTCAATTTCTTTAAAGTTTCGTCCCCAATCTAGTTTCATGAACACATCTTCCGCTGTTGGTAATAGATAATCTGCTGTATCAAATACAGGGTTAAACATGACTTTGAAATCTCCTTAAATTCTAACTGTATTGTCAGGTTTTAATACTCAGGCCTCTTCAAACTCTCAGAATTTGAGAAGCTATGGGGAGAAGTGGTCAGACTTTGAGAAGTTTCAACAGACATTAAAAACAGGATCTGAGCTGAGTTATACAAGCAGGGCCCGCGCTGCCAATCGCCATTTTCGCCAAATGCGAAAATTTTGAACAAGTGGCGAATATTTTCTTTAACTGGCAAAAATAAGTGGCGAAAGTTTTTTTATCGGCAATTCTTCAGTTTTTGTCTCAACTCACGAGACAAGTGGAGAAAGGGTGAAGCAGGGAGCAAGCTACAGGGCGACGTGGGCGAAGAAGTCACTTTCAGTGCTCAACTTCGCCTCGTCAAGCTTGCACTGCGATAAAACTTAGCCTTAAAAAATTCCCGACCTGGCTATATTCATGAAATATTGTCTATCTAAGACAAAGGGTGACGCCAGTTATCCTTTATTTATTATTCTTTACAAATATTTTTTAATAAATTACAATGATGGATGGTAAACCAAAGGATTAAAAAATCTTGAAAACAATCATTTGCCTTCCTCACATCGGCAACTCAAGCAAAATCTGCAGTACAGTGTTCTATTTATAGCATTCTATTTTTAGAATACTCTACACCTTTTCCTTCCTATCAGCTGTTTTACTGACTATATAGATTACGTCTCTGTAAACCTTGTTAAGTTTAATTCTTTTAAATTTTACCAAGTCCTAGTTATGTTTCTGAACCAAATTGTAGTTGGTCCTCATTACAGCCGTGAAGAATCTTTTTTTTTTTATTTTCTCATCACTCTGGACATTATTTGTAATCTGATGAGAAATGTCAGGGTTTGAAGTAATGTGTGACTGCATCAATGGGGTCATAAATTACAAGGCAATCAAAACCCAATGGTCAGATAATGTTCTTCTGAGTCAACACGTAGATAAGAATCCTTTCTCATTTTTTTCTTTGATAAGCAAACCATATCCAAAAGTGATAGTAAGATTCAACTTTTTTTCACTCAAGGTTGGCACACAGAAATTCTTTCATCACATACTATAATTTCTACTCTAAAGTTCATGGAAGAAATTAATACTGTCTACTTGCAGCACAAGTCTGCTTCTAGATTCAAACAGAATTTAACTACATTGTGTTTTTACCATGTTTTTTTTTATCAACCCACACAATGCCAACGAAAACGTTGTGAGAAAAGAAAAAAATGCTGGTAACCAGCATTTTCTGCTTTTCAAACAATGTTTTCTGTCCAATCACAGACAATCTTCCACTATTTTGGCAACAATTAAATTGATGTCTGTATATGCTTTGGGTTTGGATGTGTCTAAAATTCTGTCATGTGCTAAAGAATTAAATCCCCATCATGTAATTTTCATCATTCATGTTTTCATGTTTGTACAAATGAATTAAAATTAAAAACATAAAAAAACCTTGTTCTCTGTGTCTGATACCTGAACAGAATCAAGGGGGACAAATGGTAGTAAAAAGGAAAGTAGAGAAAAAGTAGAAAGAAATGGCTCATAAATTAAGAAAAGTGGCGAAAGAAATGGCTAATAAATTAGGAAAAGTGGCGAAAAAAAAATGGCTCATAAATAAAAAAAGTGGCGAAAAGTTTTTTAAATTGGCAAAAATAGTGGCGAAAGAAAAAAAAAAGCCAGAGCAGGCCCTGTACAAGGAAATAATAATATTTCAATATTATAACAGTTTAATGAAATAGAAAACCATGTCAATACATGAAATTATACAATACTTTCTACCTTTTTAATCAATATCCTTATTCCTATAAACAACTATTTAAATCTTTGCAACAGAGCAAAGTTTAAGACCAGTCCATATTGAAAGCATTTGCAGATGACAAATAAAATGGGGCACAAATGACAGTATCTGTCTTTCACTCTTTACCAAACCACAAAATTTTAGACTGGTCCAAATTGAAAGCACTTGCAGACGACAAATTAAACGTAACTCAAAATATGAAATTTGTTTCTAGCAGGGTAGAAAACATTGTGGGAAAAGGAGAAAATGCTGGTTACCAGCATTTTCTCCTTTTCCTGCAATGTTTTCAAAAGGCTTCTATCTCAGAGTCATAAAAACCAGGGATTGTTTGGTGAAGGGTTAAGATTTTTGAAAACAATGTGGGAAAAGAAGAAAATGCTGGTTACCAACAATTCTTTCTTTTTTCCCACAATATTTTCAAAAGCCTTCCTCTACAGGGTCTTTTAAACCCAGGACTGTGTGGTAAAGAGTTAAAGATGTTTATTCCCAAGCTCTATTTATACCAGGGATACGATCCCTGGTGTCACTTGACTGCATTTGTGAAAAGTTTTTTTTTTTCCCACACGTTTTCATTTGTTTTCAAGAAAAAAAATCTTTACCAGCATGCACATTTTTACAGATAATTGATTTGTAACTGGTAGGTATGAATTATGAATTCATTCGTTATTGAAAGAAACACTACTGTATTGTATTATTTCAGTTTTCATTTGAAACACCATTTTTACACCATTTCCCCCTTCCCAGTTTCACGGCCAGCTTTTTAACAAAACGGTATGAAATAATTCAAGTCGTGTAAAATAAATTGACAAGCCCAAACATTTCATCAGCAACACCTGTCTGTTTCCATCGCCATAGTCAAAACCAATGTTCAAATCCATGATGTGGAGCGAAAATGATTCGGCCGAAACGACTCTGGATCGAAACGAAACACAATTAACGCAGTAGATAAGACAAAATAAACATATCTAACCTTGTATTTACGATTCTACTAGCTACACAATTAATGTGACTTTGAAAAAAAGGAGTTCATAAAAGAAAGCAATCTGAACTTCAATAAATGCACCTTATCCGGAGAAGTTGATTCTACACCCGAGAGTAGGAACTTCGCGTCAATGGTGTGTCGTGTTCTGGCCTTGTGCGCATGCTCAAACAGTGTAAGCGCGCGTAAATTCAAACCTCGAATCTGTAGTGGCATATTTCTGCCACAAGATACGAGATAACTATCATGATAATTTAAGAAAATTATCGCGATAAATCAAACTTTGTCATAAATGGACCGACTCCTTAACAGGACTTAATCACCGGATCAACCGAGGTTTACCCAGGGATCTTATATTGTGTATATACGATCCCTGGTTTACCGGATGACGAAAATAAATAAAAGATAGACATACACACATTAGACCCGAGAATTATTTACAATTCGAATTAAATTATGCTCTCGATTGAAGAAATATCAGAACCTCGTCGTAGATGGTGGAAGTTACAGAATTCACCGAGATCTAGATCTAGATATATACGGGTCTGCTAAGCATTTAGATCTAGATATCTAGGTGGTTAGTATTTTAAAAGCCTTGAAATGTCAGTGAGATCGTATTGATCTACAAGGTTTATAGGCGCGAATTCTTATCAGATCTAGATCAACACCTAAAAAAAACTTAATTGCAATATTATATAATAATGGGCATAATTTTCTTAACTCTTTACCGCATAGACCGGCCAGGTAGCTCTGTGGTTAGCGTATCTGACTCGTAACCTGGAGGTTGCGGGTTCGATACCCGATTGCGGCGAACTTTCTCATCGGCGATTTTTTGCCTCTCACCTCTGATGCATGTGAGTAAAGTAGTCGGTGGCTTTGGAAAGAAAGTTGTGTCAGTACTGGTGTAAGAAAGCCAGGAAACACCCGTGCGTCACTGACCCCCATGATATGACCTAAGCTGTAAAAATGGCGTTAGTAACTCCGATACAAACAAAACCAAACCAAACTTTACCGCACAAACCCGAGTTTTAACTACCCTGATAGAGAAAGGCTTATGAAAATATTGTTGAAAAAGGAGAAAATGCTGGTAACCAGCATTTTCTCCTTTTGCCACAATATTTTCTACTCTATAAAGAACAAATTTCGTCATTTTAGCCACCTTTAATTTGTCGTCTGCAAATGCTTTCAATTTGGACCAGTCTAAAATTTTGTCGTTTGGTAAAGAGTTAATGGTTATCTTTCATAAAGCCAATACAATATTAGGAGTACCAGTAAGCAGATCTAACTACTAGGTTACTTTTTTCCATAGACCTGTGAAACTCAAGTTAAACGCGCATTTCGACCTACTACCGAGATCACGTGTAAAGAAAAAAACTCAATTGCATTTTATATACAAGGAGTGCAATCAAACGCAGTCATCTGTAAAATAGGACGCACATTTGAATGCGATGCAGTGTCAAATAAATATGTGAAGGCTTTTTCATTTCTGAATTTCTTTTCTCGTCATGGGTTAGTTAACGATTTGGCTACGTTACGGGCCGTTGTCTGCGCGTGTCATTTTCTTCAAAGATTCGACCTGTCTGCTATGATGCATCACCCATCCCATACACCGGGGGGAGTAGGGCTTATAACAAAGCTATTGCCCAAGCCTGGAGGGGCTGTTTAAATGAATGGCCAGTGCATAGATTACATGCTAGCTGCAGATCATAGCTGAATGAATCGCATCAGGTAGCGTCTTATTGAGTAAAGGTTTATTTTATTTTGAAATTCAAAGTAACGGTTATTGTTTTGAAAAGTAGTCCTGTTCTGTACCCAAAATGCTCAAATTAGATAGATGTGTATTTGTAGAATGCCATCTGGCGGAAGATAATGCGTTACAGGCGCCATTCGGCATACCTCGGGTGATGGGAGCCATCAAATTAGATGTAGGTACGGAATCGGCGGAGTTGTGACGAGTGTTACGGGCACCTGTTGATTCTTATAATATCGCGCTGTCTCGCGAGACTTGTACATTGACCAGCCCGCATAGCTCAATAGGTAGAGCGGAGGACTCGTGAACGTGATGTTTCGAGTTACTTGAGTGTGTGGGTCCGATCCCCACGGCTGGCCATCTAAAATTACTAATAGTCTTTCGGATGAGAGGTTAAACCGAGGTCCCGTGTGACGGTGCTATACACCGAGCACGTTAAAGAACCAGGCGTAACTTAAGATGGGTTTCGTCCTGTATCTGCACTATCCCCCGTAACAATACTAACAGCCTTCAGGGGGCGTCGCCCATATGGGCAACCGGTGGCGACGATAAATAAACGCAAATTCAATCAATCAGACTTGTACATTTCTTATCAGAAAAGCGCTCTTAGCACAAAGTTTATTTTACAAAAAAGTGTTAAGATTCTCAAGTCTCTCTGCTTGTATTAGGGAACCACGGTTGTTTCCTTTACCCCGTAAAGAACTTATGAAAAACTTGAAAGCAGAAGATCTACCACTCACAATTGGCATGCAACACGCGAAAATGGGCATTCGGACATTTGCGTGAAGTGTAGTCCCGGATCAGCTTGCACACTCCGCACTGACTAATTCGAAAGACAGTTTTCGTTTTAAGTAATTTTCTGTTTTGCGCAAGTCTACTGTGGGACAAAATCTAATGTAGTTGTAAAGTGCCAACTCGGATTAGCCTGCGCAGACTGCACAGGCTAATCCGAGTTGGCACTTTACGCAAATGTCCGACTGTCCCTTTTCCCATGTTGCAGGCCAGTCATTATGCTACATTATCTAGTTAACCCATAGGCCTACAGGGTATTCTACTACTAAAATTGCGATGAAGAATTGTGAAGTGCAAGATCTGACCGTACAAAACGTTTCAATACATTTGAGCCGTGAAAAGGGGACTTAATATATCTGCTAAAAGTTCCGACCCTGAACCGAAACATTTTGCGATTTTCTGCATGCCAAAGGACCTCTCTACCTCATGATTCAGTCGGTTGATGGACAAATTGGATTTACAGGATCCATAACTATGTGATGACTTGCTTCGAATACTTAATTAAGTTAATGCATCAAAAAGATGCCCTAAACCTCCTGTTGCTAGAGTACGGCTCACTTTGATTTTGAATAGATTACGTTTTTTGCCGAGTTGAAATATTCTGAACAAAGCAGGCTTATTTCTTTTTATGCATTTCCCGACTGACTGTTTACCTAACTGAAAATGTCCATTTTATTATATGGACATCATCTCAAACTTTAGACTGCTACATAAATTAACCATGAACGACACAATCCCTGGTTTTAACGACCATGAGACACAGGCAGCTTTTCAAAACATTGTGGGAAAAGGAGAAAATGCTGGTAACCAGCATTTTCTCCTTTTTCCACAATGCCTTTGCCCTGTCAGAGAAAATTTCCAATCATTTGAACAACATTTTATTTGTAATCTGCAAACTTCGACAAGTCTGTGTCGTTTGGTAAATAGTTAAGGATAGAGCACCCTAATGGGATCCGTGTAATATCGCCTTTCATCGCCAAAATCGTACGGATTCGGCTAAGACTCGGGTAATCATTAATCGATTCGGGGAAGCAGCGTCTATCGGCCGATCGAGTTCGGATTATCCGAGTCTTAGACGAATCCGTACGTTTTTTTCGACGAGAAAAGGCGATGTTACACGAATCCCATTAGGGTGCCCTATCCTTAAATTATCAGTGCCAGCATATGGTAAAAACATATATTGCGTTTTCAGAGTTGTTTTGTTTTTTTTTTAAATCCCGTCGTATCAAACAGTGTAGATCCAAGCTCAGATTGCACGTTCCGTGAAGTCTGATCTTATCTACAATGTCCGCAATCTGATTTTTATCTACACTATCCGCCAAGGTACATTGGTTTACATGCAGCAGCGAAAAATTCAACCCTTATCCTGCTAAATGACTAACATGAAATTCTCAAGCCGATGGTAAAAACCCAAAATCTGCTATTTCAAAAGCATTTTTTTGGGAGAAAGATATCTTTTTATCGGACAGTATAGATCAAAGATCAGACTGCACATTCTGTGCAGTCTGAACTTGATCTACACTGTCCGCAAAACGTCAGTGAGTCGAGCTTAGCAGCCTAAGGGTTAAAGGTATGAATATGTCAAGCGTAAAATCAGAACAGGATGAACTATGTAATTTTTTGATAATCATATGTATACGTGTAAAATGTGTCTATTTTTGCTTGTTTATCGTCAACTTTATGATATGAATCGTCAATTTTATGATATGTTATGTTATTTAATTTGCATATCACTTTTTTTAGTAGGCGGTACATGTAATCATAATCATCAAATGCATATAAAATGTATAAACATTGACATGTAGGCCGTAAGCATTTTTTTTTTTTAAACTAAACTTTCGTCAGAACCATACCACGCCTGTCAGCAATTTTTTAGATTAATTGATTGATTGTATGGTGTTTAACGCCGTTTTCAACATTATTTCAGTTATATCGCGGCGGCCAGTGCACCTATCCATGCGTTCCTGGAGTCTCTTTTACCAGTACTTCGCACAATTTTCTTTCCAAGCCACTGGCTGCTTTCCCACATAATCATCGTCGAAACAATGGTCAGCGGTGGGAGAGGAATGAATCCTGTCGCAGTGACTATCATCAATCCTCGGAAAGAAATTGGCCGAGCCAGGGGTCGTAGCCAGGCAGCAATTTTTTAGCTTTCTCCACATTCTTTTTTTTTTTCCGCCGTTCTCCTAATTTAATTAAGCCATGCTCTTGTAAAATGGCATCCCCGTGATGCATAATACCATGCAAGTCATTACATAATAATGGTTCAATTTTATCCATTTCTCTTGGAAATGAATAAATCATGAGGTAGAATGGTCCTTGAACATGCAGAAAATAAAGCAAAAGCTAAACGTTTCCTTGGTCGATACTTTTTGCAGATGCATTAAGTTCCCTTTTCATAGAGAATTGCTCATTTGATTCAATAAGTTTTTGTCAGAACCCTACAATGCCTTTCAGCGAATTTTTAGCTTTTTATTTCTTCCGCCGGTACTCTTTTCCCCTTTCTGCTAGCTTATGTCACTGTACGTATTTCATCACGTTATACATGTAAAATTTTCTTATAAATTGATGATATTCTATTGGGTTGGAGTTTAATGCAGTGTCACAGCTAGGTCATATCACGGCGGTCAATGCATCTACGTGCGTGTAATGTGGTGTCCGTGGTAGGTCCTGAGTTCGATTCCCTGGAGCGGGTGTCAACTTTGGGACCCTTCATTGGCCCACACACTCGGCGCGAGTACTGGTCCACTTCCCATGAAGTAGAATCGAGAGAAATTAGTTTAAGTTGTAACAACTTGTTTTTCAACCGATCTAAAATAAATTTATATTTAACTAACGCATCTACGCATGTGTTTCCTGACCCTTTCACACCAGAACTGACAAAACTCTTTCCAAGCCAGTGACTGAATTGATGACGATAACAGAATGTGACGTGATTTTACGTGTGCCTGCAGAATTATATTTCATTCATTTCAGTATCCGCAGCGTAAACATTTTCATTGCAATGACGTCTGCTATGTGTGTGTTTTTCTTTTTTTATCTGTTCAGGACAATACTAGTCATCTGCTTCGTGCACTCTTGTAAAAGAATGATTTGTTGAGCTGGAATTATTGGCGAGAAAGATATCTCCCCTGTATAACAGATTTATATTCATGAGCCATGCTATGCGTCCCCTAAAGGTATCGACCCTGGTCAGCCTGCGCAATCCGCGCAGGCTGACCTGAGTAGAAACTTTTTTTACTTTTGGTAATTTTTCTACATATCAAAGGACCAAGGTACCTCATGATTTCGTCAAAATGGGTTTTATGGATCCATGTGATTATGTGATGACTTGTTAGGTATAATGCATGACAAATTGCATTAACCCTTTCCCAAACAATCCCTGGTTTTTACGACCCAGAGGAAGAAGCCTTCAGAAAACATTGTGGTAACCAGCATTTTCTCCTTTTTCCCACAATGTTTTCTACCCTTCTAAAATCAAGTTTCATCTTTTGAGTCACATTTATGTTGTCGTCTGTAAATACTTTCAATTTGGACAAGTTTAAAATGTTATCGTTTGGTAAAGAGTTAAACCCCCTTTTCACAGAGCATGGACCATGGTGTCAACTTTGGGATCCTTCATTGGCCCACACAATCGGCGCGAGTACTGGTGTAGTTCCCAGGAAGCAGAATCGAGAGAGATTAGTATAAGTTGTAAGAATTTGTTTCTCAATCGATATAAAATAAATATGTTTAAACTAGCACGGCTCATGTGCTTTGATATCACAGGAAGGTAATCAAAAAGTAAGATAATTCACTTTTTATTTTAACGTATTAAAGATGCCCGTCTACAGCTGGTAAGCAAAAACGCTGTTAAATTTCAAACAATTTAGAATGGTACAGAAATCAGTCCTTTGTGTAAACATGGATAAATTACTGACATATATAGTGTACTTGAAAAAAAAGAAACACGGAGAGTTGTATTAGAAACCGAACATTGGTCAGAAGAAAACTGGCTGATGATCGGAGCTGTAAACAATGGCGGTGCGTCACGGAAATGTATCGTTGGTTTCCGCCTAGAGTCGGATACGGTGTAATTTGCATATAGGTCGCGACCTCCGTCTGAAAATCGAGGCTGCAACAGAGGCCTCCATTTTCCTTTGTTTACCTCATTAGACGCAAGGCGAAGGTCAAATATAGTCACGTGACAGAATGCATGATCTTCATACGAATCTACCCGAGTGTATAACGGATATATCGAAGTCTTCGATTCAAAAACCGGAAACGACGAGTCTGTTTACATGGAAGGCCGCAACTCAGCGAAATGCATTTTCTATCGACCGTAATCTAAGCAACCTTGCAACCGTCAGGCGCAATATTTGGCGTGAAGGTATAAGAATGACTATAGTTTGATAAAATAAAGACAAAATGAATTAAAACTGGCTGAAAATGAGTATAAGGGCCTCTTTAAGTATAAATGTGCAGTGTTGCATTCTTCCCAGCTGTACATTACACAATTAGGCCATGTCACATTACGTGAGAAGTAGAGCCCATAACTGTGAAAGGTAAGATAAATCTAAAGGAACATCTAAACGATTACCAAACAACAAAACTTTGGGCTGAACCAAATTGAAAGCATTTGCAGACGACAAATTAAATGTTGCTTAAATGATGTTTATGTCTTTCATAGGGTAGAAAACGTTGTGGGAAAAGGAGAAAATGCTGGTTACCAGCATTTTCTCCTTTTCCCTCAATGTTTTCAAAAGCCTTCTTTTTTGGTGTCGTTAAAAGTGGCGATTGTGTGGTAAATGGTTTATAACAGTTGTCGTAGATCTTTTTTACAAGTCACAGCACGAGATCTTTTTTTTTTACGGATAACTGAACATGTTTGCGCAATGATCGACGTAAAGTACATCAATATTTTGTAGATAGCAGCCTGATAACAGCTTAATGTATTTTATATAGACATTATTATCTAGTCATTTTTGCATAATATTTCTGACGAGAATGTGGTCTGTTTTTACCACCTGCACTCGTTTTATTTTTGACAAAATGTTTTGCTTTCTATCCACATTATATATGTCTAATATACAGGGTGTCCAAAAAGTCGTGCACCATCCTGAAAACACATTCATTGTTACAGATGCTTAAATTGAGCACCATTTTCAGTAATGGTCAGTAACTGAGTGTCACAGCATCCCACCGGATACCCTACGGAATGTTCAAAACAGCTTTTTGCGGAGAGTACAGCGTTGTATTACGGAAATTGGTGCTCAATTCGAGCATCTGTAACAATGAATGTGTTTTCAGGATGGTGCACGACTTTTTGGACACCCTGTATATAAGCCATGTTCTATGAAAAGCAGGCTTATTGCGTCTGCGAAAAGTATCGACCCAGGTCAGCCTGCGCAGGCTAACCTGAGCCGAAACTTTTCGCTTTTAATCATTTCTGTATGTCCAAGGACTTGTCTTTCTCATGATTAGGTCGGTTGTTAAAAAAAAAGTGACTATAATGAATCTATAATTATTTGGTGACTTGCTTGGTATCATGTATCACGAAGATGCATTAAGCCCCCTTTTGCCAGAGCATGGCTCAATTATTGTTGTAGGAAGATGAAGTTTGTCATGTAAGAGAAACAAGGGCTCTTGGTTATTACCGTGGACACGGCAATACAACCAAGCATGGAGACGAAAGTTTTCTTGAAGAAGTAATCTTTGTATATAAGGTACATTAAAAAAGAATAGAAAAAGAAAACGTTTGAAAATAAAGATAGACCGCGTAAGAGGTAGGACTGAATATTTAAACTCTTTCGTTGTTTTCTTGAAGAGGTAATATATAGAGAATATTTGTTTTTTTACGGTGAAATATCGAAATTTATTTCATCGAGTGAACATCATCGTTAATAGCAGCCACTCGTGAAAATATTACCGATGATGTTCACTCGATGAAATAAATTTCGATCTTTCACCTTAAAAAACAAATATTCTATTTATTTCATGCTTTTAACCCTTGGGGGGTGGGGGAGGAACTTAATCAAAATCCAGTACAGTTCTTTTCGGTTATTCCCCGTGGCGTACCCTCTCCGCTTAGCAACGTATTACAATATTACGTCAAGCGCGAGAAATGTAAGGTAAATTACGTCATATTTCCAATCTGGTTGTGAGGCACACGCATTTTACCAAGGTAACTAGTGCGCGGGAACAACTCTTTCCGCCTTCAACTGAAGAGTTAGAATATAAAAATCGGTATTTTTACTGGTCGTAACCATGAAGTATCGAAAAATATTTCACCGATATTTCTCAATAACCTACCGGAAAGCATGAAATAATTGAATGTATTGTATAAGTAACATAGAAAAAATAAAATAAAATAATAAAGATCGTTTAAAAAAAAGACAAACCGCATAAGAGGTACTGAATATTGAAACTCTTTCGTGGTTCAATATGAGGAGAAACAGTGAAAAGTTAATATGACTGGCAACTGCTTCTTTAAACTGGTAACCATAGCTTGTTATCGATCTTAGTCTGTCGGGAGCCCAAGAGAGGTACAAACGAGGTACCAGTTTACTAGTTTACATTATTAGTTGTACGGTCAGGTGGCAGGGGACTTGGAAACTTGTTCACGGCTGTGGTGAATCATGTCGCCCCGAGCCGAAGGCGAGGTGGCGACATGATTCACCACAACCGTGAACAAGTTTCCAAGTCCCCTGCCACCTGACCGTACAACGAATTTATTATACTGCAAAGTTTACCATTCCAACGTGTGTTAAGCGAAATTTACCTGTTTTTTCGTTTAAAAAATTGAGTACGCTGACGCAGTAGAATTTCCCTTCTGAGTGCCCCAATTCAACGAAAACTGACGTCACTGGGAACTGACGTCACTGAAACCCGAAAGGGAAACTGCTTTTAGGTTGGTTTTGCCAGTGTACATGATATATATGTTTGGGGCATATTATCCAATCAGATCACGAGAAATTTCTTTGCAGTATAATAATATTGTTTTGCAGTTTTATACCCTCCAAATGCTCGTTGATTTCAGCTTATCGTGCAACATAGTTGGTACAGGGGTGAAGATTTGTCGAACGATTGTCGCAGGAAAGATTTTCATTATTATGATACGACGTTTTATAAAACGTGTCTCTGTAGCAGGTAGGCCTAAACGTGACGAGTTTTGCTTGGTTTACCTGTGTTGCCTATGTTCAGTCTTTTAGACAACAGGCAACTGTGTGACAATTAATGTAAATCACGTGTTATTCAAATTACTTATTAATAGAACTAACTCAGCAAAACGGATTGAATAATGGGGTACACTGATCCTTGACATAAAGAAAATTAACCATTGGCAAAAAACTTTATCCCGGGTTAGCCTGTGCAGACTGCACGGGCTGACATGGGTCGATACTTTCTGCAGATGCATTAAGCTGGCTTTTGGTAGAATATGACTCATATAAGCAGTGGGCAGACTAACTCCAAATTAAAGAACTTGCGTTCCAACTCTATTTCTCCATTTCAACGAAATAAAAATACGTATTAAAATATAGGTTAAAACCAATAAAGAAATCCAAAATAATGGTTGGATAGCAGAAGAAATCGATGACCCGGAAATGTTTTTACTTTTTATTTAAACAACGATTAACAAAATTGACATTACTGCAAACGTTAGCAAATCTAACATAGCCAACTACCATAGAAAGTATAAATCATTATGTTTGAATTTAGCATCGCAAACTACTATATAAAAGTATAAATCATTACTTGAATTAGAGAAAAATTGAAGTTTACATAAGTTAAGTTTAGTTCATGAGAGTGTAACATAGCTCATTTTATCTTTGTACAAAACGAAAAAAATTTAGAATTGTCCAAATTGAAAGCATTTGCAGACGAAAATTCAAATGCAGACCAAATGATGGAATTTATCTTTGATACGGTAGAAAACATGGTGGGAAAAGCAGAAAATGCCGGCCATGTTAATTCTATCGTCTGCAAATATTTTAAATTTGGAAGACTCTAAAATTTTGTTATGACTGTACCAAACGACAAAAATTTAGACTTGTCCAAATTGAAAATATTTGCAGACGAAATTTAGAAAATGATAGAATTTTTCTTTGAGAGAATGAAAACATTGTGGGAAAAGGAGAAAATGCTCGAAACAAGTATTTCCTGCCTTTCCCACATTTTTTCTACCTTTTCAATCTTTGGAAGAATGGACGAATTCCGGCTTTTGTATTTTGTCGTCTGCAAGTGCTTTCAATTTTGACGAGTCTACTACTTTGTCGTTAAGAATTAATACGTTCAATTCTGTTCTCTACACTGCACGTTAAAGGCGGTCTGAATAAAATCCATACATTGTCTCAAAAAATCAGATTAAGTTGTACTTAGGAGATCTCATTAAACAGTACTTCGCGCAATATTCTTTCCAAGCCACTGGCTGCTTTCCAACGTCACCATCCTCGAAACAATGATCAGAGATGAGAGAGGAATGAATCCCGTCGCTATGATTATCATCAATCCTCGGAAAGAATTTGACCGAGCTGGGAATTCGAACCAGCGATCCCCCTCGTTTCAAGTCCTATTGGCTACCGACTGCACTATCGGCCAGGATACATTATACCAAGCAAGTAATCACATAATTATGTTGGTTGGTTGGTTGCATTGGGGTTTAACGCCACTTTAACAGCTAAGGTCATATGGCGGTCGGTGACGCACATGTGTTTCCTGGCTTTCTCACACCAGTACTAACACAACTTTCTTTCTAAAGCCACCGACTACTTTTCTCACATGCTTCAGCAGAGGTGAGAGGCGAAAATACGCCGGAAAGAAAGTTCGCCTCAACCGGGTATCGAACTCACAACCACCAGGTCATGAGTCCGACACGCTCACCACTGAGCCACCCGGGCGGGCACATAATTATTACTCCACAAAATCCATTTTGCCTTAAAACCGACTGAATCATGAGGTGTAATGGTCCTTGGACATGCATAAAATTTACGAATAGCAAAAAGTTTCAACCCAGGTCAGCCTGCGCGGACTGCGCAGGCTGACATGGGTCGATACTTTTTGCAGATGCATTAAGCCCCCTTTTTCACAGAGAATGGCTTATTTGTACATGTATATGTTTTGCTCATAATATTCCGGATTACTTTCATGCTTGGGATGTGAGGACTAGGAATGAGTGGTTAACCGCTTACCACACAATTCCCAGTTTTAACGACCCTGAGAAGTAGGCCTTTTAAAAACATTGTGGGAAAAGGAGAAAATGCCGGTAACCAGCATTTCCCACTACGTTTTCTAGACTATCTGATACAAATCCCATCATTTGTGCCATAAAAATTTTGTCATCTGCAAGTGCTTTCAAATTGGACCCGTCTAAAATACTGTCGTTTGGGAGAGAGTTAAAAGGCTAAGGTATTAATCCTTAACCAAACGACAAAAGTTTAGACTCTACCAAATTGAAAGCATTTGCAGACGACGAATTCATCCAAGCTCAAAAGATGATTTCTTTCTTTCAAATGATAGAAAACATTGTGGGAAAAGGAGAAAATGCTGGTTACCAGCATTTTCTTCTTTTCCCACAATGTTTTCAAAAAAACTTCTTTCTCAAGTTTTTATAACTCGGGACTGTGTGGCAAAAAGGTCGAAAATACTCTTTTGAAAGATACCTCATTAAATATGTAAAGTACTGACGGAATTTAGTACATGTAGTAAATAACAACCAAAACTTCATATCTGTGCTTCTTATTCTGACTTCGGGGTAAAATATGGTCGCCTTTTATGCAGTTATTTGTCTAGAGTTTTTAACCCACATTATTTGAGTTTTTTAACGACAACCTTTCACATATTCATTGGTCTTGGACCAAAGTTAACCCTTTACCACACAATTTTGAGTTTTACCGACCCATGGGGAACAAAAAAGCACTTGAAAACATGGTTGGAAAAGGAGAAAATGCTTGAAACCAGCATTTTTTCCTTTTCCCACCCTGTTTTCTACCTTATCATGACCAAAAATATTATTCGACACGCATATAAATTGTCGTCCGCAAATGCTTTCAATTTGGAAAAGTCCAAAGTTTTGTCGTTTCGGAAAATGTTAGCTCTTAACATGTCTGATTCTGTATTGAACTATCGCAAAATTAACAGAGCGTATTTCGGGGACTTTATTTATTTATTTATTTTTTAACTAAATAAGTAAATATATCAAAGTCGAATTGTCCAGGTCTTGCAGTAAATTATTGCTCAAAGTGGCGGAAGATGTAACCTATATCAAGGTTAGACTGTAGGTTCTGTGCAATCGGATCTTTATCTACACCGAGCACAAAAGCCGTTTCAATCACCATTGGAATTAAAACAATTAAAATACTATTTTATCTGCAAAATGCATTGTCGTAAACCCATTTTCCAAAATGCAGTGTCGTAAACTCGTTCTCTAAAATGCAGTTTCGTAAACCCGTTCTCCTTTATAAGCGGTTCTGTTTTTATTTACAATACTGTTTTGCAAAATAAGAGTACTTCTGGAGGAAGCGTAGATCAAGATCCCGTCTAATCTAACACCGATATAATTTTTTTTTCAATATGTAATGTTACGGGGGCGTTTTATGGTAATATAACAGTCTTTTTGCAGTGTGCACATAGATCTACGCTGTCTGCAGCATCAGCGTTACCCGCCTTGGCGCCACCAGACAGGTTTTATTCTTTAACAGACGACAAAAAAAATCTTGTCCAATTTGAAAGCACTTCCAGACGACAAATTAATCAAAGACCAATTTATAGGATTTGTCATGATACCTATTTACCTGTTTATTTGTTGTTGTTGTTTTTTTTTTTTTTTCAAGTCTCATTCAAATACAACTGTTTTCATAAAATTACATAGAACAAATTAAATGAGTATTGGACCATTCTAATAAAAAGAATTATATGAGACTATACTAATATCAACTACAAAAGCTTAGGATAGAAAATGAGCCTAGGTACCCTGTTAGGAAAGAAAAATTGTGGGGAAAAGTTAAATTGCTAGGTACCAGCATTTTCTCCTTTTTAAACAATGTTTTCAAAACGTTTCTTTCTCAGAGTCGTTAAAACACGGGATTGCGTGGTATAAAGACGGTAAATTTGATTCAAAATTTCAACGTGTTTCTACCCTCTCTAAGACAAATTTTCCTTAATACAGCCACGTGGATTTTGTGGTTTGCAAATTCGTTTAACCCTGAGGCTGATAAGCGCGTCTCACAGACCTTTTGCGGACACTAGATCAAGATCAGACTGCACAAAACGTGCAGTCTGATCTTGGATCTACACTGTCCGATATGGCAATATTTTCTCCCCAAAAGATAAGTTTGAAATAACAAAAGTATAGTTTTTATTTTCAAGTCGAATGTTCTATTTAATTTATCTAGCAGGTTAATTTTTTACCATACAGTCCCGAGTTTTAACGACCCCGGAGAAGAAAGCTTTTGAAAACATTGTGGGAAAAGGAGAAAATGCTGGTAACCAGCATTTTCTCCATTTCCCACAATGTTTTCTACCTTAGCACACGCAAATTCCATCATTTTAGTCACATTTGATTTGTCGTCTGCAAATGCTTTCAATTTGGTCCAGTCCAAAATTTTGTCGTTTGGTAAAGAATTAAGGATTAATTTGGGCAAGTCTAAAATTCTATGGACTGGTGAAGAGTGGATTATTAATGATAAAACCTTTTCGACACAACAAATTTTAGACTCTCCCAAATTCAAAATATTTGCAGACGACAAATTAAAAATTAGTACAATTTAGCTTAATTAAGTTCTGTTATAAAATAGAAAACATTGTGGGAAAAAGGAGAAAATGCTGGTCACCAGCATTTTCTCCTTTTCTCACAATGTTTTTAAAAGCATTTCATACTTTGGGTCGTTAAAACTTGGGTGGTAAGTTTTTAACCGATCCGGGGCGGGATTCTAACTGACAACCCCCCTAATCCCGAGCAAGCGCTTTAGCATGTCGCTACAAAAACTATAGTTACAGCAAGGCAGTAAAAGTGCCAACTCGTACTAGATTCGCTACATAATGTCAGGGGATGCTGCTGACTCTAACAATGAACGAGTAGGACGGTCCTTTGGCATGCAGAAAATTTAATATCTAAGCAAAAAGTTTCGACAAAGGTCAGCCGGCGCCGACTGCGTACGAATCCGACCTTTTTACAATAGGTGAAAATTCAACCAACGAAATATCAGAAAGATTTTCGTCTTATAGGCTTTTACTTAAAAACAAGCGGACGGTATAGATCCAAGATCAGACTGCACTTTCTGTGCAGTTTGATCTTGATCCATGTCGTCTGCATATGCCCCTGTTTTCGTTAATGGTGTTGAAAAGGTTACGCTATGGGAAAAGTAGGTATAAATGCATCTTCGTAAAGAATGATACCATGCGAGTTGTCGCGTATCATGGATATCCATTTTGCAGGGACGTAGCTCCCTGTGCAAAAAAAAAGTAAAAGAAAAAAAGATTTTCGCCAAAAATACGTCAGCAGAGGCCACGAAATAGCTTAAAACTATAATCCAAAAATATTTTCTGGCGTAGTGCCCTCCAGACACTCCCGGGGAATTTCCCCCCCTCCCCCACCCTTGGCATTTAGCGCCCCGGATAATACCTTCGGTATTACTTTAGCGTGTACTTTATATTAGGCTAGTTACGCCCCAGCCATTTTGAATCATGAAGAAAAAATGGTCCTGACTGGACATGACGAAAATTTACCAACAGCAAAAGGTTTCGATCAATATCAGCCTTTGCGGACTGGAAATAGTCGATACTGTTTGCTTTTGTATCGATTAAATTACCTTTCCACAGAGCACTTTACAATAGACATGGAAGTAAAATATGGTGGAAAAAAAATATGGTGCATATGTTCATCTATATTTACTCTAACAAGTAATAATTTCATTGATGCGTACAAAAATAAAGTTAACTAAACTACAGATAAAATAGATAGCAAACATAATTAAAGTAATCATTTCAATAAAGAAAAGTAATTCAACCAACCTTGACCCCGAACTGAACTGGTCAGCAATCCCGCTGCAGCCAGTATCACCAACTGCAAGAGTCGGTGCATGATTTTTCACGGCAATAACCTTTCGAAAAAGCCGTGTTCCTGCAATAATTTTACTTAAATGTGTTTATTTAAAAACCCGCGGACTATCTCAACCGCCGCCTCGGCCAGTAGTAATACAGACGACAAAATATACCCGGATTAAAAAGTGCAGTAACCGGTGCGTTGCTGTAAACGTAAAGAGAACTTTACACTTCTTTCGTGGGTATCATATTACAAAGTTTGATTTACATAAACTCAAAAATTCTTCTCTTTACATGTTTTTTTCTTGGTTTCCATCTATATTCTTTACATAAGTTGCAGTTAGGGCCCGTATATCTACCAACCATTCTTAACACTTTACCATGTGACAAAATTTCCGTCTGTTCCAAATTGAAAACAGTTGCAGACAACAAATTGAATAAGACTCAAAACCTGAAATTTGTTGTCGGAAAGGCAGAAAGGAGCTTTGGAGACTTGTAACCACCATTTCTTTTCTTTTCCCCACAATGTTTTTGATTTTTAAGCCTTTTTCATCAGGGTCGTTAAAACTCGGGGATTGGTTGGTAAAGGGTTGACACCATTCTTAGTCTAATTCTCAAGAATTTTACAAGATTTCATGATAAATCAAATTATCATTGGCAAAACCAAATGAGAAAAGGGGGCTTCATGCATCTGCGAAAAGTATCGATTCAGGTCAGCCTGCGCATTCCGCGCAGGCTGACCTGGGTCGAAACTTATCGGTCAATTCTATATATGCCCAAGGACCAATCTACCTCATGATTAAGTAGTTGTTAAAATAGTGGCTGTCAAGGATCCATAAGTATGTGATGACTTGCTTGGTATCATGGATTACGGAGATGCATTAAGCCCCATTTTGCCAGAGCATGGCTCATATGGTTTAGCCAAACAGGAATTGTGTTACTTCGTCAGTCTAGTATAAGACTAACGATGCTTTTTAGAATTGTAGGTAGACACTGGCCACGGTCTGCCTTTGGTCAGAATTTACAAACTTAAAGGCAAATTTTAAGTAAATGGGATTTAACCTTTTTCCAAAGAGTCTCGCGTTTTCATGACCCTGAAGAAGAAAGCTTTTAAAAAGGGAAATTTTGGGAGATGGAAAAAGTGCTGGTAACCAGCATTTTGCTCCTTTTCCAACAGTGTTTCCTGTCCTTTCCAAGACAAATCCTATTGTTTGCGACCCTGTTTAATTTGTCGTCTGCAAAATAATTCCGCTCGAACAAATCTTAAACGTTGCCGTCTGGTAAAGAGTTACCTTTCTAAGACCAAGACCAAGACTTGGTACTCCCCGTACACACGTCTAAGCCATCTTTCGTTATCGGAAATGTCCGGCCGTCGAACTGACTCAGCATCCGTCACAACTCGGTTAATTCCGTAACTACATCTAACCTCGTCCGTATCATAGAGGTTTCCATAATTATGTGCTGTCAGTCACATGATGTTAAACATGGCGGCGCCCATGTAGATAAATTAGCAAAGACATCAACAACCACGATGACGTTATTTTCATCTTTCAATCTGTCGGTGAAAACTGCCGATGGAATCGATAGCCTAGTTTTAAAATTTAATATAAAAACTGTTTGTCAACGGAAATGTACTGAAAAGATTTCTGTCGAAAATTGTGACTTGACTTTTAAAATGAAGCCTTACAATTTTCAGAACGGTAAAGTCATGTATTTCCGGTGAAGAAAGGTACCCTGTTGGTGCATATAACCCATTTGTGAACCATCCGAGTGATATGATCAACAGATCACCCGAGGGTTTGTTTAAGGTGACGACAGGGACAAACAAGAATCCTAAAACCAATTTGGAGCAGACGACCAGAAATTTCCTTGTAATACATGGATGGTCAAAGTGAGTTCAAGTTTTATTCATCAATACAAGCAAAAAACATTTAAGCCTTGATCTGGAAAAAGGTGGCTTGGTGAGTTTCTATGATCCATTATACCAAGCAAGTCATCATATAATTATGGATCCATAAAATCCATTTCGCTTAACAACCGACTGAATCTACTGGTAAAATTGTCCTTGGATACGCAGGAAGTTGACTATTAGCAAATAGTTTCGACCCAGGTCAGCCTGCGCGGACTGCGCAGGCTGACATGGGTCGATACTTTTTGCAGATGCATTAATCCCCTTTTCACGGAGCATGGCCCATTTAGATAAAGCGGGAAAAGAATTGCTCTTTTGTCACCATTCAAAAGTTTCAAACCACAGTCGTCTGGATGAGGTATTACGAGCAATTTGTGTTAAGGAAGTATTGCCGTAAGAATAAAGGAATCATCATCTTTTTTTTTTATTCAGACAGAGAGAGAGGGAAAAAAAATGTAAGGACACTTTGAAAATACGGCGGACGATGCCGATTAATGATCAGACTGCACTGTATTGAACTTTTACAACGGATTTCTGATTTTTATCTCTACACATTGTCTGCAAAAAAAAAGAGAATCCACCACTTTTTAGACGTGTTTCGCGCTCTGAGGGCCGGTTTTAAAACGGCAAAGGGCATACCCCACCTACACGAGACATAACCGAAAAGACCATTCCCCTATCTGTCTGTCTGTCTGTCTGTCTCTCTCTCTGTCTCTGTCTCTGTCTGTTTGTCTCTCTCTTTCTTTCTATATCTCTATCTCTCGTCGCTAGCATCAAATTACTGCTCAATATAAAGTAAGAAAATCCAATTCCGAGAACTAGGTTCGAGGGTCAGGGTGATGATCAAAGTTGAAAGTTTAAACTTTAAACTGCTTTTCGTCTGTCAACTGTTCCGCCCCCATAATTTTCGTAACTGTTTTTTTTTTTCATCGAATAACAACATTTACATGTGAAAGAGCAAATACGCATACAGAGAAAATATTGCGGTCAAATGCAAAACAACTTCAAATAAACATGTAAAATTGAAAAAGTTAACCCTAAGGCTGCTAAGAGCGACTCACCGACGTTTTGCGGAGAGTGTAGATCAAGATCAGACTGCACAGAAGGTGCAGTCTGATCTTTATCTACACTGTCCGATAAGGAGTTAAATACTCCTCTAAAATACCTTTCAAACACCAATATTCGGATGTTTAGTTTCGGCTTGAAAGTTTCATTTCTTTGATTTAGCAAGATGGACGTTAAAGCAACGGGGTCTCGCCTGCCGATATGAACAAGAGGCTTGGCCTGATTGTACTTTGACATTTCCATTGATTAATTGTATGGTGTTTAACGCCGTTTATTTCAGTTATATCGCGGCAACCAGTGCACCTATCCATGCTTTCAAAGAGTTTCTTTTACTAGTCCTCCGCACAATTTTCTTTCCAAACCAGTGGCTGCTTCCCCACATAAACATCGTCGAAACAATGGTCAGCGGTGGGAGAGGAATGAATCCTGTCGCGCTGACTATATATCATCACTCTTCGGAAAGAGGTTGGCCGAGCCAGGGATCGAACCCGTGACCTTCTGTTCTCAAGTCCTGCACGCTACCGACTGCGCTACTGAGGCTCGACTTTGACATGTCCAGCTAATTGTGCATAATACCCAAAAATTGGGATTTTCACAGTTCTTTCTGTATGAAAAAAAAAAAACCCTGCTCTGCATAGGAATGTCTGTACAGCTGATCTTGACCCAAATCTCCCGCAAAGTCCCCTGTTTTCGCCAATGGGGCTGAAAGGGTTCAGAGTTAAGACTAGCACGCGGGCTGGGGGGGGGGGGGAAGGGGGGGGGGACTCGTATTTTCATCTTATACGGTTCCCCTATACCCTTACAAATCAGTTTTGTGTAAATTGTATTACACCTATAGAATTGGTCGTGATCTTAGCAAACACTTTACTAAATACGAAAATCAAATAGAATATTCAATGGTAGTCATTGCAAACACAATGAGCGACTATTTATAACTAGAAGCGAAGTAAATCTACCGAGATTGAAGCAATTGTTTGTTTAGATCTTCAAGGTTATAAGCGGTGACGCCCACTTATGCACTTCATAAAATAATTATTCATCTAACATCGGTTTCGATTTTGATCTCAAACCATTGTCCGGGATTGGCGACAAGGATCGCTGAAATTCAATCCATTACTTTTTTTCAAATAAATTGACGTACAACTAACATCATAAATGATAGATTAAAAAATACATCGAGAGAATGCGTAGGCTCGCAAAAACAAGAAAGGTGCCGCAGTAAAACCTCGGAAAGTAAAGGAGTTTTTTTTTTTAAACCAAAAAAGAACATTGTATGAATGTGTGGGCGAGCAAAGTTAGAAAGCGCTCAAGTGCGGAGAATCTGGTTGGTTGTTTTGTGGTAGAGAGAGAGATAGAGAGGCGGATAGACGGGGGTGGCGACGGACGAAAGTACAGACAGACCGACTCTCCTCCCCGATCCCAATCCTTTCAGACTGTACGTAACGTGCAGTGCGATCTGTGACCAACACTGTCCGATACGGTAAGAAATTTCCAGCGTAAAGATTGACATTCCAATGATAATGTTTTTTATAATTGGCTTTAAATTTTCATGTCGTGTTTTTAGCCGTTTAACGGTTAACAAACCAGAAAATAATCTTTCTTTCACATCTGTATAAAAAAGGAGTTTTTTTTTTCACGATCGAAAAGGGTTTTGAAAGACTCTTTTATAGTGTACGTGATTAATCCTTTTAGGGCAAAATGCGGGAAAAAAAACCGCTTTTGCGGACGGCATAGATCAAGATCAGACTGCGCAGGATGCCGTCCGCTTGTTTGGTCAATCCAGAACTCTTTCCGGTTTTCAGTGGAATGTACTTACAGCCCTCGAAAGAGGTCGAGTTTACATTTCTGGCGCTGAAAGGGTAAACATGATCTCAGTTTTGCTGTCAATGTACGAAATCTTGTTACGGGTAGAGAGAGAATCTATATGAGAGCCATATTCTGGTTGACTGATTGAATGGTGTTTTTACACAGCTTTCAACATTATTTCAGTTATATCACGGCGACGCCTCACATATTTATTCATGTATTTCTTGGGTTTCGCCAGTACCAGGCTAGGGTTCTGATGTGTCTTGCCCAAGGACACTCCCGCGAAAAGCCCACTGGGTCCAATGAGACTTAAAGCCTGGGCCCCCAGGTCATAAATCTGACACTTCACCATGGAGCTATGCAGGGCCCTCAGGCCATGCTCTGGAAAAAGGGGGCTAAATGTGTCTCTTTGATGCACGGTACCAAGCAAGACATCACAAAATTATGGATCCATAAAATCGATTTTGTCTAATAAGCGACTGAATCATGAGGAAGTTACGGTGGTCTGACAAGCAGGAAATTTACAAAAAGCAAAAAGTATTGACCCAAGCCAGCTTGCGCGGATTGCAGGCCTTTGGGCTTTCACGACAGCGAAGATCATGAACAGACGGCACGCACTACGCAGGCTAATCTTCTGTGTAGTCTGAACTTGATCGATGCCATCTGCGAAAGCTAATTGTTTCGCCTATAGCAAAGAAAGCGTTAAACCGGCGAGCGTTTATTATCTTCAAATCTGTCTACATTTTCTTCTAAGAGAGACTGTTTAATTTTTGTCAAAATATAGGTAAATATCCTGTTTTTCAGCAAGTTTAATCAGCTCCTGATCTAAAGGCTGTAAACCACGGAAAAATTTGCTAACACACTATTTCTTAAGTAATGACTTTGGTAGGTATACGCTCGTACATTGTTTTTAAGGTCTTTGTTTCATTTTGACCCGCTACCACATGACAAAACTTCAGACTGGTTCAAGTTTAAAGCATTTGCAGACGACAAATTATATGTTACTCAAAACATAAAAATTGTCTTTCATAGGGTAGAAAAAATTGTGGGTAAAGGAGAAAATGCTGGTTGCCAGCATTTTCTCCTTTTCCCGCAATGTTTTCAAAAGCCTTCAGGGTCGTTGAAAGTCGTCATTGTTTTGTCAAAGGTATAGGCACTTTATAGGCTTCATTCCACAATGAAAGCTCATGAGCCATGCTCTGTGAAAAGGGGGCTTAATGCATCTGAGCAGTCCGCGCAGGCTGATTGATTGTATGGTGTTAAACGCCGTTTTCAACATTATTTCAGTTATATCGTGGCGGCCAGTGCACCTATCCATGCGTTCCTGGAGTCTCTTTTACCAGTACTTCGCACAATTTTCTTTCCAAGCCACTGGCTGCTTTCCCACATAATCATCGTCGAAACAATGGTCAGCGGTGGAAGAGGAATGAATCCTGTCGCAGTGGCTATCATCAATCCTCAGAAAGAAATTGGCCGAGCCAGAGGTCGTAGCCAGGGATCGAACCCTGGACCTCGTGTTCTCAAGTCCTTCACGCTACCGACTGAGCTACCGGGGCTCGGCCCGCGCAGGCTGACCTGGGCCGAAACTTTTTGCCATTGGTCAAGTGTCTACATGTCAAAGGACCAGTGTACCGTACGATTAAATTGATTGTTAGACACAATAGATTTTTGTGGATCCATAATTATGTGATGACTTGCTAGGTATAATGCATCACGGAGATACATTAGGCCCCCTTTTGCCAGAGCAAGGCTCTATAACATAATTGTTATCCAGAATAGTAGATGTTACCTTTTGTCATGTTGATTTTTACATGAAAAGGAATAGCAACCAATTTGAATACTGTAACTCAAGGCTTTGACAAAAATCTAAACATCTCCCGCTTAGATTAAAGAACACTTTGGCAATTTCTCTGGAAAACTAGCAATTACTTGTAACAATATATGCTTTCAATGTTTTCTATAATGTTGAAAATCTGAGCCCCGTTAGAGCAGTCGGTAGCGTACAGGATTTGAGAACAGGGAGTCGCTAGTTCGAGTCCCCCGCTCGGTCAAATTTTTGTTACTTGTCACAATATATGCCTTCTATGTTTTCCATACTGTTGAAAAGCCGAGCCCAATTAGCGCAGTCGGTAGTGTACTGGACTTGAGAACGGGGGGGCGGGGGGGGTCGCTAATTCGAATCTTCAGTTCGGTAAATTTCTATCCGAGGATAGTTGATAGTCATTGCGACAAGATTCATCCCTCTCTCACCGCCGATTATTTCTTTGACAATGGTTATTCCGGAAAGTAGCCGGTAGCTTTGGAAGAATATTACGCGTAGTACTGGTAAAAGGAACTAAAAAAAAAAACATAGATGAGTGCACTGACCGCCACGATATAACTGAAATAATATTGACTGATTGATTGATTGACTGATTGAATTGAAGTTTAACGCCGTTTTAACAACTTAGGTCATATCACGGCGGTCGGTGCACCTACGCATGTGATTCCTGGCTTTCTCACAATAGTACTGACACAACTTTCTTTCCAAGTCACTGATTACTTTTCTCACATGCATCAGAGGTGAGAGGCGAAAATCGCCGGAAAAGAAAGTTTGCCTCAACCAGGTATCAAACTCTCAAACACCATGTCACGAGTCAGATACGCTAACCACTGAGCTACCCGGGCCGGCGAAATAATGTTGAAAACGGCATTAAACACCATACAATTATTTTTAATACGTGTTTTTCCTCTCCTTCAAAAGTTTATCCTTTGCGCTAGTTATATCAGTTTCGACCTATCCTGCTAAATAAGCGAAAAGAAACTCTAGAGGCAATAGTAAAAACACAAATTTTGCTATTTGAAACCTAATATTTGGGGGAAAGTATGTCATTATCGGACAATGCAGATCAAAGATCAGACTGCACGTTCTGTGCAGTCTGATCTTGATCTACATTGTCCGCAAAAAGTCAGTAAGTCGCGCTTGGCAGCCTGAAATAGTCAGTGCGATAAAGTGTAAATGATAAACAAGATAAATATATAATAAGTGGTTTCTATTCAAATTCAGCTTTCATTATGTAGGTGAAAAACTAGAAGTTTTCTTTTGTGAGGAATATCTTATGAAATGAAATGTAATTATACCCTTCTACAGTTGTAATAAATCATCGTGACAGAAGACTCTCTGTGACATAGCTGGTAAAACTCGAAATCTGTTACATGTACTTAGTTTACTTTTTATACGAAAACACAAAATTTTAGATTTGACCAAACTGCAAGCATTTGCGGAAGAAAAGTTAAATGTGGTTGAAATGGGAAGATGTGTTTTTGAAAGATTAAAAAAAAAACAGTGGGAAAAGAAGAAAATGCTGGTACCAGCATTTTCTTCTTTTTCCACAATGTTTTCAAAGGCCTTGTCCGTCGGGGTCGGATGGCGTCCTGCGTAGCTCGGTGGTAAAATGTAGGACTCGCGACTTGAATGCCCCGCGTTTGAGCCTCACCAAATCCACTGGGTTTTTCGTAGTACTGTCCTTGGGCAAGACACTTCAGAGCCCTAGCCTAGTACTGGTGGAACACAGGAAATACATGAATATGTGAGCTGTCGACGTGACATGGATAAAATTTTATTAAGAGCGGCGTAAAACACCATGCAATCAATCAATCAGCCCTCGGGGTCGAGATTGTTTGGTTTAATGTGCAGTCTTTTTTTTCTGTATTTCATTCTAAACCGTAAACATATAATTATGTAATCAAATGATATCTTCAAGTATAAAATAATGTATAATTATGTTCTCTGAAATAAAGAATCATAAGAGACTAATGATATACTACAACAACTTTTTTTTCAACACTACCACCACAACTACAATCATCATCATCATCAACACCACCACCGGGTGCCACCACAACCACTACAATCATCATCATCATCATCAACACTACCACCGGGTGCCACCACCACCACTACAATCATCATCATAAACACCACCACCGGGTACCACCACCACCACCACCACTACAATCATCATCATCAACACCACCACCGGGTGCCACCACAACCACTACAATCATCATCATCATCAACAACACTACCACCGGGTGCCACCCCCACCACTACAATCATCATCATCAACACCACCACCGGGTACCACTACCACCACTAAAATCATCATCATAAACACCACCACCGGGTGCCACTACAATCATCATCATCAACACCACCACCGGGTGCCACCACAACCACTACAATCATCATCATCAACACCACCACCACCGGGTGCCACCACAACCACTACAATCATCATCATCATCATCAACACCACCACCGGGTGCCACCACAACCACTACAATCATCATCATCAACACCACCACCGGGTGCCACCACAACCACTACAATCATCATCATCAACACCACCACCGGGTGCCACCACAACCACTACAATCATCATCATCAACACCACCACTGGGTGCCACCACCACCACTACAATCACCATCATCAACACCACCACCACAAACAACAACAACAAACCCAATAATAACAACGACAATTTTTATTTCTTCAACAACAACAACAACAACAACAACTACCACTACTACTCCTTCAGCTACTATTCTTCTACTACTTGTACTTCTAAATCTATCACAACAACAACAACTACTACTACTAATTCTGCTACTTCTACTGCTATCGCTACTACTACTCTTACTACTAAAACCAGTACGCCAAGCCGTGTATCTCAGTGGCTGGCGTATCTTACCTGTGACCTCGTCATTGTTGGTTCGATACCCGGTTTAGTCAAACTTTTTTTGCGGCGATTTTTCACCTCTCACCTCTGATGCATTTGAGAAAAGCAGTCAGTGACTTAGAAAGAAATTATATATAACCGTACTAGTTTGAAAAACCAGGAAACAAATATAGGTGCACTGCTTGATCGCCGTGATATGACCTAAGCTGTTAAAACGGCGTTAAACTCCAACACAAACAAAACAATAAATTCTTCTACTACTACTACTACTCTTTCTGCTTCTACTACTTTGATCCATTCAATTATAATTACTATTATTACTACTTCTGCTGATCCATGATTATGTGACCACTTGCTTAATATATGTTATATTTCATGTGTCTATTTTTAGAAATGTTATGGGTAAAGAAATGTCGTAATTTAAACTGGGGGGAATTATTTCTCCGTCACAGTGATTATTTTCTTCCTGCCCAAAATCTGGAACTACTTTTTTAAGCTTTTTAAGTTTTTAAGTTCTAAAAGTGGCATTCGTTGTCAAAATAATCAGAGGAAATATAATATATAATTCATTTCATCAGCTTGTGGTTAATATGGGGAAATATTTGCCTCAAAAGGGAAAGGTCCGCGAAAATAACTCGTGCCTTACGGCACTCGTTATTTTCGCATACCTTTCCTTTTTTCGGCAAATATTTCCCCATATTAACGACAAGCTGATGAAATAAACTCTATGTATTGCAGAAATGCATGAAACCCTCTTTTGCCAGACAATGACTTACATGTTTTTACCTGTTCTTGAGTTCATTGACTGGACTATGCATGACCAACAAATGCCTCCATTAACAATCAAAAGTTTGCACAGAGATATACGAAAACGAGGCTTTTCTATAGTCACTACACGTACATGTATGCATACTTGACAAGATAAAAGAAAAAAAAAAAACTTTATATAAAATATAATGGCAGAGTACTAAAACAACTCTTGAACTTTTCTGTAGAGCTATTGACGTTTTGGCATTTGATATTATAGCTATTTGATACGTGGGAGTCACAAGCACCTCTTCCTTTGACATTGTCCCCCCTTTACAGCATAATGTAGTTGAGTCTTGTTATGTAAAAGAGGGGCTTAATGCATTTACAAAAAAGTATCCACCCTGGTCAGCCTGCGCAATCCGCCATCATTTTCTTCTTTTACCACCACGTTATCTATCTTTTCAGAGATAATTTCCATCATTTGAGCCAAACTGAATTTGATGTCTGCTTTCAATATAGGGAAGTTTAAAATTTTTATTGTTTGATAAAAAGTTAAAACCGCTGAAAACATGTAAAAAATCTTTTCAAGTATGTCTGAATTTATTTTTTACAAACCCTATGTCAAAAAATAGTACCCTTAAAGATACATCCTTTCACCAAGAGAGAAAAAACTTGTTAAAATTGATAGACTGTAAAATGGTTCAGAATTTAGTTAGCTGTGTAAAATTAGATAAATTACTAATATGCATGGGTGTAAGGTATGAATACAAATATTGGAAATCTTCGATTTAAATCTGGAAACGTCACAACACGATTTCTGTGATGGCCTCCAGAAAATGAAATGCATTTTCTATGGGTTGTAATCTGTGCCACCTTGCAATCGTCTGGGGCAACATTTGGCATGAAGATACAAAAATGAATTTAGTTTTAAAACAATAAAGTTGAAATGGGAACAAAAAAACTGGCTGAAAACCAGTATATGTATCTTTAATTCTAGAGCGATGGAATGCATTTAAGTATTAACCCATAGAGTACCGTATAAACCTACCACATATTTTCAGTCAAGCAATGGCAATTTCAGGTTTGCATTTTCTCAGAATATTTCAGCAAAGTGGACAGCGTAGATCAAAGATCAAATTGCACGTTTTGTACTGTCTGATCTTCATCTACATTGGCCACAAAGGCAACTGTAGTTTTGAAAGGCGCTTTAAGGGTCAACCTTTTATAACACAATCCTACTTTTAACAAGCCTGAGAAAGGGGCCTTTTGAAAACATTGTGGGAAAAGGAGAAAATGCTGGTAACCAGCATTTTCTCCTTTTCCCACAATATTTTCTATTCCATCAAAGACAGAAATCATGGTTTGAGCCATATTTAAATAGTCGTCTGCAAATGCTTTCAATTTAGACAAGTCTAAAATTTTGTCGTTTGGTAAAGAGTTTACCCTTTACCAAACAATCCCGGGTTTTAACGACCATAGAGAAGAAGGCTTTTGAAAACATTGTGAAAAAAAGGAGAAAATGCTGGTAAACAGCATTTTCTCCTTTTCCCACAATGTTTTCTACCCTTTCAAAGGCAGACATGATCATAGTTGCAACATTTGCAACATGTCGTCTGCAAATGCTTTTAATTTAATCAAGTCCAAAGTTTTGTCGTTTGGTAAAGAGTTAAGTAAACTGATACGTCCTGTACGAGAGATGACGTCATTGTGTCTCAAAACACTCCTTGCGGTTACACAACACCCCCACCCCGCTTGTCAACATCTTGTAAATTCAATGAGCGCCAATAAGTGCAATGAATGCACTTTGGAAGTGAAGAAAAAAACAAACCCACCTCCATACACAATCCGTTTTGTGTTTGCAAAAATCTTCGATTATGGTCTTATCTTGCCTGAAAACGAACAGTGCAGATGATGATCAAACTGTATGGTTTTTCCCAAGGCTTGATCTTGATTTATACCCTCTACAACAGCAGCTAAGATTGTACATTCAGATCAAAAGGATTGACTCTCAGAATGTAACATTCGTGACCAGAGGACAAAAACTTTAGGCTTGTCTAAATTGAAAACGACCGGTTAAGAATAGGGCACCCTAATTGGATTCTTGTAACATCGCTTTTCATCGCCGAAAAACGTGCGGATTCGGCTAAGACTCGGGTAAAATCCGTAATCGATCGGCCGATACACACTGGTTCCCCGCATCTATTACGGATTACCCGAGTCTTAGCCGAATCCGTACGATTTTGGCGATGAAACGCGATAATGCATGGATCCTATTAGGGTGCCCTATCCTTAAATTTGACTAAAATGATGGGATTTGTCTTCAAAAAGTTAGAAAACATTGTGGGGGGAAAAGAGAAAATGCTGGTTACCGTTTTTTCTCAGGGTGGTTAAAATAAAATCAAATTTGTTTGGTTAAAGAATAGATAAAGAGACAATGCAAAAAACTCAGTTAGTGCAATTTTATAGTTTTATACTCGCCAAGATAGTGGGTGACCCAAAGACCTTGGCTGATCAAAGACCTTGCATGCATGCTCTGTGCAGTCTGATCGTAATCTATATGATCTGCATCAGCCTGACTGTCACACCCAAGATTTTAAATATTAAAGTGATTTTAACTCTTAACCCTTCACCTGACGACAAAATTTTAGTCCAAACTGAAAGTATTTGCAGATGACATTTTCAATGTGGCTCAAATGGTGCGAATTTTCTTTGATAGGATAGAAAACATTGTGGGAAAAGGAGAAAACGCTGGTTACCAGCATTTTCTCCTTTTCCAACAATGTTTTCAAAAGGCTTCTTTCCAAAGGTCGTTAAAAGTCGGCATTGTGCGGTAAGGGCTAAACTGCTAAATACAATGTAAGTGAAATGAAACATTCAAGTCGATAGTAAGAAGCCAAATTTTGCTATATCCAAGTTATTTTTTGGAAAAAAATATTGCCTTATCGGACAATGTAGATCTAAGATCAGACTGCACGTTCTGTGCAGTCTGATCTTGATCTACGCTGTCCGCAAACGGTCCTTAAGTCGCGCTTAGCGGCCTAAGAGTTAATATTTTAACTCTTTCATCGCCAAATATATTAACTCAACCTCTTCTGATAGCTGAAAATATAACCTCTGAAGCCAAGAACGCTTGTATCTTTTACAGGCTTGACAAAACAAGCGGATGGTACAGATCCAAGATCAGACCGCACGTTTGGTGCAGTCTGATCTTGATCTATACCGTCTTTAAAAGCTCCTGCTGTCGCCCATGTGGCTAAAAGGGTTGACAACGATTTGTAAACATATTTTTTTTTTGAAGCGTGGCTGTTTAAGACTGATCAACACCGTGACGATACAAAAACGGCTATGATACTTTGCAAATAAGCTTACAGTTTTTTTAACATCACTAATACTCATGAAATGTTATATATGGTGGCATATTTCTGCCACGAGATACGAGATAGCTATCATGATAATTTTAGAAAACTATCGCCATAAAGTTTCCTGGAATTTTATCGAGATAGTAAAAAGTTTCCTGAAAAATATCACGATAAACTTGATATTTTAACGCAAAATTCCTCAATCATGCACGAAGCTGACATCCGAGATAAAATTATCGTGATAGCTCTATCTGTTTCTCTATATCTATATAGAGAAAAAATTATCATTTGGATGAACTCGGTAGTTTTCGACTTCAAAAGATTGCAGTAAGTAAAAAATTCGAGTTATTAACAATTGTAGCTTAATTGGTAAATTTTGACAAGACTCCAAATGAACAGAGGTCTGTAAAATCACAAAGACGACTCGAAATGCCTCCTACGAACAACTTTAAAACCATTCAGGGAAAAGAATTCATAAAGTTGTAGACGAAGATGTTCCGAAACTGTATCTAATTATAGATACAGTGAATGTCAGTTATGTGCATGAAAGCAAAACAATAATCATGATAACAGAATTATCGCGATATTTTTATCGTTAAAATTTTTATTATCTAGATAATATTTCCAGGAAACTTTGTGTTATCACGATAGTTCTCTGGAATTATCGCAATAGCTATCTCGTATCTCGCGGCAGAAACTGCCACCATAGTTATAGATTATAACTCGACAAGATGGTCTTCAAACTGTTTATATGATCAAAGTACTGAAAGTACTGACAGACCAGCGAAAGTTTGGGAAAAAAATAAAAACGGTATTGGTAAATCTAAAACTTGGTTCGTCCGACCAAGATAGCAGACAAATCATCAAATCCAGTCCTCAAGTCTGTTCCGGTCCGATCCGATTATTAAGTCTGTTCCACTGTGGTCTGGTCCAATCCGGGTATTAAGCTCCATCCGGTTCACTCCGGTGGCTTTATCCACTACTCATAGCCATTTACTCATCACAACAGGAAATGTCATGAAAAAAAATTGCTCGTTGATCTATAATTGAAAAAGCAAATAAAATATATATCAAATTGATGATTTGGCATTTTAAGGACAGGGCACCCTAATGGAATTCGTGTAACATCGCCTTTCATCGTACGGATTCGGCTAAGACTCGGGTAATCCGTAATCGATGCGGGGAACCAGCATCTATCAGCCGATCGATTACGGATTAACCCAATCCTAGCCGAATCCGTGCGTTTTTCGGCGATGAAAGACAATGTTAAAGGAATCCGCATTAGGGTGACCTATCCTTAATACATTCTAGAGTTCACTTTCAGATGAAATTTCCATGTGGTTTTTAATGTCTTGTGCACGAACTCCTTGCCAGACGAGACCAATAACACCCACGAAAAAAAAAACGAGAATATATATAGAATTGCGTTGGTATAAGTGAAAATGTGCCTGATTTGCATAGGTCACTGACTTAATTTACATGTATAAGCAATCATCTTGTACCCTATCTATGACATCTTGTTCGGTCTATGACTTTTTAAGTAGACATCGTTCAAATTTGAATGCTAGAGATTTTGTAGTTCATGTCAACATTGTCACATGTAACAGAATTACGATTTCTAACACAGAAAGAATAAAGTTCTATAGGGATGTATTTGGCGACAGCAGGTTTTTTTTTTTTTGTTTACATTTGAATCTGGGTCACTTTTGATGGCCATAGGCTAGCAATTGCTGGTCTAAAAACAGAATTTGAACTTGAATTATATATGAAAAGCATCTTTTCTAATAAGAAAAGTAAGACATGCATTAATTCTTTACTACACAATACCGTATTTTAACGACCATGAGAAAGAAGGCCCTTGAAAACATTGAGGGAAAAGGAGAAAATGCTGGTAACCAGCATTTTCTCCTTTCCCTTCAATGTTTTCTTCTCTTTCCCAGAACATTCACATCATTTCAGCCATGCCGTATTTGTCGTCTGCTAATCATTTCAATTTGGACAAGTCCAAAAAAAATCCCTCTTGTCTTGAAAAGAGTAAACGAAATTTAAATAATCTGTTAACAACCTTGCCATTGAAACAGACTAACATGATGGAAGTGATAGGCATCCTTACAACATGCCAATATTGCTCATTGAATAAATAGAAGACGAATATAATTTTCTACTAGAGTGTCCAAATTACTGTACCCTGAGAAACAAAATTTAAAAAGTAGAAGGATATTTGCCGATGGCCAGTCACTTTAAATTTAAAGGGCAAATCAACAAGATTCAGATATGGTTAATTTTCAAATCTACACTTATCAAATGGTAACCTGGTAATGTTGTAATTAGAAAAAAAAATTAGTAAAAGTACTTTTTTTCAATTCATATTTCTGCTTATTAATTTTTATTGCATCGCTTATCTCCCTTACTTATTGTTGCGTCCCTTGATTTGTGACGTCATAGGAGAGCTTGTTTCAATATGGACGTTGTTTACGATAGTGAACTGAGCGATACTGAAGACGAAGAAATAGACGATTCTGGGCCGATAAGGCCGTACATGTACGAGCCAATTTTTAAAGAAACTTATTAAGTTTCTGGTGATGAGGATAAAAGTAACTTTTCGCCCACTGTTGACGAAAATGACGATATTGTGCCAGACTTTTCAACGTGTTGAGTATCGCGCGCTATTGAAATACATGTACGTCTATTACGGGGCGATGGCGAACATCGCTTACAGAAATAATATTCTATACATGATAGAATTAGTGTATGGCATAAACTTTGTTTCACGTGAAGCATTTTCAGTAGATTAACGGGCGGAATTAAACAAAAAAAAAAAGGACGGTTTCAAGACAGTTCCACGACAAGACAGTTCCCCGACAAGACAGTTCCCCGACACTTTAGTTTCATGTCAAATAACCTTTTTCTTGACTTTTACGATTGATAATCGTGAGATGTTAGTTCTAATTATTTGTTAATCGGTCCTTGTTGATATTTGTACCTTGTAAAGAATTCTGTAAACATTGACGGGTACAAGTTTATTCTCTCATGGGTGAAGGGTTCCACAATAAATCACGATTTTCATGAGAATAAGAATATTTTGAAATGCTGTTAACCAGCATGAAATTTGATAAAAGAATATGTTCCGAGATTATTAAGAGTTAATTCTCAAAATTATTTTGAAAATTATTTTAGTTGTATTTCTTACCATACAGAAATACATGAACATCAGAGAGAGGGAGAGGGGATCTACCTGTGTGAAAGACTTTTTTGTGTTTACCTTGTCCACATGATCCATTCAATGCAAAAATTTATCAAACATGTATAGCTATTGTATGTTCCACATAGAGCTTCTCTGTGAAAGTCTTAAACTCTGAATCGTAAACCGTGGGAAAGGATAGTGTAAATTTGTTAACTTCTTGTTTGTCTTATGCAAATTGTTTCAATTTGGGTAAGTCTCAAATTAGTCTACTAGGGACTGAGCAGTTAATACTGACATTCCGGTCAAATTGCAGTATAGACGACTTCAGATTCATTGTAAAAACATAGAAAGAGCTGGTAACTATCAGTTGGTCCTTTATCCACAATATTTTCTATTTTTAACTCTTTACCAAAGGACAAAATATTAAACAGGTCCAAACTGAAATCACTTGCAGACGACAAAATAAAGTTAAATATTTCAAAAATTGAAATTTGTTTCCAGCAGAGTAGAAAACATTGTGGTAAAAGGAGAAAATGCTGGCTACCAGCATTATCTCCTTTTCCTACAATGTTTTTAAAAGGCTTCTGTCTCAGGGTCGTAAAGACTAGGGATTGATTGGTAAAAGGTTAAATATAAATCCCACACATTGGGCACGAGTTCTGGTTTGGTTCCCAGGAAGCAGTATCTGAAGAGATTAGTACGAGTTGTATGAACTTGTTTCTCAAGAGATGTAAAATACATGTTTAAATTGTTACCAAACGTCAAATTTATTGACTCAACCGAATTCAAAGTATTTGGAGTCAACAAATTAAATTTTACTCATATGTTTGGAATTGTCTTTAATGGGGTAGAAAACATTGTAGAAAAAGGAGAAAATATTGGTTACTAGCATTTTCTCCTTTACCTACAATGTTTTCAAAAGGTTTTTCTTTCTTCACCAGGGTCGTTAAAACAAAGGATTGTTTGGTAAAGGGTTAAACTAAGTTAAACTAAATTCCAATAAACAATCACATTTTATCGGTCATATTTAAATGCTGTGGATTTGAAATATTCTAATTTTTTTATCATTTGGGTTAGGGTTAGGCTAGACCCTTACACAGATGGCAGAACTTTAGACTTGTCCACTCCACACCGAAAGTATATGCAGACCACAGATCAAATGTGACCTTGGAAATAGGTTTGAGGGTAGAAAATATTGTAGGAAAAGAAGATAACTCTGGATATCAGGACTTATTCCTTTTTTCACCCTGTCCTCAAAAGCCTTCTCCATTAGGGTGGTTGAAGGTCAGAATTTTGAGGTAAAAGAATCGGTGTGTGAGCCTGGTCAAAAACATTCTGTTTCCTAATTTAAAAAAAAAAAATGTGTTATTTTTAATTTCCTCACTTTTGTCTGATTATCAGAGAAAATGTGTATATACGATCCCTGGTCAAATGTGCAATTTCAAAATTTTCATACTGACATGTTCAAAACACTTTTCTCAGTAGCCTGTCTAGAAGACACAATATGGATAGGAACAAGGAAATATCCACAAATCAAAATTGTATAGATATAATTCAAAATTTGTTCAAAATGCATAACACAAACATTACAGTGTAAAGGGGTGAGATATGCAAATGTTATGTAACCATTTCCTGTATTGTTTCAACTGGTCGGTGATGGATTAACATTTATGACCATGACTAGGGGTAGCCAGATACTGACTTAACCCTTTACCATACAAACCCAAGATCTAGTTTCCAATACCCAAAGAAAGAGTGTTTGAAAAACAGTGTGGGAAGAAAACGATGTTTGCTGTTCATCATTTGAACAATGTCCGCTTTGTTATTTGCAAAATTTATGTTATGAATTTGGATGAATCTATAATTTTGTTATATGTTGAAATCATTTGGAAACGGGAGAAAACGGTAGCAATTTCTCCTTTGTCCAGAATGAAGCGATAATGTAGAAAAGGGTAAAATAGTACGAATAACAATTCATGTATTCCAATTTCGAGAAAAAAAGAAATTACCTACTTCATGTTGGATTTTCTTTTTGGAAATTGCCGTTGCGGAATGTCTGTCTTTCGGAGTTTCGGTTTAAGGCCTATCTCCTTTCGACTCGGAGTTTCGAATAATGTCGGCACAGCGTCAGGTTTTCACCGCAGCCTAAAATTCCTATAACCAGCTTCTTTTGCGATTTTTGGACTTATTAAGAACTGACTGTCATCGAAGTATTTCAGACACAATTTCGAATGAACCGATGGCAAGAAATCTGTCGCTACTGTCCGGCCCCGGTTTTAACGTTGAATCCATAGTTTCCTCCTTTTTAATTCCTTCGGAAATTTGAAGATACTAATTCTATGAGTTCCCGAATCGACGTTGCAGCCATGGGCTGCACAATTTACCATTTTTTCGGCTCAATTCTCAGTTAATACTCAGATATCTGCATACAATCATCCGCGTTCCCACTGTATGTCTACTGACAGTATACACAGACTAACTCGACAATGACGTCACACATGCACGGGAGATAAGCGAATCAGGGGAAGTAAGCCATGTACCATTTTTAGGGCCTTATATCAGCGTGACAATTCGGCCGTGGTTTATGGCATGTTACAGGGTGGTATTTATGAAAAATGGCGGACACATGTTTAACTGACATCATTTGCAACTGATTAAAGGAAAAAAACAGTCTAGTCAAAATATTTTAGGATTTGCCCTTTAAATAACTTTTATCGTCCAAAAATTCAAAAGATTTGTCAAAAGTGCCCGGTACCTTAACTTTGCATTTAAAGACAGAAGTTCATAATTTCTAAAAAAAAAAATGTTCTTTGGTCTCCCTCGGGTACAGTGAGTTCCCTATATTACTCTTTTTTTTATTAGGCTCATAATTTTTATCTGTGTTTATGCTACACAGTGTAAATACGATGTAAATATATAAATTTAAATATATATTTTCATTAGTTTTATGCCAAATAAAGCTTATTTTATGTTATTTATGTTATGTTACTGCCTTATTTAATATCTTTTTACACTGACTACCTCTCGAAACAAATTTCAAGCAATTGGCTTCGAAAATATCCTTGAAAATTGCGGAGGACAGACATGAATAAAGAGTATATGTTGTAGTGAGCATGTGGTTACCAAAATACAAATCCATTTATCAACCGTTTTCCTGCGATATTTTCTTAATCTTTCTATTATCTAATTGAAATCTATTTTCTGCGCACAGTGTTGTGCGTGGACGTTTTCATCGTCTAATATTTTCAAAGTCGTTCATGTGGAGAAAATGGCTTTAAAAAAAACCTATAAATAGGATTCATGATTGAGTAATAAGAAGTTATAGAGTACATCGCCTCCTCACTTATGGCAGACAGTGGTAAAAGGGTTCAACGTCAGATACTCACATCAAAGGTACCGGGTTCAAATCTTATGATGTCCGGGGCGAACCTTCGTAAATAGAGGTTATTACACGACTGATGAGGGTGGCGGGCCGATATCACTCTCCGGCCCTCATCAGCCGTGTAATAACCTCTATTTACGGATCATTTGCTCGTTTTTTTTTGTTTACGTTTGAACGCTTAAAACACAGAAATTCTTGTCTTCATTCGACACAACCTTTTTTCCGCGGGTAAACGTCACGTTCATGACGTAATCATGCATTATTCATCATGACTATCGCAGCTGCATATACACTATACGGACGTTTAAAATAAAAGAGTTCTTAATCTTTATTCCTAGTGAAAAAGATGTCGGTATGTGTGTTTTCCGAGTCAAATATTCAATCTAGTATTATATGGATTATAAATGAGAAACAAGTTAAATAGAATAGATGGTTGGTGCGTTGGATTGGGAAACGTAACCAGGCTCGGTTCCCCGGCTCACTAGATAAAATTCGTACGCCTTGACCGATAAACTTTCCCAATCTAAGACAACAACAATCTATTCTCTAATTATCGTGTCTTTGCTGGTTTTGCGACTCAATCAATGTCTACAGGTCTGAAGATTTGTCCGCTAGCGATTGACGGACTGATTCAGCCATTTTTTTTCCAAACTGGATGTTTTGAGAACGTTAGTTAACGAGCGAGTGTTCTGTTGCTATAGATTTAGAACAAATATCTTGTCAACGGGCAGGATATCAGATATCAGCCTGTTGCCCTGCCGTATCTGCCCTCGCGTGACACTGATATTACACCATTTTCAGCAGAAAATGTTACTATTATTAGTAACAGAATGTAATAACTACTCATATCACGACCCGAGCACTGGTAAAGGTTTCCAGGATGCAAACATCATAGCGTAATAATTGTAAGTTTAAAACTTGTTTCGCAATTAACGTAAGATAAAAAGTACAACGCCCCTTGCTCTTTTTTTTTTTGACATTTTATGGCAGACAGTGGTGTAGGAGTAGAGTGTAAAGTACTCATATCAAAGGTACCGGGTTTGAGTCACGTGATGAGTGAGGTTAACCTTTGGAACCTACAAAACGGCGCGATTACTGTGCCCGTGCTTATAAAACTTGTATCCACACTCGACTGAGTTTGTCACCAGACCTGAAAGTCTCATGTATATAAGCCATGCTCTGTGAAAAGGGGGCTTAATGCATCTGCAAAAAGTATCGACCCAGGTCAGCCTGCGCAATCCGCGCAGGCTGACCTGGCCGAAACTTTTCGCTATCGGTCAATTTTCTGTATGTCAAAGGACCAGTGTACCTCATGATAGAGTCGGTTGTTTAAAAAAGTGGCTATTATGGATCCATAATTATGTGATGACTTGCCCGGCATCCTGTATCACGGAGGTGCATTAAGCCCCCTTTTGCCAGAGCATGGCTCATATCTAAAACAATCTGAACATTTTGAATCGATAGACAGAAACAAAAAAAGCTCAAAAGTCCAGAAGTTACTACACATGGTTTCTCAAATTAAGCTCTACAACTTTGAAATTTTTAGCTCAGCTAAATGGAGCAGGAAAAAAGTATTATAAGCTTTGACCCTGGTTGAGCTTTCCAGGATGCAAACTTGTGTTGCAATCAATGTAAAATAAATTCTCATTTTTAAACTTATAAATGACTTAAACAGAATAACGATACAATCACGACTTTAAACGTTCCTAACAATAAACAGTGGTTGGAAACATTGGGGAGAAAGAGACTATTTTTAAATGCAATCATCGCATCTTTCAACAGTAGTTTCCTTGTTAGTCAAAACGGTCATTTCTATTCTACTTAGATAATGTATATATTTAACTGACTGACCGACTGAGCGAATAACTGACTGACTGACTGACCGAGAAAAGAAGACGCCACCATGTTCTCTTTTCTTTTCAAGTCAAATTCTATCTTTTAGATACATTCATTATCATCGTATGGAAATGCTTTGAATTTGGACGAGTGTAAAATTTTGTCGTCTGGTAAAGTGCATACGGTTAAATCAGATTTATAAAACTATAAAATCTCATGCTTAAAATGAGATGAGACATTAAAATTTAAATTTTCTAAACATTTGCTTCAATGCATAATGGCTGTAGTTTTGTAAGAACATCGTGAAAAATGAATGAGCGACGCTCTGGCAAAAGGGAGTTTGATGCATCTCCTAGCAACACATCATATAATTATGAATCAATAAAATCCATGTCTGTCTAACAATCGACTGAATCATGAGGTAGACTGGTCCTTGACCATGCAGAAATTCACAAATTACAAAAAAGTTTCGACCCATGTCAGCCTGCGCGGACTGCGCAGGCTGACATGGGGTCGATATTTTTTTGCAGATGTATTAATTAAAACCTCTTTTTACAGTGTATGACTCACATATAAAATGGCATTTGAGAATGTTTGATCAACCCTTTATCCCGTGATTTAAAGACCCTCGGGAAGAAAGCTTTGAGAAATTGAGAATTTTAGGGGAACAAGTACACTCAGCGAAACTGATAAACCGCCACTTTTAAGCCGTAATTCCCCGTAGATATTTGTTTTGCATCACTGTCCAGAAAATAGATGTTTGGTTTGACCTTTTGCAGAATTATCGGTAAGTGTACACACATACCACAGGCAAAGTTTGAAAAATCTTATTGACTTATTCTTGTTAAAGGGGCTTATTAAAAAACCAATCATTCATCACTGAAAATTGAAAAATCAAATTTTTGTAAACTTCATACTCGTTTTCTCGAAATATATGTCTGTGCAGAAAATAATTTTCATGTTCTTTCTTATCGCTAACAAAAATTCAGTAATTTAAGCTTCCCTTTTTGACATTTTTTTTGGCTTATAGACACCACGCATGCGCAACCGGTACGTTTTCCCTATTTTTAAAAAGATTTGTTTTCTGTTGGCAGAATTGAGAATCTTATCATTTAAATACAATGTCTTACGTCAAAATATGTTACAGTTTCTTTCTAGTCACCTGTGTATTGCATGGTCAAATTTGTAAGAGATACAAAAGTGGCGGTTTATAAGTTTTGCCTAGTATATTTTATCCTTTTTTCATGTTTTTTTTTTTTCGCTGTGTCTGTGAAAATACTGTTTTGCCCTTTTCTCTCAATGTTTTCTCAAAGACAAATAACATTATTTGAATTACAGCTAATTTGTAGTCTGCACATGCTTTCAATTTGTACAAATCGATTTTTTTGTCGTCTTGTAGAGAGGTAGAGACGAATTGTATTATTTGAGTCACCTTTTAGGTTTTCAGTACAGAATAGCCTTAACCTTTAGGCTCGCTAAGCTCGACTCAATGGCCTTTTGCGGACAGTGTAGATCAAGATCAGACTGCACAGAACGTGCAGTCTGATCTTTGATCTACACTGTCCGATATTTCTCTCAGAAAATAATTTTGAAATAGCAATTATGAGGGTTTTACCATCGGCTTGAAAGGTTCAGTTCAGGAAAAGCGTTAAATTTTATCTTCTAAAATGCTACTGTCCAACACCAATTATTTTACTCGCGTTTCATTTGCCATCCTTTTTTTCGGTATGAACGAATCTAAAATATTATCGACTGGTAAACATGTAAACATTGCACAGCTTTTCACATGACACGTTTTATTCTTGAGTCCCTTTTTGCATAATTCTATTCGAAATACAATGCTATTAAACACATATTACTTGGGAATGTATGTTCACACATACGACCCCTACTTTACCTAAGGGTATGAGCTGGCGCAAATTTAGGCAAATATTTACTCAAATCGTAAAGTTTTGCAGTTTAATGAATTTTGTTTGCATATGCGTTCAACGCCGTTTTGGCAGTGTTACGGGAGACCACTCCTTCATGCATGGCTTTATCCCGATTTAAATACATACCTAACCACTGCGTCAGGGAGAATTCCCTTTAGCTCAGTGGTTATGGTGTTGGCCATTCGTCCGGCCGTTCTAGGTTCGAATCCTGCCCGATCCCTGTAATTCTGCCATGCATTTGTTTATTTGTTTCTTTGTTACTGATTTCGTTCGTAAGATGGGGGCTCGTCCGGGATTGGTCATTGAGCCATTAAACCCATTTGTTCTCCAAAAACCGACTTTCTGCCTAATAAGGCTTAGCGTCATCAATAAATGATGACTTTAAGAGGGGGTGTGTTACGGGAGACCACTCCTTCATGCATGGCTTTATCCAGATTTAAATACATACCTAACCACTGCGTTAGGAAGAATTCTCTTTAGCTCAGTGGTTATGGTGTTGGCCTTTCCTCCGGGCGTTCTAGGTTCGAATCTCGCCCGATCCCTGTATTTCTGCCATGCATTTGTTGATTTTTTTTCTTTGTTACGTAAGAACAGCTTAGACCATACCACGGAGGTCAGTGCACCAACGCACTACTTTTCCTGGCTTTCTTGCATCAGTACTGACACAGATTTCTTTCCAACTCACCGGTTATTTTTTTTTTCACATATGTCAGAGGTGAAAGGCAAAAAGGCGAAAAGAGAGGAGAGAAAGTTTGCCTCAACCGAGTATCGAGCCCGCAACCACTAGGTCTCTCGTTAGATACGCTAACCACTGAGCTACCCGGACGGGCCAGTTTAGTGAAAGGTAGCACTGAAGAGTACGTGCTCCTTTATTTGTTGGATCATCCGGGTTCGTGCAGTGAAACTTTAGTTTACGGTCTAAATGCTAAACGCTGCATGAATTACGGAATTTGTCTATGAAAGGGTAGAAAACGTCGTGGAAAAGGGAGAAAATGCTGGTTTACCAGTATTTACTAATTTTCCCACGCTTTCAAACGTCCTTTTTCTTGGGGTAGATTAAAACTCGGAATTTTGTGGTAAAGGGTAAAACTTCAAGAAAGTTGGGATATTTGAAAACATTTCATAAAAATATTGAAGAACTTTAAATAAGAAATTACTGAATACAAGAAGTATCAAATTACAGTTATATACTTTGAAGTTTCATAAAGTGCTCCAAGAGGCTTTTTTAAGTTCAAGGTTTATATACTAAAGAGTTATGCTCTGTGAAAAGGGGGGCTTAATACTTCTGCAAAAAGCCTCGACCCAGGTCAGCCTGCGCAATTCGCGCAGGCTGACCTGTATCGAAACTTTTTGCTATGGGTAATTTTTCTGCATTGCAAAGGACCATTCTACCTACTTCATAAATCCAAAATTATTTGATAACTTGCTTGGTATAGTGTATCACGGGGATACATTTTTGGAACATAGTTCAAATATTAATACCCTAAAAAACAATGTAGAAACAGTTCTGGTTGCTCGTAAGAGCAAATGGGTACTGCTGCAGTCATAGTTCCTCTAGAGTCTTTGCTTCGAACTAACCTATAGATTCGAATTTCTGCATGTTTGAACAATCGAGTTTTTTGTAGGTCCCCAAGAACGTCCTATGGAGTATAAAAGGACCTGACTTGACCTTGAGGAAATGTGTGGTACCTATTCATTACTAATCCTTTGGCCGCTAATTGCGATGACTTTCACGAAAGATTTTCATTGGCCCACACTCTACAAAGTGTCAAACAGCGGAACATATCAATAAAATCATTAGCTACGGGACCTCTACTTGTGAAACATTTGATAGTAAGTTGTATTGTTGTCCTGCTTGGTCTAAATATAGTGTTCATAACTTTCTTTCAGAAAAAAACACACACACACACACATAAATATGTTAACCCTTAGCCTGGTAGATAAGTGAAATGAAATTTTTGAGCCGATGGTAAAAACCCAAATTTTGCTGTTTCACAGTTCTCTTTTGGTTGGTCAACATGTCCTTATCGGACAGTGTAGATCAAAGATCAGACTGCACGTTCTGTGCAGTCTGATCTTGATCTACACTGTCCACAATAGGTTAAGTGAGTCGCGCATAGCAGCCTAAGGGTTAACTTCAGATACTTCATGTGGCCTTACGTGATCATGCTAAGCTGAAAATTCATCTGTAGGTGACGTGTTTTTTTTTTATTCCTGAAAGGTTATACAAGCTGGTTGCTTGAAAAAAGTAGTTAAAGTCCTCTAAATACATGTATATTATGCTGTCTTTTACGAGAAACGCAGCTTTGTATTGTTTTATAGACCATTTGTCAAAAAAGAAGGGTACTTTTCATTAGCACATGCTTTTACTGACTTTTGCTCTGTTCAGATGTTTTGTCTAATGAGATATGAATTCCCCTTTTGAAAGTTTAAAACTAATCCAATATTATGTTCAATAACCTTGCACCAAAGGGTAGGGACGAAAATGTAATAGCGAACAAGTCAACGGACGAAAAAGTGTCATAGTTTAAACGGTAAGCAGGCTAGCGGAAACAGTCTCAGCTGCACGTGCAGAATCACGCTGTATATTTAAAAAATATATATTTCTAAAGCCAAAAAGAGACAGTACCGAAGGTATGCGAACCCTTTTGATAATTCGATAGTAAATTAAAGATGGCAAACAACAGAGGAAATCTGAAGTAGAAAGGAACATGCGTTCGTCCCTTCCCACTATTCATTTTATTCGATGTCTGGCCTGTTCGTCCCAAAACCAGTTCGTACCTGGGACTGTTCATCCATGGGCTCGTTCGCCCGGGCTTGTTGTTTGCCTGCAGGCTTTTGCTCCCAACTTTATAGACCGGAATAAACGCTAATTACAGCATAAATTAGAAAATTAAGTAACAATATACTTAAGGTTAATTTATTGAACCATTAAGTTATACTGTGGGATCACAGGTGAATGGTGTGCGACAGTGTCTCAAATCATATATTACACACTTATATACTAGAAGGTATACAAATCAATAGAAAGATCCAAAATGAAGCAGCGCGTATCGTGACAGCTCTTACAAGATCAGCATCTCTTGAAAATCAGTTTAAAGAATGTGGCTGGGAAACATTATCTTCCAGAAGGAAAAATGCGAAACTATGTTTCATGTATAAAGTATCAAATAATCTTGTACCCCTATATATAGATGAACTTATACCTCCAGTGGTTGGCAGTAGGTCTCAATACCAATTAAGAAACGGCCAAAATTATGAAAATGTACATGCAAGAACACGATTGTTACAAAAGCCCTGTATCCCTTCTTCAATTTCTCTTTGGAATAGTATAGAGCAAGAAATCAGAAATTGTACAAAATTTTGTTCCTTTAGGTCAAAATTATGTAGCATGTCAAAACCAGATAGAATACCTAGTATCTACCTTATCGGAGATAGACGCTTGTCTGTCTTTCATGCTAGGATAAGAAATAACTGCAGTAATTTAAATAATGACCTTTTTCTTAATCATTTGAAATTAGATCCAATTTGTGACTGCAGAAATGGTGTTGAGAACGCAGAACACTATTTTTTCATATGTAGAAGGTATTCTGATATTAGGCGTAAAAAAAAAAAATAGTTTGTTTCGGGTAACCCGACCCTACCTGGAGATTTTGCCCCGACCCTAATTTTTTTTTTGTCTTCCGATTAAAAAAAAAAAATCAGCCTTTTATCATACTGTGTCACAGGACGCCTGTTTCGGCAAATATTGCGCATTATATTATAGGTGTACAATCATGTACTACTACATACATAATTATGCATGAAAACTCCTACGCCTGTACAAAAGCTACCGTGTATCGGAGTATATTGAACCAACCTTAAACACAAATTGTCAAACGCAATAACGTGGGTTTTCCATTTCTAAAAATACATACAAGCAGGCGGAGAGATCGGGCTTTTTCGCTAACTCCACACAGGAACTTCTGTTTATCGAACGTTCGTATTCTATCGCACGGTTACAAAAGACAAACGGGTACCAGTTTTATCTTCTATAACAAATCACGCCCGAAATACTGCGGTACTATACAGACTGTGTAACAAACTTTTACTTGTGATTTTCGCTTTTCTTTGCGTAAAATATAGACAGGATCCCGTCATCTCTTGTCATCACCGCATTTCCGGTTCTGTAGTGCATTGTCGCTACTTTCGGTTTGCTAGATTTCGGATTGAACAAGTTCTGTTAAACATCATTTGGCAAAAGTGCTAGCATGCTCCAGAACTACGAACAATTAAGGTGTTCAATGCAGATATAACATTCGAAAAATTTTAAAGGACGTTTCTCTTGCAACTTATCTGACAGGACGGACTGGACTAAACTAGACGACGGCAACGATAGAAGTTTAGATTTGTATCAAGCGTCGATAGGTCTTCATATTAGACAGGTATTTTCATTTTTTTTTTTTTTTTCTATCTTTGTTACAATGAGGCAACAATTTCTTTCGGAAAATATAAATCTACCCGAACTTGCCTTATTCTCGCTCTGCCCCCCCCCCTCCACTCAGCTTGATTTACCCTACCTGGTCTTAGAGAAAAACCTGAAACTGCCTAGGCTAGGAGCCACTATGCAAAAATTTTCCAATGCTTTCTAATCTCTCCTACACTTCTGGCAAGTGATGCCACTTTAGTTTCCAGGTAAAATGTGTCTGATCTATATAAAATTGAGGAGCAGCAGCACTTCTCCCACATTTCTTGACGGATTTGGGTAAAATTTTCACAGGATGTTTCTCATCATGTGACCTAGCGCATATTGTCAAGGTTTTGCAATTCATAGCTGCATCATGGAAAAAGGGGGCTTCATGTTGTATTTCATTTTTCACCAGTATCTCTTTAATTAATACTGGACATATCTCAATGGATTTGGATGAAATTTTCACAGATCATGTGACCTAGCGCATATTGTCAGAGTTTTGGAATTTATTACTGTGTCATGGAAAAAGGGGGCTTCATGTCAAATTTAATCTGCGTCCATCCTTACAAAAGTCTGTTTCTTGTGAACGCAACTCCTCCCACATTTCTTGACGGATTTGGATAAAATGTTCATAGAATGTTTCTCATCATGTGACCTAGTGCAGATTGTCAAGGTTTTGCGATTTATAGTTGCATCATGGAAAAAGGGGGCTTCATGTTATATTTCATTTTTCACCAATATCTCTTTAATTGCTTGACATATCTCAACGGATTTGGATGAAATTTTCACAGATCATGTGACCTAGCGCATATTGTCAGGGTTTTGGAATTTATTGCTGTGTCATGGGAAAAAAAAATGTTTTTCATCAATGTATCTCCAACTAATGGACATAATTTCATGAAACTTCATATTTTTATTGCTTAATCAAAGCCAATGACCAATGAGGCCGTTGTGCGTCCGTCTGTCCATCCATCAGTCCATGCGTAAAACTTTTAGATCATAAGTAACACAATATATCCATTGAGCTACCCAGGTAGGTGCTCCAACACTTTAGTCTCTAAAGCTAGCTGCTTGAAATAGCAGCCATGTGGCGGCGTATATTGTGATGACGACACTCTTGTTTCACATTATAACTCGGACAACAACAAAAGTGGATACTGGTAATTTCGAAGTTGTGTCAAGAATGTGTGTTCTAGATAAAAAACAATATGCATAACCATTGTAAACCCAACTTTTCTACAGATAAAATGTTTACTTTAAATCAGTATAATATATATAGTCCTCTAAAGTGTTCTGGAGGGGGAGGGTATTAAACATAAAAACAAACGAAACATTCTAGTATTTATTCAGTTTATTTAGAAACTTGCAAATAAATGTTTTTCACTTTTTCAGCTGTTTTAGCTCTTTACCACACAATCCAGTTTTAACAATCCTTAAAAAAAACTTTTGAAAACATTGTGGGAAAATTGAGGGAAAAGGAGAAAATGCTATAAACCCATATTTTCTTTGTTTCCCATGTTTTGTACCCTTCCCAAAACGAATTTCAATTTGTGAGTTACATTTGTTTTGTTATCAGCAAATACTTTTAATTTGGACAAGTCTAAAAAATTTCAATTCAGAAAAGAGTTAAACAAAAGTGGACAGCATTCAGTGGGGAAAAAAGATGCAAATATAGAAGTATAGTTTAGATAGAATTTGACCATTTACCGCACAATCAGAAAGTTAGTGACAGACTAGAGGTCTTTTGAACACATAATGAGAAAAGGGACTCAGAGCTGGTAGCCACCATTTTCTCTTTTTTTTTTTCCATTTTCGAAAGCAAATACCACCATTTCAAAATGTTTTTTTTTTTTTTGGGAGGGGGGGGAGTTAAAAAAAAAAAAAATTGTCCCTACCCTACCTAACATTTTTGGAGACGTTACCCTAAACAAACTATTTTTTTTTTTAGGCCTTAGAATCATGCTTTTTCAATCAACTAGGGCTCTACATCCTCTAAACATTGAAAAGTTGTTATTTGGCAACGAAAATCTGAATAATGATGAAAACTGCTCATTATTTGAAGCAGTTCACTTATTATCTATACAATAACCAGTCAGGCCGCTTTAAGTAATCATTATAAATTCAATTAGAAAAAAATAATACATACAGCCTTTTACTAAAGTAGCAGGCATCCATCACAGAGCATCGGTATCAGATTTCGCATTCTCCCTTTTTCTATTTTTTTTAAGTTCTATTTCCACTCTATAATGTAAATTTTTTTCCTTCTTTGTTCATTTTTTTCTTCTCTCTTTATTAATTTCTCCTTCTTTCTGTTTTTGTTTTGTGTACATTTTCCTTTTTTTTTCCCCCCAGCATTTAGTTATTTACACCTTGTCTTTTATATGTTTTGTTGCCATTATCTGTCATCTTGTATTGTTAATTTGATTGTAGGGGAAGGGCCGAATCTAAGTTTGAAGAACTCGTGGCCCAACCCCATTCAGTTATTCATTAATTGAATAAAATATGTTTAAACTAAACTAGGTAAACAACTCTAAACGTACTTTCAATACCCTAGTCACAGATTTCATGCCGTTTACAAGTCATTTTACTACCAATATTGACATCCGTAGTACCAACGGATAGCGAAAACATTCTTCTACAAGGATTTCATGTCAAAATTTCAAGTTGCTAAGAAATATGTAGCTTGAAAGTGTCAAACAAACCAACTCGGAAGAGATCTGCTTTACAAGAAATTGTAGAGAAGAACATGCCATCTAAAAGGGCTGCTAAATATTTAACGTACCTCACACCACTCTCAGGTACAGGTTACCAGGAAAGGTGCATCCTTATACTGTAACCACTAGTAAACCACCTTTATTGACGCTACTGGCAGTAGTGGATCACATAAAAACAATGACATACTCTTGCACTTACTTATTTTAAAATAGCTCAGTGTTGAAGTTACATTTGTTAAAAAAAATAATAACATTAATAAATTGGCCTTATTTTTCGAGACTTTAGAGAATTTGTTACGTCACTCCAGGGGGCAGAGTAGGCACACACAAAAATGGCGGTTGTTTGTTGACATGCAGTTAATTTTTATCAAGTTTTGGAAGTTTAATATTATTGTGAATTTTGATGGAGATTGATGGAAATAGAACACATTTGACTTGTGCATTTATTTTTCTTTTTGTATATCATCTATTTAAAGTTCTGTTCTAGATAAAGCTTAGAGGGGCGCAGTTTGGCCATCCAGATTATCTCCGAGATACTCGGAAAAAAATTCTATTTCTCACCATATTCAAGCAGTATAAAAGCATATAGTTAGTATATTCAGATTTCAAAATTATTGTCTTTTGACACCAGTCACGGGCTATAATGGAGAAATCCCAAATCATTTTATTTCAGTTCACAATTTCAGCAAAATCTATTGGACTTTGTATGCTATTCCATCACACATGTAAACAGATAGCAGATGATTTTTCCTTTCGTTTGAATTTAGAATTTAATCTTTAACTTTAAATAGCAGGGCCCGCGCTGCCGTTCGCCACTTGAGCCATTTGCTAAAAAAAAATTAAAGTGGGTCAAAAACATGGAAAGTGGCTCAAGCAGTGGCCCCAATTTTTTCCCCGTATCGCATACGTAAACAGGAATCATAGTAGACTGGGTTAAGGTGAAAGTGGACCACTTTGGTTAGAAAAAAATCCTTAACCCAGTCTCAATTATCAATTAAGTGTCAATTCAACTGCTGCATTTAATCAGCGAAGTGTGACCAGGTGATCATTGACTTGTTACCTATGATAACTGTAGGTTGACACCTGGCTCTAGCCTTGCTAAAGTGATAGACAGGGCAATAAATTAAATATTGGCGTGTCCTTTTGAAGTTAAGCACTGATGTATGGACATCTTCACTCGCCGATATCCACCATATTGCTCAACATTTGTACCCAATAATGATCGTACTTTGAATCTTATTGAAAACAGTAAGTAAACAAAAGTAACCTATGAAACATACATCTTCATCTCATTTCACACAAACAGATTCATTTGTACCTCAATCTGTACTTATTGCTAAATTAGTTCAAAAGTTCAGTCCAAGAAAACTAATACTTTACGTATTTCTGGATGGTACCTGAAATCGGATAAATAAATCTTATCTTTATTTCAGCAAAGTTTAAAAAAGAAATTCTTAGGAAATATCCATAATTTTCTAATTGATTCCTTAGGTTACCAAGGTTTTAAACTTAGCCTCCTTGAACATATTGTGTGTGTGTGGGGTGGGGGGGTGGAAGGGGGGGAAGAGAGAGAAAGTGTGTGTGTGGGGGGGGGTCCTCTGCACTGTAAAAATTTTTACAAATTAATAGTTTACTTCACATCTTTATTGCAATATTAATAATAAGCCCAACAAAAACAATGTTGACTATTGAATCTCTTGACTTTTTTGTTCGACCCTTGACAAAATAGATTTGTCCCCTGAAATTTTAGGGTCAAGGGGTAAATGACTCCTGAATTTCAGAAGTTAGCTAAAGCCCTGGCTGGAAGGATATTCCAAAAGTTGTCTTTTGATATGAAGCAGGTCAGTTAGTCTTCTGTATTCTCTTAGACAGGGTTAAATGTGTGTTATATGAACTTTGTTTGCTCTCTGTTAAGGTAGATCTAGTACCATCCTAATGGAAAAAGCTATTTCCACTAAAATATTATCCTACAAAATTTGCTATGATTAAAAATGAGTATTATTGTACTACTCTAACTGAGCCACTTTTTCCTTTTTTTCCCTTCTTAGAATTATCACTTATAAATCTAAAACCACTATATTCTCATTACAAAGTGAGATAATAATTACCTCCATTTTCAGGAAAGTAACAAAAGTATCAAAAAATAATTTCAAGATAGACATCAAAGGAATTTCTGGTCAGTTAGAAATGTGCAAAACTATTATATCAGTATAAAACCTTATTTATCAACTAATAAGAAATTTTATTCCATGTTGCACTAGAAGCGCTAGGATGGTAATACCTTAAAAAATTGTCCTGCCTATGTTTTGAAAATAATTTTCAAGATGGGGGGGTGGATCCCCCTCATTTCAGTTTCTAGAATAGACACTTCATTGTGGTTAAACAGGCAATTGTTTGGAAGATAAAAGCATGATTTTAAACAGTGTTTTTCAAACAGGACTTTGCTTGAATATCTTAAGGGAAAGGAAAATGTGACAAAGAGGTCATTAGTTTTGCATGAGTGCATTAATTTCTCATGGCTCAAGTATGGCTCAAAATTTATCAAAATTGGCTCAAGGTCTGGCTCAGACATTTTTTAAGCCAGGGCTAGCCCTGAATAGATCTAATAGAGATGTACTATAAACGACCAAGGTGTCCCTAGTTTTTAAATCCCCCCGTTTTTCAAAGCCAGGAGGGGGGACTTTCGAACCCCCGCTTTTTTTTTCAATTTCTTGAATAAAAACTGTATTGATGTTTTTGCAACACTTATACATGTATTTCTAAACTTTGCAATTTGGAACAGGCATACAGTCTGGCATTCTTTGCTATTGTTGTTTACTTCTCTATACTTCGATTACACATCATCAAAATTCTGAATAAAGAAAAAAATACACATGCTTGTGCCTCATGTCTGATGATGCCATCTCCTACAACAGTTTGAACTTATGTCTATAACTAATATTGCGAAGGTATCAGAAGTTGTACCCTGATTGGGAGGGTATGACATCTCCAGAGAGCTTGTAACTCGGATGTGAATCAGTAGTAATACATATTTGCTTATGTAATTTTCAATTCTGTTTCCCCAATTTTAATGAACATTGCTTTTTTATAATGCTAGGACTCGCTTTTTTTAATGCTGTAAAATGAAAATTAGTTCATCATTTGTGTAAAGCTGTATAAAAGTAAGAGTAAAGAATTCATGTACCACTTATGTTTGTTACCTTCTGATGATAGATAAAATGTACTACAATCATTGCTTTTATTCAAATAAAATGATACAAAACTGTTGGGTCATTCCCTGTGTATATTAGGCTTCAGCCTATACTACCTCTTTCTATTACCCTGCCATAGATAGATGTAATTGTGTGTCAGATGTGATAAACAGATTTAATCATTATCATTGACATAAATTGTCACTCAATTTATATTGATATCAGATAGGTAATTCCAAAACAAATCTTGTCATGACCGGATTAAGTAAGGATTATGGTGCATATAAAGTGTCCACTAAAACTAGATAAACAATCAGTATGGAAAAAGTAGTGAATACTTTTCGTTTGATGGGGCCATTTCTTTTGTAATGCTATACCTCATGTAGATGTATGAAAGTGGCCTAACAACAGGTTTTTGTGTGGGAGAATGTGACAAATGTAGTCCTGAAAAAGAGCATTTTGAAATCTGACAAATTATGTTATTTTTCTGTAGTGTAAAAAGAATGACACCAAAATACATGTACCACCGAAGCACCGAAATACTCTCTTTTTTTTAATTATTAAGTTTAGATTATACAAAATTGTGATTTTTGAAACAAATTGTAATTACATGTATATTGATGAAGGAGGGTTAGTATTAAACCTAATGTCAAAATAGCAACATTCCATTGAAGCCTTCTGTGAAGAATGTGCCCTGTAATAGCCTAGCATACTGTAAATTTCCACCGAAATACCCGCTCCATGTATTAAAATTGGTCAATTCAGAGATTATGCCTCCGCGATTTTACTTTAGTAGCTCTTGTACAAAGTTGATGTGTCTGATCTTTATCCATATGCATGCTAGAAAAAATACTTTCCTTTTTTATATTGGGAATATGAAATTAAAACAGAAAACCGGCAGCCATTTCGCCAATAAGACTATGAATAATAACCATATCATTTTATAATAAAATTAAGAAATAATCTTCTTTCTATCGTGGTTTATCGTTCAATAAACCACAGTTGTGAGTTATGAGGAACAATAAATAATCCATGAGGGCGATAGCCCGAGTGTTTTATCCATTGCGCCACATAACTCGCAACATTGTTTATTGAACGATAAACCACGATAGAAAGAAGATTATTTCGATTCTAACATGATCAACTCTTAATCGAAGGAAAACAAGTTCATACTTAGAGTAAAAACACAGATGCAGATTACGAGGGCTGTTCGATATGTAATGTGTATTGTACCAAAGCACGATAACGCTTTGCACGATTTCATGGATGATGATACACTTGAATAGCTCTATTCGATACCTTTCCAACGGTATAAACACGAGCCTTCAGCTACACATAGTTGTAAACTTAGAGTCATTTCAATAGAGCTAGTCGTTGACCACTGTTGTAAAAATGGTTGGGAAACGGATTAAGAATATTAAAGAAATTAGAGCTTATAAAAGTTTGCACAAAACTCGGTCATTCGGTAATGTAGATTTTTACTGAATTGGGGGAAGTTTATGGGTCTGATAAGGTATCTTATGAGACAGTTCATAGGTGGAGAAAGAAATTTCTGACTGGCACAGAGTCCGTCAAAGATGCAGCAAAATCTGGCCGACCTGTGACTGTAACAGGCAAGGCAAATGTCTCAAAAGTCAGGGAAATAATTGAAAGTGATGGCAGATACACGATTCGTGATATTGCCAACGCTGTTGGCATATCGCCATCGTGGGTGCATTTCATTTTGAAGCGTATTTTGAAAATACGAAAGGTTTCTGCCAGATGGATACCGCATATATTGACAGATGACCAAAAACGGGTACGAGTACAAACCGCTAAGCAATTGCTCAAAATGTTTCCCAAATTCAATCAAAGACAATTTGCAAACATTGTTACTGGTGATGAAACATGGGTTCACTATTTCGAACCAGTAAGAAAAATTGGAAACAAAATATGGCTAACTAAACACGGTAGAAGGCCTGTAGTTGCCAAAAGAAGCATAAGCACAAAGAAGGCTCTTTATTGCATATTCTTCTCATGTGATGGTATAGCCGTACAAATTCCGGTGCCGAAGGGCAAAAGTGTTACAGGTCGGTATTACCGAGATGTTATACTAAAAAAGGTCAAGAAATATTATCTTAAACGACGCCCTGTCTCAGGATTTAAGCATGTTCGTCTACTTCATGATAATGCTCCATCACATACATCTGAGCTTGTGAAGCAATTTTTGAAGTCGGATAAGGTTACCGTCTTGCCACACCCACCATACTCTCCAGATCTAGCCCCGTGTGACTTTTTCCTATTTCCAAAACTTGAAAAGTTCTTATCTGGTCGTCGTTACAAGTCCCGACAAGCCCTTGGCTCAGCCATCAGTCAGTGCCTCAGAGGTCTACCTAAATCAGCATACCGTGACGCATTTCAGAAATGGATTCAGAGATTGAAATTATATATTTCAAACCGCAGAGAATACTTTGAAGGGATGTAATGTTCATTTCACTATTTGAGTCGAATGCTTTTGAGATATCGTACAACACACATTACATATCGAACAACCCTCGTATATTCCATTGAATAACTTACTTACTTACTTTATACAGAATGACGTCACTCTATATAGAATGATGTCACTCTACATAGAATAATGTAGATTTTATTACGCTTCCGTTGCACTGTGTTTATAGAGCCGAATTCACATGTCATATTAGAATGATAATTACAAACTTCAAAATCAGACAAGTTGGATTATGTTGGCTGAACACTTTCACCTATCAGAACACAAGAGAACAGAACTTGCCGAGAAACTTATGTTTCGACGAATCAGAGACCTACATCATGTAATGTCTGATTTGGGTCTACTTTTTTAGCAGATGAAGTGGAATAGCGCTCTCTTTCGTGTGTGTTTATCATTCAAAAGAATATAAGTGATAATGTCATACTGATAAATCTTTAGTCTAGGTTGTTGTCATCAAGATCGGGTATTTCGATGTGTAACAGGTCAGACATGCAAGTGTTTTGGTGATTGTTCTCCATGTAAATCAATGTTCAGTGTAGATTAACAACATCATTCTTCTCAATAATGGTAAATACTTTGATTAAGTGTGTTTTCTAAAACTGAAAAAAATCCTGTATGCTTATGTCAGTTATCTCATAATCTGAACCCAACAATAAAAAATATGTGTATTTCAGTATTTCGGTGATTCGTTGATTTATTATTGAATGGCACAGGGCTTTTGTCCTATGGGGCAGTTGTCCTAGGGGGCTTTTGTCTTATAGGGCTTCTGTACTACACCCAAGTTCTTAGACTAAATAATATTTCTATGTATTAAAGTCAGGTTTAATATATCTGGTATGACATTCAATTGATGAATTTAACTTAAAGGAATGAAGGTTACAATCAAAAGTCAACACATTTAGAGTCCCTTAGATAATTGGAAGTCATTGCTCTCCCAGAGAACATCAGTCATAAACTTAACCATATTGACAGTACTTTTAGACAAAAAAATTGTGATTCAAATGATCGAGTTGTCTTTGAAAGGGTTTAAAACATTACAGAAAAGGAGAATGTACAAGCCATTTCCTTTTCCTGTAATGTTTTCAAAAGTCTTGGGAAAAGCATTCACTTTTTCATTAGGTAGAAGACCACTTATTTCTCCTGAATGTTTTGTTAAGTAATGCTGCCATAATAACACTCAATAGTTGTGCTAATCTAGAGAAAATTTTGTACCATTTATGAAATGTTTCTTTTTGAGACCTTCAGATAGAAAATATTTATTAACATATTGTGGATAGAGGAGAAAATGGTTATTGTAATCAGCATTCTCTTCTTTCCCTACAATGTTTTGTTACTCTTTCAGAAATGATCCCATACATGAGCAGCATTTGTTTTCCACAAATGATAATTGTTGTCTTGTAGAGTGTTTATTTACTGTTATATATCTTACTTACAGGTGACATGGTGAACATATATCCAGATTTGTTATTTAGAGGTTCTGGGTTTGTTCCTCACTTGCAGAGGTGGTTTTCATGGGTGTGTCATGGAGAATGACACTGCTGAACCCAATTCTAAGCCTGATGAAACCGAAAAAACAGATGAACAAGTTAGCTGTTGCCATAATGTAATTGATACACTGCTGAAAGTGGTGTAAAACACCAGACGATATAAATCTGTGACTGGTTGGAGATGACACTAGACAGAGGTACATGTACAGACTATGTTCTAAATAATTAAGGTTCTTTTGATGCTCCTGCTATTTTAAATGCAGGTGGCATTAACTATGTCTGCATTCTGTATGTTATGGACATCCTGTCAACAGTAAGGAAAATGGTTTCTGTTTGTCATCTTTGAACACATTTTGAATGGAATTGATATTACAAATACAGGTAAATTATGACAAAATATGAGGGTTGTTCATTGAATTGTGTCACTAATAGGCCTCCATACCACATAAGCCTATGTATCACACAGAAATAATGGTATTTTCACAAGCTCGTCTTTTTGAATACTGGCATGAAATTTTGTTTTGCTAAGTTCATTCTTTCAAAAGTTATTGAAAGTGAAAGTAGGTGCACTGGCTGTATTACTGGATTTACATTGAACCCAAAAGCAAAGCTTGAAATGAGGGCCTATATTAAAAGTCGTGTTAGTCTAATTATTTCAGCTTCATAAATATTTAGTGAATTATGTCAGATACATGGTGCTTCTTCAGTATCGAAACAGTCAGTTTTCATATGGTATAAAATATTTAAAGATGGCAGAACTTACTTAAAAAATTCTCTCCGTCCTGGTCAACCCTAAACTGCAGCTTCCACAGAAAATGTTGTTGTTGTGGCAGATTTTATTAAGCAAGATGCCAGGCTTACAGTGAAAGAAATAGCTAAGAGAGTTGGCAAATCATCGGGATCAGTTCATAAGATTTTGACCAAGGAGTTAAAACTTCGTAAAATTTGAGCTTGATGGGTCCCCCACCTCTTGACAGATGAACAAAAGGCTACTCTTGTAAAAATGGCCAAAAATCTTCTTATTCAAATAACTACAAAAACTGTGACAAATGCATAATATCAGAACTGTTCACAGGTGATGAACCTGGATTTATTATTTCGAGCCCCAAGAGATTCGTCAATAATAAACAGTGGCTGCGCAATGACCAAGCTAGGCCGAACATAGCAAAGCGAATAAAAAGCATGGGAAAAGTTTTAGTTGCCATATTTTTTAATTCAGACGGACCAATTGCTCAAATTCCTGTACTGAACTGCAGAACATTTACGGGCAAGTTTTACAAGAATAATGTTCTTTCAAAAGTGAAGAAACACTATGAAAAACGGAGATCTAGAACCAGACTAAGGGGCCTGTGCCTTATTCATGCCTTATTCATGGCAGCTGCTCACAAGTCTGTAATTGTTCAGAATTTCCTAGAAACTGAAAAGTTGGTACAGCTTCCCCATTCACCTTATTCTCCAGACCTCAGCCCATGTGACTTTTTTCTCTTTTTTTCTCCTCTTTCCTTTATTGAAGAAAACTCTCTGGACGTCGATATGGCTCTAGAAGTGCCTTGGGAAGTGCCATTTTTATACGCTGCCAAAGGCGTCATCTTCTCCGTCTGTCCGTCCGTCCCTTCGTCCGTCCGTATGTACGTCCATTTCTTGTGAACGCAACTCCTCCGACATTTCTTGACGGATTTGGATAAAATTTTCACAGAATGTTTCTCATGTGACCTAGCGCATATTGTCAAGGTTTTGCGATTTATAGCTGCATCATGGAAAAAGGGGTCTTCATGTTATATTTCATTTTTTACCAATATCTCTTTAATTACTGGACATACGGATTTGGATGAAATTTTCACAGATCATGTGACCTACCGCATATTGTCAGGGTTTTGGACTTTAGTCTCTATAGCTAGATGCTTGAAATAGCAGCCATGTGGCGGTGTATATTGTGAAGACGGCACTCTTGTTCAGTGTTGGCTGGGCATTCCCACAAAAGCCTATTTTGCTGCCTTCCACAGTCCAGATTTTCAGACTTGAAAAATGTATTTCTGTCAAGGGAGAATATTTGGAAGGGATGAAATGAAGAAAGATATTCATTTAATGTAATGCCTCTCATAGACACCCAGTGACACAATTAAATGAACGACCCTCGTAAAGGTCTTAGGTCAGGAAGCTTGAGTTTGACCTATGACAAAATCCACCAATTATTAAGTGAGTTATGGCCATTTTTCAACTTCAGCTTTGGTATAGTACAGGTTTCTGTTTGTAATCTGAAATGCTCTTGTATTAGATTTGATGTTTTACACACTGACCGTATATTTTCATAAAAAATATGTCAGATTTGATGTAGGATAGGGTCCATTCAATTGACAAAAGTATCAATTGCAGCCTAATCTTTTGGTACTCAACAGATGTTTATGTGCTGACAGGTACATATACATGTATGTCTACAACATATGCGTTGGTAATGCATGTAGCCATTTACCCTGAAAGTGGGAAGTAAACAACATTGAAATTTTCAGTCATGAAAAAAAGCTACCAAACTGCCATTTCAGGACTTTGGACAGAATGTCTCTGCACAGTGGTCAGCCTAGATTCCAGGTCAGTCTGCAGTAAACATGCATACTGATCTTGGATCTTCATTGGCTGCAAAGGCAAAGCTCTATAGTTGTGAACTGCCTTTAGATAGGAACACAATGATTGATGTAGATCCAAGGGGTACCTTTCTTTAAACTGTGTAAATTTAAGCAATTTATTTGGGATTGAATATACATGTACACACATACAATTCCTGCTTTACTCAAAGGTTTGAGCTGGCATGAAGTTATGCAAATATTTATTCAATTCATAAAGTTATGCAGTTCAGTGAAACTTGTTTTCAGACTTGATGCTTGCTTACAAATGATGCGTACGCAAATTTCCTGCATATGGAGTTTAGTGAAAGGTACCCCAGGTCAGTAGGCAGGAAAAATGCAATCTGATCTTGGAATTTCACTGGCTGCAAAGGCAATTATAGTTGTGAAAGGCATTTGAAGGGTTTTAAAGAAGAGTTGAAATCAGTGTAAAAGAAGAGTTGAAATCAATGTGAATTTTGCTTTCTATTTTCAGGAAGACGATGTGATGTAGAGATGGGTATCAGACGGAATCTTTTCAGCTTGGAGCACTGGACTGAGTAGTGAAGATTTAACCTGTTACTGCCTGGAAAAAAAAAAGAACTGTAACTTCAAGGCTGTTTTGTTCCATTGGAAAATTCTGCGGATTTTCAAGAGCTGTCTTGTCTTAACACTTTATCAGACGACGAAAATTTTAGCCTTGTCCAAATTGAAGGCATTTGCATATGCCAATTTCAGTGTGGTTAAAATAGTCCAACTTTTCTTTGATGAGGTAGAAAAACATTGTGGGAAAAGGAGAAAATGCTGGGTACCAGCATTTTCTCCTTTTCCCACAGTGTTTTCAAAAGGCTCCTTTCCCAGGATCATTAAAAGTCAGGATTGTGTAGTAAAGGTTTAATCCTTTACTAAACGACAAAATATGGGTTGGACCAAATTGAAAGCATTTGCAGACAACAAATTAAATGTAGCTCAGATGATGGTTTCTGTCTGTAATAGTGTAGGAAACAGTGTGGGTAAAGGAGAAAATGCTGGTCACCAGCATTTTTTTCTTTTCGTACAAGGTTTTCAACAGCCCTCTCTGTCAAGGTCCTTAAAAGTTAATGTTGTAAAGAGTTAAATGATAGGACTTATGCCAACAAGATTTCGTGTATATGCAGATTCCTGTAGTGGACCTTTGTGGAGATTTTTTCAATGTGTTGCCGTAGGTTAGAAAATATTCCTTCTCAGCAGGGGTTTCAAAATTTGTATGCAGGCTTATACTGTGAAAGTTTTAGAAATCTTCTTTTACCAAACTGAAAGACAGCGTCTGGTAGAAGTCTACTTAGAAATTTTTCTGTTTTGCCCAATTGGATCAAGAACAAACTCTTGTCAGTTTATCTCTTTATAAAACAACCAAACTTTAGACTGCACTGAAAGTATTTGCAGACGACAAAATGACAGTCAAATAATGGGATTTGTCTTTAAAGGTGAATGAAACATTGTGAGCAAGCCAGGAAACATGTGAATAGGTGCACTGACTGCCGTCATATGACCTAAGCTGTTAGAACGGCGTTAAACTCAAATACAAATAACTAAAATGTGGAATTGTGTGATACATGTAAAGGATTAAAAGGTATCCAGCTTTCAGGGTCCGTATTTACCAACCATTCTTAAGAAAGTTCTAAGTCATATTCTCCAGATTTCCCGAATTTGAAAGTAACACACATTTGGTTTAGCCAATCAGAAGCTGTGTTACTTTCAAAAAGGCTGCTGTGAGGTTGGTTTCTCTGAATAAGCTAGTATGTTTTTATGATGGTCAAAGGGAAATAACTCATTGCAAGATGGTTAGTATTGTACCCTTTTGAGTTTTGTGGGTTAACTCTTTACAGCACAATGGCGACTTTAAATGACCTTGGGAAAGAAGCCTTTTGAAAACATTGTGGGAAAACAAGAAAATGCTGGTAACCAGCATTTTCTCCTTTTCCCACAATGTTTTCTTCCCTATCAAAGAAAATTTGTACCATTTGAGCCACATTGAAATTGTGGTCAGCAAATGCTTTCAATTTGGATCTATCGAAATTTTGTCATTTGGTCAGGAGTTAAACAATTTTCAGTCATAATGATTGATTTTACTACATGTATTTTAGATTTTACTTAGATATGTTTCATATTGTATTGGGCATAGTGCAATATTGGTATCATTTAAACTTTGCCATTCATGCCAATGGTAAAAAGTTTGTCAGAGTTCATTCTTGGCATGGAAGATCGTAGGGTAGACTCTCATTATATACTCAGCTCAGAAACTAACTGGGGCTGCTTTTGCAGGCAGTGAAGATCAAGATCAGACTTCACAGCTTGTGCAGTCTGATCTTAGATACCTACTGTTCACTATGCTGTAATATATTCTGGCCTAAACAACCTTGATATGGCAAAGTTTGTCTGAGTTTTCATAATTTTAAGAACCATTTCATTAACTCGGGTCTCAAAGGGTTAACCCTTTACCACACAATGACGCCTTTTGACTCTCCTGAAGAAGAGGCTTTTTGAAAACATTGTGGGAAAAGGAGAAAATGCTGGTAACCAGCATTTTCTCCTTTTCCCACAAAGTTTTCTACCCTATCAAAGAAAAGTTGCGTCATTTGAGCCACTATGAAATTGTCGTCTGCAAATGCTTTCAATTTGGATAGGTCTTAAATTTTGCCGTGTGGTAAAGGGTTAAAGGGAGTAGATAATGACATTTAACTCTGTACCAGTAGTCCAAATTTGGGCAGATTATGTTTATGGGGTTTTGCTATATTTTCTTTCCTACAATTTGGGATAAAATCTTGGTATCAAATGGGGATCGATTGAAGGTGTTTATTACACTGATGGGCCTCACGTAAATCCAGCAGGCAGATTTAAATCAGGTAGTAGTCTCGAAAAAAGTCCTGGCAGCTACACTAAAAAAGTATGAATCCTCAATCAACCTGGAAACACTGACCGAAAAGAAATCAAAAAAATACAGGAATTGAAGAAAATGTACTAAGAAATTGATAGAAATGGATGGTAAATTTTTTTTAAAAGATATTTTATCTTCCAAAAAAAAAAGCATATTTGGGCATCAATTCAGTATTGTGTAGAATTTTTTTTTAACAGACATTTTATCTTCAACAAACATTATCCTACTTCCAGCACCTTGTTGTAAATTTCAATCTGGCTGATGGAAGAGGTTAATATTAAAGTTAAAAGCATTAGAGTCCGTAATTGATACCGAAAACCGTCCCCTATCGTACCTAAAAAAAATCCACAAAAGATGTACTGATATCCACTTTTGTAATTCACTGCCAAATTCAAAACAATTACAGATGACATCAAATAACAAGGGCGTAACCAGGGGTTCAGAATCATTATTCACTCTGCATCTTTTGGCTGCTTATTACCATACAATGCACTTTTGTGGGCAGTGTAAATCAAAGATCAGACTGAACAGTATGGTGTCTTATCTTGATCATCATTGTTTGACACAAAGATTGTCCATCCAAAAGAAATAGGGTAAAATTGCAATATTTGCCTTTTTACAATCAGTTGAAATTTTTTGATTTTTTAAAGCCATTTTAGGCTTAATTTTGAAGATGATTTGTTCTCTAAAAGAGCATTTTTCCTGTTCCCATTTTTAGCTCACCTGAGCACGAAGTGCTCAAGGTGAGCTTTTGTGATCGCCCAATGTCCTTCGTCCGTCGTCCACAATTTCTTTAAACATCTTCTCCTCCTAAACCACTGGGCCAATCTTGATGTTCCTTGGGTCAAGCTCTACCAAAGTTGTTCAAGAGATTGAATTCCACCCATAACTCTGGTTGCCATGGCAACCAAAAGGAAAAAAATAGCAAAATCTTTGAAAATCTTCTCCTCTGAAACTAGAAGGCGTAGAGCTTTGATAATTTGGTATGTAGCATCTCCTAGTGGACCTCTACCAAGTTTGTTCATATGATGCCCCTGGGGTCAAAACTGGCCCCGCCCTGGGGGCCACAAGTTTGAACATACAAACAAAGAAGGAAAACTTTAAAATTCTTCTTCTCTGAAACTGGAATGCATAGAGCTTTGATATTTGGTATGTAACATCTGCTAGTTGACCTCTACCAAGTTTGTTCACATGATGCCCCTGGGGTCAAAACTTGCCCCGCCCCGGAATATGCTTGTCTGGAATATAACTTTGTCATTTCTAGCTTGAACATCTTCAAATTCGGTATGCACGATTGTTGAAAAATTACGGAGTGCAGTGCACAAGAACCATAACTCTTCCTAGCATGAATTTTGAGTTATTTCCCCTTTGACCTTCATTTTTATAGCATTTCTTGCTTGTCCGGAGCAAAACTTTGTCATCTTAAGTAGGAATGACTTGAAATATGGTATGCTTATTTGTTGCAATATTTGGAAGTGCAGTGCACAAGAATTGTAACTCTACCTTGTGCTGTCTTTGAGTTATTTCCCTTTGATCATCATTTTTACAGCATTTAGTGCTTGTCAGGAATATAACTTTGTCATCTCAAGTCAGAACGACTTCAAACTTGGTATGCATGTTTGTTGCAATATTACCGAGTACTGTGCGCAAGAACAATAACTCTACCTAGCGCAGATTTTGAGTAATTCCACTTTGATCTTCATTTTTACAATATTTCTTGCTTGTCAGGAATGGAACTTTGAATTCTCAAGTCAAATTGACTTGGTAAACATGTTTGTTGCATTACCTGCCCTTTGCAATTATTATACCTCCTCGACAACTGACGGTGGGACGGGCATATCTTGCGACAATTTGCCGCTCTTGTTTTATTATCATTTGGCCTTGAACCTCAATATTTGGTATTTATCTTCATTGTAGACCTTTACTGCTTAGTACTCAGGTGAGTGATATAGGACCATCATGGTCCTCTTGTTTTGTATATTACGCACTTGGGTATTTTGCGTTAAGGAGGCTGCGCGTTTGAAATATGGCTACATTGTTCTTAATTATAATGGAACTCAAAGTTTGCAATGGGTTTACAATTGTTGCTGTCAAAAAAATGTAATCCTTTTTTTTGTGTGTTGCTTTGAAAGAGTCTATTTTTATGTCCAAGAACATGTTAGAAAATTTTGTGTCTGCTTTCCTTCACTTTTGTCTATGGGCTTTTGTGTTTGGAATAGTCAATAGTTAACACTTTACCAAACGACAAAATATTAGCCTGGTGCAAATTTAAAGCATTTGCAGACGACATATTAAATGTTACTCAAAACATAAGATTTAACTTTCAAAGAGTAAAAAACATTGAGGGAAAAGGAGAAAATGCTGGTTACCAGCATTTTCTCCTTTTCCTACAATGTTTTCAAAAGGCATTCTTCTTAGGGTCGTTAAAACTCAGGATTGAGAGGGAAAGAGTTAAGATGACAGGGTTCAGGATGTCATTGATGTTGTAGAAACTTGACTTTGTGTTGCACTTTACAAAACTTGCAAAATTTTAGATTTGTCAATTTTGAACCCTTTACCTAACAACAAGATTTCAGAATTGACCAAATTGAAACCTTATGGATGTGACAAAATAAATGTGACTCAAAAATTGAAACTCATTTTTGAAAGGTAAGAAAACATTATGGGAAAGGGAGAAAATGCTGGTTACCAGCATTTTCTTCTTTTCCCACAATGTTTTCAAAAGGCTTCTTCTTCAGGGTCATTAAAAGTTGGGATTGTTTGGCAAAGAGTTGTACATTTTGTCTAAGAGGGATTGAAAAATTGTGAAATAGCAGAAGATGCTGGTTACCAGCACTTTCTCCTTTCCTCACAATAACTTTAAAAAGCCTTCCTCTCCAGATGTCTCCAAATATGGGATTATTTAGTAAAAGGATAGATTATACTATAGGAATGTAGATTGTTTTAAAATTTTAAAGCCAGTTTTGCAGCGTTTGAAAACATTGTGAGAAAAGGAGCATCTAGTCTTGATAACCAGTGATCATACGACTAAAATGTTTTACCAAATTTTTCCTTTTATTTCTCTGTGTCGCCATTCTGAGATCTGTGCTAGCATTTACTTCTTTTTCCAAACCATTTGGCTTAAAATTGTAGTGTTTAGTGTGTCTGGTTTGTACTTACTAGCCAGTGCAGCGATACAGGTCCATCATGGCCCTCTTGTTTCCTTTTATTTCTGTGTTTCTCAGCTCTGAGATTTGTACTAGTTTTAGTTTAAGTGTAGAATAATAATTTACTATGCTGGATTAACCCATTACAGATAACTTAGAAATTAGTCTCTTTACCATATTTCTTTGGACAGTTTTTGAAATCATGAACTCTATATGGGACTACAGAATTTTAAATCAAATGTGGTTCATGAGTGATTTTGTCATGAAAGAGGGTAGAAAATGTTTGGGGAAAAAGGCAAAAAAACTGATTATAACATTTTCTCCTATTCCCACTATATTTTCCTAGATGTTCCTCTTGGTTGTTAAAACATATGATTGTTTGATAAAGGGTTCATATTAAAGTAGATAGTGCCTCCTATGAGCAAATATGCCTTTCTGCGCATTATTTTCCATGATGTTTTAAAAAAAGATGTAAACCTTCCCTTGAAATGTTTGTCATTTTTACCATTTGTACATGGCGTTGGTGTGTCTTAACCCTTTACTGTACAATACTGGGAAAGAAGCCTTTTGAAAACATTCCCGAAATGTTTTCTACCCTATCAAAGAAAAATTGCATCATTTGAGCCACAATGAAATTGTCGTCTGCAAATGCTTTCAATTTGGACAAGGCTAATATTTTGTCTTCTGTTAAAGAGTTAATCCTTTACCAAAAAAAACAAACTTTAATCTACTTGGAGGAAGAAGACTCTTGAAAACATTTTGGAAAAAAACAAGAAAATAATAGTATTAACATTTTTCTGTTCTTTCCACCATGCATTCAAGGCTTTCAAAGACAAATTTCATCAAAAAAAAAGAGAAAATAACGGTATTCAACATTTTTCCCCCTTTTTAAACCTGTTTCAACGATTGTTATGTGGGAAAGCAACCAGTGGCTTGGAAAGAATATTGTTCCGAGTACTGGTAAAAGAAATTCCAGGAAAGCATGGATAGGTGCACTGGCCGGCTCAGTATAACTGAAATAATGTTGAAAGCGGCATTAATCGCCATACAATCAACAATCAATCTTTTTCAACCATGCGTTTTAGACTTTCAAAGACAAATTTCATCATTTGAACCACATTTATTTGTAGGGTGGAGGGGAAAGAAAAAAGGTGGTAACAAGCATTTTCTGTTAGTCCCACAATACTTTCTTGTGTGCCAAGGACCAGTCCCTTCATTTAAGCTGCAAGTTGGCTATCATCTGCAAATACTACGGTATTAATTTGGATGCGTCTAAAGTTTAGTCATTTGGTAATTAGTTAAAACAGTCTGTATTGTGATGAGTTTATTGTATTGATTTTAGCCCTATATCGAACCATTTTGTTAGCTCACCTGAGCACAAAGTGCTCAAGGTGAGCTTTTGTGATCGTGCTGTGTCCGTCGTCCGTTGTGCGTCATGCGTCATCAACTTTTAGCTTGTGTACAGTCTAGAGGCCACATTTTCAGTCGGATACTCGTGAAACTTGGTCAGAATGTTTGTCATGATAATATCTCATATGAATTCGATAATGGGTCATGTCGGGTCAAAAACTAAGGTCACTAGGTCAATTCTTAAGAAAACCTTGTGTATGCTCTAGAGGCCACATTTTCAGTCCGATACTTGTGAAACCTGATCAGAATCTTTGTCTTGATAATATCTCAGATGAGTTCGATAATGGGTCACGTCGGGTCAAAAACTAGGTCACTAGGTCAAATCTTAGAAAAACCTTGTGTACGCTCTAGAGGCCACATTTTCAGTCCAATACTCCTGAAAGTTGGTCAGAATGATTGTCTTAATATCTCAGACAAGTTTGAAAATGGGTCATGTGGGGTCAAAAAACTAGGTCACTAGGTCAAATCTTAGAAAAACCTTGTGTACGCTCTAGAGGCCACATTTACAGTCCAACACTCCTGAAAGTTGGTCAGAATGTTTGTCTTGATGATATCTCAAAGGAGTTTGAAAATGGGTCATGTCGGGTCAAAAACTAGGTCACTAGGTCAAATCTTAGAAAAACCTTGTGTACGCTCTAGAAACCACGTTTTCAGTCCAAAAGTCTTGAAACTTGATCAGAATGTTTGTCTTGATGATACCTTGGACGAGTATGAAAATGGGTCATGTGGGGTTAAAAAACTAGGTCACTAGGTCAAATCTTAGAAAAACCTTGTGTAAGCTCTGGAGGCCACATTTTCTGTCCAAAACTCCTGAAAAATGGTCAGAATGTTTGTCTTAATGATATCTCAATAGATTTCGATAATGGGTCATGTCGGGTCAAAAACTAGGTCACTAGGTCAAATCTTAGAAAAACCTTGTGTACGCTCATTTTCTGTCCAAAACTCCTGAAAGTTGGTCAGAATGATTGTCTTGATAATATCTCAGATGAATTCGATAATGGGTCATGTTGGGAAAAAAACTAGGTCACTAAGTCAAATCTTAGAAAAACCTTGTGTACGCTCTAGAGGCCACATTTTCAGTCAGATACTCTTGAAACTTGGTCAGAATGTTTGTCTTGGTGATATCTCAAAAGAGTTTGATAATGGGTAATGTCGGATCAAAAACTAGGTCACTAGGTCAAATCTTAGAAAAACCTTGTGTACGCTCTAGAGGCCACATTTTTAGTCCAACTCTTGAAAGTTGGTCAGAATGTTTGTCTTGATAATATCTTGGAAGAGTATGAAAATGGGTAATGTCAGAAAAAAAACTAGGTCACTAGGTCAAATCTTAGAAAACCTTGTGTACTTTTTAGAGGCCACATTTTTAATGCAATACTGATGAAATTTGGTCAGAATGTTGGTCTTGCATCAGTTTTCAAGTGGGTCATTTCGGGTCAATAACTTGTGAAAATCTTGGTAGAATGTTTTGTCATAATATCTCAAAAGAGATTGAAAATGCGTCATGTTTGATCAAAAGACTCAGGTGAGCGACTTCAGGGCCATCATGGCCCTCTTGTTATAAAATTAAGCTATGTAGTATGCTTGTAGAAACATTGTGGAAAGTGGTGAAGGTACTTGTAACGAGAGTACGTATTCACCAACCATTCTTAAGAAAGTTCTTAGTCTTATTCTGCAGAATTTTCTACATTTGAAAGTTACACAACCTCTGATTGGCTAAACCATTTGGTTTAGCCAATCAGAGGTTGTGTTACTTTCAAATGTAGAAAATCTTAAAGAACAAGACTAAGAATGTTCTTGAGAATAGTTAGTGAACACAGACCTAGGATTTTCTCCTGTTACACAGTGTTTTGTATCTCTTGAAGGTCATATTATATCATTTGACCCACATTTTTCTTATGCCCTTTGCAGATTCTTTCAAATTAGACAATGTACAGGACTTGAGAACAGGAGGTCACTGGTTCAATCCCTGGTTCGGCCAACTTCTTTTCAAGGATTGGTGATAGTCATCACGACAGGATTCATTCTTCTCTCACTGCTGACCATTGTTTCGATGATGGTTATGTAGGTAAGCAGCCAGTGGCTTGGAAAGAATATTGTGCATAGTACTGGTAAAAGAAACTCCAGGAAAGCTTGGCAGCCGCAGCCGTGACATAACTGAAATAATGTTGAAAATGGCGTTAAACACCATACAATCAATTCGGATAATACTGAAATTTTGTTGTTTGTTAAAAAGTTAGTCTGTATGAATATCTTAATTTTAATCCTTTATCAAACCACCCACTGTTTAACATTTTACCAAATGACAAATTTGTTTACTCAACCAAATTGAAAGCATTTGCAGACGACAAATTAAAGGTAGCTCAAATGATGGTTCCAGTCTTTGATAGGGTAGAAAACATTGTGGGAAAAGGAGAAAATGCTGGTTACCAGCATTTTCTCCATTTCCCACAATGTTTTCAAAATCTTTATCCTCCTGTGTCGTTTAAACTTTGGATTGTGTGTGGAAAAGAGTTAAAAAAAGGCTCTTAAAAAACATTTTGGAAAATGGTGAAAGTGCTGGTTAGCAGCATTTAGTCCTTTTTCTCCATGTTTTCTACCCTTTCATAGACGAATCACATCATTTCCGCCACATATAATTTGTCGTCTACAATACAGTCCAAAATTTCATCATTTGGTAAAGAGTTTTTTAGCTCACCTGAGCACGAAGTGCTCATGGTGAGCTATTGTGATCGTGCTGCGTCAGGCGTCAACTGTTACCTTGTGTACACTCTAGAGGCCACATTTTCAGTCCGATTCTTTGTGAATGTTTGTCTTGATGATATCTCGGACGAGTTCGAAAATGTGTCATGTCGGGTCAAAAACTAGGTCACTAGGTCAAATCTTAGAAAAACCTTGTGTACGCTCCAGAGGCCATATTTTCCGTCCGATACTCACGAAACCTGGTCAGAATGTTTGCCTTGATGATATTTCGGACGAGTTCAAAAATGGGTCATGTCGGGTCAAAAACTAGGTCACTAGGTCAAATCTTAGAAAAACCTTGTGTACGCTCTAGAGGCCACATTTTCTGTCCAATACTCCTGAAAGTTGGTCAGAATGTTTGTCTTGGTGATATCTTGGATGAGTATGAAAAAGGGCCATGTCGGATCAAAAACTAGGTCACCAGGTCAAATCTTAGAAAAACCTTGTGTACGCTCTAGAGGCCATATTTTCAGTCCAATACTCCTGAAAGTTTGTCAGAATGTTTGTCTTGATGATATTTTGGACGAGTTCAAAAATGGGTCATGTCGGGTCAAAACCTAGGTCCCCAGGTCATATCTTAGAAAAACCTTATGTACGCTCTAGAGGCCACATTTTCAGTCCAATACTCTTGAAAGTTGGTCAGAATGTTTGGCTTGATAATATCTCGGTTGAGTTTGAAAATGGGCCATGTCAGGTCAAAAACTAGGTCACCAGTCCAAATCTTAGAAAAACCTTGTGTACGCTCTAGAGGCCATATTTTCAGTCTAAAACTCTTGAAAGGTGGTCAGAATGTTTGTCTTGATGATATCTCTGTCAAATTTGAAAACGGGCCATGTTGGGTCAAAAACTAGGTCACTAGGTCAAATCTTCAAAAAACCTTGTGTATGCTCCAGAAGCCACATTTTCTGGCCAATACTCTTGAAATTTGGTCAGAATGTTTGTCCTGATAATATTGCAGACGAGTTCGAAAGTGGGCCATGTGGGGTCAAAAACTAGGTCACTAGGTCAAATCTTTGAAAAACCTTGTGTACGCTCCAGAAGCCACATTTTAAGTCCAATGCTCTTTAAAGTTGGTCAGAATGTTTGTCATGATATTAGCTTGGATGATTTTGGAAATGGGTTATGTCAGGTCAAAAACTAGGTCACCAGGACAAATCTTAGAAAAACCTTATGTAAGCTCTAGAGGCCACATTTTCAGTCCAATAATCTTGAAATTCGGTCAGAATGTTTGTCTTGATAATTTCTTAGACTAGTATGAAAATGGGTCATGTTGGATAAAAAACTAGGTCACAAGGTCAAATCTCGAAAAAACCTTTTGTACTATAATTACAGTCCAATATTCTTTAAACTTTTGTTAGAATGTTCGTCTTGATATCTTGCATGAGTTTCAAAATGGGTCACGTGGAATAAAAACTAGGTCACCAAGTTTCATCCTTGATAAACCGTGTGTACGCTCTAGAGGCCACATTTTCAGTGCAATAAACTTGAAATTTGCTTTGAATGTTTGTCTTGATAATATCTTAGACTAGTATGAATATGGGTCATGTTGGATAAAAAACTAGGTCACTAGGTCAAATCTCGGAAAAACCTTTTATACACCCTACATGCCACATTTTCTCTCAAATACTTGTGAAAGTTTGTTGGAATGTATGTCTGGATAATTTCAACATGTCAAGTAGGCCGCTGAGACAAATTCTAGAAAAAGCTTGTGTGCACTCTAGAGGCCATATTTGTAAGCCTAATACTTATGAGTGTTTGTCAGAATGTTTGTCTTAATATCTCTGAAGAGATTGGAAATGGGTCATGTTTGATCAAAAGGCTCAGGTGAGCGACTTCAGGGCCATCATGGCCCGCTTGTTGTAATATTCTGTATTATGACGAGGCTATTGTCTTGATTTTGAAGCTTTTCCCAAACCAGCCATTGTTTTTAACTCATTACAAAACGAAAAGGTTGTTGACTTGTAGATTTATAAATCAAGGATTGTAAATTACATATTCGATCCATGTATAAATTGAAAGCACTCGTAAACGACAAAATAATTGTGACTAAAAAATTAAAATTCCCTTTTTAAGAAAGGTAGAAAATATTGTGGGAAAAGGAGAAAATGCTGGTTACCAGCATTTTCTCCTTTTTCCACAATGTTTTCATAAACCCTTTTCTTTAGATTCGGGATTATTTGGTTAACGCTTTATCACACAATCCTGACTTTTAACGACCGAGAAAGAAGCCTTTTGAAAATATAGTGGGAAAAGGAGAAAATGCTGGTAACTAGCATTTTCTCTTTTTCCCACAATGCTTTCTACCCTTTCCAAAACAAATTTCAATTTTTCGGTCACTTTTATTTTGTCGTCTGCTTATGCTTTCAATTTTCAATAGTCTAAAATTTTGTTGTTTGATGAAGAGTACAGGGTTAAATGAAAAGATGTATGAGGTTCTTGGAAACTTGATGGAAAATGGAAAGCGTTTTTTATACCACTTGAGAGACAAATTCCATCGTCATAGTTTTATTCAATTGGTCGTCTTTCAATTTGGACAAGTCTAAAAATTTTTTGTTTTGGGGGAGAGATACTGAACTTGTGTCAGTCTTTTTTTTTTATGATTTTTATTTAAGACTTGTACTTGTGTATTGACCAATTTACAGATGACAAAATTTTAGATCAATCTGTATTGAAGGCATTTGCTGTCAACAAATACATGTATGGTTCTAATAATGGTTATTGAGTGAAAGGGTGGAAAACATTGTAGAAAGGGGCAAAATGTTGGTAACCAGCAATTTCTCTTTTTCCCACAATGTTTTCTTAAGCTTTCTTTTTAATTTAATGTAGTTGAATTTGATGTTTAGGTAATAGGTTTCATAGGCTGTATACATCGTATCATTATGAGTATTAAAACATTTTCTCTTTATACTTTGTTCTTGTTGCTTAACATGATCTCTGCACTTAGAAAAGAACTTCTATAAACTTGCAAGAAAAACTCAAAGAAATATTCATCTTTATTAAACACCTCTGTATTATAATTGATAATTCCAAATACACAGAGTAGTAAAAGGTAATTTTCCTGGGTCCCACCATCGCCTATCCAAGTGTCTTTCTTGCCCGTTCTCTATCCAGCAGTTTGTTTCTCTATCCAGCTTGCTGTTTCTCTTTTTCCCCCCGTCTCTGTGCATTTTTTTTCTCTGGAGGTGCGCGGTTTCGATCTCGGGTCGTCGCCTTCCGAGTCGAGTCCCCTGACCATTAGACCAATTTGGAGCCTATAAGAATAAGGTTGTAGTTTCTATTTGAATACATTGTCTTGTAAAAACATGAACAAAAAAAAAAAAGTTTGACCGGAAGTCTCCCTATAAAAGCCGGGTGAGTAAAGTTCAATCATAACTGTCAACCAAACTGACCCATGGAGGATTTTGAAATAGTGGAAAAAGGAGAAAATGCTGGCAACCAACTTTTCTCTTTTCCCGCAATGTTTTCTTCATTTTCAAAGAAAAAGTACCATCACCCAAGCCACATTTAATTTTTATAGTCTGCAGCGCGGTTTTCATGGACGATTCTTATGAATGATTTTATGGTGTTTAACGCCGTTTTCAACATTATTTCAGTTATATCGCGGCGGCCAGTGCACCCATCCATGCCTTCCCGGAGTCTCTTACTAGTACTCCGCACAATTTTCTTTCAAAGCCACTGGCTGCTTTCCCACATAACTATCGTCGAGATAATGGTCAGCGGTGTGAGAGGAATGAATCCTGTCGCAATGACTATAATCAATCCTTTGAAAGAAATTGGCCGACCCTGGGATTAAACCGGCGACTCCCTATTCTCAAGTTCTGCACGCAACCGACTTTGCCACCGAGGCTCGGCTGGACGATTCTTAATTATTGTCGTCTGGTAAAGCGTTTGCTTCCATTGAAAATACAACACTCGGCACCTCCACGATTAAACACGTATGCAGCATATAACTTTCAAAATACCCCTGTAAAATACTGACGGTGATAATACCAAACATGAATGCACGTGAAAAGATTGTGAAAAAAGGAGCGATTCAGCCTGGGTCCAGCGCCAATAATTTCTTGTTCATTTCTTATCACGGTCTACAATATATCTTCAAAAATAACCGGTAAACCTGTACCGTTTTTTCTGTTGTCGTTTTTGACAAAGTAAGTCAAAATAAATAGAAGTGAAAAATGATCAGGCTGTCGTTATGCCGCTTTCAAAGGCGCAAGAATAACACGGCGACACTTCGCTTATTCAAAACAGGGTTTTTTTTTATTCAAAATTATTAAACTGCAATTATTGCATAGTTAAAGCATACAGTGTTAGCGTAAATTACTAGTCCACATGCGTGGAAAACAAAGACCTACGTGTACTTAAATCGTCTTAATTTGAGAAGTATGAAAAAACTATAAATAAGTACGATTAAAGAAATTACATGTAGCAATATAGTGTACCAAAACCTAGAGCGCCAACCAAGACCAATGGACCAATATATTGATTGATAGTATGGTGTTTAACGCCGTTTTCAACATTATTTCAATTATATCACGGCGGCAAGTGCACCTATCCATGCATTCCTGGGGTTTCTTTTTACCAGTACTCCGCACACTTTTTTTCAAAGCACTGGCTGCTTTCCCACATAACCATCGTCGAGACAATGGTCAGCGGTGGGAAAGGAATGAATCCTATCGCAATGACTATCGGAAAGGAATTGGCCGAGCCGGGGATAGAACCAGTGACCAGTGATCTGTTCTCAGGTCCTGTACGCTACCGACTGAGCTACCGTGGCTCGGCTACAAGGATATGATATTTTTAAACTCGTTATCAAACGAAAACGACAAAACTTTGGACTTGTCCAAATTGAAAGCAATTGCAGACGACAAATTTAAGGTGGCAAAAATGACAGATTTTCCTTGATACAGCAGAAAACATTGTGGGAAAAGGAGAAAATGCTGGTTACCAGCATGTTCTCCATTTCTCACAACGTTTCAAAAGGTTTCTTCCTCAGCGTCGTCATAAATCGGAACTGTGTGGTAAAAAGTCAAGACTATAATCAGACTGTGTGTCATGCGCGGTCCGATCTTGCTCCATGCCGATTGCTACGTGTTTCCTGAATATCGCCAGTACTAGGCTGTTTTTCCGCCTTGCCAAAGGACACCGAAAACTAGTCACGGTGGCAGGTGAGGATCGACCCCAGAACCTCTGGATCATATATTGATCACCTTGAAACTCTTGAGCAGACGATAAAATTATTTACATATCCAAATTGGAAGTACAGTATTTGCAGACGACAATTCATGGCAAATATTACAGTATTTGTAAGATAGACTTGAGAAAAAAATGTGAAAAAATAATTTTCTGCCTTCACCACAATGTTTGCCAAAGCTTTCTTTCTCGTGATCGTTTAACTTTTAGGCTGCTATGCGCGACTTACTGACCTTTTGCGGACTGCGTAGATCAAGATCAGACTGCACAGAATGTGCAGTCTGATCTTGAATTTACACTGTCCGATAAGGTGACATCTTTCCTCAAAAAATACTTTTCAAAATGCAATATTTTTGTCTTTTTTTTTTTTTACTATTGGCATGAAAATTTTATTTCTTTTATTTAACAGGATACTATATAGTAGATTGTTTGGTAATGGGTTACGGTGCTAGATTTTATAATAATCAAGTTCTTGAACTGTCCCCGCTTGCAGTGCTAGATCTAATCTTGTTGAAGTGTCCCTTGGCAAAGCACTGCATTGACCTAGTTGACTGATTGAATGGTAATTTACGCCGTTTTCAACATTATTTTAGTCATATCATGGCGACAGCTCACATATTCGTCTATTTTCTGGGTTTCAAAAGTACTAGGCTAGAGCTCTGAAGACCAAGGACACTCCCACGGAAAAGCCAGTGGATCCAGTGAGGCTCAAACCTGGATCTCAAGGTCACGAGTCCTACACTTTACCATTTTTCACTCAGCCACGCAGGACCCATGCAAAGACCTAGTCTAGTATCGGTGAAAAGCAAGAAAGCTTTGATACATGTAACTTGGTAACCAACGTTCTCATTTGGCCACAATATTTACCATTCTTTCTTCGACAAATCTCAAAAATTTAATCTATCGTCTGCAAACGCTATCAATTTGGACAAGACGAAAATTTTGTCGTCTGATAGAGACTTTAAAATGATGTCTATGGTGATAAAGTCATCGGCTGCTTTTCCGTGTCTAAGTGTAAGTTTTAGGAGAAACGATTTCTGTCACAACGCCAATGGCAATCATTTCACCTTGCAGGTAATTGACTGAAAGATGTTTTACGTCACTTTCAAAGTTATTTCAGTCATAGCACGGCGACAGCCCACATATTCTTGTATTTCCTCGGTTTCACCAGTACTTGGCTGGGGCTCTGAAGTGTTTTGCCTAGGGACACTCCCACAAAAAAAACCCGTGTTACAGGCTCGGTCCCAGGGCCTCCAGGTTACGGGCCTTGTATGGGGTTTTCTGTCGGATTAGTGGTTCATGACACTTAAAACATTATTTCAGTCATATCACGGCGACAGCTAACTTATTCCTGTGCTTCATGTTTTCCTTTGTCTCACAAGTACTAGGGTTGGGTTTTGAAGTCATTTGTTCAAGGGCACTGGCGCGAAATCTCAATCCCTGTTTGAGTTCAAACCCATGACTTGCGGGCTGTAAATGGAACACTTATACTACTTGGCCATGCTGAAACCCTATGGCCCAGCCAGGAATCCAACTTGCATGGTTCACGTCACTGACTGTGCCACCGGGCTCGGACATAGAACCCACAACCCCTAATTTTCAAGTCCTGTTGGTACCAACTAAGCAACCGTGCTTTGCAATAGAACCCACAACCCCTAATTTTCAAACCAACAACCCATGTTTTCAAGCCCAGTCGTCACCTACTGAGCTACCGGGCTCGGTATCTAACCAACAACTCCTAAATTTTCTAGCCCCGTACATTACTAACTGAGCCCATCACGACCACCATCATTTAACCTCGTTGGGAATGGGGGTGGTGCTGAACAGAAGTGACGAAGGCGACGATAGTATGATGAGGATTACACACACAAAAAAAGGACATTTAAAAAGAAGAATAGGAAAACAACAGCAATAAATTCACCCACCTTAATGTTTATTATTTTCCAGAATTTCTTTTAATCAAATAATCCATATTTGATAAAAAAAAAAATACCATAAACAAACACTTTACATAAGTGACTAACACAGTAACAGTGAATACAAAACATGTCCAAATTAAGCACGTGGTAAGTCTGCAAACTGGATAGTTGTGGTAAACGGGTGGGGGGGGGGGGGGAGTGCGGGTGGGGGAGGGGTAAATACGTTTATATATAACCATACAGCTTTCCCCCATCATGTGTTTGACAGAGTTTTTACCCAGATAAATCTGTGCAGCCTGATCTTGATCTATGTTATTCCTTTCTTGTGATGTCTTAGATTATATAAAGTTATTGACGAAAACTATTTTAAGCCAACAGGCAATGATTTAGGCTACATATTTTGTTCAATGAAGTATGCTATCTGTTGCGAAAAAAATCTTTTTTTATGATTTGAAAGTGTCAGGTTTACTTTTAAATCCAAAATAAGACAAAGAATGCATTTTAGAATGGCCGATGAATACAGGAACAGAAGCGCTAGTCCACATGATGCAGATTTGGATTTCGATGATCATAGAGTGAGTATCATTATTTAACCGTTTACCGCACAATGCCGAAATTTAATGACCCTAAGAAAGAAGCCTTTTGAAAACATTGTGGGAAAAGGAGAAAATGCTGGTAACCAGCATTTTCTCCTTTTTCCACAATGTTTTCTACCCTATCAAAGGAAAATTGCACCATTTAAGCCACACTGAAATTGTCGTCTGCAAATGCTTTCAATTTGGACAAGGCTAAAATTTTGTCGTTTGGGAACGGTCTAAGATACGATTAGCCTGTGTCCAGGCGGCAATAATTCTTTAATCACTTTTTATCACGGTATCTTTTTTTCTTTTTCTTTAATATTTCTCCACTTTTCAAAGGCAATCCTCATTGTGTTACCTGATGAATTTAAGGATAGAGCACCCTAACTCGGATTCCTGTTACATCGTCTTTCATCGCAAGGCTCCGGCTAAGACTCGGGTAATCCGTAATCGATCGGCCGATTGATGCTGGTTCCCCGCATCGATTACGGATTACCCGAGTCCTAGCTGAATCCGTACGACGAAAGGCGATGTTACAAGAATCCCATTACTTAAGGTGCATCAAGACAACCTTTCTGACAAAGTTTTATGACTATCAGACTGATAATGCGGCCTCTACGGTGCACACATTTTTTTTTTTTACTTTGGCCAAGTGACCTAATTTTTGATCCAGTGTGACCCATTTCAAACATGCCCGAGATACCATCAAATCAAACATTCTGATCAAATTTTAAGAGTGTCGGGCTGAAAATGTGGCCTCTATAGTGCACACAGGGTTTTCTAAGAGTTTGTCCACTGACTTACTTTATGACCCGACGTGATCCAATTTTGAGCTTGTTCAACATTTTATCAAGACAGACTCTGACCTAGTTGCATGAGTATCTGATTGCAAATGTGGCCCTCAGCGTGCACCTTAGTTTTTTTTTTAATAATTGGCGCAGTTCTCTACCTTTTGACCTGACATGACCCAATTTCAATCTTGTTCGAGATGTTATTAAGGTAAACATTCTGGTTAAGTTTCAAGAATATAAGGCTGAAAATGTAGCCTTTATAGTGCACACAAGGTATTTCTAAGTTTTGGCCCAGTGACCTACATATAACTTTTGATCCGACGTGACCCAATTTCGAACCTGATCGAGACTTTATCAAGACAAGCATTCTGACCAAGTTTCATGAATATCTGGCTGAAAATGTGGCCTATAGACTGCACACAAGGTAAATATTGACGACCGCACGACGGACGACACGCGACGGACACAGCACGGTCACAAAAGCCCAGAAAATCTTGTTTCGAAAAATACAGACTGTACTGACTTGCCGACCGACCTTGGTCATTTTTTTTGCTTAGGGACGTCAGAGATCATAGTAGTCAGGATACGAGTTTGGGATTTGCTTGTTTTGAATGTTTTACGATGTTTCAACTGAAATAATGGATAGAACTGTTTTTCAATTACTCCGTTCAGACTCAGGGGAAGTAACCAATACTTACATGGTAATTACAGGTTAGGTAAGAGTTACTTCCCTTACAATAAAAATCCAACCTGCATTTATGTACTCTGGAAGCGCTTTTCTGTTTTTATGGTGTTTAACGCCGTTTTCAAAATTGTATCGTGACAACCAGTGCACCTATCCAGCTTCCCTGGAGTTTTGTTACAAGTACATATACTTCGCACAATGTTCATCCCAAAGTACTGGCTGCTTTCCCACATAAACATAGTCGAAACATTTTTACTGGTGAAAGAGGAATGAATTCTTTCGCAATCGTCAGTCCTCAGAGAGAAACTGGCCGAGCTCGCGATTCCAATCGAGAATCGCATGGTTCAAAGCCCTGTACGTTACAGACTGGGCTGCCGGGCGCGGCCAGCTTCCCGTCATAACGTTGTATAATCATGAATATGACAAACAAGTGCAGCAACTTCTTGTTTATTCATATGATAAACAATATTGCAGTTGCCTACAACGTGAAGTTTTAAAATATTAATTAGCCTTTATAACATGATCCCAGGTTTTTTTAACGATGTGAAAAAGAAAGCTTTTGAAAGCATTGCGGGAAAAGGAGAAAATGCTTGTGACCCGCATTTTCTCCTTTTCACACAATGTTTTCTATCCTTACAGAGGCAAATCACTTTATTTGAATAAAACTGATTTTGTTGTCGGGAAATTCTTCCAGTTGGGACGAATCTCAAGGTTTGTCTTTCTAGTAAAGACTTCGTGGACCACAAAAGTGTAAAGGTGAAGGGTCGGGCTCTCACTTAAAAGGTTCAAAGTTCGAATTCGTTATGAGCAGGGTCGGTCTTCGGATCTACAAACATCACACCTGCGAACACTGGTTAAGTTTTCCAGGAAAAACCCTCCGACAGCGATCAACCCTTTACTACACAATCCCGAGATTTAACGATATGTGAAAGAAAGCTTTTGAAAACATTGTGGGAAAAGGAGAAAATGGCTTTAGCAGCATTTTCTATTCTTCCCACAATGTATTCTAAACTTTCCATGAACAAATCCCATTATTTGTGCCACATTTACTATGTCATCTGCAAATGCTCTCAATCTAGTTTGAACATATTTATTTTACATCGATTGAGAAACAAGTTCTTACAACTTATACTAATCTTTCTCGATTCTGCTTCCTGGGAACTACACCAGTACTCACGCCGAATGTGTGGGCCAATGAACAATCCCAAAGTTGACACCCGCTCCTGGGTATCGAACTCGGGACCTTATGGTTACGAGGCCTACTCCGGCTCTACCTCACGACCACGGACACCTCAAAATGCTCTCAATTTGCATAAGTCTGAACTTTTGTCGTGTGATACAGAGTTGATATAAGTTGTGAACATGTGTTCCACATTCGATGTCAAATAATATGTTATGGGCTTAAACTAAAATCTATTAAGGTCTACGGCCCCTAACTCATCGGTAAACATCGACGTTTTCGTAAAGGCTATTCGGCCAATCTTGCCAGCTTCCGTCTTTTGATACGAGAGTTAGGGGCCGTAGACTCACTAACTCATCAGTAAATATCGTGTAACATCGACGTTTTCGTAAAGGCTATTAGGCCAGTCCCGGCAGTTTCCGTCTTTTAATATGAGAGTTAGGGGCCGTAGACCTTAACTCTACCATATGAAAAAAATTAGACTTGCCTAAATTCAAAAAATCTGCATCACGTGATATAGATGTTGTCGGAATGATGGCCTGTGTCTTCGAAAGACTAGAAAACATTGTGGGAAAGGAACAAATGCTTCTTATCATTTTTTTTTCTTCTCCTATTCCCACTATGGTTTCCGGAGTCATCTTCCTTTCGGTCATAAAACACACGAAATTGTTTAGTTAAGGGTTGCAAGCGCCAAATTAAATGTTACTGAGATGATAGAATTTGTCTTCGAAAGGGCAGAAAACATTGTGGGAAAAGAAGAAAATGCTGGTTACCAGCATTTTCTTCTTTTCCCACAATGTTTTCAAAAGCCGTTTTACCCATCAGTTATGAAAACTCGGTTTTGTTTGATTAGGATTTTACTCAGTGCTGTAAAACATACTTGTTTTTTATGTCCTTGCAGAATAAAGCTTTTCAAGAATGGAGGAAGAAAAGGCAATTAGTTGTTACCACTATTTCCTTCTATTTTCTCAAAATTATCCTTTCATCTCAAGGAATGGTTTTCTCTCCGCTATTCCCAGCCTGCTGGTGCAATCGGTCACGTGAAGGACTTTAAACCCAGGAGTCGCTGGTTAGATTCCAGTGACTTGGGAAGAGAATTGTGCTAAGTGCTGGTGGGAGAAAGTCTAGGAAAGCACTTATAGGTACCAAAGCAAATTCTCCTTTTCCCACGATAATGTTTAACATAATCCAAACTTTAAACAAATGTGACATTATTGTGCATTAAAAACATTGTGATATGATGAAAAATTGCTGGTAACATATCATACACAGGCCGCTTCGACATTATTGAAATTAGTATGTTGTACATGGTTTAAAACCGTTTACCGAGTTTTTTTTATTATTTAGTGCATTTGTTTCTTTGTATTGGAGTTTAACGCAATTTAACAGCTTGGGTCATATCATGGTGGTCAGTGACGCACCCATGTGTTTCCTGGTTTTCTCACACCAGTACTGACACATGTTTCTTTTCAAAGTCACTGACTACTTTTCTCACATGCATCAGAGGTGAAAGGCTAAAATTCGCCGGAAAGAAAGTTCGCCGCAACCGGGTATCGAGCCCACGACCTCCAGGTCACGAGTCAGATACGCTAACCACTGAGCTACCCGGCCGGGCACGACCATAAGGAAGAAGTTTTTTGAAAACCTTGTGGAAAAAGGAGAAAATGCTAGTAACAAGTATTTTCTCCTTTCCCTGCATTGTTTTCTATCCATAGATGAGTTTCTTCTTTTAGTGACCATTACTTTGTTATTTGCAAAAGCTTTCAATTTAGGCATGTCTAACATTTTGTCGTTTGGTAATGGGTCAAAACACACAACAGACAATTCTCACCACAACAAAAAAAACTTCTCAATCGTTTCCCTTGCACTAGTTATCAATTGTTCCCGAAAAAAAAAATGGGGAAAAATCATGTGGAAGTCCCGAAATTTTCCAAGAAAAAAAAAATGTTTCAGATATACGTCATTTGCACACTGCAAACAAAGGATACTTTTCGAATAATTAGATATTCCCCCTTTTCGTCCCTTAATTGTCATCGAGACGCTAGACAACCTAATTACGAATTTCCATGTTACTAATTAGATACATTGTTATTTATGTTATCATATTCGATATTTTCTGTGATACAAGATAATGAAACCTAGATATATGTAATTATCGCGATGTATATCCAAGATTGCAATCTGTCCTATTCTTCATAATTATAATGCTACTTTGATTTCATTTAAATTAACAACTACATTTATGTTCCTTTTTCTCCCATTTATGATCGTTTGTATGATAAAGAGACCGCCTTTCATCTCCTTCTTCGTTTTCGCACTCGTTTGAACTGTGAAAATAGTTTTTAACAATTATTAGAAAATAGTCAGATGAAAAAAATCAACATCAAAGGACCGAAAGTTCTGAAAAGCGCGAATTGTGAGACAGTATTTAGCGATGATAAAGAGATGTGAAAAATAAGATTTTCATCACGTAAGATACTTGTGTATCAAATGACTTAAAGGAACAGGCAAGGGCAAGTAAAATCAGAGTTGGTCAGTCTAACAAGCGAAAGAGAAGTTAAAGTCCAATATCCCGTTTTAATGAATTGGGTATGCATTAGAAAAGTAGCATAACCCGATATCAAGGTAAATGATAGGACCAAGAAGTTTTGGACATTAAGGTTCAAAACAGTTTACTGGGATAGTGTAGATTGTTTCGTTTTCGTCTATTCCCATTCCTTTTCAAAATATAGATTCCTTTTTATCACATAAAACTCTCCGGGCAGTGTATTAAACCCATGACTTATTTTTGATAATACGCTAGTGTATTATCGTTTTTTGGGTACCGGTTCTGATCAGTTTTCAGTCATGAGCGCGTGATGCTTGAGAAACCAACCACAATACGTGCCGGAATTCGAACTGCTACGCCGTTTCGCCGGAAAACTTACTGGTATATAATAAATGTACATACGAAATGTTATGTTATAGTAGCTTTCCTCGTGCCTGTTTTTTGATTCGATTTGCGTGAGAAAATTTGAACCCGTGGTCTTCAGGTTGTGAATCCTCTAACTGACCACTGAGCCAGTCAGGACCAAAGGCATTAAAAGCCATCTATTTGTGCAGTAAAGGGTGCAAATGATCGTTCAATATTATTTTTCCATTTTCTGGGAACTCCCTCGGGGCTCCTAAGGTGGTAATCACTTTGTTACACCATGTTATCACAGATCATATGGCGAGATAAAGACCACGTAGATCGAGTAACCCTTTTTCCCCCATCTACACAGATTTTGACGCACCTATTGCAGCTGGGTATACGATATAACATCGTGGAAAATGAAGCCGTGGCTGATTTTAAATTCTCTTTGAGTTACTGTACAAGGTCTGTAGAAAGACAAGTAGCGTTCTTCCAATAGAAAGGAAGATATTATTCTGTTTGTTTTATTTGTGTTCTTTTTGCCGTTGGAATGAAATTTGGAATACTATTTTGAGTTGTTCGTTAGCTCTTTACGACAATACAAGATCTGAGACTCAGTCAAATGGAAAGCATTTTTTTTTTTTAACATATATAAAAATAAAAATGTATCGCATAAGATGATTTGTCTCTTTGAAATGGTATACATTAATGTGTGAAAAGGAGAAATTGTCCGTTTCAAGAATTTTATGCTTTTTCCAAAACCTTTTCAAAGTCTACTTCCTGATGTAGTCCAAAATTTCATTCCTCTCATTGAAGTGGTAGAAAACATTTTTGGGGAAAAAAGGAGAAAATGCTGGTTACGAGCATTTTCTCCTTTTTCCTACAATGTTTTGAAAAGTTTTCTTCCCCATGGTCATGGTTCAAAACCGGGGCTTCTTTGGTAAAAGGTAAGTACATTTGCAATTACAAACGATTAATAGCTAGTAATTTTCACCCAAGGCCGTCTTACGTCATCTTGTGCGAAAATTATACGGTAAGATTATGACATGGGGTCTTTTTATCTCACTTTCTGATCGGACAAAAATCGTCAAGACATGTTCGTAATTGCGCTGATTTTTTCCCACGGTGTTTTAACTGTTTGATCTAAAAAGCGTTCATACATATATTACCAAACAGCCCCGAATTTTAACGACCCCCGGAGGCAAAAGGGTTTTAGACAAGTTTGTGGGAAAAGGAGAAAATGCGTGTAACCAGCATTTTCTCCTATTCCCATGAAAGGTTGTGCACTCCCCCTCCTGCCCAATAAAGTTCAGTTTTGAGTTACATGTTTTTTCGTCTGCAAATGCTTTCAATTTTGACAAGTTTAAATAAAATGTCGTCTGTTAAAGAGATACTAATAATACTGGCAAAAATACAAAATCCTTTACTGAATAGGCCATTTACAGATCAACAGAAATAACAGTGGAATAATGTAAGATAGGATAAACATATAAAGATATAATTAAAAATATCATTTGTCACAAGCAATTGCTTCTTTTCTCACATTGATTTCAAAAGATTTCAACTGTGGAAGAGTGTGCAAAAATCGTATCTGAACAGTAATAAGCTTAAACCCCTTATCACACAATCTCAGTTTTAACAACACTAAGAAAGAAGCTGTTTGAAAATATTGTGGGAAAAGGAGAAAATGCTGGTAACCAGCATTTTCTCCTTTTCTCACAATGTTTTCTACAATATCAAAACATCATTTGAATCAAATTTAAATTGTCGTCTGCAAACGCTTTCAATTTGGACAAGTTTACATTTTTTGTCGTATGCTAAAGGACTAACAGAGACTATTTTCTTGCTACAACTCGCCTGCAAGTGACAAAAAAGGGGAAATATTCCAAAAATAAGAGGATGTGATATTTTTTATTGTATGGGCAACTTTGTTAGAAAAAGGAGCATTTAAGTGATATATAGAAGTACTCCTTTTCCACCAATGTTTTTCGAAAGAGGCTTATTGTAGGAACCGAGAATACCTTGGCACCGATGAAACCCACGTGGCGTAGTCGTGATATAACTGAAATATCGATTGATTTGGAGTGTAACACCATTCAATTATTATTATTATTATTATTATTATCATCATCGTCATTATCATCATCATCATCAGTATTATTTCTACTTTTCTGGGCTATGTTTAAAAAACGAACGCAGTTCTTTTTGCAAAAAAAAAAAAAATCCTTTTCTTGGAACAGTTCTATTTGCGAAAAGGAGTCCTTTGCAAAGTTGAAAGTGTGACTAGAACATTGCCAAGGATAAAATTATTTGAAATATGTTTTATTTCTTAACTTTTTTTCTTTCTTTTATCTATTCATTTAATCAATTTAAAATGAGCCATAGTGCAAAACTGTATCAGATAGGGAAAAGAGAAAAAGTCTAACCCCAGATAAGTTCGGAATTTTTCATGGCAGAAGGTCAGTTGTTGGTTACGGTCTTCAGCTGGTTTTCCCACAATTGCTTCTCAGCGATTTTCTTTCTCGCATTTACCCTTCTAGCATAGATTCCGGATTTACTTGCTTCTGTGGACAGTGTAGATCAAAATCAGACTGAACAGAACGTGCACTCTGATCTTGGCTCTACACTGTCCGTTTCTTTGTAAAGATGTGTACTGATTGAAAATGGCCATTTCATGTATCTAACACTGCAAGGGTCAAGACAGTTGGCTTGATTGATTGATTTTCTCTTTGTTTATCGTCGCCACTGGTTACCCATATGGGCTACGCCTCCAGTAGGTCATGTATTTGTTATGTTACGGGGGATAGTGCAAGATACCTGCCGAGCCCTTGCCAAATTTACCGCTGGTTCTTTAACGTGCTTGGTGTATAGCACCATCACACGGGACCTCGGTTTAACGTCTCATCCAAAAGACTTTTAGTGATTTTTGATGGCCAATCATGGGGCTCGAACCAACATCCTAAAGTGGCCCAAGACTTGACGTATACGATCCTTAAGCTCTACCACTTGAGTTATTCGGGCTGGTCCATTCTCTAGGTTTAGGGATGGAATATGCTTATATACATGTACAGTCCATGCTGGCTTTCGGTGATTAGGTTTTAACCCTTAAACAGCAAAAAAGAAAAAGTCAAATGAAAATTTACAACTATAACTAAAACTCTAAATATTTCGATTCCAAAGTTCTTTTCGCTAACAAATACTTACCATTTCGGACAGTGTAGATCTAAGATCAGACTGCACGTTCTGTGCAGTCTGATCTTGATCTACACTGTCCGCAATAGGGCACTGAGTCTTGCTAAGCAGCGTAAGTTTTAAGAGATCCTTATCATCTTTACGATCAAAGGTATAATGAAATAAACAGCCACATATGGGTTGTTATTGACGGGTGTCAGGTACATAAACACGTACCTGACAGCATCAATAACCAACTGTTCATATATCTATCAATTTTTATACAACTTTTATATACATTGACTTCATTCCAGGAGAGCATGTGAACGTTTACAAATAAATATGTTACTTTGACTCATCCCTGAGTGGGATTTTTGTTTACAGCATGAGTCTGAGAGAGGAAAAGAGAAAAAGAGAGAGACAGACAGACAGACAGACAGTGGCGGCGGGAAGGAGAGAGAGAGAGAGAGGGAGGGGGGGACCGACAGACGGACTGACGGACGGACGGGTGGACAGACAGACAGCAATAAATCGGAGACCAATGATATAAGTAAAACTATAAACAATGGTGGTAACATGAATTCAAGTTTAAACATCATTGCTCTACCAGTGACTGAAACTTTGACCAATCGTACTTAAAATATTATAGAGTCAGACTTAAGATAATCACCATACTTTGAATCGATAAGATTGAAATTAACCTGTATTATGTACACAGAATTGTTTCTGTCGCCCTATATGGCGTGAAATACGTTGCAATAGCGTATCTCTGGTAGATACTATATGGCTTGCAACACGCGAAAAGGGGCATTCGGACATTTGCGTAAAGTGTCGTCTCGGATCAGCCTGCGCAGTCCGCGCAGGCTAATCAGAGACAGCACTTTACGACTACACCAGATTTTGTCCTTCGGAAGATTTGCTCAAAACAGAAAATTACATAAAAACGGAAAGTGTCGTTTCGGATTAGCCTGCGCGGATTGCGCAGGCTGATCCGATGACGACGCTTTACGCAAATGTCCGAATGCCCCTTTTCGCGTGTTGCAAGCCATATTGCAACGTATTTCACGCCATAGTCGCCATTCGACTTATAACAGTTCCCGAAATATGTCCTTGCGCCCTTTTAGATGTTCTGTATCTAAGCACCAGATCCCGTTTGTTTTGAACGCTCATTTTAAGACATAGACTGCTTTTCCATAGAATAGAGGGCGTGGGACTGATCAGCAATAAGAGAAGAACCAACCCAGTTGCAATGACCCTTAACACTTATCCTCCTAAATAAATTGTCCGCAAAAGGTCAGTAAGCCGCGGTTAGCAGTCTTAGGTTAACAAAGGTTTAGTCAGGTGCGTAACTACATATACGCAAGCACGTGCTTGAATCAACAATGTTCTGACAAAAAAATGTTAAGTGCTTATCGTTTGAATCACACTTCCTTAGCAGTCTATTGTAAGTTTTCAGTGCAAAATAGAACACCTCAGATCTTACTAAGAACATCAAGAACCAAGAACACCAGCTTGATAGCTATGGACGAGCTCTCGAAAATCTTGAACATTAGTGGCGAAAATTCTGTACATATTAAAATTATGAGAGGGTGCCTCAACCGCCATTGCAAAAGTGATATAATGTAGAAATGGGTGTAAAACAATGTATTAATAGACCACTTTCTAATGGCTTTGATTATAAATCCTTATGAAATAAAATGGTTGACTTATACAATAGTTAGGAAACATTTGAACATATTTCAAAAATTATCCGATGACGAATTCAACGTTAATTACCGATGTTGTCAGTCGGGATGCCTCGGGCAATCTCTTTGCTCTTTGATGTCAATCCACGGAATTTCCCGTAAATTAACGAGCGATTGTCATGTGACTCGTGTAATATGACATTGGCAGACGTAAAACGTCGAAAATTTATTATCCAAACGTAATGTTTGATTTATATTGAAATGTCACTTCATTTGACAAATATATAACTATGATGTGCAGCCTTTGTGAAGTTTCCACGTTATTAGCAAATTTAGAAAACCGAGATGCACAGTCCTTATGAAAACTAGATATTATTCGCACTGTCAGCATTTCAAACAAATATTTTTCGTTTTCTTAATCCGCTTATTTCAGTCCTGTAGTAAACAATTCCACGTCTTCATGACCCTGATGAAGAAAAATGAGTGTTTTCTACTTTTCCAGCAATGGTTCTCCTCTTTCGCTCAATTTTGACACAACCTTTCTGTCGTATGTAGATGTTTTCAAGTCGATTTTTTTTGCCGTCTGGAAGAGATTTAACAATACATGCATTTTACTATTTTGACCTATTCCAAAGGAATTGAGTTATTTCGCCTTTGTGTCAATGTGGTGGAATTGAGACCATCAACATTATCTTATAGAGTGTAGGTATTTTACTATGATAAGAAATAGACTTTTTGCAACTAACAAGAATTTCACCATTATCAACTTTGACGGTCTGTTGTACGGTGACGAAAGCCTCACCTTTCATGAAAATGTTACGTTGTTTCTAGAAGTACAGTCTTTTATCAAGGATAGCAGAAGGTTTAAGCTATAAGTGAGAATCCCATTTCAGTCTTTTAGCAATTTTACAATGATTCTTTTCACCATAATATCAATATATATAAAGACCATAGAGTTAATTCTTAATTCTATAATATTGGTTTCGAGAACACCCCACATCGCACGAGCTCTTCAAGGTATCCGTAGCTGTTTTTTTTTTTAAACAACACCTCTTTTTGTCAAATCAATGTTTAAATTATACAAAATAGCACTTTAGTACCATCTAGAACCCATGGAAAAGAATAACATAAGCTTACGCTTCCGTTTTTATCCATTTTGTACCATATTATATGTACATGTATATGGATATTGTAAATTGTCTTATTGTATTGAGTATGTAAGAATGTTACAAATAAAACATGTCTAAACTCATTACCAAACGACAAAATTTTAGACTGGTCCAAATTCAAAGCATTTGCAGATGAATATGACTGAAAACTTGGAATTTGCTTTGGGAAGGTAAAAAAGACATTGTGGGAAAAGGAGAAAATGCTGGTTACCAGATTTAGAAATTTCTTGAGCATTACTCCAAGAATATTCCTAAGAGCAGATGTCCCGCGCGAGGGAGCAGACCATATTTCCCATTTGCAAGACCAGATCTCTCTCGCAAAAAAAAGCAGACCATTTTCCAACTCGAAAGAGAAGACCAGACGCCATCGCGAAGAAACAATATCCCTCGTCATATGTCAGGGCCCGTGTTCACCAAACTTTTCTAGATTCTAGACTAGAATTTTTCACAAGGCTAGACTTTGCCACAAAAATTCTTAGGCACGTATTCACCTACGCAATTTAAAACAGTCTCAATTTAGAACGGTTTGTACACGATGTAAGCTGCCACGCACCGATTCTGGATCCCGAGAACTGAGAGAGCGCATACGTGAAACGTTACCATTGTCTTCTGTGCATCACTGTATTTGATTACATGTAATAAATGTTGATATTACATATTAATTTTCGTCTGTTCCGACGGCACACATCCAACCTCCGCCCCCCGAGCCCTGATAGCTCAGTCTGTAGCGTACAGGACTTGAGAACAGGAGGTCGCTGGTTCGATTCCCAGCTCGAGCAATTTCTTTTCGAGGATTGATCATAGTCATTGCAACAGGATTCATTCCTCTTACCACTGACCATCGTATCGACGATAGTAATGTGGGAAAGCAGCCAGTGGCTTGGAAAGAATACTAAGCCAACCGACCGGGCGACGAAATTGAAAGCATGTGCAGACCACAAAATAAATGTAGGCCTATCTCAAATGATTTATGTCTTTGATATGGTAGAAAACATTGTGGTAAAAGGAAAAAAATGCTGGTTACCTAGCATCAAAAGTTGGGATTGTGTGGTAAACGGTTGATGACCAAATAAAGAATACATGATGTATGTAGAACTTTAGTTCATTCACTTTTGTCCGACAAAATAATCCTGGACAATGCCATTTGTTTACATTGGATAACTTCCATTCTGGTTCAACGAACTCTTCACTGAACGACAAATTCTTATTCAATTCTTGTCTATATGGATTTATTGTATGTTGATTGTATGGTGTTTAACGCCGTTTTCAACATTATTTCAGTTATATCGCGGCGGCTAGTGCACACTATTCATGCTTTCCCGGAGTCCCTTTTACCGGTACTCCGCACAATTTTCTTTCCAAGTCACTGGCTGATTTCCCACATAACCTTCGTTGAAACAATGGTTGGCGATGGGAAAGGAATGAATCCTGTCGTAATGACTATCATCAATCATCGGAAAGAAATTGGCCGAGACAGGGATCGAACCCACGACCCCCCTGTTCTCAAGTCGTGCACGTTACCAACTGAGCTACCGGGGCTCAGCTTGTCTAAATGGACAGCATCTGCAGACGCCAAAGTTACCTTGTGACTGTGTCTAATGCCAACATTTATTCTAGTTTAAATACCCGGTATGGTAGCTCAGTGGTTAGCGTATCCGACTCGTGACCTGATAGCTGCGGGTCCGATACCCGGTTGAGATTAACTTTTCTTTCACCTATTTTTCGCCTCTCACTTCTGATGCATGTCAGAAAAGCAGTCAGTGACTTGGAAAGAAAGTTGTGTCAGCACTGGTGTGAGAAAGCCAGGAAATACATGCGTAGGTGCACTGACGGCCGTGATATGACCTAAGCTATTAAAAGGGAGTTAAACTCCAATACTATCAACTAGTTTAAATATTCATTAGAGGTCCTGCGTGGCTCAGTGGGAAAGTGTAGGACTCGTAACCTAGAGACCCCGGGTTCGAACTTCATTGGAAGCACTGGGTTTTTTCGTGGGAGTGTCCTTTGGCAGGACACTTCAGAGCCCTATCGTAGTTCTGGTGAAACCCAGGACATATATCAATTAGATAATTTTCACAGTGAAACGAAAGAAATAATATTGAAAGCGGCGTAAAACACCATCCAATCAATCATTCAGTTAATTAATACTCAATGTTATGTCAGTGACTGTTACTCGGATCAAACGTACAAGTACCTTGAATCTTTACCAAACGACAAAATCTTGGACTGAACCGAATTGAAAGCATTTGCAGAGGACAAATTAAATGTTGCTTAAATGATGGTATCTGTCTTTGGTGGGGTAGAAAACATTGTGGGAAAAGGAGAAAATGCTTTTATTTTAAACATTTATTTTACAACGATTGAGGAACAAGTTCTTACAACTTATACTAATCTCTCTCGATTCTGCTTTCTGGGAACTACACCAGTACTTACGCCGAATTTGTGGGCCAATGAACGAACAATCCCAAAGTTGACACCCGCTCCCTGGTCTCGAACTCGGGACATTATGGTTACGAGGCCGACGATCTACCTCACAGCCACGGACACTACAGAAAATGCTGGTAACCAGACACAACGAAAATAAGGTAATGGTATTTCATACAGCAAACGAAAGCATGGTTTCAATGCCACATGGTTCATATCAGGGTCTAAATTTTAAACAATCCAGAAATAGTCTTACAAACTAGGCCAATTCAAACTCTGACTCAACTCTTACGCTGCTAAGAGCGACTCACTGACCGTTTGCGGACAGCGTAGATCAAGATCAGACTGCACGGAACGTGCAGTCTGATCTTGGATCTACACTGTCCGATACAGAGATATATTTCCTCCAACAATACCGTTGAAGTTGGACAATTTGGGTTTTTTCTTATCAGCTTGGAAGTTTCATTTCTTTAATACAGCAAGAGAAGGATTAAAGTACATGTAAGCAAACTAACTATACATGTATATGTGGATGCCAAGTAGGACATATTGTGCTTTTGTAAATAACTCAGGTCAAGGAAGGAAGGAAGGAAGGAAGGAAGGGAGGGAGGGAAGAAGGGAGGAAGGAAGGGAGGAAGGGAGCGAGTGAGGGAGGGAGGGAGGGAGGGAGAGAGGAAGGAAGGAAGGAAGGAAGGAAAGGAAAGGAAAGGAAAGGCAAGGAAGGGAGGGAGGGAGGGAGGGAGAGAGGAAGGAAGGAAGGAAGGAAGGAAGGGAGGGAGGAAGGAAGGGAGGGAGGGAGGGAGGCAAGGAGGGAGGCAAGTAAGGAAGGAAGAAACAACTGCGTATATCCAGAGGCCGTATTAAACAACCATTTCGGACAGTTTTTTTTTTTTTAATCTAATTCTATTTTTAGAAAGTAACGCCAAGGTTGGCTTGTCATAAGCAATCGGTTTAGCCAATCAAAACTTGCGTTACTTTCCAACATAGAAAATTCCTGAGAATTACACTAAGAATGTTATAAAGACTGGTTGGTGAATAGGGGAACAATTTTATGGGCTTCTGTGTGGCTCAGTGGTAAACCGCAGACCTGGAGGCCCCGGGCTCGAGCCTCACTTGCTCCACTGGGCCTTTCACAGAGTGTCCTTGGGCAAGACACTTCAGAGCCCTAGCCTAGCACTGGTGAAACCCAGGAAATACATGAATATGTGAACTGCAGCCGTGATATGACTAAAATAATGTTGAAAGCGGCCTAAAACACCATTCAAACAAACAAACAACAATTTAATTGCAAAAAATGTGCAGTCTGATCCTCGGTTTAAGCCCTCCGATTCTAAACTATGGTCAAAATGCTATCTAGACTTGCATTCGAATAATGGCCTTGCAAAATCATAATGGAGGTCACAATGTCAACAGTGTAGCTGTGAAAATCCCCAATGTAAAGTCAGTGTCAGTTTGTTTTGGTTGAAAGTAACACATCTGTCCTGATTCTGTAAACATGTCATCAAAAAGTTTGAGATTAGGCAATTTACACATATCACATTTTTTTTTGCAATATTATGTAAGTTTTTTCACCCAACGCAAGATACTGAAAGGTCGTTCTTCTTGGAGCTGGTATGTAAACCATGAACTACGCGAGGAGTGGTGCATAGATGGCCGTGGGATTATTTAATTTTCATCAAACAATCCCGTGAACTTCTGACCATGTAGGGGAGGGCTTTTGAAAACAATGTGGGAAAAGAAGAAAATGCTGGTAACCAGCATTTTCTTCTTTTCCCGCAGTGTTTTCTACCCTTTTCCGAGTCAAATCCGATTAGTTGAATCACATTTTATCTTTCGTAAGCAATTGTTTCAATATCGACAAATGTTTACGGTAGTCCGTTGGAGCTGAATATTCCTGAGCACTGCATTCACTCTTACCAAACAATCCGAACAAAATTTCAGTATGTGGTCAGGAAAATTGCGGAAAAAAAAAACACCAGCTTTGTAGTGATATAACGACTGAGAAGAAAACATTATAACAAAAGAAATACTTCAGTATTCCCGAGCAGAGAAGCTGTTTCTTTTTGTGACATCGAGACAGAATGCTGTATGGTTGCAAGTGATTAGAAACAAGGCAGTGTAAGACTAAAAATAATGAACAGCAACTTTAACACAAAAACTTTTAAAAACCACCAACAGGTTAAGTTTACAAAAAAAAGCGCGTTGTCTTTGAATGAATTAGAGAACATTGTCAGAAAAGGAGCAGTGGCTAGTTAAAGCAAAATGCCCCTTTTCTACATTTTTCTTCAAAGCCGCTGATTGCAGGAAGGGTAAAAAGCCATATCTGTACAGAAATTAGTGGAATTTATAACCAGCTACATGACTTCTACAGAAGAGAAACACTATCGTCTCTAAATACAATGGAAAACATTGTAGGAAAAGGACCATTGGCTTGAAACAAGCCATGGCTCCTTTTCCCACAATGTTTTGAAAATCTAAATAATGCAAGGATATTGAAAAAAAAGGCATATCTGCACATGAAAAAGGTTGACGCTAATAACCAACTACCAGCTACAACTTAATTCGTACGTAATTTGCAATCCGATTGTAACATTGTGATGAAAAGTCAAACCAACTCGTGCCACATTATTGAACAACATTACGAAACCAATCAACGAATCCCTAAAACTGTTAATGCCTGAACCTGTTGTTTGGATTATTTCTGGCAAAAGAATAGATAAATATTGATTTTCCCATGCCAGATAACAGGCGTTGGTCAAACGATGGTTTTGCTTTCATCCCAGTGTTGTTGTTGTTTGTTTGTTTGACCATGGGAAAAAAGACCTGTTTCCACGTATGCAATGTTTGTTTGGTGTTTAACGCTGTTTTCATAAGTGTTTCAGATATATCGCGGCGACGAGTTCTCCTTTCCTTACATTCCTTGCTATTTTTCAACGATATTCCACAAATTCCGAGCAAAAAAGATATTCAAATCCTTAATTTTACAATTTATACATATCACAACTATATAAGTCAATTTTTGCACAAAGATACACCTAAAATTGTACCATGGAGCTTTTGTCCCATTTTTCCTGTTAAGGGCATTTGGGGCAATGTCCTATAATGCTACTGCCTAAGGAGAAATTATCCTCATGAGGTTTTGCCCATGGGGACGGTGTACTATTGGGCTTCTGTCGTATGGGGCACTGTTTCCAAGCTACTGGCCCTCCTCCCACATATGTCTAGCCGAACCCCGGTTGCTCAGGACTTGAGAACAGGAGGTCGCTGGTTCGATCCACGGCTCGGCCAATTTCTTTCCGAGGACTGAGATAGTCATTGCGACAGGATATATTCCTCTCTCACGGCTGACCATTGTTTCGATTATGGTAAAGTGGGAAAGCAGCCAATGGCTTGGAAAGAATATTGTGCAGAGTAGTGTACTGGTAACAGAAACTTTAGAAAAGCATGGATAGGTGCACTGGCCGCCGCGATATAACTGAAACAATTCAGAAAACGGCCTTAAACACCATACAATCAACCACATGTGTCCAGCGGTGAGAGAGAAATAAGTTTTGTCATGACTTTCATCAATTGTCGGAAAGAGAATGGTATGTAGACTATTGTACGCAGTGCTTTGAAATGGTCACCAGGGACGGACTGAAAGGTGAAGGTTTTTGAAAATATTGTTGAAAAAGGATAAAATGTACTTTCAACAAACTTTCAACCGTCTTCTTTCTTACGATTAGTGAAAACCTTAATCGTTCTTTGTAGGGTTAAAATTCGTTTCAGCGGTACAAAACCCTGTCAAAACATTTTCTCTGTTTACTGTTTAGTAACAAAATTAAAACATGGCGCGCTATCGTATCGTTTCAAACGAGAGCAAGAGGGCAGGTGCGCGAGAGTGCAGAACGTGACACCGTCCTACAGTGAATTATGGTCTGCCAATTTGATGACAAAAGCTGCGACGATTATTTTATCAAAAACTTTTTGATGGGCTATTTAATTTATTGTGATTGTCGTAATTCAATTTCACAAATTAAAAAAAAAAATGTCATCAAATCTAGTGTCATCTTCTGTCCTTTGGTCCCTTTTTTTAAAACTGCAAGACAATTAAACTTTAAAGTGTCTTTCACAACTATACTTGCCTTTGCGGCCAGTGTAGATTAATATCAGACTGCACAAAACGTGCAGTCTGATGTTTGATCTACACTGTCCGTTTTGCAGAGGCATTCTAGAAAAAAAAGCGACCTTAGAATTGCAATTACATTAGCCTCGGTTCTAGGTTGAAATTTCTAGACTGAAAATGTCTGCGCTTTTTATTCGGCGTTCTATGGGATAAATCTTTACCAAACGACAAAGTGTTAGACTGGTCCAAATTGAAAGCATTTGCAGACGACAAAATAAAAGTGACTCAAAAATTTAAATCTTGTGTTGGGAAGGGTAGAAAAGATTGTGGGCAAAGGAGAAAATGCTGGTTACCAGCATGGTTACCAGCATTTTCTCCTTTGCGTACAATGTTTTCAAAAGGCTTCTTCTTCTTCGGGGTCGTTAAAACTCGGGATTGGGTGGTAAAGAGTTTTAATTGAAGAATTGAGACGAGCCCGTATTCACCAACCATTCTATACATTGTATTCTTCGTCTTACTCTTCACCAAACGACAAAATTTTGGACAAGTCGAAATTGAAAGCATTCATACATGGCAATTTAAATGTGACTCGAAAGGTGAAATTTGTTTTTGGAAGGGTAGATAACATTGTGGAAAAAGAAGAGAAAATGCTTGTTAGCAGCATTTTTTTTTCCTCACGTTGTTATCAGATGTTTTCTTCCTTTGGGTCGTTTTAAACTCGGCGTTGTTTGATAATGGGCTAATTCTAGATTTAAAAAAGCAAGAAAATTTCTGATCGATTAAACCATTGGATAAAAACGATTAGAAACTGTGTTACTTTGAGATTCTGAAACACCTGAATTCGTGAGAATTAGGGTACGAATGTTTTTGAGAACGGTTAGTGAATACGGACACGCATTCGGCATACCTCGGGTGATGCGGTGATTAAGTTAGATGTAGATACGGAATCGGCCGAGTTGTGACGAGTGCATGGGCCTGGTCGGTCTTCTTGTTTAAAGCTACATTTTGCTATCGCTGAAAGTTTACGTCTTAAAAACTCTTTCTATACTAAAGACGATGCAAGAAGCTTTTGTGGACAGTGTAGATCAAGATCAGACTGCACAAAACGTGCAGTCTGATCTATGATCTACACTGTTCATTACTCCATTCTAGATTATGAATAAAAAGTCTTTTCATCTGCTGGGTGAACATTGCAGCTGTTGAAAAATTTGATTAATTTGTTTGGTAACGAAAGAGTTAAACCAAGGCAGGGTATCTCGATTCGACGGCCAAAAATACAATCTATTGATATTAAGAAAGATGTTTATCTTGAAGGCTTGACTAACTAACAAGCGGACGGTATAGATCCAAGATCAGACTGCACGTTCAGTGCAGTCTGATCTTGATCTGTGCCGTCCGCAAAATTCCTCGTTTCCACCTAGCGTGATGATTGATTGATTGTATTGATTGTATGGTGCTTAACGCCGTTTTCAACATTATTTCAGTTATATCGCGGCGGCCAGTGCACTTATTCATGCGTTCCCGGAGTTTCTCTTACCAGTAATCAGCACAATATTCTTTCCAAGCCACTGGCTTCTTTCCCACATAACCATCGTAGAAACAATGTCAGCGGTGAGAGAGGAATGAATACTGTCGCAATGACTTATCATCAATCCTTGGAAAGAAACTGGCCGAGCCGGGGATCGAACCAGCGACCTCCTGTTTTCAAGTCCTGTACGATACCGACTGCGCTACCGGGCTCGGCCCCAGTGAGGTGAAAGGGTAGATCTACACAAAAAAGTGACAATTATAAATCCCACGTAATACTGGTCGAGCATGTCAAAATACGTTTTGACGTTGACAGAAAGATAATTTTCTCTTTCAAAAATCTGTAGCGCCATATCCCCTTAAGAATTTGTATTGTTGACTAACATGTTACGGAAAAACACTTTTGTCTACAATTTATTGGCATTCAATGCGAGTACTTGTATGACTTTCAAGAAAAAAGAAAATCGGAAAGTATGAACAAAGATCAGACTGTACAAATGTGTTCGTTGATCTTGGTCTACACTCTCCAAAAAGACAAATACTTCTTTAGTCAAGCATAATCTTGTAAGAGTTGCCCATTCTTTCATTTTATCTCATTTTCGAAGGCTGAAAATCTTGTGTAACATATCGTTTAAAACATGAGGTTTTGCCAGAACAGGTTGATAGAAACAAAGTGCATAGTTCAGAGCGATAGCTTCTTTTCCGTAAATATTTCGCTAAACTTCTCTTTTACTCTTTATCAAACAAATTCCAAGTTTCAACAACTCTTAGACAAAAAGCGTTTGAAAACATTGTTGGAAAAAGGAGAAAATGCTGGTAACCAGCATTTTCTCCTTTTCCCACAATGTTTTCTAATCTTTCAAAAATACATCCCGTCATTTGTGCTAAATTTAATTTGATTTAATTGTCATCTGAAAATGCTTCCAATTCGGAAAAGAGTAAAATTTTGTGTAAAGAGTTAAGATTTAGATCAGAAAGTATGTAAATATTTTTTTTTTCAAATTGTAATGAAGAAAAAGGGCATAATACGCGTGGGATTAATACAACATGATACGGGATTATCTAAATTGCCTTATCAAAAGATTAAATAAAAAGAAAAAATGAGCCTTGAGAAGAAAAAACACTTTAAGCCATCAATCACAAAACACCGGAGAAAATCCCGACTTGATTTGTTCTTTCTATCTAAAGTTGAAATCTAATACGTTTTAGAAATAATCAAGTGCTCTTTTATTATTCGAAATCGTTTGTATTGTTAGGAAAACTTTATCCTAGCATTACTAAATAATAAACCCTTTTGTACAATTGGAGAAAAGAGCCTTTGCGGCCAGCATAAATCAAGATCAGACTGCAATCGATAGTAACTGCGGATAAAAACAGGTTTAAACAAAGTGAGATTGATTGATTGTGTGGTGTTTAATGCCGTTTTCAACATTATTTTGCTTATTGCCCAGAAGCCAGTGCACCTATCAATGCTTTCCTGGCGTTTCTTATACGAGTTCTACGCACAATACTCTTCCCAAGCCACCAGCTGCTTTCCCACATAACCATCGTGGAAACAACGATCAGCGGTTAGAGGGGAATGAATCCTATCACAGTGACTATCATCAATCCTCGGAAAGAAATATGCCGAGCCGGGGTTTCGAACCAGCGTTGCCATGATTTCAAGTTCTATATAATACTAACTGTGCTACAGGGGCTCGGCCTCAACAAAGTGAGGGGTCCTGCGAGCTGTCGCCTTGATATGACTGAAATAATATTGAAAGCGGCGTAAAACACCGTTCAATCAAGGAACAGAATCAAGAGTTAACTCTTTACCAGACCACAAAATTTTGGACCTTTCATTTTTTAAATAATAATTTAAATGGAGCTTAAGTGATGGAAATACTTTTTTTGGCGTAGGTGAATGCGCTGACTTTTGACCTACTTTTTGGTATTGTTATATTAGAATGAATAAATAGTAATCTGCGATTGGTCAAAAATGTGGACATGTATATTTCTGCAGGCCCATGCGGGCTTATTTTTTAGCAATTGCTGGAGTGGTCACTGCCCATCATATGGAACTCATATGGAACCAAAAAAGAGTGTAAATATCTATATTCCAGTACCTCTTACGCCATCTATCTCTCTTTTTTTTTAAAAAAAGATATTTGTAGTTTTATTTTTGGGTAGATAAAACAGCCTTGCGAGAAAAAGGAAACACAAAATACTTGTAACTAACGTTATTAGTTTCTTCTTTTCTCACGATGTTTTCGAGAGGCCTTCTCCCCTTTCAGGATTATCAACCTTTTACCAAACAAGCCCGACTTTTACCGACCCTAAGTAATAAGCCCCCTGAAAAACATTGTGGGATAAGGAGAAAATGCTGGTAACCAGCATTTTACCCTTTTCCAACAATGCTTTTTGTCTATGTTAGGTAAGAAAACATTGTTGGAAAAGGAGAAAATGCTGGTAACCAGCATTTTCTCCTTTTCCCACAATGTTTTCTGACCTACCATAGACAAATTCTACCATTTTAAGACATATTAGATTTGTCGTCTGCAAGCGCTTTCAATTTGGATAAGTCTAAATTTTGTCGTCTGGCAAAGAGTTAAAACGTGGGATTGTTTAGTAAAGAGTAAAAATTGGATATGTCTGCTTTTCAATATGGTAATTTCGACGTAAATCTAATCTTGATTGATGGATTAACTCTGTACCAGATAATCTCCTGTTTAAACCACCTTTAAGAAGACTCTTTATAAAAACATTGTGGGAAAAGGAGAAAATGCTGTTAACCAGCATTTTCTCCTTTTCCCACAATGTTTTTCTACCCTGTAAAAGACAAATTTTATCATTTAAGCTACATTTAAATTGTCGTCTGTAAATGCTTTTAATTTCGGGACAAGTTTAGAATTTTGTCGTCTGATCAAAGAAGAAAGGAAATAATTATGTTACCCAACACGGTTATTTAAAACGTCTATCTTCATTATTTCGTTCTCCGTTACGCTGAACAAAATTTCAGTTGCTTTTTTCAGACAGCGTGAATCAATATCAGCTGGGTCCGTAATCAACAACCATTTTAAAGATTATTCTTAGCATTATTCTCCAAGGTTTTCTAAATATGACAAAAACACAACTTCTGATTGGCTAAACCAAATGGTTTAGCCAATCAGATGTTGTGTTACTTTCACATTTAGAAAATTCTAGAGAAAAATAGACTAAGAACGTTCTTCAGAATGGTTGTTGAATACGGATCCAGCACCAATTGCTCAGGTGGTAGAGCAAGAGACTTGTGAAGGTCAAACCTAGAGACACTTAAAGGTAAAGGTTGGATTCCCACGGCTGGCCACCTAAGAATTAGTTAAAAGTCTTTCGGATAAGACGCTAAACCGAGGTCCAGTGTGACGTTGCTATACACCGAGTACGTTAAAGAACCAGGCATAACTTAGGATGGGTTAAATCCTGTATCCTGCACTATCCCCCGTAATAAAACTAACAGTCTTCTCGGAGCATTGCCCATATGGGCAACCGGTGGTGACAATAAATAAACGAAACTTAATCAGACAGCGTAGATCAAGATCAGATGACGTAAAAACTCATGATCACCATGGAAACACGTGAGTAACTAAAAAAAGACCTGGGCCTGTATTCACCAACATGTCTCAATAACATTCTTTGTCTTTTCCTAGATTTAGAAAGTAACACAACTTCTGATTGGCTAAACCATTTGGTCTAGCCAATCAGAAGTTGTGTTACTTTCAAATGTAGAAAATTATAGAGAATAAGACCAAGAATGTTCGTAAGAACGGTTGGTGAATACATACCCTGGTATCTTCGAAAACTCATTCGGAGTTAATTGGCATTTACGTTTTCTAATCAAGCATAAAAAACGAATTTCATAAAATGAAACAGGAAGGCTTTATCAGACAAACAGTGCAGTGGTGTTTTCTGACTGTACGCGTGTGCATTTAGAATTGCCACTATTTTGTGTTCTTTTAAGAAATAAGCAACTAAACATATAATTTTTACTCATTCTCCGTGAAAAAGGTCTGTTTCATGCATCTTCAAAAGGTATCGACCCACGTCAGCTTGCTCAATCCGCGCAGGCTGACACGCATCAAAACTTTTTGTTTTTGTTCAAATTTCTACATGTCAAAGGACCGGTCTACCTCGCGATTTAGCCGGTTTTAGACAAAATGGATTTTATGCATAATGAATTATGAGATAACTTGCTTGGCACAATGCGATGCATTAAAACTGGCCTCTTTTGCCAGAGCACGACTCACACGTTTTCCAATCATCTACTGTTAGAGACATGAACTTTTAATCACACTCGTCCATTCAAACTCATGGGGGTAGTCTGGGTGTGGGGAATGTTTGATTGATTGTATGTGGTTTAACGTCTTTTTTTTTTAACGTTTTTCAACGTTTTTTAGCGTACATGACTATGTAACAGGGGGTCGATGGTTCGAATTTACAGCTCGGCCAATTTCTTTCCGAGGATTTGATGATAGCCATTGCGACAGGATTCATCCCTCTCTCACTGCTGATCATTGTTCCGACGATGGTTATGTGCAAAGACAGCCAGCGGCTTGGGAAGAATATTGTGCGAAGTACTGGTAAAAATGAATTCGAGGAAAGCATGGATAGGTGCACTGGCTGCTGCTAATAACTGATATAATGTTGAAAACGGTGTTTAAAACCATGCAAACTAACAAATACAATCCCGACTTTTAACGACTTTGAGGAAAACGGCTTTTGAAAACAGTCATGTCACGGCGGCCAGTACACCTATCTTTGTTTTCCTTTATTAAACAAATTTTTCTCGCTGTACACTTACCAAGTCACTGGTTACTTTCCTGCATAACCACCACTGAAACAATTTTTAGCAGAAAAAGAGGAATGAATTCTGTCGCAATGACTTAATATATCGATTACCAGAAATAATTTGGCCAAGTCAAGACTCGAACTTACAACCTCTGCTTTGCTAGGCAAGACATCTATTAATCTTTCGGGTCCGCATTCACCAACTATTCTTCAGGACATTCTTAGTATAACTCTCAATAATTTACTAAATTTAAAAGTAACACAATTTCTGATTGGCTGAACCAAATGGTTTAGCCAGTTAGAAACTATGTTATTTTCTAAACCTGGAATTAGACAAAGAATGTATTCTTAACAATGATTGGTGAATACAGGACCTTGTCTCTGCTGATTGGTCTAAAACTAGACTCTCTGTACAGCGACGGGTAAAAAACATAACGAATGGGGTCGCTACTTCAAAAATTGAAAGGGCGCGGCGAGATGTCAAAATGATGAAGCGTGAAGCATGCCGAATCGGCGCATTAAGACCAATTTTGGTGTGAAATTAGATAAGAAAGATAAATTAGGCGCGCAGGGAAACTTGATCCATGGGCTGGGGGATTTTTGCTTTCTCGACGTTTAATTTAACCTTTTGCCAAACAATCCCGAGTTTTAAGGATCTTGAAAGAGATAGCTTTTGAAAACATTGTGGAAAAAGGAGAAAATGCTGGTAACCAGCATTTTCTTCTTTTGCCACAATGTTTTCAAGCCCTCCAAAAGCAAATTTCACTTTCTGTGTCGGGCTTTATTTTGTTGTCTACAAATACTTTCAGTTTGGACAAGTCTTAAAAAATTTTCGTTTTGGTAATTAGTTAATACTACCCTTGACAGATGATTTTCTGTGTCTTGTAGTCCTTTAAAAAAGCACAAAAGGAGAAATTGCTCGTTACCTCCTTTTGCGACAATACTTTCACGTGTATGTATCATTAGATTTCCTTTCCTCATAAATCTGTCTGAGAATGAATTGCATAATCATGATTGTGGTAGTCGATTAGGTCTTTTATAGACAAGAAAATTAAGACTTGTCCTCACTGATAGCATTTGCAGACAAAAAAGTAAATACGGCTTTAATGATGGGATTTGTCTTTGAAAAAAAAAATAGAAAATATTGTGGTAAAAGGAGACGGATGGGTAAAGTGGCAGCCAGACGGACGGACAGTGCGGACAAGGAGAGAAAGGAAAGAAAGAAAGGCAGAAAGGAAGGAAGAAAGAAAGAAAGGCAGAAAGAAAGGAAGAAAGAAAAAGAAAGAAAGAAAGAAAGAAAGAAAGAGGAAGGAAGGAAGGAAGAAAGGGAGGGATGGAGGGAGGAAGGAAGGAAGGAAAGAAGGAAGGAAGGAAGGAAAGAAGGAAGGAAGGAAGGAAGGAAGGAAGGAAGGGAGGGACGGAGAGAGAGAAAGAGAGACAGAGACAGAGAGAGACAGAGAGACAGAGAGACACAGAGAGAGAGAGAGACAGAAACAGAGAGAGATAAATAAAGAAAGAAAGAAAGAAAGAAAGAAAGAAAGACGAAAAGAAAAGAAAGAAAGAAAGAAAGAAAGAAAGAAAGAAAGAAAGAAAGAAAGAAAGAAAGAAATCTAATATATCTTTAGATAAGAACGAAAACAGCATTAAATATACATTTTATTCCGGGGATTCTTGAGAGCGGAGTAAAAGCATATCGGATTATAGTCATTATCTTTCAATTCACCCTGAATCCTTTAGCAAACAATCCTGAACATGATGAACCTCAAGAAGAAGCCTTTTGAAAACATCGTGGGAAAAGGAGAAAATGCTGGTAACCAGCATTTTCACCTTTTCTCACAATGTTTTCTTTTCATTTTAAAGAAATATTTCATCAATTGAGCTGTGTTAAAATTTGTCTTTTTTTAAATGCTACGAATATAAAATAATTATAACGTATGTTAAAAAAATACTATCAATATGAATCAGTCTAAACTTTTATCATCATTAAAAGCGTTAAAGCCCCTGTAAATGGAAAATATAAAATACAAAAATCTGAAAAAAGACGAAGACGTTACCTTCACGGAGCAACGTAAAGCCTAGATCAAAGATCAGACTTCACGATCTGTGTATTCCTATCTTTGATCTACACTGTCTGGCAAAGCAACATAATTTGAGTTGGTCACTTGAAGGATAAAAGCGCACAAAAGCATGTCAAATCACTATCGGCCGTTTCCCTAATGCAGCCAGGCTGAGCGGGCTCTAATTTGATTGTCAAATCCCCAGACTGTCGCCCCAGCTATCACGTTAATGCACACTAAGCCTCCCGCCTGTACGAGACATGCGGACTGGCTTTGTCGCCTTTCTATTTTGATGGGAATTCTTTGGAGAGATTTTTTTTGATTATGCTATTGAAAAATTGGAGAGAGAGATGAGAAGAGAGAGAGAGAGAGAGAGAGAGAGAGAGAGAGAGAGAGAGAGAGAGAGAGAAAGATGAGAGAGAGAGAGAAGAAAAAAAGAGAGGGGGAAGAGAGAGAGAGACACACAGAGAGAGAGAGAGAGAGAGAGAGAGAGAGAGAGAGAGAGAGAGAGAGAGAGAGAGAGAGACAGACAGACAGACAGACAGACAGAGAGAGACAGAGAGAGAGAGAGAGAGAGGAGGGAGAGAAAGAGAGGGAGAGGGGGAAGAGAGAGAGAGAAAAAAAGAGAGAGAGACAAAGACGGACGGACGGACAGACAGCCAGACAGGGGGAAGAGGGGCAGGCAGGCAGGCAGACAGGCAGACACACAGATTATACAACATAGCAGAGACGCACATCAACAGACTCTAAGAAAGACACACAGACAGGCAGGCAGAGAAATGGGACGAGCGAGCGAATGTATACAGGACATGTTTTCAGACAGACATTACTGAGCAAGTCACAAAACTTAGGAATTCAGAAACTAAGATGCCCTGTACGCTTCGCCATAGCTAGCACCTATATCAAAAGTTTTTCCTTTCCATATTTCAAGTTAACCCTTAGGCTACTAAGCGCGACTCACTGACCTTTTGCGGACAGTGTAGATCAAGATCAGACTGCACAGAACGTGCAGTCTGATCTTGATCTACACTGTCCGATAAGGAGATAATTTTCTCAATAAAAAAAATAAGTTTGAAATAGCCGATGATTATTTGGGTTTTAAGAGTAGAATCTTACATTTCGTGTGTCTGATAAATTGAGGATGACCAACTGGTTGTGTGTGATATTAAAAATCTATCATTTGAATGGGGTGTGATATGGTTGAATAAACGAGTACCAAGGACGAGTTTTTAAACCGCATCAAACCAGATCACACTCAACCAGTTGATTATCCTATTTATCATAATTCCTAATTCATCCTTTTCATTCTAATGATTATCAAGAATGGTACAATATGAGTAATATAGGAAAAAAGTAGTTCCGGCAAACATTCTAAAACTATATCGTCACTAGTGATGATACCATATATATCATCACTAGTGGTGTTATTCAATGTGAAATCCCAGTAATTCACTGATAAGAATATAACAACAATGTATAAATACACCGGTATGACTCAATGTTATTCACGAAAACTACCTTTGGTGCAAAACCAAAAATAGGCCAAAATTGAAATAAAATGTCAAACAGAACACTCATAAATCTATCTGACCTAACTCCTTTACATTTTCTTATTTTTATCCCCAGTCTTGTTCAATGAAATAACCCTTAACTCTCAAACGGGAAACAAAATTTTAGACTCTTTCATATTGAGATTTGTTGATTGCATGGTGTATAACGCCGTTTTCAATATTATTTCAGTTATACCGCGGCGACAAGTGCACCTATCCATGCCTCAATGGAATTATCTAACGAGTGCTTCGCACAATATTCTTTCCAGTGGCTGCTTTCCAACATAACCATCGTCGAAACAATCGAAGTATCTGTTGCTAATACTTCGCACAATATTCTTCCCAAGCCACTGACTGCTTTCCCATATAACCGTCGGCGAAACAATGTTTATCATTAATCCTCGGAAGGAAATTGATCGAGCCGGGGATTCGAACCAGCGACCCCTGTTCTCAAGTCCTGTGCGCTACCGACTAAGCTACCGGGAATGATATTGTGGGCATTATACTGACGACACATTGAAAATGGCCTAAATGTGAAAGAATTTTAAAAAAAATGGGGTAACTCGAATTTTTCCTATACCTTATCTTGTTTTTAAAAAAACCTCTTCTTAAAGATACACATGTATATGAACAGGGAGTTGTTTGGTAAAAGTTTAAAGGCCCAGAAGTAGCCAAAAGTAAACGATGCGGGTATTAAAATGCATTTTAACTCCATGGCTGCTAAGCCCGACTTAATGACCATTTGCAGACAGTGTAGATCAAGATCAGACTGCACAGAACGTGCAGTCTGATCTTGGATCTACACTGTCCTATAAGGAGATATTCTTTCCCCAAAATACCTTTGAAATAGTAAAAAAAAATGGATTTGTACTATTAGCTTGAAAGTTTCATTTATAATAATAATAATAATAATAATAATAATAATAAAATCTTTATTTCTTGAAGGTTAAAACATTAAGACAGAATTTCAAGAAAAATGACCTGAAAATGGAGTCTTTTTTACAATGTTGCCTTCTCTTTCTCTCTCTCTCTCTCTCTCTCTCTTTCTCACACACACACACCCCTCCACACACTTACACCTACACCCACACACAAACAGATGCGATAATAAATAAGTGGATGATGAAAGAAAATAACATGAAAATGAGTCTATAAGTCAGTGGACAGATACACAATTTACGGTAATTTGTTTGTGTTATTTGGTGAGGTGATAGATTGCTTTCTGAACATATACTGTTTAAACTGATGTTTAAAGTTAGATAAGGAAGTTGCTGCTCTGATTGAAATAGGAATTTCATTCCATATGTTCATGCTGTAATACGAGAATGCTTTTTTTCTTGAACAAAGTGTTAAATCTTGAGTTAATGATATCATAATGAGCAGATGATCGTAAATTATACTTGGTGTTTCTAGAAAACGAAATAATGTCCCTTATATATGGTGGTGAAAGGTTATTATGACACTTAAAGATTAAAACACCAGCGTGATAATCACATCTATTGTCAAAGGTCAACCAATTTAGTTCTGCGAAAAGTTCAATTGACGGTGTTCTAGATGGAGCCCCTAATGTGATGCGGGCTGCTCTTTTTTGAAGTACAGATAGTTTAGAGGTCCTATATTTAGCGCTCTTCCACCAAACTGTACAACAATAGTCGAAGAGAGGCAGTATGTACGAGTTGTAAAATAATTGTTTCATTTCCATTGTTAGGTACGTCGAAATCCTTTTAAACAAATTAATTTTATTGTTGATCGCAGTGCAAGTTTTATCAATGTGTACATTCCACGACAAATGCTTGTCAATGTGTACACCTAATATCTTATGAGACTCAACAAGTTCAATGCAAACGTCATTAATTTTTAGTTCTAGATTAATAGAATTTAATTTATGTTTTGGTCCAATTAGCATACATTTTGTTTTATTTGGGTTAACAAGCATATTATTAACAGTACACCAAGCGAGCATAGTTTCTAAACTATTTTGTAGATTATGTTGTATTTCAGTAATACTGATTCCTGACTTATATAACGTTGAATCATCTGCATAAAGATCTAGACTACAGGCATCAATGTGCAAGCACATATCATTTATATAAATTAAAAACAGCAGCGGCCCTAAAATAGAGCCTTGTGGGACACCGCTTGATAAGTTTCGAGAAGATGAAAATGCATTGTTATGTCTAATACACTGTTTCCTATCAGTCAAATAAGATTTGAATATTGCTAAGGACTTAGTGGAGAAATTATGCAATTTCAACTTATGTAATAAAATTTCGTGATCTACTAAATCAAAAGCCTTTTTTAGATCAACAAAAACCGAACCAATGATTTTTCCGGAATCAACATCTTTTAGCCATTCGTCAGTTAGCCGAATAAGGGCTGTTTGACATGAATGGCCTTCTCTAAATCCAGATTGGTGCTTAGCTAATAAATCATGTTTGTTTAAGAAAGCTAATAATTGGTTAGATAAATGACGTTCAAAAATCTTTGAAATAGTGGGTAAAATAGATATTGGGCGATAGTTATTTGGATCTTCCTTTTCGGCTCCTTTATGTAAAGGTAGAACATATGCTTCTTTCAGCGCGGTTGGAAATATACCTTTGGCGATACTGTTGTTAATAATAGAAGTTATAGGTAAAACTATATGATCACCGCAATATTTTAGAATAGTGGCACTTATTCCATCAATTCCAGAACTTACTAAGTTTAGCAGGTTAATTATTAAAATTAATCATATCATTTATAATTATGGAAATTATTGGGAAGGTGACAACTGTACGGTCGGTCCAAGTCTTAGTCCCTGGCAGAAAAATGAATCTTAGAAACAGGTGAAAAGTAAAAGAAACATACAGTGACCTGGCAACTTTTGACGTAATGTTAAAACTCTTTTTTTTTTTCTGCTGGCGACTAACTCTTGGACCGATTGGACCGACCGTACAACAACAAGATTGTCATCTTCACAGTAGTTGCCATACTTTTACATGATTATGATTTAAATTTGAAGGCATTTTAACATTTTGAAGGCATTGTTTTCTTTTGGTCGCTACTGTGGCTTTAACACATTTTAACCCTTTACCAAACAATTCCGAGTTCTGACGACAATGAAAAAAAAAAGTTTTAGAAAAACACAGTGGCTTAGGGAGAAAATGCTGGTAACCAGCATTTTCTGTCCTACAATGTTCCCTGGCCTTTCAATAAAATTCTGATGGTTTGAGCAATATTTGATATGTCGTCTGCAAATCCTTTTAATTTGGACAGGTACTTGATATTGTCATCTGGTAAACTAAGGTTTATAATAATTGGCCTGCAAAACGCGAAAAGGGGCATTCGGGCATTTATGTCAAGTGTCGTCTCGGATCAGCCTGCGCAGTCCGCGCAGGCTAATCCGAAATGACACTTTCCGTTTTTAGGTAATTTTCTGTTTTGTGCAAGTCTTCTGTAGCACAAAATCTAATGTAGTCGTAAATGTGTCGTCTCAGATCAGCCTGCGCGGACTGCGCAGGCTGATCCGAGACGACACTTTACGCAAATGTCCGAATGTCCCTTTTCGCGTGTTGCAAGCCATATTATAGGATCCATTTTTTTGTCACCCAAAAGGTTTAATTGCGTGTGTTTAAAGACTATTTTCAAATCAGTGACTTTCTCTTTAAATGTCAGTATTTGGTTTCTCTATTTACAGTCTTAACATTTTGTTTGACAACAAGGACAATGTGTCATTTAAGTTTTAACCTGTTAAATAACTGAAATGAAACTTTTAAGCCGATAGTAAAAACCAAAATTTTGCTTTTTCAAAGGTATTTTTCGAGGAAAAAATTATGTCTTTATCGGACAGTGTAGATCAAAGATCAGACTGCACGTTCTGTGCAGTCTGATCTTGATCTACACCGTCCGAAAAAGGCCAGTGAGTCGCGCTCAGCGACCTAAAGGTTAACATTTTGTTTGACAACAAGGACAAAGTGTCATTTAAAACTTCATTATTATTTACGCAATGCCTTTAAAAGGAAATATCTAAAACAAACTGAGTCTTTTTTGGGGGCCGAACCCTGGCAGCGCAGTCGGTAACACACAGGATTTGAGACTAAGGGGTTCTTTGGCTCGAATTCCCAATACGGCCAATCTCCTTCCCCGGATTGGTGATAGACAATGCGATAGGATTCATTCCTCTCTCACTGCTGGTAATTGTTTCGACGATGGTTACGTGGGAAAGCAGTCAGTGGCTTGGGAAAAATACTGTGCGAAGTACTGGTAAAAGAAACTCAATGAAAGCACGGATAGGTGCAAAGGTCACAGCGATAGAGCTGAACTGAAAATAACTGAAGCAACTTTGAAAACGGCGTTAAAAACCATAAAGCAATTAATCAACCATTTTCGGGTTGCACAAAAAAATGAAACATGTTTAACTCTGAACAATTCGACAAGTTTTAGATTAGTCCAAATAAAAGGGTGTGCAGATAACAAATTTAATGTGGCTCAAACGATTCAAGTATTCTTTGAACTTTTAAACAACATCGTGGGAAACGGAGGTATTGTTGCGGTCACAAGCATGTTCTCCTTTTCCCACAACGTTTTCAAAATCTTCCTCTTTCAGACTCTTAAAAAACACGTTAGGTAAAGGATTAGCCCTTAAGCACATAATCCCAAACTTTAACGTACACGAGGAATATGGCTTTTGAAAACATTGTGGGAAAAGGAGAAAATGCTGGTAACCAGCATTTTCTCCCTTTTCCCACGATGTTTCAACCTCTTTAAAGACAGAAATAATCTTTTGAGATACGCTGAATTTGTCGTCTGCAAATGCTTGCAATTTGGTTGAGTCTAAAATTTTTCGTTTGGTTAAGAATTAAGAAACCGTAGATGTGAATCTGACAAACGATTAGATAAAGATTTAAAAAAAAAACAACGTTGAAAGAGGAAAACTTGTGCACGATGACCAATTTCTTTGTGGTGTACCATGTTTTCAGATACGTTCCTTTACGGAAACGTTAATAAACGTCGTCATAACGTGAATAATTTTAACATAAATCAAGATTAATAAAAACAAAATAAAAGGCTATTACGTTATTTCTTGGGGACGAATATAAATAAATATGAGCCATGCTCTGTGAAAAGGGGGCTTAATGAATTTGTGAAAAGTATAGACCCATGTCGCAGGCTGGCATTGGCCGAAACTTTTTGCTATCTTATAATTTTCTGCACGTCGAAGGATCACTCTACCACATGATTCAGTCGGTTGTTTTAAAAAATTGATTTTATGGATCCATAATTCTGTGATGACTTGCTTGGTATCACTCATCGCGGTGATGCATTAAGCCCCCTTTTGTCAGGACATGGCTCATTGTTTACAGCTAAATGAAGTAAGTATAAGAAAGACTTTTTACGCCCAAGCCAGTTTTTGAAATAAACTTTGCTTGTGACAAGTTATTGATTGCTCTTTCACCCTCATCGTTTTCCATCGACCACCATTTTTCTTTTCAAAATAATTTTGTGATTTGTGTGGTATATTACATTTTCGGTTGATCGAAAATTAACTTATACATAAAAAAAAGGGTAAAAGACGAGAAATATCAACTCTCTCAAATCCATCGGTGATCTTGGATAACTTTCTGCGAACAGCGTAGATCAATATCAGACCGCACAGAACGTGCAGTCTGATCTTGGATTCTGCACCGACAGCTACCTGAAGCTACGCTTTGATCAACGCTTAGGCACGACTTACTGACCTTTTACGAACAGTGTATATCAAGATCAGACTGCACAGAACGTGCAGTCTGATCTTGGATCCACACTGTCCGATAAGGAGATGATGTTTTCTCCCCCCCCCCCCCTCCCCGCCGAAATAAAAACATTTTTCGGGTTTTTATACGAGCTTGAAAGTTTCATTTCATTTATTTAGCTAGATAACGTTCTATATAATTATATAGTCATTTTCAACAGCAGTGCAATCTATTTATAGACCCCCACCCAAAAAAAAAGAAAAATCGAATTCGTTTGGTTCGAGGAGCAAATGCCTTAACTTCTATAGCATAAAAATATGGCATGGCAAAAGGGGGTTTAAAGCATCGTCTAACCAATTTATGAATCATTAAGTAGACCGGTCCTTTGACATACAGAAACTTGACCTATAGCAAAACAAAATTGTTTCGATCCAGATCGGCCTACAGGGACTGCACAGGCTGACCAGAGTTGATAATTTTTGCAGTTGCATTAACTTCTCCTTTCACAGAGCATGACTTAGTACAAACTCGACCTGTTTCCAAGAAAGATTTTTATCCTATAGGCATGACTAAACATGCGAACAGTGTAAATCCAAGATCAGACCGCTTGTTTGATTGATTTAATGGTGTTTTACGCCGCTTTCAACATTATTTCAGTCATATCACGGCGACAGCTCACATATTCATATTTTAACTAGGTTTCACCAGCACTAGGTTGGGGCTCTGTGGTGTCATGCCAAAGAATACTTCTAAGAAAAACACAGTGGAACCAGTGCGGCTCGAACCCCGGGCCTCCAGGTCAGGAGTCCTACACCTTACCACTGAGCAAAGCAGAACCTTAAAAGATCAGGATGCATGTTCTGTGCAGTCTGATCTTGATCTACGCCGTAAGCAAAAAACCCCGATTGTCGCCTGTGGTCCAGAAAAGGTTATCTCTATACAAAGGACAAATGCTTGTATTTGTTTTTGATAGGGTACAAAAAATTGTGGAAAAAGGCGAAAATGCTGGTTACCAGCATTTTCTCCTTTTCCCACAATGTTTTCAAAAGGCTTCTTTCCCAGGCATGGTCTGGTAAAGGATTTAGACTGTGCATGGCTTTCGGCGACATTTCATCTACAACGGCGACATAGGTGTACTTCTTGATAAATCAAAGTCATAACTGGTGTAAGATATAACACGGGCTTTAACGGGTTTTAACATAATAAAAGTATAAAAACAAATATCAAAGAAGTCTTTCATACCTTGATTTTAATGACTTAATCTCGAATTTATTTGCTTTCTCGAGTTTGTTCTATTTATCTAGAAAATACTCGACTATTAAATGTAAATAGAATTCCTACAGATTCGTTATAGGATAATTAAAAATTGTTCTTAATTCTATAATGATCTTACATACGAGTATCACTATTTATTGTTATGTAAGAAACTTTTACACGTATAATAATCTAATCTCTCGTTTGATCGTAATCTTCTTTCTACACCTTGAACTAAACTCTTCACCCTTGGCCCTCAGAATAAACCCAAAGTACATTTTCAGGTTGGAAATAAGATCGAAATAATTGTAACTTCAATTTTGCAATTTCTAGAATCTCTCAGCAAAGAGCACAGGGTAGATCAATGAACAGACTGCACGTTTTGTGCAGTCTGATCTTGATCTACACTGGCCGCAAGAGGCAACTTACACGTGAAGGATGCTTTAAGGGTTTCAATGCCAGGGGCCAAATAAGGTTCTTCGTTGTCAGGGTCCGCGGTTACCTACATGTACCTTTCTAAATTCACTTTCTAATTCTGAATTCACTCTCTAATTTTGAATTCACTTATTTTAAATTCGAAGTCTAGCAATCTGATTGACTGAGAGAGAACTGTTCGACTAATCATCTAGCTGGTTTAAAGCCCTGAAAGAAATCAACTGGAAAAAAAAAGAAGCATCAAGAAAGCAAGGATAGTTGCACTGGCCACCATTTAATAACTAAAATAATGTGAAAAATGGCATCGAACAACATACAAACATATATTAAAACATACAAGAACTTAAGTACAATAAAAAGATAAACACTTGTACTTATAGAAATGAATCTGGCCACAATCTCTCACAACGTCGGCCTTTTCCCAAATATTTATCATTTATGTATTATAATATGGCCTGCAACACGTGAAAAAGGGGCATTCGGACATTTGCGTAAAGTGTCGTCTCGGATCAGCCCACGCAGTCCGCGCAGGCTAATCCGAAACGACACTTTCCGTTTTTATGTAATTTTCTGTTTCACGCAAGTCTACTGTAAGACAAAATCTAATGTAGTCGTAAAGTGCCGTCTCGGATTAGCCTGCGCGGACTGCGCAGGCTGATCCGATACGACACTTTACGCAAATGTCCGAATGCCCCTTTTCGCGTGTTGCAGGCCATATGAGCCATGCTCTGGCAAAATGGGTTCAAAGCATCTCTATGATGCATTATACCGAGCAAGTCATCACATAATTTTGGATCCATAAAATCTTCTTGTCTAGCAACTAACTGAATCATGGGGTAGACCGGTCCTTTTATGTGCAGAAAATTTACCAATAGCCAAAAAGTTTCGACCCAGGTTAGCCTGCGCGGACTTATCCTTCTTGACAGTGTAGATCCAAGATCAGACTGCACGTTCTGTGCAGTCTGATCTTGATCTACACTGTCCGCAAAAGGTCAGTGAGTCGCACTTAGCAGCTTAAGGGTCGAATAGAAATTTGAAAAATAATGACGGAGATTTTTTTTTCCGAACCATTTATCAGCGAGACATTATTGACTTCACTTCAATACTATAATTAATTGTCAGTGCAGCAATTGCTCTACCTGTCAGTCGGTTGATTTATGATAGGCTTCATATTATAGATTAGACAGCTCCAATTGGATCCAACAGTCCGTACCTTCCACACAATTTGCCTCTCGATAAAAATATTTAATTGCAAATGACATGCGTTGTTTTCGTTTAGAGACATTTTTATCTCTGTTTTTGGTGTAGCTGAATGCGCTGGCTTGACCTTCTTCTTGATATTTATAAAATAGAATAGAATTTTATTGCTGTAAGTAAATAACAAATACTTCTAGCAAACATAATTGAAAAATGATGTCGCGAAAGGTTAACAGCGAGAAACTTATTTGTACATAATTGATGTTTTGAAAATATTTTTGTTGTTTTAGAGCATCCCCCCCCTCCTACAAAAAAAAGTATCGAAATCTTTAGTCCAGAATAGAAAAACCAAACAGAATTTTTTTTTTCAGAGAATCATTTTCGTTGCGAACAGTGTAGAACCAAGATACGATCGCATGTTCAATACAGTCCAATCTTGATTCTCACCAGCCACAAACTATAACTGTAATCATATGGATACTTTCAGGACGTTTAGCTGATGTATATAAAATCAAGGAAAGAAAAACAGTAATAGGTAAATTCAAATTTGGTTCTAGGAAATTTCAAATTCACGGGCAGTACAGAATCAAGACAGAGCTACATATTCATGCAGCTCGGTCTTGGTTCACAATGGACGCGGTGTAAGCAGTTATAAAGGTGTCGCACCACTGCGAGATTGCTTCCGGGTCGTAGTAGTCAAAAGTAGTCCTATGTGAAATTTTGTAGTAGCACTTTTGTTGCACTGTTTCATGGAGCCGAGATGGCTTGGAGGTATATAATTTAGATTTGCTTAAAATTTGGGCAATGGGGGACCACTAAGATGTGTTTTTATTGTGCACTGACAGGACTAGTTTGTATCAATGGAGGAACAAAAACTTGGGGTCATGGCGGTGAATAGGTGTTCCTGAGAGGATAAAATTTAGGGTGCCTGTGCTGGTTGGAAATTAGCGAAAAACGCAATCGGTTGACATGTTGTTTTTTTTGCATTTTTTTGCAGGCCTAAGGTGGTACTTTTCAGAGTAACGAACGGACAAGCCATAATTTTGCCGTCAAGCAATATGCGAAGCTTCAAATATGGTCAATTTTGCTCTATTTTTAATTAGGCAAAAAACCACAGGTGTGACACCTAAAGTACTTAGTAGCCAGTATCACAGGTGCCTGACATGTCTGGTATCAGACAACCCCTCTATATAGATATAATAAAGACAAGTCTTTATTATATCTATATAGTGGGGTTGTATGATACCAGACATGTCAGGCACCTGTGGCCAGTATAAAGACTGATGAGTAACGACACTCTTAATCACATTTCTTTTAGAAACTGTGTAGTCTAGGTTCAGGATCGGACTTACCATTGATGCAGTCCGATCCTAAATCCCAAACAACACATAAATTTAATCTCCTATTTTTTTTTCTAGCCAGTAATGTTTGACATACCAAAACAGTGTAGCGTTGCTATACCGAATGAAAAAAAAGTATGTGGTCATGTTTATTTGGCGAATCCTCGCTGGCCTACTTGCTGGCATATTTATCACACAATATAAGTTTTCACGGCAACAGCTCTTTTTTCAACGATCGTTCGGATATACATCTAAGTTTGAAAAGTATAATTTATAATGATATAGATATAATTTAACATTTCACTTTTCAACACTAAATAAAAAAGTGAGGAAAAAAAGATATCAAGTAGATATCAAGATTATTTCTTATTATTTCTATTCATATTAAACCTAAAAAGGTCTCAATATTCATATTCCAGTATGTCATATGCCGTCTATTTTTGTTAGAAAGATATTTCTTGTTCCGTCTTTAAGCAGATAACTTTTGAAAACATTGTGGCAGATGGAGAAAGTTGTTTTTCACAAGCAGTTTCTCCTTTTTTTCACAAACTTTTCGAATGAATTCGTGTTCATGTATTTAAATCTCTTCCGAAAGACAAAAAATTTGACTAACAGGAATTGAAAGCATTTGCAGACGAAAAGTTGAAAGTGGCCTAAATGACACATGATTTGTAGCATTTTCTCCTTTTCCCACAATGTTTTACAAGGCCTTCTTTTTCAGGGTGGCCAAAACTCGAAATTATATGGTAAAAGGTAATGTTTGTTGGTTAACCCTCTGAATTCAAAAATTGCCAAAAACAATCGTATTGTTTGATATTTACAAAAAAAAAACACAACAGATATTAAATTGAGTACTAGACCATAATCTTTTCATTTTTCTTCCTTTTTTTTTTCTCAAAATTTCCATTTGAAGAAAGAAAAAAGAGAAAAATCGGGAAAAAAACAGATGCATATCATCGCAATAATCCTTTTAGCGGCGAATAAAGTGAACGATTTAACAAATATTTTCGGTCTAGAGAAAAAAAAAATAAATGCAGTCTCAAGGTACTATTTGTCTGTAATGTCTAAGAAATGCGGACAATGTAGATCAAAGATCAGACTGCACGTTCTGTACAGTCTGATCTTTGATCTACAATGGCCGAAACGGACTCTGAAGTTGTGAAAGGAGCTTTAACACTTAATCTAGCATGCTAAATAACTAAAATAAAACTTTCAAGTCGATAGTAAAAATCTAAATATTGCTATTTCAAAGCTATTCTGGGGGAGGATACTTTCTTACCGGACAGTGTAGATCCAAGATCAGACTGCACTTTATGTGCAGTCTGATCTTGATCTACACTGTCCTCAAGAGGTCAGTGAGTCGCGCATAGCAGCCAAAGGGTGAAGGGTGGGTAAAGAGAAAACCCCTACGATGTATTGACGAAACGCCGCTAGAGTGCGCGCGCATCAGCAGATTTCTCTCTCTCGATCGGTTCTCGCTGTATGTTATCATAGAGTATTCGATACATGTAGTGTGAGGGTATATATACGTGACGTTCTATTGCACATATTTTTTTCTCGCTAGTTTGTTTTTTTGCGATATTTTAGGGAGATTTATTGCGTAGCAACTGTAAAACGCTGCTTATTATACAAGGAAATATATTTAAAGTAACAGTGTTGTGTGTGTTTATACTTTTCTAACAAGCATGGATTTAACTGAAGTGTATTTTGACTTGAATCTGGATGCTGGGTGATGTGTGTATGCTACTATACGTTATTTGAGAGAGCTCTCAGTTTCCTTGTTCCGAAAATAGAATGATAAATTAGTCTTGAAAGGTGGAATTTTTACTCGTTCGAGCCGGGTAACAAAATGGTATCTCTCGGTTCACCGACCGCGTACAGTGCATTGCCGTGGATATGGATCTATAGTGTTTGTTTATTAGTGCTAGAGTTTGCTGTGTATCACAGCAGCGCATCCACCTGTCCAGCTGTTTGCTTCTGTCCCTCCATTTCCAGGATTGTTTACTGTCCGAGAAAGCGTTTGCTCAAAATACCAACAGGAATCTCACCCGAGACTGTACAGCTCAACTTAAATGATAACACATTCGAACACCCAGTTATTAGCCGGGCTAATTTTACCCGGTACGTGAATCTCGAGCAGTTGTACCTTACAGGATGCGGTATACAACGTATACAAGTGGATACTTTTATTGATAATAAAAAGTTGAAGTGGTTAGATATCGGTAAAAACCGTATCAAAACTATCATGGATTACACTTTTCGAGATCTGACTCTGGACCACTTATTTCTGAACGATAACCCAGGGATGAAAATCCAGACTATGGCGTTCGGGGGTCTTAAATCGACTGGTCTATACATTCAGAATAATTTTATTGATAAACTATCTCTCGAAGTATTACGGCCGCTGAACGGTACCCTAAAAACTCTGTGGCTTGACGGGAACAAATTTGATAAGTTCAACTCCGAGTGGATGTATCTTTTCAAAACACTAAGCCACTTGAGAATAGGAGATAACCCACTTCATTGTAATTGCGAATCCAGATGGCTATTCGAGTTTTATACGTCGACTTCGAGAATTTTTGAAGGGGGCGCGGCTCCTTCTTGCTTGTCCCCTGGGCCCCTGAGAGGCAAATCCTTTTCAGAGATGCAGGTGGATGACTTCAAGTGCCGTCTGCCTGTGTTCAAGAACGTCGACGTTATTTTAGACCAAAACACTGCGAAAATGTCGTGTTTAGCTGGCGGGGATCCAGTACCCTCAATCTACTGGATCAAACCAGACGGAGATTCCGAAGCTTTTATTCCAAAATCAGAGGATATCGCAGACGATATGGAAGGCGTGATGTACGTCCAAAATCCAAAAGTTGTGTCTAAAAATAGATACCAATGCGTGGCGAGCAATCCAGCGGGTGACGTAACTTTCTCGATTAACGTCGCGTGGCCAACACCTCCAGAATACGAATCTAACGTTGAAAGTGAAAACGACGTTGAAAACGTCATGAAAGACGCGTCAGACGACCATCAAAAGGACGTCAAAATTGACGACAAAGACGAAGAAACTAAAAAACACAATTACTATCAGAAAGACCCTGATGTTAAAGACATCGTCAATAAAACAAACAACAGTGGTCACACTGGCTCTGAAATCTTGACTGTGAGTCCCCAAACAACAACTGTGAAGTTTACCGTAGGGGACATAGTTGGGGCTGTTATAGGGACCTTTTTATTAACGCTCTTAGCTTGTATTCTCGTGTTTCATGTGTTTTACAGAAACCAAAGAAAAACTCCATACCCATCTATAAATGGCATTTACGGCAATCATGAAGTGAAAAAGGGACCTCCAAGCAGACTGGAATTAGACGAGGTGGAACATAATTTAAAAATGCTTGAAAAACCAAACATTGATATTTGTGTGTGAGAAAATTACACACACAGTCGACAAATATTTTCGGGGTTGTGAAAATAATAATTTATTTATTTATTGGGAAGTCTGAAAACTCTTTACCAAAACGGCACAACTTTAGACCCTTCCATATTGAAAGCATTTGCAGACGACTTCTTAAATCTGACTAAAATGTTTGAATCTATCTTTGATGGAATAGTAAACTTTGTGGGAAAAGGGAAAAAATGCTGGTTACCAAAATTTTCTCCTTTTCCTCTGCAGGAGCGTTATTCATTTACTAAACGACAAAGCCTTTGGACGTTTCAGAATTCAAAACATTCGGAGACGACAGTAAAAATGTTGCTTAGATAGTGGAAATTGTGTCTGAAAAAAACTGTGTCTGAAACGGTAGAAAACATTGTGGCAAAAGGAGAAAATGCTGGTAACCAGCATTTTCTCGTTTTCCCGCAATGTTTCCCGCAAAGCCTTTTTCTCCAAGGTCTCTTAAATACAGGACAGTTTAGTAAAGGGATGACAGAAAATACGCAACCGTTTCAAAGCATGTCCATCTGTCAGCCGACTGTTTACAAAAGTACGTGTAATCCGATCATCAAGCTGTTTTGGTGGATTTGTTTGAAATTTCGTCACCCTAATCGTTGTTTATAAAACTTTTAAGATATTGCCGCAGAAATCCATCGTACTATATATACTGAAATAATTCTTTTATAACTGATGGAAAGTACTTGTAAGCCGAGATAATGATAGGTTCCATAATGGTAGATATATATAATTATTCTTTTATCGTCAATGAAAAAGAATATGCCTGTTTGAGAATGTTCATTGTCGGACCAAAATTGATATCAGCAAGAGACAAATATCTCAAAGAAGGAACGTGAAATTAATAATTCAACACCGATTTTACGGAGTTTGAAGAAGAAATTATATTGTGAAATGAACTGAATGGATCTTTATAATATTTTTTTCATTAGATCTACTTCATTTCGTGTAAAGTGGTTTTTTTTTTTTGTCGGTTTTTTTTTTTTTTGTCAGCTGTTACATACATACATGGGTAGACTTCGATTGGAGAACGTCTGGCCCGGAATAAGGTAAAGGGTCTTTTTAACCCCCCCCCCCCACCCTTACAGCTTCGACTTAACCCAACAGACATTTTCATTCTAGAGATAAAACCCTAACTGGAGCAAATTCTAGGTTACAGCATGTCTTTAACAACGAGGGCAGTGTAGATCAAAGATCAGACTGCACGTTTTGTGCAGTCTGATCTTGATCTATACTGGCCGCAAAGGCAACAGAGAAATAGTAAAAGAGCGCTTGAAGGGTTGATACTCGAGTATTTCTGTGTTGACAAAGACGAATCTGGACGTGTCAAAAAATCGATAATATTACATGATAGTATTTTCTTTTCGATGTCTGTTTTGTTTGCACTGTTGAAGTTTACTGTGTATTTAAAAGATAACCGTCATTATTTGTTTAAATATTGTTTTTCTTCAAGTACACAGAGGTATTGAAAAAGGATGTAATTTTGGTTTTAAATGATATTGCTTTACTTTTTCGACTAAAATCTCTGGAGTAGTTACTCATTAGAATTGCATCATTTAGACAATTCTGCTGAGTACATTTTGTACCAATAACAAAGTTTTTGCCAAAGAAATGAAGTCTTTTTATCCACTTTTCTGGAACTCTAGTGAATCTTGTATTTAAATGTAACAAAATTTACTTAAAGGTACAGACAAATCGCAAGGCCTTAAAAATATCTGTCTTTAAGGTTCCCCTACCCTACCTAGAAAATGCTGCCGACCCTACACTTTTTACGCTACGATTAAAAAAAAAAATCTGTCGGGTGTGATTTCTGTACATGGTCCATGTAAACAGTTTCTGGGAAAAAAAATCCCTACCCACCCTAACCTACAGCATCTCAGACCGAAACCCTAAACACTGATATTTTTTTTTTGTTAGGCCTAATGACTTTTGGGATTTTTTGTGTGTATGTGTGAAAAAACAGCGAGTCATCGAGCCATGCTCTGTGAAAAGGGGGCTTAATGCATCTGCAAAACGTATCGACTCATGTCAGCCTACGCAGTTTGCGCAGGTTGACATGGGTCGATACTTTTTGTAATATATAAATTTTCTGCAAGTCAAAGGACCATTTTACATTAAGATTTCCGAGTTAGTTGTGAGACAAAAATGATTTTATAGATCCATTATTATATGAAGACTTGCTTGGTATAATGCATCACGAAAATGCATTAAACCCCGTTTTGCCAGAGCATGGCTTAATTATTTCTTTCCCAATTTAATTAAACGGGGCAATTTCTAATACGTACCCATAACAGAGGTTTTTGGTAAGAAATATTTTTTTTAGAATTTCATCACCGCTTCTTTATATTTAGATAGTTTGAAACATACTTTGTTCATGAGAATATTTTCATACCTGGTACTATTCTAAAATCTAATTACAATGAAAAGAAATGAAGGTAAATCTATTCTTAAATTTGCTGCTGGGATTATGTACGATCATTGATCCCTAGTAAATCTACAAAAGTAAAAAAAAAAAACAGTAAAAAACAGTAAAGAGAACGATTAAAAAAATTCTCGGCGGAATGATAGGGCTATGACCCTCTTTTTCAGAGTTTCTTGTACGTCTCATCTCTCTAATGAACGACAAAAATAAGACTAGTATAAATTGAAAGCATTAGGAGATGTCAAAAATAAATCTGACTCAAATATTGAAATTTGATTCAGGAAGGGTAGAAAACAGTGAGGGTAAAGGAGAAAATGCTGGTTACCAGCATTTTCTCCTTTTCCCACAATGTTTTCAAAAAGCTTTCTTTCTCAGGTTCGTTAAAAGCCGGGATTGTGTGGTCGAGTGTTAATGATAATGTTTAAAAGAAAAAAAAAACTGTTTCGTTAAAATATTTTCATAGTAACGCCTGTGTTGTTTGTTTGTTGTTCGAACTTGTATCAGAATTAGAGCTGATTGTCATCAAAATCCTCGAATAGCCCACTTTAATCCCCCAAGATGTGAAAGAAATATCGGGTCACTTTCATCACCCAGCGGTTTCCGACAATGCCAACCTTTCATTCTGTTCCAATAAGGCCATTTTCCGCACCGTTGAATTATCAATCTTGTGATCAACAAAGAAAGCTTTCAACAAAAATCGAAAAATCGCCTCTCGGAGATTTTTTTCTTTTTTATTGAGGAGGGGGGTCTTTAGCAAGAGCGATGGAGAGAGGGGGCGAATAAGGGTCAGAGTTTCTAAAAATAAATGAAATAGACATTTTCAAAGTGTTGGCAATTTACAAAAAAAAAACCAACAAAGATTTTAGACTTCTTCCTCCAAACTGGTAGCATTTCTTCCTCCAAATTGGTAGCATTTTTAGACGAAAATATAAAACGTGAGATTTGTCTCAGATTATTGGACTTGTCATTAAAAAAGTAAAAGAAAAACATTGTGGGAAAAGGATAAGATACTGATCCGACAATGCTTTTAAAAGCCCTATTCCTGGTGATGGTAAAACTCAGAAACGTTGGTGAAAAAAGTGTTTAGTCATTTATTCCTACAAATATATGAGCCGTGCTCTGTGAAAAGGAGGCTTAATGCATGTGCGTAAAGTATCGACCCAGGTCAGCCTGCGCAGTCCGCGCAGGCTGACCTGGACCGAAACTTTTCGCTATTTGTCAAATTTCTGTTTGTTAAAGGACCAGTCTACCTCATTATTAAGTCGGTTATGTAAAAAAAGTGGCTATTATGGATCCATAATTATGTGATAATTTGGGCTGGTATCATCTATAACGGGGATGCATTAAGCCCCCTTTTGCCAGAGCATGGCTCATATATATACGTATTTGCTTAAATGTACATTTGTATGCATTTCACGAATAGATTTTATCGATCAGGCTGTAACGTTTCTCAGAAGTAAATTCTATTAACTCTTTCACTTTGCCAAGCGAAAAAAAAAATTGACTTTTCCAAATCGAAAGCATTTGCAGACGACAAAATGAAAGTAACAGAAATGATAATTTCTGCCCTCGATAGTGCAGAAAACATTTTGATGGTCACCAGCATTTTCTCCTTTTCCAACAAGGATTTCAAAAGCCTTTTTCCTCAATGTCATTTAAACTTATAAACGTATTAAATCATTTAACCGTACAAAAATAGATATGTAAACAGACTTAATTGTACATTTTGTATGCATTTTACAAATGAATTTTATCGATCAAACCGTAGCTTTTCTCAGAAGTAAAATGCTATTAATTGCGCCTTACTATCTAGATGTCAGGCGTCAAGATTATATTTATAGATAACGAACTCGTCACCCCGGGGGGGGGGGGGGAATGTCACGGTCCAATGGCGCCCACGGCACACCATACACCAGAGCCTAGTTAAGAACCTCGTAAAACGAAAATAAAACCTAGTTTAATGGTCCTCACTGCTAAGTAGGTCTTTATATTTAGAGAGTCGTTAGATTTTTTCAATCCAAATCTGTACGTATACGATTTCTTTAATGTTCATGTAGTAGTCAGTGTAGGAAAACAATGTGGGAAAAGGAGCAATTGCTTGGTACAAGCAATTGCTCCTTTTTCCCACAATGTTTTCTTCGTCATTTAAATACATGTAGTTTCGTTTATTGTGATAGTCCTTTATGTGATTTTTCCCAATGTTTGGACGGTCTGACATATACGTTTGCGGTGAAAGGTTAAATACGTTATCTATTGCTATATGAGCGTCGTGCGACCACATTTTGATGGCTATTTAAGTTTAGCCTCTCGTTTAAAAACTCACAAAGTAGCGGTTAGCCAGCACAAAGCCCCAAGGTTTAGGCATTACGCTTTTTGCTGTTTGATCAAGTATCTTAGTACATGTATCATTATTTAGATCAATGTCAGAAACTGAACGTCTTATCTTGGCTTGTGACACTAATTGTCTTCTTGTTTTCGATCTTATCAGTTGATCTGAGAGGGAAAGAGAGAGAGAGAGAGAGAGAGAGAGAGACAGAGAAAGAGAGAGAGACAGACAGACAGAGAGAGACACACACAGAAAGAGAGAGAGAGAGAGAGAGAGAGAGAGAGAGAGAAAGACAGACAGAGTGTGTGTGTATGTAATATATCGAGTAATATTTGAATGAAGAAGGGGAGGGAGGGAGAGAGAGAGACAGACAGACAGACAGACAGAGGGAGTAATAAATGATATGAAGAATGAAATGGTCAGAAGTGATAAAGCTGTTCTTTATTTTTTTGCGTTTAAACAAATGCTTAATATTTCTGAAGAAACAAAAAGTTCGTTCTAGACACACCTACACACGGAGTTCGATTATGTATAGTAAACGGACGATGTACCTTGTGTACAAATCATCAATGAACTTTTGTTCTATTCAGTTCTGATAAAAAATGCTTCCACTTAGTACGTAAGCCAGCGATAACATTCTTACCACATTACAATTATGTTTGTAATTTGGTATCTTATAATCAGGACACAACCCATTGTTGTTACAATTATACGATGCAATTTCCCGAAACCTTTGTCATGTACAATCATAAAAAACTTGTATCACGTCTGCATAACCTTTGGAAAACAGTGTGGCTTATGGAGAAATTGCTCGTAACGAGCAATTTCTCCAATTGCCACACTCTTTTCTAAGGTACCCTATAATGCCGTTTATCGCAATTCTCTGTTTCTTTTTTGCTTCGAAGAAAATACGTTGAAGTCTTCAATTCGTGTTATGGAGCAAGAGGGCGATTTACTAGTAGATAATAAAAGTGGGACTGGACATTGGTCAGTTATATGTAGTTGGGCCATGTTGTGGCAAAAGAGGGTTTCATGCATTTCTGTGATGCATTATACTAAGCATGTCATCACATAACTATATATCCATTTCCTCTAACACTCGGCTGAATCTTCAGGAAAAATGGTCCTTGGACACGCAGAAAGTTTACCATAAGCAAAAAGTTTCGACACAGGTCAGCCTGCGCAGTTCGCGCAGGCTGACCTGTATCGATACGTTTTGCCAATGCATGAAACCTTCTTTTCACAGAGCCTGGCTCTGTTTAGTAATTTCGGACGTCACGGTAAATCGTGCGGTCAGTCTGAAGGTGCTAATTAATGACAGATGTCTATTTCACCTCTCGGTAACCCCTATTTTCCTTATCTTGGAATTTTTTTTCCGGTGTTCATGAATGTTTGAAATTTATCTTCGCTAAGGTAACCGTCCTTTAAAATATTACCACTGCTAGACAAATTTTATCGTCTTGCATTAGATTATTTATGGAAAACATTGTGGAAAAATGAAGCAATTTATTTTGTTTTCAAAGAGGATGTGAATTTAATCTTTCTATAACTCCACCTTCCCTATCTCTGTTTGTTTCGTTCTTTTAGGTTTTCTTGAATCAAGTTATCTTTGCTAATTAAAGCTTAAAGTAACCGCCCTGTTGTAAAACACTATCACCGAATGAGGGATTCTCCGTTTTACAGTGGAAATGTTTATGAAGAAATACTGTTGTAAAAGAGAGCTTATTCCTTTTTTTTTTTTCAAAGAAGATGTAAGTTTCACCTTTCAGTAACCTCATTTTCCTGATCTATGTTTGTTTTGTTCTTTCACGTTTTCTTTTATGAAATGCATCTTCACTAAGGCATCCACTCATCAAAATATTACCACAGTATGTCGACTGGCTTCGTTTTACAAAGGAAAAGTTATGAACAATTTTGTGTTAAAAGGAAATATTTGCCTTTTCTGTTTAAAGAGAAGAATTATTTTACCTCTCGGGAACCCCATATCTTTATCTATGTTGTTGTTTATTCTTAGAGGTTTTCTTTTATAAAATTAATCTTTGCTAGGATAACCGCCCTTCAATTAAAGCTTTGCAAGTCGCTAATTTTCATTCGCGTGCAAAGATGCCAGTCGCTAATTTTCATTCGCGTGCAAAGATGGCTTTAGACTTTGAAAACAGTGGCTCGATAGCTCAGTTAGTACAGTCAAAGAGTCCATTTTGAAGCTTTGTAGTAGGTCGTGGGTTCGCGTCCCACCGGAGGCATTTTTTTTTTTTTTAGCAATCCCACCACCCTCCCCCAACTTTTCCCCCACAGTAACAGTTACGTTCTTATGGAATATCAACAGACCTCCCCCCCCCCCCCCCCCACACACACACACACACACAGACACAAAAGAGATCCTTTTTCCCGGTCAAATTCCGGTAAAATATCCCTTTAAAATGTAAATACATGTTGTTTGATTCGTACTTGTCAGTTCGTACTTGTCAATCAAATCTTACTTTACAAGAAATAAACATGAAATTTACATGAAAAAAAGATTACAAGGGTAACGCTCGTAAGGTTTGTAATCAAAGCAACTTATCCTTATTTAGTACCCTACAATCCCGAGTCTTAACTACTCCGCCATTAAAATGCTTTAGAAAACATTATGGGAAAAGAAGAAAATGCTGGTAACCAGCATTTTCTCCTTTTCCCACAATGTTTTCTACCTTATCGTACACGAAAGTCATCAATTCAACCACAATTAATTTGCCATCTACAAATGCTTTTAATTTGGACAAGTCTGAAAAAATATCCTCTTGTGAAGGGTTGCAATGACCATGGGCTAAATACGTCGGCGGGGAGAAAGAAAGAAATTAAATGTTACCCTTAACCCGCTAAAATAAGTGAAATGAAACTATCAATGCGTTAGTAAAAACCTAAATGTCACTATTTAAAAGTCATTTTCTTGGGAAAAATATCTCCTTAACGGACAGTGTAGATCTAAGATCAGACTGCACGTTCTGTGCAGTCTGATCTTGATCTACACTGTCCGCAAAAGGTCCTTGAGTCGCGCTTAGCAGCCTCGGGGTTAATTTAAAAGGTCTTTTACCGTTGATAAACATCTAAACCTGAATGTTAACATGTAATGTAATACCTCCGTGTAATTAAAACCTGGAAGCACTTGTAATGGTAAAAAAGAAGTTTGGAATTCGAGACATCTAATTTACAAATCGCCTGGAGTTATACAATATTTAAAGTTCTTTGAATCGGTTTAGTGTTTTAAAACATGTTACTACAAAGTGTTACTGAATAAAAGATTTAATTATTTTATAAACAAAACGCTGCATCCTAGTTATACAGTATTTATTGTGCATTATTGGGGGCCATTCCTGTAAATAAAATTGTATCCCTTGCCAGATAAAGACTAAAGGTAACCAAATAACAGATTGGACATTTCACCTGAATTCCTTTGTTTTTATCCTTGGTTCCCTTGGGAATGTTGCGATAAGTATAACAATGATTTATGATACATATGTAAGGTCCCATAATAATTCAAATCAATTTACGTTCTTAATCATCAGGAACTACGTATATATTGATTTGTAAAACAATCTAACCAGATTTACTTGAAATATTATCGCAAGAACAATGTAGTACTGGAGAAGAATCAAGGGAAATAACCAAAGAATGGTCCTCAATATTTGGTTTAGTGTTTGAAAACATGTTACGACAAAACAGGTCTGATTATTTCATTAATGAAACGCCCCTGACCCCAACTAAGGCCAGCCCGCATAGGTCAGGTGATAGGGCGTAGGATCTGTAAACATCAAATCTTGGGTAACTTGAGGGTGTAGGTTCGAGCCCCATGGCTGGCCATCTAAAATTACTAATTGTCTTTCGGGTGAGAGGTTAAACCGAGGTCCCGTGTGACGGTGCTATACACCGAGCACGTTAAAGAACCAGGCGCAACTTAGGGTGGGTTTCGTCCTGTATCTTGCACTACCCCCTGTAACAAAACTAAAAGCCTTCAGGGGGCCTCGCCCATATGGGCAACCGGTGGCGACGATAAATGAACGCAAATTCCATCAACCTCAACTAAAAATACTGAGGACGATACATTGTAATTGCAGTCATCCATACAGTATTTGTGAAAAAAAAAAAAATCATCATACATTACCAATATTTATGTTAAATGAAAAAGACCATTTTTATATTAAACGAGAAAGACATTTGTTAACCCTTTGGCTAGGAAGCGCGACTCGAAGACCTTTTACGGACAGTGTAGATTAAGATAAGACTGCACGTTCCGTGCAGTATGATCTTGGATCTACACTGTCCGATAAGGAGATATTTTTTCCCTAAAAATAACCTTGAAATAGCAGTATTTGGGTTTTTACTATCGGCTTGAAAGTTTGATTTACTTTATTCAGCAGGATGAAGATTAAAAAAGAAAAGGACAGACGACGCAAGAGACATAGAGGATATTTGTTTTTTTCGGTGAAAGATCGAAATTTATTTCATCGAGTGAACACCATCGGTAATATTTTCACGAGTGGCTGCGCCACTCGTGAAAATATTACCGATGGTGTTCACTCGATGAAATAAATTTCGATCTTTCACCGAAAAAAACAAATATTCTATTTATTTCATGCTTTTAACCCTTTCTTGGAGGAGCTTTATCAAAATCCAGTACAGTTCTTTTCAATTATTCCCCGTGGCGTACCCCTCGCAACGCATTACAATATTACGTCAAGCGCGAGAAATGTAAGGTAAATGACGTCATATTTCCATCTGGTTGTGAGTCGCGCGCAATTTACCTAGGTAACTAGAATATAAAAATCGGTATTTTCACTGGTCGTATCCGTGTAATATCGAAAAATATTTTCACTGCTATTTCTCGATATCCTACCGGGAAGCATGAAATAAACTGGGATATGACTCTTAAAACTCTTTTGTAGCTCAATATGAAGAAACTAAATGAAATTTGACCAGGCTAGCAATAGCCTCTTTTTTCCGCATTGTTTTGCATATTGTTGAAAAGTGAAATCTTTAATTAGATATACATTTATTTAGATATATATTTTTTGTCATCATTGACATGTTATTAATTAAAAACTCATTATTAAATAAAAACTCATTAAAAAAAGCATTTAATTATCATTTAGTTCCAGAAACAGATGATCCCCGACCGTGTCCTTTTGCCGGTATGTGAACATGCGCTGCGGTATATCGATTGACGTTAGCTACTGTTGGCCTATAATCTATTTGTGTCATAAATGGGCTCGCAAATAGGCCCGCAGAATAAACTCGTCCTCGTTCATGACGGATTGCAAATGACTATTTATTCATTCAAGTCAACCAATAAGAAGAAGGTCAAAAGCAAGCTTATACAGCTACGTCGAAAAATGCGACATCCAGCTCCCGGAAAAATGCAATAGAACAGAACAGAACATTTACTGTTCGACTTGTACAAAGTACATCGTCATTACAAAAAACATATATACGAGTACATACATGTTATATACAATAACAGGAATTAATATTTACATAGTTCTAAATATGTAAGATCAAAATGAATTTATAAGACATTTACACGGGGACGAATTTACGTTAGCAATAGCATACTATGTAGCCTTGATGGTTAGCTCACGAAGAACTAAATAAACAGAGAGGGAATTTTCAGTTCAGGGAAAAAAGACCTACATTTTGCAGGTATTCTGGTTGAAATAACTGTGCAAAGTATCGGACAGTGCAGATCAAAGATCAGACTGCACGTTCTGTGCAGTCTGATCTTGATCTACACTGTCCGCAAAAGTAACCATTTAACCTCGGTCTTGAGTTTAAATTGCTAAATAACCACGAAAGAGGAAAATTCATGTCTTTAGTTCACGGTGTTAATCATACACAATTAAAATTTAAATATTCATGAGGCAATAAGCCATTGTCAAGTTCGTGGAAATTAGACAAATCTCATTCTCTCACGGACGAAAATGATCGTAAAATTGTTTAATCCATTAGTCTTCGGCTGTTGAGAATTTTTGAAAATCAATGTGGAAAAAGGGGGAAAATGCTTTTCACAAATTCTTGTGTATGCTTCTAATGTACATGTAATCACAAATGCTTCTTTTCCCTTTGTGCTTTTGATGTGCATGTATAATTTCGTGTTTTTTTCCCCTTTTCCGTATTTTTAATTCCGCCAAGCCTTTACTATTGACAATCAATGTTAATTGCCAATTTCTATTTATGTCTCAATATATCCCAAGAGGAAATGGTTTTACCCGTTTCTGCAAGGTATGTGCGTATAAAGAAATAAAATCTTTTGATAATTATATTGGTGGTGTGGGGTAAATTACGTGAGATTATTTTAAGGACAAAGCCCCAACCCCCACCCCCACACCACCTTGACGTATATAAGGTCCCAAATCTAGACCCATTGTCATGAATATATATCGACAAAATCATTGATTTGTTTGTCTCAAGTAAAACTGAAAAAAATCTGAAAGTAATTGCGATTATAGAGGAATAACGAAATCATTCATTGTAATAATTTTTAACAAGTATGTGCAACTTTTCTTCCAGCCTGCTAATAACTATTGTATACGTCTTCCAGCAAACCATGTGTTACGAGTAATTTCTCTCTTTGCCAAAATGTTGAGGTATGTTCATGCATTGAAACATTATCCATCCATTGACATTTTGTAGGTTTTCTTTTTTCAAGGTCGCCTGCTTCAAAATGTTACAGTAGATGATGGCTTCACCCTTCTTACCAGACAATACCAAGTTTCGACGACCCTGGGGAAGAAGACTTTTGAAAACATTGTGAGAAAAGGAGAAAATGCTAGTAACCAGCATTTTCTCCTTTTCCCACAATATTTTCGACCCTTTCTAATAAAAATTCCATGATCTGTGCCAGTTTAAATTTTGTCGTCTGCAAATGCTTTCAATATGGATGCGTTTGAAAATATTATTGTCTGGCAAACAGATAAGAGGATGCTCAAGTTTCCGCTGAAAGCTTTTTCCGTGATCCGGATCTTTATTTTTTTTGACACAAAATATTTATTTTTTTTGTGTGTGTCCTGAAATTTTCAGATAATAGCTTGAAATAGAATTAAGATGATTTATGAATGACAAAGAATTCACTAGACAATTCGCTGGTGGTAAAGCTAAGTTGCGCTATTCAAGAATTTGTGAGACTGGTTTTGTTCGGTTAGAATTTGGAACAAATAAACAAACATTCCGCACAATTACACAGCTGCGGGTCGGTTTGTTTGCTAAATAATTGTGCCAGCTGCCTGCAACATTTACGCATTATTACAAATCGAGTGCGCTAACTCTATAACACACAGTCCCGAGTTTTAACGATCTTTAGGGAGAAGGCTTTTGAAAACATTATGGGAAAAGGAGAAAATGCTGGTAACCAGCATTTTCTCCTTTTCCCACAATGTTTTCTAGCCTTTCCAGGATAAATCCTACAGTTTCAGCAACATAGTTTATAATTTGTCGCCTTCATATGTTATGTCATCTTACACAACTTCAGTTGCCTTTGCAGCCAGTGTAGATGAAGATCAGACTGCACATAAGCTGCAGTCTAATCTTTGGGCTGGACTGTCTTCATTGCCGATAGATTTAAATAAAGCAATTTTGAAATTTTCTTTTTTCTAAACTGAAAATGTTGTTTGAGTTGATTCGGCGCTTTAGCCTTTAGGCTGCTAAGCGTGACTCAACGACCTTTTGCGGACAGTGTAGATCAAGATCAGACTGCACAGAACGTGCAGTCTGATCTTGGATCTACACTGTCCGATGAGGAGATATCTTATCTCCAAAAATGCCTTTTAAATAGCAAAATTTGGGTTTTCACTATCAGTTTGAAAGTTTTATTTTATTTATATAGCAGGATAAAGGTTAGGGGCTACCACTTAAAGGCCCAGTGAAGGCCAAAATATTAAAGCAGGTGTCATAATACTTGGACTGACCATACAATGACAGATTGTCATCTTCACAATAATTTGCATACTTTTAAATGGTACGATATACATTCAAATGCATTTAAACACCCGCTTTTTTACTTTTGGCCTTTATTGTTACTTTAACTACCTTCCCCCACGTTATTCAATCATGTATGTATTTTGGATAAAGTTTAAACTTGGATCGAGCTGCAAAAATCTTCAGTCTGGTCTTGGCCTACACTCGTCGGCAGACAGGCAGACGTTATAAAACCACCATAAAAATAAATCTCATACAAATTATTTACCATGTAGATTGCATTCTATAACCGAATTACTTTGACATTTTACGTTTTTCGGTAACTTACTGATACCAAAATGTCAGGCGATTTGCCTGGTGTATTTCTGTATTGCCACTAAATATTTGGTCTATTTTCAGAAAGACCTTTACTATTATGTTCAGGATTTCAAATACCAAATTTTCGTAACTTATGAGGCGCAAAAAGACATTTTTAGCTGCTTTTACCAGACAGTGTATATTTATACATAACTGCACAAGATGACGGGAACTTTAACAGACCTATTGCAAAGCAATGTCAGACCCATAATAATATGCATACATGTACTGTAAACTCTTTACGAGATGACAAAATTTTAGGCTGGTCAAACTAGAATGCTGCTTTCCAGCATTTTATACTTTTCCCACAATGTTTTAAAAAGCCCTCTCTCCCAGGGTCTTAAAAATTTGAGACTGTAGGGTTAAGGGTTTAACTGATGGGCCGATGACAGGATTGCCGTAAATTCCTTAATAAATCTTTAATCTCTCCATCGCTCTGGCAATTTTTTTCTGCTAACTCTTTCACAACGAAACGCTCATATAAAAATCGACCCGTTTAAGTCGAAAACACAATGTGCTTCAACTAAAGATCATTAGTGATGTTTAGACAAGAATACGGCACAAAATACAGCAATGTTTAAATTTAGTTTCACGTTGCCTGTGCTTTCTAATCTTGATCTACGCCATCGGCAAATACCGCGTATGGCGGATTGGAAAGAGTAAATTCAATGGGTTTATAGATAAGGACCTCTTGGTAAAAAAAAAATCTCTGGGCGATACCGTAATAAGATGAAATGATACGAAAAAACCTAATTTCGGGATAGGGTCGTTTTACTCTTTGCTTTCTGAAAAAAATAGAAGCTGACAATCGAAAGAAAAATAAACAAACAAACAAACAACACCGTTATTTTGTGATATAGTTTAACTCGGAATTTGCATTGGCATTTCGATGTTTGATACTGACTACTGGAAAATATCCGGTATCTTATTTATTTGGATCTATTTTGTTATTCATATAGCAAATAATGAATTTAAATACTAATAATTTACCACACAATCCCGTGTTGCATCGACCTCAAACAAAAAAGCTTTTGAAAACACTGTAGGAAAAGGAGAACATGCTGGAAATCAGTATTTCCTCATCTCTCCAGAATTATATACGTATTCAAAGAAAAATCCTATGGTTTGAGACACATCTAATTTTGTCTGCAATTGATTTCATTTTTCACGAGAGCGAATTTTTTATCCTTTCGTGAAGGGTCAGGACTGACCCCTGATATCCAAAATATTAAAAAAAAAAAACGTAAAGAAATGTAAAATTACAGGAATGCCTTTTACTGAACCGCCTACGCTTGAAAATTGTAGGCATTGTTTGTGTAAACAATCATCAGGTCTTGAAACAAGTTTCACTGAACTGCATAACTTTACGAATTGATTAAATATTTGCATTACTTTACGCCAGTTCATATCTTTGGTGGGCAGGCATGGTAGCAGATTGGTATCAGTCCGTTAAATAGAGCATTTTCATTGAAAAAAAAAAAAATCTTCAAATAAAACTGCAAAACAAATACAGTGAGTTAACTATAGTTGTGTACCTTGTTAAGTGAAATGACTTAAATGCAGGGCCTAAATGCCAGGCTAGCATGGTAGGTGTGTATATTCCATCCCCCAAAAATTGTGTTAATCTACGCAGTTTAGTGAAAGGTACCCCTGGTGTTTTTTCTTCTCTTGCATATTGTTATTTACAGACTTTTACTCTTTTTCATTATCATTAAATGACACAGTTCTGTACAATAATCATGTATGGTGTAAATAGTGATTTCATTCTACTCTTGTATATGTATATAAGCCATACTATGATAAAAGGGAATTTAACGAATCTCCATGATGTATTATCCAACCAAGTCAAAACATGATTATGGATCCATAAAATCCATGTTGTCTAACAAGCGGCTGAATTCTTAGGCAGAAGGGTCCTTTGACATGCAGAAAATTTAACAAGTAACAAAAAGTTTCAACCTAGGTCAGCCTGCGCGGACTGCGCAGGCTGACATAGGTCGATACTTTTTGCAGATGATTTAGATCACCTTTACACAGCTTGGCTCATATTAAATTGTGTATATATTATACATAGATCTATTTTACGCATAAGGCAGTTTAGTGCAATCAAGAGATCCCTGGGCGCTCCATATGGCATAGCTACGGTATTACAGTTTTTTCTGTTCTATGTTCTAGTTATCGATCTGTTGGACTGGATAAGAAATATTGATAGCTGCCAAATTCAAGGGCGGCCCAGAAATCTCTGTCTTTATATATTTTACAATCACAATATATTGTCTCGACTTAACGTTTTACCAGACGACAGTGTTATAGGCTGGTCCAAATTCAAAGCAGTTGCAGACGACAAATTAAATGTGTCTTATATGACGGCTTTCGTCTTTGACAGGGTAGAAAACATTGTAGGGTAAAGGAGAATAGGCTGTTTACCAGCATTTTTTTCCCTTTTTCCAACAATGTTTTCTTAGGCTTTCTTCACTAGCATCGTGACAACACAGATTGTTTGGTAAAGGGTTGATTAGTTGTTTTACTGTGAGAAAAGGAATGAGTTTCATCTTCAATGTACGAAATAATAAAGCCGAAATTCTCCGGATTCGTTCGAGTATTTCCGTGCTTTCCGGAATCGCGACATATGTATTTTTAAAATTAGTCATGAATTATGATTTATACACGTATTTGCATATTTGAACACATTTTTTAGGTGACGCCTTCAGAAATCAAAATCAAGAGTGTTTTTGCCAAAGCATTTTACGAAATAGCGGACAATGTAGATCCAAGATCAGACTGCACGTTCTGTGCAGTCTGATCTTGATCTACGCTGTCCGCAAAAAGGCAGTCTTTTACTGAACTCCACTGTCTACGAAAACAATGTAAGTTTTGCGGTTAATACATGAGCAAGTCAGTGGATTCAAGGCAAGATACAGCAAGTTAAATAGAAACAAGAGATTTGACATTGAAGATGAATTTCATTTTATAATGAAATGTATCATATTTTGTGGTGTCAAATATGTAATACATGTATTTGGTGTTTATTTTTTGTTGTTTTGACTTTATATAATGACGATCTGTTCGACACCCTGTTTTGATCTTGTTCATAAATAAATATTTTCTGATATTTTTGTTTCACCTTGATTTTTCTGTCCCAAGCCCCACCCCTACATGCTCAGTTTGTCAGAAACTTTTAAGACGACGAAAGAAGCTTATTGTCATCGATTTCTCCGTTTAGCCCAATTTTTTTTTAATTGTCATATTTGTGTATGTCCATAACCAGCATTGTCTCCATTTTCTAAACGTTCAAGGACACATTTTGTCACTTGAGACACATTTACTTTGTCTTCCGTAAATGCTTTCAATATCAAAGAATCTCTTCTTTTGTAAAATAAGTAAAAAAGTAGATGAAAAATCTTAATAAAATAAATTTGCTTTATTAATTTCACCATATCATTTTCTAAGCTGTAGAAAGAGGAATTTCCGCAAAGAATTGATACGTTTAAGGTCTACGGCCCCTAACTCATCGGTAAACATCGACGTTTTCGTGAAAGCTATTCGGCCAATCTCGGCAGCTTCCGTCTTTTAATATGAGAGTTAGGGGCCGTAGACTCACTAACTCATCGGTAAAAATCGTGTAACATCGACGTTTTCGTAAAGGCTATTCGGCCAATCTCGGCAGCTTCCGACTTTTAATATGAGAGTTAGGGGCCGTAGACCTTAACTCTCTATCAAACGACCCCAGTTTTAACGGCCCTGAGAAGGAAGGCCTTTGTAAAAAAAATGTTGAAAAAGGAGAAAATGCTTGGAACCAGTAACATTATTTCGTTTTTTTCCAACAATGAAATGTTTTCTACCGTTATGAAGACCAATCCATCATTTGAGTAACATTTGATTTGTCGCCTGTAAATGCTTTATATCTGTCGAGTTTAAAATTTTATCGTCTTGTAAAAAGTGAAAACAAATTTGAAGAGGGTTTTATACATGAACTGATGTTTGATAAATATGTTTGAAGAACATTGTAACAAAAGGAAAAAGCTCGATATGAGTGATTTTCTCCTTTTGTCACAATATTTTTCAGGGTGGTCTGCTCAAAAATAAAAATGTCCCCTACAGCGGGGAAATAAATGAATGCAGCCGAAATAGAGGTATGTTGGAGACAAAATAATGTAACAAGAGGAAAATATTTTTCCGAGGCAATAGATGTATAATTTGTAGCTAATTAGCAGCTTTATATATATGTTATCAAAATAGGAGAACACGATAATCATCGGATTTCGTTGTATATATTTTTTTCACAGATATTCTGAAGAGAACATGAACGGTTACCATAGAAACCGTACCATTTCCATGACAATTAGACCTTTTTTGTCATCGAATTCTTTGCCCGTCTCTTTCTCACGGCACCATTAATTACTGAGATGGCTTGAGGGGCAGTGGACAGATTCCGAATTCTATAAACAAAGCGCCCGCTTGAAGCTGCGAAGACTTATTGGAAGCTACTCGAAATTTGTTTAGTGTGACAGCCTGACAGGAATGTTTCGAAGAAGGGGAACATTCATTGATTCTCTATTCTTTTCCAAACAACCCCAAGTTTAACCCTTATCCTGATAAATAAAAGAAATAAGGGATCTTACATGAGTTAGTGTTTGAGATAAAATTTTATTAAACGATTCTACGGAAAATGTTATTAAGCAAGCCTTTGGCGAGCTTAATAACATTTTTTATTGACGAGTTTAATAAAAAAAATTAACACAAACGCCAACGAATGTCAGATTCTTTTTATCACATTACGATATTTTACAAATTATAGATCAGAAGATGCAAAACCATCTATAGATGTACCCGCGGTATATTTATAAACCCCGATCACTTCTATGAAATAGGTACAAAATGACGTCACACAATTGTGATATTCAACGTTTATAAGATAAAAAATTTCGTAATGGGTATCTTACACTGAAAACAATGGAGGTTATGTGATAAATAAAACTTCCAAACCGATAGTTTGAATATTTTTGGAGGAAATATGTCTCTTTATCGGACAGCATAGATCCAAGATCAGACTGCACGTTCTGTGCAGTCTGATCTTGATCTACGGTGTCCGCAAAAGGTCAGTGAGTCGCGCTCAGTAGCCTAAGAGTTAAACGATCCTGAGAAGGAAACCATTTGAAAACATTGTGGGAAATGGAGAAAATGCTGGAAACCCACAAGCTTTTTCATTTTTTTGTACAGTTCCATTATTTTTGCAATATCTAATTTATCGTCTGCAAATGCTTTCAGTTTTGACCAGTTGAAAATGTCGTTGTTTTGTAAAGAGTTAAAAGGAGAGATTAAGGTTTTGACCAAAGTCTTTGCAATGCTGGTTCGTTTATATTCTTCTTTCGTGTATTGATTGATTCATCGATTGAATTGGAGTTGAACGCCTTTTTAATAGCTAAGGTCATAAAACAGCGGTCAGAGCACATACGCATGTGTTTCCTGGCTTTCTCACAGCAGTACTGAAACGGCTTTCTTTCCAAGTCACAGACTACATTCTCACATGCGTCAGAGGTGAGAGGCGAAAAATCGCCGAAAAGAAAGTTTGCCTCAACCGGGTATCGAGCTCACAAACACCAAGTCACGAGTCCCATACGCTAACCACTGAGCTACCCGGGTGGGTTTTTCATGTATTGCATCCACGTTAAAGTACTATTTATACAAGAAGATAAAATTTTAGACTGGTCCAGACTCAAAGCATTTGCAGACGACAAATCCAGTGCTGCAGGGATGATGGGAATTTTTTTTTTTTCATAAAAAAGGTAAAACACAATTGGCAACAAAAAAGGAGAAAATACTGGTTACCAAAATTTTCTTCTTGTCTTACATTGTTTTCGACAGCCTACTCCCTCGGATCGTTAAGGATAGGGCACCCTTATTGGATTCGTGTAACATCGCCTTTCATCGCCGAAAAAACGTACGGATTCGGCTAAGACTGGGGTAATCCGTAATCAGTCAGTCGATGGGCGCTAATTCCCCGCATCGATTACCCGAGTCTTAGCCGAATTTGTACGATTTTGGCGATGAAAGGCGATGTTACACAAGTCCCATTAGAGTGTCCTATCCTTAAAACGGAATTGTTTTGTAAAGGGCGAGCAGTTTCTCCTTTAGTCACAATATTTTCAATTCTATTCACGTGTCAATTCCTTAATTCGTGTAGATTATCTTTTTTTAACCAGGTTTCTTTTATTATGCCACAAGGTATAGTTCTAGTACTTCTTCTAATCAATTTTATCCTGCCATATAAGTTAAAAATGAAACTTTCGAGCCGAAAATAAAAACCCGAATAATGTTATTTCAAACATAGTTTTGGAGATAAATACCTCTTTAAAACGGACAGTGCAGATCCAAGATCAGACTGCACGTTCTGTGCAGTCTGATCTTGATCTGCACTGTCCGCAAAAGGTCAGTGAGTCTCGCTTAAAGGTTAAAGGAAAAAAAAAAACATCACGAGACCGTAAGATACACGAGACCGTAATAGAAAGACTTTCCTTTTAAACCGGAAATGATAAAACGGAAATGAAATCAAGCGTGCGCACTCACGCAGCGTCTCATTTTGAAGCCCGTTTGATATTGCCTTTAATCACGTTCCAGTGACATAGTTTCGTGGTGCTTTTAATATTTTACATTATATATAGAGTCTGCTAATAAAAATGTTAAGCTCCACTTGCAGAAGCCCTGCAGAACTTATTTTATGGCGTAGTGTCAGTTCATCTGTCCTGCGGTCCGATAACTTTCATCGTTTACGTAGCAAAGATCGGATTTTCTCATTCCAGTCCTCTTCGCCAGGCGAATTTTTTTCTTTCAAGTCTGATCTTGATCTACGCTGTATTAATAAGCGCACCGAGTCGCGCCTAGCAGCAGCCTTAGGGTTTTACGTTGAATGTGTTTATCAGCATGAGGAAAAGAGCAACTAATAATTTTGAAGCAATATTTGTTACATGTTCCCAAAGACGGTTTATAAACGCTATGTACTGCGGGGGAGGATTCCAGCGTGGCTCAGTAGTGAGGTTGTGTAACCTGGAGACGCGAGTCCAAACCTAACTCGAGTCGCTGGGTTTTTCTTTCGAGTATCTTCGGGCAAGATACCTGTACTTTAGAATCCAAGCCTGGCTTTGGTGAATATCAGGACATACTGTACATGAATGAACTGTCGCAGTGAAATAACTAAAATAATGTTGAAAGTGACGTAAAACATCAATCAGTCGGTCGGTCAATCAATCGATCAATTAATCAATCAATCAACGATCTTAGAAAAGGGTCAGGTTTGTATCTTCTATACCGATTATTGTTAAAGACTTGAATTTTGGATGGAGAAAATGTTTATTGATAGCTCTGCTATCTTCAGATAAGGCTAGAACGTGCCGCCTGATCTTGGTGACATGGTCTATACCATGGTCTTATTTAGCCAGCCAATAAAATAATCAAAGTGCTGAAAGCACTGATACACAACTAGCGAATAAGCGGCCTTGAAAAAGATTAAACTTGCTTGGTTTATACAAGATTAATGAAAAACGATCCTATCCAGTTATTTAACTCAATCCGTTCCAACCTGGTTATTAAGTCTGATCCTGTAAACCCTGGCCTAATCTAGTTATTAAGTTCGATCTGGTTCACTGCGGTGACTTTAGCCATTGCTCATAGCCATTTACCTTTCAGAGTAGGAAATGGCATGAAAAAAATCTGTTCGCTGACTTTTAATTGAAAAAAAAAGCAAATGAAGAACATACCACTTTGATGATTTGGCATTTTAATGCTTTGTAGGGTTCACTTTAACATAAACTTTCCATGCTTTTTCACTTTCTTATTGGTTGGACAAACTCGTACCTAGACGAGACCTATAACATCCGCGAAAATCACGAGGATGAAAAAGGTTGCGTTTGGATAAGTAAAGGTGAGCCTGATTTGCATAGGTCACTTACTTAATTTACATAAAAGACAATATCTTGTATCCTATCTTATTCAGTTTTTGACTTTGTGAGTAAATATCGTTCATATTGGAGCGGTGGAGATTTTTTAGTTCATGGCAACATTGTCATATTTAATAGTATTACGGTTTCTATCAGAAAGAATTATTTTCTGTGGGACAGTGTTAGGCGACTGTGGGTTTTTTTGCTTACACTTGAATCTGGGTCACTCTGGACGGCAAGTCGTATCAAGACGACAGCCCACGTATTCGTGCATATCCTGGGTTTTAACAGTACAGGTACCAGGCTAGGGCTATGAAATGTCTTGCCCTTGGACACTCCTATGAAAAGTCCGGTGCTTCCATTGAGACTCGAGCTCGGAGTCTCCAGGTGACGATTCCTAATTTTTATCACTGACTCCTGCAGAACCCATGAAAGAGTTAGAAAAAGGTTTGATATTCGAAGTCATGAACGTTTCAGTTAGAGCTGAGGATATTCATAGTCATAAATAAATATGTACACGGTTTAATGTCACGTATTAAGTTTATGTAACCTAGCCTCTAGTCAAACGAACGTTCGAACGGACGGAGGAACGAACGAACGTTCGAACGGACGGAGGAACGAACGAACAAACGAACGGACGGACGGACGGTAGGACGAACGAAATGGACTTTCCAGTCAGCTCAGATGACCCATTTTATAACAAGCACTAGCTCTCTTAACCCTTAGCCGGCTGAATGAGTCAAAGGAAACTTTCAAGCCGAAAGCAAAAACCTGATTTTGAATATTTCAAAGTTAATTTTTATGGGAATAATATATCCTTATCGGAAAGTGTAGATCAAAGATCAGACTGCACATTCTGTGCAGTCTGATCTTGATCTACACTTTCCGCAAAAGGTCAGTGAGGTACACTTGGCAGCCTAAGGGTTATTGTTTCAATATCATAATATCATTTCTTTCAAAATTCAGCGGTTTTAAATTTGGTCGACTAAAACCCACGGACAGCTCTTAATTCTAATTTTGCGATAAATAGTTAAACATCATCAGTACGATCGTACCATCAGGCTAATACCGTCTTCACTAGCCTTTCTAAATTAAACTCTAAGTCAAATTCTCAAGAATCATCCTAAAGACCCACAAGCGAATAAAACACAATGCAGGTATTAAAGTGCATTTATATTTAAATCACACCATTTAAAAGTATGGAAAATATTGTGAAGATGACAACCTGTTAATGTGTAGTCGGTCCAAGTGTTAGCTGCTGGCAGAAAAAAATAAATTTCAAACTCAGGCGAAAAGTAAATAAAAGATAAGCGGAGCAGTATACGCCGGAATGGATCCATCATGATCATGTGACCTTTGACTCCCTTCTGTGACCTTGACCTTGGTGCATGACGTCTGAAAACATCCGCTCTGCACGACGTGTATTCAGAGCGAATACATATGTGAAATATTTTAATCCTTAGACTAGTAAGCGCGACTCGACGCCTTTGTGGTCAGTTTATATCAAGATCAGACTGCACCGAACGTGCAGTCTGATCTTGATCTACACTGTCTTATAAGGAGATACCTTTCCCCCAAAAATAACTTTGAAATTACAATCAATATTTGGGTTTTTTACACTTGGCTTGAAAATTTCATTTACCAGTAACTTATCTAGCAGGTCAAAAGGCTCAAGATCGCACAAGGGGTACCAGAGATACGGAGCGGAAACGAAATTGTTAACGAACGGAAGGACAGACGGATGGACAGAAGACCGTCGGAATACCAAAGTTACGTCCCTTCGAGCTAATTACATATCTCTGCAAATATTACAGGGTTGAATTGTGAGTGCGCACCCCTTTACGTCATGACAACATTTCAGACTTGTCTGCACTGAAAGCATTTGCAGATTACAAAATGAAATTGGCTAAAGTCAGAGAGTTGCCTGTGAAAGGGTAGAAAACATTGCGGGGAAAGAAGAAAATGCTGGTTACCAGCATTTTCTCCTTTTCCTACAATGTTTTCAAAAGCCACCTCAAGGGAAGGTCGTTAAAATTCGGGATTGTGTGGTTAAGGGTTGCATTTTATTTCTTTCTATTTGTAAAACTTGAGTTGATGCCAGGAACACCCCCTAGTTGCGTGAAAATTTACTTCAGAATTCTGTTTTTTTATTTTGCCTTGGAGATTAACAAGAAAATTCCCGATAAAACCAGAAAGTATCCGATTCAGTATTTTCTCCCAGAATCTCAAGATATAAACCTGAATCGAATAAATATACACTTGTGAATATGACAGGAAATGTACTTTTCCCCACAGTTATTTTTAGGGTTAGCTGAATGCGCTGGCTTTTGACCTACTTCTTGGGTCTGATAGAAAATGAATACATGGTAATTTGCGATTGGTCAAAAATGTGCACATGTTTATTCGGCGGACCACTGCTGCCATGTTTGCTCTCACTTTTATGAAACCACTTTTAACAAGCGTGGCTCAATGGTAAACTGTAGTACATGTACTCATAACCCGGAGACCCCGGGTTCGAATCTCACTGGGCGCACTGAATATTTCGTGGGAGTGTCCTTGAGCAAGAGCCCCAGCCTGGTACTGATGAAACCCGGGACATACATGAATAATTATGTGAGCTGTCGCCATGATATGACTGAAATAATGTGGAAAGCGGCGTAAAAAACGGCAATCAACCAACAAACTTTAAACGAGCTTAATAAGATTTCATCTCAAAAGCCAACGGATGTCAGATTCTAATTATCACATAACAAAATTTCGTGAACTTGAGGTCAGAATAATGCAAAGCCAAAGCTTAGCAGCATCTTCTCCTTTTCTCAAAGAGAAAAAACGCAGTAAATACTCGATAGACTGTAGAATGGTTCAGAATTAAGTCAGGTGTGTAGACATAGATAAATTACCGATATATATGGTGTGAGGGATAAATACGTATATCGGAAATCTTCGATTTTAAATGTCACGACAGTGATTTCTTTGGTGGCCTCCAGAAAATGAAATGCATTTTCTATACGTCGTAATCTATGCAACCTTGCAATCGTCAGGGGCAACATTTGGCATGAAGATACAAGAATGATTATAGTTTGATAAAATAAAGATGAAACGGGTTAACTCTTTCCATACCATTGACGACACCAGAAGCTTTTGTGGACAGTGTAGATCAAGATCAGACTGCACAGAACGTGCAGTCTGATCTCTGACATACACTGTCCACTGCTTTATTCTTGTTAATGACTGAAATCTCTCTTGATCTTGCACTGAAACTGTATTTGTAGCCTTTGAGAAAATGCATTTCATTTATTTAGTAATGAAAAAGTTAAAAACTTGCTGAAAACAAGTATAGATGTATCTTTAAAGTAACAATAAAGGCCAAAAGTAAACAAAGCGGGTGTTTAAATGCATTTAAATTTATATCATACCCTTTACAGTATGGAAATTATTGTGAAGATGACAATCTGTCATTGTACGGTCGGTCCAAGTGTTAGTTGCTGATAGAGAAATTAATTTCAAAAATAGGTTAAAATCTATCAGGTAGCTGTGTCTTTTGTTTACTTTTTGTCTGATTTTAAAATTCTTTTTTCTGCCAGCGACTAACACATGGTCCAACCAAACAATAAGATAGTGTCATCTTCACAATAATTTTCATAGTTTTAAATGGTATGGTTTAAATTTAAATGTATTATGACACTTGCTTTGATATTTTGGCCTCTACTGGCTCTTTGAGAATTGTTGGTGAATACGGGCCCGGATCGTCCAGGAACGTGGTACCTGGGACAACATTTTACAGGCAAGTTCTCCCAGAGACTCATAGAGTACGCGTATGACTAATAAAACCTGCGGTTACAATCGATTCGTTAGTAATCTGCCTCAGGTTTTTTTTCCCAAGTTCATTATGAATTTATCGATATTTGCGCAGGTAAAATAATCCCATTTTTTTCTCTGCTGCAGTTTTTTAATGGCATTTGCATGGGAAATCTTCTTTATCTTTATCCCACAAACCCGAGTTTTTAACGCCGTTTTCAACATTATGTCAGTTATATCGCGACGGCCAGTGCACCTGGTTTCCTGGAGTTTCTTTTACCAGTACTCCGCACACCTTTCTTTCCAAGCCACTGGCTGCTTTCACACATAACCATCGTCGAAACAATGGTCAGCGGTGGGAGAGGAATAAATCCTGTCGCACTTACTATCATCAATCCTCTGAAAGAAATTGGCCGAGCCAAGGATCGAACCAACGACCCCCTGTTCTCAAGTCCTGTACGCTACCGACTGAGCTACTGGTTTCGGCAACGACCTTGAGAAAGAAGGCTTTTGAAAACATGGTGGGAAAAGAGGGAAATGCTAAAAACCTGAATTTTGTCCTATTCCCACAATGTTTTTTTCCCCTACATCCTTTTAAAAACAGTTTTCACCGTTTCAGCGACATTTCATTTTTCGTCTGCAAATGCTTTGAATTTGGACACATTCAAAAATTTTCTCGTTTGGTCCAAATTGTCCCAATTGAAAGCATTTGCAGACGACAAATTAAATGTCGCTGAAACAATGGAATGTTTTCGTGAAAATGGAGAAAACATTGTGGAAAAAGGAGAAAATGCTGGTTACCAGCATTTTCTCCTTTTCCTACACTGTTTTCAAATGGCTGCTTTCTTAATGTCTTCAAAACTCGGATCGTGTGGTAAAGAGTTTAGAAAAAATATTCTGCGAAAAAGAAGCCATTGCTCAGAACGAGCACGGGTTATTTTTTCTGGGAAAGATTTTGCAGAAAACTGTAAGGTATTCAAATAAAAGCGAAAATCGCGCCGTTCGATGGAAAACGTTCAAAAGTGAAACTCGTGCTTCTGGGAATTAATTCAATTATTGCGAAATTGTTTGCTAATTATTGTTCTATATTTGTATTGTGAACAGCATTTCATATTCACAGAAATTTTCAAATTGCCATTGAGTGCTTTTTACGCCGCTTTCGACATTATTTCTGTCATATCACGGCTACAGCTCAAAATTATTACATTCATGTACGTCTTGAGTTTCACCTCTACGAGACAAATAACTCTGAACCGCTTGCCTAAGGACACTTCCAGAAAAAATCCAGAGCTTCGAATGAGCATCGAATCTAGGTCTCCAGGTTGCGAGTCCTACACTTTACTATCGAGGCACGTAGGACCGCTTCCAGGTCACTAAAATCTGAGATACTGAACGTAACTTAAATTCATGAACTTTTGTGGACAGTGTAGAAACAGATCAGACTGCACAACGACAGAAACAACAACAACAACGACAATGACGGCGACAGTGACAATAACAACCCAAGTCTGATATCATTATCTTCCGCTAGGTGGCATTTTTCAAAAACACATCTATCTGATTTGGGCATTCTGGGTACAGAACTAGACTACTTTTCAAAACGACAGCCGTTACTTTGAATTTCAAAATCAAATAAACGTTTACTCAATAAAACGCTACCTGGTACGATTCATTCAGCTCTGATCAGCTAGCATGTAACATATGCACCGGCCATTTATTAAAACAGCCCCTACAGGCTTGGGTAATAGCTTCCGTATAAGACCTACTTTTTTCCTGTATAGGAGATGGGTGATGCATTATAGCAGACAGGTCGATTCTCCGAAGAATATGACATGCGCAGACAACGAGTCTGATTTAGAAACTTTTCTAAGTTTCATTGTATTGTATTTTCAACCGTCTAGAGAGGTCGAGTTAAAAATTATATTTGGTATCGAAAGAGTCTAAAACATTGCGGCAACCTTGATTCGTGTTGATCATCCACTTTTTTTTTAATGGATAAATTGCATTTTTTTTCAGGTGATATGTCGATGCATTAGAATAATAAAGTCGGAAGTTTTACTTACGACAAAGTAACGTTATGATGCATACAAATTTGACAACGATGTCAAGTTTTATCATTCTGTGGACCCCCAAATTCAAACCCTGTTATGCTGGCCAAAACAGGCGCTGAAAAGGATCATAATTGAATGGTTACTGTCATAATAAAGTTACGTTGTCTGCGCATGTCATATTCTTCGAAGTTTCGACCTGTCTGCTATGACGCATAACCTATTCCACATACAGGGGAAAAGGAGGGCTTATACCGAAGCTATTACCCAAGGCTGCTGGGTCTCTTTTAATAAATGGCCGATGCATAGGGTACATGCTAGCTGATGATAGCTGAATGAATGGTACCAAGTAGCGTTTTATTGAGTAAACGTTTATCTTATTTTGAAATTCAAAGTGACGTTTGTCTTTTTGACAAGTAGTCCGGTTCTTTACCCAGAATGCCCAAATCAGATAGGTGTGTATTTGAAAAATGCCATCTAGCGGAAGATAATGAATAAAGTTAAGTTTTATTTTCAAAAAACTCAGGTATTCTAGAGAATCGGTTTGTCAATGTATATTTTCCATAAGGTATACTCTTTACCAAACGACAAAATTTTAGACTTGTCCAAATTGAAAGCTTTTGCAGACAACAAATTTAATAATACTCAAAAATTGAAGTTTAATTTGGGAGGGGTAGAAAACATTGTGGGAAAAGGAGAAAATGCTGGTTACCAGCATTTTCTCCTTTTCACACAATGTTTTCAAAAGGCTTCTTCCTCAGGGTGAAAACCAGGGATTGTTTGGTAAAGGGTTAAGGGTCATTTTTCATGTGACTTTATTTAACTCTTTCTGCGCGAAAAATATATAAATTCGGCCTTTTTTGACAGATGAAATTACTATTTAATGAAACTCCCCAAAAATTTTATCTCATATACTAAACTAAACAAGCCGACGGTATAGATCCAAGATCAGACTGCACCTTCTGTGCAGTCTGCTCTTGATCTATACCGTTCGCTAAAGCCCCCGTATTCTTCAATGACGCTATAAGAGTTAAATGAAATGAAAAGAAACGAGGATCGTATTTTTCACAACAGAGTAAAAACTGTGATTTATCGGGCCAAGTTTTGACAGGTCCAATAAGGGTCTGATTAGTTTTGACATCAAGGTGAAACTGACAAGCGATAAACATCTCTTTTTTCCATGTTCATTTCTCCAATGTCAAATATATGAGCAATACTCTGTGAAAAGGGGGCTTAATGCATCTGCAAAAAAAAAAATCTCGATTGAGGTAAGCATGCTGCGCTGTTTGCGCAGGATGACCTGGGCGGAAAGTTTTTGCTTTAAGTATAAATTTTCTGCATGTCAAAGGACCAGTGTACCTTATGATTCACTTGGTTGTTATACAAGTTGGATGTTATGGGTCTATTATATACAATCATCACTTGCTTGGTACCTTGCATCACGGAGAGGTATTAAGCCCCCTTTTACATTGAGCACGGCTAAATAATGAATTTAAACTCTTTACAAAGAATACAGAATTTTTATTCTTATCGAAATTCAAAGCGTTTGCAGACAGCATAATCAAATGTGTCTCAAATGATGGAATTTTCTCTGACAGGGTAGAAAACTTTGTGGGAAAAGGAGAAAATGCTGGTTACCAGCATTTTCTCCTTTTCCCACGATGTTTTCAAAAGCTTTCCCCGGTAGGACTGTTAAAGCTAAAGGTTGTTCGTTGAACGGTAAACCCTTTACTTTACAGTCTATTTCCATTGATCGTTGATTTTATGGTACTTAACGCCGTTTCCAACATTATTTCGGCGACCCCCTGTTCTCAATTCCTGTGCGCTACCGACTGTACTACCGGAGCACGGCACAGTCTATTGTCAGACCGATAATATGTAGAACAAATCACAGAGAAAAAAAGTGAAGACGTGTTTGAACTTTGAAGAAATGGAAAATTTCTTACTAGAACAATTGATTGATTGATTGTATGGTGTTTAACGCCGTTTTCAAAATTATTTCAGTTATATCGCGGCGGCCAGTGCACCTATCCATACTTTCCTGGGCTTTTTTTTACCAGTACTCCGTACAATATTCTTTCCAAGCCACTGGCTGCTTTCCCACATAACCATCGTTGAAACAATGGTTAGCGGTGAGAGAGGAATGAATCCTGTCGCAATGACTATCATCAATCCTCGGAAAGAAATTGGCCGAGCAGGGGATCGAACCCACGACCCCCTGTTCTCAAGTCCTGTACGCTACCGACTGAGCTACCGGGGCTCGGCTCTTACTAGAACAAAGTTTGAAATCTGCGATGAACAAAACTGTTTGAATCGAGAACTTTTTATAATATATATGATGTAGACATCTTGTTCGTTTGTTTGGTGTTTCACGTCGTTTTCACCATTAATTCTGTTATTTTCCGTCAATCAGTTCGCCTCTTCAAGCGTTTCTGATTTGTGTTTATACCAGTACTTCAGACGCCATTGTTTATAAGCCACTGGCTGCTTTTCTACAAGCAGAGCTCGGTAGCGCAGTCGGTAGCGTACAGGTCTTGAAACCAGGGATCGCTGGGTCGCTGGTTCGAATTCCCTGCTCGGCAAATCTCTTTCCGATGATTGATGTTAGTCATTGCTACATGATTCATTTCTCTCTCACAACGGATCAATGTTTCGAAAATGGTTATGTGGGAAAGCAGCCAGTGGCATGGGAAGAATATTTTATGTAGTACTGGTAAAGAAACTGCAGGAAAAAAGATAGGTGCACTGGTGTCCGAAATATAACTGAAATAATATTGAAAACGAGGTAAACACCGTGTAAACTAAAAAGTATAATCCAAGCGTTTGTTAATCTAATAAGTGGTTTTTTATGTTTGAAGCAGACGTAAACTTCATCTGCAGACGCCATGTCGACTTTTTTTCTCTTCCACGCATGCCGGAAATCAATATACGATTAATTACACGCCAGATCAAAAAAAGTTATTAAGACGGCACAGCCGTCAATATTGATGACGTCATATGCTCTACACTATGGTGGCATAGAGCTGCAACCACTACCAGATGAAACTGACGGCAGAATTTTTCGAGAATATCACGGGAGATTTTACTAATATTTTAAAGTTATCGTTTTTTTTTTCAAGATACAAAATAAGTAAGTTTAACATGATATTTTTCCCCCATTTACTGCTCTAAATTGCCAACTATTAAGAACCCAGTGGCGACCAAGAGTAAACAATGCGGGTTTTAAAATGCATTTAAATTTTAATAGTACCATTATAAAGTTTGGAAGTTATTGTAAAGGTGACAATCTGTTATTGTACGGTCGGTTCAAATGTTAGTAGCTGGCAGAAAAATAAATTTTAAAACTAGGCAAAAAGTTGCCAAATCGCTCTGTCTTTTGTTTACTTTCTATCAGGGTCCGTACTTACAAAACATTCTTAAGAACATTCTTTGTCTGATTCTCAAGAATTTTCTAGAATTAAAAGCATCACAACTTCTGATTGGCTAAACCAAATGGTTTAGCCAATCATAAGTTGTGTTACTTTCAAATTTAGAAAAATATTCAGGATAACACAAAGAATGTTCTTAAGAATAGTTGGTGAATACAGACTTTGGTTTTACAATTCCATTCTGTGCCAATTCTGACAGTTGGACCGACGGTACAATAACAGATTGTTATCTTTACAGTAATATACATACTTTCAAATGATATGGTTTAAATTCAAATGCATTCTTGCACCCTCATTATTCACTTTTGGCCACCCTGGACCTTTAATTTCGTTATTTTAGTCATACTTATGTGGAGCGGCGCGGCCACTCTTTGGCAAATAAAGTTTTGATTTGTACAGTCTGCCAACGTGTTCTGAATGGTTAACAAATCTAATGTAGCTGCAACATACACTGGAATGCTTTTGTACATGTTAATCGTTATATATATGTGTATTTCAAATAACAAAAGAGCTGTTCTACACTTTGATGCTACCTTTAGATATTTGGTTTCATTTATTTGTTGTATCTATTCTGTAGTTAATGTTTTTATTAAACAATGTGAAAAAATCGCGGCATTTCAAAAATCACAGCCACAAATGAAAATATTACCGATGATGTTCACGAGATGAAATAAGTTTCCATCTTTCACACACACACACACACACACAAAACAAAAACCCCAAATACTTGTATTCTATTTGTTTCATGTTTCTAACCCCTTTTCGGTTGGGACTTTCGTCAAAATCCAGTACAGTTGTTTTCGGTAATTCCCCGTAGCGTTAGTCTCAATAATGAGACGCTACGGTGATATTTTTCATATTTGGACATTTATTGTGCACCGTACCGTCTCAAGTCCATCGTAAATTTTCCGGTAGCCGCTGAAAGATAGAGCGCTATACTAACTTTCTGTTTCGTCGGTTTAATCTGTATTGCAGCGAAATGCAACTGACTGTTAGCAACAAACATGACCAAAGACAAATTAATAAACCTTTCATTACATAAAGAGCTTGTAGAAGTCGTTTAAAACATGTAAATCTCGGAAAAAAACACTGGCGAAATTGATCGTGCGTGGCGGCCATTTTGTCTGTTTTCGGGAACGTAAACAACTCGAGTTACAGATGAAATGCACGGTTTTCTCTATGTTCAGCGATGAAATTGAAAATATTTGTATTTCAAACGAAGGGTTATTAAATACGCAAGCAACAGGTATGTTTAAATCCTAGTTTAGTGCTCTATTTGCAGAAATATGAGAGTTCAAACTTGCGCACAAAATCTGTGCGGAGCTTTCATCTGATTTTGTCTTGATCGTCTGTGTACCCAGAGGCGACCAGTCAAAAAGTAACATCGCCTTTGGGGACAGTTATCTGTACTACCCGTAGCGTGTGCCCCTCTCACATAAAAAAACACATTACATGATTACGTAAAACGTAAGAAATGTACGGTAAATGCGCGTAAATTACGTCATATTTAGGTCTGGTTGAATGGCACAAACTGTTACCTAGGTTGCTAGTGCTCGGGAACTACTGTTTGCGCCTTGAATTGAAGACTTAGAAAATATGAAATCGGCATTTTTGCACTGGTCGTAACCATGAAATATCAAACCATAATCCACCATTATTTCTCGATAAACTACCGAAAAACATTAAATGAATGGTGGCAGTTATAACTATGCGTCTCTAGGCCCGGCCTCACCAGTACAAGGCGATAGCTTTGAAGTGCCTTGCCGGTTGAAACCATTCCCCGGATGGATACCGTTACCCAATGTCGTGCAATCACAAAGATACAAGAAAAGAATGAGAAAGCCTTAAATACAACAGTTTTGAAATCTAATATAAAAATACGAGTACATGGTAATGACGTGCTCTCTCTCTCTCTCTCTCTCTTGTTACACTGTTACAACTATCGTTTTCCAAGAGTTCACAAACTGTCGATATAAATTACATACCTGCATAGCGAATATTGGGTAAATCCAATTTAAGAATTGACATTCCTACAACGCACATTTAATTAAAACAATATTTGGAGACATGAATTGTTATACTTGCTACAACAAATCGCATAGCACTCTATTGTTTCCTTATGGATGAACAATTGCCACAAATAACAACAAAAGCACAAAAAAGCACGAGAAAAATCGACATAGATTGTACGTAATAACGGTTGCTTCCCAGCAACGAAAACAACAACAGTGAAACAAAATTACAAACAGCACGTGATGCAGTGTCAACATGAATTTTGCGTTATGGTGCGTAACTTTATAGAAACAACAACAACAAGAATGACAAAAACAACAGCACAAAAAAGCACATGGAACATCAACACAAAAATCTACGTTATTGTGTGTAACTTTCCAGCAACAACGAGAACAGTGACAACAACAACAAAAACAGTAAAACAATTAAAGCAACAACATTAATGTTATGTAATGGTGTATAACTTCAAAACAACATCAACAAGAATGACAGGATCGCAGCGGCCTATGCACTTGTCCCTATTGAGTCCCTATTACGATTACTTTTCACAATATTCTTCCCAAATCACCGGTTCCTTTCAAACATAACCGTCGTCGAACCAGTGATCAGCGGAGATTCGAACCAGCGCGAAACCTGGTTCTAAGCCTTGTACTCTACTGACTGAGCTACTGGGCCAAGTTAAAGTCGAAATGACAAAAGCTATTTGTCAACCCTTGACTGCTTTAGACCTAGTAAAATGCCTATAGGATTTTATGGAATAAATTGTGGCCTTTAAAAGGATACGTAGCCTCGTAATGGATCTATAGCAAAATCTTTACAAAAAAAGAGAGAGTTTCTACATACTAAATTTAATTATTTCCTAGCATTTATAAGGGTTAACTAAAACAACTCATAGACAGTGAAATTTCATTTCGAAAAAAATTAAGAAAGAAACCTGCAAATATCCCCTTTAAGTTAACTCCTGAGAAAACGATTCCGTGTTTTAACGACCACAAAGAAAAAAAAAAAAGTTTTTTTTTTTCAGAAAAGTTCGGGAATAGGAGAAAATGCTGGTAATCAGCAGTTAGTGAAAAAACACTTCGATTTTTGAGTAAAAATTTAAAATCTCGACCTTACCCCTCTGACATTTTTCCAATTAAAAAAAAACATACAAAAGAAAATGGCATTTATATAAGCCAAGCTATGGGAAAAGAGGGCTTAATGCATCTTCGTGATACATCATTCCAATCGAGTCTTCACATAATAATGGATCCTTAGGAGGCATTCTGTCTAAAAACTGACTGAAGCATGAGGTAGAATGCTTCTTTGAAAGGTAGAAATTCGATCAAAAGCACAAAGCAAAAAGTTTCATTAAGTCCCCTTTCCACAGAGCATGGCTTTTAATTATATATTTAATAAAGATACATTCTTACGGCTAGAGAGAAAAAAACAGTGTTAAAACATGAAAGTGTGTAGAATGGCTCAGCTGTGTAAACATAGATAAATTACCAATATATAAATGGTTTAAGGGATAGGAAAACTCAAGGAATTTGGGCTCATTTAAAACCGAAAATGACAGCAGAAATTGATTTGAAGGCCCCCAAAACATGAAATGCATTTTCTATCCGTTGTAATCTGTGTAACCTTGCAGCCGTCAGGAATAAACATTTGGCATGAAGATAAAAGAATGATTTTACATATAGTTTAAAAAAAAATAAGGATGAAATGCATTAAAAACTGGCTGAAAACAGGCTGCAAACGAGAATACATACATCTTTAAATGAAACTAAACCTTCGATATTTCGGAGTCACATTCTAGTTTTCACACGAATACAATCGTGACCTCGATTGCCCGTCATTCGTGCTGGGTAAACAGTGTGCCCTCCATACGATTTCTGAATTACAATTATCTCTTTCAAGTGATTTTCTCAGGCAACTTTTCGTCGAGTGCACCTGGGGCCGCGATGAAATATTCTGCGTGATATTTCAATGAATGAATTCCCGTGCATCCGCCCAATATCTTTTAACCCTATAGCTGATAAGCGCGACCCGGGGTGCTATTTGCGGACAGTGTAGATCCAAGATCAGACTGCACAAAACGTGCAGTCTGAACTTGGATCTACACTGTCCGATTACGTTTTTTTTTTTCATCGGTGAAACAAACTTTTAAATCGCAATTTTGGGGTTTTTAGAATTGAATGGAAATTTTCTTTTCAGTTATTTGGCAGTTTAAGGGTGAACTCTTTACCACAAGACAAAAAGTTTATTCTCTTCCCTAAGCAATAGCAGACGACGTTTTTAATGTGGATTAAATGTAGAAATTTGTCTTGGAGAAGGAAGAAAACATTGTAGGAAAAGGAGAAAATGCTGGTTCTCCTTTTTCCACTGTTTTTCTTTTGAAACCTTATTCTCAAAAGATCGTTGAAACTCGAGATTGAGTGATACAGGGTTAAAAACCCCTTGCCATTAGGCAATATTGGTTGTTTTTCGTCGGAGCCCGGCCGGGTAGCTCAGTGGTTAGCGTATCTGACTCGTGACCTGGAGGTTGCGGGTTCAATACCCGATTACGGCGAACTTTCTTTCCGGCGATTTCTTACTCCCACCTATGATGCACGTGAGAAAAGTAGTCAGTGGCCTTGGAAAGAAAGTTGTGTCAGTACTGGTGTGAGAAAGCCAGGAAACACATGGGTGCGTCACTGACCGCCATGATATGGCCTAAGCTGTTAAAATGGCGTTAAACTCCAAAACAAATGTTTTTCGTGGTCGAAGATGCATAGAGAATGCAGTCTGATCTTTCATTCACACTCTTTGTCACAGTTTGATTTTTTTAGGATACTAAATTATATGTATTTGATAATTGAAATTTCTCGGACTTTATAACTGTTTACAAATTACAAAATTTAAGATTCTTCCGTTTTGAAAGCGTTGTGCAGGCTACAAATGAAATAAAACTTTAATTTGAATTTTTTTTGTTTTTCAATGTCTTTCAAGGGGTGGAAAACATTGTGGAAAAAGGAGAAAATGCTGGTTACCAGCATTTTCTCCTTTTTCCCACAATGTTTTCAAAAGGTCTGGTTTCGCATGGGTCGTTAAAACAGACGATTGCGTCGTAAAGGGACAAATTAAGTATATAATATCGACTTCACGTGTTTGGTGCTTGAAGAGTTCGAATTATATAGCATTTCATTTTTTTCCCTATTCCAAAACGAGAAAATTTAGACTCTTTCAAAATTGAAAGAATTTGCAGACGACAGATTTAAAATTGTTAAAAATGTGCTTAAGTTCGCTGAAAGGGAAGTAATCATTGTGGGAAAAGGAAGAAATGAGCATTTTTTTCCCTTTTCCCACAATGTTTTCAATACCTGTGTCCGACAGAGTCGCTTAGGTACTAGATTTTTCAGTAAAAGGTTAACTCTTTCCCAAACGACAAATTTTAGACGCTTTAAAAATTGAAAACACCTGCAGACGTAATATTTTAAACAAGTATAACTTACTTCAGTTGTATGATAGGGCAGAAAATATTGTGAGAAATGGAAAAATTGCTTGAAACAAGCAATTTCTCCCTTTTCCACAATGTTTTCAAACGGCTTTCTCTCGGTAGAAGTTAAAATACTAAATTGTTAGATAAAGGAGCTAACATCATTTCAGATTTTCTGATTTTTGTAGCTGATGAGATTTTTTCCACCTGAATTGTTTGGCTTGGGAAAAAAAAAAAAAGCTTAATGCGAAGTATATCTTTAAAAAAACAAAAATAGACAGACGGCGTAAGAGGTACTGGAATATGAATCAAAGCGCTAACGCACTGAAGGCAGCGGATTTCTTTTCTGGCTCCGAATACATGCTACTAATTGGTGTGTTCTATGAATTTTTTCCTCGTAAACTAATATAAATCAAAACGGAAAGTTCTTTAAAGAACTCTTACCCTTGAGATTAGGGTACGTGCTCACCAGGGTCCGAGTTCTCCAGCAACGAGGTATGTTATTGTATAAATGTGCCAGATGGTAGAGAGGTGTTAAACCCGACACGATTTTTGTTTTATTTAAGCTTAAAAATCTTTTGTTACCTTAAATTGAAAAGACAACTGAAACATGATGTTTTAATTTTTTGTCAGAGAACATACAGTATCAAGTTGAACTGCTTTGTTTGAATATCATTGGCAGAACTATTTTGTTAGTGTACGAAACTGGTTTGTTTACAGGAGTATCCAGGCAAAACTTGCCGGAAGCAAAAATCTAACCTAGATAAAGATAGTAGACTTCCAAAACCAGTGTATACATGCACACGTGATGTGGGAACTATGACAACGGGGCAAACCCGCTGCCAATACATATTTTTTGTTGGAACAGCTTAGGTCGTATCACGGCGGCCAATGCACCTAGGCATGTGTTTCCTGGTTTCTCACACCCGTATTGACACAACCTTCTTTCCAAGCCAAAGACAAATTTCTCACATGCTTCAGAGTTTAATGCAAAAAAATCGAGAGAAAGTTTGCCGCAATCGCGTGTCGAACCCGCAACCACCAGGCCACGAGTAGGATACCCTAACTACTGAGCTACCCGGCCGGGCTGAATAAATATTGAAACTTTTTTGTGGTTCAATACAAAGAGAAATACATGTACTGAAAAGTAATCCTACACGCAATCACCTTTTTCCTCAGTGTTTTGCATATTGATGAAAAGTGAAGTTTCCAATTGGATAAATTTTTCATGATTAGCTGTTTATCCAACTCATCGTTGGAAAAGAGAATTTGCTACTACATGTACATTGTATGTGTCTGAAAATATATACATTCTGTGGTGGCTAACGGGGTAAAACGCTTAAAGAAATATAAGCGGTAGCTGCGATTGTATTCTGTCGTCATAAATTTGCTGAAAAATTACTACGAGACGGGAATTTAAAAAAAAGATCTGTGCAGAGAAGAGTATAAATCTGGGCACGTATTCTAAAAAGCCTCAGCCTCGTTCTGAATTTAGAAAGTACATGTACTATAATTCTGATAGGCTTAACGATTTGTTTATGCCAATCATAATTGTGTTACTTTAAAATTTAGACAATTCGTGATAATAAGACTGAGGATGGAATTTACAATGGTTTGTGAATACGAGCACTGCTGTTCACACAGATATTGTTCTATGGTCAATACACAGCGGACATGAACAATCAATCACTGGAAGGCCCAGGGACCTCATAATGACTACCATAATCAATAGCTGTCATATGGTTAACGAGGACGCCTGTGGAATTAAACATGGAAGGACATCTAAGGTTCCTTAGTAGATAGACGTAGGGCACGAAGCTTGTTAAACAGGAATACGTATTTCGAGTGCCGGGGACTTTATAATAATTCTTATAACCATTACCTGTTATATGGTTAGATAGCTTCCTTGCAGACTAGACTTTATACAGTCTTGCAATAGATAGCGTTTGAAAACAAATAACTGAACATTGCTTCAACGATGTTTATGTAGGAAAGCAGTCATTTGCTTGGAGAGAAGACTGTGCGAAGCACTGGTTCAAGAAAGAATTCCTGGAATACATCGATATGTGTCTCGGTGCTCTTTCAGCCGCGATATGACTGAAATAATGTTGAAAACGGCCTGAAAGACCATAGAATTAAAACCAAATATAGCTCGAGACAGGAACTAGTAATAATGAAATACCGTCAATAAAGGTTAAACGCCACTTTTTATAAATCAATACAATAACATTGTCCTTGTCTATTTGTGCATGTTGCTACATACAAATAAAAGGCGACAGCTGTGCCTTCATGTCAGTGTCAGCTGGATTAGCTTATTAAGTAGTAGAGTACAAGATTTGTAAGCTTGGTATAATTGAAGGTGTGGGTTCGATTCCCACGGCTGGCCATCTAATTCAATAATAAGTTTTCGAAAAGTAATTTTAATCACATGTGACGGTGCTATACACTGAGAACGTTAAAGGACCAGGCGTACCTTTTTTTTTTCTTCATCTTGTACTATCCCATACAACATAAAATGACTAACAACCTTTAGATCATCTATATGGGCAACCGCTGGCGACGATAAATAAACTGAAAAAAGTCACAATCGCACAAATAATGTCAAGTTGGTCATTTAACAACTAATCTAAAAAGCGTTCTTAATATAATCCTGGAATTATAAGTAACGCATTTTCTGACTGGCTAAACCATTCGGTTTAAACCAATCCTAATATAATATAAACGTGTTGTTTGAAGTTAGACTCTTTAGAATTAGAGTTCGCATGCAATTTTGAAGTCTTTGCAAATGCACGGGCTGTGCAGGCTGGCATGAATCGATACTTTTGCATAAGCCCCCTTTTCACAGAGCATGGCTCACGTTTTTTTCAAAGTTAGATGTTAATCCAACTTGTTGTAGGAGAAAGAGCAGTTGCTGCTAAGAGTAGCGTGTCTGAAAATATATGTGGACTGTACAGTAATAAGTTAGAGGGAAGCGCAAAAATAACTGAGCCATTCTCTGTGAAAACGGGGCTTAAAGCATCTGCAAAAAGTATCGACCCAGGTCAGCCTGCGCGGATTGCACAGGATGACCTGGGTCGAAACTTTCTGCTATTGGCCAATTTTTTGCATGTAAAAGGATTACATGATTTAGTTGATTGCTAGACCAAATGCATTTTATGGATCCATAATTAAGTGATGACTTGCTTGGTATCATGTATCACGGAGATGCATTAAGCCCCGTTCTGCCAGAGCATGACTGAAATATTGAATTACCTAATAGTACAAGAAAAGGATTATCCCCCAACATGGCCATTTGCTTTGCTAAGGCGTGAATAAGTGCCGGTGATGTCGATAAACAGTGGCAAGTTTTGTATCTTGGTGCCCTACATGGTTTCGCAATTAGGCCCGTAGGATAAACTTGTCCAATTTCTTGACCAATGGCAAATCACCATTTCTTCATACAGGACTATTACAAAAAAAAAAAGGGTCAAAAGCCAGCTTATGCAGCAGTTACGCTGAAAAAGGTGCAATGTTTCTCAGATTGTTTTTTTGTTCAACCAAATCAAGCTTGATATATCAATAAGCGGATATGGAATCAGAAGAAAGAGGAAATCACAGCATAACTTTAAACAGGAAGTATCTTAAAAAAAAACATAGACGGCGTAAGAGATATTGGAATATGAATATTAAAACTCTCTTGTAACTCAATATAAAGCAAAATAATGAAAAGTAACCTCGCGAGCAATTGCTTCTTTCTCCACAACGTTTTTCATTTTGCTGAAAAGTAGGACTAGGTTATTGGGTGACGATAATGAAAACATTAACTTTCCAAATAGAACAAGAAGATGATCATTCTCTATTACATTAATTTGTTATGGTATGAATCAAGGCCCTGGGGTATCGATCAGCAACGCTTGAAAATAGTTGGTTTCAAAAATGTGCGAGCAAATATGGCAGCAGGGGCCGGCCGAATAAACATGCACACATTTTTCACCAATCGCAAATTACCATCTAGAAGTAGGTCAAAATACGGCGCATATAGCTACGCCGGAAAAAAAAACCCCAAATGTTTTAACGCCCATTTTCTCCTAACTCGGTCACGTGATATTGATCCTTCAAGATAAAATCCTAGGTTTTCCAGGTCTACCACAGTCTATTCATGTATTGAAAAAGCGCAAGGTAAAACCTGCATTAAGTGCACTTGACATCAAGAAGTTAAAACATAAATATTTGTATGCTCTTCGAGGGCTCTTCTCCTTCTTCGCCAAGGGCACCAACAGTTATATTTGCAAACTGTGTTAATTAAGACCAGGGTACGAACTCAATAACAGTTCTTAATTTCACTCTCAGTCTAATTTTAGATTTAGACAGTAACCCGCCTTCTGATTGGCTAAACCATTTGGCCTGCAACACGCGAAAAGGGACATTCGGACATTTGCATAAAGTTTCGTCTCGGATCAGCCTGCGCAATCCGCGCAGGCTGATCCGAGACGACACTTTCCGATCGCGTGTGATTTTCTGTTTCACGCAAGTCTACTGTAAGACAAAATCTAATGTTGACGTAAAGTGCCATCTCGGATTAGCCTGCGCGGACGGCGCAGGCTGATCCGGGAGGACACTTTACGTAAATGTCCGATTGCCCTTTTTCGCGTGTTGCAGACCATTTGGTATTACTTTAAAATTTATAAAATTCTTGAGAATAAGACTAGAAATGTTCCTAAGAATGGTTGGTGAATACGAATCCAGATTGCACTGAACATGCTGTATAATCTTAGATCTACACCGTCTGCTACTGTATCTAATCTATGACCAGATTTATTATGCTCCCGTGGAAAAATGGGGGAGCCAGAAGTCGCCACGTTGTTTGTCCGTCTACCCATCCGTCCATCCATCCGTCGAGAATTTCATTTCAGCACTATTCCTCAGCAACTACTAAATGGAATTCAAGGAAACTTCACCAGAAATCTTCCCTAAATAGAGAACATGCGTATTTTGTCAGCATGTTATGGTTTGTTGATTTTTGTCAGAGTTATGTCCCTTTGAATTCGTGTGTCCCTTATAATCCTTTCCGCCCTATTTCTCAGCACCGCTGACCGGAATTTTAGGTAATTTCATGGGAAGCTAGCCTATGACAACACGAACATTTTGTCAGAATGTAATGTTTCTAAAATATTCCTTTGAGTTATGACCCTTTATTTTTTTTGTCCCATTTTCACTATAGGTACACTTTGCTCGAGCCCTTCCTTAAAACGTTATTTGATAAATCCTGGATAAGGGTTACCTCCCTTTGAAAAGGAACTGAAGGTCCCACTTTCGCCTATAGGTCTGTTCATGTTTAAATTGAAAGTGACGATTGGTCCCTTGATCAATGCTAGATGATTTCGCAATTCCATTTCCACCGAAGTCTGGCGATTTCTTCCTGGAAACCTTAACCTACGAGCCTTTTCCAAAGGTTGACCCCACTCATTTTGAGATTCGAATCCACAACCTTTGATGGAAGACCGATGCTCTACCTCCACACCTCTGCCTCCCTCAAGAATAATTACCTGTGGCGATTGGTCAGCTGTGAAACTTTCACATGCCGCGTAAATTGTAGTGTAGATATAGTTCAGTCTATTTGTTAAATGTATAAAAGTGTCCATTTATTTAAATGTCACATCAAATGACTGTGATCATTACACTGCCTCGCTATGTGAAACTTTTGACCCCCATTGTGTCTGCTTTAAACCCATTTGACACTGTTCATATTTGATAGACTCTTCCTGTCTTAAAATATTGTTTTACAGAACAGAAGTAGGGTTAGTCCAAATATTAAGACGTATACATGCTTTTTTACTCTTTAAGATTTATCTATCGGCATCTCACATTTTATTTTTTTTTCATGCAAAGTCTAAACGGTCCCGTTCAGTACTATGTAGTAAATCCGATCTCTTAAAACCGGTGTTACTACGATAAAAAAAATTGATTTACCTCTAGGAACAACCTTATTTGAACATATTCAACCGGTGTCTTAATAAATAATGGGCAGATTCATTCAGAAATTGATTAAACCACTTTCAGGTTGGATTACTGACGAAGCCGCCGCCACGTTTTTCAGTTATGCAGACGGTTACGTAACAAACTAGAACTAACTAAAATTTTTTTAACACAGTCTTTTTTAATAACCAAATAAGACAGTGCAGAACAAAATTCAGTTTAAAAAAAAGCATATTAATACAAGTCTATAAGTTGTATAGTCCCATTTATGATGGTTCATTCGGAACGATCGCATCTCTTCCACGGGAATTCATAACAAAATAGAGAGCTGTTGATTCGGAATGGATTAAGCTCGTAAGTAAGCAAGTTTTGAATATCGAGAATCGAGAAATTATTTATCAAATTTACTTTTGTTGTATAATCTATTGAACAAGTTCAATTAAAAACATCCAAAATTTGCTGTTCAAACAGCGACAAATTCGATGTCGGAGTTTGACATGAAACTCATCAAGAAGAAATGTTATTAAGCTCGCCAGAGGATCGTTAATAACATTTTCCCTAGACTCGTTTAATAAAATTTTATCAACTCATATCAGATTCTATTTATACAAATCTGACATTCGCTGGCGTTTGTGATAAAACTTAATGGAACTCGTCAAGAAAAATGTTATTAAGCTCGCCAGAGGCTCGCTTAATAACATTTTCCCTAGGCTCGTTTAATAAAATTTTATCAACTCATATCAGATTCTATTTATACAAATCTGACATTCGCTGGCGTTTGTGATAAAAATTTATGAAACTCGTCAAGAAAAAATGTTATTAAGCTCGCCAGAGGCTCGCTTAATAACATTTTCCCTAGACTCGTTTAATAAAATTTTATCAACTCATGTCAGGTTCTATTTATAAAAGTCATAAATGATTAGCTTTTAATTCAACCAAAACTGCAATTATAGTCAGAAATGCCATTAAACGGATCTACGAGTACATTTTCCAAATTTCTTACTTTCATTCATACGCTCGTAATTTTCCTGCTAGAGAATGGATGTCATCTAGGTTCAGATAGATACTTTTCGTTTTTCTTATTTCTTGTAAGCAAAGGAAAAATTGATGTGGCCGTACCAACGGAATTACATCTCATTTGGATTTACTTAGTATGATTATTTGAGATCCTCATGCAACAGAATTGTCAGCTGTAAGTTAATTTCTACAGAAAAATGTCATTCAGTGACGCGCAGGAATTTAGTTAGAAGATTTGCATATTATCCAGTACAAAGTTTTGAAAGATGAACCAAGTACGTACAAATATGATCGTTAAAAGAAATATTTCCTCAGTATTAGATTTATTCCGTATGTGATGACATATTTTGGTGATTATCTTTGTGAGGTTGAACTGTATGACGGACCGTATGCCCGAAACTACACATTAATTATGGTATTAATCGAAGTTTTATACACGTATCATGGATTTCTACAGAAAGAGAAGTTTACCAGAATAGACTGATAATGTGTATATGTATGTTTTGAAATATTTGTTCTATCCATGTAAACAATTTCATTTCCCAAAACTTATTACAAAGCAGTCTACCGGAAATGTGACACGTCCACCCACCGCCAAGGAAGCTGTCATCGTGATTAAGCAAACATATTTCTTATTTGCTTTGCTTTTTAACTGAGCAGGTAAAATCAAATAAAAAGAGACCATTTATAGAGAAATATATGATTTTGCAACAAATAACATGCTACACTTAGAGCGCCAAAATCACAGCTTGGGTATATACATGTACAGGAGACTACTTGCAAGTCCGGGAAAAAAATCTATGAATATTTTTTCCCTGAAATATTATCTCTAGGAAGTTGACATTGAACAACAGGACTGCATTTAGCACCTTGTTATATAGCCTGATCGTAATTTTTTTTTATTCGCCAAATCAACCTTATCTCTGTTCAGCATTCTAAGATTTTAAAGTGTGGGAAAATGTCTCCTTGCTAAATCGCAAAAATAAAATGCAAAAACGACGTAATAAATCAAATGGCTTGCAACCGTGTTCCTGATAAACGCAGTTTCAATTCCAGCCCTGAGAATACAGATACCTATTTTCTATTACCTCACATACAATATCTAAAATTAACAAAACTTGCTTGAAATACAAATGAAATTCTATTTAGTAGACACATGGTGCAGCAAATTGGAGTAGGAAAAATGCTCATTTATTGTTATGTTTTCATGCCATTTGCCTATGATCATTTTGAAAACTGTCAATTTCCAGCAAAGATATGGACTTTAGTGAACAGAGCTTTTCTAAGGAACAACTTCCTCCCCTTAAAATGATTGGATGATCGCCCTGATGACGTCAATGATCGTTTATATCATATATAGTTGTTCTACATTCAGACGTTATAATTATGTCTTTAATCAAGGCGACTAGAAATGTCGGTTTAGTTTTCATTTCATTTTTGACTGTGTTGCTTTCTACAGTTCAAACAAATGATGAAGATGGAAGTTTATCATTTCTTATTGAAAGGTTTCGTCAGCTAGACAGACGTATAAGCCTTCTACGCGAAGAATTCCAGACAGAAATGGCTATGATACCATTGACGTCAGCTGTAAAAAGCAATTCTGACTTAAATATGGAAAAAGATATTAGCAATATGACGAACATGATCGAAAAACGCGTCTACGATGTGATTAAATCTGTAAAATATGGACTTGCTAAAGAGAAAGTGTTTCGCCGAGACTTACAAGAACAGATGAGAAAAATGAATGATGACCAGCAAGGTATAGTGGGATCTTTGGTCGACTTAGTGCAAACATTGATTCGCAAGCTTGATGAAATTAAACTTTCAATGAAAGAAACACTTGAAGATGATAAGCAGAGCAATATTTTAAAAACGATTTCAAACGCGACTTTCATTTCAAAAACGGCAAAAGACTGCGATGACCTGTATAGGATGGGTCACGTGACCAGCGGAGTCTATTCCATTTATCCAGATTCAATATGGCGACCGCTCGATGTGTATTGTGACATGGAAACAGACGGCGGAGGTTGGACTGTGTTCCAGAGGAGATGCGATGGCTCGGAAGATTTCTACCGTGACTGGATGGATTACCGATTCGGCTTTGGAAATTTGACAGCTGAATTTTGGCTCGGAAATGAGTTTATCCATCGAATCGTGTCGATGTGTCCGCATGAGTTAAGAATCGAGTTAGAGGACTTTGACAATGATATTCGTTATGCCAAGTACTTGCTGTTTTCTGTAGGATCAGTAGATGACGGGTTTAGATTGGCCATTGATGGGTTCAGAGGTAACGTTACAGATTCTCTTACAGAAGTTCATTACGGTCAGCAGTTTTCGACAAAAGACAGAGGGCCAAAGATAGAATGTGCTCAGTCTTATAGAGGTGGTTTTTGGTACAAGAAATGTCACCGCGTGAATTGAATGGGCTATACTTAATGGGCAGTCATGAATCCTATGCAAATGGAGTGAACTGGCGCGATTTCAAGGGATTTCATTACTCATTGAAATTTACGGAAATGAAGTTCAGACCAAAATAAAATCATTGGTACATTACTGTTAACCCTAAAGTGCTAAACACAATAAATATTGTTTTCTGTGGACACTGTTGATCAAGTTAAGACTGCGCAGTACTGTGGGTCTTAGATTTGTAATTCCTGTGCCATTCTGGTCATGGAACAGACTCTGTATTGCTACAAGTGCTTGGCCTGATCAGGGATCGTATATATATGTGTATATACGATCCCTGGCCTTATTAACTCTCAACCAAACAACAAAATTCTGAACTCTAACAAATTGAAAGCATATATGTGCGGGCAGCAAATTAAATGTAGCTCTAATGATGATATATCTCTTTATTAGGGTAGAAAACATTGTGGAAAAGGAGAAAATTCTGTTTGCATATTTTCTCCCTTTTCCACAGTGACTTCCTGAACCGTATTTCTTTATGGTTTATAGAACCCAGGATTGTGTTGTAGCGGGTTAATTTTATTCAAATTGTCCCTTTCATGTTTTGGCTATATGGTTGAATTTATTGCAGATGACAAGAAGGACAAATCACATCCACGTATAGACTACTCGTTCTTTTGTTTGCTTTTTTCTTACATGGGAATATTTCTGAGGGTCAGCATTATACCTACCTCTCTAGTCAGATTTACTTTGCTCTTATATTTTATCTGACTGAATAAGAAATATCAGCAGACACATCCATTCTTTTTTACCAAACGACAAAACGTTAGAATTGTTATCAGGGTTGGTCAAAGTTTCAGTCACTGGCAGAGCAATGAATACCAAAACTAGAATTAATGTTGTCAGTTTTGATATTCACATGAAGTTATATTCACACGAAGTTATAGGAATGTGACTGTTTTCCCATAGTTCGGGGAAAACAAAAATAACGCTGAAAAGAAGAAAAGTGCCTCCGGTGATACTCGAACCCACACGTTCAAAACCATAGTGGGCAACTCTACATACTGCGCTATGGTGTTAACCAATAAAATACTGAGTCAAAACGAGCAATGCACGCGGCTGTCAATGCTCTGCTGCAGTTTGCAGTTGCTTTTGGAAATAGATTGAATTTCAGTGAAATTTCTAAGTCGAAAAAGGGGCATAACTGTGTCAAAAATATTTTGATTGTTACCTGCTGTACTGGTATAGGTTCCCATTTTGACAGTAAAGAACTACTTAGAGTTTTAGCTTACACAGATATATCGTATGTGTATAAGAAAATGCTGTCTAACTTTAGATGTTCCAACCACGATCTAATGACCGAAAAGGGCAGACATTTAAGGACAAACAGACAACTACGAATATATCATCTATGTAAACGAAAAAGCTAAACATCATTGAGGATGAATTTCATTTCTTTTTCAATACAATACAATACAATACAATACATTTTATTCAGTAATAAGGCCTCCGGCCTATGATACATGCATATATATATATACAAACGTTTTACAAACTACGCTAAAGCCCCGCATTTACCAAATCTAACAGTTTTTTGACATATATCCCTACCTGTTTTATTACATTAGAATTATCACTAGATAAAAGTAAGTATAAATTTTCAATTGCTGGGCGGCCATTATACCAAGAGAATAAATAATCATTCCTGATCTCATCATATTTTTCACATATAAAAAAATACATGAAATTCATCTTCCACAATAGTTATGTTTCTTTCAGAAAAGCAAAATATACAAATTCGTTCCTCTCTATTGACTTTATAATGACGTCCATATTCAATGCTTAGTTTATGGCTGGAGCAGCGGAAACGAGCAAGAGCGCGTTTATAAATAGGTAGCATATCTAACTCTAGATATCTTTCCACATGAAGTAAACTTTTAAGGTGTTTATAAAAATCACATCTTGTAGAATTAGAAATATCACTATGCCAGGTTTGAGAACAACAATCATTCAACCTTTGTTTTAACATAATTATAAATTGTTTGACGTCCCCAACTTCATTGCGATATCCATACCATACCAAATCAATAAGAAAATAAAAATTCTCGAACCTTAGAGGCCCAATTTGCTCTTCCACTATCATCAAGAGTTTTCAACATGTTATAACAGCTCTTTGGGTATCTATTATTATTCATCTCAATTAACCTTAACCAATACTTAAAAAATCTTATATGGTACGATACAGCAATAGGTAACCTCCCGCACTCTCCAAGAGCCACTGCATTGTTAACAGATTGATTAACACCCAAAAACTCTTTACAAAACTGATGATGAACTTGTTCTATACAACTTTTATACTCAAAACCCCACATCTCCCCCCCTACGTTAATATAGGTAGAACCATAGAATCAAATATTTTGAAATACTCTATAATTGAATTTACCAAATGCTCTTTGGTACTGTTTTATTTGAAAAATTGACTTTTGTGCCTGAAGTGAAAGCTTTTTGGTAGCTGCATACCAAGAAAATTTTGGGTGTGAAAAGGAGGCCCATGTATTTATAAACAGATGTTATTTTAATATAATGTCCTTTATATCTCCAGCGTTCATATTCTCCTAAAGGCCCACCATTTCTAAAAACTATTATTTCAGTCTTGTTTAGGTTAACTGTCATATTGGTTTCATCACAAAAATTTTCTACTATATTTAGTTGTCTTTGGAGATTAATCGCTGTATCTGCACAGTTTGCGAGATCGTCCGCGAACATTAAACAAAATAAGTCAGGTACGTCCTTTGTAATAAAAATACCATTATCACATTTATTTCTAAGCAGGTTAGCCAACTCATTTATATATATATATTGAAGATTAGAGGAGAGCTCAAGTCACCTTGTTTTAAGCCTATATTGCAAGAGATTGATGGACTTAATTTTCCACCAACTTTTATCTGTGCTTTTATATTAGAATACATGACAATTAAAGTGCGAAAAAACTTTCCAGTTATACCTTTTTTGTTCAAACATGAAAACACTTTGTAATGATCTAGACTGTCAAATGCCTTCTGAAAATCAATATAAAGAACATAAAACCGACCTCCGGCTTTCGACAGATATTTTTGAATGTGGCTTTGTAGTTTATAACAAGGACAGGTAACCCTTTTGAAAGTTGATAACTTGTCCAAGTTTGAAATAAACTAAGAGAGATATTATAAAATGGCACAATTAATACGCGACGACGCAGACGATAACGCCAGGGCTATGACAATACCTCGACGTTTTCTCCGAAAAAAGCAGAGATCAAAATACACCATCAAAGGAACAAAATGGTACCAATCAAAGAAATTTACCATAGTTACAGTTATGCCTCTTTGTCGAGTTGTGCCTCTTTGTCGAAATTCAAGCAACCGTAACTGAGAGTTGGTACCCGCATGCGATGCTCCTGTTTTAATTTGTAAGTTAAACGAGCACTGACGTACTCTTCCCACAGAATTAAATCTAATATTTGTATTTACTTAGTATGATAGCTTGAGAGTCTCGTGCAACAGCATTGTCAGTCATAACTTAATTTTCTACAGATAAAAGTCATCTAATGACGCACAGGAATTTAGTTTTAAGACTTGAATATTACCTAGTACAAGGATTTGAAAGATTACGTACACGTACATGTTCTTTCATAGAGATAAATCCCCAGTATTAGATTTTTTTCGTGTGTGATAGCCACATATTTTAGTAATTATATTTGTATTATTGAACTGGGTAATAGGCCGATGGCCTAAAATTACAAGTTGTTCGAAGTTTTATACACGTACAATACGAAAAAGATTATTTTACCAGAATAGGCGTTATACGGATAGTGTGTATACTGAAATATAGTAACTGTTGATCTATCTGGGGAAAATAATTTCATAAGCAAAACTTACAACACAACGGTCGACCGGAAACGTGACACATCTCCCCACCCCTAAGGAAGCTGCCTAAACCCCTCAGCACACAATCACTAGTTTTAACGACCCTGACAGAAAAAGGCCTTTCAAAACATTGTAGGATAAGGAGAAAATGCTGGTAACCAGCATTTTCACCTTTTCCCACAATGTTTGCTACCCTTCCAAAGACTTATGCCAACATTCAAGCAAATGTTGATTTGTAGTCTGCAAATGCTTTCAATTTGGACCAGTCTAAAAGTTGGTCGTGTGGTAAGCAAATATATTTCTTAACCTTCTTTTCTGTTTAAATGAGCAGGTAAATTCAAATGAAAAGAGACCATTTATAGAGAAATATATGATTTTGCATCAGATTACAGGCTATATTTAGAGCGCCAAATCACACGGTGTACATATACATGTACAGGAAACCATTTGCAAGTCCGGAAAAAAATCTAAGTATAGTAACCTCTAGGACCATTTTTTTTTTCGCTGAAATATTATCTCTAGGAAGTTGAAATTAAACAACAGGACTGCGTTGGGCGCCTTGTGAAATAGCCTGATCGTAACTTTCTTTATTCGCCAAATCAACCTTATCTGTGTCCAGCTATCTAAGAATGTAAAGCCAAAGTGTGAGAAAATGTCTCCATGCTAAATTGCAAAAACAAAATGCAAAAACGACGTAATAAATAAATTGACTTGAAACCGTGTTCCTGATAAACGCAGTTTCAGTTCCAGCCCTGAGAATACAGATAAACTTATTTTATCACCTCAAATACAATATCTTTAATTAAGAAAACTAACTTGAACTACAAATGGAATTCTATTAGGCAGGCACAAAGTGCGCGAAATGGGAACAGGAAAAAATGCTCATTTGTTTTTATGTATTCATGCCATTTGCCCATGATCATTCTGAAACCGTCAATTTCCAGCAAAGATTCTTATGGACTTCTGTAAAGAAATGCTTTCTGTGAAACAACTTCCTCCCCTTTAAATGATTGGATAATTACTCGGATTACGTCAATGGTCGTTTATTTCATATATCGTTGTTCGACATTCAGACGCTATATGCCTTGAATCATGGCGACTAGAAACGTCGGTTTAGTTTTCATTTCAGTTTTGATTTTGCTGTTTTCTACAGTTCAAACAAATGATGAAGATGGAAGTTTATTATTTTTTACTGCAAGGTTTCGTCAGCTAGACAGACGTATAAGCCTTCTACGCGAAGAATTCCAGACAGAACTTGCTATGATACCATTGACGTCAGCTGTAAAAAGCAATTCTGACTTAAATATGGAAAAAGATATTAGCAATATGACGAACATGACCGAAAAACGCGTCCACGATGTGATTAAATCTGTAAAATATGGACTTGCTAAAGAGAAAGTGTTTCGCCGAGACTTACAAGAACAGATAAGAAAAATGAAAGATGACCAGATAGTTCTAGAAGGATCTTTGGTCGACTTAGTGCAAACACTGATACGCAAGCTTGACGAAATTAAAGTTCCTTTGACAGAAACACTTGAACATGATAAGCAGAGTTTTATCTTAAAATCGATTCCGGACGCGACCTTAATTTCTTAAGCGGCAAAAGACTGCGCTGACCTGTATAGAACGGGTCACGTGACCAGCGGAGTCTATTTAATTCATCCAGATTCAATATGGCGACCACTGGATGTGTACTGTGACATGGAAACAGACGGCGGAGGTTGGACTGTGTTCCAGAGGCGATGCGATGGCTCGGAGGATTTTTACCGCGACTGGATGGATTATCGATTTGGCTTTGGAAATTTGACACGGGAATTCTGGCTTGGAAATGAGTTTATCCATCGAATTGTGTCGATGTGTCCGCATGAGTTAAGAATCGAGTTAGAGGACTTTGACAGTGATGTTCGTTATGCCAAGTACTTGCTGTTTTCTGTGGGATCTGTTGATGACGGCTATAGATTGACCATTGATGGGTTTAGGGGTAACATTACTGATTCCTTTACTGCAACTCATAACGGTCAGCAGTTTTCAACAAAAGACAGAGGGCCATCGAAAGGATGTTCTTCCCAGTTTAAAGGCGGATTTTGGTACAGAAATTGTCACGGGGTGAATTTGAATGGTCTATACTTAAAGGGCAAACACGAATCCTATGCAAATGGAGTGAACTGGGATGGGTTCAAGGGACATCACTACTCATTGAAATTTACGGAAATGAAGTTCAGACCAAAATAAAATCGTTGATACGTTACTGTTAACCAGTTTTCTGTGGACATTGTTGATCAGGTTGAGACTGCACAGTACTGTGGATCTTAGGTCTGTACTATCGGTGATTTCTGTGCCATTCTAAACAAGGAATTAGTTTGCTTAGTTAACTCGTTACCAAACGAAAAAATTTTATTATACTGCAAAGAAATTTTTGGTGATCTGATTGGATAATATGCCCCGAACATATATATCATGTACACTGGCAAAACCAACGTAAAAGCAGTTTCCCTTCTGGGAGCCCCGTATACATGACTACACTTTCAACACAACATCCAAAATGGCGGTGTCGAACAAGATTAACATCAAGATTATGCGCCAAACTGCACGTTTTAGCACGTTTTACCAAGGTTTCAGTGACGTCAGTTCCCAGTGACGTCAGTTTTCATTGAATTGGGGCACTCAGAAGGGAAATCCTACTTCGTCAGCGTACTCAGTTTTTGAAACCAAAAAACAGGTAAAATTCGCTTAACACAGTTGGAATGGTAAAACTTTGCAGTATAATAAATTCGTTGTACGGTCAGGTGGCAAGTTTCCAAGTCCCCTGCCACCTGACCGTACAACTAATTATGTACTCGAACAAATTGAAATCTATGTAGGTGACAAAATAAATGTAGCTCTAATGATGAAATCTCTCTTAATTAGGGTAGAAAACACTGTGGAAAAGGAATAAATGCTGTTTACTATTTCTTTAAGGTCTTTAGAACTCGGCATTGTGTGGTAAAGGGCTAATTTCAGTGACCTTGTCCCATTCATGTTTTGACAATAAGTTTAATCTATTTCATTTGACAAGAAGGACAAATGGCATCCAAATACGTATATACCACTCATTCTTTAATTTGTTTTTCGCTTATATGGGAATAGTTCTGAGGGTCAGCATTACAGCTAGCTCTCTGGTCAGATTTATTTTGCTCTTACATTTTATCAGACTGAAATATCACCAGACACATCCATTCTTTAACTTTTTAACAAAACGACAAACTGTTAGAATTGTTATTTGGTTGGTCAAAGTTTCAGTCACTGGCAGAGTAATGAATATCGAAACTAGAATTTATGTTGTCAGTTTTGATACTCACACGAAATCAGAGGGATGTGACTGTTTTCCCATAGTTCGGGGAAACAAAAATAACGCTGAAAAGAAAAAGGTGCCTCCGGTGGTACTCGAACCTACACCTTCAAACCTATATTGTGCGACTCTAGATATTGAGCAATGGACTAACGATAAAATGTTGAGAGAAAAAAACAAGTATACTTATTTCATGCTTTTCGGTAATATATCGGGAAATAATGGTGGATTATAAAGCTTAATAATTCATGGTTACGACCATTGAAATTTACGGTAATTCTTTCCGTAACTCTTCCATTGAAGACGGAAACAGTAGTTCCCGCGTACTAGTTACCTAGGTAATAGTGTGTGCCATTCAACCAGAGGGAAATAATGACGTAATTTACGCGCATTTACCTACAATATCTCACGGTCTACGTAATGGTATAATGCGTTGTTATGTGGGGGGAGGTATGCCACAGGGAAACGACTGTACTGGATTTCGATAAAGTCCCAGCAAAAAGGGGGTTAGAAGTATGAAATAAATAGACTTTTTTTTTTCAGTGAAACATCGAAGTTGATTTCATCGGTAACATTACCGATGATGTTCATTCGATGAAATAAATTTCGATCTTTCACCGAGAAAATAATATCCCCCACTTCTTTCCTTTGTTACACCGTTACTAACCGTACAGGAAACTTAAGAGTCAAAGATAAATAACTTAGCAATTCCACGTTTCTTTTTCATAAGTTTCTATCCATATTTTGGTTTTAAAAACATCATTTAATGCGAATGAAAATTTTCAGTTTTTGTTAAGATTTTCTGAAAAAAAAAACTAGCGATATCATATCTTGTTCAATGTCCCTTTAAAATCTTCACAGAGAAAACGAAATAAAAATCTAAGTGTTTCTACGTCTCCTTTTTTGTCTGAAATTGAATGAAATTGTGAAATAGTAAGAGTCAAAGATAAATAACTTAGCAATTCCACGTTTCTTTTTCATAAGTTTCTATCCATATTTTGGTTTTAAAAACATCATTTAATGCGAATGAAAATTTTCAGTTTTTGTTAAGATTTTCTGAAAAAAAAAACTAGCGATATCATATCTTGTTCAATGTCCCTTTAAAATCTTCACAGAGAAAACGAAATAAAAATCTAAGTGTTTCTACGTCTCCTTTTTTGTCTGAAATTGAATGAAATTGTGAAATTGGGTGTTTAAATGTCGTCTGCCTCTATCCAAGTGTCAAACTGTATGACAGCATAAAACCGATTTAATCGATGGAGGATATTTAATTTCTGCATTCTGACGGAAAACTTCGAGTAAAACGCTGGCCTATTAATCCTGAGGCAACGACTCGATGGGCTTTTGCGGACAGTGTAGATCCAAGATCAGACTGCACAACGTGCAGTCTGATCTTGGATCTGCACTGTCCGATACGGTATGGTTTTTCTGACGAAAATAACTTTGAAATCGCAATAAGTAGGTTTTTTACAGTTGGCTGGTAATTCTAATTTCATTTATTTAGTGCGATTAGTTAGAGTCCTTACCAAAAGACAAACTTTTAGACTTTTCCGAATTGGAAGCATTTGCAGATGAAAAATTAAAGGTAGCTAAAATCACAAAACTTGTCCTTAATAGGATATAAAACTTTGTTGGAAACGGAGAAAATGCTGGTTATCTTCACACAATATTTTTAAAAGCCTTCTTTCTCAGGGTCGTTCAAAGTCGGGATTGTGTAGGATAGGGTCACTCATCACAACTCGGCCGATTCCGTACCTACATCTAACCTCGTCTGTATAACGGTCGTTTTCATTTGAACTGCCAATCACGTGATCTTATACATGGCTGCGCCACTGCAAGTCGTTTAGCAACGACATAAACAACCTCGATGAAGTTATCCACATCTATGTATCTGTCGAACTGTTTGTCAACTGAAATATAGTAAGAAAGATTTCGATAAAAAATTGAGACTCAGGTTTTCTTTTTTAAGAGAAGCCTTACAATTTTCAGAACGGTTAACCGGCGAATTTCCGGCGAAGAAATGCACCATGTAGGTGCATATCAAGCTACCAGATACAGCCGAGGGACTTGATCACCGGATCACCCGAGATATGCCGAATGGTAAAGAGTTAACCCTTTACCAAACAATCCCTGGTTTTTACGACCCTGAGATAGAAGCCTTTTGAAAACATTGTGGGAAAAGGAGAAAATGCTGGTCATGTTTTCTACCCTGCTGGAAACTAATTTCAATTTTTGAGTTATATTCATGTTGTCGTCTGCAAATGCTTTCAATTTGGACCAGTCTAAAATTTTGTCGTTTGGTAAAGAGTTTAACTCTTTCCGCGCAAAATATCTTATCTCGGCCACTTTCGACGGCTGGAAATACAATCCACTGAAATTCAGGAAGATTTTTACCTTACAGGCTTTGACTAAACACGCAGACGGAATAGATCCAAGATCAGACTGCATGTTCTGTGCAGTCTGATCTTGATTTATACCGTCCCGGGGAGCCAATGTCTTCGCCCATATCGCCGAAGGAGTAAAGGGTCAACAAAGATTAATCCCTTTTCTCCGTTCAAAAAAAGCCATATCAATGTGACTGTGTTCATAACTTCTTTCAACCATCGCGATAAAATGTTTGTTGCTAAGGCTGAGTCACAAGGTTATTCCATTTATCCATCCAACTTTCTGATGGCGAGGAACAGACACAGTCTTTTCCTTTTAATACATCAATTCTTAAAATCGAAGTAAAAAGAATCAAAGAGAACAATGCTCAAAATATTAATTTCTCAACTAGTCTAAAGCGGCTATAAGTTCGTTGTTGTAAAAAAAAACCTGTAGATTCCTCGATATGTGCATTTATAACATATCCAGAAGCGCAGGATTAAATAACAACGGTTGGATAAATTATGTTATATTCCACAAGTAGTATAACATCTCATGAATATTCAAAAGACAAAAAAGATTACAGTGGAAATTGTTAACGATATAAAAATATCCAAGCCATTTCCTGGCAATAGGGAGTTTAAGTATCTCCGTGATGCATTATACCAAACAAATCAACACATAACTATGGGTCCATAGTAACTAGTAAGACAAACACTCGATTGTATCTAATGGTAAAATGGTCTTTTGCAAAGTAGAAAATTTACAAACAGCAAAAGGTTTCGACCAATTTTAGGCTGCACGGACTGCCCAGGCTGGCACGGGTCAATACTCTTTGCAGATGTATAACGAGTAAACAAAACTGTGTAGCAGGGCATCCTCAAGAACATGTAGAATAAGCAGCCAGGACTTGCCTAAACACGTCTACTGTAAATGTTTAGCAAGGCATCCATATAAACGTGTAGAATGAGCAAACAGGGCTTCTCTAAACACGTCTAATGTAAATGTGTAACAAGGCATCCTTATAAACGTGTAGAATGAGTAACCAGAACTTGTCTGAACATGTCTACTGTAAAACTGAAGCAAGGCATCCTTGTAAACGTAAAGAATGAGCAGAAAAGGATCGGCTAAACTTGTGTACTGTAAGTCTGTAACTGTGTCACAAGGCATCCTTGTTCGCCTGAAGAATGAGCAATAAGAATTCGCATAATTATATCTGTCATAAAATAGTAGCAAGGTTTCCTTGTAAACGTGTAGGATGAGAAACCGTGACTTGGCTAAACACTTCTACTGTAAATGTGTAGCAAGGTTTCCTTGTAAAACGTGTGGAATGAACAACCATGACTTGGCTAAACACTTCTACTGTAAATGTGTAGCAAGGTTTCCTTGTAAACGTGTAGAATGAACAACCATGACTTGGCTAAACACTTCTACTGTAAATATGTAGCAAGGCACCATTGTAAACGTGTAGAATTAGCAACCAGGACTTGGCTAAACAGGTCTACTGTAAATGCATGACAATGCATCCTTGTAGACGTGTAGAATTAGCAACCAGGACTTGGCTGACCACGTCTGCTGTAACTGTATAAAAAGCCATTCTTGTAAACGTGTAAATTGAGCAACCAAGATTCAGATAAACTCATCAACTTTAAATCAGTAACAAGCCATCCTTACACGCTATAGAGTGAGCTTCCAGGTCTCGGCTTACTTGTTTACCGTTTCTGTATCGTTGTCTGCGCATGTCATATTCTTCGAAGATTCGACCTGTCTGCTATGACGCATCACCCATCCCCGAATACCTGGGAAAAGTGGGGCTTTTACCGAAGCTATTAGCCTATACGCAAGCATGTAGGGGCTGATTTAATAAATGGCCGACGCATAGTTTACATGCTAGCCGATCATAGCTGAATGAATCGCACCAGGTAGAGTTTTATTGAGTAAACATTTATTTCATTTTGAAATCCAAAGTAACGGTTGTTGTTTTGAAAAGTAGTCCGGTTCTGTACCCAGAATGCCCAAATTAGATATACTCATTTCCAGAAATAAGTGTGCAACTAGCTTTTACGTTAAAGAAAAGCCATCAGCACTCTGCTAAACTCGTCAAATTTTAACGTATACAATACGCGACACCTTATGTGTCTGTCAAAAGCAACCGAGTCTCGGCTTATCTCGCCCACTGGTACTGCATAACAAGCAAAGCCTTATGCGTCATAGAACAATCTACCAGGTCTCAACTAAATGCATCTCTAGCATCTTTAAAACAAGACAGCCTCAATTGTCAGAAAATCAAGTACCAGGTCTCGGCTAAACTTGTCTGTAACTAAACGGAATGTTATGTATTTGATGACGTAGGAGTATACAGCCGTTTTCAACTATACGTTTTTTCAGTTCTATCGCAGACATGTAATCCCATCTAACCCTACGTTTACACCATGTTCCCGGCAGCCACGGTAGCTCCGTTTTTCCGAAACGTGGTGTGCCGTCGAACTTGTTCGTTTTTTTCTCCATTTACCAAGTTCTATCGCAGTCATGTAATCCCATCTAACCCTACGTTTACACCATATTCCCGGCAGCCACGGCAGCTCCGTTTTTCCGAAACGTGGTGTGCCGTCAAACTTGTTCGTTTTTTTATCCATTTACCAAGTTAAATTTCTTTACGGTACCTCAGTTTCTGTACGGTACCTAACGGTATCCGTGACAAGCCGTGAAGGGAACCCTACGTTTACCGCATGTTCCCGGCAGCCACGGCCGCCACGTTTCTGACAACCGTAGACAAAACGGGATTGACATAATACAACGCAGAGGAACGGGATAAGCAAACTTGTCAGACCATTATCGCCGGGGTTGCCGTGCCAGATTTATTGACTGTCAAAAAATTTGCCAAAGCAGTCCCGGTGCTGATGAGAAACCTGACAGACCGTAGCGGAACGGGCTGATCGTTGCGTTCTACTATGGCCTGATCGGTACCGGTGAATAAAAAGGGCATTCACGTCCAAACGCAGATCGTCTCTGAGTCTTTTACGGCTTGTTACGTGCTGGTAAGTTCTGATACGATCAAGTTTGCTTATCCCGTTCCTCTGCGTTGTATTACGTCAATCCCGTTTTGTGCACGGTTGTCAGAAACGGGGCAGCCGTGGCTGCCGGGAACATGGTGTAAACATAGGGTAAGGCTGAAAATGGGGACTCGCTTGCCCAACACTTTTTCCGATAATGACATACTCCATCTGGGAAAGAGGGTTTAAAGTTACATGATTAAAGTAAATATTACGATCAAACAGATGCATCAACCCTTATCCTGCTATAAAACTAACATGGAACTTTCAACTCGATAATATATAACCAAATGTTACTATTTTAAAAGTTTTTTTTTTTTGGGGGGGGGGACATATCCTTATCGGACTGTAGATCCAAGATCAGACTGCACGTTGTGTGCAGTCTGATCTTGATCTACACTTTCCGCAAAAGGTTTTTTTTTGGGGGGGGGGGGGAGAGCCATATCCTTATCGGACAGTGTAGATTCAAGATCAGACTGCACCTTGTGTGCAGTCTGATCTTGATCTACACTTTCCGCAAAAGGTTAGCAAGTCGTGCTTAGCAGTCTAGGGGTTAATTGGTTTGTCTGCGCATGTCATATTCTTCGAAGATTTTCGACCTGTCTGCTATGACGCATCACTATCCCATGTACACGGGAAAAGTACGGCTTATACAGAAGCTATTACCCAAGCCTGTAGGGGCTGTTTTAATAAATGGCCGGTGCATAGGTTACATGCTAGCTGATCATAGTTGAATGAATCGTACCAGGTAGCGTTTTATTGAGTAAATGTTTATGTCAGTTTTAAATTCAAAGCAAAGGTTGTCGTTTTGAAAAGTAGTCCGGTTCTATACCCAGAAAGCTCAATTTAGATAGATGTTTATTTGTAGAATGCCATCTAGCGGAAGATAATGCCTGTCTGCTATGACGCATGACTACCCAATGTCCATGGAAAAAGTAGGGCTTATACCGAAGCTATTACCCAAGCCTGTAGGGGCTGTTTTAATAAATGGCTGGTGCATAGGTTACATGCTAGCTATCATAGCTGAATGAATCGCACCAGGTAGCGTTTTATTGAGTAAACGTTTATTTCAATTCTAAACTCAAAGTAAAGATTGTCGTTTCAAAAAATAGTCCGGTTCTGTACCCGGAATGCCCAAATCGACAGATGTGTATTTGTAGAATGTCATTTAGCGGGAAATAATAGATGAATCGCACCAGGTAGCGTTTAATTGAGTAGACGTTTATTTCAATTTTAAACTCAAAGTAAAGGTTGTCGTTTTGAAAATTAGTCCGGTTCTGTACCCAGAATGCCTAAATCAGATAGATGTGTATTTGTAGAATGCCATCTAGCTTAATGGGTTAATTGTGACCCAAAGTTCGGGCTTATCTTTGTTGGGAGTAGAAAATATTGTGGAAAAAAAAGAGAACCAGCATTTTCTCCTTTTCCCACAATTTTATAGAAGTTCCATTGCTCAGGGTCATTGAGACACGGGGTGTTTTTGTACAGTTTTAACTCTTTACTGTTTCCTTGTCCAAATCGAAAGCATTTGCAGATGACAAATGAAATGTAGTGCAGTTGATTAGAATTAGCTACGAAATGGCAGATAATATTGCGGGAAAAGGAGAAAATGCTGCATACTAGTATTTTTTTCCTTTTCCAACAAGGCTTTCAAAGGCCATAATTATAGTCGTGAGAACACGGGATTGTTTTGTGAGAGTTTAAACCAAAAGCATTACTACTGGAGAGCCATAGGTTCGAACTTTCGTCTTCCGTATGATATACCACATACACCACTCAATTGGCTACTGCGGTTCTACAGATACAGTTTGGTAGCTAATCCATAGGCTGATGGTCCTCAAGACTGAGGAGATGGTAGAATCATTGATTTTCTTTAAACCCTTTATGTTGCATGTACATAAACCACGATATCTACGATGTCCACGATTTCAGAAACATCGTGGAATTCCACGATTTACTACATTAATTTTACTTCCCGAGGCTCTCTTCCGCTCTATGTACGTTTTGTTTCGAAACTATACTACTCAAAATTTGATAGGGATCACATCGTTAGAATGGAGTAAATTTAAATTTAATGTTTGATAGCATACAATATGGTTAAGAGTCAAATGTAGATCATGTATTGGTTCAGAAGTTCATGTACACTTGATTTTGTGCCGACATTTAATGTGGAAATTTGCATTACAGGAAAAAATTGCATTTCATTACAAAGAAATTTAATAATGATAAAGGGAAAACCAACGCTGTTGTTTCGATTACAAAAACTACAGTTAATGTCAATAACGGGTATGGCCTCCCCTTGCTTGGATGACGGCTTGACAACGTCGACTCATACTGTCAATAAGAACCCGGATGCTTTCAAAGGATTCTTCAACAAGAGCATTCCTGAGCTCTTCTAGAGTCGACAGTTGTGCCATACGGTCTGAAATGGCCACCTGCAGAATGTTCCACACGTGTTCGACCGGGTTTAGGTCCGGAGAAGGCACAGGCCAGTCCATCCTGTTGATGGCCTTCTGCTCCAGGCACTGGTTCAACACCCTAGCCCGATGAGGACAGGCGTTATCGTCCATTAACATGAAGTCATAAACCAACAGCACCAGCGTATGGTCTTACGTACACATTGAGGATCTTACCCCTGTACCGTACACCAGTCATCGTACCTTCCTCTAAAATATGGAGGTCCGTTCTTCCGTTCCTGCTTATGCCTCCCCAGACCATAATTGATCAGCCCCTATAACGGTCATGTTCGCTGATGTTGGCATCATGAAATCACTCACGTTCTCTTCGCCACATCCGTTGCCTCCTTTCAGTAAAGTCCAAACAAAATCGGGACTCGTCTGTAAAGAGAACTGGAGCCCAATCGTCATCCGACCAAGTGACGTGATCTTCAGCCCAATCCAAACGTTCCTGCCGGTGATGTGCGGTCAGTGGGATACGAATGCATGGTCTTCTGGAGTAAAGGTCAACATTATGAAGACGATTCCGTATCATCTGGGTGGATACGTTCACCCCAGAGGCGTCCAGGAGGTCATTTCGCAGGGTGGTGGATGTCCAGAAAGGATGACGTCGTGCCTGAATGGTGATTAAGCGGTCTTGTCTTTCTGTAGTCGACCTCTGGCGCCCTCCGCCATGACGATATTCTGCTGTAGCAAACGTCTGGTGTCGGTTCCACGCCCTGTTAACAACGCTTTGGCTCACGTTTAAGTGCATCAGCCACGTCACGTTGTGTGACACCAGGTTCAAGCATTCCGATGCATCTGCCCAATTGCTCGGTAGTCAAACGACGTCTACGACGTTGAAGAGGCATTGTTAGCGATAAATGTACTGTAAGAAGTTTTGAAAGTCTAAAATCTTCAATAATAGCCAAGATGCGTGTCGGAGCTAAAATATCGAAGTGTACATGGACGCAAGAAACGTAAGGCAGCACGCTTGTCTACTGCCATGAAATGCACGTGCAAAATGTGTTTTGTGTTTGACTGCATGCCATTGTGACAGTATATCATGCATCAACAGCCGTGACCAAATCTGTGTGTAATTTCATATAAAATTTCATATGATCCCCATCAAATTTTGAGTAGTATAGAATGATTCTGGTCTAGCTATGCCACGGTTTTCGTTAAGTTCTCTCTAGTCCTCTAACGATTAACTACGATCTGTTATCAAGTTTTGTCACGTTCCGTTCAGACTCCTCACGTTATCAGGGGGTAGCTTGCTCGATTCCCGGCTTGGCAAATTTCTTTCCGAGGGTTGATGATAGTCATTGCGACAGGATTCATTTCTGTCTCACCGCTGAGCATTGTTTCGACGATGGTTATGTGGGAAAGCAGCCAGTGGCTTGGAAAAATATTGTGAGGAGTACTGGTAAAAGAAACTCCAAGAAAGCATGAAAAGGTGCACTGGCCGCCGCAATATATGTGAAATAGATTTTGAAAACGGCGTTAAACGCCATAGAATCAATCAATCGATCGATCAATTAATCAATCGATCAATCAATCGATCAATCAATCAATCAGTCCTCACGTTATCAAGTTTTGTGTAGCTCTGCCACGACTTATGTCAACGATTTGATTGAGATTGTCACGTTTTGCCCACGATTTGGGTATACTTAGATGGTATGGGTCATCCATCCATCGGTGTCGACGATAGATAAAAGAAACTTAATCCCTCCTCTCATCCTCTCCAGAGATTCAAAAAAGAAAAGAGCTTTGCATCCAAGAGATGAAGAAGACGCTGAGTTAGTCGATTTTTTGTATACCTTTATTGGGAACAGAAAAAAAGAGAACCGAAAAAGCAAAAAAAAAGAAGGCTTCAGACCTGCTTCTTGAGAACACGTTGACATGTTAATCGAAGGAGCTATTGAGACAATATTCTTAACTTCTAGTAACTTTACTATTGTGATTAAAGCCCCCGTGACACCAAACTAGATACTAAAACGTTTTACCTCGTCTTAACAAAATTGCTAAACGGGTTGCGGTCGAGGTAGAGAGTGTAATTTTGATCTAATAATACCTAAAGCCCCCATCACACCAAACTAGAGCTTCGAAAGTTTTACCCTGTCTTTACAAAACCGTGAAGCGGGTTGCAATCGGAGTAGAACGTGTAATTTCGGTAAGCTTGCAAACATACTGCCAATTGATGCCCGAGTGCATCTAGTGGTAACACGTCCCTAATAGGTTCGACGTAAGGCAGTTCCGAACTCCAGAACTTTGAGCCTGCTCAAAATTTTTTGCCGTCCATCCCGTCCTGTAATTAGTCGGAGTGACAACGTACTTAAAACGAGATGTACATGTACGTACTACAAACGGAACTGCCGCACTTCGATCCTATTAGAGACGCGGTGCAGTCGTGCATCAATTGGCAGTGCGTTAGCATTTTACCGACCGAAATTACACGTCTTATCCCGACCGCAGCCCGTTTCACGATTTTGTTGACCGGGCTAAGACATTCTAAGAACATGTTGGGTGAAACAGGGGCTTCAGGCATTATTAGGTCAAAACTAAACGTTCTACCCCGACCGCAACCCGTTTTCCGGTCATGTCAGGACGGGGTAAGACGTTCTAAGATCTGGTTTGGTGTGACCGGGGCTTAGGCAATAATTTTCGGAACGTAGCAAGAACGAGTTCGGAGTGACGGGGATATTAAGTAGTGAAACATACGGAATTGTCTTTCCAATTTCACCGAAACCACCTACGATGGACCATCAAGGTCTCATGCGCCATGTTAAGGTTTGTTGCATTGTTCTTCCTTCTGCTACGATTTCCCCGATCTACCACATTCTCTCAATATTATTATTCAATCGGCGTAATCATGGAAAATTTTTTGACCGTCAAAAATTCTGTCACGATCCTTATGATCATCCCGATAGCACCAAGTTCTCTCAAGTTCGCCACGATTCGATCCCATGACCCCACACGCTCACTATGTTTCTCTGCAAATCGTGGGAATCGTTGCTTATGTAAAACGCAGCATTTACCACACAATCCTAGGTTTTACGACATTGAAGAAAGGGGCTTTTGAAAACATTGTGGGAAATGGAGAAAATGCTGGTTACCAGCATTTTATCCTTTTCCCGCAATGTTTTGATCTCTTTCAAAGACAAATTCTATCAATTGTGTCACGTTTAACTTTTCGTCAGCAAATACTTTCAATTTGGACCAGTTTAAAACTTTGCCGTCAGGTAATGACTTAATACGCTTTGTAAACACGAATGTGAGATTCTATTTATAACATAAAACAAATGATACATAAGCAAGCTTATATTTACAAATTAACCAGAACCAGGAGCCAAAAAACAACACACTACAGTATAATGAACAAGAAATATCTTTAGAAAAGATAGACGGCGTAAATTTGCCCGCAAATAGGCAAAGGCCTTTAAAATAAACATGTCTACATTTTTGACCAATCACAAATTTCTGTTTATTCATTTTTTATCAGTACCAAAAAGTAGGTCAAAAGCCAGCACATTCATCTACGCCGAAAAAAAAGTCATTATCGGAGATTAATGAGATAAAGCTTAATTGCGACATGGTTTAAACACAAGCAAGCTGCATTGCTATTGCCTACTTCATTTAACCTGACCCAGGTCAACATCATTTACATAAATTAAGCTTCTATTTTTGCCCTCAGCATCGCTCGTAGCTGCCTTCGGCATAAACATGTCCCGAATGATCACGGAAATATTTGATACATTATGCGCGAATTAAATTGATTGCTACCTTCCCGTGTACAATGTGTATAACTTCCCGGATAATAGTAGAAGTTCTATATATATACTTGCTTATATACTGAACCAAAAAAGAAATTTCCCCTGTGTTTAAGTGCAAATGCAATGTTATTAAGAAAAATCAAAATATCAGATGACCTACATATATTCGGGCGAACGATTATGTGTCCGATAAAACAAATTTTAACTCGATTGAAAGCATTTGCAGAAGAAACCCGCTGGAAGCGATTTTCACGTGCATGCACGGACCAGTATAATTCGTGTACATTTTTTGAAACCTTTCAGTCTAATTTTATAGACTTTCATATCAATAAGAAAAAGACGTTGAAAAAAATTAAATTCTTTTTAGTTTTCTTTATTTTTGATATGCCTAGAATTCCGCAAAATTTACGCGAACGTGCCATTGGCATGCTTAATGCTGGTATGACGATGAATGCTGTTGCTATGAATATTGGATGTTCTACTCGTGCTATTCGACACCTTAGGCAACGTTTTCAAGCAACAGGGCGTACGGAAGATCGACCACGTAGTGGACGTCCTCGCGTCACGACGCGCGGCCGAGACTGCTGTATTCGGAACACCCACCTGCGCAATCGCTTTCAAACTGCCACAGCCACTGCTGCTAACACCCCTGGTACACATAACAACCGTATATCTGCCCAAACTGTGCGCAATCGCTTGCGCGAGGGTGGGCTACGTGCACGTCGTCCATACGTTGGTTGTGTTTTGACGCGACGTCACCGCGTAAATCGTGTTAATTGGGCACGTACACACCAACGCTGGCTTAGACAACAATGGAATAGCGTTCTTTTCTCTGACGAGTCCAGGTTTTCCATTCATTGAGGTGATGGCAGGGTTCGAGTATACCGTAGGAGAAATGAACGTTATGCCGACTGTTGCGTACTTGAACGAGATCGTTTTGGGGGTGGGGGTTCTGTCTTGGTCTGGGCGGGCATTGCACATGGCTTTCGCACTAATCTCGTCGTTATCGAAGGGAATTTGAATGCCCAACGCTACCGAGATGAAATTCTTGCGAGGCACGTTATCCCACTGTTTCAAAATAATGCCAATATCACTCTTTTTCAGCATGATAATGCCACAAGCCATACAGCTTGGGACAATGTGAATTTCCTCAGGGCGAATAACATTGCATTTATTAATGACTGGCCTGCCAAAAGCCCTGATCTGAATCCCATTGAACACCTTCGGGATAATTTGGACCAGCGTGTTAGACGTCGCCCTATTCCACCGTCAAACGTCATTCAGCTAAGACAAGCCTTAATTCAGGAACGGAACAACATTCCACAAGCCGAAATCAATACACTTATCCGTTCTATGCGCCAACGATGCCAGGCAGTCCTTCATGCTGAAGGTGGTCATACCCGGTATTAATTTGTGATTTTGGTGAGCGACCCCTTCCGCATTTTAACTACCATTTCACTACTTTTGGATAAACCCTCAGCAATAATTTTTTTCACACAAAGTCGCAGTAAAAAACTCTTTCAATGCATATAAATCTAGTTTAATCCTGATTTTCATATTTGTGTATATCTGCACTTAAACACAGGGAAAGTTTCTTTTTTGGTTCAGTATATATTGAGCATAAAGGCCAGGATCAGGTTAAATGAAGTCGTTAATACAAACGTTACATATAGCGCACTTTGTAAGAAGAAACCCATTTATCTTTTCCAGACGACAAAATATTAGACCTGTCCAAATTTAATACATTAAAGGACGACAGAAAAAAAATCAACTGTAAATGTTGTCGAAATGTTGGGCTAGTTACCAGTATTTTTTTTTTTTTATTCCTTTTCCTTTTTTCCTGTGCGACGTAAAAGATACTTCATACAAAAAAAAAAGACATTCACAGTGAAATCAAAATCAGGCGCTCATATGAGCAAACAAAAATATAAGAAGCTTTATCAATTTTTCAATATGCAAAAAAAGGAAAAAAATTCATGTTTGCGATAGCGTTCATGTTATATTCCTCTTACCAAGTGTTCTTAAAAAAAAAAAATAGGCTAATCCGAGAAAGCACTTTACGACTACATTAGATTTTGTGCTACGGTAGACTTGCGCAAAACAGAAAATTACATAAAAACGTGCAGTCTGATCTTAGATCTACTCTGTCCGATAAGGAGATATTTTTCTTCAAAAAAATGTTTAAAATAGTATTATTCGGGTTTTTATTATCGGCCTGAAATTTTTTAACTTATTTAGCAGGATAAGGTATGACAGTAAGATATCAATCTGCTCATTTCGGTCTGAATTTCATTTCCGTTAACTTCAATGAGTAGTCATATCCTCTGAATCCATACCAATTCACTCCGTCCGCATGAGAATCGTGTTTGCCCTTCAAGTAAAGCCCATTTATGTTCACATGGTGACATTTTCCGTACCAAAATCCACCTTTGTACGTCTTTGCACATCCTTTCGATGGCCCTCTGTCCTTTGTCGAAAATTGCTGACCGTTATGAACTTCTGTAAGTGAATCTGTAACGTTACCTCTGAACCCATCAATACTCAATCTAAAGCCGTCATCAACAGATCCCACAGAAAACAGCAAGTACTTGGCATAACGAACATCGTTGTCAAAGTCCTCTAATTCAATTCTTAACTCATGCGGACACATCGACACGATTCGATGGATAAACTCGTTTCCAAGCCAAAATTCAGCTGTCAAATTTCCAAAGCCGAATCGATAATCCATCCAGTCACGGTAAAAATCCTCCAAGCCATCGCATCGCCTCTGGAACACAGTCCAACCTCCGCCGTCTGTTTCCATGTCACAGTACACATCCAATGGTCGCCATATTGAATCTGGGTGAACGGAATAGACTCCGCTGGTCACGTGACCCATCCTATACAGGTCAGCGCATTCTTTTGCCGTTTTAGAAATTGCAGTCACGTCTGAAATCGTTTTTAAGATAAAACCCTGCTTATCGTGAGCAAGTGTTTCTGTCAGTAGAACTTTAATTTCGTCAAGCTTGCGTATCAGTGTTTGCACTAAGTCGACCAAAGATCCTTCTAGAACTATCCGGTCATCTTTCATTTTTCTCATCTGTTCTTGTAAGTCTCGGCGGAACACTTTCTCTTTAGCAAGTCCATATTTTACAGATTTAATCACATCGGAGACGCGTTTTTCGACCAATTCCGTCATATTGCTTATATCTTCTTCTCTTATCAAGTCAGAATTACTTTTTACAGCTGACGTCAATGGTATCATAGCCAGTTCTGTCTGCAATTCTTCACGTAGAAGGTTTATTCGTCTGTCTAGCTGACGAAACCTTTTAATGAAAAATGATACACTACCATCTTCACAGTTGGTCCGAATTGTAGAAAGCAACAGAATCAAAAATGAAATGAAAACTAAGCCGACATTTCTAGTCGCCATGATTCAAGACATAAAGCTTCTGAATGTTGAACAACGATATATGAAATAAACGACCATAGACGTAATCCGAGCTATCATCCAATCATTTTAAGGGGAGGAGGTTGTTTCGCATAAAACATTTGTTTACTTAAGACTATATGAATCTTTGCCAGAATTTGACGGTTTCAGACTTATGCGGGGCAATGGCATAAAACATTTGTTTTATAGTCTGTGAATTTTCACGTTCTCACGACTGGAATTGAGACTGCTTTAATAATGAAACAAAAACGTATTTCCATGGTAATTTCTCACGTCGTTTTGCGTTTTGTTTTTGCAAGGAGACGTTTTCTCACATTCTGACTTGTCATTCTCAGTTAGCCGAACATTGATAAGTTTGCTTTGAAAATTGCAATCAAGCTTAAACAAACAGTCCAACGTAATCTTTTTCAATATCAACTTGGTACAGATAATATTCCAGCTAGAAAAGTGTTCTTTGAGGCCACGGTATGTGTATAAGACTTTTTTGTTTCCGGACAGGCGAATTATGACCTGTATTATGTCCAGCCTGTAATTTGGCGCTCTATGTACAGCATGTAATCTGTTGCAAAATCATATGTTTCTCTATAAACGGTCTCTTTTCGTTTAGATTTTGACTGTTCAGTCAAAAAAGGACAGTTACGTAAAAAAACACGTTTGCTTAATTACGATTCAATTTGACGACGGTCGAAACCATTATGATAGCTTCCAGGAAGGACACGTCACGTTCTTGGTCGACAGTTGTATATGTAGTTATTGCTTGTTACTTTATGCTACCAACTTATTACATAGTTCAAGTATAAAGCAATACTGACATGAGCGGAACCGTCCTTCAGCAACATTACGTAATTTTCCAAAGACTAATACAATATCAAATAAATTTCTTTCTGTTATCAGTTGGCAAGCAAATTACAGAGAGCCACAGAGCTTATTGTATGAGATGAAGAAATAACATAAGTCGAGTAAGTCCCTCATTCAAACAACGCCTTTCTCATGAGCAAAAATCCAGTTCATGCCTCAGTTAAACTGAAATTTCATGAATCATTGCATTTGCTCATACTAAGCAGTATTTCCCTCACACACAAAGCTGTCGTCTTTGGTAAAATTTCGGCGTAAGCCATTCATACAAAATTGCTAATAGAAAAACCGTAGTCCTGACCAGACAACAATTTTCAAAACATTACGAGACAACAACTCAAATACAGCTCTGATGATGGAAGTTGTCTTTGACATAGTCGAAAACATAGATTTAGTAGGAAAGGAGAGTTGATATAGCTGTTCAAGCACTTTTGAAAGTGACGTGAAAAAAATCAATTTATGCGACAAACAGAATCACTACGATGTCAAATTGGTGTACTGATAGAACAAACCAAGAATTTAAACTCATAATGTAGCTTTATTATTTATACAAGGACAAGATGGAAATATATAAACCTGTTGTAGGTATACATGTTAGATACATGTTCGACACATTTTTTTTCGGCGTAGCTGAATGTTCTGGCTTTTGACCTACTTATTGATACTGATAACAAGTCAATAAATAGAAATTTGTGATTGGTCAAAAATGTAGACATGTTTATTCTTAGGGCCCCTGCCTATTTCCTGGCAGTCTACGCCGTCTATCTTTTTTTAAGATTTTTCTTGTTTATGAACGAGTCAGTCATTTTTTATCCTTTTTATCCAGGCATCTGACCTCTTTAGCTACCAGACAACAAAATTGGGCCATACTCTTGCAACAGACCTAATGCATCTCTATGACACATTATACAAAGCAAGTCATCACATAATTATCAATCCCTAAAATCCATTTAGTCTGACAACCTACTAGATCTGGGGGTAGAATAGTCCTTTGCCATAAAGAAAACTTGCACATAGCAAAAAGGTTTCGACCCATGTCAGCCTGCGCGGATTGCGCAGGCTGACATGGGTCGATACTTTTTGCAGATGCAATAAGTACCCTGTCCAAAGAGCATGGCTCAATTTTATTATTTTCCATTTTGAAATAAAATCATTCATTGAACACAGGGAATCACTAAGATAACAAAATGATGTACTGATATGAAAGATCAAAATTTTAAAAATCATTTTTGGGCTTTTATTAAGTTTTACATGTACTCGTATAGAGAAATATACATGTTCGTCACATTTACATGTTTTAGAAATTTGAACCATAATATTTGAAAAGTGGGCCTAATGCACCTGCAAAAAGTATCGATCCAGGTCAGTTTGCACAGTCTGCACAGGCTGATTTCGGTTGAAACTTTTTGTTGTTGGTCAATTTTCTGGATGTGAAAGGACCAGTCTTCCTTATCACTCAGTCGGTTGTTAGAAAAAACAAATATTATGGAACCATAATTATATAATGACTTGTGTTATTCAATGCATTAAACCCCCTTTTGCCAAAGCACTTCCCCCTTCTTTTTTTCTGTTTTTTTCCCTTTTTCTTTTTAGACCCCTTAACTTCTTAGCAAATGATAAATTTGTAGAAGTGTCCATTTTGAAAGAAATTGCAGACGGCATATAAAACTGTGCCTAAATGATAACATCTTTCTTTGAAAAGAAACAAAGTAGTTAAAATAATGGATAAATGCTTGTTATGAGAATTTTGTTCTTTTCTCATAATGTTTAAAAAGCTTTCACACTTTGGGTCGTCGTAGCTCGGGATCGTTTGGAAAAGGGTTGATTTTTTTACGAAGAAAGTAGAACATGATCAGTCTGATCATCTGTGCAGACTGATCCTTGAGTCATTATTGCATGCAAAAAAAATACTTCACTTTAACATAATCTTTTCTTTGCATTGTCAAGTAAACCTGATATTTCTACGCTCTTGCTGTTAACAGTTTATAGACAGATTGCAGGAAAATATACATTTTGCTTGTTACAAGCATTTGCCCCTTTTACTAACAGTTTTTCATGTATCATTAAAAAACTACACTCTTTCAGATAAATGTTCTTAAAATTTAAGTCATGCTCTGTGAAAAGGGGTATAATGCATCTTATGATGCATTATACCAAGCAAGCCATTATAAATATGGATCCATAAAATCTATTTTGTCTTGACACCAACTGTATCATTAAGTAGACTGGTCCTTTAACTTTCAGATAATTGACTAATAGCAAAAAGTTTCGACCAAGGTCAGCCTGCACGGACTGCGCAGGCTGACCTGAGTTGATACTTTTTACAGATGCATAAAACCCCCTTTTCACAAAGAATAACTCATCCGTTTAACGAGCTAGAGGCTTATCAAAATTGAAGGAGGTCACAAACATTTTCTTCATTTTAGAAATTCTTTTCTACCCTCTCAAAGACATTTCCATCATTTTGTCCTCTGCAAATGCTTTCGAAACACACAAGTGTTTTTGTTTTTTATTTATTCCTATCAGAGAATTACTGGGATTTCACAGTGAATATACCGCTAGTGATGGTAATTATGGCATCATCACTACACTCGTCACAACTCAGCCGATTCCTTATCTACATCTAACCTCGTCTGTATAACGGTCGTTTCCATTTGAACTGCCAGTCACGTGATCTTAAAAATGGCGGCGCCACAGTAAGTCGTTTAGCAACGACATAAACAACCTCGATGAAGTTATTCAAATCTATCTATTTGTCGGTGAACACTTCAATCGGAATTGATAAACCACGTTAAAAGATAAATGTACGAACTGTTTTTCTGCTGAAATATAGTTAAAAAGATTCCGATAGAAAATTGAGACTCAAGTTTTCTTTTTTTAAAAGGAGCCATACAATTTTCAGAACGGTAAACCGGCGTATATCCGGCGAAGAAATGTATATATACCGTGTAGGTGCATATCAAGCTACCAGATACAGCCGAGGGACTCGATCACCGGATCACCCGAGGTATGCCGAATGATCATCACTAGTGACGATATAAACGTAGTTTTAGAATGTTTGCTGGAACTACTTTTTTACTATTTCGCTCCTATTGTACCATTCTTGATAATTATTAGAATAAAAAAGGGTGAAATAGGAATATAATAAATATGATAATCAACTGGTTTTGTGTGATATTAAAAATCTATCACTTGGATGGGGTTTGATGCGGTCAAAACTTGTCCTTCGGACTCGTTTTGTCTTTTTTTTTTCAACTGCATCACAGAGAAATAGTTATCAAACATAAAACATTTGTAACTTGTAGGCCTTTCTGACCATTTCAAATCAATTCACCCTCATATAACGCCAAACAAATGAAATGGACGACGATATTAACGAAAAGTCACAAGCAGTATCACGGCTGTTTTTCTGTAAGAATAGTAATCAAAGAAAATATCGGTGACGGTCAGTGTGGATCCAAGATTAACAGTTCGTTACTGTCTGAACTTGATCAACAATGCCCACAAAAAACAACGTTTGTAATGCAGTATAAAGATTAACCGTGACCTATCAGTGAGTTCATTTTGGTCTGAACTTCATTTCCGCAAATTTCAAGGAGTAGTGATGTCCCTTGAATCCATGCCAGTTCACTCCGTTTGCATAGGATTCGTGTTTTCCCTTTAAGTATAGACCGTTCAGATTCACTTTGTGACATTTTTTGTACCAAAATCCACCTTTAAACTGAGAAGAACATCCTTTCGATGGCCCTCTGTCTTTTGTTGAAAACTGCTGACCGTTATGAGTCTCAGTAAGTGAATCTGTAACGTTACCTCTGAATCCATCAATGGTCAATCTAAAGCCGTCATCAACAGATCCCACAGAAAACAACAAGTACTTGGCATAACGAACATCACCGTCAAAGTCCTCTAATTCAATTCTTAACTCCTGCGGACACATCGACACAATTCGATGGATAAACTCATTTCCGAGCCAGAATTCCCTGGTCAAATTTCCAAAGCCGAATCGGTAATCCATCCAGTCACGGTAAAAATCCTCCGAGCCATCGCATCGCCTCTGGAACACAGTCCAACCTCCGCTGTCTGTTTCCATGTCACAGTACACATCCAATGGTCGCCATATTGAATCTGGGTGAACGGAATAGACTCCGCTGGTCACGTGACCCATCCTATACAGGTCAGAGCAGTCTTTTGCCGTTCTTGAAAACAAAATCGCGTCCGGAATCGATTTTAAGATAAAACTCTGCCCATCATGATCAAGTGTTTCTGTCAGTGGAACTTTAATTTCGTCAAGCTTGCGTATCAATGTTTGCACTAAGTCGACCAATGATCCTTCTAGAACTACCTGGTCATCTTTCATTTTTCTTATCTGTTCTTGTAAGTCTCGGCGAAACATTTTCTCTTGAGCAAGTCCATATTTTACAGATTTAATCACATCGGAGACGCGTTTTTCGATCATGTTCGTCATATTGCTTATATCTTTTTCCATATTTAATTCAGAATTGCTTTTTACAGCTGACGTCAATGGTATCATAGCCAGTTCTGTCTGGAATTCCTCGCGTAGAAGGCTTATACGTCTGTCTAGCTGACGAAACCTTTCAATAAAAAATGATAAACTTCCATCTTCACCTTGTGTTTGAACTGTAGAAAGCAACATAGTCAACAATGAAATGAAAACTAAGCCAACATTTCTAGTCGCCATGATTCAAGACATAAAGCGTCTGAATGTTGAACAAGGATATATGAAATAAACGACCATTGACGTAATCAGAGCGACCATCCAATCTTTTCAAGGGGAGGAGGTTGTTTCACATAAAACATTTGTTTACTTAAGACTATATGAATTTTTGCTAGAATTTGACGGTTTCAGAATTATGCGGGGCAATGGCATAAAACAGTTGTTTACTGTAGTCTGTGAATTTTCAGGTTCTCACGACTGGAACTGAAACTGCTTCCATGATGAAACAAAAATGTATTTCCATGGTAATTTCTCACGTCGTTTTGCGTTTTGTTTTTGCAAGGAAACGTTTTTCTCACATTTTGACTTGTCATTCTCAGTGAGCCGAAGATATTTAAGTTTACTTTGAAAATTACAATCAAGCTTAAACAGTCCAACAGCCCAATCTTTTTCTTCAATATAAACTTGGTAGAGATAATATTCCAGCTAGAAAAACATTCTTCGAGGCCACGGTATGTGTATTGAGATTTATTTTTTTTTCCAGACAAGCGAGTTGTGACCTGTATTATGTCCAGTCTGTAATTTGGCGCTCTATGTATGGCATGTAATCTTTTGCAAAATCATGTTATTCTATAGATGGTCTCTTTTCGCTTAGATTTTAACTGTTCAGTCAAAAATGACAGTTACGTAAAAAAAAACACGCTTGCTTAATTACGATTCATTTTGACGACGGACTTGACTGATCGACGGTCGAAACCATTATGATAGCTTCCTGAAAGTACATATCACGTTCTCGGTCGACAGTTGTATAATGGATTTTGTATATCTAGTTACTGCTTGTTACTTTATACTACCAACTTATTACATAGTTTAAGTATAAAGCGATACTGACATGAGTGGAAACCCCTTCAGCAACATTACGTAATTTTCCAAAGACCAATACAATATCAAATAAATTTCTTTCTGCTATCAGCTGGCAAATAATTTACAGAAAGCCACAGAGCTTTTTGTATGAGATGAAGAAAATACATATAGCGCCGAAAATTCAATCACTTAATGCCACTACCGTGAAGACTGGGCGAGTCTAGGATTTTCTTTTTGCATATTACTTACCTGTATTAAAAATGTTTCTATAAAACAAAATTAATGCCACGTCAAATGGTTAGCTTCTGCAACGTTGTATTTTGTATGTTAGGCCGATGGCCTTTATGTACATTGTAATTAAATTGAATTGAATTGAAGTCGAGTAAGTCCCTCATTCAAACAACGCCTTTGTCATGAGAAAAATCCAGTTCATGCCTTAGTTAAATTGAAATTCCATAAATCATTTCGTAT